>OY728138.1:1989063177-1994063177 GCA_963277665.1 Viscum album | reverse complement strand
TTATATTTAAAAAACTATTTAATTAGTCAAACCTATAGTCAAAATTATTACTAAGTTTTATACTAGTAATTTCATTAAAATAAGGCTTTATACAATACAAGGGGTATTAATAAGACAATTTCATATTTAAAACATTTAATAAAATTTTCTATGGCCATAAGTGAGAAACAATGAGACAACTATCACATGCACTAAAAAGGTTAAAGTAAGAGTATGGGTGAATTTGGGGACCACCAACATAGTATAATTTCTCCCATTTAACTATAGCCCGAAAACCTGCCACTTGAGCTTCTTAAAGACCAAAAACCAACACTAGAACACATAAAACCCTATTTTACATCCAACCAATAAATATTAATTAATTATAAGGACATTAAAATTAATTAATATATTCCAACAATTATCCACGATAAAACCCTTAGGAATATATAATAATTTACTCACCATATACTCTCTCTACACCAAAACTGAGAGAAATGATCTTCCTAAAGTTCATGACATGATACTAACACAAACTTAGGAAAAATACCTGTAATTACTTACCAAAAATATAAGAGGAAATATTTTATTTTTATCAAAACACTAAAAAACTCACATTGTGACACACTTCCAACAAAATGATTGGTGACAACATACAAACATTATTTCGATATGTCCTTAAGCAATGTAGCATGGAATCCCTTTAATCCTAGGAAAATTAAACCATTCTTAAATGGAAGTTCCTTTCAAATTACAAACTAGACAAATAAAAAATTATAGATACAATGAGTAGAGGAGAGGAGAGGAAATAATTGGAAGTAGAAACTTACCAAAGATCACCAGGAAATGGAACCCAGGACATCCCACATAAAGGGTGAACTAAGAGAAGGGAGGATGGGAGATTCATGGTCCATGAATGAAAATAAAAAAAGGGATATGGTGGGTTTACCTCTAAAAAATAAAGGTAATACATGTAAGTATACCCATTAAAAACCTCGTCAGCTAGCTAGTGGATCCCTTCCAGACTACGAGCCCTCTGGCCAGTCCACCACTGGCTGATGGATGTAGGATACATCCACAACCACATGATCTATCTTATGAGGCTTCCTGTTACCTTTTCAAATTCCCAAACTAAAAAACTCATCTAAAAAAACATTTTAGAGGGTTCAAAACCTCTAATATACTCAACTAAACCCTAATTCTTGAAACAACCTAACTAGTAAGCACCTAGTAAGTAGGTCGCCAGAGATGGAGGTCATGGGGTCTCCAGAGATGGAGGTCGTGGGGTCGCTGGAGATGGAGGTTGCGTGGTCGCCGGAGGTCGCAGGTTGCCAGACGGTAGGGGGTCGCCGGACGGTGGGGGTCAAGGGTTGCGGGTCGCCGGGGGGGGGGGGGGGGGGGTTCGGGGAAGAAGGGAGGGCGGGTGTTTGGGGGAACGATCGGGGTGGGGGGGGGGAAGGGTCAGGCTTGTTGAAAAAAATACGGGTTTCACGGAGGTTTCTTAAAAACCTCCGCGAAACCTTTTGACGAAAATGTTTTGCGGTAGTTTTGTGAACTGCCACCACAAAACCGCCGCTAAACCCAGTTTTTCCTGTAGTGTGGGGCTTGGTTTGGTTCAACCACTTCGAGGTATCTCACAGACCCCTTTTTTTTTTGACTTTACAAGGGAACCAGTGTGAATTCTTAATTTGATGCTTAGTTGTTTTTACTTCCTTGGATTGTGGATATTCCTGTAAGTTTATGAGTTGTGAATAATTATTTCAATGACACCACCTGAATTTGATAACAAGAAAGGGTTCAAAGGGGATTTGTTTTCAGAGAGAAAGTTGTGAATTGGTTATGGTTGTTGGGGTTTTTATGAATGAATAGTAATGAGGGTGTTTGTGTATGGTCTTGTTTTGGAACCCCTAGGTTGGGATGAGTTCTTTTTTACCTATATGTATAATTTAGTTCTTATGTTTCTTATTCTTGCCCCAACCAAGTTGAGCACTTCATGCTGAACACCTCCATTCCACAGGGGTGGGTGTTTTTCCCAACACTCCTATGAGTGGATAGATATTAGATCCTTTTCTTCTACCTTTACCGAGTATCCCATGACTCTTTGAGTAAGATATAATGGCCTAAGGTCCATTATAGCCCATGATTCTTCGGGGAGGTTAGTTTTGGTGGTTTTCCCAAGTGTGTGCGGGGAGGTTGTTTCGCAAGTGTCTTCGGGATGAGGCCAAGGTGTCTTCGGGCGTGGCAGTAGTTGTTATGGCCTAGGTGTCTGTGGGTGTGGTTACGTGGGGTTGTTGCGGACTAGGTGTTTGCAGGCATGATGTGTGGTTGTCGGAGCCTAGGTGTGTGTGGGAGGGAGGATGGTAGTGGGACTGCGGCGATAATGGTGGGGGAGGTCAGACACATATGATGTCTTTAATAACCAGTGGTAAAGTGGTGTGGGGTACCCAAATATCGATGGGTTATTACTATTATTTTACCTGACTTTCATTATTTGGGAAGTGTGCCTTGGTGAGGTTGGGTGGTTAGTTTCCTTGCAAGGTTCTTTGGTTATGTCCTTTTTCACGGGGCATTAGAATGCCTCCCCACTAGTGCACGAGATTTTTTATTCTTCCCTAATGAGTATAACTGTATGCTCACCCTACACATATAAACTGATTTCAAGTTTCTAGGAGGACTTCAAGGACCATGCCGGACCCTATTTTCTTAGACACTGGGACCACTAACGTTGATTTTCTTTTCTTTTGGTACTTCTCTATGGAGTATTCAATATTTTTTGTAGCACTTATTATTTTAACATGCATATGGGAATGGATTGTTTTGGCTTTACTTTTACTCATAGTTTTGGTGTTGTTTGGGATTTTATTATCTTATCTACTGATCCTACTAAATAAAAATGGAAATTCCATCCATATTTCATGTGATTCTATACCCTTGGTTCTATTTTCCACTCTGAGGCCTATTGAAGGCAAGTCTCAGGGGTCATTATCCCTCCTTCAACTTTAGGAGGGAAGGGTTTATAAATCTGCGGTCCCTTCACTAATTTTGCTGAAGTTGGGTCATGACATGAAGAGTAGAGTTGATAGTGGAGGGTCTCATATTACATGACCTTTGAGGTTTCAACCAATAGGGATTCGACCCTAACAAATTCCCTTTAGGTATTCTGTGGTCAGTGTTTTTCGTGCTCTTTCTAGTGGATTTTTTCTAGCATGGTTTCTCTATGGTGTTTGTTACCACAATATGATCTTGTTCCTAGTGGTCCATCAAGCGCAGTTCAGTGGAGGCGGAGAGGTTTATTGACTGCCTCATTAGAAATTTCTAGTGAGACCGTTTCAACAGTATGGAGAGAGGCTTATGCTCTATTAAGGGGAGATAAGGCTGAAAATGATCAACATTAGGATATATTTTATGTTTATGGACCTTGAACTAATATTGGTCATGGAGGTGGTTTAAAATAGAGATTTAAAGGAGCGGGGCATGATTAGTTGCATACAGTGGAGGAAATAGTGCTATTGGAGACATCGATCGTTAGAGGTATGATCAGTTTGTTTAGTAAATTTTCTCTTCCTTGTTTGATTTAGAAGCTTCATATTATTTTGTTTCACCCACTTTAGTATGTGATATAGGACTTGATGTATAGAGGTTCCCCATGCCCATAGTGTTAACTATACCTATATAAAGAAAGAAAAACTTATTTGATGTGTTCTAGGGATGTAGATAGTTTATGGAGATACAATTGTCCTATATGGATCTTTTCATTCTACAAATATAGCCATACAAGACATTCTAAGAATTTATTAGTTTTATTCCTTGTGTTATACTATCGATTAATTTTTTATTTGAGTCATGTTATTTGATTGGGATGGTCAGCGTGTAGTTTTCATTGGAAAGCATGTTTTCTAGGTTGAAATTTGGAATGTCGATCTTATTAAATATGTTTTCTCATAGTTTTCAATGAAATTTATGGATTCTAGGACAATGGAGATACCTAGGGTCATTATGGGGTTTATGTATGTTTTTACTAATGAGGTTTTTATGCTACCCCTTTGGTGTGATGTTTAGTTTAGTATATAATTTTAGCCTAGTTATTCTCCAATTTCGATAAATCCTTATCATATGAAACCTTATGAGTTATAGGAGTTGATGATTTCAATAGATTATCTGACGTAGAAGGGTTTTATTTGGCCTGATGTATTTCTGTGGGGGTGTTTTAGTGTTGTTCGTCAAGATGGAATATGTTAGTATGAGGTTGTGAATAGAGTAACACATTTTTCACCTAGTAATGGTAAAAAACCATTACCTTCTTATGAGGACATATGATCTTTTTGACCAGTTGAGAGGGGAATGTTGGTTTTATTTTATCGATCTATAGTCTAGATATCACCAGTCGAGGGTGAATGAGGGTGATATCTTGATGATTTCATTTAGATGTTGTTATGGGAACCTTGAGTTTGTATTCATTCCTTTAGGAGTTATGAATGCATTGACATGTTCATGGGACTTATAAAGTTTTTATTCCATGAGAATTTGTTCCGGTTCTTCATCATATTCATTAATGATATATTGATCTACTTGAAGTTAGAGGACGATCACACCAAACATATCATATTTGTTTTACAGACCCTTTGACACCACTAGATTTATGGGATGTTTCACAAGTGTGAGTTATAGACTTGAATGCTATGTTTTATTGGACACATGTTTTCTCATTATGTTTTGTTAGTGGGTGCATCGAAAGTCTAGGTGTTGTTTCTTGAGAAGAACCCTAAAATTTTTCATTGGTTCACAGTTTTCTTGGTATTTTAGGCTTTTTTGGAGTTTTTTTCTTGATTTCTCTCGAGTAGAATCCCCATTGATAGTTTTGACTAGGAAGTACTAGGATTTTTTGTTGACTGATTCAACTCAGGCAGTGTTCAGTTACCATAAGATGATTTTGGTTAGAGTTCTATTGATTTATTTTCTTGATTAATGTGTAATGCTTGAGGTGTTTCGTGATGATGGTAATCTAGTCTTGGGATGAATTTTATTGATACAGATGGTATTTATCTCTAAAAGGTTTAGAAGGTTATTTCCCCAAAAGAATAACTATTCCATCCATGATATGGATCTAGAAACGATCATGTTCATACAGAGTTTGTGGTAGAATTACCCCATTGAAGAGCACTCTGTAGTCTTCACAGATCACAATAGATTTTGGTATATGTTTTCTCAATGTGATATGAACTTGGAGTAGAGTATGTGGTTGGAGTTTCTTCATAATTATGATTAAGACAACTCAAACACCACTGGAAAAGGGAATTTTGTGGCTAATGCTTTGAGAATGAATTTGATGAAGTTTGTTTTTTGAGAGTCTTAGGATGATCAGATTGAAATGGAGGATTTGGAGTACATACACCTAGATGAAAGGTTGAAAAAAGGAATATTATTTTTTCCATATGATGATGCAATATTCTATTATGAGGAAGGTGGAGTAGTCTAAGTGGGGAGACTCAGAGGAAGAGGTGATGTGCAACTATGCCAGTCATGTTGATGCTCTGGAGGGATGGTTGGAGGATAGTTGGAATCATATGTTTTTCATGGGTGGTTGTTTATTTTGGGAGTGATGTAAGACGGAGTCCTTCTATATCATGTTTTTCAGTACACCCGTAAGTATAAAAGATGTATCGTGACTTTAGGATATAGTTTTGGTGGCCCATGAAGAAATAGGTTGTAGTAGAGTTCATGGAAAGGTGTTTGATTTTCTAGAAGGTAAAGTTTTAGCATCATGTTCATGCTATTTTTTAAGCCTTTGTATATTCTTTAGTGGAAATGGGATGAAATATAGATTCATTTCCTCGTTGGTTTACCCTGATCCTAAGGTGGTTTCCATGATATCTTGGTGATGACAGATCTATTAATGAAATTGGCCCACTTATTAGTGATCAATAATTTAGGAATAATGGATTATTTGGTTAAGATGTATATGGATGTTGTGTGGAAGTTACATAGAGTTTTGAGGTATACTCTATTGGATTGTGATTTATGTTTTATTTCAAGATTATGGAGTTCATTGTAATATGATTTTGGCACTCAGTTACGCCTCCACACTACCTTCCTCCCTCAGACAGACAGATAGATAGAGTGGACTATCTAGATTATGGAGGATGTGTTACATGAATGCATCTTGAAATTTTTTGGATCTTGGTTATAAAATTTTCTATAGTTTAGTTTTCTTATAATAATAGCTCTCTCTATTCTACCGGCATGACTTCATTTTAGGATTTGTGCAAGAGACTATGTCATTCCTGATTTTTTTGGAAGGAGGTTGGGGAGTCAATAGTTCTTGGTCACAATGTGGTGAATAACATAATAGAAAAGTTTATGTTGGTTCAATAGAGGATGAAAGTAGTGTAGGATCGGTAGGATATTAATGATAATTGTTGATCGAGGCCCTTGTGGTTTTATGTTTGGGGCCACAAGTTCTTGAATTTTTACGCTCAATGTGGGTGATTATGGTTTGGTAGGGGGTAAGATTTCTACCAGGTTTATTAGACCATTTGTGATGTTAGGGCAAGTTAAATTGGTGGCATATCAGTTATAATTTCTACCATGGCCAGAGAAAAACAGATAGTCTTCCATGTCTCTCAGCTTCATTCGTATCTTTATGATGACTCCCATTTAATTAACTGTGGACAATTAGATATTAAGGAGGATGTGATGTTTGTGGAGTGGCTAGTAGAGATCCATGATATCCAAGAGAATGTGTTGAATGGACAGACTATTCCATTGGTTCCCATGTCGTAGAGGCATGGTGTATTGGAGGAGAGTACATGTGAATGAGATATGTAGATGTGTTCCTAGTACCTGAATCTATTTTTGTGATTTTATTTACTCTTTTTTTCTTAAGATGTGATGTTTGGGATCTTATTGTTTAATTTGATGAGATTTTTTCATTATTTTATTATTTATTATGAGTGATAAATTTATAACATATGAAAATTGGAGGTCCTGATTCCTAACAGAGACTCATTATACTATGATGCAATTGAAACCTGTCTAAGAGAGTTAGTTATTTCCATAGAGGATAATATATTGACAGGAAGAATATAATTCCTTAATTTTTATGTTTTGGGTAGTGTGGTTTGTTTATTGTAGCGGTTTATGGTCTGGGTTGTGTAGAGGTTTAATTGGTTGTGGTGATGTGGATTTATAGTGATGAGGTTGTGTGAGATGTTTTTTGGCCATTTGGTTTGGCATGTCTGGATGATGGTATAGTTTTAGTTATAATGAGGAACTTGAGAGGTATCTTACAGGGTGATTGTTTGGGCCCCTTTACTTCTGGGATTGGATTTAGTTTCTTGAGGGTGAGAATCATTTGAGAGGTATATTATGTAATATATTGTTCCTTCCCAACCTATTAAATATATGGTTTTTGTGTTAGAGGTGTTCCAGAGGAGGCTCGAGGAGGTTTCATTAATTTTTTATTGACGCTAAAGCTACAATAGAGCTACTATAGGAATTTGATATTGTGTAAGTGGGATTCACAACCTGTAAAGGTGATTAATGAATTTTGTAGGTGGCGAGTTCAAGACTTCTACAAAGATAAGGGGGGAACCTATGAGATTGGTTACATTTCATATAAGTGGAATTTATGACATGTATTAAATAAAGTATGAGGTTATTTATTTTTTAGTGAAAGTAAAAATTTTGTGGGACCCATGGAATTCATGTCATGTATATATATTACTAGACATAAAATAGGTGGGATCCATGTTTTAAAACCTATTGTTCTACCAATTTTCATTCATTTAGATACACCTCATTTTCTCTCATTTTTAATGAGACATAGTTTCCCTAAAAGGATATATAATCGCACATCCTTACGATTTGATTCGTTGGATCCAATGGATTTCTGTTGGGGATCATTGGTATGTCCTCCCTTCATCTTGTTTAGTTTCCTCTTATTATTTTCTTAGGTATTTGCTGCGGTGATGGTGTTTTGTTTTGGGTCATTTTTTTGGATGTATCTTGATGATATATGTTTGAGGTGTAGGTTAATATGTAGTTTCTCACATGCGTTTGTGCTTTATGGGTGTTTTTTCATCACCCTGTGGTGCGTAACGAGTCATAAAATCTTATTTGAGTTAGGGAATCCATCATTTCTATTTATTATGTATCAAGAAGGAGGTTTCTACTTTTATTTATCTATGGGGGATTGTTTTTCTAGATATGTCAAATATAAATAATTGTGTAATTGAAACTGAAGGGGTAATGAGGAATGATTCACATACTATTATAGCTTTTATATGATTATGATATTGTGATTGTACATGTTCGATGACCCACAAAAAATTGTGGTCATTGTGGACTTTGTTTGTACTGGATGATTTGTATTGCAACTCTTGAATTTGTTTTGATTGTTTAATATCACCCTAAAAGATTGGAAGTTGGTTAACCACTTATATTTTTCTGAAAAAATGGTTACCACTGGATTTATAGCTTGTTTGAAAATGCCTTTAAAACAAAGTGAAATGTGATATATACCCTTTTTTAAATATATAAAATGGCCTTTGATGTGTTGTGATGTGTGACCATTCTTATGGGGTGGAGATGTTGGATTGCAATGTGTTGTGAATTTTATTTATGGTTAGACCATGCATGGATGATGGTTTGATGGTGGTGATTTTAGGTGTTGAGGTGGTGGTTGTTTGGATGAGCTTTTGGGTTGGTGAGGTAGTGTTTGTGTGGCCATTATTTTGGGGTGGCTCTGTGGTTGTTGTGTGGTCATTCTTTTTGATAATTGAGGTGGTGGTTGTGTGGTTGTAATTTTTGGATGGTTATGTGGTTGTTTTTTAGATGTAATTTTGGGGGTGGTGAGATTACGGAACAAAGGGGATGATGTGATTCTTGTGATGTGTGGTTGTGTTTTTCAAGATGCTCAAGTATTGATTAAATAATTGTTTAATAATGACTGAAATGGCAAGGGTTTGGTTTAGTTAAGGGGATATAAATAGCTAATGAATAACTAAATAATGGGCTGTTTTGTTAAATGTGGTTGATGCTTAATAATGAAATGAATGGGATTTATAATGAAATTGGTTGGTGTTGAGTGATGTGACTTGTGATTTTTGTGGTGTTATTTATTTATAGGAGACAATGATGGTGGGGATGTTGTGAGTTGGTTAGTGTTTTGTTATGAACCCATAGGTTGGGCTTGTGTGTGTGGATATATGTATATACCTATACATTCATTTTTATTTTTATATTCACCCCACCCACATCAAGAACTATGTGATGACCCTCATATTTATACATAGGGGTGTCGTTCCCAGTATCTGGTGAGGAGGACAGATGGTTTGGTACTCGATATTTCCTATCATCTCTTCCAAGTGAGGTAGGTATTTTACATGCTCTGATGGTCAGAGGCCAGATAGTGCACTATATGGTGGTTGTGAAATCCTAGGTGTCTTCAGGAGAGATGTGATTTGGTTGTGCTTGTGGGGTGGCGATACTGGGTTTCTTTGAATGATATGTGACATAGAATAGGTGTGTTTTGGGAGGGTGATATGGGATGAGGTGGATTATAGTGGTGGTCAAACATGGTAGGAGGAGGGCATGTGGTTTATTCGGTTCATGTTCATGATTGCCTAGAACATTGGTTGTGGTTGTGATATGATGAATCAATTGTTTGTAGGCGAGATGTGATGTGGTTATGCTTGTGGGGTGGTGGGATGAGGTGTCTTCAGGTGAGGTGTGTTGTGACTATTCTTGTGGGGAGGTGTGGTATATTGAAGATATGGAAGTTCTGGGAAATAAAATATTATAGAGTGAGAGTGGAATACAAGAGGGAAAATGGTGCATGGTAACCTTTATCGATGTGACTCATGTTATATTATATTACTAAGATTTTTATTTTATTTTATGATCATGTCAGGGTGACTTTGGGATGGGCAGTTGACCTCTTTAGGTGTTTTTGGTTCTTCTATTTTTCTCATGGGTGCATTAGTTTACTTCTTTGACATGTACATCAGATACTTTACTTTTCCTATTGAGTATTCCTATATTCTAACCTTGTGTATATAAAAATATTTCCATTTTTTTAGGAGGATTATGTGGACAATTCTGGACATTACTAGTTTGGATTATGGATGACTACTGTGTTACTACTTTAGCATTTATTTTCGGTATTCAATTTTGGATACTTTTATCAGTATCAGTTTTATTAAAAAATGCATTTGTGGGATGGTTTTGGTTTCTTTCATATCATGACAAGGAGTTGATTTTGTACAATTCATCTTATCTCTAATCCTATATTATTATATAGGGTAATTCCTCCTGTTGAATGAGATTTTTTTACCCTTGGTGCTAGTGTCCATCCCTCGGCCTACTAGATGCGAGAATCATGTGTTATTATCTGTCTCCGCTTATTGAAATATCTTTGGGGATAGGGGTCCTAACACAGAAATCTTAGTAGGATACCTCCAATAATCTAATGAATTACCACTTTATTACTACCATAAATAGGCCATTTTTTAAAATAATGATAAAAGAAATCATATAATGTTTTATAGTTTCAAAACAATATAACAAGATAAATGTAGTACTTTGAAAACCACTATCATAATTTGAGTTAAAATGCTATTTTTTAAAACAAGTAATATAAGATATAAACCCTCCCACACACGAATCTATTTTAGGATAAATCCTATAGAAATAAATTCAATAATAGTCTTCATGAGAAACTAGGATCTAGAGACCAAACACAATATTCATAGTCATCATGTGACACTAGGATCTAAAGACCAAAAACAATATTATAATAAGTGTAAGCACCACATTAAAGGTTATGTAATTCTATTCAGTCACCAAACTTTCAGGATTTTGGAATGACTGGGGTTATCCACCCATCATACAAAATCTATGAAAATATGGAGGAAGACTACATCTAATGTTACCTCAAGACCATGATACTGATGAGGTTTAAATATAAGTAGAACAATCATATTCATTTATATAAAATAACATATGTCAAAAAATTATACCGCTTTATAAAAATTGCCTCCTTAACATTAATAAACCAAGAATTATATTATACTAATAACAAATAACCAAACATTAAATTTAAATAGAAATATTTGGAATTAATTAGATGATTAATTTTAAAGAAAACAATTGTATAAGAATCAAAAAAATGATTTAAAGTAAGTAAAAATTTTCTGTTCTTTGTAAACCAAATTTAAAATGTTTTTAAAACCAATGAAACATTTTTAGAAATTTAAAAAGGGGATTACTCACACCAAATGATTTTAACCCACCAATATAGAACATAACACACATTTGAATAATTTATACACAAGGGTATTGTATAAATTATATATTAAAACGAATATAATTTTAAAAAGTATATGATGATTTAATTCAAAATAACTTTAAAAACATAAATTATTCAAATCATGACAAATAGAGGTTCTAAAAAGATAGAAATCAAGGTTTATTGCATAAATTGGAGAGGTAATAGAACCACCTAATGATATTAAATAAATTAGAGTTATTCATCATCCAAAGAGAACATTAGATCCTAAAGAGTGATTTAAAAGATTTAAAATATTAAAAACATAAAAATTATTTCAACCAAATGAAAACCCTCATATTCTATGTCCTGATTAGGGAAAAGGAAGAGAAGAACCATACGAGAAAGTGGGAAGAAATAATATTTAGGGACTTTACCTCCATATTTCTCTATGAATTGGAAAAGAATCATCAATAAAGAAATGTAGTAGAGGGAGACATACATTAGAATAATTCTTAAGATAAATCCAAGTAAAAAATAGTGGATAGTTATACTAAATTTGTGGTTTAAAATAACATATATTCATTTTTTACTAAAATGCATGGCCCTATTACATGGGATCTTAAACCATGCATGGGAGTATAAAAATACTTAGGTATAAAAATATAATTATCACACATAGTCCCTCCCAATGTGAATTATTATTGTGAATTTTTTATTTTTTTGATATTTTAAAATTTTAGACCCATACGATAAGAAAATGAATAATAAAAAAATACGTTCTAGTGACATCATAATTGTTACCATTGATAGAAATGAATAGATAATATCTTATAATAATAAATGGTAAATACTATTAACAAAGTCTTTTTTATCACAAGGTTTATCATGAAGGTGTGTCACAAACCAACATAGCCTACCACTAACTTGGTAACTGACCCAGACTGCGATAAGGCTCGAAGGGTGTTCCAGATCACTATGGGATGGAAAAAAGTTATTTAGAATTATAGAAACAATTTTGGGAGTAGTTTTACCTAATAAATAAATCCAGTATAAAGGATTTCTTGGTCAAGGAAATGGAATGACCTCAACATGTATTTGTGAGTCATGAACCAAATTATGAATAATCACATCAATTAAAACACCAATATAGAATAACATAACTGAATTTTGAAAAAGATACCAATAAAAAAAGCATAATTAATTTTTTAGCCATAACACAATCAAAATCTTAAGTATATATATAAAGAATAGTCTTGAAATGGATTTAAAGAAAAATAGGACGAGAATCCAATAATGAGATATAAGATAATAAAATATACAATTAAACCAAAACTAAAACAAAACAAAATAACTACTTACAATATCTAGGTGACATTAGGGTTAACTACCACTATTAGAACTTCCCAAACCTTATCTAATATAATATGAGTATTCCCCACCTTTAATTAGTTCCTTTACTTTACCAATATCACTAAAAATAAGTTCTAAAAATACTTTATAGGTATATATAGGGTGCGTGAATAATTATCCAAATAGGATCTCACAAAGTGGTCTATGAATAACTAGTGTTAAATAATACAAAAATTATAGTTTTCATATAAACATATAAAGATACCCTTTTAATTTCAAATAACATATTTCAGGATCCCATAATTTCAAATATGAAAGTTAATTTCCCACTAATTTTTTTAAACCAAGACTCTTGGGGTATGCTGAAGGGTTACTAATGTAAAAGAATATTAGCATCCTCATATTAATTTTTATATAAATCAAATATCTCAAATTTTTTTTAATATAAAAGCTAGTGTGTAATACTAAAGTTGAGCTATATCCCTTATGTGAAGTAACATCATAACTAGGGAGGCATAGGATAGGTAGGGTAAAATCATTCCCTAGAAAGGTACTTGACTATATTCCATACCAAATCACTTGGGGAACCTATGAGGCGTAATCATTATCAAATAATTACATTCCATTTCATAGAACACTTCTCTTTGATGTTAATATTTATCAAGAAACTATTCTTGATGATCCAAGCAATGTATTTTGTTGATTATATTGAATGAATCGTCAAATTTCATATAAAAAACATGAGATCAAGATCATTTTATTTAGTCACAAGAAAATTTTAATTGTATCCATTTTTAGTACTAGTATATGGTACTTTTAGACAATAGAAACCACATTTTTTTAAGAATTAAGCATAAATAGTTCCTTAAATAGAGGTATTTCACATATCCTATAACACCTCACGATTTTTTGAAATATATATTTTCAAATAAATTTAATCTTTTTGATATTTTCACGTTACACGCAACACTGAGTTTATCTTGCATTATATGCAACACCAAGTTTAATTAAACATGACATACCCTTAAAATATTATGATAAGATAAGTATAACTTAGCCATTATAATAGAGGGTATGACTAATATTAACTCAATTTTGAAAGTAAATGGTTTATATATATATATATATATTTATTTATTTTTTGGGTGACAAATCAATTATAAATGACAATAAATACCATTTGAAAACAATGAAAATATTTTTTTTGGCGTAAAAATGTGTTTTAACTAAATTAATTAATAAAATAACTTTTTTTGAATTATTTTAATGAAATTTATATATAATATATTCAATAAAATATTTATCATTCATCTTATGTCTTTTATAGATAAGATATAAGATTAAAACCAATTTTATACTTTAATACTATATTATTTTAAAATCTGTTTTATCAAATTTTGCGCATTTATATATAATTTTGTTTCAATTTAAAATAAATATTTGAAAAAATAAATTAATTTTAAAATTATCATTTTAAAATTATCTTAGTGTGTTTTTGATAATTTTTTGAGAAGATAATTTTTTTTATGAATAGTAAAAAAGTTTTGTGTTTATTAAGAATTTTCATTTTTTTAATGCTATTAAAAACATAATTTTTTAATATGGTTGGAAAAGATACATATTTTTAAATTATATATATATATTAATTCAATTTATGTCATTTTAATCAATATAAAATTAAATTTTTATATTAAAACATTTTAAAACTTTTGAAGGGTTTCTATTGGGAAAGTAATTTTTTTCGTCACGTCTGCAGGTTTAATTTTAAATTCATATTTTAAATTTATATGATTGTAATTTGGAAAATAGATTAAATATTTTTATTAAAAATAATTTTTATTGTTTAATAATTTCAAATTAATCTTTTACCATAATAAATAATAAAAGTAGTAAAAATTAGTTACCATAGTTAAGGTTAAAACGAATTTATCACGGGTTAAACTAAAAAGATAAGTGATAAAATAACACAAATATTTTTCCCAAAACAATTTCATAGACATATTTAGACCTTATAACCTCAAATGTTTGATAAGGGTCCATTTTGGTTCCTTTTTTTTCATGTAAAAAACGTGGTGAGCCTTTTTCTTTTAAAAAATTACAAGTGTTCCACTCACCTCACTACTAAAAGGCCACCCACTATCATCTCATATTCACACTTAAAAAAGAATATATTTCAGAAAATACCAAACCAATTATCTTTCTTACATCCCAAATAATATCCTATAAACATTATTTTTGTCCTAAAGACTACCTAGTATGACTTTTGGTGAAATCCAAAAGAAGTTGGCCAAAGAAGGGGTAATATCCCTAAGAGAGATATTTATTTTACTTATTCCTCAAACTCCTTAAAATATTATAAAAACCTAATAATATAATAATATATTTATCTTATTTATAATTATATTTTATTATAATATGGTAATGGCCTACATCCATCTCGTCTTCCCTCAAATGGGAAACGATAACGTCACTCATATGTATGATGGACTAAACCTCAGGAACCCATGCAACACATTTTCCATTAACACATATTATGGTTACGTATTATGAAGAATATAATGTTTATACATGATATTTATATCATAAATACCCTTATTTTATTATTATAACATATGTAACTTCCTACTTTCCATTTTGTGTGTGATATGATATCGTTGTCCATGTGTACGACAGACTACCGCCTCATGAAGAGATAAAATTTATATTCCCCAATGATTTTCATGAACTTAATTCAGATAAAATTAATTAATATATGTGGTATATATGATATAAAAACTATTTTTTTAATGGTAATATATTTTTTACCTTTATTTCATTTTATCCTTAGAGAAAATGGAAATAGCGTTCATGCGTAAATACAACCCACAGTCTCTAAGAACAATGTATTTCATTTTCAATATATAAATTCTATCGATTAATATAAATATTAATATAATGAATATATATAATTTTTTTATTTTTCTAAATATTTATGATGTGTTTTAACCTAGATCAAAGTATGATTACTGAAATTAAAAAATTAAAACATTCACGGAAAACAAAACAGATATTAATCCAAACATGAATTTAACATATAATTTTTAATAAAAAGGTAATAAAATGTCATAATATATGGTATAATATATTAAATTATAGTTTTTAAATATATTTATAATAAAATTATAATTATCATAAAGGAGTTTCAAACATGTACAATGTAAATCGAGACTAATAGTAAGGGATTTCTAATCTCTCTTTTATTTCTGGGAGACATGTTCTATATTCACAGCTCGTTTCATTTGTGTGGTGTATATAATTACATATGGACATGTTGTAACATGATTATAATTATTTTCATGATATTTAATGTTTCTTATGATTTTATTATTTAATTTTGATTATGATTGAAAATATTATTAATGCGGTAATGGATTTCCATCTCACTTTTATTTTCTGTGAAACACATGACATATTCACCATGTGTTTCATCTATATAGTTTATATAGTGCCCCTAAATTTATTTTATTATGTTTCTCCTGAAAATTATGTCGATTTAATTATCTATTTTTGGATCTATATTTCATGGGTTTTACAGTTCAAAACATACTAAAGCAGTATGGGTTTTTTGTCTCAATTAGCATTCTTTGAGACATATGTCATGTTATGCACCTATCTTATTTTATGAGGTGTATTTAGGGACCCATTAACATATAAAATCATGAATTTATTTATTCACATGATATTTTATGTTTCATTTAATGTTATTATTTCATGGCTCTGACATTTTAATTTTACCAAATTGGTAATGGTTTTATGATTCATTCTCATTAATTATCAGGATTTTTTTATGATTCTGATAATGAAATATTGTGATTCATATCTAAATAAACTCATAAATATTATTTTCATCTGGTTATTTCATGAAAACAAGAGTTTTTTCTTAATTTTTCTCTCTTTATGTACTCAAAAGTTCAAAATAATATTTTTAATAAAAAATGTCTTTATTTCTCTCATCGATCAAAGACCATTTTTCTCCAAAAACAATGTTTTATATAAATGATTTCAAAAATATTTTTAACATTATACAAATAATTTATTTAAGATAATTTTACTCAGGTTTTAATTTTTGAAAAAGTGTTCTGAATGTAATATTTATTTTTTTTCCAAACAATTCCTATTTAGATTTTATCACAAATGTGAAAGAAACCTTTTTTAAAGTGTAAGAAATGGATGACATTTTCTACCATCAGGACCTCTCATTATTTTTAATGATTCATGTATATGTTTCCAATATAATATAAAAATTACAAGATTTAGAAACTTTTTAATGTTTTAAAATTGTTTTTCATACTGAGAAGGTTATTTTCCTCAAGAAATGTTTTAAATTATTTTTAAATATTCTTTTATAATTTCAAAGGTTTTTTAAAAGAATAGTTTTTTGAAATTTTTTTCTATAATACAAATTTTTTAAAGTAAAAAAGTAAATTTTCCTCAATAAATAATTTAAATTATTTTTAAGTCATCCTCTATATGATTGCAAGGTTATTTTTAAAGAAAATGATTTTGAAGATGATTTATGTTTCAAAAAGTGTTTTTCAAAGTGAAAGGGTTATTTTCCCCAAGAAATGATTTAATATTTTTTAAATCATACCTTATAGGTCGCTAAGTTTATTCTAAAATAAAAGTATTTTTAAAGTATTTTATATTTTAATTTTTTTTTCAATGTGGAAAGTCTATTTTCCCCAATAAATTATAATAGTGATCTTTCAAAATCATTTTCCATCTAAGATGAAATCCTATGATGTTACTTAATATTTAATTGGGATATTATGTAATGATACCATCTTTATGATTTTCTAATATGGTTTATGTTTATGATGATTGGATATTTACTAAACCCAAATCCCTTCTACATGTTATATCATGATAATTTTTTATGGAACTTGTTTCTCTTTGATGGGTTATACCATGAAAAAATTATTATGAAACCTATTTCTTTTCCATAGGATATACTATACTGAAATGTTTTTAAAACCAATTTTCTTTCATGGGTTATGTTATGATGAATGTTTTTTTGATCTTGTACTCATGTTTTTATGATTTTCATTATGTGATGGGTGGTACCTATGTATACCTTCAATAAAATGGGTAATATTGAAATCTCATGAGATAATCAGGAATATAATGTGGATTGAACCCAATTCAATAATGGAATATACACACTATGATAGTGTTGGAAGGGAAACTTGACTCCTACGATGGGTTGTGGAGTGAATCCATTCCACTATAAGAGACTTGGAAATCACCATTGAAACAATAAGAACATTATTTTACATGCTTATGTGTACGCCAAAAATATATTCTTTATGAAAATGTTATGTTCTCATGGTTACTATCCTTTAATTCCATTATGATTCATGTATTATGGACTTACAAGATTTATTCGATGACTCATGTTTATGATTTATGACATGAAGGGTATAGTTTTCAAATGTTATTATCATGTTCTCATACCCTAACTCTCATAGTATATTGATATATCTCTTGTTTACCCTTACTGAGCATCTAAGCTCACCCTTTCTTATGTTTCCATTACCCTGGTTATTATGAAAGGTAATATGAATGACATGTATATGAAGGGTTCTTGTAATTATGAACATAATGGGAGACGATGTAACTCACTTATGGACTAGTTTTTTATGTGTCCAAGTTTCCAAAGGCACTAGACCTAAATGATTTCTGTGTGAGTCATTATGTTATGAGTTGAATATTTTAGTAATAAGATGTAATATTTATCTATGATATGTTTGGGTATTTATAGTTGGTATCAGAAAAAGGTCTAGTTAAACATGGTAAAATATGATGAGAATACTCTAGTGAGATACATAGGGATATGTATAAGGATATCTGTGGATATATCTATGGATAACTCTAAGGATGAGTTAAAGTATAGTAAACTATCTGGGAATTTTGGTAAAGGATAGAGCAAGTGGTTTCCCAAAAATTAAATCTCTATCTGGATAATACAATTGGACACGACTATGGAATAGAGGTACGCAATTGTAATAAATTTGAAATGGGAGCATTAATATGGAATCAATAATCACCTGATGTACAATAATGGGCTTTGAATCACACCTAGTTTGAAAATCCTGGGGGATATGATTTTTAAATTCATAAACCCTTTAAAAACCATCATTAAAGATTTACATAATGACCCTGAATGACCTAGGATAAACCTAATGTCTCATAAACTAAAAAGAAGGTGTTATGAGTTAGATATCCTATAAGTTATTTTCCATGATTTTGTGATTTCCCACTATGAATATTATTACCCATACTATGATTTTTGGTTTTAGTTAATAACATAAATAAGAAGGATCTAGATTAACATTGGAAGTGATAGAAAATGTGTTTTTGAGAAAAACAATGGGGTGATTAATAGAGTAAAGGATATTAGTTTTATGACAAATCATTTATCATGATCAATGATTAACAACTTCATCGTTAACCAACTCTAAGACTCACCAAAGGATAGAAAGATATAATTTGTTTAGAGTTTGTGTGGTGGATACCATGGAGAAAAAAAGATTTAGTTTTCTATATGTAAAGAATATGGGAAGAATCACTCCAGTGAATGTCTCAAAGGAACATTGATATGTTTTATGTCTGTACAAGAAGTAAAAAAAGTAAGTCATTTTTTGAGGAAAAATGAAAAGTTCAACTAACTTAATTGATGAGAATAATAGTTTTTCTGAGGCATCCTAAATAGTTGAATGTTATAAATGTGGAATTTATGGGAATTATAAAAATCAATGTCTTAGAGGGAAAAATGAAGAATAGGATCAACAAAGAGTTTGTCGATGCCCACCAAATGAGCATCAATAATTTTAAGATCTAAGAAATACCTAAATCATTGTTATTATTTTCTTTATAAAAGAAAATATAGAGAAACATGGCTACATAGAGATTTGGAAACTAGGTTACACGGATCGTGTGACCCCAAAAAGACATATAGATGCATGAACCTATGAATATCATGTGGAAAGATTATATGTTTATGTGATATGATAATGATAATGTCATACCCCTTTAGTGAATCCTTCTAATCATACAAATCCCTATTAGACAATCTACTTCATCATGAGAAGCACTTACAACAAGTCTTCCTGATTATTTAAATATCCGACAAATGAATTACTCCAATCAAGTGACATGTTAGTCAAAAATAACTTGAAAATATTTTAAATTATATATTAAAATAATATATGAAAATGGTAAAACATTCATGCGATGAACTTTATATTGATTTTCATGCATAGGTCTTATATGACCAACATGACCAGTTCAATGATCATATGAGATCCCTAGCGGAATGACGTCTATGCTGCCTGAAAGCCTTTGTTCATGTCACCTTTTGAAGGCCCTTTGATAAATCCATTAATTAATGTGATTATCTTATGGAAAATGAATGAGAAAATTTCAAGGGGCCTTTTAAAATAAAGAATGAAATATGAAAAAGTTATTACCCTCTAGCTAGGAAAAGTCACACCGTTTTTCATGCGAAGGGGTTTTTCACCTCATGTGAATAGTATTTTTATAACATAAAGGACCTTTAAAATTATATATTTTTCTTTTTATGGCCTTTTTAACAAAAATTTGTATTTTTTGAAGGGAACTGAAAATGTCTACCTTGATCATGTGAAAAGCCTCTTTGATAGGTTTTCTAGTCTCACGAAGACTCCTAAACATATTGACCTCATATTACAAAATCTTTTTGATGTGTCAATCCAAATATTTTAAATAATTTTAAAATATTTTTTTTAATAAATATGGAAAATGTGTAATGATCATGTAGTTAATAGTTATCATGTGATGGAAAGATGACTTTATTGGTAACTCATGGTGGGATCCTGCAAAATGCATTATGTGACACTCTCTCCATTGACTTGGGCCCATATACATACATACATACATATATATATATATATATATGATATATTAACTATAAAAGGTGGCATGTATTTAGGATGGAAAGTCCTATAAATTCATTAATCACATCACAAAAATACTCAAACAAATGGAGATGAAGATACACACTGGAGAGTAGAGGTGAGAGTGGAATTTATAGAGTGGGTAACCACAAAACCACAAGATTCATTCTCTAAGTAATCCTGGTGAATGGATTAAGGTTTTTAGTGTACTCATAATATTTTTGTGATCAATCAATTGATAATTAAAAGGTATTTAAATATTCCAACCAGATCACACAAAGAATCTTATGCGTGTCAACTTGATCACATGATGCCTCAAGAGGCCAAAGCCTAAAAGAACTAAAGAATTTATGTAATAAATACTAAGAATGAAATTTAATTCATGTGAATACATATATTATGGTCTTCATGTGAGTGGGTCATGAAACCTACATGATATATTCATCAATCACATGACATCATTCATACATGTCAGCCAAGTCATGAGAAGCCTTTCAGGCATGTCATCCCAATCATGGAAAGTCCTCCAGACATATCACCCAAGTCTTGTGAAATCCTCTATAAATGAATAAAAGTCATGAGAAGTTCTCTGATCATTATAAAAATGTCATGTAAATTCATATTTGAATGTAATCTAAGTCATGTGAAGTCCTCCATATATGTCATCCATGTCATGAGGAGTCCTCTGGACTTGTCTTCCAAGTCGTGAAAATTTCTATGAACATGCTATCTAGATCACACAATGTCCTCCAGACATGTCATCAAGATCATGTGAAGTCCTTTGGATATGTTAGATGATTTAGGCTACAACCACTAGACATGTCATTTGGTTTACATGCCAGTATCCAAACATGTCAGTCTTGTTAGATAGAAGTCCATGGACATGTTGGGTGGGCACCCTAGACACATTAGGGTGACATGATGGACATTTTAGGATGAAAACATTCGACATGTCATCCTTTGATAGTAGGAACACCTGGGCATATGCCCTCTAACCATGCAAACCACATGGATGGAACTTTGGGAAAAAATCCCCCCTCCATCTCGTAGTTTCCCACAGTAGGTCAAGTTTATGCACTCATGAAACCTTATACATATCCTCATGCCTTCTGAGCACTCTCTATCAAAGTCTTATGGTCCCCACTATCTATCCTTCATAAGATAAGAGCCGAATATTTCTAATGGGAATCCATCCATGTATAAGCCCCTAAATTTCTTAAACCTTAGGGATAACAATAATATCTACATGTGTGATAATCCATCCTAACCAATCAATGTGTTAGGGATTAACCCAACTATGAAAACTATGATTCCAGTATATACATAATATGTAAGATGCGTTCCCGAGGGCTGAGATTCATATCAAGCACTCCATCAGGGTATGTCCAGTGTAAAATTTTCATGTCATTATGTTTTGTAATCTTTTACTTTCTATCCATTATTTATCACACTTATCATGACACACATGACCTTAGAAATTTTCACGGATCATATCACTAGAATTATAAAAAAAATCTTGAAAAGGGATACCTCAGTGTGCAAGCACCGTTCAATGTAATAATATAAACAAACCTATAAATGGGAATTCACCTTTTTGTAAGCCCTAATGGACTTACCATATTTTTAAACTCTTGGGAAATATTCCATATGGGTAACAATCCTCTATACCTACCCATCAATGGGTCAAGGGATAACCGAACTGTGATAACTCTAAATTTTATCCAAACTGGATAAATACCTGGGCTCATTACCCAATTTCTAAGTTCCTTATATTATATTTACTTGATGCATGATGCTAAACTACATGGTTCTGTCATGAAATACAACTTAGAACTATGTTAAATAAACCATGTGGGTATTGATTTCTATTTACGAAGATATGTAGGACACCACATAGTGGTTCAATACCATTCTCAAAATACCAACTTCTTTCCAAGATGCCAGAAAACTCCAAAGTTCCCATTTATATGGATTTAAAAAATGATAAGCTACCAATTGACAATAAATAACAAGAAATAGATGAAGAACCAATAATATGTATAGATGGTATCATTAATATAACCCCCTTTACATTCAGAGATATTCAACACTAGGTCATTTTATTTGGGTAAATGGTATTGTATCTAGATTTGGAAGAGCTTCATGAAAATATCTTAAATCTATAAGTGAGTCTTGGAATGGGAAATAATTACCCCTAAAAGGATGTGATGAGCCGAACCTTCCATCCTCTTGTCCACTGTGAGTTATTAAGTTCCATTGTGTTTAAACCCCCGATTGACCACATGCCATTGGAAACAAGGTCTGTGCATTTTCATGGATGTGGGAACCATTGGGTGTTTTTATTAAAGAAAAAAATGGTGAACTACACCAAATTATTGTGAAACCCCATTTAATTACCTAAAACCCAGTATCGGGTAAAACCATCACACAACATTTTTTATAGGAAAAAAAATGGTGAACCCAACATGAATATCTCAAACAAAAAAAGATATGTTGACCATATAATGGGCCACCCTATTTTTCACCCCTTATGAAAATGAAAATTGTATGCTTGACTTGAAATCCTTAAATAATATAACATAATCTGGGTTCCCTTGAAATAGGCCATTCTCATCATTAAAATTACACATGAGTGAAAAGATTGAATGAGGAACATGAAAAGACAATTTTTTCTCCTCAAAATATCAAATTGAGTTTTTTTTACACTTGTGATGATGCACTGATTGGTGAATTTGTTCCTTTTTTTCTTTGTGATAACATATAATACTATAAAAAACTTGACCTTTACCCGAGATCATATCTTCATAAAGTGAATGTTCTGGAACCTCAACCATAGAGGTAACCTTTATTTGTTGCAAGAAAACCTCACCCACTTGACGCCTTTATCTTCGGGTAAAAAAAAAACAATGATCTGGACATACCATTGACAAGGTATAATCCCGAACTTAGAGGATAAAGGTGGAGGTCTCTAGAAGCTAAAACTAGTATGTCCATATCATTTAAGGAAAGCTACAATGAAACCAGTGGTACCTGCCACCACCACCAACTGCTTTCGAAGCTTATAGCTGGAGTGTGGAAACCAACACCTTCCTTACTTTAAGAAGGTGAATCAAGGAGTCAACTATGGATCCATACCTATTTAGGAGCTTCCTTGGAGGGATCTTATCAATCTATGTTTTCAGTATTATCCCCCAAGTACCCCTAAGACACCTACTAAGAGAACCACCTAACAAATTGCCACCATGTACAATCATATATAGTTGACAAGATGGTACCTATAAGCATGGAAATCTATGGATAAATGAGAGTGTAATAATATCACTAATGCCACTGATGAGTCTTTTCATCATATTTTAGTGGTGGCTAGCAAGCATGATCATATCTATACTCACTCATATCTGGTCTAGACACTTATTCCCGCAACAAGTATGGGAGAATCACATTTCCCTTTTCTCATATATGAATACCATCATCATATTCTGATTGAATAAAGAGGAAAAGAGTGAGATTATATCCCATATTTAATAGAATACATATTTAAATATATCTCATAGACTGAAAATATGCCGTCCTATATTCTTTTAAACACTTTTCTAAAGTGCCAATTCATTTTAGCAACAGCAGAAGAGCTCTACAGACAAATTATGTCATTGGTACAAATATAGGGATATGAAAATATCTATATCCAAATAGATAAATAAATATATCCCCATGATTGGTAATAAAATTTCGATACTTTTTAGAAATCACACATAATTGATCCCATCAAGGAGGGTTGTCAGCACATTTTGGAAAAGGGTGGGGCACAAGGATGGGAACAAATCATCATTCCAACTACAACCCAAAAAATTAGTTTGGAACATTCCTTGTGAAAACCAAACCTTACAATAAAAAAATTATAGTGTCATACTCCAAAGGCATAAGAATGGTATGGTATCCCTATTTTTTTAGGCCTCACTAACTCAGTTTGGCATATTCTTTAGGAAAGGCACAAATTCTTATCGAAAAATACTAAAGATATATTTTGAAGGTGTAATAATTGGTTCACATCCCTTTCACAACATAGGTTTAACAATACAATATGGAAAAAACCTCAGAGAAATCTCAAATCCCTTCCAGTGAAGCTACTAGAAATATTCCAACAACTTATAGAATCCAGGCTCATATCCCAACTTCTACTAATGAATTACTACACCAGAATCTTTCATAGGGTATATAGGGGGAGGCTCATATGAAATATCTAATTATATAGGGTTTTCAATGTATTATAGTGGGGAATGAATATTAAAAATAAGATCATGACCATGATTTATCCAAGATTGACTGACATACTTCAACAACTACCCATAGATACAATCATATTCACACAGATGATACAGAAGCTCACTGATGTACTCTAACTGATACTCAATAGTGGGATCATATCATTGAATTTTAGGAATGTTATCAATATATTCCAGAAAACATCATGTAGTTGGATCATATTCCCACTCAAACCCAAAAGGAAGGTCAACATATTTCAATAACGGTGGAAATGGGGCTCATATCCCTTATTTTTTTAAATGGTAGTGTCCTTAAGGATGTACGACACATATAAAAAAAATCCTCAAAGTCATATTGAATATTCAACTGAAATATAAGGTCGTAACTACCTCTATATTTGTCCTCACAATAGTGTAGATATGGATCCCAAGGAATCTACTCCTTATGTCCATTGTGGATAACTTCCCCATCATAATATCTCTCCCAGAAAAAGAAATACTCCCTTGACTATAAATCTTCATACAGAGAGGAGTTTTAAACTCAAAAACCATCATATAGAGAGGTTATCAAACCACTAGGGTTAACCATATATAGTTCCCCATTAATTATCAGTATCACTTCACCATGGTCAGTAGGAGACCTAGAGAAGTAACCTTTGTTGTTAGACTAGGTGGTGGTACATAATACATATGAAGAAGAGTCTGACATGGATATATGTAGAGAGTTTTCTAGAAACAACCTCCCAACCATGTTCTGGACTATCATCACTTCTGACTATGTGATCCTAAAAGAGTTAGGAAAGGATTTTATGCCTTAATTAAGCCAGAACATATAGGATACTCTTCAGTGGTTGATGTATAGACACTTTTCTAATCAAGGATATGAGGGTAGTATCTGGATTCTAAATAAAATACATTTTCATGTAGACATGGATTTGTTATCTATAACCTGAAACATAGGATTATAAGAACATGAAAAACACCTATGAAGTGTCTGAATATATATCATAGAAAATATATGTTGGCTAATTTCCAAGCCCCGTCAAATTTATGTAACTGAGGATGGGAAAAGTAGAGAAAAGTTTACTTCTCCGCATCTCTATAATTTAAGAACTACCTAGATATGAAATCCTTTAATATATTAGCCATAGGATAAATCTAGGGATTGGGTAATGCATATGCCAATTGGTCAATAAAGTGAGACTCCTACACTTTGAGTATGCAAAGACGCTTTGTATAGAGAGAGGGAGGCCAACATGACACTTGGATGATCCCCTTGAAAAAATGGAATGAATTTCAGACCTGGACTTTGATGTTGTGGTCTACCCAAAATCATCTCATAGAAAATGAATCCCATCATAGAGAAACATTGAACCTAGATCATACATGAGTACAATTGCTTAAAGTAAATTGGATTTCAACAACATCCTATATAGAAGATGTATAGTAGAGAAACCATCCCAAAAGGATGGGAATATTATTACCATCACCTCTACCCACAGGGTCATCGAAACCTAATAAGATACAAAAAATATTTAAGGTGACTGAAAACCAACCCCAACTTGAAGGGTTGGGGAATTTTCATCTCAATATCAACCAAAAGGTTTTTCACACCCCAAGAGGGTCCCGGAGAAATTAGTAGTGGTTCCAGATCAACCCCATTCCACTGGGATGTGGGAATTTATATCCTAATTAACATCATAGTATCAATCAGATCCTTGGTTGGAGTCCTCAGATCATTAACAATAGGATCAGAAATTTCCAATAGAGGCCCTAAATCATCCCCATCCAACAGGGCTAGGGGAATTATTATCATTATCATGACTATGGAATGAATAAACCTTCTCTATGTTGAGGGGTAAAAATTAACAATCAACATCCCATACATTATTCCTACTATGAGACACGCCTCTACTATTTAGGTCATGTTCGACAAGTATGACTAGAAACATACTTGAGTTCAATATTCACAAACTAGGATAAGGGAAATATATGATAAAATAGATCAATCCTCATAAGGTTAATATGAAAAAAAGGTCCCATATGGACAAGGGATAGAGAAATAAACCTACTACAACCCTCAAAGAACGATTAAGCAGTTCAGAATCACCATATTATGTGGAGACTAATGGGTTAACTACTATTTCCCAATACACCTAAGTGAATGTAATCACTTTCAATCCAAAAAATGATGTGGACTAGGATGTAACTAAATAAGGATGAAATATAGAAATTATAACTTTACATTTAAATACTCAGGTAACACATACAAAGAATTATATAATGAGTTAGAACCTGGATCCTATGAATGATGTATTTCTACCTCCTAGATAGAACAATGCCAAAGATAGATGGAAAGCAGTGGATAAATCCCACTCACTCACTAGAGGTTCTCAAATTCCCTCTATATAGGAACAAATATCATAATATGATAATGATATTTACAATCTTAGAAAACTTAATGAGGAAGAGATCAAGGGTAATATTTTTTCCAGGAATTAGTTGTAATAAAAATGAATATCCCTCCTCCCACATAGTTGGAGATATATAGTCCATCTACATGAGCATAATTTGGGCATGAAGATGACTCTAGATCCAAGAAAATTGTCTATATGAATGAAAAGGTTAAGGATGATCAGTATTTTAATCCATTATAGAACAATCTCTTGGTGATTTCCTGACATATAATTTGATATGAGGAATGAAAAATCTTCTACTATCTCAGTTGAATGATGCTATGTACTGAGACCCAGTATTCTGATATTGAGAATAATTTCCACCCACTCATATTTTAGTGAAAAACATGAGGAATTAATTGCAACATTATGAAGTCCACTTGGTCTCTCATATTGAACCACTCGTGTCCTTGGACCCCCTATATTGATTGGGTGTTTGGACTGATGGGATATTATTCTATAACAATATGAAATCTAGTTTGTGTCATAGAAGGTAGTAAAAAGGAAGAGCCTAGATTATTTCCTTATGGAATATACTACCCTAGAAAGTAGACTAGGGAAAACAAACATCCTAAAGAAGAGGTTTTATTTGACCACGACCTCTCCAAATGTGGGAGTTTTATTTTTATGGTACCTCCTGAAGTCATATTGAAAAGATGATGGAAAACCTGAATATCAACCCTGTTGGTCCAGGGATTGTATTTGTTTCCATTGAAATTGAAAATTTTCCCAAACTTTTTTCACTATTAAAAGTATACCCTAATAATGAGGAAGAATACCAAGTCCCCATTTTTGGCTAGGAACTAGCCCTAATGTTGCTGATTGACTAACTAAAAATCAAAGGGGATTAAAATCTATTGATAAAACAAATAAATGGTGATTATTTCATCTAGATGGAATAATTCACCCCTCATCAGTTATATTAGAAGAATGATGAAGTTTTTGCCTTTTTATCTAATATTATATAACGTATCTCAATAAAAAAATGATCCTCTGATGCACATAATAATGCTAAAACAAATATGGATGACCATGATCGTGATGAAGTGGTTTTCCATATCATGCATCAATGTGCAGTCTCATCAGTCGTTGTTAGTGACATGGAGAAAATCAGTCAAGTCAACATTTCACTTGTGCATAGTGAACATATATCGACACCTGGATAGATGGATCCCACATCCGATTACCTTGAAAATGGGACTCTCCAATTAGATTGATCCAAAAGGGAATATACTTGATGAAAAGAAATGATATTTTCCCTTTGGTATGGGTAAAATGAGAAAACTGAAAATAAAAATGAGGCTTCAATGGATCATCCACAGATTCATAGCAGAAAGAAATATTGTCACCACGATGGAAGAAGTCTATGAAGGATCTGGTGGTGCTTATCAATCTCGGACCAAACTCTCCTAAAAAATTAATTTCCCTGGTTAATTCTATAAGCTATGATACAAGAATATGTAAAATTCACTAGGAAATGTCATACATTCTAGATTCATTAAAACTTTATCCATCAAGACCCATAATTTCTACATAAAACTAATTATTTGTTTCTATTTTATGTATGGGGAATGAATGTTGTGGGGGCCATTTCCCCTGTCCACAACGAAGTAGTTTAAGTACATATTTACTAATATCAAATTCTTTTATAATTGGGATAAGAATATAAACCTAAAGTAACTTGTGGAAAATTTTATCATTAACTTCATATAATGTAACATTGCCATGCGATTCATTGTCCGTCACATGATATTGAAGGGAAATGATACTAAATTTTGTTATACAGAATTGAATAAATTGTACCAAGAGTACAAAATTGAATTTAACATTTCATCCCATTGTAATGCAATAAAAAATGGATAGATTGAGGCCTTTAAAAAGGCTCTATCAAATATACTCTAGTAAATTTTGGAAAAGTATAATACTTTGTATCCAGATAAGATCCTTCTTGTTTTATGGGTTTACATAACCACCGCATGCACTAAAACACAAGTGAATCCATATTCATTGATTTATGAGGCTAAAGTAGTGTTTATAATAGATGTTCAGTTTCCCTCACTCTGAATAAATATCTATAGAAAACTCTTAGATAAAGAGAAATCAAAAAAGAGATTTGATGAGTTAGAACATCTCGATGAGAAAAGGTTTCATACACTACAAAATATATATATTTATCATAATTGGATCAAACAAGCCTTTAATAAATGGTTCAAATCCACTCTTTGTTTCAAGAATAACTAGTTTTGTCTATTTGAACCCCAATGATACCTATAAATAAGCCACTAATGATGTAACCTAAATGTTAAGGGCCCTATATCATACATATGGTATATTCCAATGGAGATTATTCATTAGAAGCAATGGATGGAGAACATGTTATTCCCCAACCAATGTAAGGTTAAAAAAAGTACTTTGCCTGGCCACCGTCAAGGATTTCATGACCTAGAAGACAATATCTAAAATGAATATATTACTTCATCCTTACCGCATGATATTAAACTGCATAAAAGATGTCTTTAACACATTATGTTAAATGTCATTGAATATTTTGTCATTACATGTTGCTATACTGCATGATATTCATCCTTAAACAATGACATTAAACTGCAAAAAAGTCCATCCTTAGCACATGGAATTAAATTTCACCAAATTCTTCCTGATCTCTTGATGTTAAACTACATGAAATACATCATTATCGCATGAGGTTAAACTGCACAAAGGATGTTACTTTTTATAAAATTCATTGCACATCAACTAGATCTATGTGAAAGGAAAATGAATTACTCCTATCCTCATGTGTGAGTAAGACCCACATAGGTAATATTCCCTTTTAAGAACTATGTGTCGATTTATTCCTAATATCACAGGACATATAAAAACACCTAAACCCCAAATCCTAGGTCCAACCAAAATTTAAATAGGACAAATTCCCCCATATGTATATGAGTCAGACCTATGTGGATAGTTTTCTATTAAAGAACTACATGTCGGGGTTCAGATTTTAGGTTTTAGGGTTTAGAGATTCGGGTTTCGGATATAGGGTTTTGGGTCTAGGTTTTAGGATTTTTTTATTTTTATTCCTAATATTTTGGGATATATAGTGACACCTAGATCCAAAATTTTGGGTCTATCCCAAATATTAATAGAAACAATTCTCCCATGTGAATATGGGTTAGACCTAGATAGATGATTTACCCTTAAATAACAACATTCATCTTGATTCATACTATCATGGGATATGTAGTGAGACCTAGATCCAAAACATTGGGTCAAACCATAATATAAATGGAAAAAGTTACCCCCTCTATGTGTGGGATAGACCTGTGTGGAGAGTTTTATATTGAAGAACTATGTGTGGATTGATTCCTAATATCACAAGATACACAGTGACAACCAGATCCCAAATTCTAGGCCCAAAATAAATATTAACAAAAATAAAATTACCCCTCTGTGTATGGGTCAGACCTATATGGATTGTTTTTCATTCTATAACTACATGTGGCTTGATTCCTATTATCACAGGATACGCAATGACACCAAAATCCCAAATCCAAGGTCAAAAAACAATATGAATGAAAAAATTCCCCCATCTACATATAGGTCATACCTACAAGTAAATTTTTATATTAAAGAACTATATTTGGATTGATTCCTATTAACATGGGATATATTTTTATTCATGGATCTCCAACACTGGGTCTATCCAAAATATAAAAATTTCCCCCTCCCTGTGTATTGGTCAGGCCTACATAGGGAATATTCATACAAGACCCACATGTGGATAGGTTATGGTTTACCTGAGATACATAATAATTCTTAGATCACCAATTCTAGGTCCATTCCTAACAAATAGAATGATAAAAATGAAACCATCCCAACACATGGGTCGAACAGATGAAAGAAACTATCTATGTACTACGTGTGTCAGGATTTTTTCCATCATAGGGTATGTATGGACACATGGATTTTCCATTTTTGGACAATCCATGATTTTTCATTGCCCCCAATATTGTTTCTCCACGATTGTCAGATCACTTTATAGGCTTTAGTACATAATAAATTTTGAACAACCCCATGTATTCCTTGTCACGTACTCTCTTATAGATTAATATTCTACCCAATTATCCTTTTTTATTATGCTGAGCCTGACTTATATTAGGTTAGGGACCCTATAAAGACACACTTAATGGGGTGATTTATATTTGTCTTGGATAGAGAACCATGTCCTAGTCACATGATGTTTAACAGAACAACCATGTCCTAGTCACTTGACATTAAACTGAATAAAATCATCCCTGTAAGTTGAAATTAAACTACAAGATAAGAGGTCTTCATTCCAAAGATGTTACCCCTTGATGATTGTATATTCAAGAATTGCATGTCTTATCCCTTTGCCCCAAAAATGAGTTCAATATACAATGTCATAAACTTTTGGGCACTCAAACCATTCTTGAATCTTATATTCCCCATGAACCAACTTCATTTCATAGATATAAGAGTCAATACCAACCAATTCATCAAGTTAATATCATTATCTTGGATCCCTACAGACCTTAGGATCCCTTACTCATGGTTCTCCTTTGTAGAAAATGGTAATAGGAACTAATTAATCAAAGGGAAAACACTGGGATTTGATGATGGATGATGAAAATTCTTAAGAGATTATACTTAGTGGGTGTTTTGGTACTAGAAGAGAGGCCCCCTTAAGCCTAGGAGTTACTATCCAAACTAGATGGGATATGGGCTTCCTTGGTTATCAATGGTTGAAATGTACCCACCGATTTCTACCTCTACTTAACTCTAATATTCCTGGATCATGATTTTCACTTCCCATAACTGAACCAAGTGGATTAATATGCTATCTATGTTACAATTTTTTGAATCATACCCATTTTCAATGTAAGATTATGACATCGTATTATTGTACTCATCTATTTTTGGGTATAAATATTCTCTAAAGAACCAATTTCTCTATGTTAGTCACTTATCTATGTGATAATTATTGGTTTCTTGACATTAAACTATATGAAGACATTCTAATATCATGACATTAAACTGCTTGACAACATCCTTACCATACATCATTAATATACAAGGAATACATCCTTACCACATGATGTAAAACTACAAGGAATACATCCTCATCGTATGAAATTAAACTACATAGTAGGTATTTCCCTACTACATGATGTTAAAATGTGTAGACCATCATCTATCATCACTCCTTTTCGAAGGACCATAAGAGCCCAGACCTAGTCAATCACAACTCATAGTGCTTCCATCATCTTTCTGAGCACTTCAACATGAAAACCACACTTCATGTCTTGAGTGTCTTAAATTACTATATAGCTTCCATGGACCTTGGTAAAGAAATGTTTGATTCAAGGGCCCTTTTTTGACTATTCTTTCCTTCCATGGATCTTCCATATGAGCTCCTAATCTTAAACCAAATCTATATTCTCCTTATAGGAAGGCCCTTCTGATCCCTATGATCCCTAAAATCATCACAATGGAGTTCCCCAAAGTAGATTTATTCATGATCATCCTAGACATGACTGTCCCAGGAAATTACTCACGACCTAAGAACCTTGAGCCATGATTTACAACATTCCAATGCACAACTCAAAATGGGATTGGAGTACTCTTGGCCATGGGAATCATAATTAGAATGTTTTGTAACACCCACATTATTATATGTCCACATGAAACATGACATTTAAATGCATGCACTTTGGTCTAATTTGTGAAAACATAACATGTAGCCATCGATGGTCCAAATCACAAAACCCTAAAATTCTAATGAAAGAGACATAAAGCTTGTCAGGATAATAACCCACGAAGGGTGGTATAAGAAAAATTCAAATCTCTACTCACTAAAGTCATCATGTCTAGAGTTTATAAAAAATTTAGAGCATAAATGAACAAGGAATAAATAACATGGGTACCATCTTTTGGACCTAGAAAAAGTTAAGCTAAGAACATTATACCCTTTGGTCTAGAAAAAAACATGACAGATTATTTATCACTCCCCTCATCATGGTTACATGTTTAATAAGTGGAAACAAAAAATTTAGGTTGATTTAACATATCTTGATTTTTAAGTATTCCATAGACCATTTACATGTCTTTAAAGTCTGAGTTGACACCACTAATTTTTCAATTTGAAATCCTTATCTTGGATCCCCATGGAAATTAGGCTCCCATGCTCTTGGTTCTCCACTATAGTGTATTGGTAATATTGACTGACTTCATTGAAAGTACCTACTTAGGATTCACTCATAAATAACAAAATGCCCCAGATCTTGTGATTAGTGGGTGTTTTAATCATGGAGGAAATGTCAAACCTAAATCTGTGAGCTATTATAGTGGCTATGTGGGATAATGGCTTCCCCCATTACTAATGGTCATAGTGTACCCCATAGTGCACATTTTAAGTTAGCTAAGATATTCCTAGATCATAATTTATATTCCCCATAATCACACTATTCAAGCATATTTTAAATCCTTGACATTACATCATTGTGTATTGTACCCACTCTCAAAGTAGGAATGAGATATTACATTATCAAATATTTTTATGACCCACACCATGTGACTAGAAACCACATTTTTTTGGATTTAATCCTTTCTACCATAAGCAAAATTAACCTTAGGGGTACAATAACATTCCCTGAATATCCTTTCCTCTACTTACCACTTCATCATCTAAAATTTTGAATCTTTATAAATACTTCATGGCCCATTGAAAAGACTAGAGACCCTTTTAATTGACCATGTATGTACACATATGGGCTCATGTATAAATGAATTTGACCCATCAACTAGCTGGGTATCCTCTATGCAGGAAAGGACCTCCAATCCTTGTGACATCGACAACACCATGGTGAAACTCGAAACCTTAGGGTGCTTTTCTGTCATACTTGATATGTCTCCCCTATTCCATATTCATTGGTTAAATCTCCTATAAATGTGATTTACACAACCCACATTCCAATTATCCATGTGGAATCAACATCCATATAATTTAACATATACCAATAAACATTAAATCAAGGATTCATGGAGTCACAACCCAACATTAATATTCCTCCTTCATAATTTTTGTAAGAAGGTAGCATGTCATAACCATTCATGAACACTCATTATTCATAGTATCAATTAAGAATTTAGGGATTCAAAATACTTCATGGATACTTTTTCTTCAAAATTCTATCAAGGATGAAGTGTTCCAAATCCTTAATAAATTTCCATCCCTCATGACCAAAAACAATGATTTAATCTATAAGAACCTATACTATAGTAACAGATGGTTCGAGATAGAATAAAATAAACTAAAATAATTGATGGTCTGAGCTAGAATATACTAATCTATAAACATATATAGTACGGGAAAAAAACCCTTAACTACAACAACATAAGGTCTAAGAAAAATGACCCTAAACTATAGAAATGTTCTAGATTATAAGACATTAAAACGAAAAATTGAAAGAAACCCAATAATCACCTTGTTGAAGGCTCATAAAGGTAACCCTAGGAAAAAGTCATGTCTCCCCTCACTGAACATGAACTTTGTGCGATTCAAGAAAAATTTATCACTCATAAAATAAAAAAGACACAAAAAGTTTCCAATTGAAAAACCATGAAGGGCGATATAAGAAAAATCCAAATTCATTCCCGCTTAGTTTTCCCCATACAAATCATAGAAAAAAGTTAGGTAAATATAAACAAAAAAAATTATAGGGAATATTATCTTACTCTAGAAGAAATAAAGTTATTCTTGGAAATTATATAGACTTAGGGAAAAAATATAGTAGTCTTCATCATGGGATATATCTTCCAAGTTATCATTTTGATCCTAGAGACCTTTGGATGACTAGAATAGATACATCAATGATTGTTCTTATACTGATAACCCTTTCCTGGGATTTATCAATAGGTAAAAATAGAATAAATACTATGAGAAATGGTGGTCAAGGTAATAACATGTAAAATCAAATGGCCTTTTTGGTTCTAACTCTGAGAATGATCCTCACCTGTCATCTTGTTTTTAAATTCATTAGACTATTCCCGACTTTTCTGGTAGGTTTCTGGCAGTGGATCTGGCACCAGTAACCTTCGATCCTAGCTTGTTGAGTGATGGTGTTGCTGGGGTGTGGCCGTTTCTGGATCCTGGATCTCTCTTGTGGGCTCCCAGCTATGCTCTCCCTTTCAAAGATTCCATTTTCCATCTAGTCTATGGCCTTTACTAGCCTTGTTTCCCAACCATGCCAACGGCCGCATCAACGATCCCATGAAAGGTTTCTTGACTCTTTGTGTAATTTATAGCAGAGGCATTTGAGGATGCACAATCTTCTCTCAAATAGACCTTTGGGTGAATTTTGGATCAGGGAAACCGCCGATATCATTCTTTCAATTCTTATTCAGTTCATGGGGCTTGAACTCTCTCAAGAGGATCTCCACAATTCACTGGTACTCCTTTTTTCCTGGTCCTGGGATCAGAAGAAGATTTTGTTTAGCCTTAGTTTAGGGCTCTCCATGTCCCTGGAAGGTAGTGGTTTATCCTAGCGCACTGGTCTTTGGATTTACACAAGGGTAAGGAGTTCCCTCTAGCGGTAGTGTGAATATGTCTCCCAGGGCTACAACTGCCCTTTCAGAATGTAGGCATTTTCAAGGTAATTGGTGAATCCATTGGTGGATTCCTTTGTTCGAATGATCTGACCATGAAATATTTAGATGCTTTAGAGGCTCATATTTTCGTGGTGGTGGATATCTCATGTCCTCCTCCAGATAGAATTTCACCGTGTGTGAAGGGATCCTTCAAATGGTCACTGGACATCATCTTCCCCATCTACCCAAGGTACTACTCACACATTATTTTACCGGGCCATTCATTATAGGTTTGTAGGATTTAACACATAGGTGAATCGCATCGCTCACCATGGGGGGATTCTATTTGTATTGAACAACATCTTAAATATCCAGAGTTCTTGTAGGCCTACTTGTCCGATAGTGGGATGGCTTCAGCACTAGTAGGATCCCCTCCCGTTCCTGCTCCAGCCCCCAGGGTGGACCTCCCACTGCTAGAGGTTTTTACAGATGGTACTTTGGTCCCTACTAATCAGAAGCATCTTGTCGCCCTAGTTGAGTATATGGTCTCCCCACCTATCAATATTTTAGTGATCCTTGACACAGGTATAATGGTATGAATGATAGGCCTCCTTCTGGGGAATCTAATTTTATCAACCCTACCTTAGATATCCACAGGCCCACCCTCTAGGTCCCTAATATTATCAACTACTGATGATCCTACACATTTGTCCCCTCCATTAATGATCTAGAATCTTACCACAGTTCAATGGTTTATCCCTATATTATTGTAGGGGGACAAGATACCCCCCTCAGTCCCTCCCCCCTAAGAGGACAGAGTGTGGCGCCTCTTTGGCAATAAAATCTTTCCAACCCTACAATCTCATGTCCATCCAATAGTGCAGGCATGTGCACAAGATCACCAGATAAAAAACAAAGGGAAAGTTCTCCATCCTATTCCATGAAGGCTAAGATCCCTAACACCAATATTTGGGCACTCTTTGTTCAATGATTCCTATTACCATATGGGACACTCGCATCCTTAGATCCCAGTTAAAGATGGATTTCCTTACCTAGGAGGTCCGTAAATACATGACTGCAATTGTATCTTTCATCAAGAAAATGAAAAATGTTTCCATAATTAGTGATTTTTCTAGAAGGGTGAAACTACATGGCTCCATGCATGCATATCCCTCCAACCTTAACATTTTTATTTTTTAGTAATGGGAGCATCTCTATGGACCTTGTGCTAGAAGGTGACCAATATATTACCACCAAGATTACCCATGATAAAGGACTCATCTTTTCCTCTTTTATTTATTGGAGTTGTGATAATCAATAGAGAGAGAGAGACCATATAGAGTGACCTCAATGATTTTGATCCTGAAATATACCCCAAGATTCCCAAATGGTATTATAATTTCATTGTGGATCCATAGGAGAAGAAATAAAGGGGTACCATTACCAATAAAGTTTAGCTGATATTTTTTCCAATTCAAGGTAGGTAGTGGTTTGATGGACCTCTAGTAATCGAGAACCCATTTTTACGTGGTGTAATAATCCATTTAGATCATGTCATTCATAGATCCATTTTGATTGTAGACTCACCAACATGAAATAAATCTCCACGTTCCCCAACATCAAAGTCAGGCATTTGGTTTATGGTATTTTTGACCACTCTTCATTCCCCGTCACTCTTGCTGTGAGTTAGAATTAACCTGCCATTTTCAAATTCTATCATCACTGGACCAACTTCCTGGGTTATCCGTAAACCATTTGGGACTCATGGAGTAAGCCTATTCCGGAGAGTATGTTTATTTCCTTCTATAATATACTAATGAGACTTAGAGGACGATTACAGGAGTGTATGAAATCTATCCTGCCGAGCAACAGAGATGTTGATGCAATCCTACAGGAGGTTGAGTGTCTTAAAGTCAGTATCAAGGAAACCTAGGATGATCATGTGTTTGAGGACCTATATATGAAGAAGGATATGTTAGTAGGCATGATTCTTCTATAGGAATGAATGTTGAGGGAGACTTCATGTATTATATGGCTAGGAGAGGGTGAGATAAACACTGCTTTCATTCAAGTGTGCACAAGGAGAGAAGATACATTATGCATCATGGAATTTTGATGGAGGAAAGCTCCTTTTCAAATGATAGGGATGAGGTGGGGAGTCTCTATAACTCTTTCTTCAAGGATCTTCTTGCTGGAACAAACCCTCATATACGCGATGAATACCCGAGAGGTGATGTGGATTACATGGGAGAAATCTCGAACCCAGTTTCCCTCCAGGACTATGAGTCGATGGGGGTCATTCTGGAAGAGGCCAAAACTCCAGTGGCATTTATGAACCTGAAATATGACAGTGCATTAAGGCTAGATGGATTCCCATGATCTTTTTATAGAGAGTCCTAGGAGGTTTTGATTTTTTTTATCTAAAGCTATATATGACTTCTTCTAGGGTGGTAACATGACGAGGGTGGCCTATGCTTCTTCACCGGTCTTATTTCCCAAGAGCAATAATCCCTCCTCTATCCACCATTACTGACCAATTAGTATGTATAACTTCTGATAAAAAATACTCACATGTATCATCAACACAAGATTGTCTGTGCACCTTCAACGATGGATGTTCATGGAACAAAATGGATTTGTAAAGGGGAATTCAATTCAAGGGACGTTTGTGCTAGCTCAGAAGATGGCTAGGAACTTAAACACCTAGGATCATGGATACTATCTTCATATCAAATTGGATATGAATAAGGCTTATGATCGTGTGGAATAGAGATTCATCACAAAGAGTTATTAGGCATGGGATTCTCTCCCTAGGTGGATAAACTTATTTTTTGTTGCTTCAGCTCCTCCTAGCTAGTATTTTATTTAATTATTAAAGCTCACAGCTTCTTCAAGGTTTCCTAGGGATTAGGGTAGGGTGACCCTCTCTCCACAATCCTTTTAATCATCACCCTAGAAATTCAACCATTTTCTCCATTAAAGAATGAACAATGGAGTAGTACTTATATATGGAAGGAAATGGAACAATCCCTCCCTCACTCATCTGTTTTTTGCAGATCATACTTTTATTTTTCTAAATTACAATAGGAGATCAATAAGTGGCCTTATCGCGGTCCTAAATGAATACTATCACTGGAATGGGGAGGTCATCAATAAATCCAAATGTAACATGTCCATTTCGGGAAGATGCGCTCAAAGGTGGGATGACTCCATCAGTAAACTTCTCTACAAGAAAATAGAGAGTATTCCAATGAATTTCTTGGGTTCACTCATATCTTTAAAAAGATTGTGTATCCTCAACTTTGACTACATTTTAAGCAAGATCATGGATAAGGTTCTCAATTGGAAAAATATATTCCTCTCCTTCAGGGATTAGATTTCTTTGGTTAATAGTGTTCTTATTTCAACCCCTATCTACATTCTCTATTTTTTCATGGTCCATATGGGAGTCTTTTATTCTATCGAAAATATCCTTTCCTGCTTATTGTTGGATGCTCGGGCAGAGGGAAAACACATTTTGGTTTCCTAATGGAAGATGGGGAGGATAGCTCCAGAAGGAGGGATCAACATGCACAGTATTGAGGGCACTCTTCTTTGTATGTATACAAACTTGACCTGGGAGATCCATGAAGGACATACCTTATAGGGTAAGACCATATCCAACTCTTATGCAGGTAGTCTGACTATGAATGAATGGAACCTATCTCATTTTTTATCAATATTGAGGCCTCTTTTCTAGGCTATCCAACCCCACATTCACTAGACTATAGGGTAGGGGAAAGTTCCATTCTTGCATGCCAACTTGGTGGGAATGGTCCTTGGTTTCCCAGGTTATCTAGCTCAGGATATCATAGTTCAGGAATCTAGTGTATTTCCAACCTTAATCAATGTATTGTTAGACAAATATCAACAAAGTATCCAGCATCTCATTGACACTACTATGGATCCTGATAAGTGTGTGTTCTCCCCTCTAGCTCGATAACTTTCGCCATGACATATTTTTGTCGCACTATTTTTTCCCATTCACAAGGTGAAGGATAGATTGATACATTGTGTCTCTAGAGAATCCCAATAAAGTACAATTTTTTCTCCTAGAGGACTAGAAATAATACGATCCCTACTGATGAAAATATTAGGAAATTCTGTATTCCCTAGGTGTCAGGGTGATCTTTCTACATTAAACATAATGAGGTGATTATTGACCACCTTTTCTTTAAGGGAGAATGTGCACAAGAGTTCTGGACTTTCTTTGGAAAGTTCACGACCTTCTCCCAACCCCTGTTTAATGACTCATTCCTTGACTGATGGTTCCACGACTCGGGTAACATGGGTGTTGAGAGACTGTCTAGGACTACTATTATTCATGCCAGCTGTTGGGGTCTTTGGTAGGTCAGAAACAGATCAAGACATGAGATTACCAGCTCATCAGGGAGGGTCATCATTTCTAGAACTCATAGTCTTTTTCTTGATTCGTTTAGGATCATTGATATATGGGGAGAAGCTCTTTCTCTACATATTCTAAAAATGGACCTTCATATCACTGATCGAGATTGCACCTTGAGGAGACAATGGGTGTGATAGCATTCTCCGTCCTTGGGACTGAAGCATAATATTTATGGGTCATGAATCATGGCTATAATTCAGGGAGGAGGGGTGGTCTATGACTTTTGGGGGTCCTTCCATCTGGTGTTCACTACTTACTATGGCTGTGTTTCTTACCATCAGGAAGAGGCACCTGCCCTCATCTCGGGTGTCACCCTATGCCGGAATGGTGGTATCATTTTATTAGAGGAATAACCGACTCAATGGTCCTCCTAAATTCACAGAAAGGTCGAGGTTCTACTCCATAGTCCATTATTTACACCACTAGAAAGTTCCAAGGAAATCATTCCAATGAAACTCGTTTGAGTCACATGTGGTGGGAGGGAAATAAGTTGGCCCATCATCTGGCGTCACTTGCAACACAAGGTTCTGGTGTCTCATGATTTTACAACTTGAATCTTCTTAATCCCTTAGGGGTCAACCTTATTAGAGGATATTCCCTTAGATTACACTACCTCCACCCCCTTAGGTTCCTTCCATCTTTGTTGCTACCATGTTGTATCCTTTCCTTTTCAATGAATAAATAAATTATTGATTTTAATAGTATTTAAATATTGAAATATTTATTTTTTAATTAAGGAAAAGGGAAAGGAGGAATCTTTATAGCATGGAGTTTTTCCCATAGAACATTAGAATAAATTAAGATTATAATGGTTTGGGGACATTGAAATATATTCTTGGAGGACTCTCGGAGCTTCATAGACTTCTTCTATAGGGGTCATAGATACACATGATATATCAACTGATTCTACCTCTTCTTCTAGAACCCACTGTAATGCTTACATCCTATAAAAAACATTGATTTTGGCCTTATTTTCTTGGTCAAGGATCCCTTTCCAATCTGACAAGGTTTTATCCATGGACTGCAGTGCAAACTGAAAATGAGATAGGTCTTTCTGAATATGATCGATTTAAGACTTTAATTGGAAAAACTCTTCTTTACAAGTGTTGATCAACTTTTGATGACCCTTTACTTCAAAAATGAACTAGAAAGATTCATTAAAGTCCCCATACCAACAATATTTTACTAAAGATGATGTGTTTCATGCTATCACCCTCAACTCTAGTTAGAAGAATAATTTCCATCACCTTAGAATGAATGACCTTATAATCAATCCCCCATAACTAAGGATGGTGAACATATATATAATATGAACCAATAAACCCTTGAGGTACCACACCAAACAAAAATTAGGATATAAATAACCTCCAATGTTTGTCTCAAAATCTATTAACGAAACACCGCATACCCTCGGGCTCAACTTAATCCAAACTCAGGGAAAAGAATATAGTTTTTTCACTCAGTCTCAATGCTAGGGACTCACATTTTTTTCCGTTGATGTTATTTTCATAGATTTTTCTTCAACATTAGTCAATCATCGTGTGTGTAATTCTGTATAATAAGTAATCATGACATTTGATACCAGAGTTAAGGGTATTGTAATGAGAGGGAAAAAATATTATCTATCAGTAAGTGAATAATATGATGCTGTCAAATAGTCAACATTTATGATTAATGTTCAAAACATAACTTTATGATTTTCATCAATGATAATGTTTATCTTCCTAACCTCATATTTAGGGTTAGTGGTGATGGTTTCTTGTGATGACAGAATTTTTGGTGCCACCGATGTTTTTTCTATCAACTTAGTCTTCAAGATAAATTTAAGCTTTATGAGAAAAACTAAATATTAGGAAATGTAAAACTAATTGGTCGATATGTTTTGTCATTGAAGAAACATTAACCGAATACCAATGACACATCCATCAAGGAAAAATCAGTAGAATAATAACTACAAGTATCAACATCCTCAAAAATTGTGTTTTTTATATACTAGATGAAATGAAAAAACTAATGGAGTTTTAGTGGTGGGAACTAAGTCTATCCTTGTTGGAATGTCAATCCTATCCACTCCTTGAGGTTCTAGGTTTGACCAGCTGGTGCCCAAACTCTAATCCACTTCTTGATGGACTAGGTCTAATGTTTAAGGTTCTATATGAATGAATAAAATCCCACCTATATCCTTGTGAATAGATTAATGATTCTCTTGGTTGTCTTAGTGGTGACCTACACATTTATGGAAGCCAAAAATGATATACTGAAATGGTATAGAAGATAAAGATAAGTAACTTGTAATACTTACTTGAGGATACAAGTTTATAGGGTTCCAATTGTTTGGACCACATCTTTTTTCCTTTCCTATATAAGTAAGGGAACCTATAAGGGGATAAAATTTAAATTGTTGAGGATGGTGCTAACGAAATTTTAGATTCTTCACCTCAGGAACAAAATTCAATATCCTCATAAAAACCATTTGACCTAGGGATCCATCTTCATAATTTTCCTGATCACAACCTATCTATGATATAAAATATATACCTATGAAATAATATACTAGGTATAGAGGTAGTGACTGTCACCCTTCATATTTCTACAATACCGACACAAATAAAAAGAAATTAGTCTATTTTATATGGAATCACAACCATCTGGATACTATAGTAAGGCTAGTCTTACTAATTATTTGATGATATGGTGACACTTTTTTTCCACAAAAACATCTATCGTGACATGAACCAAAATCCACTATACTAAGGTTGAGTACTAGATCTGATCCTTTACACTTTCTATTACCAAATTGAGGTCTCGAATGAATTACTTAACCTTAGTGGTCTAGTTTTTGAATTAGATTCCTACATGAGTAGTAGTGAATAAAAATCTGTTCAAGCATATATCGTTCTAGCACAATATCCCCTTGAGTTTAGAATCGGAGTTCACAACCCTCATGTTTATCTAGTTCTTAAATTTAATTAGAAATACTAGTGAAAATGTAGCTTTTCATACAAGTGTCACTCTATTTCTAGCCACTAATGTTGGAACTTCTACTAGAAATGAAACATATGTTAGATGTACCATCTCATTTCAATGAATCTATGAGTTTGTTAGTTTAATAGAAGGAAGTTTACTTCCAGTTATTGGATTGGATTCGAAAATAGGTGGTAACTTTGTGGACTCATGTACTAGTCTAGATAATTTATTGTTTGAATATGAGATAATCCAAATCTCAACATAGTGTTGATACAAACCGATCTCAGAGTCATTTGGAGGAAATTATATCTGAATCAATGTCTCATATCTGGTAAATATTAACCATAACTAACGATCCACCTTTATGTTTTTTTAGACAGAACGTGAATAGGGGCCGAGAATTTTTTCTGAATGCATCAAAAATGATGACTAAACTCACATGGTTCACCCCACTCATTGAAAATTATACCACCAATTCTAGTAGAAAGGACTACCTCATGGATCAAATTCATATAAGGAAAATCATTAGAGACTCCCCTTTTATTTTTAGCTATACTACCAATTGGAATATTGTAGTGTTTGAGCTTGAAACAATCTTTATGGGTCACACATTCCCTAATTTCCCAGTACTATAATGTGATGCGAATCACCCCAATAACAACAACCCAAAAAGGATTTAAATAGATTCTATAGATGGTCTAGATTCTCACGTATTCATATCTACCCTGGTGATCCCCCATCCAACCCCATAACATCCGGAATGGACTAGAGATTATATGTGATGATCTTAACTATAAATATAGTGCATGAGGTGGTATGGTTTTTTCAATAGAAGATTATACTACCCAATGCGCCTCCCTTATACAATAGATTTTTCCTTCATAATTTTGGAAAATCAGACTCCACCCTTCTCCTAGGACAAGAGTCGGTACCCACTTAGGTACATAGAAATAAATCCTAATAACTAAATGGGTCATTTGATTTCGAGAAAACCAACAACCCCTATTGATTGAATGAACCTTCTTCAAATATGGGCTATTAAGCACCCTCATCACTGTAGGAATATTTTGTGGGATAATACTTTGAATTTTTGGAATTGGGATTGGGATGAGCCTTCCTGATAAACTATCCCTCCCATTTCTCAAACGAAATTTCTTCCAAAGGAAGTGGGGCCTTCCCAAGGGCCTTTTTTTTCAATTTTGATCAAATCCCTAGAAATGGGAGGGGTCCTCTATAAGACTTCACAAACTGAATATATTGGGATATAATTTCCATACAAATATACTAATACAGATTGAATACATATTTTATTAACATCCCATAGGCTGATGTTGACTTATCCATGTGTTAGATGAAATGTGGTCGTATCTTGACTTCACTGAAAGAGAAAGTCACCCATCAAATTCTTATTAAAAAAATTGAAGGGTTAGGAGATCCAATAAGATTTATACATCCAATTATTCTCAAATCAATAGAAACTTCTATAGTATTGTGCTACGCCTAAAAGGGCTATCCCCATTCCATCACTAAGTTCCCTCCTGACTGATCGTCCTATATAGAAAACCATCTAAGCCTTTGGTTCAAGGAAGGTTTTTTTATTGTTGATCAGTACATATGGATATCTAAATTTGATTTATGATGGTTTCCTATGAGTATTTATGTATAATCTTCAACAGATACCCCTCTGAGAATTTTTCCTAAAAAATAATGTGTTTTATATGTGGGATATTTTATATAATGGTATTATGGGTCCTCAGGACCGAAGAAGGTGGAAAGATAAATGACTACAGTGGGAGGATAAGTGTACCATTTTATAGACCAATACTATAAAGGGGTAAAATGTATGATATGATATATTTTATAATAATTATACCCATAATGTATAGTATATTCTTCTGGGATGTCTGAATGACATAATGATGGTTAAAATCCACACCTGTGACTATGGAATTCTGATGAGGCATCAATATTTTGACCCCATTTTTTAAACCCTTTTTTGAACTGGAATATATATTTATGGAGAAAGAAGAATCTTTAATAATTTAAAGGAACCTTTCCAAAATGAGGAAAAGAAGTGCATAGATAGGATAACATCACATGAATCACATAACCCACATAAGAGTTTGCGATCAAATTTATAGGTATCAAAAATCACCTTAAACACATACTATCTCACAATCACATGACCCATTATAAGAATTCTTATTTCATGAATATGAGGTGGTCATGAGAACCACATAATGATCAAGCGATAATTTGAATGAACAGACAGTTCAGGAAAATCCTACGCAATAACCATGCAGTAGAGAAAAAGTGTTATGGTTCAAATAAATTACAATGAATTGGTTCATAGATAGTTTGATAAGGTTCCTAGAAAACTCGATCATGGAAAGAGATCATGTGATGAGATCTCATGAATAGTAATTATGATGGGGTTACACAAAGCAGTCCGGTAAAGTAGTTACATGGAAGTGAATATCACAAGATATATAATGGTTTGAGTCACTGGTGAAATGAATATACCCTCACTCCCTATTTATAAGGTGACCCATAGAATATGAAATATCACTCAGAAGGCCAATATTTTCTTAAAAAACCGACCATTGGAAGCCAACGGGACTCAAGAGGGAATTTAATTTTCTCATAACCGATTCCTTGTTTCTACAGACCTTGCATATTGGGGAAATTTGTTAATGATGACCAAATGATAATCAATAATTTATGATCGACAGAATACTCAAGGCATATTTATTATTTTATTTGGAAAATAATGGAAGGAGTAGCATAGATACAGGGGGAATAATTTGTTAGGTTAGATGGATCATATGAACCTATGAAGAAATGTGATTGCATAACACAAGGAATTTCAAATGTCTAGATTATTCATTCTGTGTGATCTGAAAATGATGACCCAAATCCACTTCAGTGTGTCTTTATGTTCATAAGAATCCCCATCAGACATCCCACTTCATCAAATTAATCCCTTACAAGAAGTGTTTTTGATTATTCAAACCTTCAAAAGATGATTTCATCCAATCATGCGACATTACAATCAACAAGTGCTTGAAAATCACGTAATGTACATTGTAAAATCAAAGGTGAAAATGATGAAGCTTGATGTGATGGAAGTTATGTTGATTTTCATGTGAAGGGATTATATATATCGCATTATTATTTCAATGATCATGAGAGATCCCAAGAGGCATGTAATCCATGCCATGAAAAATAATTTTGGGATGTCACCATCATCACAAGATGTCCCTCAGACACATCCATTCAATCATGAAATTCCCTAATGAAAATTCAAAGGAAAATTTTCTTATGTCTTACAATAAAAATAATAAAAAATGAAAAATGTGGTACTCTCATGTGAGGTAAAGTTAATTTTTTTCATGTGATAGGGTTATGTGCCTTTTGTGATCAGTCTATTGGCCACATGAAGGCCCTTTGACAAGACAAATTGATCTCACAAAGAGCCGATGATAGTCCATTTTTATCTCAAAGGACCCCAAACATGTGTTTATCACTAATGTGAAAATCCTCTTTGATAAGAATCTTCATCTCGTGAAGACTCCAAAACATATCAAGGTCATATTAAAAAGTTTGTTTGACATGTAAAATCCAATATGTGAGATCCTTTGAAAATACATGTGTTTAATAAATATGGTAAAGGCGGAACAATTGTGTGGTCATTGTTTATCATGTCATGGAAGGATGAAATCATGGATAACTGACTATGGGATAACATGAAATGTGTGATGAAAGGCTCCATTCACCCACTCAATCCAATATCTGAAATATAGGTTATTTGTGAAGTGGTATAGGTCATTGGTGGTGAGACCTATAAATTCCCCCCTCTCAGTAAAAAAATACACGCACACATATGGAGAAGAAGATATTAATGAGAGAATAGAGGTGAGAGGATATTTTTTTGGATAAGGGAAACACATGATCACAAGATTATTCCTCCTTGTAAGTCCTAGGAATGAATTACGGTTTCATGATATGCTCATTATCTTTGCATAATCACCCAATTGATCATGTGAAGTTCATATAGCATGCTAGACCGGATCATGAAAATAAGCTTTTGAATGTCAAATCAATTGTGTGATGCCTCAATTGGCCAACAAATGAAAAATACCAAGGCATTTAGGAAATAAAGTATTATAATGATGGAGACTTCATATGAAGATAGATACAATGTATTTGATGCGAGTTGGTCATGGGTCCCATATGATCTATTCATTAATCACACAATGTACTCCAAACATGTCATCCCTGCTTATGGAGTTTTAAAGACATGTTATCCAAGTCATGAGAAGTCCTCTAAACATGTCTTTAAAGCCATGTATAGTTCTATTCCAATATATGATAAGTCATGATATTTCCACTGAACAAGACAACCAAGTCATACAAAGTCTTCAAAACTTTCCATCTAAGTTTTGAGAAGTACTACAAACATGTATTCCAAGTCACGTGGAGTCCTACAAATATGATAACCAAATTACACTAAGTCCGCCAAACATGTCATGCTGGTCATAGAAATTCCTTCTAAAATGTCATTTGATTCATGTGACAAACCCTAAAAATTTCAATGAATTCATGCTCTAGTTTTTATACATATAATAATTATCAGATAGACATACATGGAAATTTTTGGAAGATGCCCTATACATGATAAGATGAAATCCTGGACTTGTCAGGTAAACATCCTTAGAGATGTTAGCCTTGTCTGGCTCGAGCAATTTGGGCATATACACTTAAACTATGTGAACACCTAGAAATGGAACTTTGGTCAAACATTCCACCTCAATAAGGGAATTTTACAAAATGGATTAGTTTTAAGAATTCATAAAACCTTATCAATATCCTCATGCTTTATATGAATGCTAAATTGACCACTTATGGCCCCCGATATCTATCCATTAGAGGATAAGGGATAAATATCTACAATGTGTGCCTATGCTAGTATAATCCACTAATTATCCAAAGCCACATGAGTAACAACAATATCTTTGAGTATATTCACCCTTCCCAACCAATCAGTGGGTTAGGGACTAACCAACCTACCAGAACTGTAATTAATGACCAGAAAGGATACAAAGGATTCCATCTTGAGGTCTGGGACCTATGTGAAACAATCCATCACGGATTCCCCAGTTCATAAGTACCATATCTATATGTAGTGATTTTTTTTACTTTATATTAATTTTTTTCACACCAAGTATGACTCATTTATTTTATAGTTTTTTGATGATTGTATGATCTGAATCATGAAAAAAGTCCTCAAATGGGAAACCTCAGCATGTAAGACCCATTCAATGTAATTATTTAAACACTTCTATAAAAGGGAATCCACCTTAGTGTAAGTCTATATGTAATTCCATTATTGTCAAAATCTAGGTGAATATACCCTATGGGTAATAATCATATGTCATTTCTTATCAATAGTTTAAGGGAAAACTGAAGTATGAGAACTATGATTCCTATCCAGAAAGGATACTCCGGAATCCTTCCTCATGCTTGAGATTAGTACATAATGTCTAACTGCCTTCTCATATATTTCCTTGCAACATTATGTTAAAATTCATGGTATATTAATTCCATAAAACCTTAAACTGTATCAAACAATCTACATGTGTTTTGATTCCGGTTCTCATTAGATACCTAGGATACCTTATAAAGGTTCAATCCCATTCTAAAAATACCAAATAAAATCATAGATGAAAAAAGCTTCAAATACCCTATTTATAAGGATTTAAAAATTGAGAAGCTACCCATTAACAAAAAAATAATTAGAAATATGAGGAGAACTTCTAATATGTATAAATAGTCTCATTAATATAACCCCCATTTATATACAGATAGATTCAACACCTGATCATTTTATTAAGGTAACCGGTCTCTTATTGATATTTGTAAGAGATTAATAAACACATCTTGAATCTATAAGAGAGTCCCAAAGTTGGAAATAATTCCCCCTAATAGGGTACGATGAACCTGACTTCCCATCCTCTCTACCAATGCGGGTTCTTAAGTGCCGTTTGGTTTGAAACCCCAATTGACCTCCATCCTTTGGAAATAAATTATGTTCATTTTCATATATGATCTAACTGTAGGGAGTTTATATTAAAGATAAATAATCGTGAACTAGACATAAATGATGAAGAAACCCCATTCATTCACCAACAACTGTGTGTCGTATGAAACAACCACATCAAATTGTTTTAAGGTAAAAGTGGTACAAGTAACACTTTTTTGATGATAAAGAGACTAAAAATAACATAGAAAAGGAAATAGGTACTAAGGAATAATATGATGAAGCATAGTTAATGGTTTAAAAAAAATTAATTTTTTTGAAGTGTTTATGATTTGGAATGAAGGAATTCGGAATTATATGAGGATTATTCAGTATACGTTATTGTCAAGGGTTTGAAAGAATATGATGAATGATGTTGATGACCTAGAAAATTTATTTAATATAAAGGAAATAATTAATAAAAACATGATTAAGGGAGGATAACCCTTAATATGTTCATGATGATGAGATAATGATGTTATGATAAAGAGACGATGGATATAAATAAAGGTAATTGAATATTATTTAAGACCTCAAAACTCATTAATGGACAAAGTGTTTATGATATCATTGGCGGAGTTTACATCATTATTTGATTTATGAAATATATTTAATAATATGTGGTTTTATTCAAGGAATGGGTTTGTATGTATGTTTTTATTTGTGTTTTATGGTAATTGGAGTTATTATAATGTTTTAATAAAATATTTGATCAATTTATTCACATATTTGATATGTGACATTAATATTCACTTTATATTTTACTTGGGATTGATGATAAGTTTATTTTGAAAATTTAGTGACCTTGATTCTATATTTTTGGATTTTAATCTTAGTTATACATGGAGGAGCTTATATATTATTGAAATGGAATAATTTGAACTTTGGATGTTATTGGATAAATTGTGAAAACAATTATATTTTTATAATAATCATCATTTCTTAAAGTATGAGATGATGTGGAAACTGGTCGAAGGAAAACCAAACATGATATTGCAATTATTAAATGGAATGAAATAAAGTAAGTTTACCTTCTTGAGAAAATTCCCCAATTTAAGAGAGGGATACTGAAATAAAATTTCATCCTTTTACAATCATTTCTGATGATATCAATGATTTTTTCACACGTATTTGGTTTATGTTTTTGCGGTTGTTTATTTTCACATGATCATTCACTTTCTTGTGATAATTGATCTATATCAATCTCTATCATTATTTGGAAATTATGATTTTCTTCCATGATGAAAATTTCACTTTCCACACATTTTATAATATTTGGAAACCTAGTATGTTTTATTATAGATAACCACCAAACAAAATTTTCTCTCTTTTCAAGAGGATGTTTTATTAATAATTTTTTCAATGTGGGTTTCCCATAAAAGGTTTTTTTAATTTTAAACCCTTATTTACCGAGAAGAAGTTCATGTTGTGAGGAGAAAATTTATTTAATGAGAGTATCATATAACACCCCTATATTTGTTGTAATATTTTTTTTCAAATAAATTTAATATTATTCATATTATTCATTACATGAAACACTATGTTATCTTTTAATTCAAATAACATAGAGTTTAAAAAAACATGTTGTTAAAATATTATTAAAAAATATTTGTCACTTAGATGTTGGATTAGAGTTCATGATTTTGATTAAATAAGTAATGTAAATATAGGGTTTAAAAATTTATATATAAAAAATTATTTGGTTTCCAATCAATTATAAATTAAAATAAAAACCACTTGAAAACAGAGGAAATACTTTTCAGAAAAACTATTTTAATGTGAAAAAATATTTTTTACCTCATTAAATGTAACAAATATATTTTGGGGAATTATTTTCATGAAATTTATATATTATATATTCAATAAATATTTAACATTCATCTTATGTGTTTTCTAGACTTAAGTTATGAATGGAACCAATTTTATGCTTAAAATATGTATTATTTAAAAAGAAGTTTTATATCATTTTGCACACTTGTTTTTAAGATAATTTTTTTAAATTTAAAAAAATAAATTTTAAAAAATAAAATTTAATTCTTAAAATAGAATGTAAATTTATATTGGATTTATTTATTATATTCTTTTGAGAAGATAAAGTTGTCGATGAATAAGGAAAAATATTGGTATTTATTAAGAATTTTCATTTATTTTAAAGATTTTAAAAACTTCCAAATTGTTTTAAGATTATTTTTAGAGTAAAAATAGTTCAATAATATCTCTATTAATTGAATTTTGTTTCATTTTAATTAATTTCATATTTAGTTTTTGTATAAAAACTTTTTAACCATTTGAAGATTATTTCTTTGGAAAACTGATTTTTCTTGGCATCCACTGGTTTAATTTTAAATATTGTTTTTCTATTATATGAATTTAATTTTGTAAAATATATTCCATATTTATTATAATAATAATTAATATTTTATAATAATGAATAGTAAAAATAGAAAAAATTTATTACCATGGTTAAGGTTAAAATAGGTTTACTAGGGTGTTAAATTAAAAATAAAAGGGATAAAATGAACTAAAAACATATAAACAACAGATTTGTTTACATATTTAGACATTATAAAATCTAAGGGTATATAATGGATCCTTTTTTTGCCTATTTACTTGGAAAAAATGTGGTCTCACCATTTTCTTTTAAAAAAATTCAAGTGTGCAACTCACCTCAAATATTAAAGTCCACCCGCTATCCCCTCTGGTTGACACTTATAAAAACATTTGGATCATAAAATACCTAAAAAATTTATTCATTAATTTTAGAATATATTTATAGAGGCATTATGTTTTCCCTAAATCAAACATGAGTGGGATATTTGTGAAAACCTAAAGAGGTTTTCTGAATAAGTGGCCATGTCCCCAATTGACTGTTTTATTTAACTTTATTCTATACCTACTTAAAATATTTTTAAACCATGATAATATAATAATATGATTATATATCATATAATTATATGTTATTATACTATAGTCATGAACAAAATCCGTCTCCTCATCCCTAAAATGGGAAATGATAATGTTGCTCGTGTGCACGGGAGACTACCACCTCAAAAACTGATGTGACACGTTTTCCATCAATACATCTAAATGTTTGGTATGATGATGGATATAAAGTATATATATTATATTTTTAACATAAATATATTTATTAAATTATTATATAACATATAAATTATTACTTTTTATTCCATAGGTTATATGATAACGTCGTTTGTGTGTAAGGTGGACTACCGCCTCGCGGAGCGATGTTATTCACTTTTCAAAAAAAAATTACGTAGAAGATAATTTGGGAAACATTAATGAATATATGTGATATATATGACATAAAAATTATTCATTAACTACAATATATTCTTTACCTTTATTTTATTTCATTCATTGAGAAAATGGAAACAATGTTCATGTGTATGTACAACCTACCATCTCGATAAACAATGTATTTCATTTTATGTCTCTAACTTTTATGGATTACTATAAATAAATATATTATGATTATATATGATATTTTAATTATTGTTAAAATTGTTGAGATTATTTAACCATGATAAAATTATTAGGAATGAAAATACAAAATTAAAACATAGACAAAAATGAAAGTTGTTATTTCTCGAAACATGAACTTAACATGGAATTATAAATAAATGGGTAATAAAATTTTAGAGTATATGGTATGACATATATAATAATGGTTATCTAATATACACATAATAAAATTATATTTATTATACATGAGGTTTGAACATCTATTAAGGAATTTAATACCAATGGTATGTGATTTCTAGTCTCTTCTATTTTTGGGAGACACATTCCATATTCACCACTTGTTTCAATTTTGTGGGGTACATAATACCCCGTGGACATGTTATATCATGAATATAATTATTTTATTTATATTTAATGTTTCTTTTGATGTTATTCTTTAACAGGTCTTATAATTGAAAAGATTTCTAAAGTGGTAATATATTTTCTTCTAGCTTTTATTTTTAAGACGCATGGAATATTCAACTTGTGTTTATTTTCTGTTGTGTATATATTGAACATGAATGTAATTTATCATAATTATCCTGAAAATTATTATTATTTTTATATCAATTTAGAATATTTTTTATGGGGTTTATTGTTTAAAATTTTCTATACTGGTATGGTATTTTCTCTCAGTTTTTCTCTTTTGAGAAACTTGTCATGTTATGGACCTATTTTATTTTATGAGGTGTATTTATATACCCTATTACATTTAATAACATGAATTTATTTATTATAATGATATTTTATGTTTCATTTAATTTTATTCTTTCATGGGGATTATGATTAAATGTTACCAAAGTGGTAATGGTTTTAGAATTCAATATCATTGTATATAAGGAGTGATTATGTTTATTCTTCTCATGATGAAATTTTATGGTACATCGCTCAAGAAAATAATGATTTTTTTTATCTTTTAGTTATCTTATGAGAATAAAGGTTTTACTTAATTTTAATGTTTTATATGTATTTAAGTGTTCAAAAAAAAATTAAGATAATTTTTTTAATTCTCTCTTCGATTGAAAACCATTTTTCTTTTAAAATATTGTTTTCTAATTATTTTTTAAAAAAGTGTTATTAAGATTATAAAAATTATTTATTCAATAAATTTTTACCATTTTTTTAATAATTTTTAAAGGAATAAACATTTATTTTTCTAAAAAAAATTATATTTGGATTATACCGAAAATGTAAAAGGAATATTTGTTTTAATTAGTACGACATGAACAATATTTTACACCTTCATAACTACTCATTGTTTTTAAAGAATCCTTTATAAGTTTCCAATGATATTTTCAATGTAAATTATTTTGAAAATGATTTATGTTTTAAAATTTATTTTTCAAGGTGAAAAATTTTATTTTACTCAATAGATGTTTTAAAAGATTTTTAATGATTCCTTTATAATTTTCCATTTTTATTTTCATTGAAAAGAATTTTGAAAATTTCTAATTTTTTAAATGGGTGTTTAAATGTGAGAAGTTTTTTTCCCTCAGTAAATGTTTTAGTTGTATTAAAATCTTATTTTATAATTTTCCCATGTTATTTTCAAAGTAATGAATTTTTAAATTGTTGTATGTTTAAACAGTTTTTTTTTCAAAGAGAAAGGTTTATTTTTCTAAGGAAATGTTTTATATAATTTTAAATCTTCCTTTATAAGTTTCCAAGGTTATTTTAAAAGTAAAGGATTTGAACGTGTATTATTTTTTGAATGGTTTTTTACAATTTGGATAAGCTATTATCCTTATGAAATGTTCAAAATGATTTTTAAATTCATTTTTTATATAAGAGGACATCCTTCGATATAAATTAAGATTTACTGTAGATATGATCTAATGATACTAACTTTATTCATTCCCTATAGGGTTAATTTGTATGGTAATTTTTTATGAAACCTATTTATATTCCATTGTTTATACCATGATAAAATTTTTATGAAGCCTTTTTGTCTTAAAAAGGTTATACCATGATAAAATTATTATGAAACCTATTTCTCTTGCACAAGTTATACTATGATGAAATGTTTATGAAACCCATTTTTTTCATGGGTTTTGGTATGATGAATGTTTTATGATATTTTGTAACATGTATGTATGATTTTCACTGTATTATGGGTGGTACCTATATCTCCCCCAATTCATTGGGTAAATATTAAAATTTCATGATATAAATAGAACTAGAATGGGGAGTGAACCCTTTTCATTCAGGGACTATGTCCACAGTGATAGTCTTAGGAGTGAAACTTGACTACTAGTATGGTTTGAGGAGTAATCCCATTCAAAAATTATAGACTTGGAAATGATACTTTAAATACTAAGGAAATTATTTTCTATGATATTGTGCACACCATAAATCTATGACATATGAAATGCTATATTATCATGGTTTTTGTTATATGATTCTATTATAATTCCTATTATATGAACTTCCAAGATTTATTCCATAAATTAATCTTATGATCTATAATGTAATGGTTATGGGTTTTAAATGTTATTCTCATGTTTTCATACCCTTATTCTAATGATAGGTTTATATCTTGATAATTTACCCCGACTGTGCATCTGCAGTCACCCTTTCATTTGTTTTCTTTCCCATAGTTACGATGATATGTATAATGTATTATATGTCTAAGAAATGTTATAGTTATGAATAAAATAGTGGGAGATAACATAACTCTCTTATGGACCTGTTTCTTATGTGCTAATGTTTCTCAAGGCACTAGACCTAGATGATTTCAGGATGACTAGTTATGTTATATATTGAATATTCTTCTATTGAAATGTAATATTTATATATTAGAAGTTTGTGTCTTTACATAACCACATAAATTTAATAAATTAATCAAAAGTTAGATGGTATTAATCCACTAAGTTAGAGGAGTAGCAGACAAAATTTTATTCCATAAATAAAAAACCCTCACTAATATTTTAGAGAACATAAATTTTAGGACACCGTTGATATAAGAGTGGAAGAAACTCAAAAAGAAGAAGATAAGTGTACCAATGTTGTGTAATAGAACCAATTATTTAAATATTTCATGACAACCGGATGAGAAAATTCCTAAAAACTCATCCCAAGGAGAGGGAGAAGCATGAGTCAATTTGTAAAACGATTTGGAATTCAAGCGGGTATAGTTATTAAAAAACCTCCAGTTTTCTAGATGAAGTGGAATAACCCAAAATTTTTATTTAATTTAAAACATTAATAAATTTTTTTAGATAAATACTAGATATAATTATCATCACATTCTAATTTTTAAAAATTCTAAAACAACCCTTAGGTATCATCAGACCTATACTTATGTATCCCTCTATATCAATGAAACACTTATGTTTGAACCCCTACATTTTAACCCTTGTGAATCACTGGGTATCCCATGAACTATTACATATATACCAGACACAAACCATATGTATCAACCAAATTTTTCATATATTCTTAATCCCTTATGTATTATATAGACTGACCTCACAACACACAAGTTAAGTTTCAACCCTTATACAACATAGAGTTAACCTTTACATATCAGAGGTCCAGTATTATAATTTTTCTAACATAACCACCCTCTAACAAACCTTTTTAATCAAGGGTAAATATTTAGTATCATGGGGTTTAACATTATTCAAAATCATTAACCCCTTTTAATTATAATGAGTAAACTTTCATATTTTATTTTCATGGGGAAAACAATTCATAAAACAAAAACCCTTACCCATAAAGAAATTTACAATATTCCAAAAAAGTTATAAAACCTTATTATTTAGAAACCTTATACATGGTAATTTAACAATATTCTAAATAATATACCAACCTTTAAGCAAAGGGACACCTATTCATTTGGCGTTACCAATTTTCTTCTAACCCATCCCATACTACTTTAAACATTTCCTTATTTATCCCATTTTTTTAAACAGAAACAAACTTCCAATGTATAATAATTCAATTCAATCATTCACACTGTGGTTCGCCATATATTTTTTATTATTCTTGATTAACCCCTCACCATTAAATTATTAATGGTTTCTAAATGATCACCAAATGTTCAAATGTATTGGAAGAAACCCATTAAACATCCCAATCCATTATCAATAAAACCAATATGTGAAACGAATAACATAAATAATATCATCAAAAATGATATTATTTGAAATCCATATTCTTTTATTCTATGGATTATTCATTATTGAGATTACCAAGGGACAACCAGATGATTCATGCCTCTGCACGTGGTATATTGGCCCCTAGAATCCACTTACACTATGAGAGGACCCTTAACACCAAAGGAGTTATATTAATTTATTTTTTCAGAGAAATTGTGATCTGGTATTGCGATATGGAGAAAAATAATCATGTTTCAAAAATTGGAGGGTCACCACCCTTTATATAATATCCCTTCATTTAATTATGGGAGTCCAGGGTCGACTGTCATCACATGAAGGATAATGTTTATTACCCATAACAATAACCTATTGATAATATTATCATTTGAACACTTAAAATACTTTTTCATGACATAAATAAATTAACCCACTGATTCAAAACTAAAGGAAACTATGTGGAAAGATATGGTAATATCCATGATCTCACATCCCATATTTTAAGCCCATCATACACTATGGTGGAGGCCCATAGTGTCATAATGATTCCACTTATGATATGTACATATGATAATATGGGATATGTGTCAAATACATGTAACTAAATAAGACATAAATGATAAAATATAATATTATTTCCCATTTCTAGTGCATTTCCATCAATCTCATGTGTTTATTAAAATACCATATGGGATTTATACAAAAACTTCAAAATTATTTATGTATCAACCAAAAACCCTTTGGGATACAGTTTATCATACTCTATCTATTTTATGATTTATTTTCCAAAACATAATCCTTATCCCAATTTATAATTTCCTAAATGTACGGGCCTTTATATATTTTATAGAAAATATTAATTCTTGATTTTATAGATGTAAGAAAAGAGAGACCTTTAGTAAAACATCAGTTCTACTCAAGCTATAAATGGGTTTGGTGTCATCTTAATCAAACATACTCATACATTCTTATGAAAATTAATACCATAAGATTTATCATATACATCATATATTAAACTATAAAATCCCTTTACTGATTACATTTAGCGACCACTGCACATGGAACATGACCAGGTTGTATAATCAAAAGCACACATTCACGATTCTTCCAAAAACACTGAACAAGAAGATTAACACCTACAATCTCATTCACTAGGAATATGATCACATCACATTTATCTTATCAGATTATATGATCATCGCATAGTTTATTCAACTAAGCATAACCAATATTTTCCTTAGACTAATTAAATTAAGGACCCGAGTGTCTTTTCTCATCAAATGTGTGGAAAACTCCCTTTTGGTTTGATCTCTAACAAATGAAATGTCCAATAACATACCCAAATACCCATAATTATTCAATACTATAGTATTTTTTAAGAAATGTATCATTTTATAAAAGCTCTCATGTTAGGTATCTGACCAACCTTAGGAAAATGGAGAATAATAATAAGCATGAATCCCCAAGAATATCCATTAATTTATGAAATTCCATTTGATGTAATTTGGTAGATCAGTCCATATAATAAGTCTTGAATTATTATATCAAGAGTTTATCCTTTGCATGTCTAATACATATATTTCTTATTGACTATATAATTTTACTCAATCTAATCACATTATATAATCAAAACCCATAATACTCTTTGATGATCTTCCTGTATGGAAAACTCAAAGTTGTACTTTGAGGGGTTATTATTATTTGAATAATACTATAATATAAATTAATTACACCTGAATTAATAATAAATTGATATTTAATTTGTTATAAAATCATCATACATTTTTCATCCAAAATAACCAATCTCTCAGGTATTTTATACCTAGAGATTAAATATGGCCAAAATGCTTTAATGGTTTTTTCTATGGATCCACTTAATTATCCTTTATATCCAACACAAATATATTTACATAACCCATATCAATGATATATTATAAGATATGGTGTTTTGAAAAGTTATGTCTGGCCCTATGGTGCGACTAAGATTCGTTGGCTTGAGAAATATCTCCATTGTCTTTATAATAAATATTTAATTCTCCCTCAATATGAAGAACCACCCGAAATTAAAAATTGAACTTCTAGGTCCAAAAATACTCCTTTACAACAATTTATGTAGTGATGTAAATTACCTTTGTTATCAAATTTGATATGGTTTATTGTTTAGAACACTTCTAACTAACATATCTTTTATTCAGGAAAAGAATGAAATTAGATTGAGATCTCACGTTATATTTTTTGAATTAAAAAATTACAACATTTTAACCCCAAACAGTAATTTTATGATCTCATTGAATGACCAAGAACATATCCTTACTTCATATTAAGTACTTAAGGATTTTCTTGATAGAAATTTAGTGACTTTAACTAGGATGGGATTTGTATCAACTATTAGTGCTCAAATCATAAGAAAAAGTGGGCAATGTTCAAAACATGGAATGTAAGATAGATCCTATGGATGAACCATAAGGAATTATATTCATAATTTCCAACTCTTTAGATGGATCTTGTATCTTCATATGATTCTTTCTATCCCGCATTGGTAGACACCCCATCTTGGATTTCTCTATGCTAAACCACTTTATCAGTTTTCCAGTATATGTATTTTGACTAAATCTTATCATAAGGTAAGATACATATCAATAGATCTTTATACCCACTAAGTTGGTTGTTTCACCAATGTATTTCATTGAAAAGAATTTTCCCAACCACCAATTTTATAATGTTTACAGTCTGGATAACTTTTATGATAATAAGTATATCATCTAAATAACATATTAGAAATACAAGAAGAATCGTTGTTTTTATGTAACCAAACTCTTTTATTACATAATAAAACTAAGTGTTCTAATATTGAGAATATTGTTTTAATCTATAAGTGTATTATTTAAACTTACAAATCATAGCAGACTCAGTTAGAACATTAAAACCATTAGGCCAAATCATATACACATCCTCAAATAATTATGATTAAGTATAGTGGGTTTGATATCCATTTTAGGTATCTTATAATCAAAATGAGCTATTATTACAAGAAATATATGAATGAAATTTATCATTTAAACTTCTCAAATGGTTTCTCTATATTAAATACAATTATTTTTTATAACCCGTTGTAAATAGATATGATTTATATGTAGGAATTCTACTATCCATTTCATTTATGTTATAAAAAGCATAATATCACACTATGGGTATCACAACTTTAGCTGCATCCACAAAGTTATAAACTTGGTCATTATACTTGGAGATTATTTCAAATTCCATGGATTTTATCAATCTCTCTGAATTAGAACTCTCAATGGCCTCTCAGTTGGTAGTCTATTCATCACCTATAAATATTACAACATCATCATTTTCCATGATAAATCAACATATCTCTTTATCTTGACGAATCATACCCGATCATTGAGATTATTATATAACATGAGTCAATTATTCTTCTAGAAATATTTATGGAGTCATCTGAACTTCCATATCAAGAATACATCATATTTATTGATATTGAACTTCTCTATGTTTAACTTTCCACCAACTAATTCTTTTATCAATATATTAATTCTCAAGGTATGTAAAAAATTGACCCACAAAAAATTGTTCTCAATAGGATCATAAATATATTATACCTTAGTTTTCTTAGACTAACTAAAAAATAATATCTTTTCCAACTTATGGTTAGGTTTATCAAAATCAAAATATCATACGTAAGCTTCAAAATACCAAATTCTGATAGAAAACATTAGGATGTTTCCTAGTCTATATACCATATAATATTTTTTAGATAGATTTAGTTAGAATTAATTTAGATAAAAATACTATAGTTTCTAAGGCATATCCCAAAAATGAAATTGAATGGTCACAATAACTCCTCATTGACCGAAACAAGTACAATAGAGTAAGATTACTCCTCTTAGAAATACTGTTCGATCATGGTATTCTAAGAGGCTTGATTAATGGAAATATTCATAAATATCTTAAATAATTCTTAAATTCTGGACTTAATTATTCAATAACCCAATCAAATCATATAATATTAATATTTTTTCCTAATTTATTCTACACATGTTTCTGAAACTCATTGAACTTTTAAAAAATTCATACTTTTTTCTCATCAGAAAAATATAAAAATACTAAATAAATTCATCAGTAAAGTATATGATGTACCTTAACATATCACTTTCTTGAGTACTCATTAGACTACATAAATCACTATGTTTAAGGTCCAATAGTCCACTACTGTAACATCCTGTAACTGGTTCACTCATAATTAACAAAACCCTATTAGTCACAAGGCCACAAGTGTGCCACCCCATATAGTAAATGATGCAAATTAGTAGTGAGGGTCAAATGTGGTAAAATTGAGAGACTATACCATCATAACCATATTAACACAATGGTGCAATAAAAGTATAAAAATATAAGTATAACAATGAAAACAATAAAAATTAATGTAAAGAATCCAAATGATAACAATAAATTTCCATCAATAGTCATATGCATTACCATATCCAAAATCATTTCACATCACATCTCAAAACAAAAATAACAATAAAACTTGGAAGTAGGGACATGTATATACATGTATTTAAAAATAACCAAAAGGACTAAAAATTATATCTCTATATAGAATCATGGGCCATAACTTGGTTCTATTCTCCCTCGCAGCCACGCTACAATCAACCATGCATTGAAAATTGGGTGCTTTCCCATTTCCCTACCTTCATCCAGGATGTATTTCTGGGTACTTATCAGTGGAAAAAACATGGTGTGGGATGTGATCGGTGGGACACCACTAATGGTGTTTATAGAAAATCTATTTTTTTCATCAAAACTATGAGAAAGTTCAGGTATAAATAAAAATATATAAGTGATTTAAGGATATGACAATACATTAAAAACATTCTATAAATATAGTAGGATATACTATATGAGAATTATTATATATGAATTAAGTGTCTACTATAAGTAACAACCAGCTTGATATACGCCACATTTGAAAAGAGTGATGGACCTATATGGGTCAGGTCCCAAGTCATATACCTAGGGTGACCTATATTAGGAGATATGAATGTATATTGAAGTCATAGTTTCCATACCTAAATCTTACTCATTGTTTCCATATCCTAATATTTATACCTAGGTTTTATTGGTATCATAACTCAATCACCTAATTGTTCTATACTATAAATAATCAAAGGGGTTATATGTGACATATGTCGATCCCCTAGTTGGTTCCATACCATAATGAAATTGGTTCCACACCATCAAATGAAGTTGGTTCCATATCGAGATGTCCAAAATCAATAAAATAATATAATAAATGACAAGGGATATGTTATTGTTCACATCTAATTATAGTTATTAGTATAAACAGGAACAAGTGAGAAGAACATCCAAATATTTCCACATTTCCATTTTAAACCAACCATTTAACCATTTTAATATCTCTTAAGTACATTGTAAATTTGGAATAATACTCTCCAAATAAATGATTCAATTTAAAAAGGACCCTACTACAAGGGTGGTGAGATCACACCCCTAAATGGGTGGTTTAACATTGGTAAAATAAATGAACTCAACTTATTGGTGGATCTGGTTGACGACATCAATATCCAATCCAGATTAGGTGCTACAAGGGAAATCCAAATTAGATACAATAATTAATATAAGTCTTATCATTTAATTTAAGAGAAATACCCTAAAGGTACACTGTGAGGAATAATGATGATAGTCAAATAGATAAAAAACCTTTCGGATAAGGTATGAACTGAAAAACTTATATATTTGGTATAACAGTCATCCAGTATTATCCATTTTTTCTAGATAAGAAGAAAAAATACGAATTAAAAACATTAAAAAATAAGGGACATTAACTCACACCAAAATAAATCTATTTATAAAAAGAATAAAAAGTAGATGAGATAAAATAATAGAGAGCTTTCTGGTGGTGATCTAACATGATAGAAGACACTTGAATCATAGTCTAGACAAAATAACGAATTCAAATCCTAGATTTAAGATTATATTAGTTCAAAATGGAGGAGTAGAGGGTTCTGAATACACTAGATAAGAATAAATGAACATGTTTAACTACAATGAGAGAGGATAAAAATGGTAATTTTCCACTTTTTAAGAGGTCGCACTGTTTGGATGCACGGTTGGATAAACTATGTTGAAACCATGAGCACCAAACTATTGAGGGAGCACACCCTGCAAAGCCTATAATGCATAGTTAGACAAACCATATTCAGACCATGCCCTACCCCTTTCTTAGCCAAGAACATCCAATTAACCCCTCATATGGTTTAGATAAAACATTGTGTCATCATCATCAGTTATTTATTTATTGGGAAAAAGGAAGAACATGGAAAAGCAAGGGAGAACAAGAGAAGCTAGGGGGCGAGAAAATTGGAAACCGAGGGAATCCCCTCTAATGATGTTAACCGCCTCAGGATTCAAAAAATTCAGATCATAGAAGCAGGAAATGTTGGAGTTATGAGCTTCTAGAGAAGCTAGGTGATCTTCCACATTATTCCCCTCTCATCATGTGTGCACCATTCGAGTGTTGGTGGAAAGCATTCCACGACATTTTCTGGTGATGTAGGAAGTCGACCAAGGAGTTGACCCGGTGGATTGAAGGGAATTGAAGAGTATAATTGAGTCTGTTTCAGCTTCAGAAATGGAGATACCCCTCTGGCTGCAGAGGGAGAGACCAGTGAGGAGGGCGTGAGCTTCATCCTGAAGAGACGATCCACAACCAAAATGAGCAGTGAATGCCAAGATAAATGATCCTCTAGAGTCACAGACACCCCCTCCTCCTTTAATTACCCCTAGATACAGGACCGATCAATATTAAGTTTTAAACCCATGGGAGGAGGAAGCCATCAGATCCATTGGCCTCGCACGGCAAAGCCATCTGGGAGAGAGGCTTGGATGCTGGGAGAAAGTAGGTGTAGTGATGGAGCATTTTTCCATTTTCAAGAGAGTCTAGAAAGGTTGATGAGGAGGTTTCTGACTCTTGAAATGATGCCTCTTACTGTGGAGTGGGTCCCCTCATATCTTGATTTGTTTCTGGACAGCTATAAGCACCAACATCCAGCGAGCAGGATAATGGAACACGCCATTTTCTCCGGGCCCTTGTCTCCTGATCCATGGAACCAGCAGACAAGGAAAATCTCTTCACGTAGGTTGCTGGATGAGAAGCCAGTGAACTCCCTGAAAAAGGACAAGACATCACATACTCATTCACCCTTGAATAATAGGTGAGCCACACTTTCCTCTTTATGATTGGTGCAGCAAGAGCATCAGGAAGCCATGCTGATTCCGCATCTTTGAATGTTCTCATCAGTGGGAACTGCATTCTTCCTAATTATCTACAAGAGAATGTTGAATTTCATTGGAATTTCCTTCAGCTAGGTGTCACTCCAACAGTCAGTATACCCCTGGAGAAGAATAGAGTTACGGTAATCCTTTACAGAGAAGACCCCCAAAGCGGACAGGGTAAACACGCACATATCCGGGTCAGAGTTGAGCTCGATGAGGTTAAAGGTGGCTTGTTGGTCTGTGTTCAGCACAACCCTGATGAAATTCGGGTAGTTTCTCACCTCCCTGAATGAAATGTTGGTGGCTGGGCATCCCGGAAATCTGAGCACCGTACCAGCCCAATTGTGATTCCAAAAGGCCAGGTCCCCTACTCCAATAATCCAGTGGGTGTGGGAAATTAGCCCTGTAAAATGAGGGAGAATAGTATACAAGAAAGGAGACGCGTAGCTGCTAAAAATCTCTGGGTGATCTGCGAAACTACTGTACATGATCCTACCCTAGAGAGAGCGGTGCTCATGGATTTCCCTGTCCAATTTTGCATGACTGCAGAGGAGAGTGTCCGCGAGGCTTCAGACATTGATTCCGCCCTCCTGAATGGGCCTCACCATCTTTACCCAGGACACCCAATGGTGTTTTCCTTCAGCGAGAGCATCCCAGATGAAGTGGGCCAAGAAGCTGTCAATGTTGCTGATGACTTTTTTTTTGGAACTTTGATAGAAGAGAGGGCATGGACAGGAGAAGCTAGAAGAACACTATTGACCTGTGCAATCCGAACCCCAAAGGAAAGAAATATGTTCTTCCAGTTGAGTATACGATCAGTAATCTTGTTGGTAATGTGATCGAAGTCACGAATCTGAAGTCTGCTTAAAGATATGGGAGCCCGATGATATTCTAGGGGAAAAATTCCTCTCTGCATATTCAAAAGGCTGCTCAAGGAGGACACCCGAATGGAAGAGCATCTGCTAGAAATGGCGAAGTTGCTCTTGGAAATGTTAATATCATGCCCACTCTAATGGCAGTATTCCTCAATATCTTTAAGAAGTCCACGAACCTACCTCTTATTAGCATTCATGAAGATTAATGTGTCATCTACAAACATGAGGTGGGAGATTACCAGAAGATTCACCCTTATTCGGAATGGGAGTATCTCACCATTTTCCATGCCTCTATGGATTAGGCGACTGAGGATGTATTGTGTGGGGATGAAAAGGCTTGGTGATAAGGGATCACCCTATCTTAGGCCACGGGTCTCCTTGAAGAAACCATGAGACTTCCCCATAAAAGAAACATTCAGCCACGAGGAGCTGAAGCATCTAAAAATGAGATCAGTAGCCCAAGGGGAGAAACCCATACCTGAGATCACCTTGTTGATGAAGCTCCATTCGAGTCTGTCAAATGACTTGTTCATATGAAGTTTGATGGCCGTGTTTGAACCATGGGTCTCTGTATTAATATATCTCATCATCTCTTGGGCCAATGAAATAGCCCCTTGAATAGAGCGGCCCTTCACAAAGCCATGTTGTTCAATGGAGACCCACCGGGGAACATTTATAAGTATAAAACAAAGGATTCTAACAAAAATTAAAAGGTTCTATAACTTGATGAAAAACTGGGATCTTAAAGTATTCCCTCATAAAAGTAACTCATCCCTAAGTTTCCCTTACATGGTTGGTAAACCATCATCTAAGACTAACTCTTTCCACTGGAGAAGTACATTGGCCTCTCACTCCCATGTCTCTTCTTATATGTGATTATTCTTGCACAATACCTTTACTAGAGAAACCAATCTGCCCTTGAGGGACTCTATGATTTGTTGTACAATTTAGATAGGATGTTTCTCAAAGGATGCATCTACCTCTAACTCAAATATACCAGAACAATATGAATATTAGTAGAGAATCTTGAAAAAATGGAAGACATTTTGCATGTCCCAGTACCTATGAGGTAACTGTAACTGACAGGATACAGACCATACTATATCCGCAACCTCAAAAGGCCCAAAAAAATGAGGTAAAATATTCACAGGACATCTAAACCATCTATGCTCTAGTATAGATGAAACATGTAAGAAATCCCAACATCACACCTTGAACTATTGTTCTCGATGATGAATATCAAAATATTAATTATCCCAAGACTGATTTATATACATTTTCTTCTGAATTAGCTGACGATACTTTGAAGTCTCCTAACAAATATGAGGTCCATGTAGTTCTATATCACTTACCTCTTTCCATCCCAATGTTTAATGAGATGACTTAACATATAAGGACTAATTTGAAGACATCTCTATCATCTCCTAAAATATGTTATTTTAGGATAAATAAAAAATATTTATATGTATCCCCCAAGAACCTCTAAAATCAAGGATGCATGATCAAAAAATTTCCTCTCTTACCTATATCATTCATGCTGACTGATTTTTGGGATGAGGGTGAAATGTTTTTCTCAAAAACAGATGAGTACCAAATTATTTCTATATACCCTACCATAACCTCGATGTGAAACAAGAATCCCTATAAAAAATAATAGTATGATGGATCCCCTATAAGTGTATAATATCACAGACATACAATATCCATGGGTCATACACTGAGAAGGTATTACTAATAGGTAAGAAGTGAGAAATGTTTGTGACCCTACCAATGATCACCCATAATAAATCCCTACTTTGATGGTATCTCGGTAATCCAGTCATAAAATCCCTAGTGACATCATCACATTTTCACTTATGAATGGTAAATGTATGTAAAGTTAATATTGGTCAATGTTGTTATGACTTCACTTGCTAACAGGTCGAACACCAAGTAACAAATCCATTTATCTCTATTTTCATACCCAATCACCAATATTGGTGATGTTGGGCATAATACATCTTCGTAAACCTAGGGTGTACCACCCAAGGAGAATCATTATATTCTCGTATCAATTCCTCCCATATTTATTTAAGAATATAGACGCATCTATTGATGCAAAAGAACATATCCTTATCAATGTTTCATCCAGATAGAAGATCCATGTCTGAAACACTCTCCCTTTTGACCAAATATTCTGGATCTGATAGATGCCTCATATTCAAACTCTCCTAGAGTGAAGATATAAATATTAAAACTATAAGTATACGATATCCATAAAACTATTGTAACTCTTTTTTAATATCAAAAAATAGGTCCATCAGCTTCCACCCACCACTTGCCTCTTGAACTACCTATGTATGAGTCCTTTAGAACAGATCATCGACTACAACAGTTCCTTTCCAATGAATATAGGCAAGTTTAAAATTGAAGGATTTAAGGTATTAAACCTACATTATTTTCTTAAGGTTCAATTCATGCAACTTGAAAATATACTTGAGGATTTTGTGGTCTGTATACACCACAAAACACTCTCCCAATAGATAATGCATCCAAAAACATAAGTTATGAACTATATATGCCAACTAGAGATCACCTGTTTGGTAATTACACTCATGGGGCCTCATTTCTCATGACCCATACACAATTACTTGATCATCCAACATCAGAATGGATCCTTGGCCGATATCTAATGTGTCACAACTGTAAGTATAGATTCTTATTGGCTTTGGAAGAACCAATATCGTCATGGATTTAAGTCCCCATTTATACTATTCAAAGTCTATATCATAAGATTATGAACATATAAACATCATACCTTTCTTAGTCAATCCCATAAGAGGTATTGCTAGGATTGAAAATTCCTATATAAACTATATGTAATAACCATATATCTTCAAGAAGCTACAGATGTAAATACAATTCTTGGGATTCTCCTAGGGAAATAAAATTATAAACTTCTTTGGGCCAACTGATACTCCTTCATCTGAGATAATGTAACCTAGGAAGTAGAATTTATCAATAAAAAAGTGGAATTTAAATTTCTTAGCATACAAATGGCTCTCTATAATTGTATTGAGAATTGTCTAAATATATTTTGAATAGTTGTGTTGAGTATATGAATACAATTTGATGTCATATAAAAATACCACAAAAAAATGAATCGAGATAAGGGTGGAAAACTTAATTCATCAGATCAATGAAAACTGAGGGATTGTTCGATAGACCGAATAACATAACTAGATTCTCATAAAGCCCATACCTACTATGAAATGTTTTTCTGGGTATGTACAAAGGTCTAACACATACCTGGTGTTAGAATGACCAAAAATAAATCTTTCAGAAAATCTGTGCTCCTCTGAGATGATTAAAGAGGTTATCTATACAAGAAAAAAGATACCAATTTTTTAAATTAAGTTGGATCACATTCCAGTAATCAACACAATGCTTGAGTGTTCCCTATCCCTTTTTGGTGAAAAGGATTGGAGATCCCCTGGGAGAAGTATTGTGTGGTATAACACATTTATCTTCTAATTTATGTAGATATATATTGAGTTCTTATAGCTTAATGGGGGATATCTTATAAGGGTGAATGGACACTAGTGTATCCCTTGGAACTAGATCAATAGAGCTGTCCACCTCTTGATCAAGAGGTAAACTAGAAAATTTATCGAGAAATATATCCATGAAATGATCAACTATAATATGGAATCCATCCTGATGTTTTCCCTGATCATACATATAAAGGCTAGCAATCTGGTATGCCACTCCACCCAACCCACGATGCTTTAGTCCAGATCCAACAACATAGACATCCCACTCAACCTTGTGAATATAATTACTTCCCTCTGGTTATGTTAATTTCAACCTATGAAAATTGATATCCACATCGACCTGATAAGGTAATTACTATTCCATCTCAAGAATAACATTGAAACCATACGTCTCAAGGAAAAAGTGGTTCCATAGAAAATGATATCCGCCTATCTCATGGGGGAACTCCTTTTACTTGCGTAACATTTTTTATAGGACACCCAACGGAGTGTCAAGGTTCATAACCCCATATAAGTACTAGATTTTCAGAATAAGGCTTTACACAATATCTAAAAAGATAAAATAATTTGAATATCCTATATTTTAAAAATAGATAGAAAGGTAGAAAATACTATAATATTATCAGAAATGACAGATATTGCAAAACTCTTCTCCCCCTTCACATGCTACCCTGTATAAACATGACCCATTACATGACCCTAATATACTACACAACTACCTTTTGGAGGCCTGCTCTAATGATTCTATAAAACTGGTATATGCATTTCCTAGACATAAACACCTTTGAATAAACATCAAATAGAACTCTGGCTTTTTTCCTAACATGAAGTTAATGATTCTTCTCCACGAGCTAGATTTGATGTTGATCCTTTGTCACATGTCATTAAAGGGAATATTCTACAACATTTCTTTTGATATACTATACTTCCATAGGATTATCACTAAAATGGTTCCCTCTAACAGTATGGTTTCATGTACTTATGCTTCCTGCACTAACGATAGACTAAAAACCCACCAGTACATGCACTCTGAATGGTACTTCCCTCAAGTGATGTCTCAAAGTGATGCTTCATTCCACTAGATACTACACTACTATGTAGATAATATAGTCCAATCTAATATAGAACTCTGGCTTCCCTGAAGTTACATTTGGTAAAAGATTCTTGGTCACTATATCAGGCATGATAGTAAACCTGAAAAAAATCACCCGATACTTAATATGACACCTAATAGCATCCTCAAAACATCTTAATTTTGCTGTCTTATGAGCAGTATAGATAGGTGAAAATCCATGAAGCTCTTTAAAATAAGATTATTAATCCATGACTGACATAGAACCCTATTACAGGTTAATGAAATCTTGTGCATGATCAACCCTCATGGTTTTAGTGAATTTTTTTTCAATGAACTCTATCTAAAAACCATCGTAGTCCATATCCTAATGAAAATATGTCTTAGTGATAACATACCACAAATTTGTGGTAGAATTGTGAATTGTATATATAGTGAGATCCACTATCCTCTTAGAAGGTGTTCTATGGTTCTGAAAGACAGTCAAAATAGCCTCTATCAATGACTCTGTATCCTGGAGTCCACCACCCCCTAAAAATATAGGTGGATTTAATTCTTAAATTATCACATCAACTATGCCATGGAAGTGGTAGGTCACAAAGTTATATGTATATTATTCATAAGATATGTAAATATCCCTAAAAACTAAGAATTATCACTCACATTAGGAATAGTAGGAGGTTCCACATGTGGCACTTCTAGAGGTAATACTGATATATTAGGGCCCACCACCTCTAGATCATGGTTTTTACCACCCTCCAGGAAGAAAACTTGAGGTTGTTTTGGTGGAATAACTCAAACAATCTGAGAAGATGTCTCTGATAGGTTTGGTAATACCGAAGATACAAGAATATGACAATTAAAGGGATTAATATATATGGGTCGGACCCCTCTTCATACTCAAATATATATGTCTGGGTGATATAAACTATCATAAATAACAAAATATACACTTCCTACTACCGACTACTAGGGTCGGGTCTAGGTTATGCTATGTGTTTCATTGTAAGGGTCATGATATATGGACAGCCAACTGAATGTTAAAGAGAAAATCACCCTTTAAGTTTCAATTGGAATTCAAATTTAATGACGACCATAATGGAATTTATGATTTATCAATTATTTTATTTATATAATAGACTAGTAAACTAACGTACCATTCCCAATTTATATAATTAAGTGGTTTATAAATTTCAATTGGTTGTTCATTTAACTACATCTTGACCTTTATATTTTATAGAAGAATGCATTAGGTAGTATATGATTATTTGACTAACTGAATCATTATTACCAATCAATAGATACACATGCACTCTATGGATTATAAATGAAATTCATGTATTAAAAATAAACTAACGTTCCAGTCAATTTATCTTCAATTCTATAACTCAAACATGTGAAAATTTCTTAATTAAGGTTCCAAAAAAAATATATAGGAAAAGAGTATTTAGGTTGATGTGGACACTTTCATAACTAATTATTCAATCCCCCTTTTAAGGTATAAATTTTAGTTTAATAAAAGATATATCACTCAAGGAACACACAAAAAATATCATACAGTTTGAGAATGCAACCTACATGGCATGTCATAATGCGTGACATATTAATCCTATATAGTGCTTAAAATGATTCATGATAAATGATTCATGACTATACAAAACAACTATAAAATTTAATTCTATATAATTATAATAATAACATCACATATCATGTTTTCCCCCCAACCATGGAATCAAAAAAACTATAAAAGTAATAAACAAAAACATCATGTCCCATCCTGGGTAATTTTAATTTCCACCCTCACAAGGGTTAGATACTCCCATGAATAGAATAATTACTAAATACCCACACATCCTTGTCCCTTTTCTACCATTACAAAATAGTATGGAAAAGAAAATAAACCTCTGATGCATCCTTTTAATGTCTCACATGGTTCAATCATTAGTAACATAACCCAAAGGGAAATAGGGCCTCAAGCGCACCTCCCCATATGTGAGAGGCTTCCGAATAGAAAAGAGTGTCTATGGTGGTATAGTGGGGGAGAATATACTCTCATAATGATATTAACACAATAATTTAATAAAAGTATAATAATGGAGTCATATTAATGGAAACTAGAATATAATAAGTAAAACATCCAGACGATAGTAATTAAAAAACACTAATTAAAATGTCTAGTATGATATCCAAACTGATGAAATGTCATGTCTATAAATAAAAAGAATAAGGAAACATGGAATAAGTAACACATAAATAAAAGTATATTAAAATATCTAAAAATACAAAAAATACTATCTCAAGATAGCATCGTTATCCCAACATCAATTCTATGCTCCCCTAATCCCATGCTACAATCAATCAAACCTTGATAACTTGGGTGCTTTCCCTAGTACCAAACTATATCATTGAAGACTTTCTAGGTACCAATCTGTGGCCCAAATATGGTGTTAGATATAATCAATAGGCCACTACAAATGGTGTCTATAACAAATCCATATTGTGAATATTAACTATAACCAAGTGTAGGTATGAAAGGATGAGATATAAGTGGTTAAATAACAAGACCATGAAAACATACTCTAAAAAGAATAAGCTATAATAGATGAGCATTAGTAAATATAGATGAAGTGAAAAGAGAAGGTAAAAACTAGCTTGGAATATGCTATATATGAAAATAGTAATAGACCTACACATGCCAGTTCCCAAGGAATATAACCAGGGTGACCTATATCAGGCGATATAATTGTATACAGAAGTCACATGTGCCATACCTTGATCTTCTTCAATGGTTACACACTATAATAGTCATACCTAGGGGTCATATGTGTCATACCTCATTCCGATAGTCATTTATATACTGAAAATAATGTTACATAGTGGTGATAGGTGCCATACATTGATCCCATAGTCAGTTCCATACCGCAATGCAGTAGCTACCATACATTCATAAGAAGTTAGTGCCGTACAAAGATGTACAGAATCATGAAAATAATATAATAAAATAAATGGTCTACGTTAATGTTCATACCCAATTAAATTTATTTGTACAAAGGGGAACAATCCCAGAGGACATCAAAATCATTTCACATTTCCATTTTAAAATAACCATTTTACAATTTCAATAACATTTAATAACATGGAAAAGGAGGAATGATCCTCTCCCACCAACATATTTAATTTTAAAAATATCTCACGTAGGCATTGTAATATCATGCACCCAATGGTGTGGTTTAGCATTGGTAAGATAAAAGAACTCACCTCATCTGTTTCTTGAATTGAGGTTGACAACCTCAATCCGTGATTAAGTTCCAAAAGGGTCACCCAATTTAGGCACAATTATTAATTAAAGGATTATCATTTAATTTATAAGACATATCTAGAAGGTATGACATGTGGAAAAATTATGTAGATAAAATATACAAAAAAAACATAAGGAAAATGTATAGACCACATACCTAATGCCTATGGTAGAACACTTCTCTATTATTGACCATTTGTTTGGTCTAGATCAAAAGAAAATATTAGAAAATAGAAACCCCATAAAAATAGAGCATATGAACTAGGACCAATATAACTCATTGGATGGGAAGAATAATGAAGAAATTATCTAATGGAAAAAAGATATTACAAGTGGTGATCCCACCTGATATACACCACTCGAATTAGAATCTAGATGGAAGAATGACTTCAATGCCTAGTGTTAATCATAGAGGAGCTCTAATGGTAGGATAAAATGACTGCATGTCCACTAAAAAATAATAAATGTGGCGGGTTATTTTTTAATATATAGGTAAAATTTGTAATTGATAAATTTTTAAGAGGCCACAAGGTTTCGCCGCATAGTTGGCCAAATCGTGTGCCTACTATGCACATCCCACTGTCTAGGGAGCACCCTCCACACAACCTATAGTGAACGGTTAGAAAAACCATTCTTAGAACCTTAAAACCCTTTGTCTTAGTCACCCACATCAAAATCCCCCCTCACATGGTTTAGGAAAAACCGTCTGGAACCCTTATAGGGTAGCATGATTTTAGGTGCATGGTTAGAACTAACTATGCACTAACCATTAACCACTCCGATTTCCACCATAACATGGAGATCTAGGACATTAACAAGGCTCAGAAGCTCCCAATTTCACATAAAATAGATTACTCATTTTTATATGGATAAAACAAAGGATTTTGACTAAAATAAAAAGTGTCCATACCTCAAAGAAAAATTAGGATCATAGAACTTATCCCATAAAGTTTTCCAATAAAACGATTTTTGGTCATATTTACTAATAGATAATATTCACATGTATCAAATGATTCATAATCATATATATCCAAAAATCAATCTATGTAAATATTTGGATTAGTTTATCATTTATATTTTCCAGGTGAAAATTTCAAATGTAAGTGAAGTTAGAATCAACCTTAAACTTATTAATTATAATTTTATAGAATTTATTATACATACATACATAATCCATAAACAATTTAACATATTACCCATTCCATAAAACATTTAATTTTTATATATAGAACAACTCTTGTTCATAATAATAAGTGAAGACCACATCTTGTCGAAACATCATATAGAAATAAACTTTCTATTTATTGTGGGAACATAATAAAAATTATCTAACTCTAGAACTAATTCACTATGTATGAATAAATAATAAGATTTTACTTAAAATTAATCAACCCTTACTCCATTTATAACATGTATATCCACTTCACTATTTTTTAGTTTCCTCATATATATGAGTTTTATTTTATCAACAATATTTTATGATACACACTTGATATCTAATATCCTTGAGTTATAGATGGTGAATTTAATTTATGGAAAATTTACATGAAAATGATAGTAATAAATATCTTTAAAAAACTTATCAAACTAAGATATCATATTATAATATTTCTATAGGTCACACCTAATAGATCTCTAAATTTCGAACATGATTGATTATATAATCTACAAACATTAATATCTATAGGTTAGTAGTATGTTTTATATCTTTCCAGAAATTAATTTTAATGAATGTACTCCCAATAAGAACGATAACCCCTTATATCATACATATTTAGGGATACAAGATCCATATTTCACTATGTAATGAGTCTAATTTAGCATTTCTCTCACCACATAGTTATTTAGTCATGGAATCACCCCAATCATATCATATGTGATTGTTTGATAGTTGAGTGGATAAATCTTTAACCAAATCCATTATATTGGTATAAAATCAACTATATTCCATTGGTGTCACAAATTTTATATTTTTTCAGGAAAATTGCAATCAAATATAGAAATGGGTTTTGGTTACTTAACTATTAGGGTTAGGCATTTCCACCATGTCTTAGGCAAGATAATCAATGGGACCTTACCTGAGAAGAACCTACACAATTGGATGATCAAGGTCCTAATACATGTTTTCTTCAAAATTAATATATCACTTAGTATTTGAGATTTTTTTTTTAAATTCTTACCCAATTTAATACACATTAGATTAATATTAAATTCAATACTATTACATCTTGTGCGGCCTTTATTATCTCATGCTTTATTACTTTATGTATGCCTGATTGTAGAATTTTTTCTGCAATACCTTTTCCATATACTAAATTATTATGTTCACACCATATTAATGAAAAACTATTCATAGTTTGTGTTAGTAAACAATACTATTCATAAGGTATATTAATTTTTCTTGTAAAGGATTATAATTATATTAAATTGATAATCTATGTAAAAGTAATCCTAGATCCATAGATAACTAACCCCCACATTTCTTAGAACATGGTATATTCCACCAGGATAGTGGGAAGTAAAACCATAAGTCCTTCTAGATAGGGATACTATACTAAAGATAGAATCCAATTCATTATAATTATAACACCTAATATAAAAAAAATATCCTTAATAAGTAAATTGAGGAAAATACCATTAATTAAAAAAATGAGATCATGGTAGATGAGAACTATTTCCTTTGTCGTGATACCAAGCATGTAATGCATGGCTTGACTATTTAATGAAACAATTTTTCAGAGAAATTAAAGAAAACATAATTTAAAAAATTCAAAAACAAATTATAAACATTAAAATTCTAATGTAATAAAATATATAAATAATAGATTTACTTATTTTCCAAAAATAATATTGTAATATAAATATTTCATATTTAATTTAGGTATGTAAATCTTCGATTTAGAATTCCTAACACTTATCTTTTCATTAAAATTTATAATTTATAATTTATTTTATCCAAAAGATATAATTTTTATTTTTATCAATATATCATATTTTATTATTGATAATGTATTATTATTAAATTTAATATATGATTGAGATGAATCAGTATAAATAAAAATGTATTTTCTAAAAAAGAAATTTGAGGACATAACCCTTAGGCTTGGAACCCAAATGTATGAAATTGTTTACTATTTTTCAAAAAAGTAAAAACATAGAATAACACTTATTAATGGTACCCAAAAAAATAGATGAGTGACCCCTATGTACAAATTTATGGAAATGTAAATTCTAAACCATATGCATAATATCTATATGCATGATAATGTGATAGTTACGTTGAATTTTTTAGAAAAGTGAATCACCCCCAAGTGAAATGTAAGGGTTATAAATAAGTCATGTATATGGGCTACTTTTCATGGAAAATATTAATAATTGGTTACTCTAAGATAAAGGAATCTATCATATTTGAAACTATACACTATATCATCATTATAAAATGATTCCCTAATTTCACATAGCCTTGGATTTAGTTATATATAATGATATCATATATCATAGAATACAACACAAAACAAAACCATAGGTTTCAACATATCACACCTTACAATATTTATTTGTTATAATCTAATTCTAAAAAAATAGAAGAATGCATTCATATCATACACTAATATACGGTCCTGAGACGATTATGATATACATGTTATTTATAAACAAATTAAAAAACATGTTGATTAATTAGTGAAAATTGCTATAATACCTTTAATGGTTTTTGAATGATCACCATACAATCAAATGTAGTAGAAGAAACCCATTAAACTACTGGATCTATCATCAACATGACCATCATATAAAATAAAGAGCATAAATAATATTAGAATAACTGAAATATATTATACTACATCTTCTCCTCTTCTATGGATAATGTTTTATTAAGATCACCATGATGCAACCAGATGATTCTCACATCTACATGAGCAACACTAGCCACTAGTATCTTCATAAAATATGAGACGACCCTAGAACACAAAAGAGTTCCAGCTATTTCTTCACAAATATCAATGGGGTTCATGGTGAAATATGTCTTTGACTATGCATAAGAGTAATCATGTTTCTAGAATAATATAGTATTCTCACTTTATATAGGATTCCTTCATTCAATGAAGGGATTTTAGGTTCATCTTCCATCACATGAATACCTGTGTACATAACCAATAATGCACACCTGTTGAGAATATTATAATTTGAAAACCTAAAATGATTTTTTATGATATAAATGAATCAATATAATGATCTATAACTAAAAATATGATATGGGAAGTTGTGAAAATGGTCATTCACTCACATCCCATATCATAAACCCATTTCACACTATTATGTAGAATTATAGAGACATCTCGATGTATATTACAGTATGGAAATATCCTAATCATGATATACATCACCTGAATATTTCAGGATATGTCGTAAGAAATATCTTATAGTATGATATCTATATTTTAGTTAATTTCCAATAGTAATTTTCTGCATCGCTACATAGTGTTCTTCCTACTATATAATTCTAAGATAGAGCCCAAAAAAATACTGAAACATGGTTCTCAGCCTACACTAACACCCTAGACACCGTGCTTGAGACTAAACACACATGGTAGAACTGATATCAAACCATAATTATGAAATAGAGGAAAAATAAGAAATAATTAATATCATACCTAAAAATTAAAAAATGGGTACTATAAGGTTCCCTTGAAGAGAATCAAATTCAATGAAAGAATACAAAAGGAGAAACATATTGCTGAATGTGTTTTAGAAAATTGTTAATTTCTTAATGCTAAAATAGTATGACTTGAAATAGTGGTCTAAGATAATTATAATACATAAGAAAATATATAATGTGTGTTAAATTTCAAGATAAATATTGAAGAATAAACTACAAAGTTTGATGATCATAATATATGTATTAAGGAATTAGGAAAGTGAATTAAATTACGTTAATTTGGAGTATTAAACTTATAGAAGAATGTTGATGGTGAATCAATGCCTAGTGATCTTATGAAGAAGATAACATTCAATAGATTTAGTGGCTAGATACCTAATAAAAATAAAAAAATGATTGAGAAAGTTTAATGAATGTTAAAAAATAAAAGCCTATTTTATATAGGCAAGAGTTAAATTTTCTCTAAAGGATAATTTTAAAATACTCAAAAAGTGAATAATATTCCAATAGTATTGTTGGAAAAAAGAGATAATATTATTGAATGAGAATCAGAGATAAAATCATTGAGATTATTTCAAAAATATCTAAGTTGTTTAGATTAAATTCAGATGAGAACTAATAATTAATTTCCTCTAATGAAATTTTAATTTGTGTATAATTGTTTCACATAATGAAATATTTTGAATATTATATAAGTTATATATGAGGTAAATTAGTTATATTTACGAAATATAGAATAAAAACATTTCCAATAAAATAAATAAGAAAAAAACTTATTGGGTATTGTTTTTAATTTTTTAGTTATGACCAAAAGGAGTTTCATTATATGATCAAAATAATTGAATTATAATCTAAATGTTATTTGAGAAAGGTTAAAATAGATACCATTAATTCGATCCCATTGAGTAAAAATTTATCTACACTCTAAGATGAAAAATAATATTCTAAAAATATCATGCAAAATTTTGTGAGTCCCAAACATAACTAAAAAAGTAATTATATTTCCTAGAAAAAATGAATATATATAAAAATAATATCTAGTTTTAGTTACATTGAAAATAATTAAACACATTATTACATGGATTATTGATAGTTAGTTTTGAATAAAATATTGAGAAATTTTAGCTACTTATTGAATTGTGTAGATATATTTTTTGGAATGATGATGATCTAAAAATAAAAGGCATAAAAAATAATAAGATAAATGGATAATAGGGGATTATTAATATAATTTAATATTTAATTTTCATTCATACATGTTTAAAGGAATAATAGGTATATTTATCAAGTTGGAAATAATAAAATTAAATGTTTCCTCACTGTTTAATAAGATAACAGTATGTGGAATCAATGATATTTCCATATGCATCAATGGATCTATGAGAATCTTTCCAAAATTATTATGGAGAATGACATGCCTATATTTTAAATGTAAAAAAGGCATGTACTTAATTTATAAAAGAAAATATGGTTTTAAATAAAAACAAGGAAAATGGTAAGTGAATCAAGAATCTTATTTCCTCTATGTACACACAATGGGACTAAAGGTGAATATAAATACATATATTTTTTTATTATAATATAATTATGATAGAATGAATTAAAAGGTTATAGAGGATTGCTGAAAATAAATATTGAATAATGATCAAGAAATTATGATCAGTATGTTCTCAAAGCTTAACTGCACCAAATTTTAAAACTAATTAGAGAAACATGAATTAAAATATTATATTTTTATTCATTAAAAATATAAAAAAAATTCATAGTTGAATTAATAAATGCAATGGTGAAAAATATAAAAGTGGTGTTGCTCACTAAAAGTGTCCTATAAATGATCCATTGAATATAAGTAGTGAAAATGAAAATATTTGGTTGAAGCATGATTTTACTTAGTTTAAAAGAGAGGGTGACACCATATGAGATGTAGTAGAAAATAAAGGAAACATTGAAACATCTTGGAGTATTTATAAGTAGGTAATTTATTGTTAAAAAAGGATAAAAAAAATATAAAGATCAATAAGAAAAGTTATATTCTATGGTCATTCTAATAGATGAAAGACATAAAAGTGATTCAATAAGAGACTTTAAATTTTTTTAGTCTAATTATATGAAGGAGGTTAATGATATATCTATAATCATAATAATTTCTTTAAATTGGTGAGAAAATCCTGGAGATGAAAATTATTCTGAATATGTTTTTTTAAAGAACCATTACATGACTCAACACACCATGACATTTTCATAGCCAAAAAAAATTCTATTAGGCTGATCGAATCCCACATCAAAATGTTTTGGGGATGGAGAAAGTAACCAAGAACACATATCACATATATAGAAGGCCATATCCTATACGCTTCACACAACCACACATATCTGGAAAATATATATAATAATGAAAAATTACACACACACACACATATGTATATTACTAAAGGGTAACATGAATCCAAACACATGATAAATATTTTAATGGAGTAACAACAACCAATTCCCATAAAATATCAAAAATAAAATGTCACAACATGCCAAAGTAAAGATGAACCATAGAGATCTGAGAATGATAAACACCATAAATTTTAAACATTGACATGAGAACAACCAACTATTTTTTTTACATTATCCTTTAAGAAGTAGACCTAAATCCTCTTATATCACCACCAAAAAAATTAAACTTTTACATTTACACAACTCATGTGTGTATAAGTCCCACATATAGGTGAGTATATGTGTCAACACCCTACCTCCAAAGGCAACCTTCGTAGGCCAACAATATAGAAAGAGATAAAATGAACCCCTTGTCCTACCTTCAGTTGGCCCCATATTAGGGACTATTATCTTAGGTATAAAAGTTTCACATATTTGAGACATTACGTAATCTAATATTTATATATAATTATAATATAGGATGTAAACAACCAAAAAAAATCATCACATACTTTAAAATTGTAAAAAAAACCATCCCACAATATATGATCAATATCAAAAAAATAAATAAATTATCTCTAAGAAAGTAATAAAAGATCTGCCATTTGAAAAAAAACACAATAAAAAATCTAATTACTATGCTAGTAATGTCCATATCAGTTCTCAAAATTTTCTTATAAACCTGAAAAATAGGTGTTGTGTGTGCATAACATGTATACCCTATAAAATTATACACAAGAACTCTCATGAAATTTGAAAAGATCAAACTAATGCAATGGTGAATAGATTACCAAACTCTAATGCAACAAAATAGGTCAAATATCTATTCCCTACCTTAAAATGGATCTCTTACCTAATAACATATCCAATTATAATAACATATCATTGAAATAAATATAAGAAATGGTACCCTGTGGAAAATTTCCAACTGTTTTTTACCTCATACACCCCAATATAAAACATCTAATTCTCCTCTTCCTTCCTTATCATCACGTTATATATCCATTAATCTCAGATATGGACTGGGACACATCCCTATCTATCTCACCCTCACAAGGTCTAGAATCCCATGCTATAATATGTCAAAATCCACATCACATCCTCAATACATAACCATGGCAGTAGGTTATCATGAATATGAGGGGAATCATCCTCATTCCACCCCCTTACCATGCATAACCCCCACCACATATAATTTTCTCATCATCACTAACAATTTACAACATTATCCTTCATTATCACTAGGAATATCTACGACCAACCACTAAAATAACTATCACTAAATGAAGGGAAAAAAATAGGGGTACTTAGCCATCCATTTCACCCCTAACATAGATGTTAGGTAAAACACATGAAACCAAAAACATTAATAAATTAGTAAGGTTATGTATCTCTGGTGGGGTGTATATATAAATAACATGATAGTAAAAGAAAGATAAATTGACATGATACCCATCCTATGGGTTTACATATCACTCCAATAGCATATCCCACAGCAGAACCAAAATAATACATGACCCCTTACATTGAATATTACCTGCAGTAATGCAATACACTAGATAAACAAGCCGCACATAAGTAACACATTAATTTCTATTATAACTTAACCAATTATAGATTTACTAGTTATCAATAAAATTTTAATTATTATTTCATTTATTTTATATTTCACGATAATGAACTCTAACCACCACTTCCCATTCAATTTTATAAGTCGAATAATAATTATATTTTCTGATCTAGTTATCATAGTTTAATTATAGCCCACAAACATTTAATTTACAAACCATTCAATTTCAATTTCATCGATAACACTTCATTCTATCACTATTTGTATACTACTAGAAACACTCCAAAAAATATCTCACATTATTATTAACCACAACCACCTCAGTAAATTTTAATCATCACCACAACCCAACCATATCATTGTAACAAACACTATAATCCAACCACTATACATGAGATCCTGTCACAACCTATGCCAACCTAACGAAACTCTGCTACCACAAAACATCCCACATCCAATATGGTAAACACAATCACCACACTAGACTAAAAAAGGTTCATATTACCAATATGTATTTACAAAAATCACATCAAAACTAATCATACATGTTATATTTCACTTATTCCACAAATTAAAATAGGTATTTCATATCAAATCCTATTTTCTTTCAAGGGTATTTTCATACAATTCAAATTGAAATAGAAAAATAATTAATTTCCCATATAAATTCTCAAAGAAATTTATTCTTGGTGAGTTTAAGAAATAGGTCACCAAAAGGTCAAAAAAATTACAATAGGAATAATAGAAACATATTACCCAATAACCATAATTTTCAAACAAGGAAAGGAAAAGTTTAATCTCATAATCAATATATTAAGACAAGTAAACACATGTTAATGGTATAATAAAATTAAAATATAGGATAATAAAATTATTTTGGTATTTATTTATACCCATAACATAGAAAAATAAAATAAAAAAGCATTAAATTTCAACAGATGCACGTAAAAGAAGGAGAGAATAAGGACCTCCAATCATAATCAGAAGTAAAATGTTCTCTTTATATAAAAAATTGATTATAAATCATCCATTATTGAAGGGAAAACCATAGGAACCTAATAAAATCAAGGTAATATCAATATTTACTTGATTTAAAATCTAAAAAGAGGATATTTACCCAAAATGAACTCTGAGAAGGAAGAATAATAAGAAGAACAAATAAGAGAGGAGAAAGGTTAGGGTGATATCAGATGATCAGTAATGATCTGTAAAATAAATTTCATTGGAATCATTCATAACTCCTTGATTATCCTTGAAAGTAATTCATATAATCCCTATTCACATCATGGGGAAAAATAAAACATAAGAGAGGGGTGATATCAGATGACCAGTAATGGTATGTAATATAGTGGAAGTTATCATAAACATAAATAATATGCTTGATCAACAACTAAAGACACATTAATTTAAAAATAAATTTAAGCATAATATGGAAGGAATGAAATTTGATTAAATAAATCCATAAAACTGATCATAAGAGAAATAACCTTAATCATTGATATTATAATAGTCAAATATAGCATGGTTTATAAATTAATAATTTTATAATTAAGGAATTCATAATACCAAACATGTAAAAAATATTGTCAAGGACTCAACCGAGACATCTGAAAATACTCGGGTAAGGCATTGACCAAATCCCACTTATGTTTTCTCTCATGAGACCTACGGATGCATCTAGGGGCTATAGTGGGTCCACCCATAATTTTATAAGTCAAATACATTCCTCTTATGAATTTAGATAAACATAAAAAACATGAACATATTAAATGTAAATAAATTTCCCCAATTTGTAGTCATAATCACTAACCAATATGAGTAGCATGGTGAATAGTATCGAGATAGCACACGGATCGTAAAATTGCTAATAATCCATTTAATAACATATGGTGTATAACAATAATAATATGTAAACTTCAATAAATCATAAATTTCAATATATATTTTGAAATAAATTAAAATAATAAAATAAATTCATTAATGAATTCTTAATAGAAATACTCCCTTTACTTTAAAAAGTAGAGTTCTTTTGGAAAAATCATACTCATTTTTCAAAATTATTTGTATAAGACTAGTAATGTAAAAATATATTTTTTCATGATTTTTTTATAAAAATAATGCTTTTATAAAATAGATTATGGGTGGTACTTGAAAACAGGTAATAAATTAATGTGTTCCCTTTATACGGGTTTGCGTATTAGGGAGAATTGAAATGGAAGCCCTTGAAAAACTTATATTTATTGTAAAATAAAGAATAACTAACCTGGAAATATGAGTTTGAAATGCATAAAAATAATTTTTATCAATTATATAAAAATAATTAGGAATTGAATTGGTTTATATAGGAAGAAATCATAACCAGAATGAACATGGAGGTTCGGGAAGAAAACCCTTACCTCATGTCCAAATGCGTTCTTCACTTGATCTTAACATAATATATAATAAAATTAAATCTACTTATTAGTTAATTAATAATCTTATATACATTTATTTTATTTATTATAATTATATTAATTCCATTTATGTCCTTTTTGAGGAGTTATAAGATACAATTTTATTACTTGGGAGCATCCGTTTCCTTGGTTTTCACGATCAGTATACTTATATGAGTATGGAAGTTCATGTGGAGTAGATATATTTATAAATAATTGAATTTATAATTTGTTATTGGAAATAAATAAGGGTAAATATAAATATAAATATATATATCATTTGGTTATATGGTATGAGGATGGATCATTATACGAGACATTTAGTGATAATCATTTACATTATTTCGATGATTATTGATCATAACAAACTCATTTTATTTTATCATTTAGTATTTTATAAATATGTCACTTTAGAACATAATAAATGTTTTGATACATATATTATAATATATATTAATCATAAAAATGGTTTCATTTCCATCCATTATGGATAAATTGAATAATTAAAATCCACCATCCACGAAGGTTGTAAATCAGCACCTCATAGATGCAGATTTCATTTATTATATAAAAGGGGGATGTAAAAAAGTTTGATTAAGGATATTAAATTAAAAATATATCATTAATATATATATATGGTACCGAAGTTATAATGATAATTTGGATAGAGGAGGCGAGGATATAATAATAAAAGAAAAGAACTGAAAAAAAGGGAAATGGAAGCAGATTTTACCTCTTGAATTTCCCTACATGACAACCTCCTTAAGAAGATTTTTTGGGCATTTTGATGAAAGAAAGTGATTATGTATGTAGGGGAGAGTCTTGGAAAGAATATTGGGAAGAAATTTGACAAGTCTCCAAAGATGGAAGGTGTGAGGAGAAGGGGTGGTATTTATAGTGGTGGCGAGGTGTGTTTTTTTGAATATTTTATTCATTTTTTTATTTTTGTGGCTCAAAAATATGAATAGTTTATGAATTATCATAACAAATATTACACTAATTAACGTATGTTCTATATTATGGTTCCCACATCATCCATGACTCAAGGAAAATTGTATTTATCTTATAATGTATTCATACCGTAAATTACCAAATTTTACTATTCACTAAAATTTCAAGTATTTCAAAGACATACCAAAAATTCACCCTAACCATTTTTAAATGTCTAGAATTAAAAAATTAACTCCATTTTATGAAAATAATTTTGTAGATATGAGAATTTTAATTTTTAATTAATACCATCATTTACTTGAAAAATATAGTTTTTAAATTTACAACTGATTTTATAACACTTTAAAATTTTTACTAAGGTCTCATAAATATATACTAAAATAATAATACAAAAAATTATTTATTTTTGAAAACATTTTATAAAAATAAATTTTCTTTTAGATGATTCTATTAATTATAAAACTTTAGTTAAATATTTATGACTTTCAAAATTCCAACACTTAATTAATTATTTCTAACATATTCATTTACTTATACTTTGATATAATTATATGATACTTTTATTTATAAGGTGAAAATTTTTATTATATTTTCGTGGATGAGGTTACTATTCATTAGGCCGATTATTATTCCTAAGGTTCATATTAATATTCCAAAGGTCAAGTTACTATTTCTTCGATATGGGTTGTTGATCTTCTAGAAATACATATTTTTTAATTCGTTATTCATTTATAAAGTTTGAATTGTGTTTTATATGGGATATATACAATATGAAATAAACATAGGAATTGAAATATCATTATTAAAATTTTGGGTTGTTACATTCTCCCCTCTTAGAAAAATTTTATCATCAAAATTTCTAGATTGTCACCCCATAAAATGATTTGGGTAGTTCTTCAACATATGCTCATCATGTTCGCACATCACCTATTCAATTTTTGGATTTTTCCAAATTTCCTTTACCAGCTGAGCTATCTGATTCGTCAACACCTATTCTTTAGTGTCCAAAATCCAAATGGGTTCTTCACAATTAGATAAGTCAGGATCCAATTCTATTCCCTCGGAATGAGGACATGCGTTGTGTCTGGAATGTACTCCCTTAACAAGGAGATGTGGAAAAAATTGTGTACCTTATAAAGGATTGGATTCATTTGGAAATGAAAATCCACAGCTCTGATTCACTATAGTATTTCAAAAGGACCAATATATAGGGGGCTTAGTTTCCCTTTCTTCCCAATTATTTTAACAACCTTCCATGGAGATTCTTTCAGAAAATCCTGATCTCCCCCTTGAAATTCAAAATATTTCCTTTGATTATCGACATAGATCTTTTTCCTACTTTGATATTATTTGATATGGGTTTGAATATTCTTTACTATATCCATTGTTTCCTCCACCTCCCTTTTTCCGACAAGCTTCCTTTCACCAACTTTATCCCAACATGTTGGTGTATAACATCTCTTTCCATTCAATGATTTATATAGTGCCATATGAATACTTGAATGGAACCTATTATTTTAGGAGAACTCTACCAAAGTTAAATACTGATCAGATATATCTTGAAAGTCAAGGTATCATGATCTCAACATGTATTTTAATGTTTTAATGGTCCTTTCAGAAATCCCATCAGTTTGATGGTGATAATAAGTACTTAAACGAATCTCATTATCCAAATAATTTTTTAAGAATTTTCTAGAATTTTGATGCAAATCATGGATCATGATCAAACACAATAGAAATAGGTGCTCCATGAAGTCTTAAAACTTCATTAATATAGAGTACTGCAAGGTTCTCTACTGGGAAATCGTCCCTCGTAGTGAGGAAATCAATATATTTGGTAGGTCGATCAACAACCACCCATATAAAATTATTATTTATTGGATTTTTTTGTTAATATAGTGAAAAAATATATAGTGATGTCATCCCATTTACTTTTAATAATAGGCAGGGATTTCATGAAACCTCTTGGATGTTGTCTTTCAAACTTCACATATTGACAGACCAAACACTTTTATACCTAATCAACAATTTCCCACTTCATATTATCCCACTAGAAATGTTTCCTAATATATCTATAGATCTTAGTTCTACTAGGGTGTACAGAGAAATTTGATCTATAGGCATAATCCAATTACTCCCTTTTTTACCTTAGGTATATATGTAATATATAACCTCCTCCCAAATTTTTGAATTCCATCCCCACAAACAAATTCTGGAATCTTCCCATCATTCACATCATTAATTTTCTTTTAAAGGTTCTCATCATCACATTCATACATTATAATTCTTCCCAATAAAGATGGTTAAGAAACTAAATAAAAAAGAAATGATGTTTCACCTTCCTTGATAATTTCCATATCCATATTTTCTATATCAATATACATAAGGTCTGTGTCAATCCTCATTTTATTCAGAACTCCAGGATCCTTCATACTTAATGCATCTGATACCATATTTTAAATTCCAGGATGGTATTGTATTGAACAAACATAATCCTTGAGAAGATCAAGCCATCAACTATGCCTCATGTTGAGTTATTTTTGTGAGAAGATATATTTCAAACTCTTATGATCTACATATTTCTCACTTATTTCACCAATGAGATAGTGTCACCAAATATTTAGGACAAATATTGTAGTTGGTAACTCAATATCATTAGTTAGATAGTTCTGTTCATGAGTTTTGAACTTCCTTTAAGTATAGTAAATAACTCTTTCGTTCTATATAGGACACAAGCAAGTCTTTTCTTTGTCTCATATCTATAAATTAAAAATCCACAATTTCATGATGGTAGATTCAAGATGGGACAATTCACTAATATCCTCTTCTAATTCTTCAAAAAAATTCTTCAAATTATTTTTTCTATATGAAATTAATCCCTTTAAAAGTAAACATTGTTAATGGGTTATCAAATCAGGTGAAGTTATGAATGAAGCTTTGAAAATAAACTTCTAAACCAATAAAACTACGGACCTAGGTTATGGTTTTTGGTGAGGGAAATTCTTGAAAAACCTTTATCTTCACCAGATTGACTAGGATTTCATATTTAGAGAAAATATGTCCAAGAAAAGTAACTCATTAAATTAAAAAAAATCACACTTGATAAACTTCCCATATAATTCATTTCTTTTATGTGCCTTCAAAACAATATTCAAGTGATTATGAAGATCTTCATAGATTTTTTATTATACCAACATGTCATTGATAAATACCACAAAAAGTTCATCAAGATATTCCATGAAAACTGTATTCATTAGATCGATGAAATGAGAGAGTACATTAGTTAGTCCAAAAAGCATTATTTTAAACTCGTAATGCCCATACATGGTTTGAAATTATTTCTTTAGAATATATTCCTTATTTACACATAATCAATGATATCCAGATCAAAGATCATTCTTTGAAAAATATCGATCTTTTTGAAGTTGATAAAATAAATCATCAATACATTGTTAGGTATACTTTTTATTTATTGTAATATCATTTATTTCTCTATAGTCAATGCATATCCTCATGGATCCTTATTTATTATTGAAAAATAGAGTAGGGGTTCACCGTGGAGAAAAACTAGGGAAGATAAATCCTATATCCCTCCATTCATATAGCTGTTTCTTTAGTTCTACTGACTCCATAGTTTCTATTCTATAGGGAGTATATGACATAGGTCTTGAATGAAGAATTAAATCAATAAAGAGCTAAACTTCCCTCTCTGGAGAATATATAGGTTAATCCCTTAGAAATACATCAATCTATTCTTGAATAATAGCTACATCCTCATTTTTTAGATTTATTTACTTACCCATAGATGGGTTTTTCTATTACTCCCCATGAATTTCATTTAGTGGATCTATTTTGGGTGTATATAGATGAGAATTGAGTGGTGATGTTTCTTCTCCAAAGATAAGGGTTTATACACGCTCCTCAAAAATTGTAATTTTCTTATTCTAGTAATATATTTTTCATTATATTTTGAAATATAATCCATTACAAGTATTATGTAAAATTAGACAATCGGTATGATGAGAAAATCAGTTGAGGAAGAGCTTTTATATTCTAGGATGGAAATTTCCTAACACATATTTTTTATAATGACACTTCCCTTAGGGGTTTGGACTGAAAACTCCCTTGTTAAAGAAAATATGAAATATCTAATTCTTAAAGGAAAATGGGAAGATATAAAGGAATGCGATGATCCAGAATCAAATAAAGAATTAACAAAGTTTGGGTAAATGATAAATTTTCTAGACACCACATCAATAGGAACTTCAACCTCAGTTTTTATGATGGCATAAGATTGGCCTTAGTCTAGTTACATTTCCTTGAAAAATTTTCCTTGAAACATAAGAAAATCATTTCTATTATGTCTTATCTTTTTACAATATTATCATTTAACATTGGTAGTTTATTTATTTCCCTTAAAATCACAGTCTTGGCGGCCTTTTTCTCCACACATGTAATAGACTCTTTTTAATTTTATGTAGGCTCAAGAGTGTTTCCTTCCCCAAGTATCACATGTTGGGAAACTCCCTTGTTTAATATTCCAGTTATCCATTATTTCCTAAACGACCCTATTCTTCTCATTCTTTCCCTTAAATTCATAATACTTAGAGAATTCTTTTTCTGTCTTGATTGAACATGTGACTATATCTTCATATGATGAGTAATTTTTTTAAGACTAGTACCCTTATAAGCAATGGTTTTAAACCATTAAAGAATCGATCAATATTTCCCCTTGTATTTTGTATGTAGTTCAAAACATGCCTTGATATGCTTGTAAAGTTGGATTCATACCCAATTGCATTATCATCGTCCTTTTCCTAAGATTCATGAATTCCCATTCCATATCTACTCGTTGTTTTTGATAAAAGTATTTTATTGGATTTTTTTTAAAATCCCTCCATTCAATATTTGTAATTTCTTCCTCCTCATTTGTGTTTTGAATTAGTGACCACTATTAACCTACATATCCTAATAGATGATAAACTTTAGTGAAACCTTATACATTTCATTACTTCCCAAAGACATAAATATCTTCTCTAAGTAACATATCCCTTACTCTACTACAAATTGGTTTGTAGTTCCATTGAACTATAGAGGCTATTTTCACATAAAGTGGTCTAACATTTCTCCTCCATGTTGTGGTTCAGGATAATCCATACAGGTAAGTATATTGTTTATAACCTAAGTAATATTTTTCCAGTATAGTAATAAGTTTCTCATCACTAGGAGTATCTCCAGTACCAACATCATTATCTTTCATATGAGGGAAATCCCTACAAGGGATCTGCATGTTGATATGGTTTCCATTACTTCCACTAGGTTCCATTTCAAAATAATTTAATGCACTAGAATAGGTTTTGAACCATAATTTATAATCTCAAACTAGTAAACAAGTTAACATAAGTTGAAGTTTTATTCATAGCTAATCTCATGATCATAAACATGGTTGATTTGGGGACATATTTACATTTAAACCATTATAATGGGTTTTAAATAAAATGTGACTTATCTGAAGAATATCCCACAGGATTGTAAAACCAGGTGCATAGTAAGGTCCATTTTAATGTCCCAGTTTATGCCGAGTCAAGCCCGGGATGCCTTATCAGACTTGTTACACCTAGGTACATCAGTTCCAGAATCACGTCCACTTGTATTATCCAGAGAGAGATATATTTCTGTGAATTTATACAAAATATATACCTTACAAAAATTCTTCGATGTTATTTGATTATTATTTGAAAATCCTATCATAGGTTTGTGTTCCCGAATCTATGTTTTTAAAATCTAGTTTCCAAGGTTTCTACTAAATTTCCTCTAATACGAAATGTAAAGACCCCGAAGCGACTGGCCCGAAGCCAGTGCCTAACTCTATTATATTGGTATGATTACAAGGAATTTGTATCACAAAAGGGAAAATAGTTTAGATGTTTCAGAAGCTATATTACACACAAGAACTTTAAATTATATCTTTAAAATAAAAACAACAAAAAAACTTCATTGGAAACATTCAAAACAACATCATTATCCCCGCAAGTCATTCATAAAATACCTCTTCATATCTTTGGAAAAAATAAAACACAAGAAAGGGGTGAGATAAGATTCTTCGTAAGGGTATTTAATACATTAAAAGTTACCATACACATAAAAATTTAGCATGGTCAAAAACTAAAAACACATGCCTCTAAAAATAAATTTAAGCATAATATGACATGAATGCATGCGGAGTAAATAAAGCCTTATAACTGATCATAAGAGAATGAACCCTAATCATGGATAGTATACTAGTTAAATATCACATGGTTTATCAATTAATTATTTCACAACGAGGTAATGCATAACACTGAACATCTAAAACACATCGTCAATGCCTTAGCCAAGACGTCTTTAAATAATAGGGTAAAGACTCAACCAAAACCCAAATCTTTTTTGCTTCATTAGATCTACCAATGTATTGATAGGCTATAGTGGTCCCCAACTATAACTTTATAAGTCCAATTAACTCCTTATATGAATATTATTAAATATAAACAACATGAACATATTAAATGTAAATAAATTCCCCAATCTGTTATCATAATCACTAACCAATCTGAGTGGCATTTTGAATGGTATCATGATAGTACATCAAAAGTCAAATAAATAAAAAACCATTTAATATCATATGGTAGATGAAAATAATAATATATCAATATCAATAAATCATAAAATTTAATACAGGTTTTGAAATAGATGAAAATACTCTAATAAAATCATTGATTGATTCTTGAGAGTAATACACCTTTTACTTTACAAAGAAGATTTTTTTTGGAAAAAACATTTTTATTTTTCATAATTTTTTATATAAAAATGGTAATGAAATAAAATATTTTGTCATGAAAAAAATATTTATTTTAGAAAAATAATGGTGTCGCATAATATATTATGTATAGTACTTGAAATTGGGTAATAAATTGAGGCATTCCCTATAAAAAGGATTACGTATCAGGAAGAATTGATATAAAAACCTTGAAAAGACATATATTTATTATAAATTAAAGATGAAATGATATGAAAAAAATTATTTTTGAATGTATAAACATAATTTTAAATAAGTATATAAAAATAATGAATAATTACATTGGTGTATAGAGGAAGAAATCATAGCCCGAATGAAAATGGAGGTTCGAGAAGAAAACCCTTACCTTATGCCCGAATATGTTATTCACATGACGCCGAGGTCCTGGATAATCAAATTAAATCAATTAATTAATTAATTCAGAACCATATATACATTTATTTTATTTATTATAATTTTATTAACTTCATTTATGGCTTTTTTGATGAGTTATAAGATACAATTTTATTATTTGGGATCATTTGTTTCTTTTTTTTCTTGATCGATATACTTATATATGAGTATTGAAGTTCATGTGGAATGGGAATAATTATACAGAATTGAATTTATATGATATTAATGAACATCAATAAGTCTAAATGTTTATATACATCATTTTTATATGGTATGAGGATAAATCATTAGATAATACATTTAGTGATAATCGTTTAAATTATTACGACAGTTATTGATCACAACAAACTCATTTTGTTTTTTCATTTTTTGTATAATAATTACAAAACAAAAGAAAAGTTGTAATACATATGTAATAGTCTTCATTACCCAGAAAAATTGTTTAATTACCATCCTTGGAGAATAAATTGAAGAATGAAAATCTATCATCCATGAAGGTTGTAAATCAACACCTCATAGATGGTGGTTTTGTTTTTAAAATAAAAGAGAGAGAGAGAGAGAAAGGATTTTTATGATGGATATTAAATTAACTTGATATTATTAAATCATATATTTTTTATAGAGTTTTCATGATCATTTGGAAATAGGTTATGAGGGGAGAGTAATAAAAGAAAATTACTTGAAAAAAAATTAATAGAAAGTGAAGAGGATTTTACGACCTGAATAATCCTCCTTGGGAACAACATTAAAAATATTAGTTTTGGTCTTTTGATGAGAAAAAGAGCTCCTGGATGTGGGGGAGATTCTTGGGAAGAATATTGAGTAGATATTTAACATGTTTCAAATCTTGTAAGGTGTGAGGAGATGGGGTGGTGAGGGGTGGTATTTATTGTGGAGGAGAGCGGTGATGTTTGAATAATTTATTCATTTGTTTATTATTTTAGCTCAAGACTATGAATATATTGAGAATTATATTCAAATATATTAAAATAATAAATGGATTTTCTAGATTAAATCCACCATTTACTTAAAAATATATATTTTAAATTTATAACTGATTTTATACCACTTTCAAATATTTACTATAGTCTCATAAAAATATCTTAAAATCATAAGACAACAAAATATTGATTTATTAATACATTTAATGAAAATTAATTTTCTCTTAAATAATTTTGTCAATTATAAATTCATAGTTAAATATTTATGACTTACAAAAATTCCAACACTTAATTAATAATTTTTAAAATACTCATTTACTTATATTATGATACAATTATATGACACTTTAATTTATAAAGTGCCAAAATTATATTTTTACTTTCAGGGAAGGTGTTACTATTCACTAGGCCAATTTAATATTTAGTAGGGTCATATTACTATTCCTAAGGTCAAGTTACTATGTCATTGGTATGGGTTCCTTAACTTCTAGAAATATCTATTATTTAATTAATTATTCATTTTTAAGTTTGTATTGAATTTTATATGTGATCTATACTATAAGATATAATAATAGGAAGGAAAATCTCATTGATATAATTTTGGTTCGTTACATTTAAACTACCCATAGTTATGTATAGAGGGTTATGAGGGGTTAAGCAGTTTAGTAGTTATCTAGAAAAGAAGAAAAACTTAATAAGGAATATGAGAAACCCCCTTTTATAGAGGAGGCCCTATAATCCTTCATCATTGTGTAAGGGTCCTCAAAACTCCTATGGGAATAAAATTAAACTAGATATCTAGAATTTAAGATATGAACCACTAATTCCCATGAATTTTAAAAATAATTTTGAACACCAACATGACTTTTTCTGCAACAATGTCTAGGGTGTTTCATCCCCGATACCCACCATGACCAACCACTATAGTCCATCCCCACGGTCTAGTGGTCCCCACCATTCCCATTTCTCACAGTGTGAGCCTCAACATGCCACACCCAAGGCTAAAATATCCTGACCAATGCTCATTCTTCTAAGAAGGCTTTAAATTAGAAAGATCCACACCAATCACTAGTAGAAATACAGGATTTAATATCGATTTAATAATGTCAGTTTTTTATAAACTGATGCCAATAGTATTTGAAGGAACTTATTGGTGTCAGTTTTCAGTAAAACTGATGCCAAAACCCATTTATTGATGATTTTTGGCATCAATGTTTATTAAAACCAGCACGAAAAATAATAATAAAATTTTTTTTGGCGTCGGTTTTGGAGAAAAAAAAATGCCAAAAATAAAAAAAAGTATTTGGGCATCAGTTTTAGAGAAAACCAATATTGTGTGATTAATTTTAGGTCACAGTTTTCTGAAAAACCGATTCCGAAATCAAAAAAATAGAAGACTTTCGGCATCTGTTTTTACGAAAACTGACACCAATTTTTTTTTATTTTCGACATCGATTTTGGTAAAAACAGATGCTGGAAGTCTTTTAAATAATGTCAAGATAATGTAACCCTCATTTTTCTTGGATCTTTGAAATCAAAACCCGCAGCGGTGCTCTCAACTTGCAAAGACTTTGAAGCCATATTTTCGATCCTCGACGTCCATTGTTAACAGTTTTATTCTATTTTCACATTTTTCAGTCTGCGTTCTTCGTTATCCTCCCTTGATTTATCTTCCACAATTTATTTCTTCTTCTATAACCGTATTTGACGTGATTTTTAATTGTGTTTTGATTTTAGTTGTTCTTTATCATTATTTTTCGTTTGTATCATCAATTTTTGTATAGATTTTGCAGTGTTGGTTTTTCCAAGTCATTATACAGACAGAGTTTGGATTGAGAATCTCTATTCAGGTTAAACTTCTAATTTTGTAAGTTTTTTTTAATTTTGTAGATAATTTAATTATCATTTAATTTTGTTATTTATTTTCTTCAATTATTATTTTATATTTTATTTTAAATGTGTTGGGAAATATTTCAATATTCTATGAAAAAACATTCTTAAATATCCTGTCAACAAATTGCATATTTTTACATTGACTCCAACTTACCACACCTTACACATGTGATAATTCTAATCAAACACTGGTGCTCACCCCCACATCATTTTCTAATCCCAAATATTTGTGCCTCTGTATTTTAAGAAAATCACAAGCATGTTAGTATGTGAAATGACACAGTCAATGGATCGTAAATGTGTATCATATCTGATGTTTTCTATCTAATTATCAATATTTTTTATTAAATATGTTCTGTTTACAATTTATCGGATATATATTTAAATGTTTATATGTTTTAATATATTCACCAATTATATTGTGATATGAAGTATTTAATTGTTCATAATTGGAATCATTTACGAAGAACCACTAGTGAATATAAAAAAGGAGTTGATGATTTTTGGGAATTTTCAAAATGCCATATTCAAAACAATTATTTGATTTTCTTTCCATGTGTGAAGTGTGTAAATATGAGAAATTTAATATCAAGAGAAATCAAGGATCATCTCATTTGTTATGGTTTTATCCTTAATTATACATGTTGGATATGTCATGCTGAAAGAACTGAAAATTCAACATCCAATCTTGATGAAAATATTCATAATGAGGCAGAGGATCGTATTGAAGAATTAATTCATTATTTAGTTGTTGAAACCATTGAAAAGACACTGACTATTAAATGAATATATGGAAATTCTAAGAAACAATTATTCCTAGGTTGTAGTAAATATACAGTGTTATCAGCAGTTTTGAGATAAGTTATCTTAAAAGAAAAAAATGGATGGAGTGATGAAAGTTTCTCCAGCTTACTTGAGCTTTTAAAAAATCTAGTACCAGAAGGAAATGAGCTTCCAGATTCCAATTATGAGGAGAAGAAAATTTTATGCCCAATGGGATTGGGGTATAAAAAGATACATGCTTGACCCAATGATTATGTACTATATAAGAAACAAAATAAATATTTATCAAGTTGTCCTACATGTGGGACATCACGCTAGAAGATAGATGGGAAAGTCGACTTAGATTCATTCTCAGGTGATGTCATCTGACGTCATGAAAAATCTATTTTGTACTTTCCAATGATATCATCCAATAATTTTTGCATACAATTCTGATAATTCAATTCTGATTCATTTTTAGGTACCAGAATCAAAACTCCTGCTAAAGAAATTTGGAACATTCTAATAAATTCCCGTTTGAAGCATTTATTTGCAAATTCAATGGATGAAAAAAGGTTAAGATGACATTCAGATGACCGCATATCTGATGGTAACTTACATCACCCTACCGATTCACCATAGTGGGAGAGTTTTGATAAATCATTTCATGATTTTTGAAGTGACGTTAGAAATCTCAGAATGAGATTGTGTACTGATGGAATGAGTCCATATCAGAGCCTCAGTAGCAAATATAGTTCATGGCCTATTTTTTCTGGTAGTTTAAACTTGTCCCCACATATATGTATGAAGAGAAAATATGTTATGATGAGAATGATGATTTCTGGACCAAAAAAACCAAGAAATGATATTGATGTGTATCTTTCACCGTTTATTGATGATTTGAAACTGCAATGGGAGGAAGGTGTTAAAGATTTTGATGCATACAAGAAAGAATATTTTCTTTTGTGTTATATGATAATGTTCACTATAAATGACTTTCCTGCTTATGGAATCTTATCTGGATATAGTGTAAATGGACTTAATGCATGTCCAATTTCTGAAGAAAAAACAACATATTATCAATTGCAGAATGGAAGAAAGAAAGTGTACATGGGACATCAAATATTTTTGTGAATTGATCATCTTTATCATAGATTGAAAAAATCATTTAATGGTTTACAAGAATACAACCTCCCGCCTTGACCATTGTTATCTAAGAATACTATGACAGGGTGAAATATATTGATTCAACATTTGGAAAGAGAAGAAGTTCTGGTTTTCAAAGAAATATCTGTAAGAAGAAGTCTATTTTTTAACAAACTTATTAGAGATTTTTACAGAAAAAACATAACGTTGATGTTATTCATGTTGAGAAAAACATATGTGACAGTTTGATTGGATCTTTGTTAGACATAAAAGGGAAGACAAAATATGGATTTCATGTTAGATTGGACTTAATATTAATGTGAATACGTTTGGAGTTAGAACCCACTATGAAAGGAAACAAAACATATTTACCTCTGGCTTGTCACACACAAAGTAAGATTGAAAAGATGAAATTTTGTCAGTGTCTTCATGGTATTAATGTACCCAACAGTTTTTATTAAAATTTGAAAAATTTGGTATCATTGAAGGATTGTAAATTAATAGGTATGAAATCTCATGATTGTCATGTGTTGATGCAACAACTTCTACAAGTAGCAGTGCGTGGTATATTGCCAACAGCTGTTAAAAAGACTGTCATTAGGTTATGTAATTTCTTCATATCCATTTGTAGAAATGTTTTTGATCCAAATTTGTTAAATGTGTTGGATAATGAAGCAACTCTTATTCATTGTCAACTATAAATGTATTTCCCACCCACTTTTTTTGAAATAATGGTTCCTCTGCTGATTCATTTGGTTCGTGAGGAAAGAATACGTGGGCCTGTTTATTTAAGATGGATGTATCCTTTTCAAAGATATATGAAAATTTAGAAAGGTTATGTTAAAAATCCTTATCAACTAGACGACTTTATTGTTCAAAAATATGTACTAGAAGAGGTGATTGAGTTCTGAATTATTATTTGTATGAGGTGGACCATATTGGTCTCCTTGTATCTCGACACATGATAGTTGATAGTGACGGTATAGGGGTTTGAGGCTTAAATGTAAAGTTCATTCCACGCGATGAAGTGATGCAGATACATTTATACATTTTGAACAAGACAAATGAGGTTCAATCATATATAACCTCACATATTTCTGAATTAAAGTCATGATATCAGAAAAGATACGAAAAATGGTTTATGATTGAGCATAAGAATACATTTGTTTCATGGTTTAAAGAGAAAGTCACCCCAGATATATCTGAATCAGAAAAATTGAAGTGGTTAAAAGGGGGACCATCTCTTAATGTGATCACATGGTTTGTTTTTAATATGAATGGATACACATTTAATACAAAAAAACCTGGATGACAAGAGCACCATTGAGAATAGTTGTGTGATGGTTTTCGCTAAATCAATGCATTTTTCGAGTAGCAAAGATAAAAACCCAATTTCTGCATCAATGTCATATTTTGGAGTTCTTGAAGACATTTGGGAAATTGATTATATTAAATTTTGATCCACTGTTTTTATGTTTAATTGAGATGATATTAATAGTGGTGTGATGGTTTTTGTTGATTTTAGGTGTATTTTGCCCAAGTGAATGAACCTTATATTGGGTTTTCTATTTATTAGGAACAGTTCGTAAACCATTTTCCTTCTTATTAAACAAGTATGTTTTTATTTTTATTTTTTTAAGACAATTATGTTTAATTTTTATTTTTTAGACATTTATTATTCATTCAGATATATGAAAATGATGTTCATGGAAAAAATTTAACAAGGAATACATTTTAGTAAAGAAACCAAAGAAAATCAAATATGTGGAAGTACCAGTAATTAGTTTTTATACTCTATTTTTTTTTTCTGAATTTATTATTATATATTGTATTTATTATTAGTTTACTATTCTATAACTGCTGTGTGATCGTCAAAATGGAAATGTTGAATGTGGTTATTATATTTTAAAATTCATGTACGAGATAATCACAATTGGGGAAACAACTGATTTTCATAAGGTTAGTTGTATTAATTTTTTTAAATATTTTCTTCCATATTATTTTATTTTCTAATCTCATATCATTAAATATTATTGTAGGTATTCAGTGATTCATGGCCTTATTCCCAATCTGATATGACGCATATTCAATCTACTTTTGCAAACTATTTATTAAGCGTGATTAATATTTGAGGTATGTATATTCTAATATTTATAAATATTAAGACATATGGGTTCAAAAACTAACTCTTTTGATATATTAGGTGTTTGAACCTATCAATAATCAAATGAATGCTTCAACAATAACCAACAATGAGCCTGCTTTTGATTTCAGGTACGTGTATTCTAATTTATTTAACTTTCAATGTCAGTTTTTTTGTTTATGCTTGGTATATGTAAGTTATTGTTTTTTATTGAATGATAAATATTGTTTGACTGTTGTTGTGTATTGTGTTTTTAAATGGGTTTAGGTATTTTTATAAGTGTAACTTTATGATTTTTCTAATTTTTTTTAATTTATGGCGTTATTTATTTTTAAAAACCAATGTCGATTTTTTTAAAAAAAAATTTGGGGTTTCAGAATCGATTTTATCTAAAACTGATTCCAAAAACTAGGTTTCGACATCGATTATAGAAAAAAACATTGCTGAAACCTCAATTTCAATCGGGTTTTGGCGTCCGTTGTAGATAAAACTAACGCCGAAACACTTAACAAAAATAATTTTCAGCGTTGGTTTTCTAATAACCGACGCCGAAAATCATATTTTTTACGTCACCTTTATAGAAGTCGGTTAAAAACCAATGTAAAAAAAAACTGAAGTTAAATTGTGTTTTTGCACTAGTGCATCACTAAGGTGTGGTGACCTTTAAAATACCCAAACTATCCTCTATTCTGTGAAACACCTCCAAAATACCTCTCAACACCTGAAATCCCTAGAATTACATAAAGGGAAGTTTTAAAAATTGTTTCCCCCACATTAGATAGATCTGAAACAATTCTCATTCTCAAAAATTCAAATAAACATAGAAAGGAAGTGGGAAAGGGATGTTTATGAAAAACCAACCCTTGAGATACCTTTCAAGGGTTTAATTATAGAAAAAATGAAAACACAAACCCAATAATACTAATTAGAGGAAAATGTATCATTTAATAAACCTACTATAAATAAAGTGTTACATCACCTGAGGTAGACCTTATAAAACAAAAATTCAAAACAACTTAGGATACTTGGTTCACATCCATGTATGATATTCCAAGGTACTCTCCTCTAAGAAACCATGTATATATAGAATATGAACAAAAGGGAAAAATTTCCCATACAAGACCTTCTCTTGACTATCCTTGGTCCTGATTGATCACTTAACTATCATAACATTGTCCTCGATATATAAGTCTCCCTATTCAATGAATTGGGATTCATATTTTAGATAACTTAAAAGTTGAGAGATTTGGTGGACATCATGGATCTAGTCCAATAATGGGGAAAGTTCCAATGATATTCCCCCTTTCTAATGTGATCCAACAACTCAAAATGCCCAATTAATTAGGGGGAGAGCTTACTCCCCCAACAAAATATCCACATTTACCATTGTGGAGAAACCATAAGGAACATGTGGTTTGAATCCTTAAACTCTAAGGGCCTTTTTATATAATGAAAATAGATTTTTTATGGTTCAAGACCACCTTCATGCACTCTTGAACCACCCAAATCTTCTCTTTCGTGCTTTGCACCACATCAAGATCAAGGATTTCTGAATCCCAAAACCCAATCCAAAACAATGTATAATGAAATGGACATTCATAAAACACCATAAAAAGATCCATTTCAATGTATAATTGACATATAATATTATCAGAAAATCCAACCATGGGTATGTAATTCACCCATGATACGCCAAGATCCATGTATGATGCTCATGACCTATCCTCTAGAATCTGTGTGGTCTGTTCTGTTAACCCATCTATGTGGTGGTGGAAAGCAGTGCTAATGAAAAACTGGAATACAATTTAAATATTTAATACTCTATTTAATCATGTGGTAAAATGATTATACTAATAAAAATGATGTTCCCCAACACCCCATGAAGCCCCAAAACAATATCCACATATCTCCTAGCAAGAGAATCCATGACCTTCGACTCACAAATCACCAAAAAATGGGATGAATTTTTCCAATGGGAAACAATCACCCAACCAACATCAGTTCCTCCCTAGTACTGGGGTATCCTTGTAATGGAATTCCTCAAAATTTTCTCTCACTTCCACTCAGGTTCATCCAAGGGCTACAACAAACTTATAGAAATAGCGATATCATATTTTACCTACTAAAAAACCATATGTCATAACAAGAACTTTTCCATTGACTACAATATTATCAGTCACCAAAGTTTCCTTCTAAATCAAAGAAATATCTTAGGCACACCATGACATACCACCAAGGGTTATCTATGAAACTCATGGAGGACATCCTCGCACATTGATAATGCAATGAAGATCCTCCTCTGAAACAACATATACTTCTTACTATCCTCTAAAACCACTCTAGTGCATCACTATGGATAACACAATCTCACATCACATATAACTATGAGTGTTCCCAATAAGATGCCTCTAACTTCTGCATTAAATCTCATTGTACAATAATTTGATAAAGGCGAACTCTAAAAGTGTCCTCTTATACTTCGAGATGAATTAGTGAAAGCACATTAATCCCTTTACATGCATCAACATACTAAAAAATGACATCCCCTAATGACTTATTTATGATCTCATTGAACACACCATTTCATTTACTTTGTGTGTAGGGGGTCCTAATATCATAATCATAGAGAGAATTCATCCACCTCCACTATCTTAGTTTCATATCCCACCAAAATAAGACATACTTATCACTCTTATTTTTTCATGATGACTAAAAATCACTCTCTACTGAGGTAATGTCACAAAAAAGTCAGGTAAAACCCTAATTCTTCTAATACTAGATATTGGGTGGCATAGTTATACTCATGGGGGTGTAATTTTCCTTTTCCCATAGGATAAGAAATACCATTTTTTTCTTCAAGATGCATCCCATATCTAGACATTAATAATTTCAAAAGACCTCAAACATCACCCCTTCCACATGAAATCAAAGTAACAGGGAACTGACAAACCTCTCATTCAGGTAGTTGAAAGCCACATTTTACTAATCAGTCAAGCTGAAAAACTGGTGTTTCCTTAACAAGTATGTTAAAGGGGTTTCAATCAAAATGAAATCTAATATAAACCACTGATAATATCCCATAGGAACAAAGAATACATAGACATATTCCATGTTCTTAGATAATTACCAAGGAAAAAATTCCTCTATATTTAATGGGTCCATGACCATACCTTTTTGGGACACTACATTCCTAATGAAATGTAATTATTCTATCTGAAAGTTTTAATTAGATAGATTTTAATTGAGATAGTTATGTCAAAGAACGTGCATGAAAATATATGATACTTGATATGATCCTCCTATGAATTATTTTATATTAGTATTACTCTGGTGAAAAAAATTATAAAATTGTCTAGAAATACTAAGAACATTAATTTTATGAGTTTTATAAACACACTTTTTTGCATTCATGATTACAAATGAAATAAAAAAAATCTAAGTTCCAATTCCTACATATAAATGTTGTCTTTATGATATCTTAATTTTTTACTCTCATTGAATGATATCTAGACCATAGGTCAATCTTTGAAAACTAATTGGCTCCCATGAACTGGTCAAATAGATTTTATATATTTGGAAGAGGGTAAAAATTCTTGATCATTACTAGATTGAACCTCTTGTAGTCTATGATTAACCTAATAATATCATAGAATTTGTTGGAGAACAACAATGGATCACCCCCAGGAGACATAATAGGGCAAATGAACTCCTTCTATTTTGGATGATCAACTTGGAGCCTCAACTCCCACAACTCCATGGTTTCTATCTGATAAAGAACCATTACCATCACATTTGTTTCTGGTTGTAACTCTATCCCAATATTAACATCACTCTAATAGGAATGTGTAAAAACATTGTCTAATTAAATATTTATAAACTCATGAAGTAATCAAAATATTTATGAATAGAATAAAACTAATAAATTACTAGGTTAACATTGTATGGTGGTAAATTTAAGAATAAATATCTCACAAAATGGTACTTCCCCATCATCAATTTATATTCTCATCACACAGAACAAAAATAGCCTGTCATCCAACATGCATGGGCAATACTAGGGGAGCTGGAAGCCTCTCTACCACCACAGATAATGCATGAAACAAAGCAGTAGAAATGAAAGTGTGTTAATATCTTCAAACAAAATGTAGAAACAAGTGTATAAGATAAACTTATTGTACCTCAGAAAACATCTTTCTCCTTTGGAGATAGAACCTCCATAGAATGCATCTTCCATTGCCTAGATTTTCTACCTCACTACTTAAATCTTGCTCAACAATTCTCTAGTATGGGTACTATATGATGGGTTCTATCATTGGGTTGAAATCAAACATCTCTATCTAATCTTGTATGAGCATAATCCTATTATCCTAGATTTCTGAACAAAAGAAGATATTCCCTGCTGATGATACTTCCTCTAAGGAAATATATGATACAACTAAAAAGTGCCTTGATCACTCACACTATACTGATCTCCTTATATATTTTAGCTCTGAGCCTAACTATGACCTTGGACTCCCTAAATAGAGAATGGAAATATAAATCCAAATATAGAATCTTAGTATTTAATGACCCAAGAATGATGGAGGAAAGACAATTATGGTAGGATTCACTTCGACCATAACCTCATCTTTCTCAAGACTCATGATCTATGATCTGAATATTTTCACCTTAAGATTACATGTTGGAATCCATGTTAAAGATATCCAGCTAGAGAGTGTATTTATTTGATCACATATAACTTATTCTATATTGAAATGTATATAGTAAGGGAAAATATGGTGACTGGATATCTAATCATGGGGCACAACACACCTCCTCTAGACTCAAGGATTTAGAATACTAAAATAAAAAGAGGTCAAGGGTGAACAATAAAAATTCTTTTTACATAATCATGCGGTCTTGTATTCCCATACCCCTTGCTAAAGGGGGAGTAGCTTCTGTCACTTTTTTCATTCATTATCGATGATAAGAAATCTATACTAGACTAATAAAAATCATCACATAAACTGTCCTCCTCCAACCAATAATTGAGAAACAACATCCACCCCTGAAACACCTCACCTCACATTTGGATGAATATGGAAAGAACTCAAAACATAGCTTGAGATCAAATCATACTGAATGCAATCATGTTCTCTTCTATCCAATGCTCAATCTACAGATAGAGACACTCCCTTCATACATATTCAATATTTATCTCTAAAAGTCACATAGGAACCCCTTCTATGCCTCATCATCCTCTGTCTAATCCACCCTATGATGATCCACTGGATTAGTTTAATAAACCTCCACTTACTGAACTGCCCACATACAATGACCAAGATCCATTCTGGAAAACATAAGGGATACCCAAATATTGGAATCATAGAATTTTTAAGATTCATTTAATAAAATAATTTTTAATTTTCTAATATCACACTTTTTAATCAATTGAACAAAAAATGATACATGTACATCTCTTAGGTATCTACACTACAAGAGTCACTACTTAAAATTGTTGTTCGATAGACATAGATACATTATATTGGTTCAAGTGGGACCTAAAATCCCATGTACTAGAAAATCTCACCTGTCAATGTTATACACTATACCCTTCTAATACTGCTCCCTTCCAAACAATGAAATACTCAAAAGTTCCAAAAACCCAAGTTATAACCTATCACTCAACCAAAACCTTCTATACTACACTTTCATGACCCCTCCCACCAATGTCACACCTTATTGGGTGATAATGAATGAATAAATATAATTACCCCCGAACCCCACCTCTAGAATGTCTCGGGATGGTGATTAGCACTGAGGGTATACTAGTCACACATGTTGGAGGAATGAACCTAAAAAGTATTTATATATCACCATAATATTTTATATTAAACACCAAACAACTCCATCGCATACTATAAAGGAGGAAGAAAAATCCATCCCACAATGCAGGATTAATGTTAAATAAATATAAATAAAGTCTCTATGTAAGTTCCAAAAGAGAAACCCTACAACAACAACTCAACAATAAATTCAACACCCAAGAAATTAATGTATAGATTAGTCATTTAAATCCTCCTAGTAACCTAAAAAGTAATATATATATATATATATATACATAGGATGGGAATAACATGTGTACTTAGTAGGAGCACAACCTGGGTCTCCTATGAAAATATTAAAATAGTATACTAATGAATCAGTGAAAAAATTATATACCAACAAGCACATAAATAGGTTAAATATCTATTCTAAACATCACCATGACAATATAATTGAATAAAACATCCTAGTATAATGACATATAATTTAATGAAATATAAGAAAAGGCACACCACAACCAATTTCCCACTAATTTGTTGCTCTCACAAACAAACATCAAAGGTAATATTCTCCCCTTCATTCAATTCTATGAAATCATATATCCATCCATATCTGATGTGTATTTGGAAACAACCCTACATACCCAACCATTTCTAGGTATAGAATACATTTATTTAATCAATTAAAATTAAAATCACATTATGATCATATAACCATAGTAGTATAAAATCATGAATGTGAAGGACATTAATCACATTCCCTCCTCCTATAACATAATACCCCCACCACATATCATACCCTTATTATTACTATGAAAATAAAATACTATCCATCGTTATAAGTAAGGATCTCCACCGCTATCCATCTCTATCCTAATTGATAAAGGAAGAAATGGTAAGAGGGATTAGCCAACCATATATTTCACCACTTACCTAGATTTTAGGTAAAACACCCGAAACCAAAAAAATTTGGGCATTGGCAAGGTTATCCAAATATAGTAGGGTGTGTATATATATAACATGGAAATAAAAGATAGATAATATCACACAATACCCATATTTTGTGTTCACATTCAACTCCTCTTTCACATCCCACAACACCACCAAATTATCTCATGATCCCTGTCATTGACCTCTACCACCACTGATGAAACACACCGCCTAAACAAGCAACACACAAGAATAAAATTACCTTCCATTTTAATTTAATGAATTCATGAGTTAATAGTTTGTAACCAACTTCCAATTATTGACACATTAATTTAATATTTAATTAAAATCAAATCTAACCATCATTTCTTAATCTATTCTACAAGTTTATTAAACTTTTCAGTCGTTAACTCAATCATCACACATTAATTCTTTCCTGCACACATTTAATTTCCAAGACATTTCATTTGAATTTCATCATTAACACTTCCTTACCTCAATACAAGGATACTTTCAAAATAAAACAACAAAATATATCACAATCCTCTTAACCAAAAGCACCTCAATACATGAAAACCATAACCACAACCAAACTATCTCACCTAAGAAAACACTATAATCCAACCATTGTACATTATCCCCCATTACAAACCATTACAAATTGAAAAATATCCAAAACCACAACATTTAAAACATCTGAAATAGTCAGTAACATCTATAAATAATACCAAACAAGGTTATCATAACCATCATAGATTCACAAAAAGCACATCAACACATGGAGACACATTCTGTCATTCAATTCTACAAAACATTTGGAGTGATATTTCACATCAAAAATTATTTTCATTCCTATGAATTATCCCACAATCAATATTTACATAGGAAACTAATTAAATGGATATATATAAGTTTATATCCTTTTATCATGTTGATTAAATGGAAGGAGTCCAAAAAGGTGCTTAAATCACAACATCCCCGATAAAAAAGGTTTCTAATAACCATGATTTTTAGAAAAGGTACTGAACACGTATAAACTGATAATAAATATGAGAAAAAATTAAAAAAAATAAAATGTATCTAATCCCCTTTAATTTCATGTTAAGAAAATTATGTATGTAATTTTTTCAATCCATACTATTAAATGAATGAAATAAAAAAGAATGTTATTTTCATATCTTTATATAAAATATAGATAGAATGAGGATCCCTTACCTCAATCGGAATTTCAAAATTCTTCAGGAATTAATAAAATATCAATAATCGACCATCATAGATGGAACAAAATCAGAACCATAGAATGAAAAGTATTATAAATCCTTTCAAAATTTTCAATTGAAATAGAGGATATCCATCGAAAATTAAGTCTTACTAGAAATAGAAAGAATAATAATATATAATATTTGAGAAAGTGGAGTACCTTAATTTGAAAAAATTTTATTCTAAAAAATGAAGATGTTTAAAACTTCTATAGTTATGTATATATGGAGATGAGGAGTCAAGGGGTTGACATGGGATAAAGATAAAAGAAAAACTAAATCAAAGAAGTCATGATGGTTGTTTTTATAGAGGAGTATTCATAATCCTCCATAATGATATTGGGGACCCCAAAGAATTCATGATGAGTTCTATGAAAGAACATATATAGAATTCAACATTTTAACCCATATTCTCAAATGTTATAAACAAATTTTTAACTACAACAATAAAAATTACCATGACATAGTCGTAGGTGTTTTAGTTTCTGACACCTACCTTGACTAGCCACTTTAGTGTAACACTGAGCATTTGGAGATTTTCAACTCACCTCACCCAACCCCACTTTTTTGTGGTATCCATATTGCCCGTTCCTCAAAGGGATACCCTTTATGATCCATGATAAATAAATAGGAACCCCAAGGTGTTTTATCTATCCCTATTTACAAAAGTTGAACACTCTATGTGAAATTCCCTATGAAATGGCTAGCTATTCTGCTTCACTTTCCATAGTGCATCCCAACATGAAGAAAACTACTCCAAAGCTAACCACCAATTACCTCAGTCCTAAACCACAAGAACTATGATCATGTCCCCAAGAAATATTTAAAATGTATATAACCTATAAAAATACCCTAGAACAATGACCATTAAAAGAAAAAACTATCCTCTAGCCTCCAGAACACGGCCAAACTATCACTCGACACCCCAATCCCAAAAAAATGTAATGGGTGGGTTTTACTAATTTTTGAAATCATAAAATAAATATAACTAAAAGGATTCTACAAAAAGAAAGTGGGATCCATAGGGTAACTAGTGTAAGAACCCAATTTTTGATGTGGAAGACTTTGGAATATTCTTGATGATATTCCAGAGCAGCACCTTCAGACGGCGTGTGATTCCGAGCCCCGGAGTGGCCGGAATTAAATTTTCAGTGTGTTCACACTGGAAACACCAAATAAATGAGATAACTCCTAAATGGAGTTCTGGATGAGAGATCCAAGTGTACGAATGGGTCCAGAATGGGGTGTTTACCTTAGGAACGACATAAAACTTGTCGACGCGGGACGTTTGGACCCCTCGCCCGCTTCTGGAATGTTAAAAGGATTAATTAATTAATTAATTTGTTCATTTAATGTTGAAACACAGGTATCTATTAAACGGTGGCTCGGATTGGAAAACAGAGGGCACCGTTGAGTTCAGAATGTGTCGTTTACCCTGGGAGGGGTATATGCTTTGCGGGCGCAGACCGTCTGTGAAAAATGGCCCCAGGGGCGTTTTCGTAATTTAGCAGCTTCAGACGTTAAATTTTATAACTTTTGAATGGGGTCTCAGATTAAAATTTTGAGACCATCGTTGTGCTTGGGAGGTGGTGTTTACCCTAGGGGAGGCTTAACCTCGACCCTGCTGAGGGTTTGGGTTCGGACCGACGGGCGGGTGGTTAAGCGTTTTCTTTTTAAACGCATAACTCATCCCCTTCCTCCCCTCTTCTCCCCTAGCAATAGCAGCTCTCCACAGTGAAGGAGGAAGCTCCCCTCCATCACCTCCTCCTCTCTAGCAAGGCAGCGGATCACGGTGAAGCTCTGGGAAACGCCCATAAGGTAGGGTCTTATTGCGTTTTGTCTTCCCACACCTACTTTGAGCATGTTTAATACTATTGAATTGCTGTTGGATTTTTGAACGAAGCTCGTGAATTCCTAGCATAGATATTTCCCTTTCCAACCCATCTTTCGGATTCGAATTCCAAGCCACGAGGCATCCGCAATCATCCGCCGAAGTTGGCGGGTTTTCGGTTTTTGGCGGGTTCGAGCGGCGGCGCGGCTAGGGCGGACGGCGTGGCAGCGGGGTGCTCGGTCGGTGCTGCGGGTGTCCGGTGGAGCGGCTTGCCGAGGCCGGGGCACGGCGTTCCTTTCGCTGAGGGTGAGGGGGGCGGCGTCCGGAGGAGGCCGGGGCTCAGGCGGAGCGCCCGGCGAGGCGACGATCGCCAGGGAGCGGCGACTGCGGGGTGGCGACACACGACCCCCATGCGACGACAAAGACCCGCGCCGCACGGGTCTTCATGCGGATTCCGCGACCGGCCCTCGTGGCCGGTCTGCGCGCGGACCACGAGTATGTGGCCGGCCCGTGCGGCTAAGCCGCGGGCCGGCCCAGGCCGGGCGGACCGGCCGGTCCAGCCCCAGGGGCCTCGCCCCCTTGGTGTTCAGACACCCGTATTTTCTACTACGGGTGTCCGTTTTAAGTGAAGTCTATGGCAGAGCCTTCCTGGCGTCGAGGCAAAGTTTTTGAGATGGTTTTGGGAATTTAATTCCCAAAACGAGGGGGGCCGCGGAGGCGCGACGTGTCTTTAAGTGGACTAGCGTTTTTCCCAAGATTCTTGTTTTGGGAGGCACGAACGCATCCGACGTCCGTTTTGAGCGCTGTCAGTGGTGTTGCGACCCTGGCACAAAGGCATAGGTTTCCAGGGTGGTTTTGGGTGTTGAGAATGGATTTGAGGTGTGGGCCCCATGGCCCATCTTTCAAGCTGCGTGCAGCGTTTCACGCCTTTCTCAACGGGCGTCCGTTCGGGGCGTGCGAGCAGTCGATTCTGGATGTTTTTCCGAGGGGATTGCAATGGTTCAATCCGCCCGCCCTAATTTGGCATGAAGGTGCGGGGCCCACAAGGGTCGTTTGAGCGTCGATGATGATTTTCCATCTTTATCACCGGGCGACCGTTTTGGACAAGTGAGTAGTCCACCTTGTGTGCTTTTACAAGAGGATCACAACGGTCCGATCCCTTGGCAGCACTTTGGGATCGGGATGCGGGTCCCACGCAGCACCGCTCGTGTGCAGTGCACCGGAATGCTCCATTTTCTCCAGATATTCGTTGCACTCATGTGAGTAGTGCTTTTAAAGTGTTTTCCCGAGGGGATCGCAATGGTGTGATGCGCCCGACTGTTTTCGGGGCCGGGGCTTGGGATCACAGGACGGCGTTTGGGCGTGAGGCTGTGTTGGCGACTTTTCCGTCGGATATCCATTTGAGGCGAGTGAGCAGTCTATCTCGCATGTTTTTCTGAGAGGATTACAACGGTGTGATCAGTTTGTTTGTGCGGAGCCTCTCACGCGATCTTGTTAAATGTGAAAGGCGCTCTGATGGTAGTTCTTCTCACCGTGTTTGTAGAGAACCCTTGGCATGTGATCGCATGCACTCCCGTGTGAGTGAAGAGATGTGGTTGGATGTGCCTCACCCGATGAGGTGGAAGGTTGGAGTTGTTATGTCATGCCTTCGTGTTGACATTGGGTGCCGTGTGCACGATAGCCTATGGGATGGGCAGTGGTCCCTGATGCCGGGCTTACCTCCAGAGGGGCTGGGCAGTGGTCCATGATGCCGAGCTTACCTCCAGAGGGGCAGGGCAGTGGTCCCCGATGCCGGGCTTACCTCCAGCTGGGCTGGGCAGTGGTCCCCGATGCCGGGTTACGTCCAGCTGGGTCGGGCAATGGTCCCGTCACCGACTTTAGCCGGGTCACCCTCCAGTGGATTACCCTATTACGGGACTGGGCAGTGTGGCACCCGTCGACTTTTCGGGTCTCCCTGTAGTGGGAACCCATTGACTTCCAGGGATCCTCCAGCGGGGCTGGGCAGGGGGTCGCCTGTCGACTTTGAGAAGACCTCTTGACTACGGGGCAGTGACGAGTTGTGGTTGACGTTCCCCCAAAACTATCAAGTACGGGGAGCGCTTTCCCCCACCAAGACGCGTCCTTGTGACGAGACCTAAAACCATGTGGGTGAGTCAGTTCCGCCCAGAGCGGATAGTGTCGAGGTGCATTGATTGATCCCTTGACTGGTAGTTCGGGGCAGAAGTGCGGGATGTCGGACATCGATGGTGTTACTTCTGGGACTATTGGCTACTCTTTATTGGACTGAGCTACGGGACGGAGATCCCCTTACGACGTTGTTCAGGATTCTTGACAGAGCATATGGATATGTATACACCTTGTTCTAGTACCCACTTCTTGGGTTTGGTTACTCTCCTTCCAGGAGAGGCGAAGACGCGTGGGGTATGCCACGTGCTTTCCGTGTCTAGATTCTCATGGTTGGACGAGTCTACTCTCCTACTATAGGTAGCGAAGACTCGACGGGAAGTTCATCCTCTCACCGTTTACATCTCCTTGTGTTTGGATGAGTCTACCTTATTTCCTCTTGTTGGGTTGAGCTGGACTCTTTAATGTACTCCTAACTGCCCTCTCTATTGTGCTTCTTTACTTTTCCCTATTCGCTCTACTTCTCACCCTTCGATACCTCCTTTGTGTCTCCCTCGAGCCTTCGGGGTATCCTGCTGAGTATTTTTATACTCCCCCCTTCTTGGGCTTTTCCCGCACTTGGTGTGCCCTTGCAGACGGCGGACATGTTGGTCGTGACTTCAGTGAGGCATAGTATTTCGGGAGCTTGGACCGCGTGCATTGGTCGTAGCCGGGTTCTTGCTGGGAGACCCATCAACTGTATTTTGTTAACCTGTAGTTGGGTTGTGGCACATTTTTGGTTGGGTGCGTGTTTTTCCCCTTTTTCCTTTTTAGCACTTTACTTGTACTGTTTAGAGGTCGATACACATTTGTGGTATTTATATAGCAGTTTCCCTTTTCTTTACTTGTCTCTTCTTTTACTCTGCACTGTTACATTGAGTGTGCTGTGTGTGTGTGTACAGGTACTTAGGAAAAGGCCTCCCTGAGTTGTTGTGCCTTCGGCGCTGGTTGCTAGCCCTTGGCCTATGGAGACAGGCTTAGGGTAGTTGCGGCTTGAGCCTGGGTAGGGTCGGGTTGTGACAAAGTGGTATCAGAGGTGGTTCGTTCCTTGGGACACTGTTTGGACGTCCCTAAAAGAGGAATTTTTTGGGATTTAGGGAAATAGTGTTAACGTGTCTCAAGAGCGGCTCTCTGGCCAGGGAGTCCAGTGATAGTGCGACGACCGACGTATCCATTCATCAGGACCTTGATAACCCGCTTGTCGACTCTGCATGCTGAGACACTTATTGTTGGGAAAATTTGTTTGTGCATCACATAGGACTGAGTCTTGACTGTACTTCTTGAGTCAGCTCCCCATCCATCATTGTTGTTATTGGTATATACATATATGCTCATCTGACCATAGAACTCCTTGATAATATTCAGGATGTCTCCGTGAAGATAGCCAGCCAGGATACCAGCTTTGGTTCATGACGACGACCCTGTGAGCTACGAGGCCAGAGTCCAGGACCCATCATGCGAGCCCCTTTTCTCCAGGTGGGCCGGTAGCAGCACCCCCACTTGTTGACCAGTAGGCAGTTTTAGCAGAGCAGGCTGTGCTTGAGCGCAGGTTGAGTGCGCTCCGTTAGTTCCAGCGGCGGAGACCGCTGAGGTTCAGTGGTGAGCCAGAACCTCAGGCAGTAGAGGTTTGGCTCGAGGCAGTGGTTCGCCTTTTCAAGCTTTTACAGAAGCCGACAGATCAGAGAGTGGCTTTGGAAGCCACCCTTTTTTGTGGAGCAGCTTGGCATTGGTGGATTCTGGTGACTCAGCTTCTTGAAGAGTTGTCGCTTTCATGGGACGACTTCCAGTTGTTGTTTCGTGAGGAGTTTTTCCCCTCCTTCTTGTGCTCCGTTCGGATTCAAGAGCTCCTGCAGTTTCAGAAGGGAGGGATGATGGTGTCCGAGTACACGACTAGTTTTGCAGACCGTGCACGCTTTTACCTGGACTTGGTCCATGATGACAACATCTGAGCGCGGAAGTGTGAGCAGGGTCTCCGCCGAGAGATTCGTGCTATCATAGTACCATTGTGAATTTCCACATATGCAGGGGTGCTAGACCAGACGCCGGTGACAGAGGGATTCCTGTCACATTCTGGAGTTGGTGGTGGCAGCAGGCATGTTGGAGTCGAGACGTCTGCCGCAGCTAGTGGGCGTCGGCAAGCGAAACCTCGATGCAGGTGGCTTACTAACAACCGGACTCAGGGGCATGGTCGTACACCACAGTGGCATCGGAGGGCACCAGTGCAGCCCAGAGAGAGTTGGTGCTATGCTTGTGACAGGTGAGTTCACTTGGCACAAGACTGCCCGACCCGAGTTACTGAGAGCTTCGGGCATGCAGCAGGAGAACCACCACGGCAGAGGCAGCACCATGATTGGAGTAGTACCCAGAGAGGTGGTGCTAGCAGAGGAGAGAGAGGAGCAGGTAGTGGGAGACGACTTTATGAGGTCTCCCCATCACCACTAGGCTGTCCACGTCAGGCTTGAGAGCTGATTGTTGGGACCATGGACAGCTGCAAGCTTTGGATGTCTACGATCCTGCAGAGCATGGGATGTTGAGAGGTACCCCTTGCGACTCTTCTACTTCTTGCAGTAGAATTGTTAGGATCTGCATGTGAAAGGATTTTATCCTAGCTCCTTGTTTGAGGTGTTACCAGGGTGACGCAGGGTGTCGGGTGTAACCCTGTGTTGGTAAGGAAAAAGTCATGGGACCTTTTTTCCTTTAGTAGATGGTGTTGACTCCTTCACATTTTGAGCGTGTTAGAGAGCATCGACTGTGGAACCTTGTGTGACCAGATATAATTGGGTGTTTCACCATATGGATATTCTGAAGGAGGGAATCACCGGGCCTTGTTTCTGGTGCGGGCAGTGATTCTAGTCGCGGCGTGCGACGTAGAGGTTCGTTCGGGGAGGTGAGCTACCCCCGAGAGCCTTCAGGCCGTTTGAGACCATGCAAAGGGATGGCGAGGTACCCGACCGCCTTTCCCTAACCCCAATGTCTGGAGTGGGTGCATGAGATCCAAAAGGGCCGACCTTTCATGAACGGATCAATCATTTGGTATGTGTGCGGTGATGCAGAGTTGTGCGTGGGTTCTTCTGGGTATGGGAAAGCCAGGTGTGGCCTTAGTACCCTATGTTGCTCCCTAGTTTTTCTTTTCAGGGATGAAAAGCTTGAAGGAGGGAATGATGTAAGAACCCAGTTTATGCTGTGAAATACTTTGGAATATTCTTGATGATATTCCAGAGCAGCGCCTTCAGACGACATGCGATTCCGAGCCCCAGAGTGGCCACAATTAAATTTTCAGTGCGTTCACACTGGAAACGCCAAATAAATGAGATAACTCCTAAATAGTGTTCCGGATCAGAGATCCGAGTGTACAGATGGGTCCGGAATGGTGTGTTTATCCTAGGAACGACATAAAACTTGTCGGTGCGGGAATTTTGGACCCCTCGCCCGCTTCTGGAAGGTTAAACGGATTAATTAATTAAATAATTTCTTCGTTTATTATTGAAACGCACCTATCTCTTAAATGGTGTCTCGGATTTGAAAACCGAGGGCACCGTTGAGTTCAGAATGTGCCGTTTACCCTATGAGGGGTATAATCTTTGCGGGCGCGGACCGTCTGTGAAAAATGGCCCTAGGGGCGTTTTTGTAATTTAGCGGTCTCGGACGTTAAATTTTATAACTTTTGAACGGGGTCTCAGATTAATATTCTGAGCCCTCCATTGTGCTTGAGAGTTGGTGTTTACCCTAGGGGAGGCTTAACCTTGACCCTGCGGAGGGTTCGGGTTCGGACCGACGGGCGGGTGGTTAATCGTTTTCTATTTAAACGCTTAACTCATCCCCTTCCTCCCCTCTTCTCTCCTGGCGCCAGAAGCTCCCCACAACGAAGGAGGAAGCTCCCCTCCATTACCTCCTCATCTCCAGCAAGGCGGCGGATCACGGCGAAGCTCCGGGCAACGCCCATGAGGTAGGGTCTTGTTGTGTTTTGTCTTCCCGCACCTACGTTGAGCATGTTTAATACTATCTAATTGCTGTTGGATTTTCTAACGAATCCCATGAATGCGTAGTAGAGATTTTTCCCTTTCCAAACCATCTTTCGGATTCGAATTCCGAGCCCCGTGGCGTCCGCAATCATCCGCCGAAGTTGGCAGGTTTTCGGTTTCCGGCGGGTTCGAGCGGCGGCGCGGCTAGGGCGGACGGTGCGACAGCGGGGTGCTCGGTCGGAGCCATGGGTGTCCGGTGGAGCGGCTGGGCGAGGCTGAGGCGTGGCGTGCCTTCAGACGAGGGCGAGGGGGGCGGCGTCTGGAGGAGGCCGGGGTTCAGGCGGAGTGTCCGGCGAGGCGACGGTCGCCAGGGAGCGGCGACCGCGGGGTCGCGGCGCGCGACCCCCTTATGGCAACAAAGACCCGCGCCACGCGGGTCTTCACGCGGCTGCCATGCCCAGACCTCATGACTGGTCTGTGCGCGGACCGCGAGTCCACGGCCGGCCAGCGCAGCTAAGCCGCGGGCCGGCCCAGGCCGGTCCAGCCCTAGGGGCCTTGCCCCCTCGGTGTTCGGACACCCGTATTTTCCACTATGGGTGTCCGTTTTGAGTGCCGTCTACGGCAGATCCATCCGGGAGTCGAGGTAAAGTTTTTGAGATGGTTTTGGGAATTTAATTCCAGAAACGAGGGGGGCCGCGGAGGCGCGACATGTCTTTAAGTGGACGAGCGTTTTCCCAAGAACCTTCTTTTGGGTAGCGCAGACGCATCCGACGCCCGTTTTGAGCACCGTCAGCGGTGTTACGACCCTGGCACAGAGGATGAGGTTTCTAGAGTGGTTCTGGGTGTTGAGACAGAATTTGAGGAGTGGGCCCCACGGCCCGTCTTTCGAGCTGCGTGCAGCGTTTCACGCCTTTCTCACCGAGCATCCGTTCGGGGAGTGCGAGCAGTCGATTCTGGATGTTTTTCCGAGGGGATTGCAGTGGTTCAATCCGCCCGCTCTAATTCGGCACGATGGTGAGGGGCCCACGAGGTCCGTTTGGGCGTCGACGATGATTTTACATCTTTATCACCGGGCGACCATTTTGGACAAGTGAGTAGTCCACCTTGTGTACTTTTATGAGAGGTTCACAACGGTGCGATCCGTTGGCAGCATTTCGGGACCGGGATGCCAGTCCCACGCAACACCGCTCATGTGCGGTGCGCCAGAATGCACCCTTTTCTCCGGATATCCATTGCACTCATGTGAGTAGTGCTTTTGACGTGTTTTCCCGAGGGGATCGGAATGGTGCGATGCGCCCGACTGTTTTCGGGGCCGGGGCTCAGGATCACGGGACGTCGTTCGGGCGTGAGGCGGTGTTGGTGAATTTTCTGTCACATATCCGTTTGAGGTGAGTGAGTAGTCTATCTCGCATGTTTTTTTGAGAGGATTACAACGATGCAATCTGTCTGGTTGTGCGGTGCCTCTCACGTGGTCTTGTTAAATGTGAAAGGCGCTCTGATGGCAGTTCTTCTCACCGTGTTTGCCGAGAACCCTTGGTGTGTGATCGCATGCACTCCCGTGTGAGTGAAGAGATGTGGTTGGATGTGCCTCAGCCAATGAGGTGGCAGGTTGGAGTTGTTACGTCGCACCTTCACGTTGACGTTGGGTGCCGTGTGCACGATAGCCTATGGGCTGGGCAGTGGTCCCCAATGTCGGGCTTACCTCCAGTGGGGCTGGGCAGTGGTCCCCGATGCCGGGCTTACCTCCAACGGGGCTGGGTAGTGGTCCCTGATGCCAGGCTTACCTCCAGCTGGGCTGGGCAGTGGTCCCCGATGCCGGGTTACCTCCAGCTGGGCTGGGCAGTGGTCCCATCACCGACTTTAGCCGGGTCACCCTCCAGTGGATTACCCTGTTACGGGACTGGGCAGTGTGGCACCCATCGACTTTCCGGGTCTCCCTCTAGTGGGAGCCCGTTGACTTCCAGGGATCCTCCAGCGGGGCTAGGCAAGGGGTCGCCTATCGACTTTTAGCAGACCTCTCGACTGTGGGGCAGTGACGAGTTTTGGTTGACATTCCCCCAGAACTCTTAAGTAGGAGGAGCGCTTTCCCCCACCAAGACGCGTCCTTGTGACGTGACCTAAAACTGTGCGGGCGAGTCAGTGCCACCCAGAGAGGATAGTGTTGAGGTGTGGTGATTGATCCCTTGACTAGTAGTTCAAGGCAGACGTGCGGGATGCTGGGAATTGATGGTGTTACTTCTAGGACTGTTGGCTACTCTTTCTTGGACTGAGCTACGGGACAAAGATCCCCTTACGACATTGTTCGAGCTTCTTGACAGAGAATATGGATATTTATACACCTTGTTCTAGTACCCACTTCTTGGGTTTGGTTACTCTCTTTCCAGGAGAGGCGAAGATGCGTGGGGTATGCCACGTGCTTTCCGTGTCTAGCTTCTCATGGTTAGATGAGTCTACTATCCTACTATAGGTAGCGAAGACTCGACAGGAAGTTCATCTTCTCACCGTTTCCAGCTCATTGTGTTTGGACGAGTCTACCTTATTTCCTCTTGTTGGGATGAGCTGGACTCTTCACTGTACTCTTTACTACCCTCTCTGTTGTGCTCCTTTACTTTTCACTGTTCGCTCTACTGCTCACCCTTCGGTACCTCCTTTGTTGCTCCCTCGAGACTTCGGGGTATCCTACTGAGTATTTTTATACTCACCCCTGCTTGGGCTTTGCCCGCACTTGGTGTGCCCTTACAGACGACGGACAGGTTGGTCGTGACTTCAGTGGAGCATAAGAGTTCGTGAGCCTGGACCGCGTGCGGTGGTCGTAGCCAGGTTCTAGGTCCAAGACCCATGAGCTGTCTTTTGTTTACCTGTTGCCGGGTTGTGGCACTTTTCTGATTGGGCGTGTGTTTTTCCCCTTTTTCCTTTTCATCACTTTACTTGTACTGTTTAGAGGTTGATGCACATTTGTGGTATTTATATAGCAGTTGCCCTTTTCTTTACTTGTATCTTCTTTTACTCTGCACTGTTTCATTGAGTGTGATGCGTGTGTGTGTACAGGTACTTAGGCAAAGGCCCCCCCGAGTTGTTGTGCCTTCGGCGCTGGTCACCAGCCCCTGGCCTATGGAGGTAGGATTGGGGTAGTTGCGGCTCGAGCTCGGGTAGGGTCGAGTCGTGACAACTAGACAGATCAAAAATAGAAACTTTAAATATGATATAAAATAAAATGTTAAACAATTTTGTGAAGGATCTTAGTATGCAGAGTAAAACTCCAAAAAATTCACATACTATAGGGAACCAAAAATAATATAGAAATAACAAAACCCATAACACATGAACTACCTAACTTTCATGACTCTTACATCATTAAACTATTATAGTGGTGGTGGAACCACTACTCACAAAATAATTAATGTTAGTCACAATGGTATAACATCTAATGAATTACCCATTCCTTATCATGAAGTGTATGAATTCACATTGGGGTTAGATAATACATAATTATAGGACCCACACTAATTAAATATGGCGAGTTACAAACTCCACTATGTTACAAAGGATCCAAGAGCTTATGTTTTTATACCATCAGGGGGTAAAAACTATATTTCCCCTCCAAGAGACTCACCCACCCTCCATCAAGCCTCTAGGAATCTAAGGAAATTTGAGTTATCAAATAAATTGATAACTATAATTTGATGATAAATATATATATTCACAATAACATTTTATTTTTAAGAACACATCTAATTGACTACACAAGCACCCAAAACTGAGACCCGTGGAAAAAATATATCAGAATTTCTTAGTATACGACATATATTATAGAGTGTATGGTGTGTAGAAATTGAATGTCACTATGACCATTCTTCCATAATCTATTTAATTTGGGATATACCATGTCTTAGTGGATTTCATGGTGCATGGCTATATTAGAAAAATTGGATGGGTACTTCTATAGAATTCTTTGTCTTGTACCAGAGTACATGACATGTTACTTATGGTACACAACATATAAAAATATTTAGAGGGTTAGAATATATCTATGGTATATTAAAAGGAATATCACAAGCTCTACATGTTTTATTTATAAAATCACTTGTCATGTGATACCACATAGATACTCGGAGTGTACACCCTATACATATTGAATCATATAATATGATGCACATGGAATGTCTACTGAGACACCTGTTTTATGGGACTATCACATTAAACTAGAATATACTCTGGTATATTCCAAGGTTATTGGTATAGATATACTTGGAATTTTACCCACGGTTACACCATATGTAATATTTATAATATCGCATAAACCATAAATCACATGTCACAAAATTTATAGTGTTTTCCTAATTAGAGTACACACTATTTAGTTAGGTTTTCTAGTTCAAGAATGCATACATAATCACATTTCATTCTCTAAATATGTCTTTGATCTCTACCTTTAGTTATTCCTCCGATATCAACCAAGACCAATTCCCATAGAGCCTCTAACACACCTCTCCAAATCTTTACAATCCATATGTCATTTCTATTGTTCATCGCCACTATCTTCCTCCATCAAATTTGTGTCTAGGAGCTCATAAAAATCCCATAATAGAACATATACTTATGAAAGAAAAATCTAAGACTTTATCTATTCTCGATCACTATATCTCTTATCCATGTTTGGACCTCAGTGCATTGTTATGGTATAATGAAATTAAATGGAAGTCGGCGGGAACTTCAACCAAAAAAAATGCTTTCATTTGAGACTAATATATAACATGAAACATAATAACATGATATATAAAATCCGTAATTAAAGAATAATGTGCTTTAGGTAATTGATTTAGTGAAAATTTAAATAATATATTATTAATTTATCAACAAAGTAAAATGATAATCGATATGAACATAACCCATCATTATAATAATGAAAGTAAATTATTTAAAATTAAAATCTTTGAATATCATTTTTAATTGATCACCATATTAATCCCATGAAAATAATAATTAGTTTATAATAAATAATATATAAATATATAATAAAATAAATAATTTTCAATTCTAATACATATCACATAAATAGTCCATGTTACAAGTTTAATTTAATAATTATTTTTATAAAATGTTCTAGTTATCATGAACCAATAATTTATATCTTGATACACAATTATAGAAAAAATAATATTGAAAATGAGAAATAGAATATGTAAAGAACGAGGTGAATTTTAAAGAGAGATTTTAATATCTTGATATAGAATTTTCATTTCTTATATTGTTCCATTATTGGAAATTAAAAAAAAAATCCAACCTATAGAATAAAAAAGGTGGAAATAAGTTCCCTAGAAGGTTTAAAATGAACTATATTTCAGATCAACACATCCATAATTGAGAATTATTGAACGCCTGCCTCACACTATCAACAATATTTTGGAGCTCTCACAACACACAAAAAATGGAGCCAAAAAAAGAAAAGAAACACCCAACATAAAACATGGAGATTTATATGGTTCAAAAGAGATCCTACTCCATATGAAATAAATAAATTCAATATAAGATAAGTAATAGAATACAAACTCTTTATTGAAATACAAGAACCAAATGAAATGTGCACTGTTCTAGAGAAACCAAACTTTGACATGACAATACTCAAAATATTATGAAGACAAAGTACTATGAACGTGACCCCAGTCATCTATATATAAACCATATTGATAGGTATTATTGGTACCATAACAAATCTAATATTCATATAAAAGACTAACTTGATCTTGTAAATTGCTATAAGTCCATTGAATTCCCCCAACTCTATAGATTCATCTGATGAATAGTGAAAATTTCAAGACCACATCCTCTAATGTCCAAACTTCTAGAAGTTATTATTTCTACTAGTTCAATATTTTCATCTTTATCTACCATTTATTTGGTTTCATATCAATGGTTTGTATTTCCCCATTCTATAAATTAGGAAAAATTTCTGGAAAAAAAAATTCTCACCAATCTTAATAATATCTAACTAGAGAGTCATTTTCAGGGTTTCACAACTATATTAAAGGGGTTACAAGTCTCTATGTTCCAAATATATCCTATTTTGTTCAAATATTTTATTCAATTATTTATTTTGGTTTTTCATGACCACCAAGTAATCAAAGTACCAATATAGTCCAACACTACTCTAGAAGTTCGCTAACTATGACATTAGCATGTCCCCAAGATTATGACTCCCATTGACCTTTTATTGTTCCATCATTCCATATTCGACAAAATTCTAGATGATGTGGTAAATTAGTTGATTTCCATTCATTTTTTAGTGAAACCACTGACTATTAGCCATGGGAATCAGTCTGTAAATATCATAGAATAGTATTTCAATCACTTTTCATCTTCCAATTTCCTTCAATAAACACTTTAACATAGATAATTTCTTCTCTGATTTTGTAACATCAATGTACTCAAATGATTTGGTTGAAAATTCAACTAAAAGATAAAAATATTAATATATATATCATGTATGTGACTGAAAAATTAAATAAAAAATTAGTGGTAATCTTATTTTTTTCTCATCTACACTCTAAAATAAATTTTTGAAAACAAATATAATAGACCATCCATTTTTAAACAGAATCCCAAATCCATCAAACCATTGAGAATATATATAATACTCATAAGGGATTTTCAATGTTCTCTTTTGGGATTCACCATGAATCTGCTAACCACACAAGCCATATGAGTGATATCAATATTTTTAGAAACCATGGAATATATCTAATTTTTCATAGATGATACATATGGAACCTTCTTCATGTATACAACATCCTCCACAATTTATGTGAGTTATACTGGAATTATTGAGGTGTATAAATAGGGGTTTTCTAAACTATTTTATTAACTCATTTTGAATTGTTCCAAAACCTTTTAAATGTACGTTGAACAAGATAAGAATAACATTTTATACTTTAAGCTTCTTCTAATCAATATCCCTAACATCTAATTTTTTGATCACAGAGCCTTTATCTATAATATTATGGATATGTAAATCTTTAAATCCTATATCTCTTCCTTTTCTAGTCAATCTATGATAATTTCATAAATATATAAAAGTACACTAATGAAACTTCTATGAATATATACATTTTTTCATAAAAACATGATTTGTTTTGCACTAGATTTTTTTTGTTTTTATATGAAGGTATTATAATTCTGGATACACTGTTTTAGTGCCTTGTAATGACTATAAAAACACTATTGGATCCTATACACTAGACCATTCATTACTCTCAGTATGGAAACATTTATTTTTTTTATATAGACCACTTTCTAAAAATCTATATTAAGGAACATATAATTTTTTCTTATTTTTCAAGAAATATAACTTCCATGGAAACCAGGACAGGAACCATAAAAATAGTTATGCGGTTTACAATAAGAGAGAAAATCCCACTAAACTACACTATATCTGATTATTGAAAAACTATCACAACCAGCCATTTATTTTTACTAATTTCAATCATCCACTTCCTCCTTTAGATTATAAACCCATTTATTCTTCTGTTCCATCAAACCAAGTTGTAATTATGTTATCTCCCATATACTAGAAGCATGAAAATAATCCAACTAATCCTTTATGATTAACTCCCACTAAAATGAGTCACTAGAAGTCGTCGCCTCATCCACGATTCCGAAATATCCAATATATATAAGAAATATATAGTTAATTCCATAATCGACATCTTAAAATATTCTCATGACTATAGATGATCAACTCAAATCTTGATATTTTTCACCTTTCAGAACATAAATTTCTAAATATATATATATATATGATATTTCTTCCCTTGATCATTTAGGTATGTACGACCCTAGTATTTATAGAACGTGATTGTCGATTTTCATTGTAGAACTTGGTTTTACCCATGGAACCTTTGAGATATCTAAACAATAAGTAACCACCTAAATCGTTTTTAAAGAAACCTATACATTATTTGGTTCTTTTCTACTGAAAAAATATTTATCTTAGTTCTGATCCTTCTATAGGATCTCCTCATTGAAGAGGAAAATTCATATTCTGACCACCTTTCATTGATTGTTATCCCAGAGCTGAAATATAAAGTTTCCACTATCATTGATAATAAAAAAACATGTACAACACTAAGTCTCCAACTTAACCCTTTTCCTAGAGTAAATATTGGAATACACAATTGATCCAAAACCATTCACTGAGTAAATTTAACCAATATTCTGGTCAAGATCACATGAGGATGATTTATCCCAATCACTTTTGAATAATTTTGATTCATGAGACAAGGCATATAGGTAAATAATTTAGAAAGAAAAATCATTTAAGAAATATGAAATTAACATCATGTTTATTGATCTCCATAGAAAACTTGATCCATCTATTTTACCACAAAAAATTTATTAGTTTTTTTAGGAAATATATTATCTATAAGAATTCCACTCATCCAAAAGAACATTTGAAACTATTTTCCTATTTACTAACCACTATTATCAAAACAATGTATTTTTATCTTTGTTAGAGTCTTGGATTCCACCTTGGATTTATATCCAATGGAATCATCGATGAATATTACATATTATGGTGTTCATTTATGATATTCAATTGGTGTTGGTCTGCATAAATTTGTATAAACTCAAACAAGATTTTTATTTTTTAGTTCCTTTTATATAGATGTAAAGGATACATTTCACTATTTCACAAGGATTTTACATCTATATGTTCCATATTATATGATATCAAGATTCAACATTACCTTTACATAAAAGGTTTAGAAACTTTTATCATTAAATCATTTAAGGGGTTAAATCCATAACTTTATATATTTATAAGTTGTTTAACAAGAATTAATTATAACTTCTAAATTATAGATTAGGTAAGATGTTCCATCCTAAAAACCATGTTCCACTAGCATGGAACAATGTGTGACCTTCCACACACTACGCATAAAGACATTATCGAATCAATAATCATTAATCTGATTAATTTTTATGAGGATTTTCCATAAACATGAGATGTGATGAACACCTTGATTGTTTAGAAATAATAAATTCATTATCTAAATATTAAAATCACCTTTTAATACAATATCAAGAATATCCCCATATGCAAGGTGAATCATTCTGATGCCTTTAAATACAGATCTCTTGGAATAATATTTCTTATATGTTGAGTGAAAAAAAGCATCAAATTGAAGAATATGGGACTCCATCAAGCTATTTATACTTGACATCAAAGTGTTATCCTCCCTTTATGATATAGAGTTTGTGGATGAAACACATTAGTGATTTCCGGATTTAATTATTGTTTTTTATCAATCATTTGACAAGTGTCTGTCCGCTCTCTATTTTCTAAATGAAAATTCAACAGATAAAAACATTTCTCAATAATCCCTTATCTTATTTTTTATTACTTCTTATTTAGAATTATTTGATTGGAAGGTCTGTTAAAATTTCCTCCAATAGAAGTTTTTATAACAGTTAATACTCCCTTATTCCAGATCTTATCATTGTGAATTAAATCATGGATTACCTAATATTCAATGTAATCCTAACCACAAAAATTTCTCTTAACATTAACATTTACATTCCATGATTAAATATGTGATGAGATATGTATTAATGAAAAAAATACTCTTTAAAACTACACCCCAATAGATTTCATCTGACTTAATATCACATTAAATTCATTATCAGGATCATATTATTACCTTCTTTATGATATCTTGATGTGAAAAATTAACCATATTTGAAAAACCTTGTTCATTGTGGAGTTTTTCTTACATTGGTTTGTAGGAATATACATCAATTTTGATGTTTCATTCACCTCATAGATTATAAATGATGTTTTTAGGGCCAACATCATCTAGAACACACCCAATAACCATCATTCAATCATTTCCTAATTTTCCATGGAAATTTATTCTAACATAACACCCATCAATGTATGATCTCAAATAATAAATCCATAAATTTATTTCTTTATGATCTAAAATCTTTTAAATGAAACTTATCTATACACACTATACCCTCTTCTAAAAATATAATTATGGAATATAAAACTACCAATTAAATGAAATTTTATAATGGATATGAAACTCAAATTTTCTTGGAACTAGTTTTCTGAGCATCACAAACACTATAATTCCAATATTTGATATCACTCAGTAATTTACTACCCATCACATGGAAAATAAAAAACTCTTGAACTAAAAGGGGTAATTTTATTGAAAGGCCTAAAATTGAGGAAGTATCTAATTAGTATTTTTGGAAATCACATGTCTCAAACCTCAGCGAAAAACTATTAGCACACATTCCAAGCACTAACCACACACATCCTGAATGGACCTAATAAAAATTGATGAAAACTTAAATACAAAACATAGGGATCTATGTTGTTAAGGTAAAGTCCTACTACAAGAAAACATTTAGTTTAATAGAAGAGTGACAATATAATTATGAACTTCAACCCATCTACATGTTCCTAAAGATAGGTACACAACATAAGAGAGAAAATACATAGACGTAAAGACACTCTAAATATTATTAAAAACAGGCATTGTGTAAGTGACCCTACCCATCTATTTATAGACAAGAATAACTAATTTTTTCTATTCCTACACAATTTGATATTTAGGAGAAACCCTCACTTGATCATTTCCACCATCACAATACCTATGAAAACCACCCACAATACCAATGCATCTAGTGAATAGTTCATGCATCTAGAACATATCATCCTATGTTAACACTTTGAAAAGTTGTTGGTTTGCTCATTCCAAACAATGGTCTCACTCCCCCATTTCTTTGATGTCTATACCAATGGTTCATAAGCTTCTCACTTCCATAAATTCTATATGTTACATAGAAAACAATTTCTCACTATGCCTAAAAACATTAAGGATTACATATTGATCCATATTCCTCATTGAAACCACCATGATGAATAATCCTATAATTCATGAAGAATAAAGAAAATTATATCTCTAGTTTTGGACCACTGGTGATGACTATTCCATTTAAAATTTTATAAAATTATATTTATAGATTATATTATTTTAAGGGTGTGAAATTTACAACATTTCAATTAAAAATATAATATTTCTAAAAATAAAGTACTCACACCCAAAAATATAATTTATACCATTACTAAAAAAGAACACCTTTCCTGAAGCATCCATAGTGTAAGAATTAATATTAAGGACTCCATTAAGGATATATTAATTATTTTAATGCTTGTGACAAAAAATAGAATATTTATTATATTATTTATTTTTCAAATAAATGAATCATAAATAAAATAAAATCATTTATAAATATTTTTTAAAAAATTCACAGGTATTTATTGTAAAAAATGGTTCACTACATCCTATTCACCTTCAATGATTTTCAACTCTAAAAGTATAACTCATGTAATGTGGTTAGGGTACTAAGATCTCATATTATTATTTCATTCCCATGTGATATATTAAAGATTATAGTGTGACTTTAGATGCACACCCATGGAATCAATGGACCATGAAGGATACAATCCTATTAATAATTAATATCCAATACGCATTCAACAAATTGTTATCCCCAACATCTATCTCACCCTGGTAAATAAGGTGCATTGTATTGTGGACATACCTCCACGTCTCTGAAAAAAGGAAAATATTTTTAACCTATTACATCTACATGGGTACCACAGGATGATAAGAGACCTATCCCACCCTACCCAAGACCTAAAAATTATCGATGAGTGGTAGGTATGGCTTACTAACATGACCAAGCTTCCTATAATTCCATAGAGGTGAGACTATTAAGAATAAATTAACACAATCCTATAAATATAAAATTTTACTTATTTGATATGTGTGGGGAGATTTATGGCTCTAGGATATCCTTATATTCTCTTATATTATCTTTACCCTTTCTTTTATTAGCCGCACTAGACCTGGTCCCATAATATAGGACTCACTAATCTATATTTAGGAAAGCGTTAACCTACATGGTTATATGTACATATCCATGAAAGGTTCCATGAAAATATTAAATTTTTATATATTGTTTTATGAAAACTGTACTAAAGGTAGGTTATTTACCCAAATCCTAACAAAAAATTGTTGTAATATCACAATATATAGTTGATAAAATGAATGGTCCTCTTTATTTGACCACTAGTCTTGGGGTGGAATATCATACTCCGTCATAACTAGCCCCCAAAATCCTTTTACAATATCATCCACCAAAATAAAGTTAATCATGAATCATGGAGTGAGAAAATCATTTAGGATACTATATTCAACCAAAAAAATAATATGTGTATAGAAATCCCAAAAACTCCACCGGACCCTTCTCCCAAATGTGAAAAAAATGAGTTGACAAGGTTAGTCAGTTAATGATCACCCTTATATTATCACAATCCTTCAAAAACCAAAGATTTATATTAAATATATATATCAATATAATTTCCCACTTCTTCTCTATAACCTTATGATGTTGACTTTAAAATGTGGGAACATCGTGCTTCACCTTCACGTGATTCTAATTGAGGCACCACAAAATGAACACAGAAATAATTTTATTTATGCGTTGACACCAAAATTAAATTCTAATAACCTGATATATTTTGATTAGTTCTGGATAAACCATTAATTGGGTTCTTTGAAACTCTCTAAACACCTCATAACATTTCAATTCTAAAACCATTATCCACCCTTGGATGTGGATGGAGTTCTTCTAAATTTCAGAGAATCCATTGATTTCATCTTTATAGATAATAAGATATCAGAGAATATCATAATAAATATCTATAAGCTGGGGATCATTCAATCATTGAAGAATTTTAGGGAACAACACCATAAAAAAGTTAATAAATGTATCCTTCCCAAAAAAACCAACAACAATTAGGATAATTATTTAGCAGCCTACTACATCAGTTGAGCATGGGATTTTCTATTAAGTTAACCGGTGACTAGTTTTTCCTTAAGAAGAGTATAAAATATATAAATTTCATAATCCGTTAATAACTAAAATAGTTTATTCTTCCTCAAATTGAAGTCCCTATATTAATGGATATGGTCTATGAAGTATTGATTTATTAATATCATAAACAAGTCACTAATATTATAATCTATCTAAATATTCCAACTAAACACCTCCAATTATAGCTCCAAGTAATGGGTCATTTAATTTTTATTGTGTGTACTCAATTACTTGGACCCATAAGAAATAATATCTTATCTCTAAATTATCACAAAACCAATAATATACTCATTCCTCAAGTAACTATAGAATTTGGACACTATCAAATCTATACTCAAGCTCCTAAAAAATATATCTAATAATACTCATAAAAGTTGAATAGACACACATTTTTAGTATGTAAATCATAGGGTATGTATTAAATTATGATTATAATATGAATATGTAATAATATCTCACCAAAACAAGGAAACTAAGAACCTAAATAACCATTGTTTGTGTCTCTTGAGCCATAAAAAACTAATTTTTCATATGATAAAAAATGATTTCCTATTAAAAAATACCCAATGAAATGAACTTCAGAAATATATAAATTACATTTTTAGAGTTATTATTTATCTAAATCACAAAAAGTAAATCCAATAATATCATAAACACTTGGTGTGCTCCTCCTTTGACATAGAATAAATGATATTGTAATCTATGAAAAGTATAATGAACTAGTCTATGTATATTAAGAAAATCTAGTGTATGGGTCCCAATAACACCACATGGGTATTCATCAAGATAAAATACATCATTAAGAACTCATTTTGACCCTAAAAACACATAAATTCCAAATTTGGGAAATCCTATTCTAAAACCCAATGATATAGATAACCTTACTTGAGATTAATCTTTAAGAACTAATTTTATCCTTTAAATTGATAAATAGATCATTTATACTTGAAAGTGAGTATTTTTTGTTGACATACTTTTAATTCAAGTGGCTATAATCAATACAAAGACAAAAAAATCTATATGATTAGTTAGTGAAGAGAATTAGAGATAATAATGGGGATCCACTGGGTCTTATAAATGAATTTATAAAAAGATCCTACAACTGAAATTTCGTTATGTATTCCCATCCATGGGTATTTTATAAATTGGTTGAAATTCAAGAAGTATTTTAGTAGTTGTATTTGATTTGGATAAGATATTAAGATCTCAAGGACATGGTTATGTCAATATAGACTAAGGGGATGAGATATAACATTTAACCTACAATATATCACATGTATTGAGGTTTTCATTTTTTTACATGCTAATGTATATCAATTAATATGTTTTCAAATAAGACATTTCTATATGCTATGATAGATCAAATTTAAAGATGGTGAATATTACTGAATAGAATTTTAGAATATTAAAATTCATGGAAGCATCCTTTACATATAATTATTTTATACTAGACTTAATGAAATTCAATGAAAAGTGTTGGTGGAATTTTAGATCACGTTCAACCACATGATACTTGATGAGTTTCAAAAGTCAGATATTGAAAATCATAATTATTTGTGATTAAAGAAGAAAAAACTTTTATTTTAAGGGTAAGTAAGAATCTCTATGTTACAAATCATGTGGACTTGTTTATATGTTGATTAATACTATTGGATTATGGTCAATGCATTTTGAGTTTGAAGTTGAGAATTATTATGGAAGCAAAAATCTATTAAAGTACTAAAATAAAAGTACTTATATAATGTAAAATACTTTTTGTATTGTTTTGAAGAGATTTGTGATGGTTTTATATATTTATAAAGTCATTGAATTTGTTTTGAGATGAATTAGAGCAAATTGAGATGCATATAGATGTCTTGAAGATACAGTTTTCTTAGTTGAAGAAGTAATTAATTTTGGGTTAAAACAAACAAATTACAATATATTACATAATTTGTTCTTATTATAGAATATTAAAAAATTATTTAAGATCACTGTGAAACACAACATGTTCAAAATGATAAATTATAAAATCTAGTATTAATGCTATGATATGTAAAATTTATCAAATGGAATATACGATTTTATTCTTGATTCATAATATGTTTTATTTCATAGAGAAGATATATACTAATGTTCCAATTATAATTAAGATAATGGGAAACCACATTATGATCTGTAAGATATTTGGAAATTAAATTAGATTCAACAGTCAAGATAAAATTTTTTATATGGTACAAAATATACTCTGGGTGACACACAACATTTTGAAGACAACATATTAGAAATTCCATAGCAAAAAATTGGGAAATTATCTAAAATGCTATGATATGTATGTTATTATGGATGATACAAATTTTATCAAAAGTCATGAATGATATTTTATTGAGAACACAGAATATTTTCATTATAATAAAAATTATACTCTTGAGGATGTGGAATAAATTTTAGATCATTGGATAGATATATATGATATCCTATTTATTATGTATGGTTTAGTAGTTTGAAAAATGAAATGTTTTTGTAGACTTAAATAGATAATGTTGAGATGTTCATTTTGAATTAAATTTCAAGATTAAATTGATGGAGAGATGATTAATTCCATGTTATAAGGAGAAATAGATGAGAAGATATTGAGAGGCTCTTGGTGTTATCATTTTGGGATTTCAAATAGATGATTTAAATCATTTATGAAGATCAAAAATTTAGGTTTCATAAGATGAAATTTTATAATAGTTTTAAATAAAAATTACATGGACATATTTTTAATATGATTTTTCACACATTAAATAAGACAATTGGTGTGGGTATTTTTGTAAAATAAATTTTATAATCTCAACTGAATGACAAGGAGATGAGATCATGGGAATAATCCCACTTGATCAATTTTTTATTAAAGATTTTGGGGAAAGAATCCATGTTTTTAGTTGATATGATTAGTTTATGAAGTTAAAATGAATAAGAAAGTAAAATTGATCATTAATAAGAAACAATACATTATTTTTTTAAAGACCATATATATAGAATTAAGAGGTTGAGAGAAACTCAAAATTTTAAGAGGGAACAAATCTTGAGAATCTGGGAAGAAGAAGTAGGTATGTGGAAGAAACCATGGTTACCATTAAATTCTGATATAAAAAGAAGAATAAGAATAAGATATTTCATGAATTCCAAAATTGTGGCTACCTATTCATAATTTTTGTTTTATGGTTATTGATGATGATGTAGAAGATTGATGTATGAAGCTAAATGATTTTTCTACTATTGATTATACTCAAGGGATTGTATATCTTATGTTAAAGAAAATAAGGAAATGAAAATTAACAAGGTTTTTAGATACCTTGATTATTTTTAATACTGGGTTAAAAAGAGGGACCTATGTAAATTTTACTATATCAAATTATCTATTTAATATAAAGGACTCTGATTATTGAAGAAGGCAATATCAGTTGATGTAATAACTTCCCAAAGCCTGCTGATTATCTTGTTTATTTGTTATTTTGGTGGAACTATCATAAATGTATGAGAGATCATATAGAGGAACACTCATAATATTATAAAATACTTAGAATATATCATAGGATTTTTAAAAGAGAAAATTGGGGTTATTAATGACACCTTCTCCACCTATATTTAATTTACTATAATAATGGATATCTATATCTCAGACTCTAACCAAATATGAAAATTAATAGATACCCACATTGGGATTAAAACATGTAAAAATATAGTATGTTTCTATTATTTCTTATTTAATAATTTTCATGTGATATGGTGCATTGGAAATCTATAAGTAGATCAATTCACCCCAATAGGAGTGGAATTTCAAATATATACATAGGAAATTAAAATTGAAAAGGACAATTTAATAAAACTAGTTCACATTGATTAACTCCCTCTCATATTAGTTTGTAATTAAAAATAATTGAAAACTTATACTAGTATCAGAGTGCGTTATACCTATGATTGGAAATAATATTTTTCCCAGTTATTTTCTATGTTATATATGAAGTGTATATTTGAAGATGATTGAGTGTTCCTTATTTTAAAAAATATAATTTTTTTATTTTAAACCCTTAAGAATTTTAAAAAGAAATAGGCTAATAATATTATTAATTTATTGAAGAAAATGTGGTTACACCACTAATTAATGGTAATAAAGTTGTTTTTTATCAGTTAAATCTGTTGAGAATCATAATCTTGAAAAATCAAAACAAGGTTTCGATATGAACGTTCCTAATAAATCACTTTCTAGTTTTTCAATTTAACAAAAGTATTATTTAAATAATTTCTTTGTTGTAGTTATCACATATATATTTGAGTTTATCAAGGGACTATTTGATAAGAAATTATAGTTGGAGTTTAAAGTCGATGCAATGTAACAAGCATTGGTAGGATGTTTACAATAGTGAAACTCTATTATAAAAATTATTGAATACAAAGAACAATCATCACTGATACATAAACACAAGTTCTAATTGGATGAATATTAAATGTGAAATTTCATTTATGTGAGATTTTTGACACACAAAACAAGTGAAGTGGGGATTCAAGCACTAGAAGAAATAATAATGGGACTCTATGGATTTAAAAAATACATAGTTAGAAATCAAGTCTAAAAGGATAACAAAGATTGATAATTCCTTGAAAGATAATTTTCAATTGAATGAAGATCAATATTAGAAGATAATAAAAGAATGTGAAGATAGAGTGAAATATTTGAAATATCATAAAATCACTTAAAATCATAAGTATCGTGAGTTGAAAGTAAAAAAATTGAAGGTGACACAAGATGAATCTTTACATGGAGATAAAACTATATGTCTTGCCATAAATGTTTTTGATAAGTTTATTTCTTCTACAAAGGCTATTTATTTTAGAAATATGTCTTGAATAGTAATTTACTATGAATTTATCATGTCTGAGAAATCATAAGAGTAGTAATCATGAAACACTCTCACCTAACTAGAGTTGATAGGAAAATAGTTTCTAGTTTGATAATTAAATCATAACGCTATTTATCTCACTAAGGAGTTATGTAAAAAAGAACTTATTCCCATATTTATTTGTTTTTTAATTCTTGGTTCATAAAATTGAATGATATGTATGTAAACAATAACTAGAATTCTAAGAAAGTATAACAATAAGGAGTATTTTCCCTCATGGAATGATTTTATTGGTTTCATGATTCCTTCTTACAATATTTAAAATAGTATTTGAAATATATTCTCAGTTTAAATTTTAAATAAGGAAAATTGTGATTAATATTGATAGATATTTTCCCTATAGGGAGAGTTATATTGAAAAATTACATGATTTTTTTTTTGAATTTTGGTTTTTTGGGAAAATATAATGTTAAGGTATGGTAAAGACACTTTACTATAAATTTTTTGACTAAATAAATTTCTATTATTAATGGGGAACTTTCCTTTGATGATTAATGTATGATATTTGGGGAGATATCAAATTATTGTTGATTTTTGTTTTGTTGAATTTAGTGAATATAACAACTTTATTTTTTTTCAACTACCCCTGGAAAGAGATATCTGATTTTCTATAATATGTTGGAATGTTTTATGGATGATGTTGATGTTTATGTTAGTTAATCTTATTTTATACACCAAGATAGTCCATGTAGACTTATAGTTGACTAATTTATGTCTTATTTATTAGTGAAATGTAATGTCATCCTTCACTCATGTTTTTCCAATTTTACTAAGGAGGAATAGATAAAATTTCTATTATAGTTAAATCATGACATGAGTATGAATATCACTTTAATATTGAATCTTTATATTTATTTTCAATAAGTTGGATAAGTAAGACATGAACTATATTAACTTTAGGTTTATTAAATATTAAAATGGGTATTCACAATAATCCAAAAGGGTATGTTGAAATGACCAAAGGATTGAATGTGTTTTATTTGTTACCAATTTGAGATGAATATCTTGAAAAGTTGGTAAATTAAATATATATTACAAGAATGGGTGGGAATTGGGAAGTTACAATGGATAAAATTTAGTGAAGATATATTCTATTATACATGGTGATGAAGATCCATTCATAATTTTTTAGTAGAGACAGTTTGAGATTTTTTCATAGATTGAAAATAAATATAGAGACTACTACTAGTTGGTGTTTTTAAAAATTGAGATTCATGGAAGTAAACTTTATATCATATGATTGGTGATATATAATTAATGATATTTAATGATAGGTGCTAAAGTGAAAACTCATATATACACTGACACTAAGAGGGTGGGTGAATTAGTGTGAACTAGTTTTATCGAATTATATTTAATATTTCAAAAAATACTCTCAATATTCAATCCTCCACACATTTTTGGGTGAATTGATTAGCTTATTGATTCCTAACACACCAAACTACATGGAAAGTGGAAAATAAGGAATAAAAAAAGCGCTCGATATTTTTACAAGGTTCTATCATAATTTCATCATCTACTCATTTATATGTTTTTCTGGTGTTTGAGATATATACACCCACAAGTATAATATAGTTAATATAAGTAGGAATGTTTTCATAATTAAACCCAAAGATATCTCCTAAAAATATTATATAGTCTCCTGATAGTTTTATAATATCTTGATTATTTTATTATACTTTCTCCTATAAGTATACAATGGCCCCTATGTCAGTAATGACCAAGATCTTCAATGTCTGTTTGGATGTCACTAATTCAATTTATATGATATTTTTACTCAATCAGAGTATTTACAAATAAATATATATTATAATATAATAGAATTCATTCCGATATCATTATCTAAACTCAATATTTATAATGATTAATGCATATAAATAATAGGTTCCTCAACACTACCTTTTTCATATTTAATATGAGATCTTTAAATAACAATGTATAATCAGTAAAAATTTCATCACATTAATGCATATTTTAATCTTATTAGTATTATTCAAGAACATCCACACATAGATTATTAACATGCATCAGTAGTGTCAGAATTCCTAAAATATATACTTCTCTTTATTATTTGTATTCTTTGATATAAGGGCATTGTAGGGTTGGCCTTTACCCTTTCTTCTTCTTATTCATCAATAATAAATATTTTCCCTCTCTGAATATCATTATAATATCTAATTTTCATTATTAAATATATTGGGAATTCATTAAAATATAGTATTTGTTTCCTAATCACACTCACATATACTTTCTTCTAATTATTATATTACTAAAGTCAACTTAGTAATAGTTCATTTGGGGTTTTCCCCCATGATCTTTAATCAACAACTATTTAGGTGGGACTGCCTCCTTGATTTCTGATCTTTCTCATTTTTTAAATATTTGTTAATTAATATTTAAAAAATGACCCCATGAGCTATCATATTCCATGTTTACATGATCCTATTTATAATATTATCATATAGTACTCATTTAAAGTTGGCCAAATTTTCATTCTGATAAACCACACTTTTTAAATTGTATGAATAATTTAAAATCCAAATATTTAAAATCCCATAATCCTCAAAAAATATTCTCTTAATATCTTATAATTTATTTCTCTGTTAAATTATATTGAATAAAGGATAGATCAACAATATTATGATATTTAATCCATGAATATTAGATGAGAATCATTTGATTCTATTCATATTTTTAATGTATTTTTCAAACTAATAAGACTTATATAATAATTAAAATATAATACATATCTCTTTAGCATGATCAAATATCTTATGAATCCTCAATAATATCATATGTATTATCCTGAGTATCTTATGTGTTCTAAAAAAATATTATGCATGCCTTTGCATATCTTTTGTATCAGGTTGAATATCATATGCATCATAGTAGGTCAGATACTTTTCCAATTTCACTCCCCAATATCTTTTAAATTATATTTAAAATGTTATGTCTCATATAGACTATATTATGTACCAATTTGAAACTTGAATTTTAAATCACATGTATTCTATAAATATCTTACATGTCATATTGTGGATTTTTTCTTTTGATTTATTTTCACTTGATATTTTTCCACCTCACGACCTCTGCTCCGTCACGACACCCCTGTGGCCGAGCCACTCTGCGCCACCCATGGCCACAGCGCCCCGTGGCTTTACCACCTAAGGCCCTACAACACTGTCCAAGCCCGCCGCCGTCTAGGCAAAGCCTCCACCACCATCCGTCGAGCCACCGCCGTCCTGCCAAGTCGCGACCTTCCGAGACGCCCCGACCGCGCAGCCCACGGCCCTCCGAGACGACACTGCCGCGCCGCCCGTGACCCTCCTCGCCGCCCCGGCCGCTCCGCCCGCAATTCTCGGAGCTGCTCCAGACAAGCCGCCCGTGTCCCCGAGCCGCTCCGGCAGAACCGCCCTCTACCCCGAGCCGCTCCGGCCAAGCATCCCCACAGCCCCGACCCGCTCCGGCCGAGCTGCCCTGCGGCTTCCACCCTCTTGGCCGAGCCGCCCCTGCCGAGTCAGCCTACGGCCTCGCGCCATCCACATCTGAACCCCCGTGGCCCCTTGCGGCCTATCGGACCGCTCAGTGGGCTAGTCTGAACTTAGCATGCCGATACGAACCCAACGGGCCAGGCCATACTACGGGCCGGGTCACTCCGACCGGGTCGGACTGGACCCTAGCCCACTACAACCAAATTACTTTTTTTGGCCATAACATTGGAACTGGAAGTCCATTTGACGAACCTTCAGTGTAGCTAAAATTCATAGTGTGAGACTGTCCCTCTGAGTATACCCCACTAGAGTTTTGGATTAAGATGGGAAACAGTCAGGTTGGATCGAAAACGAATCCAACTGGGTCCCCGGCACTAAAAGGCTAATAACTCACATATCGAGTGTTCTATTGACGCGTCATCTATTGCGTGAGACCTATATGATGTGATGGAACTTTTAGATACTTATTTATGGGACTTCATGGTAGTTGGAGTATCGACCAGGAGCTCATGGAGCAGATCCTCTCGGAGACGAGCGAGTATAGTGCAGGAACCCAGTAGCTGGATGAGACTTGACGACTACTGACCTTTTCAAAATGGAGTGACTTGAAAGTCCCAGTGGGGAGGACCTCTGTGTGACACAACTGAACCATAGTGGGGAGTGTCTCTGTGTGAGGCGACAGACCCACAATACACGACATGAGGTGTATCATAGAAGGCCACAATGTGGAGCACCTCTTTGTGACATGACATTCCCATGGTACTCGACAGGGGAAGTATCTCAGCAAGTCATGAGGGGGAGCGCCTCAGTGTGACGCGGCAGACCTACGTCACTCAACAGGATGTGTACCTCAGTAGTCCAATGTTTTGGGAAGAACCTATGTATGACGCGTTAGGCTCACTATACTCGATAGAGGAGGGGATCTCTAGCATCCTACATTTTTGACGATGTGACTGGGGATGTTACTTGTTATTACTAGTAGAATAAATCATGGTGTGAGTGGATTCAGTATCTTTGGGTTTTCCTAATGATTGAGATGGATTACTTGATAACATAGGTATATGTATGGGCATATACCTAAGTAGGGTTATTTGTTGATTTCAAACATTGTGGATTATCCTTGGTTGTTTTTGTGAGACCTTGAGGGTCTCAGGGTCCCTACTGAGTATCGTTATACTCCCCCCTGCATGGGCTATGCCCGCACCTTATTGTGTTGGATGCAGATGACAGATACCACAGACTGAGGCTTAGAGTACCAGGACTGGATGGTGCCTGGAGGTGGACCATACGAAATGTTTGTACACAGAGGAGACGAGTAGACGTGGAGTGCTGAGAAGGGGATCTGTACCAACCCTTCAGGTAGGAAACTCAGAGGACGATCTAGTAGTAGTCATTTCTCTTTCTTCAGTTGTTTTGTATTTCAGTTGTACATGAACCATTACTGTTGATCTTGTATTCTTGACCCTTTTACTTTCATTACTCTTTTGGTTATACAATTTGCTTGTGTTCGTATCTTGCTCTGTGCTTGGTTTCATGAGTTTACAGGTCATAAAAGCAATGGCTTCCCAGTTTTAGGGAAAATGCCTTTCAATGCTAGTCACTAGCCCCTGGCCTATGGAAGGTGGGCTTGGGGTAGTCACGACAAGAGCCCCGGGGAATGAGTCGTGACCAATTAGTATCATAGGATTCAGTTCTACCATAGAACATATGACTCTGATCTTTCTTTTAAGGGCAATAGTGTTAAGTGTAGTGTGTGTGGTTATCAGTTTAGGGAATCCAGTGTTGGTGCGACGACCGATGTATCCATACACAAGGACCCTGACTTCTGATTTCTAGCTTAGTGCATGAAAACACTGATTGTGTGTGAGTTTAAAAGAGTTTTCTTTGTTATATCTTGAGTCAGCTCACCACGAATAAATTTTTGACCATGGCACACCAGTTTCTTTTTAGGATGCCTCCACGCAGACATGCAGCTAGGGTTTCGAGAGTTGTACGCACTGATAGCCCCCCCCCTGAGTGATGAGGCCTCGGTGTAGGGCCCCCATTCCGTAGAGGAACCAGCGGAGGCACCCGTGGTACCATTAACCATTGTGCCACCAATTACCCCAGCCCCAATAGCAGAGAGTGCACGCTGCTTGAGCGCGTTGCATGAGTTCTAGTGCCAGAGGCCACCCAGGTTTAGTGGGGAGACGGAACCACATGCATCTAAGGATTTTCTGGAGGCTGTAGTGAGAGTCTTTCGACTAGTAGGGACACCAGCAAATCTCATGGTTATCCTTGCCGATAACCTTCTATAGGCAGCAATAGGCAGATGGTGGAGCATGATGCTCTAGGTCAACGACGAGGTGTTACTTCTTTGGGCAGACTTTGAGAACCTGTTTCGGGCAGCGTTTGTCCCAGCAACTCTTTTCATAGTGCGTATACAAGATCTTCTTCATCTGAAGCAGGGTAGCATGACTGTAGCTCAGTACTCATTGAGGTTCACTGAACTCTCACGCTACTTCATAGATATGGTCCGAGTCTGATTCTTCAGGGCCCGAGCCTTCGAACAGGGACTCATGCAAGAGATCAGGGCTTTAATGATCTCACTCAGCATCCCGATGCAAGAGGGGGTGTTAGAGAGAGCCGTCATAGTGGAGAGTTTCCTTGATGAGTAGTCACCAACAGCGAGACCCACCACTAAATGTCATGTAGTAGATTCTTCTTCATTTGGCAGTAGACAGATGACACAGAGGTCCAAGAAGACCATATGTACAGGTGGACGATAGCATGATTTAGGATCGGTTGTGTGGGGAACCTGAGGCAGAGCCAGTCATACCAGGAGCGAGCTGTGTTACACTTGCGGATGGTAGGGCCACTTGGATCGTGATTGTCTGACCCGCTGTATAGATGATCAAAAGAAGGTTGAGGGAGATCCTAGGCAGTGTTAGAGGTTTGACCAAGGAGTTCCACAAGGAGCAGGCAGACATGGAAGAGGAGTTTCCTGTACAACTGGTGGTGGGAGACGTTTCGGGATGTTACTGGCACCACCACCAGGAGGTCCACCCCGACCGCATGGAGTAGGTGGACAAGGTAAATCTCAGCTCCAAGCAGCTGAGGCCTATGATCACGGTGCTCCAGAGATAATATGAGGTACAATCTGTGTCTACTACACCTTAGATGCAGTTCTTATAGACACAGGTGCAGTCAATCTTTTATTTCCACCGCCCTCGTTGGAGCTCGAAAATTCTTATGGAGCTGGTGGCTCGATCCTTATGGTAAGATACTTCTACAGGAACGGATTCGACGATCACACACTGGTGTTGGCAGTGTGAGCTTACTATATGAGGAGAGATCTTTGACTGGGATCTCCTAGTAGAAGCATCAATACCTTACGATGTCATCTTGGGTATGGACTAGTTATCTACAGTCCATTCTCAGATTGACTGTATTAGGCACAATGTGCGGTGTGTCCTGACGGATGGGACTAGGTTTACCTTTACTGACGAGAAGGGAGCCTATGAAACATAGGATGGACTTACCTGGAGGAGAGTGAAGCCGATCACTCATTAGTTGGATAGCCTTACCCTTAGAGCAGTTGATGTGGGGATCCATGTTATCCTGTAGTGGTGGACCAGTACACGGATGTCTTTCCGAATGATGTTCTAGGTCCACCTCCTCACAGAGAGGTGGAATTTTACGTTGACTTGTACCCCGGGACAACACCGATATCTACACCAGCATATCGGATGGCTTCCATGGAGCTTCACGAGCTGCGGGTACAATTAGAGGAATTTTAGGGGAAGGGATTCATCCGGCCCAGTGTTTCTCCCTAGGCATCCCCGATTTTGTTCGCCAAGAAGGTGGATGGGTGCTTGAGGCTTTGTGTTGATTATCAGTGCCTGAACCAAGGGAAGGTGAATAACAAGTACCCACTCCGGAGGATTGACGACCTCTTTGATCAGTAGAATAGAGCACGGTGGTTCTCAAAGATAGACCTCAGATCAGGCTATCTCCAGCTTAGAGTGAAAGACGTGGTTTTGAAGAAGACAAATTTTAGATTTTGTTATGACCATTACGATTTATTGGTTATAACATTCGGTGTATCCAACGCTCTAGTAGTGTTCATGGGTCTCATGAATAGGATATTTCATCCATACCTTGATCGCTTTGTAGTAGTTTTCATCGATGACATTCTGATCTACCCGGATACTATGGAGCTACATGCCTATCATTTGCAGGTAGTACTGGATACACTCAGAGAGTACTCGCTTTATGGTAAGCTCTCGTAGTGCTAGTTTTGGATATGAGAGGATCACTTTCTGGGGCATGTCATATCAGAGGCTAGAGTTGTTGTGGATCCAGTGAAGATTGAGGCGGTACTTTCTTGGGAGCCACCCAGAAGTGTGATAGAGATTCAGAGTTTCCTGGGTTTGGATAAATACCACCAGAGGTTTGTTCTAGACATCTCTAGAGTTGCAGCACCAATATCAGCATTGATGAAGAAGGGGAAACCCTTCCTTTTGTATGATAAATGACAGCGGAGTTTTCAGGAGCTGAGATAGAGGCTTATTAGTGCCCCCATCTTGAGGCTTTCAGAGGAGGGAATAGGGTACATAGTCTACTACGACGCATCAGGGACTGGACTCAGATGTGTCCTGATGCAGGACCAAGAAATGATTACATATGGTTCTCAACAGTTGAGACAACATGAGCAGAACTACGCTACCTAGGACCTGGAGTTAGCAGTAATGGTCTTCGCCTTGGAGATGTGGTGACACTATCTGATGGGCGAGCGCTTTACAGTGTACTCTGATCACAAGAGTCTCAGGTATAGATTCTCCCAGAATATCCTAAACCCAATACAATGACGATGGATTGGGTTCCTCCTGTACTATGACTTTGAGATAGTCTATACTCTTGGGAAGCGGAACGTTGAAGCGAATGCACTCAGTAGGAGGTCTGGTATACAACTACTAGGCGAGGAGACGAAGAAGTTGACTGATTTATAAATATTCATTATGGATAGAGATGAATCATATTTTCTTCAGTCTCTTACAGTCACTCCCCCAATTCTTCTGCGAGTCAGGGAGGTGCAACGTGGGGATTCTAACTGCGAGACACGATGTGCTTAGATATCCATAGGACAAGCACATGATGGATTTTCTGAAGGTGGGGAGAACTTCATCCTCTTTACAGTATGTACAATGGTACAAGATGAAAACACTGGTGGACATGAATAAAGAAAGCTGTTGCAGAGTTTTTCTCTCGATGCCTCACTTGTCAACAAGTGAAGGCAGAGCATCTAGTACCTGCAGGCTTGGTTCAGCCTTTAAAGGTCCCAGAATGGAAGTGGGATGTGATATCCATGGGTTTTGTGAGAGTACATCCACGTACATCCAGGGGTCATGACTCGATTTGTGTGATCGTTAACCGACTCACAAAGTTGTCCCACTTCCTACTGATCAAAGAGAAGGGTTAATTAGAGAGCTTGGGACCCCTCTATGTGCTGGAGATTATACGGTTACATGGAGTACCCTTGAAGATTATCTCCGATCGTGATGCACATATTACTTCCCAACTATGGAAGGGGTTGTAGGGGGCTTCTAGGATGAAACTTATTTTAAGCACTTCCTTCCATCCTCAGACGGATGGCCAGATTGAGCGGACCATTTAGACCCTCGAGGACATGCTGCATACCTGTGTCCTCGACTTTATTCACTATTGGGGGGATCAATTGCCTTTGGTGGAGTTTTCAAACAACAATATCTATCACTCCACCATTAGGATGGAACCTTTTGGGGTGTTGTATGGGTGACCTTGCAGATCACCTTTGTGCTGGACTGACCCAGAGGAGTCAACACTCGTGTGACCAGAGATGGTATGAGCTACCATAGAGAAGGTGAAGATCATCCCGAAGTGGATGAAGACTACACAGAGTAGGCAGAAGTCGTATACCGACAGGAGACGGAGACCTTTGGAGTTCGAGGATGGTGACCACGTCTTTCTACGGGTCTCACCTTGATGAGGTTTATGGAGATTTGGATGAGGTGGCAAGTTATATCCAAGATTTATCGGACCTTTCCAGGTCCTCAGCAAAGTTGGTGAGGTGGCATAACGCTTAGCTCTTCCACCTCAGTTGCACTGGGTGCACGACGTCTTCCACGTATCCCAGCTGAGGAGATACGTGCACGACCCTTCTCACATCATCGACCATGGAGAGATGGACGCCGACGATGGGGTGACTTTTACAGAGGTTCCAGTAGAGATTAAGGATCAACATGAGTGGGTCCTTTGTGGATGGTTGATACCTCTAGTGCGTGTTCGCTGGCAGCACAGGAACCTCCGGGAGAGCACATGGGACTGGGAGGCTCAGATGCGTGCTCATTACCCCCACCTGTTCCCTTAGTTTGAGTTGTGGATTACGGGGAAGTAAAGCCCTGAGGTGGGGAGAATTTAACGACCTGAAATTTTCATGTAATTGTTTTTAAATATATGAGAATTTTATGAGTCCGTGAAAATTGACGGCAGAGGATTCCGAGCCCAGAGTGCCCAAAATGAATTTCTGAACTGTTTTTTGTGTATGTTCAGAAAACGTACGAGTGAGTTTCTATAACTTTTTAACCGGTGCTCGTAAATGAAATCTGAGGGCACCGTTGAAATCGCAGTGCTGATATTTTTTTAAGAAGACTTTCATCTCAATGACAGTTGATCGAGGGTGAATGTTAATTTATGGATTTTTTCTGGAAATAATAAAAAAGTATAATCACATTTTATTTAATTTATTGTAACCACCCATATGGATATTTCACAGGTGGGGACCACCTGAATTAAAACCTCCCATGAGAGGTTATGAAGGTGGGGACCACCGATCCTAACCTCCCATGAGAGGTTATGGTGGTGGGGACCACCCGAGGTCTGAAACCTCTTGAACTCCCTATTAAGTGGGGAGAAACCTCTTCAGCTCCCCACTTAATTATGCCAACCCTCCCCATTATTTATTATGCCGCCCTCCCTTAATTAATTTTTGTGCCAACTTCATCAATTAATTATGTGGATCCATCTTAATTAATCCAATTTGAAATTGTTCCAACAATTATAAATTTGGGAAGCACAATATTTGGCCATTTTCATTTTGGGTAAAATGCTTGGCAAAAGGGAGAGTTTTTGGAGAAAGAATTCCAATGAAGAATCACCTCCATCGAAGAACGTTAATCTGACGAACGAGCTCGGGATCAGAGGCATGTGACGGGCACGACGGACGTCGAAAACTTCAACTTCTCTCTTCGTCATCAAAAATCAAATAATATAGGGGTTTAATTTGTGTAGGATTATATTCCCATGTTCTTCCCTTTGTAAAACACAGTATGCAGATGATTTCTTTTGTGGGTCAGGGAATAAATCGATGAGGGAGGTTGTAAAGCTTGATGTTCTTCTTCAACTTCTTGTTGAGCCATATGAAACCACCTTAACACGGAGGGTACATGCTAAAAAAACATTGCCCGAGTCATTTTCAAATATTGTGATGATTTTTGGGGTTGAATGTTACAAAGGCGACGATGCAATGAAACTGACCCGCAACCCCCACCTTGCGACCTCTGTGCCCTCGCGACACCCCCACGACCGAGCCACTCCACGACACCCACGACCACCGCTCCCCGCGGCTCCGCCACCCACGGGCCCGCCACGCCTCCCACGGTCACCGCCATCTGGGCCGATCTGCCACTGCCGACCAGGTCAAGCCGCCGCCACCGTCCGCTGAGCCACTGCCGTTTGTTGAGCCGCCACCGTCCTGCCAAGCCGGGGCCTTTTGAGCTATCCTAGTCGTGCCGCCATTGGCCTTCCGAGCCACCCCAACTATGCCGAGCCACCCCGGTCGCGCCTATCATGGCCCTCTGAGCCGCTCAGGCCGCACTGCCCGCGGCTCTTCGAGCCGCTCCGGCCAAGCCACATGCGGCCCTGACCTTCTCCGGCCAAACCGCCTGGGGCCGCAAGCCGCCCCATAGCCCCGATCCGCTCCGGTCGAGCCACCCCGCGGCCTCCACCCTCCTGGCCAAGTCACCCCGATCGAGTCTCCCTGCAGCCACGTGTCATCCATGGCTGAACCCCTGTGACCCCTCATGGCCTGCCATGCCAGACCCAGTGGGCCGGGTCGGTGTGATCGGGTCTGACCATACCCATGGCCACTATGACCCAATTACTTTCTTTTGGGCATAACTTTGGCACCAGAAGCCAATTTGACGAACCTACAGTTGCACTAGAAATATTAGATCAAGATGGTACCTTTGAGTATATCCCACTGGATTTTTGGATTAATATGGGGAACAGTCAGGTTGGATCGAGCACAAATCCAACCGGGCCCCCGGGACTAAAAGGCTAACAACTCACAGACCGGGTGTCTGATTGACGCACCATCTGTTGCGTTGAGACCCCTATGACGTGACAGACCATTGAGATACATCTTTGTGGGACTTCGTGGCTGTTGGAGTATCGAACAAGAGCTCGTGGAGTGGATCCTCCTAGAGACGAGCAAAAATAGTGTGGGAACCCAGTAGCTGGCTGAGACTTGACGACTGCTGACCTTTTCGACTTGAAGTGAGATGACAGACCCAGTGGGGAGCGTCTATGTGTGACGTGGCAGACCCATGGTGGGGAGAGCCTCTATGTGATGCGGCATACCCATGGTAAACGACAAGAGGAGTACTTCAGCATGCCACTGTGGGGAGCACCTCTGTATTACGCGGCAGACCCACGGTACTCGACAGGAGGAGTAACTCAGCAAGTCACAAGGGGGAGTTCTTATGTGTGACGTGACAGACCTATGGTGGGGAGCACCTATGTGTGACGCATTAGACCCATAGTACTCGACATGAGGTGTACCTCAGCAGTCCAAGGTTTCTGGGATACACCTCTGTGTGACGTAGTAGGTGCACTATACTCGATAGAGGAGGGGATCTCCAGCAGTCGATGTGTTCGACGATATGACTGGGGATGTTACTTGTTACTACCCCTAGAATAAATTCTAGTGTGATCTGAGTTAGTATATCTATGTTTTCCACATGATTGAGATGGATTACTTGATAACTTAGGTATATGTATGGGGATATACCTAAGAAGGTTTATTTGGTGACATAAAACATTGTGGTTTATCCTTGGTGGTTTTTGTGAGTCCTTGAGGGTCTCGGGGTCCCTGCTGAGTATCGTTATACTCACCCATACATGGGCTATGCCGATACCTTGTTGTGTTGGATGCTGAAGACGGAAAATGCTAACTATGGCTAAGAGTACCAGTATTGGATGATTCTCAGAGGTGTACTATACGACATGTCGGTACGCAGACGAGAAGGTGGATGTGGAGTGCTGAGGAGGCGATCTATACCAACCCTTTATGTAGGAACCTAAAAGGACGATCCAGAAGCTGTCTTTTCTCTTTCTTCAGTTGTTTTGTATTTCAGTTCTACTTGTACCTTTACTATTGGGCTTGTATTCCGACCCTTTTACTTTCTGCACTCTTTTGGTCATATAATTTTCTTGTGTTCTTATCTTGCTGTGGGCTTGGTTTCATGAGTTTACAAGTTATAAAGGCAATGATTTCCCAGTTTTATGGAAAACACCTTTCAGTACTAGTCACCAGCCCCTGGCTTATAGAAGGCAGGCTTGGGGTAGTCATGACACGAGCCCCGGGGGACGGGTCATGACACTCATTGTTTCCATGATAATGTCCTAAGAAAATGTCTCTCTATTATGATTAAACTCACACTGACTAAAGTTACAAGTTAGTGGATATTCACCTCTAGTGTGAGTCTCTAGATAAATTTTTAGGTTTTGTGGGTCTATTGAGATATATTCACTTTGAAGAAAGAATACAATAATAAACAAATGACTCACACTATAATCATTTATTATGAGTGTAAAAGTAGAGAATAATCAAGTCATACCTTGAAATATGTGGGACATACCCTACTTGATGAACTATATTGCCTACATCTAACATGTTCCTTTATACCCTACACTCTATTACTTTTTTGGTATTTTTAGTGGAGCTGGTGGTGTTAGTGGATAAAAGCGTCTTCCACACCTAGATTCTGTGGCACCCCCATCTCCTATTCTATAACATCCTTTAGAAGGGAAACCTCATCTAGATTTGGGTAGTCCTTGCTCTTTTAACTTTCTATATATGTGATGCTCATACACTATGCCTTAGTAGATATCATTTTCTATTTATATGATGGGTTAAACACAATCCATGTATATTATATTTCCACAACCATAAAAATAACTACTCCCAAGATGTGTGAAACTAACATGGAATCCCCCTTCTATTTAGCTTTAATCCTAGGATAGTGAATGTTACTAACTTTGATTACATAATCCAATTAGTTTTCATAGACTAACCACTACAAATGACTATACTTTTAAAAATTATGAACCAATCGTAAAACCATACTTAAATCTTCTTAAAAAATATCAATCTTCATGAAAAAATATAAAGAACTACCATATGATAGAATATAGAAAGGTATGTCCCCACCCTATATATCCCAATGAAGGACTTACTCATACTTCCTAGACCAAGGATAGCCTTTATAGATCATATCCTGAGAGTATCTCATGATTCCCTTGAGCCTTAAAATATATAGAGAATCCTTTATCCTACCTTACTAGAGGTCAAAAATCTCTTGTACTCACACCATTTATAACATCAGTTGAAGACACTTCTCTTCGAGTAAGCACTAAAACATAACTTGGGTAGCATAACCATATCATGATTTTTCAGGATCAAGGAACCCCAATTACCAGATATTTTATAATTAAGACTCATAGAATGAATCCCATCTACATGGTGGGTGTACGTACTAGAAAAATCATAACAAATAGACTCTAACCAATTCTCTATTTTTTGGGGATATTGATCACCTTGAAAAGTAAGAGGCTGTTATCTATAAAACTCATGAAGCACACTCAATATTTTAGTAGCCTCATCTTGAATTACGAGGGTTATAATATGTATTATGGTTTGGTCAAACCTATTCCCAATAGGTGGAAGATTAATTATTTTCTCAAATGGTTTTGGAAATACCTCCTCATCAGGTCCTTATATTAATTCCTCATCACTCAACAAGTCAATGATGAGAGCTTGTATCATTGGAATAGGATCAATATGTCCCTCACTCTAAAACTTATATGGTTGTATACAGTATAGAATCTTATATTTGAAAATATATACCCAGGATTGTTATATCACATGTAAGAGATTTGAATCATGAAGAGCATGAATTGATGTCAAACTAACAATCCTAATGTTTCACATAACATCCCATTTAAACCATGCAATAGTTTTCTTAGAATTTTTTGTTGGAAAACTAGTTATTAGAGTCCCGATAAAAGGATACATGATCCATCCTCCCCAATCAATTTTTACCTTGGATTATTAATTGAACTCATGTTTGCTTAAGATGTTTCCCTAAGTATCCCAAAAAAATCACCATATTATTTCTATATTTAAAATATGACACTAAGACTTGAACGACTCTGATGCTATTATAACATGACTCAACCCCCTGGGACCCCAATAGAGTTGAAATTAAGCCACGTGTCCCATCATACCACCACCTGAAATAGGTTAGGGGATGGAAAAAATCACCAAGAATAAATTTCACATATATGGTGGGTCTTAGCCTATAACCTATACAAAACCACACTTATATGGAAAGTATATATATAAATTAAAACAACACACTTAAACAAACAAATATAAACTAATAATATACAACATGCATGAAACTCATGATACATATCCCATCAAAATAATAAAAACTAACACTAATAATCAAATAAAAATAAAAATTCCTAACTCATGATCAAAAATACCAACCATGAATAACTAAGACTGATGAAATACACATCACATCATCATCTAGATAGGTTCCACATGAAATGAACACCACTAAGATCATCTAATAACATGTTAAATATTCTCTAAGATCACAACCAAACTGTTTAGTATCTATAAAAAACAGAATGTGTGTGGGAATGGTTCTAGTGCATGATTGATTATAAACATACCTAATAAAAAACCTAAAAATATAATGGAGACACATGATATCAATGTAATTTAGAATGGTGTAAACCCATTCATTCCATAATAGATCAAGTCAAACAAAGACTCATGGGATCTCTATCTTCAAATATTCTCTCTAAAGATGATGTATACCATAGGAAACCAAAAATACTCTAAACAGCTATAGGACCTTTTTATCTAAGATATCCAACTTCATTCACTTTCATATCATCCCTTTGTAGTATCAGTTAGAGAACCACACCTTATAGAAGAGTGAACATTATTCGAGGGGGGTACTGACCCCTATGGTGTATACATTGAATGAGGGGGTTACTTAATCCATTTTCAGAGGAACCATGAACCTTCATTAAAGGGAATAACCTACTCCACAATTTATATTTGGTAAATGTACCATGGTATCTGTATTATTCCTTGAGGGTTACTATCTTTGTGTCTTCTCTAACCATATCACCCACTCTCTATCATGTCTATATATGTAAAAGGAAATAAAAATAATCTACTTATTCTGAAACTATACCCATATGAAAAAGTGATTTAAAATATCGCGTCCTAAATAATAAAACACTCATAATTGACAGATTATGCATATAAAACCTACACCTGGGCATGAAAGTATGAAGAAATATGAGAACATCCTAGTATATGGAATGAAATCTGAAGTTGGTGGGATACATGCCTTTTATGTAGCTAATAAAATTACGTTATTGTCAAATTCATATAGGATTGACCTAGATGGAATTCCATGATGGGTTATATAGTATGTGGGAAAATTGAGTAAGCTAGACTTGTATTGATGCAAAAGTTCTTGTCCTATACCAGAGTACATGAAATATTCTTTTTGGTACATGGGGTGTGGAAGAAAATGGGATGGTTGATGTGTACATATGGTACATGTTGAGGCATACCTATAGTTTCACATGGATTGGTCAGAGAATCACTCAAAATGTGGGGCGGTGTGACTAATTGGCATGTATCAATGGTACACATTTAGTTATCTAATTCACTAAACATGATGTATATACTAGGATTCACTATGTGTGGGACTGATTCATTAAATTTGAATGAACTTGTGTATACATTATGGAATTATTCCCCATGATATATGGTGTTTGACCAAAAGTAAAACACTTTATTACATTTATTAGGGAATGTGTACCATAGATCCATGAGATGAAAAATACATAACATGTTATATAGAGGACTATACATAGTGTAGTCACATTTTCTATATCTTGAACACATAATTCATAGGGTTCTGATCTATGAACATTGTCTCCAACTGTACCTCTTATTGATACACTAATATAGTCTAATAATCACATCCACAGAGCCTCCATCGAACCTAACTAGAGCTTCATTATCTGTATGTTGTCATCACCATTCATTTCCACCATCTTCCATCATCAAAGACATTCTCATAACCGCACCATAATCCCATATCCTTGAATTCACATCCAATTTAGAAACCCAATCTACCATATGTTATTTAAATGTGACACATATTTTATATTTTTGATCTATTGGGAAATTTTTATGGAGGAATAAATTGAAGAACGATAGTCGGTGAGAAGACTAGACATAAAAACTAGTTCTTGTTAGATATTGATGAGGAATTTGAAACATGATAAAGGGATATATGAAATACTATATTAATGAAATTTTTTTGTTGGCAGTTGATATTATAAAATTTTCAACAATCTATTATTAATTTATCAATAAGGAATAATTGTTTCCAACATTAGCATACCCCATTTGAATAAAAATACTATAAAATTCATTAAAATAAATACTTCAGATGAAGTTGGAGGAGTCATCCCGATATCAATTACATTAAAAACATAATTAGTTAATATTAAATAATATTCAAAAAAATATTTTAATAAAAAAAGTTCAATTTCTTTTTCACAACACATAAATAATCTATGTCATCGGTTTAATAAACTTTATTTTTATCAAATATTATAGTTATCATTAACCAAGAATTTATATCCTACACTTCTGTTAGAGAAATTTAATATTTATATGGAGAATTAGAATATATGAAAAATGAGGACAATAGTAAATATATGTTTTCCTTCTTTGTTGGTGAATGTATTTTCTTTCAATGATTCCATCTCAATATGTGTTATTCATTGACACCACCATGAAAAAAATTCCATTAATTCATGAAGAATGAGAAAAATTATCTCTAGGTATTATCACCATAGATAATTTACATTCAATTTAGAACTTTATAAATATTTATTTACAAACAAATTAGGTTTGGGGTGTCTAATATCATCCATTTCAATTGAAAATATGAAAATTAATGATTTGTGTTCTAAAGCCCCAAAATAAAAGTTATACGCTTCCTAGGAAAGAACCCTCATTCTAAACACAAAATTGATATCATAATTTCAATTTATAACTCTATTTAGAAGATATTTATTATTTTCATACATGTGAATATAAATAATACTATTTAAATTTCATTTATTTTTCAATGACCTGTGCTATAAATAATAATAAATTTGTTTCACGACAACATTTATAAATATTGTTCAAAATATTAAAAAGAATTTATTATTAAAATAGACTTTTTACACTCAAGGTTGTATATATTTTGATAAGTATTAGTAAAATGGATTGGTCGAAGTAGATATATTTTAGGTGAATCACTAAAACACTCAAGCAAAGATGAAAAATAAAAGTGGTAAATTTGATGAATCTTATATTTTATGTGATTAAGAAACAATGATAAAAAATTAAATTATAAATAACATTGAAAGAAAAACTTTATTACTTCATGTATATGATACATTATTTGTAGAAGTAAGAAAGTATGAATTACAGTATAAGGTTATTTAATAATATATAGATAAAATAAAGAAAAAAAACATACAGGAGCCTTTAACGAAGACAGATGATTATAATGTCATGGGAAAAAAGTGTCTATTCAAAAATAAAATTAATGATCCAAAAAATGTGATTAGAAAGAAGGATCAGAATATTAGAAAAGATTATTCCCATATTAATGGTATTTATAGGTATTTTTTCGATATAGTGGTAAGGATTAAATCAATTCATATATTCTTTTTAATATAAATCCTAAGGAGATTTAACTATATCAAATATATGTGAAGGTGTAATTCTTGATGGATTGTTCATGTAAGAAGTATATATTGAATACTTGACACCATTTTAACTTGATAAAGATAAAGATAATTCATTTCAACTAAAAATTCCTTTGTATGTATTTATTCATGCAATATGGGCTTGTAATTCTCAATTGGATACTTATTTATGTAATGTTTAACTCAAGAAAGGTGTTGTTGATCATAACACATATCAGACTTGGCTAATAGAAAAATATTATATGATACTCATATACACTTTCAAAAACATATTTAGTGTAATTATTTCTGAAACGTCTGAGTATATTCCAAACTAAATGAGTTAAAGTTTTGAGATATGAATGATTGGAGAACATCGTAAAAACTTTTGGTGGAAAATTAATAAACAATGTGATTATACATTTGTATTTCAAATAAATTTTGTTACTGAGATATTAAATATGTTTTAAATACATGATAATAATTTAATTTCAACTCACTAAATGGTTTTAATTATACATGTAATGAATAATGAGATAAAAAATTCAATCAAACAAAACATTGAATAATTTTTGGAAATTGTATGTTCATAACATTAATATAACTAAATATATTATATTAAATATGATTATAAACATTATTTAAAAGTAATATAAAGTAATAAACAAACACGAAAGTAATTTTAATTATGAGGTATGTTAATAGAACTATATTATAGGGGTTATTTTATAAATAAAAAATATATACAAGAGTTGATGGTCTATAATAATTCATATTAGTCAAGAGATGTAATGGATTGACAATCAATAATTGTATAAGTTTTCAACAACGATTATAAATGTATAGGATTATTGAGTATATGGTAGGAGATTAATTCTCTTAAAATGGATTCATTAGAGTGATATTGGAAATATGCTCATGTGCCCAACTTATTTGGACAAAGAAACAAGTTGGAGACTATAATGGAAACATGGATATGCCCATGGGAATCTTATGTGATGAAAAAAGTGTTATCAATTTTATAATTTTTTTACAACACTCTTAAACAAAACATGTTGAGATATAATATCTTTTTAATAAATAAAATTTATAAGAATTTATTTTTATGGGGAAATATATTGGAACAAATGAGCTAGAGTAAAATATTTTTAATATGCCACTTACTGCATAAGAGAATGAATTTAAGAATTTTGTTTCTTAGGGTTATTTATTTAATGATATTTAATTTAATATTATTGTGACAAGTGGGTAAAATTAACAAATTATATATCAAGAAGTAAAAGAATAATGGTAATGGGAAGAGATATGATCCAACTACAAAATTTTATTTTTTTCATGAAGATCCATTTAACGAACATGGTAGTGCGTACTACAAATAAAAACAATGATTGAAATTGGTATACAACCATGATGAGTAAATTTAATAGTTTTATTGGATAATGAAATTTAATATAAGAAGTGGTATCTTTAAGATAATTTAAAAAATAAGTTGTATGATATCTTGATTTTTTTGGGTTAACAAAGATATATAGTTTGAATATCCGTACTCACTATGTTTTCAATAATTAATAATAATCAAAATATTCATAGATTTGATAAAAATTGTATCCTATATCATTTGGAGTTTATATATGTATATAGATTATAATCCCAGTGGAATTTGAAAATGAGGAGTTTGAAATTATCCTAGAGTGGGGGAGTTTTGAATCCCTAGGAAAAATGAAAATGAATATTGGAATTATTTTATGTGTTTTGTTAATTGAAAATTCATGGCCCATTATAGATATATTTTTCAAATGAATATTTTTATAAGGAAAATGAATAAATGATGTATGAGTTTAGAGTTGAAGGATGGCAAATTTATAAAGATAATATGGACTCTATTGTAATAGTAACTGTTTTCGCAGTCCTGGTTTGAGTGTGTTAATAGAAGACATTATATTTACAATTAATTGAAAACAATGTGGTGTATAATGAAACTACCCTATGATTTATAGTTGTATTAAATGATTCTGTTTTTTATTAGAGAGTTGATATGACCTATTTCCCTAAATGGATTAATCCGTGGAAACATGTTATGGAGTTGATCATGGTAAAAGTAAGTTAAAGTGATAGATACTGATTTAAATAGAGAGAATTAAAGAAATATTTATAGATAAATTTATAGAATCCTACCATAGTATGACAACTCCAATAATGATAAATTCCCCATGGTCTTAGGTGTGATTTTTGATCCCCAAAGTCTAGTGACTAGCATTGATGGTATAAGAGACTTCATGTGGGGTGATTTTCCATCTAATTGTACATCACATAAAATAAATAGATAATAAAAATCATATCATAAAAAAATTGTTGTAGAAAAAATAATAACCAAATTATATTAAATTATAATTTCTAACACACCAAAAATTGTTATAAAAGAAAACACAACTCAAAGGAAAGTCATATAATACAAAGAAACAAAAAATTAATTTGATAACATGATGTGGGAATTTTAAGATTACTCATTCCTCAAGACTACGATTTCCTACAAACATAGACACAAAGTGTTTATAAAGGATAATACCTAGATACAGAGGCCCATTTACTTTCCCTGAAATAACATTTATGTAATATATATATACAAGAGATTAATTCATAAAACATTTGAGAACAAAACCTTCTGAAAACCACTAAAACAACTCATACTTTCTTATAAAAGTTGCAGTGTATCAAAGATAATGGCTATAGCTTGTCATTAATTCTTAAACTCACCCAAGTCCAACCATATAGATGGAAGAAAAAAAATACTTTTTCTCATAACCCATTGCATCATATCTATACTACCCCTAAAGGTCCATTATTTTATATAATAAAATATCATATATCTATTCCCTCAATGAGAACTATTCTATATCACGGGAAAATATTTATCTACCCCCTCTAGGACAACTATAGTGTACTATAGACTCTTATATCTCTACCCACCACAGGTCACCTCTAGGTGATAATTTGATGGATCAACATATAACATCATGGTTATTGATAAAAATCATCAACAATTTTTAAATAACAACATAACAAATCAGTTTTAGGCCCTGATATTAATATTTACATTCTATCACCCCTATGCAATAAACATGAATAAAAAATATTTCTATCAAAGAAACTCATAATTTCAACATGAAATAGAAAATTAAAACCCCCAAAAATTTATTAGTTTCTCACATTACCCGACAAGTTTATTTACCTAACATTTTTCTGGGTTAGTGAATATCATTAACCATGTATGTTCCAACTTATACCTTGCTCATACAATTATTTCATTTCTCTAAATGAATAACCTAACCCATGAGGTTTGGGCATAACTCCATGGGAAACCATGTTCCCATAAAAAAAAATAAATTTCTCATTTTATACCTAAAATATGTTATTACAAGTGAAACACTACACATTAATGACACAACGAAGTGCCAAATTATCACAAACACATGGAAAATATACAGAAACTCATTATATGTTTTTATTAGGTAATGTTTCGTGTTTAGGAAAAAATTATCCTTTATTTCATAATTTAATTCATATTTAACCATCCAATACCATCATTTTCTTATCCACTGAAATTCTATAATCATGTTTGGTTTTTTTATTTCGGTTTAAACATCTAGAGGCCAATTAGAACATAATTCAAGCCCTAAAACCAATACATAGGGTTTATATTAACCATTAAATTAATATAAATATATAATTAACATCTGAACAACAAGACCAAATTCTATAACAATCAACCCAAGGAAGAAATTTAAACACCAAGAATCCTATAATTCACATATAGAGACATGTAAATATCCCTAAAGAAGAAATATGCCACATACCATAAGAAAACAAGAAAAAATACAAGGGATAAATCCTCTAGAAAATACAAGAACACTTGAATTATGGAATATAATGAACAAGAAATATGAGAAATATAATTAAAACTACACAATAATCCTAAATTCTTCTCCTATTCAAAAAATGGTAATATTAGAGAAGAATTTACAGAGACATATCTGATATACCAATTAAATCTAAAATCCAATGTTAATTGAAGGTAGAATAGAAACATGATTGAGTGAGTTAAAATTTAGAGATTATGTCTCCAAAGACCCATCAAATGTTTAGATAGCATCATAAAATTGTAGGGATCCCAAGTTAAGAACCAATTACCATGAATATAAAAAGGTTCAATCATCCGTTATTAAGAAAAACTCAAATAGTATTTACTAGGTAATTAATCACCCCTACTAGGTATACAATTGTAAGTCAGGAATTACTTCACTATTAACCCTTTAAATAGGAACACACCAACCAACCCCAAGAACAAAATAGAACTAAAACTAATCTATCCAACATGTTTTCCTACCCACCCCTATTAATGGGTTTAGTGCCTCAACATCTCTACACTAACACTATAATGAACTAGAATTCTATTAATGAAATTTCCCTTATTATATTTATTTCCTATAGTATAGATCATATAAATTAAATTATATAACACAATAAAAATATCAAAAATGAAGAATGAAATAAATAAGAGGTATTTCATGAAGTTAAGGAACCAATACTGGTGAAATAATAACATTCCCTTAAGAATAGTAAGGGGACACTTATAATTAGTAAATTGACTAATATAATAGTAACCTCTCCAATAAAAGTATTCATAAATGTTTTCCATATTATAAATTAAATTATGATACAATAATATTATAGTGTTAGTAAATGAATATTTTAAAATTTTATATTTAAGTGTTGGTATTTTTCTAACTGATTGATATTTAATTAAAATATTATAATTAGTAAAAAGATTTAAAAGTAGATTCATTTTCATAAAAATTATTCATAAAAGAATATTTTGTAGTCTTATGACATTAAGATATTTCTATGAGACCTTAATTAAGTTTTCAAGGTGTTATAAAATCAATTATATATTTCAAACTCTATTTTTTAAGTAAATAATGTTGTTTATTAAAAATTTAGATTCTTATATTTTGAAAATAATTTCATAAAATGGATTCCATTTTTTAATTCTACACATCGAAAAATGGTTAGGGTGATTTTTGAGGATTTTTCTGAAATACTCAAATATTTAGTGAATAGTAAAATATAGAAATTTATAGTAAAAACGAATTATAAGTTAAATACTGTAACACGCCCAGCATACATGATACATTTCGCTTTGAATAATACGATAGCGTGTGAAGTATGAAACACTGAGTTCAAGACAACATGACCTATCAATCTAGTCCTTTAAAAAGCGATTATAAAAAGTAATAACCAAAATTTGAATTTTATATACTCCATATAATTTTAACATCCATATTACGTGTTTCTTAGACATTATATGAGAACAAATTAAATTTTTTAGATAAAAAAAAGTATTTTTCAAAAAATGAAATTTTACCGCTTTTTATTGGGGAACCCTTTTTTAAATCCTTTATTTGAAACATTTATATATTTAATTTGACAAAATAAACTTCTTCATTAGAATCGGGACTTAAAAATTTAGGTTGGATAAATTTTTAGTGCTTTTCAGATAACTTTTATATTTTGATGAATAGTGAAAATACTAAATTTTAATTGAAAAAACCTTTTTAATAAAAATAATTTATCAAGTTAAATTATAAATTTCAATGGGTTTGAAGTATAATTAGATTATATTTTTATCATTTACATAAACACATATCAATCTTTTGATAGTTTTCATTTCTCCAAAACCATCTTTTTGGTTTTGATAACCAGAATAATTTTTTAAATTAATTAATACAAATTCTATGGATTGAATCTGGTAAAATAGACATAATTTTTGAATTTGGAATATCAAAATTATTTTTGGGTGAGTTTTTGTTTTTTTTAAAACATTCAATTTTTGATGAATAGTGAAAAACACTGCATTATTATTTAAAGTCAACTTTTTATTTAAATTATTATTATTAGTTTAAATTTATTTTAAATAAAAAATAGATACATAATTCCTATATTATTGGAATTTAATTCATTTAAGACATTTTAAAATAATATTAGATATATAAAATTTTATTGAACTTTTTACCGTCTTTTACTCACCTTTTAGGAACATTTGAAAATTTGCATAAAACATAATTTTACCACTTCTGTGAATTGAATTTCAAAAAACTAAGACACATGATTGACACCATCATGTAAAATGCAGTTCAATAGGATGAAAATAATTTTTAGTGAATAGTAACTTTTGAATTTTATTTATGACAGTTAAAAGTAAATAGGGTAATTAAAGGTAAAAATGGTATTATAATTACCCTAACACATGTCCTATTTCTATTGGATAATTTTATTTAGACCAAAATAAACCATAGGAATATAATATGTTCCTTTTGGTCCACATGGATTAGATTGGGACATTTATTATTATTTTATTTCAATAAGAGTTAAAAGTGTTAAATTCAATGTTTAATAACTAAACCATATTTCATATAGGGTTATACATAAGATAAATTCGACTATAAATATTAATCATAAATATAAAAATATTTCCTAAATAATAGTTTCTTATTTATAATTTTTAGAGATTAAATAATTACATTTATTTATAACACAATGATGATGCAGAAATTACCTTATTATTGAACGATTAAAATAATTTGTATTTTAATTATTAATATACTTGTAAATTGAGACTTTTGATGTATTCCACTAATTTTATATGTTAATATGAAATGTTAGGGAGGATTAAATAATTTTTTTTGAAGTGATAAAGTTGTTATTACTCTCACAAAAACCAAATGCTAAATAGTGCCAAAATTGACAAAAATGAGTTTTAAAACAAATACTATATTATTAATTGATATAATATTCTTAATAATATAAGGTTCATCCAAAGGATTTATATAAGGTTATATATATCAATAATTATCCATTTGGGGTTCAGTTGGACTTTTATAGTATATTTATTTACCATTTATTATAATAATACCAGAATACATTGTAAAAGATAAACTATTTATCTACGAGTAAAATCTAAAGGATGAGGTAAATATAGTAACCTAAACCTATCTAAAACCTACTAGTTGAGAGGTTTTCTACCCTTACCCACATTATCCTAGAAATAAATTTTTTGGGTCCATTAAAAACTGAATATGATTTTATAATAAAATAATATTTCAAGCTTTTCCTAAAGTGACCCTCACCTCTCTTATAAAAGGGTAATTCCCCTTATCCCAAAATCACACCTCCAAAGCCATTTTGATCTACCAGAACCTACTCCAATATCTTACCATGTACCCTCACTTAATCCTAGAGGCCTTACATTGATCAGAATCTAACCTAAGGTTCCCTTCTAATCAAATCAAAAGGAAGCACTTGAAGAAGAGGTAATAATTTCATCACCTCTTTCAAAGTTCTTTCCTTCTTCCACATCCTCTTTCTTTGTTATTTCCATAACAAAATTATAAATCCACTACCATATACATACTTTTATATAATTATAAATATGTTACAACCATATTCATTATTCTTTTCATCATATGAATGAAAAAGTCACCATACATGCGTACGTACGACTTACCATCTCCATGTCGTGGTGTTGTTTGTTTTTCAATACTTCATCATGAGGATGGGTATAATAATGAGTATAATTGTTGTAAATAATACATATAACATGTTAATGATCCATTATATATGATATAACATGCAATTAAAAATTATTTTACCATCAATAGAATGGCATTGTCACTCGTGCGTAGGTACGAATTATCGTCTCCACGAACGTGATGAGAATTTTTCTCCATCGTAACCATTCAACAATTATTTTCAGTTTATGATAAAAAATAATTTTTAAGAACATAATATCATTTGGAATATAGATGAAATACATCATATCTATATCAAACATTACTTACATAACAAAACATATAAAGTAAAACGATTCATTTGACACCCTAAACAATGACATTACTGAAATTTTATTAACAAAGCAATATTAGAAGATAATATATGATATAATATTTATGTATGAGGTTCTTGTATAATTTAATAACAATTATTTCACCATTATTCAGAAGGTTAAGATACCCTCTACTAAGGTAAATATAAGGCCCCAGCCTTAAACCTTACTTAATCTTGAGTTATTACAAGATTACACATTGAAAAGATTACAAAGTAGAAACTGCAACTATGTTTCCATAAAATAAAAACTCTTAAAAAGAAACATTTCTAGTTCTATGTTTTAGATAGCATGACATTACCTTGATCCCATCTTTGACCCAATTCCACATTAAGTCCTGTGAAAAAAACATTTCAAAAAAACTTGGGGTGGGCATAAAAAGCTCAGTAAGGGATACACAAAGAATGAAAACTGTTAGTTCTCAAAACAACAAGTAAACCGTGTATACTTTATCAAAGTAATACCTTAACCTTTATGAAGTAGTAAAAACTCTTCACTGAATATAATATCATTACTTACCCTTTTGTAATCAAAATATTATCATAATACCCATATAAAGAACACATAACATATAAAGGTAACTTGGGACATAAAAATTATTAAGTGGAATAACCATACGATCGACTTCCACACATATCACTTAATGGAATAGCCATACGGCCAACTTCCATACATACTTAATGGAATAGCTATACGGCTGACTTCCATACCCAATGCATTGGAGGTTATAACGTAACCACCCGTCCTGGTATTCATGGCACCACCCGTCATATGGTTTATTACGTAACCACCCGTAAAATGTCCAAGTACCATTATAAAATTATAACACATAAAACCAATATAAAGGAATGATAACATTTCCACATTTCAATCACAATATATCATTTAAATATATTGACAAAATATAATCCTTTATCAAAACCATTTTCAATACCAAAATACATAAATTAGTATATGGTATTTATTTTATTTTAAAAACATTACGACTTGTTGAGGAAGCCAAAGATCAAATAATACTCGCGGCGGAGGAAAAGGTCGTTGTCACCGCGTACGTTAAAACAAACATTCCTTTTTGTCGTTTAGTAAAATGATTCGTATACAAAGATTCCTTTTGTATAAAAGTAAAAGTCAAAGGGGTTTATACATCGTATAAAAGAAAGTTGTGTATAAAATGAAATATGACTAAATGAAAGGAGATTGAGACGAAGTCCCTTACAAAGACGGTATCCTTGGTTTAAGGATAAATCAATTACATAATTATTTGTGACAAACGAATACACAAAATATTAGTGGATATTAAGTGTAAAAAAATCAGAGGTTATTCCCAAATATTCATAGAACGATATATTCAAGGAGTATAAGTTTATCCCAAAGAATCAAATTTGGGTTAAGAAGTTCCCTTGCAAAAATTTGACAGCCTAATGGCGTCACTACAAAATTCAGAAAATGAGTTGATGAGAGATAAAAAGGGTATCTCATCACATGGAAATAAAATTTAAATCAATAAGGATATAGATGAACATATCCCAACATAATATTATGTGAATTAAAAGACATAACAAAAGAAGTCTTTTAAAAAGATGAGGGTGAAAGGTTCCCTTACCGACATGGGTATCTTTCGAGACATACACCCCGTGAAAGAAGGACAATACAACATTGATGTAAATAATCATAAATTAAAGTATATTAAACAATGAGTAAAATAATGGGCAGTACATAAACCACTCAAAGGAAATTGTGTCAAATGTAGCATAAATCTCATGGGAATAAAAGTGAGATGAAAAATCCCTTATGAAAACTCGGCAGCCTAACGACGCCACATAAAACTTAAAAAATGGATTTATGAGAGAGAATAGGGTCTCTAATCATATGGAAATAAAAATTACAGTAAGAGTAATATAAAAGAACATCCTAATAACAAGAAATATGATCTTTAAAAGGAATGACATAAAAGAGTGTACTTAAAAAGAAAGAGAGGAGTAGGATCACTTACCTCGGGTCCGACTTGACTCGATCGTTCTTTAATCTCCTGAATAATAAACTTGAGTTAATTTCTACTTCCTTAAGAACCTTTTTCAAGTTAATTATTCCTTTTATATCACTTATTACCATGTCATGAACATTATGTAATCATTTATGTTAATAACAGTTGTTTTGTCGTTATTTGGTACTTGAGTCAAAAGTGAACTTCTTATATTTACAAGTTGTTCACGTAGTGAAATATCCATTATCTCAATAATGATATTCATGATTTGGATATCATATATATCATATATATCCAGCATTTACATGTAGTTATAATATTACATAATCATTTAGAGGTAAGAAATGAAATGCACCGTTCATGGAGATAGTAAGCCGTACGTACGCATTAACGCTACTTTCATTTCTATGTCATATTAATGGAATTAAAAATAAATAAGAGATATGTATATTTTTAATTCCAGAATTATATTAATCCTTTATATGTATCATACATCATATATATCCATTATATGTACTTATAATAGTACATTACATTTGAGGATAAGAAATGAAATGCACTGTTCATGGAGACGGTAAGCCGTACGTACGCATGAACACTACTTTCATTTCTATCTCATACTTTAATGGAAAGAAAACAATAATGATATAATGGTATATTATAATTCCAGTATAACATCATATATAATAACTTTAAATCCATCCTTTATACATCCCACATATGGCATTAAAGAATCAAATCACTTTGAGGGGGCGGTAGTCCACACTTCCTAAAATGAAGATATCACGTATACCCATAATGGAAGCCATAAAGGTATTCCACAAATGAAAAATACAGAAGCTTCAGTAAAACATAAAAATATTATATATCATATATAAACATAGTGACATCTTAATGACCACCTTTGAAGGTGTTATATGAGTGCTGAACAATCATCGTTTCGTGAGGTAGAAATTCACCATCCACAGAAACAGTATGTTCTTTAACCATTAGATGAAGGTGTGTGTAAGTGTAGCTAGAATATTTATTATAACAACATCCTATTATATTTAATATACTGGAGTTGTTACAAAATAAATTAATAAAAAGAGTTTAGGGGGTTGGAGAAGCAAAATAAAACAAAAGAGCACAAGTGAAGACGTTACCTTAAAATCGGGTAACTCCCTTTGGTTTGAACCAAAAGGGTTTCTTGAAGAGATTACTGCCTAATTTAAGGATTCTAGGATGATTAGAGGGATGTGGAGAGACAAAATGATCAGAGATTGGCCGAACCAAAGGCTTGAGAGGTGTGGGTAAGGTGGTAGAGGTGGGGGCCTTTTATAAGAGGAGAGGAGGGGCACTCTTGGTAAAGTATAAAATGTTACTTTATTTTCAAATGGTTTTCGGATTTTAATGGTCCCAAATTGATATAATTCGAGGATAAGGTGATAAGGGTTCTAAATCCACCCATAAAATAGGTTTTGGACATGTGTAGGTCTTAGAATTTACATTATCTTTCCATTTTATTTAAATCCTTTATTAATGAGGTAATTGCTGCATCATCATGATGTGATATATAATTTAATATATATAATGTCTAAAAATTATAAAAAAAATATAATGATGTAGGAAATATCTTTAGCTTTGTAATGAATATTTATAGTAAATATGACTTGTATAACCCCATGTAAAAATTATTTTAGTAAAACATCTCATGTTTGTGTCATTTTTATTTTAACTTTAAATAAAAGGCATAAATGTCATTATCATACCCATGTTGCTCCATGGGGTACCGAAAATCGAACCATGGGATGTCTTGGTTGGCCATAACTCATCCAATAGGGTTAGGAAAAGTGTCAATATATTTACATTTTTTTATAATATCATTTTTACCTTAAATCACACTAATTACCTTTAATCGTGATTAATAAAACTTAAAAGTTACTTTTCATCAAAAATTATTTTCGTCCCATTGAACCAAATTTTAAATAACAATTAAAATAATTTAAATTGTATTTTTTAAATTCAAATCACATAAGTGGTAAAGTCCCATTTAAACGAAAAACCAAATTTTGTAACCACCACTTTGTGGTTTCACTATTCATCAAAAATTGGAGATTTTCAGAAAAATACTAAAAATTCACCCTAAGCTATATTTGATATTCCAAATTCAAAAATGATGTATATTTTACCAAATTCATAACATATAAGTTGAGTTAATTAATTTTATAATTAATTCCCACAATCAGAGCAAATAGCGTGTTTTTATGAAACAATAAGTATCAAAAGATTGACACTAGTTTAAGTCCAATTTCAAGGTGAAATTAATTCCAATGACCACTATTGGATTAAATGGTAAAAATATATTCTATTTTTACTTAAAAAACAATCCAAAATATAATCTAATCATATAAATAAACTAGATTAAAAAGAGGTTTTGAATTAAAATACAACATTTTTCACTATTCATTAAAAAATGAACTTTATCAGAAAGATACCAAAAATTTAAACAAAGTAAAATTTGTTGTCTCGATTCTAAATAAGAATTTTATTTTGTCAAATATAACACATAAAATTATCAAAAAGTGGATTTAAAAGAGATTCACCTTCAAAAGGCGGTTAATCGACCTTTTAAAGAATATTAGAATGTCTACGCTTAAAATTGGATTCATTCGCATTTTTAATCCTCTAACATTTATTGTAAAGAGTAAAAATATTTGACAAACATATATAATCATTTTTTAGTTAGTTATATTCATTCCCGCCATCACAACATCTAGGCGTTAACTACCATTTAAAATAATATTATTTTATTATTAGAGTGCAACGTAAGATTCCCAAGAAACTCGTTGTTGCGTATTGGGTACGCCATCGAGCATAGCATCCACTTTAAAGTTATATTAATGTTTTATTCACAAATATGGATAAATGTGAAAACTTCATAATCTTTATTTACCTGGGGTGTTACAGTAAATTACAGTTTAAGGGATTTTAATCTCAGTTATTATTCCCGTGAGATTCATTCTATATTTCCACTATTTCATTTTGTGTGGTGTATATACTACCCATGATTGTATTCTATGTACAATATAATTTAATTTATGGGTATTTACATATTCATTGTATGATCCTTCTTTCATGGGGTGTATGTTTCCTAAGTTACCAAGTCGGTAATGGGATTTCTAATTTCAATTTCCACTCATTGGATTTTACACAAACTTCATTGATTATTTTACTCCAAGATTAAATATGAAATCACAATTTATTTATTTATGTGGTAATTTCCAATCTTCTCTGTGCGGATATACTTTTTATACACATAATCACTCCATTGATAAATTTTCAAGGCATCAAAATGAACTTGATAAGAGTAATCTTAACTCAATTTCCATTCATTGAGTTAAACATCCAGGTCGTTAGTGTTATTTTTACAAGAATATGTGTGAATGTCCTCTAATTGATTTACACTGAACATCCAATCATATTGAGTCTATTAATATTTATCCAACATAATTATGTAATTGATTTATCCTTAACTTAAGGATACAATCTTTATCAGGAATTTCATCTCAATTTACATTCCATTGAGACTTCTTTGTTGTTATGCACTAATTAACTTTTATATGTGGTATGTACTGTACTTTGACATAGTATATCTTGAATCAATTTATTCTCATGATATTATAATGTTTTTATTACATAAATTATTTGTATTCATTTGTCTCTCATTTTGTTAGGTACTCTAACTAAAATATCATTTTATATGTTTTAAAGATTTATTCTTCAAAATATTTCTAATTAATTTAAATGTTTTTAAATTGGTTTTAAGGATTTATTTATATGGACATGAATGTTTTAAAATTAAAATTCTTTTAGAAAGTTTCAAATTTTTTTGGGACACTTTGATTAAAAATCAATTTTTAATAGCTTCTTGATAAATAGTGATACTTTTAAATGTTTTCATGAAAATGGGTATATTTCTCTCAAAGAGGTTTGTTGATTATTTTTATCTAGGTCAATGTCCTTCATTATTCTTGATTTATGTTTATTTACTATAATAAAATCTTCCATATTTTTTTGAATGAGTTGTGTTTTACTGTGGATGTTCTATTTTTACACCATTCATTGTTAGTGGATAAAATATTGACATTTTGAATACTAGTTTTAATATGAATGTTTAGATTATGTCTCAACCTTTTCATATGTGGAATGCATTGGACTTAGTAAGTTATGGGTGGATACCACTATATCTCCTCAATGAATCTGTAGGTCTCATGAGACAAACTAGTGTCTTGGCATAAGGCTTTTACAAAATCTTATCTGTAGTCCTGGTACAAGCCTTTGACTATGTGGTTTTGATGTCTGACATTATTCATTCCATCATTATGAAATTAGATATTGATATTACATGTGATTATTATACTAGTAGAATATCCAAGTGAATAAGTAAACCGAACTATTTGATTTATCTTTTCCATATTATGCTAAAGTTTATGTCTAAAAGGATTGTTCTTTAGTCTTGTACATTTCCTTAAGTTTTTATGATTATTTATGATAGTTTCTACTATATTGTTATCCTTTATGATAATCTGACCTCACCCCATTATTTTGTTTTCATTTTCGTAGGATTTGAACAAGTATATTATGCTTGACCTGCAGGGCTAGGTTAAGGGATACGAGTGTGTTCAAAGTGGACACACTGTTTTTTTATGTAATGTAAAGCTTATGTATATATCTAGTACTTCAAAGGTTACTAAACTAATCGGTCTTTCAAGACTTGATCTGTTGTGATCATTCCAATGTTATGTAATAATGCAACGACTCTGGGTAACTGGGTTCAGGGCGTTATAGTTGGTATCAGAGGATGATTATTACAAACCCTGGAAGCTAGATTTAGAAAAAATCTGATTAGAGAACATTACCCTATGATAGACTTTTTAGGATTAGTATAGAATAACTTCATAGAATTTTGGTAATGTAGAGATTTTTTGTGGTTTAAATGAAATACATCTTTTTATGGATACAAGTAGGTAGAGGTGGTCCTAGCACAGATGTACCTAGGAGTGAAAACTCTGACAAGGAGTTTCAGGCTTGACTTGGGGTATCCCAGTACATGACAACGGGCCTTGTTGCACTCTTGGTTACGATTCTCCTGGGGGATATGCTTAGGATAATTCAAGTTTTATTTAAAAAACGATTTAAAGGATTTTAATATAAGATCATAAGAAATAACCTTGATTAATCCTATGGTGTTTTATATTGAAAATAACGTGTCATGATATTCTCTGAATTATTTTATGAGTATTTTTACTCACACTTTGATTTCTGGTTTTAGTCAATGGATGGATTCCAAGGAAGTCATTGTTACATTGAAAATGATGTAAAAGGTTGGAACAATGGTGGAAATGATCATCAAAATGGAATGTTGATAGGCATAAAAGATATTGTGTTCATGCCGTATAAATTTTCCAAAAATTTGATCAACAACATATAGATTAACCAACTCTAGAACTCAATAACGAAGATAAAGGACGAGAATGATAAGAGCTCCAGCAGTGGATACCAAGGAGAAAAGAATGCTCATTTTCCATCATGCAGGAAATGTGGAAGGAGAAACCCATGAAAGTGTCTCAATAGAAAAAATAAGTGCTTTATGTGTGGGAAAAATGACATAAATTAAAGAATTGCGGAGGAAAAATGAAGAGTGCTATGGAAGAAAATGAAAATTATCCTAAGAATCCATTTACAGTCATTTTCTGTAAATGTTGGGGACTTGGGAATTACCTGAGTTAATTTCATATTCTATAGGATAACCTCTAAGTCAAGGAAGAACCTATGTGGAAATAAATGGATGGTGAAAAGTTTAAAATTATTAATGCTCTTTTTTGATGGGATTACTTTGGAAGAATTATCTCTTTTATGTGTAAACCTATAGTTTGTTATGTGAAAAATACTATTTGAGGAAGAATTATCTTTTCTTTTGTGGATATAGTTATAAAAAACCATTTGGTTTTATATAATGCTTTAATTTGAGTCAATTATATGTTATTACTTTTTTGGAATAAAATGAAAGGTATGAGATAACATTTATGGTTAAAATATGTTATGGTTATTTTTTAGGAATTTATCTCATTTTTGGGAATGTTATAAAATTATATATTTTTTAAAAAAGGACAACATACAGACCATGTGACAACCTCTTGCGTCAGACGAAGCTGTGGGAATCAAACTGACAACCATAGTGCGACTATGATTTATCACCTACCACTGGACTACGTGAAGTCCCTGGTTAGTATGACTAATTCATTTTAGTTAAATGATTTTATGGGTCAAAAATATGTTGATTTTGGGAACTTATTATTTATCCTTATTATAGGAAAATGATTTGGTGATTAAGTGATAAATGTTATTTTGGAAGACGTTCAATCTTTTGGGAACACTATATGCCTAAGGAAAATAGAATAATATGGGATTTCATTTAAGGAGTAATGGTGGATTTTTATTTTGTAAGAATGTATGTTTTTTATACTTATAGTGATTTGAGTTATTTATGAAAAATGATTAATCTATCATAGATAATATTTGATTAGGTTAATTACTTTTAAGTAAATGTTTTTAAGAGTAGTCGATGTTATTTGGAGATAAATGTTAAGATTTATCATGGAAGAATATATGATCAAATCCTTCTTAATTTTGGGTTCCAAACTTAGTTTGGATTATTTTTTAATAATTTTAAGGACTATTGTTTTTTTATTGGTCTTTATTGAACTTTGGGTATTGTTTGTCTAATTTTGGAGATTAAGAGTAGTATTTATTTTTATAATGAATTATCCTTTTTAGGGATCATCGGATCTTGTACTAATCATATTGGTTTCAGTTAATGTATAAATAGAAGGGAAATATATAGTTCATCTTTTTTGTATTATGTGATTCTCTAGAAGTTGATTCTTGCGCTTCAGGTGTGGCCAAGTCATCTTGAAAACATAACTTTTGGAGTGAAAGATGAGTTTCGGGTAGAAATTAATTAAAGGATATAACTCTACTTGTAAATTATTAATTTTTTATTATATGAATAAAATAATTCTTAAACTTTAGGGAAAAGATCTTAAAACCAAAAATGTGTTATCCTAAGACCTTATGTTTTGTTGAATTGATGATATTTTTAATTATCATAGATTTATGGATTTGAGACCCTCAATTTTCCATTCACTTGTTTGGGTTTGATCAAATCAATGAATCCCAATAAATATTTACAATTTTTATTCAATTATAATTGCCACCAATGATCTCCTATTCAAAATCCAAATTTTGTGATGACTTTTTAATTTTATTTTCCCTCTTATTAAGAATTTTTTTTATTAACCCTACTTATGATGTGGGTTTTCCACTAACGAATCTTTTATTTTTTAACATTTTATTTCCTAATAACAATTTCAAATTTAAAGGATGAAATTTATTGAAGGAGGGAAGAATGTAATACCCCAAGCATCCATGATACGTTTCAATTTGAATAATACGATAACATGCGTAGTATGCAACACCGAGTTCAAGCGCACCACGACCTATCAAACAAGCCATTTAAAAAAAGATTATAAAAATTAATAACCATATTTTGAATTTTATATACTCCATATAATTTTAACATCCATATTATGTGTTTCATAGACATAATATGAGAACAAATTCATTTTTTAGATAAAAGAAGTATTTTCCAAAAATACCATTTTACCACCATTTAATGGAGAATCCTATTTAAATATAATATTTGAAACTTTTATATATTAAATTTTCCAAAATATACTTCTTCTTTATAATAGGGACATAAAAATTTTGGTTGGATAAATTTTCAGTGCTTTTATGATAACTTTCATATTTTGATGAATAGTGAAAAATACTAAATTTTAATTAAAAACATCCTTTTTAATAACAAATAATTTATTGTAATAAATTATACATTTGAATGGTTTTGAAGTATAATTATATTATATTTTTATTATTTAATACAATTTTGGTCATTATAAGTAATTTTACATTTAAATTGGACATAAACAAATATCAATCTTTTGATAGTTTTTACTCTTAAAAACCTTCTGTCTTATTTTGACCATGGGATTATTTTTCTAAATTGATTAACACAAATTTTATGTTTTGAATTTGGTAAAATAGACATCATTTTTGAATATGGAATTTCAAAATTATCTTTTGGTGATTTTTTGGTATTTTTCTAAAACCATTCAATTTTTGATGAATAGTGAAAAACATAGCGTTATAGTTTAAAGACGACATTTAATTTAAATAATTATTTTTAATTTAGATATTTTTTAAATTCAAAATAGATACACAATTCCTATATTAGTCTAATGTAATTAATTGAAGTAATTTTATAATAATATTAGATATATAAAATTTTATTGAACTTTTTACGTCTTTAACTCACCTTTTAGGCACATTTGCAAATTGGTATAAAACATATTTTTACCACTTTTGTGAATTAAATTTCAAAATTATGAGTGACATGGTTGAAATCAGTATATAAAATGTGGATCAATATGATGAAAATAATTTTTGGAGAATAGTAAATTTTGAATTTTATTTACCACTGTTAAAAGTAAATAGGGTAATTAAAGGTAAAAATTGTATTATAATTAACCAAACACATGTACTAATTCTATTGGATAATTTTATTTCGACCAAAATCAACCTTAGGAATAAAATATGATCCTTTTGATCCACTTGGATTAGATTAGGACATTTATTATTACTTTATTTTAAGAAGAGTTAGAAGTGTTAAATTCAAAGTTTAATAAGTAAACCATTTTTACTATAGGGTTATACATAAGATAAATTCAACTATAAATATTAATTAGAAATATAAAAATATTTCCTACATAATGGTATTTTATTAATAATTTTTATACCTTTAATAATTAAATTTATTTGTGACACAATGATGATTCGATAATTATCTTATTAATGAAAGATTAAGATAATTGATATTAAAAATATTAATATAATGGTAAATTGATACTTTTGATTTATCCACTAATTTTCTATGTTATTATGAAATTTTAGGGTTGATTAATTTTTTTTGAAGTGATAAAGTTGTTATTAGTTTCACAAAAACCAAATACTAAATAGTGTCAAAATTGACAGAAATGCATTTTAAAACAAATGCTATATTATTTATTGATAAAATATTACTAAAAATATAAGGTTCTTGAAAATGACTTAGATAAGGTTATATATTTCAATAATGAACCACTTTGGGTTCTTTTGGATGTTTATAGTAAGTTACTAACCATTTATTTTAATAAAACAATAATACATGGTAAAAGTTAAACTATTTAACTAAGTGTTAAATCTAAAAGGTAAGGTCAATATGGTGACCTAAAACTATCTAAAACCTATTTTTTGAGAGGCTTGAGACCCAGAACCACAGAAACTCTAAATAAATATTTTTTGGGCAATTATAAACCGAATATTATTATATAATTAAATAATGTTTCAAGCTTTTTCTAAAGTTACCCTCACCTCTCTTATAAAAGGGTAATTACCCTTCTCTCAAAATCACACCTCCAAATCCATTTGGATAAGCAAAATCTGGATAAAATATCCTCCCATGTACCCTAAATTAAACCTAAAGGTCTTAATTTGATCATAATATAACCTAAAGATCCCTTTTTATCAAATCAAAAGGAAGTACCCGAAGAAGAGGTAATAATTTCATCCCCTCGTTCAAAGTTCTTTTCTTCTCCCACTTCCTCTTTATTTGTTGTTTCCAAAAAAAAATTATAAATCCACTACCTTATACATACTTTAATGTTATTATAAATATGGTACAACCATATTCATTTTTCTATTCATCATTTGAATGACAAAATCATCATACATGCGTACGTACGACTTACCGTCTCTACGTCGTGGTGTAGTTTGTTATTCAACACTTCATCATTTTGATGGGTATTGTAATGAGTATAATTGATGTAAATAATAAATATAACATGTAAATTATTATTTATATATTATATACCATCCAATTACATACTATTTCACCATCAATAGGATGGAATTGTCGCTCGTGCGTCCGTACGGATTACCGTCTCCACGAACGCGTTAAGATTCATTCCCCATCGTAACCATTGAAGAATAATTTTTTTTATGATTAAAAATAATTCTTAAGAACTTAATATAATTATTGATTTGAATCAAACACATACTATCCATACCAAACATGACTTACATAACAAGACATATAAACGAAAACGAATCAGTTAACACCAAAAACAATGATACTATTGAAATATTTTTAAGAAAGCCATATTAGAATATCATATATGATATCATATTTATGTATCTGCTTCTTAAAAAATTTAATGAAAATTATTTCACCATTATACAGGAGGTTAACCTACCCTCTACTAAGGATAAGTAGAAGGGATGAGGTTTTCATCTCACTTCGTATTCCTATGAGATTCACGCTATATTAAAACTATTTCCTTTTGTGTGGTTTATATACTACCCATGATTGTATTATTTGTGAAATATACTTTAAGTTGGGTATTAAGATCTTCAGTGTATGATCTTTGTTTCATGGGGTGTATGTTTCATATGTTACCAAATTGGTGAGGTAATTTCTAATTTTGATTTCAGCTCATTTGGTTTTACGCAAACTTCATTGATTATTTTACTCCAAGATTAGGTGTGAAATCTATATTTTTTTATTTATGTTGTAATTTCCACTCTTCTTCATGTGGATATACTTTTGATAGACATAATCACTACATTTATAAATTTTCAAGTCACCAAAATGAACTTGATAAGAGTAATCTTAACTCAATTTCTATTCATTGAGTTAAACATCAAAGTCATTTGTGTTGTTTTCACAAGAATATGTGTGAATGTCCTCTGATTTATATACACTAAATATCCAATAATATTGAGTTTATTTATATTTGTTACACATAATTATGTCATTTATTTATCCTTAACTTAAGATATAGTCTTTATAAGGTATTTCATCTCAATTTACATTCCATTGAGACTTCTTTGTTGTTATGCGCCAATTCACTTTTATGTGGTATATATACTATACATTGCCATATTATACCATGAATAAATTTATTCTCATGATATTATAAATTTTATATTACCTCAATTATTTGTATTCAAGCATCTCTCATTTGGTTTGGTACTCTGACTAAAATATCATTTTAAATGTTTTAATGATTTATTCTTTTAAATATTTCTCATTAATGTACATTTTTTAAAAATGGTTTTAAGGATTTATTTATATGAACATGAAGGATTTAAAATTTAAATTCCTCTCAAATGTTTCAAAGGGGAATGAGACACTTTGATTCAAAAATCTATTTTTAACATCTTCTTGATAAATAATGAAACTTTTAAATGTTTTCAAGAAAAAGGGGATATTTCTCTCAAATAGGTTTACTGATTATTTTCATCTATGTAAACATACATCATTATTATTTATTGAGGTTGATTTAATATATTCAAATATGCCATATTGTATTGAATGAGTTATGTTTGACTGCGGATGCGCTATTTTTTACACCATTCATGGTTAGTGGATAAAATATTGAACTTAATTAAATTAAAATAAATACAATAAATAAACAGGGGTTTCCAAATTAATTAATTGATGGATTTAATTTTATTATCCAGGATGTCAAGGTCAAGTGAAGAACACATTCAGACATAAGGTAAGGGTTTTCTACCCGAACCTCCAATATCTTTTGGGTTACTCTTTTTCTCTCTTTACCCCAAATAAATTGTTAATTATTATTACGTAATCCTCATAAATTTTTAATAATTATATATGTATATGTAGAAATCATAATCCCTATTTATTTATGGGGAGTTACGTGTTTTAAAAGGATATTTATCAGATTCTTCTCAATAAACATGCCCGATTCAAGGGAACTTCTAGAATTATTACCTATTTTCAAGTGCACTCTATAATCTGTTTTATGACATCATTATTTTTATAAAATCACTCATTTTATTATGAATGAAACTATATTAGTTCACTTTTGGTTTCATACAATTTTTTTTCAAAATAACTCATCTTTGCAATGTAAAAGAGTATTTTTCTCAAGTATTAAATGATGATTTTATAAGAGTATTTCCATCTACTAAAATTCTGTTGTTAATTATTTGTTTTATTTGGGATTAGTATTTTATGATATCATATACCATATTTTATTGAATGGTTTATTATTAGTTTGATTGTGGATGTGCTATCTTGATACCATTCACTATATTAATCCAAATAGTTAGTTTTTATGTTTTCTGATTGTGGAAAGTTATTTCCATTTATTATGTTAGTTTCAATATGAATGTATATGTTAATTAAGTTTATCCCATTTCATATGAGGAATGAATTGGTCTTAGTAAGTGATGGGTGGGGCCCTATATATCCCTTTGATGTATCGGTAGGTCTCACGAGACAAACTGGCCTAGGATTTTAACCATTATGTATGGTGTTTGGGCGGAGGACTTGGCAGTATGATTATGACGTACGATGTTATGCATTCCTTCATAAGAGTCTACTAATTGTTTTTCTGTGTGATTATTCGACTTGTTGAATATCTATGTTATATTATTCTTATTATGGAATTATTGGGTTTTAGTTCCTACCACTTTATTCTAAATATTATATTTTCATTATTCGCCATGCTTTATATTTTTTCTTCGCTATAATAATTACCCTTACCTAGAAACTAAGCACACCCCCTTCTTAGGGTTTATTTTTCCCCAGGATGTAAATATTTATATAATGAATGACTTTTGAGGATAATCTGTATTTTTATTGGTCATTCCAAAATAGTTAGTATTTTTTACTTGATTTCAAGTTGTAATGGAACTATTATGTATGTATCTGGTTTTCCAATGATATTAAACTATTTCTTCCTTCTGGATATAAATTACTTGTTTATATTACATTGTAATAAAATATAGAATCGACTCTGGGAAACTGGGGTCATTGTATTTATAGTTGGTATTAGATTAATTTTTGTATAATCCTTGGAAAATATATTTAGAAAACATATATTAGGGAACATATCAGTAAGATAGACTTTGAGGATAAGAATAGAAAAACACCATAAAATTGTGTTAAAGTATAAATTATATGAATTATCCTATAAATGCATCCCTGTATAGATAATACAAGTGGATACGGATCTTCTATATATGTACCTAGGTTTAACAACTTCGAAAATGTGTCCCTGGCCTAACTCAGGGTTACCCGGTACAGGACAAGAGGCCTTACTATAGACCTAGTTTGACACTCATAGGGGATATTCTTAGGATAAATCACGTTTTTTACAAACCATTATGAAGGATTTAAAAGTGAATATTTACCCAAGTAAACCATGTTTATGATTATGATATTATCTATGCATAAAACATCAATTTTTGTAAGCATTTTTTGATTATACATTATGATCAATAACCTAATCCAGTGTATTCCATTATTTATAAATAGAGCATCGTGGAAGGAATGGAAACTATATCATTGCATGTATCCCATGTAGGTATTCCACTCCCATTCAACATAATTATATTGGAATTGGATCTATGACTGGTGTTGAGTTACTCATAACTATATTTTGATCACAGACTCAGGTTATAAACAATAACCTTACTCATTTGCAGCATTTTGATCCACAATGAAGATGAGAAATGTTAGTCCACTTTATGCAACAAAAACCTCCATCATTCAATGGGACTAAAAACCCATTTTTAGCTATGTAGTGGATAAGTTCTTTAGAGATTATATTACTTACTTAGGGAAGTAACGAAAGGGGGAATTTTTTCATGGCAGTTTATTGTCTATTAGGAGATGCAGATCAATGGTAGTCACTAATCAAAAACATAAAGGATGAGGATGAAATTAAAATTACATAATTGGGGATTTTAATGAAATTTTAATAGAAAAATAGTTTCCTCATGAAAAAAGTGGATATATAACTGAAATTATAGAGTTTGAAGAAAAAGGGGGATAAGAGTGTTTCCCAGAATGAATCCAACTTTATAAGTTTAGAAAGGAATGTCATAGACTACATACATAATCCAAGGATTTAATTTGATATAGTTAATGGTTTGGATTGGATTTCAAATTATTATGCAAAAATATATTGCAAGAATAAGGAAATTACAATTTTTGAGAATGATGTAGATTCCCTTATGTTTAGAGTTGAAACCTCACCATAGGATTCTTATCCTGATCCACTCCAGTAGATCTTTTGAATGAAAATCTTTAATAGGAAGAGAAAAAAGTATATATAGGTCATGAAAGAAATTTTAAAATCAATTATGTACCTATTTTTTAGGAATACATTGATGTATTTTTTGAGAATTTACCTGGACATTCTTCGAAATGGGAAGTTGATTTTTTATTGATTTAATTCCTTGTGCAAGGCCTATATGAAATACTTATTATAGAATGGCCCTAGTGTAATCAGTGGATGTAAAAGAATAATTACAGGAATTGGGGGGTAAAATATTTGTTCTCCCTAGTGTTTCTCTATAGAGAGCCCATGTTCTCTTTTTTAAGATGAAATATGGGACCATGAGGTTATGATTTGACTATAGGTAAATCAATTGTATTATGATAAAGAACATGTATCCTCTCCCTCACATTGATTTATTATTTTATCAAATTCACAAGGACTAATATTTTTCGAATATTAACTTTAAATATAGATATCATCAATTTTTAGTGACGAATGAATATACTCTAAAGACAACATTTCGAACCTGTATGGGCAATAAGAATTTATAGTAATGCCTTTTGGACTGACTAATACACCCTATGTTTTCATGGATCTTATGATGATATATAGATATACTCCAATGGTAATGAAGATCAAGATAATCAGTAGAAACATTTTACTGAAGACTCTTAGAAGAAACAAGTTATATGGGAAGTTTAGCAACTGTGAATTCTGGCTTCATACTGTTTATTTTCATTGCCATATTGTCTCTATGAATATAATCATAGTTGATCATATGAAGACAAAGGCAATTCAGGAATGACCTAAACCAATTAACATAATTTTGGTACATAGTTTTATTGGTTTAGTATGTTATTAACTATATTTCACTCCAAACGTCAACCGATTATCTAACCCATTAACCAAGATTACTCATAAATGGATTAAGTTTGTATGGAAAAAATAATTTGAGGAATGTTTTAAATAATTAAATACAAGATTGGTGAATGCTCTAATCCTGACTATACCATTGGAAAATGGTGGGTCTCTGATTTATATTGATAAATCAAATAAATGACTTGGCTATGTCTTTATACATAATGAAAGAGTTATTGTCTATTCATCAAGGTAGTTAAAAACTCATCTATAGAACTATCCAACTCATGATCTTGAGTTAGAAACTATAATTTTTCTCTCTAGATATGGAGGCATTATCTATATGGAAAAAGATGTGAGATATATACATATCTTGAGAGCATGAAATATATATTTGGATAGAAATAACTAAACATAATAAAAATGAGATGAACTTAGGTACCTCACGATTATGATTTTTCAATACACTACCAACTAGGGAAGGCATGTATGGTAAAAGATGATCTGAGTAGGAAGGATCATGAATTTCTAAACAAAATGAGTAATGATAATGATTATGTGTACATGGATATAGAAAAGATGGATATGGAAATTATCAATGTAGGTGGAACAAAATTACATTTTCAATTAGTTGATAAACTATATTTACTGGAAACAATTAAAAGTTCTCATTGTAATGATGAAATTCAAAAAAAATTAAATCTGTGAATGATGGGAAGTTTCCAAACTTTTTTTGCGAGGATGAAATTATAAAATTTTGGAGGATGTTCTATATTCCCTCTATACCATAGCTAAAATAGAGTTATTGGATGATTCCCATAGTTGAATTTTTATACAAACCATGGTAGCTTAAAAATGTACATAGATATGAAAGAACATTTCGGGTGGGATAATATGAAGCGAGAAAATGTTGATTATGTATCATGATGTTTATTCTATCAACATGTGAAGGTTGAAAGACAACATAGAGGTGTCATGCAACCCCTTCATATTCATACATGGAAATTGTATGACATAACCATGGATTTTGTTTCACTAGATTACCTAAATCCACAAGGTAAAATGATGTAATATGGGTGATTACTGATCGACTTACTAAATCTGTACATTTCCTCACCATAAGAGAGGATTTTCCACTGGAGTTCCTTACAAAAGCCTATATTAATGAAGTTTTTAGACTTCATGGAGCACCTATCTCAATTTTTTTGATCATGATCCACAATTTACATCAAAATTCTGGAAAAGTATCCAGAAAGAATTAGATATTAAGATTCATTTGAGTATTTCTTGTCACCCTATAACTGAAGGGAAATAAAAAAAGGATGATAAAAACACGATAATACATGTTGAGTTCATGCTCAGTTGACTTTCCAGGTATGTGGGATCATTATATACCTTTAGTGGAGGTTTCCTATAATAACTGTTTCCATTAAAGCATTCAAATGGCACAAAATGAATCATTTTATGTAAAGATATGTCATATACCAACTTGTTGGGATGACGTTGGTGAAAGAAATCTTTTTGGCCCAGAGCTTGTGTAGGAAACAACGGTGAAGGTAAAGACTATCTAAATCCATATCAAAGAATATCAAATCATACAAAAGAGCTATGTCAATAGATGGAGGATGGAATAGAAATTTAAATTGGGAGATAATGTGTTCTTGAAAGTAAGTCCATGGAAGGGTGTTATAAGATTTTGGAAGAAAATAAACTAAGCCCCATATACATTGATCATTTTAAAATTTTGTATAGAATCAAAGCTGTGGCGTATTATTTGGACATTCTACCTAGCCTTTCAAAGGTACACAATGTGTTCCACATATCCTTGTTAAGGAAGTAAATGACCGACCCAACACATGTACTCACTTCTAAAGTAATAGAATTGGAAATTGAATTATCTTACTATGAAGAGCCTATCTGAATTCTTAACACTAATGAATTGGTGTTAAGGAATCAAATGATTTTCCCAATAAAGGTACTTTGGAAATTTCAAAAAATTAAAGAGGTGACATATAAGACTAAGGAACTTATGAGGAAGAACAACCCACAACTTTTTATTGGGAGACAATATGGAAATTTAAAGGACAAAATCTTTGTAGGATAGGAGAATGTAGCAGCCCAGAACTCTATCATTGAAGTTTCCCTTCTTATTTTTGTTTCAAAATGTATTGATCATATAAAATTATTTATAGAACACAAAAAAACATTACAAGTAATGAATTATTGTAATAAAAGATATTTCTAGATGTTAATAAACCTATACCGAGGAAATAGTAACATGCACTTTGGAATTGTAATATGACTCTTATGAATAGTAAACCATCCAATAGAATAGTAACCACACCAAATAAATTATAAATAAAATTTTAATATCTTATAAATGAAATTATTATATAATTATATCATAGTGTAAGTAAATTAATATTTTAAAAATTAATATTTAATTGTTGGTATTTTTGTATGTCATAAATATTTAATTACAATATTATAATTTATAAAATGATTTAAATGAAATTTAATTTTCATAATAATTATGCATAAATCAATATTTTTTTTTATTATTTTAGGATAATTTTATGACACCTTAGTTAATTTTTGAAAGTTTTATAAAATCAGTTGTAAATTTAAAATAGTATTTTTCAAGTAAAGAATTATTTTTATTAAAAATAATATTTATAAAATTTCATTCATAAAATTGAATTCATTTTTGAAATATACAAGTTGAGAAATGGAAGGGGTGAATTTTTGGGATTTTTCTGAAATACATGAATTTTTAATGAATAATGAAATATTGTAATTTAAATTATAAATACATTATAAGCTACATAAACTATTCCTTGAGTCATGGATGATGTAAGAAAACATAGTTAAAACTAATATGAAATTATAATAATATATATTCACAAGAATCAACTCTATTTATTTTCTTGAAAAAAATAATAAAATAATGAATAAAATAATGAGGAATCACCCATCTCCTCCGCTATAAATACCACCCCACACTCCCTCTTCTCTTCACAACACTAAGGCTTGAATTTTTTCACATCTAGGAGATCTTGGTATTACCAGAATTCCAGAACCCCATTCCCTTAGGAGGTTTCCAATGAGGATAATTTAAGAGGCAAACCCTCTTCCTTTTTCTTTTAATTTAATTTAAATTTATTTTCTTTTCTTATCCTCTCCACAACTACTATTTCTAAATGATAATACTATATCCATTATCATATATTTACTATAATGATATCACATTAATGTAATATCCATTATCAATCTCCTTACTCTTTTTCTATTTTGTTTTAAAAAGGAAATCATCATATGAGAGGTCCTGATTTACATCCTTCATGGAGAATGAACTTTTTTCCTTCAATTTATCCTTCAAAGTGGTCATGATACAATTTTTATGGTTTAACTATATTATAAAATATATATTATATATAATTGAAGGTTCTGTAACCATTTTAAATACATGATATTAAATAATAGAATAAAACTAGTTCATTATGATCGAAAAACAGCTAAATATAAGTTAAGAAAATACCACTAGCACGTTATCTAATGTTTCTACCTTATATATGGAAAAAATTATAAATAAAAAAATTAAAATTATGGTTTTTCATTAAGAACATGTAATTCCATTTCTAGCGTGAGGGAAATGTTATTGAAGACATCCTTGCTTCAAAAGTGTCTTTGGATGATCAATTTTTTTTTCTAGTCTGGGTTCTATTGCCTTAGAGGGTAAGAAATATATTCCAATTGATTCAATTGGGTTAAAAAATTACAAACCAAATTAACTATCTTTGTGTAATCTCTTTCTACTTTCTGTTTTAATGAAATAAAAGTCTTTGTTTAGTAACTCTACCGAGCAGTAAAATTGAATCTTATATCTCATCAAAAATCCATAAATGAACTTCATAAAATTAAAATAATTCAAATACATGTATATGAGGTTATGAATGAATGAATTAATTAATGGATTTAATTTGATTATTCAGTATGTGAAGGTCAAGTATAGAACACATACATATATAAGGTAAGGGTTTACTATGAGAACCTACAATTTCTTTTAGGTAACTCCTTTTATCTCTTTACCCCAATGAAATTCATAATTATTCCTATTTAAACCTCATATTTTTTTAATTTTCTATATGTATTTACCAATCATAATCGTTCTTTCTTTTATGGGGTTTTACATGTTTTAAAATGATCTTTCTCAAATTCTTCCTAATAGGCAAGCCTGATTCATTGGAACTTCCCAAATTAGTACATATTTTTATGTGGACTCTATAATATGTTTTAATTCACCATTATTTTTATAAAAAAATCTCATTTTATTATGAAAAAACTATATTAGTTCACTTATGATTTTATTCAAATATATTTCCAGAATAATTATTCTTTGCAATGTAAACGAGTATTTCTCTTAAGTATTACCTGATGATTTTATAAGTGTTTTTCATCAATTTCAACACTCTTATTTATTCCTATGTTTAATTGTGATTAGTTGTTTATGATATCATCTACCATATTTTATTGAATGGTTTATAGTTAGTTAGACAATGGATGTGTTGTCTTGATACCATTTCCCATATTACTCTGAATGGTTAGTGTTTATGTTTACTGATTAGGGAAAATTATTTACATTTCATATGTTAGTTTCAATATGAATGTAAATATTAATTATGTTTACCCAATTTTAAATGAGGAATTCATTGGACATAGTAAGAAATGGGTGGGTCCCATTGTGGCACCTCGATACATCGGTAAGTATCATGAGATAAACTGACATAGTTTTTTCTAATTATTTATGGTGTCTTGGTCGAGGCCATGATGGTATTATTATGATATTCAACATTATGCATTACCTTATTATGAAGCAAGTAGTTATTTATCCATGTGATTATTATACTAGTACAATATCCATGGTTTAGTTTTATTATGGTATTATCATATTTTAATTCTACCCATTTTATGCTTAACATTATGTTTTTATTATACACCAAGCTTTATATTTTTTTATTACACTATAATACTTACCCTTACTGATCATCTGAGCCCACCCCATTCTTATGTTTTATTTTTCCCTAGGATAAAAATATTTATATTATGAATGACTTGTGATGATAATATTTAAGTTTATTATTGTTTTTAATATAGTTACTTTATTTTACTTCATTTCAAGTGGTAATTAAACAGTTATGTATGTATATAGTTTTCCCATGCCACTTAACTATTAATTCCTTCAAGATACGACTTCCTTGTTTATATTCCAATGTAAGAAAATAAGGCATCGACTTTGGGAAACTAGGGTTTTGGTATTTACAATCAACAGAACATATAATAAAAAAATCATCCCAAATTTAAAGAAGAAACACGCCTTAATAGCATGGGTTGTTAAAAAATCGCTACAATAAGGATTCCCATCCTTAATGCATGCCATCAAGTGGCACCAAATAGTAACTTCATCCAATGAAAACTGCTCCCAGCTTCACTTTTCTAAGTCTTTTATTTAAAACATCATAGTTTCTAATAAACTCATATAAGTAACAAAACTATTACCTACTAATACTTCTAATTGTGGTAAACAATCTTTACCAGATTCTTTACAAAATATATTTCTAATTCTATCTCCACATCCACAAATTAAGGTATAAGAGAAGGATGTGGTTCATATTTCCTTAACTAGGATACATTTAGGACATCACACATAACACCATACTTTAGAATTATTGACTATCCATATGTGACTTACATTTTCCTCTATATAATAAAACATTTCCCGACATTCCTTGAAACCAAATTTTCATAATTATCATTTCTCCTTTCCCCTAACCCGAGAAATACCTAAAAAATATGATCCCTAATGTGAATATAACGTTTTTTCATTTATATTTATCATAATACTCTTATCTACATTGATCAGTTATAAAACACTTTTTGATCATCTACACATGATTGAAAATCTCTTACACCAAGCTAGTTTTAATTATAGGTGCTTCCCCAAATTCCAGCCCACATAGAGGAGAGTGGAAAGGAATGCCAAATAAGGTCTGAAAAAATGACTTGTAAATTATTTTCAGGTAGATATTATTATAAAAAACTAAACCAAAGGACCAAGATACTACCCCACCCCACCAATGTCATGGAACCTTATTTGGATCTTATCCTTAAGGATCTAAATAGTATACTTTCATTTTTCATCAATTTATGTATGAAATTATACTCAACTTCACTTGAGAGGCAAATTTTTTTTCTTCATGATTTTACAAATCCATAAAATGAATATCACATCATGATTTGAACTGTATTAATATGTTTCCCATTAATACATACTACCTCACTTACACAAAGTTTCCAAATGTACTCAATCGTAAAAATCTCCTTCCTTAGTATTAAGATGGAAACAATCATTGATAGATTAATAATAATCCATGACACATCTATACCTTTCTATAGCCTTGGGAATACTACATTAAAATTAATGCTGACTTCATAACACTTAAATTATAGGATAGTCAAGTACTATATCTCACATGGTATCCTTTTATGTTTTTCTTTAGCCCACTGATAGGTGTTGCACCTCGAAAAAAACCAAGCCGAATCACGCTTCATAATCAGTAACTAGACATGATGTTCAACATCATAGTACAACATAGTGAATCTATAATGAACTTTTCATCATGAAATATGGAAGTATCTCATCAACTCCAATCACAAATATATTGGAAGATATATCCCCCCATATATATATAAGGAATACTCAACTCCAAACCCCTATCTGAGTATTTACTTCCCATAATATAACTTTCCATTATAATATCACCTATCAAAATCGAAACTTTGAACCTCCTTAAACCATCTAAACAAGGAATAATTGATAAGTAAAGGCACTACAAAAATATTATATTCATCCTTATATACAAAAAGACTTATCTTTAATAATATATTCATAACTTTCAAATCCTCTTTTGATTCCTAATGATTATACACTTGGTATTTTCTACTCAATGATTCAACGATAACATGCACTTTCTCAAGAATATATATCAAATATACATTAAATGGATATAGGTAAAAATTCCATTTTATTAGATGAAAATTTATATCCATATGATAAAATATATACTTCAAGATATTATGATCAATGAACACTACAAACTTCTCCCTGAATTAATAAAACTGCAAACTCTTAAGAAAATTGATAACTGTTGATTACTCTATATTCTGAGTGGGGAAATTCTTCTCATGTGGGATAATCCTTGAAGAAATATAAAAAACAACAGGACTCCTTTTTATCAACATAAAAACCAAATACACACCATAAGTATTACAATATAGATCATATAATTTCTTGGTCTCTCAAAAAGTACAGATAACCACTGATTTCAACATCTTTATTTTCACTTGAAAAGAATCCTATGACTTTTCCCAGGAATAACAATTAACTCCCATTATAGTTAATGTCATTAAAGATACATCTGGGTGAGACAAGTCCAAAATATAATATTGTCAATATCCCATAAGGCATAAAATACTTTATATCTAAAAAACATTATTGGAAACCTTCTAAGTCATCACAACAACTACTATCCTTGGATCTATTTATATCCTTGAATACAACAAAAAATACTATAGGATCTTTATATAATGTATCCAAAACTCACATAACAACATAATTTTATATAATTTATGTTCTTGAATTGTATCCAAGATAATATCCACATTCTCTCCATGATACTCACAAGATTGGGAATATATAAGAATATCTCAATAAAAAATGAATTCATATAGGAATAAAATGAATGATTAAATTGATCCATAAATACCATATGTTCATTTTCATCACAATATCATACTAAAACATTAATAATGTCCATTCCAATTCCATAAATTCATCTTAGGCATAGCCTCAGTTATCGACCTCTTCTGGTGATTACTAGATCAAATATTGATTTTAGAAAACCATAGAGATCCCTTTAACTAGTTAAATATATAATCAATATGAGTTAATGGTTATCAGTCATTTATAGTTACCTGGTTAAGCATGATGTAATAATCACACAACCACAAAAACATAATATAATTTTAATGAAAATAACTAGAGAACTATAAGATGATACACACTATATTATAAACCCCTGGGAATAAATATCCTCTAACTGAGTCTTTAACTCCCACAACTAAACTTATCCTATTTGATTGGGAAGAATATAAATATGATCTACAACCATTAAAAAATCAACCAAAAAATAAATATCATGATAAATATATAACCCCACTAATTCATCATTAAGCACTTAAAGATACCAATCATCCATTGGAGAAAAATAGAACCATCAACAATGTTATACGAATCGAGATACATCAACACCACCTAAACAGTGATCTTCCTCAACTTCACCAAATTAAAACCCACCCAAAAAGCATATAATTTCAATATTATAGAAAGATATATAACTCACCAATATAAGGATAAAATTTATGTATTTATGTTAGTAGTCAATATGAATCCATGAATGCAATAGACAATCCATATTGATAATAACATCAAAACCCATAATCTCTATAATGATTAAATCATAAAGATGAAAAAAACAATAGATTTTACAATTAAAATATAAGAAATTTTTAATTGTATCCAACATTATTCCCAATTGGATTTCCATACACATCACCCCAATGAACATTTCCCGAAGTGACTTTATCACCACCTCATCCCGACCTCCATGATGACATTTAAATCACTCTCTACAATAGTGTACTAGCCCATACCTACAATTCTTGAGAAGGATCTAACCCTTAAGATACACTAGAATTATTATATTTCAAATATAAATTCAAATTATATCCTATATTTTTACATTAGGGACACTCCTTGGGCCCCAATCCAAAAGTCCAATTAGGTTTTTTCTTTCCACTCAAAAATCATAGAATCAACACTCTACCTCTGAAATAAGGATATGATAAGGTCTTTACCTGAACCCCTAAACATCCTCAATCGTTTAAAATGTCATAAAAATTACTATTTTTACCTATTATATGTCTTCTTTATCCCATATACACACACTTATCTTCTTCCAGTCCCTTATCAACCATTAGATACTCATTCTCCACATATGTGAAGGTAGGAAAACAAAATTATCGAAACAGAAAATATATCTCGAGGTTCAAACCTCACTCAATTTGATGGCCCTTATAATGACCTTTACCTGTGATATTTGGATAAAACTAAATAAAATCCATGAACACGGAGTCCTAATAAAAGAATTTATTAACTTCATTTCTTAAGATTTATAGACGTCTGTACTCTATCCATTCTCAATTCCTAAGGATACAACTACTCAATAAAGAGATCCGGAAAAGCCTCCCTGGTTAACCTCTCTGTCCACCTCATCTAATATAAGATTCCAAAAAATGAAGATCTAGTAGCTCTAAAATAAATACAATTAGTTTCACCTTCTTCCCTACTAAAGTACCAATCAATCCAAAGACCTGATGCATACCCTCTGTCCACCCTTTAGATCCCTAAGTCCGGACATCACCACTATAATTTAAAGGGTGTTGTGGTAAAAAATCATGAACCACATTTGATACCATAACTACCTCATGGGTTAGAAATTCCCATAAACTATGGATCCCCTTTCATAAGAATTTTCTGATATTCTTTTCTAATAGGGTTTTTCATTTAGCTACCAAGGAAACATATTCTGCTTCAACCTCTATGTGATCCCCATCTGATTTCTCTTACTCATTTTATTTTCCCAAAGGTTAATTTAATATCATATTTGGTTCAACAAATCTAATAAATAATACATACAATTTTTATAAATTATAATAATGTCACACCAAGAAAAGATATGATACACCACTTCATACTCATGTTGGGAAGATGGTTAGTCATACCAAATAAATTCACAACACATGATAACTCATAGACAAGTCATGCTTCTCTATTCCATGAATAATGTATTAATTCTCTACTACCTACCATAAAAAAATGATTATTAACCTAAAAATCATTAATAAACTAAGAAAATAAAATCCTACAATCCCAGGTAATTTGGTATTCCAACATAGTCTTGTTGTCCAAGAACCCACACATAGATTCTAGACCATGTCTCAACTCCCAGTCTCCACTCTAATGTGACCCAAATACCATGATTGTAATAAATAATGATTTTTATTCCATTTTTTAACATAAAACCATGAAATGACCACACAACTTAGGTGAAACACCACATAGTATCAGGATCACTCCTTAATCCCTTGAGTTTAGTGACTATCACCACAGATGTAAGATACCACTCAAAGAGTGATTTTCTCTCTAATGGTATATCACATAAAAAAAATAAATAATAAACATAAAAACAAAAATAAATAATGAAATACAAAAACATAAAATCAATAAAATAAAACAATATCGACTCACAACCAAAAACACACACACCTAGAAAAATATTCAAAGAGAAGTCATTTAATTCTAAAATGTATTCAACACTACTAAAAATATGATTTGTTGAATAAAATAAAATACCCTACATATGAAATTTAAAGATGACATATATAGCTCTAAATTGTCTCTAGACATCGATTCTATAGTGACCCAAGCCTTTTACATATAACATTTCATGATTTTAAGCATAATTAATCATCAGAGTACAATCCAAGGATCTTTAAGTCCAGTGTCTTAGAAGACTAAGTACATATAACATAAAACACGGGACTAAAAAAAACTTATTTATTTAATCTCCATAAAGAGATTCTAACTTCCTTTGAGATTTTACATCTGCTTAGGGTTCCCTAGGGAACACATGAACAAAGGGATGAGCTAAAAATGCCCAGTAAGGGAATAAACATAACGATACATCTCAAGCACATGAGTTAAGAGGCATGACATAATGCTATCCAAAGCATGAAACTGATAAAATAATTTAATATAAGAATGGAATCTTATAAACATGGAATCATATAAATGTGGAAGAATCATAAATCATATCTTTAGAATGGGTCAAGGCTAACCGCCAATCCTGTTTCCCATTTCAGTATGGGTCAAGGCTAACTGTCAATCCCATTTCACATCGCATCTCATGAGACTTATCCTTAACCAATGCATTGGAGTGCTATCTAGGCACACCCATCTCAACATATTCATGAATATTCTTTCCACATATATATTCTTACCACATATTCAATCATACATAATCAACCATACACAAACATAAGGGTACCCACAGAAAAAATTGGGTACCACAATCATGACATGAATCATAACCAGTGGGCGTAACACGAGAGTGTCCATGTAAGGAAATAATTAGAAAATAAATTGAAATTAATAGGGTAAAATAAAATTATAACATGGTAAGTGGTATCAAATATAAGTGACAACATATAAAAAAAATGTATTTTAGAAACATTATCATTAAAACATTTTTGTGCGGTTTTAAGGAAAACACTCTAGAGGTTTTCAAATAGAAAAGAGGAAATTCTTTTATATAAAACCAGAATTGAAAAAAGAATATTTTCATAATAAAAATAATTATTTTATAAATACAATGGTTTTTTAAAACACAGGATAGAGTGCACTTGATATTTGGGTAAAAATTTGGGAAGTCCCCTTAAAACAGGTTGGCTTATCGGAAAGTTCTAAGGAGGGAATCTTTCAAAATCATGTATATCCCCAAAAGAATTTGATGAAAGGGTCTTGATATAAGAATACTGTGAAAATAACCAGAATTCATATAGATATATAAGATAATACCATTTGGAAACACATATAAGGCAACCCTAAAGAACAAAGAATGTTCATGTAGAATTCGTTACGATTTTATCGGCATGGTGTCAGGTGCGACCATGAGGGATTTATGAGAGAGAAATGGGGTTTCTAAACACTTATAAATTCAGAAGGAAGTATAGGGGAGGTTCTCAAACATACCCCATCTTTTTATAGTACACATATAAAGGCATAGTATAGAGGACAATCTTTATTAAGATAGAAAAGACGAGGATCCCTTACCTCAAATCTGGTGGTGTTCTCCACATGTTATTAATGAACTGAATAAACAAAGTAGGATTATTAATTAATAATTATAGAACCTATTATATATGTAATGGATTTATTATAACCCTTTTTAGTTCATTCAGATCCTTTTTTATTAGTTATAATGTTCAATTTCATTGTTCGGGCTCGGTTGTTTACTTGACTTTAAAAGATCGGTTCACTTATATTCAAGTTTGGATTATATGCAAGATGAAAGTGGTTGTCCAAAATTGAAGTTACATTCTTTATTTAATATCCATTAGATTACATGGTTTTTATTTTAATTACGTTACTTATAGTGATGTCGAATGATTATATATATAACCTTAGTGATAACCGTTTTTGTTAATCGGTGGATTTGGTTACAAAGAATGTGTTTTTCATTATAACTTAATTACATTTGTGCCAAAAGATTACAGAACCAAAAATAGGATATATTACATATATAATAATCTGGTTCAACCATAACAAAAATGGTTTCATGACTAGAATTATAGATAATAATAAAAATTGATAAACTGTTGTCCTTGAATGTGCTAAATTAGCACATCTCAAATGGTGCTTTCATTTCTTTAAAATAAAAAGGTGGTGAAAGGAGAGAAGATAATGAAATTTAACACTAGCATGAATCAATTATAGTACATGTATTCTACTGGATTTATCATACTATTATGATTAAGGTAGGTGAGGAGAGAAATTAAAAATAAAAGAACTTAAAAGAAAAGAAGAAATTTGGGAAGAGGAATTTACCTCTTGAGACTTCCTCTTTTGAGAACCTCTTAAGGGGAGAGGTTTTGGTATTTTGAGGAGGATGAGAGCTTTTGGACGTGGGGTAGGACCTTGGGGTGATATTTGGGCAGAATTTAGAGAAGTATTAGAGCTTGAGAGGTGTGGAGAGATGAGGGAGTAGAGGATATTTTTATAGTCGAGGAGAGGAGGGATTTCATGATATTAGAATCCTTAATTTATTATTTTTTCACAAGACAAAGAATTGTAACAATTACATGACCAAGAATAGTAAATGGGTCATGTGAATTAGAACCATGGGTTGTGACATCATCCATGATTCTAGGAATTGTTTATTTATCTTAAAATGTATATATATGGTAAATTAATGTATTTTACTATTCATAAAAAATTCAAGTATTTCAGAAAAATCCAAAATGCCTAACCATTTTTCAACGTGTAGAATCAAAAAATGGAGTCCATTTTTTAAAACTAATTTTATAAATATGTTAATTTTAATATTTAATTAAAATCATAATTTATTATCAAAAACCACATTTAAAACATGCATTAACTCATTCTAAAACATGGGAATATTGTACTTCCAAATTGAATAATATTTTTATACTATCATAGGATAGGTTAATATTGATTAGGGTATATCACTCTTCATAAGGGTATGTTACTTTTCATTAGGGTAGGTTACTATTCCAGAAAAAATATTTTTGTTTTATTAGACTCCAAAAAAAAATTTAAACACAACCGTGTATGCTGGATTTTTGAAATTCCAAACACATAAGTGACAAACTTATGTTTAAAGGTCACTTATCACTTAATAGTTCAAAATTATGTTCTTTCATGTGATTTTATGACATATTTATAATAAGGTAATTTCTGTTAAAAACATTGGGTCGTTACAGATTCCTTGTTAAATAGGCTACTTTCCTTTACCTGAAACATCATGGATGACTTCTTTACTGAAATGAGAAGTGTACGTGTGGAAAGTGAGAATAAAATCCTCACTAGAAAACACTAAAACACCTTCCAAATAAATTATTCAGTGTGTAAATATATTTATAATTGTGTAATTCTAAAATCATTCAGTTACCATCAATTTTAACAGTTCTACATAGCAATCAGTGTAACCATGTCACATAAACAAGTAAAACCTACTTTAACCAATACTAGTAGTTGTATATCATGAAACATGATCATATATCAACCTGAAATCTCAACCTAAACTAAGATAAATAATTCATAGGGAAAAAACACATCGATCTACTCCCATACCCTAACATCAAATGCATCCAAACCCTTATCTCCCACCTTTCCATATCATCAAATATCATATATCCATATTTTCAGTAGTAATAATGTTATATATTAGCATTGAATATATCTATCCCCACAAGGATGACATTACATATCTTATAATATCAAATCCTAACACACTATAGTATTTTTATAAGGGACACAATTTTCTAGATCCTTTCCTTTTTATTTGAAGTTGATTAGATACGTATAATAGGAGGATACAATTGTGAAAGTCTTTTGAGATACATTTTTTACTAAAAAGGGTAGATTATAGTGTGTTACACTATAAATCATCATGGTGAAGTTTGATTACAGTACCCTATGGAATGGATGATGTATTTGTGGTGTGGAGGCTCTGTATTATGGGATTTAGGTGTCTCTATCAACCTAGAGGGTGTTGCGGTGTGGGTGTACATTGTGCCATAAAGATCTTGTGAAGTGTTTTCTTCTCTACAGTCAAAGGGGTCACTGAAGTGTAGATTTTTGGATATACTATGATGATACCCTAGTTTTAAAGGGTCTTTGGGAGATATATAATCTATTAAAATATGGATTTCAGGGGGAGGATGGACCGAGTGCCTTATAGTGTGGCCTTCCTTACTCCTCCCGAGTTTAAGTGGAAACCCTAACTATAATTGTATAGCTAAAGAGGTTGAAATATGGAGGTGTTAAATTAAAATCCACAATAAATTATTATATTCTTTCAAGATTTTAATATTTTCTCCCTTAATATTCAAAACCAAAGAAAGCTAAGGGCCTCTTATAGATAATTTTGATCCCTTATTTCTAGGATTTATCCCATAACATATATAGATCATCCATTTGTGATTTGAGGATTTTTTGTTCTTCTATACTTAGTTATGATATTTCTCATTCAATTATTCCATATAATTTAAGTTGGGTTCCATTGGTTATAATAGTTTTTCAATTAGTTTTTTTAGAATCCCTGGTGGGATGTCTGGAGGAATCATGATTTACTTATGAGAGAGGTGATTGTAGTTTTTTGCATGTTATTATATTCTTTATTATATAATGTTGAAATTTTCATGGTCATTAATTCTTTAAATATATTTATTTTCTATTAAAATGATATGTTATCATGAATTGGTTTCAACAATAAATAGTTAAATTGACCAAAAATAAGATAATAACTGGAATTAAAGTTGAATTTGAAGGGTTTTATCAATACATATGTGGTACTTTGTCATTAGGGACTCTTGATATGCAATAGATAATGTATTATCAATTTTTCGTGATTATTTTTGTTGTTTAACATGATTTATATGTTTAAAATTGGATAAAAATCAAAAATATGGTAACAATTATATGCATAATGAAAGAGGAATGTGAATTTGATTACCATTCTTCCTTGAAAACTTTTATATATGAATATATTGTTTTAAGCGTGTTTGTTAGTTTTTGTAATAAATTCTAGATTTTTTTGATAGGTTTATTGTTATTGAGACCAACTAAAAATTAATTAATTATTTAATGAGGGTAATAAACGGGGGTTTTTTAGATAAGAGTGTTTGGATATAAGTGAACCCTTTCTTGTTTTATTCATGCTTCTATCCTGTGGTGTTATAGCATGATTTCCCACTTTCATTTTCCATGATGAAAATAATTTTGTTACTGTGTTTGTGTGACTATAAAGGTAGACACTTGTTGGGATTTTCTTTATGGAGTTAGATAGAAAAGGGGACGATGATACATGTTAAGATCAGGGATTACTTGTTTCCTTTCATTGATATATGGTTGATGTTGGGATAGATAGAATGAGTTAAAAATGTGGATTATCTAATTTTCATGTTATTGTGGGAACATTGATGATGTTTTTATTAAGTATAGGTTGATAGATGGTCTTAACCATTATTATTGACTTTTTCTTTTGATTCATGGTTTCAAGTTGGTTTTTTGTGGGTTCTAGCTACCTACTACAGTTGGATTATTCACCAATAGTGAATCTTATTTACGGTAGATTAGGATATGTCCTAGATTACCAATGATTATTGAATAATAAATGGATCAAATTAATAATGAAATAATGGTATTGGTGTGGTTGATGTCGATAATTTTAATAATGTAAATCATGGGATGGTTGAAATGAATGCTCCCAGGAGAGAAAGATGTGAATATAGAAGTTTTAATGTGGATTCTAAAGCATTTTGGATTGTGTTGAAATGAAATTATTATAAAATAATTTTTATGGGTTTAATAGACTTTATATTAATATAAATGTTTAATTTCTATGTGGAAATGGTTAATGAGGTTGAATATTGGTGCTTGTGTTCACATATTAAATCTTGCCTCAAGGGACATAGTGGTGGAAGTTGGGTGTCATGTTAGATAATAGCTACATGTGAGTAGAAGGCTAGGTATCTTCCCATAGCTTTCTAGTGTAATGTTATATTCTTATTTCTTATGATTTCATATTCTCTACCACCTAATTATCATGGGAATAAAAAAACCCAAATGGTTTATGTATGGGTATTTTCCTCAATATCTAGGTCAATAGAGGCACATATAGAAAGATTTTTTCCCTTACCTACTTCCCCATTAGCATTTCATCATTTGTAATAATATCTAGGATGTAAATTGATTAGGAATATTATAAATGATTTTATGGGATGTGATGGATCTTATCTTCCCAATGTCTTGTGTGTTGTCTAAATGAGCTTGATGCTATATCACATACTAATATTTCAAATATAGTGATTACAATTTTCTACTGGTGTAATACTATTTCTAGGATGGTTTTAGGTATATTCATGATAAATGGTCTATAACATATTTATGAATTACAAATTGGTTATAGATAATATGATGATTATGAGATTGTGATGAGCTATGTGGGATATTAGATGAGATTATTATATGGCTGTGATATGCAAACATGGGGTACCATATGTCTTGTTGATAGGATATTTGAAGATGATGTTCGACATTTGGGAATGAGAGTGACAAACCAATGGGGAAGGAGAAGAAGTGTAAATTTATTAATTATATATTTTGATATGTATATGCGTAATTATATGTGTTACATGGTGAGAAATTAGTGTAAGAATATGATAAGTTTTACATATTTAGGTAAATAGTTAGTTTCATTGGTTTATTCAAAGAGATTTATTATTCTTCATTCACATTTTCAATAGTGGTTTAGAGGAGGATCCTATAGAATATACTTGTATGGTCACCCCAAGTATATATTATTTTTAGGTCTAATAGAGATGGTTGGGGATCAAGTTGGGCGATACTTGATCAGAGTGGTTATTCATGAGGTGTTGGTGCCTCATGGTTGGAATCTTGGATTTTTTGGGTATATTTAGTTGTTTCATATTTATATAACATTTAATTCTTGTACTGGGATTACTTACCTTTTATTTATTATATGAATATTTTAGTGGATATCATCTTATCTCTTGTATTTAAATTATTTAGTGAGTGTAATGACTCCCATTTTAATGTATTATATAACCTCAGTGCTAGTCTCAAACCTACATTGTTTTATAGGTGGGATTCAAAGTTCAATCCTTCTACACTAATAGCTTTGATGGGGTACCAGTGGATGGTGATTGTAATAGAGTGGTATCCAAACCATTGTTTGAGATATATGGTGGAGTTTATTGAGAGGAACTAGTGAATATTTCATGGGTTGGTAGGAAGGTATATTCAGTTGGAATTTCCAAGGGATATATAAAAGGGAGATTGGCTAGGAAATATGTATTTCCATCCACCTATTATTCGATGTAAGGAACTTCATGTTTACTAAACAAGAAAATAAATGTGATGTTGTTAAAGGGTGGAGACCTTGGAAATAATCAAGCATTGTGATTTTATGCACCTGTGTTTCAATTAGGGTATACAATGAGATGTGACATTAATATTATTTAATAAAAATTTTATATTATATATTATATGTTTAAGAGTCAATAATTTTTATTCTTTTGTAGGAATTGATCTCAGTAGATGTCCCCATTTGGTTCACATCGATGATATTTAATAGGATATCTCAATGAATTTCAATAGGGCAGAGGTCAATAAGGATGAAACTTAGAGGAGGAAGATATGAGATTTTCCAATCCACGATCTACATAAGTTTAAGGTCTCTATTTTAAATCAAAATATCAAGGATTGGATAGAGGAGGAAGAGATTCCCTTAGGTTTTATTTGTGATTAGGAGTAATAATTATTCATGGTTTGTGATAATACTTGATAGGGTAGCTCTATAGGGGTAGTAATTATTCTTGAATGACTTTGAAGTGTTTTTATTACATATGAGATGTTTCTTGATCTGTTTATGATTGATTTTTTTCTTGGATAATAAAGGAGGCATATTGGAAGAAGATTCTTACTCTACACTAGTGGAATTATAGCATGTATGCAATCAGTATCTAGTATAATTATTTCTAGAGTTATGGTTCAAACCCTATATAATATGAGGAGGCCCTATAGAGGAATTGGAGGAGGATTTGTTTCCCAAGATCCATTTCCTGGTAACCCCATTTATGTTTCTAACATATCTAGAGTTTCTGGTTATCTAAGAGGATGTTAAGAGGTTTTTGGAAAAGGCTAGATCATCATGCGTGGGGTTTCATCACATCCCTCCATTGAGAATAGTGGTGGCCCAATGTTATCCATTCCCCGGTTAGTAGAAGGCTTAGACTATGAGGATTTGGTTGTACTCTAATTCATACTATTTCACTGGGGATAAAAGTTCTGAGGCCCTTTCTAATAGACTAGGTTTGGGTTTTTATACACTTGGGGGTTGTATCCAATAGAATCATGAGTGAAAATACTTCCTAATTAGTATTAATGGAGTCAGTGACTCTCTTTAGTCTTGTCCCATATAACAATATCCTTCAAGGTAGCAGAAGGAACATGGTGCTCTAGATTTGGATTTGGAGAGAGGATGGGTTAGGTATAGGATAGAACTATGATTCTTGCAACATTATAGAAAGCATGTAAATATATTAAATAGATGTTGTCACAATAGAGTTATAGAGGTCATGGTTAGATTCATTCCATAGAGTAGTCATCATTGGGTGAACCTGATATCATACAAGGTTTTATCTATTTATATTAGATTTCCATGTATGTATTTCTTGATTCAATAGCTATAGCCTCCTTTATTGAACATTCCCTAATATATCCATTGGGACTTGATTTATAGAGTCTTGTATTTCCCTTGGAATTGAATATGACTACTAGAGGTTGAGCTACTTTGTATGACATGTGAAGAGAGTGTGATATGATTCTAGGTCAACTTGTCTGTTGGGGGTTTTTCAATGTTTAAAATTACATGCATATGATTTTATCCTTATCATACATTAGATGTATTAAGTGTAGGATATTCTGTATTTCTATAAGTTGTAAATTATATTCTATGATGATGATAAAGGATAACCTGTGTTTGTTGGTGAGTGAGACCCTCAAATAGGTCAGAGGTATGTTGAGTCCCTATATTCCTTGTTGGCTATGTTTTTTATTTCATTTAGTAGAGGACCAGCTAGTGGCATTTCCAAAGGCTATATAATGTTACCCAAATGTGTTTCTAGAATATGAAATTACACCACCACCTGTATGTGACATTGATTTTTAGATTGAGTTACATCTAGGAATCACTCCAATGTCGATTTAATCATATAAGATGATTATTGATTTACTCATAAGATTTATTGATTTAAATTGATAATCATATATAAAGAATATTCATTCAGCATATGTGTTGCCTTACGGTTCACTAGTATTATTTTCAAAAAATGGTATATGGAGGATTGCATTTATCATTGATTATCATCCCTTAAATTAGGTGATGGAGAAAAACTACTACCCTCTCTTGTTGATTGAATTTTTTTTCGATCTGTTAAATAGAACTAGATTTTTTTTTGAATATTGATTTGGAATCAGCATATATTAAAATGCTAGTGAAGAATGAGGATATTTAAAAGAATAATTTTAGATGTCATTATGGGCAGTACGAGTTTGTTGTAATTCTATTGAGAGTTAGGAATGATCTATCCAGGTTCATGGGACAGATGAATTTATTTTTCGATGATTTTCAAGATTGGTTTTCGGTGGTGTTTATCAACAAAATATCTTTCTTCTTGTTGTTAATTGGAGAATATAGTGCATATGTGAGCTATTCTTTGAGTTATTCTTTATGAGAATCTTTTTGGGACGCTATAAAAATGATAGTTTTGGGTATGTGTGTTCCATTTATAAGGACATGTTGTGTCTTGATGTGGTGTATCAGGGATCATTTAATGGTTAAGTAAATTATTTATTGGGTGTCACCTAATAATGTTGTAAAATTTTAGAGTTTACCTTTTTTCTGGTTATTACAGATGGGTAATACCTGAGTTATCTTTGATTGAGAGTCCTCTAATATATTTGACCAAAAAGGATGAGGAATTTTTTTGGGAAGATGTGTGAAATGATAATTTTTATTATTTAAAGGTGAATCTAGTTAGTTCGAATGTTCGTCAATTATTTGATTTGGGATATGCATTTAGTTTTTTATTGTGACACATAAAGTGTTATATTATTATGTTTTCCAATGAAATAGAGAGTGTCTATCTATTATGGGTCTCAACAATTTTGGTCTCATCAATGTAACTACAGAACACATGATCTTGAGATTGTTGCAGTTGCATTTTCTCTAAAGTTATGGTGACATTAACTCATTTTGAGTGATTTTTTGTCATCAAATATCATAGTATTTTGAATTATTCCTTCCCTTAAAATGATCTAAATATGAAAAAATGGTAGTTAATGAATGTATTATTTTATTATGACTTCATGATTTCCTATAAACTAGAAAAAGGGAATGTTGTGGAATATTATTTGATAATGAAGTTATATAATGGAGTTTTTCACATGTGTGGGGATTTAGAATGGGATGGAGAAGAATATTTTGATGGACCTTGATATGGGATCAATTGAGGCTAAAGGGTGACTTTATCAAATTATTGTGAAATAATATTCAGTTCATCAGGTGGAGGATTCCTAATTGGGTGATTTTGAGGCATTTCATCTTGTGAGATCAAGTTATTTATTAAGATACTTCCCATGGATGGTCTAAGTATAATGATAATTAGGTTTTGTTTCATAAAAGGCTCTATATTTCATCAAAAATTAATGATGTGGTTCTATGTGAGCACTATAATTTACAATTAGTGGTATATCCTAATGTGCTTAAGATGTACCATTGTTTTTCAATTTAGTTTTGATTGAATGGTGTGAAGTTATTTATTTGATAATTTAGTCTCTTAAAGTGTATATTTATAGAGGGTGAAGACTAAACATCATTTTGTTTGTGGGTTCATCCAGCTCCATGAGGTTCCCTAGTGTAAGTAGGTGGTTATCTCAGTGTTCTATATTAGTAGTCCTCCACACGGTCAAGGAATTTATTATGTGTTGTGTTAGTCTTGCAATTATTTATTTTAATTATCTTGAAACGTATTTATTAAAATACTAATGAATAATTTTTTTATGAAATAAGTCTGTGTTTTTGTAAAAATATTCAATGACTAGATTGAATGTATGCATATCCAATCAACTGAAAGTATAAATGAAGCAACTATAATGTATTTTTTGTATCTTCTGGGACTACCACATAAATAAAATCAATCAACCATAGGAAGAATTCAAACAAAAACCTGAATAAATTCTATATCAACATTATATGATTACCCACTAGAATGAATCTAATCTACAATTCATGACATAGTCGGAATTTTTCTATGTATTGAAGGAAAAAAATAATGAATCTCATTAACCACACAAAGAAATTTAATTATCCATGGTAGACATTCTTGTTTTATTAACTACTGGATTAAGTGAATCAAGACACTCAGTCAATCATGCCCAAACCTATTTACCACAATGGTAAAGATTCCACATGAAGAGTATGAATTTGAAAATTAATGAGACCACTTAGAGTGGTTAATACATATCAGTCTAAAGATGATTATCCCAAAATGGATAATTTGAAAAGAAATTTCTATAAAATAGAGGAAGTCCTTCTAATGCATCATGGGGGTGCAATTCTGTGATCTCGATTCTTTCTTTATTTGTCACCACTGCACTATATTTTTTCAATGATATTCTACAAAAAAAGAATAAGATTGACCGACCTCCAAATTTCACTCCCAGTGATACCAAATAATCATTGAAGAAAGAGAATCTTTTTTATCATCTAAACTTGATCATCGATTTCACTATATCAAAATTTTGAAAAACTATTCATTCTATATCTTTTACATTAACTTTGGAGTTGTTCTTATATATATTATAAATCTATTTGAAATTATCCTATACTATAAATAAGAGTACTCTAATTCTCATTAATTTATCTATATATCAATTTTCTCTCACTTTGAACTTTGGAAGAGTCTTGTTATAACATGTAATTACTTTAATGCAGCTATGTTTTTATATACCTGATTCTGGTAAGGGATCTATTTACTAGGTTTTAAAAAACATGAATCACAGTGGATTGATTTCAAGTGGATAGGAATTAGATCCAAATTTTTCTTTTAATGCCATGTCCATAGACCACCTGACCGTTCCTAGACCATGGGTTTCACATTGCCTTCGGCACACATACCCATACGCTATATGCTTTTGAATAGTGGTGAGATCCAAAGCTATAAAATGAGGAGTATATACCCTTGAATTAGAGTAGTAAAAAATGTGGAAATATCAAAAATAATTTCCATCATAATTATAATATAGATAAATATAAAATCACAATGCTCTTTGAAATTTCTCGTGTAGAATCATTTACAAGGTACATTGATCACTCACTATGATCATCCTATATAAAAAATAAATCCAAAAATAGCATACACAAACATTGGAACTAATTCCATTTATAATATAACACACCCTATCTTAAATAACCTTGACCTATTCCATCCCAATCCACTAAAAGTATTTTCCTATACTAAAAAGGGAACATAAGTTCTTCATGAAAACTGGGGTGACCCCATAGGGTGGGAGAAATACATCATAGTAGGCTCTCAAAAATTTTACCTAGTATTTATTCCATCATGTACATTTATTGATGATGGAAAATGAACATGTCCCACAAGTTCATTAGACATTTGGTGATAACCCACCCCCTGGAATCCCAACACATTAGGTCACCATGTGATAGCCAGTCCACCAAAATACTTGATCAACCTTGTTTCTTTAGGAAAATATGGTGTGGAATGGGTTTAACTCATTGGGATTCCATTATCAACTTTCTTTGAAACTCACAATGGTTCTTACATCCATATATGGGGAAAAATTTCTTTATAGAGGTTGGCGGTCACCTGGATTTTCCGGGCCAATGAATCTTAGGGGCTTGCATTGACCGAGAGGATGGGATGTCGGGCTCATCACACGCTAGGGAGGATTTAATAGTCTAAGAATCTCTTATAGATTTAAGATATGTTTTTAATCTATTCTTAATACCAATATGAGACCAGTTACCCTGAAAAAACGAGTTTAGGCCAATTCTCTTTTATATGAAAAAGACTGGGATCCCTTGGGTGAGTATATCTATATGTGTCCAATGTTCATTTCCATTCCATTGTAACATGCATATTATTATATGCTAAAAACATACAACCAATTTCTCCATAACACACTCCCATATAAGGATGAGATTAATATTCCGAAGATGGGATTGAGCCATTTTGAAGAATCTTATGTATCCTGGTTATTATAGGAATCAAAACCCACATTGTTAGTTGAACCCCTGTTGATTTACGTTAAACAGAAGGACTGATATGCTTGCTCGAGGAGACCTTCACGATCAGGTCCCAGAGGGACTTCCTACGTATCCTAAATATGGATAGAATCCTAGTTTCCAAAGTTCATTATTTTAGGAAATACATATTGGAGTTTCATGTGTCATTATAGAGACTCATGGTGTAGAAGGAATGATTACCACAATTCCCAAAAATCACATGAGCCATGCTCAGTGTGAGAAACATGGGATTTTACGTAACCAATGTTATTACATTGAGTAGGAGAATTAGATGATGGGATCACTCCAAATGATCAATATTGAGCTTGAACCATAGAGAAAGGTTGCCTACATATCATAAATATGGGGGAAATTTGAGTCGTCGTAGTTCCCTTTATATCATAGCTTACACACAGAGGCTGAACTGGATGATGGAGACTTATGATGCTGGTGAGGTGTTCATCGTATCCCTCTAAGACCAAGTGAATAATGGTTCAGGTGAGAAAAAGGGGGGACCAGATGATCATTCTCATGGAATATGGGTATGGGACTTTCATGTTAGAAAAATTCAGGGTTTTTTTTGTATAGATCTTCGGCCTTATGGAGGAGTCCTTTGTATCATGGTTATTACAAGAATTAGAGTTCTCATAGATCATTTTATATTGGGGCTTACACATCAATGTTTCCCTATTAATTTGATTTTACACAACAAGGATAGAAAATATATACTAGTCATGGGATGCCCTATTCCATAGTAGGGGTTTATAAGGAAGATGATATGGTCATCACAACTCCCTAATCCCATGCGAGCCATGCTCATTTGTGAGAAACAATTTATAACAAGTAATCAATATCACTTATTTAGATAGAGTTCTAATATGATTGTCCCTATATAGATGACCAATATGGACCGCATATATCGGAGGGAGGTGGCCTACATGTTCTGAATATTAAAGGAATCAGAGTCTTCATATTTCCTTTTATGTTGGTGATTACACAATGAGGATGCCTTATTGAACGAGGCTTACACGTCAACGATTGAAAATATTGTATAGTCTTGGAATGCCTTGGTGATCTAGACATATTGTCTGGAAGATTTCTCAAGTCCTAGTTGGCATGTATTGAGGACTATCACATGACATGGCTTGACACATATGGATTGTTTCATGAAAGTCATTGTGGCATATCCCAAGGGGTGTTACGTTTCTAAGATAACACCTCGGGGGACAACTTGAGACCTAGGGGTTGGTCTTGGGGGCATTTGGAGCCTCATCTAACTTTCCCAAAGGGTGTTTTGGTTGAATTTTTTATGTATAAATTCATTCACGAGACATTGAGGACATGATAGAATGTCGTTATGTGAGTCAGAATATTTTTATGGAGGATGTCACAAGTCCTGGGTGGTAGGACCAACGGGTTCCCAAGATCGAAGTGTCACCCTCACAGCACTGTATGATATGTCCAGATACTTTTAGAGTACTTCATGTGTCCCATATGACATGTCGAAGGGTTGTCATGAAATCTGGGTGACGTGCCTAGATGTTGCCATGTTTCTTTGGAAAACACACATGAAACACATAAGGGGAAATGACCATGTCTTTTGCTTAAGTCATCTACCATTGATCTTTATTCAAAACCATTAATTTCAAATTCCTTGGTTTCATTAAATGTTAGTTTCTTTGTGTCTCACATGATTTGCTGGGAATGTTATATATTCTTCACATTTCCTATGGGAAGTCTTTAGAGTGATCTATAAGTGATCACACAAGTCACTTTTACATCTAGCGCATGAAGACGTAGGATGCCCATCAGTATGTTACCTAAAAAATGTTTTTGGTTGTGTGATCAGTTTCCCCGAGAAGTCCATAGTAGTCAAGAGATGAATCTTGTAGTGTTTGGGTGTCCATTTGACTGAAAATCCAACCCTTTATTTTTTTTGGGGTGGGGAATTTATATGAATCATCACCCCTGATACTCTCTAGTATGTGCTGTGTATCTGGAACATGTCAAAGAAGGATTCAAAGAAAGGGCATGGCACCATGTAGTTTTGAGAGTCTCTATCGTGGACCGTTTCAAGAACTCACCTGAATTTCAGTGATCAAAAGTCTACTTCATCAATGTGTCCTTTATAGGATTATTGATGATTATTGAAGACTTCTTCAATCATGCAGAAGTGTCTAAGTACTTTCATGTTTTCAATTATACATGTTTGAGGGACTTCACAGGATCTGAATGCCTATGAAAATAAACTCATGAGACCTTGGGTTACTTGTCCTGGGGTCTCACAGGATAGCGCTGTGGGTGTGTCAGCTGCATCGTATTCCTTTTAGAGACTATGAGTTCCTCTCTACTCCTCCATTTCATCCCCCTTTATTCGATGTAGCTGCAGTTGGGAGTCAGGTGGGATATAATGTATTTTTTCAAGTGTATTTATTCTATTCTTTATAGATGCGTTGCATAAAAAATATGAGTTGCATGGGGGTGTGTGAGTATTTCATGGAAAAATCTATCCATTCATCGTTAGGGAACTGTGGGGTTTCATGTACTTGTCTAAGGATTTACGTACAATGAGGCAGACAATCTAGGGGACATTCATAAGGTGAGGTAAATGTGTCACCAAGAACTCGCGGCATCTCGTGTGTCACTCAGGGGTGTGCGTCACATGAAATTCAGTGTACATGTACCCCACTCAACTCCTACACTTTATATCCTTCATTTTATGTGGCAAAGGCTTTGAGGTCATGGGAGATGTCATGAGTAGTATCTATTATTTTTACTCTATTTTTGGATGATGTCTTTCTTGAACAATATGGGTCATATGAAGAGTGTGTAATCTTGTAGTGAACAAATATATCCATATGACTTTATATAATTTATGATTTTTCTGGTCACTCTTGTGGATGTTTATGCAATGGGGTTGACAAGACAGAGGGATCCCGCACCCTAAGGCAAACCTGACGCTGTGGTCTCACGATACTTTTCGGGTCCCTAGGGGTGTGTTCCACATGTCTTTCAGAGACCGTCAACACATCTTTTCTCCTCTCCTTTATCTCTATAATTTTATGTGGCAAAGTATTAGAGGTGATGCGAGTTAGATTGGATATCATCAATGAATTTTATTCTCACCAATGATGATATGGTGCATGATCTTCATGACCACTAGGGGTCTATTTATTTATAATATATTCCCTTTTTATTCTCATAGTATTTTGGATTGTTTTTCAGGGACATACCAATGAAAAACCATGCAGCCTGGGAGGGCACATTCATTTGTCCGAGGGGTATTCACAAGAGTAGGTAGGTTTGTTGAATATTGCTATGTGGCACTAGGCATGGGCGATGTTCCATGCATGGGGACTTCACATGACCTTGGAATAGTCATGTGATCACGAGTCTCTCAGATGATTATGGAATATTCGATCATCTCATTCATTCTTACTTTCACAAGAAGAATAATAATACTAGTATTTATGAATTTTATCCTTTTTTTTTATTTTTTCAGTGCTTATTTCATAGGAATCATCAAATTCCCCCCTTAGGGGAGATTTTTTAGGGGACAAGGACTCAATTATGAGGAAAAATAATGCCCTCCAAAACATTGATGATGCCACCAACCAGTGATTCAAGTGATGTTTGGTGTACTTAGTGACCATTGGTATTTTGCGAACTGCCTATATATAAGTGGGGGGGGGGGGGCAGGAAATGAAATTCTACTGGCCTCCTATCCCTAGAGGTATTCCTCTATTTCTCCTATCATGATACCCTACCTCACACCCTAATCATAAACCCTAGCCGCAGGTTCACACTAAAAACTCCTCTCACCGAAACTCTTTCACAATGCTGCTTTCTACTTAGGAACTCATCTACCTTGAATGTGAACTTCATTTTCATTAATTCCTCAGACTTTGGTTGGGAGGGATATAGTTTCCTTGAGTGGTTTCTTGAGACTGAATGGCTCAATCATTTGAGCATTTGTGAATCGTGTGACCATGTTTAGGTCACGTGGTCACGAGTCTTCAGGGGGGTCATGAGATCCACATGATGCCTTGCAGGGGTTATGTGCCCCGTGAGTCCTACAAGGTTCAGAAGATCTACAAACCTTCCCTGTAGTTCAAAGATCCCTTGCTATGTCATGCGATGTGCATGATGCTGATGTCTCGTGTCATGCTTTATTTTTGTCAAGACTCAGTGTTTTCTTTGTATGACCTATGCCACTTAATTTCTTTTTATGGCTTCTAGTTCTCATGAAGGTTCCTCAGATGTGGAAAAGTAGAGGGCCATGATTACTTGAAATCACAATGCAGATCCCCACAATCACATTGATATTTATAATGAGGTCTTTCAGAGGTTCCTTTAATTCTGGTATGGAGAATGACACCTTATCCGACCGACATTCACTAAACAAGTTTGGTTTGATGGATAATGAAAATATACCTCCCCCATATTTTATCCTTCCATTTTTCTGGCTATCTATATTTTCAAATTATGTTCAAGAAATGATCACCAATGACGTTCAAGTGGTTACATACCGACTTTAGGTTTTGTATTATCCGTTGGAATGTTCTCCCATGTGTTCAAATGGTTCTGAGCGAGCTCAACAACCATTTGACTAGAGTTAATCAAGCATATTCACGTCTTCTCTGTATTCATCTATCAAAAGATGGTACTCAAAATGGTATCTTCATCATGGTGGAAATTTATTTGAAAAATTTTCATGGCTATTATGTGTTGGGAAAAGATGTTCATAATTTGTTGATGATCTATACAGGGTTCATCTCTACGAATCCATGTGTATTTTAAATTTCATTATTTATGGACAAACCAACTTTGTTTGTGAAATTATTATCCACTCGTGTCTTGGAACCAATATTTTCTATCTTCCTTACAATGAGTTGGGTATCTTGAAGAGATGTATGAATAATTTCTTTATACTTCCAATGTTTGGGATGATCCTTTTCACACTAATAGTAATAGAAACTATACCAATAGACCTATACCAAAGGTTTAAAAAATCGTTGTTTTGGGTAAATTAGAGAGACCCAATACTAACGGTTTTGAGAAACTGTTGGTATTGGTACCATGAAGAGACCCTATACCAACGAGTTTGGAAAAATATGTTGGTATAGGTCTTCTGTCAACACCATAAACCAATGTTTTTGTCCAAAACCATTGGTCTAGGTGCATTATATAGACCCTATATCAATTTTTTTCAAAACCATTGGTATAGGTTCACCCTATACCAATAGTTTCACCAAAACTATTTGAATAGATCAAAATAATTAAGAACCTATACAAATAGTTGAAAAAAGCATTAGTATAGGTACCCAATTTGTTTTATGGATTCTACAGTCAAATGACATTAAATAAATAAAAATTTAAATTACATATGAATATATATATATATATATATATCTATGAAATAATATTCACAAAATCATCTTAGGTTAGTGTTTAGGTTGTTGGTTTACAAATGGGAGGTGCTGGGATCAAAACCAAGATAGGTGTTATTTTTAACATTACCTATGCCAATGTTTTTATGAAACCATTATTATAGGTCTATACTGACACCTTAACTTCCAATGATCCTCAAAATTGTTGGTATAGGATATACCAAATGTTTGGAGACCTATACCAATGATTAAAAACCTTTAGTATATGGTTTTTTTCTTTTAGTGGAAAACTCCAGTTCTAGAGAAGGAGACACTCTCCATCACAAAGAATATGGTAGGGAGAGATATGACAATGTGAAATATTATTTACATTACTAACTAGGTCAATATTTTTCTATATGGAAGTGGGGTGAGACCCAATGTTATCCTCCCCCATCGATTCCCTTCTCAGTAAGTTCAAGACAGTGCTGGCCCATATTTGTCCATTCTAGAAGTTGGAGAATACACATCATTGGGCTATCAGGTGAACCTAACGGTTTTGTCAAAGCTTAGGTTGGTAGGTTTTAATACTTTGTTCCAAAATGAGTGGCTCCCCCTGGATGGGGATACACACTTAAGAGTTCACATTATCATGTTATTAATAGTGGAACGCCTTGCAAAGGGTGGTGCTTTAATATAGTTGTGCCTATGAGTGCGTGCCTCTACTAGATGTTGGGTCATATCCAACACAGAAACACTCCCTATAGGATTGGTGACCATCTCTAGTTCCTATTCTGCTAGATAAGGGATTAAATCCATTGTTACATGTACTAAAATATCCATCCATAGATTTCTAAATATCTCTTGGGTTGTACCTATGTCTCTACCCCAAGCAGAAGTCAAAGGAGCACTCTACCGATCAGACGACTTCGACTTTGCTACGTTCTGTGCATCAGGATGTCTGATTTTTGAGGGAAAAACGACTCTATTGATGATAGGTCTTATATGATCTATCTTCGGGATGTGATTATTGATGTTAGGGTGGATGAGATTATGGTATTTGATCCATACAAACAGTATCGATTTTCTAAACAGTTTAGGTATGTTTAGGGAGTTTCCCCCATTCCTTTAGCCATCGTCCAAATGGAGAGAAATCGGAGAATTATCTTCCAATTTTGAATGATAATATCCTATGAAGATACTGGAGTAGTGATCTTATTTCCACCCATCGATGCTCATGATTTTCTTAACTAGGAATATGCTCAGTCTTGGGTGGTGACTTATCCCAATGAGGTGCTAGGCCAACTAGTCCTCCATGTGGATTGGATCTTTACGTCAACAATTCCCCTATCTGTGGCACTAATGGAATTGATTGAGGAATTTGGTGAGGCATTGAGGAAGAAACCTTTCTTCATGATGGTTATTCATATGGTAAGTCAGATTATATTGATTAGACCAGTCCTCTTGTGTTGGCTAAAGATGATATGCCTATTAAGAGAGAGTTGTATGTGGCTTCATCTCTGATTTCAACATTGATTCAGCTCATTTGTCATCCTTCAACGACAACCACTTCATCGGCTTCCATGGTTCAATCACGTCGCAAGCTGATTTGTATGTGTATCCATGTATTAATTATGGAGATCCCATGGATATATTCTATCATCAATGGGAGATTCATTTCCAGTTATTTCAGGATTTAGGGGATGATGGTTTTAATTGGTAACCTTAGTACACAATTATGACATGAATCATCTTATCCTAAAGAGATTTTTACCATTAAGAAAAGGGGATTACATAAACTTATGGATGAGGAATCCCTTTCTAATAAAATTAGGTTGGTAGATAAGGTACTAGATTAGTTTCACCAATTTTTGTCTGAGCTACAAGCCTTGATGGATTTTTGGACTGTGGAAATATGGACGCATTAAGAGATGATCAGTCATCTAAATTCCAAAATTTTGACATCAACAACCTCATTGGCCATATCTTGGCGAATTATTGAAGAATTTAATTATCTAGTTGATGTTCTCCACCCTCTGGAAGAGTCAGAAGGAGTGGGGAAGTTGAAACTCCAACACTCAATGGATTCCTCACACCAAGCTCTTGCTGACCTGGCTAGTGCTACCGATCATATTTTTTTTATTACTCGTTTTTTTTGTTGAGGTTTCATAGAGACTCCAAAATTTAAATATTCCTACCCCCTTTTTTTACTATCAATGGATGGTTTTTTATATTACTATACTTTTTTATGCCTTATATGATACCTTGATATTCTTTCACTTTGCTATCAACACCCATACCTTGATTTGCATCTTATGATCATGAATGCCTGATCTATAGATGGATCTTCTAGGAAGGATGTGAATCCTCTAAAATGAGTTCTTTTTATATCAATGGAAAAAATATTGATTGAAATAAGGTCATGTCATGGTCCTTGTTGGAATTTCCTTGTGCTTTCATTTGAGGTCTTATAGCTTGGACCATGTGTTACTTTAGTTTAAGGTCTTCTATCTCTGACAATATGTTATTGTAGTATAAGGTATTATAGCTTAAACAATATGTATCTTTAGTTTATGGTCTTTTAACTCAGAGAATCCAATGGTTTAGTTTAAGGACTTCTAGCCCAGAACATCTATTTATTTCGTTTATGGTCTTTTAGTTTTTACCATATGTTGCTTTAGTTTAAGGTCTTTTATTTTAGACCATTTTTTTCATTAGTTTATGGTCTTTTATCTTAGACTATATATTTTTTTAGTTTAAGGACTTCAAGATTGGACCATATGTTGCTTCAGTTTGAGGTATTTTAGCTCAAACCATCTATTACTTTAGTTTTATGTCTTTTAACTCAAACCATCAGTTGCTTTAGTTTAAGGCCTTTTAGCTCCAACCATCCATTGGATTAGTTTAATGTATTTTAGCTCGGACAATCAATTTATTTAGTTTAAGATCATAAAGCTCGGACCATCCACTTATTTAGTTTAGGGTATTTTTCTGGGACCTTATATTGCTTTAGTTTAAGATCATTATTCTTGGAGAATCTATTGATTTAGTTTAATTTCTTCTACCTCAGACCATATGTTGCATTAGTTCAAGATATTTTATCTTAGACCTTCAGTTGCCTTACTTTAAGGTATTTTATCTTGGTCCATTGGTTTATTTAGTTTAAGTTCTTTTTGTTTGTACTATTCAACAATGGGATATAGTGAAAATGTTCTAGGAATGACCCAAAACCCTTTGAGGTGCTAAATCCAACAATTGTGTTGTTGAGGATCATGAGGATCAGAATGGACATTTTTTAGAGTGACACATTTGGTTGATGGCCATAGGCACATATGCAGGAGCAATGAGCATGTATGCATTATCAATAAAAGGGTCCTTAAATATGGGTATCTTTTCCAAGGGATCTGGATTATTTATGGAGTAAATATTGATGAGTTTTTAATACATGGGATACCTAACCTACCTAGGTTTTTGGGGTTTTGATGAAGTAAATAATAACTTGTGAGTTTGAGTCTATGAATAATGGATGGTGCTGACATGTCAGATATGTCCCTTGATATTCATAAATATGAGGTTCCACCATGGTGTTGAAAAGTGTCATAATGATAGAAGTACCCTTCAAGAAAGGAGAAGATGCATTTAGTTGGTGGTTCAAGGTCCTTATGTGTCTATAGAATTCATGGAGAAATAAGATCCCCACTTCCTTCTGAAGGCTATGAATAATTTTTGAGGACTCAAATTTCATAGATAATGAAGTTGGATATGAGAAGAAAGCTATCCATGAAGTGTTCTGGTATCCAAGGAAAACTATCTCTTAAAATGATACTCAAGATCTATGCCATGTGGCTTCAAATCATGATATGTAAAAAATTAAAGGCTAGTAAATGAAGTGTCGAGGTCCATTTTTGAGGAAGTGTATGATACACGATGACGTAACGTCGAGGATATTGAATCATCTTGGATAGTTTGGTATGGTGGTGTAAATCCGAATCGATAATGCTCTTATCTAGAGATTGGTATTGGACATTCCAACAAGGAGCGGATAAAATAAACCAGGGTGTTGAGTGATGACGGGATGTTGTCAGGGATCATGAGAATTTGAATATCCTTTTTCAAAGTGACACATTTTGTTCGTAGCCATAGGCACTTACCCAAGAGCCATGAACATGTATGAGTAGTCAAGCAAAGGTTTCTTGAATCCAGATATCATTTCCATGGGACATGTATGGGTATGATGATTTGAGGCACCCCAAATAAATAATTCTTATTCCTGAATGATATAAAATCCATGTAGGGTTCGAATTCCCAAAAGGTTTTGTCACCACCTAGTGAAAATATTCTCGCAGATAGGATATGTGCCAAATAAATCTATAACTTTTTCCTAGAACAGCAGGTCCAACGAGCATATCCTGAATTTTAATATGGTTATGGACCCTATGATATTTGTTCCTTTTATGGATACAACCAATTTTTTCCCTAAAATATAAAGATGAATAGTTTAGCAGATAGAGACTCGACTTTTTCCCTGGTTACCCTTTTCAGGATATTGACATGATGAGTTATGTGTCTCTATTCTTGATTGTTGAAGGTCTTGTGATTTATACCACTATGGGATAGAGTTAAGTTCATACAACTATGTCCAAATCAAAAATAGTTTAGGGTCTTGATTTGCATGGACTTGACTTAGAGTATGCATCACAAGAGGTTAATTAGGATACCAAGGGTTAAGAGAACTCCATATTCTAGTCAATAATGGATGGGAAATGTCATAAATTAGGGATCGAGTTTCTCTGGTCATGAGTAATGACTTGGGAAAATCATATGAGTATTTTGTTTTCAGACACAATGTGGTGTTGAGTGTTTCAGTGATGATTCTGGGGCTCATGAGAATTGGAATGTCCTTTTTTAGAGTGACATATTTGGTTGATGGCCATAGACACATACATAGGATCCATGGGTAAGAATGCATAGTTGAGAAAAGGGTCCTTGAATCTAGGTATCCTTTCCATGGGACATGGCAGGTGGATGGAGGTCAGTGATGATCAAGATATGAACTGTGTTATATGGATTGAGGAGATTTTAAAATATGGTAGAAGCACTTTATACTCTAGTTAACTGGGGGTAAATCTCTTGTGATCCTTTGATAAGAAATAAAAAATGGAAGATGGTCTAAATAGTTTTATCTTTATATAGTACAAACGTTTTTTTTGAAGTTTTAATTTCATGTGACCCATATGTTATCGAATTAGTTTAACATAATGAGGTAATGATATATTTTCATGCAGTTTAAAGTCATGTTGGGAGGAAGTAGGTTGTAATACGGTTTATTATCATGCGGCTACGACAATTCAATATAGTTTAATGTTGTGTTATAGGGACATATGTAGACAATTTAGTGTCATGTTTTTCAAAATGTAATATGGAGTTCTTAATGTAGAGACACACAGTGTGGTGCTATATAGCTACCTAATGTAAATGGGGAAGAAAGATATCTCAACCACACAACACACATTTCATAGAAAACTCAGGCCATAGGGACTGGGAAATGTTATACCCATAGCTAGGCCCAGAGATGAAATGTATGGGTGTCACTATGTATCTCATGAAGATTAGAATCAATCCACGTGTATTTATATGAAAGGAAATACTCTACCCAGGTTTTTCCCAAATATAGTGTTGTGCATTATCTTTATTGGAAGTTGCAGCTGGGCCCATGACTTGTGGTCCAGGCATCACTATGTGTCCTGTATGGATAGGAATCATGTTTTACAAAGTTCTTAGTTGTTCCGTATAGTTTAATGTTATGTGGTGAGGGAAGACTTGGATCAACATGAATTGTTGGGAACATTGCAGTTGGGACCTAGGATCGAGTCCTGGGAATCACTACATATCTCATGGGGATGAGAATCCAACCACATATAGTTATTAGAGGACTGTACAGTTTAATGTCATGTGGAAAGGGAATCAACCATATAGTTTAATTTCATGAATAAATGACTTATGGAATGTCTTTTATGAAATTACATTTAGAACCATAATGGAACTGTTATGCACCTATATGCCTTTCTTGTGAGGGTAACTCCGTACCATAATTCATATGCTCAAGTGAGCTATTATCAGTGCGATAAACAAGGAGAGACACATTTTCCCCTGTAGTGTAGAGACAAAAGAAGGGTATGACACAAGAATTTTGTATTATCTAGTGACTAGACCAAGATATAAGATCTAGGTTTCCCTACCCATATCACCCGGAATGAGAATCAAGTCGTACGTAGTTATGAAGGAACTGTGAAGTTTAACGTCTTACGGTAATGACTTGTGGATTACCCAACATGAAAGGGTAGGGAAGTAGTGGATCCATGATGTTTTCTGTCATGCAGTAAGGACATTGGACATTAAGTTTAATGTATTTTGGTAAGGATAGATTATGTATAGTTTAACATCATTTGGTTATAAATATTGTTGTATAGTTTAACATTAAGTGGTTAAGAAGAACTCCTTAGAGATTAACATCATATGGATTGGAAAAATTATTTACTATTTAATGTCATGTTGTTAGGATAATTTCTATATAGTTTATCATCATGTGGTTAGGATTAATTCCATATAGTTTAATAGCATGTGGTTAGGACTAACTTATTACAGTTTAATTTCATGTGGTAAAGATGAGCTCTATATAGTTTAATTTCCAGTGGTCAAGATGAATAATTAGGCTTACATTGACATGGATTCCCTTTTTATTAATATCTTTGAAAAGTATTTAATATGAAATATCACATTGGTGGGTGGTGTGACACACTCCCCATCTATGGTTGGAATCTAACATGCACCATTATGATAGACCGTATGTGTGATTTAAGGTCCTTCCCACATAGGCTCAAATTTCGGGTCTTCATTCCCAATATCATTGGGGTTATGATAGCCAACACTCATTCTATTAGGAAGAATGAGTAGTGGTAAACCTTTTTTTATTAAAATCTCATTCAATCCAATTATAGTGGACTTCAAGGTTGTGCAACATGTGCAAGCTTTTCTCATCTAACTATTCCAAATCATCTAGGTATTTTTGAAATTGATCATCCTCAAAGAGTGTCTTGAAAATGGATATTTGGAGTGAGGGAAGATGAACTTCTATGGGTAACAATGCCTCAGTCCCGTTCACCAGTGAGTATGGTGTTTCTTGTGTAGAAGTATGCATGGTTGTATAATAGGCCCATAAATCATGGAGGAGATTATCTGGCCAAGACTACTTATCCTTATTTTCCATCTTCTTGATTTTGTTTGATAAGGTCTTATTAAAGGTCTCTATATATCCATTTTCTGCTTAATGATAGTGGGATGTGTGATTGAACTCAAAGTTATACTCATAATAAAGATTATTCAACTCCATGGTTTGAAAGATGGTGTTGTTGGCCATCAATATTGTGTGAGGGACCCATAACCTGGTGATGATATGGGGCATCATCATGTTAATGATAATTTTTGTCCCAAATTCATTGAGTTATATTTCATCATCCAATTTGTAAAAGAAGTCAGTTGTAATAAGGATGTACTTGAATTGCTTAGCTATGTCTTGGGGATATGGAACCATGACATCTGTCCCCCAAATGGAAAACAACCCAGAATATTTAGCGGTATGCTGCAATTATATGGGATGGTGGAAGATAGTTTCATGGATTTGGCATGGATTACATTTCTTGGTGAATTCCACATAGTCTTGTGTCAGGGTTTTCCGGTAATATCCCAACCTCTTGATTTGGGCTAGAGCTGGGTTCCAGATTGATGGGTGTTGCAAGATCCGGCATGGAATTCATCCATGATGTCCAATAATTCCTATTCTACTATTCACTTTAAAATAATACCATACAATCCATGCTTATAGAGAATTTTTTTCTCATTTGGGCCATCCAACAATGTGAAATTTGATGCCCAACACCGAATCTTCCCCCCTTCAGACAAGATCTAGTGAGACAGTCCCATATTGAAGATAGATGATTATGCGCTCCATCCATCGTGGGGTGTTCATTGTTTCATAACACCTTGGGGCAGTGCTGACATGGTTGATCTCTTCTATGTTGCTTATGGAGACTGATTGTGCCATTCTTTGAGGAGTAACATAGAGGATTCTTCCTCTAGATCCGGGTCAGCTCGGAAAATGGTTATTTTGGAAAGTGCATCAGCATGAGCCTTCTGTGATCGGGTGACATAATGTAGTGTGGGATTAAGGGGTAATTCCTCCATTAATACCCTAACATAGACAGTGAGGGGGAAAATTACTCATTATTTAAGGAATATTTTCCATATACATGATTTTTAACTAGCACTGAATCACCTTTGATATTCAGGTAGACTACGTGAAGCTATAGGGATTGTTCTAAGCCAGTGACGAGGGATTAATATTCTACGTCCTTATTTATGTAGACTTCCAATATCAAGAAAGAGTAGTCCATGACCTCTTTGTCAATATAGACCAATACAACCCCCAAGCCAACCCGATTGAGCTTTGAGTTCTCCATTCTGATATCGAGAGGACTATGGGAGTTTCCATCAATGTACATCTCCCATGTTCGGGGAGTGTCATGGGAAAAAAGACCTCTTCTTCTGGGAGCTCAATTTCTTTTGGTGTACTTTCTAAGGTAGGTTGTGTTTCAAGTAAATTGGCAAAGGAATTCCCTTTTTCCAATTTCTGAGATACGAATTTGATCTCATATTGTAGCAGAAAGACAGCCCATCGACCAATGTTCCCAGTCAACATGAGGTAACCAATGATATACTTTACCAGATCAATGAGAGAAACTAGGTGGACCTCATTGTGCTGCAAGTAGTGACTCACATTTTTCAATTTGAAAATTAGCACGAGGAAATTCTTCTCCACATTGGAGTATCACGTATCAGTACATAGTAAGGTCCCAGTGAGGTAGAAGAGACTATTCTGGATCCCCATTTATTTATTTTTGTGCGGGGAGGTCTCCCAATAAGAGTTTCATAGAGGCTATATATAATATGAGGGGCACCCTTCCACTAGAGTCATCAAAACCTGTGGGTGCAGCAAGTAATGCTTTATATATTTGAAGGTTTTATGAAAATCATCATCCCATTGGTAGGTGTCTCTTTTCTTCATTAACCTGGTGAAGGGGAGGTGGTTGCCGGCCAAGTTGGATATGAATCACCGAATGTAGGCGAGGTTACCTAGTAGCCCCCAAAGTCATTTTAGGTTCCAAGGGTTAAATTTCCAAAATGGTACTATTTTTCTCTAGGCCAATATCTATGTCATGGTTGAATACAACAATGTTGATGAACTTTCTTGTCATTACCCCAAAGTCACATTTTAGTGTATTCAACTTTAGACTATGTTGTCTCATCTTGTCAAAGATTGTTCGAAGATCCGTGAAGTGATCACATCACTGTCAGGATTTAACGACTAGGCCATCGAAATAACACTCGAATATCCTTCCCAATAATGGCTTAAAGATGTGATTCCTGGCACAAAGATATTTGGCACCCATATTCTTTAATCCAAAGTGCATGAAATGATAGAAAACTATCCCCAGAGGTGCTCTGAAGGCAGTAGATTCTTCATCGTTGGGGTTCATCCTAATTTGAGTTTACCTTTAGTACTGATCCTTGAATGAAGGGGTATAGAAGCCAGTTGTTTCACCAATCGAGATTTTTGTGATCAGTAATAGAAAATCATGTTTTGGGAAATTCCGATTAAGGTCTCTGATGTCAATGTAAACCCTAATCTTCTAATTCTAATTATTGACAAGGATGATGTTAGCATCCCATATCGGGTATTTCACTTCTTATAAAAAATGGGATTTTATTAACTTGTCAATATCCACCTCTACACTAGAGAAATGATTGGGGTGAATCCTTCAATATGCTTTCTTAAATCCCTAATTCTCATTGGGTAGTCCGAGATTATATGAAGGGACATATGGGGTCAATTCATGAATTTCTATGTAGTTCAAGGAATACACATATCAGTTCTTCTTTGGAAATAAAATGTACATCAATTTCTCTTCGAGAGGCATGGTGACACTAATCAATGTAGGACATAGTCCTTCTTTGGTCTCTAGGTTTATCCATACGAGCTAATCTATGATAGTCAAGACGCCTTACTCGAAATCTTGAGGGGATTTCTGAGATTATCCTCATCCCTTTGTGAGTCTGTAGAGATGTAATCATGTGAATGTGGACATTTAGGGGACTTTTTTTCAGTATCAAGGTGAGGGAGTCTATCAGTAAAGATATCAGCATCCCCTGCTATATAGGTTTTTGTAGATAGATGCTAGAGATGATTGTCACTGAGGGAAAGAGATGATTAAACCTCTAGGGTCAGATCTTCTACTTCGACCAAGGTTATGGGGAGAACATAGTCTCCATTGAGCATGCTACAAGGATTAATATAGACCATACCTAAGCCATAGGTGGATGAAACCTGTACATCGTCATCTTCCATTGGATTTTTAACTTCCTTATTATAAAAATATACTTCAGCATAGGTGGCTCCACAGGTCTCGAAGGTTCGCTATCGACATTTATTATGCCAACCTTTCAATTGATGGAGTACTTCAGGAATTGATGGAATGTTGAAGGTACCACAATGTGTCTATGGGGATAGGGACTACCAAGCGTGGAATTAAATGTGGTATCCTACTGGATAACCAGGACTCAATATTAGTTGTGAGCTCCCCAAATTGGGATTCAAGTTTGATTTTCCCAAGTGTTATCAACTCATGCTTGTCATATACATGAATGGTCATCTTTTATGGGGTAAGTCCCCTTCAATAAACCCTAGTCATAGGAGAGTCCTCATTGGGATTATATTGATCCTTGATTCAATATCAATCAATACCCTTTGGACATTAACATTATAAAGTTTTCCTGAAACATACAAGGATTTGACGTGCCCCTGGATGACCTCCTCATGATCTTGATCAGTGAAAGAGATGGAAACATGGAATCATAAGGGCATAGTATCTACTCGATATACATCAACAACCACAAATTTTGTCTTGAATTCTTGTGGGCCCTAGAGGGATTCAATGAGTGCCTCCCTGAGTTTTTTTAACAGGTGGAGTGCATCACAGATTGAGAGATTTTAAAGGAAAATAACTAAATAATTTAGAACATCATATTTTTATGCTAGAGGTTGGTGCTTCATAGAATGGGGTTTCTTCTAATCATGTTGTTTAAGAGCTGGAGCATCCATGGTAGATGGACCTGGTGCTTATGTTGAGGTTGAGGGGGTATTTGATGATAGTGGTCCAGGTTGCGCTGACCCTCTCTGTTTCCTAGATTAATCATATTGGAGCCCTTATAGGCTATCATGCAAGACAATCGAGTGCGGAGGATTTCTAAAGGGATCCTAGGAACCTCCTTGACTCTTTTGGGCCTGCTAGAGAGCTTACCAATGAGTCTCTCTGGAATATCTATCCTATATAGGGATATTCCATAATTTTGAGTCCGAACACATACATGCTACCCCCTATATCCTTATTATGGTATATGAATCCTCACTATCCTCGGTTACATGTGGGAAGACTGTATTTGGGGGAATTCTCATCATCTAAGAATGGGTATGTCAAGTGTATTGTGTTGAGGAACCAATGATGAAATCCTCATCCAACAAAGGTTCTATTTTGTGGGGTAGTGCCTGTGTATCCGATGTCATAGGGAAGAAATTAGCGAGGGTTAGTGGATAATTTTGTGTAAAATATGGCTCTTCCTCTTCTGTTTCATTCTACCACTGGTGGTCACAACCACAATTGGGAGGTGTATCTCAAACCTATTTCTTGGGTGGTGGAGCTACTGTTGGCCGACACAAGTGTTTTCTTAGTGTAGAAAGGGCTTGATCAACTATCTTATAAACAATACACTTGTCAATTTTTCAGGAACATCTGACTAGGACATTTATCCAGTCATCCTCTTCTTCTAGTTGGACCATGGTTATGCAAGCCACTTGCTCTGGGGAATTATCCAGCACCACTTTTCCGGAATCAATCATGAATTAAAGGGCCTATTTGAAAATGAAACAATTCTAGATATTATGACCAAACTGTATTTATAATGGGTAGTAATCAGGCTGACTAGTGAGGTTGGCATCATCAGGCTTCCTGGGTTGCGGAATTGTGAGAAGATTATTGTCTTTTGATTCTAAGAAATAACCAGGGACCTATTCATTCCCGAAAGAGTACACCTTATTCATACATTCTTCAAATCTTGGACGACCCTTGTTTCTTGGTGAATTTGGAAGAGGGATATTCTATGGGGTTTTCTTCTTGATGGGAGGCATTGGCCAGTTTGGGGCCTGCTTGTGTATTTAGATGGGTGTCAAAGTGGGTTTGAGATTGATTACTACAGCTTATGTTATGGATAGCCTTTATTCATTGCCATATGATTGAGTCGAACTTTGGATCGGGTCCACATAATAGACACTTTAAGGTGTTGTTATATTTCAATGAATTCATAGAATCCACCCAAATATTTCATTTGAATTAGGGGTGTTTGCAACTCATCCCTAATATTTTCAGCACAATGTTATAGTAGTTTCTCAAGAGAGAGAGGGATGTTGTGTAAAAAGGTCAAACACTTCCAACTTTCTATGAAATCATACACCCTATTATTTTCACATTGTTTGTAACATATTGGGTTTACTATAATTGTATTCTTCAGTGTAGAACTAAATATTAAAAGGAAATGATGATGCAGGTCTTCCCATCATAATAAAAATAATAGAGGAAGAATGTTATACTAAACAAAGGCTAAACCTGTTAGAGTCTGTACAAAACACCTCAGCTTGGTTGCCTCCTATTGATCTAGAGGGCCCATCATCAGCCTGCCTTTGGATACGATGTGTATGAGATTCTAATTAGGATCACATGTGTCATCAAGGAAAGAAAATGTTGGATTTTTTAAGATTGGTGAAGGTGGAGTATCATCGACCCATTCAGAATATGGCTTCCTTTTAGGCTTCATAGACACATGCCACCATTCCATGGCTTCTATTTGAGTAGATAGGGACTTGATTACATTAAGTAGATTTAGAGGCACTACTACCTGGGCCATCTCCCACCCATAGGGATCTGATGGGGGTTGATGAGGTGGACCTATTTTTAACTTCTTATGATTTTCATTTCATCCTAATACTGAATGGTTATCTTGGAGGTGAAGAGACTGTTTCCATAATGGATGGAAGTCATGATCATTTTCAACTTCCTCATGCACGTGGTCTTGTTACCTAGACCCTGAGCCAATATGATATTCAGAATATTCCCTTTATTTTGGATCTGCTACGAGAATGAAGACATTTCTCTATGGTTGGATGATATACCCAATGAGAATATTTCTCTTAAGTAACCCCTCATTAAGTTTCTTAATAGCATGTATTTCATATTGTGATAATTGGTCCTCTGAGGAAAGAAAATCAATCCTCCTTATAGGTGATTGAGATGTGGATGTACCCTTCCCCTTGGAATCATTTTGTCGAGGTGGTGGAAACTCGATATTAATAATTTCCATGTTTTGAAGCCACCTTTGGTTCCTAGTGCATCTAGCCTTGTTCGGTTCATTAAAGTCACCCTCCTCTTGAGGTATATTTTCCGTACCATGAACTCCTAAATTTGTGTCATTATCTATATTTTCCACGTTGATAGTGACATCATTCACAGAGTCATATCAAGAAATAGTGGTTATTCCATTTCTTTCAATGAAATAGGATAATTCGACACAGATTTCATTAGGGTCGTTATTCAATCCCATGGCCTTATTGTCCTGTTCCATCTTGCAACCATAGTGGGGATTAACCGTACTCACTGCGCATTACTCCAACTTTGGTCTATGTATTGTGATCCTAAGGTAGCTCCTGGTTGGGGATACTGAATGAGCCCAAACCAGCAGAGGTGTGTCTCACAGTAGTTGGGGTTCTGACCATTGATTTGTTTTTTATAATATATAGAAGACTAATTCCATCTACGGTGGTGATGATGATCAATATTCCTCCATCCCAATAGGGTGAGGGAAATTCTGGGCCATATTTAGCACTTATGGGTCCAGTTATTGAGTATCCAATGGCTCTGGTCGGATATTTGATGACTCCTAGGATGGAAATGAAGAAATAAATGTCCCCATCCAAGAGAGGTCATGTTTTTCTAGGAACACTGATGATGCATCTAGGTTACTATTAGGGGATGATGAAATTAGGGATGGTGATTGAGATATATATTCCCTTAACTTAATGGGCTGGGGTTCACTTATAACTGGTGTCGATGTATCCCAAACCCTCTTCGGAATCAATAATATGAGAGGTGATAGATGTGATAGATAGTCTCCCAACCCAATGGGCTAGGTATTCTCCAGGATGTCCTATACTATAGAGAAAATAGGGGCCCAATTGATGTGGTGAAATTGTTCTCATGTAGGTGTTGGGTGTGATGGTTACTCATGACAAGCATCATTTCTCCGAGGAAGTTGCATGGGTGATTGAAACTTCGGTCTTCATATTTCAAATGTCATATAATTGTTTAGTGGGTCCTAGTTTGAAGTCCTGTTGGTGAACCTCCCTCTCTATCTTTAATGTTTAGGCACTGTTGGAGTAGAGTAATTCTATTGCAGTGACCAAATACCCCAAGCATTACTTGGTCCCTTGATTTCACTAGAGGCTATAACATTTCAAGATGCCATATATGAAGGGATTTTCTATTTTAGGGGGGGGGGGAGGAGAAGTGTAATTATCCATACTATCCCCATCCTCAAATATAGATGTCTGACGTAGCTTCGGATATCAGCTACTAAAGCATCATGAATCCACGACGAAAAGCGTGTTGCAGATATGCACTTTGGCTTTCTAGTTTCGGATCCCCGGAAATAGAGATAACAGATAGCTCAAGATGGAAACAGAGTACCAAAATTTTCTATAGGTGACACTCATATCTGGCATAAGGGAGATATTGATTCTTCAGTCATTGGTGAGTTTCCCATGTATTCGGGCGCAGTTAATAAATGCACTCCTTATCTAGCTCATCTAGGATCTCATAGCTAGAAGTATCGGTAGGCCCTAACATGACGGGGATGCTGTTTTCGAATAAATCTCTTCATATGTCAATTTCATACTCCTATTCTTTAGACTTACATGCCTACACCTGGTCGAACCATAGAATATGGCTTTGATGACCACCTGTTGATGGGAATGGAGCGTTTCTAGAAGTTGATGGGGCACCATATACGGTTGACCATGGTGTTTCAAGGACCTCTCTAAACAAAGGTGTCAGGGTTTGGTTCACTTATCTATATGGAGGTGTCTGGGAAAATGGATTATTGCCTTTCCCATGGGAGATATGATGGTGGGGAGGTTTTCCACAACTGATATCAGGAGTAGAGTCCCTGTAATCCATCTTCACACAACCACGAGGAGTACTATTGTGGTAATGAACATTCCATTCTTCCACTTTCATAGAATAGTTGATGGACCCTTGTGGCATTGAAAATGTGTCTCGAATGACCCCAAGGACACTAGAATTGAGCAAAATTGAGGTATGGTTCATGTTCTTCATGATTATTAGAATATTATGACATGAACTTTGTGATTGTGTATATATTTTAGCCTACTACGCAATGGTTGGTAGAACTTGTATATAAATTTCAGGTGTCGTGTGAGTATGATCCGACTTCAGAGAAGCTGTTGGAATATTCTGATAAGCTATCCAATTATTGACATGGATAAGAGCCTTTCCCGAGGAATATTCCATTCTCACTTAGAGAACCTTAGTCAATACGGGAGTATAAGCCTAATCTTAAGCCTTTAGGATATGCAACTGGTCATTCATGACAGAAATATGAGCCTGCCCCGAGTCATGTGCTGCTCTCACTCTATTGGTCCTAATTGGATATGGAATATGAGTTTGTTCCGAATATGAATTCCCTATTAGAATATGTTGAAATACCATCAGAATGGGAGGAGGAATATGAGCCTCCCCTATGTTGCCATTGAATTATTCTAGCATATTCATACATCAGAGGAAGTAAGAATATGATTTTGACTTTGATAATCTTTTAGGATATATCAGATGAATCCATTGAAAAGAATATGAGCCTTTCCAGAGTCTTGTTCCATTCCTACATGGTCATCCTCATTTAGAACAGGTATATGAGCCCAATACATTGCCTTTGGAGTATGCTGCCAGACTTCCTCGACATACATGTTCCACATTCACGAGGTGTGTGCTCCTCTCACCTAGTTGGACTCATTTGTAAAGGGGACATGAGTCTAATATGATGCCTTCCACTTTATCAGAATATGATGTTAATCCTCACATGTGGGAGAAAGAGTTTTCACTTCCTCCAGTTCAACCACTTGTTTTCAATGATCAGAGTGTTTTCCAGTCCTAGATGTAGGGATACGAATGTGCATATATCCCTTTATTTTCTGTAGTAATAGAATATAAATACATAGTTCTTCAACTATTTCCAAAATGTATTGGGATTTTAGAAAAGTGTGTGTAGGAATATGAGCCTACACATCCTCTATCTCCACGATGAACTGGAAGATGTCTTATATTAAAGAGTGGATATGTGCCAACTTCTATCCTCCTTCTTCCACTAGAGTATGAATATAGTCTTTGTATATGGGGGTATGAATATTATACTCCCCCATACTTGGTGCAGGAATATGTATGCATACCTTTTTAGAACGTTCAGGGATATGAGCCTTCTGGCTGGTCCTTACTTAAGTATTCAAGGAAATATTTTCGGTAGGATCAGGGATATGGACCCTCTATTGTATATATGAGACCTTTATCCTCTGATGTTTTTTCCTTATAACCCGTTCATGGGTGTCAAATGGTGCTATATTTCACATGGTACCCTCAGAAGGTGACTGAGGGGTGATGGAAGGATTGTTTCTGTGACATTGGTTAGTAAGATCCCTCATACATATCCCCTGAACCTGAAGTGAGACATATCTAGCTTCCTGATCCACCGTACATAGATATATAAGGTGATAGTCATCATGCTATGGGGATAAGGATCCGAAGATATTTTTTATGGCAATGGGAGACACATTTTTAGCTGTAGCCTTCTCTAGGTAATGGAAGATCGTCGACTACCGCGTCTTAAGGAGTTCACAAGTAGCCTAGATGGATGGGATAGTACCATATCAGTGGTACTTCTGAACCATTATGTTTTCTACCTTCTATTGGTGTATCCATGCTGGTGATATTATTTTGCGAGCAGTGGAAGTTGTAGTTGTGGATGATTTACCAGAATAAATGCTATATTATGAAGACATAGTCTTGAATCAGGCTACTGAAGCAGTATCTGTAATTAAGAAGATGATAAAGAAAAAGGTTACCAATTTGTAAAGTATCTTATGAATAATATACACAATCATATATTCTTGGTTAACTCATTTTTTTCATTTTTTTCCAATTCTTCTATTCCACTCGTTTGGAATTATCAAAACAAGGATAGAAATAAGAGAACCCAGGCTACATAGGATCATTTGTAAGATTATTCTAAACTTATTTCTTTGTTTATATTGGATTTTCAATTTAATGTGTCCTAATGCATTATAATCCAATAATTTTGTCATTAGATAGATTCATGTTTGGTTCACCATTTTTGATTCATCATGAAAATGTGGTGTGGAATGGGTTTCGCTCATTGCATTTCCATTTTCACCATTCCCTGAATCTCCCAAATGGTTCCCCCATCATGAGATGGGTAAAAATATACTTTCCAAAATCTGGTGGTCGCCTGGCTTTTTGGGCCCAATGAATCCTAGGGAATCATATTTGGTGAGAGGATGACGGGTCAGGATCATCGCACCCTTTGGGGGGGGGGATTTTAACTACTATTGTACTCTCTTATAGATTTAAGATATGGTCGTTAATCCTTTACTAATCCTGATACGACATCAGTTACTCTGAAGAATTGAATTTAGGCCAATTCGCTTTTATATGAAAAAGACTGAGATCTCATGGGTGAGTCTATCTATATGCATGCTAGGTTCCTCTTCATTCCTCGGTAACTGGTGGCTTCTTATATGCTGAAACCATATAACCATGTTATTTGAAACCTACTCCCATATAAAGAGGCAATTAATATTATAAGGGTTGGATTGAGCCATTATGAGGAATCCTATGTATCTTGGTTATTACAGGAATCAAAACCCATGTAGTTCATTTAACCCATGCAGTTTTACATCATGTGGAAGAACTTATATTGGTGCTCTAGGACACCTTCAAGCTTGAGTCCTAGAGAGACGTCCAACATATCCATAATATATTGAGAATTAGAGTTGTCATAGTTCACTCTTTTAGGACTTATATAATGGAGTTTCCTATGTCATTATATAGACTCATGGTATAACTGACATGGTTATTGCAATTCCCTAAGCTCACGTGATCCATGCTCAGTGTGCGAAACAAGGGATAGAAATTAAGCAATGTTATTATGCTAATTAAGGGACATAGATAATAGGATGTCCTTAAATGATCAATATAGAGCTTGAACTTTGGAAATAGGTAGCCTATGTATCCTGAGTGTAGTAGGAATCAAAATCATCATAGTTCCCTTTAGGTCAGGTCTTACACACCATGGTTTCCCGGGATTATGGAGGTCTTATGATTCTTGGTATGTGTTTGTTGTATCCCACTAATCCCACGTGAATCATTCTAAGGGTGAAAAAGAATGGGGAGAGAATGATCATCCTCATATAATATGGGTGTGGGACTTTCATGTTAGAAAATTCCTCAGGGTGTTGGGTATAGATCTCATGCCTTAGGGAGAAATCCAATGTATCTTGGTTATGGTGGGAATCAGTGTTCTCATAGTTCATTTTATTTTGAGGCATACATACTGAGGTTTACCTATTGATCGAGGCTCACACATTGAGGATAAAAAATATTTTCTAGTCCAGGTATTCCCTATTCCATTATAGGAGTCTATAAGGTTGATGATATAGCTATCAAAACTCCCTAATCTAATGTTATCTAACATCAGTTGTAAGAATCAAGGGATAGAATGTAATCAATATCATTGATTTATTGAGAGGAATCATATTTTGGGCCCTCCATATATGATCAATATATAGATCAGACCATAAAGGGAGGTAGCCTATGTATCCTAAATATGACAAGTACTTATAGGCATCTCCACACATGATACTCACCAGTTTGTGGGGAAAATATGGCACATGTCCCAGATGGAGTTGTTGAAGGGGCCTGGTGCCACACAGTTTCACGAGTCTCTGTCAGGGACTTATTCAAACACGTCACCTAATTTTCCACAATCACGAGTCTTGTTCATCAACACAGCCTTTATTAGATTATTTCTTATTATTTAAGACAACTTTGATCATGAAGATATGTCAAATGAATTTTATTCCATCATGTCGACATGTATGAGGGCCTTCGAATTATTTGAATGCCAATGAAAATCCACAGGTGATACATTGGGTGACTTGTCCTAGGGTATTGTGGGATAATTCAATGGGTGTGCAGGGTGCATCACCCCCCTTTTAGCGACCATGAGTACCAATCTCCTCATTCCTTTTTGTCCCCTTCATTCGATGGGACTAAGGGTGAGAGTGATGTGATATTGCAAGTGTGTTGCCAAAGGTATTTATTTTATTTTTTGGAGATGCATCAAATGAACAATATGTGTCACATGGGGGTGCATGGGTAATTCATGGAGAGATCTATTCATTCATCATTAGAGCATCACATGGTTTACTGGACATGTTTGAGGATTTTCGTGTGGTGAGGCTGACAAGCCAGAGGACTTTTGTGAGGAGAGGCAGATGTGTCTTCGAGAACTAACGACGTCTCATGGGTTTCTCTGGGTGTGAATCACATTCCCTAAAAAACAATGATCCACTCTTTCCTCCTCTCCTCTATCTCCTACATTTTATATGGATAAGGATCAAAGGTCATGTGATATGGAACTAGTAGTATCTATGTTTTTAACTCAATTTTTGGATGATGTATTTCTTGAACAATATGGGTCATATAGAGAGTGTGCAAGGATGTAGTATAGAGGTCTATATGACTATCTTTAGAGCACCAATGTGTTTTCTAGCCACTCATGGGGACTTCTGTGCAGTGTGGATGAAAATCCATAGGGCTCCCGCAAGGTGAGGCAGACATGACAAGGAGTTATGGTGGTTCTTCATATGTCACCAGGGGTGCACGTCCAATGTATTTTGGTGATCTTGAACACCTATCATATCCTCTACATTATCTATTTCATTTTATGTAGTGAAGGATCATAGGTCATGCAAATTGGATTGGATATCATCATGGAATTTTATTCTTCACAATGTTGATATAGTGCATGAGCTTCATGAAAATCTTTGTCTATTATTTTAGTATGTAATCCCTCTTTATTCTAGAAGGATGTGGGTTGGATTTTCAGGCACTTTTCAATGACCAACCATGCAACCAGTTGTTGCACATTCAGTTGTCTGGGGGGCCTTGACAAGAGCAGGCAAGTTTTTTAAAGAGGGATCTACAAAAACTATCTCCAATTGATTTTTCCCATGTGGGGCTACGTGTGACCTTGAAATGGTTACAGAATCAGTAGTCTCTCACAAGCTTCTAGAATATTTAACAATCCCCTTCTTCCTAGATTTCATGGAGAGAATAATAATACATGTATTCAGATATTTCCTCCTTTTCTGATTTTTCTTGTGCTTATTAGGAAAGCATTAACAAACCTTATTTAGTTCCAGTCGGGAATAGACTTTATCACCACATCATCTCATTCCATAAAACCAATTCGTATCCCATACTCGAAAAATCAAGGTAGGATGAAATCCAAACAATTCAAACTAATACTTACAGATATTTGGAACAATCTCAAATTTATAATTCTTAATCCACCCATTCTCACTCATGGGAGGTCTATTGTCCTCATCACGTCACTCTAAGACCCAACCCAGAGGGTGGTCCTCAAACTAAGCCTATATAAGTAATGGTATAATTTATAAACACTAACCGAAGATAAGCATGGAAAAGTCTTTGAGGTGAATACCAATGAAACATGAAAAAATATTCACATTAACCCATCTCTATAAACTTTGGGGTGGTCACACCAAACAGACCCTTCCCTGAAGAATATAGGGATGTCTAATTGGAACAATAAATTCACAGAAGCCCAAAACCCTCCACATAGCTCTCCAGCTTATACCATGTTACTAGTCACTAGAGACATTACTCCATATCATGAAATGTCTTTTCTCACCCATCATGGCATCCAAAAGTTCCTATAAACCTATCCTAATATCTATCTACTAATACCCTGTTGTTACCATCACTCAATGGTGATAATGTTTACTAAAGGATTCTCCTACCCAGAACTCGTTTCCTCCTATGCATTCTTAGAAAAAAATAGAGGGAGGGGGAAATCCACCCATTTTATTTTAAAAAAGTTTTCCAAACACTATCTATAACAAGAAATTCTAGTTCAATAAATGATTTAATTTCGGAAGAGGGAATATACCTATATCATGAAATTTTATGTTATGAATCCTTGATTTATAGCGTAAATGGACTACGATAGGTCCATCTTTTTTCATGACCACTCGAACTTGTTTCTAAAACTTGCACACACCCCCAAGAAGTCCACAGAACCATAAATTTTTTCTAAAACCATATATTCTTAATTTTTTAATGTTTTTAATCATATTTCATATCTAATATCAAAAAACAATTGTACAGTAAATGAAAAATAATATTCTCTTAAGAATTTCCAACATGTAATGACATTGGTCATTATAGAGCTATCCTCATGTTTAATCCAACAATTTGTTTTTATATTTTTTTAATAGTTATATTTAAATTTGTGTTTTTAAAGAATATGATCAAATTAAATGTTTTATATTTATCATATATATTTAATATATATATATAGTAGTTTTTTATATAAATTGAATATTTTCAATGTTCATATAAAAAACTTTTGTTTTAATGAGGTTTTGATCTTTCCTTTGAGAAATTATTTTAAAGGATCAGGTTATTTATAAATTCTATATTTTTTAAATGTGATATTTTTAATTTTAGGGGATTTTAAATGTAATATAAGAAAAATATAATTTTTTTAGAATCTAAGTTCACCACCTCTAGATCATTCCACTAAGACCAACATTTGGAATCAGAGTAAATTATATTAGTTTTACTTATTTTCTATTGACTTTGATCAAGTCCTAAGAATTTGATCTTTATTTAGATTTGTTTTATTATATTATATCCATATATTCCTCTATAATTGATGGTAATGCCACTGATTATCCTCTTTATTTTAATTCTTGAAACTATGTTTAATGGAAAATCAAAATGATATTCATCTTGGGAGCATGGGTTTTTATATTTAGATTATTATAGAATAAAAATATGAAAAAACAAAAGATAAAAGAGAATAATAGATTGATGAAGGAAAAAATTTATTATCATAACTTTAAATATATGAATGATTTATATTATTATTTAGCAAAAATTAATTTAAGAGAATGTATTCATGTGATATGAAAATTGTGATTTAGGATACCTTAATTATATTTCTTGAAGGCATATATAATGAAAAATAAATGAGATTTAATACATATTCTTTTAAATATGATAAAATTAAAATGGAACATGATGAATATATCATATATATATTTCTTAGGATTAATAAAACAATAAATACTATGCATTCACTTGGAATGACTAAGTATGAAAAATTATAGGTGTTGAGACTTCTTAGAAACCTACCAAGCTATTTTTTTTTAAAAAAGAATATACTATTTGAAAGTGTAAAGGGAATGAAATGAGGGGATAATATTGAGACAAAAAAAATGATTTTATTCAATAATTTGTGTTACACTCAAAACACATTTTATCATGGGTTACATACAACCCGCATATTATTATGTTCAATAGCATATTTGACACATAACACCAAACTTAGATGGACCATGATATATATTACCATTATAAACAAGCCATTGGAATGGTTGGTATGAACATGATTAACTAAATTTTATAAATATGGTTAACAGATAAATATATAAAGAATTTTTTGGAGACCTATTAATTAAAAATAAAATGAAAAACTTTTTGAAAATAAAAGAAAATATTCTTCTAAATATCTATTTAAATGCCTATGAGTGTGTTTTATGACAATAAAATAAAAAAATAAATTTTTTGGATTGTATTAATGAAATTTATATTTAATATATTTAATATAACTTTTAACATTGATCCTATATTTTTCTGTACAATAGATAAAAATAAATCCAATTTTATGCTTAAAAATCATTTTTTCTTATTCTAATGAGTAGTTTTATTTTCTTTTTATGGTACACTTATTTTAAAAATAAATTTTGAAAATTTTATAAATTTAATAAGAATAAATAATATTATTTTTTTAAAGTGTAAATAAACTTATCTTAGAGTGAATTTTTGGATTTTTTCTGAAAAGTTTTAATTTTTGATAAATATTAAAAATACTGAAATTTAATTGAAAACTATATTTTGGCCTAAATAAATTACACAATTAAATTATGTTTTTAATTTTTATTAATAACTATCTCCATTATACATATAATAATCCATTATATTTCATTGTAATAATATTATTATTGAATTTTGATATAAAAACATTGTGAACTTTTGAGCTTTTTCACTTTAAAAAACTGGTTTCTCATCATGTCCATATACGAGATTAATTTCAACTTAAATTATACCAATTATATGAATTAAATTTATAAAAATGTATTCCATATTTGTAATAATAAAAATTTATATTATCTAATAAGGTAATATTAGTTTTTTAAAATAATGTTGTGTGAAAACAATTAAAATCAATTATAATGATCAAGATAAGAATGAGTTTATATAGGGGTTAAACTTAGAATATAAGATGTAAAAATGATTGAAATATTTTTTAACACCCATTTTATGGAGATATTTATACTTTTATGACCTTATTATCTAAATTTATGAGTTTTTGGGACACTTTTACCTGAATGTGACCCTTATAAAAAGTTTATTAAAGAAATAGACAAGAAATGTACCTTTATTCCTTTAAATTCAAATAAATATCTAGGGATAGAGAAAAACTACATTTGTTTGGTTATAAATATTATTTTAGAATATAAATTATAGATTTTAATTATAATAATTTATCTTTTATTTTTAGAGAAGATATAAGTACATTTAATGCTTCAGAATGGCCAACACATAGAATATTCAGTTAATAATGAAATAAAATAAATTATAAAAAACCATTATAAGTGACATAAATAGAATTAATTATCAAATTAAAATATTTTTTATATTAATATATAATGGTAAAAAGTCATAAAATTAATATATTTTTGTTCTATGTTTATCTTGATATTTCTTAAATTCAAATTAAATGAATAATTCCAAAATTTTAATTAATACTATTTTACATAAAGTGAAATTTTATTAGTTAATTAAAAATTAAAAAAATCCAATCTGATATCCATTAATTGATAAATACATATAAGTATCAAGTATTGTCCATTCATGGACCAATGTTTCTTTCATAATGAATATATTGACCCCTAAATAGTAAAAAACTTTGTTAGCATAATTAAGGTTAAAGCGATGTTTTCACTTGTTACATGCCCATGTGTTTAAATTATTTTTCAAAAATCATAAGATTTTAATTTAATTTAAATTTTAAATTAGTGGGTATACATTATCTAATATTTCTACCTATAATTTAGTCTTAAAAGATAAATGAAATAGTTTATAATTCTAGTTTGTACAATGAAAAACCAAATGGTTAAAAATTTTAAACTTGTATGTTATGGAAGGAAATGTTTAAAACATGTGTAGTAATGTGTGGTTATGGTGTGTATCGACCATATAATATCTAAAACCTATTAATTTTAAATATTTTATCAACTTGAGGTTGGATTGAACTCCCAATAGTTAATACTTTTGAGTATTTACAAGAATACAACTTACGCAACCTATAAAAAGAAACTTAATCTCGCCACTTCTTCACACCTCTAAAACCTTTTGGATCAACCAGAACCACCCCTAATCACTTAAAAAAATCCATCCCCAATTTCTAGAAGCATTATATTTTTCATAAAACTAATCTCTCAAAATTTTAGTTCAAACATATGGAGGATCCCCCGAGAAGATGAAATGATATTCTAAAAGCATTTTAATTTTATTTCCTTCTACACAAACTTCAATGATTGTTATATAATAATTATATAATTACATCAGTGTAATCCATACAATGAGATATCTTTATCTTAATGGTATGACCTACCACCACACACACTATAACATCCTGGCTTGAATTCCATTTAATGGTGCCCCGAGATGGTGGGTCACATGGCCTCAAGCGCATCTCTCCAAATACTAGAGGATTCCGACTAGGTGCAGGGGCCCAAAGTGTATTCATGGGATGAATTATTCATCATGTTAGAGTGTAAAATAGAATAATAATAATATGATACAAATAGTGGAAGTAATAAATCATCTAAATATATGAAAATAACACAGACTTGCATATATAACAATAATTCTATAATTAATCTCATACACAATGATGATCATGGAATGTGTATAAAATGAAACCAAAAAGGTATAAATGAATCAGTACAAAAATTGTATCAAAATACCAAAAAATAAAGAAATCACTATCTGCAGATTGAATTGTGTGCCTCAGATTGATCTAATGCTTCTATTCTCCTAATCATTGTACAATTTCAAGAATTGTAATGTGGGAACTTTCCTCAGTCCAATTTTAAATTTATATAGTCTTTTGGTTTACCTAATGAAATCCCGAATATGGTGTGAGATAAAATACCAATAGGTGACCACCCAAGCTGTATTTAACAAATCTTTTCTATGCAATACAATCCAAATAGATTCCATAATATAATATATATTACAATAATACAAGTAAAATGACCATTGGAAAAGTAAAGTTTCATTGTGATACAATCAATCCAAATAAGGCACCGTATAAAATAATTTTCAAGATATTATAACAAGGAAATAAAAAAATGAACCAAACACCCTATCCAAGCCAGATTCACTATATATCCCACCGCCCACAACCATTCTGCATAACCTATATCTCTTGTTAACCACGACTGATCCGTATAACCAAAAGTTTCACATTTACCATGATTGAGATGTATAATAAATAATGTTACATTGACCATGGATGTTCCAGATAATCAGAAGTGTCAAACTCCCTAGGGCCAGATCCAATATGTAGAGAGTGAAGGAATCCTCATTGTGTCCTAGAAGGATCTGTATTGAAACTCAGTTAGACTTGAATTGGGTTTCAAGGAGCATGTCAACATACCATGTCCAATCAATGCCCAACCAAGAAAGATCCAAGGGGTATCATGGAATAAGGCATCCCACATAATCATTTTCCAAGGATGAACCTCATCCAAGGAATCCACTACCACTATCAAGATCCATGGAGGATTTTCCATGTAATCTAATGGAGTTAGTATCCAAGGTATACCCACGAAGGAATCCACTACCATCTAAATTCATCCCAATCATTCCCTACATTTTTTATTTCATAAAATTACACTATCCATGATTTTACCCACTCATATAATAGTTTAACAGTAAAAAAGTTAAAAAAAACATCATGTATGACATGGAAAAGGAGGCAGATCATCTCTTAATAAAATAGTTAAGTTCAATAAAATTATAATTGGTCTTTCTCTAAATAGGAATGCTAAAAAAACACACCCCATTGGTGGTATAATAAAGTAAATTTTAAATGAAACACCCCATGGGTGGCCTTTGTTAGGGAAAAAGCATCAAAAAAGTCTCAGGGAACTAGTGGTAATCACTAACAGGTTCTATCAAGTTTAATTCAAATATTCAATTCATTTTAGGGGTGACATCAGGATGTCTCATGTGCCACACTATGGAATCCTACTTTATAAAGAATCAAAACACTTAGTAAAAGAACATTCCACCTACCATAGTTATGTAGTAGATTTATCATCATGTTTTATCTTCTGATTTGATCTGTATCAGAAGAAAAACAAAAAACAGATGACGAACCTAAAAAGAGGGCATACTAGGTTTCACCTAAATAGAGATAAAGATGCCAAATCCAATAAATAACAGATCAATAGTACTTTATCACTTACCAGTGAGCACGTACATCATCCCCACTAACTAGTTTCATCCGATAAAGAGCCATTATTCCATAGAACCCCAATTAGAGGAACTTACTATCCTCAAAGAACATTTGTTCCCCATTCAGTGATTCAAATAGGATTATCCTCAAATTATGCATAAAATTGTAACTACAACTCATCTGGTTGTGGAGTTTGAAATGATTCTGAGTGGTTTTCTGAAGAAATAAGATACATTGATGATTTCATTTATGAACCAATACCTTTAAGGTAAGTAAAACCAATAGGCTACTATCATGAATATCTTCAGAATCTTGAACTACCCAACATATCATGTTGATATTTTACCTTATATCATGATATCTACATTTCCCAATGTCAGTGTGATATATAAAAATACATGATCCCCAACATCTAACTCTGGAGATTTTCTAGGGTGTTTGGTATTATATTTCTATCGAGACTGTGTGGTTTCAATCATATTTTTGATAAAATTGACCTACTCATAAGTCTCTTATCCAAGACACAGTCAATGTAAAGAAACCTCACATGCCACTATATAGCATAATAGTGAACAAAAAGGCATATTTAACAGATCCTCATAAGTGTTGACCATTATTATCAAATGATATATATTATTTTAGGAGAAATTAGCTAGGGGTATATGAAGCTCCCAATATCCCCCAAATTCTAGAAATAATTATCATAGAACGTCCTCAAGCACATGTATTGTACACTCTTACTAGCTACTATTATAAGGGTGGTATGATGTTCTTAGAACCACCTAGGTACCAAACGACCTCATTAAACTCTTCAGAAACAAGACGTAAATTGTGTTTCCCAATCTAAAATGATAGTATGAGGGACCCGTTTATGTGGTAATATCCCACTGATATACAACATCCCAAACTCATCCACAATAAAGGTTTCCATGATCAGTTGGAAAGGTTTATCCATTTTGAGTCTTTCAATAACAACCCATACAACATCACTACCTTGATGTGACCTCTACAAGATAGTCACAATATCCATAATGACATCATACGATTTCCACATATAAATAGGTAACTGTAATAAAATTCTTGATTGGCATTGATGTTTGTCTTTCACCTATTGATTGGTGGAACACCTCTGAAAAATACCAACCACCTCACATATCATACCTGACCAAAAGTAATGATGGTGTAAATCATGATATATCTTGGTGAAACTAGGATGCACAGATTAAACAAAGGTATTAAAATCCCACATAATATCCTAGAAGATGTTCACTAGAACCCTAATGAAACCCTGGATATGTAAAATCTCATCCTCACCTATAGTCCAATGAGGAGGTAGGTCCTCATCTTCTAAACTCTCCCATAAGATTAGGACCTTAGAATCTGATAGTTTCCTCATCCACACTCTATCCATAAGGTTAGAGGTCACAACTAATAATGAAATAAATGTCTATCCATAACTATCTTTAACCTCCTATTGAATCATAGAGAACAAATCCACAAGCTTCCACTCAGTACTGGCCTGATGAAATGTCTGTATTTGAGTCCACCAGCTTAGTGCATTGGCCACTGTATTTCTCTTCCTAGATTTTTAGTCATGTTAGAATTAAAATTACTTCATGAAATAAATCCACATTCTATGCCTCATATTCAGTTCACACTATGTAAATATTTACTTGAGTGTTTTTTGGTTTGTATACAATAGAAAATGTTCTCCCAATAAATGGTGTCTCTAATAGCACAAAGCATGAAAAAATGTAGCTAACTCTAGATCATGCATCAGGTATTCCCTCTGGTGTGGCCTTAGCTGATGAGACCCATATTCCATGGATCTTCCCCATTCATCATTACTTCTCCCAGTATGATACCTAATTTGTCAGAATACCCCATGAAGCTTCTTCCTTGCTCTAGAAGAATAAGGACCCTTGATAAAGTCATTCTTCCTTTCATCTCTTGAGGGAATTTATCATAGGTGTCTTTCCATAAAAACTTCATATCCTTTTTTCAGGACTAGAAATAGGGATTCTAGGTGTGATAAGATCTATATGAAATGATTGAAATTTAAATCTAACCCCAAAAAACTATGTATTTCAAAGACATTATTGGTCTACTCCTAGAAAACTGAAAATCTCATATCCTATGGGTTAATTGGTACTCTTTTATTTGAGATAACATGACCCCAAAAGTGAATCTTATGCATCCATAAGTTGAACTTTGTGAGCTTAGTATATAACTAATTCTCTATCAATGTATCTAAAATGATTCCAAGATCTTTTCCATGGTCATTTCGATTGTTAGAATAAACTAAGTTATCATCCAAAAAAACCAATAAAAAAAACTCAAGATAATGATAGAAAACTCATATCATCATTTCCATGAATAAAGAAGCCATGTATCTAAGACCGAACGACCTAACCAAGTAATCATATAGACCATAACTGCTATGAAAATCTGTACAAGGTACGTATTTTCTATGAACACACACTTTATGGTATCTAGATCTCAAATAAATTTTTGTGAACACCATATATCTTTAGATTTGACCAAAAAGGACATCTATCAGTGGAAAAGGATATTGGATTTTAACCATTAGATTGTTTAGTTTCTGATAATCTACACATAGCCTAAGGGTACTTTATATATTTTTCACAAAATGTCTGATGAACCCAAAGGAGAATTACTGAGTTGAATTAAACCCTTTTCCTATACGTATTGTAGTTTCCTATTTATCTCATGCAACTATTTAGTACCTATATTATATAGAGAAATGGATATAGGTTCAAATACTAGAACTATCTTGATTTATAACTCTACCACTCTCTTAAAAGGTAAATGGGAAAAGTCATCCAGGAAAAAAACCATGAAATAATCAACCACTAGTGTAAAAACTTCCAAACATTCTTCTTGATCATCCAGATATAAAGTATCAATATAGGTGTGATCTTGCCTATCCCACGATGCTCAGGTCCTAATTGTTACTCTTGGAAACCCCATTCACACCTTGTGAATATAAAATCAACCCTTTGGTAATGTGAAGTTCACCCTCCAGTGATATCAATAAATGAAGTCAAGATAATCAACTTGTCCATACATTTTGAGAACATTGTCAAACTCTATCATATTGATGAAAAACAAATTCCATATGAGGTGACGACTATCAATATCTAGGGGGAACTCCCTACAATGGTGTAAATCCTCTGTTTGGATCCCCAATGGAGTGTAAAGAATCCTCACATCATTAAAAAATGAATCATGTTCCCAAGGATCTCCACTATAGCAAAAAATATGACACAATGTGATTCAAAAATCTCAAATAGAAAAGATACAAGAGTAGAGGCTATAAATAACGTATCTCTCACTATAGATGGTATGTATCCCTACTCTTTAAGGGTAGGATATATAAAATATATCTGGCATGTACCGCGACCCTATGGCACAAACTAACTACTTGGATCAGTCACACTCTGATGACTTGAAACAATAGGTCCCTGGATGCCTCGACTATGACCACCGCTTCATTCTATTCAGCTAGAATTACTCCATCTCCCTGCCTAAGAGGGAGTCGTGAATCCTTATACTAAACATGGATACAGAGGTAACCCCCTTCCACTTAATGTTGGAGGGATGGTCCTGAAAAAAAGCCTTGTGGCCCACCATAAAAAAATATCATAACTCCAATGTGTCTTAATCGCACTAATTCCTCACATGTAGCCATCTTCCACATTTATGATTGAAAACTGAGCAATGAGTACCCACATACTGACCGATACTTATCTCACATGATGTCTCAAAACATCACTTCATGCCATTGGAATTCAGACTACTTGGTGGATATGATATACTACTCTAATATGTACCCCAAGCTTCTCTAAGGTTCCCTTCTATAATTATCATCTTATTTACTATATTATTAATCATCATCATACTAAATATATTTAAATGTGACTAAACAAAATTTCATATATCTTCCTTGAAGCCTCTCTCCATTGATATCTCATTAGCACGATATTTTTTTCCAAAATATTATAGCTCTTTAAAATTTGTTGAATACTCCATAACCATCATAACTCCCTCCTCTAGATGCATGAACACAATAGACCACTATGATATAAGAGTGTCTGGGTAAAAGTTTTCATATAATAATTTTTGGAAATCACCCCAAACCACATATCAATTCCTATAAACTAGGTTCAAAACATCCCATTAGAAGTTTACTTCTCCCCAAAGTATGTATATTGCTAATTTCACTCTACTATCAAGATATGTCTCCACATACTTAAGTATCGACAAATTTGTCTCAATCGAAAGCTTAGAAGCATATGGAATTCTATCCCCCAAAAATTTGGGAGGATTTTACTACTTGAAAACATGCCTCAGCTCAATAATAGACAGGGAAGGCTATAATGCTCCCTGGAAAGTAACATAATGCAAAAAAACCCTCATGGAACTGTACCTCATCACCTGTGTCCGATAAAACCATTGGTGTGGAAGCTAGAACTTTTAGAGGAACCACTAGTATCCCATAGCCCACCACATCTAGATCATGATTGTCACTACCCTCCCTTCAAATTAATTTTGGTCATCATGGTGGAATGTCTATAAAATTCCAAACACATACTTAAAAAAAGTCCGATAGAAAGGTTCAGAGATAAATTTCAAGGATAGGTCAAATGCTTCCTATTATAAGGCCATACGACATATCCTTCTCCTAAATATAAATATGGGTAAATAGTAACAACCATAAAATTAAAATATACAATGCCTACTACCCACTCAAAATATGGGTCTCGGTCATGTTCTCTATTTTTAAAACTTCAATTTCTTTTTATTTCATATTAATTTCACATTTCATTTAAAATCATTTAACCAAATGGATCACCACTTCCAATACATAAGGGACCATAATCCACATGAACTAAAATATGGAGTCCAACAAATCCACACCATAACACATTTTATTCTATAAAACTCATTATCCATGTCTCAATATTCCCTTATTGAATTCTTACGGTGTCTACTGTAGCCTAATTCAAAAAACACAGCTAAATTTATGACAAACAATGTAAGTACCAACCATGTTTTCGAATTCCTTACACAAAATATCTATAAACATTTAAGGTATAGAACACAAAGATAATTTCACAAAGTCATGAATTCAATTAATTCACCCCACATGGCGTGGAATAATACAAAGAATTTGAGTCCAAATAAGTTCCTACAATGATGCATGAGATGGAATGACATCATCGCATCGTGTTGAAATAAAATAAAACCCTCAATATTATCAATGATAACATCACATTTCAAGTGCATCACCCAATGGTGGAATCAAATAAACTATAATAGAAAAAATCCATATTACAACAATTTCCATTTGAGGTAATTTAGATTTTTCCATATGTGGTTTAACTACTCCAAAGCACAACTCATTATCAATTTCAAATTCCTTTATAAAACCTATATATTATATACAAATAGTAAGGAAAAAATAAAACTCCTCTAATATCACTTTGTTTTTTCTTAACCTGGATGCCACTAAAATATTCCGTACGCCAGTGGGTCACATGGCCTCAAGAACATCTCCCCAAACATCAGAGTCTACTTATTAGAAGTGAGGTACTAGGGTTTGTCTGTGGGAAGACTATGCCCTAATGTCAGATTGTAACATAGTAGAAAAATAATAACATTCAAATTTTAGATGCAATAAATAATCAAGAAATTATACAATAATAAAGACATGTATATATAATAATAATACCATAAGTAAAATCATATACAATGATGATCATTTTATGTGTCTACAAAGCAAGAAAAAGTGGTATACATGTATCAGTACAATACAAGTATCAAAATAAAAAAATGACTATATATCATTATCTATAGATATAGTCACAATCCACAACTCAGTCCCATGCTCCCCTACTACCAAAGTATGGAAACAATTCAAGCATCGTACTATGGGTTCTTGCCCCGATCCCTACCAACATCCATATATTCTATCAGGGTACCCAACGATGACCGGAATAAGGTGTGAAATAAAATCCGAGTAGGTCATGGGCTAAGGGGTCTATCAAAAACATTGGATATGAAATAAAATCTAATCATAGTATATAATATAATAGGTATTATATTAATACATGTAAAATGACCATGAAAAAAGAAAATCTTTATAGTTATACTGTCAAGCCAAACAAGGCTACCTTCACAACTAGTGTCAAGATCCTATAACAAGATAGATGTAAAACACAATGAAGTGAACATGATGACCATGAAGAATTCATAATATATCAAATCACCCATGGTTATTCCATATAACATATATCTCATGTCAACCACAGTCGAGTCGTATCACCAGAACTGTCACATTTACCATGATTGAGCAACATATTCAGGCATTCCAGATTTATCGTGACCATTCCATATAATCATAATTTTTAGACCCATCCGGTCAAATATCCAAGGGGTAGAGAAAAAGGGATCCTCACTGAGTCCAAATAGCATATCGATGGATACTCGTTAGAGTTGAATTGGGGTCAAAGGAACATGTCAATAGTCCATGTTCCTTGTGAGATGAAAAAGTCAGATCCAAGAAATAGTAAGGCCAAAGGAATCCCATACAATCAGGACCCAAGGATCAATATCAACCTAGTCATCGACTCCCACTATTAAGACCTATGGACTTGTGTCAATTCCATTCAATGGAGTGAGGATTCATGGTATATGCACCAAGGCATCCACTACCATCTCAATTAATCTCATTAATTTCATACATTTCATAATCCACGAGTTCACCAACTCATATAAAAATTTCAAATTAATTTTTTAAAAAAAACAGCATCACGTGTCATCAGGAAAAAGAGGTAAAACACTTCTTAATCAAATAGTGATGTTTAATTCATTTATACATGGGATAACTCTAGATATGAAATCTTAGACACACACCCAATGGGTTTTATAATAATGGAAATCTCAAAATAAAACCCCATGGGTGGTTTTGGTTGGGGAAATACCTTCATCATGTCTCAAAGATCTAGTGTAAATCCTTTACAAGTTCCATCACATTTAATTAAAACGTTTAATTTGTTTTCAGGGAAACACCAAAAAGTCAAGAATTATGCACTATGGAACCTACCTCTTTAAAGAATAAAACCACTTGGAAAAAATTATATACAACATAATATAGTTCTATAGTAGAGTTCTAATACAGTATTATCTTTTAATTTGACTTGTATTTGAAGAAAAACAAATAATAGGCGAAGAACCTGAAAATAGGGTATTTTTGTTGGCACCTAAATAGAATAGTTAATGCCAATTCAAATGAAAAATTTATCAAGAGGATTTAATTTATTACCATTGTGCATCCAACGAGACAAAAAGATATCGATTTAGAGCTTGGATGCTTGAACAGGGTCGTGAGATACCCAAAATGATTTGAAAGAGTTACTAAGGGCTCACTATTTTCCATAAATGAAGAATAAAATTAGGTTTTAAGTTATAACATATTTTAAGTAGAATTTGGTCATTTTTATACAAAATAATAGTCAGTATGATTTCGATACATGGTTGGCCAATCCATTCTCCAACCATGAACACTTTTCCATGCTAAGGGGGCACCCACACATTCACTACGCATAGTTTGATTAACAGTGCCCAAAACATGAATTTTTAATCTGCTATAAATTAAAGGTTCCCTAAATTTGTGTGAACCTCCATCTTTATGGTATTATAACAAACTTTTAGGCTCTTAATTCTAACTAGCTCAGCCTCCCAGGTTAAAAATCCAAGCATTCTTCCCCGTATAGTTTTGACTAACTGTGCGACCTACCTATTGTTTTCTAAAAAGTTTGGTTCTGAGCTCCAAACAAGCTACGAACACCCCTAATACAGTAATGATCACATTAAGTACTCACATTAGGCCATGAAAATCCATTTAAATCATAATTAAACGTATTCATACCTAATAGGAAAACCAATTATCTTACACACACTTTTATAAAATGGGTTATGAAATCATCATTCATGTGCATGAAAGACTACCTCCTCGTGCAGTGATGTCATTTATTTTTACATTACCACTTTTCTAGGTTGGGAATAATGACTGAAATATTGAAACAGTGGGTTCCCTAGATCCAACTATTCAGTGATTTTGATTACCATATCATGTATACAATTATCTATACATGATGTCATCTTACCATTATAGTGTATATTTTTCTACATCCACTATTGAAATGGTAATGTCCAAAGATTAATTGTTGTATCAAAAGGTTATTGCAGATCCCAAACTACAATGAGAACCTCTAGATACTATTACATTAATATTAAATATATGTTTTGTGGTCTTGATACATCTTTTTTATCAGACAAAATTGATATTTGACTATCAGGTGCTCGGGGATCATAAGTATTGAGACTTCTTCTCATGAAGTTCGCCCTAGGTGATCTCTTGTAGTGAGATCATGAGGACAGACCCACCAATAGGAACACCACATGTTTCACGTGTCATTGGATGTTCCTATCTACGATCATGTTCAATGGTCTCCTGACATGAGATGATTTCCAGTGTATGTAATTTGATGGCATACTTTTATGGAAGAAGAGAACTGTGATGTTGAAATCAAGATGAGGTAGTTTATGTTGGGTGCACCATTGATGAAATGACATTTGTTAAATGGTTAATAAAGCATTTTTCACTTCAGGGTTATAAAAGTAAAATATCTCCGGCCATGTTGGCAAGGATGGTAGTACCTTGATAAGACCATGGCTATGGTAGTCTATAGTAAATCCATACTATTGGATCAACAATCAGTAAATCAAGAAAAGGACGATGACACATGTGTGCGTCCTGCTTTACGAGATATTATTAACAAAGATATTATATTACACAGTGGATGTTTGTAAGTTGTTTTCCACTACTGTGACAATCCTTTTCTCTTTTAGGGCCATGATGGGTTTCTAGATCCCACTCTTTTACAATGTATACTATTCACTACTATCGAGATAAGGGCCTAGAGTGTTACACACAATAGTGTTTTTGAGTATCTTCCATATTCAGTTGAATATGAGTTTTGGACATGGTGGGTCACACCACTGGGGTTTGGGATTTGTCCAAGGAGATAATATCACCCAGGAATAATTAAATTCATATTATTCAAGTTAAGAATAATGGTTATTGTATTTATTTATTAAATGTATTTACCAGATTTATGTAAAAACATGAAAAATATTATTAGAACAAATATTATAAAAAATCAAGGTTCATTAATATTTGTGGAAGTAAGAGTTGAGTTAATTTCTTAATTATTATCTCGTAATATATTTAATATATTATAGGAAAGTGATAATAATAATGAATAATATTTACGACTCATTTTAGTAGTCAAAATATTATTTAATAGTGTGTTATGTATTCAGGTGGATGGTTGGAAATGTCGTATATTTTATTAATACTCTATAAACAGAAGAGGAGAAGCGTTTACTATTCAATATTCATTGACTCTCTCTATTCTCTTATCTCTCCTATATCCTAGAGAGAGAGGCTTAATATCCAAGGATCTCGGAAGGAGTTCTCTATCAAGAATTGCAAGAAAACTGATGTGGTGATCGTCAGAGCATCAACAATGTCATCAGATCTCCGCGCTAGCACCCCAAATTCAATGATCGGTGCTCTTGTGGATTTCTTGAATTGCATATGGATGATCTGGATAAATTTAGCATCATATTATTCGAGAAATGATCACCAATGAAGAGAAGATGTCGTGTGTGATTTCAGATCTAAACCAGGTATTTTATGGTTTTATTTTTGTTCTTAAAACTCTTCATGCATGATTTTTGGAATAAACCAGGATGCTATTCGCTGGTGTGGACAAGATTATGTCGATCGTTGGTGAATTTCTTTAAAATATCACATGTTCAGGGATTCCCTTGTATGTTCAGTTTCATCAATTGGTATCAAAGTCACACGTGTGGATTTTAAGCCAAGTATAAAAAAATTTTGATTAAATTTAATGAAGGGTGTCGATACAGTTCCAATGCCACAGTCAAAATCAGACTCAGACATCAGATGGCCAATTTGCTCTCATTCAATGTTTTTAATTTAGATTCGAGACTGAATTCCTTTGATGTTTTGCATTTCGACTAAAAATCCCATGGTCAAAATACTCACCACAAAAACAGTTTAGAATTGATATTATTTTATTAAAAATAATTTTATTATTATTTTATTATTAAAATTATTATATTTTATTTTTCTTATAATATTAATTTTATTATAATATTAATATTATTAAAATAATAATAATATTTTTTCCATTTCTAATGTATAGGCTTTATCAAAAAAGGAGGCACATTAAAAAAGGGGGTCTAATCTTGGTCTTGTTGTGGGTCAATGGTTGGAAAGGAAAATGCAAAAAAAAATTGGTGGGGAGACATAATTTGTAGGTCTTTGATGAAAAAGTACTTTTTTGGGAGGCTCAGCCCCCACCCACCCCCCTGGATTCCTCATTCGCCTTTCACCCAGACCCGCCTATGGGGCTCTCCCTCCCTAACCGGGCTACCCCGCGCCGTGGAACCGCTACCCAAATAGACCGCTGGTCCAAACTCCACCCTGGTATGCCCCTATAGTGGCGCACTGGACACCCTCCAACCTCCACCCGAATACGCCCTGAGGACACCTCCCATCAGACCTGGCCGATGCCTCCTCTCTGCCCGCAGTGGTGCACCGTTACCACTGGTCCGACTTCCTCCCAGCCCGCCGCGACCACCCCTCTCGGGGCACCTCACCCTCTCCCACAAATCTACCATTCCCCAGGATGTCTACCAATCTCATTCTCTTTATCACCCCTATTTCTTCCTCCATAGCACAGTAGGTGAGCGCGATGCCCCGCCCCGACCGGACCGCCTCCCCATGCCGAACCGCGTCGAAAATTGTGAGTGTGATCACATAGTACATGCTTAAAAAAATGGAAAACTGATTTATTTCATCACATTAAAAATAATAAAAACCTCAAATATATATTAAGTCATTACCACCTTCCATGAATCAAATTTGAAAAAACCGACTATTTGAGGTTCCAGTCATGCCATAAATGAGGGTGTCTCTTACTACTGGTGAGTCCATAAAAGTGTGACAGGTTGACTTAGGTAAAGTGATAGTAAGGATTATCCATAGAAATATTTATATCATTTTAGTGTAAATAATTGAGTAAATCAATTTCTGATTTTAGAAGCTGAGACTTCACTCAACAGATCAAGGGACTGTGAGTTCATGTGGTTGGCCTGCAAAAAGCCTACATTGAATCCTCCATGTAGTTGCGTATCTAGAACTTTGTAGTCTATGAGGGGTGGTTCTATGATCCTTGCCACCAGAATACTCTAGAACGTGAGTATTTCAGTTCTAGCAGAGAGGGTTCATAGAATTCGATAAAAATAGTGGGAGATATTTAATGCTTTAATTATTTAATAAAAAATGTCTAACCTTGTAATATTGGAAAAAGGTACCAATCTTCTAAACATTATATTTGTAAAATCAAAAAATATACAAAAACTTTAAAACAGTGATATATATATATTAGAAAAAGTAATTTACCACACTATCTTAAGTATCCAATAATAATACGGGCACTTTCACATAGTATTTTGATATATGAAACTCAAGGTGCCAGTGTCCCCAACATTGTTAAACTACTTCAATTTGTTAGTGTGAAATTTCTTACATGAGACTAATGTATAAAGCATATGATGGTTATGTTCTTATGCTTTCATCAAAGTCCAATCTTAGTTTTGGTCGTTACATCATGACATGGATGATAAACCATGAAGTCTCATCTCCGAGATGATTGTATGGAGAAAGTGAAGCATTGATATGAATAAATTTATGGTTACACCGGCACGTGTAAATTGAACGATGAATCATTATCTTTTAATGGATCCATTTCTCATATTATTTTAACCCATTTACTCAAGTTTTGTTTTATATTATAAAATGAACAATTATTGATTAAATGCTTAATTTTCAATTCTTGTATGGTTCTCCAAGTGAATAAGATTTCAAGGACTGTTTTATATTTAATTCTTATGGAGGATAAATTGAAATACAAGATGAAAATTCCAAAAGGAAAGTAATTCTTATGGAACATTCAAAACATCCTACAATAAATGAGGTATTAACAAAGGTTTTTTTCATTGTATATTATAAATTAAAACAATAGAAGTTTAAATGCATTTAACTGAATTAAAGAAGAAAGTTACAACTTATTCTTTAAAAATATTCATCAAATGTAATGTTTAATTTTACTAGTAGGATATTAAATACAATATTCTGGTGACATATGTATTTTAATATTGTAACCATGTAAGTATATAGACCTTACTAGATGTCAGGTGTATTCTCTAGGTGGATTAGAAAGGGTGATACGTAGGGAAATGTTGAGAAGTACATGACTACCTAATTTTCAACAAAAGGATTCCTGTAGAAATATTATTGATTATAACCACAAACATTAATCTCATGTATACATTGACACAAGGAGACATTTTTCCATGTTTTGGAATGATTGCTATTTTTTTGGTATTTAAAACTCAATCACTAGTTCAGTAATACATGAATAATAGGTAATGACTGATGAATATAAATGTAAGACTTATACCTAGTTGTGGAAAGATAATTCTTTGTCATGTAATATTAAAATTGTATGGAAAGAATACAACAAGTATGGTATTTAGTACTAGCATAGCTAAATAGTTTTGGTATTATCGATGTCTTTAGTTTGGAAAAAGGATCCTTTAAAATAAAGGCATGTCTCAAAGATTTTTGGAAATAGTTCAACAAGTGAAGATGAACCATTCCAAGTGTAAGATAGAAGTGTATATATATACTTTATATGACTCCATTAAGTAATTAAGTTATGGTAAAATAAGTGCATGGTCAGAAGATATGTGCTTCTTCGAACTGACATAAAGAAGAATGTCTTGATTGTGTAATCATCGATTATGATAATGTAGCATAGAGTAATTCCAAAACACACATTACCTTATCTACATCACAACATTGATGTTAATGATGATGATATATGATGAATTCTTACATGTCAACATTGATCAAAAAAATTTAGCGTGGGGTAATTCTTAAATGCACATTCTAAACATCAAAGTATTGATGTATGTAATATCAATGTTGCAACTTGCAGAAACATCCATTATATCTTATGACGTGCTTTGAAAATAATGGAGTAATCCCATTATAATATGCCAACTAAAATGAAAAATTGATATCATATTAGTCATATTATGATGATAAATCCATTATATGGACTTGTGTTTGGATTCATAGAGTTTGTTAGGACATAAAAAAAATACCTCAGGAACAAACACAATGTGAAACTATTGTAATTATCCTAATTATTGTTTAGGATGTTACCTAAATCCATAAGATAGAAAATAAGGTAGTCAAGTAGTAGTATGAATTTCTATATAAGGTTTTACATCTCTATTAGTGATATAGGGAGCTATATGGACTTGGGTATAGTCAATTCTTAATATACACAAATAGTTGGCATAAGAACAAGTTCCACAAGCGCATGTGGAACAAAGTTTGTTCCAGTGAAACATACTATGTAGGAAGGATAAAACCATGGTGATGGTATTTATATTCACCACGTTTAGTGATGTATAATTCAATGTGAATAATATTTCATATAATAAGAAGTGTATGGAAATTATCTAAGATTGAAAAAACCCATAACAATTCATTAATGGATTCCATGTATCAAATTACAAAGGGGATTATAAATTGAACACTATTGTGGGTATTCAAGTTAGTTGATAAAAGGATGGTATAAGCATGGTACCAATAAGGCTCAATTGGTTTGACCATGTTGTTATACCAAAATCTATTAGAATTTTACATTATCAAAACTAATTTTTATGATCATATTATTTAGCATTGGATGCCATGACCACCAATCATGGATTGTGTCTATACGACGCGATCAGAAAGGGATGGTCATGTCACAAAATACTAATAATGTTTGCATGTTACAGAAATCTGGTTTAGGATTAAAGTAAACAACAAAATCATAGATTATACACTTGAAGAAAAAGTTTTCCGTATGTATACTAGAGGTTAGTGGAAGCGCCAAAGATTCCAAGTAAAATATATTCGACAACATATATAAAACTAATGGTATTCAAGTTAGTTAAGACTATAATGAAATTTATTCTCTAGAGATTGATTTATATTAGAAACTCATGTTATATGTAATATGATCTAATTGGGTAGATCTATAGGTTTTCTAGTCCTATTCAATCATACATATAGTGACATTGTATTGAAAATTAAAGGATAAAACAATTCGAGAGATGAATTATTTCCTATATTATAGGGCACAATATCATTAGGTTCACATGTCCAGGACATGGGACAAGATAAAGGTGGTGAGTTGAAGTCTATATGCTTATGAGATGGATTAATCACATATTCCATAATATGTACAAAAAATGATATTTCTAGGATACTATTTATAATAGGAAAATATTAGTTATATCTAGGAGGGCTACAAGGGATGTAGTTAGAACTATGTAATTGTACTTTGATAAGTATAAAAGATACGTACCTGGTATGTAGAGAAGAAATGATAATAGTTTTTGAGGATAGAAACTAGTCTTACATAGATAAATGTGATATACAATCATAGTTAGGCTAATGTTGATGAGAAAGTCAAGATCATATAAGATAGTGGTAGACATACCTACATATACTGAGTAAGTTACAGTTTCTGAGGCATCTAAGAAGTATTTATTAAATGAATTTATTTTTCCTAGTTCTTGGAATCAAATCTTGTGAGAAAAGTATTATCATAATGTAAATTATGATATTCTTACAGGCCAAGATGTCATGTTATGACAGTGGAAAATTGGGATATACTCGGGATACCGTCTCTTGAGAAGTTTTACTCAATGAGACATGGTTTTAATAGAAAAATAGCCACATGGAGGAACTGTGGCGGACCCAGTATCTAAATTCATTACTCATCAGAAAAATAATGTTCATCATCTGAGTAGATAACAAGTTTGGTTAGAAATTTGTCTCTAGTGAAAGTGGGAGTGTTGAAATAGTGTGTGCCCCAGACAAAACTATTCAGTTCTTTTGATTACCATATTGTATATACAATTAGTATACATGATGTTATCTTCCCATTATAGTGTAGACTTTTCTGCATCCACTATTGAAATGGTAATGTCCAAAGATTAATATTTGTATCAAAATGTTATAGAATATCACATGCTATAATGAGAACCTCAATATACGATGACATTAATCATCAACATATTTTCTATGGTCTAGATACTTAATACTGATTGGACACAGTAGATTTTTGGCTATTAGGTGTTGAGGGCTCATAAGCATTGAGACTTCTTCTAATGAGGTCCCCACATTGTGATCTCTAATAGTGAGATCATAGGGACAATCCCGCCAATAAGAACACCACATGTTTCGGGTGTAATTGGTTGTTCCTATATATGATCATGTGTAATGGTCTATTGACATGAGAGCAATTCTAGTGTATGTCATTTTATTGGGTACTTTGATTTAAGAAAAAAACTATGATGTTGATATCATGGTGAGGTTTTCTATGTTGGGTTCGTTATTAATGACATTCCATAGGTTGAATTGTCAAGAAATGATTTGTTACTTCTAGGTTATGAAAGTAATATATCTTTGCACATGTTGATAGGGATGGTAACATTTCTAAGAACATGGCCATGGAAGTCGAGTACAAATCTTTGTAGTTGGATAAACAGACAATGAAGCAAGAGAAGGATGATGACACACGTGTGCATCCCTCTTTATGAGATATTATTGACAAAGAGATTATATTACACAATGTATGTTCATAGGTTGGTTGTCATTGCTGTGACAATCATTATCTCTTTAGGGGCCATGATGGGTTTCTAGATCCCACTCTTAGTTTGTGAATACTATCCACTACTATAGAGATAAGGGCCTAGAGGGTCACACCCAATAGTGTATTTGAGAATCATCCTTATTCAGTTGAATAAGAGTTTTGGAAATGGTGGGGCCCACCATTGGGGTTCGAAATTTGACCAAGGAGATATGATCACTAAAGAATATATAAATTCATATTATTTAAGTTAAGAATAATTGGAATTGAAATTATTTATTAAATGTTTTTTACCAATTTTAAATAAATACCAGAAAAATATAATTTGAAAGAATATTAAAATATTAGTGGTTCATTAAAATTGTCAGAGTAAGAGATGTGTTAATGGATTAATTATTATCCTGTAATATATTTAATATATTAAAGGAAAGTGATAATAATAATGAATAATATTTATAACCTAGTTTTGTAGTTAATATATTATTTAATAGTCTGTTACGTATTCGGGTGTCGAGGTCGCAATTCCTAATATTTTCTTAACACTCTATAAATAGAAGAGGAGAGTAGTTTTCCATAATCTATTCAATGCCTCTCTCTCTCCTCCCTCTCTCCCACAACCTAGAGAGAGATGGTATGGTTCTATGGATCTCACATGGAGCACTCTCTAAAGCATCATAAGAGAAGTGATGCGGAGATCATTGGAGCCTCGAATGCATATTTAGATCTCAGCGCTAGCACCTAAAATTCAATGATCAGAGCCCCAAAAATTTCATGAAGTGCGTGTGGATGATCTAGAAGAATTCATCTTCGAATTTTGTGATTTGTGATCACCAATGAAGATGAAACATCATGTAAGGATTTTGATCTAAACCATGTATTTTATGATTTTATTTTTGTGCTTAAAAATCTTTACGTGTGATCATCGGGTTAAAATGGGATGTTATTCGCTGGCGTCAAAACTTTTACATTAATCGTCTGTAAATTTTTTAAAATCTTACATGTTGGGGTCTTCTGCTGCATGGCTGATTCCTTCGTGGAATACTATTTATATGAGATATTTATGATATTTATGATATTATCATTCTTTGGAATTATCATATAACACATACCTTTATGATTGTAATTTTTTTGGGTATACGATAACATCGTTTATGTATACGGTAGACTGCTGCCTCATGAAACGATGTGATTCGTTCATGATTTACATGAAACATATTAATGATGAGTGTAATAAAAATATGTGATATATATATGATATAAAATTTCTATGTGAATGACAATATATATATATATATATATCATTCATTATTCTTTCTTTCAATACGATATGAAAATGGAAACAGTGTTCATGCATACGTACGACCTACCATCTCCATGAATGGTGTATTTCATTTTTAATCACTAAATATTATCAATTACTATAAATATATATTTAATTAATATATTTTAAATTTATATCAATTTTTCAATTTTGGGGATTATTAAACAATGATTGATGTAAGCAGACAAAAAAATAAGTCCAAAACATTTATGAAAAACACAACAGTTATTACCAAAGCATAGCTCTAACATGTAATTTTAAATAAATAGTTAATAAAAGTTCATAATAAAATCATATCTGACATTTAAAATATTATTATGGTTCTTTAATAAGTTTATAACTTTTTTAGAGAAAGTATACCGAATGTTAAGTCATGTTTTTCCAAAATTATGTGTGAGGTATGTTTTTTGTCATCTCACTTTTTTCTATGAGATATATGAATTATTCACCGATTATGTTTGTTGTGTGGTGTATACAATACCCATGAATGTATTTTATTATTATTATACATAAATTTTTATGATGTTTTATATCATTTATTGGATCTATATTTCACGGGGTTTATGATTCAAAAGTTATGAAGCGTTAAGGGATTGTTGTCTCAATTTTTCTTTCTTTGAGAGATAATTTATTTTATACACATACCTTAATTAATGAGGTGTATATTATTCACATTTTAAATGATATATAATGAATATCGTTATTGTCAGAATATTAAAATTGATATAATTTAATGGGAATTGTGATTCAAAGTTATCAATGTGGTAAGTATATTTTTTTATAATATCAACATATATTGGGATAGTGAATGATTAAGTATCTAATGTTGAAATATTATAATTCTAATGAAATATATTATAATATGGTTATTCATTACATTTTCATGTAATTTTAACATTTTCTACTCTTTGGTACTTAAAATGTTTGAGAAAGTGTTTTTAATAAAACCTGACTTCATTTCTCCATTAGGCCGCAAATCTATTTTCATCCAAACCCATGTTTTCTAAAAATGTTTTTAAAATGTTTTTATTTTTTTCAAATAAAAAATTGAATTTCCATTAATATTTTTCAAATGATATTTAAAACATCCATTATATAATATCATGGTTTTTTTCAAAGAAAATGATTTTTAAAAAGTTTTATCTTTTAAAAAGTGATTTAAAAATTAGAAAGTTATTTGCAATATGAATTTTTTAATGATATTTTAATGGTATTTTAATTAATCAACATCAAAAAACTTTATTGTTAGTTATCCTCAACTGAGGATATTTCATATTAATACCATCTTTATTCTTGGTTTTGATGCATTATTTTTATAATGATATTATTATATAACCTGTTTCTTTTCAATTGGTCAATTATATCTCAAAGATATTGTTATAAAACCCATTTCATTTCAATACGTTAATCAAGTTTAAAATATATTTTAATTTAAATTGTTTCTTTTATATGATTTAGCTATGTTTCAATGAGATTTTTATGGAAACCGATTCCATTCCAAGGGTCAATCATGTTATGAAAACAAAAAAGGGTGTTTCAATGTGTTATGACAAGAGGAATTTACTAAGTGATTTATTAATTATTAATATACCAGAAACTATAAATTATGGGTGTGACTAGATAGCCCCAGTTGAGCCCTTTTTTGGTTATACGATGGGAGAACCCAGATAACACAATAATTCATTGGGAAATGACTATATTCTTTGAAGAATCAAATTAGATATCAGATGTATAGTTATCCCAATTGTAATGGTTCAGTTAGGGTTCTTTAAGGGTTCTATGGGATGATGTTTCAAGATAAAAATATGTTTTATCTTTTATTTTTGTGGGATTACGATGATTCATTTTATGAATATGGAATTCATAGGGGATATGATTATTGATTCTTTTGAATATCTACTTTGTTAAACAAATTTGTTGTGTTTTCATGTTTGATGATCCAAGTATTGATGGGTATGGATATTCTTATATTATACTCATTCACTTTTATTGTTTCATCATACCCTTATGCTCTTCTTATGAACACTAATGAAATTATTTTTTTAATTCTTATGTTTTCCCTAACTGATAATGTGTGCTCGCCATTCCTATGTTTCCTTTTACATGTGTTTTAAAGAATGGTGTTCATAAATCATTTATAGAAGGGATTTTATATGTATGATGAGGAAGTATTAATGTGAAAAATAAAATTTAGTGTTTTTAGGAGAAATTCTCATTTCAATTCATAGAAATTTATTCTGTATGAGTTTTTTTTGAAATTCTATAATTCTCAGAAGTAATAAGGTTGTTGAGGTTTCACATGATCCAATTTCTCCTTTTGATGTTGTACGGTTTAGAAGAGAAAACTGGGTCATAATTATCAACATCAAAGATAGAAATGTAGAGTTTATGAATTCAACACAAGAATCAAGAGTGCGGGATATGTGATGTTATAATTGGTATCAAAGGGAGGGTTAGATAACTTAAGAGTTTCTAATGTTTTCATGGGAGGTTATTTTAAGAGTTATGTATACCATCAAAGGTTTATAAGAATATGGTTCACCATATGTTCAAAGCCTTCAAAAACCCATTTTAGGGGTTTAAGTACAACAAATTTTGGGGATGTTAATGACACTTTAGGGGAAATTTTATAGGTTCAAGGTATTTGTAACCCCTACGATCAATATGGAGTGATATTTAGGGAGACATTATTTGTTTCATGTTTAATGGAAAAAGGAAAATTTTAAGGCCGGGTGGCATCCCATCACATCTGGTAGGGCCGCAGGGCTTACACCCACAACTGAAAGGAGACATGGGTGTAGTTCCAACGAGTGGCCTACATGATGTTATAGTAGTATGAAATTTTTACAAGTAAATATTATGTTTATTTTGAAAATATGTGGAATTTTATTTGAGGAATATTGTTTGATTTATCTTGGATGAATATATGACTAAGCACTACTAATATTTGGGTTTCAAACTTATTTTAGAACTGGTTGAATAATTTTTATAGATAGTCATTTGTGGAATGATTTGGTATGAACTTTGGTTATTATTATTAAATTTTTAATATTATCATATCATTTGAAGATTTATTAATTTTGGTGATTATCTTTCTGCATTCTAAACAATTTGGTTTTGGATAATATTTAAATACCAAAAGAATCTATATTTTTCCCTTTTGTGGTTATTTGGTATTCAAATTTTGATTATAGTGCTTCAGGCAATAAAAATTCAAACTGAATACAAAAAATTTGGAGAAAAGGTGATATTATTGAAGAATTTGATTAACGTATGAAAGTATACTAATTATGTAAGTTTATATCAATATTATCTTATTCTATATGGTATGCGAGTTATTTTAATCAAGGAAAAGGATATCGAAACAAAAATTTTATCCAAGTACAATTATTTATAATGACCCGATGGTATTTTAGACCATCCAAAATTTATGCTTTTGAGGTCCTTAACTTTAAATTTATCATTATGTTTTTTGGGATCAATGACCACAATCACACTCTATTATTAATAATAATTATCCTCTATTCACATCTACGTTATCCAATTTTGGAAACATAGTGATTTGTTATTCTATATGACCTTTCTATTTCCTTTTATCTTATATTAAGATGATTCTTTATTTACCCTTTTTATGATGTGAATTGACATCAAAATAATTACTAATGGCAAAAAATTAATTGTAAAGATAAATTTAAAATTGCGAGGACACAATTTATTTATGTGGGGAGGATGTAACACCTCAAAATTTTTTAAAAGAAAAAAAATAATATTTGATAGCCTAAAGGGAACGAAAAACTGAGTTTATCTTGGCACATATAAAAATGATTATCTTTATTATTTTGTGTCACATGTAACACATATTTTATCTTCTGTTACACATAACCCTAAGATTTTTATGTTTAATAGCCTATTCAATATGCAACACGAAACCTAAAAGACCCATGATATATATTACTATTATAACTTAGCTATTTGAATGGAATGTATGATTAGGATTAACTATATTATAAAAATACGGTTTACAATTGTATATATAATGATTTTTTTGTTACTAATAAATTATAAATTAAAATAAAACCCTTTTGAGAAATAGGAAAACGTTTTATGAAAAACAAATTAAATACCCATAATTGTGTTTTATACCAATAAAATTAAAAAGAAATCTTGTTGGGAAATATTAAAGAAATTTATAGGTAATATATTCCATATAATTTTTAAAATTATTCTTATTTTATATTATAAAATAAATAGAAATAAAAATAATTTTATGCTTAAAAACATTTTTTGGAAAAGATAGTTTTTTCACCTTTTTAGGACCTACTTATTTTAAAATTAAATCTTGAAAATTTTATAATTTTTATTTGGTAAAATAAAATTAATTTTTGAAATTGGAATACCAAAATTATCATTTGTTGAAATTTTTATAATTTACAAAAAACATCATTTTTTGATGAATAGTGAAAAATACAGGGTGTAATTGAATATGTTTTTCAACAAAAAATATTTAAAAATTTAAATTATATATTAAATTGATGTTAAAGTCACAATAGTTCAATTTTACATATATAAATCCAATATATTTTGTTAAAATAATTTTCATTTGAAATTTTATATATTTGTTTTGGAGCTTTTGAAAATTTTCTCTTTAAAAACTTACTTTCTCATCATGTCCAATGGATTTATTTTAAATTGAATTTCCCCACTTTTATGAATTAAATTTTTTAAAATGGATTCAAAATTTAGTATTATAATAATTTATTTTGACTAATAAGGTTGATAGAAACAATATTTCCATGTTTTTATATATGTATTCAAATGATTCAACCCCTTACAATTTAATAATTTGAGTTGATTTGAATCATTTTTTTTATTTTTGGGGTGCTTTGGGCTAAAATCTGAAAATTGTGTAATTTTATAATTTTAATATGTTTTTATCAAAATGGATTTTAAATAAATTATTTTAAAATATTGATCAGATTTTTGATGATTCATTTTTCTAGGATTCAATTATTTGTGGGATTCAACATATTTTGATACACCGAGAGCTAATTTGAACATCCATAGGCCCAAAGAAAATCAGTCAAGTTGATAACATTTCTGGATGAAATAATGGACCCCATATCAAAAAATAACGAATAACATGGGATACACAAATCCAATTGTGGTGGTTTCAACTGGAGTTTCAAGAGAACATGATGCCACATTTGAACATTAATGATTATAGAGATATTCCCTCATTAAGGTGGCTATTGGATTCTCTAAAGTAAAGAAAGATTTAAAAAATTATTGTTCAGAAAAATGTGACACATTAATTAGGCCATAACTCATTTTATTCATTTTAAAAGTCTTTTATATTTTGTTTTTTGGGAGAAAACTAAAAATTTTATAAACTTATAAGATGAAATCTTGAGTAGATTCAGCCATATGGTTTGTTTAATGGGAGACAAATTTTGGTGAAAAAATTATAGAGAATAATTTTCTTGCTTTTCATTTTTACTCTTTTCTTATTATAAATTTTTTAAGGCCTTATTCATATAAATTCATCTCATTTACCCTTACCATAAAGGGGTAAAATTATAGTGGATTGGGGAAGGGGAGGTTTTCTATTTCATAATGATGGAATTCTTGTGCTCCATTGAATAAAAATTTATTCTCTCTTTTTTGAAGTTTCATTCAATTTCTAATGTGATTTTTCATTATCATGTATGAATATATTTTTTTTGTGATTTTTTAATTGTTTTTTTCATTGGTAAATGATCATTATCTCCATCCACTAAGTTCTGGTTTTTATATAATCAAATATACCCAAGCCTAATAGTGAATTTCTTAATGAAAATCAGTATACGTGGGAGGAGTAGTGGATATTCTTGATTTTCTAAGATAAACAAGGACTGATCAGTTGTTATGAAATTCAATTGATGATATTTGTTGCCACACTCTCAGACAAAGAAGAAGATTAAACCCAAATGAGATCTTGATGGGGGTTTCTCTAACCATCACCATTTGACCGAGGGAGTGAGAGGAAGAAATCATAAAATATTACTTTAATTCACAAATAAAAAGAGAATTGGATATGTTGGAACAAAGATATCATTATAATTGGAAAACTGACCTCAACCTAATCATCATTTCTATATAATATTTTTAAATCCCTTGAATTTAAAATTTTTTTTCAATCAGTTTTTCCTAATTTTGGTGTTTTATTACTTTATGTTGTTTTCAAAGATGAAACTTTTCAAAAATATCAATATTTAACTATAATTTAAAGTGAAAAAATAATTTTTTATGAAATCATCTTTGGGATTTTACCTTAGTCTTACCATTAGACTATACTTTGGAAGTAATTTTATTTTTATTTTTTCCACACCCCACGATAGGCATGTGTCGAACTTGGTGTTGTTTTATGGGAGGTAGTGTTAGATAATGACATGAAAAAATATTTTTAAAAATGAATTACACAAAACTCAAAAGAAAAATTAATTTAATTTGATCTAGAACTTTAAATATCATTAAAAATAAAATGAAAAATAAACCAAACATGAAACAATGGGGAAATAAACCTCTCAGATTGTCATGACAATCTTAGTATTCACTATGAACATAAAAGATATCGTAGGAATTCCAAAAAAACTCTATATGATCTATGCATTCCTCAGTTCACTATTCAAAATCACCTACCAATTTCACTTAATCCAAAAAATAATTGTTAATTACATGATAATATTATTCTTTTGATTCCAATGTTTCATAGAGTTATATGAGACGATCCAAATTGGCACAATCAGGAATTCTACTCTACTTTCTCGAATTCCAGGCCACGTAGAGAACATGCAGACTAATTTTAGTGGAAGGAATTCCCAGTCTCACATGAAGGAGAAGCTAAGGAATAATTTTACTATTGGAAACCATAGGATATTATTGTTTGGTAATTTATAAAAATATATATTTTTTAGAGATTATTCCCCACATCCTAGAGTATGATAATAAAAAAATATTTACATCAGACAATAATCAACTAGAGAGACCTTCTATGAGTTCTTAGTGTAGTTATAAAATCTTATCACCATATTTACACATTAGAATATGTTATATAATTAATTACTTATCTTCTTTTACAATGTACAACTCAACAATGATAACAACCCACTGGACGCCTCATCTAGAGAAGCTCGAATTGAAAAGTCTTCTATAGATGTCAGAATTCAAATTGAGAATGTTAGTAAAAACTCAAAGAAATTAGACACTATATATAAAACCATTAGGGGTATCCATGAGGTAAGCACATCATATTCAAAATATTATTCCAAAAAATGAAAAAACTAACCAGGTTAGTGCAATAAATGGTTGTGAACCAAATAAAAGAACAAAAATGGACCAACATAGGTATGTGGTTTATTTTATTATAATTATCATTGCATTAACAAGTTTACATAAGTGTAGGGAAAAATTTGTGATGAAACCTATAAATAAATGAAAATCTATCTAAATTTGAAATTTCAAAAAGAAACCCAATCAAGATATAGATTTCAATTGAACCGGGACAAACTCCCTTTTCGACAAAAATACCTGAATCCCGTACCATTCCAAAAATACTATAAACAACACTACCAGTGAAAAAAATACTTTCAAACATGTCCTTTCTAATTAAATAATTATGAAAAGCCTTCTAAAAGTGCACCAACAACTGAATAGAAGCAGTTAGAGACATAATTTTTAGGGTTGGAACATAAGATTGATAAACTAAATGACCAATTAAAAAGTTTTAAAGAAATTGTAAAAAATAATCAAGGAACAGTAATAGAGAAGATAGTTACAAATCCCAAGTAAAATATAAGTATTATTAAAAATGAAGTGGAATATATCTCCCAAAACTAGACACACTTGAACCTAAAACAGGAAAACCTCTACTAAGGGAGATTGATGTTGTGAATTTTCAAAATTTTATGAAAATGAACCAATAAGAAGAGAAGAAAGATGATGGGGAGAATGATAGGTTAGGATGAAGAGAAAAGGAACACCATAGAAAAGGAATCAAAGGGAGACAAAATAAATACCTCCACCATGCCCATCAAGGATTAACGAATCAAAGAGATTGTAGTAAAAAATCGCTTCAAATTAAAATCTTGGATACCTCCCAGAAAGATGAAATTAATATCCCCCTGATTGAAAAACATAAAAAATTATAAGGTACGCACATTTTTTATGGATATTTTCAACAAGAATATGTGACTTTAAGGTAATGAGAGCATCAACTTGGGAAGAAGTGTATTATCCCTTCTCACACCAAATGTTTACCCAAATTTCATGATCTAGGGGTGTTTTTCAATTCAAAAACCATTATATAATTAAATTTATGTAATTATTTATGTGATATAGGTGCTTAAATTAATGTATTAACTCACTTAGTATATAAATAATTTCATAATGGGTACATGAATTACATAAGTGTAGTGGTCTAACTTGTAAATATATACCTAGTTTTCCAGAAGGTATTTGGTAAATGTCCTTGTGAAATCTGAAGATCTCTTACTCCCAGCTAACTTATATGTAAAAATATGGAATAATATAGGATCCCATCAAACATACCCATCATTTTGGTGATAAATCTCTTATAGATGTCCAAATCCATCATCAATTTTAGTGAAGGGACACTCACCATGGAGTTTGGAGACAACACTTTCCACTTCAATATTTTTGAATCCATGAGGCATCTACTAGATAATCACTCACTCTTTTAACTCATCCATGAAATAGGTACTAAAACATTTGAAGAATCAGGTATGTTCCATGAATTCTTATACATATGAGAGAATTTTTTCCAATGAAAATATAACTGAAAATGTCAATCCCCAAAACATTGGAGTTTAATGTTTCATATGGAAATAAGAGGTAAAATCTAATTTTCTTATTGATTATTTAATGATGAAAAATATGATATGATTTATTTTTTGGAGGAGTTCAAAATTTTTTAAATAGGGACCCATAATTTATTTTCATCCCAAAGGAAACACCCAGATCTAGAATTGAATCCACTCTACATTTATTTAAAATATGTGTACCTCAAAGAGGGGGATAAATTTCTAGTGATAATCGCTAACAATCTATATAAAACATAAGAAGAAACCTTTATTGATATTTGGAGATAAAATTTACAAGTAATGGTTCGATCATAGGTGATATCCCAGAAATAAACCGAAAAATATGCTAAAAAAGAATTCACCTTGAGAAAGATTCTCAACCCATCAAACAACCCCAAAGGATGAATAATCCCACCTTGATAGAGGCTAAAAAAGAAGGTTATGTATGATCTCTTTGAGGATGGGATAATATATCTTATTTCATATTCATAGTGGGTTATCCACATTCATTTAGTTACCAGAAAATGGCTTAACCACTATGAGGAAAGAAATGAATGAATTAATCCCTCTTAGAATTCAGAATGGCTACTGAGAGTCTACATATTTTAAGAATTTGCATAAGGTCATTCGAAAAGATCATTTTCCCATCCCCTTCATTGAGTTATATTTTATCCAAATGAACTCTTTTATTACCTGATTTGGTTACACAAACAAAATAATCTATTATATAATATTTTATAATCCAATTTGGTAAAACGATGTTTTAAATCAAATTTATGTTTTTTTACTCTTATTATAATGTGAGTATTTTAATAATGAAATTTTGAAATTAATAAAAATGTTTTCCCTTCACTTTCACATGTTTTTTCTCCCTCTTCTCATTTTTCCAAGATAAAATATATGTATTTTCATGGATCCATTATTGGAGATTATTTTAAAATTAACGGTCTATAGAAGTTTTTATATTATCTTTTAAAAAGTCACATTTAAAATTGACTTGGAAATTTAAAATTTATATTAACGATATAAATGTTTTCTAAAATGTATTTTTATGTTTTCATTTCTACTAACCTTTGAATTTTCAAATTGATTTACCTTAATGGGGTTTATGTTTATATTTATCTTTACATATATATATATATATATAATTTATGGATTAGAATCTAAATATCAAATGATAAGATTCATGATCCCTCTTTTTCTTATATGATTCAATGAATTCTATGTTGCGAGGGTTTTTTAATTTATGTCAACATCCACTTATGTTTCCTTTATTTTTACTTCGGATATATTATTTTATAACCTTGTACTTTCTTTCTTTGGATGGATTATGGTCATGTTATTAGAGCATGGACCTACTTATATACTCACTACCCTGTACAGTGTTAACATCTCATTTTACAAATTCAGATTAGTAGATGTTCACATATAAATAATTATTATTTACATAGTTGGAGAAAATTAATGTCTTTTAATGTGTTGTTATTCCAATATATAGGATTATTGGAATATTTAATATGTATTGTATGACTATCCACCTTAGTTATTTGGATGGTTTATGATCATTTTATCACTTTTAGTAACATGGGGAAAATTATAGATATTTTTAATGATGATTGACTACCAATGTTAGGTGATTATATATTGAAATTCCATATAAATAATTATATAGATATCCCTGATTTTTTTAGTATGAGGTTCCGTGGGTAATGGTATGGAAATTATTATTGAAACTTATTTTTTAAAGCATTATAATTAATCAAGTGATATGTAGGGATCATAATTATATAGCCCCTCAAAGTATCATCAGGTCTCATGAGAAAAAACAGGTTGGGGATTTTGGCATACCACTCCACATAAAATGAAAATGTCTTTTCATAATTCAATGACACCATGTTTGTATGAACCCAGATCTTTTTTTCAGGTATGAATCTTTTTTTCAGGTTGTATTGATGAAAAGGAAAGAAAAGTGGATTTTCTAAGTACATGTTGTGTACTTATGAGTATACACCGTGTACCTATCTTGCCGCATAGAACCATGTTTTCCCCTATAAGGGTCGTGTACATGGCTGTGTTGTGACCTATTAGACCTGGTTAAGTCAGGGGCCGGTTGAGGCTAATACACAATGTTTTTTTAAATTAACACATGATGAATTTTTATTTTTATTTAATATATCGAAGTGGGGTTGTGTTTCATGTCCGAAAACACCTTCTTCTTCACATGTTTTGTACATAAGCGCTCTGGAACAACAGACGAAGTTCGATCTCCCAATTATCCATATGATCTCTGATCAAGATACCCCCAGTTGCATTGGAATCCCACCAGTGAGTCCTAAAACACTTTTGATCCCTTCTTCCAGATTCATCCTCTTTTGTGAGTTATTAAAAGCTAGATGTTTTTAACCTTTTTTAGATCTACACCATTTTAGTCCGATTCAATGGTCGATGTTAAAGTATATTGATCATACAACAAAAAGCTTGTTTGTCTATGCCTTTTTTTGTTTGTATTTAAAATATATATTCTAAAAGTGCTTCATGCCCACGTTTTGGGTCTTTCTTGAATTGGAATTTAACCCTTTTATCACCTGCCATGGTTTGATGGACTAATAAAGGGTGGTTGTTTATGAATAAGGTTATATACCTTGTCTAAATGACATACAATGTGTGGGTTTCACTTGTTAGATTATTTAGAACCATTTGGCCTAGATTTCTTATGAGGAATACCATGTTTTCTATTTCTTGTTTGATTAGGCATGGAGTTGTTTAAGAATAACTGAAGATCTTTGATATAATATACACACTGTTTTTCCAATGGACAGTGTGAGCCTTAGACCAAGAAGACTGAGGGGACTTAAATATTATTATGTTTGATATGATATTCATGCTAATATATTTTTCTATTGGACACTGGGATCCTAGGACAGGATATCCATAGGGGACTTCCATATTATTTACACTGGACCATGAGATCCTTGGTGTAGATTATTGACTAGATGATAACAGATCGTGAGAGTATTACTAGAGGGTTTCTATTTAATTAATTGATGTTATGAGGGAACAATGAGGTTAAGATGTGAGATATTTTCTATAGAGTCATTATTTATTGAATTTATTCTATGTGGGACCAAGGGGATTTGACTTTATTGGCTTAATGAGAGGATGTTTTGTGAATAGTTGATTGATGGTGACACATCTTCCAAGGCTAAGCACAAGATTCTATTCAGTCTTATGTGATTTATTAGATATTTTTATGATACATATTATTTGTTACTTCTGTGGGGGACATTGATCTTTGGATATATTCTGGGGTTACTTGATTCAATAGATGAATATAATTGTTAAATGAATGTAATTCAAAATTATCAGATTGTTAATTTTGATTACATTCTAGATTATTGCTTCATTCTTTCAAATTACCTGCTATATATATTAACTGACAATTTTGGGTTCGTTTTGGGATTCATCTCCCACCTTTTTTGGGTCATGCTTTTGGACCGAAAAGGATTATTTGATTAAAGGTTTAGATAAGGGATATCAGTCTTCTTTATGAGGTACTTGATTATTGTTGGAGCTGGAGAGCATGTGACCACAATCCATCTTGCAATACTATTGAATTTTTCTTTCTTTTTCTTTGTATTTTATTGTATTGAATTTCAATATTTATAACCTCTATTTGTTTCTTTTTAGAGACATGTGACGTGAAACATTTATATATACACATGCTCCAGTTGTTTTATTACTTTTATTATTCCACTATTTACTTATATTGTTTATTTATAAATTCTGCTATGTATACTCATACAATGAGAGAATAGTTTCCCCATTATCAAAACATGGCCCTAAATTCTATATGATAGCTTCTAGAGTTTGGGAAATTTCACTTGAGGTCATGTGACCAATCGGGTACGGGGCACCATTGGGTCTCACTCGGATCTAGGACGTTACAATCTAGTATCAAAGAAGTTTTCATTTCACATTTGTCTTACTGTTTGGAAATATTAAAGAGGGATATGAAGAAAATTGAGTTTGTAAATTAGTTATGCCAGGGAGTAGCTACCCCATGTACATGGAAAAGTCAAATTACCTCAAATTGAGTTATAATTATTGGATTTTGAACAATTATAGTTGATTTAATTTCACCATTGGGTGACACACTTGATTTGCGCTATTATTATTGTTATCATTTTGGTTCTATTTTGTTTCAACACAGTGAGATGAGGGTATTTCATCTAATTAATCATATAGGAACTTGTTAGAAATGAAATTCCATGTATTCTCACCATGCCATTTAGAGAGCTTACTGATTGCATGTTTTAGTGATATATGTTATGATAGATATGCATTATATTATGATAGAAACTATGATGGAAATACCTGCTATCTTGATAGGGTATTTGTATATGTAAAGTATCATTTGGATGGATTCCACGCTTTATTCCTCGAGGTGTTATGGGCCCTCTTGGATCAGAATTTAGTGGTTCATGTTTGAACAATAATTGAAATTTTCTTATAATATGATATGAATGAGGATGCCAAGATTTGATTTGCGGGGATTTTGGGCTCTAATAGATCAGAACATTGAATGTATTGGAAAAATATCAAAATTTTTGGGGTTCTATAGAAGTTTTAGTGGCTTAATGTCCAGAAAACCGAGAAAACATGACATGTGATATTATAAACACACTCCATGTGTTCTACTATTCTGGACGAAATGACTTTCTTAAGTACATTTCATGTACCATAACTACACACCGTGCTATATTAGACTAATAGTAAAAACCGTGCTATATTTGACCGTGTATCTGATAGTGTGACTAACGACACTGGTGGATGGAACATTAGCTGTACATGTCGTGTCTAGAGTATGGATGCTGTGCAGTGTTACACCAACAAAATCATGTAGTTCTAGCCATGTATAAGGACATGGGTCGGAGTGAACATCCAAGTACACTCTGTGTCGCTAGTGGAACATGCCGTGTGTATGGGGTGCTACTCGACCATGTTGGCAGAGATACATGCTCATGTTAATGAATAAGGGAACACACAATATAGTTGTTCTACATGCTGTGTAACCCTATTTTTTAAAACATGGATGCCTTCTTTCACCTATTTCATCCTTTTAATTATGAGTTGAATTTTCGTTAATCTTGTACGGGGGTGTGTTCTTGACCTTATAGAGTGCTGCAACCAAGATGTCCTCTGGTTGTATGCCAGATACAGGGTGATGATTAGTCACTGAAAATGGTAGATCAAGGACTACTAGAAAATCCTTATATCATGCCTGTCTTGGCACTAACTATTACACCAGATGCAGGTGATGATGCATAGTTCTATGAAGTATTTCTGAGAATGATGCAGACCATTTAGGGAGTACCACATCTAGCCCCAACTATGGAAGAGTTGACGTGGGTGTTCTAGCAACAGCATCCTCCCACTTTTCTAGGAGATGGAGGACCACTGGATGAAGAGTATGGGTCAGAGTCCATGCTTTCTATCTTTGATCATATGTAGAATCCTCCCGAGAGGAGGGTGATGCTCATGAATTACATGCTCCTTTATTCTACTAAGATATGGTGGGTTGTTGTTTCACAGGGAGGATGACATCTAGATATGGTTTGGTGAGTGTTTCAGAGGACCTTTTATGATTAATTTTTCCCTGGTACATTGAGGGATGGTCGGGCCCAAGAGTTCATGCATTTAGAGTAGGGAGATCTTTCAGTGATGGATTACTCTTATCGATTTACAGAGCTTCATCACTTCACACCTGTTTGGGGGGGGGGATGAAGAGTTATCACTGGAATGGAGATTTGAGGATGGTCACAGGTCTGAAATTTTATTCGAGTTAAATGTTTTCAGGTTGACTTTGGTAATGATATAGTAAACTATTTGCTAATTACCGAGCATAATACGAGGGAGTTTGGATATGTGAGCTTAGGAGGTTCATCATCAATGGGTAGTACTCCTTCAATTGATAGTATGAAGTGCCACCGCGAGCTTTCGCATGGGGATTCCAACAGGAGGGATGTATCTTTAGGTACATAGGTGAGGTTCTACTTGTCTGGGAAGAGTGGTTACATGAGACCGTAGTGCCTGAGAGACCAAATTGAGTGCAGATATTACTGTAAGAATGGCCAATATTCAATGTGTTTGCATGATTTTCTCACTAGAATCTAGTGATAGAGGATTTATTATGAGTCCACATACAAGGGTGGGACTACCAGTTTCTCATAAGTCAGGGAACTAGAGCTCATCAGGTTGTTCAGGCTGTAGAGGCGGTTGTGGCCATGGTATCCAGGCGAGAGGTTTCTAATGAAAATAGGGCGGATCAGCTCAGGGTATCCATGTACTGTCAGAGGGCCACGGTATAGGTCAAACATTTTTGATGGAAGGTACCCAGAAAGAAACTATATTGGTAATTAAGATGGCTAGTGTACATTAGTGAAAGGAGTGAACACTTGAGGTTGGTGGGTGTTACTTCTCATGGGACCTCAATGTCTTACATATGAAAAGCATCGATGACATTCTCAGAGTGGACTGGTTGGTATCCTTTTTGGTCTTTTTTGACTTCTATCTCCACAAGGAGAGTTTCAAATCACCATAGGCCAGATCGTTTATATACAAGGGTGAATCAGATGTCTAGGAAAGCCGAACTGGACCCGAACCTCATGGGATGGGAGGAATTACATCCCATATTTCTTGTTTATATCTGAATGATCATGGAACATCAAGGATGGAGGATCATTTCAGAGATGTATATCTAGATTATTATTTAGGTTTATCTCTAGATAAAGATGTTGATTTCCCTATTGTTCTTGTTCTAGGAGCGGCACTAGTTTCTATTCCTCTTTATAGGATGGCTACACCAAAATTAAAGAAGATCATGAAGCAGATACATGAGTTGCAGGTGAAGGGTTTCATTTGACCCAGTACTTCTCTTATGGGTTCTCTTTTCCTTTTTATGAAGAAGAAAAACAATAACCTCAGAATTTTGTGGATTATCAGAAGCTGGACCAGTTAATGGTTCAGAATCAATATCCCTTTACGAGTATTGATGATATCTTTAATCAGCATAGAGGAGCTTGAGTGTTGTCGAAGATTGACTTGTGATCCGGTTATAGTTAGTAGTAGTTTAGACCCTCAGATATACCTCTTTAATTATTTTAAAGTAGGTGTGGATTATATAATTGTTTTTATTCCATTCGGTCTCATGAACTTGCTGGAAGGTTTCGTGGAACTAATGAACTGACTGATCCATCCTTACTTGGATTCTTTTTTTGTATTTTTCATGGATGATATATTGGTGTGGTCACACACTCGACGCGAACTTGTCATCCATATTTATATCACATTGAGTACATTGAGAAAGCATCATTTCTATGCTATGATCTCAAAGTGCCACTTTTGGATGGCTCAAATTCATTTCTTGGGTCATGTCATCTCAGAGAAATGAGTATTAGTAGACCCGTAAAAGGTGGTGTGGTAGTTTCTTAAGAGCATCCGAAGATCATATTAGAGGTACATAGTTTTATGGGGTTGGATAGTTAGTACAGACACATTATTCTGGACTTTTCATTCTTAGCGGTGCTACTGATGGACCTGAATAAAAAGGGTTTAAAGTACATGTGTGGATAGATTCCAACGATTCATCCTCTTAGGAGCTGAAACGGAGATTGAAAATAACAACTATACTGATTTCACCGAATCTAGGTATGATATACATGATTTACTACGATACATCAGGTATCGGGTTGGGAGTGATGCTTTTGTTGGGGGAAAGAGTCGTTGCGTATAGGTCTCAGAAGTGGAAGCCACATGAGAGGAACTACCCTATGTATGATCTTGATTTTTCCACGATTTTTAATTCCTTGTGATGTTGGAAACATTATCTTTCAGGATAGAATTGTGTTGTATACTCTGAATACAAAATCATCAAGTATATCTTTACATAGCATGATCTGAATTTGAGACATCGAGGGTGGGTTGAGTAAATTATGTTTTTTGACATTAAGCATTCCTACATGCCTGGGAATACCAACATAGTGGCTGATGCATTGAGTAGGAGGACTCAGGTAAAAGTAGTTCCGTAGGCTAGTAGTGAGTGGATGCTAATGTTTTTTCTCTCTGAGATTCATTTTTAGGTGAACAAGAAATTGGGATAGATGTTTCTTTCTTTTATAGCTATTACCCCAAACCTATGGGATTGAGTGAGAATGAGGAAGTTGTTAGATTTCGATGGCCAATTTCTACAGGAGAGTGTGTCAGGAGAGGACCCTACTTGTAGGTGGACCATAGGCAAGAATGTTTTTTTTAATTTTCATTGGTGCCTACTAGTGTTAGTATACATACACGAGGAGCTGTTGCAAGATTTTTATTCACTAGTATGGGTTGTTCATCTTGGTGTCTCCAAGATGTATCAATATCTACATCATCGGTATTGCTGGCCAGAAATGAAGAGGGACATAGCAATTTTTTTTTTGATATGTTTCACATGTCAGTAAGTGAAGGCAGAGAATCATAGACCAGTATGGCTATTATAGTAGTTACCCATTCCCAAGTGGAAGTGGAATAATGTCGTGATAGATTTCATGATGGGTTTACCAAAGTTGCCTCAAAGAAATTATGTTGTATGAGTTGTTGTTGATAGACTCATGAAGGTTTCAAATTTCATGTTGATCAAGGAAACCTTCAGTGTTGATGAACATGGAAATTTTTACATCAGAGAGATAATACATTTTCCTGGGGTTCTATACTTTATCGTTTCATACAGGTATACCCGGTTTACTTCGCTTATCTGGTAGGGAATTCAGAGGGCTTTGGTTACATAGTTACTTATGAGTAAAACATACTATCCCCATACATATGGTCAGTCTGAGTGCACAATTAGGGCATTGGAGGGCATGCATTGAGCATGCGTCCTTGATTTCAGTGGATCTTGGGAGAGACTCATACCCATGGTGGAGTTTCCTACAATAATATTTTACAGGAAACGATTTAGGTGGCATCTTATGAGGCTTTGTATGGTAGGTCATTCCAATTACCCCTATGTTGGTTGAAGGTAGGAGAGGTAGCTATGCTAGGACCTTATCTTTTCTAGGAGACCATTGAGCGAGTGGAGTTGATTCGGTAAGAGATTAATACTACATAGTCTCGCTAGAAATTTTATGTTGATCGACAGAGATGTCATCTAGAGTTGGAGGTTGGAGATCATGCTTTCATACGTTTCACAAAAAAGTTGGTACACATGATAATTATGAGACATGAGAAGGTCTCAATGAGATACATCGGGATTTTTGATGTTTTGTAGAGAGTCGGTCTAGATGCCTATCTGTTTTAGTTACCTCAGAGGTATCATGCTATGAAATATTACTTTCTTGTTTCTCAGCTACAATGTTACTTTTTAGACCCATCTCATGTATTTAAAAACAAGTATGCTGAGTTGGAGGTGGTTGCATCCTTCGAGGAGAACCCTATTAAGATTGTGGACCGCAACATGAAGGTTCTCTGTGGATGGTCTGTTCTTCTTGTATGGGTTCTATGGCAACATAGGTGAGTGTAGGTAGGGAATTGGGAGAGGGAGGGTGATGTGCGATCGTAGTGGCCAATGATGATTGAAGATTCTTCTTCACCAACCATAGAAGGGAAATTCAGGGATGAATTTCTTTAAGGGGGAATGTTTTTTAGAACCAATGTCTTTTTTTAGGTATGGATCCGGTTTTTGGGATTTTTTGAGGAAAAAGGAAGAAAATTGGATTTTCTATGTACACGTCATGTACTTATGAGTACACACCATGTACCTTTTTTACCGTGTAGAGCCATGTTTTGACCGTGTAACGATCAAGTACATGGTTTTGTGGTGACCTGGAAGACCCACTTAAGTTGGGGCTGGTTGAGGGTAATACATGACATGTAGTTTTATATGAACACATAGTGTACGTCTTTATGTTATATATTAGAGTGTGGTCGCATCTCATTTTCGAAAACAACTTCTTTTCCTGTGTTTCATATAGGAGCACTCCGGAACAACAAACAAAGTTTGATCTCTTGATTCTCCATATGAGCTCTGATTGAGACACTGTCAGTTGCGTTGGAATCCCACTAGTAATTACTCAAACCATCTTGAGTCCTCATTCATAATTCATCATATCTTGTGAGTTATTAAAGGTTATCAATTTTTTACCTTTTTATTTATCTACACTGTTTTAGGCCAATTGAAGGGCCGATGTTCATGTATATTGATTGTACGACATTGAGGTAGGTGGTTTGCGCCTTTCATTTCTTGTATTTGGATTGTATATTCTAAAAGTGTTGCATGCCCTTGTTTTGGGGATTTCTTGATTTGTAATTAAATCCGGTTATTACCTACAATGGATTTATTGATTAATAAAGGGTTGTTTATTTTGCGTAAGGTTAGATACCTTGTCGAAGGGACACCCCATGGTTGTGTTTTCAATTTTTTATTATTTATAGATGTGTGGTCCAACTTGCCTATGAGGCATACCTTGTTCCCATTCCTTGTTTGATTATGATGGATTTTGATTGATTAAATGAAATTCATGTGACATGTATTGTGAATGTTTATCCATGTAGTAGTTTTAGATTAAATGAGCAGCTTTGATATAATATACACACTATTTTTCTAATAAACCATGAAAGCCTTAGACCAGGAAGACTGAGAGGACGTCCAGATTATTTTCTTTGATATGATATACACTCTACTCTATCTTTCCAAGGGATCATGAGAGCCTTGTACCAAGAATAATGAGGGTACATCCATAGTATTTATACAGGACCCTGAGAGCCTTGGTGTAGATTATGGACTAGAAGGGAATATATTGTGAGAGATTTTCCAGAGTGTTATTATTTAATGAATTGATGCTATGTGGGACCAAAAAGGGTAGATAATGAGATATATACTAGAGAGTTGTTATTTATTTAATTTATTATATGTGGGACCAATGGGATTAGACTATCAGAGCTTTTCTAGAGGGTCGTTTGTTAATAGTTTAATGATTGTGACACATCTGTCAAGCCAAGATTTAATTCAGTCTTATTTGATTTATTAGATGGTCTTCTAAGAGTTCTGTTTTGTTACATAAATGGGGGATAAATGGATTAGGCTAGATTCCAGGGTTACATGCTTAAATGGATGAATATAGTTGTTAAATGAATGTAATTGAAAATTTCAGGATTGTCACTTTTGAGTACTTCCTAGTTTATTGCTTCATTCTTTTATATTGCCTTATATATATATATATTCACTAAAATATATGCACAAATATTTTGGTGGTTTTCTACTAGGATACATCTCACATCCTATTTGGGTCTTCATTTTGGACCTAAAAAAGATTATATGATTGTAATTTTAGATAATGGATAGCACCCTTTTTCATTAGGTACTTGATTGCTGTAGGAGTTGTAGAGCATGGGACCAAGCTCTAGCATGCAATGAAATTAGAGTTCACTTGATTTTCCATTATATTGTATTGTATTTAATTTCATGATTTCGAACCTATTTTTGTTGCTTTTCGAGATACATGTGACATGAATCATTTATCGACGTATTAGTTTCAGATTACATGAGATACTTTGATATAATATGTGATTTGTTCCCAATGAGTTGTGAGAGGCTTGAACCAGGAAGACTAAGGGGACTTCCAGATAATTTTCATTGATATGTTATGCACACTACTATATTTTTACAATGGACCATGAGAGACATTGACCAGGAAGACTGAGTGGACATCCATATTATTTTCATAGGACCAAGGGAGACTTGGTGTAGACGAATGACCAAAAGGGAATAGATAGTGAGAGATTTTATAGAGAGTCGTTATTTTTTTTGAATTGATTATATGTGGGAACAAATAGGTTATACAATGAGATATTTTCTATATATCCATTATTTATTGAATTGATTCTACGTAGGACCGAGGGGATTTGACTGTCAAAGAACTCCCTTAGGTTCATTCGAGAATAGTTGAATGATTGTGATGCGTCTGGAATGATAAATAACAAGCCTAGATTTAGTCTTACTTGATCTATTAGATGGCCTTCTGAGACATATGTATTCTTACATAGACAGGGGATGCAGATCTGTGGATATATTCTAAGGTTATGTGATTCAATAGATGAATATAATTGTTAAATGAATGTAATTGAAAACTGTTGGATTGTTACTTTTGAGTACTTCGTAGTTTATTGCTTCATTATTTCATTTTATGTACTCTATATATTCACTGATAGTTAGGCATAGATCTTTTGGAAGTTACATACTAGGATTTGTCTCACACCCTATTTGGGTTAGGATTTTAGACCTAAAAAGATTATATGATTGTAGGTTTAGATAAGGGAAAGCACCCTTCTTAATAATGTACTTAATTACAATTGGAGCTAGAGAGCATGGGACTATACTGAGGCTTGAAATACTGTTGGTGTTAACTTGATTTTCCTTTTTATTGTATTGTATTTCTAGATATGGAAACTTCTTTGGATTCTTTCCAAGACACATGTGACATGAATCATTTATATATATACACTCTCTAGTTTTTTATTACAATTAGTCTTCAGATATTTACTTATGTTTTTTATTTATTAACTTTGATGTGTATAATTTTCCAAAGAGGGCATAGTTTACCCATTATCAAACCGTGTCCCTTGATACTATTTGGTTTCCTCTGTAATTTAGGGAGATGTGCTTGAGGTCATGTGACCAACTGGGCATGAGGCACCATTGGGTAACACTCGGATCTAGGACATTACAATGTTTTTGCTGTGAGATAGTATGAGTTCCATTAGTATCAGATTAGTATTATATATATACACATTTTTATTTTCTTCCATAGATATATAATTTTTTAGTTTCATATTGATTTTGGATTCATGTGGTTTACTTTTTTCTACTACAAGATTTATTCCATATTTGTGGCATAATGTCATCAATTTTATTGTTATCCTTTCCGACTGTTTGATCTAAAAACATATTATGTTTTTCTCTCCCCTGGTTATGAATAAATTTAATACATGTGACATGTTTAAAAGGATAACATGTGTGACAGAATTTATGGTAGATTTTTATGATTCATTATAAATTTAGTTGGTTTTATAGTGGAAAAAATGTATGTTTTATACAATGAACTAGTGTTCTATTGGTTTACGTTTTTTCCTAATCCTCTAAATATCTAAACCTACAAATATCAATATAATTTGAGAGATCCAAAAATCATTTTTATTTATTAATTAAGGATGGTTATATACAAGATTTTATGGATTATATGGAAGTTATTATTTAGAGTATGCTTTTATGACACCATATCTGGGAGTACATTATGGGGAATCCAATTTTGTATCAAAGAAAAGGCATTGATAACATCATAGATTATGGAGTTTCTTATAGATAATTTAGGGATAGATAAGTTAATATTGATCATAATTTCAATGGTATAGGTAATCATTTTGGACATGTATTTGATTTAATGCTAATGAAATAATTCACATTTTATTTTATAATTATGGTTATAAAACCATAGTGAAAATAATAAAGATGGGTCGAAGTATAGGATGATATCTTTTTTTTTCAAAGTCATGGGTAGGTGGTTTTCTTCACAATTAGATCATTTTTTGGGCATTGGCATATGAATGTGGCTATAACACAAATTCATCTTGTGGTAATCACCATAAAAAGGATAATTGATTATTTAATTGATCTTAAGTATAGTTTATGGTGAATGGTTTTAAGAATTGAAAACTATCTAGAAACTCCCTAGGGATATGAATTGGCTAACAAAATTATCTTTAAGAACCATTATGAGGGATTTTAATATGTTTCTATAAGATAACCTGTTAGGAATGTTACATGGGATAATATATATTGAACGTTATAGATTCATAATTTAAAGTACTTATTAATTGATATATTATTTATTGGATAATAGTTAATTTTATTTTTAAATAATATATATTCATTATATCATGGTTTTGAATATTTTAAAAAAGTTCATTGTAATTTTGGATCTTTATCTTGATACGTAGGATAAAAAGTACCAGAGAACCCAACTCAATGTAATCTTGGTTGAACAGAGAATAATATTGGTTAAAATGAGAGTTATATTGGATGAAATAAATATGACACAAGTTAATCTTTAGTAATTATTGGCTAATATATTAGAATTATAAAGTTAAATATATTTGGTTTAAATTTTACTTTGGTTATTAAGGATAATTACCATATAATGATCATCACTCATATTAATTTTGTTTGTTTTAGAAATAGATGAGCATAAATTAACCAAGTTAATAATGGATTCCATGGACAATGTGAAAACTATCCCAAACAACAACATAACATGATATGAGTTTGAGTGGGAAATATTTGGATTATTACAAATCAGATATTAGGAATTCTAATAAACAAATTGAACATAGTTAAAATCCTAAATGCACCAAATAAGTGATGAATGGAATTTAATATAAATTTTTATGTTGAAAATGATAAAATACAGAATATTTAATTTCCCACATATAAAAAATATAGGATACTGCTTGAGAAAAATAGTAACTAATAGCCACGAGAAAAAGGAAAATCCGATAAAAATACTTATAATGAATATAATAGTGCGATTTTACTCTTGATTTTCTAGTTCTCTAGTTCATGTATGTTTTCACCAACTTCTGGATATTGAGTTTTAAACAACCCCCTATGGTATGATTATCATAGAAATAATTTCATGGTTTTTAGGATGTTATTTCTTATGGATCTAGATATTCTTCCATTAGGATAATTCTATATGAAATTATGAATGAGTTATCTCTATTTATAAATTTCTTCTATTAAATTTTAATATAGAAAAATCATTTTCCACAATCAAAATAAACCCATGCCCATCATGCTTTTTTTGATTATGTATGTGTTCCGGATAGAAATTAATATTATCTTATGATCCATATTAAGAGTACATAATTTATTTATGGTTAGGAGGGGGAAAATATAACCCCCCATATTTTAATATAAGAAATCCATCAAAAAAGTAAATGTTTTGGAAAGATTTCTCTACACACTACACCAAATTTAAACATAATAATGATATATTTAGATGAAATATAAATATTTATGTATAACCATTTAAGATATAGCCATTGAATTAGTGGTTATGAATATGAGTTACCGATTTATGATAAAATATGGATAAATAAAATAAAGGATATAATTTAATATGAATGATTTTTTTTGTATATAAATAACAAAAAATAAACTCATTTTTGTGCATAAAAATATACTTTTCCAAAAGCAGTGTTATATTTCAAGAAACTAGGAATATTATGATTAGTTATGTAACAATGACAACTACAGTAACCCATAAATAGTTTAATATTTATTACATTGGTATATATATAAGGGATTTCACCATGGAGGATGAATATGTTTTGTAGTATTAGAAAACTAGTTACATACGTGATTCCAGTATTATACTATAAATATTAAATATATTACATAATTATTTTTAATATTTGTCATTATTCATAATATCATTATTTATATACAAGGTAAAATAAAAATAATAAAGGGTGATCTCATACACTCAGTAAGAGTTACATACAAAAAAAGAAATCATGTATCAATAAGGTAAATACCCACTAGACATCATGATATATCTTCCTTCAAGACCACACACCAAGTAAATTTTAAAGAATAGGTAAATACCCACTTAATTTGGAAAACTAATTTCCCATATAAGACCGATCTATGCATTGATGGTGTATTTAATCTCAGGCCCCACCTTTCATAGAATGTATAATTCATTCACCACACATCAAATGATTGATTTTATTTATGAACAATATAACTTATAGATAAATATCCATATTGAGTAAGGAATACAAAATATCAACTTCGCCCTAATCAACCAAATAAATTTCAAAGTAAAACCGAGTATAAAATTCTTTTATACAATTTTAGAAATAATCATATAAAATATAAATATTTAATGGAATTCTAATGTTCAATATTTAATATAATGTGAATGTTTTGAAGACAAAGTCAATGACCATAAAACTAATAAGAGATAAAATATGACATTCACTTCATCTGACATACAAAATTTGAAATAAATTATTGACTTTTATTGAATAAAAAAAACAGGTGATAAAAAAATTCATAGAATAATTGTATTTATTATTTATTGATATGTTAAAGAACAATATAAAGACTGTGGAATTGTTATGGAGATTGGAAGTTCTTTTAACACCATATAATTTTAAAAGCATAACTTTTTTACTTTTGGTAATGAAGGCTGAAAATGACTCCATTTAGGATTTTTTTTGAAATATTCCTTTAATACAATGTAAAAATTCCATGATAACATAACATATACTTTATAAATAATTTTTATAAATAATTTTTTTTATTTAAAACAAATTTGAAAAATAAGGATGTCTAAGAAAAATATACGCGATCAAGAATGGAAATAAGATCAACATTTATTATAGATATTTCTATTTATGGATTAACATTAATTGAATCATTAATAAAAATTAATAAATATATATTCATGTTAAATAAATCAATGTGGTGGTATATACCTTATGTTTATGCAAATAGGTTCACATTACAAAATATATCATAGTGGAGATGAAATTAGGATGAAATCTAATAACTCATGTTTACTCTTATAAAGAAATACTTTAAAATCAAATATGATGGTTTTAAAATGTTAAAATATTATAATATAATCCTTTTAATATTCAATTAACACATATGACCCCATTTTAATATCTTATGACCCATTTTTCAGTAATATTTCATTATTATAAATATTTTGGGTCTTAATTGCTTATCTTCCCATGGATGTTTCATCATAGAAGTCACAATAACTACAATTTATTTATAGATACATATTAAAAATATATTAATATGGATATAAATATCATATATATCCATTAAATATATCAGTATTACCTTCCATGTATAGAATAAATAAAAAACAGATCGCGTCGCTTTGTGGAGGTGGTAGTCCACACGTACTCATGAGAGACGTTATTGTTTTCCAATGGATTTGAAGGTAATAAAGAATATATTATATTTAAATTATATTAGAATATTTATGTTGTAAATATAATATGTTTTCCTTAGATAAATATTAATAACCATCTAATTAAATTGGGGATGAAAAATGAATTACACTGCAATGTGGAGACGGTAAACCAACGTACACATGAATGATGTTTTCTCTTTTTATAGGATATAAAAGGGGATGGAAATGATTGAAACAAAATTTTAGTAACATAAAAATACTTTTATGGAAATTAATTTATTATTTTAGGATTTTTAAAATATATTTATTTAATATTTATGAAGAATGAAATTTTAAAGAGTCGGTACAGACAATTACAACTTCTTCGAATGTGATCCTTTAAATATTCTCTAAGGGACCTAGGATTGGTATTTTATTGAACAAAACCCCCTAAAAACATATATAAGTATTATGAGAATATAAGGGGGAATGGTTTGTAAAATTTATATTTCTTAATGTTTTATGAATAATTGAGATAAGGGAAGTCATTTTATAAGTGAGGGGATGGGAATTCTTGAAATTTCAAAAAAGTATTAAATTAATTTAAATTATTTTGTTACGAGAAAAGTGAATCAAATTTATATAATTTGAATTTAATTTGACTATAACTGTAAATAATAACATAAAATAAAATTTTGACAAGTTTTGGTTATGTTTTCACCTTTATATTTTAGTTTTAACCCCTGTTAATCCATTTTACAACTACCATACTATTATGGTTTTCCATACATTATGGGTCATGAATGTTACCATAAAATGAAAAAAGTATCATAAATGGACTATGGTTTTTTTGTACACCGTATAAAATTAATTTTTAGGAATATAATATTTTTATGAATTTTAAATAATTCAATATATATTATGTTTTATTAAATATCATTAATTTAATTTCTAACATTTTTCATTTAATTTTATTTTAAATACATCAATATAAAAAGGAAATTAGAATACAATCCTTTAAAAAATCACTAACATGTTATCTTTATCTATATAAGTTGATATAACCTAATGATCCTAACAAATCATATTTGTATTAGTATTTTTAAAATAATTTATTTAATTTTTTTATTTATTAAATAAATGTTGTGTCTCTATTGTGTAAGAATTTAAATTATTCATTTCATCACTAAAAATTATATATAAATTACAATTATAAAAATTAAATTATATTTCAAATTACTTTTTATAACTGAATATAATTTTACTGATCACTATAATAAAATATTATAGATATTAAAAGAATAAATATTTATTTTTTTATCTTCATCTCTTACTTAAATATTATAAAGGTACAAATCATAGATAAATATATAAAAAGCACATTTTAAATTTTTTTTGTTTACTGAAAAATAGACTCAAAAAATAAAATTAATGCAAGATTTGGATTGATTATTAATGCCTCATCATGTTATTTTTTACCTTAATAACCTAATATACCATTCCATGGTGAAAATTATTTAACATGGTTACTATTTATAATGACTATAAATAATGAATATATATTTTAAAAAATTATAACTCCTCATTTCCAAAAGGAAATCCATTTTTTTGAGATTTAATTTCATTAATTACATAAAATTAATTTAGGATTAAAACACGAAGTGCAATGAAAAATAATATTTTAGAAAAATGTATTTTTAAGTATAAAAATGATTTAATACCAAATTAAAGAATCAAATCCATTATAAAGTACATAATTGAATTATTAATATAATTTAACTAATTATTATTTATTTTGTTTAAAAATAAACTCAATATATTTTTCAATCAAAAATAATTTTTTCAATAAAAATTAATAGTTTTCATTATACGTTGAAAAACAATATTTTTAGAAAAATCCCAAAAATTCCCCATGTAATAATTTTAATATGATGATATAAAAATCTAATTTCATTTAATCAATACATTTTATAAAATTTCAAAAATTTAATTTTATTATTTTCTTATAGAAATCAATATATAACATTTTTGAGGAAAACTTATTTTTGAAGAATAATATTAATTTACTAAAAATTGGGTGTTTATTTTCTGAGAATTAATCAATAAGTTTTTATTCTCTGTAAAATTTCTATATATTACATAATATGCTTATTCCTATTCATACCCACCAGTTATATGGTATGTTTATAACTATTTCATTTAAATTATAATATTTTGTGATTATTTTAGGCATTTTGTTTCATGTTATATACCCAATCAAACATATTATTATTTCAGTAACTACCTACATTACATTCTACCCTCCAATAAAATGTTCATCATTAAAATTTTCATAGATATTACTTTCTAAAAATATTTGTATGGATCATATTCATATCATCCTCAGGCTCCCATGTTTTACACTATTTTATGATTTCTCCAAAGAACCATTACCTTTCGAGTCATCTGATTCATCAATACTTTCTCCCTATTGTCATGAATCTAGATAGTATATTCATAGTATAATCGACCAGGTTTAAGTTCTATTTCTTCAGAGGTGATTACATTCATTGGTCCACACATGTATTTTATTATAAAAAATATATGAAATGAATATGAAATATAGAGAGGCCATATGGAATTCTTAATTAGTATGCCACAAATAAAATTATTTCCATAAATTCAAAATGATCGATGTACCTTGGGATTAGTTTTCCCCTCTAACCAAACCCTGTATAACTTTTCAAAAGAGATAATTGAAGGTAAAAATGATCACCAACTAGAAATTAAAAATATTTCAATTGGTCATAAATATGACTATTTTTTCTTCATTGAGATACTTTAATATGAATCTGGATATCCTTTTCCATTTTTGTTGTCTCCTATACAAGATTTGGATCCACAAGTTTTCTTTAAAAACATATTCAAAACATGTCGGAGTAAAAAGTATCTTTCCATGTAGTTCTTTATAAAATAATATTTGATTACATGAATGGAAACTATTATTACAGGAAAACTACACCAATAGTAAATAATGATCCAAAATACACTAAAATTCAATGGAGAATGACCTCAAAATTTATTGTAATGTTTGAATAGTCATTTTGGACTATCAATCAATTTTAAATTGATAGCTTATGCTCAAATGATGCTTATTGTCTAGATCCTTTCAAAATTTTTTCTATAATTTCCTTTTAAATGGCAGATGATGACCATAAATAATTAAAAGAGGTTTACCATGAAGTCATAAAATATCATAAATATATATTATTTGAGGGATACCAAGATGTAATTGTTATGTTATTATAATGACATGTGAATATCTGGGAATGGGATCAACAATAAATAATATCACATCATTATTTTTGGGAGTCTTTGGTATTCTAGTGAAGAAATCTATAGGAATAGTTATAGTTTGAATGACTCCTCTAGGATGCTATCTCTCACTATAAACCATATATATTGAAATATTAACAGCAATTAACTACTTTATACTATCCCACAAAAATATCCCTTCAAATATCTATATATCTTGGTGCTACTGACATGTATATAAAAATTCAATCTATGAGCATCATCAAATAAATATATTTTTACTTCAAGTATGTATGGTATACATATTATGATTAAAAATTTTAAAATTCCATCTTCATATATGAAGCATAACAATTTAACATCATTTACAGCTTAAATTTTCTTTTGAGGACGCTCATCATCATGATGATACATTTTTATACTTTCCAACAAATATTGTTTGGAAATAATTTAAAAAAGTAGTTATGTTTCCCCTCACTTAATAACTCACATATCCTTGTTTACTGAATTCATGAAAATATGATCTTTATCAATCCTCATTTTGGCCATAACTCTACGATCACTCCCGATAAAGGCATCTACTACCTAATTTTTTTTCTTGGGTGGCAGTGTATTAAGAAACAAATATCCTTGAGTATCTCAATCCATCATATTTTCCTTGTGTTGAGATATTTTTGTGGAAAGATGTGTTTTAGTGATGTATGATCTGTATATATCTCACTTCATTCACCATAGTGATTATATATACATATCTTCAATGAAATGATTAAAACTTCCAGCTTATGATCATGATTTATATAGTTCTATTCATGATTCGTTAACAATCTCGATTAAAAAGAAATAACTCTTTCATTATTCATAAGGATAAAATAAATTCCCTTCTTTAATGAAAAACTATATATCACAAATCTTTCATTTATAGATTTCGGTGTCAAAATGATAACATTAAACAATGTATTCTTATATTCTTTAAAATATTATTTTAATTTCTTTATCCATATGAACTGAGCCACTTTATGAGTAATCTTCAATAATGAGATTGCCAATCTAGAAAAATTTTAAAAATTCCAATAGTAACCTACCAAATGAAAAAAACTATGTACCTTGATTATGTTCATTGATATAGATTTGTCTCTGACTACCATTTTATTTTATGGATCAATTGAGATACCATACTTGATAAAAATATGACCAATAAAAGAAAATTTATAAATCTATAATTCATTCTTGATTAATTTACCATATAACCCCTTTTTACTAAGATTCCCAAGAATGACTCAAAAGTTATTCTCATCATCCCCATAGTTTTTAGAGTATACCATGATATCATTAATAAATACACAAAAAATTTACTCAATATTCAATAAATACATCATTCATTAGATCCATATAAATTATAGGGTACATTAGTCATCCCAATAGCATTACATTAAACTTATAATGTATTTACCTCATTTTATATTATTCCATTGTATTATATTCCTTATATACTCATAATCGACGATAGCTAGAACACCGATAAATCTTTTAAAAATATTTTGAACCATGAAGTTCATCAAATAAGTCATCAATTTGAGTTATAAGATACTTTTTATTTACCATGATTTCATTAATTATCCTATAATCAATGTACATCATGATAGATTGATCGTTCTTCTCAATGGAAATAATAGGTGTTACCCATGGTGAAACAATGGGGAATATAAATACATTTTCAAACAATTTTTTTTCTTCAACTCCACGAGTACCACTGTGGACATTTTATATGAAGTCATTAATATTTTTTTGCATTAGGGATTAAATCATGGAAAACTCAATTACAAGTTCTAGTGGATGTCTAGGAAATTCCTTACAAAATACATCATTGTATTATTATATAATAGTTAATTAATCAATTAAAAGACGACAATTTTCATCCTTAGATTGAGTATTCTCTTCCTCTATAAGAATCTAATTCAAAATAGATTCTGAAGGTGGATCTATACATGAATTATATAATGAAGTCACCACTTTGAAGATTAGGAATTATACATCTTGATTATGAATTATATTTTCCTTCTATTTGCAATATTTTTTTCATTATATTTTGAAATCAAATACATACATAATATTTTATCAAAATCATACATAGGTTTAATAATAAATTCTAAAAATAGAGACCATTAATGGTTAATAATGGGTACCAACAAAATTTTCCTTTTTTCTGAGATATCCACAATGGGTTTTGAATGAAAACTCTCTAATAAAGGTGATAGGGAAATATATAATTTTATTCAAAAAAATAGAAGATAGAAAAGTTATTGAATATCTAGAATTACATAAATGATTAGTTAATTTTTTTGAAATGATTATAGTACCTTAAACCAAATCATTAGGAACTTGAACCTCAAATGTATTAATCGAATAAGCCTATAATTCTCCCCCCATTTTCATATACAGTATGTTATTTCAATGATATGTGAAATTTTTCATAAATCATAAAAAATTTCTATATATTTGAAACATTTTAAATCATTGGTTAGTTTCTTACCATTTCATTCATTATAAAAATAAACCTTATCTAGACACATTTACCAAAATCTCATTCTCTTTAAGATTTTTTTGGATTTTTCATTCCACAATTTTGATTTGATGGGAGTTACTTTGTTACCATATTCATCTTTTATTATTTACCCTTTTATGGTTATCATCCAACCAATTATTCAATTGATTTCCCTTGAAGATATAGGATCTATAAAATTATTTCATTATTTTGATGGGATATAATACATTTTCATCACATGATGAAAAAGTTATAGGAATAAGTTCCCTTTAGAGGTTTATCTTAAGACCTTGAACTAAATTTTAAGTTTTTCCCTTTATATTATTTAAAAAATTCATAACATACCTGACTAGTCTCATAAAGGTATCCAAATACACCACAAAACTTTCGTCATCTTTTCTTATTTAAGACAGGGAACTTTCTCTCCATTTTCGTTCATTGGTTAAGAGGGAAATATTTGTCACATAATATTTCATTAAAATATTTCCAATCCATATGTGATATTTTTTATTCCTCCCCATTATTTGGGATCAATGATCATAGTTGATCAACATCACCTCTAATATAATGCACTGCTACTATATCATTTTATCTTTTATTGCATCAAAAAGTGAGGAATATCTTTTCAACAAACTTGACCCATTGAGCAGTTAACGTTGGATTTGTAGTTACACTAAAATGTGGAGTGTTTGTTTCATGGAATGATCAAAAATAGGCATATCATATAGTGTAACATCATGTATCTTCAAATGTGTGTGGTTTTTGGAAATAACCTTGGTCAGACACTCAAATAATTACATGATCTACTCAACTCCAACACCAAATATATTGGCTTTCTTAGGGGGAAATCTGTACATTGACCATGGTTATTGATTCAATTTCATCCATTAGGTTCCATCACAAAATAATGATACACAATTAGTTATTCTTTATCCTAATCATTATATATATTGAACGAAAATAAAAAATACTTCTAATGATAAATGTATATAAATACTAAGGGATTAATTTAATTCTCATGTTTTCTATGTTTATTTAAAATATTTTTCCCAATGTTTCAAATAAAAATTTTATAATACAAATTATAAAAACCACAACTATAGTATCCTAGAGATGGTGTATACTTTATTACAATGGTATATATACCAGAGATCTTACCAGACATGTGATGTCCCTATCCTAGATGCGAATGGAGGTGCCCTGAGCCTGGTTGGCTTCATGGACTCAAGAACAATAGACCGAATGCCTGAGGATTCTAACTAGCAGTGAGGCCCTTAGGTGTGTCCCTAGGGAGACTATTCCCTTATTACTAAATTGTATCATAGCGGATAATTAATTCCATATAATTAAATAGATTAAGATATAATAAACATTAACCATGGTAGAAGAAGACTGATGATATAATAACTGAACAACAGATCAAAATATACAAAAGTGATGAGGATATGTCATTTATATAGAAATATTGTTAACATGGATGGAAATCAGTATGCATGACTGATATAAAAAAGTATAAAAAAAGTAAAAAAAACTATCTAAGAATCCCGAGCTCCAGCACACTCATCTGATACCAGCTCCATCGAATTAAAGCATGCAATAAAGTGTCTAAATACTAAGGCTTTCCTTTTTCAACACCTATATATATATAGTAATCATAGGTACTAATGAAGAACTTGATAGGGTGTGAGATATTTCTCAATATGAATCCACCAATTGTGTCTATAATTTCTTGTCCATATAATATAAACTAAAAGGTATGAAAGTATGAATATATAAAAGGAAATTAGTAAAGTAACGTAAATACCCTTGTACATGCTTCATCTCTCGGCTAATTTCTAAACAAGAAACCATTTGATAAATTAATTAAGTTTTAGTTTATTAAATGAAGTTATGTGAGGCATATCTATCACTCAAATCACCTCATTATTGTAATTGTAAACATTCCAAGATGTAACATGGAATCCTATATTGATATTAATTTTGAAATTGTTCCAATGAAATAGAATAGGAAACCATGACCTCAAGGGTATCTAACTGAGTTGTAATTGAATCCCGGATAAGGAGTAAGAGGGGAATCCAAGGAGTGATTTCAAAGGAATTCCACAACAGTATGACATAACCAAGTCCAAGGAATATATCCAAGGGAAAATGGGATAAGCTATGGATAGTCCCAAAGATGTACCCAAGGAACCTCATGTTCATAAAAGCCATGCTATATACAGGGAGTGTATCTAAGGCATCATGTAACAACAATGAAGGGATCTATTATTGTCATACGATGTTTCTATTGATTTTAAAAGATCAAGTTTCAAGGTGGTTCTCAACCAAGGAAACTATCATCCTTGAATCTGAATGAAATCCTAGAGTTTTCAAGGCATTCCCTCAGGAATCCAAGTATATCTAAAGTCAAACCACTCCTATAAATATTTCAATACCGATATGTATAATTAGGAACCATACATTTAATTCTTCTAATTAATTAAGCCATTTAATACTCAAGACATTTAATTTTTCATATTATTCAAGCGATTAACTTTCATTAGTGTGACATGACTAATTTAGAAAGCAACCGTTAAATTTAACCCTTTTATATAATAATCATTTTACGTAGTTCATTACACTACCTTCCACCATATGTGTCAATGGGTTGTACAGAATTCAACCAACATTCATTTCATTACAATTAGGTTAAGTTATATATAAAATATACCCATTCCAATTCTATTTACAATTTATTATTCAAGTTGAATCACTTACCTTAGGTGGGTCAAGTGTTTAGCTTACATGGTACTTTCCATGACCAATTCACAGTTCAATTGTCATTTAATATGAAAGGGTTACCTTTAGAAAGGTCAAGCTAAGGCACATCAGAATAGTGGCGTAAACACAATGTCAAAGCACTAAAAAAACAATTGTGAATAACACCCTACATGGGGTGGTCAGAGTTGTGGATGTGACCACTATAATAAAATTAAATATAATGAAAGAATCTAAGAAAAAGATTCAAATGTCTATTAGAAAAAAATTTAAATTCAACTGATGATACCTGATAAAATCAGCGGGCACCCATAGCATTTTCCAAAATGAGAAAAATCAAAGACTATGTTGTAGAACACATAACGTAGGCTCTTATGACTATACTCATCCACTATCACCCTTTGGTTTAGGCACTCTACCTCTCTCTCATGAGGTAATCTAGAAAATAAATGGGAAAGATGTCAATACAATGACCAACTACTGGAGAAAATTAAACCTACTGTAAATCCTAATCATCTATAAAGAGATTATAAATTTTGGTGGCTACTCCACCTATCCAATGATGCTATGACCTATCTCTTCTAGATTGGACATCCAAATCACATTTGTGTAGATGACTTCTTCCCTCTGGTAATGTAAACGATACCCTACAGTGATAGAAATCTACAAATTCATGAAATAGAATCAGAAAATAAATATATAGAATGATATAGAAGCCCTTAATATTGAGAATAAATAGGTCCCATTGAAATGGATAACATCCTCTCCCAAGGGAGAAGTCCCTACAATGGTGTACTCCCTCTGACTGTACTCCCAATGGTGTATCCATGGTCATTACACCATAGTAATACTATATTTCCTATATGAGATTTTCCATGACAGATAAGAATATAAAGTAATGTGAAAAACCTATATAATATAAATATGATACTATATTGGATACTACTATAATAGTACCTCTTATATAAATGGTCCAATAACATGATCCTCAGGTTTGTTCTGTAGTGCATGCAACTAAACTGACCCAAAAACATGTGTAACAAATGGAATACCAAGATCCAAAAAACTCTACTAGCATTGTTTGTGACCAGGGGTCTCGCTACTATGTCCATGAAATCCACCTTGTATAGTCTTGTCGGTGCTAATCCAACTCCTCACTTGAGGCAATATAAAAGAACATCCTCATACATACATAGAAAGTTCGGATCATCATTCACTAGAAGCTGATGGAATGGTCCAACCATATCTATAAAGGTTCCCTAAATGGACAAAAGCCTAGCATTATAGAAGGTACTTATCTTACAAAGGCTTAAAGTTACACTATTTTCCACACTGGTGACACACCATGGACATACCAGTATGGGTACCCTGTCTTCCACTACCCTGACTAGAAGACTCAATGGAATATTTAATGCCATTAGAAGAACTACTAGCCAGCTACATCACTGATCCTCTATGATTGGTACTATTTCTATCCCTCAGGTTCATCTCAATGATAAGTTCCTAATTTAAAATTTCATAAATGATAGTTAGGAAAAAGACATCCACTTAAGTCCATATGGCATACAAAATCCCATCCTATAAGCATCTTAAAAACAAAATCTCATCCTAAAATGGAAGCGATGAAAAGCACTACAACTCTTTAAAACATGATGAATCTTCCATAGCTTTCTCAGAACCCTGCTCGAGATGCATAAACTCTATAGGTTTATCATCTCATAGTGTATGAGGGAATAATATATCATAAAATTTAGTCTAGAAATCAACCCTACCCTACCCTAATGGCAACCATCTTGGTTAACAAAATCCCACGAATTCTTGGAAGAATCATGAAGAATGTAAGAAGAAAGCTTGAACTCCACTCTAGAGGTGATTCTATATTCCAAAATATATACAAGGAGGACTCTATATAAGAATCAACAACTTGTATACTTCCATCCCACTAAAAAGGTAGAAAATGATGTTTCTGGAACTGAAGTGTCAGTTTATCCATCATTGGTGTAGCTCATGGACAACCATACCTGGAAAATATTTGACATAAGAAACTAATAGGAACTTGAGAATCTTTTCCTAGATCTGGTACAATACGTGGTGCCTCAAGTGGCACTCTGGGAGGTAAGAGTGGCGGCTCTGGGTCCAACATGTCTAGATCATAGTCATTTCCACCCTTCAAGCACATGAGATGAGGATTTCATGGCTGAATTTGTCCGAAATTTCTAAGCACACACCACACAAAAGCTAGAAGAAGATAGATAACAACACTGGGAGAATATGATGTATGTAAAAATTTCCCTTTACCTCATTTAATGTGAATTTTAGGAGCCTATGATGAAGTATGTAACAATTTCCCATTCCTTCATTTCCTCGAGATAAGTGTGGAAATGAATTTCAATCATATTAGTAATAAATAAAAACACATAACATGTTCATCACCCAACAGTTAAATGATATCAACTGCAATTGGGAAAATTAGAACAAATAAAATTCATGAAACTTGATATTTACACTGAACATGGGTTTATAATGCGCAAGAAAAGTTAGTGAACAAGTCTCATAAGGTTCCAATTATCTAGGATATTTTCTCCAAATAGTAATGAAATAAAAGAACCTCTTCTGATAGCAATTTGTGACATCCTAAACCCAGATGCCACTAAAGGTTCCCTGAGACCAGATGGCCACATGGGATCAAGTGAATCTCACCAAATAACAGAGGCTTTCAACTAGTAGTGAGGTCCTAATGTTTGTCTATGGGGAGACTATGCCTTCATTAATAGAGTTTTCACAATATATATGTAATACAATATAATTAAATAGTTTTATAAATAATATATTGGAGCCACAGAAGAAGCAGACTAAAGACATAACTATTTAACAACTACTCAGAATATAAAAAAATGTAGATAATATGTATTGTCTCTATAAAGTTGGGAAACATGGATACAAAGTTTCCTACAAGAATCATATACAAAATTAATCAAAGAGAAATTTTTTTTTCAAAGAATCCTAAGCTCCATCAAGGTCATCTACCACCAAATCCACCTAATAGAGTGTGAAAGTAGGTGTTCGATGATAGGAGATTACCTTTGTCAACAACTTCAAAGATATAGTTTTCATAGGATCCAATGGTGATCAAGATATGGTATGAGATTAATATTAGTAGGCCACCACCAATGGTTTCTATAAATTCCACTTCGTGTAATATAAACTGAAAGGTGTTGAAGAATTCATATATAACAGTAATTCTGTATTGTAACATAAATACTGAAATACATTCTTCTTCAATTGGATGGTGTTAGAACGTGTAACCAGTTCATTAATTAATTAATTTTTATTTTGTTTAATTATGTCACGTGAGGCATAGCCAGAACTGACATCACCTCTTAAGAGTAATATTAAAGGTTCTATATTGTAACAAGGACACCTATATTGATATTAATAATTTAAGGGTTCCAAAGTAAAAAACAAAGGAATATAAGACCTCAAGGGTCTCTAATCCAGTAGTAACTTTAGCCTAGATAATGGGTAAGTGTGTCATTCTAAGAGAAACATCCAGGGAATTCCACACTATTATGATCTAACCTTGTCTAAGGAATACATCCAAGGTAAAATGGGATGAGATATGGTGAGGCCAATGGATGTAACCCAAGAACCTTGTGTCTATAAAATCCATGATTGATCAAAGGAATGTATCCAAGGCATTATGTAATAGTATATAATTGATCAAATAGTTCCTTATCGTGCATCCACTGGTAGATAAGTATGAGTTTCCAATGTGGGTCTCAACCAAGGCAAATAAAATCCTTGAATCAGAATGGCTTCCTCAAGCACTCAAGGAATTCTGTTTAGAATATAAGTAGATATTGAGTCAAAAAAGTCCTATAAAATATGTAAATATAAATATTTATAATTAGTCACCTAAAAATTAATTCCTTTAAATAATTTGGCCATTTAATACTCAAGCCATATTACATGTCATAAGTTTCAATCCATTTCCTTTCATTAATGTCACACTAGCCATTGATCAAGAAACTATTTCATTTAATACATTAATATAATAATCATTTTACTTTATTCATTCTTCTACCTTACATCATATTTGGAAATGGGTGCTATGGAATGCAACCAATATTCATTTATATAAAATTATTCCAATTCAAATATTTACAATGTACTTTCCAATTACTTTTAAAATTTATTATTCATATTGAATAACTTACATTAGGTAGGTTAATAGTTTATAATACATGTTACATTCCATTATCAATTCAAAATTCAATAGTCATTTAACATAGATGATTTTCCAACAGAAAGGTCAAGCTAAGGCACAACCGAACAGTGGCACAGTCACATAGTCAACGAACTAGAAACCCAATTTTGAATAAAACACTACTTGGTATGGCTAGAGTGGCACACATAACCACCATCAATGAATTTAATATATGTAAAGGGTCTTATAACATAGTTCTAATGACTGTAAGAATTGAATTTAAAATTATCTGATGAAACCTGATGAAATCGGTACGCGCCCATGGTATTTTCCAAAATGATGAAAATTAAAGGATGAGTTATATACCCCTTAACTGAGGCTCACATGAATCTCATCATCTGGAATCATCCTTTATTTTGGCCTAAGTTAGAGTAGAAATGAAGAAATATCCATCATTATAAAATTTGGCATATGACCCTAAATATTAATAGCGTCGTTGATAGGAATAAGAGTGTTGAATTATTAAAAATGAATTAAGATATAACTGATAATCATCTAACATGACATACAACGATTGAATCCAAGTCCATATCACTAAGAAACCCCAAACACTAGGCATATTCCTGAGAGGGGTTTCTTATGAAAGAGAGATAGGGGATGTGAGGCTTTCTAAAAAAAAGGGAGGCCATGCTTCCTAATTTTTAAAGAACTTATCAAGAAATTACTGGATGTGTAAATTTTTTACACGTCATGTAATGATCAAGTTCCTTCCCCTAGAAAGAACCCTTTACATGATGTGAAAGGTTATACCCCACCCATTATACATTGGGTCATCGATACATGCCATGTATCCAAATTACATGACATGTAATTAGCCTATAGACAACCTACATAACCCCTTCTCCCTTCTTCTAAAAAAACAACCAGCCCATGTCCCTACTTTCGGGTCTAGGAGAAATCGTGTTAACATAGTATTTTAGAGGAAACTAAAAAGGATCCATACCTAAAAGAAAAACTAGGTTCCTCAATATAGGATCGATTAGTTTACTGGTATATGGAAGACTAGTTACATAAATGATTCTCAAATTACACTGAAATATAAATTAGATAGAATAAAAATTTTCTTCCATATTTTATATTATTGATAATTTCCTTCTTAATATCCCAGGGAAGATAAAAAAATTTACGTTTAGATAAAATACATAGTATGATTCTTGCATATGAGATGATATCATAAATCAGGACGTTAAAATTAATATTACATTGTAAATTACAAAAACACATAACATATAATAAATTTCATGAGTAAAAAATAAATCCAAGGATAATATCAATAAATAAATCTTATGAATACTAATGAATTAATTCTCATTGCAGGAAATGATGACTATTGGATGTCATGATCTCAAATATTGTGATATATCTACTATCAGAAACTTGTATAAAGGTAGTAAACAACTCTAGGTAAAGACCTATTTAATTTTTCCAAAAAAATTGACTCATGATAATTTTTAATCAATTAAAAATCTATATAATTCCAGGCCCCAACCATGACCACATGTACAATAAATTTCTCATATATAAAATGATAAATTTAATTCATGAATAATATTCCTTATCAAAAATATCTCTATTGATAAAACATTATGGAATATCAATATTACCCCAGTCAATCAAATAAGTTTTAAAGTAAAACACAGTACATAGAAATGGTATAGTGTTTAGGAAGTAGTCATATACAATATTGTTATCTAAGTGAAATATATTGTTCAATAATAATAACAATGTGAATTATTCAATAATAATTTAATAACCACAAAATTAATTAGATAAAAAATACAACCTTCAATTCATCATAAATACATGTAAGGAAATAAATTCATGTATTTTGAAGAGTAAACGAAAATAGATGAGAAAAAAATTCAAAGAATAGTTTTATGGGATTTTTTTTGATATAGTCAAGAAGACGTTAAAGAGTGTGAAATGGTTATTGAATTGGGATGGTCTATTAATACCACAAAAGTTAAAAAAATATTTATTTATATATTTAAATAAGGTTGAAAAATGAATAATTTTCTGAAAAAATTAGAAATATTCCTCTAATAACATGTAATAAGTCACTGATTACTAATAATATCCTTTGTAAATAATTTTTTAAAATAAAATGTTTTTTCATATTTTTTTTTGAAAATTATGGATTTGGAAGAAAAATATTCCTGAGTAAGAAGAGAAATAAAATATAAATTTCTTTTAAAAATTAATATTGAATTACTTTCTGGAATTTAATTATTAATCATCATGAATAAAAATATAATCATTTTAAACAATTAAATTGGGATGTACATTCCGAATATAAATGTAAATAAGTGCATATAACAAAATATGTCTCAATGGGTGGAAATTTAGGCGAAATCCCTTACCTAATGTTACCTCTTAATTGAACATTATTTGAACTCCAGTATATTGGTTATATATATGATAATAATTTAAACAAAAATAATTTTTATATTCATAATATCATGTATGATCCTTTTATAACATTGTTTTACTCATTTTTCAAAAATATTTAATTATTATCATCGATTTAGGTGTTAACTACTTTTTCACCTCATGCATGTTTTGTCACTATTGTCACCATCCTTGTACTTTCATTATGGTTGCATATTATCTAGAATTTTTGGCATGATATAAATATAATATATATATATATATATATTAAATATATCCTTATTAAATTCCTTTTAAAAAATAAAAGAGAAACAAATCAAATCACTTTGTCAAGGTGGTACTCCACAAGTATACGCGAGAGATGTTATCATTTTTAAAGGATTTTAATGTTGGAAGATATATATGATATTAAAATTTTATAGGAATAATTATTTCATAAATATCATATATATTCATTAGTTCTGTATTTACAAAAATTCAAGTAAAGTGGTTATGAAAAAATAATCACACATTTTACGGGAGACGGTGAGTAGTACATATGAACTAGATATGTTTCACTTTTCATAGGAAAAAAATTTAAGGAAAATGGTTATACCATAATCATAAGAAATTATATTTATGTTTATGATACTAGATTCATTATTTTAGGATGATTACAACATATTTAGAGGATTTTGAAGAATAATTCTCAATGAATGAGTCAGTAAAGACTACTACCTCTTATTTCAAAGAGATCCTTTATATCTTAAAACAAATAGGATCTGTATCTTTGGAATGAAAGATCCTCTAAAACTTATAAAACGATTTTTTAAAGATAGTTGTGTTTGATCTGGTTGATCTGTATGTCGAAAAATGTTATGAAGATTTGAGAGAAGGGGCGTCCTTTTATAAGTGATGGAGGGGTATTCTTAGAATCTCTTAATTTATTAAATTAATATATATTATTACTATGTAAGAATGGATAAAAATTGATATAATAATAATCTAAGACTATTATGAGTTGAAATAATATCAGTTAATAAAATTTGGACAGTGATTTGGTTATTTTTTCACGCTTATCATATAGTTTAAACCTTATGATAATCCTTTTTCCAAGTACCATACTTTTATTGTTTTTATCCTTTAATGGTTCATAATGTTTCCATAAAATGATGAAGTGATTATTAATGGACCAAATCTATTTTTTTAAATCATATGAATTTCATTTGGGAAAATATAATTATATTTTTAATTTTAAACCATTTAATAAAGTATTATTTATTATAAAATATTAGTAATTTAATTTTGACACAATTTACTTAATTTAACTTTTCATACATCAAGGAAAAGAGTGAATTAAAAAATAACATTTTAGGATATCACAGAAATGTTATATTTATCTAAAATATTCATTAAACACAATAATTATTACAAATTATATTAGTTTTTGTATTTTAAGGGTCATTTCTTTTAGTTTTCAATTAATTAAAGAAATGTTGTTTCGGTGTTTCATAAGCATTTAAGATAACTATTTCATCACTACAAATTAGAAATAAATTACCATTATAAAAAATGTTATATTTTTTATTATTATATTTATAATTGAACAAAAGCCATATTATCCCTATCATAAAATATTATAGATATTAAAAAAAGAAAAGTGATATTTTGTCGCTATCCTTCACATAGATATTTTAATGGTAAAAATCCTAGATAAATGAATCATTGGCCATAATTTTGGAGTTTGAACGATTATAGAAGAAATATAAACATCCAATGAAATTAATGAATATTTTGAGTTGTTTTTTAATTCCATATCACTTTATATTTTACCACAATTACCCATTTTACCCTAACCGTGATGTTAATTATTTAGTATGGTCACTATTCATATCAGTCCAGAATAAAAATGGAACTATTTAAAAAAACTTGAAATCTTAATTAAAAATACGGAATCAATATTTCATGTATCAATTTGAAAAGTTGGCGGAAATTAATTTAATACTAAAACACAAATGGGAATGAAAAATTGTTTTTTTTCAAAAAATGTTTGTTAAGTATTATTTTTATACTGTAGTCTAGTATAAAATTATTTATAAAGTCCATAATTGTATTATTATTATAATAGAACTAATTCTTCCAAGAAAACATTTTATACAAAATGCAACATTGCAAATTCAGGAAACAAAATTATAATTTTTAATAAGAATTATAATTTTTCGCTACCCATTGAAAACTCAATCTTTTAAGAAAAATCCTAATGATTCACCCTAATATAATTTTCATCTCATTATTTAAAAAATGAAATTAATTTCAAAAAATACATTTTATTTTTATATGAAAAGTTAATTTTTTTTATTCTTTCATATAAAGCAATAATTATTTTTGAAGAAAAAACATTTATGAATAATAAAATTATATTACTAAAAATATTGAATTTAATATATATTTCTTAATTTTCTTGTTACTAATTCCTAACAATTTAATGGTTAGATTATAGTGATCATATTTAAATAATAATATTTCATGACTTGTTTAGTCTTAGTGTTTCTTGTTGTATAAACTATCGAATATAGGTTTATTTTATAGCTTAGGGTATTAAAAGACAATAATAAAATGTATTTAAAATATAAATAATTTATTTCCAAAAAATGAATTGGTAATTTATTAGAAATAAGAATCCAAATAGTTAAAATTTCAAATATAAATTTTCTCATATGAACAAATTTCCACTATATTTTAGGATTTTATACAAATATTAAATGTTCAATTTTAGAAATTTTATTTTAAAAATTTTAAATTAATATTTGATTAATAATAATAATAAATTGAAAATAAATTTTTATATTATAAAAATAATTATTTTGAAGTTAATATTTCAAAATAACGTTTTTACAAATACCATGACTTTTATGAAATTTTCTATATATATGTATGAATTTTGAATTCATGAATCCTCTTTATAAGAAGGAATATGTCACGACCCATCCTCGGGGCCCAGGTCATGACTACCCCAAGCCTGCCTTACATAGGCCAGTGTCTAGTGACTAGCACCAAAGGAGTAAATACCAAAGGAAGGGAAGGCATTGACTTTATGAAGTAACATACACAACAGAGTAAGCAAGTGAAGTAAGTACTAAGAAAAACTTGGTACAGGATAAGTGCTGAAAAAGTAAATGGGCCAGTATAAGAACCAAACTAAAAGTAAATTACAACTGAAAGGAAAATTACAATGGCAGTAAGTAAACAGCAACACCGAGTCATCCTCCGGAAGTCCCACCTGAAGGGTGGGTACAGATAGCCTCCTCAGCTCCTCGGGTCCGGCCGTCCGCTCCGTATACGTCCCGCCAAGTAGTCTACCTCCGGGTACCGTCCGGCTCCACAAGCCTCCACCTCGATCAGTGTTGTTCGTCGTCTTCATCCAACACAACATAGTACAGGCATAGCCCATGCAGGGGTGAGTAAAAGATACTCATTAGGGACCCCGAGACCCCCGAAGGTCTCTTAGAATCCGTGAAGGATAAAACACAAAGGAAAGATACAGTCACGAAGTATCAACAACACTACTTAGGTATATTCCCATACATATACCTAAGTCACCAGTTATATAAAAACTCCAAATCTCGATCCCAAGCACAACCCAGTCCACACAAGAAAACACAATCCATTCAAAACAGGAAAACACAACCCCGTCCACACAAGAAAACATAATCCAGTCCACACTAGAGAACACAACCCAGACCACACAGGAAATCAAGACAATCACATCAATGATAATGATTTAGAATTAAGAATCAGCTCACACAGGTATACACTTCATAAGGCGATAGAGATGATCAGATGTAGCCACTAATTTATCAAAGCTGTCGGACCCACATAGGATACAAGACCAGCTAAGATGTCAGACCCACAAAGGATACAAGACCAGCTACCCGGACGGACCCACTCAGGATAGAAGTACATAGGTCATACTGCCGGACCCACGTAGGATACAAGATCAGTATTCATTTCTCTTGGATCCTAAGGGGGATCCCAGTACAGTCATCATCATTGCCGAACCCACGGAGGATCCAAGCCTATTCGTCCTCGTTGCCGAACCCATAGAGGATCCAAGCATAGTCGTCCTCACTACCGGGAGGGTCCGATCCTTGAGCAAAAGAGATTCGATACATCACCTGTCACGAAGTCTAGAGTTGATGTATCCCAAAGTTCCGTCTCATCAAAAAGAAACCCAATGCGACATACGATGCGTTAATTGGACGCCCGGTTTGAGAGTTATTGGCTTTTCCGTTCCAGGGACCCGGTTGGTTTTTAAGCTAAAACCAACCTGACCATACTCCAGCTGTGTCCAAACCTCAAGCGGAGTAATCCAAAATGACCATCTCAACAAAATGATCCTAATGAAATTGAAGGCACGCCAATCGGGTGTCCGGTCCTGGAGATATAAGTGTTTCCGCTCCTAGGGCTCGGTTGGTTTCGAGTTCGAACCAACCCGGCTATACACAACATTTGCTGAAACCTCAAGTGTAATATACCGAAGCGACCGTCTCAATCCAAGGATTCATACGGAACTGACGGTGTGTTGATTGGAGATCCGTAGCACAAGTTATGGGCAAAAAACCGAAAGCGGTCCGAAGTGGGAGGTCTAGGCCCGGTCCGACCCGGCCCACCCCCCTAGGTCTGCCTAAACCGGGGTGACCCGACCTGGGTCCCGGTCTTGCCCGGTAGAGTGCGGCCTGACCCGAGCAGCGGGTACACGGTCCCCCCTTTGTTCCACGGACGCGGTGCCAGGCTCCGCTTCACCCCCGAATCCCGCGTGGCCGCGGGATCCGGGCCCTCGCCGTCGCGGCTTCATACGCGGCGGACTACTGCCGGTGGCGCGCCAGGGCGCCGCTGCCTCTGGGCGGCCGACCGGTGATTTCTGCGGGCCACCAGAGTCGTTCCAGTTGTCCTTTATTGCTCTCGTCTACGCCTGCAGTCGTCTTGGGAGCTATACATCACTGCGATGGCCTTCAATCGCCAAAATGGTCTCGTTTCATTATCGCCCATCCATACGAGCACAAACAAATAAACTATGGAGGGTCGTCAGGCCTTGTTTGTTCGGCCTGCGCCCTCTGCGTTAGCCGATAACAAAATTCCAACGATAAACAAGGTTTCCATTGAACGAAGACCAAATTAACCCAAGAAACAATGAATCAATCCACCCGGCATTTATCCCACAAACATCTATTCCCAACCTGAAAATGAATTCATTTGCAGATCAACTTGATAATGAGTTGACCCGCGTTCTTTGCTTTAGAAGGGATGAATCATGGGAAAAATAACATACTCAATAGAGTAAGCAAGTGAAGTATGCACTAAGAAAAACTGGGTATAGGATAAGTACTGAAAAAGTAAATGGGCCAGTATACAAACCCAACTGAAAGTACAACACAACTGAAAGGGAAAGTACAACAACAGTAAGTTTACAACAACATCGAGTTGTCCTCCGGAAGTCCCACGTGAAGGGTGGGTATAGATAGCCTCCTCAGCTCCTCGGGTCCAGCCGTCCACTCCGTATACGTCCCACCAAGTAGTCTTCCTCTAGGTACCGTCCAGCTCTATAAGCCTCCACCTCGATCAGTGTTGTCCGTCATCTGCATCCAACACAACATAGTGCGGGCATAGCCCGTGCAGGTGTGAGTAAACAATACTCAGTAGGGACCCCAAGACCCTCGAAGGTATCTCAGAATCAAGGAAGGATAAAACACAAAGGAAAGATACAATCACAAAGTATCAACAACACTACTTAGGTATATGAACATACATATACCTAAGTCACTAGTTATAGAACAGCTCCAACTCTCGAGCCCAAGAACAACCCAGTCCACAAAAGAAAATAGAAACCAATCCACACAGGAAAACACAACCCAGTCCAGACAGGAAAACAAAATCCAGTCCACACGGGATTACACAACCCAGTCCACATAGGAAAGCAAGACAATCAAATCAATGATAATGATTGAGAATCTAGACTCAGCTCACACAGGTATAAACATCGTAAGGCGATAGAGATGATCAGATGTAGCCACTGATTTATCTAAGCTGTCAGACCCACATAGGATACAAGACCAGCTAAGCTGTTGGACCGACAAAGGATACAAGACCAGCTACCCTACCAGACCCACTCAGGATACAAGTACAGAGGTCATACTGTCGGACCCACGTAGGATACAAGAACAGTAGTCATCGCTGTCGGACCGTACGGAGGATCCCAGAATAGTCGTCATCACTTCCGAACCCACAGAGGATCCTAGTACAGTCGTCCTCGCTTCCGAACCCACAGAGGATCCAAGTATATTCATCCTTGCTGTTGAACCCACGGAGGATCCACATATAGTCGTTCTCGCTGCCGAACCCACAGAGGATCCAGGTATAGTCGTCGTTGTCGTCACAGTCGCAGCCAGCTCTAGGGTTCCCGCACATAGCATGCTTGATTCCAGGAGGGTCCTCTCCTAGAGAAAAAGAGAGTCGATACATCAAATTTCACGAATTCCAGAGTTGACGTATCTCAAAGTTCCGTCTCGTCAAAAGAAACCCAATGCGACAGACGATGCATCAATCGGACGCCCGGTCTGAGAGTTATTGGCTTTTCCGTTCCAGGGGCCCGGTTGGTTTTTAGGCTAATACCAACCCAACCGTACTCCAGCTGCATCCAAACCTCAAGCAGAGTAAGCCAAAAGGACCATCTCAACAAAAGGATCACAACGCAATTGTCGGCATGTCAATCGAATGGCTGGTCCTTGAGATATAAGCGTTTCCGCTCCAAGGGCCCGGTTGGTTTCGAGTTTGAACCAACCCGGCCATACAAAAAATTTGCCAAAACCTCACTTGTAATATAAATAAATGACCACCTTGATCCTAGTATTCATACGCAAATGACGGTGCGTTGATCGGAGGTCCGTAGCACAAGTTATGGGCAAAAGACCGAAAGCGATCCGAAGTGGGGGGTCTGGGCCCGGTCCGACCCGTCCCAACCCCCCCAGGGTCATCCTGAACCGGGTCGACCCGACCTGGGTCCTTGTCCAGCCCGGTTGGGTGCGGCCAGACCCAGCGGGGCCCAGCCCGGCCTGGCTGGGCGCCTGGCACCGCATCTCCCCTGGATCCCTCGCAGCCGCGGGATCCGGCTCCTCACCGTCGCGACTTCAGCCGCGGTGGACTACTGTCGGCGGTGCACCGGGGCGCCGCTGCCGGCCGCCACCTCCGTCCGCCGGCGCCGCCTCTACGGTGACCCGCGCCCCTGGTGATTTCCGCGGGCCACCAGAGTTGTTTCGGTGGTCCGTTCTTGCTCCCGTCTGCGCCTGGGGTCGTCCCGAGCCCCGTATATCACTTCGATGACCTTCAATCGCCAAAACGGTCCTGTTTCATTGTCGCCCATCTATACGCACACAAAAAAATAAACTGTGGAGGGTTTTCATCCCGTGTTTGTTCGGCCCGCACCCTCCACGTTAGCCGATAACAAAATGTGATGGATAAACAAGGTTTTCCATTGTACGAAGAACAAATTAACCCGAGAAATAATGAATCAATCCACCCTGCATTTATCCCACAAACATATATTCCCAACCCTCAAATGAATTAATTCGTTGAGAAACTTGATAATGAGTTGACCCACATTCTTTTTTTAGAAGGGATGAATCATGGGAAAAATAACATGCTCATAAATTAACGCATACCTCAACACGGAAGACGATCGTCGGTGTCGTGGGGAAATAGGCATTGTCGGGGCGCACTGAGGAGGAAGAGACGTCTCCTCTCTTTCCACGGAGAAATTTAAGGGTGGCGCATCGTCGATCTCCGAGGAACTAGCATTCTTCATCGATCTTTGTCTGAGGCTGGCATTCTTCGTTGTTTTTTGTCGGAGGCTGCTGTTCTTCCTCTCACAACAAAGCTCTCCTCCTTAATAAAATAATAGGTTCCCCTATTTTTTTATTTTACACACAAAGAAACTCTCCCGTAATTAATTGACCAAACTAATTAAAATGGGTTGACATTTAATTAAAGAATGGAGAGATAAGGTTCCTTATTATTAAACGCACTGGCTGTTAAATTATAAAGAGGGAAAGAGGAAAGTTCCTCATTAAATTATTTGTTGACATAATTTAATGGATTGGGGTGACATTTAATGGAGGTTTTCCAAATTAATGATGGGATGTTTAAGGGATTAGTGAGAATTAAATGGTGGGCCTCATGTGGGGCCCCACATCTGTAACATCCCCACTTGGGAAGTTAAGTGGCTGTAATCCACACTCTTAACTACCCATGGGAGGGAAAAAACACCTTCAGAGAATAAAAATTATACCGACAATTTTTATTTAATTCTTTAATAAACCCCCAAAAATATCTCCTCATCCTTTGTGAACGCAACCACGGTAAGGGTCCCCTTAAAAAAATACTGGCGCTGCGGTTTCGTCGATTCCCTCAAATTTTAATTTTGAGCATCGGTTCAAATGATAGAAAAACCCGCTTGTTCGTTCATTGAACGTACCCGAGCTAAACTTCAGGGATTGATTCCGGGCACACCGGGCCACGAAATCAAGTGTCGTTAGAAGCCACAGACTCGTAAAATTTAAAAGTATTTAGAAAGAAAAGAAAAATTTCCTTGAAATTTCCAGGTCTTTACAAAATGAATATTTTATATATGAATTTAAATTCTAAATATGTTAGTTTTAATTTACTAACCCATATTTAAAATTTTAGAACACAATTAAGATTTTTCGCAAAATTATTTTTGATACATAATAGTTTTTTATTTTGGGATTAATTTTTATATGTTTTTTATATTGTATCCAATGAAATTTATTTCAAATTTAAAATATATTGTCTCCAATAATATAATAAGGACCTATTTATTTTTATGCATTAAGAATAATTTTCTTGAGGTAAAAAAAGTTAATCTAGTAAATTGTAATTTGGTAATTGTAATAATTCAATGTGTAAGGGGCATAAAACAATTTAAAAAGGGATATAATTGAGTTTATTATGTTTTTATTGACCTTATATCTTTCTAAATCCTTTATTTCTCCATTTTATATTCACTTTCATGTTTACCATGTGATCCCTCTATATTTCAATGAAATATTTACCAAAAATTCAATTACCACCAATTATAAAAATAGCTTCTCAATACCCCTTCAATTAGCTACCAAAATTAGGTTTTATCCTTAAAAAAGTAAATTTTTTATTGTAATAGTATAATATTTCACTAACTTTAGCTTCTAGTATAAAATAATATCTTATTCCAACAATTTTAAGGGCCTTCGTAGGAAATCTCAAAGTGATCAGTGTGAGTAATTATTTTTATTTAAATTCTTTGAATTATATTTTTTTACAATTGAAATTTTAAAATACCTACATAATGAAATAAATATTTTTTATGTAATAATTTTTATTATACTATGGAAATAAACATCAACCACCTCTTTCATTTTCTAATAATAAAATGAAACCATAAATAGCATGTTGTGTGGACCACCACCTCCACGATGAAATGAGTTTCATTTTACATCACCACTATAATAGGATATTATAAAAGTGTAAACCATTAATTAATTATAATATTTACTTCATTTTTATAACATTTAAATAATAAACCATATTACCCCCTTCTCCTAAACAATGGATAATGAAATCATCAACATTGTGTGTGTGGACTACCTCCTCGATGGAATTTTCTTTTTCAATTTTATATTCATCACCAACTTATATAGATGTTCATGTAAATCATATTAAAGGGTGAATATTTATTTATGATAATATAATAATTTTGGGATAATAATTTCTCGAAAATATTTATAATATTATCCGAAAATGATTGTTTTCAATTCCATTATTTTAAACAAGTTAGCTAAGAGGGTAACGATCTATTTTTTTAAGTAATGAGTTTATATAAATTATCATAATATTATAATCCTTTAAAATTTTGATATATCACACTAATAATACCTAAATAAGATAATTATTATTATTTTACAATGATATTACCAATAAACCATCTCATAATCATCCATTAATCACAGTCTCTTCATGTTTGGGTTGGTTGAATCACCTACTTGAAAAATATCATGAATTTATACCCTGAGTGACTATGAGAACTTATTTACTATTATAATTTTAAGTAAATAGGTAATTATTTTTTAAAATTCATAACAAAATTTAACTAATTAATTTGGAAAACACCTTTTGTTCCGGATGAATCATCGAAACATGATCATCGCCGATTTCATCTTTTATGCTTGTAATGAAAAATACATTGGAATGAATTTATGGATTCGTAAAAAAAAATTAAAAATAAATTATTGTACATAAGGTAATCTAATACCAATGTAATTTTAAAAAATAATATATAAAAATATCTCTTTTATGAAACGTGTTCAAGGAGAAAAAGATTTATTACACCTAATCTTGAAGATAGGTAAAAAAATAACTAATGTGAATATGTATAGAATGATTTTAAATGAAGATTATAAATGGTTATAGTTATGAAAAAGGTTATTAAGTATGTATTTAATTTTATTAATTAACTATTAAGGCCATTTGTTTCAATTTAAAAACATACTAGAATTGTGGAAAGCGTTTTCATCTCAAATTATTATCTTTGAGACATAATTGGTATCACATAGATAATTTCATTTATGTGGTTTTGTTGCTTACTTTTTAATATATAATATAATATAATATATTTTAATTATTTTATTTTGATTTATATTATAATTTCAATCTTTAAGGTTTTTTTTCATAAATTGTTAGTAAAGAAAAATGGGTTTTCTTGGTCTCGATTCTAATTCATTGAGACATGTTAGATTTTATCTACCATGTTTCCTTTGTGCGGTGTTCTACTTATTTACCATAAATATAAATTTATATAAAATATTTTATTTTAATTAATGTGATAATATAATCTATATAATTTTATTCTTTAAATTTATTTTGACTCAGGTGTTATCCCAAGCATAAGAGCTTTTGGTAACTCAATATTTTTTCATTCAGTTTTGATCACCAAATAAAACGTATTTCATAAAATTTTTATACATTATCCCATTTTTTTTATTATGTGGTAGTATCTAATATTTTATCATTTCTACAACATAAAAACCTTTATAAAATTTTTATGCTCCCCAGACTAGGTTTCCCATGCGGTATGTTGATAACTCAAGCCTTTGTTCCATGAGTTATATTGATTCCTAATGGGATTTTTAATTCCATGGTTAGGTTGTAAAAATCTATTATTTTATAATTTAATTTTGGAAAAATATTTTTTAATACAAATGGATATTTCTTTACACTTCTTATTTTGGTAATTTTGATATAGAGGTAATTTGAAAAAAAAATAAAAATGCTTACTCTTTCACTTTCATATGTTTTTCCTTTCAATCATCATTTATTATAGATAAAACTTATTTATTTTCAAGGTTCCATTATTGGATATTATTTTCAACATTTATGTTTTCCAAATTTGTTAACATAACCTTTTATAAAGTTATATTTATAAGAGATATATAATGTTTTATTTTTCAATAATGTTAAAAATGTTTTCTGATTTCTTTTTATGTTTTCATTTACATTTACGTTTTTATATTCAATAGGATTTAACCTAAGGGGGTTTATTTATCGCGATTTATCCTCAAATATAAATATATATAATCATTTGGATGATTGAACATGGTATTAAAAAATTTTATTCTTGATCCCTTCTTTAATGATACCATTTGAAAATTAATTTTACAAGGTTGATTTTATTTTATGTCAACACCCACTTGTTTTTCATTTGTTTCATCAGGGTTGTGTTATATTGAAACAATCAATTTTTTTTATCCAGATGATTTATGATCATGTTATTGAATAATTAAATAAATCGTTTACTCACTACCCAATATGGTTTGAACCTATCATTTTCAAAATTCATATTGGTGGGTGTTCACCTATAAAGAATGTTTATTTATTGACATGGGGAAAAGTATTAGTGTTATATATGTTGTTTTTTATATATAGATGATTATTGGCCAGTTGACTATGTATTGATTCACAATCATGATTGTTTATCTTGATTTTTTATGATCATGTTATCCCTTTTATTAACCTGAGGATTAATATTTATATTATTGATAATTATTTACTGCTAACACTGGTTGATCAGGTATAAAAATTCTATGTATTTCATTATTTATATAGCTATTTTTTTAGTAAGAGGTTCATTGGAAATGGTATGAAAATACTTATTCGATCACATGGTTATTGAATTAGACTTAATTAGGTGATGGAAGACCCCTATAATTTTATGGCCACTCGATGGATCAAAAGGAATCATGAGAAAAAATATGTTGTGTTTTTTTATTAACACTCCTTATAACAAGATAATATCATGGAATAAGGCCTTGAAAACATGTTTTTGATTTTTTAAATAATACATTCTATCAGAATGAGTTTAGTATTATTGATATCCATGTTTTTATTTATTTTTGTGATATATATTTCTTTTAGTTTCAAGTTTATTATTTCATTTTGTGGTTCAATTTATCATACCATAGTATTTATTTCATGATTTCTCCAATTTTATGTTTCCCCTTAATGATCATTTGAGATCACCCATACATATGTTAATAATTTCCTATATTAGTACATGTGAAATGTTTTGAGGAATACACATGTTAAATATTATTTGGTTTGTATTAAACATTTATTACGAGTTAAGTAGTTTTTTTATAGTGAAAAAAATATTTTCATTATATAAAGACCATTGAGTTTATCGGTTACAGTTTTGTCATAAATCATAAATTTGTAAAGAAATCCTCATAAATTAAAAGATTAAATAGTTATATTTTATTTTAAAATTAATTATGGTTATATTCTGGATTTTTTACATCTAGTATCTAAATGATAAACTGAATAATGTGTTCAAAAAACAATTTCATATTGTGTGAGTCGTTGTTGTTGGATTTTAAGTATAAGATACAATCATAATGTTCTGGAAAAGTAATGATGGTGTTTTCTCATAAAAATCACATACTTGGGTAGATACTAACTATATATATTCTCTGTAACAAATTTACCTTGGGGTGATAATTACAAAAGGGTGGATTGGGTATTAACTCGATTACTACCTGGTGCATGGAAAAGTTGTCTAACTGTACACTTGGTTCGAAACTACCATGTGATATGATTTAGTTAATTAATATCATCTTAAAGAACTATTAGGATGTATTTGAATTTTTTAGTTTATATATCCTAATAGGATATAAACCATGGATAATGTATATAGAAACATAAGGATTCATAAGTTAACATACATCTGAATTTTTTTTTCGATCAGAATATTTTAAGAATGTCCATTTCAATTTGAAATCATAATTTTTATAATTATGTTAAGAAACATGAGATAACCCAACTCAAAGATACCCATGTTTACCAAAAAAAATAATGTATGTTAAACTGAGAGTGATATAGGATAGGCATAGTATAATAAAAGTCGATTTGTAAGAACTATATGATAACATGATAGTGTTATAAAGTGAGAAATCTGGAGGGTAAATTTTATAAGGATATTTGTAATAATTAACTTATAAAGATCTTTAATCTTGTTAACTCTTTTGGTTTTAGTAATGGATGAAAATAGAAGAAACCCTGGGTGTGAGGGACAATACAAAGAATACCTTAATAGAAAACCCATCTCTATGAGTTCTGGAGTGATAAAACTTATGATTATTCTAAACCAGCTATTAGAAAATATTATTATCTATGTAAAAAAATTAGAATCCCCAAAAACACCAAGGAAGATAAAGATAGATTCTCATAATATATAAACATAAAAATATGATGTAGGAATCTATATTTAATTTCCAATATGTCAGTTTTTCTGACATAAGAATGGGTAAAATTTCCTCAAAGGGACAAGTAAGAGATATAATTGTGGTGATGAAGATCATCAGGATCCCAGCTGAGAGAGATATAGATAATATAAAAAATATATTTATTTAATTGCAAGAGATTTGGAAATTAAGTTAATCTTTAGTCACCAAAAACCATAAAAACTAAAAAATTCCTATGTAAGTATTACTAATGTAGTGGATAATAAGTTTTGAACTAAGATTTCCTAGAATCATAAGACATGTAAGTTTTCACCAACTATTGTATATTGAGTTATAAATAAAAACCTATCATGGTATATTTATCATATAGATCATATTCATGGTTTTTGGGAATTGATTCCTTATGAATCTAGATATTATTGCTATAATATAATTCTATGTTAAATTATGAATGGGTTAACACTATTTGAAAAGATCTTATAATAATTATTCATATCGATAATATCAAACCCCATACTAACAAAACACATGATCATATAGTTTTTAATGGTTAATTATGATTTTATTATAATAATTAATTTGATATAATAATTCAAATTTCTAGAATAAAATTTAATTGTGGGGGGAGAATGAAACACCAAAAAATTATAATATATTATTTCCATTAAACAAGTTAATGTTTTTGATAGATTTATCCTCACACAATAAAAAACAATACTTTAACATGAAATGTTTAGAATATTAAAACATGGACATTGAATTTTGTAGTTTGAGTGAGAGTAACGTATTTATAAAATATTAATATAAAGAAATTAAAGGATACTTTTAGTATGTGTAAAATTCAATTGGTATCGTGAAAATGACTAAAATGATAATTTTATGATTTGAAGTATATTTTTTCAATAACATTTCCTTTTCTACATGAATTGAATTTATATTTCATGAACTTGTAATTAATTATGAAAATACATTTTTGATATGAATAATTTTTTAATAATAATTTAGTTCGTAAATTATAAAACCCCGAGATTTAATGAAGAATATTCTTTTAATTTCGTTGATGTCTTGTGTTTTACGCTACACCAAAGGGAGATTGCAATACACGCAACCCTGACTTGGCTTGCATTACAAGCAATCGGGCCCTTCCACGATAGCGTGTGTTATACGCAATACCGAGTTTCGCTAAACAACGATATGTTATATAAACTAGCTGTTATGAAAAGTAATACCCACTTTTTGAAAATTTAAAAATATTATATTTCAAAATGGACTTAATTTTTGGATTCATAATATCGAAATTATCCTAAGGTGAATTTTTGGTGTTTTTTTTGAAAACTTTCAATTTTTGATGAATAGTGAAAACACTGTGTTACTATTTAAAAAACTGACTCTTTATTTAAATAATTATTTATTTTATTTAAATTTATTTGAGTTCAAAATTGATAAATAATATGTATATAAGTTCAATTTAAGTCATTGGAGTCATTTTATAATAATTTTAGATATATAGAAATTTTATTGAACTTTTCACCGTCTTTTACCCACCTCCTAGGAGAATTTGCAAATTCACATAAAACATAATTTTACTGCTTCTATGAGTGGAATTTTGAAAATCCTAGAGACATGGTTAATATATAGGACTAAAATGTGGTTCAATGAGATGAAAATAATTATTGGTGAATAGTAACTTTTAACTTTTTTTAACCACGATTAAAAGTAAATAGGGTAATTAAGGGTAATAATGATATTATTATTACCATAACACATGTAATAATTCTATTGGATAAGTTTGATTCGACCAAAAACAACCTTAGGAATAAAATATTACCATTTAGGCCCACTTGGATTAAATTAGGACATTTATTATTAATTTATTTAATGAAGGGTTAAAATAGTTAAAATCAATGTTTAATAACTAAATCATTTTTAATATAGGGTTATACATAAGATAAATTCGACTATAAATATTTATTATAAAGGTAAAATGATTTCATAGATAATTTGTTTTTATTTATAAATTTTAGACATTAAATAATTTAATTTATTTATGACACAATGATGATGTAGTAATTATCTTACTAATGAAATGATGACATAATTGATGTTATAAATACCAAAATAAATGTAATTTGAGACTTTTTATGAATTGCACTAATTTTATATGTTAATATGACAAATTAGTGTTGATTTAGTTTACTTTTTTTGAACTAATAATTCTGTTAGGATTTTCATAAAAATCAATTACCAAATATTGTGAAAATTGACATAAAATAGTTTTTAAAACAAATATTATATTATTAAATTTTATGTTATTCCTAAAAATATAAGGTTTGGAAAAATGACTTATATAATGTTATATATATTAATAATAAACAACTTGGGGTTATTTTGGCTTGTTATAGTAAGTTTATTAACCTTATAGTGTAAGAAAACAAGAAGACACAGTAAAAGTAAAATTATTTAACATAAGGTTAAATATAAATGATAATGTTAAAACAGAAACCTAAACTTGTCTAAATTCTATTGGATGAGAGGGTTTCGACCCATACCCACCTTATCTAAGAAATATCTCAATTTGGAGCTATTAAAAACCGAATATGACTTTATAATAAAATAATAGTTTTAGTTATTCCAAAGGTGCCTCTCTCCTCCCTTATAAAAGGGAACCTCCTCCCTCTCTTCCTCACACCATTTTGAGCCTTGAATCTCGGACAAACTCTGCCCATTTCACTTCCCCACTTCCATAGAAACATCCTAGAGGTCATGGTCTTCTTCAAAGACAAATTTTATTTCCCTAAGAGGAGGTCTCAAAGAGGCGTTTCAAAGAAGAGGTAATGTCCGTTACCAATTCTTTCAAATTTATTTATTCTTATACTTATTCTTATTTAGTTGTTTCATTATTAAGTAATAACATCATTATAACTCATATACTTATATATTATTATAATTATGAAACAACCCCATTTCACCATCTATCCATCCTACAGAAAACGAAATCACCGTGCGTGCGTACGTACAAAATAGCGTCTCCACGCTGTGGTGTAATCTATTTTCCACCACCACCTTACATGGATGGGTATAATGGTGTAAATAATGACTATATATGATTATTTTAAAGTGATATTGATTCTGAAATAGTATTCATACACTCCAATACAATTCCACGATCATGGGAATGATATCATCACTCGTGCGTACGTACGGACTACCGTCTCCACGAACGCGATGAGATTCATTTTCCATGATTAACCATTCAAGAATGATTATAAAGTATATATAATGAATAATAATGAAATATATTACATAATAATTCTACTTGACTCATGTATATATATTTTTATGTCATCTATTTAATTTCATTCAATTCAATAAGGAAACAAAAATAGCGTTCATGCGTACGTACGGCCTACCATCTCGATGAACGGTGTATTTCATTCCTTTTGTAGATCTATAATATATATGTATATGATGAATATATATAATATATAAATCAAGTTTTAAATTCTGGAATTATTTAAATCAGGATATATGTAATAATATCAAGAACGAAAAGTCGAAACACATACGATAAATGAAATGATTTTACCCAAAACGCTGCTTTTACATGGAATTTACAAAAGAAAGGGGAATATAAAGTCATAAGTGAAACATATATGATATCATAACAATGAATATGATTATGTAATAAGACAATGAAATTATTTAAATCATTATACAGGAGGTTTGGATCCATACGAAGCATATCAGACCTAAGGTAAGGGATAATTTTGCAATCTCATTCTTATCTGAGATCTCTTATTCATAAGTATTTACTGGGGTTATATTTTTCACCCATGTCCAAGTTTTATAAAAATGTTTTCATGTATGTTTAAATTCCTTTTTACCCATTTTTGACTTTTACTACATGGTATGTAAGGAATGCTTCTTTTTTTATGTGACAAGGAACTTTTTTGACTTTTCCGGAAAAAGTACGAGAAGAATGTTTTTTTAACTTATAAGGCATGAAAGGAATTTTACGGTTTTATAAATCCTTATTTTCATGAAGCTTCTTCCAAAAGATTTCATGACTATATCCAAATAAATCTTTTTCTTTTAAAATTGCGTGACATTTTTTGAAAAGAAAATGATTTTGAAGAACAAAGGATATTTTCCTCAAGAATTCATTTCAAGAGTTTTATCAAAACCATTTTCATCTCAGATGACAGTATTTCACATGTGTATGTTTCAAGTATCATGTCTCTATGATTTACATGGTTTCACTTATCTAATGATGAAATGATATACATTTTTTTTATGGATTAAGTTATGATGGAATTGTTGGGCGGAGAAGAGTGATGGCAAGAGGGGGGGTGAATTTCCTTTAAAATAAAAAAAAACAATTTAAAATCAAAGTAAAAGATGTAGCGGAAATAAAAGAGGCAAGAGACAAAACTTGATAACGGAGTTCGGATTATACCAAAGCCTACGTCTCCGCTCCCAACTCAACCGTTGAGAGATTTACTACCGCTTGCTTTTTAATGGTTTTAGCAAGAAACCCACTAGACTTTAAGGTAGTCTAGAACCTATTAAAACTTTCTTTTAATGGTTAAGCAAGAACCCACTTACTTTTAATGGTTGAGCAAGAACCCACTAGCCTTCTTACAGGAGAAGGCTAGCTCACCTATGACTCAAGCCTTTTAAAGGGAAGGCTTGACTAACCTCTTCACACCGTGAAGGTGGTGTGAAACCCCAAATGAAAGGGAGATGAGAGAAAGAGGGGTTTGTAGCCACAAACCCAAATTGATGCTCAAAATAATTAAAACAAGAAAACCCGTAATGAGTAGAATCCTTGGGAGACAAAGGATTGATGGAGTTGATGAAGAGCGCTCCCAAGCTTCTATGGTGGTGCTCCTTGGATGTGGAAATGTGTTGGAGCAATTGGGGGTTCCTTGGAGGAATGCGCCGGAGGTTCGCCAAATGATCAAAAATGTTCCCGTGGGCTTCCTTGTGTTTTCGGGGCTTCCTAGTCCTTTATTTATAGAGGGGGAACCCTCAAATGGCCTTTGGGAGTCTTCGGAGCCGTTGGAGAGGCCTTCGGAGCCGTTGGGAGTCAAGTGGACAAGCATGGTCAAAGCCCAACGGCTAGTTTGACTGGCTCCATCGGCCGACCGGTGCTTGGCCACCGGTTGGCCGGTGCTTTGGAAAATGGAGTGGGCTTCTGTCTGGGCACCACCGGCTGGCCGGTGAGGAGGCCACCGGTTGGCTGGTGAGGAGGCAGTAGCTGTCCCTATTTGTCTGGGTTCCACCGACTGGCCGGTGGTGGGACACCGGTTGGCCGGTGGTCTGGACAGAGGGGATTCCTTCGGTCCAGGCTCCATCGGCTGGCCGGTGGTCATCCACCATTTGGCCGGTGGACTGAAAATCAGTCCACTTTTGGCTTCTTGCTTTCTTGGCCCAATTCCTTGGCAACCTGAAATCATGCCTATCATCCAAAAACACTTAAAACAAGATTAGATAAAAAGAGAGTGATTGTGATCATGAAAATTAAACCGCGAGGGGTACGAGAGGTACAACAATCTCCCCCTATTTTGATGATCACAATCACCAAAACAAACAATGTAAAAGACTTAAATGAAAGGCATGCTTTAAAGGATAAATTGAAAAGCAGCAAAGCATGAGAGAAAGATTTCTCCCCCAATCAACCAAGAAATTATCCCCCTTTGTGATTATCAAAATAGCACGGGGCATAAAACTTGATTGAGGGAAAGGTTGAAAAACAAGATAGAGTTTTAAACTAATTGAGAGTTTTGAAATTTGAATTCAAAGTTTTGAAATTTGAATTGAAATTTTTGAATTGAAAGTTTTAATTGAAAGTTTTGAATGAAAGTTTTTGAAAAAAGTTTTGAATTGAAAGTTTTGAAATTTGAATTGAAATTTTTGAATTGAAAGTTTTGAAAGAAGGTTTTTGAAAAAAGTTTTTAATTGAATGTTTTGAAAATAAAGAAAAAAGGCTTAAACGATCCTAACTCCCCCTAAATAAAAACAACAAATCACCGGGGATAGGTTTTTGAAACCGAGAAAAATTTAGGCCTGGAGAGACTCGCTAAAAGGGATTTTTCAATCCATACTTGTCTAGTGGCGGGTCTTCTCCTATGAAATTCATCAATAAAGAAAATAGTTTTGGGCCTTCCATACGGGGCATTTTTGCAATTGCACTCATAAATTAAGTGCTCGGGTTTTTTACAATAATTGCAAAATTTATATTGGGAGCTCCCCCTTACAAAAATAGTAGGAGCATGGGAAGAGGAAGCTTGCTTGGAATATACAAGCCCTTGGGTGGTTCTAGATATGCATTGGGAACCTAGCAATTTGGTCAGATTTTGTTCACCTTGGGTGAACTTGGCAAGAGATTCCCTTAAATCTTTAATAGTTGAATTCAAAGAATCAACATTGGGAAGGTTTTGGACCTTGAGGGACAACTCTTCCTTCTCTTTGAGAAGTTGTTCCTTTTCGGAAGAAAGTTTTTTGAAATTCTTTTTTAAAGCAATAAATTTAGAGGTAAGTTCGTGAAAACCTTCCTCCAATTGATCTCTAGCATGTTGGAGATCCTCGTAAGATAAATGATTGAAAGAATTGGAAGAACTAGAGGATGAGGAGTCGGAAGAGGTTACCTCATGAAATGCCATTAGGCATTTTTTACCGTTGTCACTTGAGGAGGAGGAGGAGGATGATGTGGAGCTATCACTCCATGTGGCTTTGAAATCCTTATTCTTTTCCTTTTTCTTGGCCTTTTTCTTGTTGAGTGGGCAATCGGGCTTGTAATGGTCTTTCTTGCCACACCCGTAACATGTTACCTCGGGCTCGGATTTTTCGTTGGGTTGAGCCTTGCGGGATTTCTTCTTCTTGTGCTTCTTCATGAACTTGTGCATTTTGCGGGAAAGATTGTCCATTTCTGAATCGCCACTTGAAGAGGAAGACGATGAGGAGGAGGAGCTTTCTTCTTCTTGAACTTTGAAGGCAATGTTCTTTGGAACTTTGATCGGTTTGCCTTCCTTTTCAGCTTGCCTCCTCATGGTGATCTCATAGGTCATGAGGGATCCGATGAGCTCTTCGACCGGCATGTTCTTGATGTCTTTTGCTTCTTGGATTGCCGTGACTTTCGGTGCCCATGAGCTTGGTAGGATCCATAGGATCTTCTTGACCATCATCTCTGCAGAAACATCATCTCCAAGAGATTTTCTTCCATTGAAAACGTCAGTAAAACGAGTAAACATTTCAGAAATATTTTCAGATGGATGCATGGAAAAAGACTCAAAATCTTGACGAAACATATCCAATCGAGTATCCTTAACTTTGTTGGTCCCCTCATGGGTAACCTCCAATAGTTTCCAGATTTCATGAGATGAGGTGCATGTGGAAACTCGATTGAATTCATTACGATCAAGGCCGCAATGAAGAGCGTTCATGGCTTTGCCATCAAGCTCGAAATTTTTAATATCATCTTGAGTCCATTTGGATTCATCGGGAGAAGAAAGAGAATAACCATGCATGACAATTCTATATATAGGATAGCCAATACTTCTAAGAAAAGTGGTCATGCGGGTTTTCCAATAAGTATAGTCGGTTCCATCAAAGAATGGAGAACGACCCAATGAATAACCTTCGGGGGCGAAAGAGGTTGAAGCCATCACAATGGATCTTTAATTTGAAACCGGTGAAGGTATTACTCAAATTTTGCCTCTGATACCAATTGTTGGGCGGAGAAGAGTGATGGCAAGAGGGGGGGTGAATTGCCTTAAAAAAAGCAATTTAAAATCAAAGTAAAAGATGCAGCGGAAATAAAAGAGGCAAGACACAAAACTTGATAACGGAGTTCGGCTTATACCAAAGCCTACGTCTCCGCTCCCAACTCAACCGTTGAGAGATTTACTACCGCTTTCTTTTTAATAGTTTTAGCAAGAAACCCACTAGACTTTAAGGTAGTCTAGAACCTATTACAACTTGCTGTTAATGGTTAAGCAAGAACCCACTTACTTTTAATGGTTGAGAAAGAACCCACTAGCCTTCTTACAGGTGAAGGCTAGCTCACCTATGACTCAAGCCTTTTAAAGGGAAGGCCTGACTAACCTCTTCACACCTTGAAGGTGTTGTGAAAACCCAAATGAAAGGGAGATGAGAGAAAGAGGGTTTTGTAGGCACAAACCCAAATTGATGCTCAAAATAATTAAAACAAGAAAAACCGTAATGAGGAGAAGCCTTGGGCGCCAAAGGATTGATGGAGTTGATGAAGAGCGCTCCCAAGCTTCTATGGTGGTGCTCCTTGGATGTGGAAATGTTTTGGAGCAATTGGGGGTTCCTTGGAGGAATGCGCCAGAGGTTCGCCAAATGATCAAAAATGTTCCCGTGGGCTTCCTTGTGTTTCCGGGGCTTCCTAGTCCTTTATTTATAGAGGGGGAACCCTCAAATGGCCTTTGGGAGTCTTCGGAGCCGTTGGAGAGGCCTTCGGAGCCGTTGGGAGTCAAGTGGACAAGCATGGTCAAAGCCCAACGACTAGTTTGACTGGCTCCACCGGCTGACCGGTGCTTGGCCACCGGTTGGCCGGTGCTTTGGAAAATGGAGTGGGCTTCTGTCTGGGCACCACCGGCTGGCCGGTGAGGAGGCCACCGGTTGGCCAGTGAGGAGGCAGTAGTTGTCCCTATTTGTCTGGGTTCCACCGGCTGGCCGGTGGTGGGACACCGGTTGGCCGGTGGTCTGGACAGAGGGGATGCCTTCTGTCCAGGCTCCATCGGCTGGCCGGGGGTCATCCACTGGTTGGCCGGTGGACTAAAAATCAGTCCACTTTTGGCTTCTTGCTTTCTTGGCCCAATTCCTTGGAAACCTGAAATCATGCCTATCATCCAAAAACACTTAAAACGAGATTATATAAAAAAGAGAGTGATTGTGATCATGAAAATTAAACCACGAGGGGTATGAGAGGTACAACAGGAATGATGTTTATGAAACCCATTTTATTCTTGGGTTATGATGAATGATTTATGTTTATATTGGGGAACATGAAAGAATGATTTCAATATGAGATGGGTGGGACCTATATATCCCTCCAATGCATTGGGTAAAGATTTATATCTCATGAGATAGACATGACTGGAACAGAAAGTTAAACGGGTTCAGTAATACAGGACAGGAATGAGGAGTGAACTCGATTCAGAAAGGGACTTTGTCCACTAAGATGGTCTTGGCAGCAATGCCTTGGCTACTATGGAAAACATATCATGTGCTTAATGGTTGCCACAATTACATGTTTTATTCCCGTGCTAATTTATCATGATTAATGTTTCTTCATGATCTATGCCTTATGTACTGCCATGTTTTATGTCATTGCTCATGATTTTGATGTTTAGATTTTATGCTCATGTTTTTTTTACATTCAAATGTCTAAGGATTGTTTTATGTTCTCTATGCTTACCCTTACTGAGAATTTGAGCTCACCCCTTTTATGTTTTCTTTTCCCCAGGATATAAAGAATGGTTTTAGTTGAGGAAAAAAAGGGGATGATCTTTATTGGAGATGTTAAAGATCTTTCAGCACAATTAGAAGATTATATTCCGATTTTCAAAAGACACTAAAATATTACGGTCCTTGTGTGTCTGTTTTTGAATGTATTAATTATTTCGCAAAAGTAATGTAATTTCCATGTACGTCAAGCAATGGGTCTCTACAGTTGGTATCAGAGGAAAGGTTTAGTTAACCTTTGGAAACTAGGACGCAAAGAATTTAGTGAAATACCTAGAGATATTTCTACAGTATGTCAAGGGATGTCCCTAATGTTAAGTATACGTATAGGTTATAGTCCTAGAATTGCGCTAACGATCATAGAATTAATCCTAAGATGTTAGATATTGAAGGTACTACCCATTTATTATGTTGTTTTCCCTAGCATGGTATTTGCCTCTCACACTATTATTTTTGGGTTTTAGACGATGGTTGGAACCCGAAGGAACCGTGTTGATCAATGTAATGGACAATGCAATAATTGTCCTCATGACCAAACCAATGTCATGGGAGATGGAGTGCACAATCTTATTTATATACATACACAAGCTATGAATCATTCTGTACTTCAAAATGAGCAGAGAAAGGAGAAACATTCTGTTGAATCCTTCATGAGGCAGCGTCCACCTTCATTCAGCGGGTCTTCTGGTCCCTTAGTGGCTAAACAATGGATCAGTACCACTGAAATGATATTTTCAGTTCTACAATGTTCCGATCATGATACAATCATCTTACCAGTATATCGTTTGGAAGGTGATGCTGATCAATGGTGGAATCTTATCACGAATGCGAGGCAAAGAGATGAAATCGAGTCCATGGAATGGGACGAGATCAAGAACTTGTTTTTTAGTAAGTACTTCCCTCGTATTCTTCGAACAAAGATGGAAAATGAGTTTCTTGAGATTAAGTAGAAGGATGATGAATCTGTTGGTATATACGAAGCGAATTTTACATGACTTGCAAGGTATGCATCTGGCTTTATCATCCAACCTAAAAGTAAAGTTGATCGATTTTTCAGTGGCTTAAAACCAAATCTTCGAAGGGAATTAGCTATAAGAGACTTCAGTAGCTATGAATAAATTGTGTGTTGTGCTATCAAGGTAGAAATGGAAGTTGGTGTTACATATCAATCTCATGGTTTTGACAAGAAATGAAACACAGAGTTCAAGGAGAAATCTTAGAATAATGGTGAAAATAAGATGAATGTTTCCTTGGGCTCAAAGTGTGGAAAGAAGCATGGTGGAGATTGTCTAAAACTGACTAGAAAATGTTTTAAGTGTGGAAACAAAGTTCATCGAGCAGCTGAGTGCTGAAGTTGTGGAAAAAGGGTTGCTAATGATGTGAATAAATAAAATACTGCAGATAACGCACCACCAAAACTTCAATGCTTCAAGTGCAATGAAATCTGGAATTACGATAATCAATGCCCTAATCCAAGGGTTAATGATGATCGACATGTGCAACCACATAAGGCAAAGGTCAAAGGAAAGTCACATGCGATAAATATTGGCGATGTTGAATATGACAATGATGTGGTGGAATGATTAAGTGTTTATGTAATGGGATTCCAAAATAATGTTGTATATAGTATCATGGAATATTGGAATATTTATGTACTGGTCTATTGTGGTTTTCAGTAATTTTATTGTATCGGTAACCATGGAAAGTTATTGAGTTATTTTTGGAAAGAATATGATATGCGCATAATGAAGGGATAAGGAGAAAATGAAATGTTTGACAGTATTCATGAGCTCATGACTGATATAAGGAAATAGTTATATCATGGTTTGAGTATATATGATTTTGGGGTTTTGGTATGTGGAAAGAGTTAACTTTTGACAGCACTCATGTTTTCATTAAGATTCAATGGGTATTCATTTTTCAAGAGAATACATGATTAAGGCCTTCGAATGTTTGGAATGTGACCAACAAAATATATCTTATTATATATGGGGATCAACGATGGTATTGACATGCTTGTTATATGAAATCTCTGTTAGTTTTTTTCACTATAATATGAGAACGGACTGCAATATTATGGATAAGAATAAAGATTGAAATGGATTATGTCGAACATAAGTTAGTTTAAGGCTAAAACTATTTTAGATATTATAGATGGAATGTCATAGTGATGTAATTTAATAAAAAGGACAACTTGTACGATGGGCGAAAACCTGTCGCGTTGGACAAGGCTGTGGGAATTGAAACCACAACTGAAGTGCGACTGGCCTTTATCGCATACCACTGGCCTACAAGAAGTCCCTGGTTAGTAGAAACTAGTTTTATTGTATTATGCGGTATGATATATAAAGTATAAGTTCATTTTTGGAATCGTATACGATCAACCTCACCATAGATGGACATATGTATATTTGATAACTTTTGCTAACCATTTGTTTGAAATATATGGAATGACCCATCATTCTATCACTTGATCTGTTAACACTTCACGAATAACAAATTCAACTTCATTTCTTTAAGAGATGAAGTGGAAATTGTTCAAATCCCAAACAACAGTGAGATTGTACCAAAATCAAGCAAGTATTTCTTCTAATTCAAAATTTTCAACTTTAGAGAAATGATATTGAAAACCAAAAATGTTGTCGTGGTGCTCTTATATCCGATGAATCAGATGGTACCTTAGATCATCACAAATCTATGGCTTTGTGATTTTTGGCTTTTTCATATCCATGTTCTCTACCACTCTCCATCAGAACATGATGGTTAGATTTTTCTTCCATATCCATATTATCACCAATGTTCTCCTATATGGAAACCCAGTGATGAGTTACTTTGGGTAATCTTTACATTTCATACTTTAGTTTTTAAAATTAAGTTTTATTATTCCTTTTTACGATTTGGGTTTCTATGAATAGTAAACGATTTATAACCCTGACGAATTTCGAGGGCGAAATTCATTTTAAGGGAGGTAGAATGTAACACCCCGAGATTTAATGAAGAATATTATTTTAATTTCATTGATGTATTGTGTTGTACACTACACCAAAGAGAGATTTCACTACACGCAACCCTGACTTGACTTTCATTACATGCAATCGCGACCTTCCACGATAGCGTGTGTTGTACGCAATACCGAGTTTTGATAAACAACGATATGTTATATAATCTAGCTGTTATGAATAGTAATACCCACTTTTTGAAATGTTATAAATTTTATCTTTCAAAATGGACTTCATTTTTAGATTCAGAATATCGAAATTAGCCTAGGGTGAATTTTTGGTATTTTTTTTGAAAACTTTCAATTTTTGAGGAATAGTGAAAACACTAGGTTACTATTCAAAAAAACTGACTTTTTATTTAAATAATTATATATTATATTTAAATTTATTTTAGGTTAAAATTGATACATAATACCTATATAAGTTCAATTTAAGTCATCGGAGTAATTTTATAATAATTTTAGATATATAAATATTTTATTGAACTTTTCACCGTCTTTTACCCACCTCCTAGGAGAATTTGCAAATTCACATAAAACTTAATTTTACCGCTTTTGTGAGTGGAATTTAGAAAATACGAGAGACATGGTTAATATAAAGTACTAAAATGTGGTTCAATGAGATGAAAATAATTTTTGGTGAAATGTAACTTTTTACTTTTTTTACCATGATTAAAAGTAAATAGGGTAATTAAGGGTAAAAATGATATTATTATTACCCTAACACATGTCCTAATTCTATTGGATAAGTGTAATTCGACCAAAAACAACCATAGGAATAAAATATTACCATTTAGGCCCACTTAGATTAGATTAGGACATTTATTATTAATTTATTTAAAGAAGGGTTAAAATAGTTAAAATCAAAGTTTAATAACTAAATAATTTTTAATATAGGGTTATAAATAAGATAAATTAGACTATAAATATTCATTAGAAATATAAAAAGATTTCCTACATAACAGTGTTTTATTTATAAATTTTAGACATTAAATAATTTAATTTATTTATGACACAATGATGATGTAGTAATTATCTTAATAATGAAATGTTTACATAATTGATGTTATAAATACCCAAATAAATGTAATATGAGACTTTTTATGAATTCTACTAACTTTATAGGTTAATATGACATGTTAGTATTGATTTAGTTAACCTTTTTCAAACTAATCATTCTGTTAGGATTTTCACAAAAATCAATTACCAAATAGTGTGAAAATGGACATAAAATAGTTTTTAAAACGAATATTATATTATTAATTATTATTTTATTCCTAAAAATCAAATATTCGGCCAAATGACTTAGATAATATTATATATATATTAATAATAAAAAACTTGGGGTTCGTTTGGCTTGTTATAGTAAGTTTATTAACCTTATAGTGTAAGAAAACAAGAAGACACGATGAATGTAAAATTATTTAACATAACGTTAAATCTAAATGATAAGGTTAAAATAAAAACTTAAACTTGTCTAAATTCTATTATATGAGAGGATTTAGACCCACTATAGATTATAAATAACTCAATTTGGAGCTATTAAAAACTGAATATGACTTTATAATAAAATAATATTTTTAGTTATTCCAAAGGTGCCCCTCTCCTCCCTTATAAAAGGGAACCTCCTCCCTCTCTTCCTCACACCATTTTGAGCCTTGATTCTCGGCCAAACTATTACCATTTCACTTTCCCACTTCCCTAGAAACATCCTAAAGGTCCTGGTCTTCTTCAAAGACCAATTGTAGTGCCCTAAGAGGAGGTCTCAAAGAGGCGCTTCAAAGAAGAGGTAATGTCTGTTACCGATTCTTTCAACTTTATTTCTTCTTCTACTTCTTCTTATTTAGTTGTGTCATTATGAAGTAATAACATCAGTATCACTCATATACTGATATGTTATTATAAGTATGAAACAACCCTATTTAAACATCTATACATCCTACGAAAAATGAAATCACCGCGTGCGTACGTACGGAATACCGTCTCCACGCCGTGGTGTAATCTATTTTCCACCACCACCATACTTGGATCGGTATAATTGTGTAAATAATGACTATATATGATTATTGTAAAGTGATATTGATTCTGAAATAGCATACATACCCTCCAATACAATTCCACGATCATGGGAATGATATCATCGCTCGTGCACACGTACAGACTACTGTCTCCACGAACGCGATGAGATTCATTTTCCATGATTAACTATTCAAGAATGATTATAAAGTATATATAATGAAAAATAATGAAATATATGACATAATAATGGTACTGGATTTATGTATTTCTATATGTATTTCATCTATTTAATTTCATTCAATTCAATAAGGAAACGAAAATAGCGGTCATGCGTACGTACGGCCAACCGTCTCCATGGACGGTGTATTTCATTCCTTTTATTGATCTATAATATATATGTATATGATGAATATATATTATATATAAATCATGTTTTAAATTCTTTAATTATTTAAATCAGGATATAAGTAATTATATCAAGAATGACAAGTCAAAACACATACGATAAATGTAATGATTTTACCCAAAATGCAGCTTTTACATGGAATTTACCAAAGAACGGGTAATATAATGTCATAAGTGAAACATATATGATATCATAACAATTAATATGATTATTTAATAAGTAAATGTTATTATTTAAATCATTATACAGGAGGTTCGGATCCATACGAAGCATACTGGACCTAAGGTAGGGGATAATTTTGCAATCTCATTCTTATCTGAGATTGCTTATTCGTAAGTATTTACTGGGGTTATATTTATCATCCATGTACAAGTATTATAAAAATGTTCTCATGTATTTTTAAAGTCCTTTTTACCGATTTTTGACTTTTACTACATGGTATGTAAGGAATATTTCTTTTGTTTATGTTACAAGGTATGTTTTTGACTTTTCTGGAAAAAGTACGAGAAGAATGTTTTTTTAACTTATACGGCCTGAAAGGATTTTTATAGTTTTATAAAGCCTTATTTTCATGAAGCTTCCTCCAAAATATTTCATGACTATTTCCAACAAAATCCTTTTCTTTTAAAATTTCATGACATTTTGTGAAAAGAAAATGATTTTTAAGAAAAAAGGATATTTTCTTCAAGAATTCATTTCAAGTGTTTTATCAAAACCATTTTCATCTAAGATGACATTATTACACATGTTTATGTTTCAAGTATCATGTCTATATGATTTACATGGTTTAAATTTTCTAATGATGAAATGATATCCATTTTTTATGGATTACGTTATGATGGAATGATGTTTATGAAACCAATTTTATTCTTGGGTTATGATGAATGATTTATGTTTATATTATGGCACACGAAAGAATGATTTCAATATTAGATGGGTGGGAACTATATCTCCCACCAATGCATTGGGTAAATATTTATATCTCTTGATATAGCCATGGCTGCAACAGAAAGTTAAACCGGTTCAGCAATACAGGACTGTAATGAGGAGTGAACTCGATTCAGAAAGGGACTTTGTCTACTAAGAGGGTCTAGGCAGCAATGCCTTGGATACTATGGAAATAATATCAAGTGCTTAATGGTTTCCACAATTACATGTTTTATTCCCATGATAATTTATCATGATTAATGTTTGTTCATGATCTATGCCTTAAGTACTGCCATGTTTTATGTCATTGCTCAAGATTTTGATGTTTAGATTTTATGCTCATGTTTTTTTTACATTCAAATGTATAAGGATTGTTTTATGTTCTCTATGCTTACCCTTACTAAGAATTTGAGCTCACCCCTTTTATGTTTTCTTTTCCCCAGGATATAAAGAAAGGTTTTAGGTAAGAAAAAAGGGGAATATCTTTATGGGAGATGTTGAAGATCATTCACCACGATTAAGAGATTATATTCTGATTTTTCAAAGTCACTAAACTATTACGGTCCTTGTGTGTATATTTTTGTTATGTATTAATTATTCCGCAAAAGTTATGTAATTTTCATGTATGTCAAGCTTTGGGTCTCTACATAAATAATAGGTAATGTGAATGAGATTGGTAAATATTATTAAAAAACTAATTTTGTTAGAAACTAATGTTTCATGATATATTGCAATTTTATTTAAAATTCAAATGTCTAATAATTATAATTATAATTTAATAAAATAAAAATTATTTTTTGAATCACAATAAAAATATATTATCAAGATTAACTTTTGTGAATTTTGAAAAGAGAATACCTTTTAAAGTGAAAATTGAAAAAATATGATTTTTAAAATTAACCTGAATTTTATGACATTATAAGTATATAGAATGAATTGGAAATTTATGAAACTTTTTTATAAGACCTAATATGTTTTTTATACAAGAAATTATAATTAAAATTTTTTTTTTTACTTTACAAACTGATATTTGATATTTTAGATGATAAGTAATATTTTCTAAACAAATGTTTTCAATACAATATAAATTATTATTTTAAAATTATGATATTAAAATTTTATAAATTGAATAAAATAATATTATTTTAATATATAGAATCATTGGGTAAAAGTTATAAAGTAATTACTACTTTATTTATAGGCATAATGAATAATTTATTGTTGGTAAAATCTATTTACCCTCCTAAAAGGTAAAATAAAACAAGTAATCATTAACAATTTAAATGTTTTGAGACATGATATAACATGACTATATTGGATTTTATTTTATTTTTGTAGGCCTTATATGTTTCCTAATATTCTATTTATCAATTTTGGATTTATATGAAATTTTTAACATGTGCTACTGTTATATTTGTTGAAATATTTACAAAAATTCCATCCTCACCAGTTATAAAAGGTTCCCATAACCACCCCTTAAATGAAATCCTAAAAACTGTATTTCCACCGTAAAATCTACCCTTTTACTTACCCAATAATAATAATTTACTCTTTAATTATTCTGACAAAATTATATTATCATATTTCATCCACTTAAAAGGGACCTTTCGATGAAATCTCAAAGTGCTCAAAATGAGTAATCATTTTTACTCAACTTATATATCTTATATATTTATTCATAAATTATAATTTTAAAATACTTATGTATTAAAATTATTATTTTTTATATAATTACGTTTTTATGTTATGGTAACAATAATGAATCACCTTTTCTCTTTTCTATTGAGAAACAAACAAATAGTCATTTGTACATTGTGGGGACTACCACCTCCACAATGCAACATGTTTCATTTTCATTCAACATCTTAAGAGGATATTATAAAACTATAATTGAGTAAATATTTTTTATATTCATTTCATGTTTATTATTCTGAAAAAATAAAACATGTGACTCTTTTTTCCCATTATGTGATCATGAAATCAGTATCAATGCACCGTGTAGACTACCATATCCATAGAATGGTATATTTCATTATTCATTACCACCATTCATGGATGGATATAAGGATCATATTAATGATTAAATACTTTTTTGGAAATCAATAGTGTTAGTATGTGGAAAAATGGACAACCAATTTATTATATGTTCAAAAAATGAATATCGTTAATAGAATCTACTGAAAGAAGTGTACTATGAGAAAAAGGGTCTTTGCTTCATATGGAATGAGTATATATAAATTATATCCACTTTGTAATTATTTAAAATTATAATATATCATAATAATAAGAACCAATAATTATAATTGTTCTTCTATTGTAATCATATTAAAACTAAACCAACTCATAATCAACCATTAATCATGGTAGGTTCATGTGTGGGTCGATTTAAACACATAATTTAACAAAATTAACAATTTATACCCTGAATGACTATGATAAATTTTTTAATTTACTAACATGATATAAATATATGAATAATTTTTTTGTTATAGTAATGTTACATCAACATTTAACACATTAATTAATAAAACACATTTTTTCATTAAGAATCACTAAAACATGACCATAAATAATTTCATCATTATGGTTTACAACAAAACATACAATGGAATAAAATTATAACATTTAAAACTATCCTAAATAATAAATAATAGTAACTAATACTATCTAAAAATGATTTAATTTTGAGTAATAATATATAGAAACTCCACCTTAATGAATCTAGTTTAAAGTGATAAAGATTACTTACACCAAGTCTTGAAAATAGGTAAAAACAAATATATATATGTATATATATTTGAATAGAATAATTTTAAACAAGGAGAATAAATAGTTATATATATGAATAAGTTATTTAGGTGTGTATTTAATTAATATAATCAAATTTTTTGGGATATTTGGTCTAAGTGTAGAAACAATTTTTGTCCATGAAAGGGTTTTCTTCTCAATTTCATATCATTGAGGCATGGTTGGTTCTATTAACCTAATTCTATTTTTGTGGTGTATATACTATATATTTTAGATTTCATTTCCTGAAATATATTTTAATAATTATATTTTAATTTCATTTCTAATCCCATATTTTCAAGGGGTTTTTATTAAAATGTTTCTCAAGCTACAAGGGTACTTTATCTCAAACTTCAATAAATTGGGACCTGATTACGTTTTACCAAAAGTTTTCCATAAAATGGTTTATTAACGTTACATGGATGTATGTTTATCATTTATTTTATTATTCGTGTTAAACAATATTCCAAATCAGTTTGTTTCATCAAATGTATTCAACTCAATTTTTACCCTAGTTTCCAATTTTTTTTGAAACTCATTTTTCATTCAATGAGTTATAATCATACAACTAGACATAATTTTTAGGTACATAGTTCCAATTGATTATATTAGTGGTATTCTATTTAATTTATATTAATTTACATTACTTTCACATAATATACCTTTTTGAAGAATTTCTTACTTCACAGAGCATGTTGACCAAAAGGGAATATTGATGACTCAAATATCTATTCTTTGAGTTATATTGTCTCATAATGAATCTATTTATTACACGATAGGGTAATCCAACAATAAAATTTTATTATATGTTAATTTTACTACCTATATCGGGAAAATTATATTTTTATACGAAATAATGTTTTGTTACTCTTTATATAATGTGAGTGATGAATAATAATATTTAAAAAAAATAAAAGGTGTCTTCCTTTCACCTTCATTATTTTCATCACCTATTTTACACAAGATAAGAATTATGTAACTTCTAGGTTTTATTATCAGATTTTTTTGAAAGTAATGTGTTTAAAAATCATTAAAGTCCCATTTCCAGAGGTTATCGTGAAAGAGACATGTAAATTTGTATTTTATTTCAATGTTGAAAGTGATTTTTAAAAGGCCATATGAATTTTCATTTATAATTTCATTTTTTATTTTTAAATGTATTTACCCTACTAGGGTTTATGTTTCCCAATTTATACTCTAATGTATATATATATACACATCATTTAAGATATTAAACACATGGTATCAAAAAACATGATTAATAGCCCATATTTTGTGATACCATGTGATAGATACGTTTTGAGAGGGTGTTTTTCATTAATAACAAAATCCTTATATGTTTCTATTTCTACATAGGGGTAATGAAATTTTGGAAATCATCGACCTTATTTATATGGATGTATTATGATCATTTTATTCTAATTTTTACTTATATGTATACTCATTTATCTATATGGAGGGAACATATCATTATATTTAAATTATATTAGATGATGTACAACAAAAAAATAATTCCATTTACATGGGGGAAAATATACGACATTCTGTATGTTGTTATTCAAATATGTTTGATTATTGAAAAGTTGACAATGTATTTTTTTTTGACAATACACTTTCTTTATTTGGATGGTAAATGATCATGTTATATATTTTATTAACTTGAATAAAATCAATGACATTTTTTATGATTATTAACATACAATGAAATTTGATTATGTATTGACATTCTAAAAATTTTAATTATATAGTTTCCAATGTTATTATTCAATCATATGTTACTTATGGAATGGTATGATATGTATTGATGAATCTTATGGTGAATTAATTGCACTTAAATAAGTGATTTATGGGGATTGAAATTATATTGAACCTTGATGCATCAACAGCTATTACCAGACAAAATAGGTTTGGTTTTGGTGCATACCTATCCCCATATTTTTATAGTTTATTGGAATAAGGGATCAAAAACATGTTTTGATGTTAGAAATTAATAATTTAAAATGTATTCGATTAATAATTATTTTTATCCATATTTTCATTTATTCTTATGGATATAACATTCTCTTAGATTTAGTTGATTATGGTATAATATAGATCAATTATTCCTACCATATTATTTTTTTCTTTTCTTATGTTTTTTTATTTCTTCAGTTAGACATTTTTATTAATGTGTGTTTGATATTTTCCCATTATTATTTTTCCATTATCTAGGTAATAAAAAAATAAATGACACATGATATTTTAAATTGGATATCATGTGTGATTTTTTTGAATAAGTTTAAGACTTGAAATAGATTAAGTAGTTTCATATAAAATAAGAGATAACATGAATTTGATACTAAAAACATAGGATTTATTCATTTATGTTTCTTTATAATTTTATAAATCTATATAACTAAAAAGATCCTTGGGATTTAATAGATGAAATAATATTTATTGATTTTGAAATTATGGATGGTTACATATAAGATTTTACATCTTGTATCTAAGTGAGTATGTACTGTATATGTTAATGGTCCCAGATTCAAGACCATGGTTACAGGGAACCATATTGATTTCTCAAAACATTACATCCTTAAGAAGATGAACAGTGTAATTTATTCTCCAATACAGAAGGATCATGGTTCTTTATTTGTGATTATGATTTAAAGAGACTTAATAAACATTGATTTTCAATGGATACACCTGTAAATCAAAGGGGAAGGATGAAACACCATCATTCCAAAATGACTACTCAACCATTCATCCATTTAAAAATCATAGAGGTATAAAAGGAAGATATGGAGATATAGAAGATGGTAAATAATATTCTATTGTTCAACAATGAAATGGATTTACTTTTTGAAAATTAATATGTCTTCTTTCCATTGAAAAAATGGATCCTCATTCTCCTAATAGAATAAAACAAATCCTCTAGTGTTTCCTACTGATACCTTCATGGTGGGTTAAAATCTCCTCTAACTACTCTTGTTTCTTTGTAATTTGTAAGTTATTATTCATTTATGGAGCTTTAGAGGATGCATCATCAATGAATCTTGGATATATGATGTAGAATTTTATAGTTCCCATATCCATCAATGTTTATATATTCGTCATTATTAGGTTTCTTATCCCTTGCTACACATCCTTTCTGGGGTATCATATTCTCTGGGTTTTTAATGATGATGGTGGAGGTACCATTGGTTTCGAGGAATTAGTCAGTGACTGAAATAGGTGGTGTGTGAGGCCTGCCAATCTTCAAATATGATTTTATCTAGATCTCGGTTCCTTTATCTCTTCTACTATTCTTGTACGTATCGGGAAGGAGGAATCTTGGTGTATGATGTATTCTTGAGTCTGTTTGAGAGATAAGGTTTGGTGTTGGGCTCTGTTCGACTAGATGATGTGATCTCTGAATGAAAATTAGTGCGGGTTAATGGAGGTGTTTGGGTTGAATTTTTTTGTTTAGTAGTCATTGATGGGGACATTATTGAGGCCACTGGGAATGATCGATTTGACATCTTGGTGTGAAGTAGTTTCTACATATACTATAAATGGAGGTTTTTTTCTAAATTAAATTGGAATTTTATTTTATTCATGTTTTAGTATGATTCTATTATTTTTCTTGGGTATGTTTTTTGGGTGGATTATGAATTTTTCATCATTGAATTCTGTCTCAATCAATTAGGTATGAAGTTCTGAACCTCATAGGTGTTGGTGGGTGGGAGGCCTTGAATGTGGGATAGATATTGTGATAACCTCCATACAACCATATTTCCTCATATCATGATTAATGGATGCGTTCAATATCATTATATTTTCTTATAGTGTTTTCAGTCTTGTTTTCCTTGCATCAGTCTGATAGTATTGTGAGTTCCTTGCGATAATTGTTGCATGGGAGAATAAAAAGAGGGAGAGAGGTGTTATGTTACCTCTCATCCGGTCCTTCATCCATATTCTAGTGTGGTTTTTAGGGGTTCTCTTCCACATTGTGTTATATAGTACGAGACAACTTCTTGGCTGAGGGGGGGGGGGTGACACGTCATCATCGTTATATTTAATTATTGCATTATATAGAAATTTGTTCGATGATACTTATTTCTAATGATTTTATTGATGGTTTTTTCCATTTGGATACTCAAAAACATGTATGGAACTTCTTGTAATGTTTATTTAGGTATTATGTTCCTCTTATGGGAAATGGGTTGTCTATTTTCCTTATCTTCAAAATATTCTCATCTTTTTTATGTTCTATAATGTGGGATTAACACTCAACCTGTTAAAAAATGTCTTCCTTTAATACTTAAATTGAAGAAATAACTAATAAGGGATGAAAATATTCTCATAATTTTATTTCAATTATAAAATAATAAATAGGTATTGGGATCTCAATGAACAGTTATGATGGAAAAAAAATTAAGAAGAGTATTCTGGAGTATATATCTCAAATAATAATTTTAATGAAAGATAAGGAAAAATATTATATGTATAATGAGATAATAAAACCATTACCCATAAATATATGAAAATGGGAGAACATCAACATGGATTTCTTCAATTAACATCCTAATAATTTTAAAGGATATAGTTCCATTTATGTATTAGTTGATTGTCTGGTGATGTTTGTGTGTTTCATTTATATTTGAGATTATTTATCATTAGATCAAATTAAAATGATTTATATAAAGTAAGTTGAAATTCCACATGGATTACCACTTTTCATTATATTTAATAAAGATCAAATATTCCTCTCAAATTTATGGATACGTTTTCAATAATCATTTGATATAAAACTAATCATTTTTATACCTTATCATCCAAAAGATGAAGCTAAGTAGGAAAGGAACATTAATACCATGGAATGTATTGTATGTCTTACTCAAAAGATTTCAAAGTAGGTTGGGATCAACATATTACTCTGGTTGAGTTTTCATATAATAAAATTTTCCACTATTGTGTTCAAATAGATCCACATGAGGCTCTATATGTGGAATATATATAGAACTCCAACATGTGCAGATGATTTGTATAGAGGAAGATGTTGGGGCCTAAAATTACTCAAGAAGTGATAGAGAAAGTTAAAACTATTTAGAATTATATTAATGTACCACTAAGTATAAATAAGTTATATACGGATAAACATCAGATAGAATTAGAGATTGAACTTGGAGGCAAGGTTTTCCTACAAATATCACTATGGAAGGGGGTTATGAGATTTGGGAAGAAGAAAAATTTAATCCCTAGATGTATTAGTCCCTTTCAGATCCTTTATCACATGGGAATTATACCTGATCACTTATACCTTCCACAAGACATATTTGAAGTGTATTATGTGTTCTATCTATACCATTAAAGGAAGTGATATGACAACCTGATACCCAATATTCTTGATCAGGTGCAAAAATAATATTTTTTTAATAAAACATAAGCAAAGAATATATAGTATTTTACAAATCCAATGATATTTTCGGAATAGGTTTTCAATAATTAAGAAAAAATACTCACATTAAATCATAATTTACATTTTTTTGAATAATAAAATTATTTGTCTTTACTCATTATTGATCCTTAAATGAAACTAAATTACTATAGAACTTCTTCTTTTCCGGTATAAATAATTGTTAAACATATGGTGAGCATAAAATTTCTCTGTAGTGAGTTTTAAAATTTGGAAAATTTCCTTCAATTAATATTGTTAAAAAACTATTAAAAAATAATTTTATTGTATATTAACTATAAAAAAAGAATAAATAATTTTAGAAAAAAAAATCTTTGGTTTTCAAAATATATAATTCTAGAAAATAATTTTCAAAACCATTATGAATACATATCTCTGTGAAAAATAAATTTAATTTAAAAATGTGTATCCTTTGAAACAAACTAACTTTTCTTGTTAAAATGTTTTTCCAATAATAACTTTTTATGTATTAAAATTATACTTATAAAACATTGATTAATCATTGAGGACAATAATAGTATAACATTTATGACCACACCCCCTTGTGGTTATGGGTTCACTCCCCATTCCCCATCAACTCATTTGATACTCGAGTGCCATGTTTTATTTTAATAAAACCTTATTTTTGGTCCTAACATTCACTTTTATAATCTATTTTAGACGTTTCAAAACATAAATAATTTTTTTACCCAAAAAAATTTATATCTTCTTAAATTTGGAAAAAGTTATATTTTAGAAAAAATATAAGGGTTAGTAGAAATCCAAAATTTTAGAAGAAAATTATAATTGTAAAATTAGTTTTCATAAACACATTTGAAATTTATCTTAATTTTTTCCCTTATTTTAATTGAATATCAGTGATAAATATAGTATATTTCGATAAATATTATCATGAGTGTCAACTAAATGTTACAAAATATATTTCATAAATAAAATTGTAGCATTTAAATCCTAATTAAAATTGGAAAATAAAAATATTTTAATAGATTCATTTTATACTAATTCATTGAAAACTAAATAAATATTTTCCAACAATTAGAGTTTAGAGGAATGAATACTTATAATTTTGAAAATATAATTTCCTTTACATAAATTCACAGTATAAATATAATTACATATTTTATTCAATTATAGAGTTTGTAAGGTAATAATTCATTACATAAAATCATAGTAATTCTCTCACATAAAAGGGTTTTGAAAAAATATATAAAATCATAAAATTCAATGCTTCCAAAAATTAGAGAATATATTTAAAAATCATAAAATAGATGTTTTAAAATTCTTTCTTTCTATTATTTTTTTAATGTAAAATACATAATTTTGATAAAACATTTTCCCTAACATGATAAGGGGTTTTAAAAAACCTAAATTAATTAAAAAAATTCTCTTATATTGTAACAACCCAAGATTTCATAGTGTGTTATTTCTTCAAAATAATACAATAACTTGCACTACACGCAACACCGAGTTCAGGCACACCATGACTTACCAAAAAAGCCGTTCAAAAGAGGTTATGATTAGTATTAACTAAATTTTAAACTTTATATAATCCTTATAATTTCAGAATCCATATTATGATGTTATTAGACATAATGTAAGAACAAATTCATTTTTAGTATTGCACTTTTACCAACTTTTAATAGTGAACCCATTTTAAATAAAATATTTTAAACTTTTTGAGTAAAGGGGGACATCAAAAAAAAAATTAAAATGAAACATCCCAAGCTTCTACGGTACGCTTCTCTTTGATTAATGCGATAGCGTGTGTTGTACGCAACACCGAGTTCTAACAACCAATCAAACTAGCCGTTATGAATAGTAATACCTACTTTTTAAAAATTATATATATTTTATATTTCAAAATGGACTTCATTTTTGGATTCGGAATATCTAATTTAGCCTAAGGTGAAATTTTGGTACTTTTCGGATAACTTTCATATTTTGATGAATAGTGAAAATTACTAAATTTTAATTAAAAACAACTTTTTTAATCAAAATAATTAATAGTGATAAATTATGAATTTTAGTAGTTTTAAAGTATATTTAGAATATATTTTTACCATTTAATATAATGTTGGTCATTGGACATAATTTTACAATTAAACCGAACATAAACAAGTGTCAATCTTTTGATAGTTATTATCTCTTAAAAACACGCTTTTTGTTTTGACAGCGGGAATTAATTTTAAATTAATTTCTGCCACTTATGTGTTTTGAATTTAGGAAAATGGATTCCATATTTGGAATCAGGATTTTCAAATTGTGTAAATAGGTAACTTTTATTTTTACACATTTTGAATAATTACTGCGGTAAATATTTTATTTACCATGGTTAAAGGGTAAATCCGGTAAATAAGGGTTAAAAACAATAATATTATAATAATAAAAATTACCCTAAAACGTGTCCTAACCTTATTGGTGGACACATACCCGACCATGGGCATCCTTGGGTCGATTTGGGGACCCCTTGCAGCCACTTGTATGTGGTAGGGACACATTATATTAATAAAGTTAAAATAAAAATAAAAATGGCATAAGCTTACATCTTTTAGAAGAACAATTTTTAAATAGGGTTATACATGTTAGATTTTCGATTATAAATATTCATTAGAAAGCTATAAATATTTCCTACATAATGATATTTTATTTATAATTTTTATACATCAAATAATGTAAATTATTAATGACACAATAATGATTCAATGTTTACCTCATTAATAAATCATTTAAATAAATAAAATTATAATGATTAAAATATTATCTAAAACCTGTCCAATTCTTATTGGTTGATGTTATTTAGAAAATGAGTCATCTTATCTTCGACATCAATTATTTTTGGACCATTATAAACCGAATATAATTATATTATAAAGTAATACTTTCACTCTTTCCTAAAGAGCCCCTCCTCTCCCTTATAAAAGGAGACCACTTCTACTCATTCCTCACACCTCTCAAGCCACTTGGCTCATCCAAACCCTGCCCAAATACTCTCCCAAATTCCCTCACTACAACCTAGAGGCCTTAGTTTGATCAGAAATCCAACCTAAGGAGCCCTTTTGATCAAATCAAAAGGAAGAACCCGAAGAAGAGGTAATGTTTTCACCACCCCTTTTCAAGTTCCTTTCTTCTTCCACTTCTTCTTTCTTTGTTCTTACCATTCTAAAATAATAACTCCAGTATCTCACATATACTGTGATGTAATTATAAATATGGTACAACCATATTCAGTATTCTATCCACCCTTTGAATAACATGTCACCATACGTGCGTACGTACGGCTTACCGTCTCCACGTCGTGGTGTAATTGTTATTCAATATATTATTATTTGGATGGGTATAATAATGAAGTGCAACTCATGTAAATAATAAATATAACATGTTAATTATTCTGTATATATGATATAACATCCATTTATATATTATTTTAATATCAAAAGAATGATATTGTCGTTCGTGCGTACGTACGGACTACCGTCTCCACAAACGCGATAAGATTCATTCTCCATCGTATCCATTCAAGTATAATTATCATTTGATGATTTAAAAAGGATGTTTAAGGACTTGATATCATTCTGGATATGAATAATATACAACCTATCTATTACAAACATGGATTACGTAACAAAACATATAAAATAAAACAAGTAAGTTAACACCCGAAACAACGATAATACTAAGATATTATTATCAAATCAATATTAAAAGATCATATATGATATCATATTAATATATATGATTCTTGTATAATTTAATAACAATTATTTCACTATTATACAAGAGGTTAACCTACACCAACCAAGTAAAAGTAAAAGGTAAGGGATTTTCTTATCTCACATTCAATTCCATGAGATTTCCATTATTCGCCACTAAATTATTGAAAGTGGTGTATTGTGTACTGGAATTTGATATATATTATCATGATTATCTTTATATTCATGTTATTCTGTAAATATTTTGGTGGTTATTAACTTTTGTCCATACGACTCAGTTGATTAACGTGGTAAGGGGTTGTCATCTCACTCCTTATTCCCGTGAGAATCATGCCATATTGCCACCATTAACTTTTGTGTGGTGTATGTACTGCCCATAATTATATTCTTTGTGTAATACACTTTAATTTAGGGGAATTTACATATTCATTGTATGATACCTCTTTCATGGGTTGTATGTTTCATAAGTTACCAAATTGGTAAGGGTTATTTCACAATCTCTTCATTACCCGAGGTTGTTTATATGTAATAATCTACTGGGATCTCTTTATCATCCACATCCATGTTTCATCAAAATGTATTTCAAAACATTTTTATTATTTACAAGAATATGGGTTAAAGTCATTTATACCCTTGTTTGAATTTTTATAAGAGGAATCTTTCCGTCGTTTTCAAAACAAGGTCCTTTTTAACCTTTTCGACAAAATTAAGGTAAGAATGTTTTTTTACTTATACGGCGAGTGTGGTTATTTTCCGCCGTTATAAAATCTTCAAAGATTTACTTACAAGCTTATAAGAATATTTTCAAAGAAAATGTTTTATTTTATATGACACTTAAAGGATTTCAAAAATATAAAGAGATATTTCTCTAAAAAGTGTTTTGATTTCATCTATGTCAACACCCTTTGATGGATTTTACGATTATTTGAAGTTGATTTATTATGATATAAAACTTCCATATTGTAATGAAGTTTTGTGATATGTTTGACTGTGGATGTGCTATTTATATAGCATTCATGGTTTATGAGTAAAGTATTGACATTTCGTATGCTAGTTCCAATAAGAATGTTTATGTTATGTTTCAACCTTTACTTCATAAGAATGTGTTGGAAAAGTATGTTCCAGGTTGGGGACTGGTTAAAGTAAGCCCTCTAGGTTGGGGACTGGTAAAAGTAAGCCCTCCAGGTTAGGGACTGGTAAAATTAAGCCCTCCGGTTTGGTCTCCGGTTATTAGAGGCACTCCGGGTTGGTGTCCGGTTATTAGAGGCACTCCGGGTTGGGTTCCGGTTACAGTTAGCCCCAAGGTCTTGGGACGAGGCCTTGACAAAGAAATTAAAGTTCAGCATTATGCATTCCAACATTATGAAAATGGTTATTGATTTTTGCATGTGATTATTCGATTAGTAGAATATCAATGTGAATAAGTAAATGGCATTATTTCATTTTATTTATGTCATACCACGTTGAAAGTTCATGTTTGAAAGGCTTTTGTTTTAGTTATACATTGCCTTAAATGTTTATTCTTATTTATAAAGGTTTCTGCTATATTGTTATCTTTACTGGGCATTTGAGCTCACCCCTTTTCTATGTTTTATTTTTTCCCAGGAAGTGAAGAAGTAAATTATGAATGACCTACAGGGATATTATGTGGGGATATGATTGTGGATTATGGAGACATTATGTTGTTGTAGTAGTTTTTAATTTTATGATGTAATGTAAAACTTATGAATATATCTAGTGTTTCCAAGGCTACTAAACCAATTGGTCTTTCGAGATTTGATCTTTCTTGTGATCATGCCAATGTTATGTAATAATGCACCGACTCTGGGTAACTAGGGTTGGGGCGTTACAGTTGGTATCAGAGGAAGTTTAGTACAAACCTTGGAAGCTAGATTTAGATAAACTCTGATTAGAGCAAGTAGACCTAAGATGAACTTTGAGGATTAGTATAGAAGAACTTCCTAGAATTTTGGTATTGTAGAGATTTTGTGAGTTTTCCGAGCAATACATCCCTGTCTGGATACGAGCAGGTAGAGGCGGCTCTGGCATAGATGTACCTAGGGGTAAAACCCGAAAACACCGCTTTGAGCTAGACTCGAACGGGAACTGGTGCACGACAACGGGCCTTGCTGCACTCTTGGTTACGACACTCCCGGGGGATATGCTTAGGATAACTCTCATTTTCTTTACAAATCATTATGAAGGGTTTATGAGTATATACTTCCTCAAAGAAAACATTTTTATTATTATGGATTATATCCATAAATAGTTCAATTTATGTTAAGTGTTTTATAAGTATGGGATTATGTATTTTGATTCATAAACTGATCTAGTGTATTCCATTGTTTAGAAATGGCGCCCAGTAGAAGGAATGAGAACTCCAGAAATGCACATGATCCAAAGAGAAGGAAGGATCATATCTTTCATGGTCTTAAGCTAGAATTTATAAGAGAAATAGTCTCCCATGTATTATCATCATATGAAGAAATAATATCATGTGTTGATAAGATAAGTAAAGAGTTTACTGAGTCCTATGGCTTTAATCAAGAGAAGAAAAGGATAGAAGAGAGAAAGATGGATAAAGGGAAGAGGGAAAAGAAGAATTTTCCCATATGTGGTAACTGTGGAAAGAAACACCCTGGAACTTGCCTAAAAGGAATGGGAGTTTGCTATAAGTGTGGAGGAAAAGGGCACAAAGTATGTGACTGCAAGGGTAAGAAAATGGTTTCAAATGTACAATGCTTCATTTGCAAGGAGTTTGGACACTACGCGAACCTATGTTCCAGTCATTAGACTATGCCACAAATGATTCTATTGGATAATAATCAAGTTATGATACTACCACAGATGAAGAGGAATGATTAGAGTTCTTATGTCGATTATGTCAATTGAGTGTTGTATCAACAATGTACTTGTTATAATGATTATTGAGTATATAAGGATTGTACTGCAGTACTATTTCATTAAGGACTTGAGATTGAGTGGAACAAAGAAAAGTGACTCAATAGCAGGATAAATTTTTAGAAAATATATGGTTGAGAGAAAGATAAACCATAATATGGTTCTGATACCGAGTTAGTGATTTTAGAATAATACATGATTGATTTGGATAAATTATATTGGATATTCTTGACTACCTTGGAACTGATTAATGATCTGTATATTCCATTATTGTTGGGGTTTAAAAAAATTTTAGATTGATGAAGTATATCCATCATTCTATATGGAATAAGGGAGAATGAATGTAATCAATAAGGAATATGGTAATACATGATGAAGGTATTCATATGCTATTACGGGGTAAAAATGATCTATATTATGTTTACCTTCCTTATAAATGTTGGACTGTGAGTTTGGACAGAATTATTTTGGATAGTTCTAGTTTGGATTATTTTGGATTGCCATAAAAGGAAAACCCGGAGGTCGGGCGACAACCCGTCGCGTCCGGCAAGGCTGCGAGACTTGAACACGCAACCGAAGGGCGACAAGGGTGTATCACCTACAACTGGCCCACGAGATGTCCTGGATTAAATAATGTAGTTTTTATTAAAAGATCTTGTAGATGAATTATAAATTCGTTTATTTTGGAACCCTATACGAATAGTGTAAATAGAATTTTTTTACAGTCTATTATCTTTTAGAGTGAAAGATGAGTTTGTGGTAGAAATTTATTAATGGATAAAACTCTAATTATAAAGTAAGTATATCTCTTTATGATCTTAGCCAATCTCATAAATAAATTCCTCAACATTAATAAAAGGAACTTAGAACAAAAATGTTTTCCTAGATGGTACCTGAAATCATCACTAATTTATGGCTTTGGGATTTTTGGCCTTTTCATAGCCATGTTCTCTACCACTCTCCATCAGATAATTGATGGTTAGATTTCTCTTCCATATCCATATTTTCCTACATGGAACCCTAGTATGTGTTATTTTCGGTAATCTTCATACTTTCCACTCTTTGTTTTAAATAGAGGCCTCATTAATTCATTTTTCGATGTGGGATTTCAACTAAGATATTTTGAAACGTCAAAAATGTGTTATCCCAATACCCTATGTGTTGTTGAACCGATGGTATTTCAAATCATCATAGATTGATGAGTTTAAGGACCTCAATTTTATACTTGTTTGTGATTGATGACCTCAATCACTACCTATAAATATTTACGTTTTTCCTCCAATTATATGTCTCTAATTGCCACCAATGTTCTCCTAATCGAGATCATAATTTGGTGGTGACCCTTTCATTTCTCTTTTCCTCATATTAAGACTAAATTTTAGTAACCCAATTTTTGATGTGGGTTTTCCCACAAATATATTTTCTATTTTCAACCTTTTATTTTCGAAGAACAATTTCAAATTGCGAGGACACAATTTATTGAAGGAGGGGAGAATGTAACACCCCAAGATTTCATAGTGTGTTATTTCTTCAAAATAATAAAATAACTTGCACTACACGCAACACCGAGTTCAAGCACACCATGACTTACCAAACAAGCCATTCAAAAGAGGTTATGAATAGTATTAACTAAATTTTAAACTTTATATAATCCTTATAATTTCAGAATCCATATTATGAGTTTCTTAGACATAATGTAAGAACAAATTCATTTTTAGTATTGCACTTTTACCAACTTTTAATAGTGAACCCATTTTAAATAAAATATTTTAAACTTTTTGAGTAAAGGGGGACATCAAAAAAAAATTTAAAATGAAACATCTCAAGCTTCTACGGTACGCTTCTCTTTGATTAATGCGATAGCGTGTGTTGTACGCAACACCGAGTTCTAACAACCAATCAAACTAGCCGTTATGAATAGAAATACCTACTTTTTAAAAATTATATATATTTTATATTTCAAAATGGACTTCATTTTTGGATTCGGAAAATCTAATTTAGCCTAAGGTGAAATTTTGGTACTTTTCGGATAACTTTCATATTTTGATGAATAGTGAAAATTACTAAATTTTAATTAAAAACAACTTTTTTAATCAAAATAATTAATAGTGATAAATTATTAATTTTAGTAGTTTTAAAGTATATTTAGAATATATGTTTACCATTTAATATAATGTTGGTCATTGGACATAATTTTACAATTAAACCGAACATAAACAAGTGTCAATCTTTTGATAGTTATTATCTCTTAAAAACACGCTTTTTATTTTGACAGCGGGAATTAATTTTAAATTAATTTCTGACAATTATGTGTTTTGAATTTAGGAAATTGGATTCCATATTTGGAATCAGGATGTTCATATTTTGTAAATAGGTAACTTTTATTTTTACACATTTTGAATAATTACTGCGGTAAATATTTTATTTACCATGGTTAAAGGGTAAATCCGGTAAATAAGGGTTAAAAAAAATAATATTATAATAATAAAAATTACCCTAAAACGTGTCCTAACATTATTGGTGGACACATACCCGACCATGGGCATCCTTGGGTCGATTTGGGGACCCCTTGGAGCCACTTGTATGTGGTAGGGACACATTATATTAATAAAGTTAAAATAAAAATAAAAATGGCACAAGCTTACATCTTTTAGAAGAAAACTTTTTACATAGGTTTATACATGTTGGATTTTCGATTATAAATATTCATTAGAAAGCTAAAAAGATTTACTACATAATGATAATTTATTTCTAATTTTTAGACATCAAATAATTTAAATTATTAATGAGACAATAATGATGCAATGTTTACCTCATTAATAAATCATTTAAATAAATAAGATTATAATGATTAAAATATCATCTAAAACCTGTCCAATTCTTATTGGTTGATGTTATTTAGAAAATGAGTCATCTTATATTCGACCTCAATGATTTGTGGACCATTATAAACCGAATATAATTATATTATAAAGTAATACTTTCACTCTTTCCTAAAGAGCCCCTCCTCTCCCTTATAAAAGGAGACCACTTCTACTCATTCCTCACACCTCTCAAGCCACTTGGCTCGTCCAAACTCTGCCCAAATACTCTCCCAACATCCCTCACTACAACCTAAAGGCCTTATTTTGATCAGAAAGCCCACCTAAGGAGCCCTTTTGATCAAATCAAAAGGAAGAACCCGAAGAAGAGGTAATGTTTTCACCACCCCTTTTCAAGTTCCTTTCTTCTTACACTTCTTCTTTCTTTGTTCTAACCATTCTAAAATAATAACTCCAGTATCTCACATATACTGTGATGTTATTATAAATATGGTACAACCATATTCAGTATTCTATCCACCCTTTGAATAACATGTCACCATACGTGCGTACGTACGGCTTACCGTCTCCACGTCGTGGTGTAATTGTTATTCAATATATTATTATTTGGATGGGTATAATAATGATGTGAAACTAATGTAAATAATAAATATAAAATGTTAATTATTCTGTATATATGATATAACATCCATTTATATATTATTTTAATATCAAAAGAATGATATTGTCGCTCGTGCGTACGTACGGACTACCGTCTCCACAAACGCGATAAGATTCATTCTCCATCGTATCCATTCAAGTATAATTATCATTTGATGATTTAAAAAGGATGTTTAAGGACTTGATATCATTCTGGATATGAATAATATACAACCTATCCATTACAAACATGGCTTACGTAACAAAACATATAAAATAAAACAAGTAAGTTAACACCCGAAACAACGATAATACTAAGATATTATCATGAAATCAATATTAAAAGATCATATATGATATCATATTAATATATATGATTCTTGTATAATTTAACAACAATTATTTCACTATTATATAGGAGGTTAACCTACCCCAACCAAGTAAAAGTACAAGGTAAGGGATTTTCTTATCTCACATTCAATTCCGTGAGATTTCCATTATTCGCCACTAAATTATTGAAAGTGGTGTATTGTGTACTGGCATTTGATATATATTATCATGATTATCTTTATATTCATGTTATTCTGTAAATAGTTAGGTGGTTATTAACTTTTGGCCATACGACTCAGTTGATTAACGTGGTAAGGGGTTTTCATCTCACTCTTTATTCCCGTGAGAATCATGCCATATTGCCACCATTACCTTTTGTGTGGTGTATGTACTGCCCATAATTATATTCTTTGTGTAATACACTTTAATTTAGGGGTATTTACATATTCATTGTATGATACCTCTTTCATGGGTTGTATGTTTCATAAGTTACCAAATTGGTAAGGGTTATTTCACAATCTCTTCATTACCCGAGGTTGTTTATATGTAATAATCTACTGGGATCTCTTTATCATCCACATCCATGTTTATTCAAAATGTATTTCAAAACATTTTTAGTATTTACAAGAATATGGGTTAAAGTCATTTATACCCTTGTTTTACTTTTTATAAGAGGAATCTTTCCGTCGTTTTCAAAACAAGGTCCTTCTTAACCTTTTCGACAAAATTAAGGTAAGAATGTTTTTTTTACTTATACGGTGAGTGTTGTTATTTTCCGCCGTTATAAAATCTTCAAAGATTTCCTTACAAGCTTATAAGAATATTTTCAAAGAAAATGTTTTATTTTATATGACTCTTAAAGGATTCTAAAAATATAAAGAGATATTTCTCTAAAAAGTGTTTTGATTTCATCTATGTCAACACCCTTTGATGGATTTTACGATTATTTGAAGTTGATTTATTATGATATAAAACTTCCATATTGTAATGAAGTTTTGTGATATGTTTGACTGTGGATGTGCTATTTATATAGCATTCATGGTTTATGAGTAAAGTATTGACATTTCGTATGCTAGTTCCAAAAATAATGTTTATGTTATGTTTCAACCTTTACTTCATAAGAATGTGTTGGACAAGTATGTTCCAGGTTGGGGACTTGTTAAAGTAAGCCCTCCAGGTTGGGGACTGGTAAATGTAAGCCCTCCAGGTTAGGGACTGGTAAAAGTAAGCCCTCCGGTTTGGTCTCCGGTTATTAGAGGCACTCCGGGTTGGTGTCCGGTTATTAGAGGCACTCCGGGTTGGGTTCCGGTTACAGTTAGCCCCAAGGACTTGGGACGAGGCCTTGACAAAGAAATTAATGTTCAGCATTATGCATTCCAACATTATGAAAATGGTTATTGATTTTTTCATGTGATTATTTGATTAGTAGAATATCCATGTGAATAAGTAAATGGCATTATTTCATTTTATTTATGCCATACCACGTTGAAAGTTCATGTTTGAAAGGCTTTTGTTTTAGTTATAAATTGCCTTAAATGTTTATTATTATTTATGAAGGTTTCCGCTATATTGTTATCCTTACTGGGCATTTGAGCTCACCCCTTTTCTATGTTTTATTTTTTCCCAGGATGTGAAGAAGTAAATTATGAATGACCTGCAGGGATATTATGTGGGGATATGAGTGTGGATTATGGAGACATTTTGTTGTAGTAGTAGTTTTTAATTTTATGATGTAATGTAAAACTTATGAATATATCTAGTGTTTCCAAGGCTACTAAACCAATCGGTCTTTCGAGATTTGATCTTTCTTGTGATCATGCCAATGTTATGTAATAATGCACCGAATCTGGGTAACTAGGGTCGGGGCGTTACAGTTGGTATCAGAGGAAGTTTAGTACAAACCTTGGAAGCTAGATTTAGATAAACTCTGATTAGAGCACGTAGACCTAAGATGAACTTTGAGGATTAGTATAGAATAACTTCCTAGAATTTTGGTATTGTAGAGATTTTGTGAGTTTTCCGAGCAATACATCCCTGTCTGGATACGAGCAGGTAGAGGCGGCTCTGGCACAGATGTACCTAGGGGTAAAACCCGAAAACACCGCTTTGAGCTAGACTCAAACGGGAACTGGTGCACGACAACAGGCCTTGCTGCACTCTTGGTTACGACACTCTCGGGGGATATGCTTAGGATAACTCTCATTTTCTTTACAAATCATTATGAAGGGTTTTTGAGTATATACTTCCTCAAAGAAAACATTTTTATGATTATGGATTATATCCATAAATAGTTCAATTTATGTTAAGTGTTTTATAAGTAAGGGATTATGTATTTTGATTCATAAACTGATCTAGTGTATTCCATTGTTTAGAAATGGCGCCCAGTAGAAGGAATGAGAACTCCAGAAATGCACATTATCCAAAGAGAAGGAAGGATCATATCTTTCATGGTCTTAAGCTAGAATCTATAAGAGAAATAGTCTCCCATGTTTTATCATCATATGAAGAAATAATATCATGTGTTGATAAGATAAGTAAAGAGTTTACTGAGTCCTATGGCTTTAAGCAAGAGAAGAAAAGGATAGAAGAGAGAAAGATGGATAAAGGGAAGAGGGAAAAGAAGAATTTTCCCATATGTGGTAACTGTGGAAAGAAACACACTGGAACTTGCCTAAAAGGAATGGGAGTTTGTTATAAGTGTGGAGGAAAAGGGCACAAAGTACGTGACTGCAAAGGTAAGAAAATGGTTTCAAATGTACAATGCTTCATTTGCAAGGAGTTTGGACACTACACGAACCTATGTTCCAGTCATCAGACTATGCCGCAAATGATGCTATTGGATAATAATCAGGTTATGATACTACCACAGATGAAGAGGAATGATTAGAGTTCTTATGTTGATTATGTCAATTGAGTGTTGTATCAACAATGTACTTGTTATAATGATTATGGAGTATATAAGGATTGTACTGCAGTACTATTTCATTAAGGACTTGAGATTGAGTGGAACAATGAAAAGTGACTCAATAGCAGGATATATTTTTGGAAAATATATGGTTGAGAGAAAGATAAACCATAATATGGTTCTGATACCGAGTTAATGATTTTAGAATAATACATGATTGATTTGGATAAATTATATTGGATATTCTTGACTACCTTGGAACTGATTAATGATCTGTATATTCCATTATTGTTGGGGTTTAAAACATTTTTGTATTGATGAAGTATATCCATCATTCTATATGGAATAAGGGAGAATGAATGTAATCAATAAAGAATATGGTAATACATGATGAAGGTATTCATATGCTATTATGGGGTAAAAATGATCTATATTATGTTTACCTTCCTTATAAATGTTGGACTGTGAGTTTGGACAGAAGTATTTTGGATATTTCTAGTTTGGATTATTTTGAATTGCCATAAAAGGACAACCCGGAGGTCGGGCGACAACCCGTCGCGTCCGGCAAGGCTGCGAGACTTGAACCCGCAACCGAAGGGCGACAAGGGTGTATCACCTACCACTGGCCCACGAGATGTCCTGGATTAAATAATGTAGTTTTTATTAAAATATCTTGTAGATGAATTATAAATTCGTTTATTTTGGAACCCTATACGAATAGTGTAAATAGAATTTTTTTACATTCTATTATCTTTTAGAGTGAAAGATGAGTTTGTGGTAGAAATTTATTAATGGATAAAACTCTAATATTAAAGTAAGTATATCTCCTTATGATCTTAGCCAATCTCATAAATAAATTCCTCAACATTAATAAAAGGAACTTAGAACAAAAATGTTGTCCTAGATGGTACCTTAAATCATCACTAATTTATGGCTTTGGGATTTTTGGCCTTTTAATAGCCATGTTCTCTACCACTCTCCATCAGATAATTGATGGTTAGATTTCTCTTCCATATCCATATTTTCCTACATGGAACCCTATTATGTGTTATTTTCGGTAATCTTCATACTTTCCACTCTTTGTTTTAAATAGAGGCCTTATTAATTCATTTTTCGATGTGGGATTTCAACTAAGATATTTTGAAACGTCAGAAATGTGTTATCCCAATACCCAATGTGTTGTTGAACCGATGGTATTTCAAATCATCATAGATTGATGAGTTTAAGGACCTCAATTTTATACTTCTTTGTGATTGATGACCTCAATCACTACCTATAAATATTTACGTTTTTCCTCTAACTATATGTCTCTAATTGCCACCAATGTTCTCCTAATCGAGATCATAATTTGGTGGTGACCCTTTCATTTCTCTTTTCCTCATATTAAGACTAAATTTTAGTAACCCAATTTCCGATGTGGGTTTTCCCACAAATATATTTTCTATTTTCAACCTTTTATTTTCGAGGAACAATTTCAAATTGCGAGGATGCAATTTATTAAAGGAGGGGAGAATGTAACACCCCAAGATTTCATAGTGTGTTATTTCTTCAAAATAATACAATAACTTTCACTACACGCAACACCGAGTTCAGGCACACCATGACTTACCAAACAAGCCGTTCAAAAGAGGTTATGAATAGTATTAACTAAATTTTAAACATTATATAATCCTTATAATTTCAGAATCCATATTATGAGTTTCTTAGACATAATGTAAGAACAAATTCATTTTTAGTATTGCACTTTTACCAACTTTTAATAGTGAACCCATTTTAAAGAAAATATTTTAAACTTTTTGAGTAAAGGGGGACATCAAAAAAAAATTTAAAATGAAACATCCCAAGCTTCTACGGTACGCTTCTCTTTGATTAATGCGATAGCGTGTGTTGTACGCAACACCGAGTTCTAACAACCAGTCAAACTAGCCGTTATGAATAGAAATACCTACTTTTTAAAAATTATATATATTTTATATTTCAAAATGGACTTCATTTTTGGATTCGGAATATCTAATTTAGCTTAAGGTGAAATTTTGGTACTTTTCGGATAACTTTCATATTTTGATGAATAGTGAAAATTACTAAATTTTAATTAAAAACAACTTTTTTAATCAAAATAATTAATAGTGATAAATTATGAATTTTAGTAGTTTTAAAGTATATTTAGAATATATTTTTACCATTTAATATAATGTTGGTCATTGGACATAATTTTACAATTAAACCGAACATAAACAAGTGTCAATCTTTTGATAGTTATTATCTCTTAAAAACACGCTTTTTGTTTTGACAGCGGGAATTAATTTTAAATTAATTTATGCCACTTATGTGTTTTGAATTTAGGAAAATGGATTCCATATTTGGAATCAGGATGTTCAAATTGTGTAAATAGGTAACTTTTATTTTTACACATTTTGAATAATTACTGCGGTAAATATTTTATTTACCATGGTTAAAGGGTAAATCCGGTAAATAAGGGTTAAAAAAATAATATTATAATAATAAAAATTTCCCTAAAACGTGTCCTAACCTTATTGGTGGACACATACCCGACCATGGGCATCCTTGGGTCGATTTGGGGACCCCTTGGAGCCACTTGTATGTGGTAGGGACACATTATATTAATAAAGTTAAAATAAAAATAAAAATGTCATAAGCTTACATCTTTTAGAAGAACAATTTTTACATAGGGTTATACATGTTGGATTTTCGATTATAAATATTCATTAGAAAGCTAAAAAGATTTCCTACATAATGATAGTTTATTTATAATTTTTAGACATCAAATAATTTAAATTATTAATGACACAATAATGATGCAATGTTTACCTCATTAATAAATCATTTAAATAAATAAGATTATAATGATTAAAATATTATATAAAACCTGTCCAATTCTTATTGGTTGATGATATTTAGAAAATTAGTCATCTTATCGTCGACCTCAATGATTTTTGGACCATTATAAACCGAATATAATTATATTATAAAGTAATACTTTCACTCTTTCCTAAAGAGCCCCTCCTCTCCCTTATAAAAGGAGACCACTTCTACTCATTACTCACACCTCTCAAGCCACTTGTCTCGTCCAAAACCTGCCCAAATACTCTCCCAACTTCCCTCACTACAACCTAGAGGCCTTAGTTTTATCAGAAATCCAACCTAAGGAGCCCTTTTGATCAAATCAAAAGGAAGAACCCGAAGAAGAGGTAATGTTTTCACCACCCCTTTTCAAGTTCCTTTCTTCTTCCACTTCTTCTTTCTTTGTTCTTACCATTCTAAAATAACAACTCCAGTATCTCACATATACTGTGATGTTATTATAAATATGGTACAACCATATTCAGTATTCTATCCACCCTTTGAATAACATGTCACCATACGTGCGTACATACGGCTTACCGTCTCCACGTTGTGGTGTAATTGTTATTCAATATATTATTATTTGGATGGGTATAATAATGATGTGCAACTCATGTAAATAATAAATATAACATGTTAATTATTCTGTATATATGATATAACATCCATTTATATATTATTTTAATAACAAAAGAATGATATTTTCGCTCGTGCGTACGTACGGACTACCGTCTCCACAAACGCGATAAGATTCATTCTCCATCGTATCCATTCAAGTATAATTATCATTTGATGATTTAAAAAGGATTTCTAAGGACTTGATATCATTATGGATATTAATAATATACAACCTATCCATTACAAACATGGCTTACGTAACAAAACATATAAAATAAAACAAGTCAGTTAACACCCTAAACAACGATAATACTAAGATATTATTATCAAATCAATATTAAAAGATCATATATGATATCATATTAATATATATGATTCTTGTATAATTTAATAACAATTATTTCACTATTATACAGGAGGTTAACCTACCCCAACCAAGTAAAAGTACAAGGTAAGGGATTTTCTTATCTCACATTCAATTCCGTGAGATTTCCATTATTCGCCACTAAATTATTGAAAGTGGTGTATTGTGTACTGGCATTTGATATATATTATCATGATTATCTTTATATTCATGTTATTCTGTAAATAGTTTGGTGGTTATTAACTTTTGGCCATACGACTCAGTTGATTAACGTGGTAAGGGGTTGTCATCTCACTCCTTATTCCCGTGAGAATCATGCCATATTGCCACCATTACCTTTTGTGTGGTGTATGTACTGCCCATAATTATATTCTTTGTGTAATACACTTTAATTTAGGGGTATTTACATATTCATTGTATGATACCTCTTTCATGGGTTGTATGTTTCATAAGTTACCAAATTGGTAAGGGTTATTTCACAATCTCTTCATTACCCGAGGTTGTTTATATGTAATAATCTAATGGGAACTCTTTATCATCCACATCCATGTTTATTCAAAATGTATTTCAAAACATTTTTAGTATTTACAAGAATATGGGTTAAAGTCATTTATACCCTTGTTTTACTTTTTATAAGAGGAATCTTTCCGTCGTTTTCAAAACAAGGTCCTTTTTAACCTTTTCGACAAAATTAAGGTAAGAATGTTTTTTTTACTTATACGGCGAGTGTGGTTATTTTCCGCCGTTATAAAATCTTCAAAGATTTCCTTACAAGCTTATAAGAATATTTTCAAATAAAATGTTTTATTTTATATGACTCCTAAAGGATTCTAAAAATATAAAGAGATATTTCTCTAAAAAGTGTTTTGATTTCATCTATGTCAACACCCTTTGATGGATTTTACGATTATTTGAAGTTGATTTATTATGATATAAAACTTCCATATTGTAATGAAGTTTTGTGATATGTTTGACTGTGGATGTTCTATTTATATAGCATTCATGGTTTATGAGTAAAGTATTGACATTTCGTATGCTAGTTCCCAAAAGAATGTTTATGTTATGTTTCAACCTTTACTTCATAAGAATGTGTTGGACAAGTATGTTCCAGGTTGGGGACTGGTTAAAGTAAGCCCTCCAGGTTGGGGACTGGTAAAAGTAAGCCCTCCAGGTTAGGGACTAGTAAAAGTAAGCCCTCCGGTTTGGTCTCCGGTTATTAGAGGCACTCCGGGTTGGTGTCCGGTTATTAGAGGCACTCCGGGTTGGGTTCCGGTTACAGTTATCCCCAAGGTCTTGGGACGAGGCCTTGACAAAGAAATTAAAGTTCAGAATTATGCATTCCAACATTATGAAAATGGTTATTGATTTTTTCATGTGATTATTCGATTAGTAGAATATCCATGTGAATAAGTAAATGGCATTATTTCATTTTATTTATGCCATACCACGTTGAAAGTTCATGTTTGAAAGGATTTTGTTTTAGTTATACATTGCCTTAAATGTTTATTCTTATTTATGAAGGTTTCCGCTATATTGTTATCCTTACTGGGCATTTGAGCTCACCCCTTTTCTATGTTTTATTTTTCCCAGGAAGTGAAGAAGTAAATTATGAATGACCTGCAGGGATATTATGTGGGGATATGAGTGTGGATTATGGAGACATTATGTTGTTGTAGTAGTTTTTCATTTTATGATGTAATGTAAATCTTATGAATATATCTAGTGTTTCCAAGGCTACTAAACCAACCGGTCTTTCGAGATTTGATCTTTCTTGTGATCATGCCAATGTTATGTAATAATGCACCGACTCTGGGTAACTAGGGTCGGGGCGTTACATATATAGATGAATATTTTTAAAAATATTATCATAATTAATTTAATATAAAAATAATAAACTCATATAAAGAGGGTTTTGAGAAAAAACCCGAAATAATGAATATTTTTTTAAATAACAGAAATAAAAGACCTCTTTAGAAATACGAAAATTTTTATTTTAAAATTGTATCCTTATATAAAGACCCAGTTTTTTCCTTTGATAGAAAGGGTTTTTAAATAATACATACAATATAATTTTTTTAAGAATAAAATATAATTTCAAAAAAAATCAAATTATAAGTTACCTTAAATCAAAATTATATTTTTTGAAAGGTAATCATAAAAACACTACTATAAAAGCAATCACATTAGATGAAGAGGGTTCTGAAATAAATCCTAAAGTCATAAATTGATTTATTTTTTAAATCCTAAAAATGGAAGATCTATTTAAAAATATAAAAATAGTACCATTAAAATATTATTCTTATATAGAAAGGGTTTTGAAAACCCTAAACAAAAATATTTATAACTAGACACCATGAAAATAAATGAAATTTAAAATCATTCTGGGAATGGATACTGCTGAAGCATTGAAATTATGGCATAGATAAAATAATAAAAAGGGATCCCGGGTAGGATTTTTTTTCAAATAGCTAATAGGAAGTATATATATATATCATAGTAGTAGTAGATTGGATATATTATCAATGGTAATTTTTAAAACAAGTATATTGTCACGAACCGTCCACTAGGGCCCGTATCGTGACTACATCAAGCCCGCCTTCTATAGGCCAGGGGCTAGCGACAAGTTCCAAAGGAATATTTCCCTAAAAACAGGGAAGGAATTTACTTTATAAAAATTAACACACACTACCAGTGTACGAGAGGAAGAAATCACTAAGTAAAGTAGTATAACAAGTGTGTTGATAGTATAAAGGGTCCGACAATACAAGCCCAACAAAAAGGTACAGCTACAACTGAAGAAAGTACAACTGAAAATGACAAACACCTGAATGGTGAAAGAAGCTCCTAGATCGTCCTCCGGGTTCCTACCTGAAGGGTAGGTAGAGATGTCCTCCTCAGCACTCCACATCTATTGGTCTGCTCCTTGTACCGTCACGCCGATTGGTCCACCTCCGAGTACCATCCAGTCCTGGCACTCTCGGCCTTCGTCAACACTGTCCGTCGTCTGCATCCAACTCAATGAGGTGCGGGCATAGCCCGTGCATGGGTGAGTATAACGATAATTAGTAGGGACCCCGAGACCCTCAAGGTATCATGAAATCCAACAAGGATAAAATATAAAGTATGACTTTTCTATTTGAGGGGCCCTATTGGGTTTTACGGTATCACCAACCCAACCATACTCGAACTACCTCCAAACCCAAAGTGGATTATTCCAAAAGAACTGTCTCATAAAAATTAATCCAACGTAGTTGACGGCACGTCAATCGGACGTCCGGTCTTTAAGTTATAAGTGTTTCCGCTCTGAGGGCCCGGATGATTACGGGATTGAACCAATCCAGCTATACCCAAACTTTGTCAGAACCTTGAGTTTAATATATCTAAACGACCATATCGATCCACGAAATCCAACACAACTGACGGTGCATCGATCGGAGGTCAATAGCACAAGATATGGGCGAAAAACCGATAGTAGCCCAAAGTGGAGGGTCTGGGTCTGGTCCGACCCGGCCCAACCCACCCTGGGATGGCCCGAACTGGGTTAACCCGACCTGGGTCTAGTGTCAGCCTGGTAGGGAATGGCCCGGCGCAGTGGCTGTGGCCTGGAACACTCTAGAACAACCCGGCCCACACGGCTGGCATCCCGGCCCGCAGGGCTGACGGCCCGGCCCGCGCACATGTGGCCCGGCTCGGTATCCGGCTGCGAATCATGCGGGGGGTGGGGGGAGGGGTGATGCCCCTAGTTTTGTAATGGTGGCACCAAGAGATGCCGCCACTCCAGCCATGCCTGCCAAAGCCGGCCGGTTTTTCCAGCGCGAGCGGTCTGCACTGGAGGGCCGCGGATCCTCCGCACACGATGCCCTTAGGCACCGTAGTTCCTTCTGCCTGGTCGGCTGCTGAGACGGACGATTCGACCCCCGAAGTGGCCCGACCAGTGCGGGCCATGGTTCTCCATATCATGGTTCCAAAGGGGTGCCACGGTTCTTCAGCATGGTAGGATAAAGCCGACCAGTTATTCGAGCAGGCGGTCAGTGGATGCGGGCTGCTCCTCCTCCGCACAGCACCTGCAGGTGCCATAGTTCACCAACTCGACCGGAGACGGCCGGCCGGTTCCTCAGCCCGATCAGCCACAGTTGTTGGCTATTACTTTCCTCCATAAGGCCAACGCGCGGCCGCCGCTTCCGGTCGCCGCCGCCACCGGTCGCCGCCGCTTCCGGTCACCGTCGACTCTCCGACACCGCTTTTGTTGCAAAAAAACATGGATTAACTGAGGGTCGTCGGGCCGTGTTTGTTCGGCCAGTGCCCTCCACATTGGGCGATATAAAGAGGGAAAGATGTTTCCGAAGTACACATCAAGAATGATTTTATAATTCCTATTCAATTTAAAATTATACAAACCCCCTACCTCGATCTCAAAAATGTTGCATGTCGACGAGCCGCGGAAGACGAGCGTTGCGGAGGTCGGATGTCGCGGATTACGGATATTGATTATGTTGATGTCGGGGTGCTTCTGAAGATGAAGCAACATCTTCTCCCTTGTCATGGAGGAAGAGGAAGGTAGACACATCATCATTCTTCGGTGGAATTGGAATTCTTCGTCGAAGAGGTCGTCGTTCATCGTGGTCATCACCGTTCTTCGTCGAGAGAGAAACACTATCCTTGAAATTCTCCAGAGCCTCCCCAAAACAACAAAATCCAACCCAAAAATAATATCTAAGGATATTATTTTATTCTCAACATGAATTTTTCAAAATTCAAACACTTAAATTAATTAATTAATTGCGGATCAGTTAATTAATTAAAGGTTGTTGGCCAAATTAATGGAGGGAGGTGGAGAGTTAGAATTAAAGTGGGGAGGTGGAGAGTTAAGAGAGGGGTTAAAGGGGGATAAAGAGGGGAGGTGAAATGGTTTGGGTTTGTGTGGGCCCCACCACACTAAATCTTCTCATGGGAGGTTATGTGGGGTGTTAGACCCAAATACAACTCCTCTTTGGAGGAGATAACCACCATAAAATAAAAATTAAGTACACATGATTCCAGGCTCACCGTGCCTCGAAATCAGGTGCCGTATGAAACTGCGGACTCGTAAAATTACAAATAATTTAAGAAAAAAAATTCCTTGAAATTTCAGAGTCTTTAAAGTACCCCCACCTCAGGGATTTACATCCCCATAAAGCTATAACATACACTAGGGAAACAAAAATGGGTACTGAGCAAGCATTTGGGCCTCCCGCTCCAATGTGCTCTCCTGGAAGTTCTTGTGTTGCCAGAAAATGTGCACAAGTGGAATAAACTGTCCATGTATGACCCACTCTTATCGATCCTCAATCTCCCCTAGAACCTCCGTGAAAGTCGGCTCGTCATCGATGTCCAGCTCCCCGTGGTCGATGATGTGGGATGGGTCATGCACACATCTTTTCAGCTGAGATACATGGAAGACGTCGTGCAACCGATAAAATTGAGGTGGAAGGTTGAGGCGGAAGGACACCTTGCCTACTCTACTGAAGACATGGAAAGGTCTGATGAAGTGCGTAGATAACATGCCGCCCCGGAAAAATCTCTGTAGACCTCATCGAGGTGAGACCCGTAGAAAGACGTGGTCACCATCTGCCAACTCAAGTGGTCTCCATCTCCTATCGACATAGGACTACTTTCTGTTCTGTGCAGTCTTTATTTTCTCCTGGATGATATGCACCTTCTCTGTCATAGCCTGCACCATCTCTGGTCCTACAAGAGCAGCTAAGATTTCCCCTTTTCCAAAAAGAGAAATATGGTCTCATCCCCTAGATGAACCACATCCTTTGCCTAATACAGTCAATCCTGACATGAAATGTACAAATTCATGCCATGGACAACGTCGTAAGGCCTAAAAGCTACTATAAAGATATCCAAACGTCACTCTCACATCCAAATTTTGAGTCACACTATCGGCATCATTGTGTGGTCACTAGGTCTTGTTTAGTAGGAATCTCGAATGTGACTGTCAAGTTAACAGGTTTAACTGAAACATCTTAGTATTAACCACAGAAAAGGAAAGAAAACAAACATCACCAAGACAAGTGTCTTTTATTACTGTAGCTCAAAGTAAAAAGACACATAAGAACCACAAACAACAACATCATGAAAGCAAGAAGCACCCATAACAATGGCCTCCATGGCTGGAACTAGTCTCGCTCCTGTCCACCTGCTTCCGGAGCTCCATAGTCGTATGCTTCAGCTGCCTAAAGCTATGCTCTCCCATGTCCACTTGTTTCCTGTGGTCAGGGTGGACCTCTTAGTGGTGGTGGTGGCAACACCTCGAAGCGTCATCCACCACTAGATGCACATCCATCTCCTCTTCCATGGTCGCCTTCTCCTTGCGAACCGTCTCGATCAAACCTCTACCTCTGCCTGGGAGGTCCTTCATCTATCTGCTGATTGTCTACATGGAGGGTCGGACAGTCACGTGCCATGAGACCAAGCCCACCACAGTAGTAACACTGTCCGCTCTTGGAAAGTCTGTCTCCACCCTGGGTGCCACACACACACGATCCCGAGTCATGAAGTTGACCACCTGTGGGTCTGTTCCTCTTGGACCTCTGCGTCATCTATCTACAACTAGCTGTAGAAGACTCCACTGCATGCCGACTAGTAGTGGGTCCCGTTGCTGGAGGTTTCTCAGCAAGGAAACTCTCCACTAGGAGGTATTTCTCCAACACCCCAATCCGCGTTGCGATGTAGTGAGAAATAACTGAAGCTCTGATCTCTCACCTGAGCCCCTACTCAAATGTTCGGGTCCTGAAGATCGAGTCTTATACCATAAAAGTGGAGTAGCGTGAGAGGTCAGTGAAAATCGCTGAGTACTACACCACCATCATTCTACCCTGCGGTAGATGCAATAGCTTCTATATACACACTGCTCGAATGGTGGCTGGGACAAACTCCGCTCGGAACAGACTCCCGATGTTTTCCTAGAGTAGCGTCGCCTCGTCATGCATATGGAGAATCAGGATCCACCACCTACCTACTAATTCCTAAAGGAGGTTGGAAGAAAGGATCACCATGAAGTCAGCTGGTTTCCCTACCAATATAAAAATTCACACCACAACCTCCAGCCAATCCTCAACCGCCTGCGGGTCCGTCTCTCCCCTGAACCTGGGTGGCCTCTGGCGCTGGAACTCGTGCAGCGCCCTCAAGTGGCATCCACTCTCTGCTGCTGAGTCTGGTGGCATCGGTGGCCCAATGGGAAGTGGTACCGCTGGTGCCTCCATGGGTGCCTCAACTGGAAGAGGGCCCAGTACTGGGGCCTCGTCGCTCGGCGGCCTGTCAGTACGTACAACTCTCTGGGCTCTAGCTAGTTGTTCGCCGGGAGGCATCGAAAGAAATAAATGTGACACGGTCAAAGACTATACCTGGTGAGCTGACATGGTTTGAGCTGACATAAAGGAAACTTTTGAAAACACACACGCTATCAGTGTTTTCTTGGCCTGAGTCGGAAATCGGAAGTCAGGGTCCTGGTGTATGGATACGTCGGCCGCCAACACAAACACTGGACTCCCTGAACTGAAAACAACACTTAATACTCTTAACACTATTTCATTACAAAAAATAAATATCAGAGCCCAAAGTTCTGTGGTATAACTGACATCCTACGATACCAATTTGTCACGACCCATCCCCGGGGCCCATATCGTGACTACCCCAAGCCTGCCTTCCATAGGCCAGGGGCTGGGGACTAGCACTAAAGGTGTATTTCCCTAAAAACTGGGATGGAATTGCCTTTATAAAATGTAAAACACACTACCAGAGTACAAGTGGAAGCAAACACTTAGTAAAGTAGTATAACAAGTGTGCTGAAAGTACGAAGGTGCCGGAAATAGAAGCCCAATAAAATGGTACAGCTACAATTGAAGAAAGTACAACTGAAAAAGAAAAACAGCTGAATGGTGAAAGAAGCTCTTGGATTGTCCTCCAGGTTCCTACCTGAAGGGTAGGTACAGATGTCCTCCTCATCACTCCGCGTCTATCGGTCCGCTCCATTTGCTGTTACGCCGAGTGGTCCACCTCTGGATACCACCCAGTCCTAGCGCTCTCGGCCTCCATCAGCGCTGTCTGTCGTCTGCATCCAACTCAATGAGGTGCGGGCATAGCCCATATAGGGGTGAGTATAACGATACTCAGTAGGGACCTCGAGACCCTCAAGGACTCACAAAATCCAACAAGGATAAACCACAAAGTATGATTTCAATGGATAACTGTTACTTAGGTATATGCCCATATATGTATATCTAAGTTATAAAGTAACCCATCTCATTCATGAGGAAAACATGAAGGTCACTGTCTCAGCCAGCTACTAGGTCTCAGCCAGCTACTAGGTCTCTGCAATCTGCTCGTTCGTCACCGGGAGGGTCTTCTCCACGAGCCCCAAGCCGATACTCCAAGTGTCACAAATTCTCATGAAGAAGTATCACAAAGGACTTCCTCATCATAGTGGTCTCAACGCAATAGATTGTGTGTCCATCGGATGCCCGGTCTGTTAGTTATTGTCTTTTCTGTTCTAGGAGCCCGGTTGGTTTTTAAGCTAAAACCAACCCGACCATACTATAACTATGTACAGAACTCAAGTGGATTGTTCCAAAAGAACTGTCTCATCAAAAGGAATCCAACATAGTTGACGGAACGTCAATCGGACGTCCGGTCATTAAATTATAAGCGTTTCCACTCTGAGGGCCTGGTTGGTTATGGGATCGAACCAACCCGGCCATATCCATTCATTGAAAAATACTTGAGTGTGATATTCCTAAATGACAAACTCGATCCAAGGAATCTAACATAACTGACGGTGCATCGATCGGAGGTCCGTATCTCAAGATATGGGAAAAAAACCGATAGCAGTCCGAAGTGGGGGGTCTGGGTCCGGTCCGACCCGGCCCAACCTACCTTGGGTCGGACCGAACCACGACGACCCGACCCGGGTCTGGGTCCGGCCTATGCAGCTAGTGGAATGACCCGCGCGCAAGCGTCCCGACTCGGTAGCGGGCCACGGCTAGGCCAGCTGGCCGAGCGCGATGCGGGGGGGGGGGGGGGGGGGGGGCTGCCCCCTCTTTTGTAACGGCGGCGCTGCCTCCCAAGCCCGGCCATCCAAAGCCCGCCAGTTTTTCTGGTGCGAGAGGCCCAAAAGGGCGGGCCGCTGATCCTCCACACGCGGCGCCCTGAGGAGTCATGGTTCATTCCATCCAACTGGCTGCCGCACTGGCCGGTTCGCCTGCCGAAGTGGCCCACCCAGCGCGGGCCGCAGTTCTCCGCAGCGTGTAGCAAAGGGGGCGCCGTGATTCTTCGGCCCGACCGGCTAAAGCCGAACAACTCTTCCTGCAGGCGGCCAGCGGATGTGGGCCGCTCCTTTTCTGCACGGCACCTACAGATGCCACGGTTCACCAACTCATCTGGCCAGTTCCTTAGCCCGAGTGGCCGTGGTTGTGGGCCATAGCTTTCCTCCATGAGGCCGACACGTGACCGCCACCTCCAGTCACTGTCGCCTCTCCGACACCACTTCCATCGCCAAAATAAACAGGGATTAACAGAGGATCACTAGGATGTGTTTGTTCGGCCTGCGCCCTCCGCATTAGGTGATATCAAGAGGCCAAGACGTTTCCAAAGTACACATCAAGAACTAGTGTACAATTCTTATTTAATTTAAAATTATTCAAACCCCCTACCACGATCTCAAGAACGTTGCACGTCGACAAGCCGTGGAAGACGAGTGTCATAGAGGTCCGGTGTCACGGATTACAGACGTCGATTCTGTTGACGTCGGGGTGCATCCAAAGAGGAAGTGGTGTCTTCTCCCTTATTGCAGAGGAAGATGAAGGAAGACACGTCATCGTTCTTCAGTGGAATCAGCCTTCTTCGTCGAAGAGGTTGTCATTCTTCTTGGTCATCACCGTTATTCGTCGAGAGAGAAACACTATCCTTGAAATTCTCCAGAGAATCCCCAACACAATAAAAGCTATCCCAAAAATAATAGCTTAGGATATTATTTTATTCTCAACATGAATTTTTAAAAATTGAAACACTTAAATTAATTAATTAATTGTGGATCAATTAATTAATTAAAGGGTGTTGGAAAAATTAATGGCGGGAGGTGGATGGTTAGAATTAAAGTGGGGAGGTGGAGAATTAAGAGAGGGGTTAAAGGGAGTTAAAGAGGGGAGGTGAAAGGGTTTGGGTTCGTGTGGTCCCCACCACACTAAATGCTCTAATGGTAGGTTATGTGGGGTGTGGGTCCCACCTCAAAATCCTCTTTGGAGGAGATAACCACCATCAAATAAAAATTATCTACACATAATAGTTATTATTATTTTTTGACGAAAATCCAAAAATTAACTTCTCCTCTTGAGCAAACACAACTGTGGTAAATGTCACTTTAAGAGAATACTGGCATTGTGAGTTCATCGGTGTGCTCAGATTTCAATTCTGAGCAACGGTTCAAAAGATATAAAAACCCGCACGTACGTTTACTGAACGCACCCGAACCAAACTTCATAACTTGATTCCAGGCTCACTGGGCCTCGGAATCAAGTACCATCAGAAACTTCGGACTCATAAAATTCCAAAGAATTTAAGAAAAATATTTCCTTAAAATTTCTGGGTCTTTAAATGTACCCATTTTAAACCATTAATAGAATCCTATGGGTCTTGGAATTTCTTGGTGTTTGTCATACCATATCATATAGAAGTATGAGACATGTAAACTAATTTCCATTATTTTTTGTCTATATATATATTTCTATATCTTCATTTTTGAAAAACCTGAATTTAAATTTGATCATTCATATTTATATTGACACGCATTTATATTTGTTTTTTATCCTCACCAAGATTAATCTGGAAGGAATGTACTTCCATTGCTGAACAATATGACCAAATACCTATGAAATGTTTTTGTTTAATAGACTGAGTTATATGGGTTTTTCACATAGGGAAGAAAATAGTGGAGGTTTGGGGTTTTGAAGTGTACTTTCTGTAGGTTTTCAACACAAGAGATTCCTTGCATCCTAAGTGGGAGAAGAAGAAAATGAGGTTTTCCTAAGAGGTTGAAGGTGATACATAAGGTGATGGGAAGGTTTCTATCCAGCATGTAGAGAATGATGTTTCTTTAGGTGATTATAAGGTAGAAAATGATTATATAAGATGATATTCATTATAAGAGTTAATTTTTAACGTAGATGAGGAATACACATTCTTTCTTATCCCATTCAGAACAATTGTTTAGTTGTGGTATTTTATATATTATTTTCCCTGTAAAATAACACTCAAGCTGATTTATTCAGTTCAAAATCCAAAAAAACATTCACACACCAACAAAGTGACCATCCCACCTGCCTGACCCCTTGTGTGCCTCCGAGTGCACTATACACATTGTAGTTTCTATGATCATTCCTATCCAGAAGTCACTCACCACCCATGCCTCTTGAAGGCTTCTTAGGATGGACTTTACCAATGGGTCTTTCTTTCTTCCTACATTAGGGTTGAAGGGTTTTCCCTTATGGATTCCGAGTTAGATTTTTTTTTAATATTTTAACATAATTTTAAATTACTTAAAAGAGTTCAAATACGAATTTTATAATTTTTATCTCTTTTTATAAATACATGTACTTACTTAAATAATTATATAGAAACTAAAATAATGTTATCTATCTACTTATCATTTGATATCTATATGTTTCCTATTAATATTTTAACGTAAATTATTAACAATGACTATTATTATTAAATATTATCACCAAAAGAACAAAATTAAAACTATCCAAAGCTTATAAATATTTTAATTTCAAAATAACAATGACTATACATATTAAAATAGATGTACTCTTAAATAATTAATAAACACTTGTAGTTTTTTCATAAAATTTTGGTTTTTAAAAGAATATTTAAAATATTTGTCCACAAATATAAACATTTAAATTTTTTATTTCAAAATTATATTTAGTATTTTATTTTTATTAATATTTAATAATTATCTTAGTAATAATAGTTTATTAACAATATTTTTAAATAATTTTTTAACAAAATAGTTTTAATTTTTTTTTCACAAAAACCATAAAATTTTGTAACTTATAAATATAATTTATTAAAAATTTTCAATAAAGGGATTTTATAGCCATTTATATAAATAAATAAATATTAATTCATTAATAAAATAAAATAATATTTCTCATAAAATAAAACAAAAACAACATTTTATTTAATTTAAATATTAATTTATAACCATGCCATCTTTTAGAAGAAAACAAACCTTAATTATTTTAAAAATAAATCCATTTTAGAAAATTTATTTAAATGAAAATTTGGTTTAAAATTTTTTTTTTGGATGTTACATTCTCTCCCTTAAATGAATTTCACCCCCACAATTATTTCATATTACTTAAGGAAATTCTAAATTTCCAATTTGAAAATTAATATAAATATAGATGTTAAAATTATACACACATATGTTTCACCTAAATACCCAGAACCAAATAAGAATATTTATATTTCAAAAATTATCCTTACATAAATATTTATTAATGTCTAAAGTTTTCTAAATCAGTCATTGGGTACCAATCATGAAATCCTTAGAAACATTCTTCTCTATCTAGTAACAAATACTATATATATTTGTTAAAATAAAATAAAAATGAAATATATATAGTCCTTGATAGATATAAGGATATTTTCATTCCAGGTTTTCGAGGATTAGGAAAAATTAACTTATATTAAATCCATTGTCACCGAAATTATATATTAAATATCTATTTGGATTTACTTGTTCTAACTCAATAAACAAAGCCGGACACCTTGGTAACTTTTGTTGAGAATGTGAAAATTATTTTAAAATATATGTTAAGAATAAAATTTACAAATTAGTTATTCTAAAACTTGGAGTATTATCCTTTTATAATTACTATTAAAAAACGTTTTTGAAAACAATTTCTTTAATAGAAAATATAAACCAATTTCTAAATACTTTTCCAAAATATAAATCTTTCTATTTCGAAATATAAAACCATAGAAAATTATTATTAAAACCATTCATAATACATATCTCTTTAAAAAACCAACTAAATTTAAAAATTAGATTCCATTGAGAAAATATGAATATCTCCTTTCAAATATTTTAAAAATAATATCTTTTTATAGATTAAATGATACTTGGAAATAATTAAAAATTAATGATTCCACTAATAATATCACCTTTAGGAAAACATCCCCTTGAGGAAGTGCATTAACATCCCATTCCTCATCAACTTATTCAATACACTAGTTCTATTAGTTAATTTGTAAAAATATTATTTCACGTACAAAATTTCATAGAATAAATAAGATTAAGGTATTTCTTGGAAAATAGTGTTTAGTTTAATAATTCCTTATATAAAATCATTGTAATTACATAACATAAAACGTTTTAAAATATTACCTAAAATCAATTAATTATTTTATTTAAAAAACTATAGGATCTATTTGAACATATAAAAATTATATTTAAAATACACTTCATTAATATATTTTTTTGAAAACAAAATACATAGTTTTGAAAATAAATTTTCTATTATTTGAGAATAGTTTTTAGAAAACCTAACTTTTTTAAAAACACTTCCTATTATATAAGATTTTTTTTAAATATAATCACAATACCTTTTCTTTAAAAATAATCATCTCACTTGAAGCAAGCGTTTTCACATAAAACCAGAAATTATAAAATGTTTTTATTGAAATCCTAAAAAGAAAATTTCTCTTTAAAAATCTAACAATAGTAATTTTAAAATACAAACCTTAAATAAAATCAATGTTCTTACATTTAACAAAACAGAAATATTTTTGATATAATATATGCAATAATATTTTTTAGTAGAAAATATTTTCTAAAAAATATTAAATGATAATAACCATTACATAAAATAGTGGGTTTGGAAATATAACAATAATTTATTTTCTGTAAAAAAACTCCCCTGCAAGAAAAGGGTTTTAACATAAAACATGGTATCATAAAATGTTTTAAAAATTATGTTAATATAATATATCTTTGAGAATATGAAAATTTTAATTTTAATATAGTCCCCTTATATAAAAGGGATTCAAAGACCATAAATTAATAATCATTAAAAAAAAATTATCTAAAATCCAAACCAAAATTAAAATAGACAAGGCAACCGACAAACATTAAAAATGATGGTATATAATAAAAATATGAAGGGGGCTTGGAAAATTGTTTTTTTCGAAGGGGGGATAAGGAAGTCTCTATAAACATGGGAGTTTGGATATAAATTTTATGTGATTTTTGAAAATGTGTATGCCTATTTTTCAACCACGAACAAATGACTATGTGCCTCAGAACACCATGGTGTTTAACCTAATGGATTACAAATAAAATAAGGTGTTTTAGTGAAATTTCCATTATTTTTATTTGTAGTTATTTATATTTATATATTTCATTGAAACTGGAAAATATATAATTTAAATTTGATCATTCATATGTATATATATAGAGAGAGAGAGTTAAGATTTTTTATAATCTCACTATAATTATTCATAAAGGAAAGGTCCTGCATTGATGAACAGTGTGTCATAAAAACTATAAATAATTATATTTAATAAAATAATGGACATGGTTTTATTTATATGGATTAAATAATATTGAAGGTAGGAGGTGTTAACATGTAGTATTTTAGGTCATCCATATTGGCGATTCTTTGCATTTGAGGGAGATAAAAATAAAAGGAGATCAAAATAGGAGTTTAAATGTAATGAAAAAGGTGATGAAGGGGATTCAGTTTAGTTACTGGATGAAAAATATTCTTTGAGTTATCAAAAAGTTGAGAATGATCAGATCATATGACATTCATCATAAGCAAGAGTTTTTATCATTGGTGAACAATACATGTTCTTTCTCATCCCACATCAAATAGTGGTTTGGACAAGATCTTTGATATGTTATTATCATACTAAAGGCCAATGAAACCGAAGAACTGGGGTCGACACCCAAAAAAACATTCAGGCACTGATATGGAGATGATTCGACTCATTCATCCCCTTTGGTGACTCCATATGAACTATGCACCATGCTGGAAATATTCCCTTTCCTATCTTATATGCGCTCAATAGCCATGATGCTCATGGGTTTCTTAGGTTGGCCCTTCCATGTGGGTCAATATTTATTCCCACATAAGGTTGATGGGATAACCCTTATGTTTCCCTTATCAGCCAAGTTTTCTTAAAAGATATTTTTTTATTTCTTTAGAGACTTAAAAAACTAAGTATGAAATTTTTTTAATTGTCTATAGATACATTTACTTGTAAAAAATATTATCTATAATCTAAATATATTTGTACTAAATAATTCTCATTTGATATGTTTATATTCTTTATTATTATTTTAACATAAATTATAAATTCAAATAATTTCTAAATATTATCACTAGAGTAACAAAATTTAAATCATCCAATGCTTATATACATTTTAAATTGAAAATAATATTTGAAAACTATTAATTTACTTATTAAAAAAAATAAAAATTTAAATAAGTAATAAACAATTTTTTAATAAAAAATTATGATTTAAAAATAATATTAAATACATCCTACAACAAATGTTAACATTTAGGTAATGGACCGGACCTCTCCGGTCTATTCCCTTTTAAAAATGTGGTGTTAGAGGTGTCTTGGGGGATTGAGGCGGCTTGGAGGTGCGTTTGGGTGGCCTTTTTAAAGAAAATTGGAAGTCATGTAGCTTTCACACGGTTGGCGCACGGTTTGTTAAACTGTGCGGCCATGTCGTGCGTAGCTGGCCTTGATGGTAGTAGAGACCGCATGGGAGGCTCACGGTTTGTCTAAACTGTGCCACCAAACCATACGAGCTAGGTGGCTAAGGCAGTGGTGATCCCACGGTTAGCGTACGGTTTGTCTAACCGTGCGACTAGTCCGTGTGGGCACTTAAAGTTAGATCCTAAATTTTAGGATCTTGACCATTTAGCCTTTATCTTTCTTGTTTAAGCCCCTAATCGGCAATAACTCGGGATTACATTTCCTTGGAGATAGAAGAACCTCTCCCAAGCGTTTGGAGGCGATCTAGAGTCTTCTCTTGGAGAATCGAAGCCGAATTCTTGAGGAATGTGGTCGTACTTCCTCGTTCTTGTTGGTTTCATATATCTACTTAGATCTAATCCTTCTCTTCTCTTGGTGTCTCTGATCTACGCCCGTTATGGGTAGATCTAAGTGTGTGGATGTCATTGTGAAAAGTCTTGGTCTTGATCTTGCTAGGTGGAGAAATCTAATGCAGGTATTCGGAGAATCAACTCGGGTTCCTTGAGCGTTCTTCGACCGTGGTGGTTTTCGTCAATAACCCTTGAGGTAGGGGATTCGTGAATCTCCCTAATTTTTGTGTGCAGTTTTAGAGTTAGCATGATTTATCCCTTTGGATCACAATGAAATTGACCTAATTAAATACTTGAACCAGATTAAAAGAATTGGTTTGATCTCTTGTGTTGCTTTGTACCATGATAACAGATTACCTCTTGATTTTCTAGATAGTGTGGAATCTATTCCTCGCTTGTTAGCTTGTTTTTCTTGAATAAATTGATAAATAACGTAAAGCCGGAATTAATTGATAATTAATTATCTTAGTAGAAAGAGGCATGAAGAAGAATATAGTTCTTGTTGTAATTTGATGTTGATTAAGATGTCATAGTAAGCAAGTTTAATCCTTGTTATAGATTACTGTTTTGGTTCATGATGTTGGAACCAACGAATTGAATACGTTAATTCAAGATGGATTTACGAACTTGATTGATTGAATTCCCTGAAGGGTTCTGAGTTACCCTCTTGCTTGTAAGGATGAATGCCTTGTGGTTTGGAGCCATGAGTGCTGATTATGAATGAAGGTTGGATTCCTTGTTAAAGGGATAAGAGCCAATTTGATGTGATGTTTTATTTCCATCTACTTGTGTTGTAATGTGACCCTAAGGGGTGTGGTGATATGTGGAGGTAGAGAGGCCTTGTGGTTGTGGCAGCAGATGATGCCTAGAGTGGCGAGATGAATCAGTTTATGCATGTGGGTGTCAGGGAGGACACCAGAGATGATGGAATGGGATGGATGTGATGGCTGTATGTTTGGTGGTTTAATTGATTGATCATCTACTTTAATTTTCCCCAATTCTCAAGGAAGCTGGTCTTGCTTACCCTTATTCTGAAGGAGGCAAAAACACGCGGGGTATGCCACGTGCTTTCCATGTTTGGACTCTCGAGGGGGAATGGGTCTACGCTCATGCTACAAGCGGCAAAGACTCGACGGGTAGTAAATCTACTCACAGTGTTGAGCCCTCTTGTATTTAGTAGCATAAGAAAGCTTATCTAGAATGCCTGGGAATAGGGGAAAGTAATTATGAATTGAAATTCTGAATAAATGATGTTAACCCATAGGGTTGGAATTCACTAGAACATAATGAAGTGGTTGTAATTTGAAAAAGGGAAAGTGGACTTTGGGTGTGATGAAAATGATGATGAATGTGGGTTGTTCATGGTTAATTAACGTGAAAATAATTAATTAATGTAAAGTAGAATTGATGAAAAAGGGAATGAAGTAACTTAATGAAGTTATTTAATCGGTTTTGTGCTTATAGGATGCCTAGTCTTAGAAATAGCAGTCCGGAGTCCGAGATACTTTAGCTGCAGTTGAGGCTAAGACTAGGTTATGACCATTGTGTGGTTGTGGGTTACATATATTCTGTAAATTTTGTGTTTCTATATGCTACTCCACCCTGTCGGTAAGGGTAACTGACACCCCGGGGATTCTGTGCCTTGGGGGGTGTTTTCCCCAACATTCCGATGGGAGGATGAATGGATGAGTACACCCTTTGACCCCGCTCTCTTCTCTTGGTAGATATTAGTGATGTGGGAACAACAGTTAGTTTTCCCCATATATGTGTGTAGAGGAATGTAATTGATTGTGGTTATTTCCACACATATATTTTGGATATAGTATCCTATGGACTACTATAGGTGTAATGTGTATAGGTTGTGATGGCTTGAGGATCCTTACTCGGCGTATGAGCTGTAATGGCTTGAGGTACAATACCTGATGTATGATACAAGTTATGCGGGCTATGGTGGCTCCCAGAATCTACATGGTTACTTTTGGTAGTGAGTATGGTGTGGAGCTTAGAACAAGTGTCTGTGGGCAAGCCTTTGTGGTGCATGTGGTGCAGATTGTGGTGCTTAGCCCTAGTTTATACGGGTAAGCTTTTGGAGAGAGATGCACATGATGTATGTCGTTGTGGAAAAGCGGAAAACCAGTGGGGATGTAATAACAGTGTACCCTTGATATTCTTTACTATATGCTATATTCTTGTATGCGTTACTTGGTGAGAGTAGCCATGGCGAGGTTGGGAACTTAGTATACCTGTTTAGGTGACGAGTTAGTTTCACTTGTTGTTCACTGGGCTTTATCAGGATTTCTTTACTTTTGCATGAGAGGATTAGAGGAGGATCCTATAGAGTATACTGTTATACTCACCCTACGTATATATAAAATGTTTTTCAGGTCACTTAGAGCATGTTGGAGATCATGTTGGTTACTACAAGCTTGTGGTTGGAGGAGCTGTTCAGGCTAGCGGTCACTGCCATTTTACATTCTTTTGGGTTCTTGTAGTTTTCCCTTTCAGTTGTTGTACTTTTTCATGGTATTTCATATATGTACATGGGTTTCTTTTATACTTAAGTTTGGAGTTGGAGTTGGTCGGTGTTTATTCTATATCTCTCTTTCGCATGTGTTCTCTTAGAGGGTAATGCCTCCCATTTGTGTGTTTACTATACCCTCGGTGCTATTCACCAACCTGGGGCCTACTAGAGGCGGGACTCGGGGGTCATTATCTCTCTTCTCACATTGCTGGCCCAGGAGGGGTACAATATTTGGGGTGGGGGTCATAACAGAGTGGTATCATAGGTCTGGTTGAGGGATAGGATGGGGATTGAAGTTAGGCACAGGTTAGGTTGCATGGGTTGGTAGGGAAATGGTGTCATTCATGTTTAGAAAGTGGGGTAAATAATGGAGACCGGCAGAGACATAGGAATTTAGCCCCCCCTATGATTTGTTTCATGTACCTTTAAGTTTACAGTGGGTACTAAACAAGGTGATTCTAGTTACAGGGTAGAGACCTAAGAAAGGATCATGCATCATTCTTCTTTGTGCCTGTGTTTTAATGGGTAGAACTTGGGATTGGTTAACCTAAAATGAATGAAAGAAAAAAATTAATTAATTAATGATGAGTCTTCCATATTCTAGTCTTAGGAGCTCTAAGTGTTTTTATTTTGTAGGTATGGCTCCAGGTCGACGTCCTCGTCAGGTTTGCGTAGAAGATGTCCAAAAGGTTGTTCCATCAGGTCGTCGTAGGTTAGAGGTTGACGAAGATGAAACTTAGAGGAAGACACTCCAAGAGTTTCAGCGCCAATGTCATCAGAAGTACGAGGGCTCCGTTTTAGATGTAGTCACGGACGACTGGATGGAGGAGGTCGAGATCAGTTTCAGTTCGATTCGTGCTCGGAAAGAGCAATGGGTATCCTCGGTGGTGACTATGCTGCGTTGAGTAGGGAGGAAGTGGTGGCTCTTGTTCCTCGAGGATCGTGAGGAGTCAGTGATCTTGTAGAGACCTGAAGCTTAACGTACATAGACATTACATTACTTTTGCGGAATACTTATTACATAACAAAAACACACACACAAGGACCGTAATAGTTTAGTGTCTTTGGAAACTCGGAATATAATCTTCAAATCGTGGTGAAAGATCTTCAACATCTCCCATAAAGATCTTCTTTTTTTAATCCTAAATCCTTTATTTATATCCTGGAAAAAGAAAACATAAAAGTGTGAGCTCAAATGCTCAGTAAGGGTAAACAAAAGAAATATCAATCACGTCATATTCATAAGAACATATCTTTTGGAAATCTTAACCTGCAAAAGAGATCATAATTTCATAACATGGGATAAATCATAGTAGTGAAATGTAACCCCAATAATTATAACATAAAACATGAAATGTTGTGTCATATACACATAATCATAGAGAATAATTTCTTATTAGTCACGACTCATTGCCAAGACTATCTTAGTGGACAAAGTCCCTTTTTGAACCGAGTTCACTCCTCGTTTCAGTCCTGTTTCACTGAACCGGTATAACCTACCGTTCCAGCCATGTCTATATCATGAGATATAAAATCTTTACCCAATGAATTGTAGGGAGATATAGGTCCCACCCATCTCTTAATTATACCATTCTTATGTGTGCCACAAAATCTTAAATCATACATCATTACATAACCCATGTAATAAAAATGGAATTCTTAAACAACATGACATCATAAAACAATTCATATAAGATAAATGAATTCATAAAAATATTTCCATCACAACATAATCAAATCCTTGTAATAATAGGGATAGAAACAAAAACCTATATTATCTTATATGGAAAATAATTTTGATAAAACACTTGAACTCCATTCTTGAGGAAAATATTCTTTCTACTTCAAAAACACTTTTCCTTTCTTAACATGTCATACAATTCTATACTAAAAGAAGTTCATTAAAAATAAACGTGAAAACTTCTAAAGGAATATTCTTGGATATAATGTTTTAAAAATCCATTCATGCCGTATAAGTTAAAAAAACATTCTTCGTACTTTTGTCGGAAAAGTCAAAAAGTACCTCGTACGAAAAATGACAAAAGATTCCTTTCATATCCTTTACTAAAAATTCACCGAAGGGTAAAATTGGATTTAAACAATTGTAGGTGGACGAAAATAATATTACATATTGAGGAAACATGGATTTGGATGATAAAATACACCCTAGTAAATACTAAAGTATAAACAATCTCGGATAAAAATGAGATTGTGATATTTCCCTTACCTTAGGTCCGATTTGTTTCGTATGTGTCCGAACCTCCTGTATAATGATTTAAATAATGTCATTGACTTATTACAAAATCATACTCATTGTTATGATATCATATATGGTTCACTTATGGCTTTATATTACCCGTTCTTTTGTAAATTCCATGTTAAAGGGCGTTTTGGGTAAAATCGTTTCATTTGTAGTCCGTGTTTTGACTTGTAATTATTCATATGATTACTTAGATCATGATTACTTAATTACAGAATATAAAACATGATTTATATATAATATATATTCAGAATATATATATATATATATATAATAGATCAGTAAATGGAAAGAAATACACCATTCATGGAGACGGTAGACCGTACGTACGCATGAACATTGTTTTCTTTTCCTTATTGAGTTGAATGGAATTAATTAGATGACATACATATATATACACATAAATCCAGAATCATTATTATTTCATATATTTCATTATTACTTATTATATATACTTTATAATCATTCATGAATGGTTAACGTGGAGAATGAATCTTATCGCGTCGTGGAGACGGTAGTCTGTACATACGCACGAGCGATGATATCGTTCTCATGATCGTTGAATTGTATTGGAGTGTATGAATACTATTTCAGAATAAATATCACTTTAAAATAATCATATATAGTTATTATGTACACCCTTATACCCATCCAAGTAAGGTGGTGGTGGAAAATGGATTACACCACGGCGTGGAGACGGTATTCCGTACGTACGCACGCGCGGTGATTTTTTTTTCCGTATGATGGATAGATGGTGAAATAGGGTTGTTTCATACTTATAATAACATATCATTGTTTAGTGAAACTTGGTATTGCGTACTACACACGCTATCGAGGAAGGTCGCGATTGCGTGTAATGCAAGGCAAGTCAAGGATGTGTGTTGTGCAAGCTCCTTTTGGTGTAGCGTTCAACACAAGACATTAATGAAATTAAAAAGAATATTTTTCATAAAATCTCGAGGTGTTACATTCTACCCCCCTTAAAATGAATTTCTCCCTCGAAATTCTTCGGGGTTATAAATGGTTTACTATTCGAAAGTTTCTCTAATAGAAACCCACATCGTAAAAAGGAATACCAAAAACAATCTTTAAAAACAAAAGTATGAAATGTAAGGGTTACCCAAATAAACTAATCACTGGGTTTCCACATAGGTGAAAATATGGATATGGAAGAGAAATCTAACCATCATGTTCTGATGGAGAGTGGTAGAGAACATGGCTATCGTAAATCCAGCAATCACAAAGCCAAAAATTTGTGACGATCTAAGGTACCATCTGATTCATCAGATATAAGACCACTAGGACAACATTTTTGGTTTTCAAGATCATTTCCCCAAAGTTGATGAAATTGGAATTAGAAGAAATACTTTCGTGATTTTGGTATAGTCTCATTGTTTGTCGTTCTTTGGACAATTTCCACTTCATCTCTTAAATAAATGAAGTTGAATTTGTCACTCGTGATGTGTTAGCAGATCATGTGATAGAATGATGGGTTATTCCATATGTTTCAAATAAAAGGTTAGAAAAAATTATCAAATATACATAAGTCCATCTATGGTGAGATTAATCATATATGGTTCCTAAAATGGACTTATACTTCATATATCATACTGCTTAATATAATAAAACTAGTTTCTACTAAACAGGGACTTCCTGTAGGCCAGTGGTAGGCGATAAAGGCCAGTCGCACTTCGATTGTGGGTTCGATTCCCACAACCTTGTCCGGCGCGATGGGCTGTCGCCCGTCCTGTAGGTTGTCCTTTTTCTAAAACTACATTACATAAATAATATCAAAAAAAGTTTTATCCTTAAAAAATAATAACTTATGGTTTACATAATCCATTCCAATATTTAGGCTTATCTAAAATACTTCGGTCCAAGCTTATAGTATAAAGAAAACGATTACTTGAAATTTCATCAACCAAGCATGTGTATACCATCATTTATCCCCCATATATCTTGTTATTCACATTCCAATCATGTGAATACCTTAATCATGTATTTTCTTGAAAAATGAATACCCATTAAACCTTAGTGAAAAAATTAATGTTTTCAAAAGTTAACTATTTCCACATACCTAAATCCAAAAATTCTATATAGTCAAACCATGATATAACCTTCTCCTTATATCAGTCATGAGCTCATGAATACTATCAAACATTTAATTTTCTCCTTATCCCTTCATTATGCGCATATCATATACATTCCAAAAATATCTGAATAACCTTTCATGGATACTGGTAACATTAATCATACACTTTCAAAACTCAAAGAAAGACAAAAGTGTAACAATACTTAGATGTCTCTTTATTCCATAGTACCATGAGATTACTTATACAACATTACTCATGATAAACTTGTAATCATTCCACTACATTCTTAAACCATTGACCGAGCTTCAACAATTATTTCATCTCACATATCATTTGTAGTTCCTTCATCATCATCCATATAAATACTACCCATACGACCATACTGATTCTCTTCATGAGACTTTCCTTTAGTGCATTGTTTTGAATAATGCTCGTACATTCCACATTTAAAACATTTAACCATTGTTGATGTCGTAGCAAAACCATTATCCTCATCCCTGGTGTTAACTGAACCTTTTCCTTTTCACTTACTGGCTTTGTGTCCTTCTTTTCCACACCCAAAGCATCTTCCAGTTCCTTTGAAACATTCTCCTTGATGCCTCTTCCCACATGATTTATATAGGGGAAATTGAACTTTCTTTCCTCTATGATCATCATGAAACTCCATCTTTCTCTTATTAGCCAAGTCAAGAAACTTACCAAATTTTAGTTTATTGATCATATTATGAGATTGCTGATTTGGCATAATAATGATGTTTGGACTTCCAAATCCCATTTCATTTGGTCACTCATGAAGAATATCATTACATTTTCTATCATATCCTCTATTATCGTGAATCATCTTGTGTCCAGCCATTTTCTAAAACCCAAACAGAATAGTGTGAGAGGCAAAAATCCTAATAAAGGGGGAGTAACTTCAATATCTAACATCTTTGGTTTAATCTAATATCGTTACCATAGCTCTAGGACTATATCCTATACGTATACTTATCCTTAGGGACATCCCTAGACATACCTTAGAAATATCTCTAGGGATCTCACTAATGTTTTCGCATCCTAGTTTCTAAAGTTTGACTAAACTTTTCCTCTGATACCAACTGTAGAGACCCAAAGCTTAAATTACATAGAAATTACATTACTTTTGTGGAATACTTAGTATATAACAAAAACACACACACAAGGACTGTAATAGTTTAGTGTCTTTGGAAACTCGGAATATAATCTTCTAATCGTTGTGAAAGATCTTCAACATCTCCCATAAAGATATTCTTTTTTTAAAACCTAAATCATTTCTTTATATCTTGGGGAAAAGAAAACATAAAAGGGTGAGCTCAAATGCTCAGTAAGGGTAAACAAAAGAAATATCAATCACGTCATATTCATAAGAACATATCTTTTGGAAATCCTAACCTGCAAAAGATATCATAATTTCATAACATGGGATAAATCATAGTAGTGAAATGTAATCCCAATAATCATAACTTAAAACATGAAACACTGTGGCATAAACACATAATCATAGAGAATCATTTCTTATTAGTGAAGACTCATTTCCAAGACTATCTTAGTGGACAAAGTCCCTTTCTGAACCGAGTTCACTCCTCGTTTCAGTCCTGTTTCACTGAACCGGTATAACCTACCGTTCCAGCCATGTCTATCTAATGAGATATAAAATCTTTACCCAATGCATTGGAGGGAGATATAGGTCCCACCCATATCTTAATGTTACCATTCTTATGTGTGCCACAAAATCTTAAATCATACATCATTGCATAACCCATGTAATAAAAATAGGATTCTTAAACAACATGACTTCATAAAACAATTCATATAAGATAAAGGAATTCATAAAAATATTTCCATCACAACATAATCAAATCCATGTAATAATAGGGATAGAAACATAACACTATATTATCTTAGATGATAAATTTTTTGATAAAACACTTGAACTCCATTCTTGAGGAAAATATCCTTTCTTCTTCAAAAACACTTTTCATTTCTTAACATGTCATACAATTCTAAACTAAAAGAAGTTGATTAAAAATATACTTGAAAACTTGTAAAGTAATCTTCTTGGATATAATGTTTTAAAAATCCATTCATGCCGTATAAGTTAGAAAAAAACATTCTTCGTACTTTTGTCGGAAAAGTCAAAAAGTACCTCGTACGAAAAATGACAAAAGATTCCTTTCATATCCTTTACTAAAAACTCACCGAAGGGTAAAATTGGATTTAAACAGTTGTAGGTGGATGGAAATAATATTACATATTGAGGAAACATTGATTTGGATGATAAAATACACCCCAGTAAATACTAATGTATAAACAATCTCGGATAAAAATGAGATTGTGATATTTCCCTTACCTTAGGTCCGATTTGCTTCGTATATGTCCAAACCTCCTGTATAATGATTTAAATAATGTCATTGACTTATTCCAGAATCATACTCATTGTTATGATATCATATATGGTTCACTTATGGCTTTATATTACCCGTTCTTTTGTAAATTCCATGTTAAAGAGCGTTTTGGGTAAAATCGATGCATTTATCGTCCGTGTTTTGACTTGTAATTATTCATATGATTACTTAGATCATGATTACATAATTACAGAATATAAAACATGATTTATATATAATATATATTCAGAATATATATATATAATAGATCAGTAAATGGAAAGAAATACACCGTTCATGGAGACGGTAGACCGTATGTACGCATGAACGTTGTTTTCTTTTCCTTATTGAGTTGAATGGAATTAAGTAGATGACACACATATATATACACATAAATCTAGAATCATTATTATGTCATATATTTCATTATTACTTATTATATTTACTTTATAATCATTCATTAATGGTTAACGTGGAGAATGAATCTCATCACGTCGTGGAGACGGTAGTCCGTACGTACGCACGAGCGATGATATCGTTCTCATGATCGTGGAATTGTATTGGAGTGTATGTATACTATTTCAGAATCAATATCACTTTACAATAATCATATATCGTTATTATGTACACCATTATACCCATCCAAGTAAGGTGGTGGTGGAAAATAGATTACACCACGGCGTGGAGACGGTATTCCGTACGTACGCACGTGCGGTGATTTCTTTTTCCGTATGATGGATAGATGGTGAAATAGTGTTGTTTCATACTTATAATAACATATCATTGTTTAGTGAAACTCGGTATTGCGTACTACACACGCTATCGAGGAAGGTCGTGATTGCGTGCAATGCAAGGAAGGTCAAGGATGTGTGTTGTGCAAGATCCTTTTGGTGTAGCGTATAACACAAGACATTAATGAAATTAAAAAGAATATTTTTCATAAAATCTCGGGGTTTTATAGATCTCATGTGAGGAGTTTCGAGATAAGTTCAAGGTTGAGTTCCTTTCTTCGACTGCAAAGGCGTCCAGTCGCCAGGAGCTTCTTACCCTTCGACAGGGGAGCTCTAGTGTTAGGGAGTTTGGAATCCATTTCAGGAACCTTCTACGATATGCGTCGGACCTGTTACCCGATGAGGAGGCTTGGGCAAGGCATGTTGAAGAGGATTTTTATCCAGAGATCCAGTGCTAGGTCACCCAATTTATGTTGAAGACATATCTTGAGGTGCTAGCGAGGGCGGAGGTTGTTGGGAGGACTTTGGCCAGTACCGGATCGTCACAAGAGGGGAATTAGCACGATTACTCACGGAGTAGAGTTGTGGTTCGGGGTTCCAAGTTTTTAGGACAGAAGAGTTTCTGTTCTATCGGGGGTAGGTTCCAGCCCATCCCGTCTCATTTCTCCGGAGGCAGCAACTCTTAGAACTTTTCCAACGGACCAGGCGTTTGTTTTTCTTATGGTGGTCATGCCCATCAGCAGCAGGAGTGCCTGACCTTTCAGAGCCGTCATCGTACACTGGGCACTCCGCTCCAGGTTCCTCCTTTGAGACAGTTCTAGCTGAGGCAGCAACAACAATTTGCACCAGCTTTTGATCACCAGATAGTAGATGGGGCAGGCAGAGGATATCCCCATGATGCTCCCCGTCCTCAGATAGTAGAGTGCAGCCATGGTGGTAGTTTTCATCAAGGTCAAAGAGGTCGTGGAGGAGGCCTTGGTCCACTTCATACTCTAGTATTGCCAACACCAGACGAGCCAGATGTCATTCGAGGTACCCTTTTCTTATTTTATACCATGGTGTATGCCTTGTTTGATTCTGGTGTGACACACTCCTTCATATCACTTACCCTTGTCCATGCATTGGAACTTGAGGTAGAGAGGCTTCCAGTGTCCTTGGTGTTGACTATGCTAGTTGGATGTGGAGCTGACTTGTTTGAAGTATGAAGAGACTGTGAGATAGTGTTGGGGAAACACAACTCTTGGGTAGATTTCTTATGTTTACGGATACAACCATATGATGTCATCCTCGGCATGGATTGGTTGTATTCAGTGTAGGCTATTGTGGATTGCTTCATGAAGAAGGTCATCTTCATCGGTGCGGAAGGAGAGCAGGTGGTGTTTTTTGACGAGCGAGATCCTCGGATGGGTCATAGGTGCGTTCTATCCTTGTCGTCCATGATGAAAGAGTTGATGTTGAGTTCTTCAGGGGTTCAGCAGTTGGCGTTTCTTAGGGTCGTGGGGGAGTACCATGATGTCTTTCTAGAAAAGGTTGTGGAATTATCCCCTCGACAGGAGATCGAGTTTGGGATTGAGCTACAGCCAGGAGCATCTCCTATCTCTGTGTATCCATATAGGATGACCCCTTCTGAGTTGTGAGAGCTACGTATGCATCTTGATGGTCTGTTGTGGTGTAGTTTTGTTCGGCCAAGTGTGTCACCATGGGGTGCATTGGTTTTGTTCATAAAGAAGGCCGACGAAAGTTTGCTGTTGTGTGTCGATTATCATCTCTTAAATAAAGTGACAATAAATAACCGCTATCCTCTTAAATGGATCGATGATTTATTCGATCTACTGAAGTGTGAAAGTTGGTTCTCAAAGATCAAATTGCGGCCAGGATATCATCAGATGCGTGTGAAGTATGAGGATATCCCAAAGACTGCTATCCGTTGTCATCATGGGCATTATGAGTTCGTTGTAATGCCGTTCGGTGTGAAGAATGTTCCAGTTGTGTTCATGGGTTTGATGAATGAAGTGTTTTTTGAGTTCCGAGACAACTTCATGGTAGTCTCCATCGATGACATTCTTGTGTACTCCACATCTAAAGAGGGGCATTTAGAGCATCTACGAGCCATTTTGGGAGTTCTTCGTCGACATCACCTATTCAGAAAGTTGCTGAAGTGTGAGTTTTGGGCTCGAGAAGTCCGTTTCTTGGGTCATGTGGTGTCCCAACAGGGAGTTGTTGTGGATCCATCGAAGATAGAAGCAGTTGTGTCTTGGGCAGTCCCCATGATAGTGTCAGAGATGCGAAGTTTCCTTGGTCTCGCAGGCTACTATAGGAGGTTTGTGGCCAATTTATCACGGGTTTCAACTCCTCTAACATCTTTGACCAAGAAGGATCAACCATTCATATGGACTGATCAGTGTCAGGCAGCTTTCGAATATCTAAAGGAGAAGTTAGTAAGTGCTCCAGTCCTTTGTCTTCCAGCTTAAAAAGTTCAGTTTGATGTTTTCTGCGATGCTTCACGTCTGGGGTTCGGGTGTGTTCTTATGCAGCATAAGTCAGTTGTTTCTTATTGGTCTCAGTAGTTACATCCCCGTGAATGCAACATTGCCACCCATGATCTCGAGATGGTAGCCATGATTTTTTCTCTGAAGTTGTGGAGACATTACCTCATTGGTGAGTGCTTTTTTGTTTTCACTGACCATACGATTTTGAGGTATGTTTTCTCCCAGCATGACTTGAATTTACGACAGCATCGACGGATAGAGTTCTTGCTGGAATATGACTTCGAAATATCATATAGACCTGGAAAGGGGAATTTTGTAGCTGATCCGCTGAGCTGAAAGTCACGTAGTGATGCTATGCATGAATTCGGTGATTCCTGGAGAGTAATGGAAGAACTGTCAGCTTTTCATCATGACATGGGATAATTTGGCCCAAGAGGATGTCTTTTTCAGATGACGGTACATTCATCCCTCGTGCAGACGGTGGAAGAGTCCTAGTTTGGGGAGCTTGAGGTGGAGGTCTAAAGAGACCGAGTCTTTTGTGGTGAGGCCCCTGATGGTTGGTCTGAGGATGAACAACATAGAGTGTTGTATAATGGAAGGCTTTTTGTTCTCTTGGAAAAGCGCGAGATGGTTCTTAGAGAGTTCCATAGTTCACCTTTATCGGTACATCCTGGCATGAAGAATATGTATCGATCCTTGAGGAGTCAGTTTTGGTGGCCTAGGCTGAAGCATGCAGTTGCAGATTTTGTGTCTCGATGTTTTGTCTGCCAGAAGGTGAAGGACGAACACTGTGTTCCTGGTGGTCTTCTCCAACCATTAGAGATTCCTCAGTGGAAGTGGGAGGACATCTCAATTGAATTTGTTACAGGTTTACCTCGAGCTCCGGGAGGACATGATGCTATTTGGGTGGTAGTGCATCATTAACAAAATCAACTAACTTCATAGCGATCAAGGAGTCGATCTCAGTGAAAGTTTTATAGAGGCAGTATCTGGAGGAGGTGGTGAGACTTCATGGAGTTCCAAGGATGATCATTTCTGATCGAGATCCTCATTTTACCTCCAGGGTGTGGAGATGTCTCCAGCATGCTTTCGGTTCTCGGATATGCCTTAAAACTGCTTTTCATCCTCAAACGGAAGTTCAGATAGAGAGAACTATCCAAACTCTTGAAGACATGTTGCACTCTTGTGTTCTTGATTTTGGAGGGACATGGATGAGGCACTTACCCTTGGTAGAATTCTCTTACAATAACAGTTTTCACTCTACCATTGGTATGGCACCGTTTGAATCCTTCTATGGCCGGCCTTTCCATTCTTCATTGTGCTGGACTGGGGTCAGAGAGTCATCAATTCTCAGACTGAAACTAGTGCAAAATACAACAGAGATGGTTCAGGTGATTAGTGAGAGGATGAAGGCAGCACATGATCGTAAAAAATCTTATGCCGATCAAAGGAGTAGACCCTTAGAGTTTAATGTTGGGTATCATGTGTGTCTGAAGGTGACTCCCTGTTATGGGAAACAATGGATTGGTCGTGGATGTAAGATTTCTCCCCAGTTTGTTGGGGCTTTCGAGGTGTTAGCTCGTGTTGGAACTGTGGAGTATCGAGTAGCACTTCCCCCTCAGATGAGTCGGATACATGATGTTTTCCATATACCATAGCTACGTCATTATATTCATGATGACTCCCACATCATCGACTGGGGAGATATCGATGTTGATGATGATGCCACCTTTGAGGAGAGACCTGTGGAGATCCAAGAACGCAATGAGAAGGTGTTGCGTGGGTGTTCCATCCCCTTAGTTCGTATCTTGTGGTGACACAGTGGCATGGAGGAGAGTACACGGGAACATGAGTCACAAATACGTGCTTAGTACCCAGGGTTGTTTAATGGTTAACTCTTTCATGTAATGAAGATTCCATATGTGTTTGTGGAACCTTCATGTTAATGAGATAAATATATTCTTTTATTTGGTGGCTTTCTCTCTCTTGAGAGGTATCTCAGTGGGTGGATTTTTAGACCCTGGTTCGTTTTCTCTTTAGATGGGTTTTGGATTCACGAGGATGAGAATGTTTTGAGAGGTATCTGATGTAATGGCCCGAAGATCTCCGGTCCATTTTCTTGTGAACAATTGGTGTTAGAGGTGTCCTAGGGGATTGAGGCGGCTTGGAGGTGCATTTGGGTGGCCTTTTTAAAGAAAACTGGAAGTCCTGTAGCTTTCGCACGGTTGGTGCACAGTTTGTTAAAACGTGTAGCCAAGATGTAAATAGCTGGCCTTGATGGAAGTAGAGACCTCACGGGAGGCACATGGTTTGTCTAAACCATGACGCCAAACCGTGCAAGCTGGGTGGCTAAGGCAGTGGTGACCGCATGGGTAGCGCACAGTCTGTCTAACCGTGTGACTAGGCCATGCAGGAAGTTAATGTTAGATCCTAAATTTTAGGACTTGACCGTTAAGCCTTTATCGTGCTTGTTTAAGCCCCTAATTGGCCCTAACTCTGGATTACATTTCCTTGGGGATAGAAGAACATCTCCTAAGCGTTTGGATGTGATCTGGAGTCTTCTCTTGGTTAATCGAATCCAGATTCTTAAGGTATGTGGCCGTACTTCCTCGTTCTTGTTGGTTTCTTAGATCTACTTTGATCTACTCCTTCTCTTCTCTTGGTGTCTTATATCTATGCCCGTTATGGCTAGATCGATGTGTGTGGATTTTGTTGTGACAAATCTTGGTATTGATCTTAATAGGAGGAGAAATTTAAGGTGGGGATTTGGAGAATCAACCCGGGTTCCTTGAGCGTTCTTCGACCGTGGTGGTTTTCGTCAATAACCCTTGAGGTAGGGGATTCATGCTTTTCTCTAATCATTGTGTGAAATAGTAGAGTTATCTTGATTTATCCCTTTGGATCACAATGAAATTGACCTAATTAAATAATTTAACTGGATTAAAAGAATTGGTTTGATCGCTTGTGTTTCTTTATACCGTGATAACAGTTTACCTCTTGATTTTCTAGATAGTGTGATATCTATGCCTCGCTTGTTAGCATGTTTTTCTGGATGAAATTGATAAAGAAATTAAAGATATAATTAATTGATTATTAATTGCCTAAGTAGAATGAGGCATGAAGAAGAATATGGTTCTTGTTGTAATTTGATGTTGATTATATTGGCATAGTAAGCATGTTTAATCCGTGTGATAGCTTACTATTTTGGTTCATGATGTTGGAACCAACGAATTGAATATGTTAATTAATTATGGATTTACTAACTTGATTGATTTAATTCCCTGAAGGGTTTTGAGTTACCCTCTTGCTTGTAAGGATGAATGACTTGTGGTTTGGAGCCATGAATGCACATTATGAATGAAGGATGGATGCCTTGTTAAAGGGCCACGAGCCCATTTGATGTGATGTTTGATTTCCTTCTGCTTGATATGTGGAGGCAGGGAGGCCTTGTGGTTGTGGCAGCGGATGATGCCTAGAGTGGCGAGATGCATCAGTTTATGCCTGTGGGTGTCGGGGAGGACACCGGGGATGATGGAATGGGATAGATGTGATGGCTGGATGTTCGGTGCTTTAATTGGTTGATTATCTACTTTACTTTTCCCCACTTCTCAAGGCAGCTGGTCTTGCTTACCCTTCTTACGAAGGAGGTGAAAACATGCGGGGTATGCCACGTGCTTTCCGTGTTTATCCTCTCGAGAGGGAATGGGTCTACGCTCTTGCTATAGGAGAAAAAGACTCGACAGGTAGTACATCTACTCACCGTGTTGAGCCCCCTTGTGTTTAGTAGCATAGGAAGCTATTCTAGAATGCCTGGGAATATGAGAAAGTAATTCTGTATTGAAATTATGAATAAATAATGTTAACCCATGGGGTTGGAATTTACTGGAACTTAATAAAGTGGTGGTAATTTGAAAAATGGAAAGTGGACTTTCGGTGTGATGAAAATGATGTTGAATGTGGGTTGTTCAGGGTTAATTAATGTGCAAATAATTAATTAACGTAAAGTGGAATTGATGAAAAAGGGAATGAAGTAACCTAATGAAGTTATTTAACTAGTTGTGTGCTTAAAGGATGCCTTGTCTTAGAAATAACAGCCCGGAGTCCGAGAGACGTTATCTGCAGTTGAGGCTAAGACTAGGTTATGCCCATAGTGTGGTTTTGGGTTACATATCTTCTGTAATTTTTGTGTTTATATATGCCACTCCACCCTATTGGTAAGGGAAACTGACACACCGAGGATTCTGAGCCCTGGGGGGTGTTTTCCCCAACATTCTGATGGGAGGATGAATGGATGACAACCCCCTTTGACCCCGCTGTCTTCTCTTGGTAGATATTAGTGATGTGGGCACAGCAGTTAGTTTTCCCCATATATGGGTGTAGAGGGATGCAATGGCTTGTGGTTATTTCCACACATATATTCTGGATATAGTATCCTGTGGACTACTATAGGTGTAACGTGTATAGGCTATCATGGCTTGAGGATCATTACTCGGCGTATGAGCTGTAATGGCTTGAGGTACAATACCCGATGTATGATACATGTTATGCAGGCTGTGGTGGATCCTGGAACCTACCTGGATACTTTTGGTTGAGAGGATGGTGTGGAGCTTAGCTCAGAAGTCTGCGGGCAAGCCTTTGTGGTGCACGTGGTGCAGATTGTGCAGCTTAGCTCTAGTTTATATGGGTAAGATTTTGGAGAGAGATTTACAGGACATATGTCGTTGGGGAAAAGCGGAAAACCAGTAGGGAAGTAGTAGTAGGGTACCCTTTATATTCTTAACGATATGCTATATTCTTTTATGCATTACTTGGTGAGAGTGGCCATAGCGAGGTTGGGAACATAGTATACCTGTTTAGGTGACGAGTTAGTTTCACTTGTCGTTCACTGGGCTTTAGCATGCTTCCTTTACTTTTTCACGAGAGGATTCGAGAAGGATCCTACTGAGTATACAGTTATACTAACCCTATGTATATATAAACTGTTTTTCAGGTCACATGGAGCAGGTTGGAGATCAACCGGGTTACCACTAGCTTGTGGTTAGAGGAGCTGTTCAGGCTTGCGGTCGCTTCCGTTTTACTTTCTTTTGGGTACTAGTAGTTTTCCCTTTCATTTGTTGTACTTTTGCATGGAATTTCATATAGGTACATGGGTTTCACTTATACTTCAGTTTTGAGTTGGATTTCGTTGGTGTCTATTCTATCTCTCTCTTCCGCATGTGTTCTCTTAGAGGGTATTGCCTCCCATTGATGTATTTACTATACCCTCAGTTCTAGACACCAACTCGAGGCCTACTGGAGGCGGGACTCGGGGGTTATTATCTCTCTTCTCAAATTTCTGCCCATGAGGGGTACATTTTGTGGGGTGGGGGTCATGAAAATTTACCATTTTTTATTTCAAAATTATATTTTGTGTTTTATTTATATTAATAGTTACATAATATCTCTGTAATAATAGTTTAATAACCATAATTTAAAATAATTTACATACAAAAACATCATCTAATACATTTTCAAAAGAATCATTAAACTTATTCATTTATAGATATAATTCATTAAATATTTTAAAAATGGGCTTTTATAGTCATTTTGTGAAGGAAATAAAAATAATTTTATAAGGAAAATAAAATACTATATCTTAGAAAATAAAACAAAAACATTTTTTATATAATTTTAATATTGATTTATATGCAAGAATTATATTTTAAAAAAACAAAACATAGTTGTTTAAAATATAAAACAATCCATTTAATATCATTTATTTAAAGGAAAATTATGCTTAAATTCTTGGGATGTTACAAGTAAATACCCAATCCATCACATGTACTTAAATTAGAGGTAGTGAAAATAGAATATGAATTTCTTATGAGGAACAACCAGTATAGATCTTTAATCAAAGAGATATTGTGGCAAAAAAATAATACTCACCTTGTTAATGTTCTTTGTTGAAATCATAAGTTTTAACAAGCTATGTAGGAACCATGTGATGTAATGAGAGAAAAGTATACTAATATCATCTCATTTGAAAAAGTTAATTGTTAGTGATAAATTTTTTAAATGGGTAAAACATAAAACCCCATGTTTTTAGTATGTATTTCACTTTAAATAAATATTAGGATTTATAGAACACCAAACTAAAATGAAAAATGATTCATTTCATTATTGTAGGAAATTACAGTAAAAACTGAAATAAATTAAAATATAAATAAATGAAATATAATATTTAATGTTACTAAATTAATGAATACACATATATATAATAATACAATAATGATGAAATTAACATCTTCACGATATTCTATAAGAATCATTCCCTAGTTGATTACGATAAAATGAATACATCATGTTAAAAACATAATAAACATCATAGAGAATATGATCAATGATTTTAAATAAGTGTGTAATTATATATATATAATATAATATGACCTTCATATACATATTCATTGGTTTAATGGTCATTGGATATATTGTCATTGGATATATATTTGTTGGGTATATTGGACTTTGGTAAATCATTAGATGGTCCAGTCTTCCATTAATAACTCGAGCCTCCTTTCCACATGTATGTAATATAATGGGTTCAATGGATTTTTTCCACTTATTATGTTGAGGGATGAAGCTTGTCCCTTCAAGGTGCTTGGATGGGGTGTGTTTATATTTCATAATCTCCTCAAGAAAGAAAACTTTATTTTTAAAAAATTAGTTTATTCATTTTGGTAGTTTGTAGGTATTTTCAAATAAAAGTGTATTTATAAAATTTAATTCTTGTCATATAAGTAATTAATTTTATTGGGATGTTATTAAAATCATTTAAAGTCAAAAAAGATATTATTCAAAGAATTATTTTTTAGGTGTTATGTATTTTTATTTTAATAAACAAAATAGATCATTTTAAAATGATAAAATTAATAAAATTTGATGTTTATCTATATAAAACATTTAATTAATAGTCATTTAATTATTAATTAATATGATATAAGATTAAGAAGACATAATGTTTTAGAATTTATATTTCTAAAAAAACAGTTTTTCTATATATTTTTTATTTTCATTTGAAAGGAAAATTTCTCATATATAGAAATTAAAATATTCTGAATGAAGGAAATATTTGTACTCATCAAATTTAAAATAGGAATGAGGGGACACCATATGTTTTTATTTAAAAATTAATACATTAGAAAATAATTTAACTAGTAAAAAATATGTAAGTTGAAATAAATATTTTTTATAATTATATATATATTTAGACATTATAGATATAAGTTTTTATGTTTAATAATAATTCATGCGTTTATTTTATCATCAAAATATTTTTTATGTATTTCCCTTATAATAATTTCAATGTATTCAATAGCCTGGTTTACAAGAAACCCTGATTCAAAATGAACTTTGATATAATATACCAATATAACAGAGTTTTAAATTGGTTGTATAAATTTGAATCACCATATTATAAATAATATGTACAAATGTTTTATTTTATATAATGTCTTATATTAAATCATCATAAATAAGTACACTCTTTTATATGAATGTGTTTGATGATTCATTTTTTAAATAAAAATAATTTTTTAATGAATATTATCAATAATTTATGATAATTTTAGAAAATTTATTTTATAAAAATTATATTATTTTAAAAATCATAATATTAAAATTATGTTAAGGTGATTTGTTTTATTTTTATAAAAGGATTAATTTTTACAGCGAATAGTAAAAAATACAGATTTTATAGAAAACTATATATTCCTTTTAAGAATTTACAATGTACTATAATGTATTTAATTGATATCAAAATTTAATTATATTATTTTTATATAATTTAATCCAATATATGTTATAAAATATAAATTATGATTTTTTATGTAGACATTTTCACACATAGAAATTCATTTTTAGGGAAAACTGTTTTTTGACCAATTATATGGGGTTATTTTAAAAGTTATTTTTTACATTTAAGTAATTTAATTTTATAACATGGATATTTTATTATAACACTTAAGTTTCAAATTTTTTAATTAATTTTTTTTATTATTTCTCAAAATTAATAGTGTGAATAGTATTTTTTTACCATGGTCAAGGATAAAATTGGTTTATCGGGGTGGGGGAGTTAAAAAAACATTTTGTGTGATATTCCTACATAAACATGTATTAATATTATCTTACTACTATATTTAAAACCTATCTTTCCTTACCTTTAAATCCTTAGCAATTTGGATGCAGTTTTCTTGAAAACAGCTTGATTGCATTTTAATCATTAAATAAATTCCAAATGTGTCCCCCCCTTACTTTTAAAAGGACACCCTTTCTTATATTATACAAATTTAAGGAAAAAATTATCATAGAAAATACCTACCAAAATACTTCCCGAATATCGTTGCCCATATCTTATTGGTTATTTCATGATTAAAATCCCATCCTTTTATGGATTAATCTTTAAGCCACATGGGGATTAACTATGAAGTGGTAGGACTCTTAACCAAAAAAATTATTTCTTCTTGAAATTTTTATAAACATATAATATCTTTAGTCACATGATTAATCTGTTATCATAAATATATTTATATTTTATTATGATTATGGATCACTAATTTTCCATATCATTTGAATCAAATTGGAATCAAGAGTATTGCTCGTGTATATGTATACTATTGCCTCCATGTAATGATCTAAATCATTCTACATTACTGTCTCACATAGTACTATGTAATGATAAATGTACTAGATATACATGATATTTATGAAATAATAATGATTCAGTAATGATAAAATATTATTTATCCAATTTTATTAATTTTCATTTGAAAATGAGAACTCTATTCATGCATATGTATGGATTACCCTCTCCAAGAATGGTGTAATTTATTTTTCAATCTATAACTTTTATGAATGATTATAAATATTCATATAATGAATATATATTTTACATATATCATTATCAATAGTCTGAATATGTTGTAAACATGATCAATGTACAATGAAAAGAACTTTATATTAGAAGCTTTCATGAAAATGAAAAAGTTAACACCTAGAAACAACGATTTTTATATGAAATTATAAATAAATGGGTATTGAAATGGTAAAAGTGGATCATATAAAATATTATAAGTATTTAATGATTATTATATATAATTATAATATATTTAAATTTATTTTTTAGATTCTTAGAGTGCTTAAGAGTTAATTTGAACTTGAGTTATGAGTTTTACAAAACAAAATCATTTTATGGGATTATGTGTTATTAAATTTATGATGTTGAAATTATATGATATATCACCATACATTTTCATTATATTTATTATATTCAGTTTATTTATTAAGATTAAATATTTTTATTTCATTTTTCTCTCATTTTGGTCTCAAGATATCAGAGGAATGTTATTAATAAATAAAGAATTTATTTTCCTATTTGGTTAGAAAATATTATATGCTTTCAACATTGTTTTTAATGTCAACCATTGAGTTTTTATTGTAAATTTTATCTTTTCTGAATTTATATGAAATTTTTGAAAGGGAAACTTATTTTCATTTACTAAAATGTACCCTTTTACTAAAATATTAATGGGATTGTAAAGTTAATTTTTTAAAAATATTTCTATATTATTTCAGGAATTTTTTTAAAAATTTATTTCATATGAAAACATACATTTTCCTCAATAAATGTTCTAGCAGTTTGTAAATTAGATTTTTTTTGTGATAATATCATTTGATGTTTATTTTTATCACTTGGGATATGGTTATGTGATACCATATTTATTATTTATCTTGATTGATTATGGTTATAATGGTGAAATATTTATGGAGCCTATTTTATTTTCCATAGGTGAACTGATATTATAGTGATAAAAGTATCATGATCTTGTGGAATACATATGAATAGAGTAGGATTATGTGATGAGTGGTACAATTATATATATCTAGTGAATTCGGTAATGATTAATATTTTATGACCACGAATAGAATATTTGAGGCCATCCCAATCCTAAAAAAGAGGTTACATTTGAGGCTATCATAAATGCAAAAGAGGGTACATGGTGTTGTATCATAATCTTGAAGTAGGTACACAGGTGGTTAGAACAAGCCTAACATATGATAACCATATTACTAGGTAGGTTTAACACAATATTTTCATGAATATGAATGGCCACAATTCATGACACTACTTTATGTTATGAACTTATTCTAATTTTTTTATATAATGGATCATGTTATTTGATTCGTTTAAGATTCAGGTCTTATGATCCATGAATATGTTTTCCATGAATCTTGTTTGTGATCTATGATTTAGTGGGTATAGTGTTCAAAATATTACCTGATGTTATCATACCATTATCCACATTTTATGATTGAATAATCATTGATATCTCCCTTGTTTACCCTTACTAATCATCTGAGATAACCCTTTCTTATTTTTTTCTCCAAGGATATGAAGAATGGTTTTATGTATGATATATCTTATAATGGTTCTAGTTGAGAAGAAATACATCTGATATGATGTAGATATTTTATATACAATTTTTATGTATCCATATTTTCAAAGGCACTAAAACTTTATTCTTTTAGTGTTTATCGTAATTATATGTAATGAAGATTCATCTAATAAGGTGTAATATTTATTTGTATAATGTTTGGGTTTCTATATATGGTATTAGAGAAATGATTAGTTAGTTTTGGAAACTACAATGAGAAAGAGTTAGGAAGAACCTTTAGGATAAGACTATGTATATGAGAAAATCTTATGTTTTGGTAAAGAATGATGTGTGTTTTTACTCAAAAACATATCTTTATATGGATACTAGCATGTAGATGGGATTGTGTCATTGATAAGAAAAGGGGTAATAACTCAAAATGCAGTGGATTGGGTATTAAATCGACCATCAACATTGCATGAGGAGTAGGCGTACGACTACATACCCGGCTATGCACTATTGATTGATATGCATAGGTTAATTGAAAGTTTCATTATGAACTATTATGATGGACATAAATATATAATGACCAAGGATGACCTACGTTAAACCTAATGTGTCATAAATTAGATCATTGGTGTGATGAATTAGACATAATGGGAATTATTTTACATTATTGATGACACTGATTAAATATTCCTAATAGTTAGTAAGACCTTTTTAGTTTTCCAAAGGGATTAAAGATATAATGATAAAGTTGAGGTGGTTATAGTTGTAATCAAATATTGATGTACCATATTTGAGATCATTTATATGAATTACAATTTATCATTAAATTTCTCAAAGAATGTAAATTCATATCCTCAATTATTTAATGTTAAATTAGGAATGGAATCTCCCAATGATACAAAGATGAAATCCGATATCTATGATTCATCTAGGATTGATTTTTTTGGAATATGATTCTAACAAATTATTTATCTACCCCTCTAGTTCAAATTGATGTTGTTTTAGGAATTTATCTATTTAAATATAGAAATACCATATAAATTACCAAGGAATGGAAGCCAGATTTTATATTCCAAACCAACCCATGATCATCTATCAATGTAAATATGAATATGAGTATCGAGTGGAAATTACATCCATTTTATGTCTCTTGATTATTATTAAAAAGAGGAATTTATTTATGTTGGTTAGGATTACAGTCAATATCAATGAAATGGATATTTTATGTGTGTTTTTTGATGTCTTTCTAAAAGAGTTTCCTCATTTCCAAAAAAATTGCAATTTTAAGTTTTCAATATAACTCATACTTGGTGCTATAACAATTTCATAGAATCCTTATCGAATGAACCTGATTATGTTACAGGAATTTAAGAATCTATTCTAGGATAATCTTAATAAGGCACAGAATTTTATATAAATTCTTCCATGAGGTATAATCCATATTTTTGTTACCATGAATGATGGATCAATGTGACTCTTTTTTTGGGAACTGAAGAAGATCATAATCAATGATAAATACCCTTTTCCTTGTATTGATGATTTATTTTATCCATTACGAGGATATTTATTTTTTCCATGATTTTTCTTCAATATATATGCTATCAATTGCAGGTCAAAATTTAAGTCATACCCAATAAAACATTTGATTCGTGGTATGTAAACTATAAATTGATCATTATTTTGAGGATCTTTAATAGTGATTATAATATCTTTATGGATTTAATGAATATATTCTTCATAGATTACCTTGATATATTATTTCATTAAAGAGTCTATTATTATTAATTCTAAGTGAAAGGAAGATCAAGATGATCAATTTATGATTGTATTGAAGACCCTAAAGATTGAGAAGTTGCATTAAAAATTTAACTGGTGTGAAATTTCTTATACATAATGATCTATTTCTAGGTTATTTAATATCATGCCAAAGTATTTTGGTGGATCTATCAAAGATTAGATTTATTGAATAATGTCCCAAGCCACCCATGATGTATTGGATATGAAATTTTATTATCAAAGATGTATATTGTCGAAACTATTTGATAAATTTATCATGACTATCTAATATGCTCAAGAAGTTATCTTAGATGGGGAAAATTATTTTACATAGATAAATGTGATTTTTATGGAATTTTAGAAAATGTTGGTCAATACACTTATCCTCAAACTACTCTATAATATATAAGAGTTTATGATATATAGTTATGCATTAAAGAAAGAAATTGGATGAATCCTCATAAAGAATGATATGATGATAGCTTATGCCTCACAAAAATTGATGTTTCATGAGACAAATTAAATGAATCATGACTGAGATTTAGTAGTGGTAATGTTGGAATTACAGATTTAGAAGCATTAATGGTAATGATAATGGTATTAAATATATATTTATTATGAAAATAGAAATTATATATTCACTTAGAAAGAGTAGATATATACTAGAATATATGGTCAGAGATGATTAAAGACTTTGATTACTCAATAGATTACAACCATATTATAGTAAATTGGGTCACCATTTATTTGATTAGAAAATACCATGTAGGATTATCTATGACAAGAATCACAAAAAAACCAATATTTTTTCGAATTTAAATGGATTATAATTTTAATATTTATGGAAGTTGATAAATCTTATTTTTCTCTGTATCATTCTAATTTTATCATATGTCTTGAAAGAGGCATAGTTTGTGAAAAGATGATAAATCTAAAATCCTTCTAAAATGAAATCCCTTGACAGAAGATTTTGTAACTTCCATAAATCTTATATATCTAAAATTAGTGTTTAACCATATATCCATGTCAAGATTAATTAGTAATTGAAATAAGATGTAGAGATAAAAAAATATGGTTATAAATATTCAAAATTTTAGCCCTAATTTTGATGGAATGATATGGTTTGGGAACCATGTATGTGTCCCATTAATAAAAAATATGAATAAAGAGCTATTTGATGAAACTCAGGGTTTATCATTTTGTAATCATAACAAATGTATGAAGATGTATAGAGCTTTGAAAGTGTATTTATGGTTAGAAAACATGAAGCGAGATATTATAGAGTTTAAATTCTAGTTCTTGATATATTAGAATGTTAAGGTTAGTAGACTAAAATCTAAGGGGATGTTATAATATTTACTCATACTAGAATGAAAATCTGAAAACATTACCATGGATTCTAGCATCAGACTACCCACACCAACTAATGTCCATAACTCTATTTTGGTTATATTTAATCACCATATAAATTTGTCCCACTTAATTTTCAGTAGATAATATTTCACTATTGGGAACAGTTTTAGGATATATATTATGGGAGTGATATGATTTCTTGGAGTACCACATTTTATTTTTTGAGATTGTGATATGTGGTTTACCTCGATGTTCAGGTGAGATCATAAAAAAGATCTAGATAAAATGTTTTATTTCAGTACTATATGCCATCCTCAGATTGATAGTTATTCTAAGAGAACTATTCAAATACTAGAGTATTTTTTGAGATCTTTTTTGTTGTATTTAAATGTGGTTGGGATCTACACCTTCCACAAGTCATGTTTTCTGAAAATAATAGCCTCCACTTGAGAATTCAAATGGATCCTCGTGAAACTATATATAAAAATATGTGTAGAACTCTGAAATGATGGGATGATGTTAAATAAATAAATCTATTGGCACCTGATCAATCTATGGAAATGGAAAATAATTTTCGATCAATTAATTATCACATCATATCAGCTCAATGTCAGTAAAACAAATTATGCTACAATATTTAGTGAAATATGATATTCAATGTTGGTGAAATGGAATTCCTATAAATTTATATATGGAATAAGTCTATTATATAAAAAAATAATGGAAATATGATCCCTATATATATTGATCTCTTTGATATTCTAGATCGAGTTGGGACAATAACTTGTCACATGGAACTTCCACAAAACCTCTCTTGAGTCCATGATGCATTCCATGTATATATCTTGTGTAAGTACATACCTGATCCCTCACAAGTACAGAATAAAGAGTTTTTAACAATAGATATTAATTTTAAAATAAATAATATTCATTTAAAATCTTGGATCAGAGATATGAAGTGCTACGAAATAGGATAATTCAGCTGGTTAAAATTATTTGGGGGAATAGAATATTCCAAGAAGATATTGGTGAACCCAATGATATGATTAAATAGATATATCCATATCTATTTTTATTAGATCGAATGAATCTCAAGGGTGATGTTCAATTTGATAGAGGTAGGATGTAACACCCAATTATTTTATATATATTTCCTTTGAAATAAAATTTATGTATTTTATAGGTGCTTTACAAACAATCCTGAGTCTAAATGATCCATGATATAGTAAACTATTATAACCATGCAATTAAATTGATTTTATGAATAAGAATATTTTTTTTAAATATACAATCCTTTTATATTATTCAAATAAATAAATTAATTCAAAAAAAAAATTAATCAATTTTCAGTAAAGTGGCTTTTTGTTTTAAAAATATGTTTTCCCAAAAAATGGATTTTGTTGCATTTTATGGAAGATATTATAATTAATTTTTGACCAATATAGATTTTTTATTTTATAAAAAGGATTTATTTTTTTAAATCAATATATCAATTTTTTTAAGGTGTTTTTTTAATATTTAAAAAAAGATTATTTTTTTATAAATAATATTTTTTAGATAATATAGAAAACTATCCTTTTTATTATAGTATATACAAAGTATAATTTTTTTTATTTTGACTATAAAATTTAATATTGTATTCTGATGAAAATTAATCCTATTAATTCCATTCAAACCAATATTATGCTTACTCTTGTTATAAATAATATTTGTATACTTAAAAATAGATTTTTAGAAAATTGTATTCAATGCGTTTTGTGGGTTTATTTTAATATTAATTTATTCTAAATATAAAAACTTTATTTTTAAAAATATATTATATAAAGGAAATCACAATTTAAATGTTTGTTAATGATTCCACTTTTATGTTTGGTCATAATTAATTTTAAAAATAGTTAATGTTTGCTACCATGGTTAAGGTTAAAACATGTTTCACAGGGTTTTGGTAAAATAAGAGATAAGAGTTACGTAGATAAGAAAACATATATAATTAAAAATTTTAGACATATTTCTTCCCTATATCACGATACCGTTGAATCATTTTCCATTTGAAATTATTTTTCTTTAATAATATGTTACTATATTTTAATCTATTAAGAAATTCAATGTGTGTACTCTCCCCGAATTAAAAAAGGACGCACATATCATTTACTCTCCACATATAATGACCCACTTATATCATCCAATACGCAAAAAAATAATTTCCTAATATCCTTTCCCATTTACTATAGGTTTTATTTTGATGAAAATACCATTCTTCAAGAGATAAAGGTGTAAGACAAGGAGTTTTCTTAAGGAAGACGTATGACTCTTAATTGAGATATTTTAATATTAGTTCATATTAAAAAATTTATAAACACATTTTATCCATCATAATAGGATGATGCAAATATCATAAATATTCATAGATGTTATTGTGATGCAATAAAAACTCGTTTTAATATCTTTTCAATTAGATGGGAAATGAAATTATTGCAAATGAGTATAGGTGGATTACCACATCCACACAATGATATAAATTATTTTCATTCACCAAATGATGTTGAAGTTTATAATGATGGATTTAATAAATATGTGTGATATTTTAAATTATTAGAGATTCTGTAATTATGAAATATAATTTACATATGTTTATTTTTTTTAGAAAATGAAAATAACGTTCATGCATAGGTACCCACTACCATCTTCATGAACAATGTGATTCATTTTATATCTCTAATGGATAATTATAACTATATATATAATAAATATATATAATATAAATATCATTTTTATAATTATATATATGGTTCAACCATTATAAAATTTTAAGTAATATAATTTCTGAACTGAAGCTTTCTTACAAAATAACATAGTTTAGACACAAAAACAATGATTTTAATAAAAAATTATCAATAAATGTGTGTTTAAATGATTCAGGTGGATCATATATGATATTATTAGTATGTAAAGGTTTTCATTTTATAAATATATGAAATCAAAAAATATATATTTGGGGTTAGAGCCCTTATTAAGCAAGTCAAACATGAAGTAATGATTTTACATTTCCATCTCATTTTTATTGGGATTCTTTGTTGTTAAATTAATAAAGATAAAATTAATTTATAGTTACATAAAAAATATAAGTTATTTTGTTAAATATGTCTATTTATTTATATGTCATGTTTTCCTTTCATCTTTCTCTCTTTTAGTACTAAAGAGACCCAAAAAATGTTTTAAAACAAAACTGACTTTATTTCATACTTTGGTAGATAATATTTTCTTACCTTTACATATTTTATATGATTTCAAGATTGTTTTTACCATTACATAATTAATTTTCAAATTAATATTTATAAATTTAAATGTTTTTATCAACATTTTTAAAGGGGATATTATTGTTATTTTAAAAACAAGGCACTTTTGTCTTTTTACCCAAAATGTTAATGAGTCTTAGATTTTAAATTTATTACATGAATGATTTTTTTTGATTTCAGGAATAATATTTTATTTCAATATCCCATTACAATTTTTAATTTTTACGTCAAAATATTATGATTAAATATTTTATTAAATTTCATATTTAAATATGTAATTTCAAAATGAAAGTGTATTTTCTCAAGAAATGTTCTAGCGATCATAAAAACACCTTTTTTTACCTTGGATAAAATCCTTAGATGTTACTTATGATTTACTATATATATGTATCTATGATACAATCCTTATTATTTATCCTGTGTTTTATGTTTATGATAATTAAATATTGACGAAACTCATTTTATTTTCCAAGTGTTAACTTATGATAAAGTGATAAATGTTTTCATGATTTTTTGGAATAAATATGAATAGATTATGAATATGTGAATGGTGGGTCCTCTATTTACCTATATATAATTGTGAAAATATCTATTTTATATATTAAAGGTTACATAGGAGGTTGTCACAATCCTAAAAAATTGGGTATATGAGAGGTTATCCCATGACTAAATAGTGCCTACACTATAGGGTTTCCCAAGACAAAAGAAGAAATAGATTTGGTTATCATAATAATAACTTGTTATGAGTGTATTAGTTTTCATCCTTGAAATAAGATTTATATAATTTTAATCATTCCATAGTTCATCACAAAATTTTATCATATAATATTATACCAATATTATGTTATCACGAATTATCTTCTTCGATTCCATTATGATTCATGTCTTTTGACCGACATTGATTTATTCAAGTACTTTTATTTATTATATATTATTTAATAGCTATGGTTTTTAAATGTAAACATAATGTTACCATATCCTTATTCTCTTGTTGTGCTTAAATTATTATTTATATCTCTCATTTTTATCCCAACTTAGAATTTGAGATCACCCTTTATTTTTTTTCCCAAGGATATAAACAAAGGTTTTAATTATGATATGTATAAAAGGAGTGATAGTTATGATGAAATTAGTAAGAGACGAAATATTTCTTCAATTGTACCGGGTTTCTATGTATCTATGTTTCTAAATACACAAAACCATAATGGTTTTAACATGGATTATAATGACATGTAATGACTATTCATCTAATAATATGTAATGTTTATGTTTGAAATGTTTGGGTTGCTATATTTCCCAATAAAAGTTCAATACATAACCCAACTAAATCCCATGTGACTCTATCTTTCTACTTCACCAAACTCAAATTTCCAAAGAAATGATCCTCATTATTACCTATAAAAGGAGGTATCTTACAACCCTTAGGAACTAATCATATCATTCGATTAACTATTGAATACTATACTTTTTCCACTACTAAATTCTTATTATAGTTTTTTACTTTATTTTCTTAATAATGAGGCCTAAATGCTTCATTCAGGACGAACTCTCTATAAGAATTTGTTATTCCATCTAACTATTTTTCTAATTATTTTTCAAATATTTGTTTAACTATCATATAAATTATCTATAACTCTATGTCTACACTCTAATTATGTTATATTAAAATCATTATATTTATATATATATGATATTAATATTATTTAACTCTTAACTCTTACTCATTTATTAGTATAATGTGTTATTTTTTGGGTCGGTTCAACCACCTACATCAATGTTGTTATACCTGAACCAACATTTTTATCCTGAATAAGTACCAAAATAATAATAATGGTAATATATGTTATTTCATTGTAAAAGAAAATCATTAATATTATTCTATAATAATAATTCAGAAATTAATAATCATTATAAATAACTCATTATTATTGATAAAACTACACAAAATGTGAAAATAGTAAATTCAATTATTATAATCCATACCCATATAATATATTAAAAAAATATGGGAATAAATAAATCATTTTGATTCTATAAGTACACCATCATTACTAATTAAATAATTATTAACATATTTTCAAAGAATGAGGAACTTTGTCACAATTAAAAATCTTGTAAGAAACTATCAAAACTACTAACATATGATGATGAAAATAAGATATAACCAACTAATAAAGATGCAATAAATGAAAATATATGAAAATTATAAAATTAAACATATGTTAATATGTTTATGAAATTAGTCATTAATATGGGCATGTTTATTGTTGTAGAGGCCAAAGAACTTTTGTGGTTGTTAGGTGTAAAAGTAAGTGATTATTTTCCAATCATACTTTGAAATCAATATTTTTTATATGAATATTCAATATCTAAAATTTTATATTATTTCTCTACAAAATCCATCAATTTTGTTCACATGTTTTAATTTTTAGGGTTTACAATTCTTCTAACCATTTCATCTCATATTAGTTTATAATTCACTAGAAATGTTTCTTAAAAGGGGAAGCGACCTTATCTTTTTCTTTCATTCATAAATCATTTTCTTCTTTTAACATATTTTTATATTATTTCATGGATATCATTATCCTTTCTTCTAGGATTTCCCAAGGTCATTTTTTATTTAATTTATCTTTATTTACAATAATGTTAAATGATCCTTTTATCTACAATTTACCCATATAACTTTCTCCCACTATTTTCGTTGGATTTATTTATTAATATATCTTTACAATTTTTCATGTTTCTCAAAAGTAATTTTTATTTAAGTTAAATAATATTTTTAATGTATTTTTTTATAAATTATTTTATTTTTAGGAAAATTTATCAAAATATAATGGTATTTCTTCTTATTTAGTAAGAAATTTTGTAATTCACTTTTAAAGTGTTCTTATCTATATCTATATCATTTTTTATGTTTCACTGGGGACACATTTAAATGGAATAAATAACCATATTTGTCAATATGATTAATTTTCAGGAATTACTATCATTCTTATGAGTGTTATTTAATTTTCATGGATTCTTTATGCTTTTATAGAATTATAAATTCTTTCATGTTCATGTAGGTTTCATATATATAGTTTTTCATAATATGATAGTTGGGATAGAAACTATATATATCCCTAATGTATTAGTTAATGAATTATACCTCATGAGTCGACTTGTAAGCGGTGATGAGTGAAGCCAATCCAGATAGTTTATTTTAATTGAGAGTAAACCCAATCCACTAGGTTATGGGACTTAGTCCACTATGTGAAGATGGTTTATGTTGCGATACATGACATAAAAAATTATTTTTTACACATACTGTTTTGCAAAATTTTAATATTGTGATACATTCCAATATTTTGATTCATGGTTTAAAATTATTTCCAGATACTTCAATATTTATGTGCCTCATTGATCGTACCACAATTCACTGTTTCATTTTCACCCTTACTCCGCTGTGCTAAACATATTTTGAATTTAAAATTATAAAAATATTATCAAATTGTGCTTCATGTTTTATTCAATAATTTTGTGTTTATCACTATTAAATAGAGAAATGTTATTTGTTTTGAAAATTACAATGTAGGTGGAGGTGATTTGGAGGGCCCATGATGAAGTCCTTGAAAATGGGCCAAACTGCACAGGATCCAAGAAGTTCAGTGGACTCAAATTCATTCTGATACTATACCGTGCAACCAAATGGGCTGATATTTTGTGGGATTGTCCAAAACTCATTGGTATACAACATTCATTTAATAACTCAAGAGAGATTCCGCCATTAAGGGGCCCATCCGACCTGATCTGTCCAGCACACCCAATCTGCTCGAGGTCAAAGGTTTTGTGCTGTGATCTGTCCATATCTCATGCTCCACTTTTTGAAAAGATGCCAAACATTCGGTGGCTATATTCAAGACGTGGGGATACAACCTTTTAGTTTTCCACAAAACGTTTTAAGACTTTCTGTTAGGCTAAAACAATGTGCCAAGTGGTTTTATAAAGTCTGTGCGCCCAAAACCACCTCCCACATTTCTTATAAAAGGGAGCCTTGTGATCCTCATTTGTAAGTTAGACCAGGAGGCAAAGCTCTGGTATTTTGGAAACCCAAGGGAGTACTCTCATCATCCAAGAAGTTCTGGAGTCCCCTATCCTCATAGGGGGATCAAGGATGAAGACAGAGTTTCACCCGAGCGTCCTCCTCCTCACGATGGCGAGGTAAACGGTGGGCGATCATTTCGAGGGAGCTACACTTACTTGGGAGGGAGTTCCAGAACTTGTTCTTCCACTGGATTTGTATAATTTGTGGGTTAAATATTTTACTTATGATTAATATCTATTCTCTTCTCTTATGAATGCATTTGTGTGGTTTAATTTAAGTGAAACACTTTTTATCTCAACACCGATTGGGTTGAGATTTCAAGTGGGGATCTTGGTTTGTTCCGATAGGGCAAGACAAGAACCCTATTAATATCACAAATACATAAGATTTCAGTATGTTTTGGTAGCCTTAACTCTATTATTGAGATCCAAACCTTGACAACGTGATTGTTTTGTCAAGGGTTGGTGCCTTGTGCAACATTTTAAGAGGCAAGAGGGGAATCAAGATCTTGACAACCCTCAAACAAAGAATTGAACAAAACCATGTCAATATTTTCAGAACAATGAACTATCCAAGTTGTGTAGTGAACTTGAAATGATCTCATTTATCACATAATTGTAAAACACCTCTTTTATTTTTCAATTATTAAACTCTTTAAATCAATTCATTTTCTTTAAACTGTTTTAAAAAATACCCCCATTTTTAGTCCCTTTTATTAAGAACACATACTCTAAACCTACCAACGCTCCTTGATAGATGAACTAGAGTCTGCCCTAGACTATATATCATCCTCAAAAAACATAATCAATTTGACGTTTCATGACAGCACGGTCAAATTTTGGCGCCGTTGCCGGGAGCGCTTTGAGTTTTAGTGCGTGTTTTTGATAAAGTATTTTTAAATTTTGTGAATATTTGTTTGTTTTTTTCTACCTTTTTATTTCTTCTTGTGTTCTGATCCATATCTTGTGTAGGTTATGTGCATGATGCGTTCTAATTCGGGATACTTACCACCTTTCGAACCTGAACCAGAGAGGATCCTACGTCAGCGACACCGAGATGCACAAGACCCCCTTTTGAAGGAGGACACACCACTCGAGAGTCTTCTAAACCCATCTTCTTCTGGAACCAAATTAGAACCTGAAATAATCTTCAATAACATGGCTGAAAATAATCGAACATTAAAAGAATTAACCTCGCCTGATGTTGATATCCAACCCACTTAAATTCAAATTCAAGGCGAGGCACCTAATTTTGAACTAAAATCCGGTCTAATCCATTTATTACCAACATTTCATGGATTTCCCGTAGAAGACCCTCATAAGCACTTAAAAGAATTTCATACTGTGTGTTCAACCGTAAAACCTGCTAATGTGGATGAAGAACAAGTGAAGCTTAGGGCATTCCCATTTTCATTAGAAGACACTGCAAAAGATTGGTTATACTATGTCAATTCACCAATTAAAGGCTGGGTAGACATGAAATGCTATTTTCTTGAAAAATACTTCCTAGCCTCTCGAACTGAAACTATAAGGAAAGAAATATGTGGTATAAGACAATATCAAGGGGAAAAATTACATGAATATTGGGAACGCTTTAAAAGGTTATGGTCACGTTTCCCACCCCACCAAATATGTGATCAACTTTTAATTCAATATTTTTATGAAGGTTTGATTCTAATTGATCGAAATATGATTGATTCTGCTGTAGGTGGTGCATTGGTAGATAAGACCCCAATTGCTGCAAGAACCCTCATTGAGAACATGGCACAGAACACTCAACAATTCGGTACATGGTCCAATGTTCCCATTCGAGGTTTCCATGAGGTGCAAAGTACTGAGTTTGAGAAGAAGGTGGACACGAAGTTCGAAGAGGTAAGTAACCTTCTACGACAACTTGCTCTCTCCCAAGGGAAATCTCAATCTCCTCCTCCCATCCATTGTGGAATCTTCTCTTCTGACACCCACTATTCTGACCAACGTCCTCAATTGAGAGAAAATTCTGAGAGTTATGAGGAAATATTTACAGGACGCCCCTTTAACCAACCCTTTAGGCAAGAACCATATTATCCATCCAACCAAGGGTGGAAGGAGAACCAAGCCTATAGGTAAGGGGGGTATTCCAACCATCCTCAATAGCAATGGAACCAACAGGGTCAGAGTAGTCATCCACCACCACCCATAAATCGTCAACCACCCCAAAGGCCATTTCAACCACCCCCTCCAAAAACAGATCCTAGACTAGAATATATGATGAATTAAATGGCTGCCAATAATATCCAATTCCAAAAAACCACCCAAGAAGCCATACAAGACCTAAAGACCCAACTAGGCCAACTTGCCAACTCGGTGGGGGAAATCCAAAGTCATGGGTCGGGTAAACTACCATCTCAACCAGTAGTAAACCCTAGGGATAAAGGAAATGTTAGTTCCATCACCCTTAAGAGTGGGACACAACTCAAAATCCAAATGACCCCTCCATTAGAGTCTTCCCATCCAAAGGAAACCACCATCCCAACTGCTGAAAATGGTCCAAGAGAAGAAAACCCTTTTCCTGAGAGAAGCCCTTCCAAAGGAAAGACTGTGGCTGTTGATGAGCCACCTATCCCAACCATTCCTCTTCCATTTCCTCAAAGGGCTTACCAACCTAGTAAACAAAAATAAACTGAACTTGATAAAGAAATCTTGGAAGCTTTCAAGAATGTACAGGTTAACATTCCTTTGATTGATGTTGTGAAGCAAATTCCAAGAGATGCCATGATTTTGAAGGAGATGTATACACACCAAAGGAGGATTCATGGTGATGAGAAGGTGAGATTGGGGAGGAATGTTTCAGCACTGATAGAGCCATCACTTCCTACAAAGTTCAATGATCCTGGGACATTCTCGATTTCGTGCACCATAGGGGACTATTCATGTTCCAACGTTATGCTTGATTTGGGTGTTTCTATTAATGTGATGCCTCACTCTATTTACTCTTCATTGCAGGTCAGTGAAATGAAGCCCACTGGTATTGTTGTTCAGTAAGCAAATCGAAGTACAGCACACCCCTCAGGTGTGTTAGAAGATGTTCTTGTGAGAGTGAAAATTTTAATTTTTCCTCCTGATTTTTACGTGCTTAAAATGGAAGATGATAGGATGAATGGACATGACCCAATTATATTGGGAAGACCTTTCTTGAAATCTACCAAAACCATAATTAATGTCCATAATGGTACATTATCTATGGAGTTTGGTGGTAATACTGTCCACTTCAATATCCTTGATTCCATGAAGCACCCCTTAAAAGAACACTCCTCTCTCTATGTCAATTCAATTCATGTTCTCCCTTCACCTGAAACAACTTATTTTCAATCACCTCATCCCCTTTCTGAGTTTTCTTCGTTGATTGAAATGTTAGGTAATGAATCATGCATTGATTGTTGTTGCGGTCTAGAGAAATGTCATGCATGTTTGTTAATTGATGATTTCTTGAACACAGAGGATCACATGACCATCGATGATACTGCTAAGCTTGTAAAAGCTCATTCCTCATCTGAGGATGTTACCATTGAGCATTTAGATGAGATCAGTGACTTCTCACTTTCACAAACACTTCTGTCAATCCAAAATCTCTTAGAATTGGAACTGAAACAACTGCCTCAAGATTTAAAATAATCATATCTTGATAATGGAAACAAGTTTCCCATCATCCTTGCTAGTTCACTCCCTCCTGAGCATGAATTGCAACAGCTTGATCTTTTGAGGAAGTATAAACAAGCTTTTGGATGGACACTTGCTGCCATTCCTGGCATTATCCCATCAATTTGTACACATCATATTTTATTAAATGATGAGTCTAAACCAGTGAGGCAGTCACAACGTCCACTGAACCCAATCCTACTTGATGTTGTTAAAAAAGAAGTAACAAAATTGTTGTCTATTGGAATCATTTACCCTATCTCTGATAACCAATGGGTAAGTCCCGTTCAAGTAGTTCCTAAAACAACTGGCCTTACTGTAGTTAAAAATGAATACAATGAATTGGTTCCAACTCGTGTGTAGAATAGTTGGCGTGTCTGTATAGACTATCGCCGACTAAACCAACACACTAGGAATGACCATTTCCCATTTCCATTCATTGACTAGATGCTAGAGAGGCTAGAAGGGAAGTCCCATTACTGTTTCCTTGATGAGTATTCTGGATACTTTCAGATCCATATTGCTCCTGAAGATCAGGAAAAGACAACCTTTACATGCCCCTTTAGTACATTTTCTTATAGAAGGATGCCATTTGGTCTGTGCAATGCTCTAGGTACTTTCCAACGATGTATGGTCAATATTTTTTTGGATTACCTGGAGAATTTCATGGAGGTTTTTACGAATGATTTTACTATTTATGGATCCTATTTTGATGAATTTTTGAGTAGTATTTCTTCTTTCCTACATCGCTTTATTGAAAAGAATCTCGTATTAAATTATGAAAAATGCCATTTCATGGTGCGACAAGGCATAGTTTTGGGACATGTCATTTCTGGGGAAGGTATCCAAGTGGACAAATCAAAATTAGTTATCATTTCCTCCATACCATTCCCTAAAAATGTTCAGGATGTGCGGTCTTTCCTGGGTCATGCTGGATTTTATCGTCGTTTCATTTGTGACTTTAGTAAAATTTCACTCCCCCTCTCCCGATTAGTCCAAAAATAAAAATAATTTGTTTTTGATAAAAAATGTGAGGAAGCTTTCAATAAGTTAAAATGGAGTCTCACATAACCCCAGATAATCCAACCACCTCGGTGGGATTTACCATTTGAGCTCATGTGTGTTGCCTCTAACTATGCAGTTGGGGCAGTATTATGACAAAGGGTCGACCGAGCTCCACATGTCATAGCTTATGCCTCACATACTCTGGACCCTGCCCAAGGAAACTATAGCACAATTGAAAAATAATTTCTTGCCATTTTGTTTGCCTTGGATAAATTCAGGTCATACCTTCTAGGGTCCAAATTCATTGTGTTCTCAGACCATGCAGCCCTCCGGTATCTCCTTAAGAAACCGGAAGCCAAACCACATCTCATTCGCTGGATGCTCCTCCTTCATGAATTTGATCTAGAAATTAGGGATAAAAAAGGAGCAGAGAATGTGGTTGCTGACCATATCAGTAGGATTCTACCATCCACAGACATTGACTCATCCCTCAATATTCCCATAAATTAATTGTTTCATGATGAGAAATTGTACCGAGTGCAAGATTCTATTCCTTGGTATGCTGAAATTGTAAATTATTTGGCAGCATCTTGTATTCCTGCTGATTTCACCAAAAACCAGGCCGACTATCTAAAACATGAGTCCCGTTGGTATATTTGGGATGACCCCTACCTATGGCGCACATGTAGTGATCAAGTTATTAGGCGTTGTGTTCCCGATAGTGAGTTTCAGTCTGTCCTTAGGTTCTGCCACACACTTTCTTGTGGGGGCCACTTTGGTCCCCAACGGACTGCTCGCAAGGTCTTAGATTCTGGTCTCTTTTGGCCCACATTGTTTAGGGATGCCCATGAATTCTATAAATCTTGTCCTCACTGTTAAAGAATGGGGAATGTCTCTAAAAGAAATGAAATGCCCCAACAACCCTTGCTCTTCCATGACATTTTTTATGTTTGGGGCATTGACTTAATGGGACTATTCCCCAATTCATTTGGGAACCTTTACATTCTGTTGGCAGTGGATTATGTTTCAAAGTGGGTAGAGGCACGAGCCACGAGGACATGTGATTCCAAGACAGTTGTGGAATTTTTGAGAACCCAAATATTCTGTAGGTTTTGATTACCTAGGTTTTTCATCAGTGATCAGGGTTCTCATTTCTGCAACTGTACAATGAAATTTCTTTTGCACAGGTATGGGGTTGGGCATCAAGTGTCTACTACTTATCACCCACAAACAAATGGCCAAGCCGAAGTGTCAAATAGAGAGGTAAAACAGATTCTTGAGAAAATGGTTCATCCAAACAGAAAAGACTGGAGTCTTAGACTCAATGATTCATTATGGGCACACTGTACTGCATTCAAAACTCCAATTGTCATTTCACTATATCAGCTAGTTTTTGGGAAGAGTTGTCAACTCCTTGTTGAAGTAGAGCACTGGGCCTACTAGGCTATTAAACAATGCAATTCTAATCTTTTTGGTGCAGGTATTCAAAGGAAGTTGCAGATTCAGGAGTTGAAGGAAATGAGAAGAGATTCATATGAGAACACCCGGATTTATAAGGAGCGAACCAAGGCTTCCCACGACCGTATCATCCTTCATCGTCAATTCCACATCAGGCAGAATGTACTCCTATACAATGCAAGGCTAAAGTTTCACCCTGGTACGCTTCATTCCCGTTGGTTTGGACCATACATTGTTACTATTGTCTCTCTATTTGGTGTTGTCCAGCTTCAAAATGAAGACACCAAGAAAACCTTCACTGTCAATGTGTAGCGGTTGAAGCACTTCCATGAGGCCATTCCAGAGTCCCCAATGGAGAAACTCCATGTTCAAGAAGCGGTCTATGAATAACACTCACTAGGTTTTATCCTTCCTTCCCACAGTCTCTTTTATTACAGTGAGGACACTACATTCTCGGGTGTGGGGGGATGGATACATTCTTGGGTTAGTTAGGATTTTTTTATTATCTTTCCTTCTTCTTCACTTTTTCTCTTGTTTCATGGTATTGTCTCTTGCCCCACTATTTCCCCCACTCATTTCTGTGCTAAAATGATAAATTTTTATGCCTGATTTATCATGGAAAATGATTCCCGTTTTATAATTGAATTTGTTGAAAATACATGAGGAATTTCCCATTTTCAAGTGGTTTTAACATTCAAAAAAAAATTCTGATGAAATGTGCACTTCATCAGGAATTCAACATTGTGGTGTGAATTTATCTTTAAAATTGGTTGTTGGTCGATGATATGAATGGTTGTATCATTTTGAAGCCATTGAGAAGAGTGGTACCATTTTTTGTGAATAGTTTAAGGGAAAATTGTGTCATTTAATCTCTCTACAAATTTTTGCACCCAACCATGATGTGTGAATATTTCTTACTTTATTGATGTTAAATATAAGTTAGGTTAATTTTTCTCTACTTTCCAAATGATCTTTACATACGTTCGTTCCTTATCCGATCTATTTCATTACTGTACCAGATTGACCTACGCGTGTGTACCTGTTATCCGACTGTTGTATGCCCTAAAAAAACAAAAAAATGGGGATGTATTTTGGGAAGGTCAAAAACCACCCTTTATCGACTTTTTATTATGTTATAACTATTTCAATTAGTGTCGTGATGACATCAAACATAGGTTGAGATAAGAGTGTGAGATTTGTTCCAAGTGTAACTTTTAAAAAAAATATTGAGGGGAGTGATGAAATGTACAGCATATGGGGATATCTAGGTCGGGAGATTTAGGATTGAATTTTGGGAATGCTTAATTGAGTGGGTCTTGGAATTTTATTGCAAAGGATGTAGGGAAGGTTCGGTGGAAAGAATCAAGTCAGTAGACTAATTTTAAAATAACTTATATTTATTTAATAGAAATTGGAAAGAATATCATGAAATGTTTGTCAGACACACACGTGGAGAATTGGTGACATGATTAACTTTTGAATTATTTTCTTTGATTGGTATCATTAGTCTCTTCGAATTTCATATGGATACAATTTTTTAGACGACTTTTTCCATGATCACTGAGAATAACTCCTTGGTGTGATTTGTGCTTTGATCACAATTCTATCAGAAATTAATTTCTCAAGAATGTTAAATCATAATGAAGTTGGGAATATTTACATGCATAATTTTTAAAAATGTGAATTTTCCCAGGAGTGAAAATGTTTAGGTGTGGCGGTGTGATCATACCACGATTCACTGTTTCATTTTCACCCTTACACCGCTGTGCTAAACATATTTTGTATTAAAAATTATAAAAATATTATCAAATTGTGCTTCATGTTTTCTTCAATAATTTTTTTATCACTGTTAAATAGGTAAATGATACTTGTTTTTAATGTTACAATGTAGGTGGAGCTGATTTGGAGGGCCCATGATGAAGTCCTTGAAAATGGGCCAAACTGCGCAGGATCCAAGAAGTTCAGTTGACTAAAATTCATTCTTATACTACACCGTGCATCGAAATGGGTTGATATTTTGTGAGATTATCCAAAACTCATTGGGATACAACTTTCATTCAATAACCCAAGAGAGAATCGGCCATTAAGGGGCCCAGTCGACCTGATATGTCAAGCACAGCCAATCTGCTCGAGGTCAAAAGTTGTGTGTTGTGATCTGTTCATATCTCACACTCCACTTGTTGAAATGATGCCAAACTTTCGGTGTAGATATTCAAGACATTGGGATACCACGTTTTAGTTTTCCAAAAAACGTTTTAAGACTCTCTGGTAGGCTAAAAAAATGTTCCAAGCTGCTTTAGTAAATCTGTGTGCCCAAAACCACGTCCCACATTTCCTATAAAAGGTAACCCTGGGCTCCTCATTTGTAAGTTAGACCAAGAGGAAAAGCTCTGGTATTTTGGAGACCCAAGGGAGTACTCTCATCATCCAAGATGTTCTGGAGTTCCCTATCCTCATATGGGAATCAAGGATGAAGAAGGAGTTTCACCCGAGCCTCCTCCTTCTCACGATGGCGAGCTAAACGGTGGGCGATCATTTCGAGGGAGCTACACTTACTTGGGAGAGAGTTCTCGCACTTGGTCTTCCACTAGTTTTGTATAATTTTTGTGTTAAATATTTCAATAATGATTAATCTCTATGCTCTTCTCTTCTGAATGAATTTGTGTGGTTTAATTTAAGTGAAACACTTTTTATCTCAACACCGATTGTGTTGAGATTTCAAGTGGGGATATTGGTTTGTTCCGATAGGACAAGACGATAACCCTATTAATAATACACATACATAATATTTCAGTATGTTTTGGTAGACTTAAATCTGTTATTGAGATCCAAACCTTGACAACACGATTGTTTTGTCAAGGGTTGGTGCCTTGTGCAACATTTTAAGAGGCAAGAGGGGAATCAAGATCTTGACAACCCTCAACCAAAGAATTGAACAAAACCATGTCAATATTTTCAGAACAATGAACTTTCCAACTTGTGTAGTGAACTTGAAATGATCTCATTTATCACATAATTGTAAAACACCTCTTTTATTTTTCAATTATTAAACTCTTTAAATAAATTCATTTTCTGTAAACTATTTTAAAAAATACCCCCTTTTTAGTCCCTTTTATTAAGAACACGTACTCTAAACCTACCAACGCTCCTTGAGAGATGACCTAGGGTCTACCCTAGACTATATATAATCCTAAAAAACATAATCAATTTGACATGTCATGACAGCACTATCACTCATTTAAAATGTTATTTCAAACTCCTTATGTTATGAATGAGGATTTAAGATCTATAATTTTTTGGGAATGATTTACTTATTTTATGTTCATGTAGCTCGATTTGTTACTTATACCCACATGTTTATCTGATGTTAACTTAATAAATTCGATTAATATCTCTTATGTTATCCCATTATCAATAATATGCTCTCACCCTTTATTATTTTTACATTCCCCACATTACGAGAAAGAGTATAACATATGTTTTGTTTTATAGGTGGTCTTGTGTGTTATGAATACAGAGAAATGATCATTTCATTGTAAAACAAGTTAAATATATATATATATATATATATAATATACCATGACAATAAACCTATAGGTTTTAGTTTTTCATTTTTTTATATATAATGTTTATTCATAAAAAATGGTATATTATATCGGTTTTCTATGGTTGGGTCCTATCATGTATAGTGAAGGAGAATTCCTATCAAGATATTTTCACGGTTATTCACTTTATATTAGATATCTTTTTATGTAAGAGTAAATTATCTAACACATATGTACAACCCTAAAATATATGAGAATTAAATATTTAACTCTAATAGTAGATGTTTTTTCATTGTATTTTATGCATTTAATTTAATGGTATCATGGTTGTAGATTTTGGAAACAGTTTTATATATTGGTTTTGTTACCTTTAGTAAATTGTTGTACTCTCTAAATCATAACATTGGTCTTAGATGCCCTCCATGATATATTTTTATTTTAAATTTAGAATTCAATAAAAATATGAAAAAATACTTATATTTATGAATTTATAGGCATATAACTATTTATATTTTTTGATGACTGACATTCCATAATCTCAGACATTCATTATGAATTCACAATAAAACTTTTGAGATAATCTTACAAGTGGAATATATTGTTATCATTTTCAAAAATTGATTATTAATAAGATTCAATGTTATGATGATATAGATTCCCGAGCTATATTGTGAATTAATATTTTTGATAAATGGTATAAAATATCATGAATATTGAATTATTCATTACAAAAACGTGGGAAATTTTATAGTGAGTATACAATGTGTCAACATGGTCTTTTAATAACATTTTCACATTATATAATATTGAATTATATGATAATGTCATTCTATGGATATATATATAGATATATGTTTAAAAAATGGGAAACACCATAGAACATGATGAAATTTGTAATATAATGTTATTTAAATTTTGTTCTATTCATTAGGTAAGAAACTATAATTAATGTAATTTAAGAAAAAGTAATTTTCTTTGGAGATTTCATATTTTTTATTTTCTTTAAATTTTTTATTTTACTTTTCTTATGTTAATGTGACATGATTTTATTATATAACCTCATCTTTATCATATTGTCTCTTATGATATTTGATTAATTTCTTTTATGTTATCACATTATCGAGCATACGATCTAACCCTTTATTATTTTTACATTCCCTGTAATATTAAGAAGAGTATACCATATGTTGCATTTTATAGGTGGTTATCTGTGATGCAAATATAGAATAATTTTTATTTTGTTGTAAAATAAGTTTTTTATATTTCTCATATCCAAAAACTCTAAATCTATATGTTTTAGGTTTTTATTTATTTTTATATATAATGATTTTTCATAAAACAAGTTATATTTTGTATGTTTTCAGTGGTTGGGACCTCTCTTGTTGAGTAAAATGGAATTCTTATCAAAAAAATTTCATGGTGATTCACACTATAATAGATAGATTTTTAGGTAAGAGTTAATTATTTGACATATATAGATGAACCCAATCTATATGTCTAATAAAGATAAAAATATAATAGAAGATGTTTTTTCATTATATTTTTTTAATTTAATTTAATGGTATCATTGTTGGAGATTTTGGAAACTGTTTTAGATATTGTTTTTGTTTCCTTTAGAGAAATTTGGTACCCTAGAAAAACTAACATTGGTATTAGATGCCCATCCATGATATCCTTTTAGTTTAAATTATGAAATTAGTAAAAAATATGAATAAAATACTTAAATTGATGAATTTATAAGAATATGTCTATATATATAAAGTGGATGAAAAACATTCCAGAAAATTAGTCATTCATTATGAATTCAGAATAAAACTTTTTATATAATATTATATGTGAAATGTATAGTTATTCTTTTCAAAAATTAAATATCAATAAGATTCAATATTATGAGGTTATAGCTTCCCATACTTTATTTTATATTCATGTTTTTGAGACATGGTATACAATATCCTGGATATAACATTGTTCAGAAAAAAAAAACATGGGTATTATTATAATGAGTTTACAATATGTCAACATTAAATTTTGACAAAATTTTTAATATTATATGAGATATAATTACAAGTTAATTTTTTCTTAATGGTTTATATATATCTTTATGCTTAAAACATGGGAAACAACACAGACCATGCTAACATTCATAGCATAATATTTTAAATGTTTTAATATTTTCTTTTATAAAGCAAGTATAATAAATGGAATTGAAAAAAATATTAAATTGTGGAGATTTATTATATTTTTAAAATTAGTAATTATTCATAATTAATTATTAAATATCTAGGAACTAATTTAGAAACAAAATTATTTTTAAATGTTAATATTGAATGTCTTAAAGACATTTATCAATGTTGTTCTGATGAGCTTACACTGAATTTGATGGGAACTTATAAGATACCATTTTTTTTAGAAAATGATATTTATGTTTAATGGATGTTCACATGGATTAAAAAAAATATAGGTATGTAAAGTGTTTATATTTTTAAAATGAAATATTATTTTTTTATAAAAAAATAAAAAATTCTATTTGAAAAAAGAATATATAGTTTAATATTTTTGTAGGAGTTAATAAAATACCATTCTATATTTAATATGAATAGTTCATATCAGCATATAAATGTGATTTTTTCAATTTTATATGTTATTAAATATTTATAAAAGCATGTAAAAATTATAAATTCATTATAATCTATTTCTTTAGGATTTTTTTCATAAATATTTATCACAATTTTATGTATTTGAATTGTTTATTTATTTATTTTATATGTATTCAATATTCATATGTATATTGTGTTTATATTATGATTTTTTTGTCATTTAATTATAATGTATATTAATTTCTTCTTATAAATATCATAACATGATTTGAAAGGGATATATTCCAGGTAACACATAAGATTTAGTTTTATTCAATGAAAAATATGATTTATTTTTAATAAATTTAATAGTAATGTTTTATTATTATTAGTATATATTACAAGTTAGAATTATATTGGAATCTAGATTCCAATTGAGTAAATATATATGGTTTGTGGGACTTGGGTATGGGATACACTTGTATGGGGATTTTTATTTGGTTAAAAAGGTGTTAGGTGACTACCCATCGTACACCACGTTCTCTTGAGTATGATTTTATTTCATATAATTATAATTTTGTTTACATTAAATATTTTCATGTACCTCATGTATGTGATGTATTTAGATACGTAAATATATTATTAAAATTTCGTTATAGGGGAATTATAAAATCATTCGTTTTATAATATCTAATATATTACATGGTTTCATACATATTAATTGGGTTTTAGTTTTATAAAAACTAAAAATTCATATATATGAATACAGATGTAAAATACTCGAGATAAGGTGAAAAAAAATTAAAACCCTTTACAAACACCATGTTATATATTTTTACCAAATTTGAGACTTGTTAAGACATCTATAATTCTTTAAAATAGAGTCAAAACATTAGGTCCATATGGACTATTATGTGAAGGTCAACAAATATATGTGACCAAAACTATTTGGTGATTATATATGATGTTTTCTTTATGTTAACCTTAACATGGTGACCTTAAAAATTAGGTTCCTAGAGAAATAAAGTGAGGAAAATCCTCATGATAGATTTTGTAAAGGAGTTATCCACTTAACTGTCTGTGGGATATATATTATATAGATGACATGATTGTCTACATAAATTTATATGAAATAATATAAATTAAAATACATACTCATGTATTTTATGAAATATAGGTCATTGAACACTAAAAGGAATTATCTGAGAAGGATTTATAATTTTTCTATGATAATATTTCATTTTAGTTCATATTAAATACATCTAAAACATGTTTTTTATATGTTAAACGTGTCTAATATATATAAAATAGAATGATAATTAAACATTCTTGTGATATTATTGTTAAAAATGATATGAATTAGTGGAATAATGTTTCAACTAAACATTTTAGTTTCTATATGACTGAATATCCCCCTATCTACAACTATATACTAAATATAATTAGATATGTTAAGTAATTAATGTTATTGAGGCATACTTTTAGACCTGATCTATCCATAGATTTTATTTTTATTTCTTAGACATGTTCAAATAGTTTATTTTCAACAAAAAATAAATGAATTCAAAATCTAATTTCCCGGTATCCATGATATGTTTGTGAAGGGTAAGCATAGAATGTGAGATCTAGAATTTATTGTTGTGATGCTTAATAAAAAGTTTTAAATTTTGTTCTAAATAATTAGATTACTATTAGAGGGTCATGAAATATACATGGGACACGAAAACGTAAGGGAGTTATCATTGATGAAGGGAAATGTTGTCAATATAGAATTGAAAGATTTTGTAAAATGAATTGTTACAAATATATAATGTATATAATAAATATTCATAGAGAGTCCAATTTTGGAATTTATAATTTATAATTTGATTTATTTATTTTTGATAGTTGTATGTTATCATTTATAAATTACAATTCCTTGAAAATGTTTTAAAATTATTAAATAAAATGAGAATTATGTATGAAACATGATGTGCTAATATAAATTATGCATAAACATTACAATATCCAAGGAAAAAAAATAAAATTACTATATAATTTTTTTTAATTCACAGAGTGGGTTGCAAAATTTTTTTTGGTGTTTTGGAAATGATTTAATTTTTTTATTTTGGTTTTTGAAGTTATCAATGTAAGAAAATAATATATTTGGAGGCTAGATTTTTTTTTTGAAAAATATATTAACTATTATAGGACTTCTAGAAATATCGTGGGTGGAATCTAGAATTAATTAGGCTAAATAACATATATTACTTGTTCTTTCTAAAACATTTATGTGTTTATTGATAGGCATCAATACTGTAGTATATCATAGGGTGTTTGGTAGATTCGTACTATACCTCCAGTGGTTTTCCCAAACCATATTTTAATGGGGGAAATTTCATCATTTTATGGCCAATCTTTTCATTCATAAATTTTTACTTCCCTTAATATATTTAAGTTAACCTGAATAAAGACATATCAAATATTCCTAAACAATATGGATCTTCCCTTACCTATAATCTCTTAATTCATTATGGAATCATGAACAATCAAGTGAATTGGGATCATGACAGTAAGATGTGTGAAGTACCTATTATTTTCTATATAATTATTTATTATTATTTTGTATAAATTATATTATTTAATTATTTTCATTCATGTTTTAAATATTTAATTATTCTTATGGACTATAAATTCAAAGAACCCATATTTTTGAATTGTTGAAGGTGTTGTATTTATTTTTCAAATTATGTATAAAAATATATTTGAGTAGTAGTTGAATATGAAGGTGTATGTTCTATATATCCAAATATAGAATATATAATCTAATGTTATATATTTATATGTCTATAAATTATCATGTTACAAATTGTCACAACCCATCCTCGGGGCCCGTGCCATGACTACCCCAAGCCCGCCTTCCATAGGTCAGGGGATGGTGACTAGCACCAAAGGCATAAATCCCAGTAAAAGGGAAGGAATTTACTTTATTAAGTAATCAAACACAATATAGTACGCAAGTGATGTAAGCAATAAGTAAAACTGGGTACAAAAGTAAGTGCTGGAAAGTAAACAGACCAGTTTACAAACCCAACTTGAAATAGAGTACAACTGAGAAAGAAAATACAATAGATATAAAGTCAAGTAGCAACCACCGATTCTTCCTCTGAGGATCCCACCTGAAGGGTGGGTACAGATAGTCTCGTCAGTGTCTCGGGTCCATCCGTCCGTTCCGTGTACATCCTGCCTGATGGTCTACCTCCGGATGCTGTCCAGCTCCTCGTCAAGCCTCAACCACGATCAGTGTTGTCCGTCGTCTCCAACCAACACAACGTAGTGCGGGCATTGCCCGTGCAGGGGTGAGTATAACGATACTTAATAGGGACCCCGAGACCTCAGAAGGTCTCCCAGAATCCACAAAGGATAAACCACATAGGAAAGATACAAACACAAAGTATCAACCAACTCTCCTTAGGTATATGTATGGACATATACCTAAGTAGAGTTGGTTGATACTTTGTGTTTGTATGTTTCCTTTGTGGTTTATCCTTTGTGGATTTTGGGAGACCTTCAGAGGTCTCGGGGTCCCTACTGAGTATCTTTATACTCACCCGTGCACGGAAATGCCCGCACTACATTGTGTTGGTTGCAGATGACGGATGACAATGATCGTGGATGAGGCTTGAGGAGGAGCTAGACAGTATCCAGAGGTGGACCACCCGGCAGGACATACACGGAGCAGACGGACGGACCCGAGGTACTGACGAGACTATCTGCACCGACCCTTTAGGTGGGATCCCCGGAGGATGACTCGGTGGTTTCTGCTTTACTTTACAATGGTTGTACTTTCTTTCTCAGTTGTAATTTATTTTCAGTTGGGTTTGTATACTAGCCCATTTACTTTCCAGAAATTTCTTTTTTACTCAGTTTTACTTAGTGCTTACTTCACTTGCATACTCTATTGTGTTTGTTTACTTAATAGAGGCAATGCCTTCCCTTTTACCGGGATTTATGCCTTTGGTGACAGTCTCCAGCCCCTGGCCTTTGGAAGGCGGGCTTGGGGTAGTCACGGCACGGACCCCGAGGATGGGTTGTGACAATTTGGTATCAGAGGTCTCATAAATATCGGAGAGTTTTCAACATTAACATATAATTTTAATGGGGGGTTTAAAAAGTGTTAAGGAGTTTAGGGGGAGGTGAAAGGATGGGGATCGTGTGGGCGCCAATTTTCAATTTTCCACACATGGATAGTTGGGTGGGTGTGGGCCCCCCGACAACTTCCCATTGGGGGAATTAACCTCTATAGTTATAGAATAAAATTGTACAAACAATTTTATTTACTTCTTTAATTAAACCCCAATAAATAACTTCTCTTCCTGTGCAAACGTGACTACGATAAAGGTCCCCTTAAGTAATTACCTGCGTTTCAAGTTCATCGGTGTCGTAGATTTCAATTTCGAGCACCGGTTCAAAAGATTAAAAAACCCACTCGTTCCTTTACTGAATGTACCCAATCTAAACTTTGGAAATTGAATCTAGGCACACTGGGACTCAAAATCTAGTGTCGTCAGAATCCACAGACTCATAAAATTCTAAATTATTTAAGAAAAAAAATTCTTTGAAATTTCAGGGCCTTTACATTACTCCCACCTAAGTGATTTACATCCTCGTAAAGATACAACATAAACTAGGGAAACAAATGAGGGTACTAAGCACACATATGAGCCTCCCGCTCCCATGTGCTCTCCTAGAGGTTCCCGTGCTACCTAAGGATGCGCAGCAGAGGAATTGACTGTCCACATAGGACTCTCTCCTATCGATCCTCGATCTCCATTGGGACCTCCGTGAATGTAGCCCCATCATTGATGTCCATCTCCCCATGATCAATTATGTGGGTCGGGTCGTGCACGTATCGCCTCAGCTGAGATATGTGGAAGACGTCGTGCACCCGGTACAACTGAGGTGGAAGGGCCATGCGGTAAGCCACCTCGCCCACACTAGTGAGGACCTGGAATGGTCCGATGAAGTGATGAGATAACTTGACACCCATTCCAAATCTCTGTAATCCACGTCGAGGTGAGACCCTTAAGAAAACATGGTCTCCATCCTCGAACACCAGTGGTCTCTTCCTCTTCTCATCATAGGACTTCTGTCAACACTGTGCAGTCCTCATCTGCTACGGGATGATCTGCACCTTCTTTGTCGTAGCCTGAACCATCTCTGGTCCTACGAGTGCTGACTCACCAGGGCCAGTCTAGCACAAAGGTGATCTGCAAGGTCGGCCGTACAGTGCCTCATAAGGTTCCATCCCAATGGTGGAGTGGTAGCTGTTATTGTGCGCAAAATTTATCAAGGGTAGGTGATCATCCCAGTTGTGACCACAATCAAGGACAAATGCACAGAGCATGTCTTCGAGTGTCTGAATGGTCCTCTCCATATGGCCATCTTTCTGAGGATAAAAGGCGGTGCTCGGGCGTAGCTGCATCCCTAAGGCCTCCTACAATCCCTTCCAAAGTCGGAAAGTAAAGCGAGCATCTTGATCAGAGACGATAGACGATGGGACACCATGAAGCCGTATGATCTCCTGAACATAGAGGCATCCCAATATCTCTACTGAGCCCTGATCTCTGATCCGTAGGAAATGGGCCGACATGGTGAGTCGGTCTACGATCACCCAAATGGAGTCAGGTCCTTTGGAAGTACATGGAAGCCCTGTCACGAAATACATGGATATTCCATACCACTTCCACTCCGGAACCTCTAAGGGATTTACCAAACACACTGGTACCTGGTGCTCTGCCTTCACATGCTGGAAAGTGAGGCATCGAGATAAGAAATCTGTTACAACCTTCTTCTTACCCGGCCACTAGTGTTGTCGTATGAGGTCGTGGTACATCTTTTCCATTCATGGATGTACCACTATTGGGGAAATTTGAAACTCCCTCAGCACTTCCTCTTGCAGTGCAACTGGTACCATGGTATGTCCCCTGAAGAGGATGACGTGCTCTCATCCTTCAGAAAATCCATCAGGTGCCTGCCCTGTGGAAATATGAGCACATCGCATCTCACAGTCAACATCCCCGCGCTGTGCATCTCTGACCCTCTGAAGTAGTGGAGGAGTGACTATGAGGGACTGTAGAATGTATGCCCCATCACTATCCACGAAGGATATCTTCAAAGTGGATAACTGCTCCGTCACCTCTCCAAGTAGTTGAATGCCCGATCTCCTGATGAGAGCATCAGCCACAACGTTCCCCTTCCCATGAGTATAGACTGTCTCAAAGTCATAGTCCTGGAGAAACTCAAGCCAACACCGCTGTCTCAGGTTAGGTGCTTCTATGAGAATATGTACCTGAGACTCTGGTGGTCAGAGTATACTGTAAATCTCTCACCCACCAGATAGTGCCACCACATCTTCAAGGCGAAGACCACTGCTACTAAATCCGGGTCATCGGTAGTGTAGTTATTCTCATCATGCCTTAACTATTGTGAACTATAGGCAATCACTGCCCACTCCTGCATCAGATTACACCCAAGTACGATCCCTGATGCGTCGCAGTAAGCCACATACCCAACGCCCTCCTCCGGTAGCCTCAAGTTGAGCACACTGGTCAATCTCTATCTCATCTCCTAAAAGCTCTAATGACAACTATCTGACCACACAAAGGGTTTCCCCTTCTTCGTGAAAGCTGAAAGCAGTTTAGCATCTCTAAAGCGGTCTATCACAATTCTCTGATAGTATCCATCCAGACCTAGGAAACTCCACACCTCCGCCACGCTTCGGGGTGGCTCCCAAGTAAGTACTTCCTCTCTCTTCATAGGATCCAAAACAACTCCCACCTCTGATATGACGTACCCCACAAAGTGGACCTCTCAAATTGAGAACTTTCACTTTGAGAGCTTACCATAAAGCTAGTGCTCTCAGAGTGTGTCCGGTACAACCCGCAAGTGGTAGGCATGCTCCTCCTCAGTATTTGATTAAATCAGTATGTCATCAATAAAGACTGTGACTAAATGATTGAGGTAAGGCTGGAAGATCCTATTCTTGAGACTCATGAACACTGATGGTGCATTGGTTACGCCTAAAGTCATAACCAAGAACTCGTAGTGGCCATACTGACACCTTAAGTACATCTTCTACACATCCTTGTCTCGAACTATGAGCTGATGATAGCCTGACCTGAGGTCTATCTTTGAGAACCATCGTGCTCCTTTGAGCTGATCAAAGAGGTCATCAGTCCTCGAGAGTGGATACTTGTTCTTCACAGTAACATGATTCAGGTGATAGTAGTCAACACATAGTCATAAGCTCCCATATACCTTCTTGGAGAATAAAATTGGAGAAGCCCAGGGTGAAACACTGGGTCGGATGAATCCCTTTCCCTGTAAATCCTCCAGCTATACATGCAGCTCACGGAGCTCAGTGGGAGCCATCCGATATGCTGGAGTAGATATCGGTGATGTCTCGGGGTATAGGACAATGTTGATGTCTTCCTCTCTGCGAGGAGGTAGTCTTGGAACATCGTTAGGAAAAACATCCACATACTGATCCACCAAAATAGGAAAACTCAAACTCCGAACATCAACCACTCCTAGGATGAGACTAGCCAACTGATGGGTGATCAGCTGCCCCCTCTTCTGCGTAAGTCCATCTTGCACTGCAAAGGCTCCCTTCTCACTCGGAAAGGTGAACCTGCTCCCATCTGTGCAGACACACCGCACTTTGTGCCTAATACAGTCGATCTGAAAAAAGAAAGTACAACAGCTGTAAAGTAAAGAAGCAACCACTGAGTCGTCCTCCGGGGATCCCACCTGAAGGGTGGGTACAGGAAGTCTCGTCAGTACCTCGGGTCCGTCCGTCCACTCCGTGTACGTCCCGACTGGTGGTCCAATGGAAATGTGACTACGACATTTAATATATCATATGTTTTGTTGATATGTATGTTTTTCTATAGTACACATAAAACATTTAATTAGCACAATAGAAATGTGTCTAAGTCCATAATTTTATGCTATATAATAGAGTTAAAGAAACGTTACATCATGGAAACCAATTTACTAAAATGTATTTTTATGTTTTTCAATAATATAGATTCAGAAGTTAAGAGAAGCAATAAAAAACTATTATTAATAATAAAAATTCATCACAGTGGTTTAAGATTCAATTGTGACTCAATCTTAATTTATTTGAAGAAGGTAAAAGAATCATAATACTGATAATGATGATGTCTAAAATTAATTTCTAGAAGATCAATGTAATGGATGATAAGTAGTCTAGTTCTGATAATTGGAAGTTTTAATGTTCAGGTGAGTTGATCAGAAGTTGAGGTGACTAGAAGTTTTAAAGATAATATGTTATAATATTATGTTAAAATAAATCAAAATTAATGTGGTGATGTTTATATAGAAATAAAAGGAAATAAATTAAAAAAAATTAATCATTATTCTATACGATATTTTAGGATTACTTGAATTTAGTTGACAATATGATTTGTGGTAACTTATAAAAATTCATACTACGATATCTTTAGAGTTATTAAATATATTATAATGAGATTTGATAAAAGTAAGACACAAATCTCAAAGGACAATTTTGTTTGAAGAATGATTGGTAATATAAAGGGATATTTCATTCAAAACTAGGTGTTGAGAATTTTAGAGAACCATATATAGTGATACAGACCAGTAATTTCTGTAATATTCATGATATTGAAGAAGATTCTTGATTCTAAATATTTTTTAGAGTAGCGAAGGATGTTTGTATATTATAGAAGATTACTAAGTTGAAGAATACATATGGGGAGGTTTTAATAATTACAATCTTAAATGAATAAGTTCTAGAAAATTTAGTTTTTTAAAAAGTGTATATTAATATGAGTCATTAAGCTCGAAGGAAGATTAGATTATTTTAAAGAAGTGTCCTGATGTTAATGTAAAATTTCTCTATTCAATTGGAGGGAACCAATGCATACTAGTGGTAACTAGTATAATACTATGTTAGGAGATGTAAGTGGGGAAAGGATAATTCCTTCACATACTATATATGTATTGGGAAATTCTTCTTCAATTTAGTATAATAGCTACATCATTGTAATCACTTTTGATTTAGTAATAAATCTACATATTAGTGTTAGTCAATATAACAAGGACTAATAACCCATTCAGAGAGCAAACCTTGTAAAAAAAATATTACACGAATTTACATTTGTCACTAATATTTATGGGTAAGGGTATGAAATAGGTTTGTAATAATTGAGACTCTAACAATTCACAAAGATTAATATTACATTAATAGATATTGGGAAAGAGTAATACTGATTAACCCCCCATTCTATGTGATACATCACATTCTTTTGAAGTTTAATGGGAATCAGATAAAAACAGTTCCCTATGGTGGATCCTTACTTTAGTGAAGATGTAAAGTATCAAATTTTTTAATAGTGTAGGTATACATATATTTTATTGAAAAAATAATCATCTGAAGAAGAATATGATAATATCATATCTTCTTTTACATAGATTGAAAGTTAAATATTCTGCTACTATGGGATTTCAATTGATGAATAAAGATGGTCCAATGAAATATAATTATTAATGAAAAATGGATGTTCATGGAAAGGTAGTATGTATTATTAAAATGTCCCTATCAGAGAAATTTTCTATAAAGGTCATGGAATAATGAAAGGAAGTGTATACGATGATGATAATTATGATAGGATACCATTGAGAAATAAATGATATAAAAAGTGAAAATAATTTAAAAAACTAATGTGAGAAACAAAAGGTTCACCAGAATGGAAAATAAGGTATACAGAGCAATGATAAGGAATTTCAATCTAATGAAATTATTAATTATAAATAGTTATATTCAAAAAAAATTAGGAACTTCATGGATCATATTGAAAAATGGGAATGTAACTTCATGTAGTAGGGAAAAATAATGTGAGATGATTTACATTGAACACATTTTGATTACTGAGCTTGGGGTGTCTTGAGAAAAACAAAAACTCATAAATAAATTCTAAAATTAAGAAGTAAGTGGTTCAAAATAAGAATTAAGGAAAATATTATTTTCTCAAATTGAAATATTCTTATATTTAAAAAATTAATCATCTTAGTTTGAAGGTTGTGTAATTTTAAAAAATGGTGTGTGATTTTGGATAGAAAATAATTTTAAAGAATTGAATGATGATTTAAATTAAGATTAAAATTTTAGTGTTGTATAATATCTATATATTTATAATATTAACAAAAATATTCCTGTGTAATCAAAACCCCCAAAAAATGAAAATAAATGTGTGTTTAGTACCTAAAGAGATATTAAAACTGAATACGAATAAATTTTAGTTGATATGAAACATGTTAAATCTTCCTCATCAATGGGTTTTTAGAATAAATTCCATAAAAATACATCCCACACCAAAAATAAAATGATTTAAAATGTAAAATATCACATAAGGAATTGTTTCTTGAACAACACTCATATTGATTTGGAAGAAGAAAATACAAAGGATGCTATTGGTGTTGTGAAATATTTATGAACAAAGCTATATTTATTCTCATTATATGTAACATTGATTGTCTAGGAATGAATCTATGAAGATGAACATTGGATGAATTGAAATAATAATTTGGAATAAGAAGAAAAATTATGAGGATAATAGTTATATAATGAATAATTCACCATTACTGACTAGTAAAATAGTTTCAGTGAAAAGATAATTATTATGAATGAAGGGGAAAATTTGTAGATTATATTGAATAATGTGTGACTAATATTTTGAGACAATTTTCTTATGTTGAAAAAGGAAAACAAGTTTAAAAAATAAAGGAGGGTGAAAAGTCATCTATTACTAAGTTTATTTTAATGGAAAATGATAAATGATAAATGAATACATGATACTAAACTTCCTCTCATATGATAAGTGATGAGAACTTTTTTAAAAACATTTAATAAAATTATGGTTGAGTTTTTACTGTTATATATTTCATTTCTTGTAAAATAAAAGTAATCAGTTTGCCAAATATTTAATTTTAGGAACAAAAATATAAATATTTTCGATTAAATATTGGTTTTAAACATCTCTTGTTATGTTTAAGATAAAATTTTAATGATGGTAAGAATATAAATTCTCTAAGATCCATTGTATTATCAAGTGAATAAATTATGGAATTATTCAAACTAAGGGAGAAATTAATGGTGGTAACTTATTCCAAATTTTTTACCCAAGTAACTCCTTCCATTTGGGTGTTGAAGATTAAAATAAGATATTCTATAAAATACTTAACCATCTTGGTCAAATAAATTTGGTAAAAATTTCAAAGGAAGATGTGGTGAGATATCTTCTCCAACTAATGTGAGAAATTGATATTATTTGTGGGTTTTTTAGAATAAGAACATGATTCATACAATTCACAAAATAATGTAGATTCATTCCACAAAACCACTTTAACTTATACACTATGAATTACGTGTACCAATTAGGCATCAATCTACTAATGGTGGTATTGAATTTATCACCTTAATTAATGATTTCCCTAGGATGAAAACGTTTATGTTGATAAAACAAAAATATGAATCTATGAAGATATTCAAAATATACAGAAGATAATTTTATAAAGATATATAATTATACACTTTGAATATGAGAAATAATATTGTCAAGGAGTTTAATTTTAATTCATTTGAACTATCTATTTCTATGTAAGTGACTAATCAGCAGTATAGTTCTCTATATGAGCCTCAGATGAATGATGTTTTTGATAGAAAAATTGTTATTTGGATGACATGGTCACTACCATTCTTGATAAATATAAACTATCAAAATTATTAAAGAGAAAAGGTTTAATTACTGTTGTAAATATTTAAAATAGATTCTTATTATGGCTAAAATCAAATACGATTCTGTAGGAGATGTTGTACAAAAAGAAACCTCTATTGTTTTATTTCTTGGAGTCTTGAAGTATTTTATTAGTAAATTTAAAAAATACAGATTTAGGAATTTCAGATGACAAAAACTATGAATGATTATCCGTGGTATATTCAACCAACTAATGATGCTCTTGGTGTTGGAAAAATAGCAATATAAATCAGTTGATTCATATGATATGAAATATCTATAAATCAATGGATTCTAGAGAAGAAGATACGGAATAATGAATTGAAGATAAAATGGAAACTTATGGAAATGTTAATAAAATGGAATATGGTTTTGACCTAATATTTTTTATATTTTTTACGACCAGTCCAGTGATAATGAATGTATTATTGAAGCTAAAAGTAGGAAATTTTAAAAGTTACAAAGGTATATTGGATAGGTAAATGTTAATAGAAATTAGGAATCTACATTTCAGATAAAAAAATTGAGGCATGAAAATTGAAGGGATATTATATCACTCGTTATAAAACAATCAATTTTAATGGTTATATATAACATGTACATGATATGTTTTACAAATATAGAATTTGATAGTATTAGGAAAAATGTCACATGTGACTGTATTCATTTTACTGAAGGAAAAAAATTTATATGAATAAAATGGGTTTTCATAATTAAACTTAATGAAAAGGGTGATATCTCATTGAAAAAATATATATTTGTTTGAAGAAGTTATTCATATGTGGAAGACATTAATTTTTATAAAACAAATTCATCTATTTTAGTAAATGAAATTATCATAATGAAATTATCTATTTTATAAAACAAGCACTAAAAATTTTATCATATATATGTGAAGTTTACTTTTCTAAATGGATATCTTCAAGAATAAGTTTTTTTTGGGAAGCATGAATTATTTATACTTGATAGTGATGAAACTGTGGTGTCACAATTAAAGAAATACTTAAATGGGTAAATGTTTCCCCCTTGAGAATCATAATCCAAACATGATAAGTTACTGAAACAATTGAAAATTACTACATTAAAAGTTGAAATAAAATTATATCTAAAGGATATGATCCAAGACACCCAAATTTTTAAAACATATGTTAGTGAAATAATTTTTATAGGTGACTAGGAATATTCTTGTGATAAATTTCCCAAAAAGAAAAGAGGAATTTTTTATGTCAAAATCAGGACAAAATAATTTTTTTGGGGGTTAAATGTTCTAATAAATGGTTATTTAATCATCCATTAAAATCATAAATATGGAAATTATTTTTTGATGTGGTTTGGAATAGGAGACTCAAATCATGTTTCCACAAAAATTACAGTTGGTTTGAAGTTGAGAAAAGATGCATATAGGAAAAGTATGCATCAAATAAAAAATATTTCTATATCACACAATATTTTAATGAGATATTTTTTATTAAATAATTTGTATTCTACATATTATAGTGATTTAAGGGAATAAAAAATGATGGGTACTAATGGAATTCCTAAACATATCAATGGAATATAAAATTTCTGTATAATGTATAGAAAAATAGAAGATATGAAACTACTGGGTTACACTAATGGTGACTGGGCGAGAAATTAAAATGATAAGAGAACAACATCATGAGGAACTTTAATTTGGGGGAGTGTTATATGTTCTATTATATCTTGAAGAAAATCCCTATAAATTTAGTATTATTTGATTGTAATTATGTTTCTATAAAACATTCCTGTACACATATATTGTGGAAAAACGTTTTATTGGATGATTTGACGGTGATTATTTATAAACATTGATTATTACTTATGATATTAATTTTAGTAAAATTCAAGGAGTAATGAATTATCGTAGATTTAAAAAAGAACAATAAAATTTCATAAAAAATAAATAAGGTGATGATCATAATAAACAATGATTTATTTTATTCAAAAATGGGTTTTACATTTGTGGAAGGGAATATATTTCACTACGTGAATGATAAAAATTATAGGGTTAATATCATCATTTCTGAGACACACAAACACACAAATACATAAACCCAATATATGATGATCTAATAGAAGAACATGGGGTCTATAATAGACCTCGATTTTCATACATAATCAATACATAATTTTTTTTATAATACCTAACACATTATAAAATCATATGCCCAAATACAATATTAGTCTATTACCTTTGGAATCATGGAAACATAAACACCAGTACATAAGTGAACGACATTATCACCCACTAAGTTATTCTTGAGTAGAACACTTCTTTTACACATCATAATTAATATATATCTTCATAAAATGGTAATGTAAACATAAAAAGTGGTGAAATTAGATGCTCAATACGGGTAAATAATAGAGACAAGTAACCAAAAACATGATAATAAGGGTAAGAGAGTGTGAAAATAACATTTGAAGATCATACCCTGCATATAATAATATTATAAACATGAATCATAGTATAAATACAGGATGTCCAAAAGGAATGAATCCTAAGGAAATAAAGAACATAAGACATGAAAGATGAAAATATGAACAAGACATGAAATTTTGGAAGAAAAATAAGCATAAAAAATTTATTTCTATAGTAGTCAAGGTATCGCTACTAATTCAATCTTAATATTATTGGTTAACTACTTATACCATCTTGGTTTTAATAGTTCTCTCCCATTGCCATATTATTATAATAAGTTCACTCCCACCTCCATCTTGGTAGACATGGTTCACTCCCTTGTCCATCCTAGAAGTCAAGGTTAACTCCCAATATTATATTAGTCTATCTCATGAGATATAAATTTTTACCAAATACATTAGAATGAGATATAGGTCCCTCCCATATCATAATGAAATAATACATACATGTCCTAAAAAATCATAAATAATCTTATGATAACCCATCAAATGAAGTGGGTATCACGTAATCACATCATAACTTGTCTAAATGATATATGTTTCATAATCTTTTCAAAAGAATAACCCGTGAAAAGAAGCTAGATTCAATAGTATATAACCAGTGAATAAAAACCGGTTTCATAAAAATCATTACAAAAAAAATACATTTAAGGAAATTATATGAATGGTAACATTAAATCATTTCCTTATAAAGGCATGAGTAACACCATTAGATATCATATTTTATGGTAAATAACTTTGAAAGATCTTTTAAACACATTTCTTTAGGAATATATCTATTCGGCATTGAATTTTTTTTTTAAAAAAAGGTATTTTTGAAAACATTTTACATGGAAAATATATCTAAAAACACTTAAAAGAGGAATTGAAAACCATAAATCTTTCTTAAAATGTTTTTTCTTTATTTTTTTTGAAAAATTATTTTTTAAATAAAATAGATTTCCAACTGGAGAGGGAAATATAGTCATATTATTCAAAAAAAGTTTTTCTAAATCATTATACGTACCAAATAGTGAAATAAGGTACAAATGCATGGATATATATTGAATAAAAAGAGGAGTATAAAACTCATGAGTGTTCTTGAGTTATGTATGATAATATTTATTTAAGGGGAGCATAATCATAAACAATTACATTAAACCATGAGATTTCTTCACAAACTCTTATCACATGGTAACTCAGAATCATACACTCCGTGTAAGAAAATTAAATTAAAATAATGTTAAAATAAAATGGGAAGAAATATATTCCTAATATATGATTTAAAATGGAAGTATATACACATCGAAAAGGAATGTAGGTTCATAATAAAACATGTTCCTCAGTTAAGGAAAATTTTGACAAAACTTTTGTTACTGATTTGGTAACTCTTGAAACAGAAAAAACATGAAATTAATATCATAGAAGTGATATTTAAACCCCCATATATATAAATTTTATAATAATATAATACATTCATGGTAATTATATAAATCACATAGAACAAAAGAGTTGCGAACATGGCATGTATCTCACAGATACAAAAAGTGAGATGAAATTGCATTACACTGTGTATTGAATCTCAACATAATTATAAAACAATTCATAAATAATAAAAATATGTTCATTTAAAATATTTCACATAACCATATTAGTATATGTAATACCATATATTGTTTTATTATTATTTATTTTATAAACAAGTTAACACTTTTATGTTAAGTTTTCACTACGGGTAATATCCCCTATACTCTTTGTATGTGTCTTAATTTTTTTCATCTTTGGACCTAATACTTATATTATGATTCAAATAAAATAAATTTATATAAATATAATTAATATTAATTATATGTGTATTATAAAAATCCATGTAATATATATGTGTAAAATGGGACACACCCTTCATGGAGACGGTCGGTCGTACATACATAAGAACATAGTTTAAATTTTACAGCCACGTTGAATGAAAGAAATAAAATGACATATATTTATATTATATCATTAAATTAGAATTAATATTTCATATATATCATATAATTCCTCTAAATACATCCTTAATACATTCCATCGGTTGTGGGAGTGAATGACATGACTTTGAGGGGGTGGTATTGCACACTTCCTAAAATGAAATCATCGTATTTACATGAAATGGAATGTATAATGTTAAGTGATGTAAAAGAATTAATGTGGCCCAAATACATTATAAATCTCATAAGTATAATATATAAAAATATTTTACATCATTTTTTCCACTAAGATAGTTTATAAAGAAAAAAATGATCAATCATCGTTTCGTGAGGCGGTAGTTCACGGTGCACGTAAATAGAATGTTCATTACCCATTAGATGGATGTGTGAGTAAGTGTATGTAGAACCCATAGAATAACAAAATCATATTACATTCAGTATATTGGTATTTTTATATAATAATGGAATATTAATAGTTGAGGGAGTGGAGAAAGAAAATAGCATAAAGGAGTTTGAGGGAGGGTGTTACCTCTTAACTGGTTAAATCTTTTTGGTTTGCACCAAAGGGGTTTCTCGGAAGATTTTCTAACCAAAGGATGGATACAGAGAAGAATTTAGGGTTTCATGGAAGTTTATATAGAAGTTATTGACTTATCATATGTGTTTTGAGTGTTTTGATGAAGAGGGAGAGTTGGTGGCCTTTTATAGGAAAGGAAAAGGACTCCTTGTACATTTTTTGTAAACAAGTTTTGTTTTCCCATGTTTTTACCTAAAAACATTAAAAAAAAAACGAAATAATGGATTTTGTATGGAATATATAAGGCCATAAAATGGTTTTCTTACTTGTGGATAGGTCATTAGGAACCTTAAGGTTAAGGGTTATTCTACTGTTAAGCTTAATTTTACCATAACCATTGTAATTAATTTTAAAAAGTATTCACTTATATTTTTTTGTCAAAAACAGATTTGACCATATTATAAATTATAAATTATTCTGTTTCCAAAAATGGAATCTTTTTTTAAAATTAAAATCAAATTATTTTATGAAATTAATTTAAATTATATCCTGTTGACGGGTTGACACTCTGGGTTTTTAAAGTAGAAACATCCAAAAGATTGCTACGTTTTTATAACCAATTTCAATGTGAAATTGACTCTAATGAAATAAATTATAGAATTAAAAAAATATGATCTAATTAAAATTTTAGAAAAATTTAATATTGTTTCGCACGAAATTCGGGGATGACCTCCTGGACGGGAGATTCAAACGTTCCAATCGGTTTCTAGCGGGTTTGTTCGTAGAACCGGAAACATCCAATGATTCCACATCCGTTTGGACATACTTTCCAAAGGTAGGCGCTCATTAGCTTGTGGACTGATGAGGCTTAGGAATTTGCATTGGTCGAGAGGATGGGAGGTCGGACTCATCACACCTTTTTGAGGGAAATTATTGTCTACTCCGGGACTCTCTTTATAGATTTAAGTTATGTTCGTGAATCCTTATTACATTACCAAGTATAAAATGAGCTTTCCTTCAGTTTTAACAATCAATGATTAAATATGTAAGAAATTTTGAGAATATTTTATATGTATTCGAGGTTCTTCATCAATAGAGAATCATCTGTATCTATTTAGAGATTCATGGTCAATGGTATCCTTCAAAACATTTATATAAAAGTCTCTTGGTCATTATGATGACCAAGCTGGTTTTAAAGCCACTCAGTGGGGCACTTGAAGTTTATCATCATTCAGAAGGACATGGATTATTTCAAAGTTGGGATCGAACCCATAAATGGGCTACCTACGTATCCTTTGTTTTGGAAAAGGAATCAGAACCCACGTAGTTCGAGTAATGTAGTATGACGTTTATGATTGATGGCTCAAAGAAGAATGTCATAATTACTTTTACATTCTAAGATCACATGAGTCATGCTCGGTGTGAGAAACAAGAGGTATTGGTAAAAATTAGACAATTGTGCCATGAAAGATGAAATCATAAGAAATTGTTTGGGGCCTATGTTTGTATGACTTCCCAGATAGATGAAGATTTAGGATTTACTTTTAGGGAGAAAATCCTGGAACAGGGTCCATAAAGGTTATGTTCTTTATGGAGGTTTGAATACTCTAACTTGGGGCTTATTCCTGAAAAGGAAACCCAAATTAGGAGAGGATTGATAATTGGGTTTTACTCCTGAGAAATAATCCCATTTCAAACGTAATTTAGAACTTGTTAAGAGAAATTAAGGGACTTGGGGTTTACTCCTGAAGAGGATGCCCATAATTATGACTGGGACTTACTCCTGAAAAGGAGGCCCAGGTTAGGGGACTTGGGGATTACTCCTGAAAAGGAAGCCCAAGATTATAACTGAGTCTTATTCCTAAAAAGTAGACCCAGGTTAGGGATTATGGTTTGGGGCTTACTCTTGAGAAGGATGCCCATATTTGAGATTGGGGCTTACTCCTAAGAAGGATGCCCAAATTAAGGGACTCGGGGCTTACTCCTGAAGAGGATGCCCATAATTATGACTGGGACTTACTCCTGAAAAGGAGGCCCAGGTTAGGGGACTTGGGGCTTACTCCTGAAAAGGAATCCCAAGATTATAACTGAGTCTTATTCCAGAAAAGGAGACCCAGGTTAGGGATTAAGGTTTGGGGCTTACTCCTGAGAAGGATGCCCATATTTGAGATTGGGGCTTACTCCTAGGAAGGATGCCCAAATTAAGGGACTCGGGGCTTACTCCTAAGAAGGATGCCGATATTTGAGATTCTGATTGGGGCTTACTCCTGAGGAGGATGCCCAAGTTTGGGAACTTTACGAATTTGGGGCTTACTCCTGAGGCAGATGCCCAGATTAAAGGACTTATAACTAGGGATTATTCCTGAAAAGGAGACCCATGTTAAGGATTCTCTCATCTTAAAGGATGAGGATGAATGAATGAACTCTCAATCTTTGGTGACATAAATATGTATAAATCACTAGGTTTTGAGAGATATTCCACCGAATTCCTTTCAGATAAGGAAGTCAAATCAAGAAATCATGCCATAAATGGCTTCGAAGAGTATTTTGAAGACTAAATCTTGAATAGGAAAGGTGAAATGGCTTAAGAGTGGTAAAATGGGCAAGATGGGCACCCAAAAAAGGTAGGGGCGTTCAAGTCTTGAAAGGCGCGCAAGTCTTACGTGGGCGCGCAAGTATACTTGCGCGACATGTGGGGTACTTGCGCGATTTTCAACTAGCATTAAAATACTTGAGCGACTCTTTCTTAAAGCCTTTAGAATCCTCTTGAGGTTCTCCCAGAAAAGGGATGCGTAAGTTCTATTGAAGGAATAAGGCAGCGCGCAAGTGAGACCAGTTCCCTTAAGGGATGGCCATTCAGGCGCGCAAGTGTTGATGAGTTTCAACACTTAGGCCTTCCTCCCACTTTTTAGATATTCTGTTCTAGGTAAAAAATTACCTTAGAAGTGTTCCGGAAGCTTTGAGAAGAGACTTGGGCGTCGAGAGCTTCAATCCGAGTTTCTGGAAAAAATCCTCTCGAATGGGGGGCCCACAGGGGCTATTTATAGGCAGGAGAAGACCCTGGGCGGTTACCGGGCGGTTATCACTTAGGTCGCGCAAGTCACTTGCACGACCATAAGGCGTCGCGCAAGTAGTCTTGCACGACCACTAGGCAGCGCGCAAGTACTTGCACGACCACTAGGCGGCGCGCAAGTGTACTTGTCCGACCATGAGGGAACTTGCGCGACCTATGGGCAATGTCCTCCTTGTTCATCCCTTTGCCGATTTTTGATGTTTCTTCAAAGGATGAATCACTTTGGACTAAGGTATTTCCTTTTTTTTCAGTCGTTAGAATCTGTGACGGAAAGGAGCGTCAAAAAAAGTCCCCCCTCAGAGTTGGATCCATAGAGAAAAGAGGATTTGAATCTGAGGTGAAAAGAAAAACAAGAAATCTGGCAGTTTAATGTCATGCATGTCGGACATAAAGGGGATAATGTTTAAGGTCGAAATAGCTTTGACCAAAATGGGTTAAAATTGATTGAATTTCTTGACAATTTTGCTGAAAACATATTACCATACTCAAGTATGAGGGAAAATATGTAAACTATGACTTAAGAATATTTGAATCTGAGGAATGATATGAAAAGAGCTAAAAGGCATTAGAAGAATTAGTTTCCAAGAATGAAGTTACTATTATTTAACAAAACCCGTTAGGGGGTTGAATTATGCAGGGCCACCTAAGGGAATTGGCTGCATGGTCAAATAAATAGCATCTTTCGGCTGACAAGTCTGTTATGTGGACTGTTTATGCAAGGCCACCTATGGGCACGTGCTGCATAGTCAGGCAAAAAGAACTCTCAGAAATTTACTTTCCTAGTGCTAAAAGCCAGTGAAAGTTTATGGAGATTCAAATTTTCTAAAGTATAGTGTTTGTTGTATGGAAAGAGGTACTTGAATATGGAGAAGATATTTTCAGACAAGATTATCGAAGAACTGGATGAATATCACTCCCATGAAGGTCTGACCCAAACTTAGGGAAGAAGAATAAACCATAGACTTGAATACTTTCAGATCATGAAAAAGGAGATGGGACACATATGTTAAGGATGGCTATTTTTTTTGCGGATCCCTACATACTGTCATTTAAGAAAAATAAGGACAAAAGAGGCATTCTTCCCAAGAATGATGTTACTATCATTTAACAAACCCGTTAGGGGGTTGAATTAGGCAGGTCCACCTAAGGGCATTGGCTGCATAGTTAAATAAAATAGTATCTTTCGGCTGACAAGTCTGTTATGTGGACTGTTTATGCAAGGCCACCTATGGGCACGTGCTGCATAGTCAGGCAAAAGAATTCTCAGAACATTGACATTTTTGTGACTAGAAGTCATGAAAAGGGTTATGAAGGTCTGAAAATATTTAAGGTTAGGATTATAACACATAAAGATGGGTATTTTCTAATGTATATAGAGAAACATAGGTCAATGATAACCATAATCATGTTGTGGCTGGGTCCTGAATTGAAATTTTGGACTTCACTACGTATCTCATAAGAATGAGAATCAAGCCATACGTAGTTCTTGAAATGCAGTTTAACGTCGTGCAGGACGAAAGTATGAGAAACCTTAGTTTAGGGTCATAGAATTCGGACCATAATAATGAATACACAGTGTGTGTTTCCATGAGGACTTTTCCACTAAGGGACTGAAAGTGAAATTTGGGGATAGGCCCAAAAGACTTGGGGCTGGATTTGAGGGATACTCGAACGTTCCTACGTATCCCATAAGGATGGGAATCAAGCCCACATAGTTCTAGAACTACCCTTTGTACAAATTTGGTTCGTACATGTGAAGGGTGACAGGGGACTTTAGTGCAATGATGGTTTAACCTGAGATAAAAAATTTAGGCATTACCATGTATGCACGTAGTCTTCTTGAAATGAAACATGATTGAAAAATCAATGTCAATAATAGTTCTCTCTCAAGTGAGGAGATCAAGGAATATTGTAGTTTATTGTCGTACCAGACAAAAGTGTTGTATAGTTTAACGTCGTATAACAAGGACGAAAGTGAATCAATGTAAAAATATTTAATCTAGGGGCAGTTTCACAAATCAACATCATATGAGATGGTGGTGAACCGATGTGAAGAGATTGTTTTTGGGCTTGAACCCTGGGAGGTTGCCTACATACCCAGCCTGGAGGGCAAGGATCAAAGTCCGTGTAGTTCAATTAAAGAATGAATTAATGATCAAGTTGTTCTTGGGGACAACGATCTAATAAACAATTTTGTTGGGACCTACACATGGTTAGCGGCCCAAAGAGAGTGTTATGGTTGAGGTTTTCTCTAAGCTCACGTAAGTCATACTCGGTGTGAGAAACAAGAGGTAACAACAACCTCAACAATGCACAGTTTAATGTCATGTAGGACATATCAAGGGACTATGCAGTTTAAAGTCATGCAGTTAGGACTATTGGTGTTGCACAGTTTAGTGTCATGTAACAGGGACAAAATACAGTTCAATGTCATGTAGGACGTATTATGAATTTTCTGTACAGTTTAGCATCATGTAGTTAGGACGATGGGAATAATAGAGTTTAACGTCATATTGGACGAAAGGGGGACTGTGCAGTTTTAATGTCATGCAGTGAGGACAGAAGAGTGCATCATTTTAACGTCATGTTGGATGCATTGGGGATTTTTTTCACAGTTTAATGTCATGTTGGACGAAAGTGCGAATAGTTTATGGTCATATGCATGGACTGTGGATGGTGTAGTTTAATGTCATGCTGGACCTTTGATGATTATATAGTTTAACGTCTTTCCGAACGTAAGGGACTTTTATACAGTTTAGCGTCATGTAGTTAGGATGTCACAGTTTAACGTCTTGCTGGACATAAGGGACTTGCAAATAGTTTATGGTCATATGCATGGACCAGGGATGATGCAGTTTAAGGTCATGCTGGACGGTTTAGGGAACCTTTTCACAGTTTAACATCGTGTGGGACGGAGTTGTAGTTTAAGGTCATACTGGACCATTGCTGTATAGTTTAACGTCATATAGAAAGAAAGAAATGGTGCTGCATAGTTTAGTGTCATGTTGCGGGGACATCTTCTTTTCTATAGTTTAACGTCATGTTTAGACGCAGTTGCAGTTTAAGGTCATACTGGACCATGAACGAAAGTTTTTCACAGTTTAACGTCGTGTGGGACGAAGTTGCAGTTTAAGGTCATACAGGACCATTGCTGAAATAGGGACTTTCATACAGTTTAACGTCATGTTTGGACATAGTTGCAGTTTAAGGTCATATTGGACAATGAACGAAAGAGGGACTTTCCTACAGTTTAACGTCATGTTAGACGCAGTTGCAGTTTAAGGTCATACTGGACCATACTTGTATGAACCAATTGTTATATTCTTGGTTCTGGGGACCATATTTTGTGTTTATAAAAAATATTTCTTCAGAAATCTGGCATTGGTTGGAGTCGTGATGAGTTCTCCATCCATTGAGATTAATGAATAAGCTCCATTAGAGTAGACCTTATGTATTGAATAAGGTCCTTCCCATTTTGGTTCAAGCTTGGGAGGCTTCATTCCTGGTATCATTGGTGTTCTGAGAACCAATACCAATTCTCCCTGAACGAATGAACGAAGACGAACTTTTTTGTTAAAAGCTCGTGATATTCGATTCTGATAGATTTCCAAGTGGTGAAAAGTGCACAATCTTTTCTCATCTAACTGTTCCAATTCATTCAATCGCTTTTGGGATTGCTCATCTATAGATAACTGATCACAAATGGCTACTCTGAGTGAGGGAAATTGAACTTCAATTGGCAAGACTACTTCTGTTCCATATACCAACGAATATGGAGTTGACCACGTTGCATTGCGGGTGGTAGTCCGATAAGCCCATAAAGCATGAAAGAGTTTATCAGGCCATGACCTCTTATCTTTATCCACCATCTTTTGCAGTATATTTGAAAGAGTCTTGTTAAAGGCTTCTATTTGGCCGTTGGCCGCCGCATGATACCGAGATGAATGGTTGGATTTAATGTTGTATTCTTGATACAATTTCCTCACCTCAGAAGAACAGAAGTTGGTGCTGTTATCCGTCAATATGGTATGAGGGACACCAAATCTAGTAATGATGTTAGATTTTATGAAACTAACAATGCATTTAGAACTGACTTCTTTGAGAGGTACTGCCTCTGCCCATTTGGAAAAGAAATCAGTAGCAGTAAGAATGTACTTAAACTTCTTGGCCGTAGCTGAAGGGTAAGGTCCCACCACATCCATTCCCCATGTGGCAAATGGCCACGAGTATTTAGCTGTATGAAGAAAATATGGAGGTTGATGAATGATGTTGGCATGTATTTGACATGAATGAAACTTCTTTGTGAAATCAACACAATCTTGTATCATTGAAGGCCAAAAGTATCCCAGCCTTCGAATTTGATCAGACAATCTATGTCTAGACTGGTGGGCACCACCGACTCCTGCATGCACTTCTTTCATGACAGCCATTGTCTCTTCACCATCAATGCATCTGAAGAGAACTCCATCAAAACCACGTTTGTAGAGAATTTTCTCTAGGTGGTTTGGACTATCATAAAGAGTAAAATTGACCACACATCACCAGATTTGTTCTTTCTCGGCTCTATCAGGTGGAAGTGTTCCATTTTGAAGGTATTCCCTGATAGGTGACATCCATCCTGTAGTATGACCATACGGTTCAGGAATGGGACTAATTTCATTAATTTCCTCTGTTCTGGCTTGAACATAAGGTTAAATTGCACGACGGTGGGCAATACTGATGGTTGTCTCGTCCCAATTTGGATATGCTAAAGTTGTGGCTATATTAGCCAGTGCATCAGCTTGAGCATTTTGTGATCTTGGGACATAATAAAATGTCAGTTCTGAAGGGAATTCCGCCATTAACTCTCTGACGTAATCATACAAAGGGATTAATTCTTCTTTTCTGATGGAATAATCCCAATTGACTTGTTTTATTACCAGGTCTGAATCACCTTTCACCTTTAAGTGATTCACTTGTGCTTGAAGTGCTAACTCCAAGCCTGTAATGAGAGCTTGGTATTCAGCTTCATTATTGGTACCACCTTCCCACAATAAAAAGGAATAAGGTAACACTACCTTATTTGGAGAAATGAGCACATTTCCTAAACCAACTTTGTTGAATTTAGGATTTTCCATTTTCTTCCCTGTTGGACTTCTTAAAGCACCATCAAAATACATTTCCCATGTTTGAGGACTCTCTTGAATAGAGAAAACTTCCTCATCAGGGAGTTCAATATCTGAAGACGTGTCTTCCACTGAAGGATGTTCATCCAGGAAATCAGCCAGAGCTTGGCCCTTAATTGCCTTTTGAGACACATACTGAATGTCGAATTGCTGCAAAATAACTGCCCACCTTTCTAGACGTCCTGTAAGCATTGGACGACTAAGGATGAATTTGAGCGGATTATTGCGAGATACCAATTGGACCTCGTGATGTTGCAGGTAGTGTCTCAGTTTCTGAACTGCAATGATTAATGCCAGGCAGCACTTCTCAATACTTGAATACTGGGTTTCTGCTTCAGGCATAGTTCTACTGAGATAGTAGAGGCTATTTTCATTCCCAGCATCATTCTTTTGAGCGAGAAAGGCACCCAATGATCGCTCTAGAGCTGTCACATAGAGGATAAGCGGTCTACCCTCAATAGGTGGCATGAGTACTGGTGGACTCAAGAGGTATTTATTGAGAACATAAAATGCTTCTTGACATTCTTCAGTCCACTGGTATGTGACTCCTTTCTTCAATAATTTGGTAAAGGGTAAACTTTTTCTTGCCAAATTGGCGATGAAACGCCGAATATAGGCTAAGTGTCCTTGAAGTCCTCTTAATTCTTTCAAATTATGTGGAGGTGACATACCAAGGATTTATTTGGTCTTCTTAGGATCGACTTCAATACCACGATGGCGTACAACAAAGCTGAGGAATTTTCCTGAGGTTACCCCAAAAGCACATTTTAAGGGGTTCATCTTCACATTATGTTGTCAAAGATTGTGGAATATGACTTCCAAATCAGCCAAGTGATTAGAACGTTGTTTGGATTTAACCACCAAATCATCTACATAGCATTCAACAAACTTCCCTAAAATAGGTTTGAAGATACGATGCATGGCGCGTTGATATGTTACACATGCATTCTTTAAACCAAAGGGCATCACCCGGTAACAAAACACACCTTGAGGAGCTCTGAAGGCTGTATATTCCTCATCTTCTGGGGCCATTCAGATCTGATTATATCCAGAATATCCATCCATGAAAGAAAGTACTTCATAGCCAGCCGTCGCATAAATTAAGATTTCTGTAATCGGAACTGGGAAATCATCTTTAGGACAATACCGATTAAGATCTCTGAAATCGATGCAAACCCTAATTTGTCCGTTCTTTTTCTTTACAGGGACAATATTAGCCAACCACTTGGGATATTGAACTTCTCTGACGAAGTTGGCTTTGATCAGCTTATCCACTTCAGCTTCAATTTTGGAAGCATAGGTTAGGTGTGTTCCTCTCGCGGCTTGCTTAAATCCTCGATGTTCTTTTGGTAAACCCAAATGATGAGTAGCAACATCAGGATCAAGCCCAGGAATTTCTGTATAATTCCAAGCAAAAATATCTTTATTTTTCTTTAGAAAAGAAATATACATCTCTTGCTCTTCAAGGGTCATGGCCGCACTAATTAAAGTGGGGCGTGGATCTTTCTCTATACCCAGATTTATTTCTCTGAGTTCATCGACAGTGGTAGAGATACCCTCTTCAAATGCTGGAGGAGCATATCTAAGATCTTCCTCTTCCTCTTCATTACATGCTATTTCTTCTATTTCTACTTGCAAAGTATATGACAAAACAAAATTCTCATGATCATAAGAGATATCAAAATTTTCACATTTTGAAGAAGAAGCTTCCATTTCCGACCCTATTGATGATAAAGGGCCTTCTTTGGGAAATAAAGAGGAGATGATGGATTGAGAATCGAAATCATTATTCACCTCTGGTGTTGCTATAACTTATTCTGGCCTGATTGGCGAAGTATAGACTTGTTGGAATTCAGCAGATGAAATGAAAACGTCACCACTTATGCTTTCATCAATGTTTGGTAGGTTACCAATTTCTCCCATGTCGTCTAGCTCAATTGTCGTAATTGACATTATGGATCTTTCCATAAGAGTATTTTGATTTGGGCCTATTTTGTCAATTTGACTGATAGGTAACACATAATCTGTACTCACATGTGTATATGGATTTATTGGAATTTTCTCCAAACCATATGGAGCATTAACTTTGGTAATTTCTTTCATTGTAGATTTTTCTCTTCCCTTCATGTGATAAAATTCCGCCTCAATGTATTGAGACTCACATGTCTTGAATGGGGTTTTATCACCATACAATGTTCCAACTTGACCATTGAAATAGTATTTGAGACATTGATGGTATGATGAAGGGATAGCCGCATGCTGATGTAGCCAGGGTCTTCCAAGAAAGATATTGAAAGCTGAGCCTTGATCAACAATCATGAAATCCGAACTGGATACAAGATCTCCAAACTGAGTTCTGAGTGTAACTTCTCCCATTGGTTCTTGTTCATTTTTATCATATCCTTGTATCATCATGGTAGAAGGAGATAAATCAGATTCAGTGAGGCCCAATCGACGAAGTGTACGAATGAGCATGAGGTTGACTCCTGAACCATTGTCAATGAAAGCTCTTCGAATATCTACACCATTGAATTTTCCAGATAAGTAAAAAGGTTTTATGTGCCCATGCACAACATCATCTTCATCTTTATCAGTAAAAGATATCACTGCATGGAATTCTGCAGGATTATTCTCTATGTGATAGACTTCAGCTGCAGCAATTTCAGCTTCAAACTCATGAGGACTTGACAAAGCTTCGATGAATGCTTCCCGAAGATCTTTTGACATATTCAAAGCATCCAAAATTGATAACTTTGCTGGTACTTGGGCCAAGTGTTTCAATATATCATACATTTGATCTAGAGGTCAGCATTTCCCAACAGGAATATGCGGTTTAGCAGGTACCTTGGAAGCATATGCTTTGGAAGCCTATGCATCTTGTATTGAAGTTGGCAACATCCTTGGTTTTGGAAGATTAGACTGATTAGATCCATTTACTTGCTGAGATAAGGAATATGGAACCTTTAATCGGTCTTCCAAAATAACTGTTCCAAAACTGAGTTGGCCATTGGCAAAAGAACTTGCTTGTTCTTTTTGAGCTCGCTGAAGGGCTCTACCACGAGTTTCTGCTGCATATACAGTTCTAGCAGGGGTAGAATTAGAGTAGTGGCTTCGGAAAGATCCACGTCTTCCCCTGTATCCTGAACCTCTAGAACTTCCTCAGATTCCCTTATTTGATACAGGGAATTTAGGCTCATCAAGACTGGAATATGGATCTGTTAATTGAATCATATTAACAGAACCAAAGATTAACTCTTCGTCTGGTAAAGACTCTACCTGATTAGCCTGTTTAGGCTGTGCCGTTTGGTGGGGCGGTGCCTGTGGTTTTGAAGTAAATGGCATGAAATCTGCCTGAGTCAAAGACAACTTAGGCCTCGATACATACTCATCTTCTTCTGATTCCTCTTTCTTCTTTGAATTGCGCTGCCCTTTTGAGGATTTGTCTTTTGATGGAGGCTTCACTGCAGCTTTTGTAGGAGACAAAATTGGCTTCTTCAATTGTGTTCGCAAAATGGCATGGGTCCGATTGATGGTCTTTCTGACCATCAAATCATCATATTTTTGCGCAGTTTTGCTTTTGACTTCCTGCCACTCGCCTCCTTCCTCTGGATCTGTAGCGGTAATACACGCTACATGAGCTGAAGAACCCTTCAATTTGAATTGTCCCAAGTCGACCATATTTTGCAGGAGGTCTTTAAAGACAAAACACTCCTGGATGGGATGCCCCAACATTTGATTAAAGGGACAATAATTGGGACGGTCTTCATCTCCTTCCTTGTTTGGCCTCTTGGGCACTGGTAATTGAACCAAATTATTTTCCAGAGATGAAATGAAGTAACCAGGAACTTGATCACTTCGAAAAGAGTATGTTTTAATCTTCAAATCCTCAAATTGTTTTCGTCGTTGATATATTTGATCATTTGGAAGAAACGACCTTTGTTGTTGGTGTTCAGGAGTTGGAGCCCTTCGAGAAGATGAAGGTTTTGAAGTAGAAATAGGTACATGTGCTTGTTTAAGCATAACTGTAGTAGTTTCCGCTTTACCCATTCTTTTTCCTGGAACTGATGGAATTACACGAGATTTAACCTTAGCCTGTATAAGGGAATCTTCAATCTGTTGAGTGATTGAAGTAAGGTCTCTAAACCCTCCTGTGTATTTCACAGGGATCAATGGCGTGCGTAATTCTTCACGCAAATTTGCCACACAGATTGGCAACAGTTCTTCCTGAGGGAGTGCTAAACTCAGGGAATACGTTAATCCCTTCCAGCGAGCAGTGAAATCAGAGACACTTTCATTCTCCCTTTGCTTGCAGTTTGTAAGATCGAAAACTGTCGTTTTTGGCAAAGTTGAGCTAAACTGAAGAAGGAACTTTTTCCGAAGATCCTCCCATCCGATGATTGACCGGGATTGCAGGCTTGTATAACATACAAAAGCTGGTCCTTGCAAGGTTCGCACGAAGCATCTGAGTTTCACTGCTTCTTGCTGTTCTGGAGTTCCCATCATAGGATCACAACAAGACACGTAATGCGTCAAATGTTGTTCAGGGTCGCCTGATCCATTGAAAGTAGGGAAAACAGGGTTTCCAAAACTGGATGGAGGAGAAATTGAATCTACCCATTCAGGGTAAAAAAAATTTCTGGTTGAACTTGCACCTGTTTCCCTTCCATAGTTTCTAACCGAGCTATTAATGACTCAATAGTAGTTATTAACTTTTGAGAAACATCAGGTTGAACTTGGTTTCGGGTAGGTGCAATGAATGGAGCTTGGACAGACGTGGTGGTTGGTGCTGCAACTGATGGTAGTGCTGCCAACCATTGTTGTGTTTGACCCGTAGGATTAGACCTCTGAGGGTGTACTAATAAAGGAGGATATTCCTGATCCATCTCAGTAGTTACAAAAAATTCCTTCAGCTGTTGGACTTCAGCATTCTTAAGAAGAAGACTACTCTGAAGTAGTTCTGCATTCAACCTTCTTAATTCTTTCATTTCTTCCTCCTGTTGTGCAAACCTTTGCTCTAATGAGAGCGATTGACCTTCTTCAGAGGAAGGATATGTAACCTGATTCTTTTCCTTCCCTTTGTTGGATACCTTATGGAGGGAGGGAAGTGGATTACCTAGGTTCTGAGTAATCCTTTGACTTCGTGTACGTACACCTTCTTCATTTGTATTGGTGTGTACATTTTCTTGAGCAGGACGCTCTTCATCTGAGTCCCCTGGGTGAGTCTCCTCTGGTGGATTAGCAACAACGACATTGATGACATTGATTGATGTATAATGCATCAAATCCCTTCTATCAGCATTTTTGTGATATTGTCTTCTTTCATGTCTTTGACGAGACATTGCCTTTTGTTGATTCAATCTTTTAGGAACTTCTTGACGAGCTATAACTTTGAGGGAATCTCCTGATAATTTGGCTCTTCGTTCCTCTTGGGGCTTCTTCCCCAATCGAGAAAATACCGATATTCGCTGAGGAGGGAATTGATGATTTGAAAGAGTCCCCAGTCTTGTGAACTGGGGATGTTTCTGCTGCTTCCGCTCAACTCCTCGAATCCCATTTGTTGACTCTGAGGGTTGGTTTAGAGAAGTCCCCAGTCTGACAAGCTGGGGTGTCTCTTGACAAGCTACGTCTGAGATCTTCTTAAAATATCTCTTGATCTTGCGAATCATAGTTCGGAAATTACCTGGATGCATTAGCCTGTATCCACTTTTATCACCTGGTTCAACTGACCGTTTGATGATTTCCGAAATTTCTGTCATTTGATGACGTGTTTCCTTCATACGAGAGGCTTGTGCAATATTCTCACCTGCTTTATGTAGGAGCAATTCAACAACTTGTTCCTTATATGCTTGATTTTGAGAGGAACTAGTTGAAGCCTGTTCTTGAGCAAGCTATTGATTATGAACAAGGCCCATTGACTGTGGCCGACCATGGGCAATAACATTGCATGAGACCATTTTCGGCGGCCTTTGCTAACTGGAAAGCACTGTGAAATGTAGTGTTCCGTGAATACCCCATCCTCTGATATGAACACTAGATGGAGAATTGGCAATTAATTGACGTAATTTTCTTAGTGCTCCAAGGCATGAACGTTGACGGGTTCTCTGCTACTTTTCAGCCTTCGGATACCGAGAGACGGATAGAGATGCCAAATCAATCTGACGTTCTAGCCCTTCTATTAACTTAAGATGATTTTCATATTCATCATAAGATAATACCTTCTTCTTCAATTGACAAAGAGTTTTCCATATGTTGAGACGAATATCATGGATTCCATCATCCGTCAACATCTTTGGAATGTCGTACTGGGAGTCAGCCAAAGGCCAAAACATGACTGGTACCTCACCTTTTGTTAGTTTTTTCCTCATGTTCAGCATTTCCACTTTATCATTAAATGAAGATTCTTTTACCTGTTTTGACCAGAGTTGGTGTTTCCTTGTTGCTTCATCGGATTCAACACGATTGGTAGAGAAATCATTGATCAAACTAGAAGATGCATGACTTAGGGGTGGTTCGGAGAATGACCTACACCCTGGGATATCTCTTGATTGAGAAAGTATTTCACTTGTTAGTGATAAAGCATCAGACATGACTGGTTTCACATTTGAAAGTGCCTCAAGATAAGAGGGATTTCTCAGCACTACATTATCCACTGGAGTATTTTCCAGGCAATGTGAATCACTACTGCGGAGAGGACTTTCGCAGCGAAGTTCATCATCATGGGGAGGACCACCATAATGGGTTACAACAAAAGATGAGATCTCTTGCTCCTTGGTCTTCTGACCACACAGAGGGTTCCTGTGGCTCTCATCTGAAGAAGAAACTTCAAGATTGACCGAATTTTCATGAAGCAAGCCTTCATGAGGAAGTGTCTGTTGAAGACCTTCAGAATTAATGTTCCTGTTATTGGGAACTGAGGGAGTAGAATCTTGAATTCCGACAGATAAATGTCTGAGGGCTTCAAGGACTCCAGCATCGAGAAAGGCCTTGTTACAGATTGGCCTTTGATCTCCTGACTGTGCTGGGCGGATCTTTTTCTTAGATGCCTTATTACTCGCTTTTGAAACCACTTGTTGACAAAAGTGGTTACTCTGAGCAGGTGTATGTACCTGATCAGGAAAGATGGTCATGTTAGGCTGACGATCTCCACTCAAATCAGATGTATGTGCCTGACTTGGTTGTCTGTATGATATGGGGGAGTATACCCCATAACCTTCTTGGACTAGAACAGATGTGTGTGTCTATTCCGGAGTGAATCGTTGATGTGTCACTCCACTGCTAGGGATAGATTTATGTGTCTGTCCCTGAGAGGATGCTGAAGCTGTTATGATATCCTGGTAAGCATCCAAAATATGAGCAGGAATTTTCTTCTGCTCTTTCACCATTGACAAAATATGCATGGTGACTTCAGCCGCCGGAATGGGGATATACGTCCATTCCGGGCTTGGAGTAGGTGTATGTGCCTGCTCCTGTCCTCCTTTTCCTGTCAGTGAATCCTGACAGTACTCAAGTGTGGAGGCAGAGAGTTGAGTCTGCCTCCTGTTTGTCGTCGGGGCTTTCCGACTGACTTTTCTGTGCGCTACCAAGCGAGACTGTTGGTAGGCTTGATTAGTATTAGCAGGTGTATGTGCCTGCTGATTACACTTCGCCAAACGCGGTTGACGAGATCCATCATATGTAGTCAGACGAGCCTGCTGACTAACTGGTGATGTATAAGCAGGTGTATGTTCCTTCCTATAGTACTCTGCCGGAATTGCCTGGCGGGATTGTCTTGATGCTGCCAGACGAGTCTGCTGGACATCGGAATTAAAACGGGCAGGTGTGTGTGCCTGCTCGTTGTTTGCTACCAAGTTAGGTTGGTGGAATCCATCGTATGTATTCAGGCAAGCCTGCTGACTAACTGATGATGCATAAGCAGGTGTATGTTCCTGCCTATAGTACTCCTCCGGAATTGCCTGGCAGGATTGGCTTGATGCTGCTAGACGAGTCTGCTGGACAGCGGAATTAAAATGGTCAGCTGTGTATGCCTGCTCGTTGTTCGCCACCAAGTTATGTTGGTGGACTTCTCCGGAGATGGCAGGGATGATAACCTGCCTATTGTTAACCGGATTCCGTCTCTGGTGGTTCATCTTGCCTGCTCAGGTTCGAGGAACCTGAGATGAATGCCTAGAGTCGGTACCCTCATCATGTTGAGGGTGCACTACCGCACAAGTCTGGCGGTGATTGTTGATGGGAGCCCTCGGGAATGACTCCTGTCTTTTTGAATTAAGTCCCTGAGGGACCTGCTCATTCACTTCCTCAGAGTAAGGGAGTGAATGGAAATTGCATTCTGGGGATAACGACCAGAAACGGTTGGAGACGGTCGTCAGCACCGCCTGCTTCTTAATCGCTGACCGCCGTTGTCTGGACAACCAGGTAGAGTTGTTAACTTGGAGGGATTAACGAGTGGCCTCCAGAGTTGGGATAGTACCATTGCAACGGTACTCCTTAACCAGTGCATTAGAAACCCAGCGTTGAAGACGCTAAGTTGGTGATGTCATCCTCAGAGCGGACGACGTTCCAGCAGGAGTAGCAGCATTGGTTTTCACAGCAGTAGACCTCACAGTAGAGGTGTTCACAGCAGCAGTATTCACAGCGGTGAATTTAAGGAATGCCATTTTGCAGAAGATCTTGAGAAAAGAGTGCCTGTTCCATATAACAGACATAATCAAGATGAATCCGGCCACTGCATCTTTTGGATGAGCACATGTCAATGATTTCTTTGTTGGCCCAAGGGGCCTAACAAATAAGAAGAACATCACTTTAACTTGGTTAAGGATTCACGTCGGGTTCACCATTTTTTGTTTCGCACGAAATTCGGGGATGACCTCCTGGACGGGAGATTCAAACGTTCTGATCGGTTTCTAGAGGGTTTGTTCATAGAACCGGAAACATCCAATGATTCCACATCCATTTGGACCTACTTTCCAAAGGTAGGTGCTCATTAGCTTGTGGACTGATGAGGCTTAGGAATTTTCATTGGTCGAGAGGATGGGAGGTCGGACTCATCACACCTTTTTGAGGGAAATTATTGTCTACTCCGGGACTCTCTTTATAGATTTAAGTTATGTTCGTGAATCCTTTTTACATTACCAAGTATAAAATGAGCTTTCCTTTAGTTTTAACAATCAATGATTAAATATGTAAGAAATTTAGAGAATCTTTTATATGTATTCGAGGTTCTTCATCAATAGAGAATCATCTGTATCTATTTAGAGATTCTTGGTCAATGGTATCCTTCAAAACATTTATATAAAAGTCTCTTGGTCAATATGATGACCAGGCTGGTTTTAAAGCCACTCAGTGGGGCACTTGAAGTTTATCGTCATTCAGAAGGACATGGATTATTTCAAAGTTGGGATCGAACCCATAAATGGGCTACCTACGTATCCTTTGTTTTGGAAAAGGAATCAGAACCCACGTAGTTCGAGTAATGGAGTATGAAGTTTATGATTGATGGCTCAAAGAAGAATGTCATAATTACTTTTACACTCTAAGCTCACGTGAGTCATGCTCGGTGTGAGAACCAAGAGGTATTTGTAAAAATTAGACAATTGTTCCATGAAAGATGCAATCATAAGAAATTGTTTGGGGATTATGTATGTATGACTGCCCAGATAGATGAAGATTTAGGATTTACTTTTAGGGAGAAAATCCAGGAACACGGTCCATAAAGGTATATGTGCTTTATGGAGATTTGAATACTCTAACTTGGGACTTATTCCTGAAAAGGAAACCCAAATTAGGAGAGGATTGATAATTGGGTTTTACTTTTGAGAAGGAATCCCATATCAAACGTAATTTAGAACTTGTTAAGAGAAATAAAGGGACTTGGGGTTTACTCCTGAAGAGGATGCCCATAATTATGACTGGGACTTACTCCGGAAAAGGAGGCCCAGGTTAGGGGACTTGGGGATTACTCCTGAAAAGGAAGCCCAAGATTATAACTCAGTCTTATTCCTGAAAAGGAGACCCAGGTTAGGGATTAAGGTTTGGGGCTTACTCCTGAGAAGGATTCCCATATTTGATATTGGGGCTTACTCCTAGGAAGGATGCCCAAATTAAGGGACTCGGGGCTTACTTCTGAAGAGGATGCCCATAATTATGACTGGGACTTACTCCTGAAAAGGAGGCCCAGGTTAGGGGACTTGGGGCTTACTCCTGGAAAGGAAGCCCAAGATTATAACTGAGTCTTATTCCTGAAAAGGATACCCAGGTTTGGGATTATGGTTTGGGGCTTACTCATGAGAAGGATGCCCATATTTGAGATTGGGGCTTACTCCTAGGAAGGATGCCCAAATTAAGGGACTCGGGGCTTACTCCTAAGAAGGATGCCCATATTTGAGATTCTGATTGGGGCTTACTCCTGAGGAGGATGCCCAAGTTTGGGAACTTTAAGAATTTGGGGCTCACTCATGAGGAAGATGCCCAGATTAAAGGACTTATAACTGGGGATTATTCCTGAAAAGGAGACCCAGGTTAAGGATTCTCTCATCTTAATGGATGAGGTTGAATGAATGAACTCTCAATCTTTGGTGACATAAATATGTATAAACCACTAGGTTTTGAGAGATATTCCACCAAATTCCTTTCAGATAAGGAAGTAAAATCAAGAAATCATTCCATAAATGGCTTTGAAGAATATTTGGAAGACTAAATCTTGAATAGGAAAGGTGAAATGGCTTAAGAGGGGTAAAATGGGCAAGATGGGCACCCAAAAAAGGTAGAGGCGCGCAATTCTTGAAAGGCGCGCAAGTCTTACGTGGGCGCGCAAGTATTGGTCACGCAAGTATACTTGCGTGACATGTGGGGTACTTGTGCGATTTTCAACCAGCATTAAAATACTTGAGCGACTCTTTCTTAAAGCCTTTAGAATCCTCTTGAGGTTCTCCCAGAAAAGGGACGCGCAAGTTCTATTGAAGGAATAAGGCAGCGCGCAAGTGAGACCAATTCCCTTAAGGGCTGGCCATTCAGGCGCGCAAGTGTTGATGAGTTTCAACACTTATGCCTTCCTCCCTCTCTTTAGATCTTCCGTTCTAGGTAAAAAATTACCTTAGAAGTGTTCTGGAAGCTTTGAGAAGAGACTTGGGCGTCGAGAGCTTCAATCCAAGTTTCTGGAAACATATCCTCTCGAATGGGGGGCCCACAGGGTCTATTTATAGGCAGGAGAAGACCCTGGGCTGTTACCAGGCGGTTATCACTTAGGTCGCGCAAGTCACTTGCACGACCATAAGGCGTCGCGCAAGTGTACTTGCGCGACCATGAGGGAACTTGCGCGAACTATGGGCAATGTTCTCCTTGTTCATCCCTTTGTCGATTTTTGATGTTTCTTCAAAGGATGAATCACTTTGGACTAAGGTATTTCCTTTTTTTCAGTCGTTAGACTCTGTGACAGAAAAGAGCATCAACAAATATATAATTTATCCTTATAAATGAATTATATGAAAAAATAGTTTTGAATTTAAATTTAGCATTTTCAACTATTCATCAAAAAAAATCACAAAAAAATCCCAAAAATTCAACGTAATATAAATTAGAAATTATAAATTCATAAATTAATTTTATTTTATCAAATTAATGTTCTATGTTTTTCTAAAGTTATTTATATTGTTTCTCATTTAAGGACACGAAAAATAGTTTTTTGAGAATATATTATTTTTTACATATAAGGATATTATAAAAAATTATAACTTTCACTATAATTTTTTTTATATATATAATTTTAATTTCTTTAAAATTATTTATTACTATTCATATAAAAATTTTATGTTCTAGATTTTAATTATCTCATTTAAATAATTATAATAAAAAATATGTTTTGTAGAAACTCAGTGTTTTGTGTAACATGCACTATGTCGGCGTCACATGTAATATATGCAAAGTCATTATTGTGCATAACACATTCCAATTTAGTGTTTCATGTAATGTATTCCAAGTTGCTGTTTAGTGCAACACAGTCCAATTCGGTACCGTGTGAATGTAATGTTTGGCTTAGTGAAAAGCAATATATTAATGAAAAATTAATTTATTTGAGAAGAAAGGTCCATAAAAACTCAGTGTGTTACATTATTCCCCCCTTAAAATACATTTCTCCCTTGAAATTAATGATTCATGTAAAAAACAAGGACACTTATGCTTTATCATATCATCATGTTCCCACATAGCCTCCTCTAACTGGTGATTTCTCCACAAAACATTGACCAGGTGAGTAGTCTTATTTCATATAAATTTCCCTATATAATAGAGAATTTTAGTTAGTTATTACCCATGAAAACATTTATGTTCTAGTTGTATGAACTTTGTGTTAATTACATTTGATGGTTCTGGTATGTAATACCTCATGAGAGATACATGGAATTGAGGGATATTTGGAGGTAGTTATAAGAAATAGGGTACCATCCCTATTCGATCAAGAATTTATATGGGAATGATATACTCAGGGAATAGTTTCTATTTCTTTCTAAACCTCATAACTTTATTTGGGGAAGAGATATGTAGAATACCCTCTCATAAACTTCAAATTCTAGATCATGCCATCTTCTATCAGAATACCTTTTCATCTGACTTTGAGTTGCGTTTATATGCCGCTGAGTGGCTCTAATATTCTATACCATTTATTCAATGATCTAAGGTTCCAATAGATTTTTTTCTCCAATATCATCCATGTATTATGGAGATTTACATTAATTCCCATATAGGAATTCATATGGTTTCATCTGAATTCTTGAGTTAAATATATTGTTGTTTGAAAACTCAACCAGAATAAGGTGTTGATCCTGATCACCTTTGAAATATAAAGAACAAGATCCCAATATATCCTCTAGGGGTTGAATTATTCTTTCATAATGACCATCTTTTTGAGTATGATAAGATGTCATAAAACCCAATTCCATATTAAGTTCTTGGTGAATAATTTGTTATAACATAGAGTTTAATATCATATCAATATCTGATACAATAGAATATGATACTCATTGCAACACTACAACTTTATTAATGTTTATTTTGGTATTTTGATCTAGATATAAATATTATTTGATAGTGATGAATTGTGATGACTTTTTAAGGGTATCGAATACCAAACATATAGAATTAAATCCTTTAGATGTTTTGGTTATTCCACCAAAAAAATAGATAGTGATGTTCTCCCATTTCCATTCCGGCATGGGTAAAGGATACAACATCCCCTTTTATTTTTGTCTTTCATCCTTAACGTGTTGGCATACCAACCACCAAGATATAATGAAAACATATAGGGTTTCTAACCCTAATGATTCCATCCTAATCATGTTTAAACTCAAGAACATTTCTAAATTTATTTTTCAGCACTTATATTCCTTCAGCACATCTTTAATCATCACTTCTATTGAGGGTTGCACATTCATTTGAGAAAGATACCATTTTTCATATTTCTCCTAAATTTTCTAATCCATCCTTTTTAAATCCAAAAATATTGGATCTTTTTTATCCTCATCATGGATAATCTAGCGTGATCTTTGCAACTCAAAGCATTATCCACCTTGTTCTCTTTCCCAGGGTGGTAATGTATTGATCAGTCATAATCCCTTATCAACTCTAACCACCATATCTAAAGAATTATCCACTCCTTCTATGGGAATATATATTTATACTTGGATGACAGTTATATATATATATATCACTATTTTCTCCATAAAGATAATTCCTCCATATCTTTAAAGATAAATTTACAATTCTTACACCAAATCATGAGTTGGGTAATATTGCCCACGAATATTCAATTTATATGAGGCTTAAATGATAGCCATGTTATTCTTCATAAGAATACATCCCAATCCCATAATTTATGCATCAATAATAATTAAAAACTCTACTACACCACTAGGTAATGAATGAATAGTTGCACTAACTAACTGTATTATTGATTACTTGAAAATTTCCTCACATTCATCTGTCTAGAAGAACATTTCACCCTTCTGAGTTAACTTGGTCAGAGGATTAGATATCCATGAGAAAGTTTCTACAAACCATCAGTTATATCCATCGAATACAGGAAATCTGTGAATCTCATTCACTGTGGTTGGTCTAGGAAATCATTCAATAGCCTTTATCTTCGATGAATCTACAAATATACCATCTCTTGAGATTATGTGACACAATAATGAAACTTTTTTAGCTAAATTTCACACTATGTAAATTTTTCCTAGTGTTTATCCTTCCCCAGGTTTTTAGTAAAAAATCTCAACTAATATTCATGTTCTTCCTTGAGCTTTTAATAGATAAGAGTATGATCTATAAAGACTACTGCAAACTGGTCAAGGTGATCTTTAAAGACTCAATTCATCAAATCCATGAAGATAACAGGGGAATTATTAAGACCAATAAGCATGACTATATATTAATAGAGTCCATACCTTGTATGAAATAACATCTTGGGAATATCCTCCCACATTATGCTCAATTGATGATATATAAAATGAAATTCAATATTGGAAATGTATTGAGATCCATGCATTTGATAAAAAAATCCATCAATACGAGGGAGATGATACTTTTTATTAATAGTGATCTTGTCCAAATCCCGATAATCAATGAAAATTCATAATGATCCTTATTTATTTTTCAAAAAAATAATTGGTTCACCCCATGGTGACACACTTGGTCAAATTAATCCCTTATCAAGTTTTTATTGAATTTAATTCCTCAAATCTTCTAACACAATTGGGGATAGTCTATAGGGTTACTTTGAAAATGTGTGTTACAGGTTTGAGTTTTACTAAGAACTCAACTTCTTATTTTAGTTGAAGTCTAGGAATATCTTCCTGAAAAAAATCCACAAAATCTCGAACAATAAGAATATGATTTACATATATTTTTCCCCAACCATTAGAGATAAAAAATCCTTCTAAATTTGAACAAAGAACCATATAATGGATGCAATCCTTACAAGATGTTCATGCTTATCATCATATTGAGGGATGATCATAGAAGGGTATGAAATATCATACCCAGATTCCCTTCCTTGAAAATTTATGTGGGATTTATATATAGAATTCATTGCATGCCTAAGATGACATCAAATTCATCCAAAGGTTGAATGAAAAGATTTGTAGGTAGCACATTACCACAAATGTCAACTTGAGAGGAATCATAACCATAGGTTGAAATCACCATTCAATTTAAGATTTCCACAGCTAATTGCACATCTAATCATTATTGTGAAATATTAAAACCCATATAATATTATTTATATATGAACGTGTGGGTGGATCTAGATTCAAATAAGACATTAGCTGTTCTTGAATGAATTGAAAATTTACCTTTCACCACGACATTATCTCACCCCTAATCAAAAATAGTGATCACATGAGATTTACCTATGTCTCATGGATTAATTGGTTGCTAAAATCATTCGTCATCACCAGACCATGGGTTTGGGTATGTCACGACTCGACCCCTAGGGCCCGTGTCGTGACTTCCCTATTCCCACATTCCATAGGCCAGGGGCTGGCGACTAGCACCGAAGGCGTATTCCCTAAAACTGGGAAGGCATTGCCTTTATAACCCATAACCCACATAACCAAGAACACAACACGATACGAACACAATTAAAATTAATAGTAAAAGAGTGTTTATATTAATTAAAAGGGGCCAGAATACAAGCCCAACTAGAAAGTACAAGAAAAATGGAAAGCACAAGTAAACTGAACAGCTCATGTGAACACCCGCCGAGGATCATACCTGAAGGGTAGGTACAACCCGTGAACAATTATCTATGCGGTACACTTCATCTATGGTCCACCTCTGAGTTAACTCTAGTCCTTGTACCATTGTCCTTAGTCAGTGTTGCCTGTCTTCTACACCAAACACAACAAGGTGCGGGCGTATCCCGTGTAGGGGTGAGTGTAACGATACTCAGTAGAGATCGTGAGACCCCCCAAAGGTTTCCCTAAAATCACAAAGGATAAACCAAAAATCATGAAAACAACTGTCATCCCTACATATGTATATGACCATACTTATACTTAAGTTATCAAGTATACCCATCTCATTCATGAGGAAACACAAGGCCCAAATCCATATCCCAGGGCTCAACTATTCCACAAAGGAAGGAATATCATTAAAGTAACCTCACAAAGGTAAGTACCACAATGGTAACACCACATAGAAGAATAACACAAAAGTTTCACCATAATGGAAAATACCACATCGGTGCACCACACATAAGAATACCACAAAGTTATCACCACGAAGGTAAGTACCACAAAGGTACGCCACACATAATAATTACACCAAGGTACCCCACATAAGAATAACACAAAAATATCACCACGAAGGTAAGTACCACACAGGTACGCCACAAAGAAGAATACCACCAAGGTATCACCGTGAAGGAAAGTAATACACATATACGCCACACAGAAGAATACCACAAAGGTATCACCACGAAGGTAAGGACTCATCTCACATAAGGTATAACTTAGGTACAGTAGTAGAGATGATTAGATGTAACTACAGAATCAACTTACTCTGTTAATAGGAAGACCCATGTAGGATCCTAAATCATCAGACCGACATAAGATCCTAGTACATCATCAGACCCACACATGATCCTAGTACATCAGACCCACACATGATCCTAGTATATCATTAGAACCACATAAGATCCTACATAAAAATACCCACATTGGATCCTAGAGTAGTTCCACTTGGATTCCTAGAGCGAATCCATGAGGTATCCTTGAGAAAAGACCCATGAAGGATTCCTTTCTCGTGTTACAACCAGCTATAGTGTGCCCGCACTAAGCTCACTTGATTCAGATAGGATCCTCTCCAAAAGCAACAATTTGATGCTCCAACTTCCAGGAAGCCCCATAAATAAGTATCCCAAAGGACCACCATGTAAATGTGGAATCAGTGCAATAGATAGTGTGTCAATCAGACACCCGATCTGTATGTTATTGCCTTCTTGTTCTGAGGGTCCAATTGAATTCGTCTTCAATGAAACCCATCTATAACCCAAAATTAACCAAAACTCATTTTGTGAATACCAAAAGGTCCATCTCACTGCAAGGTTTTCGCCGCCGCTGACGGTTCTTCAAACGGACACCCGTAGCTCAAGATATGACTGATAAATAAAAAAGGGTCGAAGTTGGTCCGGCACCCATCTGACCTGGTCAGACTGAATCGGCCCAACCCGGCCAGGGCCGACCTGAGTCTAGACCTAGGTCAGACCCAGCTCATGGTGCGACATCTGCTAGGCATCACCAACTAGCTGGATGGCCAACCTCTCCTCCGCACGGTGCGGTCACGCGCCCCTCCATCTCTGGCGGCCAACAGCGAGGCGACCGTCCTCCCTTGCTGTGATGGCCTCATGTTCTGGCTCTTATACGCCAGGCGGCATGGTGGAATTCCACAGCCCGTTTGCGCGGTCAGCTAATGTCGATCGCCACCCTTGCTCTACCGTGGTCGACTGGCCGCGAACCTTCTCTGGCGGCGCAGTCACGCCGCTGCCTTATTCACGACCGACCATTATGCCTGTCGCCGCTCCCGAGTCCCACTGGTGCCAATCGCCAACACTTGTCGTCGTCCTCCTCTGTCGCGAAGAACACATCAAAACTGTAATGGTTGTGGAGTGGTCGATATATGTTCTTTTTTCTTGAACCCTCCGCATTAGAGCGGTAGCAAGTGACATAGACGTTCTTAATTCAAGAAGGATTTCATGAATGGGATAAGGGGGTGTAAATCAACAACAGACCCTAAAAGATACCCTGCAAGAATCACCCGTAAAGAAGGAAGAATCGTGGGATACCCATCAGTCGGTTGACCCGCGTTCTTCATATAAATTCAAGAACGGGGAAGGGGAAATCGAAATATCTCAAAAAAAAATAACCCCCTACCTTGAACGTTGGAGAATCGTTCATGATTTCAAGTGGACTGTGTTCTTAGTTCATGCAACCCGCTCCCAACGACGCCACTCTGACATCTCCCATTGGTGGTTTGATGTCGTCTGTCACCTCCCACTGGGCCAGCTTCGCCTTCTAAGTGTCGGGCGTCGCTTCACTTTACCAGAGCTTCATCACTTGGTGAAGCCATGATAAATCCTCCCCCATGGTCTACATAAATAGAAGAGGGGGAGGTAAAGTAATGATCATCGAATTTATGAAGGTTCATTCAATAGGAACCTTCATAAATTGAACCGACGTTGTTACTTAGTATTTAGATGTTAAGCATTTTAATTTACGTTGGAGAAATTAAATGGGAGGTTTCCCAAGGGACTTTCCAAATTAAAGATGGGTTTGGGTGGTCCCCACCACCATGAATTTACAAATGGGAGTTTTCAAGATCGGTCGGTCCCCACCTCCAAGAATTTAATTGGGAGGTTAAAAATAAAATAAAAAGTTATTCTTTATTTTATTTTTATTTCCATGAAAAACACAAAAACTAACTTTCACCCTTGACCAACTGCGGTCAAGTTGAAAGTCTTATTAAGCGAATAATGGTGTCGCGAGATCAACGGTGTCCTCAGATTTCAATTTCGAGCATGGGCTCAAAAGTTAAAAAATTCCTCTTGGGCGTTTATTGAACGTACCCGAAAAAAAGTTCAGAAAATTATTAACAGTCACTCTTGACCCACAACAGCCGATAATAGGCTCTGCCCAAGTGAAACACGCCCTAAAGAACCCAATGGTTCTCTCATATTTCAAATCTGATTTACCATTTAAAAGTTATATATTTTAAAATAAAATAATTGTTACTTAATTATTTTATTTACGGCCAAAGAATAAAATTCATTGGTGGCCCGTGCCAGCCAATGTTAGTATATTTTTAAATCAAGCATGCCCTCACAAGTTTAGTGGTGGTCTATGATTTTCATTTTGAGCTACCGTTAATGAGTTATAAGCATTTGAAAAATATAATAATTTATTTTATTATTTTATTTACTATTATGACATTTTTGGGTTTTCTCATAGGAGCCCCGTGCTGACTAAACATAAGTCGCTCCTAGGGTTAACCTATCATTCTGTGTGCCACAGTGCCCTAAGATTTATGATCTGAGTAACTGTTTAAGTGTTATTCCAATTTTTCAGGAAAACTACTTATGTATGCTAATTAATGCTTTACAAAACTTCGACGGATCATTCCGGGCACTCCGGGCCTTTTAATCATGCACCATCCGATTCCGCAGTCTCAAACATTTCCCATATATTTTAAAACAATTACATGGAATTTCATGGGTCTTTACATTCTCACCACCTCAGGTATTTGGGTCCCCAAAATCCACATTACAAAAACGAGGAAAACAAGTGGGGGGGGGGGGGGAGTACTGAGCACAAATCTTAGCCTCCCGCTCCCATGTGCTCTCCTAGAGGTTCCCGTGCTGCCAAGGCACACGTACTAAAGGTATTAATCGCCCATGAAGGACTCTTTCCTATCGATCCTCAATATCCACTAGATCCTATGAAAACGTCACCCCATCCTCGATGTCCAGCTCACTGAGGTCGATGACGTGGGATGGGTCGTACACGTACCTCCTAAGCTAGAATACGTGGAGGACGTCGTTCACCCGGTGCAACTAAGGGAGAAGTGAAAGGCGGTAAGACACCTCGCCAACTCTATTGAGGACTTGGAAGGGTCCAATGAACCTCAGAGATAACTTGACACACCAGAAAAATCTCCGCAAACCTCATCGAGGTGAGACCCCTATAAATACGTGGTCACGATCCTTGAACTCCAGAGGTCTCTGTCTCGTTTCAAAAAAAGTTTTCTGCCAGATCTGAGCAGTTTTCACTTTCTAACATGTGAGGCATCGTGATACAAAATATACCACTTCATTCTTCATCCCTGGCCACCAGTAATAACGCTAAAGGTCATGGTACAATGGTATGTTCTCTGAAGAGGTCGACGTGCTCCCCACCTTTAGAAAATCCATCAGGTGCCTAACCTAAAGATATCTGAACATGTTGAGCCTTGCAGTTAGTGTCCCCACACTATGCCTCCCTGACTCGCTGAGGAAGTGGGGGAGTGAATATGAGAGAATGAAGAAAAAATACACTGTCTCGGTTCTCAAAGTATATCCTTAAAGAAGCCAGTTGCTCGGTCGCCTCACCTAGCAGCTGTATACCTGATCTCTTACTGGGTGCATATGCTACAACGTTTTACTTCCAGGAATTATAGACTATCTCGAAGTCGTAGTCTTGGTGGTACTCGAGCCAACGTCATTGTCCCTGGTTCATGTACTACTGAGAGAAGATATACCCGAGACTCTTGTGATCAGAGTAGACCATAAAATGCTCACCCATTAAGTAATGCCACCACACCTTCAGCGCAAAGACCACTGCTTCTAACTCTAGGTCATGGGTAGAGTAGTTCTACTTGTCAGTCTCTGTCTCGTCTCCTGATAGCTCTGCTGACACTTCTCCATCCACAGGAAAGGCTCCCCCTTTTTCATCAAAGCTGACAAGGGTGCCACTACCCTGGTGAATTCAGGTAAAAATATTCAGTAGTATCTAGCCATTGAAGACATCTCTCTCCCTTTTGGGAGGTAATCCTAAAAACAACTTTTGAAAAGATGTCCCCATGCTCTGACACTCCTGTTTGTAACTGAGAACTCAAAACTCTTGTTACCACAAGGGTAGGTCTGGATGACTCATGAGTGATCGGTTTCACCCTCCTATGCATGAATCCATCCTGTGCTGCTTGGGATTATTTTTTGCCGACCAAGTAAAACCCCATTCCAATGTTTTAGAGAAACCACAAACTTTTTTCCTAATACAATCAATATGAGTATGAACTGTGGATGCCCAGTCCATACAAAAACTAACCCCATAAGGCCTTGATGCTGCCACCAAGAGGTTCCAACTAAAACATTCACCTCAAGGGTCAAACCACACCATCGACGTAAGTGTGATTATCGAATCTCCGACAAAGGGTATCTTCAGACGCGAGGGTCAAGTCAACGATTTAACCAGAATAACTAGGTCTTGGACAAGATTCATGGAAGTAAGGAATTATTGGTACCAATGTCTATTGATATGAAAGCTAGTAGTAGACATAGACTATACCTATAATAATTCTTGGAGTCCTTGGTCCACACTCCTTGACCGCATGCAGCTACTCCCTTCCCCTGTGCTCTAACTCCCTGAGCCTAGTGGGGACCACAAAAGGGGGAGGTTGTAATATGTCAAAATGTACACCACCTCATGATTCTCCCCTAGCTCCGCTTCCATGTCTGTACCCCTTCAGATGCATCTATCCCTAACACTTATTTTTCTTGAAACATTTTTACACACCCAAGTCTCTAAGACTGGCACCAATTTCTTGTTTTCCCACTACTTTCATTCACTGGATGTATCCGCTCAACCAAAGAACATTCAACCACAAAGGTACTCTCTAGAACCCCAACATAAGTAGGAATTCCAATTGGAATAGTACTGGCTCAGACGTACTTAAACACACTGCACTCTAAATTCTGAGCCCCGAAGCACTAATCATATCGTATTCATCATGTACCAAGAATGATCTGTATGCCTCGATGAATACTCAGCTACCAACATGATGTCCTGCCAAGCTGTAGAAGCTTCAGAGAATTTTCCGCCACCTCCTCAAGCCAGTCCTCAGCCTCCTATGAGTCGGGCTCATCTCAGAACCTGAGGGATATCTGATGATGAATCACACGTAAGGCACTAAGCCTATATGTGTCCTCTACCGGTACTGCTAGTTGTAACTACTGACCAACAAGAAGTGATATAGCTAACACACTACCCGAAGGTACAATCTCGGGTAATGGTCCACGCTTCCAAGCCTCATCACAATGCAGAATATCCTCATGGTCACTCACTGAAAAATTCTAGTAGCTAGGATCACCATCTACTCAACTGGTGTATCAAATTGGTGGAAAACTCTAGCTACTACCTCCAGCCAACCCTTAGCCGCGTGGGAAACTGTATCACCTCAAAACATCAGATGGATCTGCTATTGGAACTCATGTAACGCGCTCAGTCGATGTGCATCGTCCACCAGTGCGGTTGGTGTTATATTCTTTCCAATGGGTGGTGGTGCTACTGGTACACCACCCGAAGGTGCCAATATAGTAAGAGGGCCCTCCACCAGAGCATCATCACTCAATGGGCCATAATCATGTACTCTCTCGGGAATCCTAGCTGGCTATCTACGCAGGGACATCCAGACAAGAAACAGGTGTGCCAGAATCATTTAGTTATACATGGTGAGTTGACTCAAGAAAACACAAGAAAAATTTTCATAACACACACGCAATTAGTGTTTTCAAGGACTAAATCAGAAATCATAAGTCAGAGTCCTGGTGTGTGGATACGTTGGCCGCCACCGCAAAACTGGATTGCCTAAACTGATAACCAAACTCACTACAATTAATACTATTGATGTTAAAAGATCAGAGTCCCATGTTATACGGTAGAACCGAATCCTCTGATACCAATTTTTTACGACCCGTCCCACCGGACCTGTGCCGTGACTACCGCAAGCCATCAATACATATGCCAGGGGCTGGTGACTATCACCGAAAGCATATTCCCTAAAACTGGGAAGTCATTGCCTTTACAACCTGTAACTCAAGCAACCAAGCACAAAAAAAGATACAAACACATGTAAAATTAATAGTAAAAAGAGTGTGTATAGTAAGTAAATGGGGCCAGAATACAAGCCCAACTTGAAAGTACAAGAAAACTAGAATGTACAAGTAAACTGAACAACTTCTGTGAACACCCACCAAGAATCCTACCTAAAGCGTAGGTGCATGTCACAAATAATATTCTCTATAGTACACATCATCTATGGCTCACCTCTGAGCTACCCCTAGTCCTGTTACCCTTTTCCTTAGTCAGCGTTGTCCGTCTTCTGCACCAAACACAACAATGTACAGGTATAGCCCGTGCAGGGGTGAGTATAATGATACTCCGTAGGGACCCTGAGACCCACAAGGTTCTCTCAAAATCCACAGAGGATAAACAAAAAAGCATGAAAACAACTATCACCCTACTTAGGTATATGCCCATACATATACCAAAGTTATCAAGTATACCCATATCATTCATGAGGAAACACAGGGCCCAAATCCATAGCCCAAGGCCCAACTGTTCCACAAAAGAAGGAATACCATGAATGTAACACCACAAAGGAAAAAACAAATAGAAAAATACCACAAAGGTTTCACCCCTAAGGAAAGTACCACACTAGTGAGCCACATGGAAGAATACCACAAAGTTATCACAAAAAGGTAAGTACCACACAGGTAGGCAACACAGAAGAATACCACCAAGGTATCCCCATGAAGGAAAGTACCACATAGGTACGCCATATAGAAGAATACCAGAAAGGTATCACCACGAAGGTAAGTACCACATAGGTACTCTACACATAAGAATACCACAAAGGTATGTACCACAATGGTACTCCATACAGAAGAGTACCACCAGGTGATTACCAAGAAGGAAAGTACCACAAAGGTACGCCACACAGAAGAATACCGCAAAGGTATCACCATGAAGCTAAAGACTCATCTCACACAATTTATAACTTAGGTACAATAGTTGAGATGATTTGATATAACTATTGAATCATATTACTCTGTTAAGAGGTATACCCACATAGGATTCTAAATCATCAGACCCAAACAAGATCCTAGTACATCATCATACCCACACAAGATCCTAGTACAACAAAACCACATAAGATCCTAGTACATCATCAGGCCCAAAGAGGATCCTAGTACAGTAGACCCACATAGGATCCAATAGTTGTACCACATGAATTTTGAGGGCGGATCCATGTGGGATCCTCGAGAACAGAACCACAAAGGACCCCTTTCTCATATAACAACCATCTATAGGGTTCTCGCACTATACTCGCTTGATTCCGGGAGGATCTTCCCCTCAAGCTATAGGTCGATACCCCAACTTTCATGAATTACCACTAAGAAGTATGCAAAAGGACATCCATATAGGTCTCATAACAATAGACGGTGCATCAATCGGACGCCTGGTCAGTAAGTTATTTGACTTTTAGTCCAGAGGGTTGGGTCAGATTCATGTTCGATCCAACCCGGCCATACCCCAACCTTATAAAAAACTAATGTGGGGTATACCAAAAGGTCAGCCTCAATCAAAGGTTTCGGGTGCTGCTGATGGTTCATCAAACGAACACCCGTAGCTCCAGATTTGTCCGAATGTGAAAAAAGGATCGAAGTGGGTTCGGGTCCGGTCATACTTGGTCAGACCGACCCGGCCTGGGCTGACCCGAGTATGGACCTAGGTTGGACCCGACCCATGGGATCCGACCCAAAATACGAGGTCTGGCCCGGCTCACTGGGTCCTGACCGGCGGCCTGCGGTGGCCCACAGTGCGGCATCACACAGTGTGGCGGCCCGCGATACGATTTCCCATGGTGTGGAATCCGCTGGGTGGCCTCTGCTGGCTTGATGGTCATCCTCTCCTCAGCACAGTGCCGCCATGCGCCGCGCTTTCTCCGGTGGCTGAAAGCGAGCCAGACGCCCTCCCTCACTGTAGAAACCTCATGTCGTGGCTTTTGTATGCCGGGTGGCACGGACGCGCGCTGCCGCCCCTTCACGTGGTAGGCCGATGCCGGCCGCTGCCCATGCTTTGTTGCGGTCGACGGGCCGCGACCCTTGTCCAACAGCCAGGTCATGCCTCCTCCTTCTTCAGGGCTGGCAATGGTGCCAACCGCCGCTGCCGAGTCCCACCAGTGCCAATCGCCGACACCGTTCGCCATCCTCCTCCATCACGAAGGACACATCAAAACCATAAATGTTTCGGTGTGGTCGGGTCATTTTCGTTTTGCACACACCGGTCAAAGTTAGTATCTGCTTAAATAAAGCATTCCCTAACGAGTTTAGCGATGGTCTCACATTTTAAATCCGAACTATCATTTTTGAGTTATAAGCATTTGAAAAATAAAATAATTTATTTAATTTTTTTTACGGTTATTCCATTTTGGGTTTTCTCACAGGAGCCCAACACAGACTAAAATTAAGACGCGCCTAGGGTAAACCCTCCATCCTGAGCGCAACTGTGTCTTCAGATTTCTGATCTGATTAACAGTTTAAGATTCATTCTATTTGTTTAGGAAAATTGCATATGCACGCTAATTAAAGCTTAAAAAAATTTGATGGATCATTCTTGGCACTCTAGGCCTCAAAATCGCACGAGATTAGATTTAACAGTCTCGAAATATTCCCATTTATTTAAAAAAATCATTGAATTTCTAGGTCTTTACAAGGTCGTGGTTATCATAATTCTGATTCTCCTTACACTTATATAACCAAATCATGTGAGATGTATTATGTGCTTCTTTTTCACCTTTCTCTCAGTTTTCCAACTTCATCACATTACATCAGAAGCCAAATGCCTGATGGACTTCTCTTCCACACATAAAAAAATTATTTTACCAATTAAAGAAATTTACTCGATGCTTCTTCCCACACATAGAGTATAAATGAAATCTCATATTTTTATCTTCATGTTTTTTAGGTTTTCCATTAAACCCCATCTTCACTTTTTTACAAATACAAGAGATTGATATGTGGCTCTGACCTCAATTTCAAACTTTATTTCACAATGCACAATATCTTCATAGTTATTAAATTTTTTTATGGAAAATTCTCTTCTACGACTTGGATTTAAAACAATAAATAAACTATCACCACTACCTTCTGGTTGGATTATAATTCTTGAAGCATACCTCACCACTCCTATGAAATTTTCATTGTAGGTACCAAAAGATTCACCATATCTTTGATTCAACTAAAAGAAATCTTTCTCTATCTTGTTATAAAGAATCCGAGTAATGTATATATTGAAATATATGTTACTTAACTCATCCCATCCATGGATTCAATACCATATTGTTGTGTCGTAAACTTGATTAGTGTCCACCACTGGTATACTAATTCTTATAACCAATAAAAAATGAATTAAATTCTCAAGCCCTGAACACTAGTGAATAGAGAATATATTTTCAATAGTATCGATCCATTGTTTAGAAATTTGTGGATTAGAATATCTACTTTAAGAAGGATGATGCTACCTCATGAAGAACTCAACATAATGTTGTTCCCCCTTTCCTCATTTGGAATTCCACCGCAATACATATCTTGAGATTTTTAGGTCAAAATGTCTATGAAAATTTGAATTCCTACTCACATACATTTGCATGATCAAGAGGAAAATCAATTCATTTTTTTTTTGAAATCACCATTAATGCGACTCTCTTGGGTTCTAGCCATTGACTAAAACCAAAAGCATAGAGTAAGAAGTAGTTATAATAATGATGAACCACATAATTGTAAAATCCACTTATAGGATGTACAAATTATGAGAAATTATTTATTCTATGAAATGTTAGGTTAATCAAATGTTATTCATAGATAAATTATATTTAAATACTTCATGATTTTCCATGAAGAGTTCGTGAATTCCGAAAGCATATCCCCCATTAGTTTCAAACCAAGTGTACATTAAGACCTATTGTCATGTACCTAGTTATGTTGAGTCAATATGGACAAACCTTGTAAGATTTTTTACTCAGAGGTTAATCTTTTACAAATCAACATCCAATAATAGTATCCATACATGGATACATTTCTAACAAAAAACTTACCCGATCCTTTACAAAAATTCTAGGACATTTTTCTATACTTTCCATTATGCTTAGACTTATCCTTTGACATGTCCTTAGGGTTATCACTTTGTTTTTCACATTCTTGATTCAAAAGGATAAAAAAACATTGTCCTGATACCTACTATAGAGAGACACATTTTTCATACATTAACATTATATAACTTTTGCAGAATTAATAAAACATTATACAATCAGACGCCTAAAGACCATATTCCTCTAGTTACTTTGTAAAAATAGAAACATAACCACTAGAAAATAAGTGAAATAAGTTATCTCACACTAGGTTATTTATGAATTGAACTCTTATTATAGGAATCCTAATTAATAAATGTCTTCATAACATGGGAAGGGAAACAAAAAAATGGATGAGCCCAGATTCTCAGTAAGGGTAAACAAGGGTGACATGTAAGCATAAACATGAGCATAGAGTTATGAGGATATAATCATAACATTAGATAATCATACCATACATGTCATAATATTATAAACATGAATCATGGTATAAATACTATAAGTTCATAAGACATGATTCATAAATAAATAAAGAATATAAACCATGAAATAATTAAATAGGAACATGGCTTGTAATTTTGGAAAACACATAATCATACAAAATGATTTCCATAGTTGTCGAGGAATCACTTACAATGCCATCTTAGTATTTTGGGTTCAATACCCATAACATATTGTCACTAATTGTTCACTCCCATGGGTATATTAGTAGAATGAGTTCACTCCCCATACCATCCTTCTAGTCATGGTTCACTCCCATGACCATCTTAGAAGTCAAGGTTCACTCCCAAGACCATCTTAGTCTATAACATGAGATATAAATACTTTCCTGATGCATTAAAGGGATATATAAGTACCAAAAATATTATAATGAAATCATACATACATGTTCTACAAAAACAAAAATAATCATATGACAACTGATGTAATGAAATGGTTATCACTCAATCATATCATATCTTGTGAAAAAAATAATTGTTTTATAACCGTTTCAAAAGAATAACCCATGAAAATAAGCGGGTTTCAAAATAATATAAATTGTGAATTAGAAATGGGTTTTATAAACACCATTCCTTTAAAAATAATCCATTCAGCGAAATAATTAGAATGGTAACATTGAATAATTTTCCTAAAAGGCATGAGTAAAATGAATATACATCCTCTTATATGGACAATGATTTTGAAATATATTTTAAAAAATCCATTGATGAAAATATCATTTTTTGAATTGAAATTTTTTTATATAAATAAACTTTTTAATATATTTTTCTTGTAAAACTACTTTCAAATTTTTTAATTCAATCTTTAAAAACAATAGTAAAATTTGAAAATCCATTTTCTTTGAAATTGGGATTTTTATTTTTTTGAAAACATGTTTTCTAAAAAAATATTTTCGGCTAAAGAATGAAATATTGTAACACCCGAAGATGTTTTTATATATATTACTTTTATTTTCTTGGATTTCTTGTGTTGTAATCTACATCAAGATTAGCTTGCACTGTACGAAACACCGTATTAGCTTGTAGTATACGCAACACAATTCTTGGCTTGTGTGGCACACAATTTCTTGTTCTTTTGATAGAATTAATTTCACGCAACACCAAGTGTAGATTTATTTCAATGTACAAATGAACTAAGTTTTGATTATATTATACACAACACCAAAGGAATCTTTCATTACATGCAACCTTGTGTAAATAGGTACTTTTTATTTTTGGATATTATGAACAGTAACTTCATAATTTTTTTAAAGGTTAAAAAATAATATTATAATTACATTAAACTTCCATAACACATAAAATAATCCTATTAGATGAGATATGTCTGACCATTGGCATCCTTGGGTCAATTTATGGACCCCATGGATTCACATGGATGTGAAAATGACATTTTACAATAATTAATTTTAAGTAATGATAATTATAACCCAAACAAATATATTTTATTAAATAGATTTTAATATGGGGTAATATAGCATAACTCTATGTCTATAAATAGTCATTATAAGCCTAAAAATACATCCTACATCATGATATTTTATTTATAATTTTATGATGTAATGATTAACTCATTAATGAAAGATTTTAATAAATGAATTTATAAATATTAAAAAAATCTAATTTGGTTATTTTGATGTCACTGATGAATTTTATAGATGATATTGAAATATTATATTTGAGTTAATTTCTTATTTTATAAGGAATCTTTTTGTTAGGAATTTTTAAAAAATTCATGTATTAAGAGTGCTCAAAATAGACACAATTCATAACATAAAACATAAAATAGTTTATTAAATGATATTAAATTCATAAAAATATAATATTTATAAAAATGGTTAATATAATCCCAAATATGTCATAAATAACTTTTCTTGGGTCTTTTGACATGATATGGAAATTACATTAACCCACAATGTCTAAATAGCATGATATCACAATAAGATTAAAAAGGGTAAAATATGGGTAAAACCAAAATGATAAGAATAAAAAAAGTTCAAAACTTCTCAAAAAATTATTTGATGAAGGGTATATTAACCAAAATCATATTATATTATAAATAAATATGTTTTGGACCATTTTAAATCGAATTTGAAATTATAATAAATTAATATTTTTGAACCTTCCTAAATTGGCCCTCTCCTCTCTTATAAAAGGGAACCTCCTCCTTCTCATCTTCACATAATTTTGAGCCTTCATGCTCGGCCAAAACCTGAACATTTCTCTTATAAAATTTCCTATTTACATTATAGAGGTTATGGTATTCTAAAAAGACCAACTATAGTGATGTAAGAGGATATTTAAATGAGGCACGTTGAAGAAGAGGTAATCTCTTCAAACGATTCTTTCAAATTTAATTTTTCTTTTACTTCATCTTATTTTGTTGATTCATTATAAAGTAATTTCATAAGTATAAATCATATACTTATATATTATTATAAATATGAAACAACCCTATTTCACCTTATATCAATCCTAAAAAATGAAATCACCGCACGTGTGTACGTACGACTTACCGTCTTTACGCCTGAGTGTAATCTATTCTTTACCACCACCATACATCGATGGGTATAATGGTAGAAATAATAAATATATATGATTATTATATAATTATAATAATTTTGAGATATTATACACCATCCAATTCAAATACCATTCAACAATTATGAGAATTATATCATCGCTCCTAGGTTCGTACGACTTTCCGTCTCCACTACACTATGATATTCATTCTCCATGTTAACCAATCAAGATTGATTATAATGTATATATAATAAAACATTATTTAATATAGGACATAATAATGCTACTATATATATAAATATATATTTCATTTACTTACTTCCGTCCAATTCATTAAGGAAACGAAAAAATTGTTAATGTATTCATACGACCTACCGTCTCCATGAATGATGTATTCCATTTCATTTATCTATCTATTATATATATATATATTTATATAATGAATATATAAGAAATATATAAATCATTTTTTTACATTATTGAAGTAATTAAACCATGATCTATGAAATCATAAGAAGAATAACAAGTCCACACACATACGATAAATGAAAGGATTATTACTCAAAACGTTGCTTTAACATGGAATTGACAAATGAACGAGTAATATAAAGTAATAAGTGAATCATATATGATATCGTAAATATTATTATGGTTCTATTACAAGATAATAATATGATTAAACCCACTATACAGAAGTTTTGAACACATACTAATGAAATCAGACAAAAGGTAAAGGATAATTTTTCCGTCTCATTTTTATCCGAGATTCTTTGTACGTAAGTATTAACGTGGGGTATATTTATCATCCATGTTCATTTTCTCTAATTTTTTTCCATATAATGTTTAATATTCATCTATGCATATTTAGAGTTATTTTTACCTCTTTTTCCCTTGTACTAAATGTTATGGAAGGAATCTTTCTTTTGTTTACCATACAAGGTACTTTTTGACTTTTCTGGAAAAAGTACGAGGAGAATGTTTTTTATATTATACGATATAAATGGAATTTTAAAATTTCAAAATGCATTATTTCCATGAAGTTTAAATTATAGTATTTCAATTTTATTTTCAATTTAATTTACTTCCTTCAAAATTTCATAACATTTTAAGAAAAGAATACGTTTTTCAATAAGAAAGAATATTATCATTCGAAATTAAGTCAAATGTTTTATGAAAATTATTTTCTACCTAAGATGACAAAGGTTATATATCTATCCTTATTATTAATATTATTTTATTGTGTTTATTATGTAATTAGTTTTATTATTTCTATTTATCTTATACATATTATGTTATGATGAAATGATGTTTAAGAATCCCATTTTATTTCATGGGTTATTTTATGATAAATGATTTATGTTTTGTGGCATAAGGAAAAAAGATTTATTTATTATATGGTGGGGACTTGTATATCCATACAATGAATTAGGTATAGATTTATATCTAATGATAAATACATGACTGGAACGGTAGGTAAATCCTATTAAGTAATACATGGCTGGAACACCATGTAAACCCAGTTCAAAAATGGACTTTGTCCACAATGATGGTCTTGGAAACAATTACTTGGATACTATAGAAATCCTATTATGTGTTAATGGTTTTCCAAAATTCCATGTTTCATTCCCATTAAATTTTATCATGAGTAGTGTTTCTTTTGGATCTATGCCCTGTGTTCTGCCAATATTTATTTCAGGACTTAATATTTTGATGTTTAAATATTATGATCATTCAAATGTTTATGGTTTGTTTTATGTTAACCATGTTTACTCTTTATGATAATTTGAGTTCCCACATTCAATATTTTCCTTTCCCTAAGATATAAATAAAATTTTTAAATAGAAAAACAAAAGGGGAAGATCCCTATGGAAGATGCTGAAGTTCTTTCACCAAGATTATAAGATTATGTTCTATGTTTCCAAAAACACTAAACTAATAAGGTATTTGGGAATTTTTTTGTCATGTATTAATTATTCTGAAAAAAATGTAATGTCCATATACGTTAATATTGGGTCTCTATAGTTGGTATCATATCATTGTTTTATTAAATCTTTGGAAACTAGATTGTGAAAACTTTAGTAAGATCCCTATAAGTATTTCTAAGGTATGTATAGGTATGTCCCTAAGGGTATGTATAACTATATATTACAGTCCTAGAATTATGGTAACTATCATAAATAACCTAGGATTAAACTTATGATATTATATTTTGAAATTAATCCCCCATGATAATTTTTTTCCAAGTTTGATTTTTTCTTCTCACACTATTCTATTTGGGTTTTAGAAATTGGCTAGAACCCGAAGGAAAAATGTTAATGATCAATGCAATGGGAAATACAATGATTGTCCTCCTGAACAACTGAATGTTATGGGATAAGGAATGAAAATATTATATCTATACCTACACAAGCTATGAATTATTCTTGTCTCCCAAATGAGTATAGAATGAAACAACATTCTATTGAGTCCTTCATGAGGCAACACCCACCTTCATTCAGAGGGTCTTCTAATCCACTTATTACTGAACAATGGATCAGTACCATTGAAAAGATATTTTCCATCCTTCACTATTTAGAACAAGAAAAGTTCATTTTTGATGTCTATTATTTAGATGGTGAAGTAGACTAGTGGAGGAAACTAATTAAGAATACAAGGTAGAAAGATGAAATTGAATCCATATAATTGGATGAGTTCCAAAACTAATTTTTCAATATGTAATTCCCTTATATTCATCAAAAAATTTTTATAAAGGAGTTACATGTTCTTATGAAAAAGGATGATGAATCTGTTGGTACATACAAGAAAAATTTTACAAGACTCTGAAAATATTCTTCAGGCTTTATCATCCAACCTGAAAGTAAAGTTGATCGATTATTCAGTGGATTAAAACATAGTCTACAAAGGGAATTACCTATAAGATTCATCCGTAGAAATGAAGAGATTTTCTGTTGTGCTATCATGTTAGAACTATAGGTTGGATTTACATACCCATCTCATGGTTTCTACAAGAAACAAAATATGGAGTTCAATGAAAAATCTAAAAACAAAGGTGAAAAGACAATGAATGTATCCTTATTCTAAATGTGTGGAAATACAATTGGTGAATATTGTCTTAAAGGGACTATAAAATGATTCAAGTGTGGAAAAGAAGGTCATCGAGCAGTTGAGCACTGAAGTAATGGGAAAATGGTTTCTAATAATGTGACTTTAGAAAATACTACATTGAACACACCAGCAACACTTCAATGCCTCAAGTGAAAACAAATGGGGAATTATGCTAACCAATTCCATAATCCAAGGGTTAATGAAGATCGACGTCAGAAATCTCATAAGGAAGAAGACAAAGGGTGGTCACATGCAATCCCCATTGGTGATGATGTTCGTGACAACAAAGTGGTGGAATTATTAAGTGTATATGTAATGGGATGAAAAAATATAATTTTAATATATTATTTATAGTATTATGGAATATTGGAATATCTATGTATTTGTTTATTATGGTTTTCCAAATTTATATGGTACCAGTAACCCTGAAAAGTGATTGAAATATTTTGGATAAGGAGAAAATGAGATGTTTGATAGTATTAATGAGCTCATGACTGATTAAAGGGAAAAGTGATATCATTGTTTGTGTATAAATAATTTTCGGTGTTTTGGTGTGTGGAAAGAATTATCTTTGATTGATTGTATGTTTTCACAAAGGTTTTATTGTTATTCATTTTATTATCATGTTTCAAGAGTATACATGATTAACATATTCACATATTTGTAATATGAAAACCAAGAACTACCAAATGAGATCTGGGAGACATATATTAAGTCAGTTTAGTTCACCTCATTATAATGTTTTTATTTTCAATTTTTGGAAGGATTGTAATGTTATCCATTTGTGAATAGTATAATTTATATTTTGGTTGATGTTTTTTTGATTAATATATTATCTCAATATAAGTAGACTGATGCATATTTAATAATCTATTCTATCCTTTTTGTTTGGACAGATGGAATGACTTATCATTCTATCATTTGATTTTCTAACACTTCAAGAATGAAAAATTAAACTTCATTTCTTTAAATAATAGGTGAAGTGGAAATTGGTCAAGGAACAACCAACATTGATATTACATTGATATCAAGTATGTATTTCTTCTTATGCAGAAATTATTAAACTTTAGGGAAATGATCTTAAAAACCAAAAAAGTTATCCTATTAGCCTCTTATCAGATGAATTAGATGGTCCCTTAAATCATCATAGATCTATTACTTTCTAGTAGTTACCTTTATCCAAACCTTATCATCTATCACTATCCACCAGAATATGATGGTTAGATTTCTATTCCATATCCTTGTTTTCACTTCTAACCTATGATCTTCTATATGGAAACCCAATGATGAGTTAATTTGGGTAATATCTACATATCTATCTTTTCTTTTCAAAATTATGTCTTAGTATAACTTTTTACGATGAGGGTTTTCATGAAAGAAACATTCAAGTATAAAACCATTTAGAACCCTGATAAATTTCAAGGGAAAAATTCATTTTAAGGGGGGGGGGGGTAGAATGTAACACCCAAAGATTTTATGAGATAGATACCATTTATTTTCATTGATATCTTGCGTTTTATGAGACAAAAAGAATAGATTGTGATGTATGCAACACCATATTAGCTTGCAGTATATGTAAAACTATTCTTGGCTTATGTGGCACACAATTTCAAGTTATTTTGATAGAATTTATTTCATGAAACACCGATTATAGATTATGTTCAATGTATAAGTGAACTATGTTTGGATTATTTTATACACAATACCAAAGAAATCTTGCCCTACATTCAATACTTACTTGGCTTGCATTACATGCAAGAGCGACCTTCCTCGATAGCTTGAATTGTAAGTGATAGCTAGTTTCACTAAACAACGACATATTATTTTTTAATGGTGTATAAACTAGCTTTTATGAATAGTATTAACCAAATTGTTAATTTTATAACATTATTATTTATCTTACACATTCTCTAGAACATGGTATGAGAAAAAAATCAATTTTTCGGATTAATGAAATATTTTTCGAAAAATGCAATTCTACCGGCTTTGAATGGTGAACCTATTTTAAATATAGTTTTCACACTTTTATAAGTTATATTTTACATGATAACCTCCTTCTTTGGAAGAAGGACATAAAGATTTACTTTGGATAATTTTTTGATATTTTTCTGAAAACTTTTATATTTTGATGAATAGTGAAAATATGATAAATTTTAATTGAAAACAAATTTTTATCGAAATATTTTATGTAACACCCCAACCCCATAAGTCAAGAGTCGGTGAAATATTACATATCATTTGAATGATCATAAAAGATAATGTCTTGATAGATTGATTAGTTTAGAAGCCTTGGAAGTACTAGATACATTCATAAGGTTTACATTACATCATAAAATGGAAAACTACAAAAACATTGTTTCCATAGACAACACTGAGATCCCATAGACTATCCCGGGAGGTCAGTCATAATATACTTCTTTGCATCCTGAGAAAAATAAAACATAGAAAGGGGTGATCTCAGATGCTCTGTAAGGATAAAATTATAGCAGAAACTTTCCTAAATAAGCAAAAACATTTAAGACAGTGTATAAGACTAGAAAAAAAGCCTTTTAAACTTGAACTTCATCATAATATGGAAAATATGACATCTAATAATTCTATTTACTTATTCACATGTATATTATATATGTCTAATAATAACATGCAATATCAATAGCATCTTTCATAATGACGGAATGCATAATGCCAGACTATCAAAACCACATAGTCAAGGCCATGTGCCAAGACTACAAATAAGATTTTGTGAAGGCCTTGTGCGAAGGCATTAGTTTTCCTCATGAGACCTACTGATGTATCAAATAACTATAGAAGGATCTACCCGTTACTTAATAAGTCCAATGCATTCATCATATGAAAAGTTGAAACATAACATAAACATTTGTATTAAAACTAGTATATGAAATGTCAATACATTATCCACAATCCATGAGTGGCATAAAAATCGCACATCCACTGTCAAACTTAACTCATTAAATACAATATGGAAGATTGTATTGTAACATATTATCCTAAATCGAGAATAAAGAATGATATTTACATAAATGAAAATAATCATCAAAACTATTTGAGAGAAATATCCCCCTTTTTCTTGAAAACATTTAAAAGTCACACTAATTGTCAAGAAGCCATTAAAAATCGATTTTTGAATCATAGTGTCCCATACCACATTGAAAATTTTTAAAAGTAATTTTAATTTTAAAACATTAATGTCCATATAAATAAATCCTTAAAACCATTTTTAAAACATTGACATTAATGAGAATGATTTAGGAGAATAAATCTTTAAAACATTTAAAAATGATATTTTAGTTAGAGTTTCTAACCAAAAGAGAGACACTATAATACAAATAATTGAGGTAATAAAAACATTGTAATATCATGATAATAAAGGGATTCATGATATACTATGTCAAAGTACAATATATAAACTATATAAAAGTGATTTGGTGTATAACAACAAAGAAGTATCAATGGAATGTAAATTGAGATGAAAACTCTTATAAAGACTAGATCCTTAGGTTAAGGATAAATCAATGACATAATTATTGTGAAAAATATAAATACACTCAACATGATTGTATATTCTGTGTAAATCAATCAGAGGACATTCACCCATATTATTGTAAAAACAACACCAATGAGTTTGACATTTAACTCAACAAATAGAGATTGAGTTAAAATAACCCTTATCAAGTTTATATCGATGACTTGAGAGTTTATCAATGGGGTGATTATGTGTATCAAAAGGATATCCACATAAAGGGGACTGGAAAATAGGACATAAGAAAATGAATAGTGATTCCACACATAATCTTGGAGTAAAACAATCAATGAAGTATGCATAAATCCAAATGAGTGGAAATTGAAATTTGAAATTCCCTTATTGATTTGGTAACATACTAAACATAAACCCAAGAAAGAAGGATCATACAATGATGATTTAAATATCCATAAATTAACATATATTACACAATGAATACAATCTTGGGCAGCACACACCCCACATGCAATAAATGAGTGGTGAAAATGGAAATATCACGGAATTAAAAGTGATATAAGAAACCCCTTACTTTGTAATTTTTCCTTGATCGAGGGTAGATTAACCTATAGTATAATGGTAAAATAATATTTATTAAATTATATTATAATAATATACATTTATATGATATCATATATTATCTTTTAACATTTATTTATTTATAATATCTTTGTATTATCGTCGTTTCGGGTGTAAACTGATTCATTTTCATTTATATTATTTGTTATGTGAGCCACATTTTATATGGATGGGATGTATCTTATTAATATCCTTAATGATATGATGTCTATAAACATTATTATTAATCATAAAATGAAATATAGTGTTGAATGGATATGATGGGGAATGAATCTCATCGCGTTCGTGGAGACGGTAATCCGTACATACGCACGAGCGACAATATCATTCTTTTGATATTAAAATAAAATATAATTGGATGGTATATAATATATAAATAATCATTATCATGTTATATTTTATTAGTTACATTAATTACACTTCATTATTATACCCATCCAAATAATAATTTAATGAATAACAATTACACAAGGGCGTGGAGACGGTAATCCGTACTTTTGTGCGTATGGTGACGTGTCATTCAAAGGATGGATAGAATAATGAATATGGTTGTAACATATTTATAATCACATCACAATATATTGAAGATACTGGAGTTATTATTTTATAATGAAAATAACAAAGAAAGAAGAAGTGGAAGAAGAAAAGAACTTGAAAGAGGGTGGTGAAATTATTACCTCTTCATCAGGTTCTTCCTATTGATTTGATCAAAATGGATCCTTATGTTGGCTTTCTAACCAAAATAGGGCCTCTAGGATGAAGTGAGGAAAGTTGAGATGATATCTGGGTAGGGTTGGGAAATGGAAAAAGGCTTTGAAGGTGTGAATTTGAGAGAAAGGGAAGTTCCCTTTTATAAGAGGGGTGAGGGGCACCTTAGAAAAAACTTAAAATATTATTTTATAATAAACTCATTTTCGGTTTCAAATGGCTCCAAAGTGGATTATTTAAAGGCTAAGATGGGGATGGGTGTAAAACCACTCAACCAAGAGGTTTTAGACAGGGTTGGGTCACTATATTAACCTTAAATTTTAGATTTAACTCAGTCAAATAGTTAGACATTTAACATGACTCTTTGTATTTTTATATTATATGGTTTATATATTTATTATATACTTCCAAGAGAACCAAAAGTTGTTCATTAATGATACACATATCATTATATATGTCATTTGGCCGAAATTTAGATTTTTAGGAATAGAATATCAATTAATAAAATAATATTTTATTTAAACTCTTTTATGTCAATTTAGACACTATTTGGTATTTTGTTTTTACTAAATTAATAACAGAATTATTACTTTGATAAAAACTCATATAAACAACCCTAATATTTCCTATTAACCTATAAAATTAGTTTAATTCATAAAAAGTCTCAAATTACATTTATTTGGATATTTATAATATCAATTATTTTAATATTTCATTAATTAGGTAATTACTGTATCATCATTGTGTCATAAATAAATGAACTTATTTGATGTCTAAAAACTATAAATAAAATACCATTATGTAGGAAATATTTTTAGGTTTCCAATGAATATTTGTAGTTGAATTTATCTTATGTTTATCTCTATATTAATAATTATTAATTATTAAACATTGATTTTAATTCTTTTAACTCTTCTTTGAATTAAATAATAATAAGTGTCCTAATCTAATTCCAATGGACCAAAGAGGTTCATATTTTATTCCTAAGACGGTTTTTGGTCTAATTATACATATCCAATAGAATTAGGACTTGTGTTAAGGTAATAAAAATATTTTTTTCACCTTTAATTACCCTATTTACTTTTAACCGTGGAAAATAAAAATAAAAAGTTACTATTCAACAAAAATTATTTTATCTTATTGAACCACATTTTACAACTTTATATTAAACTTGTTTCTCGGTTTTTTTAAATTCAACTCACATAAGCGGTAAAATTAAGTTTTATGTGAATTTTAAAATTCTCCTAGGAGGTGGGTAAAAGACGGTGAAAAGTTCAATAAAATTTTATATATCAAATATTATTACAAAATGACTCCAATGAATTAAATTGAACATATATGGGTATTATTTATCTATTTTGACCTAAAAAATTTAAATAAAATAAATAATTATTTAAAAAAAATCGGTTTTAAACTATAACTTAGTGTTTTTCACTATTCATGAAAAATTAAAAGTTTTCAGGAACATACCAAAAATTCACACAAAGATAATTTTGATATTATGAATTAAAAAATGAAGTTTATTTTACCAACTTAAAAAATTAGAAATTTCATTTATTATTTTAAAATTAATTCCCGTTGTAAAAACAAAAAAGTGTATTTTTATGAAATAATAACTACCAAAAGATTGACATTTGTTTATGTTCAATTTCAAATTAAAATTACTTCCAATGAAAAACATTGGATTAAATGGTAAAAATATAATCTAATTATACATCCAAACCGTTCATATGTATTGTTGAACACTATAAATTATTTGGATTAAAAAAGTTGTATTAAGTTAAAATATATTATTTTTCACTATTCACCCAAATATGAAAGTTATCAGAAAAACTCCAAAAATTTATAGAAAGTAAACTACTATGCCCCGATTCCAAATAATAATTTTATTTTTTCAAATTAAATATATAAAAGTTTCAAATATTTTATTTAAAAAGGGTTCTCCATTAAAAGGTGATAAAATTTCATTTTTTTGAAAAAAAGTTTTTTTATCTGAAAAAAATGAATTTGTCCATACATTATGTCTATGAAACTCATAATATGGATTTTAAAATTATAAGGGTTTTATAAAGTTCAAAATTTGTTAATACAATTCATAACCGCTTTTGAACGACTAGTTTGGTAAGTCGTGGTGCGTTTGAACTCGATGTTGCGTGTAGTGTAAGTTATTGAATTAATTTGAAAAACTAACGTACTATGAAATCATGTGGGGTTAAATTCTTCCCACCTTCAATAAACCACGTCCTCGAAATTTTTAAAATTGTTTTGGGAATATAATGGAAAGTCCCACATCAGAAAAAGAGTCAATAAAACTATCATTTTAAAAGAAAGAAAGAGAAGCACAAAGGTCACCCAAGATAACCCATAGTCGGATCACATGTAGGAAAACATGGATACGGAAGATAAAATAAGTGTCATGTATTGATGGAGAGGGATAGTAAACATGATCAGGAGAAAGCTAACAACAAGAAAACCACAAATTTGTGATGGTACAAATGGTCATTAGTTTTTCAGTAGGAAAAGTAAACGGACAACATTATTTTTGTTTTAAGTTAAATTTCATAAAGATGAGGAATTTATTTATGATATTGACTAAGAACATAAAGATATATACTTACTTTTTAAGTAGAGTTTCATTCTTTAATAAATTTCTATCATTAACTCATTTTTTAAACGATGAGTATTGAAGAAGACTTGGTTACACCAGATGAGCAAGAATAAACTTCTAGAGGATCACATGATCCAAAAAGGATAAAATATATATTTAACTTGTCTTTTGAGATTAATCAAAACCAAAATGGTTAGTACAAGATCTGATGATCCCCTGAAAGGAAATTACTTTAGATAAAGAAACACTACTCTTAATTTATAAAATTAAACCAACAATACCGTAAAGTTAAATAAATACCATTAAATAAACAATTGTCCTTAAAATCCTTCAATATAATCCAAACTAATATTGAAACCCAAAACTTAGTAGAATTTGGTTATGTAGTCTTCCACATTAAATTGTATATCCAAATGACATTACCTACTCTTAAATTCATAAACTTAAAATTAATTAACCTCATCACATATTCTCTATTATAGGTTAATCATTTCTATAAATAACCCAAATCACAATAAATACATAATAAAAGCATAGATAAAAAACACCATTACTCTTCAAATGAAATCCCATAATATTCCATTTTCCTTGGGCATATAGTGTTCCCAACAAAGAAAACGTCTTCCAAAATAACATTTATCACATAATCGCCAAATAATTTTCCTATACTAAGGGTATTCATTTGATATGACATAAGATCCCAAATCAACTTATTATTGATCAATAAAATCATTTAACAAAAAATAATTAGTCACACTAACTAGGGACTTCACGTAGTCCAGTGGTAGGAAATAAATCCCAATCACACTCTAGTTGTTTGTTCAATTCCCACAGCTTTGTCCGACGCGACGGGTTGTCACACGGTCTGTATGTTGTCCTTTTTCAAAAAATATATTTTATAACATAACAAAAATCTGATAAATTCCTCAAAATAACCATAATATAATTTAACCACAAATTTTATCTCATACCTTGAATTTTCATCCCAAAATATAATAACTTTTAATTGACTCATCCCAATGATCATATAAATCCAAATGGTTATTTATAACTATATCCACATGAGAAAAGATAATTCTTCCTAAAATATCATTTTCAGATGACAAATGTAGGGTAAAAAATACTTGAGGAAATTATTCCAATGTAAAACCATCAACAAGGAGCACAAATACTTTTAAAAATTTATCTGACAATTTATTTCCACATAGTTTCTTCTTTGAATAAGAAAATATCATATAGAATAGGTCATTCAATCAGGTAATGGCTAGGTCCCCTACATTTACGGAAAATGACTGTAAATGGATTCTTGGGATGATTTTTATTTTCTTCCATAGTAATCTTCAATTTTCCTCGGCAATTCTTCACTTTATGTCTTTCTTTCCCATGCGCAAATCATTTCATTGTTCCATTGAGACACTTTACTGGTTGTCTCCTTCCAAATTTCCTGTATCATTGAAATTGAGGATTCTTTTCTCCATAGTCTCCACAACTGGATCTCTTGTCATTCATCACCTTTCTCTTCTTTTTTGAGTCTGGTAGTTTGTTAATATACATGTTGTTGATCATATTTTTGGTAAACTTATTTGGCATGAACACGATATCTTTTACGCCTATCAGCATTAAATTTTGTTGCTCATTTCCACTATCATTCCCACCTTGTACATCATGGTCAAAGTTACAATGACTTCCTAGGAATCCATCCATTGACTAAAACAAGAAATTATTGTGTGAGTAACATTAGTCATAAAATAATTTATAGAATATCATGACACTATATTTTCAATTTTGAAACACCGTAGGATTAATCAAGGTCATTTATTCTCATCTTATATTAAAATCCTTCAAATCGGTTTGTAAAGAAAATGTAAATTATCCTAAGCATATACCCTGGGAGTGTCGTAACCAAGAATGCAACAAGGCCTATTTTCATGAACCAGTTCCCGTTCGAGTCTAGCTAAAAGCAGTGTTTTTGGGTTTTATCCCTAGGAACATCTGTGCCAGAGCTTCCTCTACCTACTCATATCCAGACATGGATGTATTTCTTGTAAAACTCACAAAATATCTACAATACTAAAATTATGGGAATTTATTCTATACTAATCCTCAAAGTCTATCTTAGGGCTACATGCTCCAATCAGAGTTTATCTAAATCTAGCTCCCAAGGTTTGTAATAAACTTCCTATGATACCAACTGTAATGCCCTGACCCCAGAAGTACAATGTCAGTGCATTATTACGTATCATTGGGATGATCATAAAAGATAATGTCTCGAAATTCCTATTAGTTTAGTATCCTTGGATGTACTAGATACATTCATAAGGTTTACATTACATTAGAAAATGGAAATCTACAAAATAATTGTTTCCATAGACAACACTGAGATCCCATAGACTGTCCCTAGAGGTCGGTCAAAATAAAATTCTTTGCATCCTGGGAAAAATAAAACATAGAAAGGGGTGAACTCATATGCTCATTAAGGATAACATTATAGAGGAAACTTTCATAAATAAGCATAAACATTTAATGCAGTGTATAAGTCTGGAACAAAATCCTTTTAAACTTGAACATCATCATAATATGGAAAACATAAAATCAAATAATTACATTTACTTATTCACATGGATATTCTATTAGTAGAATAATAACATGAATATCAATAGACACTTTCATAATGATGGAATTCATAATGACAGACTATTATAACCACATAGTCAAGGCCTTATTCCAAGACAACAAATAAGATTTTGTCAAGGCCTTGTACCAAAACAGTAGTTTGTCTCATGAGACCTACCGATGCATCAAATAGATATAGCAGGCTCCACCCTTCAGTTACTAAGTCCAATGCATTCGTCATATGAAAAGTTGTAACATAACATATTCATTAGTTTTAAAACTAGCATACGAAATGTCAATACTTTATACACAAACCATGAATTACATAAAATAGCCCATCCACAGTCAAACATAACTCATTCAATACAATATGGAAGATTTTATTGTAATAGATCAACCTCAATTGAGAATAATGAATGATATTTAAATAGATTAAAATAATCATCAACACCATTTGAGAGAAATATCCCCCTTTTTCTGGAAAACATTTAATAGTCATACTAATTGTCAAGAAGCCATTTAAAAATAGATTTTTGAGTCAAAGTGTCCCAAACCACTTTGAAACTTTTAAAAGGAATTTTAATTTTAAAACATTAATGTCCATATAAATAAATACTTAAAACCATTTTTAGAACAAGGACATTAATGACAATGATTTAGGAGAATAAATCATTAAAACATTTAAAAATGAAATTTTAGTTAGAGTTTCTAACCAACAGAGAGACACTTCAATACAAATAATTGAGATTATCAAAACATTTTAATATCATGAGAATAAATGGATTCATGATATACTATGTCAAAGTACATTATATATACCATATAAAAGTGATTTGGTGTATAACAACAAAGAAGTCTCAATGGAATGTAAATTGAGATAAAAACTCTTATTAAGACCGTATTCTTAGGTTAAGGATAAAACAACAACATAATTATGTTTGAAAAATATAAATTCACTCAATATGATTGGATATTCAGTGTAAATAAATCAGAGGACATTCACACATATTCTTGTAACAACAACACCAATGAATTGGATATTTAACTCAATAAATGGAGATTGAGTTAAAATTAATCTTATCAAGTTCATATCGATGACTTGAGAATTTATCAATGGGTTGATTATGTGTATCAAAAGTATATCCACATAAAGGGGAGTGGAAATTATGACATAAGGAAATGAATATTGATTCCACACATAATCTTGGAGTAAAATAATCAATGAAGTATGCGTAAAGCCGAATGAGTGGAAATTGAAATTTCAAATTCTCTTATTGATTTGATAACTTATGAAACATATACCCATGAAAGAAGTATAATAAAATGATGATGAAAATATCCATAAATTAAAGAATATTACACAATGAATACAATCATGGGTAGTACACACACCACATGCAATAAATAAGTCGTGAACAATGGAAATCTCACAGAAATAAAATTGAGATAAGAAACCCCATACTTTGTACTTTTTCCTTCGTCGAGGGTAGGTTTACCTCCTTTATAGTGGTAAAATAGTTGTTATTTAATTATAAAATAATCATATACATTAATATGACATCATATATGATCTTTTAACATTTATTTGTTAATAATATCTTAGTATTATTGTGGTTTTGGGTGTTAACAGATTCGTTTTCCTTTATATTATTTGTTATGTGAGCCATATTTGTTATGGATGGGATGTATTTTATTCATATCCAGAATTATATCATGTCTCTAAAAATTATTTTTAATCATCATGTGAAATATAGTCTTGAATGGATATGGTGGGGAATGAATCTCATCGCATTCATTGAGACGGTAATCCGTACGTACGACCGAGCGACGATATCATTATTTTGATATTAAAATAATTTATAATTGGATGGTATAAAATATATAAAGAATAATTATCATGTTATATTTTATTATTCACATGAATTACACATCATTATTATACGCATCCAAATAATAATGTAGTGATTAACAATTACACCACGACGTGGAGACGGTAATCTGTACGTACGCATGAATGGTGACATGTCATTCAAAGGATGTATAGAATAATGAATATGGATGTACCATATTTATAATAAAATCACAGTATATAGAAGATACTAGAGTTATTATTTTAGAATCTAAATAACAAATAAAGAAGAAGTGGAAGAAGAAAAGAACTTGAAAGAGGGTGGGGAAATTATTACCTCTTCTTCGGGTTCTTCATTTGGATTTGATCAAAAGGGCTCCATAAGTTGGATTTTGACCAAAGGAGGGCATCTAAGATGAAGTTATGAAAGTTGAGATGATATTTTGGAAGGTTTTGGCCAATAAAAAAGGCTTTCATTGTGTGAATTTAGAAAAGGGTAAGTTCCCTTTTATAAGAGGGGTGAGGGGTACCTTAGGAAAAACTTAAAATATTATTTTATAATAAACTAATATTCGGGTTCTAATGGATCCAAAGTAAATTATTTAATGTCTATGGTAGGGATGGGTCTAAAACCACTAAACCAATAGGTTTTAGATAGGTATGGGTCACTATATTAACCGTAACTTCAATATTTAACTCTTAGTTAAATAGTTTGACATTTACGATGTCTCTTTGTATTTTTATATTGTATGGTTAATATACTAACTATATACTTCCAAGGAAACCACAAGTGGTTAATTAATGATACAAATATAATTATATAAATCCTTTTTCCGAACCATAGATTTTTAGGAATATAATATCAGTTAATAATATAATATTTGATTTAAAAACTCTTTTATGTCAATTTTGACACTATTTGTTATTTTGTTTTTTCTAAATTCATAATAGCATTATTACTTCGAAACAAACTCATCTAACAAACCCTAATATGTCATATTAACCTATAAAATTATTGTAATTCATAACAAGTCTCAAATTAAATATATTTGGATATTTATAATATCAATTATTTTAATATTTCATTAATTAGGTAATTGCTACATCATCATTGTGTTGTAAATAAATCAAAATATTTAATGTCTAAAAAATTTAAATAAAATACCATTATGTAGGAAATGTTTTTATCATTCTAATTAATATTTATAGTCTAATTTATCTTATGTTTAGACCTATATTAAAAAAGTTTTAGTTATTAAACGTTGGTTTTAACTCTTTTAACTCTTCTTTGAATTAAATAATAATAAGTGTCCTAATCAAATTCAAGTGGATCAAAGAGGTTCATATTTAATTCCTAAGGATGTTTTTGGTCGAATTATACTTATCCAATAGAATTAGAACATGTTTTAGGGTAATAATAATATCATATTTACCCTTAATTACCCTATTTACTTTTAACGGTGGTAAATAAAAGTAAAACGTTACTATTCACCAAAAATTATTTTTATCTTATTGAAAAACTTTTTAATTCTTCATATTAAACGTGTCTCCAGGATTTTTGAAATTCAACTCATAGAAGAGGTAAAATTATGTTTTATGTGAATCTATAAATTTTCCTAGGAGGTGGGTAAAAGACGATGACAAGTTCAATAAACTTTTATATATCTAATATTATTACAAAATGAATCCATTGAATTACAGTGAAATTATATGGATATTATGTATCTATTTTGACCTAAAATAAATTGAAATAAAATAAATAATTATTTAAATAAAATTTCGGTTTTAAACAATAACTCAGTATTTTTCACTATTCATGAAAAATTAAATGTTTTCAGAAACATACCAAAAATTTACCCTAAGCTAATTTTGATATTCGGAATTCAAAAATAAAGTCTATTTTACCAAATTCAAAACATCTAAATTGCATTTATTAGTTTAAAATTAATTGTCGTTGTCCAAACCAAAGTGTATTTTCATGAAATAGTAACTACCAAAATATTGACAATTATTTATGTCCAATTTCAAATTGAAATTAATTCCAATGACAAAAATTGGATTAAATGGTAAAAATATAATCTAATTAAACATCCCAACCATTCATTTGTGTTGTTGAACACTATAAATTATTTGGATTAAAAAAGTTGTTTTCACTTAAAATATATTATTTTTCACTATTCACCAAAATATGAAAGTTATTAGAAAAACACCAAAATTTATTGAAACTAAATTGTTATGTCCCGATCCCAAATAAGAAGTTTATTTTGTCAAATTGAATATAAAAAAGTTTCAAATATTGGATTTAAAAATGGGTTTCCATTAAAAGGCAATAAAATTTCATTTTTTGAAAAAAAATACTTCTTTTATCTGAAAAAATGAATTTGTCCTTACATTATGTCTAATAAACTCATAATATGGATTCAAAAATTATAAGGGTTATATAAAGTTCAAAATTTGTTAATACTATTCCTAACCGCTTTTGAACGACTAGTTTGTTAAGTCGTGGTGCGCTTGAACTCGATGTTGTGTGTAGTGTAAGTTATTGAATTACTTTGAAGAACTAACGTACTATGAAATTTTGGGGTTTTACATTTTATATGGTCAAAAAATATTATTTAATGGTTTAAAATTATAAATATAAAATATTTTTATATTTTAATACAATGTAAGTCTTTATATGAAAAAACATTTCATTCTTTTACAATGTTTTAAACAAAAACCTGTTTTTTTAACCAGAAGATTAATTTTAAATTAATTACTACAAATTATATGTTTTGAATTTGGAAAGATATATTCCATATTTTTAATTATAATGTTCAAAATTTTTAAATAGGTATTTTTTATTTTTGGACATTATGTATAGTAACGTCAGTAATTATTTTATTTTCCATAGTTAATGGGTAAATCTGGTAAATAAGTGTAAAAAACAATATTAAACTTCCATTGCACATGCCATAATCCTATTGAATGAGATATGTATGACCAGGGGCATCCTTGGGTCGATTTTGTGACCCCATTGATTCACTTGTATGTGAAAATGATATTTTAAAATAATTAATTTAAAGTAATGATAATTATAACATAAAAATATATCTTTTATCAAATCGATTTTAATATGGGGTTATATAACATATATCTATGTGTATAAATAGTCATTGGAAACCTAAAAATATTTTATACATCGTAGTATTTTATTTATAATTTTATGATGTAGTGATTACCTCAATAATGAATGATTCAAATAAATGAATTTCAAAATATTAAAACAAATGTAATATGGAAATTTTGAAGTCATCCATGAATTTTTAGATGATATTGAAATATTACCTTTGAGTTAATACTTTATTTTATATGGAATAATATTTTATCAATTTTTAAAAAAGTCAAGCTTGAATAGTGTCCAAAATTGACACAATCCATAACTTAAAACATAAAATAGTTTATTAAATGATTTTAAATTCATAAAAATCTAAGATTCAGCCAAATGGTTTATATAAGTCCAAATATGTCATAAATATATTTTTCCAGTCTTTTGACATGATATGTTAATTACATTAACCCACAACGTGTAGATAACATGATATCACACTAAGATTAAAAACAGTAAAATAAGGGTCAAAACAGAAAGATAAGGTTAAAAAATATTCCAAACTAGTCAAAAAATTAAAGGATGATGTGTATTCAAACAAAAGTCATCTTATATTTTAATTAAATATGTTTTGACCATTTTAAATCTAAATTGAATTTATAATAAATTAATTTTTTTAACCTTTCCTAAAGTGCCCTTCTCCTCTCTTATAAAAGGGAACCTTCTCCCTCCCATCTTTACATAATTTTGAGCCTTCATGCTTGGACAAACCCTGATAATTTATCTGAAAAATTTACCTAGTTACATTCAAGTGTTTTTGGCCTTCTCAAAATACCAACTCTAGTTCCCTAAGAAGAAATTTTAAGGTGGCACGTCGATGAAGCGGTAATCTATTCTACTGATTCTTTCAAATATAATTTTCCTTAAACATTATATTATTTAGTTTTTTCATTATAATGTAATGAACAAAGTATCACTCATATACTGATATGTTATTAGAAATATGAAACAACCATACTTCACCGTATATTCATCCTTCGAAAAATGAAATCACCACTCTCACGTACATACGACTTACCGACTCCACGCTGTGGTGTAATCTGTTTATCACCATCACTTTACATTGATGTGTATAATGGTTGAAATAATAACTATATACGATTATTATAACATAATTATAATTTTTATATATTATAAACCATCCCTTTCAATACCATTCATAAATTATGGGAAAGATATCATCGCTCGTGCGTATGTATGACTTACCGTCTCCACGATGTGATTAGATTCATTATCCATGTTAGCCATACAAGAATTATTATAAAGTATATATAATAAATAATCATGAAATATATGACATAATAATTATACTAGATTTATTTATATATATATTTCATTTACTTACTTCCATCCAATTAAATAATTAAATGAAAACAGTGTTTATGCGTACGTACGACCTACTATCTCCATAAACAGTGTAGCCCTTTCATTTATATATTATATATATATATACTGAATATATAAGATATATTTAAATAATTTTTTACATTTTATAAGTAATTAGATCATGATCTATGTAATCAAATGAAGAATAACATGTCCAAACACGTATGATAAATAAAATGATTATTACCCAAAATGTTGTTTTAACACAGAATTAACAAATGAACGGGTAATATAATGTCGTAAGTGATTCATATATGATATCATACATATAATATGGTCGTGTTAAAAGTTAATAATATGTTTAAACCCACTATACTGGAGTTTCATACACATATGGAAATATTGGACCTAAGGTAAGGGATAATTTTGTAGTCTCATTTTTATCCAAGATTGTTTATACATAAGTATTTACACAGGGTATATTAATCATCAATGTTCATGTTTTCTAAAAAAAATTTCATAAATTTTTTATTAATCATCTATATATTTCTAGATTCATTTTTACCCATTTTTGGCATTTACTACATGGTATAGAAGGAATCTTTGTTTTTTTTACCATACAAGGTAATTTTTGACTATTCCGATAAAAGTAAGAGGAGAATTTTTTTTAATTATACGGTAAGAAGAGATTTTTATTCTAAAATAACATTTTATTTCTATGAAGGATACTTTACAAAATTTAATTTTTATTTTCAATTAAATTATTTTCTTTTAAAACTGTACAACATTTTGAGAAAATAAAACGTTTTTGAAGAAGAAAGGATTTTTCCTCAAGAATTAAGTTCTATTGTTTTATCGAAATTATTTTCCATCTAAGATGACATAGATTATGTATCAAAAAATATTATTAATTTTATTTTATGGTGTTTAGGACAGAATTGTTTTTATGATGTCCATTTATCTTATATGTATTGTGTTATGAGGAAATGATGTTTAAGAATCCTATTTTATTTCACAGGTTATTCTATGATGAATAATAATGATTTGTGGCACATGTAAGAATTATTTAAATATGATATGGGTGAGACATATAGCTCCCCCCAATGCATTGGGTAAAGATTTATATCTCATGAGATAGACATGACTGCAATGATAGGTAAATCTAGTTCAATAATACATGGCTGGAACGACAAGTAAACCTGGTTTAGAAATGGACTTTGTCTAGTATGGCGGTCTTTGAAAAAATAAATTGGGTACTATGGAAATAATATTATTTTCCTAATGGTTTTTCAAAATTCAATGTTTTATTCCCATGATATTTTATCAGGATTAATGTTCCTTTGTGATCTATGTCGTATGTATTACCATGATTTTTTTCATGACCCAAGATTTTAATGATTACATTTTATGTTCATTAAAATTTATATGGTTTGTTTTATATTCCCCATGTTTACCATTACTTATCATTTGAGCTCACCCTTTCTAAGTTTTATTTTCCCCAATATATAAAGAAAAGTTATGGGTAGGGAAAAAAGGGGAAGATATTCAAGGGATATGTTGAAGATCTTTCTCCATGATTATAATATTATGTTCTAAATTTACAAAGACACTTAACTAATATGGTATTTGGGTATTTTTTGGGGTCATGTGTTAATTATTCAGAAAAATAAATGTAATGTCGATGTACACTAAGCTTGGGTCACTAAAAATACTGTCACATTTTTCTTCAAAAGATTCTATTAATCATATTAATTACCAAATAGTGGAAAAATTGTACTCATACATGGATTTATCTATAATATATAGAGGATAAAAAAACTCATGATATTGTTTGAGATATGAATCATCATATTTCATCAATAGATGTATAATTATAAACAATATTTATAAATGATGAGATTGTTCCAATAAACTCTTACCATATGGTAACATCGAATCATACACTCCATGTATGAAAATTAAATTACATGAATCTTAAAATAAAATGAGAAGAATAATATTCATGATATAACATGGAAAATAGAGTTATATGCACCTAAAAAACAAATGTAGTTTCATAATAAAACATGTGTCTCAAAGATGGAATATTGAAACAAAACTGCCTTACAGATTTGGTAACTCATTAAACATAAAACCCATGAATGAAAGTTCATATAATGTATTTGAAAACACCCATAAATTTGAAAATAAAAATAATATAATAAATTAATTGTAATTATATACACTCAAAAAAATAACAGAGTGGTGAACATGGAAGGCATCTCACATATATAAAAAGTGTGACAAAATTCGGTTACTTTGTGCCCCCACTCTCATCATAATCTGAAATAATTTCTATATAATAAATATAATATTATTATAAATATATCACACAACCATATTTACATATGTAATAACTTATATGGTTTTAATATAAATTTATATTAATCACTTGTTAACAATTCTCTGTTAATGCCTCACTTCGGGTAATATCTTCTTTGTTCTTTGAGCGTGTCTTAATTTGTTATATTTTTGGTCCTTATAATTATATAATGACTTATAGAATGTTAAACATTAATTAGATATCATTTATATGCATTATGTGGGTCTTATAATAATCAACTGAACACCATTTCCATTTTACTATCGTATTGAAATAAAGAAAGAAAATGAAAAATATTAATATATGTATATAATATCATTAATTTAGAATTATTTTTTCATATTTATCATATAATTTCATAAAACATATCCTTAATAAATTCCATGAAACGTGTGAAAAAATCACAACGCTTTGTGGGGGTGGTAGTCTGCATTTCCTCAAAAGAAATTATCATATTTACATGAAATAGAATGTTTAAAGATACACATCATAAAAGAATTAAATAATATTAATGACATTATAAATATCATCTAGATATTTATTTTACATCATAATTTCCAACAAGATAGTTGGTAATGGAAAAATGAACAATCCTCATTCAGTGAGGTGATAGATTTATGTACAAGTAAATAGTATATTCACTACCCATTACATGGAAGTGTGTGTACATTTTGGTCAAAAATGTTTTATAATAATATCCCAATTTATTTGGGATACTTTTTATTTTATACAATAATGAAATAAGTGGATTTTAGGGAGTCGATAAAGAAAACAAAAAAAAGGAGCTTGAGGTAAGGTGTTACCTCTTAATCGGGTAAATCCTTTTTGTTTGCATGATGGATATTCCTTGGAATGATTTATGACTATAAGAACGATTCACAAAATAAGAGATGGCTTCCAGTATGTTTTTTGGGAAGATAATTTTTAAAACTAAGTGCTTTGAGATGTGTAAAGAAGAAGGATATATGGTCACCTTTTATAATAAAGGAAAATGGAAAACATGGAATTTATGTTAGAAAGTTAGTTGTAACCACGTTTTTACCTAAAAATGTATAAAAACCTAACTATATAAATATTAGAAGGTTTATGGCCGAAATATTTCCATAAAATGGGTTTTGGAAAAGTGTCTATGTCATTTGGGCACTTAAGATGAAGGTTTATTCCGTCATTAAGCATAATTTTACCAAAAACAGTGTAATTTATTTTAATTGAATTCACTAATTTTTTTGGGTCAAAAAATATGTGGATGTATAAGAAATTATAAGTTATTATTATTACAAAATTTTAATTTATTTTTTCTAATTTAAATCAAATATGTGGCAGAAATTAATTTCAATTTAACCCCGTTGAAGGGACGACACTACAGGTTTTTGATGTATAAACATCAAAAAGTGGACTATATTTTTATACAAAAATTCAATGTGAAATTTGTAATAATGACCTAAATTGGATTAATTTATAAAAATAATATCTAATTAAAATTTTAAATCAATTAATATTATTATTTATCCTAATAAATAAATTATATAAAATGCTGTTTTGAATTAAAATTTAGCATTTCCATTATTCATCAAAAAATGAACTTTCTTATAAAAAATCCAAAACAATTCACCCAAATATAAATTCGACATTATAAATTAAAAAATTAAGTATATTTTATCAAATTAAATATGTATATTTGTCAAAAATTATTTTTCTTGTATTTCACAGTATGACATGAATAGCGGTTTATTTGAGAGAATAATATTTTTAACCATGTAATGCCTTTACCAAAATTTATAGATTTCATTATGAATATGCTATATATATATATAAAATATTATAAAAAATATATTAAAATTATTTATTACAATTCATATCACTAATTTTAATATTTAGGATACAATTATCAAATATAAATAATTATAAAAATAAAAGATGTTTCATAAAAACTCACTATTGCGTGTAACACACCCCAGGTCAGTGTCACATGTATCATCTTATAATCCAATGTTGTGTACAACCTAAAAAAGGATGATGTTGTGTGTAATGTACAGAAATTTGGTGTTGTGTGTAAAATACGCCAAAACCATCTCATGTGAAAGGATTTTTTACTTACTATAATGATTGATATCAATGAAAGTTTAATTTATTCATGAAAAAAATGGTCCACAAAAACTCAGGGTGTTAGAGGGATATAGCCATATGAATTTATATAGTTACAATAACCACACAGTATGTCCAATACATGATAAAAAATGATGCATAGAAGTTTGTGGAGAAATAATAACCTTTATTTGTCAATGGTCAACAATGCTACAATGAGTTAGTAATTCTATAATTAGGTTATGACCTATTGTATTGTATGGATCCACATTATCCAATCCAACATTATACAATAAAATCCATGTCTAAAAATAAAAAAAATTCCACTTGGAGATTAATCCATTATTCTTTCTTACATCTATGCTACCGACTTATAGCATTTGCGTAATCTAAGCTTATCCCCCTTTTCACTCACCAATGGTCACATCCCATCAATGATTCAACTTAAAGATAATCATTCATGAAATTAAAAATACCTTATCTTTTGTTCTCCCTTAATATTATTATATATTTGGCCTATTGTCCTCTATTCATTAATAGGTACCAACAGATACACAATATATATTCAACTTATCTATCACCACCAACTTGATCAACATGTTTATCTAGTTTTTTTGTTCTATATATCACTAGAAATGAAAAATACGATAATGTTTTTAGTACTTTGATAAAATGGTACTTCAATTTATTATTCATTATTTTTTCATGCAAAAATAGGTTCTTTAAACTTTGTAAATCAATTTTTGCTATTAAATTTCCATAAAAGTTCTTCCTGATTTCTATCCAAATCCTCCAAAATATTCTTTAGGAAAACCATATATTTCCTAACTTCTATAATAGAAATGTATTTATCCTTTATGGAAGATAAATACACCACCTTCTATAACTAAGATATTCGTCTCACTAAAGTTCCTCCATAGGTAGACACATAATATATGGTACTCCTCCTATGGTCAATATAACCACCATGGTTAGTATGAAAATACCACATAAAATTGAATATACTTTTTTAAATCACCAATATAATTCCATTATTCCCTTTAGGTACCTTATTATACATTTCACAGGTTCCCAATCTTGTCTTCTAGGGTTAACCATACACCCTTTGAAAACATCAACTACATGAGAAACATCAGGTCTGGTATGGAGAAGGGCATACATCAAGCTTCCAACAACTGATGCATATGATACCTTCTAGATTAACTACAATTCTTCTATTTTCTTTAGTGATTTCTCCTTTAAAAATTTTAAATTTCATTACATGTGAATAGAAATCATATTTTCTTTTTTTAATATTGAATATTCTCCAAACATTTCCAATGTAGTCAGTATATGATAGCATCAATGTTCCATTTGTATGGCCTCTATTGATCTTCAGCCCCAAAATATTGTAATATTATCCATGATATTTCATCACTAACTCATCTTCCTTAAACGATTTCATCTCATCAATACTTTGAATGAATTATCATCCAATGATCATGTCATTTACATATATAAGTAATATTATATGTCCTTTAACAAAATACATAAAATAGAATAATGGATCCATGTAATATTTTTTGTATTCATTTTCAGTCCACAATGAATCTCAATTATTATTCCACTACCTAAGTTCTTATTTAAAACAGATAAACATTTATGGAGTTTTCAAAACAGGTCTTCCTTTCATGACTCCAGAAATCCTTCAGGTATCTCTATCAAAATGTTCTCCCATAATATTCTAGGAAGTAAATCTATATTAATATAAAGCTACTACAGGTGTAATTCCTTTGATGTAACAATAATGAGATCCACTTGAATGGTAGTAAAATTTATTACTTGTGCGAAAATTTAATTTAAATCCACTCACTATATTTGTTAACAACCTTACAATGCCGAATTTTCCTTGTATTTATTATTTACATTATAATCATCCTTGATTATGAATATCCATTTTTCCTAGAATTATTTCTTTACTTCTATCAATGTAGATAACTTCCATGTATTTCTATAATGAATTAAAGACATATCCTCCTTCACTCCCATCTCCCAATTTCTTGATTCCTTTTATTGAATTAACTCATAAATAATATCTATCTCTTCATAGCTAGTGAATAACATTGATGTAAGGATGATGTATACATCTACGTAATTTTTCTCACACTTGTTAATCTCTTGATACCCACTTGAGGAGTGTACTCCACTAGTTTATATGTCACTAGAATATATACACCTTTTAGACCCACTTGAAGCTAGTAACTTGATCCTTTTTCCCCACTATCAGCTTTAACTGTATGATGATTATTGTGAATGAAACATTTATTAAATTTTATATACTGGATTATGATGATAATCATAACCTTATTATCCTAGAAGTGATGTCAAAAATCCTCAACACCATATCCAATAAATAAATAAGATTTTAATATATAACCAAGAATATATATTTAATTAACATCAATAAGTACATATGAAAACAACCAAATACAATAAAATGAGATAGAATTTCTATCTTTTCTACTAATAAGAACTCTGGTATACATTCTAGAATTAGTGAATATGGACTCTAATTAATGCGATAAGCTTCAATATTCACTACCTCTACCCATAAGTTCTGGGGTAATCTTGAGTGAAGTCTTATACTCCTGACACATTCTTTCAATTTCATAGAAATCATATCATACAAAACGTTATTTTTTAGTGTTCCTATAATACTGTTATCCCAAAAAATTATATTATTAGAAAATAATTCCTTGAAATATTTAATATCATACTTTCCTCTATTGTTAGACCTCAAAAATTTCATTCTTGGTCTTGAGTCATTCTACACCATTGTATTCCACTTCAGAAACACCTTTAATATATCATATTTTTTTATAAAGTAATAATATACCATCCATGTTGATTTTTTGATAAATTTCACATAATATTGTGAACCTTAAGGAGAATTTACAGGTATAGGCCCAATAAAATCAATGTTCACTATGTAAATCTTACCAGTATTCAATTTTTTATTTTAGTTTTTAAAATATGACATCTTATACTTTGAAATTATATATTCTTCACAAAAACAAACTTCCACTATCTTTATCTTTAGAACCACTATTTTAATTTACAAAAAATTCAAACCCTTATAACTCATATTTCCTATCATATAATGCCACATTTTTAAATCCCCAATATAATTTTTATTTCAATAATGTCCATATAAATTTTTTTAATGTCATATAGGGTTCCACTATTCAGTTAATGTTATATGACCATATATACGTTGGTAATTTTTAATGCACAAATATAGAATGTGGTGAAAAATCCTACATCATCCAGATTCTTAATTGAAATAAGATTCCTTCTTAGTATATTAATATAACGTAAATTTTATAGAATGAGAAAATTTCCATTGTTGGATTAAATTTATGAATTTCCCTTATAAAAAATCTAAAAGTGTTTATCATAAGCAAGATATACCTTTATAAAAATTCAAACATATCGTTTTATATGAAATTATTCTCCAAAGAAAAATTATTATATTCCTTTGAGTCTTAAATCAAGTACTCCAAAGGGCTATCCATGCCCAAAATAAAAATATCATTTCTTCCATTAACAATTGAATTTTCTTTTTTATATTAATTTTTTTTCTCTATAATCTAGTTTATTGTTTCCTTTACAAAAAATAGTAGGACTTGTCTATTTTCCCCCATATTTTTTTCCCATTTATATTTTCACTCCCTATAGTTTTCTCACTGAATGTATCTTCCTTTTCCATCCTCATTAGAAGATGAACCAAATAATCATCCCATTTATCTTATTCAAATATCATCACTAAGGAGTAGGTCTAAAAAATTATTCATGTTGATTTTTTTAATTCCAAAATAAAAAACTATTTTGGTTACATTAGTTTATCAAATTTCATGTAATGATGATTGTAAATCCCTTGTACATGCGCTACTGTATTGTGTAATTCTGATGGATAAAAAAAGACTTGTGATGGTGTTGAATTTATTGATGTGTTCAAAAATAATTTTCCATTTAATAATATATATATTAAACTTACTTCACATCATGTAAAATTTTTACAATAAAAATGTATTCATATATATATATATGTGATATATATTTTATTAACTTAATCATCATTTTCTCCACATTGATGTTGAATGCCAGGTTTTTCCCATGTAAGCCACAAATAAGCCTAGATTCTATCGATCTAGTAACTCATGCTCCATATTCACTATATAAATTGGATTTTCTCCTAGAATTCTAAAATTCACATTCTTTTGATAGAAGTGATAATTTTTCTGCATCATCCAGTAACAAAAATTAGTTCTATCAAAAAATGTTATATATTCACCTACCATTCTTATATAGTTATAATTCAATTTAATAAAAAAAACATAATATTTCAAACTGAATATTTGAGACCTATTGTTATGGAATAGTGTGGATAGAAAATGATCAATGATTTTAATAGTAAGTTCAAAATAGTGGAAAAAAATATGAAGATCACTAGGAAGATAGATTTATGTTGTTTGGGAAAGGATACCAACATCCATAGAGAGGTAAAATTTTCATTTTGTTTTAGAGTAGAATTATAAGGTGAATATATGTGTTTCACACAAAAACACACACACACACACAAAACCCATATCATACATGGGATTATAAATAAAAATTTTACTCTAGTAAAGTTGGTTTTTTAGTTCCACCAATACTTGAATAATTATACTGTGATACAATTGTCTGTCACTGGAAGTCCACAATGATACAATGACCTATCACTGTCTAATACTGAAATTATTTGGCCCAAATAAATCTATTAGGATTAATGTATACCAATATAATAAATTAGAGTTTGAATGATCTCTATATGAACATAGTATACCACTATATATCAAAATATATTGATATTAAATTTTATTTAACAAATGATAAATTTTCTAATGGAAATGTGAGATTAGAGTATATCTCCACAAAATATAAAATTATTGCTACATCCACAAAGGATCTATCATGAGAATAATTTAAGTAATTAAGGATGAAAAATTATGTTTAAACATCCTCATTTGGTTAAGGAAGTCACTATAATACCCTAATTTTCATTGGATTCTGTTTTTGAAGAGGGAGAGAGGTATACAACTATGTACATTATATTTTATGAGTCTGAAGGCTATGTTGTTGTAAAAATTAGGTGGATGTTTTAGGGAGATAATTGAGGGGGAGTTCATGAAACTCAATTTAAAAAAAATTACTTTTTACCAAGGGGTGCAATTCTCTCAAATAGATTTTATTGGAACCAGAGTGTTACTTGATGATATTTGGTGTTAGTGTTATGCTTTAAAATTTTGGTTTATGAGTAAATAAAATGATTTTATATAATGTGAAATATTTTTTTAATATAATTGATAAATAAAACATACTAGGTGGATCACACATCATAGATAGTATAGTTTGGGGTTTTCATTGGGAGTTCATAGTTTGAAACAGGAGTAAGTGATCTTAGAGTAGTGATTTTAGAATGACCACGATGGTAGAATGTTGTCCAAATGGGAGGACCAAGAAGGATAGTTTAGAATAACAATAAATGGTTAGAACCACCATGAATCGGAGAATGCGATCCAAAGTTGTATATTTGTTCCAATTACAAGGTTAGTAGGCATTCAAATGTTGTGGTTTGAAAGGGTATTTAAATTTTTTTTTGAACAATAATTAATATGATTACTTAAATATATAGTATAAGTTTTCTTTAAATTACTCACTAATTCATTATTTGAGAATCAATTATATGTTATGGAAGACCCATAGATTAAATTAATGATCAAGGAAAGCATGAATCATCGGTGAAGTAAGAACCACATAATGAGTATGTGGGGATTAGAATACAAATTAGGTTTTACATTCCACGATGTGAAGTACACTATATGGGAGGATGAGTATATGGTGATCAAATTATTCTTTTAAGGGAGCTACACAATGGTAATAATAAATTTTTCATGGTTAATTATAATCCCATGTGGTTGGGTATTTGGTGAGAAGGGTTCCATGTTGTTACTACACATAATATAGTTCTGATTATGGGTCTTTTATATAATATATCATGATGTTATTTTAATGTTATTTGAGTTTATTGTGTCATTAAATTCTATATTTCATGATGAATATCAATGATTAATCTTTTGTACAATGTTTAAGTGATATTCATGTTGATAAAACAAGGAATACTTCATCTATAAAAATGAACAAAGAAGAGTCACCAGAAGGTATTAAAGGGAGGAAATTATGTATCCCTAAATTATTTATAATGTAAATGATCCTAAAGCTGAGTAACCATATATAAACATTTTTAATCCATAATAATTTGTGAAAATTTTTGTATTCTAGAATAAATTAACACAACATGACCATATTCTGCTTAGACAAACACTTTGTAGTGCTCCATGTAAAAACCTTTCTAATTTTTTCTTCAATTATTTCTTATGTAATTTTCATGGATGATTTATTTAATTATATTGGTTTAAAAATTCCTACAAACATGGGTAAAATATACCCTATAAACAAATAAGTTCACACCCAAATTAAACCAACCCACTTTGGGTGTCTCAGATTGTAACAAGTGTCATGAGAGGCTAGGTTTCTTATGTTTAATATATCTTTATAAATTTATTTAGGAATAAAATTTATTGAGGAATAAAATTTATTAAATAAAAAATGGTATCATCTATTTTATGTTAGAAAATCTCATATTTTGATTAACATAATGATATCACTTCTTCAAACTCAAAGGATGGAAATTATTTCTATGAAATTACTTGGGATGGAAGTTAGTGATGCGACCTTGAAGCCCGTGAATGATGCAAACAATAAATATATGGTTGCTAATGCCAAGAAATCACATTATTTGGATCCACACTATATCACATCAATATGAATGGTATTAAATATACCAATGTTAATTCCATATATAGGAAATTTATCAATACATATAATAGATATTTTAGGATGAATGATGCTGTACTATAGGTACACCATTACTGTTTTAATGATTTGTAAATGGTTCAAGATGATAATGGTGATGGAATGATATTTAAAATCACTAAGTTTGTTTGAAATATTCAAGGATGTGTTAGAAGATATAAATGATATCAATATTGTATAGACTTTTTTTTGATATAGTTTCAACCTATGTACAATACATAAGTTTTATCTTAATAAGGGATGTATTTTTCTATTCTCCCCCAGATGGTCTGTTAATAAATTTGGGGGTTTATGAAATGTGAGTTAAGAAAAAAAGAAAACTTAGGTCATTAATATATGTTTATCGTATTTAAATTCGTGATAAATTTCTATCTTTGAAAATGTATAAATGAATATTATTATCTGGATGATGATAACATCTATTGTATTTCTAGAACATTCATGATAAGAAAGGATAGATTGAAGGTCAAGATAACCTCACATTTTTTTTCAGTGTCGTAATGTTTTTCACTAAGGATATTGGTTTCCAAGAATATTTTGAAATGATGAAAGTGAATTATATGTTGTACAGAATAGATGAAGTGGATTATTTCACCATGCACTCATAGATGAATTTAAAGAGTCGATCTACCTTCACTATTTGACCTAGTACCTTATGGAAGAAAATGAATATGATTGAGAAATAAAATCAAGATTAAATTTATCTCAGAGAAACAAATAATTGATACACCTAGATTCTGAATATCAGGCTATCATTGTATATATCAATAAATATATGTGTTTTAAAAAATGTGAAAGTTAGAGTTTATGTAACATTTTCTTTTGGAAATGAAATAGTTCTGAAGATGAAGGGAAGGGTAAATAATCATTTTGTATAAATTGATCGAAATAATAATGTTTTTTCCTTTATAGATGGGTTATGGAAAAACAATCAATGTGTGAGTAATGTTTTTTACTATAATATTGAGGTTATATTTTATTTGAAATGATTTATGAAAAATGTAGTGCTATAAATAGACTCATGAGAGGAAGGGTAACTACCCATAATCTGTACTCGGTGAACATTCATAAAAAATTAATTATTTACATTTGATATAGAAAAAAAATTGCGGAATCAGAGGATAAGTCACATACATTAACCGCCCATGAGAAAACTATACATATAAAGATCTATAGTGGACATACCAATTCTAAATGGATATGATGAACATACATCTGATACATTTATGTTGAAAAAATAGTGTAAAATACTTATAAGCTAATGAATAAGAAGTATTATAATCTACATGATCAATTTCATAAATATGTATGTGGTTTTTTGAATATATGTAGATGATATGTATAAATATATTTCATTATATTCATTGATGTGTATAGTAAAATATCATATATTATGTTTATTATAAAAACAAAGAAGTCATGGGATGCCTGAAGAGTTACCTAAGTATATTTGAATGAGATATTGAGCGACCAATTATAGAATTGTAGTCTAATTGTAGAATAGAGTGTACATATATTTATTTTCCAAAATATCTTTAGAACATTGGAATAGATAATAATGTTTCATCCATGATAACCCTATAAAAATGGAGTTATGGAATAAATAAATAATACAATATACAATATGTGAAAAAACATTAATCATTGAAGGTGTAATTTCTTTCCACAACTCAAAGTAAGCCCTTCAAGATACAATTTACACTTATAATTGAACATTGATGAACCATGGGGAAGATATAAAACTACATGAAATATGGTTTGTAAGGATGCCTTTGTTGTATTATGTGTATGTGTTGTTAAGTGCTAAATTTGAATAAAATAATTAAATCATGGAAAGGTTAATGATGATAATGATGAAGGTTTTTTCTAGGATAGTCAATAATGTGCAATGCATAAAAATTCTACAATAACACGATGAGTAAACATTTGGAGGTTAGTGAGCTCAAAGTTATTGAGGCTAAAGATATAAAAAACTCTAGAGGAAAAAATATGGATTTTCCATTTAATAAAGAGGAATAAAATGATGTTGATAAATGTATGGGAGATTTCTATTGTTGTTTTGAGGATGAGTATTTAGTTTTTGAATCATAGGAAAAAACTGTTGATGAATAAAATTATCCTTGACCTAAAAGCTGAAAAAAGAGAGTAGAGGTTGTCCTATCAAAAATTATTGGGGGAAAATATTCTATAATAAATACATGAAGAAATATAAATATTACTTTTTATTATTGATAATAATTAGTGGCACCAATATCATTTGAGGAAGCCACAAAATATGAATCATGGGTTTGATCGTTGAATGAAGTGTTGGATCAAGTTGAAAAAAATCAGAAATGGGAACATGTGAAGGGGATAGAAAATCACAATGTCAATAGAACCATGTGCATCTTCAAAAAAACATTTGATGAAGATGGATATATGATCTGAAATAATTGATGACCATTATGTAATGTTTACACTTAAATTGAATGTGTTGATATTTGAAAGAGTCCTTTCCCCTAATGGTTCCACATGAGTTAATCAATCTTTTCATAGACATAACTATTCATAGAGTTTTAAGGATTTATTAAAAGGATTTATAAATTTAATTTTTGATTGAAGTGCCACAGGTTTAAGTAGATATGTTATAGTTAATGGGTTTTCTAATTATCGATGATAAAATGAAGGTGTTTAGGTTAAGAAATTAAATTTATAGTCTAAATTAAGCACCTAGAACATGGTATATTAAACTTGATTCATACCCAATGACGTTGTAATTAAATAGGGTGTGATTTCAACCATAATTTATATGTGAAATAATCTAATGAATAAAAATTAGATGTTCTTCTTTATGATGGTGATATCATATTTAATGCGAGAAACCTTGAGTCTTTGTATGAATTTTCCATGTTTATGAAAACATATATTGAAATGTCTATAATAGGTGAAATCACTTATTTTTTGGGGTTGTAAGTGGTTTAGAGGATGGGAAATAATTTCTTTCTTAGATGGTATATGAGAGTATCAATGGTGAAATTAAATATAGATGATTTCAAACCAATGTAGACTTTGATTTTTATTGGAACCAAGATTGGGAATCATGAGGATGTAAAATCTACAGATCCTACCTTATACAAGATAATTATTTTTAGAATTTAATATTTAATAGTAGATAAAATAGGTATTGTGGTTGTTACATTAATGGAATCTCATTTTTAGAGTAAACTTAAAGAGGAGTATCTCGTGGTTGTTAAAAAACCAAGAGATATATCCATGGTACACTGAAACTTGTGTTTGTTTTATCATGGAAAGGATCATGAATTTCCTATTTTCTATTACATGTATTATGGTTGAGTTTGGTTGGATCAAAAATCCTACATATTGTGGTTTGTTTTTTTGTTTGGTGTAAATATTTTGGGTGGATGAGAAAAAATTAGGATATAATTTCACTATGTACCATAGAATCAGGACATATCTCAGCAACCAAGGGATGAAATCATTTTCAACGGTTTAATAAATAGTAAGAAGATATCCAGGAAGAAGTGAAATTTCCTATGGTGAAATATTATTATAACAATAGTGGAATTGATCTAATGATGAATTCCATACAACAATCTCATAAAAACATATTGACATATGGTATCACTTTATAAATGAAAATGTAAACCAATAATGTTAAAAATATATTACATTGGATATAATTGTAAAGTGGTAAAAATAAAAAGTAGGACATTGGCCACTATAGTTTTTTAGAATAGCATTTGAACCTCAATGTTCAACAACCTCTATTATCTGAAGGATGGTTGGTGGTATGCATCTCCCCATCCATTTAATTATTTCTAACTATTGGTGAAGTGTTTTTGGTTTAAAGGGTAGATACATTTTATAGGGTGTGTTATTTTTATAGAATATCATATCACCCATTATATTTTGGTTTATTATCATAAGTGTATAATGAATGGGAAAATTCATTGCAATGATCTAATAATGGGATATGGGTGTTGTTTTTTAACAAGTGGAATATGCACTAAGACTCTCTTTGGGGGAGTACACATTATGAAGGCAAGTGGTACTATGGTTTGAAATGCGACATCGGACACTCTGTTTACATCTTTTTTCAACCTAAATTTTTTATATTGTATACATAGACTAATGCATATGTTATTTTGGTACATTCTATTGTTTGTGAAACATTGAGTTTAACATTAGATAACCAAAAAACTCAAAGGGGGTGGATTTTAGAACAATTTTTTTTTGGAATTGTGTTTGGTGTTGATATTGTGTTTTTTGAAAATCTATTTCAGAGTTAATCAATTTAGTTTAAACATCATGGAAGTTGGTTTTCAGATAATAGAATCTTAGTCGAGGAATTGAAGAAGTTTTTTTAAATTGAATCATTATTCAGTGTGTAACAGATATGTTCTTATGAACATTGATCATTTTGTATAAGATTCATGTTTTTTGAAGGTGAAGGATTCTTTTACACATAATAAATTATATATTTCATGTAGTCTAATATTTATAATGAGTAAGGAGTTATAGGATTGGGTTATCATGAAATAAATATGTGTACCACAACATAGATCACACAACTTTCGTAGTAGAGAATGAGGTTTATATTAGGAGATCTCCATTCCAAATATGAGTAATCATTCCAAAATTAGTGATTTTGGAAAGAAAATAAAGGTAGTATTTTGTCTCATTAGTGGTTTTAATAGTTAAGGATGGGAATTAAGTTCACTGGGAGAATGAATATGATGTAAAAAATGTTGTTAGAAGATAGATATTTGTACCCTACCATGATTTGAGTACACATTTAAATTGCGGAGTCTGGGAAGGGTATATAGAAAATGGTTGAACAACAATTTCAATGATTGAAGTAATATTTTTATATTTCACCTATAAATTCCTCACTAATCTATTTATTGAACATTAGTTAGAATTTAAGTAATATCTTAAGAGTAAAAAGAAGATTTGTGTACAAAAGAGTCATTGGATAAGTACGGACCTTAGAGTGGGCATGAAGGGATCAATCCATGGAATGTGTTTTCTAGTCTACAATGTTTAGTATGTGGTTCAAAATGTTGAGTACAAGGTGGGCAGAGGAATAATGTGAGGGATATTGATGGTATGGTATATGTTTTCTCCATGGTTTAGTATGTTCCTTTATTGTTTGGGTTCATGATGATTCAAATTTAATGTGGATAATTTTTATAAGGAATTTTGATGTAGGAATATCCATATAAAAATATCTGATGAGAATTTTGGAGATTATGGAGTTCATAGGAGAATAAAATGTAGGCTATCAGGATGAAAATTAAATTTCATGCCAAGAAAAACTACAAGTGACAATCTAGTCAATAAATCGTGGAAGGATTCAATCAGGGCATTATAAAAGGATTCATTGAATGTGATAAATGAGAGGAAGTGTTCTATCCGTAAATTATTTTTGATGGAAGTGTGCATGACATAGAGTGATGATAGAACAAAAATTGCATTAAAAAACTACTAAAGCATAGTAGATTTTGGTAGAACTTATACAATGTCGGTGTCCGCTCCGTGGAATATCCCTTTGTGGTGAACCGATTAATGTTAAACATAATCTATTATTTAATTCTTATATTAGATTCTTTCATGGATGTATGAATAATTATAATGGTTTAAAATGTTTTTACCAATTTTGGTTCAGGAACATCAATAAATGAAGAAAATATTGACATCCTAATTCCACTCCTATATTAGGGTTTCTCGAATTGTAACATAATGGTTATTCTATTGGTGGGGTTCCATGACACTTTTCTTATAGGAGGGCTATTAGTTGAGGTTGTATTGATGTTTATTAGTGATATTTGTTAGAGTTGATAATAAATCCAAATGGGAAGTTGAAGAATGAATGGTTTGGAATTATTTAATGTGTTGTATTTGTTGTCAAACTTATGATAATATTGTTTTTGAGAGTTTATTAAAGAATATGTTATAATTTATAGAGATTTTAATCTATATGATATGATATGAGGCGATATGATTTCCGGTACATATGTTATCATGTTATGAATTTTTTAAAAAACATTTCTTGAAGGTGGTATATTTGAATGTTGGTACCCTGAGAAGAAGCATGTCTAGATATATTGGATCTAATTAGTTCTAATGATCAGAATTTTTATATTTTATAAATGATAGGATACACGATTTGTAAGATAAAAAGTTAATAAGGTATAAAATGTGAAATATTTTTTAATGAATTAGAATGTTTTTATATTGAATGTATAATGATTTCTTGAGCACACATAAAATAAATCTAAGTCTATAAAATAATTCAATACATAAAGGTTATAAAACATTTACATAGTGTTTACCTATTCTAAAAATATTTGATGATGAGTTTTTTTAGAGTAATAAGTTGGAAATATGGATTAATGGTGCAACACTTCTATTTCAAATAAACATATATTAAAATGGATTAGTAGTTAATGTTGATTCAAGATAAGTTAAATTGTTAAAGGTAGAAGAAGTGGAAGTATGATATTGATGAGTTTATGAATAGATAGGTATAATATTTAAGGAAGATATGTTAATAAGGCTTTATTTGATAACATTTAGATATGATCTTTTGGTGATTTGGTTTGATGTTGAAAATATTATAAGTTTTTTTGAAAATATAAATAATTCAAATATTGTAATGATGTTATGGAGAAATGAAATGAGGATACATAATATTAGGTGTTATGTAAAATTAAATTAGTCATATTAATATTATATATTTTCTGAATGTTATTGGGAATATGTAGAAACAAGGATGTAAAAAATGTGACGTTTATTTTTGAAATTAAAAAGTTGATGAACAAAAAATATTCCAATGATTCAAGTGATATCACTTAATCCTTATGGTTATCTATATTCAATGTGATTATTCAATGATATAAATTAAAGATAAAAAATTTAAGATGTGTCTTGCATGAATCTTTCAATTATTTGAGGAAGTGGAAGATGAAAAGATTGAAGAATGATTTTTAGGGAAATATCGTCTATTTAAAGGAAGAGTTCATTAATTACTTGGTGTTTAGGATTTTAAAGAAGAAGAAATTGAGAACCAACCTGTATGTTTCAGTAGACTCGTGAAGCTGATTAATAGTTGTGATTTCCTAAATTTTTCTGAGTAGTGAAGAAAATATTCATTCTAAAAGATTTATGATTTGATGAAACTGAATACTATTGTTCTATTAATTATATTTCTGGATAATTAAGATCCATAATTTAATTTCATGAGCATGCGAGGATTTAGATCATTCATGAGGCTTAAAGGAATATCAGATTATGTTGTCGAGGAATCCAAGGGTTAAAGTGATCTTTCTCAGATTTTTTCATGGGAACCATTATAATACTATGATAGGATACATATGTGGGAGAAGCTTAATGCATCCCAAAACTATGAGAGTATAGGAAAATTATATTTTTTTTAAATACCAAGAAATTCTATATTAATTTTTTTAAATTATTTGGGATTATTTTGAGGTCACGAAATCTAACGACATGTGATTTCTTGTCCCAGAGTGCCCGAAATGATGTGTAGAAATTTTGATAAGATTTTATTAGCGCACATGAGATGTTTTCCTAAAAAAGTGGAATAAACCTTAAACGGATACCTGAATCAGAAATATGAGGGCACCATTGCCTTTAGGATAGAGGATTTACCCTAGGCGCGACTTAAGTTTAGTTGGCATAGGCCACCAGTGAGAAAACCAGAAAACAGCATAACTGTATATAAAATAATTAAATAAAGTTATTTTATTTTTCGAATGTTTATAACTGACGAATGATGACTCAGATTAATAATCTGAGAGAACCGCTAAGCTCGTGATGGTATGGTTTTTTTAGGAAGATACTAACATTGGCTGGTGTGGGCCAACTATGTATATTATTTTTTGGTCGTAAATAAAATAATTAAGTAAAAAATATTTTATTTCTAAAATCTATAAATTTTTAACAGTAACATAGATTTAAAATATGAGAGTACCGTTGAGTTCATTGAAACATGTTCCCCTTAGGCGAAGCTTATCCTCGACCTGTGTGGGTCGAGGGTGAATGTTAATAATTTATTGAACTTTTTTAAGGTATGTTCAGTAAATGCATGAGTAGAGTTTTCTATCTTTTGAACCATTGCTTGGATTTAAAATTTGAGGGCATCGTTGAATCCATAGCGTTGGGATTCGATTGAGGGGGGATTCAGTTCAACCACAGAAGGTTGGGAGAAAAATTATATTTTGGACATTTAGAACAATAATAAAATAACAATGTTATATTATTTACTTTCTTTCTTTTCCTTCAACAGACAAGTGGCGGTGGGGGGACCAACAACATGTCAATCCATTAAATGGATTGACTCCTCAATTTGTTGTAACAACACCGTTAGAATTAGGTTGGTTCCTTAATTAATTGAACCCCATTAATTCTAAATGCGTTACTCACACTACCACACTTTTATTTATATGGAGCTTGGGGAGGGGTATTTGCACGACTTCACCAAGCGACGAAGATCTGGAAGAGTACCAAGACCCCAAACACTTGGAGGATAGAACCAGTTCCAGTGGACAGTGACAAGGGCCACCGAACAACGAAGACCAACTCTTTGTAAAAACCAAACATTCTCCAATGATCTTGAGGTAGGGGGTTTATTTTAAAGATTTATTTTATGAATTTAATCCTATCATACTTGCTATCACTTTAACACGGATGGGGCAGGCCACACGAACAAGGGCCAGACCCTCCACCGCTTCGTTAATGATGTGAAATTCAGGGAAAAATTTCCAAATCGATGGCACACACAAAATATATGGCCACGCTTTGTCGGAGGTAGCGTGGAAGAGCCTTAGGTGTAGACAACACCAATAACAGAAACTAGAGCACATCCTGTAACCCATGGAAGAAACCGCCAGCACGCCATGTCGGCAGCAGCTGACGGTGGACGGAGGAGACCGGTAGAAACCAGCTATGGGCGGTGAAAGGCGGAATGCAATGGCGCTCCATAGAGTCGAAGGCGCGGCCGACCCGAGCTGTCCACGCTGGAATAGTGTGGCACCCAGAGGTGCCACCGATGGAAGCTGTCGCAGGCCACGCCGTGCCGCATTGGCCGAACCTGGTCAGCCGACCTGTTAATGCAGTGGGGCAGCACCCCACTGATTGAGTGAAACGGCTCTGCAGCCGTAGGGTCAGCGAAGGAGGCGGTCTGCCTTATGGAGGACAGGACCCGCCCTGCGGGCCAGGCCAGACCCTTGGGCTGGGCCAACATTGGTCTGGGCCCGTGAACCGAACTGGGCCGAACCCAATGGGTCGAACCGAGTGAACTGAGATGACCCTTAGTGGGCCAAACTCGAGCGGGGTCATGTAGACCCAGAGACCTATTGCGTCGGGCTGGTCAGACCGGGCCTAGACCTAACCGGTACCCGAATAGTGAAATACCGTAACTAACGAACCGAGTGTCCGGTTGACACAGTTTTAGTGGAATTTGAACCCCTTTTTGGAAGAACTCCTTTTTGCATATACTGACAGGCTAGACTGTGTTGGGCTGAACTGAGGTGTGATAACCCCTCGTTTCACAAAAAAGGGTTGTAACTAATAGACCGTGCGTCCGATTGACGCCCCATCTGTGGCATATGGAACCTAGGGACAAGGTATCTTTTTTACGATACTCTAATTGAGTTTTCTAGAGTTTTAATTGAAACCCATGTTGGATAAAACATGAATCCAACTGGGCCCTTTTTACAAAAGTGCCCCTATCTCACAGACCTGGCATCTGATCGACACACCATCTCTCGTGTTGGAACCCTTACGACATGGTAGTCATTTGGGATACTTCTTTGTGGAAATTTATATCGGTTGTCGTATGACCGATATCTTGGGGAGAAGATCCTCCCAAATCAAGCATGCTTAGTGCAGGAATCTCATGGCTGGCTGTGATGTTAGGAATGAATAGTGATTCTATTTGGGTCAGTACCTATTGATCTTGTGTGGGTCAGCGCTTAGCGATCCTTTGTGGGTCAGTGCATACCGATCCTATGTGGGTCTGATTATGTGTGGGTCAACTCGCATCGAACTTGTGTTGGTCAGTGTATACGGATACTGTGTGGGTCAGCAGTAGAGCCTCTCGACAGAATAAAATGATCAAGATTTAGGACTAATCATTTGTACTTCTGTACATAATTTATATACCTGGTGTGAGCTTAGTCCTTACCTTTTTGGTACTTTTACCTTTGTGGTATTACCTTCGTGGTTTTGACTTTGTGGTACTTGTGCCTTCGTGGTGTTACCTTCGTGGTGTTACCATTATGATACTTCTCCTTCATGGTGTTACCTTCATGGTGTTACCATTGTGGTATTTTTACCTTAGTGGTGTTACCATTGTGGTGTTACCTTTTTGGTACATTTACCTTCGTGGTGTTACCTTTGTGGTGTCCTTTTCTCATGGATCAATTGCCAAAATGGCTTAAAGGTTGGGGTATTGTGTTTCCTCAGATAAGAGATGAGTATATTTTGATAACATAGGTATATGTATGGGCATATACCTATGCAGAGTTAACAAATGCTTCATGCTTTGGGATTGATGTCTTTATTTGTGGTATTTACTTTGTGGAACTCTGGGAGACCTTCGGGGGTCTCGGGATCCCTACTAAGTACTGTTATACTCACCCCTGCATAGGATTTTCCCACACCTTGTTTTCTCTTATGCAGACAACGAGCAGCTGGGCAGAGACATGAGGGAGCCAGGACTAAGTTGTACATGGAGGAGACAGGATGACGTGGAGTGCGCTGGACATGATCTATACCTACCATTCATGTAGGTTCCTTAGTGGACTATCCAGAAGCTATTTTTTATTTTCAGTTGTACTTTTACTTTTCAGTTGGGCTTGTATTCTGACCCCCTTTACTTTCGGTAAAGTTTTTACTATATCCGTTTACTTGTTGGAAGATTCTTGTTGTGCTCTTGGACTGTGTGTTTATATAGGTTTAAAGTAAATTTCTCCCCATATAGGGATACACCTTTTTGTGCTAGTTGCCAAACCCTCACCAATGGAAGGTGGGCTTGGGGTAGTCATGGCGCGAGCCCTGAGGGATCGGTCATGACATGGTTAATAAAGATCCATGTTAGGGAGAGTTTTGAGATAGTGAAATAAAATATTCTACAACAATAAAATCAATATTGAATATATAGATTATAGGAATTATTATTCAAGCAGATGATAATATAGAGAGAGGTATGATGACTATGGAAGAGAGAGAAATGGTGGATATTACTCAAGAATTTTAGGCAAAACATCCATCTACATTCATAGTAGATATTAGCCTATATTGAACCAAGGAAAAATGGGAGAGAATTTATTGGATCTTTGAGATAATTTTTTCTCTTAATAATAATTAAGGGAAGTTAAATGTTCTAATATTGAAGGGGTTTCAGAGAATATGGTGGTGTATTCTTCTGTATGTGAAGTAAGATAATTATATTTCTTAGCAATAATTTAACTCTTTTTTAGGACTAATAAAATGACGTGGAGCTATAGATGGGTATATCTCATGTGTTCTTGGAATTAAATTAAAGAATAGAACTATTTTGGAGTTTGTTTTGAAACAAATTTAATTATTTCACAATTATCCAACTATGTGATGTAATGAAAGAACTAATTCTGGGTTGTTTGAGTATGGATTACAATAACACCATCATGTTTAGATGATATTATTCAATTTAAATATATATAGTGTGATGGGAACAAAATCACTTATAGATTATAATTATATTGGGGTTACTTTGAGGATCTTTGTTTGTAAGGTCTGATCAATGAATAATATAGAGAGTAGATTTAATAAAATTTAATAGGGTAGAGATATATTGACGATCTAGGGAAATTCACATTGATCAGATTTGTATTTAAGATGGACTACTTTAGAGTTCTGTTAATGTGTTTTTGAGGTTGTACTCAATATGTTTTTCCTAGTAAATCAATGTAAATTAAAGCTAGTGGTAAACTAGTGAATCTTTTAATTTTCTTTACCAAGCAGTGGATAAGATATTTATTTTATGTGGATATAATTTAGTTTAGTCAACCCATACCTATATTTTATAAACTTGAAATAGTAGCATCCATATTAATTCTTAAAGATATAGTCCATGGGGTGGTACATGTTCCTTGGGTTAATCTTAGTAGTTTGTTTTGGATTAGTGTAGTATGGTTCCTTGGCATCTAGTTTAAGGGGATGGTTATAGAAAACTATTTATAGTGGATAAATTTATAATTGATATCAATGAGAGTGGTTTTTAGTATCCTTGGTCCATTCCAGCTATATCATGACTGAGCTATTGGACACATATCGTTGGAATGCCTCCCTATATGCTAGAGGTTACTTATCAGTGATTATGGTAAATTTTTAAAGTAAAGAGAATTTAACTTATTTAGTATATATACACTAAAATCATAGTAGATACAATAATAGTAAATTTTTATAACATTATAAAGTAGATAAAAGTGAACACAATTTCTACATGCCAATGGTATATAAATATTAACTTTCAAGCGATATTTAAATGAGTTGTAGTATTTTTATCCAGTCATACATAAACGAATGTGAACACACATGGGTTGGTCATACATAAAATAATCATTTTTTAAACATAATTGATATTCTAGGTTATCTACTAAATAGTCTCAACTCCATGTATGGTCTCTTTTCCCAGATCCAACTGAGCTCCACAACATGACCATCTCAATAAACATGATCATTTTACTTATTTACGTAACATAAAATTCTTTTTGGGTACTAGATATCCCCATATGGGTGAGCATACAACTCCGTAGGACACAAAAAATGGTTTCCGTAACCTATTTTAGTATATACGGGTACATGTACAATGTAATATACTTGTAAGTAAATATTTGGAATTGGTAACAATAGTAAATACACCATAGTCCGAGGTGGTACATGAACTCTCATGTGTGACTGTACTTGAATTGAGATAGTTTCTCTTAACACATCCAAGGAATAATAACTATGCACAAAAACCCGAGTCATAATAGGTAGGTATAGAATGCTATTATAAAAGAATATAAACCTAAAGGGTATTACGTCCTAAAAAATTAACTCAAAAGTATGGGTATAACATTCCAATGATGTTATTGTTGGTTTTACTCTAAATTAATGGATATCATAGATTACGATATTCCTTTATTCAAAAGACACAATATATGTGTGATTCATGTCATGTTTTATGATTAGCTTATGTTGTAAATTTGAATTAGTTTCCACAATTTGATTGTATCATATTTTATGACAGACTATACAAAGTATGTTTCATAGGATGAGAGTATATGATTTTCTACAAAATATTTCTTCTTTTTATCTTTATTTGTAAATCAATTTATTTGATATATGTATGACCTCAAATTTTCAATATGGTTTTAAATGATGAATATACTAATGGGATGTAATATATTGGTCAAGTGGGATTTCACTTGAAACTTCCAACAATCGAAGTAATCTTTACTAGAAATAGCATTTGTTATAAATGGGTTTGTTATCCATAAATTTAGTGTACTACCATTGTATGAAAATAAATATTAAATTCAATTTTTCATGTTCTTTATTTATCATATTTAAATAATGTTATAGGACCAGTTTTTGGAATAGAACGCCCTCAAGATACAATTGTGAATAAATATAATGGTTTAATATTTTTATAGGAAGAATAATTGTGATTATTCTAAGGTTATATTCATGAAATATGCACCAAGGTATTAGATTGAGGGAGTCTTTTTTCTTGTATTTCATTATTATTCACATTCTCCATGTTGAATTGTTAAAGACTACTTAAGAATTTTTGTGGGGTTTTATTCATTATTTTTAATCATATGGTGATATACCTAAAACCATTAGTGGTATCAATTCCTTATTTATCAATGTTTTATCATGTGATTAAACATATTTTATGAATAATTTTTTACCATAATATATTTTGATCTATATTGTAAAATAAAATATTGAAAATTTATTTTAGTTTAGATATTATAATCATATGATTGATACATATCATAAAGTATAATATAGTGTAAACCCTAGGGGTTGAACTATGTGGAAGGTAATCATATGTTATATTGTAAAATATTACTTAGTCCTGAGTTTCTAGAAAAAAAGTATCAAAATTTAATAATGATATCAAACATATCGTTAAATATGATTTGAGCTTTATGATATGATGAGTCATACTAGGTGATAGAAATCCATGCATATGATTATATTTATTTCATATTATATGATTGTTATTTTTTGAACATGTTATTTATCAATAAAAATTTCTGAATGACAATTTGATTTTTAAAAAAATATTAAATAGGTAAAAATTGAAAAAAATAATTTATTGATTTATATTTTCTAAAGGATGAGAAAATATTTCTAATTTATAATTTTTTAAAATTATAAAATGTTATTTTTCATTCCGAAATTCCATATTAAAAGTTTAATTTTTATGTCATGTTCTAGAAAATAATTTTCTATTTATATTTTTACTTTTTTTAAAAAAAATTCATTTTTATGAAATGTTCATGAAATAAGAATATATTGTATACTAAATTGTTCTGATAAATTTAATCTAGATTTTTTATGACATGCATTAAATTATAGGTGTGATAACCCATGATTTATTTTTTATCTACCTTGAAATTATTTTGAAATTAATATTATGAGTTTGGATACTATAATTAAATATATATTTTAAATTATGTTTTAAATATATCATGAATTCGATTATCACTTGAGTAATGTATCCCTTGAAGTGAATCTTTGGATCAGGATTTATAGACTTATTGGCTAATTACTTATTATAAAAGGGTGGGGGTTAGATATATATTGATATTGGGTTACTCATGTAGAGATTTTGAATCTATCATTACTCAAATACCTTACGTGAGGGGTTTATATACCTTATTCATGAGATGAATTTGTATATGTATAAATATATTTTTCTTCTATATTTTGGTGAGTAACATAAACTTATGGGTTGTGTAATGAGTTTCACATTAATGTGTTGTGGAAACAATAATTTTGTGTATAGAATATTGATCCCAAAATTATATATTTAGAATTATTTACTAAAAAAGTTATAAACCATGAGAAGATAAATATTAAATATGATGAAATCCATCTAAATTTAACATTCAAGAATTGTATATTAAGTTATATATGATCCAGACTATATATAGAGTTATCTTAGGTATTATTTCAAGTTCTCTTATGCTTTTACATAAGTAATGTTTACTAGAGTTATTGTTTGGGGTGTGTTTGGGTGATTTCTAAGAAAATCATGGATAAAAGAGGTTGTGTAGGGTTGAAACATGTTTTACCCAAACTATATAGTTACCAAGGAGAAACCGTGTGATATGTGGTATTTGAGGCAGTAGCTTTGACAATGATAAAGAATTTTTTGATAGACCATTCGAGGTGTCCATGGGAAGTTCCCCTTAAAGTAGTGGATAATGCATTGTTATTGCACTATTTGTCTAACTGTTTGACTAAACTATGTGAGGGATGACATTGAGATACTAAAATTATGTATCTCACTCGTGTTGAACTTATAATGACTTTTTTCACCACCAATGTGGCCCTAACTCAGTATTTTAATTTCTTAATGGTAAATGAATATTCTCCCATCAACCCGAAGGGATACCATGGCCTTCTGAACACCATTCTTTGAGATAGAAAGCCCAAATTGAAGATCATATCATATCCAAATAAGGGTATTTCATCCCGATACTTATCCCATTCTTTCTTATATCATTCCTAGATCTTTTCATGGAATATATCCTCTATTAACATGGATCAAAACCTATGGGGTGAGATCTAGATCTAGGATAGCGTATAAGACACTTGACACTAATGTTGGTTCAATATGTTTGACATTTGAGTTGATTATTGTTTTCTTGTTTGGTAATCTTGTGAAATGAGTCTTTTATGGTTATATATGATTCCTATATTGTTTATTTAGTTTCTGTAGCATCTTAAAATGATAAACAAGGGTATAATTTCCCCATGAATGACTTATTGTGCCTTCTCTAGTAGTCGGAAGCCTCTAGCATATAGGGAGGCGTGCTTGAGGTAAACTAGCAAACTGGCTCAGGGCACCGTAGCTAGGAACTGGGGTTGGGATGCCACAAAGTGATATCAGAGGTCCAGTTTCCTTACTTATTATTTATTATTTCAATTTTGGGAAAGGTAGACATGAGAATATGAAGATTCAAGGCATGGTAATGAGCTCAATCATGGGTGTTGAAAAACCATGTAAATGGGAAAACCCGTGTACTTAGGGTGAGATTGTAGTTATTGTTGTTTTATATTAAAATTAAGTGTTATTTCACCATGGGTGACACACTTGTAGAATGATGTTATTATTGTATTTTTATAAATTTTTAGTATTGATTTTCAGCCCAGAATGGAATGAGATATGAGTCTTTATGAATCATTTTAGGAACTTAGGGGTATTTTGACATGCATCATTCTTGGCCCATACAGGAAAACTAGTTATGGGTAAGTTGTTAAATTGAAATATTTTCATTGTTCATTAGATGAAATGAAAAAATTGTTCCTAAAAAGAATTTATAATGATTTAAAAATGATTAAAAATGGAATACGTTGGTCTCAAAATGAGAAACATGATAATGATAGTGTTTACACTTGTTAACCAAAACCTAGGTGTATGATGGTTCAGGGTAGTGATAACACCTCAGTTTTGACTATGTGGCGGGGTGGGGGTGAATAATTTATCATGATTATTTTACTCTAACATAAATTTTATAAAGTTGTGTTAGGAGACCTAAGACATGTATTTTTATTTGTAGAGATTATGCGTCCACTACGCTTTTTGAGAGGAAAACCGAGGGGCATGCCTAGAAATGTTTTTCCAGTTATGAAATTTAAGGCACAAATCTTTCCAGCTTAAGTTAAAGGGGAGTATTTTCGTGATAACTTTTCTCAAATTATTCAATTCATTGAATGATATCTATGACGGGTAGTGAAATGTATTTTTGATTTAATAAATGTTGTTCAGTTTTAGCAGCCTATGACTTTTACTAGAGTGGGTGGACCTAAGGGAGTTGAATTCTGGGTTGAGTCCATAAGGACAATAATTGACCATTTGGAGACTCCGACTGAGAGGAGGGTCATGTTGGATGCTTATATTATATGAGGATCAACTATGTGTTGGTGGTACACTCAGGCGTGGTCTAGATAGACTAACAGTATGTTATGAAAGGACTTCTTGGAGTGGTTCTTGGAGCACTTTTATCTAGATATGATGAGATAATATAAAACATCTGAGGTTATGAATCTGATATTATGGAGCTTGTCAGTGGTGGAATATGTTGTAAGCTACATAGATGTACATCAATTTTCTCCAACCTTAGTAGGATATAAGGAAGCTATAGAGAAACGTATTTAGGGTGGACAAAAGATAGAGATTATATATGAGGTGAATGTCATTAGGTTGAATAGGTTTAAGGAAGTGCTGGATCAGGATCTCATAATTGAAGGGAACCTAAAAGAGTATTCTATTACTAGATATTTAGTTGTTACTAGACGATTAGGAGGTGTGACATTTGAGTGCAGGAAGCTCCATTATGACAACAATATCCAAGAAAGTGGAATGTAGAGTATGCAGATATGATCATTGGGTAGATAGAGCCTTATTGGGGTGATCTTGCATCAGTGTTGTAGGTCATGACACTATCATAGACCCTGTTCTTGACCACCATTGGAGTGTCGATCTTGGGGAAAGGTCAGACATCAATAGAAATTATTTAGGTCGTAATGACATATTGGCACTGAAGGAATAACTGGGTGTAGTAAATTTATAAGAAGATGATCTTATACACCAAATCAGGCTGGTAGTTGGAGTTCTATTAGCCGAGGTGTTAGAGGTAGTTGATGTGGTGCTTCTGAGAAGGAGTGTGCACATCAGCGGAGTGATTCTACTCAGGGGAGTCAGACTGTATCATAGCAAGGAGGGGTAGAAAACTTACATGCAGTATAGACTCGCCTTCTGGATAACAAGGTTGTGCCATCAATAGTGAGAGGAATTATTCTAGTAGCTTCTACTTTATTTAGTACCTTGTTTGATATTAGTGCATCTCATTCCTTTATATCTAAAAAAAGGTTAATGGTTTCAGCCTGACAATGGATCTTTTGAGCGAAGTAATGACTATAGATACATCTTAGGGATTATGGTCTAGAGATATCTATATTTTCTAGGTATTCTCACTAGAGAATGGGGAATATCATTTCTTTTGGGATCTCAATGTTCCTATTATGATGGGATTAACCTAATTGAGGGTTTGGACTAGCTAGTTTCATACTAAGCCCACATCGACTGTTACCATAGGTGGGTTACATCTATATCTCTTAAGGGTTACTAGTATATTCATCATGGGTGTGGGATTTCCAGGCAGGCCAAGAATGGGAAAATTACTCCACAACTGGGATAGGTACAATATATGTTGCTAGTATTTTTTTGGATGACAGGGGTGTTATGCAAGATGTCCTAACACCAGTAGTGAAACTATTTCAGGATTTCTTTCCTAATGAATTATCAGGGATACCAAATAAAAGAGATATGGAATTAACTATTGATATCATGATGGGGCTGATCCAATATTTATACCACCATAAATAATGTCACCAACTGTGCTTCAAGAGCTTAGACTCTAGTAGAGGAGTTAGAGAATTAGGGATTCATTCTTCAAAGTACATTGCCTAGGGATCAAATATTTTGTTCCAAAATAATGATGGAGGGAGTTTATGTTTTTGTTTCAATCACTGAAAGTTGGAAAAAAATAATTGTGAAGAACCAATATTCTCTTCCACGTATTGATGAACAGTTTGACCAATTTAAGGGAGATTTTGTGTTCTCAATGATCAATTTGAGATCGAGGTATCATCGGTTGAGAGTATGAAACTTCTGATATATCAATAACTGCTTTAAAAAAAGGTATGTCCATTAGGAGTTAGTTTTAATGTGGTTTTGGTTGAGAAATGCACCAACAGTGTTTACAGATTTGATGAACATGATCTTCCATCCATATCTGGATCAGTTTTGGTGGTGTTTGTAGAATGCATCTTGGTTAACAACAAGGCTCAAGACGATAATGCCCACCATTTTAACATCTTCCTGAGTACACTGAGAGAGAATAAGTTTTACGCCAAGCTATCTATATGTCATTTTCATATTTATTAGGTGAACTTCTTGGGGCACATCATTTTAGAGGAAGGTGTCGTAGTGAACCCAAAGAATGTTCACGCAGTGGTTTCATGGGAGTAGCCGAAGATGTTTTTTGATATCCGAAGCATCCTAGGAGTAGATGAATAATACAATAGATAAATCCAATACTTTTCATGTGTGGTAGCTCTGTTTTTAGTCTTGTCCAGAAAGGGAGTAAAGTTTGATTGGCCAGAGGCTTGTGAGAGAGCTTTCAAGGAGTTAAAGAACCAATTGATATAAAAAATTTCTATTTATCCTATCTGAGTCATGTGAGGAGTATACCATTTATTGTGACAATTTTGGGACCAAACACTTAGTTTTATAGATGTAGGGAGATCGAGTTTTGGCATATGGGTCTCTAATATTGAGGCCCCATGAATGAATGTAGCATATGAAAAACCTCAATTTGGAAGTAGTAGTATATGCTCCAAAGTGTTAGAGACACTATCTTTTGGGAGAAAAATTTACTGTGTATACATATTACAAGAGCTTGATGTTTATATTTTAACAGAAAAATTTGAAAATTCAATAGTGGAGATGAGTAGAGTATATGAAGTCCTTTTAATTTGAACTGACATATATTCCTGGGAAGGGAAATTGTGTGGATAAGTCCTTGAGTAAGAAAATCATACTCAGATGGTTCAGGAGTTATGTGCAGTGAATATGTTAATGATTTGGACAAATGAAATGCATGTGGTGGTTTAGGAGAGTAATGAGTATATGACTCTGGTTAAAGTTGTTGTGGTGTCTAAAATTTTGATATGGATTAGGGATAGAACCTATGTGGATCCATAGTTATTATCCTTGAGGGATTCTTTTTTGGTGGGGAGACATCTTCAGACTGGTGGATGGATGAGGATTAGACCATCTTTGTGAGGAATCGAGTTTTTATGCTAATGAGCATGCGAGATGAGATCATTCAATAATTTCATTCCTCAAAATGTTTAGTTCATTAATATGTAACAAAAATGTACTGTGACCTACGATGATAGTTTTGGTGTCAAGGAATGAAAAATGAGAGAGAAGGGTTTGTGAAAATATGCTTCACCTTTCAGTAGGTGAAGCCAGAGCATCAATAACCTTGAGGTTTGCTACAACCATTACTTATTATGAAATTGAAGTGGGATGACGTGACTATGGAAATTTTGGTGGGTCTTCCAAATAAACATTGAATTAATAACACCATTTGGGTCATTGAGGAACGACTGACAAAGGTAGAGAATTTATTTCCATTAACGGATACCTTTACAGTAGAACAATTGGGAAAACTATATGTCCACGATATAGTCCATCTATTTGGAGTTCCAAAGATTATAGTTTCAGATCATGATTCATACTGCACTTCACTCTTTTGGATGTTCTTGTATAAAGAGCTGGCACAAAAGTATTATTGAGTTTGTCTTTCCACCCAATGACATATGGGCTGTATGAAAATACTATACTTGTATTTGAGGATATTCTATGAGAATATGTTCTTGACTTCTATGGATCTTGGTAAAAGTAGATATCCTTAGTGTATTTTTCTTATGACAATAGTTATCAGGAAACTATACAGATGGAACCCAATGATTCTCTTTATTGCAGGCCATGTAGATCACTGCTATGCTAGACGGGGGTTGGTGAGTCAAGAATTTTTGGGAAAAAATCTCATGTAGGAGACATATGAATACATATAGTTGATTAAAAAATGTATGGCTACATATCAGAGTAGACAGAAGTCATATGATGAAAGACAAAGATAAACCCTAGAGTATTTATAGGGTGACTGTGTGTTCCTTTGGGTTTCACCTAGCATGGTTCACTGTAGGATATAGAGGCAGGGTATGTCGGTGCCTATGTTTGTTGGACCCTTTGAGATAGTAGAGAGAATCAGGCTAGTGGCATAATTATTTTCTCTTACAAAGAGTTACAAATCTATTCATGATTTTTTTTCCTTGTATAAAAAATTCAGGGGTATCACCCCTACCCATATAAGGTGATTTATGTGGATGAGGTCGACCATGAGATAGATACATCCTTTGAGAAGCAACACATTCATGTGTTAGATGGCAGTGAGAAAGTTTTTCGGGGAAATACCATACTGATAGATCATGTGTTGTGGAAACATGGATGTGTACAATTGGAAAAGTGGGAAGGGGAATTAGATATTAGGGCTCAATGGCTATATTTTTTTGTCTTAGAATCTTATAATTACTTGGGTGCACATCTCAAGGATGATTTGTTATAAGTGGTGAGATTTTAAGTTCCCAATACTTTATGGAGTTATCTAGGGAAAATTTTCATCTAATTTTTTTTAAATAAGTAAATTTGATAGAAGTTATGTTTTGGGGTGTGTTTAGATGAATTATTAGAAAATCTTGGAGAAAATAGGAATTTCATTGTTGGGGCCAGGTTTTCATAATATGTGTAGCTACCTAGGAGAAACTATGCAATATATTGTATTTGAGGAAGTAGATTTAGCACAGTTCAAGGCTGGTTTGATAGGCTGTGCAAGGTGGCCAAGTGAAGTTCCCCATTAATGCAGTGGCTAACACACATCTAACACAATGTTTTTATAATAGTTTGACTAAACCTTGTGAGGGCCGATAGTGAGATCCTAAAATGGTGGAACTCAATTATTTTCATCTTTTAATGACTTGTTTCACCTCTTATGCATCCGTAACCCAGGATTTGACTTTCCTAAAAATAAGAGAAGGTTCTCCCATCCACACAGAGGGATACCAAGGCCTTATACACATGGTTCTTTAGGATTAAAACCTTGAAATGAATATCCAAACTTCTCCCAATAAGGGGATTTCATCCCAATTATTCTCCCATTATTTCTTCTATCCTTCCATGATCTTTACAAGAAAGATATCCTATGTTTCCATGGATATAAACCTATTTATTGATATCAATATCCTGAATTGTAAATCTAGATCATGATTTAAGGGATCTTGAAATCTTGGATCTTGATTTTGGTTTAGGGATTTAGATCCATAACACTTATCAATGTCGTTGTGCTGCTCGGATTTATGGGATTTCTATTAGGAAAAAATCCAAAAAAATGTGGGTGGTCTAAATCTAATTCCCATATTCATGAATTTGGTATGTATATGAAATATTGTATAATTTATAGCATCATTTATAAATTTATTTCCTTGAATTAGTTTTATAAGATTGACCCATTTAGTTATCAAAGCATTATTGAAATAGGTCATCTATTGGGGAATTAATCTTGAGATTAAGGGGATTACCTATTAGATAATTAATTTAGAGAAATTGATTTTTAGATGTAGGGGTTTTCGTCTAGTTAATTTATTGGGGTATTGATGGTGATATTTTGAAATGGATATGTTGAGACAATATATTGTGTATTTATTATATGCCTTTGATAATGTGATCTAGAAAATTAATTGTGGGATTAATTATTGAAATCCTAGATTAGTATGAAATAATTAATTCAGGAATATAAATTATTGAATATGAATTTTGATATTCATTTATTAATTGATGAATTAATTAATGGTTGAAATATCTTAGTTAATTTTTGAGTTAACGAATGGAATGTATGTGTTTAACTAATTGTTGAATTAGTAAGGGGAATACGGTGGATAATTAATTGGTAAATTAATTATTTGATAAGGAATGAAAATATGTAAATTTTGAATTGATAGGTACAAATGGGAACATGTTCATCATACTTATGAGTAATGAGAATGGGAACATGGTCATTCTAATTTGAGAAGTATACGTGGAAACATAGTCATTATAATTACAAGTAAAGATAACGGGAACATGATAATTCTATTGGGGAGTAATCATGCTAACATGGTCTTATCACTTATGTTTGTGATATTTTTAACTTTTCTAATGCATCTTTTCAATGTGAAATTGAAGAATGGAAATAATGGAACTCTGAGTTATGCCCTGACTTGAGAATATTCGACTCTGGCATGTGTCGAATCAGGTTCTGAGATATCATAACACTTTGAATATTTAGACCTTTAGTTATAAGCATGTATTAAAATATGGAATCATCTAGGGAAAACTTTGGGATATGATATGAGATGAAGTTAGTATTGATGTAGGGGTATCCTTGGGAGCCCTGGAGTGAATGTAGTTAAAAAAGAATAAATGAAAATGTGAAAAACTATTTATTATTGCATTATACTAGTTTCCTTATAGAACTCCATGTAATTTTTTGAATGTAATTGTTTTAGACATCATTGGTGGTCGCCTACTGAGTTGTACTCACACCCTGTTCAGGATGCCTGATCGGTAACTGAATAAATTATATTGTAGCAGGAATGGAAATTGGAAAAGGCCTGAGGATATGTGGATCATTGGAGATAGATTTTGGGAGGAGGGAACCATACATGGTTTGAGACCCACTGGGGGAGTCATAGTGTGTTTAATTTTAGTTACATATTAGATGCATGAAACTCATGTTTGTATAGCATGTTTTCTATTTCAGTTGAGATTTGTTTTCCCATTTTGTTATCTTATGACATGAGGCTTCTCTGGATATACATGATTTCACTATTGCTTCTTTATTTACACTAGTATATTACTCTGATAAATGAGGGTTAGTCTCCCCAAGTATGACATAATAGACCCTAGTTACTTGTCGGTAGCTTGTAGCATACAGGGTGGCACCCTTGATGTCAAGTGGCGAACCAGCTCGGGGAACCGTACCAGAGAACCCAGGTCAAGATGTTACAAGTTAGGGGTATATTTAAAATATAACCCTTAAATAATTAAATTGATATTCCTTTCAAATATAAAATTATCAATTCATTTTACATCTAGTATGGGTGACTCTAGCATTTAGGTTCCCATGGATTACCTTACGTAAGGAAATAAAGTGATAAGCCGACCTTAACAACTAAGAACATTATTCCCTACATTTTATTTAGGACATAATTATCTTGGAAACCCAAATAGTTAAGATATCAATGGAATAGAATGGAGTATATCCATATGATATATTTGGAAAAGGAGTTATTTAATCAACTATCCAAGAATCATATATGATAAGATTCACTATTATTATATACAAGATATTCTCAAGACTTATTAACAAGAAAAAACTGGTTCATGTCATGATGAAATATTCATCTTGGTATATTAAATGGATATTGTTTATGGTGTCATCATTTTTATTAGGACTAAAATCAATAAAAGTTCTCAATTGAAAGATATAAAACATGAAACTCACACATTGATTTGTATTTTTTTCGATTATGGATTATAAATTTATAATCATTTTTGAGATACCTTATAGACATGATCTATAAATCAGATAAATTTTTTTCTCTAAGGTGGGGAAGTGTTCTCAAAGAAAATATTCAGATCATATAAATCTGAAAATTATGGAGGTTACATTCATCAACTACAACTCATTAGTTTTAAACAACAGATTTGAATCACACATTTGTGATAATAAATATAGACTCATAGATAATAGGTAAAGGTAAAAGTGGGAATTAGATCATTGTGTTGAAAATTAAAATTGATTTTATATATTAGAAGTTGAAACTTATGATTTGGATTTTAAAAGTGGATTAATTTGTGAATTTGAGAACTATTGTAATGTCCTTATCATAAATATAAATTTTATTTTAATTTTTATTGGGAAAGAAGTGATTTTGATTCACTGTTGATAGAGTGTTTTTATAAATATATGAATGATATAATTTTTGGAATTGGGAATTTGGAAAATGGTTTATACATTCAAGATATTGATAATCATATCTATGAAATTCATAGTAAGAAGAAGGGTTTGAATCTAATCCCACATTCCTTGTCATGTTATCCTTATACAAATACATGTGAAACTTATTTAAAGACAGTATAAAGATGAATTGTGAAAACCTTTTGATTCAGTATAATTTGATATAATAAAATCCTATTTATTATTAAATATGACCAAAGAACCTTTCAGTACAAGAAGAGCTAGGAAAATTGGTCTATTGAATTTCATACACAGTGATGTATCTATATCAATGATTACTTGAGTATGTAGTGGTGATTGATACTTCTTTATTTTTACTAGGTAATTTAGTATATAGAGATATATGTTTCCAATGATATAGAAGAATGTAAATTTTTTAAATGTATAAAGTGTCTCAAAATTACATATGTGATCAGCTTTTAAAAAGTATTATGATCCAACGAACAAATCAATGGCCGTAAATACTTGATCCAATAGTTCACTAATCATCTAAGGGATTATAGAATTGTTTTAAAACTAACTCCTCAATGAACACCATATTGGAAAGGTCTATATATGAGGAGGAATCATACCCTCTAAGGCATGTCTTTATTTATGATTAGTTTGTGCATCCTTCCTTTTTTTCAAATGTTATTCATTATATACTAGTACAATATTTTTGAGCCACATTCCTTCTAAGGAATTCATAAATACACCTTGTGAGATATGGACATGGAAAATTCCCAACGTTAAATTCATAATTATTTGGGGTATTTAATCATAGGTAAATTATTTTTCATCAAATAAACATATAACTAGATTACATAAATTTTTATTTGTTAGTTATACTAAGAAAACTATATAAAATTATTTCATTAAATCTATAGATCAAAATTTGTTTGTGGGAAAATGTTGTGTTTTTATTAAGAATGATAATGTATGTTTAGTAGTTAGTGGGAGGAAATTTTATCTTGGATAAGTTCAATACAGATATATAGGAATTGTTTTTGAGATAGAATTTGAGTTGGTTATAAGAGAGTAGTGAATGAAGAAATGAATCACGTTACACAAGAACCATGAAGGTATGGTAGGTTTCCTCAAGTGTGTTATTTTTGAAAAAGGAGAAAAAATAATGTTCATAGGATATAAACCTACTACATACTAGTATGAAATTGAGACTTTTAATTTCTATAAATTGTTAAAATCCAAATAATATTTAATGGAATACATATACAGTAACCATGTTTTGATGTCGGTGAATACACTAGAAGGCGTGGGGACCATAGGGTTCAAGTGGGTTTATAATAATAAAACTAACATTGATGTTTTACTATATACTTATACACCAATTCTAGTGAAAATGGGTTATAACAAGATTCATGGTGTTGTCTATGGAGAAACATTTTAACCCATTTCAATGATAGAATCTATTCAGATATTATATTCCATCAGATTTCATTTTAATTATGTGATATATCAAATAGATATTAAAACATATTACCTCAATTTGAATTTATTAAAGGACATGAATATGATAAAAATAAAACGTTTTAAATTAAAAAATAATTATTATATGTTTTTAATTTTAAAAGGGTCAGTTTATAGATTTAGGTAAGCTTCTCTGTGATGGAATTTATGATTTGATGATGTTAGGAAAGAGTTTAGTTTCAAAAAGATATGGAAAACAATGGTGTATATGATCTTTTTAGTAAAGGTTTAATAGTTTTTTTGAAATTGTATGTGGATATCTTACTTATTACTGGAAATCATATAAAATTGTTTCATTTTTTAATGATGTGGTTACTAAAATTGTTCTCGATGAAATACATGTGTGAAGCAACTGAAATACTACATATAATGATATATAGAGATATAAGTAAGACATTTCTTATAATTTTTACAATCACAAGAATTAGAATGGTGTTTAGGGATTTAAATAGGGAGACCTAAAAAATGGGGACTTTATGAGTGTTTCATGGAAAAAATATTAGAAAGAATCAGGATCTTTTTATGAGGTAAAATGTGATGGACTGAATGTCTCATGCATCCACCATATCCTCTATCACGTATATCATGAAGTGTACTCAACCTAATTCCACATATTATCTTATCATAATAAGTAGAAACTGATCCAATTTGACTTAGAGTAAGTAAATTACATTAAGAACATTGTTATGTAGTTTATAAGGAATATGATTTTCTTCATAGTATATTATGGAATGTATATGCTCAATGTAATGGGTTACACTAGTGATTGTTTCCAAAATAAATAATATAGAATGAGAGATAAATATTATTTTCTTTTATTATATAATGGTGTAGTTTTTAGTTTTAAGAGTTCAAAAAAAATCACTATGATAGGCTTAACAATTTTGGTAGATTACATTTCTATATCAAATGTTATGGAAGATGTTGTTTGGATTAGAAAGATAAATTTTGAACTTATGATGGTTCCCAGAATGAGGGGAGAAATAATTATTTATTATGAAAATTATGGATCTCTTTAACAATCCAAGTAACTCTGATATCACTAATGTTCTAAAAACATTCTTCTCAAATACCATCTTTTATGAGAGATCGTTGATAGGGGAAATGTTAGGATTAATTGGGAGACTGTAGAGGAAAATGTAATAGATCCATTTACGAAATAGTTTACATAGTTTAGTTATTTGTATCATGTTGAATATCTTGGTATATGATAGAATGGTGATTGGTGTAATAGTTATAATTTTATCATGATTTTTTAAAAATGTCAATTTCAATTTATCATTCATTCATGCTAGCTGTTATTTATTTTACACGCAAAATGGAATGATAATATCCAATCAATGTATAAATTTTATTTTTTCCTAATTTTTGATCATTATTGGATATTTTTAGTCTTGATGATATGTTATGATTAAGAAGAGTAGTATACTAAAGATATCATAAGTAAAGACTAAGTATTTGGACTAAACCACTGATGTATTTTCCCTTGAATGTATTACAATCATCAATAAACATAGGCGATGAGTTATTATTATTATTACTATTAATGTTTACCCATTTTTGGAAATATTCCTTGAATTTGAACCTTGATTCTTTGGATCCTTTATTAATCATCCATTGAGGATTAATAAATAAGGGGTTGGTTGAGTGTGTTGTTGATGAAGTCGTTAGTTGGAGCTTAATGAAGTAGATAATTTTTACTAATATAATGATAAAAAAATATATACTGTGATTGAATTAGACTGAGTAAAAATAAGGGTATTTTTAGTTGATTGAGATAATGTATGTCTAACTACATCAATAAGGGACATGGGATGTTAACATATTTTAGAAGAATGAACTATGAGGTGTTAATTGGATTGTTACTAATTTTTAGAGAATAAATAAATAATAATATTCCAAATAAAAGATTAGAATTTTTCCACATTTCATGTTCACTATATTTAATTAGTATAGGGATTATATAGGTATACATAAGATGTATAAAATAAAAATTGTAATGGACATCCTTATATGGTGATATGAGTATCTCTAATCAAGATCACACTAATCCCCTTAGTGTGTTGAGTAGTATTGATGCATTGATGAAGGATGATCTAACAATACATCTATGAGATTAGGCTTCCATATTTGATTTCAAAGATACCATGTCCTGGAGGGTCACACAATTCGGCCTTTCGATGTGGATTATGTTTTTACAATGTTTTCATCCTAAAATGAAAATATATTTATAAAAAATATCCATAAGTGTTCTAGATGGAGTCAATATAGTGTAACATTTTTCATAAAATTCATACGGGATTTTAGTGAAAGTGGGATATTTTATATGCAATAAATTATAGGAAATAATAGCTTAAAACATCACTTATGTCATAAGACATGATATATAAGAGATGAAAATCATGGATTCTGATTTTCATATATCATAATGTGGAATAAGATACACCAAGCTATCTATATCATATTTCATACAGTGATTTGTATTTTTAGTCTCATGGGATATTAGTTCAAGCTTTTATTTCATGTATTTATTCATTTTATATTTGGTTATAAATCAATTCGATTGATTTGTTGATGTATTCACCAAATAATTGAAGTGATAAATGAAAATATTTTAATGGTAAACATTGTATTTGTTCCATGTTAAATAACCTAGTATGGTAAATTATTGAAGAATTCTTAAAAAATGATTAATTTTTATAATAGGGGATGTGATCTCTTTTGTTGTTGTAATCTGATTGCATGCAACGAAAGCCAAAAACTGTCTTCTCTAGGTTATACATTTATCTTTTTTAAATATGGTTCTCTTACCCCTTCAAATAATGTAGGACCCTATTAGATCCAATATCTAGTTTACTACCCATATAGTTATGAGGAATTAGGCTATTTTAAATGTTATCTCAATCAAACATGCATCAATGAATATGATGTAAGCGGATTTGTTTTGAGTATGTCATTTATCTCTATGTTTTCTACATTTTTAACTCTTGAAGATGCTTAAAGATTTTTTATGGGCAATTACTATTAAATTTAAACATTTTTTGATCCCCATGAATCCATATATCAATCAATACAAAGAATAGATCCCCAGAGTAGTCACTTTCCCATGGTTATCATGTCTTAATAACATCAACAATGAGTGAAATAAAATCACTAGAATAGTGTAACTCACATGAGGTAAAGACATCATTAGTAATAGAATACATACAAAGAGAGGGTATAAAATTCTATAAGAATACAATATAATTTTGGAATCTTTTTCACTTACATGTAATAATCACATTGAGGGAAATACATCCCACTTTTAATGGTAATACTTTTTTTGGGAATAGTATCCCACCTCTGTAAATAGAAAGTCCATGTGTAAATTATGTTCCATGGATGATAGGGAATTAAATCATGTGATATGTGGAATATAATCCCTTTATATAATATACCATATAGGAGGAAAGACTTAAATAATAATAATAAACATATGTAATTTAGGAATTATATCCCATCAAAACACATCTCCTAACATAAAGGGAATATTGTCACATATACTTAACAAAATAAAATTATATCATAGTAATATACTATAGAATTATAGAAAAATTACTTTAATTTTAGAGTTTCATATCATCCAAATTAGATTTAAATAGGCGTTACACCGATTCCCATATTCTTGGACTACATACACAATCTTATCAAAGGCATAAAAGATTCAGACACTTTCATACTAGAATGGAAGGGAAAATTACACAAACATCTATCTAAATTTTTAAAAGAATATAAATAAACTCAAAAGTTATATATGATCCAGTCCCCATGATTTACCCCCTCAATTACACAATATTCTTATATCCAAGTCATAAAATGGTGTTGGTACTAGGAAAGAAGATAAAAAACAATAGAAGACTGAAGTGAATTGTAATTAATAATAAAAATAAAATTTTTTATCATACTTGAATGAATGATGATTGGAAAATATATTATTTTGAACTAATCAAGGGAAATCAGAGTAAATTATATTTTCAATTAATTTAATAAATTTAACTGTCTCCAAACAACTATTCTATATATCAAATAAAAATTATGAATTTAACCATACAAAAAATCTTCTAAATAAAAAGATGGAAAAAATGTAGAGTATTGATTAAGTACTGAAATACCATTAAAAGGTATGAATTAACCAAAAACATTATTAAAGGAATTTTTTACTTTTAAACCAAATAAGTATGTCGTCTAAAACCTAAACCAATATATCCCACTTATTCACTTGGAATTTCATTAACGAAATACCACCAGATGGAATTAATTAATTTTCCACATGCACTCTGTCTTCAAGTCTATAATATCCTTTAATAAAACTAATTAGAACAAACATACCGATGAAACCCTGAAATCCCTTTATATAATATGATAAACAAATATCTCGTACTAGGGGATTCTTATTAAGGAAGGATCAAGAGTACATTAATTATAACAAAAAAGTCATAGATAATTTACTGTTAAACCTGACATGAAAATATTCAATGAAAAATACCTCTAACGAAAATTAAAAGTGGAATCACTCTCAGAAATTGTTCTTTAAATGCATTAATATGATTTTAAAAACATCATCACACATGTATAGTGTTATTTGATTCCATGAAGCCTCATATTCTATGTATAAATTTCAAATATAAAAAACATCAAGGGTAAGATTATGAGTTATTTTGGGTAGATTCCAATAGAATTAGACACAATCTTTTTTCTACTAATGTATATAATTATACTATTTATCATCCATCATGGTAAATTTAGTGCTATCACATATACAATTTTTTATCAAATGATGTTCGATGACCATAATATAAATAAAGAATGGGTTAACCAGATGTTAAGGATTTTGACAGCAAATATGCACTCAAATGTAAACTAAAACAACAAGCATGAAGTTCAATTTAAATTGCAAACGAATTATATTATGAATAATTAGATCCAATGATATTTAGAGTCAATAAATCAATAATATACTCTATATTGAAAATCATATGGCACAAAAGAGAAAAACAATCTATGTTATGTTCTAAATAGATTTTGAAAAATGAAACTTCATGTAATATATCATTTCTAAAATACCATGCCTATGACGTAATGTATGAGAAAATAAAAATCACATAGGGTTAGTAACAAGATAAAAAATAATTTTATCCAATTAATTGTATAAAATAATAAACAAATAAATAAACTATTCCTTAATAAATTCCCCTCTTTGCGTAAAAAGGAATAAATTTATCTACCTCTTATTGTGTTTAAATAGTTAAAAAAGAAACCAAATGTTGCGCATTTAAACAAAACAAACAGACACTATAAAAACCTACTAAATTACCCATTTATTATGATATTAAAAAAGAAAACCAAACTAAAACATGAATTAGAGTAGTCATTAATAAATACTGAATCTAGATGATGAAGATCAAAGAGAAGAATATTGGAGACTGAACCTTTATGATTTTATCTTCTGAATTATATTAATTATTTTCTTATGATAAATGTGGTTATATAGGATGTTAAAAGATTAATTTATTATAATTATTATATTTTAAGGATAAAATAACATTTTTAGACAAATGAAAATATCTTTCATTCATAGATGTTAGCCATAGTACACCATATGATAAATAAAGAATAAGGATGAGATGGAAAATTCTAGATCATTTGAGTATTTTGTGATATAAAACACTCAAACATTTTGTTAAAACACTAGATTATAGAATTTAAATCCATTACACTATTAAATATTCTAATAGACTATATCATATAATGAAAATATTATAAAGAAATCTACATAGTGAAAATTCATCTAGAAATTTTGTACTGAGAAAATGTTAATAAGAAATTTTCTAGTGATGACAATGAATTTGAATCTTCATGACACATATTTTTTGAAAATAAAAGGAAATAATCATCATATGTGACCATTTTGATGTAATGGGGCTGAGTACACATTACTTTTAAAATTTTCATGTTACTCCCAATTCTAGCATGCAAATCACACACATGAGAAAGGTTAAAAAATGACTCATATTATGTGAATTCTTTCAAATACATCAAAAAATAAATGTTATAGGGGATGGAAAACATTGTTAACATGAGAAAACCCCCCATTTTGGTGAATAAGTCGCTTACATGGGAAAGGTTATGGGAAATCACACCCTTACATAATAGACCTCTAATGGGAAATGCATGAGATTACTAAAACCCATAGTTGCATGAACATGCCAAGAGTTATGTGACACTCCACCTAGAAAACCAATTTATCTTTAAAAGGTTACTCAAATCCATTTTTGGGGAAAAACCTCTGGAATTTGAACTATCAAGATCCCATTCACGTGACCATATATTTGAAAACATCATGTAACTTGAAAACCCCATAGATTTTAGAGATAAAGATCTTTTATGAAAAACATCAAACATGCCCAAAATCTATTCTTTTTTATGATAAGATATTTCTTCATGAAACTTCTCTTGATAGAAAATTGGGTTCACATGATATTTATTTATTTCACACAACACCAATATTTGTATACAACTATGCACACATAACCCTTTACCCATCCTTATGATATATCACATGGCTCCTAAAACATACAATGTGAATGAAACTTAAAATATATTTGACCAAATCATCTAGTCCTAACCCAATTCATCCCATTTCAAAACATATTTTTATTCAAGTTGGGTGCTCAGGTTCCATCAATACATCCATTCTTGGACAAATTTTGAGAACAATACCTTTAAGGATGGTATCATTAACTCTCATGCCGAACCATTTTCTCTTATAATTGGTTGAGAAGGCTCATTATCTCCTGATCATAAGAATACATACACTAACCCACAGACTCCTTCTTTCTACAAAAATAGAAAGTGTTGAGTAATTTTTCCATCTAAAATAACTTACACGATTAACATGTAGGCCTCAACAGTTCCATTGTCATGGGAAACATGCTACTTATAACATTTATGGGGGAATATAGGATACCTCTATCCTCATATCCTTCTTCCTAGATTTGGAATGGGTTTGACCATGATTTCATTTGAATGAAAAAATGATTTGTAAGACTTTAAATCATATTGAACTCATGTTCTTGTCACTTGACATTAGACTGCATAAAAAGATCCCCAGAACACGATGTTAATCTATATCTTTACCTAGTATTGAAAATATTAGATGACTCATGTGATATGAATATGATGATCCCCCATTTTTCTGGATGATTTTACACATAATACCCACCCTATTCCTTGTTTTCTCTCATTTAATGAAACACGAGTCCTTAGTACATAATGATAAATTACATGGATGAGTCCTATCATATAACCTTAAAATGTGTATTCACTATTTTTATTTTTATCAATAAATTCTAATAAGGTACATAGTATTCCTCTGTATGTTTTAATCCAAACATCACCACAAATCCATTTATATTTTCCCTAGGTAGTGAAATCCTCCAATGTATGAGCACCCCTCTTAGGAAAACACTCAACCTCTTATTACCTAAACTCAAGTTCCCCACTAGGAATATGCATGGTCATACGATTCTAGAAACCCGACCCCAGAAAAGACTTGTGTATGTGGGAGGAATACCTAAAATAATATAAATATGTGATTTATCCATATTTTATGTGCATATATGGGAAAGTTTGCAAGAGACTCTAAATATGCGAAGCTCCCACACTCAACTTTAAACTTGTAACCCCACTAGAATCATTAGAATCTACACCATATTTGATGAGAATGTGATCTATTAGGTGAAACTTTTATAAATAATAATGTGATTAGAATAATTTTCCTTGTGTGATTAATGTGGGATACCTTATATAACACACATTTTACCCAACTCATCAGGTCTAAAAAGTACATGTTCCCCAAGGGGACGAACAATTTATGTCATACATCCCTCACAAAATTAAACTTGTAATAGACATAGTATACCAATGGTTCTACACTTAGGACTCTTTATACATGAGATTCTATTAAATCTGAAGGGGAGATGCTTTTACAGCTTCCAAACAGACCCAACATTCACATATTCTTAGACATGTCCAACGCCATTATGAGTTCCAACCAAAGGTAGCATCCGAATTAATATAGATTACAGCATAATTATATATTATCCACTTCAATACGGTGTTAGAAATAATATTCATGGACATGAATAAAATAATAAAGGTTACATGGATTTATAAATTAAGTCCAATGAGGAATCCATAGAGGTAGGAGCCGAAATCCCGTTATCCCATTATAATCATGGAAGGAATATCAACAACCATGGAGGTAGATACCTAATACCTTTGGGAATAAGGAATTTGTGTTAAAAAAAATAAGATAGGTAATGACCTATATAAGGATGTGGACAAATAAAAAAAATAAAGAAAATATAACATGATATAATCTATATTGGAAGCATCAGAAAAAATGGTGAACCTAATGTGAATGTATTATCTTTTAGTAGTGGGGAGATGATGAAATTTAGGTATCCCCAGTCAAACGAGTTATTCATGTGGATCCTTCTTAAAAACCTAAGATGATAAAAATATTAGGGAATATTGGTAATCACATGCAAAAAATATAATAATGGTAAGCATCCTATATAACATATGAAATAAGATGCGAGAAAATCTTGACAACCCATTGTTAACAAGAATGGGAATAGAATAATTTATGGTTTTTAAATCCAGAACAACCTCATTAATACCACAATAGTTACCACTCCCATGGTTGTTGGGCATCTACACCCATTCTCCCCCTCTTATTTTATTTAATAAATTGCGATCAATTACCCTTATCACTATAATGAACAAGAAGTGTTCATTTTGACCAGGTATATATACTAAAAAGACCTAGAAGATATGAAAGCATGTTAAAACATTCACCATCATTAACATTTCAAGGGGAAACCTCCCCCATCCCACCAATTGTTTTCCAGAACCTCTCCCTATAACACTATGATAACTCGCTATCATATTCCAAAGAGGTACATGATGCACAGGTTTCACTTGCTACAACCACTACTCAAGAGCCATCTATAAGGTATCCCACCCAACCATGTTGAAAATGTTATGTGGTCTCATAGGCCGATGAGTAGAACAGTCCCATATCTACACCATTGGCTCTAGTCCAAGATGTCTGGTGTTGACGTTAGGTGATGCATGCTAAAATTTCTCAATATGAGCCCTCTCCAATATATCTGTTATCCCCTACCATTATTGACACACCTCATGTCCTCAAAACTACTACATGTGGTCATGTATTTACCTAGTTGGGATCAAGAGCCCAACTTATTATCAAGTAGTTTGGGTTGTCTATACCCATTTTGGGTGTTATTGGTAACTATCATAGGTCATCCAATGATAGAAAATTTCCCTATGGTGGTGTGACCAAAAATAATTTCATTAAAGATAGAGGTCCTCCCCATTATTAATACCTTAATTTTTCAAAATATCCAGCAAGGGGGACAAGAAAAAACAAACACCATAAGGGGGGAACCTATACACAAATCATAACCCTTGATCAATAAATCCACAAGACCCCTACTGGTTGTCCCATGGATATATCCTGCACCATTATAGAAAGAAACTGGAAATAATCACATCTTCTTTAATATCCTCAATTTAAACAAAATTTTTTAACATCATAGTTTTTTCAATTTTAACTTATGTTTTAACATATTTTTATATTGGTGATGTAAAAAAATAATATTTTAGGTGTTAGTTTTCTAAAAAGAATACTAATATTTATCTCTGGAATATTTATCCCTAAATTTTTGCGTCTGTTTTTACTAGAAACTGTTGCCAAAGGTCCTATGGGGATCTGATTATAGTAAAAATGGACACTGATGGTTCAATGTTTTTTAATTTTTAATGACATTTTAAATAAAAAACCAATAATGAAAATTTTCTTCAGATTTATTTTAGGCGTCACTTAAAAAAACAAATGACTAAAACCTTACATATTTTATTTAAAGTTTCAATGCCCATCTTGAGAAAAACCAATTCCAAATGAGAAATTTTTTTATAGAAAATATTTAACATTTTTCCTGATTAGAATCTGAATCCCTATAATGATAAAATATATACAATCATTAGACAACATGTACTATATATATATTTACTCAAAAAAATTGACTATATATATATATATATTAAAAATCTATAAAAACAATCATACTTTTAATATCATAATGAAAAAATAATTATCTACAAATTTGTATTATAACGTATAAATAAAAGACACTTATCTATTAACTTAAAACATAATCATTAGTGTTTGTTATTGAAGCATTTTTTTGAGATCATTGTGTTCAAGAAATATATTATAACAAAATAACTAGTTTTTTAACACCTGTTATTAGGAAAATTTAATATTAATCATAAAAATTAAAATATACATACCTTAAATCATAATCATACTTAATAAATAGTCCACAAACAAAGACCAAATTTGGGTAAGGTCATATTTCGTATAATTATCAGTATCATTAAATGACTGTAATAACATTTAATGATATATGATTAAAAAAATAAAATACTATGAAAAAATATAAAATAATTAATATAGCTAACCTTATCAAATTAATTTGTTAGCCCAGTTGTGATTTTGTTATACATGAATTTTAGAAAATAATAACCACATTCAAAATATTCATCTTGACAATGACAATGTTGTTATAAAACATTAACTTGATAAAACACCATTATATATATATATAATAAGTAAAATATCTATAAAAAATAACTACCCTTACATTAACATATTTTATTGCATTTGGGTTCCTTATCGATGAGATCTATTTGTTAAAAAATTTACATGACCTACATTTTCTTATATAGAACCATAAAATATATGTAACTACAATTGGAATTAAATATAAGGACATTATAAAAAAATAATAAAACATGTCTAATAAAGAGGTAATTTTTTTGGAAACATCTTCCAACAAAGGAAAACCCTGATATATGGTGTATTCACTTGAGTAGAATATGTCTAACATCCCATTCTCCATACAATACAAAAAGTTCACAATTAGTGAAATTATAATCAACATTAGTTAAAAATTATATTTTTGTTCTCCCCATCAATAAATGGAAAAAAACCCCTAATCTCCATATTTAATAATTTATCTCATATATATATTATTCTGTCAATAGTCCTCACATATTCTACATCTATGGAAATGAATTTTAGACCAATAACACATTAAATCAATGTGGTGTCATTTTGAAAACGAATCATGTATAGACACATAATTAAGAAACTATTATAGTTATTCAATTTAAACCATCATTAATTAAATAATTAAAATCTAAAACATCATTTTACTAATATGGGAAAAAACTTAAACACATGCATGATAAGCTCATCAAAATCAATTAGATCTATGATATCTTTCCTAAATATTTTTAATAGATAGTCTCTTAAACATATATCTGATGTCATATGAAACTAATATATATTAACCATGGAAGAAGAAGCCTCGAATAATTTTTGTATAACTTTAGAAAAATAAAAATTATTTATAATTGTTTTTTCCTGAAGAGTTTGTTTCCTTTGATCCATTTATTTTGATTTTAGATACTCCAATATAAGTTAAATGTCAAAATACAATATATTTAATTTTAAATATGATGTAATTAATATAAAAAACACATAATTGGTATGAAATATAAGGAATAAGTCCATATATAAAATGCAAAAAATTACCAACACACTACCCAACTCTGGTAACATCCTCAGTTGGAAATGGTAATAGAGTAGTAGGACCAATAATATCATGTACTGATACACTAACCTGAGACATCTGCATAGGATAGTGATGTAAAGAATCCCCCAAAAAATTCATGACTGAAAACACTATAATATGTACATTAGGATCTTTATTATACAACTCTATGTATAATGTTGGGTCTGACCTAGGAAGTGCAGGATTCGAGTAGGTTGGATGAGATGTATTTTTCGGCTGGGAGGTTTTTATAGGATATGCAACCAGCTAAAATGGCAGGACAGTTTGGTAAGGTTGAACAGACTAATCTAGCATCATCAATTGTTCTATCATAGCCAATATTTTTGATTGAATTTGATATGTCATGGTCTGTTTAATTTCATTCAGCTATGATTTTAAGGATTCGATTAATGGGACTCATGATTCCCTACTTTGAGGACCAAATGTTTTCCAAATACAAACACCTACCTCATATAAACTTATCCGGATTGGGTGTTTTTTATTACTTAATGAAGTGTCTTGGATTTATATTCAACCATCATGGATAAAAGTAACCTGAATCGATTTTTCCAAAATTTCATCTAGAAATGAAAAATGAAAATGTTATATTAGTGTTTTTAATTTATAAAATAAAAAAATCCATAAAAATAAAAAATAATTACATATAATTGTTTTAGAAACTTCTTTATATTTCTATGTAATATAATTTTTTTTATCCTCTCTCTTTTCAAATTTTCATGTTTGGTGGGAGAGACAACAGTGAAAAATTACAATTTAACATCTTTTTTTCAATTTTTTTTGTGTTTTTAACCAACATCAATAAGGGTGAACTAAAAAATTAGGTTCCCAATGTCGGTTTTTTAAAAACCAATTTTGATAGTGTTGCTAATTTATTTTAATGATTCGACTTCGGTTTTGATAAAAAATGATGCCAAATGTCAATAAATTTTTTAAAATGTTATGATTATTACACCCCCAAAAGAATCAAATTATATTATATAGAAAAATATTATACAATAATAAAAAAACATGTATCATTGAATAAAATATATAAAAACATACATTTTTATTTTAGTAAATCAATAAACAATCTACGCATTTTTATTATAAATTAATATTGAAAAGCACACTCTTGAAATTTACAACATGATCATTATTGTTTATTATTGAAGCATTTATTTGATATAATTATGTTCATACAATTATTAAAAGAAAATAATTAATTTTTTAACACATATTATGAGTAAAATGTAATATTAATCATAATAATAGAATATACAAACCTTAAATCATAATTATATTGAACAAATACTTCACAAATAAATATCAAAGATGGGTAAGTTCATTTTTAATATAAGAATCAGAACCATTGAATTCCTACAATAACATTGAATGATTCAAGATTAAAAAATATAATACTGTGAAAAAAAAAATATAAAATAATTAATATAACTAACATTATCAAATTTAGTAGCTAACCCAGTTGTGATTATCTCATACATGAATCAGAGAACATAATAACCACATTCAACATGTCCTTGTTGACTATTAAACCATGGTTATAAAAAATTTATCTGAAAAGAAAACATATATATATATCAAAAATCATAATAATATCTAATATGAAAAATAATTAGCATTGCTTTCACATATTGAATTGCATTTGGGATCTTTATCGAAATGTGATCTTCAAGAAATTATTTCCATGGCCTTAATTTTCATATATATAAACTAATAAAAAATAAATATACAATAATAATTTAATATTATGATTTTATAGAAAAGAAGAAGAATTACCCGTTAACAATGTTCTAAATTTTTTAAAAACCTCACCTAATAAAGAGAAAAAACCAATATAAGGTGTGTTCATGTGGGTGGAACACACCCAACCTCCAATGACCCTATTGTAAACAATTTTCACATTTTATGAAATTATAATGAACATTACTTCATAATTAGGTTTTTTTCATTTCCCATTATGAAATGGAAAAAACAAACACCCAATATCCCTATTTAATAATTTATCACATGTATATGAAACTTTATTAGGATTCTTAAAATATTGCACATATGTGGAAATGGATTTTGGATCTATATAACCATAAACACCTATTGTGTCTTTTTCATACAAGAAGAATCTATAGATGCAAAATTTAAAAATTAATAGTCATTTAATTTAAATCATCTTCTATTAATAAAAAAAATTAACTGCTAATTTTCCCACATAGAAAAAAACTAAAACACATTCAAGATTTGATGTTCATAATCAATTAGATCCATGATATATTTTTTGAATATTTTCAATTGATAATATCTTCTACATATATCAGATATCACATGAAACTCATAGATATTACCCAGGGAAGATGAATCTTGAGATAATATTTTTATCGCATTAGAAATGTCTAAAGTATCTACAGTTGTCTATTCCCGATCCTTTTGTTTCATTTGATCTATTTACTTTTCTTTTAAATACTCTTATATAAGTTAAATTTCAGAAAAAATTATAATTTATTTTCAATCATATGTAACTAATATAAAAAAATTCATACCTCATTAAAATATAACAAATAAATATGGCCGAAAAAAGTAAAAAATAACCCAAACAATCGCCTATTTTTGTAACCTCCTCTGTATGAAATGACAGTAAAACCATAGGATCAATAATATCAAGTACTGATACCTAACTAGATCCATCAACAAAGGCTGGTGATATATATAATGCCCCAAAAAAAGAACAAGTCGTAAGGCTACAATATTTATATGAGGATATCTATCATACAACTCACAATATAAGGTTGGGTCCGAGAAAGGAGGTGGAGGATCTATGTTGGATGGCTGGATAGGGTGGCCCAGCTAAGAAGGTTTTACAGAATATGAATATATCATCAATTGTTCTGACATAACCTACACAACAGATTGAATTTGATCACCCCTGGACTATTACATATAGTTCATCTTAGTTTTTAATGATTATATTTCTAGGTCTCTTGGTTGCAGTCTCTTATGATAAAAAACGTTCCAAATAGTGACACTCTCCTTACATCCTCGTATACAGCCGGGGTGTTTTGGATTTCCTAAAGTTGTGGCTAGGATGTCTAAATAACTCTTAAGGGTAAAAGTTTCCTATGTATCTTGATTCTAATGTTCATTATGAATTAAAAAATGAAAATTTTATATTAGTGTTTTTAACTTATAAAATATAGAAATTAATTAAAAATAAATAATATTTACTTACTATTTTTTCAGCTACATCCTTATCATTTTCTGTAAGATATTTTTTTAATTTTTATTCTTCTCATTCTTTTCCATATTTCATGGTGAGTGGGGGGATATAGAGGATCAAACTAAATATCATTAAAATGTCTAGGGGAGAAAGATCATAGGGATTCAAACATTTCCTCAATCATTTCCTTCTTTAATAAATGAAACACTACACAAGATAAATTATGAGGGTATACATTCTACAACTAGATGCATTGATCGGATTTCTGAGAGGCCTGCTATAAAAAACTAAAATAATAAGTAAATAGGTACACATACACATATTTATATAATATAATATAATTATCATACTAGAAAGGTTTCATCATGTCAAAAATAATTTTTTTAATGTATCTGCTTTAATTGAATCATAATTGAGGCATGGGTTTCAAATTTTTTTCTTTCCAAAAACATATTTTTTTCTAATATATTTTAATTTCTTTCCATCAAACCGCCACCAAAGAAAGACATATTTTCTTAATTTATTTTGTTTTTTCAAAATTAAATTTCATATGTAATTGAATAAAATAAAAATTATTCATTTAAAATATATCATACTCGCAAAATAAGATAAAATAATTCAATTGAGACAATATATCATTATATCATCCCAAATATGATCTTTATACATCTTAATGATGACATTCTAATCAGGATATAAATTGTAAATCCTTGAACGGATCTTCATGGAGATATAGATGATAAATTTTGTTTCATTTGGTCTAGTTGCATTATTCTTGTCATCAAAATTAAGATGCAATCACACATCTTCCTGAGAAAGTGAGTGTTTTGGATAACATGTAATGCCACATTAACAATATAAAGAAGTTGATTTCATAATAGTAAAATTAGAGGACTCCACAACTGATGTCTCATTATTAGTCCTCCAATTAATTTTTGTAAATTCAAATTTTGTTTTCATTAAATAATTATATTAGTGGATATTTAAAAATATAGAAAATAAAAATACCTCAGTACATGTTATACTATATATGTATCCATATCTGTCATGGAAATAGGAAATTATAATGAAATTCTTGTGGACCTGCATATTATTAGACAATCGAATAACTATAAAATAGTAAAACTAAATTATATAAGTAAAAAAATCAAAAAAATTTGCAAATTGAAGAAAAAAATAATTATGTTATGATTCTTAACTGAAAAAATATAGAATGTAAACTATTAAGCATAAAATTTACATATAATATGATAGATACGTTTATAAATTTCATTATAGAGTAGTTCTTAAATAATATAGATTTTAAACATGTAAATGTTTTTAGAAAATAATGTAAATAATTACTAGATTAATTAGGAAAGTAATTTAGTATTCTCCCAAATCCCTTTAGCATGATCATTTTGTACTGCATATATTATGTTGGGGTTCTAGTAATTATTATCTAGAAATAATATAATAGATGAAGAAGCCTCATTAAAATTAATAATATCATCAGCATCCTCATCTGCCAAATGTATTCATTTCCCTTAAAAAATGATGGACCACTGGTCATTTGATGGATCAATGACTTAAAATATTTTATTTTCATCTGTGGCCATGATGAATGGTTCCTCATTGAAACAAAATCTCTTCAAATCAACTAGTTTAAAGCCATATTCATCATGTTTGGAACCAATATTACTTGAAACCAAATTACACTGAAACACGGTGACTCTAAATTGATTATAAACTTTTTCATACGACTTCAAGAACTAAAAAATATGGAGTTGATTTGGAAAATGGTTTTTTATCTTTTCTACTCGAAAAATGCAGTGGTTCAGCGATAACCATTAGAACACTATTTTTTAATTATACACTTGTCATTCAGCTTCTTTTAATAAAATTTGTACCCATTAATATAAAAACTAGATCATGTGATCACATTAAAAGATGGCCCCCATTCAAAAAAAATCACTATTTTTGATGAAGATATATGTATGACGAATTTCTCTTTAAACCACAAAACAAATGTATTTTTATGCTCAATCATCATCCAAATTTCATATATTTTCATATATAGTAACTTTAATTGTAAATATATGTTATGATATATATAATTTAACATCATTTGTGTTAGTCAAAATGTATAAATGTTCCTGCATCACTTCATCACATGGAATGAAAATGACCTTTAAGCATTGAATCCCTATACCTTTACAATCAACTATCGTATGATGAGATTTAAGGAGAACAATATGATCCATTTCACACAAATAATAAATAAATTACTCAATCCCCACTTCCAATACATATTTTTGACTAATCGATGCCTATGGTTGATAAAGATTTTGGACACATCCCTTAAAAATATTCATATATCTTTTAAAAGGACACATCCATCGAATGTAAACAGGCCCACATATTCTAATCTCATTCACCAAATGAATCACTATATGAACCATTATATTAAAATACATATACGGGAAATACATTTCTCATTGAAAAAGAATAAGATAAGATCCATTCTTCAAAGAAAATAATAAATTTGGATTGAAAACATTTCTACAAATGGGTTTGAAAAAATTACATAACCTACTGATAGTATTTTGGAAATCGATTAGAAATATACCAAAAATTCTGATTACTAGAATTTGTTGCATCAATACATGAAAATCATTAGATTTCATACCTGTTAATTTATAATTCATCAATGATAGAAAATTCTTCACATTTTAAGAATAACCATTGGGTAATTTAATACCATGGAGACACTGAAAACAATTTATCTCCTCAATCATGATTAGTGTTTGATAGGAAGAAGGTAAATATGTTCTTTTTTTTCATTCATATTTGTAGTTAACTCCAAACATATTACTATTGATATCAAGTAAAATATATAATGAAATATATCTATTGTATTTCCTTTTATGTCAAAAAAAGTTCCAATAAAATTGTCACATATTTTTTTTCTTAACCTACATAACATCAATGTTTTGTTTTAAAATATTGAATCAATATTTTTCACCTTGTCGTAATATTCTTCAACTAACAATGGTCATGAGGGAAGGTTGTATTCTTATAAACCACAATATTCCTTTTTCAATCTATGAGATGGATGTTCAGTTAATAAAAATTATCTATGTCCCTTGTACACTGTCTTTCTCCCATTTTGAAATTGACAATATGAAGTCACTTCTTCACATATTGGTCATGCTTTATGTCCGTTAACACTATATCCCAATAAGTTTCCATATAAAAGAAATTAGTTTACACTGAACACTATCATATAACTAAAAATAAAACACTGTTATATTCATTAAAAATTTTAACCCTTGTCTCCCATAAGAGTTTCAAATCGTTAATAATTGGTGAAAGATACACATCAATATCATTTCTAAGCTGTTTTGGTCAAGAAATAATTATTTCCATCATAACATACTTTTTATTCTTATATATAAGTGGGTACATATTATAAACTACCAAAAAAATAAGCTGTGAAATATATTGGCTACTTATGCTCTGATAATGATCTATTCCATCATTACACAATCCCATTATGAGATTTATAACATCACTTCAAAAATAATGAAATTTTTTATCATTTCCCTTCCACTATGGTGAATTATTAAAGTGACCTATGTTTTGATCAGTGATGTACTCCTCTGAATTTCATGTTATCATTTTCTGATCAATTGAATTTTCTAATAGATTCCTAAATAAGGGAATTATTATAAGGTTCCAAATTTCTTTAGTAGGATATTGGATTATGGTACCTGAGAATGAATTGCAGTTTAATTATCATAATTGTATGAAGGAATTATTGGATTATATCATTAAAGAATACAAAATTGATTTTTCCTGAGGATAGATTTTAGTATCTCAGAATGTATTTGAGTTGAAATTTTCATCCATCTTACAGCATGATGTCCCACATGTAGGACAAATTGATGTATATTATAATTAATTATTATGAAACACACAATCATTGGGGAAACTGTGTATATTTTTATACCCTAATACCATTGGGAATAATATGTTATTCACCTCATAATTTGTATCTGGAAGCTCGTTTCCTTCCAGAAGTGGATCTTTTAAAAGAGCAAGTATGTTGGAGAAACAATTATCACTCCAACCACTTCTTACTTTCAAGTTAACTAGTCTAAAAACTACTTATAACACTATATATTTACTACTAACCATGAATAATGGTTTCTCAAAATCTTTATACAGTCACTCAACATTTAATTTTTTTTTCGGTGCTTTCAAAACCTTAATCATGAATTAATTCTTCAATATGATCCCCTACCTCACTATGAATATTACCACCAACACTAGATGTTTAATTTTTAGTAATTTGACCTTTCCAAATCCAACGTGGATAATTAAGGATAAAAAAATAACTAATGGGGTGATCCTTGATTTATCTAGTGTTTAAATTTCTCATATTCAAACACTTTTCATGTAGAAAAAAATCATATATTTGTTTTTTAGATTTTGTTTAGCATATTCCATTAATTCATCAACTCCTTTTTCACATTCACTAGTGGTTCTTCATAAATTTATCAAATTATGATCCATTCAATACATGTTATCGAAATATAATGGATGAATATATTAATCTTTTTTAAATATAAATATATATAAATATTTTTTTTAAACAAACACATAATAAAAATTATTAGTAATCAACTAGGAAACAAAAAACGAATATGATAATTAATTAATGAGAAAACATTTTTTCAAAAGAATGTGACCATTTGAGAATTGATTGTTTTGAAATATCACTTCAAAAGAATATGAAAATTTATTAATTCAAGCATATTTGTTCATATATTGAAATATTTCTTCAGTTATTAAAAAGTAGTGAATTTAATTCATTATTGCCTGTTACACAAAATTTTAACATATTTTATATGAAAAAATTCTATTCTAATAAAAATTATATATCTTATGAATTTACAAATAGATTTCTTTTTCATATTATATACATGTGTTTTATTGATCATATAGTTTAATTATTTTCAATCATATAACATGTATTACATTATATTATATAGTAATTACAATAATTTGGTGTCCCTTGTGTCAAAAGGCATTGAAGTTTGTATTAATTAAAATAGTGAAAAATATGTTTTCATTACATGTAATATACATTATATAGATGAATGGTGACCCAATATATCATTGTTAATTGTAAAATGTATATCTTCAAGACCATTTGATAATTTCATCAAATAAAAAAATATCAATATAAATAAACATAAAGAACAAAATTTATAGAAAATAATAAACTACATATAATTAATTGAAACAATAAAAAATATATATAACTAAATGATAAATAATTTAACTTCAAAATTTAAAAAAACTACAAAATTTGGATTTCACTACGGAAAATTGATCCATAATTTGAACATTGTCCCTCTAATTCATTGGAAGAACAAACACTGCAAGATCAGACACATGTTTTTGTATAAATTAACAAAAAATACTAAAAAAACTAAAATCAAAACACGTATGATGGTCGGTCAAAAAATGATTTTTGATCAAAAAATATTTCTATAGAAGAATAAATAATGATAGATGATGAATAATTGGGGCCACAGATTATGAAATGATGACAAAAATCAAAGAAAACAAATACCAATGGATAATGGGATCACCAAGTTGCCATTGGGCTCATCACAATTTGAGTGAGAGTTTCAAAGATCTAAAAAATGAGAGTTTCATGATTCTGTGTGCATATTAAAATTTTTATATTGCCTTTTTTTTAGAACATACACTGATTGATTTTTACTTTTATTGGGTTAGTTTATTATAAAATCGGGCGTGATTTTTTTCCATTTATGGCATCTGTTTTTTTAAAACTGCTACCGAATTAGGTTTTTCATTTATGGGATATTTTTTTAAAAAAACCAAAAAAATAAATTATTTTTGTTGTGTTTTTGGAGTTGGTTTAAAATAAGTGACTCCAAAAGTCAATTTAACATTTTTTGGGAATGGTTTATGTTAAAACATACCCTAAAAAGTTCCAATAGATAAATTTTTAATCAGTTTATTATAAACCAATTCAAAATATTTGAAATTGAATCCACTATTTATATGTGTGATTTGGAGGACAAAACTAGGGCTCCTCAGAACCAGCATTAGATAGAGATTTTAATGCTTGAAACTTTTCCTCTATCATTTTTTCATAAATAAATGATACCCTCCACATTATAAATGTTGATGGTATATATTCTGCAACTAGATATCTTGATGGGATATACAGGAATCTTTTTATATAAAAACTAAAACAATATGAAATTTAGAACATATATAAGATATTTTAGAATATAATATAATTATCATACCATAAATTCTTCATTATGATAGATGGAAACAAATTTTTTATATGTATCTGCATCTAAAAAATCATACTTGAGGCATGGGTTTTCATTTTGTCTCTTTCTAAAAAAATATTTTTATGTTAACTTTTTATAGAAATATATCCAACAAACCACCACTATAGAACGATATATTTTCTTATTTTATTTTTCTTATTCAAAATTTAATGTCATCTATAATTTAATAAAAGAAATTTTATCATTTAAAATAAATCATCTTCAAAAAATGCGATAAAATAAATCAATTGAGATATTATACTATTACTGCCTCCTAGAGCTGATCTATCACTATCTTGTCGATATCCTTCAGATGAGGATATAAAATGATAATCTTGAAACAACTTTGCATAGAAATATAGCTGATAAGCTACATTGAATTTGTCTAGTAGCATTATTATTATCATCGAATGTAATATATTATCTGTCATCCCTAAGAGACAGTGATAGTTTTGGTAAATGTGTAATACCACATTTATCGACTCGAGAACTCTATATCCTAATAGTAAAAGTTGGAGACTCCGTTGAAGTCACATTATTAGTCTTGTACTTAATTTTTTTTAAATTAAAATTTTTATTTCATTAAATAATTATATTAATAGATATTTAATAATAAAAAAAGAAAAATACCAATGTATATGTTTTTCTATCTTTGTATCTGCATCCATCATTAAAATAAGAAAATGTAATGAAATTTTATGCAGAAAAATATTATTTGACAATTCTATAATCATAAAATAAGAAAATAGAAATATGTAAGTAAAAAAGTGGAACAAATATATAAGTTAACAAAATATTTAAAGATTCTTAATTAAATAAATATATAAGGAAAACTATTAAATTTAAAAATTACGTAAAAAACAATTGAAACATTTATAAATTTAAATATAAAAGTTCAAAAAGTGTTCTCATAAACATAACATTAACCAAAATATAATAATGTAAATAAGGTATTTGAATGATAAAAATATTTAATCACAACCATATAATTTTAAAATTTAACACAAAAAATCATATGAATAATCATTTATATATATATATATATATAATTTAGAATAGTTAATAAATAACACAATTTTTACACATGAAAATTCCAAAAAAAGAAATATAATGTAAATAATTACTAGATTAACTAGGAGATTAATTTAGTGTTTTCTCAAACCCATTTACATGGTCATTTCATACTGGATTCACTATGTCTATGTTATTGTCCTTTTTGTCAAGAAATCATGTAATTAGCGAAGAAGACTCATATAAATCAATAACATCACCATCTTCAAATGGATTTATTCCCTTCCAAAATGATGGACCAATGATCATTTGATGGATAAATAACAAAAAATATTTTCTTTTCATGTGTCACCATTATAAATTGCACCACATTGCAACTAAATAATTTCAAATAAAATAGTTTAACCCCAAATTCATTTTATTTTGCTCCATTATTTTCTGTAATCCAATTACACTTAAATATGGTGGCCCAAAATTTAATACAATCAATTTCTTATAGTTCATAATGAACCTCAAAACATTGAGTTGATGTGGAAATTGAATTTTTATCTTTTCACTCAAAAAATGCAGTGCTTCAGCGATGACCATTACACCAATATTTTGAAGGGTACTGTTATCATCCAATGATAGTAATTTTGACAGTTTTTTGAATGATACAACACAATACAACTTTTTGATGTTTTAGCCTGATATCCAAATTTTATCTTTACTTTTAATTCTAATAAATTTCCAATCAAACTTTCCCATATGTTTTTTCTCAACATGCATAACCTCAATGTAATGTATTTATCTAAAAAGCTTCAATAAGGTAGTTTGAAAAAGATTTATTGATTCTTCCAGATATTTTTTTGGAAGATCCGAACTTATTTTCTTTGAAAATGTTGAATAAATATTTTTCACCATTCATAATATTCTTCAAATTACAATAGTCATGGTAGAAAATTGAATTCTCATAAACTGTAAAATGATTTTTTAATCTATTATAATGATAATCAATTCCAAAAAAATATTCGACATCCAATTCACTATATATTTCTTCCATTATATAATTGAATATATAAAGTCTCTTCTTCACTCAATGGGAATGATTTATTTACCTTAACACTATATCCAGATATGTTTAAATATACATGAAATTCATTTGTAGTGAACGTTATCATAGCCCACAATACAAAATACTATTTCTTTTATGAATTGAAAACATTAAAAAAAGTCTCCAATAGTGGTTTCAAATCATCAATAATCATTGAAAGAAACACATCAAAATCATTTCCCTATTGTTTGGGTTTTGAAATAAAAATCTCATCATAACTTATTTTTTCATTCATACATATACGTTATGTTAAGATTTTAACTACCAAAAAATAGGTCATGAACTATGTGGGCTACTTAGGCTCTGATATGAATTCATTCCATCAATACGTAATCCCATTATGATATTTCTAACGTAACATTCAAAATCAAGAATATTTTTATCAAATATATATTGTGGTGAATCAGCAGGGTGATATAAGTGACCATTAGAGATACACTCATCTTGATTCCCTGATAAATTTTTTGTATCAATTGGATTTTCAAGTAGTTGATTAAAACAACGAATTCATGGAAGGTTCCAAATTGATTTAATAAGAGAATTGATTCTGGTACCTGATTATGAATCATAGATGAATTATTAGAATTATATGAAGGGACTACTGGATAGAAATATAATAAGGTTCAAAATTAATTTTTCTGGAGGTTAGATGCTAGTACGAGATATTGAATTTGAGTTAATTTTTAATCCATCTTATTGCTTTATTTCCTACATGTTGGAAATTTTGATAAATATCCACATTCTTTTTATTAAATACACAATCATTGGTGAAATAATGTATCTTTTTATACCCGAATCCAATTGGGCATAATATTTTCTTCACCTCATAACTCTTATCTTTAATCCCATTGGATACTAGAAGTAGGTCTTTTAAAATATAAATTAATTTAGAGAAACATTTATCACTTCACCCATTTCTTGATATCTTGTTTGCTAATCTTAAAATTATTGATAACAATGTTTATTTATTGAAACGAAGTAATAATTATTTCTGAGAGTATCTACACAATAATTTACCAATTTTAGTTTTATTATGTTTTCAACAACTAAATCATGAATAAAAATTCCAATACAATCCTCTTCCTTGTTAGGAATATTATCATCAACATTCGACGTTTAATTTATAGTTCTTTCACCAAGATAAATCCAATATTTATAATTTATGCTAAAACCATAGAAAATGTGATAATACTTGATTTTTATAGCATTTAACTTTCTAATATTCTAACACTTCACCCATTGACATAAAATTTAATATATGTTTTCAATGTTTCTATTAGAAAATTTAAAAAATCATCACATACCTTTTCATATTCACTAATGGTCCTCCATAAATTTATCCAATTATGATCCATTCAATACCAGAGATCGTAATATAATTGATGAATATATTAAAACATATAAGAATTTTAAAATAATATATATAGATAAAAATATTAAAATAAACACATATAGTAAAAATGAATGGTAATATGATACGAAACATCAATGACTATAAAGAATAAAATATAGAACAAATCTACTAAAGGTAATTATATTGTCCTATGTGTGTAATGTTTATCCAAATTATATCACATGTAATTACACTAGTAGGAATTCCTAGAAAGAAAATCAGGATTTTTTAAACAAATATATTTGTAGGTTTTAATTTATTTATTTTTATTTCTTGTTATATATGTGGTATTTGAAATATATAATCACGATTTTGTCATTTTGTGTATGTTTTCCACACCTCATATTATAATATTTTGATGTTTATTTAATTTCATTCCATAATGATGATGGTTATGTTTCATAAATGGCTACTTATTTAAGTAATAAAAATTATAATAAGGGGTACAGTCTCCACATGGTAACTCCTTACACCCTCACTGCTATGGAAATTCCCTTTTTACAGGTAATCAAAGCTAAGGAATGAAGTGATAATTGGACTACACATGTGATAGACAATGTATTGATGAACAATAAAACAACATATCAGTTTTCATTGTTTAATATCTGAAATACCATTTGACAATTTAAAAAATAAAGATATTATATAAATAAAAAAACAAAAACAATAACATTTAAAATTATAAATCATTTTCCTTTAAATGATTAAAACAATGAATAAAAATAATAACTAAATGATAAATAATTTATCATTAATATATTAAATAGACCTTACAGAATTTGGATTTCAACAATTAAAATTTATCTACATTCTGAATTTTCTCGCTCAAATTCATTGGAAGAAAAAACTCTAAAATATAAAAAAAAGGTTTGTAGAAATGAATAAAAAAACATTAAAAAAATAAATAAAATCAAACTGCGGTTGATGGTCAGTCAGAAAACAATTTTTGATGAATAAATAATTACATGGATGGTGAAACAAAAACAGGGGATGAATAATTGAGACCATGGATCATGAAATATTCATAAAAATAAAAGAAACTCTCAAAAAATGGCTGTTGAAGATCTGTGGGTGGCCTTAAGAGTCATCATGAGTCAAGAAAAAAAGACATTGATAGATAAAAAAATGAGCATTTCCTGAGTTATGGCTATATTAAATTTTATTAGCAATTAATTTTACATAAATTGAAGCTAAAAATGATTATTCTCATAATTTGTAATGATAATGATGATAATAATCACTTTTTTTCTTAAATTTATCATGTAAGGATTTTTAAAAAACTAATTCCCTAAATCCATTTTTTGCTTATTTTTGGTGAAAATTTTGTTAAAACCGATGACAAAATATCAATTTTAATTATTTTTTCATTTGTTTTAACAAAAACTAATGACAAATATTGTCCACAAATATGTTTTTTATTTGATTAAAAGAAACATATTCCATAATTTTGACATTAAATCCACTATTTCAACTAGTGATCTTTAAGGCAACAGTGGAAGGTGAACCAACAAGGATTCCTAATACTCCACAAATAGGGTTGTGGGATGGAGCTTGTAAGTTAATGATGAATATCCTAGATTTCATGATATATAATTTCCCTATATCTCTCCATAATTAATTTCTTATGGATGATGTCCTAGTGTTTTTATAAGGACTCCCCCTATAACCATCCTTTCCACCATAGCACTCCCTCCTATCCACTTACACCATAAATGTAGGGGGGAATTGAGAATACTGATAAAAAATCAGTTTTATTCAAACACCTTACTAATCTGTAAGGGCATGACGATCATCCTAAATAGTAGAAGGATATGGATACCCTATTCCAAATGTACATGGTTACGATGCTAGCCCCACTTCATGAGGACACTTCTTCATTTATGATATTGTTAGCCCGTGTAAATCCACCTCTACTAAAAAATAGACATCATATTAGATTTAAATTATTTCCACCTCCACGAATCCAAAAATAACTAATTGGTGACTAGATTGATCAATATAATAATTACCCTCTATATAATAAGTATTAATAGAGTATTTATTAGATCCTAGATATAGACTAGCTACAAGATGTGTTTTTTATACCTTACACTGTACACGTCACCATCTCCAAGTTCCTCTCTTAGGACTAGGTTTTGTGCATTTGTTAAATATTTGGGAAATGTTTAACCACCACTATAATTACTAGATGGAATATCTATTTTGACTAGAAGAACTCTAGGCCCTCCACTAGATGTTAAAAATGGTCGACATCACCACACTCTTGGAGGATCAATATCCTAACTTATACATGTTCCACCAAATATTCTAATATACCTATTCCAGGAGCCTCACAATACTTTAATAGATAATACAAGACGTGTTTCCTTATGTGTGAACTAGACGATGGGGGTCTTATATGACCCTCTAATTGAATCCTCTTTCACAGTGACAACATGATCATTAATCTAATATGCCCATTGATAGCCAAGAATCCTCTTTGACCTTTGACATAGTGAATTTCATCATGATCAATCCGATTGATGAACAGAAAACCCAGTTTAATGAAACATAACTAGATGAATAGAGTATACTTTTTGGAGAGCTTTAATATTAATTGGACCTTCCAATAGGTTCCCACACCCATCATCAATGATAGAAATTGGGACTCAAATGTCCTCTTGTTGAGGTGCATCCTTATTCTCATTAATATCTCAAAAAGGGAAAAGAGATTTATTATCCCATAAGGCCATCATAGGTTACACTAGAAACTGACACAATTATTAGAATATCCACATTTCTACCAATGTTTGAGGGACACAATTGGCTTAACTCAAAACACCACACCGCTCAATGCACTGATCATGGAAATATTTGTGGGTATCTTATCTTTCCCCCATTTAAACACTCATTCCTTAATACCCATATTCTGATTATAAAGGCATGTGATCCCGTGAACTCAAATAGACAAGAGATTGGTTTCTATGGAAAAAACCAATATATGGTGTAAAAACTCTTCTTGAGAAGGGTGGCTTGCCACCACTATACAATGATCACTTTCCCTCTCGATCTAGTAGGATTGTCAATGAATTGGAGACTAAAAACTATCCAATAGATAAAGCGATACCTTCTCTCACATCCCATATTGATGGGTGAGATATGATAAAGGATTCAATAATTTATAATGGTAAGCCGTATCTGGAATGGTTGGACCATGTCTATCCATCCTCTTGATTTGGTAATTTGAGCTTCACCCCATTAAACAAATTGAGTGATACTCTTTAGCATTTGGCCCACCTCACCTCATGAAGTTGACCAATCATAGAAACACTATAGTTTTCGGAATATTCCCATGTTTTTTGTTTCATTCAAGCCATAGAGAGAACTTCTTTTATCTTTTACAATCAACTATATCCAAGACCTAATACCATGTGGAACGATCTATGAAGTATGTTCCTCAACCAGTTTTTTTATACAATGTACAAGATGAGAAATCACCAACTATTCAAATTGAAATCACATGTATTATGAGGGAGTTAAAGACATCATTGCCTATAGAAGGCTCTCGCATAATCCTGTGATGCACACAATTCATTTTAGTAACTATTAGTTATATTCATGTATAATGTCTTAGATGAGTCAGTCTCCTCCCTTATCTTCATGGCATATCTGGGGAGATTTCATGAATTCATTAATATCGAGACATGTTTGGAAGAATCCATAGAGTGAACCATGAAATGGGCCTACTCTTTACCACTTCTAGGTCCCATGTGGAGGTCTGTAAAGGTTGAAAAAACTGATTCCTTACTAACATAGAACCCACAACCAGTATGCATTTAATAACTTTGTAGAATAGAACTTTACAATAACAACCTCTTTGTGATAATTATTATGAATCCCCCATTGAGGGATATGTTTTCTGTATTCCCTTTATATAATATAAGATATGCGACTACTTCTTAAAGGATGTGCAGGACCTGAGGTATTTCATTTTTACCCCCAAAAAATAAATCCTGCATTTTCTAGATACTTGGAGTCCCTAGGAATGTGGGTTAATGAATTATTATTAGTAATTACTATATTATATGTTCCTTTAAAATAGTTCCAAATGACTGAGTCATCATTAATAGTTGGATCTAGAAATAGGTAGACCAGGTCGTAATTGAGTTCGATGAGGTACCAACATAGGTGGTATATGTCTATATCACTCAAAGAGTGATGATGACGTCTCCAGTGAGTAGTAGTAGGTTATTGACTAAGGTATTTAAATTTATAATGATTTTATGTCTTATAAGATAATTACTCACAACCATGACATTATCCATGCCCGATTAAGAAGAACAGAGCACCCTTTGGCTGATATGTCCTCTTCAGCCTCCCAATCAACACTGTAACCTTCCATATATCTAAATAATATATAGTGATGATGAATGGGAAACAATACCACCCCAGTTCTCAAACTATCATGAACAATTCTTAATTTCTTCCCCCCAAATTCTGGGAAACACCAAGAATCTGTCCTATCCTATAATAATCCACTATTGAAGAACATGCTTATTTTTCAATCAATGCAATAATTATAGTTTACCTTTTTCCAATACCTAGTGATAATGAATGACATTTATACACTTCATGAACCTCTATCTCATTCCAATAAATCTAGGGTAGATTCCATGATAACATACAAGTTGACTATTTTAGTTCCATAGTGAAAGTAGTTGACATAACTGAGACTAGACATAAAAGTATCAATTATATCTCTAAATGAACTATTTTAAAAGGACACATTATTGGGTACACCATCAAAACCAAACATATTGGTTGATCATGTTGTCCACACACAATATCCCAATTCCCATATATGGCTACCAGGTTTCTGAAATTAGTTTTCTAATACTTTACCCATGTTATAAAATCAACAATAGAATAGAAAAAGCACAAGAAAATCCCCCAGTTCCAATGATACTGTATAATTCTATGCTCCCTATTAATGTGTGACCCTTGGTTGATAGATGCATTCACATTGGTTAGAGGTATATAATGATAAAGAAAATTTATAGTATACCAGTGAGACTCTCAATACTTGATACAATCTTCTTCTCAAAGGAGTTGCATGAGACTCTCATCAATTCTATAAAGATACCTCCTCATTTTGAGACTCGAGGTCAATACTAGTGATCCCTATAATATAAATGAAGGATATACGGAATAAATTATTTACATCACTTCATTCTCTAGATAAGTTGACGGTTTCACTATTTAGGGACACATACGGTCACTTTACATCACATTATAGTTCAATGGGATGGAAATATTTCATTTCCTAGTGGAAACTGGAAACATGATCAATATCATCCAAAAACAGACACTCCACCAGATTTTGGTTACATTTGATGATCTGACCACCCAATATGACAATTTTTGGGTATTTAAAAAGTTATAAAAAGACACACGACATCATTTGTTTATAGAACTAATTCGGTGACATGGTATAAAACACTGAGTTCATGCTTTTCTAATAGGAAATAGCCTTCGGTGCCTTATTGGGGAGACCTTGGATCCACCTGCATGCAATGATCCTGTCTTGAAACCTCCATTTCCTAAAATAACACCGCCATAGTCGATTATGGATATATCAAGCATATCAATAACCCTAATGATTTTACAACAACCCTAAAAGAACCCTTTTCATATTTGAATGAAACATTCATCTGACTAATCCACCTATTGGAAACAATAAACCCAAATCCACGAATCCATTTTATAATCCCTATGATGAATAAATTCTTGTATATTATCTCTTATTCCTAAATTTGATTGGTTTAGTTAAATTTGTAAAGGCCTGCTATTTAATAGTATCAAGATATTCATCTCTTCATTACCGACCCACGATTGCATCGTGCCTTCTGTAGATTAGGGTTTAATCAATGGAATTCAACCCATCAATATATTTTGACATAAAAAATGAATACCTCAATCAAAATCAACAAGGGATTAGATCATCAATTTTTTCACCATGGTCTCCGCTTTGTAGGAATCCATCATCAAGGATATTATTATGGCTAATGAAGATAGAAGTATCACTCTATGGTGTCAATATCATAGAGAACCACATCATCCTCAAATCATTAAGTTTTATATAGTAAATAGGATTTGGATGATTCCCATATTTCTAATGAATTTGGTGTCTCCACCATATCCATTGAGTTGATCTAGGTGAATCTCGACACCGAGGAATATCTAAGGACAATTTTCATTAGTGAAACCATGTATTTGGAGGAGAATATGTGATATATGTGTTTCATAAAGAAGACCATGATGTGTTCACATGGATATATATTGAAATTCATAGTCTTAGCCTCCATTTTTATTTTCCTTGTCTTGGGATCCCAATGATCCACCCTGGATTCATACATTCTTTCAAAAACATATACCCCATGATGTCATGGTTGTGGCAAAATTTTACAAATAATCAAATCCAACTACATTAGGATGGTCTAACATACAATGTGTATAGGCAAAATTTTCCATGTGAGGAAGAAGAATGGAAATATCAATGTATACATTTAATTTTGACACCACAACCTCCAGTGCATGAATGATGATCTCCCCCTTATAATGAAAACTCTATTAATAAATCAAACTTGTTTTTAAAATTAACTTTCCCTCATGGATGGGTATTTTAGGTATAATCAAATCTAGATGTCCCTTGAGGATGTTGAATCCCCCATCTTCAGGGAACATCAAGGAAACTTTTTTTACTAGGTGAATCCATTTTTATGATAACTTTTGGGGATACCTACCATTATTAAATGAAAAATATCTTCAGTGTGATACTCATGAAATTGGGGGAGCTCTATGTGGATGACTTAGTGGTTAATTAATTCCAATTAAAAGTCCACCTCAAGCATCTTGAGAAATTAATTGACTAACCAAACTCCCATTACCTGATGAATAATCTCATGAGGTGTACATTTAGGCTCAACACTGTGAAGTTCCAATAATTCATAATTAGGTAAATATTCGTCTAAATAGAATCCAGGAAGATTAAGTCTATATAAAAAATGCTTCATCTACACAACATACATTAATTTTGGGTCCTCCAAGATCTTTTTTCCTATATTTGATAACTCATCATGAATTTATATTTCATTTGTAATCCCTTTTAAAGGTTCATGAATAATGGAATCACATATGAGAGGGATAAAGAATGCCTAACCACATTTGCGGATGTCCAAAATTGTATGATAAAACCCATTAGTCATGTTGCTACCCATCCTTGGATAACCTATAGTACTTATGTTACTACCTTAAAATATTCTCTTGGTTCCCTCTTATTCTAAATGAACCCTAAGAGTTGGTAGAATAATCAATACTACCTCAGTCACATGCCACATGATAAGGAGTCTATATATTCTCCCATTGAGATGAGCTCACTTGCTCAGGTATTTGTAGTTTAGAAATTATGGGACAACCTACAGTTCATAATATAAAAATATTGTTCCATGTTGATCAGATGAAGTACATCCTTACCAAACCCATGCTTTTTGGGGGATTAGCATAGTGTATAGTTTTTATGAAATTGTTGACATCATGTTTTTTCAGTATAAAGTTTTCATGGGACAAACATTGGCCTATTTTCTAGCCTTGCATACATACTCCAAGTAACTACCCCCATAAAATTCCTTCCAAGATGATTACATCCTCTAAAATGACTAGGAATCACTATGCTTGAAGATGCACATATATGGTTCCTCTCATAACCCGATCGGGAGAAGGCTCAAAAACCCCAAACACAATACTGTGGGATTTGGGAATTTATTTTTCACTACTACAGAGACCATATTTCAATACTCATTTTTATTACTAGATTTTTGTACAAAAATTGAGGCTAAGCATTAGATTTTATCATCGATCATGATCTACCTCTCGATATTGGTTTCCCCCAACTCCATGAGAAGGGAGACTAAAAGACAGACATTATTTTGGCCAATAGTGATTATATCGTATGTAAGGAAGAACTATGAATAAAATTTTTCAACAGTATATTCTGGGATAGTCATGTTCATGCCCTTTCATCCATTTATGTCCTGAAAGTAGTTATCCTCAACATTTACAAGATCATGGAAATTTCATAATGGATGCTTTCTTGTAAGGTAAAAATCATTGGGTCTTATGGGGTAAGATGGAAAGGTCCATTCAAGAAGGTGGGTTCAAAATGTGAATTCTGGATGACACTCTCCATTTAATTCTTGAAAATATGGCACATGAAATCTTAGAATAATGTTTATTATGGGGAATATCCATGTGCAATAGTTTCTTTGGTCGCTTGGCTATGGTTAAATGGAAAGCATATCCTTTTGGGGCCATGATATACCACTTATCATAGTTCTCCAACCTCACACCCATTGTATAGTTGGAAAATGTGATATATCCATTTGGAACAATAATTTGTTAGGTGAAAATATCATTTTCCCAAGATGGACATCCACCAACATTTCATTTAGGGAGACCAGCATACACCCGATATTCATCAAGTCCATTCTGGATGAAGACCAGAAAGACATATTTAATCTCATTTAAATTAACTGGAAACCAGATAGGTGCGTGTTCACACTTTCCAACTCATAGGCCTTCACTATAAGGGACTTCTGTCAGAATTTGATGAGCCATGACTATGGAGACAAAAGAAATGAAGCCTTGTGGTCCAAAAAATCAAAACTAAATATAACTTCATCACCTAGAGGACATGGAAGAATAATGACCAAAAAAATGAGAACAGTATAATATGATTTATAAAAATTGTTTATAGATGTCTCTAATGTAAAAACAATTGATAAGATAGTAAGTAACCATCTATTTTTTTAGTGTGAATGTGTTTGCAATGTATAGAGCTTATTCGTTGAGTTTACATCTTTCAATACCAAAAAACCAACCGATTTCTATTTCTTGGACTAATAGTTCCATGGTGTAGGTCATATGGGCCTATAAAAAATGGATTAGGCCATTTTATGGAATACTAGATGATGGTGTATATGAAAGGGATAAAATTAAGAGAGATGTATGGGGATCTGAAAAATAGGTTAGTTCGTCCCTATAAAAATGAGGAACCTTCTCTTTCACATGGTCAGACTTATTAGCAACTAGTGTGATGCTTCAAACCATCATCTATATCTACATCGTACTAAAGCCTCCCATCCTAATTGTAGTAGCTTATTCTTTCAATGGGTCTGATTTCAAACCTCATTTTGTGTGTCTAAAATGTAACACTGATGTTTGTTGCAACTCGGGAGCTTTGAGAGTAGGAGGGGCTGTTCATGATTTCTGAGGCTCTATCATCTTGTCATTTATAGCCCACCATGGCCACAATTCATATTTTTTGGCAGATGTTAAGGCTATTCTCATAGGTTTAAATTTATTTCTCCATGGTAAAATTAATATCATTGAAGTGGAAATGTACTCCATGATTTTTCACAACTCTTTGTGTAGCACTGGTTCTATTCCTTGGTCGATATCCTACACCATCAGTAAAGGCAACGATATTCATAACGAAAACATAAATGTGGATCTATCTTGGCTTGGGGAAAATTATGTTTTAGACCACATTTCATCATTATCTTCCCACATCTCTGATGTTACCTGATTATATAATATGCACTTTTTGATTCCTGAGGGGATTAATCTTGTTTGAGGGGACACCCTCAGGTTTCACTATTTTAGGCCTCCTTAGGTTCCTGCATGTCTCATGAACTACCTTGTATAATTTCCTTCTCATTATAAACAAATATATGATGATGATTTAAGGAAGAACTATCCCACTTGTTGGAGTGTACTCATGAGCTGATGACCTAGTTACCTTTATAGCTGAAGGTGACTCAATTTAATTAATAATAGATTGAACCAACCGATTCCTTAGAAGACCTAGATTCAACCTTTTTAGAGCTCGACGAAGATGATTTTGTCATTTATATAGTCAACTGCAGAGTCATTCCTCCCTCAACAATTGAAAAATTTTACAAATTGGAAAACTAGTTGGCCTATTACATTTCTACCACTGGCCCCCAAATGCATTTTTAGTCATTGAATCAATCGAATGGATGAATTTGTTAATATATTATCTTCATCATGAGACTCTTCCTCTAGACAGAGTCTTGCATGATAAAATACGTATATGTGTAGGGAAGGTTACCCTCTGGGATATCCCAAACCCAGATAAGACCCTCTACTAGTAGGGTTTTGATGGAATAATTCCATGGTACGTCAATGGAAAATAGATTCATTAATTAACTCAAGAATTTCAAATAAGGTCATGTAGGTAACAATAAGTAGGATTGATTCTTTTCAACTAGTTCAATACATTGGAGTGGTTTTATCCTAATATGGTTTATAAATACATTGAGTTCACCAAGAGGTTTCAAGAATTCTAGATTTATGGTGACTTTAGGCATCATCCAGAAGATCTTCTCCAAGCCACTATGTACTCAAGACCATATGCAATATAAGGAGTTTATATTATAGGAACCAACTGACTAGTAAGAAACAGACATGGAAGGTTCATTCAGACTACAACCAATTTCTTCTCAATGTGGGTGGAATCCATCACCCATAAAGTAGTCATGAACCCATCCATTATTTAGTTTGGTAAGTCTAAAATTATTCATTAATTCATCATTCCTCACACCATTCTCATAGAAAAGTCACTAACTTTTTAGTTGTTAAGAAGAGGAAGTTATATTCCAAGTACACAATACAATCTAGTTACACATCCCACTATCTTGTGAATTCGAATCAGAGGATTGGTTCATTTAAAAAAAACTTATCTAATTTCTAGTCAATGAATTTGGTTAAAAACATGAAGATTCATTCTAAAAATCTCTCCAATATCTTCTAGTATTATTAGATGATGACCCAAAATTCCACCTAGGTATCTCCATACTCCATGATGGATGGAAAATGTTGTTATTCCCAGATTGGTTCAACTTACATTAATCTAAATGACAATTTATGATAAAAAAATCCATAATAGAGAGCTAAAGATTATCTGGATGAGTTATAATCCCCCGAAGAAAATAGACTCCATGAACTACATAGCCTGAAAAGGCTTCCAAATTGTGTGACATGAGCATTGATATTATGGTTAATCTCAGCTTCTTCTTTTAGGGTGAAATGATATTTTATATAAGGATTTCAATTATACCTTGGAATAATCCTTAGAAAGAAAAGACAAAATGGGAAGGACCATACATCAATTATAATTTATAATCGGAAGATGTATACTCATTGATCACAATAGATAGGGAACACATAACACTTTCCAACAATTCATGGTTACTCAAGTGGTAATTTTCATAATATACCATAAACCATCTCACTCACATGACATTAAACTATGGAAAACACATTGGCCACATGACAAAATACTATACGACACCCTATTCAAAGAAATGTTCCCTTAAATAGCAGCAATGAAACAACCTATATTTCATGACATAAAACTTTATGGAAATTCCTTGGTTTCGTGATATTAAAATACAATAGAATCGATTTGTCAATGAAATTAAATTGTACAATGTCCCATCCGTATGATAAAACATTAAACTACATGTACAAAATCCTTTCCACAAGATGTTAAACAATATTATCCACATCCTTAAGGCTGGATCTTAAACTGCATGGTCTATGTCCATATCAAATGACATAAAACTATGAGATACCTTGATCCCTTACATGAGAGAGTGCCCAATTTTATGTATTTTGTCTTAAAACACAAAATTATAGTATAGCTAATTCCTTGATTCCTGTTTCGAATAGGATACATAGGGTTGGTCAGATCATATGATCTTGATCTAGCCTAAACACTAGCCTATTTTAGTGTTATTCCCATTAGGTACATGATTTTTCTCACTCACTGATACACCCACTTTATTCCTTCAATAGCGTAGTGGAATATCTCCTCGAGTGCTTAACTCTCCCCTAAACTCCACACCATGTTCACTTAGATTCTTATAAACATCCATTGTTTAGATCCTCATAATACTATTAGTATGAACATGATTCAATAATGAAAATGTGTTATTTCCAAGATGGATAACCTCCCATATTGGGATAAATACTTGAAGGATCTATTGTAATAGATCCTTAGTCCAATGATTCGAACCCGGTCAATGGTGGAACCAAATTTTCTTACCCCATCACCAGGAGATGCATTTTTGGAACCTATGTTTCAAACATTTTCAATAGTCATACCCTACCACCTGGCCAACCTATGTATGTGTTTTAGATATTTTAATTCATTATTTACCTCTTTCTCACCTTCCCCCATTCCGATGGAGTATAAACATACTTTGTGTGTTCTTTATTTCATTCACAAAAATTGATTAATTAATTCATCATCCTCAAAAATTCTTAAAATAAACTATTCTATCCATATCATGAGATCTATTGTGATAGAGTTAATCATAACTATTCATTGTTTATTACATTGAGCATGTAACTCGTGGACGTATGAATCATTATAGGAACATACCCACAATGTAAATATGGGCCTAAACCCTTTCAGTCGAAGAATGATGACCATAAAGTATGTACATCATTTCATGGAGGTGTTTCATGTTGTGAAATGCATTTTTATCCCATTCATCACATTTGTTTTTTACTATTTGGTTCAATATGAATATCCTCAATAGAAAAATCCATATGGTCCATGATTTTTTACCATAAAATTCTAGTATCTCAATGGTCATTGAATAATGAGCATGGACTATTTTCAAAACTTCAGTCAAAGGTATATGAACTGAAACTACAAAAACTAATAATTTACATTGCATTATGTTAAATTATAGGACAATATCCTAGTCAAGTGATGTTAAATTATGTGTCACCTTGGGTCCAAGATTCATGACTCTAAACTGGTGGAAACCATTTTCTACTAGTTTCACAATGTTATATTACTCATCTAAAAACCCCAGCATAAAATTTTATACTATAGACTATAATTAAAATACATTCTGAAGAGTATATATGACACCATTTTCATTGTTGATCTCCTACCATATTGCCTTATAGAACAATGTGTGTCTTGATTCCCATTTCATAGGAGACATATTGATCTATCAACCCCTTATATCAATACTAATAACTTTTTCACTATCCATGTGACACTATATTTACCAGAAATCATCCCCGGAGGTAATTATTCAATGAGGTTTCTTTAGTACTCACCAACAAAACCAAATCAATGTCACTAATGTAATAAGAATCCTTAACATAAATTGTGCACAACTCACCCCATGATTTATGTCAACTGTAGGGATTCCTTATTCCTCTATTCATGCATGGTTTAAATTCACTAATGACATAGAATACTTTCTGGATGACTTCCCCTCTATGGTCATAGTATCACAACCTAAGAAGTCACATCACATATCCCAGTCACACGATATTATAATTTATGATGACCAATCCAAACCATATAATGTTAAATTGTGTGTATAACATCTGTATCTCATGACATTAAAATATGTTGTCTACGTACTTGTCTCATTATGTATAACATTATGATTCTTTTTCTCTCAAATTAGATGATCTTCTATATCGATTTCATTTATCTATTATATCATGTTGTTGAAATATGTGAGGTTTGATTCCTAGTTCCATGGGATAGGTAGAGGCACTCAGATCCCATATCCTCTGTCCACCCTAACCAATGATATATTTTTGGGGACTCTCTTTGAGAATGAATGTGACTCTCTCTTGATAATATAGCTCTTTTTTTGTGATGAGATGCACAATTTCATAGAACCTAGAGTGTTGAATTCCACCTGAACACATTTCAAATTCCTCTATACTCTTCAATACTTCCTGGATTTGGATCCTCATGATCCTCCAAATCCAAATGGGCTCCCATAATAGTAATATTTAATGGCCAAAATATCTAACACCTCTTCCTAGTACATTTATTAATGCATCTCCATTAATAGATGAAATTTCCCAAATATTTAACATGGTCAACAATCAATCCTATATTTGTTAACACTATCCTTTAATAGTGAGGTTTTGGAAGTTGTGTATAGAACATGGCCATCATTCATTCCATATCCATTGGCCACCATTATTTTATGGTTTATATCATGGAAGTATTCTTTTACTTATCTCTCATCAAAACTTGTTTTGGTGGAATTTTAACTCCCTTGGTGTTACCCCTCCATTCTTTCACACACATTGATTGAACAAGTCTTCACAATTGGGACCCCCTTGAACTAATTTATCTTATATTTTGTTTTTTACCCCCATGTGCAAATGGAGTCTCTGAAAATTCCTTATTTTATACAACAAGAATGTGTATATTCGGATTTTAAATTTGGGTAGGGCCCTCCCTGCATGGTTGAGACCCACCATGCTCCTACACTGTCCATGAATCATGACATAAAATGTTTGAAACTTTTTTCAGGAGATTGTTTATAGTGTAAGGCCACTTTATCTATATATCTAGGCCAGGTTAGTACTCCCTCATATTCTACATAAACATCATCATAATCCCCAATTTTATTCAACACATCAGGAACATTAACTATATTCAATTGTATGTATCTTGTGTGAATAGAATGTGGTGGCTCGTAAAATAATTCCCTCTTTATTGCACCAACATTTGTGAGGACACACCTTTTGGTGTTGTTATCATACCACACTACCTCTTAGAACTACGTGTGGATTATTTCCCAAATTAATGGGATACATAGTGATTCCTTGTTCTCCTATGTTAGGACAATACAAAAACATCCTCATAAATATTGCCTTCTTATTGGAATTACTTCGTCCACATTAAGTGTTGGTTCCTCTTTTAACACAACATAAGTATGGCATAGAAATGGAAATGGTCTAAGAATTTTGACCACAAACTTTGATAAAAATTGTTTTCCACTGGGCCCCACTTGTACTCCTTTTCACATTTGGTATATAATACAATATCAACCACACAAGTTTCTCCACAGAGTTCAGTCCCCATGACCTTAAAAAAACAACACCCCATTCTAGTCAATATATTCTGACCCTAAACTATGCTCTCCAATATAAAGTGTGTGTATTATATATTAGGCCACTAGTAACCTCTACTAACATCATTTTATATTACCTTTTTTTCAATTTATGGTTCCTCATGAAAATTATGGTCCGACTGGAAGGACTATAAACTACATAAAAAAGAGGCTAAAATTAATATTCGATTGAAACCTATAAAGGGAATCCAAAAAAGTTTATTCTTACACCCTTTTAGTTTTCCCCAAGACTAGAAAAAATGTAAAGGCTCATACAGAAAAGGTACAAGTCCAGTGAAACTTTTCACTGGGCCCTTGAAAAAACATTAATGTACTCACCGAAACAACTGATTCTAGAAAAATGAGATCCAATAATTACTATATTTGTTACTCCTAAAGAAGGTCCTCTATGAGACACCATCCAATGAGATCTTCTTTTATGTATCCCATTATTCTAATTGGGTGGAATTTACTCACTTCATTTCAAGCATCACATAAATGTGATGCTAAAAAATAGGACACACACCCTAGTTAAATGATATTAAATTGTATGATTCACTATACAAAGAATATGATTTAAAAAAAACATTCAAAAACCTCACAACAAGATGTTAAATTGCATTCTACTCAGCCTCATTGCATGAAATAAAATTTAAATTTTTTAGGACCCTTTGGAGAATATTATTCCCCACTTTTTGGTGTTTTCACCTTTAGAACACTTAAATTCCCTGTCCATCACTTAATAAAAAGAAACCCCCTAGGTGTTGAGTTTGACCCACGATTAGCATGATATACCCCCTCAATATTCATAGGTACATAATATTGTAATTCACAAATTAATGAAATCCATGCAAACATTTTCACAATTCAACCCCATACATAGTGACTTTCTAGACATGGATCCCCATAAACATCTACAAATGACTAATCTCCCCTAATGGTGATGGTGTCTAGAAAAACTATCTTACCTCATTTCCTTGGTTTATGCCATAAAAATATTATGATAAAAATTTGATGTGTCCCATGTTTCAAACATAGTATGCAGTAGACTCTAATTTGTATGTCCACAATATTTGAAGTGTGATGGTGGTACATGAATTTCAAACATGACCAATAGTCATCCTCAATTATCCTGTTAGTTAACTTTTCATTCAAAATACTAGACCTCTCAATTAACATCATCAATTTTCCACTTTTTTGTGTAGAATAAAACACCCATGACATTACATCACTCTTAAAGTCATAGAGGATTGGAAAAATATATAGCTATGTAGAGTACTTATATCTAACCATTGTATTCTTAGTTTGGACACTCCAATGGTCGATAATGTTTTTTGACCTTAGCCCTTAATATTTTTTTTCTAAAATTGTCCTAAAAAAAATTTTCCTCTTATTTATCTATGGCTTCTCACATAGGGAATGAATCCTATTGGATTGTGATATATGATCAGATTCATTGATAGTATGATGAATATAAAATAAAAATAATACACTATAATTTGTGGCCAAAGATTAGTTTTATTTCATGAAAAAAATAAGTTTGGATACTCATACTTTGGACCCTATATTTTATTTCAAAAAAAATACGAAAAAACAAGACATTAAATCACAAATTGGGTGAGAGAACCATAAAACATGGATATCCTTTACCCGGTGTCCTCAAGAGTTTACGGACATCTTTTAAGAGCTATCCTCTCTTTTTCAGTTATAGGGTTAAATTCACCAATCATGATTTTCACCCAAACTTGTTTGGTCCTATACTTAGCTTCCAAGGTTGCTTCTCCCATTATCTCAACATTAGTATTGGCCAAATATACCCTTAGATAGATAATGGTATATTACTTGGAAATTATGGTATTATATTGAAATTTTTCTTCTTCCTCCACCTGATTGAGTTCTTATTCGACATCATGAAGTTAGTTATTTCCTTCTATTGTACTATCATACTGGCCAAAATCAAATTCTTCAAATTATTATTTAATTGGATTGGAAAAGATTCACAAGGCTATCACATGAAGTGTGTGATAGTCTACAACACTCATTCCGAAATTAACCAACCAATGGGTATGGTATCCCATCTGACCAATTAGGTCAACCCATGTGGTGTGTGTGATGTAACTCCAAACACTCCTATCTTCCTTGTGTTTGACCACCCAATTCTTCCCTATGATACAAAATCTTGACTACTGAAGTTATTTATCTAGAGGAAGATTAAAATCTATGAATTTTTTTAGCGCATTAGTAATATGATCCTCCTCAGGAACCATTTTAGATGGAATAATTTCTATATCGAGTGGTTGATCAACTTTACTAGACCCTTAACCAAAAGTGACTCTCTCTGCCATCAGGCCTCAACAAATTTTAAGACGAATTAATTGGAAAGAAAGTTTAGTACTCCTAAATTAGGTTTATTTATCCATAAATGGTCAACCCCTCCATGCTTGATCAGATCGTCAGGACGATCAATATAAAATCAGTCCCTCGAGCACATTTTACTTCTAGGATGATTCCTCAAGTAGCCTCACAAACAAAAGAGTTGTGATCAGCATAATATAAAGAATCAAACTAGATAAAATTATCCCATTAATTAATAATATTATATAACATTATGGAATAAATTATTTCTATTGAAATTACCCATTTGAAAACATCATTGAGGGTAGATTCCACCATGACTATCATTTCCAAAACCGTTTTTTGAAGTATGGCCCACCACCAAAAACCTCTCCATACCAGTAGGCACCTCCAAAACCACCAAGAAGTACTCAAACACCATCTACCAAAGATATATATAAGTTAAATTGTCAGTTAATTATGGAATGTTTGTGAAATATTAAATGAAATTAACAAAATAGAAGAAGTTGAAATTTGGAGTTTACCTCATGGATGAATAGGGACACTGGTGACTTTCCATTATTGCTGAACATACCTATTTTTAGAGAGATAAAACACAATATTTATAGAGAGATACCCCACATAGATGAATCATAGGTTGTGATAACATGGATAATCCTCCAAAATATCTTATGTGTCATACTTTTCAACTATGTCTTTAGGATTGGACTCTGAATTGGCCTGATTAGTACCCTCGGAGGCAATCTTACCACCCTCAATGGAGGCCTATTGTCCATCTCATGATGATTTATACATAGATTGAAAGAATAAATTCAAAATTTTTAATGGAAGGTAAGGCCCAATTATGTCATCAAACTACTGACTTGGAATATTACCTCAGCAATTAGATCCTCAGTAAGGTCATTTTTCTGAGGGGTGACTTCCCCACTCTCTTGAGATTTCACTTTCTCAAAGAAAGAGCCCCTTGATTCCTTAAAAATCAAATATTGAATATTCAGATCATGGTCTGATTTTTCCAAGGATAATGATTTTTTAGTTTTCATATTTTTTAGATCCCCACCGAGCATAACCCACCCTAAAGTAGTGAAATGACGACTTTCCCCACACCACCAAGTCCGTGAATTACACTAATAAATATTTAGACCACTAATGGATTTCTACTCTGGTGGTGATCCATGAAATTCAAATTAACTCTATCTTGATCTAATATTGGGTGATCCTCCACCACATCTACTGTAGAGTTTGGGATAGTCTCAACGTTTCCAAAGACACTAAAAGAGTGTGATGGATGTCATAATTGGATTCCAGTGCTACATTGAATAAATTATTTCCTAGAACCTCATTCAAAATTCTTAATCTAGAAAAGATATACCTACCTACTCCTGCATCCACTTTGGCCACTTCCCCATTTGTTAGATGCATCTGAATATTCTAGAAAATTGAGATGTGGTGTATGGTTCTCTTTAGATGTTGCAGTCAATTAGTGTGACCAACAACCCACCATGAAAATATTTCAAGTACACCCACTCATATAGAGTCCACTATAGTTTATAAATCATTTATTTTTATTGGGTGGTGGAGGGGTGGATAATAAAATTTCCATGGTTTCATAATTTGGATGGAACAATAGATTCACTGAGCACCACCAATAATACCATAAAAATGTTGAGGATAGCTAGATTGAAAAAAATATTCATGGGGGGAGTGGGTAATAAAATTTTAAACATCCTACCCCTATAATTGAAATTTGATCCTCCATCTAGAAATAGGAATATGAGAAAAATGAACTTTGGAATGTTCGCCTAGAGTAACAACCATGCTAGATGAATGAATTAGATAAAACTAGGACTCCTAGTTTGACCTGTTTTATAGAATTCATGATCTTCACCATCACTAGGATCCCAGTCTATTGGGCCACAATTGTTTCCCTGACCAGTAGTGTCCACCCATTCAAAAATTATTCTAGGAATGTGACATACCCAACTTTTTGGTTCCAATATGCCATGTTGTGGCCCCACTCATCATATCGACCATTATCTAGAAACAACCAATAATCCCCCAAACTTTTCATTTTCTCCATACAAGGAATTTTTTTTAGCCATTAATATTTTCTAATAGAAAAAAATTCTATTCATTTGTTGAAGGTAATGTTCTGGTGTAAGGGTGGGTGATGTTTTAGGTCCACTACTTGTTATTACAATAGAATATTTTTAGCTACAAATTTCTAGTCCATGTACAACCTAAGAATTTTGTGATGGGAATAATTAATAATACTAAAATACCATTAGGGTGATCCCACCAATGTGGATAAATTCCCATAGTCCAATCCACACCTCCTCAAGGGGAAATTAGAATTTGATCGTGTTTAGGAACAAACAACTAAGGAGATCCAAAAATAGATCTGATTGGTGGTAGATGTGATATTAGGATGTAAACACTACCTAGTCTATTATAATATAATCTAAATTTGACTCATAAAAATTACATGAATTTCATCAAAATTAAACCCACACGCATTCATCAGTATAGTTCCCCAAACTACAAATCCTAACCCTCATACCACCCCACCAATTTGATTGAAATACTATCTTAGACGATGCTTGCATAGTTGGTGGGAAAATTTGATTCTTCTAGATTCTAATCAGTTATTTTCCTCACAATACTATTAATGGGAATAAATAATAGTCAAACCAATCTCCCTGAGTGAGTGTCCTTAAGAAATGATGTTCTAATACTAAATATTTTCTAAATGTGAGAACTAGAACCTCAATATATTCGTTTTCATAGACTAAATGGACATGTCATTAAGAAGTCAAAAACTGTAGATATGTTACATATTACAATGAATATATCCTAAATATGAAAATATAATCATGTTTATTAGATTCTAATACCCTGATACAACACTCATAGCTTGAGTTATATGGGTTCTTAGGCATTTTTCAACTCTTAGAAGTAAAAAATCATAGTTTTTGTGTCTTGGTCAACCATTTATGTTAAATTTAAAAGGTTTATATAACATCACTGAAATAACACTCTCGGGTTCAGTGCTAATAAAATAAGAATTACATTTCTCACATTTCTAACAAATAAGGTGACCCGATTTTATCCACAAAAAACAAACAAAATAAAAAGGAAATATTGGATAACTTACATTATTAATGACTTTTTAGGATTAGAGTTTTAGAGAATTATGAAAAGCTCATACATAAATAATACACATGTGTTTAAATGATAATTTCTCTAGAATAACACATAATTTGTTATTCCAGATAATTTCATCGTCATCATTCATATGAAACCCTTATAAACAAAATTTATTTAACATCATTATTGTTAACCTAGGAAAATTGAATCATAATAAGGGTGAGATCAACTAATCAACATGGTTAAAAATAATCATTTATAATTTAATTTCATTTGTGAGACTAAGATGATCATAAGGGTATATTTATATAATCAATGTTCATGATTATAACATAGTAATATTCATACCCATCAATACCTAGATTATCACGCATAGAAATAAGGAAAAATGATTTAAAAAAGGTCAGGGTCATCAAAAAAAATATTCATGGGCCATATTATGTCAATATTAACAAGAATAATTAAAATCCAATAGAAATCATAAATAAATAGTATTGATATATTGGAACGTTATATTCATATCACTCTTACAAATGGAATTAAATTATGTCAATATTCATTTATAGATTACCCAGTGCATTGGTGGGCTATCATGAACCCCCATATTCTGTTTACATTGGAACCACCGATCCTTTTTTTATCATGGAACATCCCATCATTTTTGAATAACATAACCAACCATCCTTGATTTATAATGAAACCACCCACTATCATTTATAATGTCAGTGAACCATATCATATAAAAAGTACATAGAAAATTTATTTCAACTTTTATTTTATTCAGAACCTGATTAAACCATATAAAATAAATGGGTTCCATAAAATTCAATTTATATCATTATTAACCTATATAAAATAAATGGTTCCCATGAAAATATATTTCAAATAATCATAATCCATCTGGATAAATAATGATAATGATATCATTACAAAATACCCCCACTGGAGCATTATGAACAACAATGGGTTTTGAAAATTATAAATTTAAATACCGTTAAAACATAATTTTATAGGAAAATAATTTTTTTCATTTTGAGTAACATAAAAGGATTTCATATTATTTGGATAATAATTTTGGAAGATCATTTGGAAAATTTTCATTAGAAAAATACAATTTTCATTTTGAAAATATTTATTTTAAATAAAAAACTTTTCAAAATAGTAATGAAATAATTATCATTCATAATATACTTTGAAATATAAAATTGATGCTTTAAAATATTGATTGGTTAGGGAATGAGAAAATTATATTTATGATGACTTTGTTAAAACATATATTCTATTCACATTTTTAGAAAATGTCAAAATGTGTCTAATTCAGAAAATGAATAGAATTTTCCTTTTAAAACCATTTGGATTTGTTGGATTATGGGAAAAAATATATTAAACATTGATAGAAAAAAATTTGAAAATATTTTTTAGAAAACATGGATTTGGAAAAAATATAATTAAATAACAAAGAGAGAAACGAAGTCATATTTTAGTAAAACAAATTCTTGAATAATTTCTATAACAAAAGAGAGGAAAAGTGCACTATTGAAAAATATTTCATGAATTAGAAGAGGACACTAAAATAATTTTTTTATTATACAATGGTCAAATAATTTCCATCAATATAAATTCATGTATAAACAATACTATTTAAAATAGAAGATTGTAACATAAAAACTTTTCCAATTTGGTACTATTAAATAACATGTTCCATGAAAGTTGAAATTAAAATAAAATATTTAATATGATGAAAATAATTATTTTTATTATATAACATGTAAAAGTGAAAATATATATATCTCATTAAATAATATAAGTTTATAACATAACATATGTACCAAGGATGATAATTTGAGATGGAAAACCTCTAAAAATGATCATAATGTTGAAGGGTGAATTAAACAAGGAATGGGCAATGTTTATCTAGTGTAAATACAAATAAAGTAATTGGAAATAAAATATAATATATTGAAAATTTATTAGAAATATAATCTCATAATGTTAATGACAATGAATAAGTAATATAACTCAATGAAAGGAAATTGAGTTATGAGATTTTTTTTACCATTGATAACTTCTTAAATAAAATACCCCATGATTAAATAGATCCAATTGAAACTTAAAATAAAACTATGTACAAATGATATTTCTTTTTTCATGTATAATTGGCAGTATATACAGGACACAATAAAAAATTTATTAATATGGAATATGTCACATAGAAATGAAAAGTGATATGAGAAAACTCTTACCTCCGGTATAACTTTCTTTGTACGTGTTCGAACATCCTATAATATAATAATATATTTTTTTATTTATTAATAACCTATTACACTATTAATACCTAATAAATAAATAACTTTTTTATTAATCTTTAATTATATATTTAAATATATAATCAGTTAATACCATGTTTGGTGTTTTGAGGAAGTTCAGTTCATTGTTTCAAAATGGCTTCGTTGTGTCGACTATAGAGAAAGAGGCCATTTAGTTAATATAAAAATAATTTTAATAAACAATTAATTATTATATTTATTTGTAAAATTTAATTTTAAAAATAATCATTAAATGTGGTTGTGAAAAGTAAACAACACTACGATCATTGAGCTAGTAGGCCCCACATACACATGGGTAACATTTCAGTTCTTCAATGATCATAATGGAAAAAGGGATGTATTAATTTTTATATACATATAGAACATAATATAAAAAATAATATATTATTTATTTATTTATACTTAAATATATATATATATATATTATCCAAGTCATTTAGTTATTAAATGTGATTCACATTGCCTCATAGAGGTAGTAGTCTACACATACACACGAACGCCATTATCATTTTTAGTATAATTATGAAAATAATGTATTATCATTCAATATTGATTAATAAGAAATTAATATAAAAATTATTTCATTTATACCACATATATTCATTAAATTTATCTTTATTATCTTTTTTATAATGTGTTAGTGTGTGATGAATCTCATCGCTTTTCGAGGTGGTAGTCTGTCGTACACACGAGCGACATTATCATATCCCCCTCATAATAGAATATAAGAATGTATATGTTATAAAAAATCTAAAATAGAATAAATATTTATAAAATATCATATTTATTTTTTAAATAAATCATTATACTTATTCTTCATAGGGGATGAAAGAATATTAATGAAATTGGTTCATGGGGTAGTAGTTTGGCGTACATGTGAATGTCGATTTTTTATCCAATTTGGTGGATGATGAGGTTGATTTAGGTTCAAAAATTAATATAACAACATATCAATATATTATATATAGTGGTGTTATTATTTTATTAAATATGTATGCATATATTAAAGATGTGGTATATCAAATAAAAAAACCGCTTTGTTAAGAACGATATCTCTTCTTCGAACAACCTTGTTATGTAACAGACAAAAGCCGTATTATGATTGATTTATGATAAAAGAAACTTATCTAGGATCTGGGGAGTGAAACAGAGAAATAAATTTGGAATTATTTTTCTTGGAAAACTATATTTTATGTTTTTAAGAGGAGAGAATAGTGTGTGGCCTTTTATATGAGGGGTGAGTGGCACACAGGTAATTTTAAAAAATAAAAAGGTCTTCCCACATTGCTCACATTCAAAATGATCCAAAATGGACCATTATCACCCATTAGAAATTATATGTTTGAAATATGGTTATAAAATATATTTTATGTAGTTTCTTAAGTCATTTTAAACCTAATCAATTTATTTTAAACCTTGGTAAACCTGTTTTCACCTTAAACATAATAAATTATTTTTTTATTTTCACTATTAATTATAGTAAAACATTATGTGAAACTTATTAAATAATATAAATTATTATTATTGAAAATATTCAACCAACTTTAACAAATTAAATTCATAAAATTAGAAATATTTAATTAAAAATAAAATCCATAGACGTAAAAAATCGGATTTTTAAGAAATGAATTATTTTAGTAAAAGATGATTTTATGATAATACTATGAATAATAATTATTATTTTATGAATAAAAATTAGTATTTATTAAAATATAATCTATAATTTTCATTTAAATTATTCGTCATTATGGGTTTTTTAAATAATTAAAATGGAATAACATTATATACTTTAAAATAGTTTTCAGTACAATCCCTTTTTTTTAAAAAAATATACTTGTAAAAATATATAAAAATATATTTGATTTTAATATAATAATATGGATTAAATATATCATAAAAAATATTATATCATATTAAAACATATTCAAAACAAGTATGTACTTTTAAATTACATAATTCATTGAACAAAAATCATAGTATTATAAAAATCGTTATTTTTCATTATTCATCAAAAAATAAATATATCCCAAAAAATCCCAATAACTCAGCTCTTTTAATTTCCATATTAGTATTTTTAAATTGAGATTAATTTTATCAAATAAAATTTGTAACATTTCAAAAAATAAATTATAATATTTTCTCATAAGAACCAATAAAAATAATTTTTGAAGAAAACATAATTTTAATGAATAAAATTTCTTTACAAAAAACCGATTGAATATTTTCTGAGAACTTATAAATAATTTATATTTAGTAGGAAAATTATATATATATATATATATTAAATTAGTTAATACTATTCATACCTATAAATTTAACTGCTAGGTTATACCGTATATATATGTCGTTGGTCGTTTAAGCTTAGTGTTGTGTGTTGAAGATGCTATTGAAAAAAATGCCCTTAGTTTAAAATTAGGGTGTTATATCCTATCCCACTTAATAAATTGAATCCTCACAATGGGAAATTTAACTTTGTAATAAATGTTTTTTAATTTGGAAAAAAATATTTGTTTTTAACCGACATCATAAAATGTGTTATTAATAAATCCTCTTGATAAGAAAGAAAATGAAAAATGAGGGCCATTTGAAAAAGACATTATTTGTTTAAAAATGTGATAAAATATGTGGGAAGTGAAGATTTGGTCCTGGTAGAAATTCATAAATTCAAAATAATGATGGATAGTGAAAAATATTGTTGTTCAAATAAAATTTAATGATCACAAGAATGTGAACAACCATTAACCAAAGAGGTGTGAAAGAAGTAATTAAAATCACTAGAAATTATGGTAATATGATAAGTATTTTTACACGATCCATTTACTATAGATTAGAAATTCCTGGCCATATATACTATGTAAATAAATTAAATAAACTTACTTGATAAGTCGAAATTTATTATTGTAATAAATTTCAACCACAATGTAACATTTTTCTCTAAGTGTTGAGTATTAAAGATAAAATTTTCATGGCTGAAGCACTAAAATCCAATTTCTAGGGACCAAACAACTATCAAAGGGATAATAAATACATTCAACGTGTATTCAGAAATTAATACAAACCAAAATGGGTATCACATTGTCTGATAATTAACAATATTAATAAACCCTCATATGATGGAATAATACTTTAATATCCAAAATGTAACAACAATACAAAAAGTTAAAAATAAATCATTCTATATACAGATTATCCAATATTAAAAAACCTCAATATCCTCAACATTAAATACTGATTTATCTTCAATATTTATATCATATGTTTAATCATACAACATAAAAAATAGAGTGATCTTCAACTAAAATTACATTAATAACTTAGTCACTAAATTAATTTTAAATACTATTGTTTTCCATATGATAATACTTATGCTCCCAAAATTAACTCAATATATAAGATCATATAAACTCTAAAGGTTATCAATACATTAAAACTTATATCCAAACAATGTAACAAAATTATTCACCTTCAACGGAACCCTTACACATAATGCATCCCTAAAAATAGTCTCCTAAAGTATTATTAATCATGTTAAGATATCATCACATAAAACCTAAAATGGGGTGTCTAAGACCATTGATCTTATGATCAACCATAATCCTATAGAGATCTGATAATATCCATAAATCGTATGAAAAACACACTTGAAAATAGCTTAATATCCAAATTTATCTAAACCCCCTTTGATACGATTTTGATCTCGAAACAATATCAGGTTTGAATGATATTTTTTTATTCTCGTGGAACAACACTTCACACCAGACAAAAATTTCCATATCCTTTATATTATGTTACAATGGGATATATTCGTGGAACTAGAAACAACCAAAATTTCAATCATTAGATATGTTTCATGAAATTTCTTTCCAAAGTATGACATTCATAGGGTAATTTCTCTAAAAAATAATAGGGTCTCACATTGATCATGAGAATGGGAGGCTAGGCTCATCACACATTTTTTGGGGGTAATTATATCATACTCTATGTCTCCCATATATATTTAAGTCATATTTGTGAATCCTTTATTTAATCCCAAATATTGAATGATCCGCCCTTATATTTAACCATTAATTGTTAGCATGTATTCGGGTTAGAATTATATGTATTCATATGACGTTCTTCATTAATTGTATTGTTTTTATATGGATAAAATATTCTCAAGTTTTTATTATTATTATGATGTTAGTTTTAACCCACATAGTGGGAGAAAACAGGAATTTATCATCATTCAGTAAGATGAGAGTTGTTTTTTTCATGATTGGGCCCAAGAGATGGGATTCCTATGTATCCTCATGGACGGAATCAGAACTAATGTAGTTTAGTGCCAATTAATGGGATACATCTTACATTTTAAGGTCGTGTGATGAGGAAAAAATAAAGAAGTTTAACATAGTGTGGAATGTATTTATACGAGAAATCTTCCAAGTCAAGAAAGGTGTGGCAACCACATTGATGTGTCACGAGGTACCTCAAAGGGATGTTTCCTCCCAGGTTGGATATGGAACTACTCATGATACATCCCACAGAAAATTATGGTTAGTTTAGGATACTAGTTTTGGAACTCAAGGAGGCCTACTATGTCTCCCACTTGGATGGGAATCTAATCCAATGTAGTTCAAAACTATTGGGGAATAAACCTATAGTGGAGGATCATGTGGATATTGGATCGCCCATATGTTGTGATATCTACTAAACTAATAGTAAAAATCAGTCATTATCATATTAGGAGAATATATAAAGTTGAAGATCTAGAAATCCATATAATATCCTTCATTTAATGGTGGATAAGGGAATAGATATATCATATGATAAATAATAAGGAATTTCTCCAAGAGGTATGACCTAAGAAAGATCCACCCTTACTCCTCTTTCGACAGATGGAAGTCGGGACAAGGGAGGTACTATGGATGAAAAATATCATTACATGGCTCAAGGAGAAACATTTCACCATGCCTATAGTAGGGATAATCATTACCATAAGAATTTATTATCAAAAACCTATGAGGACCCACTTTGTAGTTTTCTTAATAGTAGTACCTCATTTAAAATGGGAATGTAAGATCCAGAGGACACACTATTGTTCCTTGTACTCTGATCACACACATCTAGAAGCTTTAAGGTGGTATTATTAGATGAAATTATCCGGGAGTTTAAAAAGGTTCCATACAGGGCCAAACAGTTCACTGGAGAGTTTGATAGAGTGAGTTGTTTTGACAGTTTTCAAAGGGGTTAATGTAAGGCAAAACACTACGTAGAAGTGTCCATCCAATGTATGACAGTTCTCAGATGGGCCAAGTTAAGGTTGAACACTACGTGGAGGGGTCCATTATGCATATAACATTCCATATAGGACATAAGTTCGAGAAAACTCCTTCTTCTTTGTTTTTGATGAGAGAGAATGTGGTTATCCAAGGTAAATCTCTGGCGATGTGTTCTTATGCAAGAGGCCTCTATTTAAAGGCCATTAGGTGAGTTAAATTCATTACTTTATGAAACATGGTAAGTCATTACCTGTTGAGATCACTTTCATGGGATTTTTCTCCCATTTCATCAATTTATAGCATCCATACATATATGGGATTGTTATTGTGGTATGGATGTAACCCTCTTACCAGGATGGTCGAAAGCTATAAAAAAACATCCACCCTTGGGGATTCTTTGTCTATGGGTGACCTGAATATATGCTTCACCCCACCAAAAAAATATCATTTGTGGGGGACTGAAAAATAATACACAACCAAAAAATGAAAGATCATTTTTTGGTGGACCAATGAAGACATGTCACCCCTTATAAAATGTTCAATTTTTGGGGATGCCATTTGAAGTAGGAGACATGTGGTGTGGTGACCGGAATAGCAGGCACAATACACAGAAAAGATATATTATTTGAATCTCCTCATACATCAATGATTTAATAAATGAAAATTTATTTTATTAATTTATTATATATATTGAAAATGCATAAAATTCTTATGATATTGGAGGCAAAATTTTCTAGATCCGACAAATTCTCCCCATCAGAATGGGATCCAATCTACATAAATAAGATAGTGTTTTGAGGAAGAAGTCTGTAACAACCCAAAATTATAATATAAGAATTTTTTTTGATAACATAGGTGACAATTAAATTTTAATTTATATTTATTTAGAAAATCAGTAAATTTATCTTGAGTTACATGTAACATTGATATTTTCCTTACGTGAAACACAAAATTTTTATTTTAAACCAAATGTGAAATATTATCATTTAATTTAATAGTTATTGCCATGAAGTTGGAATGGAGGGTATGAATAAGAATTACTATGTAATTAAAATTTATAGTTTATACAAATTTATTAGTTATCTATTGGTTCAAAATAAAATAATAATGATTTAAAATTAAAAGTTTTTTTTGAAAACTTTATTTTTCTAATAGGAAGTATATTATACATGGCACATAAAATATAAAATTAAATTTTTACAATTTGAAAAAAAATTATGAAAAATAATATTCATTTTTTTAATCATAATAAAAAAATTATATTAGGTTAATTTTTTTTATTTTTGAAAATGTTCCATTTTTGAAGAATAGTGAAAAATTATGATTTTTAATTAAAAAACTTATTTAATTAAATAAATCCTAAAGGTAAATTATATTTTTAATTAGTTTTAATATAAAATATGTTCAATATTTTATCAATTAATACAATTTAGTTCAAGGAAATCAATTTTATATTGAATTTTGATATAAAATTTTTGAATACTTTTCAACATTCTCACTTTAATGACCGAATTTATTATCACGTATAAGGGACTAATTTTAAATAAAAAATTTCAACATCTGTTTTTTAAATTTGGAAAATAGATTTCATATTTAGAATCCAAATAATTAATAATGTATATTAATGATAGAATTCATTTTTGACCAATGTGAATAGTGAAAATAGTAATAATTAATTATCAAGGTAAATATATAAATTGGTTTATGAGAGGTTAAAATAAAATAATAAGGGTGACAATGACATATAAAATTGTCCAAAAAATATATTATCAAAACATTAAGATCATTACACCTCTATGTTTTGACTACTGGTCCATTTAATATTCCGTTGAGCCATGAAAGACATGGGAGCACTTAATACATTTCAAAAACACCTTGTGTTTCCTCTTCCCCACTTATATTAGGATACCCACTCTCATCACTCATTCAAACATTAATACATTTCTTGGTTATGAAATTACCTTCCAAACTCAATTCCCAACTTTTAGAACATCAAACTATAAGCCTTAGTTTGGGAATAAATTCTACTTATAAAGGATTTAGTGCATAACAAATGAGGATACCTGAAGAAGATGTAACATTATTCAATGAGAATTTTAATTTTACTTATTTTTCCACCTCATTAAATTTGTAATTAAAAATTGATTATATAATAAAATAAGTATTTTAAATATATTTTTATATTTTTAAAATATGTAAATTACCTAAAACCATATTCACTTCCATCAAATAAGTTATGAAATCATCATTCATGTGTACAATGTGCTACCACCTCACTAACCATATTGATCATTTTTTTTATTTCTGCATCCCAATGTTGGGTATGATGATGGATATAAAGTAAATGTAAAATATATACAAAATATTTATAAATATGGATTCTATATATCATATATAAATTTTTAACTTATATTCTATAGTAGATAAGATGACGTCACTCGTCTGTACGACAGACTGCCCCCTCACGAAGCAATTTGATTCATCTTCCACTAATGCTACACATGAAACATGATAAATTTAATGTTATTGATTTTGTATGATATAAATGAAATAATTATTACATTATGAAAATATTTTTCATTTCAAAAATATAATATATATAAATTACTTTCTTTCTTCTCCACACCCATAATGATGATCACATTGTTCCTGTGCATATGGAAAAACACCTTCTAGTAGCGATGAGACTCTATTTTCATAACCAAAAAACATGGATGATTTATATAATAAAAAAGTAGGATTTATATGATATTATTATAATTATTTGAAGTTAAAATATCACTTACATCCTTTTTGTAATGATCATTTGAAAATAGAAACATTACTTATCTGTACATGTGACATACCATCTCTATGATCAAAAAGTACATCATTTCTCAAAACCATATATCCTAATTGGTCTTAAAAAATAACATATTGAGAAAAATGATAATTATTTCTTGGTAATTATTCTTTATATAATGATATTATTTTACATGTGTCAGAACACTATTTTTAATTACAAAACACACATAAAAAACAAGCCAATTAACACGAGAAACAATCAAAATAAATAAATAATATTAATAATCATGTAAGAAGATATCATTAAAAAATAATTAAATGATATTATAAATATTAATATTTTTCTATAAAACCTTAATAACTTGTGCAAAACCACTATAAATGGAGATGATGGGGTTTCAATAAAAAGGATGTAAAATGTTATAGATTTCATCTCAATCTTATATCCATGAGAAAATTGTAATGTTACGAACCCACATTATTTTTTATGGTGTATATAGTTCCCCTTTAAAATGTAACATCATGATTCATTAGTTATTAATGTAATATTTCATTCCAATTTTAATTATTACAATTAATGGTATTTTACTAAATAGTCTACCAGTGGTAAATATTTTTATAACTCAATTTCATTTCAGTGGGTTATATTACTTCCACATAAAAATTAACAATATTATATTTTGTTTATAATGAAATATAATTATCTTATATAGAATTAAAACATGTTTCAATTGGATTTAAAATTGATTCACATAATAATATTTTTCTTTAAAAATATTCACTACAATGTTATGATCATTGTGAGAGATTATTTTACAATCTCATTCTAATCAAGATTTTTTAATCTTGAAATTCTATAGAAGGAAATTATTTGTGTATTTATGAATAAAACTATTTTATTATATTATCCTCTTATTATTTATGAAAATTTCATGAAATATATCCATTTAGATTTTTACCGAAATCAATTGATAAAATGTTTTTAGGAAAATTTAAATTTATTTGACTCTTCAGTCAAAAATCTATTTTCTTCCAAAACAATGATTTCAAAAATTATTTCAAAAATTATTTTTAAAATTTTTAAAATTATTTATCCAAGTAATTTTCATCGATTCTAAATATTTAAAATTTGTTTTCATTTGTATCATTTTTAATTTTCAAAATATTGTTCATTTTTATTTTATGGAAAATGTGGAAGAAATATTTTTTTGAACAATGAAATATCCTAACATTTTACATTTAAAAAGGAATGTAATTTTTAAATTTTAATAAATTTATGGAATTTTCCACCATTATGACCATTTATATAATTAAATCTTATATAAAATGGTTATGAGTTTTTTAAAGGAATTTGATAATGTAATTTTAAAAGAAAATGGTTTTCAAAATGAAAGATATATTTTAAACAAGAGAGTTCTTATGGATATTTTAATGGTATTTCTACTCATTAATGAATAAAAGGATTTTTTCACACTCTAATGGTTATATGGTAATTCAAAAAATATTGTTCCTCTATATGGTTTATGATTATTTTGACTAAGGATATTATTGACATTCACTTGATTGTTTCAATTTTTTGTTGTTAACATCATTTTGAAACATTCAATTTTGTGTGATTAATAGAAATTAAATTTTACCAAAATATCCATATATTTATAATGGATATGATTATTTCATAAATCGTATGCCATTTTAACATATGGGTTTTACATTGAAATTTATATATTTTTTTGGGGAAATATTGAAAAATCTGTATTCTCTTCCCGATATGGATATTTTATGATAAGGAACATTGTTTTGGAATTAAAATGATTATTAGACATATGAGGAATGTTTTGGAAATGTAAGAAACAATTTGAGGACTGGTTATTGATATCCCACTTATGCATCAATTTTCTCATGAGAACAAATCAGTTGGAAAAATCTTATGGATTTTTAACTAGTAGTTTTAAACTATCTTGTGAGAGGTATTGACAGTAGTGGTATAGTTGGTAAACTGAATTGATTTGTACCCAGTATATGTTAAAATTTTTTGTGAATGTTCTAGCCAGTAATGGTATCATGTTCTTAGAAAAAATGACATTCTGTAATTAAACCTTCCCTTTATTAAAATTTTTTTTATTATTATCCGTGATATTTTCACCATCATATTATCTCTATATACATTTCAATCATAGTTTTTTGATTAAATGGAATCTCTTTTCAGTTATTTACCTTTACATATTTATTATTCCTTATCTAGGTATTTAAGAGGCATGTGTGTCAAGTAATATACTTTTCCATATTTATTATTATTATTGATTTTTGATAACTTCCATTGTACTAAACCCATAAGGATCATTTGAGCTCACACTTATTCATTTTCCATCGTTCAAGAATATATAATGGGTACTAGGAATGATATTAAAGTATATTCTAGAAGAAATAATGTTATTATTGAAAAAAATAATGTTGTAATTTGGGTATTAAATTGAAATATAAATGTTAGGTGTGTATATAGTTTATAAATATAAATAAACTTTTAGATCCTTCCAGATGCGATTCCTTGTATCTTATGCCAATGTAAAAATATAGACATGGTCACTGAGATACATGGGTCTAGGTCACTATAATGTATATCAGAGGAAGATTATTAGAAACACTATGAAATAGAGTTAAAAAAATATAGATCATGTAGGAATCATAACTCTGTGATTGAATTTGAGTATAAGTATAGAAGTACATCCTATAGTATTGTTAAGGGATATATTATGTTTTTTTAGAAATACATCCATTTTTGGAAACTAAATGTTGATGTAGTTTGAGTTAAGAGGTATATAGAAGTAATAACCCTGGAAAATGCACATTAGTCTTGACTCAAACATTACATAGAACAATGTATTACTCCCAACTACAAACCTATTTCGGAACTCCAAAGGGATATTCTTAGGATAATCAAATTTTCTTTATAACCCATTATGAAGGATGTGAATTGATAATGACAATAAATAACCATGGTTAAACCCTATTCTAAATTGGACTATTTTTAAATAAATGAATGAATCATTTATGTATTGAGATTAAAAAAATTAATTTTTTGAAGTATTATCCAAATATTATTTGGTTATATGAATTATAAAACATCTAATGATTGTGTTAAATTTAAAATATATATAGATATTCATTCACTTAAGATTTTATGATAACATAATGTGTTATGAGTTCAATAATAAAAAATTGGACAAATACTTAAATTCCCCCTTTCAGTTTATATTTCATGGGAGTCCACTAAGATTAAAAATATTTTAGATAAATTTATTGAATGTATATGTTTTAGCGAAAAATGTATTTGAGGATTAATGACTTTAATTTTTGTAGATGTAAATTTAATGGTATTGGTATCTATTAGGGTTATCAGGATCATTAATGACATTGTAATAATAGTCAACTAAGATTTTTAGAAATAAAAAAAAATAAATTGTATTGAAACCCATATTAAAAATTACATTTAATGTTTAATTTTATTTCAAGGATGTCCATCATATGTTTTGGAAATGTTATGAGAAATATATTAATATGGTTTTAGAATAAGAACAAGCTACATGCTTGGTGATAATCCATCATGTCTAGAAAGGCCAGTGGGCATGAACCCAAGATCAAATGATGAGAGGGGTTTAGAGCCTACCACGAGAGTACATTATGTCTTGGTTAAGGTGTCCTTTATTTTTGATAAATCAGTTTTAAAAATAATTATTAATGATTAACCAGGGGTATTAATTTTGAAATTTTGAGAATAATTTTTTTTGATGAATAAAATGATCTAACCTTATAGGTTTGGGAAAATATTTATAGATATATGGAAATAATTTTACACTTTTCAAGATCCTATGATATGTTAAAAGTGAATTTTAGTTCTTTAGGCCTAAAAATGTATTCATTATTTTACATTTATATCATTGAAGAAGTGATTAATTATAAATCTATTAAATCACAAACAAATTATGAAATTTTATTTATGAAATAGAAACATATCAATTAAATATATTTTCTTATATGCTTAGATAATAAAATAATTTCACAACTTTAGGAAAAGTGATATTGTTAAAAAATGTTATCCTATTACCATCATGTATAGCAATATCAATGATGTTTTCACACATATTAGGGTTATATTTTTAGGCCCTTAAAATTCTATGGATTATTCTGTATCATGTGGTCAATGGCCTCAATCACTCTCTATATTTATTTATTCTTTTTTTCCATGTTCATATCTTCACTCGCCTACCATGTTATCATACATAGAATGAAATTTATGTGTTATTCCATAAAATATTTATATTACCCTTCATCTATGATTAATATTTTATTTTTAACTCTTTTTTGGTGGGTTTTGAATATTACAATTTTCAAAAAATCAAACTCCTGATTACCAAGATCAGGTTTGAATTGCATGGATATAATTTATTTAATTTTTAGAGAATAAACACTAGAAAATATAATATAAGAACATTTTATTCTGTACTGTATATGGAAACAATTATTTTATCAGTAATTTACTAAAATTTTATATTTATTGTACATCTCACACAACATTGAGTTTATCTTATGTCACAAGAAATATCGAGTTTAAAATGAAATGTGGAATGTTTTTAGAATATTATTATTTAATATAATAGTTATCACCTGGAATATTAAATGATAGGTGTGTATATGATTAGATAAATTAGGAAACATTATATCTTAAACATTTTTTAGATATCCATTGGTCAGAAATAAAATGAGAATCATTTAAAAGAATAAGGAATATTTTTTTAACAACAATATTTTTTAAAAATAATGTTTAATCACGCATTTTGTAGATAGTTTAAAATTATTTTCTTATCGCTTTTAGAAAATTTATAATTAAAAATAGAATCTATATTTGAAATTATAATACAAAAATTATCTTATGGTGAATTTTTGGGATTTGTATTGAAATGTATAGTAGTTATGAATAGTGAAAATAACGTATTTTAATTAAAAAATGCAGGTTCATTTAAATAATTTATAATCATACATTATATATTAATAGGGTATTTCATTAAATTAGTTAGATTTTATATAAACTAAACAAATTTATTCTATTTAAAATAGTTTTATATTTCGTTTATACCTAAAATTAGTGTAAACATTTGAATATTTTCACTTTGAAAACCCAATTTCTTGTCATTTATAAGGGATTATTTTTTCATTAATTTATTAAAATATTGGTGTACTAAATTTAGAAAAATGGATTAATTTTTTTTGAATAATCACTATTTATAATTTCACGTATGGTCAATGTAATTTTTCACCAAAATGAATAGTTAATGGAGAAAACATTTATTACCTTGGTTAACATAAATATGTGTTTATAGAGGGTTAAACTAAAACTATTATATTAAAAGGATCAATAAAATTTACTTAAACCTATTTTCTTGACATATATTAATCACAAAACCTATAAGGTTGGAGAATATTTAATTTTAGACCCTAGTTACACCTAAAAAATTTCGGAACACTCAATGTTTTTCAAAAATACTATTTCTGTCCTCCCCCCACTTATAAAAGGGGACCCCTCTTCTATCTTATTGACACATTCTTGCCTATTTGGTTTCGAAAATTCTAGACCAAAAATTTTTCTAAATTCTCTCAATTCATATTTTAATTTATAAGTTTGGAGAAAACTATAATCAGAAGGATTTCGTGAAAGCCTAATGAGGATACCCACAGAAGGGGGGGGGGAATTCTTCAATCAGGGTCTTTATTTTACTACTTTTTTGGCTGATTTAATTTTCTTTAAAACAAATTGAAATTAAAAACTAAGTATATAAAATATATTGGGATACATTTATAAAAATTTAATGACCTAAAACCATATCCACTTCCATCAAATGGGTTATGAAATCATTGTTGATGAGAATGGTGGACTATCGCCTCACAAACTAATGTCATTCCTTTTTCCCTTCATACATCTCAAGGTTGTGTAAAATGATAGATTTAATATATAAATATATATATATAAAAGATATTTATAAAAATATTTATACATTCTGAGTAACTATATCATGTATTTTTTTTACCTTTTATTTTTTAATAGATAAGATGGTTTCATTTATGTGTATAGTAGAGTACCGTCTCACGAAGTGATGTTGTTTGATTTTAACTAAATATTATCATGGAAGGTTACAAAGTTAAAATTAATGATTATATGTGATATATATAACCTAATTATTATATTCATGACATATTTATCATTCTGTAAAGATAAAATGTTTCATTTACTTACTTTTCTTTTGAATCTCGTAATGATGATAACATCATTTGTGTGCATATGGACAACTACCATCACCAAGTGATGTGATTCGGTTTTCATCCCCACACCCCAGGGATGATATATATAAGTATATAACATGGTATATATGAAATTATTATAATCATACAAATTTATAACATTAAATACCTTTTTCCAATAATGATCATGGAAAAATAGATACGTTACTCATGTGTACATACAACCTACATCTCTATGATCTCAATATACATGATTTATCAAAACCATAATTCATGATTATTATTTAATGTTTAATTGATTCCTAAATATTATAATTTTGGAATGTTTTTTATTCTGGAGAGGATAAAAATATATCATATGTACATTAACTCAATCTTTAACTACAAAACTTGCACACGGAAAAAATGCAATTAACACGTGAAACAATGAAAATATAAAATCATTAGTAAGGAATGGGTATTAAGATGTTATAAAAGGACCATATGTGAAATTATAAATAATTTTATAGATCTATAAATAGTTAATGAAATTTTTTAAACCACTATATAGGGGGCTAAATAAGGTTAAAACAATATCAAGCAAGAGGTAATGGATTTCACTTAGTTTCATTTCATTGTGGAATATTAAAATGTTCTGCACATAATTTAATTTATACAGTGTATATACTACCCCTTCTAAATGTGATATCATGATTCTATAATAAATTATTGTATATTTATTTTCAATATTAATTATTACATAAATATTTATTTAACTTATGAGTAACCAAGTGGTAAAGAATACCATAACTCAATTAATTTTCATTGGGTTATATTACCTCATCGTTTTCGTTAATATTATAAGATTACGTGCATTGTTAATTTTGATTTTATTACATCATATTTAAAAAAAATTATGTTTATTTAATATAAAACCAGAAGGTTTTATAAATACATTTAAATTCATGAATCTTTGTTTTGTGTAGATAGTTATAACTCACCTTCAAACATAATTTTACCTCTTTAATGAATTTAATTTCAAAAAATGTTTATCTACGATTATGATCAGTAAGTTATTTTGAGTCTGATAGAACAAACAAGTTTTTGTGTGAATAGTAACACACCCTTATGAATTATATATGAATAGCAATATGTCGCTTTTGAATTTTAAATAATATTATTATTTTAGTTTTATAATTTTTTTAGATAATGAAATCTTGATTAATTTTTGATGGTGTTAAATAGTGAGTTATAGTTTTAATTTTTTTTGAATAAATTATGATTTTATTGAAATTTAAATTAATCATATTTAGAAAATAATTTTAAAAAAATGGAGTTCATTTTTGTATTATACAGGTCCAAAAATGTATAGGATGAATTTCTGGGATTTTTCTGAAATTCCAAAATTTTTGAAGAATATTGGAAAACAATAAAATATCGTATATTCGAACTATCAGTTAAATAAACTATTTTTCACATCATTGCTGATGAAATCCAACTTTTTCCAAACTAAAATTCTCTATTTACAATTTTTATCACCACAATGAATACTATTAATTGTCTTAGACAAAAATATTACAATAATGATTAAAATAATGTCAAATCCCTCATCTCGTCCACTATATATACAACTCTCATTCACCTCTTCCTCCCACACCCCACAATCCTTGATCATTTTCTATGTTTTGAAAAATCCCCTCCCCAAGTCTCTTTCACAAATCCATGACCTAATGGTCTCACCGAAAGTCCAAATCCAAAGGCCTTAAGGAGGATCTAAAGGAGAAGAAATCTAGAGGTAAGAATCCTCTTTCTTATTCATGTATTTTCTTTTAAATTTCTTTCATTTCTTGTAGTCTATTCTCCTCCAATTATCAATGAGTTAATAAACCAATAAAATCTTAAATATTATGTATGTTATCATGTTATTTTAGAAATCCACTATCTCTCTTCCTCTCCTGGTCATCTTATTCTAAAAAATACCGTTCATGTGGTGTCCTTTACCAAAATTATGGAGGATGTTCTTTCAATTTACATTACATCCACCAAAGATGATCATAAACCCATTTTAATGGTTGAAATAGAATGTAAAATTTATTATGTAATCTATTTAATGTTCTTTAATGAATTTATATCCATGAAATTACTTTATATAATGAAACAATTTCATGTTTTTTGAGGAACTTCCAAAATGTTCTATAAAATAACATTAATGTTTTATCTAATGAATCATCATTATATATGATATAAAATGATATATATTATAATTATATAATATGGAAACATATTAATACTATTTAATTCCACTTTATGTATTTAATTTCCATATGATAAGAAAATCAAATACAAACCGGCCATAGAAATCACGTAAAGAATCCACCCAAAACAATGAAAAAAACAAAATAATAATAATTAATGAGTATGATGATGTTTTGAAATGATCATATAATGTATTATAAACAAGAAAAAAGTTCTTTAAAATACTAATAACATTCTTTTTACAACTATACAGGAGGTTTAAAAAAGTTTTAAGTTAGACAAATACTAGGTAAGACAATTCTTAACCAAATTTCCATTCTTTTGGTTAACCTTCTACTTCATTAATTGTGTGGTTTTAAGCTTATTTTTCTGATGTATATTTGTTTATATAATGTTTAATTATATTTTTTTACATTTTATAAACATATTCTTTTCATTCTATTGATTCCCATATCACTTATATGTTATTTTTATGTGAATTTTCTTATAAAATCTTCTTTTAAACTTTTATTTTTACAAAATTCATTGTGATTGTTTTTATGAAAATATTAGTTTTTGATGATTTTTTATAGTTCATGGGATTTTATTATGAATAATGTTGGTACCTATATCTACCTCTAATGAATTTTGTATGTGTAAATTGGAGGTGAGCCGTATGGTTACTCCATGTGTAGCTGCGATGGTCCTACCATAATGTATTCGCAAGGGTTATATTGTAAGGTGGCCATATGGGTTAAAAATTATAAGGTAGCCACGAGGGTTAAAATATAAGAAATTAATGCCCCATGATAACTTTATGGTTCTATTTATTTTCTTTATGTTTTGTGGATATCTCATGAAAATACCCAATTTCCCAAAGTAAGTATATAAGGGTGACAAGTATGTCTTTTTAAAAATGATTTCATATGTTGACAAGTATTCATGGACTAATGTTTTATTTTTCCATATTTTTATATCCCATAATGATATTTTCGAGATAATATCATGTTTTTATATGATATTCATAGGTTATAAGGTTGTCTATGATGAATAATGAAGCCAAATTAAATGTTATGATGCTTTTTCAAAGAAATCATGTTTTTATTTGAAACATTTAATATTTTGAAAGAAATGGATACTTTTTTGTGGTATCTAATCTATATGAATGTGGAATGTTTTTTATGTTTTATAGCCCAATTATATAAAACTGTAAAATTGAAAATATCATCAATATTAAAGAAATTGAGTTCATGACAAAAAAATTCAAGATTATGTAGTGTAGTAAGGCTAGGTCCTTATTGTTGCTATCAGAGGATGGTTTAGATTAATTTAGTGATTTGTGTAATGTTAATAGAATACCATAATTATGTTTAATATATAGTTAATTTGAAATTTTATAGAATTTAATTATTACCATGTTGCTTTGACTAAGATATGTTTATTCATAATGGTTTTCCATAGAAGAAATATGGAATCTAAAGTGGAGAGGCACTGAAAAAATGATATGTTTCTGGATCTATATCCTGTAATGGTATGGATTAGAAGTAAGTAGTTTTTCATAGTAATGGCGCAGATAACATAGGAAACAAATGGTAGTGACATCCATGCAATAGAACAACCAAAGTTACCACGAAGGAACATGATGATTTTGGAATATTTTATAAGACAACACACTATTGCTTTTAATAGATATTCTAGCCCAGTAGTGGATGATGGATGGATTAATTCCCTTGAAAATTTATTCGATGTTATGGGATGTTCAACTAATCAAATGTTAAGTCTTTTAATTTATCATTTTGAATGTGATATTGATTTTTGGTGGTCAATGGTCAAAAAATAGTCGGGATATAGAGGAGATTAATACCATAGAGTGGGACGAATTTTAGTATTTTACTTGAAAATATTATCCTAAGGTGGTGAAACATATTATGTTGATAAAGTTATTTAAATTAAAAAATGAGTAATATTCAATGGCTGTGTGAGAACAATACTTCACCCAACTAGCGAGGTATTCTCCAAATCTCATTCTGGATATTGAAAGGAAAATCAACTATTTTTACTCAGTATTAAAGCCAATGTATTGAAGGGAATTGGACTCCCATGAATTCAAAAGTAATGATAATGTTATTTGATGAGGTGAGAGGGTAGAAATGGAGTTTTCTAATTTTCATGTGCACATTGACAATAAGGAGAAGAAGAGTTCCATATGGCTACCAATGGGTAATAATCCATTAATGAAATCTAATGGAAAGAAAGTCTAGTTTATGGTATGAGAAAAGTGTGAAAAAATCACCACAGGGATTGCCTTACCAAAATAAGGATGTGCTTCCGATGTGGTATGTCTATACATATGGCCTAAACTTTGAATCAAAATGATCCTATGACTAATCCTAATAACAAAATTATACAGTTCTTTAAATGTGGTGAGATGGGTCATTATGGAAATGCCTTTTTGAAGAGCGATCATAATTATGAAAAGAAGCCAAACTATAAGAAGAAATGTGTAGTGAGATCCTTTGCAACTACATCAACAAATGTTGGGCCATTCAAAGAAGTTATATCAGGTACCTTTATTGTTCAAATAGATTTTACTAAATTTTTGTTTGAGACGGGGTCTACAAATTCCTTTATTTATGAGGAATTTTTTTCTAAATTGGATATATCACCTCATCAAATTATGCAACAACATCTTGTTTAACCACAGGGGGGAAATATTATAAAAAATTGATTTTAAGAATCTTCCTATTGTTATATTTGGAAATACATTACCGAAAACCTGATTGTTTTGACTTTATTAGAGTTTGATGTTATTTTGGGAATTGATTGGTCTTCTATTTATCATGCTAAGATTGAATGTAGAGCTAAAGAAGTTTTTTTAGAAAGGGTTTATGTTTGTATGCAATAATTTACCAATACAATTGATAACATATCATGAAGTTGAGAAAAAAATTCAATGATGGAATGAATGTTATCTTCCTCATATTGATTTATTTTTATGAATAGTGAGCACATGATCTTATATAGAAAAATTTAAAACATTACCCAAGATGGAAAGTGTATATTTTACATTTTCCCTGAGTAAGAAGATTGACCATGTCATTAGGAACCATGATAGTCTGGATCCCCCCTTTTTCTATGACCCATTTGTTGGCAAGTGCATCTGTAATGTAGTTCGATTCCCAAAAGGTGTGTCTGATAAATTAGTTCAGAGAAGAAATCTTGTCAAACCGATTTATCCATTTAATAGTCAGTTTCCATGAGAGTCTAGTTTTACAAAACCTTATTGCATGAACCACCATTTATGATTCACACTCAAACCATATGATTTTCTAGTGTCCTTGACAAGTGGTGTGAACCGCATTGATAAGTGCCCTCATTTCTGCTTCCAAAGCAGTATCATGCCCGCAATGACCATAATTGAACTCCACCACTTCCCCATGCTGATCCTTGAAGATTACCCCAAAGCCCGATGGACCAGCATTTCCCTTGGAGGCCTCGTCCATGTTGCACTTTAACCATTCGCCGAAGGGGACAAACCATATCACCTCCATCATTACCTTTGATTTGTGATAGTGAGTTGCAACCTTTAACCTCCCAAGGATCATGTATTCCCTGAATGAGGTGTTGTAGTGATCAGTAACCATACAATTGGCTTTTTTAATTGCCACAACAGTATTGTTAACTGTAGCGGTTCCATTGAATTTTTCCTTGCGGTGCATAGATTTGTTGCAGCCTTTTCATATAGTGTGTAAAATTTCAGTGCAAACCACTTGTAGCAGTGCATGAAGTTTCCTAGATTATTGAATTCTGAACATATGATACATAACCTACAAAACTAAGTTAGTGTTGGGAAGACTCATCTAAAAGATGTTGAGAACCATTTTCCATAGGGAAAAAGTAGTTTTGTATGACAGAAACAAATGGTCAACATCATCACGATGCTGACAGCATAAGGCACATCTTGAGCATAGGGAGATCCTAACTGTCTGAATGCTATCCTCGACTAATATTTTTTGGTTAAATATTCTCCAAATAAGTTTGAATATGGAGGGAAGTAACCATTTTTTGTTTAAGAAACCAATCTAGCTTCATTCTCCCATCGTCATGTGCATGTAAAACTTTTATAGTCTAGTAATCCAGTTGTATACCCTTCTAAGATTATAATGTCTTCCTGCTTGAGATATTATTAGTTGTAAATGATAGAAATAGTTTCATCTGGAATGTCCTCCCTGTGATGAAGTTGTTCTTTAATGGAGACACTTCTATCAATATTTTGTTCGTCATTGTCTAATCCATCAATAAGAGGCATGCCCGTCCAATTGACAGACCCGAATTTAAGACATGAATCTGTATTGACCACCCATCATGAATACCTCATCATAGTGTTGAAAATAGTGTGTTGTCCATGCCTGATTTTTGATTCCATGTACCCTTGCCTCCTAGCTGGAAGACTCAAAAGAACCCTTCTCCTCAAGAAATCAAGAGAGGAAAATTTTCTATGAATGAGATTCCAAATAAATATAGTCTCCAATGCCCGATTGAAACAATTTTAATTATAAACGCACAATCCTCCATACCTAATGGGCATGGAACATTTTCATGATAACCACTTCATTAATCCTAGAACTTGACCATGGGGTGCACCAATTTTTCACTAAAAATAAATATGGTTCCCTGAGACTATCTATTGATTATAGATCCTTGGATAAAAACACTATTAAAAAAAGTATCCTTTTTCTTCATATCAATGACTTATTTGATCATATCTAGGGAGCTCAAAAATATTCCATGATTTCATTGAGATCCAGATACCATCAGCTAAAGGTGAAGGAGGATGAAATCTGGAAAATATATATTCGTTCTAGATATGGGAATTATGAATTTGTTGTTGTGCCATTTGGGTTCACTAATGCTTCTTCTTTATTCATGGATCTTATGAATAGAATATTTCATGATTTATTTTAAAAGTTTTTTTGTTGTTTTTATTGATGAAATTATGGTATTTTCTATGAGAAAATACGAGAATGAAAAAAAACAGAGGGTTTTTTTGAAAACCATATAAGGAATGTAACTGTATGAAAAATTAAGTCATTGTGATTTTTGGTTCTAACAGATTTCATTTCGTAGATGCATTGTAAATAATGAGGGAAAAATAGTTGATCTTTCAATAAAAAAAGAGGATAATGAATGGAAAAGAACTACAATTCTTACAGTGATTCGTATGTTTCTTGTAATAGAGTGTTATTACCGATGGTTTGTTAAAAACATTTCTTGGTTATCTAGACCGCTATCTATGTTAACATAAAAATGGATTAACTTTGTCTGGATAGAAGAACATGATGTTTGTTTTCAAGAATTTGAGAAGATATTGTCAAATTCTCTAGTTTTGGGCTTTCCTTCTAGTAATGATGAGTTTATCATCTATAGTGATGCTTCATTAATGGGACGTGGTTGTGTTTTGATTTATAATGATCTTGTAATTTCTTATGCATCTAGAAAACTAAAACCTTATGAGTTAAATTATCCTGCACGTGATTTGGAATTAATAGTTGTGGGTTTTTCATTGGAATGTTTTGAGGCACCATTTATATAGGGACAAATGTAAAATATATACTAACCATAAAATTATGAATTATATATTCATTTAGAAGGAATTAGTCATGAGTCAGAGAATATGTCTTCAACTAATAAACGAATATGTTTTCATGATCAATTTCCATCCAGGAAAAGAAAAAAAAGTTATGAATGCCTTAAGTCGAAAACATCATGTATCATTAACATTTTAATGTTTGGAACATGATCCCTTGATTTGGGATTTTCTGAATTTTTATTTATAAGTTATTGGTGCAAGAAATACTTCAGGTTTGTTTTAGGTTTTAGTGTAGTCATAGTAATCATAATTAATTATGAAACTGAAAAAGAAAGACCACGAGCTACATAAAATGGTAGAATTGGTTTAAATCGGTATGTTTTTATAATTTAATCTTATAATGAATGAGTTTCAAGATTTGGTAAAAGGTTGTGTGTGCCTTGTGATTTCAAATTGAATAAATCATTTTTTTGTGAAGCTCATAGTTCCCCATTTTCAGTTCATCCTAGAATTACTAAGATGTACAGAGATATTTAGGAGTATTACAGGTGGGGTGTAATGAAAAGGGATGTTTCTGATTTAAAATGAAATTTTTGACATGGAAGAGGGTTAAATTAGAGTGTAATTTATCAAAGGGGATGGTTCATCCTTTCCAAGTGAGAGATTATAAATGAGAGAATATATCCATGGACATCATTGTGGGACTATTAAAGAATATTTGAGGTAATGTTGCAATATGGGTTATTGTTGACCGACTGACTAAATCTACAAATTTTATTTCTATTTAAGATATACAGTCTTTGGATCAGATTTATTGACAATAACTCAAAGATATTGTGAGGATACACAGAGTGCCTCTTTCCATTGTATCTAACCTAGATTTTAAGTTTACTTCTAATTTTTGGAAGGGCCTTCCAATGTTGTTGGGATAAAAATTAAATTTTAGTACATCTTTTCATCCTCCAATAGATAGGTAGTTAAAATTAATGATTCAGACATTGGAGGATATTATTTGAGATTTTTTCATGGAATACGAGGGAATTTGGGATAAATATCTTTCTTTAGTTGTGTATTCTTATAATAACAGTTTTCATTCATGTATACAGATGTAACCTTTTGAGGCATTGTATGAGAAACATTATCAAACACCATCTTTTTGTGATGAATTTGGGGAAAGGAAGTTTATGTGACTATAATTAGTAGAGGAAGTGATTGAAAAAGTGATGATGATCCAAAAATTTACGAGGATAGTTCATATAATGCAGACTAGTTATACAAACAACTGGAGGAAAACCATTTCTTTTGAGGTAGGTGATCATGTTTTTTTGTAGAATCTCACAATGGAAATGTGTTATGTGTTTTTGTTAGAAATGAAAGATATTTCCATAGTTCATTGGACCTTATGAAGTACTAGAGAATTTAGGACTAGTCAAATATTGAGTAGCTTTGATTCTGAGTTCATCTTGTGTATATATTTTTCTTCGTGTTTTGATGTTGGGAAATTTTGTGCCAAATTTATCTCATGTATTGAGCCCAGAAGTAGTCGTGTTAGAAGAGAACCTTTTTTATAAAGAGAAAAATAGTTCATATTCTTGATAGAAGTGAAAAAGTACGAAAGAATAAGGTTGTAGAGACTTTAAAATGATGTACCTGGACATTAAATTTCTTTTGGAGAATAATTAATACATGACAAAAACATATTCCCAAATATTTTATTAGTTTAGTGTCTTTGGAAACTCGGAACATAATCTTCTAATTTTGGTGAAAGATCATCAATATCTCTCATAAAGAACATCCCATTTTTTTCCTACCTAATAATTTTATTTATATACTAGGGAAATGAAAACATAGAAAGGTTGAGATAAAATTCTCAGTAAGGGTAAACAATGTGAACATAAAACCAACCATAAACATTTGAATGAACATAATTTTTAAACATCAAAATCTTGAGTCATAAAATAAATCCTGGTTGTACATAGGTCATAGATTATAAGGGAACATTAATCATGATAAAATAAAATGGGAATAAGACTTGTAAATATGTCAAATAATTATTCACATAATAGTATTTAAATATTATCCACGGCATTGTTTCCAATACCATCATAGTGGACAATGTCCATTTCTGAACTGGGTTTACTTGTCGTTCCATCCTTGAATTACTGAACAGGATTTAACTGTCATTACAATCATGTCTATCTCATGAAATATAAATATTTACTCAATTAATTAGAGGGATATATAGGTCCCACCCATATCACAATGAAATCATTCTTACATGTGCCACAAAACAGAAATCATTCCACATATAATAACCCATGTAATAAAATGGGATTGTTAAACATCATTTCATCATAACATAACTCATATAAGATAAATAGACATAATAAACATAATCACATCATAAAAAACAATAAAACTAAATTAATAATAGAGATAGAGACATGACCTATGTCACTTTAGATGGAAAATAATTTTGATAAAACACTTGAACTTAATTCCTTATGAAAATATCATTTCTTATTGAAAAATATTTTCTTTTATAAAAATGTCATGAAATTTTAGAAGAAATGAATTTAATTGATAATAATATTGAAATCATGTAAATTAACCTTCATGGAAATAATTTGTTATAAAAGTGTAAAAATCCATTCATACTGTATAAGTTAGAAAAATATTTTCCTCGTACATTTGTCGGAAAAGTCAAAAAGTACCTTGTATGGTAAACAAAAGAAAGAAAATTCCCATACCATATAGTAAAAGTAAAAAATGGGAAAATGAATCTAAAAATAAACATATTAATTGTTCAAATTTTGTGATTTTTTTTATATAACATGAAAATGGATGATAAATATACCCCCAGTAAATACTTACGTATAAACAATCTCAGAATAAAATGAGACTAAAAAAATTTCCTTTACCTTAGGTCAGATTTTTTCTGTATCTATCTAAAACTCATGTATAGTTGGAATAAACGTTTTATTAACTTGTAAACAAACCATAATAGTATTTATGATATCATATATGATACACTTACAATGTTATATTATCGTTCATTTGACAATCCCATGTTAAAATAACATTTTGGGTAATAATTGTTTTATTTATCGTACATCTTTCAACATGTTATTCTTGATATTATTACATAGGTCTTGATTTAATTATTTATAAAATTTAAAATATTACTTTATATTATATATAGTCATTATTCATATTATATAAAAAAATAAATGGAATACACCATTTATGGAGAGGGTAAGCCAAACGTACGCATGAACGATGTTTTCGTTTCCTTATTGAATTGAATGGAAGTAAAAAAATGACATATATATATATATATATAATTATAGTAGTATAATTATTTCATATATTTCATGATTATTTATTATATATACTTTATATTCTTTCTTGAATGGTTACCATGGAGAATGAATCTCATCGCGTCGTGGAGACGGTAAGCCGTACATACGCATGAGCGATGATATATTATTCATAATTGCATAATGGTATTGAAGTGGTTGGTGTATAATATCTCAAAATTAGTATCATGTTATAATTATCATATATTTGTTTTATTTAAACCATTATACCCATCCAATTAAGGTGGTGGTGAAAAACAGATTACCCCAGAGCATAAAGACGATAAGTTGTACGCATGCGATGGCGTTGGTTTCCTTTTTTTAGGATGGATAGAAGGTGAAATATGTTTGTTTAATATTTATAATAAAATATAAGTATATTAGAAACTCTTATGTTATTAATTTATAATTAAACATCCAAATTATAGGAGGAAGAATAAGAAATAAATTTGAACGAATCAGAATTTGAGAAAACCTCTTCCTTGACGTGCCTCCATTAAATTTTCTCTAAGGCACTAAAGTTAGTAATTTTAGAAGACCAAAACCTTTTCAATGTGACTAGGGATGTTTAGAAGTGAAATTAAAAGTTTTTGGATGAGATTGAAGTCTCAAAATGGAGTCAATATGAGAAGGAGTTGGTTCCCTTTTATAAGAGAGGATATGAGCACATTAGGAAATTTCCAAAATATTAATTGAATATAAATTCAATTTAGATTTAAAATGGTAAAAATCATATTTAATTCAAATATAAGATGCTTTTGGTTAGAATACATATAATTTAATAAGTTTTTTACAAGTTATGATTTTTTCCATATTGTTTTTGTTTTAATCTTAATTTTCCCTTTTTAATCTTACTGTGATACCATGTTATTAACACATTGTTGGTTAATAAAATTACAATATCATGTAAAACGACCCAAAAAAGATAATTATAAAATATTTGGACTTATTTTAACCATTTAAATAAATCTTATATTTTTAGTAATTTTATATTATTTAATAAACAATTTTATGTTTTAAGTTATGAATTGTGTCAATTTTGGATACTATTTAGACATGACTTTTTAAAAAATTCATAACATCCTTATTACATTGAAACAAAGTAATTTAATCATATCTAATATGTCAATTTCATCCATAAAATTTTTGTATGACATCAAAATATTAAAATTAAATTTATTTTAATATTTATAAATTCATTTATTTTTATATTTAATTAATGAGGTCATGAGTACATCATAATTGTGTCATAAATAAATACATTTATCTAATGTCAAAAAATTAAAAATAAATTCCATCATGTAGGAAAATGTTTTAGATTTATAATGACTATTTATAGATATTTATATCTTTTATATAATTCCATATTAAAATATATTTAATAAAATATATTTGTTTAGGCTATAATTGTCATCAATTTAAATTAATTATTCTAAAATGTCATTTTCACATCTAAGTGAATCCATGGGATCCCCAATTCAACACAATAATACCCATGTTCATACATATATCATCCGATAGGATTAGGGCATGTGTTAGGGTAGTTTAAGGTTATTATAATATGATTTGATTACCCTTATTTACCAGATTTACCCTTTAACCATGTTAAATAAAATAATTACTGAAGTTACTATTCATAATATCAAAAAATAAAAAGTACCTATTTATATAATTTCAACCGTTTGACTCCAAATATGAATCCATTTTTCCAAATTCTAAACACATAAGTTGTAGTAATTAATTTAATATTAATCTCATTGTCAATTTTTTTTTGTTTTAAGCATTTATAAAGGATTGAAATGTTTTTACATATGAATTAATTGTAAAATTAATGAAAATGACATAAATTCTCTTCAACTATAATTATATTATTATATTTATAGTTTAAGATATTTCAATAATATATTTTAAGCATATAAATTATTTCAATGAAAAAGTTGTTTTCAATTAATATTTCGCAAATTTTCAGTATTCATCAAAATATAAATGTTATCTGAAAAATATAAAAAATTTATCCAAAGTAAATTTTTATGTCCTTATTCCAAATAATAAGTTTATATAGTCAAATATAACTTCTAAAATATTCAAATACTACATTTAAATTGGATGTGCCATCAAAAGGAAGTGAATCTACATTTATTTAAAAAATACATCTTTTATTCAAAAAAATTGATTTTGTTCCCATATAAAGCTTAAGATGAATGATAATGTTATATAAAATTCAAAATGTGGTTAATAATATTCATAAAATATAGTTTATATAATAATTTAATAATATATCATTGTTTTGGAAATCATGGAATTGCGTACCCCGTAAGCTATCAAGGAAGTTCGCTCTTGTGTTTATTATCACGACCCGTCCCCCAGGGCCCGTGCTGTGACTACCCCAAGCCCGCCTTCCATAGGCCAGGGGTGGGTGGCAATCACCAAAAAGGCATACCCCTAAAACCGGGAAGGTATTTCCTTTATAACCTGTAAACACACATTACTAAGCACACAGAAGGATACGAGCACAATGTAAACTGTATAGTAAAAAGAGAGTGTATTGTAAGTAAAGGGGGTAAGAATACAAGCCCAACTAGTAGTTACAAGTAAAACTAAAAATACCAACTGTGAACACCCACCAAGCATCCTACCTAAATTTTAGGTACAGTTCTCGCATGGTCCTCTCTGCAGATTGTCTCATCTAATGCCCACCTCCATCCAGCCTCCAGTCCTGGTACCCTCGTCCTTGACAAACGATTTTCGTCATCTGCAGAAGACCGAAGAAGGTGATGGCATAGCCCATTTGGGGTGAGTATATCGATACTCAGTAGGGACCCCAAGACCCCCTAAGGTCTATCATAATACACAAAGGATAAACCACAAAGCATGAAAAAAATAGTCAACCCTACTTAAGTATATGCCAATACATATACCTTAGTTATTAAGTATAACCATCTCATTCAAGAGGAAACACAAGGCCAAACTTTTTATCCAAAAGAACAAATGTTCCATAAAGGAATGAATACCATGAAGGTAACACAACAAAGTTATGTACCTCAAAGGTAACACCACACATACGAATACCACAAAGGAATCACCATGAAGGTAAGTACAAAAAAGGTATGCCACAGAGAATAATACCACTAATGTATCGCCATGGAGGTAAATACCACAATGGTATGGCACATAGAAGAATACCACTAAGGTATCACCACGATGGAAAGTACTACAAATGAACGCCACATTAAATAATACTACAGTGTTAAAGACTCACATCACACAAGGTATAACATAAGTATGGAAGTAAAGATGATTAGTCGTAAGATAGATCATCTTAATTCGTCGAGATGCTCTGATGTTGACCCACAAAGGATCGAAGATGTCCCACACAATATTTGAAGATAAACCACGTTGGTTCTAGAGATGACCTACGCATGATCATTATGCATTGAGAAACACAGGATATATGAGTGCTGATCCACATAGGATTCGTATGCTTTGACCTACACTGGACCACCAAGCACTGACCCACACAAGATCTGAAGATTCATCAAGTACAACCAGCCAATGGGTTCCCACACTATGCCTGCTTGAATCATTTAGGCCCTAATTCTCAAGACATCATTTGAAACTTCAAATACCACTATTTACCATGAAGAAGTATCACAAAGCTCTACCATGTCATAAGGGACCTAACGGAACTGACGACTCATCAATCAGATGCCCGGTCTGTAAGTTATTAGCATTTCCATTTTTAGGGGACCGGTTGGATTCAGATTCAATCCAACCCAGCTATGCACCACTTTATTCAAAACTCAAGTATAGTATACCAAAAGTAAAGACTCGATCCAAGGATTTTGGTACCACAGCCTGTTCGTCAAATGGACATCTAGTACTCATGAAAAGGCTCTTTAAGTGTTTCTGGGTTCGGATCCAATCGGATCCGGTCGTACTAACTCGGCCCAACCCAATATTGGTCTGACCTAGATGGGAAGGGCTGTGGTTTGGCCCATCCCACAAGGGGGAGGCTCGGACCGTGGGGGGGGGGGGTGTGGCCTGACCAACGATGGGGCGGACCGACCCACGATGGTGTTCCCCGACCCGCGATAGGGCAGCCCAGCCCATAATGGGGTACCCTGAACCACGATTGGGTCCCCGACATGCGATGGGCAGCCTGACCTAGGATGGGGGGTCTGACCCATGATGGGGGGACCTTCCCGCGATGGAGAAACCTTTCCCGCGATGGGAAGTAATCCCAGCCTAGGGTGGGCAACACACTGGGCAGCACGGTCAGCCTGAGCTAGCGTCGAAGGGGAGAACCCTCCACCCCACCCCCTTTCTTTCGCAACACCAAGCGACATCTCCATTAGGCAATTCCAAGTCGCCCGCAGGACCTGAGTGTGTCAGGACGATCCGTTACGGCAAGCCGGTGCTCCGGCTGGCTCCACTCCCAATGGCGCGACGACATCACTATCCTCCCACCACCCCGTCCAATGAGATGCGGCCTCCTTCACTACCAGTGGTGCAGACATGCACCACATTGATTCCTCGTGGTCGGCCGAGTGTTAGCCATCACCTTCTTCCACCGCGACCGCTGGGCCACGATCTCCTTCGACGATATGGTTGCGTTGCCAAATTCATTACGGACTGTGAAGAACACATCAATAATAAAGATACAGAAGGATCATACCATGTTTGTTTGGCCCGCACCCTCCACATTAAACCGATAGCATGTGGCTTTGAGAATAAATTTTCAACATAAAACCACGAAGAAATATCATAAACACATCCCTACCTTGTTTTCTCGTTGGAGATGGTATGAGGATGAAGATGCAGTCGATAAAGGGAATGAAAACATTCATCACTACCCCAACACATTTTCGATCCGGGCTTGGGCCTCATCCTCGTTCTTTGTTGGGGGTGGTTCTTTGTTGAAGGATCTTCTTTGTTGGCGGATCTTCCTTGAAAAGTTCTCCACCACAACTAGTTTCCAACCTAATTCTATCCACAGGAGGTGAGGAACTAAACTTATTATTATTAAGTATTATTAGTTAATAAAATCAATTTGGTACATCAATGGGGAGGTTCCATGAGTTACCTTCAATTAAAGGAGGAGTTCGGGAGGTCCCCACCACAATAAATTCAAATGGGAGGTTTTAAAAGAAATAAATAAAAGTTAAATATTTTATTTTATTATTTGTTTAACCCTACCACAAAAATAAAAAATACCAACTTCTACCATTGAACTACTGAAACTGAGTTAAAGGTCTCATTTAGTGAATATCAGTGCTACGAGTTCAACAGTTTCCTCAAATTTCAATTCAATTCTGATCACTAGTTCAAAAGTTACAAAATGTCACTCATGTATTTACTAAATGTACCTAAACAAAATTCACAAATTCATTCCGGGAACATTGGGCCTCGGAATCATGTGCCGTTATTTTTTACAGACTCGTAATATTTCGATATAATTAAAAAAATACATGAGAAAATACGTGTCTTTACATTCTCCCCCCTCAAGGATTTGCATCCCCGAAAGCCACAACAGATACTAGGTAAACAAGTGGGGGTACTGAGCACGAATATGAGCCTCCCGCTCCCATGTGCTCTCTTGGAGGTTCCCATGATGCCAATGAACATGAACTAGAGGTATCGACCTCCATTAAAGATCATGTATGTATCTCCTCAGCTGGGATACATGGAAAACATCATGCACTCGGTGCAACTGAGATGAAAGAGCTAAGCGGTAAGCCATCTCGCCAACTGTGCTGACGAACTGAAAGGCTCCGATGAACCTCATATATTACTTGACCCCCTGACCAAATCTCCACAAACATCATCAGGGTGAGACCCATAGAAATTCATGGTCACTATCCTCAAACTCTAGAGATCTCTGTCTCATATCTGCACAAGACTTATGTTTCCTATGTTCATTCTTTATTCCCTCCTAGATGATATGCACTTTTTCCATGGTAACTCATCCTATCTCTGGTCCCATGAGTGATAACTCCCCTGGCTTAGTCCAATAGAGAGGTGATCTGCAAGGTCGACTGTACAACCACTCGAATGGTTTCATACTATTGGTGGGGTGGTATTTGTTGTTGTACATGAATTCCACCAAGGGAAAGTGATTCTCCCAGCTGCGATTGAAATCAAGGATGCAAGAATATAGCATATCCTTGATGGTATGAATGGTCCACTCTGTCTGGCCATCTGTTTGGGTATGGAAGGCGGTGCTCAATTGAATCTAAGTCCCGAACTCCGCATACAACCCCTTGCATAGCCGAGAATTAAAATGTGCATCACAATCAGAGACAATCATAGATGGAACCCCATGAATCCACACAATCTGTTGCACGTAGAGGCATCCTAAGCCCTCTATTGGTGCCTTCCCTCTGATAGGTAAGAAGTGGGCCGACTTGGTGAGCCAGTCAATGATCACCCAGGTAGAATCATGTCCCTGGGATGTGCGTGGATGTCCTGTCATGAAGTCCATGGAAATTCCATCCCACTTCCACTCTGGAATCTCTAGTGCTTGAACTAAGCCTGCTGGAACATGATGTTCTGCCTTCATTTGCTGAAAAGTGAGGCACCGAGAGATAGAATTTTCTACTTCTCTCTTCATTCCTAGCCACCATGGCAGACACCAAAGGTACTCATACATCTTTGTCACTTTTGGATATACCGCTAGAGGGGATTTATGGATCTCCATCCACACTTCCTCCCAAAGGGCCACTGGTACCCTAGTACGCCCTCTAAAGATGATGACGTGCTCCACACCTTCACAAAATCCATCAAGTGACATTCCTATAGATATCTGAGCATGTAGAGCCTCATTGTCAGTGTCCCTAAGCTTCGCCTTCCTGACTCACTAAAGGAGTGGGGGTGTGACTATCAGATACTGAAGATAAGATGCTCCATCTCGATCCATATAGGATATCTGTAAAGCGGCTAGCTACTCCGTCACCTCACTCAACAACTATATACCAGATCTCCTGCTGAGTGCATCTACTACTACATTCCCCTTCATAGTAGTATATACTATCTCAAAGTAATAGTCTTGGGGGAACTCAAGCCAACGTCATTGTCTTAGGTTCAGGTACTTTTTGGAGAAGATATACCTGAGACACTTGTGATCATAGTAGACTGAAAAACATTCATCCATCAAGTAATATCACCATATATTCAAGGAGAGACCACTACTGCTATCTCCAGTCCATGGTTAGTGTATTTCGGCTCATGTTGTCTCATCTGTCGAGAACCATAAGCGATCAACACTTTCTCCTGCATAAGAACACATCCAAGACCGATCCCTGATGTGTCACAGTAGATGACATACCCAACGCCCTGCTCTAGTAGTCTCGAGATGGGGGAACTCATCAGTATCTATGTCAGCTCCTGGAAACTCTTTTTTCATTTACCCAACCACATGAAGGGTTAACCTTTCTTCGTCAACGTTGATAAGGTTGTGTCAACTCTGGAAAAGTCAGACACAAACCTCTGGCAGTAACTAGCCAAACCCATGAAACTCATCAGTTTCGTCACACTCCTGGGTGGCTCCCAAGAAAGAACATCCTCAATCTTCATTAGATCCACCACAACTCCAGCCTCTGACATGACATGTACCAAGAAGTGAACCTCTCAGATCTAGAACTATCACTTTTAGAGTTTACCATAAATCTGGTGCTTTCAGAGTGTGTCCAGAACTATTTACAGATTGTATGTATGATCCTCCTCCGTCGCTGAGTATATCGAGATGTCATTGACGAAGATTAATACCAAGCGATTGAGATATGGCTAGAATATCCAGTTCATGAGTCCCATGAACACTGTTGAGACGTTTTTCAAGTGGAATGGAATAACCAAGAACTCAAAATGTCCACACCCACATCTGAAGGCCATTTTCTGTATATCCTCATCCCGTACCCTGAGCTGGTGATAGCCTAATCTGAGGTTTATCTTCGAAAACCATCGTTCTCCCATCATCTAATTAAAAAGATCATTAATCCATAGGATTGGGTACTTGTTATTCACGGTCACCGAGTTTAGGCACTGATATTCCACACAGAGTCTCAAACTCCCATCCTCCTTCTTGGAGAATAGAATCGAGGCTAGCCAAGGAGAAAAACTGGGCCTAATTAACCCCTTGTTTTGCAATTCCTCTAGCTGTACTTGCAGATCTCGATGCTCCATAGGAGCCATCTGATATGCTGCCGTAGATATTGGTTCCATCCTGGGGTAAATTCAATATAAAATTCCTCCTCTCTATGAGGAGGTATACCCATAACATCATCAAGGAAAAAATTTAGTGTGTTGGTCCACCACTACATGATAGCTCAGACTCTCAAGAGCAATCTCTCCAAGGGTATGGCTGGAAAATTAATGTGTGATTGGATGCACCCTACTCCGGGTAATTCCATCCTATGCTGTAAAGGTTCCCTTCTCCCCGCTGAAGGAAAACATGGTCTCATCCTCACAGAAATACCACACTTTGTGCCTAATACAGTCGATCCGAGCATGGACTGTAGATATACAATCCATACCCAAGATGACGTCGTTAGGCCTTAACTCCAGTACTATAAGATCTTAGATGAAGCCCTCACCATCTAGAGTAAGGTCACACTGTTGGTTCCAGTGTGTAATTATAGAATCCTCTCCCGTAGGAGTCTCTAGAAATAAGAATCGAGCCAACGGATCCAATGATATCTCCATTATCCAAAGGAGGGACATTGACATAAAAGAGTGACTGGAACCTGTGTCTATAAGTACTGTATCTAGGGTGGAGTAGACAAAGATCGTACCTCATATCATCTCCGGACAGCCATGGACAGAGGCTTCAGCTACATAGACCTAAGCTCATCCCTGTCCACCTGCTACCTATGGTTGGGGTGGACTACCTAGAGGTGGTGGCGATAGAACCTCGAATCCCCGCCCACCGCCTGCTGCACCGGATGCTCCTCTTCCACGTCCACAAGCTGCCTGCAAACCTCCTTTATCAAATCTTAACCTTTTCCCAGGAGGTCCCTCGACTGTCTTCTTATCGTCGTTTCAGCGGGTCGGGCAGTCGCGAGCCATGTGACCATGCCCACAGCACGAGTAACACTGCCTAATCCTCACCCGTCCCACTATATCTGGATAACTACACCCAACCGACTATGTACCCTGTGGTAATCCACCTATAGGTCTAGTTCTCTTGGACCTCTGCATCATTGGTTTGTTGCCACCTGCAGATGACCCTGCTACGTAATGTCTGGTGGTGGTTCTCGCGGTCGGTGACTACTTAGTAAAAAAGCTCTCCCTTAAGAGTGCTTTCTCTAACACCCCTGCATGCGTTGGGATGCTGGGAGAAATCATTGAAGCTCTAATATCCCATATGATCCCCATCTCGATGGTCTAGGCCCTGAAGAAAGAGTCTCACACCATGTTAGTTGATTTGTGGGGCATGTCGGTGAACCTCGTTGAATACTAAGCCACATTCATGCTATCCTGCTGTAAATGGAAAAGCTCTTATATACGCACTAAGTGTAATGTCGCTGGGATGAAATCTGCACAGAAAACGCTCTAAAAGTCTACCCAGAGGAGAGTGACCTTGTCATGAACCTAGAGCATCTAGCTCCACCATCTATCTGCACTTACTTAATAAAGGCTGACATCAAGGATCACCATGAGATCTGTAGGTGTTGCTACTAGTCGAAAAAATCAAACCACAACCTCTATCCAATCTTCAGCAGCCTGTGGATCCATTTCTCCCCGGAACCTCGGTGGCCTCGGGTGCTGAGACTTGTGCAATGCGCTCAAGTGGCGTGCACCCTTTTCTACATGGGCTGGTGGCATCGGCTTCCCAATGGGAATTGATGCTGCTGGTACACCACCTCGTGGTGCAACTACCATAAGGGGGCCCTGCAATAAAGGCTCGTTGCTCAGTGGGCTGTCATCGCGTACTCTACATGGAACCCTGGGTGGATATCTGCGTGGAGGAATCCTGAAATGAAATGGGTGTGATGAGGTTATTTAGTTATACATGGTGAGCAGACACAAAGATATAACAAAGAAAACTTTTCAAAAACACAAACATAATCAGTGTTTCCATGTACTAAGTCAGAAATCAGAAGTCAGGGTCCTGGTGTATGGATATGTATGCCACCTCACCAACACTGGGTTCCTCAATCTAAAAACCATACTCATCACACTTAACACTATCGCCACATATAAAAGATCCGAGTCCTTGTTCTTCAGTAGAACCGAACTCCTCTGATACAAATTTGTCTTGACCTGTCCCTCGAGATAAGTGTCATGACTACCCCAAGCCTGCCTTTCATAGGCCAGGGGCTAGAGACTTTCACTAGAAAGAAATTTACCTAAAACAAGGAAGCCATTTCCCTTATAACCTGTAAACTCACACAACCAAGAAGGCAACAAGATAGGAGCACAAAGTAAAAAGTATAGTAAAAAGAGTGTGTACAGTATGTAAAGTAGGCCAAAATATAAGACCCACTGGAAGGTACAAGTAAAACTGAAATTAGCAATTGTGAAAACCCTCCAAGGATCCTACATAAAGGGTAGGTATATCTCCTGTACGATCATCTCTGCAGATCATCTTGTCTAATGTTCACCTCCGAGCAGCCTCCAGTTTTGGTACCTTCGTCCTCAGTGAACACTGTTTGACGCCTGCACGAGACACAAGAAGGTGCGGGCGTAGCCCGTGCAAGGGTGAGTATATCGATACAGAGTTAGGACCCTAATACCCCTTAATGTCTCTCAGAATCCAAAAAGGATAAACCACAATGCATGAAAACAATAGTCGATCCTACTTAGGTATATGCCCATACATATACCTAAGTTTTCAAGTATACACATCTCATTCAAGAAGAAACACAAGGCCCAACTATTTAGCCCAAAGCAAAACTATTCCACGAAGGAAAGAATACCATGAAGGTAACACCACAATGTTATGTACCATAAAGGTAACGCCACACTAAATAATACCACAAATGTATCACCACGAAGGTAAGTACCACAAATGTATGTCCCATAGAAGAATACCACTATGGTATCACCATAAAGGTAAGTACCACAAAGCTACGCCACATATAAAAATATCACTAAGATATCACCACGAAGGTAAGAACTACAATGGAATGCCACACAGAAAAATAACACAAAGGTAAAGACTCATCTCACACATAGTAAAACATAAATATGAAAGTATAGATGATTAGTCGTAAGCTATATCTTCTTACTTCATCGAGAATCTATCTTGTTGACCCACACATGATCGAAGATGTCCCACACAGGATCTGAAGATGACCCACATAGGATTTGGAGATGACCCACACAAGATCGGTATGCACTGACCCACACAGTATTGCAGGGAGCTCACCCACACAGGATTGGTATGCACTGACCTATATAGGATTGTCGGGCACTGACCCAGACAGGGTCTAAAGATTCTTCAAGTATAGCCATTCACTGGGTTCCCAAACTAAGAATGCTTGATTTCGGGGGAATTCACTTATCAATCCATCAATCGATACTTACAGTACCAAAAATTGTAACACCCCATGCTTCCACAGTATGCTTCTCTTTGAATAATACAGTAGCTTGTGTTGTATGTAACTTCAAGTTCTAACACACACGACAACCAATCAAAGTAGCCGTTATGAATATTAATAACCACTTTTTTAAATTTTATACATTTTATCTCGCAAAATGGACTTTAGTTTTGGATTAGGACTATCAAAATTATCCTAGGATGAAATTTTGGCACTTTTCGGATAACTTTTATATTTATATGAATAATGAAAATTACAAATATTTTATTAAAAACAACTTTTTTAATAAAAATAAGTAATAGTGATAAATTATGAATTTGAGTGGTTTTAAAGTATATTTAGAATATAACTTTATAATTTAATACAATTTGGTTCATTGGACATAATTTCACATTCAAACCGGACATAAACAAGTGTCAATCTTTTGATAGTAATTATCTCTTAAAAACACGCTTTTTGTTTTGACAGTGGGAATCGATTTTAAATTAACTTCTGCCACTTTTGTGTTTTGAATTTGGAAAAATGGACTCCATATTTGGAATCAGTATGTCTAAATTGTGTTAATAGGTAACTTTTTTTAGACATTTTGAATAATTACGTCGGTAAATATTTTATTTACCATGGTTTAAGGGTAAATCCGGTAAATAAGGGAAAAACATAATAATATAATAATAATAATATATTATCCTAAAACGTGTCTTAACACTGTTGGTTGATACATGTCCGACCATGGGAATCTTTGGGTCGATTTTGGGACACCATGGATCCACTTTTAAGTGATAATGACACGTTATATTAATTAAGTTAAAGTAAATAAAATAATGACATAAGCCTATATCTTTTACCAAAAAAAATTATACATAGGGTTATATATATTATATTTTTGACTAAAAATATTCATTAGAAATCTAAACAGATTTCCTACATAATGGTATTTTATTTATAATTTTTATACATTAAATAATTTAATTTATTTGTGACACAATGATGATACAGTAATAACCTTATTAGTGAAATTTTATAATAATTGATATTATAAATACACAAATAAATATAATTTGAGACTTTTAATAAATTCCACTAATTTTATAGGTTAATATATATGTTATAATTGATTTAATTAACTATTTTTGAAGTAATCATGCCGTTGTGATTTTCAAAAAAATCAAATACCAAATAGTGTCAAAATTGACATAAAAGAGTTTTTGAAAAAAATATTATATTATTAATTGATATAAAATTTAAAAAATCTAAGGTTAGGTCAAAGGACCTTTATCATGATATGTGTATCATTAATGGACCACTTGGGGGTCTTTTGGAGGTGTATAGTATGTTTATTAACTATATAATATAAAAATACAATGTGACATGGTAAGTATCAAACTAATTAACCAAGTGTTAAAACTAAAATATATGGTTAATATAATGACCCAAACCTATCTAAAATCTATTTGTTGAAATTATTTCAACCCATCCCCACCTTAGTCTTTGAATAATCCACTTTGGAGCCCATAGAAACTGAATATGAATTTATTATAAAATAATACTTTATGTATTTTCTAAATAGCCCCTCCTCCCCCTTCTAAAAGGACACCACTTATAACCAATTACTCACACCTCTCAAGCATTTTGTCTCATCCAAACTCTGCCCAATTGATCTCCCTACATTCCTATACTCCTTTTAGAAGCCTTTACTTAGGAATAAGGCACTTCAAGAGTCCTTTTTGGTTCAAACCAAAGGGAGTTACCCAAATTAAAGGTAATGATTTCTCTTAGCTTCTTTTCTTTTATTTTACTTCTCCAACCTCTTTACTCTTCTTATTATTATTATTTGTAACAAAACCAGTATCCTAAATATAATAAGATATTTTTATTAGAAGTATTAGAACTACACTTACACACACCTCAATCAAATGGGTGAAGAACATAATGTTTCTGTGGATGGAAACCAAACGCCTCAAGAAACGATGATTGTTCAATTATCTCCTACCGCCTCTCATGGTGTCCATTATGATGGCACTATAATTAAATATTTTATTAATAATATTTATATTATATATAAGATTCTGTAATTCCATTTCATAGCATACCATTATTCATTTCATGTTGTATATATATACAATAATTTCATTTGAGGAAGTGCGGACTATCGCCCCCTCAAAGTGATATGACTCATTCATACCATACATGGAACATATAAAGGAAGGTGTTAATGAACTTAAGTAACACATATAAGATATTATATTATACTGGAATAATAATATACCTATTCATCATTTGGTTTTTATTCCTTTTAAATGAAAAATGAAATGGAAGTAGCATTCGTGCGTACGTACGAACTACCGTCTCCACGAACGTGATGCGATTCAATTCCCCATCATATCCTTTCAAGACTAATTATAATTTTATGATTAAAAGTAATGTATAAGGAAACTATATCATTCTGGATATTAATAAGATACAACCTATACATAACAAACACGACTTACATAACGCAACATATAAAGGAAAACGAATCAGTTAACACCCGAAATGACGATAATACTAAAATATTATTAACAAATCAATATTAAAAGATCATATAAGATATCATATTTTTGTATATGATTCTTGTATAATTTAATAACAATGATTTAACTATTATACAAGAGGTGAACCTACACTCTATCAAGGAAAAGTACAAGGTATGGGATTTTCATCTCACTCCTTATTCTCGTGAGATTAATGCCATATTGCCACTATTACCTTTTGTGTGGTGTATGTGCTAACCATAATTGTATTATTAGTGTAATATACTTTAATTTATATGTATTTACATATTCATTGTATGATACCTCTTTCATGGGGTGTATGTTTCGTAATTTACCAAATTGGTAAGGGTTAATTCCTCAATCTCATTATTATCCGAGATTGTTTATGTGTAAGTATTTACTTGGAAATTTTTATTATCCATGTCCATTTTTCATAAAAATGATTTCCAAATGAAAATTTTAAGGATTTATGAAAGTTACTCTTTATAAAGATCAAAATTTTAAGATTTATCTTTTTAAATATTTTTAATTAATGACCATGTTTTCAAATTGATTTTAAGGATTTATTTACATGGACATGAATGTTTTAAAATGTTAATTCTTTTAAAAAGTTTCAAAGTGGTATGGGACACTTTGATTCAAAATTTTCTTTAAATTACTTGTTTTCTAAATTGTTTAAATTTTAAATGTTTTCATGAAAAGGGGTATTTCTCTCAAGGAGTTTTACAAATCATTTTCATCTATGTCAAAATTCATTAATGGATTTTAAACTTTTTTTGAAGTTGATTTATCATGATACAACTCTTCCATATTGTGATGAAGTTTTTGTGAAATGTTTGAATGTTGATGTGTTATTTTTATACCATTCATGGTTTATGGGTAAAGTATTGACATTTCTTATTCTAGTTTTAATATGAATTTTTATGTTATATTCCGTCCTCTTCTTAAGATGAATGTGTTGGACTAGTATGTTCTGGGTTGGGGTCCGGTTATAGCAGACCCTCCAGGTTGGTGTCCGATTATTAGAGGCACTGCAGGTTGGTGTTTGGTAATTAGAGGCACTCCGGGTTGGAGTCCGGTTACGGAGGCTCTCCGGGATGGAGACTTGTTACAGAGGATATACGGGTTGGGTTCCGGTTATAGTTATCCCTTAGGTCTTGGCACGAGGCCTTGACACAGAAATTAAAGTTCAACATTATGCAATCCATCATTATGAATATGGTTATTGTTTTTGCATGTGATTATTGGACTAGTAAAATATCCATGTGAATAAGTAAATGGAATTATTTCATTTTATCTTTTCCATATTATGCTGAAGTTCAAGTTTGAAAGGCTTATGTTTTAGTTTACATTGCCTTAAATGTTTATGTTTATTTATGAATGTTTCTGCTATATAGTTATCCTTACTGAGAATCTGAGCACACCCCTTTCAATGTTTTATTTTCCCAGTATTCCAAGAAGTGTATTTCGATTGATATGCAGGGCTAAGGCAAGGGAATAATGGCATTCATAAAGGATTATTTATGTTGTTTTGTATGTTAAAAGTGTAATGTAACATTCATGTATGTAATCTATTTTCCAACACTTCTAAACTGATCGGTACTTCGGGACTTGATTCCTTGTAATCATGCCAATGTATTAAAATAATGCATCAACTATAGGTAACAGGGGTCAGGGCATTGCAGTTGGTATCAGAGGAAGTTTTGCAATAACCTTGGAAGCTATATTTAGATAAAATCTGTTTAGAGCACATAGCCCCAAGATAGACTTTGAGGATTAGTATATAATAACATCCTAGAATTTTGGTATTGTAGAGATTTTGTGAGTTTTCCGAACAATACATCTCTGTCTGGATACGAGTAGGTAGAGGGGTCTCTGGCAAAGATATACCTAGGGGTAAAACCCAAAAACACCACTTTGAGCTGGACTCGAATGGGAACTGGTGCACGACAAGGGGCTTAGCTACACTCTTGGTTACGACACTCCCGGGGGATATGCTTAGGATAATTCTAGTTTTCATTACAAACCACTATGAAAGGTTTATGAGTATATACCACAGAAAAGAAGACATTGTTTTTATTATGAATTATATTCATAAATAGTTCAATTTATGTTAAGTGTTTTAAAAGTATGGGATAATTTATTTTTATTCATAATATAATCTAGTGTTATCCATTGTTTAGAAATGGTGCCCAGTAGAAGGAATGAGGACTCCAGTAATATGCAGGATCAAAAGAGTAAGAAGGATCATATATTTCATGGTCTTAAGCCAGAATTTAGAAGGGAAATAGTCTTCCGCGTATTATCAACAAATGAAGAAATAGTATCATGTGTTAATAAGGTATGTAAATAACTCTCTAATTATTATTTCATTCAAGGGAAGCCAGAGAATAAAAGGATGGTAGAATGAAATATGGATAAAGTGAATAAGGGAAAGAAGGATTTTCCAATATGTGATAAATGTGGAATGAACCACCTTGGTAAATGCTTGAAGGGAATTGGAGTTTGTTATAGGTGTGGAGAAAAAGGACACCAAGTAAATGATTTCAAGGGTAATAAAATGTTTTCAAATGTACAATGCTTCATCTACAAGGAGTTGGGACACTACGCAAACCAATGTCCAAATCATTAGAGTATGCACCAAATGATTCTATTTGATAATAATCAAGTTATGATACTACCTCATATGAAGAGGAAGGACTAGTGTTCCTATGTTGTTATTATAGAATTTCTTTTATTTGAGTGTTGTATCAACATTATACTGGTTACATGAATTATGGAGATAAATAAGGATTTTACTACAGTACTATTTTATTAATGATTTGAGATTATATGGTTCTAAGAATAGTGATTTAATAGTACGATACACGTTTTTGAAAATACATGGTTGAAGGAAAGGTAAACCTTAATATGGTCATAATATTGAGGTACTGATTTTGGAATAATATATGGTTGATTTGGGTAAATTATATTTGATATTTTTGACTCCCTTGAAACTGATTAAAGATTTTTATATTCCATCATTGTTGGAGTTTACAACATTTTTGGATGGATTCTATATGGGAAAAGGGAGCATGAATGTAATCAATAAGGTTTATGGATATTCAGGATGTTTTAGTGTTTTATAAGAATACATGATGAAGGTATTCACATGCTATTATGGGGTAAAAAGGATCTACATTATGTTTACCTTTCATATAAATTTTGGACTGAGAGTTTACAGAAGTATTTTGAATAAGTCTAAAGGTTGGAGTTGATTTATTTTGAATGGTTATTTCTGGATTTTTATAAAAGGACAACACGCAGACCGTGTGACGACCCATCACGTCGGACAAATCTGCAGGAATTGAACCCACAAACATAGTGCAATTGGGATTTATCACCTACCACTAGAATACGTGATGTTCTTGGATGATATAATGTAGTTTCTTTATTTAAAGGGTCTGATATGTGAATTGTAAATTCATTGTATTTGAAACCCTATACGATTAGGATAAATAGAGTATTTTTGAGTTGTATCATGTTTTTGGGTGAAAGATGTAAGAACCCAGTTCTTATTTTGAGGTATAGGTTTCTTCTTTTCTCTTTTCCTAAGTGTTTTTGAGAAAATATGGAAAATGGAGGAAAATAACAAATTTTAGAAGTACACGCCGTGTACTTTTCCACACACCATGTACTTCTGGCCATGTGGGATGAGTATTCGTGGCGTGTGGCCATATCGGCGATGAAGGGTGTAGGAACCGACTACACGCCATGAAGTGGTCCTTTACACGCTGTGTAGTCAGTCAGCAGGTGAATAGTAATGTGGTGGCCAGTTATGGAGCATCACACACTGTGTACTCAAGAAGACACTTTGTGTGGTCATGTCGACAGGTGAACAATGCCACGCCGTCAGGAAGCCACCAGAGGAACAATTAAAAATGAGAAGTACGCACCGTGTACTTGGAAATACATGCCGTGTACTTTGTTTTTTCGCTTAAAATGTGATGTAGCCTCCCCTGTTCACAGGGAAGGCTTAGAATCGGACGAGAGCTCGAGAGTGGACGACCGAATATTCTAGGATCAACCGATCGAGCGTCGGGAATCCGTTTCCGCCTCGGACGATCTCGTTGGAACCGTGCGGGTGAGTGCTTCCTTATTATAGAGTAGTTATTACCAATTATTTCCTGTATTAGAGTTATTTCAGTTTGAACAGGTTTTATTCTTCATCAGATCTACGTCATTTTTGGGCGTCTCTAGAATCGACGTTCGCGGATATCATTCATTGGCGTTTAAGGTCGGTGTCTTGGTGTTTATTTTCCAACTGTCGTGCGTTTTTGTGTTTTTTTGAGCTATGAACCCATATTTGGGGTGTCATGTGGCTGAGGTCATGGATATTTTAAATATCTATAATTGTATAGGTTATTAAATAAAGTTGTTAAATTGTTGTTTGGGATCAGTGCTTGGATCTAGGACCCCCCGGGGGTGCGTTCCTCTATTTAGCCGATTAGCCGGGATACCAGAGGGTATGCCATGTTTACGTTATGAATTAATTTTTCCTTGAGAGGAATTGAATGTGAGTTTTTATTTACATATTGGTCATGGCCCAGTTAAATGCACCTGAGGGCAGTGTTTTACTTAGCCCATGGGTGTTGTTTTGCTTAGCTCGAGGGAAGTTGTTATCTTAGCCTGAGGGAAACTTCTTCCGTGCCTTTGGGAAATAGACTCTGTGCCGGAGGGAGACACTACCTATGCCTGAGGGAAAAATCTATTATTCCTGTGGGCAATTACTTATGGGTTGGATTCTGATTACCTGAGGTTAAGGGTTGAGTGTCTGTGGACATTGACTATTTACATAGAAATGAACTTTGGTGTTTTCATAAATTAAATGGATTAAAAAAATAATTAAATGGCAATATACTGTTATGTTAGTTACTTTTGAGTACTGCTTAGTTTATTTCATTTTACTACTGCACACTGTTGTTTCATATTTTCACATAGTTGGGAACATGCCTTTGGTGGGTGCCTACTGGGATTTATTTCTCACACCACATTTGGGCCATGCTTTTCGGCCCAAATAGATTACGTTTCTGCTGGTGTAGATAAGGGAAAGGGCCCTTATACAGGTACTTGATTTTTGTTGTGGGTGTAGGAGAGCATGGGACCGAGCATTGGCTCGTGATTCCCCGGGCTGTTCTGTTTTTCTTTCTGTACTTTTACATCGGTTGTAATGTATTGTATTTTAGTGTAACATGTTCTAGATGTTTTATAGAATAGTGAAATGCTGCATATTCATATATATGACTTATATTTTCCCTTTTTGTCATCAGTTATCCATGGCAGTTATATATATACTATTACCGCTTCCACAGTTGTTGTATGTTTTATTCTTTCTGATGTGCTACACTTTGACCAATGAGGGCATTGTTTCTTCACTATCAGACCTGGTCCCTCGCTTCTAGTCGACATGATCTAGCATTTGGGGAAATGCTCTTGAGGTCATGTGGCGAACCAGGTTCGGGCCACCCGTTGAGTAGCACCTGGAACCAGGATGTTACGAAGTGGTATCAGAGGCGTTCTTCTCTTTGACTTACTATTTGGAGTTGTACTCAAGGATAGGATGAGAATGGTAGTTGGTAAAGGTCTGTGCCCGGGTGTAGCTAACCGTGTACAGGGAAAATCTAGTCTACCTCGTATTTTGTAAATCTTTTGATTTTGAAAATTTTAGAGTGGATTTGATTTCACGGTTGGGTGACGCACTTGTGATTGTGCTGTTTATATTTCATCCATGGGTTCTATTTAGTTGCAACCCGATGAGATGAGGTTATGCCATCTCAAGCATCATTTAGGCACATTCTAGAAATCACATGCCATGCATAGTTCCATCCCACGTATGTGCATTAGAAATTGCATGTTGTTGTGATAGTTTTTGTTCTAGAAAAGCATGTTGTTTTGATAGCTTCTTTGATAAATATTTACTATGTGATAGGGTATTTTTGTATGAGCCTGTTGTTAGAATGGATGCCAAACATTGGTTTTTGGGGAGTATGGTCCCCCACTAACTGGAATTTGGTGGATCATTAGTTGTTTATTAGTTATAACACTGATAAGATGTCAAACATTGATTCATGGGGAGTATGGGCCCTCACGGGTTGGAAATTGACACTTAGGTGTTATTGTTTGGTATTTTCTGGGTTCCAGGGAAGTTTCTGAGGCATACTGTCTGGAAAACCCAGTATACACGTCGTGTAGTACCTTAAACATTCCGTGTATTGTCTTCTGTTCGGGAGGAAAAATAATATTTTCAAGTACACACCGTGTACCCAGAGTACACACCGTATAGTCACTTCCCGTGTCAAAAACCATGTGGGAGATGACACGGGGTAGGGAATGTTTTGGGGAAAACACGCTGTGTACCAAATGTACATGCCATGTAGTTTTGACCCAGAGTCCGAACAACACGAACGAGAGAGATGTTAAGACATACACACTGTGTCCACTATGGAACACGCTGTGTAGTTTGACATGGGGACACGATCGTGTAGCTAACTACACGGGTCGGTGTAATCCTTTCGGATACATGCCGCGTGTCTATAGAACACGCTGTGTAGTGTGATTCGCGAATCCGACTGTGTAACAAACAACATAGGTCGGTGAAGCTTGTCTAGTACACGCCGTGTACCTATGGGACACACCGAATAGTCATGTCCGAGGACAAACCATGTGGACTTAGCCGTGTTGCTGGGAGACGAGGTAGTGTACAGGCCGTGTGCTGGTGTAACATGCCATGTAGTTCAAGCCGAGTAGTCGGCCATGTCACAAACGACACGTGCAGTTGGAAAATTACACCATACATGACGTGTAATTATTATACCTGCCATGTAGTTTTGTTCAATGGGATCTGTGTGGCTTAGCCGTGTAGAAGGACCCAGGAAGAGGATGAGAAGTCAGGTACATGCCGTGTAGTCAGGATACACACCGTGTAGTTTTGTTTTTCAAATCTTGAATACCTTCTTCCTCCCATTCCCTTTTGTGTTTCTTCATTTTCAGTCATTATTAATCTTGTTCTAAGGTGTGCATTTGACCTTGTAGTGTCAGGTCGCTGAGACAACCACACGTTGTTCGCCAAGAGAGAGGCAACGAGTTTACTCCAGAGATGGTGGGCCATGGGATACCAGTGGATCCTCCAGCAGAGCCAGATGCGGCACCAGCCGTTATACCGGACACAGGTTAAGAGACACAGTTTCGTGAAGGCTTTATGCGGTTCATGCAGACCTTTTAGGGAGCACCACAGGCTACCACATCTATGGCAGAGCTGACACGTATCATCCAGCAGTATCATCAGCCTACATTCTTAGGGGATGGCGGACCATTGGCTACAGAGTCTTGGCTGGGGTCGATGCAGACTATTTTCGAGCATCTTGAGATGACTCCAGGGTAGAGGGACAAGCTCACGACTTATATGCTGTGTGATTCCGCCAAGAGGTTTTGGGATGTTACCAACCAGTCAGAGTATCACAGGGACATGGTGTGAAAAGATTTTTAGGTGGCATTCTATTAATTCTTCTATCAAGAGACACTGAGGTCAGATTGAGCTCGAGAGTTCATGAATCTAAAGTAGGGCGCTATGTCGGTGATAGACTATTCTGCTCACTTTACAGAGCATTAGTGTTTTGGACCTGTTCTAGTGGGTGATGAGACGTTGAGAGCTAGAAGTTTTGAGGATGGTCTTCATTATGAAATACGAGAACTATTGAATGTTTTTAGGTTACCTTCAGTACACGCTATTGTGAACCAGGTGCTGATTACAGAGAGAAACCTGTGGGAATCTAGTGGTGTGGGCCAGGGTGGTTCAGCACCTGTTACTAGTACTATTTCTACTGGAAATTGGAAGAGACAGATGGCCTTCTCTCAGGTTGGATGTACCAGCCAGACGAACGCTTCATGTTGCGAGGTCATGTGCTACCAATGTGGCAGAGAGGGGCACAAGAGCCCGTAGTGTCCATGTGACCCAGTGGAGTGTCGAGCTTGCAACATGATGGGTCATCTACAGTGCTTTTGCAGGGTGTTTACACCAGTGGCAAGTGAGAGGGGTTCTGTATAGACTCTGTGTGCAAGACAAGGACTAGTGGCTTCTTACCAGTCGGGGAACTGGAATACATCAGGGTGAGCAGGCAGAGATGGTGGTCGTGGCCATGGTAGCCAGACACCAGGATCTCAGAGGCAGCATGGCGGGATAGCTCAGGGTAGCCAGGATGGGTCGTAGGGTCGCGACACTGGGCAGGCATATGCAGTGCAATAGACCCAGCAGGAGGAGGATCCCAGATCTTCTACTATCAGAGGTACTATTCTAGTATCTTTTGTCTTATCTTCACTACTTTTTTATTTGGGTGCAACATATTGTTTCATATCCATACCCATTGTGGAGAGCCTTTGGCTCTGTTTTCATTCTTCTTCAGATATCATGATGCTAGACACTTCGTTGGGAACTATAACGACTGGTGTGTGTCAGTGCAAGGAGTGCCCCCTAGTGGTTGGAGGGTTTCACTTTCTTTGAGACTTCTATGTATTAGAGATGACAGCTTATGAAGTCATTCTCGGGATGGATTGGTTGGTTCCCTTTCATGTTTTTGTAGACTGCTATCGTCACATTGTGAGCTTCATGTCACCAGAGGGAAGAGAGTTTCTATACAAGGGTGAATGGGATGTTCCGGCGAGTCAAGATGGACCAGAGCATCACGAGTGAGGTGGAGTCACAACCCAGATTGCGAGCTTAGACCTGGATGATCAGGGGACTTGTCAGACAGATTTCTCTCAAGTGGTTGATCGTTTCAAGGATGTTTTCCCGGACAACTTTTCAGGTCTACCTCCAGTGCGAGAGGTGGATTTCTCTATTGAGCTCGTGCCAGGGGCAACAACGGTGTCCATTCCTCCTTATAGGATGGCTACCCCTGAGTTGCAGGAGCTCAAGAGAAAGGTAGAGGAGTTATAGTAAAAGGGATTCATCCGACCCAGTACTTCTCCGTGGGGTTCTCTGGTCCTTTTTGCGAAGAAGGCGGATGGTACCCTCAGACTCTGTGTGGATTATCAGAAGCTGAACTGGTTAACGGTCAAGAACCGTTATCCCTTACCGAGGATAGATGGTCTTTTGATCAACTTCATGGATCACGAGTGTTCTCGAAGATTGACTTGAGGTCAATATATCATCACCTGCACGTGAGACCATCGGATATATCGTTTACAGCTTTTCGGAGTAGATGTGGTCTGTATCAGTACTTGGTTATGCCGTTCGGACTCACAAACGTGCCAGCAGTTTTCATGGCTATGATGAATCGTGTGTTCCATCCGTATCTTCATTCTTTTGGGGTAGTATTCATGGATGACATCTTGGTGTACTCTCACACTCAACACGACAATTCCACCCATATTGATATCGTATTGAGTATACTGAGAGAGCATCATCTATATTCTAAGCTCTTAATGTGCCAGTTTTGGATGGACTAGATTCACTTCATGGGTCATATTATCTCATAAGAAAGAGTTGCAGTAGACCTAGAGAAGGTGAGAGCAGTAGTTTCTTGGGAGCAGCCTTAGGACGTGTTTGAGTTACGAAGTTTATTAGGGAGGGCTGGTTACTACAGACACTTCATATTGGAATTATCCCGCTTAGCAGTGCCATTGACGGGTTTGAATAAGTAGGGTGTGAAGTTCATTTGGTCGGAGGCTTGTGAGACACCCTTTTAGGGCCTAAAAGGAAGGTTGACATCAGCACCGATCCTGATACTCCCAGAATAGGGGAAGATCTATACAGTTTACTTTGATGAATTAGGTATTGGGCTGAAAGCAGTGTTGATGTAGGGTGATCGAGATGTTGAGTACCGGTCTCGGCAGTTGGAGACACATGAGAGGAATTACCCGATGCATGACCTCGAGTTGGTTCCAGTTGTGCATGTGTTGCACTATTGGATACATTATCTATTGGGAGAGAATTTTGTTGTTTTCACTGACCAAAAAAGCCTCAAGTATATCTTTACTCAGTGTGACTTGAATCTGAGGTAGGAGAGGTGGGATGAATACCTACAGTCCTTCGATTTTGATCTTCCTTATACACCTGGTAAAGGTAATGCAGTAGCTGATGCATTGAGTAGGAAGACTTAGATACATGCAGTGCAGGAGGCCAGTGGTGAGTGGCAGCTTATGGATTTGTTCTCTGAGATGCATTTGGAGGTGCATGACAGTCAAGGGAAAACCTATCTTTCATCATTAGCTGTGACCTCTACCCTCATGGATAGAGTGAGGATGAGACAACTATCTGATTCTGAAGGCCTAGTTCTACGGCAGTTAGTGGCAAGTGAGGACCCTCTTCCTAGTTGGACAATAGGCGATGATTAAATTCTACGTTTCCATGGATGAGTGTGGGTTCCATGGGATATACGCGAGGAGCTGATGCGGGAGTTTCATGCTTAAGCAAGGATAGTTCAGCCCGGGGTTACCAAGATGTACCGTGACTTGAGATGTTAGTACTGGTGGCCAGGTATGAAGAGGGATGTAGCTGATTTTGTTACGAGGTGTTCCACCTGTCAGCAGGTGAAGGTGGAGCACGAGAGGACAGCCGAACTTTTATAGCAGTTACCCATCCCGGAGTGGAAATGGAATGATGTCACAATGGATTTTGGGACTGAGTTTCCAAGGTCACCTCGAGGAAATGATGTCGTGTGGGTTGTGGTGGATAGACTCACGAAGGTAGATCACCTTTTTCCAATCAAGGAGACCTTCGGTGTTAACGAGGTCGGGAAGTTGTATATCTGAGAGATCGTACACCTTCATGGGGTCATTCATTCTATCATTTCAGATAGGGATTCCCATTTTATTTCTCATTTCTTGAAGTGTTTTCAGAGGGCACTGGGTACACAAGTGCTTCTAAGCACAGCTTACCACCCTCAAACCGATGGCCAGTAAGAGCGTATGATAAAGGTGCTCGAGGACATGCTGCGTGCATGCGTCCTGGAATTTGGGGGCTCTTGGGAGAAGCATATACCCTTAGTCGAGTTTTCCTATAACAATAGTTTTCAGGCAACCATTGAGATGGAACCTTACAAGGATTTATATGGTAGGCTATGCCGATCACCATTGTGCTGGTTAGAGGTAGGTGAGGCAGCTTTACTGGGACCACCTCTGGTGCAGGAGACTTCTGAGCAGGTCCAGTTGATTCAGAAGTGGATGGATACTGCGTAGTCTCATCAGAAATCTTATGCTAATCGCCACATATGACCCTTAGAGTTCGTGGTCGAGGATTTGGTCTTCTTGAGTGTTTCGCCGAGGCTGGGACACAGGCGGATCAAGAGACAAGGTAAACATTCCCCGAGATATATGGGGAGATTTTAGATTCTGGAGAGAGTCAGGCCAGTTGACTGTTAGGTGTAGTTACCATAGAGGTACCGAGCCATTCACGACGTCTCCCATGTATCTCAAATTCCCCACTATCATTCAGACCCGTCTCACATCTTTCATCCAGAGGAGGTTGAGCTGGAGGAATTTGCGTCCTTTGAGGAGCATCCGATTCGTGTCGTTGATAGGAGCACGAAGGTTCTCCAATGCCGGTCAGTTCCTCTTGTACGGGTGCTATGGCAGCATGGCCGAGTGAAGGACGAAACCTGGGAGCGGGAGACCGAAGTACGTGCCTAGTGGCCAGAGCTATTCTGAGCTTTATCTGCACCACCCTTAGAAGGGTAATTCAGAGACGAATTGCTTTAAGGGGGGATGTTTTTAAGAACCTGGTTCTTATTTTGAGGTACGGGTTTCTTCTTTTCTCTTTTCCTTGAGTGTTTTTGAGAAAATATGGAAAATGGGGAAAAATCCGAAATTTTAGAAGTACACGTCGTGTACTTCTCCACACGCCGTGTACTTCTGGCAGTGTGGGTTGAGTATACGGGGCGTGTGGCCATGTCAGCGATGAAGGGTGTGGGAACCGACTACACGCTGTGTAGTGGCCCTTTACATGCCTAGTAGTCAGTCGACAAGCGAATAGTAAGGCAGTGGACAGCTGTGGGGCAGCACATGCCATGTCCTCATGAAGACACGTCGTGTGGTCATGTCGGCAGGTGAACAGTGCCACGCTGGTGGGAAGCCGCCAAAGGAACCATTAGAAATTGGAAGTACATTCCATGTACTTGGAAATACACATAGTGTACTTTGTTGTTTTAGCTTAAAATGGGAAGTAGCCTCCCCTGTTCACAAGGAATGCTTAGAACCGGATGGGAGCTCGGGATTGGATGGCTGAATCTTCGAGGATCAACCGATCGAGCATCGGGAATCCGTTTCTACCTCGGACAATCTGGTTGGAACCGTGTGGGTGAGTTCTTATTTCTCCTAGAGTAGTTATTACCAATTCTTTCCAGTATGAGAGTTATTTGAGTTTGAATGGGTTTTCTTCTACTTTAGATCTATGTCATTTTTGGGCGTTTCTAGAATTGAAATTCACGTATATTGTTTGTTGGAATTTAAGGTAGGTGTCTTGGTGTTTATTTTCCAACTGTCGTGCGTTTTGTGTGTTTTTGAGCTACGAACCAATATTTGGGGTGTCATGTGGATGAGGTCGTGGCTATTTTAAATACCTAGAATTGTATAGGTGATTAAATAATGTTGTTAAACTATTTTTTGAGATTAGTGCTTGGATCCAGGACCACCCCGGGGATGCGTTCGTCTATTTAGCCGTTTGAATGGGATACCTGAGGGTATGCCATGTTTACGTTATGAATTACTTTTGCCTTCAGAGGAATTGAATGTGAATGTTTATTTACATGTTGGGCATGGCTCAGTACTTGCGCATGAGGGTAGTGTTTTACTTAGCCCATGTGCATTGTTTTTCTTATCCCGAGGGCAGTTGTTATCTTAGCTTGAGGGAAACTTTTTCCGTGCCTTTGGGAAATAGACTTTGTGCCCGAGGGTGACACTACTTACACCTGAGGGAAAAATCTGTTATGCCTGTGGGCAATTACCTATGAGTTGGATTTTGATTACTTGAGGGTAAGGGTTGAGTGTCTGTGGACACTGACTGTTTACATAGAAATGCACGGTGGTGATTTCATATATTAAATGTATTGAAAGAATAATTAAATGTCAATATACTGTTAAGTTAGTTACTTTTGAGTACTGCTTAGTTTATTACATTTTACTACGACACACTGTTGTTGCATATTTTCTCACAGTTGGGCATGGGCCTTTGGTGGGTGTCTACTAGGATTTATTTCTGACAGCTTGTTTTTCCCATGCTTTTCGGCCCAAACACATTATGTTTCTACAGGTGTAGATAAGGGCAAGGGACCTTATACAGGTACTTGATTGCTGCTGGGGTGTAGGAGAGAATGGGACCGAGCATTGGCTCATGATGCAACGGGATGTTCTATTTTTCTCTCTGTACTTGTACTTTAGTTGTAATGTATTGTATGGCAGTGTAACATGTTCTGACTATTTTATAGAATAGTAACATGCTGAATCTTTATATATATGACTGATGGTTTCCCTTTTTGTCATGAGTTATCCATGTCAGTTATTTATATATTGTTGCGGCTTCCACTGTTGTTGTATGTTCTATTCATTCTACTGCGCTTCACTTTAACAAATGAGGGCATAGTTTCCCACTATCATACATGGGCCCTCACTGCTAGTCGGTAGCCTCTGACATTTTGGGAAATGCGTTTGAGGTCATGTGGTGAACCGGGTTCAGGGCACCCGTTGAGTGGCACCCGGAACCGGGACATTACAGAAGATGAGTTTGTGGTAGAAATTTATTAATGGATAAAACTATAATTATAAAGTATGTATATCTCCTTATGATCTTATCGAATCTCATAAATAAATTTTTCAACATTAATAAAAGGAACTTAGATCAAAAATTTTGTCCTATATGGTACCTTAGATCCTCACAAATTTATGGCTTTGGGATTGTTGACCTTTTCATAGCCATGTTCTCTACCACTCTCCATCAGATATTGATGGTTAGATTTCTCTTCACTATACATATTTTCCTGCATAAAACCCTAGTATGTGTTATTTTCAGTAACCTTCATACTTACAACTCTTTATTTTAAATAGAGGCCTCATTAATCCATTTTTCAATGTGGGATTTCAACTAAGATGTTTTGAAATTTTAACCCCAAGTTTCCAATACCAAGCATAAATTGTGAGGAAACAATTTATTGAAGGAGGGTAGAATGTAACACCCCAATATTCCATGGTATGCTTCTCTTTTAATCATACAGTAGCGTGTGTTGTACCCAACTTCGAGTTCTAACACACCCCACAACCAGTCAAAGTAGCCGTTATGAATAGTAATACCCTCCTTTTGAAATTTTATACATTTTATCCTTCAAAATGGACTTCATTTTTGGATTCTGAATATTGAAATTATCCTAGGATGAAATTTGGTACTTTTCGGATAACGTTTATATTTTGATGAATAGTGAAAATTACTAAATTTTTATTAAATTTTTTTTTAATCGAAATAATTAATAGCAATGAATTATGAATTTGAGTGGTTTTAAAGTATATTTAGAATCTAATTTTACAATTTAATAAAATTTTGGTCATTTGACATAATTTCACATTTAAACCGGACATAAACAAGTGTCAATCTTTTGATAGTTATTATCTCTTAAAAACAGCCCTTTTGTTTTGACAGGAGGAATTAATTTTAAATTAATTTCTGCCAATTCTGTGTTTTGAATATATAAAAAATGGAATCCATATTTGGAATCTGGATGTCCAAATTTTTTAAATAGGTAACTTTTATTTTTAGACATTTTGAATAATTATTTTGGTAAATATTTTATTTACAATGGTTAAAGGGTAAATCCGGTAAATAAGAGTATAAAAATAATATTATAATAATAATAAATTACCCTAAAACATGTCTTAACCATATTGTTTGATACATTTCCAACCATGGGAATCTATGGGTCGATTTTGGGACCGAATGGATTCACTTGTATGTGACAATGACAGTTTTTATTAATTAAGTTAAAGTAAATACAAAAATGACATAAGACTATATCTTTTAGAAAAACAATGTTTACATAGGGTTATATATATTATATTTTTGACTATAAATATTCATTAGAAATTTAAAAATATTTCCTACATAATGATATTTTATTTATAATTTTTATACATTATATAATTTAATTTATTTTTGACACAATGATGATGCAGTTATTACCGTATTAGTGAAATATTAAAATAATTGATATTATAAATATACAAATAAATATAATTTGAGACCTTTAATGAATTAAATGAATTCTATAGGTTAATATGACATGTTAGGATTTATTTAAGTAACTTTTTTCGAAATAATCATTCTGTTTGGATTTTCACAAAAATCAAATACAAAATAGTGTAAAAATTGACATAAAAGAGTTTTTAAACAAATATTATATTATTAATTGATATTAAATTCCTAAAAATCTAAGGATCAGCCAAAGGACTTCTATCATGATAGGTGTATCATTAATGGACCACTGGGGGGGTCTCTTAGAGGTATATAGTATGTTTATTAACTATATAATATAAAAATATCAAGTGACATGGTAAGTGTCAAACTAATTAACCAAGAGTTAAAACTAAAAGATAAGGTTAATATAATGACCCAAAACTATCTAAAATATATTTTTTAAAGGATTTAGACCCATACCAACCTTAGGCTTTGAATAATTCACTTTGGAGCCATTATAAACCGAATATGAATTTATTATAAAATAATAGTTTTTGTTTATTCTAAAGAGCCCATCCTCCCCCTTATAAAAGGACACCACTTATAACCAATTCCTCACACCTCTCAAGCCTTTTGGATCATCCAACCTCTACCCAATTATGATCCCCACATCCCTCTACTCATCTTAGAAGCCCTACCATAGGCATAAGGCACTTCAAGTGTCCTTTTGGTTCAGACCAAAGGGAGTTACCCAAATTAAAGTTAACGATTTCTCTTAGTTTCTTTTCTTTTATTTTACTTCTCCAACCCCTAAACACTTCTTATTATTTTTTTGTAACAAAAATATTATACTAAATATACCAAGATATTTTTATTAGAATTATTCTAAATACACTTACACATATCTCTATCTAATGGGTGAAAAACATAATGTTTCTGTGGATGGAAACCAAACGCCTCACGAAACCATTATTTTTCAATTATCTCTTACCGCCTCTCATGTTGGCCATAATGATGGAACGATTATTAATTATGTTATTAATGATATTTAATTTATATATAAGCTTCTGTAATTCCATTTAATAGCATACCATTATTCGTTTCATGTTGTTTATATATACGATAATTTCATTTGAGGATGTGCGGACTACCGCCCCCTCAAAGTGATATGACTCGTTCATACCATACATGGAACGTATAAAGGAAGTTGTTAATGAACTAAAGTAACACATATAAGATATTATATTATACTGGAATAATAATATAGCTATGTATCATTTAGTTTTGATTCCTTTAAATTGATAAATGAAATGGAAGTAGCGTTCGTGCGTACGTACGGACTACCGTGTCCACGAATGCGATGAGATTCATTTCACCATCATATCCATTCAAGAATAATTAGCATTTGATGATTAAAAGTAATGTTTAATTAATTTATATCCTTATTTATATGAATAAGATACAACCTATCCGTAACAAACATGGCTTACGTAACGAATCATATAATGGAAAACGAATCAGTTAACACCTGAAACGACGATAATACTAAAATATTATTAACAAAGAAATATTAAAAGATCATATATGATATCATATTTATGCATATTATTCTTTTATAATTTAATAACAAATATTTACCAGTAACACAGGAGGTTAACCAACACTCTATCAAGGAAAAGTACATGGTAAGGGGTTTTTATCTCACTCCTTATTCTCGTGAGATTCATGCCATATTGCCACTATTACCTTTTTTGTGGTGTATATGCTTCCCATAATTGTATTATTTTGTGTAATACACTTTAATTTATGTGTATTTACATATTAATTATATGATACCTCTTTCATGGAGTGTATGTTTCTTAAGTTACGAAATTGGTAAGGGTTAATTCCTCAATCTCGTTATTATCCGAGATTGTTTATGTGTAAGTATTTACTGGGACATTTTTATTATCCATGACCATTTGTCATAAAAATGAATTCAAAATGAATATGTTAAGGATTTGTGAAAGGTACTCTTTATCAAGATCAGAATTTTAAATGTTTTAAATATTTAGCTCTCTAAATATTTTTAATTAATGTCCATGTTTTCAAATTGATTTTAAGGATTTATTTACATGGATATGAATGTTTTTAAAATGATAATTCCTTTCAAAAGATTCAAAGTGGTATGGGACACTTTGATTCAAAAATGTCTTCAAATTAATTTTTATCTAAATTGTTTGACTTTTAAATGTTTTTCCTGAAAAGGCTGTATTTCTCTCAATGAGTATTACAAATCATTTTCATATATGTCAAAATTCATTAATGGGTTTTATACTTGTTTTGAAGTTGATTTATCATGATACAAATCTTCCATATTATGTTGAAGGTTTTGTGATATGTTTGACTATGGATGTGTTATTTTTATACCATTCATGGTTTATGGGTAAATTATTGATATTTTGTCACCTAGTTTTAATACGAATGTTTATGTTATATTTCATCCTCTTCTTAAGATGAATGTGTTGGACTAGTATGTTCCGGGTTGGGGAATGGTAAAAGTAAGCCCTTCAGGTTGGGGTCCGGTTACAATAGCCCTCCGAGTTGGTGTCCGGTTATTCGAGGCACTCCGGGTTAGAGTCTGGTTACAGAGGCTCTCTGGGATGGATTCAAGTTATGGAGGCTCTCTGGGTTGGGTTCCGGTTAGAGTTATCCCTTAGGTCTTGGCACGAGGCCTTGACACAGAATTTAAAGTTTGTCATTATGCATTCCATCATTATGAACGTGGTTATTGTTTTTTCACGTGATTATTCGACTAGTAGAATATCCATGTGAATAAGTAAATGGTATTATTTCATTTTATCTTTGCCATATTATGTTGAAGTTCATGTTTTAAAGGTTTTTGTTTTAGTTATACATTTCCTTAAATGTTTATGTTTATTTATGAAAGTTTCCCATATATTGTTATCCTTACTGAGCATCTGAGCTCACCCCTTTCAATGTTTTATTTTCCTAGGATTCTAAGAAGTGTATTGTGATTGATATGCAGGGTTACGACAAAGGAATACTGGTATTCCTAAAGGATTATTTATGTTGTTTTGTATGGTATAAGTGTAATGTAACATTCATGTATGTAATCTATTTTCCAAGACTGCTAAACCGATCGGCCCATTGGGACTTGATTCATTGTAATCATGCCAATGTATTAAAATAATGCACCAACTCTGGGTAACTAGGGTCAGGGAATTACACAATGTCCCATTAAGAAGTATCCCAAAGGTCTGCCACGTCATAATGGACCCAATGTAACTGACGACGTGTCAATCGAACACCCAGTCAATATGTTTTTAGCGTTTCCGTTCTAGGGGCCAAGTTGGATTTAGGTTTGATCCAACCTGACTGTAATCCAAGTTTATCCAAAACTCATGAAGAGTATACCAAAATGACCGTATCGATCCAAGGATTCAAGTTCCATAGTTGGTTCATCAAATAGATGTCTCATTCTCAAGAAAAGTCTCTTTAAGTGTTTCATGGCCCGGATCTGGTCCGACCGACCCGGCCTGACCCAATATGGGTGAAACTTGTCTGGGCGAGGCCGCGGTATGGGCCCCCCTGTGAGGGGTTGGCTTATCTCACAAGGTGGCATCCTGGCCTATGATGGGGCAGCCCAACCCGTGATGGGGCGGCCCAGCCCATGATGGGGGGCCTTACCCACGATGGGCAGCCCAACATGCGATGGGCGGCCCGTCCCGCGGTGCGAGGCAGCCCAACATGCGGCGGGAAGGCGGCCTAGACCATGGTGGGAAAACCACTAGGCAGTGCGATCCTCCCAGTGGCGCAACAACGCCACTGTGCTCCTACGGCTGGTTGGGTACTGACCGCCATTCGGCGCACCGCTGTGCCTAAGCAGCCAAAAATTCTTGCTCAATCAGCAGTGCAGACACACGCCGCCCTACCTCACGTGGCCGGCTAGCGTGTCGTCCAATATCCTCCCCCCACCATAGCCGATGGGCCGTGGCCTCCTTCACTACTGGTAGTGCAGACGCGTGCTTCCCTGTTTCCACACGGCCGATTGGGTGCCAGCCACCACCTTCCTCCACCGCGGTCGATGTTCCACGATCTCCTTCGACGACATGGTTGCGCCGCCACCATCATTGCGGACCATGAAGAAGAATTAAATAATAAATATGTGGAGGGATGAGGCCTTGTTTTTTGGCCCACACCCTTTACGTTAGAACGATAGCATGTGACTTTGAGATGAAATTTTCAACATATAACCATGAAGAACAAACATAAACACACCCTACCTTGTGTAATTTTTGGATATGGAATGAGGATGAGGATGAAGTCGATGAAGGGAACATCGGTGTTCTTCGCTCCCACAACAAGCTTCTGATCCGAGCTCAAGTGTCATCCTCTTTCATCATTGGGGGTGGCTCTTTCTTGGAGGATCTTTTGTGTTGGAGGATCATCCTTCAAAATTTCTCCACCATAACTGGTTTCCAAACCAACTCTCTCAATAGAAGATCAGGATGCTATATTGTTAAGAATAAGTATTATTAATTAATCAAATCAAGTAGGCACATCAATGGGGAGGTTCCAAAAGTAACCTTCCAGTAAAATAGGATTTCAGGTGGTCCCCACCACCATGAATTCAAATGGGAGGTTTCAAAATAAATAAATAAAAGTTAATTTTTTTTATTTTTTATTTATCACACCCAAGAAAATTTAAAAAACTAACTCTTACCCTCGACCTACTACAATCGAGGTGAATGTATCCTTAATTAAATATCGGAACTGTATGTTAAACGGTGTCCCCAGATCTCAATTCCAAGCACCGATTCAAAAGTTACAAAACGACGCTCATGAATTTACTGAACGTACTAAAAAAGTACAGAAATTCATTCTAGTCACACTGGGCTGTGGGATCACGTGCCATCAATTTTCATAAACTCGTAATATTTCATTAAAAATAAAAATAAAATTACATTGAAAAATCTGGGTCCTTATATATAACGCGATCCATGTCAGTGTTTCGTATAGTGAAAGATTCTATTTGTGTTACGTATGAAATAATCCAAATGTAGTTCATTTATACATCGAACAAAATCTACACTCGTTGTTGTGTGAAATAAATTCTTTCAAAAGAACATGAAATTTTGTGCAGCACAATCCAAGAATAGTGTTGTGTATACTGCAATATAATAAAATGTTGCTTATAACCCAAGCTAATCATGGGGGAGTGTATAAGACAAGACATGAAATAATCTATCTCATGAACTCTTGGGGTTTGACATTCTACCCCCTTAAAATAAATTTCTTCCTCGAAATGTGTCAAGGTTATAAATAGTTTTCAACACAAATGTTTCTTTCATAGAAACCCACATCGTAAAAAGGAATACTAAAATAAGGATTGTTAGAAACATAATGGTTACCCAATGTAACTCATCACTAGGTTTCCACATAGGAGTACATAGGTGGGAAGTGAAAACATGGATATGGAAGATAAATCTTACCATCAAGTTCTGATATATTGTGATATCGAAAAAGGTTTGGAGAAAGTTAACTTCCAGAAATCCATAAATATAAGATGATTTAAGGGACCATCAAAGTAATCAAATAAAAATGAACTCAGATAACATTTTTGGTTTTCAAGATCCTTTACCTAATTTTGAATAATTTTTTCATTAGAAGAAAATACTTACTTGATTTAAATTCCATTGATCATTCCCTAAATCATTTCCACTTCAACTCTTATGTAATGAAATAAAGTTGAATTTTTCATTCTTTAAGTGTTAGCAGATCATGCAATTGAATGATAGGTCATTCCATCTGGGTCTATTACAAAATGTTTAGGATAAGTTATTAAATATACATAGATCCATCTATGGTGAGATTAATCGTATATGGTTCAAAACATTGACTTATACTTCATATATCATACCACTTAATAAAATAAAAATAATTTCTACTAAGCAAGGACTTCGGGTAGGTGTGTGGTTGGCTATAAAGGCTTGTCTCACTTTAGTTCTGGGTACGATTCCTACATCCTTGTCTGATGTGGTGGGTTGTTTCTCATCCTACGGGTTGTCCATTTTCTTAATCTATACAATTATAAAATTCTAGAAATAATATATATAAAATGTTTTTCCCATAAAAATACTATTTGATGTCCAACTTAATCCTTCCACATGTATCATAAGATATATCTTGTTTGTAACATTCCAAATATTTTAATGGCTTTATCATGAATTCTCTTAAGTCATGGTAATAACGTAAATTATGATATATCCTTATTGAAAACATGAATCTTTCCATATTCCAAAACTTATTGGATATATTCAGTAAGTCCGGAAAATTTGCATACTTATTCCATGAAAACATAACCCACATTTCAAAAAATCATTAACCAGTTTCAAGGTAACTAATATCATCCAACCTATCCTTATACAAATATCATTATCTCAACCAAAAGCTCATATTGTGGGTTATACTTCCCTTAGTCATCTGTTTCTTAGAAATATCACCTTTTTATTAAATCACATTTCTTATCCATTATAACTATTTAACATATTATTGAAAATCCTAAGAAAAAAACTTAAACTAACAACTCTAATACAATTCACTAATGATCATTTGTCGATTAATATACCAAAATAATTAAACCCTTCCACTTTAATGGTAGGTGTTGATTATGTCCTTCCATGTCCTAGAAGTAGATTCTTATGTTTAGGCATTGAGTTGGGTAATGCCCATGCTATCCACAGATGAGACATTGTACTCTATAAAAATTCGTCACTCTATGATTCTTTTCCCACAAAGATAACATCTTCCTCTATATTTGAGGTATTCCTTAAGATTCTTCTTCCCATCTACTTGATATATCGGAATCATAGTCTTCTTTCCTCTACGTTCCTCACCATGGTAATATGCATGAATGTCTATATTCCACTATTTGATGACATACGAATAAACTAAAGATATCCTTGTTTATCATATAACATGATAACTGAATCAGAATAATCACAATATCAATCACTCTAGTCATCAAACAATTTCATTACTCATAGTGACAAATTAGTTCATCAGATTAAATGTTTACCCAATTCCTTATGGTTCCTTCCATTTACTAAAACACAAAAAAGAATTGTGTGAGAAGAAAAAATAATTCTAAGAAAACAATATAATCAAGGTGGAGTACTTTAAATTACTAACATATTAGGTTTAATCCTAGGTTATTGATGATCGTTATCATAATTTTAGGACTATAACCTGTAATTATACTTAACCTTAGGTACATCCCTAGACATACCTAAGAAATATCTATAGGGAAGTCACTTATGTTTTCACATCCTAGTTTCCATAGGTTGACTGATCCTTCAATCTGATACTAACTACAGAGTTCCAAGCTTGAAGTACATGGACATTACAATTATTTTGCCGAATAATTAATACATGGCACAAAAAAATTCACAAACACCGTATTATTTTATTGTATTAGGAAACTCAGAACACAATCTTCTAATCATGGTAAAAGAACTTCAAAATCTCCCATAAAGATATTACCCTTTTGTTTTCCTTTCTAAAAGATTTATTTATATCCAAAGGAAAAGGGAATATAGAATGTGTGAGAAAAAATTCTCAGTATGGGTAAATATGGAGAACATAAAACAAACAATAAACATTTGAATGAACATTACGTTTAAACCTCATAATATTGAGTCATGAAATAAATCACAGCAGTACATAAGACATAGAACGTAAAGGAACATTAATCATAATAAAATAGCATGGGAATAAAACATGGAGTTTTGAAAAACCATTAATAATATAAAATTATTTCCATAGTATCGAAGGCATTGTTTCCAAGATCATCATAGTGGACGAAGACCATTTCTGAATCAGGTTTACTTGTTGTTCCAGCCATGTGTTACAGAACCTCATTTTTCTTCCATTCTAGTTATGTCAATCTAATGAGATATAAATCATTACCCAATGAATTGGATGGATATATAGGTCCCACCCATCTCATAATTAAATCATTATTACATGTTTCAAAAAACATAAATCATTCATCATATAATAACCTATTAAATAAAATGAAATTCTTATACATCATTTCATCATAACATAATCCATATAAGATAAATAGACATCCTAAAATTAATTAGATCATAAAAAATAAAAATAAATTAATAATAGTGATAGAGACATACCCTATGTCATCTTAGATGGAAAATAATGTTGATAAAACACTTGAACTTAATTCTAGATTAAAATATCTTTTCTTGTTCAAAAACGTTTTCTTTTCTCAAAATGTCGTGAAATTTTAAAAAGAAGAATTTAATTGAAAAAAACGTGAAATCATGTAAAGGAAACATCATGGAAATAATGAGTTATGAATGTTTGAAAATCCATTCATACAGTATAATTTTAAAAAACATTCTCCTCATACTTTTTTCAAAAAATGCAAAAAGTACCTTGTATGGTAAATAACAGAAGGATTCCTTTCATACCATGTAGTAAGAGTCAAAAATGGGTAAAAATGACTCTAAAAATACATAGATGAATAGTAAAAAATTAATGAAAACATTTTTAGAATAAATGAACATAGATGATAAATATACACCAAGTAAATACTTATGTATATATAATCTCTGATAAAAATGAGACTGCAAAATTATCCCTTACCTTAGGTATGATCTCATACATATGTATCTGAAACTCTTGTAGAGTTGGTTTAAAAATTTTATTATCCTTCAACCGAACCATAATTATATTTATGGTCTCATATATTATTCACATACAATTTTATATTACATGTTCATTATGAAATTCCATGTTAAAGCTACGTTTGGGTAACAATCGTTTCATTTAACTAATGCGTTTTGACTTCTTATTCTTGAAATTATTACATAGTTCATGATTTAATTACTTAAAAAATGTAAAAAATTATTTTTATATTATATATAATCAGTATATATATGTATTTATATATTAGATAGAAAAAATAATTGTAATACACTTTACATGGAGATGGTAGGCCATACGTACTCATGAATGTTGTTTTCAATTTCTTATTGAATTTAATGAAAGTAAGTAAATGACACACACATATATATATACATAAATCCCATAGAATTATTATGCCATATATTTATTGGTTATTTATTATATATACTTTATAATCATTCTTTTATGGTTAACATGAAGAATGAATCTCATTATGTCGTGGAGACGGTAAGCTGAACGTACACACAATCGGCGATATCATTCCCATAATTCTAGAATGGTATTGAATTGGATAGTGTATAACATCTAATAATCACTATCATGTTATAATAATAATATATAGTTATTATTTCCACCTTTTTAACCATCCAAGTGAGGTTGTGGTGAAAAACAAATTACACCATGGCATGGAGACGATAAGCCATATGTACGTACGCACGGTGATTTGATTTTTCGTAGGATGGATATAAGGTGAAATAGAATTGTTTTATATTTATAATAACATATCATAAGATTATTGATTCTTATTTTATTACATTATAATAAAACCACTAATGAAGTAGAAGTAGAAGAATAAAGAAATTTTAAAAAATTGGTAGAAGAGATTACCTATTCCTTGACGTGTATCCTTTAACTTTCTTATTAGAGCACTAGCGTTGGTCTTCTAAGAAGCCCAGAACCTCTAGAATTTAACTAGAGAAGTTTATATGGGAAATGGATATGGGTTGGACGATAATGAAGGCTCAAAATGGACTGAATAGGATAGGGAGGAGGTTCCCTTTTATATGAGAGGAGTGGGGCACATTAGGAATGTTCAAAAGTATTAATTTATTATAAATTCAAATTCGATTTAAAATGGTATTTTTTTCATTTGAAGATAAGATGATTCTTTTTCGAGTACACCTCATCCAATAATTATTTGAATTTTTTTGAATTTTTTTATCCTTAGCGGTTTAGTTTTACCAATATTTTACCCTTTTAAATATTTCTGTGATATAATGTCATTTACACATTGTGGGTTAATGTAATTACCATATCATGTAAAAAGACACAAAAAAAGTTTTTTATGACGTATTTAGACTTATATTAACCATTTTTTCGAATCTCAGATTTTTAGTAAATTATTATCTTTTAATAAACTATTTTAGGTTTTAAGTTATTGATTGTGTCTATTTTGGATACTATTCTTACGTGACTTTTTAAAAAATTCATAAAAACATTATTACATCGAACCAAAGGCATTAAATAATTTATCATATGTAAATTTCATCCATTATATTCGTGTCTAACATGAAAATATTAAAATTAAATTTATTCTATTATTTATAAATTCATTTATTTGAATCATTAATTAAAGAGGTAATCAGTACATCATAATTGTTTCCAAAATAAATATATTTTTCTAAGGTCCAAGAATTATAAATTAAATAATATCATATAGTAAATTGTTTTAGATTTCTAATGACTATTTATTGAAATATATATATATTATATAACCCCACATTAAAATCTATTTAATAAAAGATATATGTTTAGGTTATAATTATCATTAATTTAAATTAATTATTATAAAATATCATTTTCATATCCATGTAAATCCATGGGGTCCAATAATACACCAAAGGATTCCCATTTTTGGAAATATCTCATCCAATAGGATTAGAAAATGTTTTAGGGAAGTTTAATGATAATATAAATTTATTTATTTACCCTTATTTACAAGATTTACCCTTTTACCATGTTAAATAAAATATATACTGAAGATACTAATCATAAGGTCCAAAAATAAAAACTACATATTGTCCTAAGTTGAACCTTATGATACCAAATATTGAATCAATTTTCCAAATTACAAAAATAGAATTTTTAGAAATTAATTTAAAATTAATCCCGTTGTCGAAAAAAGAAACGATGTTTTATTTAAAACATTGCAAAAGATTATAATGTTATATCATATGAATACCATGTACAATTAATGGAAATGAAGTAAATTTCCTTAAACTATAAAAAATATTTTACTTATTCATTCAATAATATATTTTAACTATATAATGTATTTCAATGAAAATAGTTGTTTTCATTTTAAATTTAGCTTATTTTCACTATTCGTCAAAATTAAAATGTTATCAAAAAAATATCAAAAATCTATCCAAAGTAAATTTTTATCTCTATATTCTAATTAAGAATTTTATCTTGTTTAATATAACTTATAAAAGTGTCATAAACTGGATTTAAAATTGGTGCTTCATCGAATGGTGGTAAAACTGATTTTTTTGAAAAATAATTCTTTTATCCAAAAAATTGATTTTGTTCTCATATCATGTGTAAGATGAATGTTAATGTTTTAAAAAATTAAAAATGTTTTTAATATTATTCATAATGTCTAGTGTATATGACATTTTAATAATATATCTTTTTTTAGGGAAACTCAGTATTGCTTACCACAAAAACTATTGAGGAAGGTCACTCTTGCATGTAATGCAAGCCATGCAAGTCTTAGATATAATGAATTCATTCATTGGTGTTGTGTATATAATAATAAAAACTTTTTTCATTTATATATTGAACGAAATCTATAGTCATTGCTGTGTGAAATGGATTCCAGAAAAAGAAAATGAAATTGTGTGCAATACAAGCGAAGAATAGTGTTGTGTATAATGTAAGGAAATACAATGTTGCATATAGCACATACTAATCCTGGTTTAGTGTACATCACAAGAAATAAAATAATAAATCTCATAAAATCTAGCTATGTTAAAAAGGTAATCCACTAGGTAATGGTTCTGTAGAGAAACACCATGTTTCATGATGGAACACGGGAATTTTAAAAAATTACGAGGGAATAGTACCCTGAATTGTTACATTTGTAAATGAAATTGCAGGGATGAAATATCAAGAAGGTTTGGGGAATTTAACAACCCAGTTTTTTAAAAGTAAATTTAAATGCATGAAAAACTGTTTTTATGTATATAGTTATAACTATCCTTTAAAAAAAGTTTTTCTGCTTCTATGATTTGAATTTCAAAAAATGGTAATCAATGGTTGTGAATAGTAAGTTATTTTTAGTCTGATACAACAAACATATTTTTTGGTGAATAGTAACATACCCATATGAATAGTAAGATGAATAGTAATATGACCCATATTAATAGAATACCATATTATTATTTAATTTTCTTAATGCAATAAAAAAATTTGATAATGATTAATTTTTCAAGGTGTTAAAAATGGTGTTATAGTTTTAAAGTTGTTATTAGTGAATAAATTATGATATTAATTGGAAATTAAATTAATCATATTTTTTAAATTATTATCAAAATGTAGAATTCATTTTTTGAATTCTACATATCAAAAAATGGTTAGGGTGAATTTTTTGTATTTTTCTGAAATTTTTTAATTTTTAATGAATAGTGAAGTATGGTAAAATACCATATAATCATATTATCTATTAAATACAATATTTTTTACATCATGGACAATGTAATACAACCTGTTTCAAACTCAAATTCACTATTTAAAATTATTATCACAAAAATGATGACTATTCTTTGTCATGGACACAAATATTAAAATAATGATTAAAATAATATTAAACCCCTCATCTCCTCCACTATAAATACCACCCTCATTACCCACTTACTCTCACACATATCAAGACTAGAGAATTGTCTATGTTATACCAAGTCCCCTTCCCAAGTCTCTTCCTGATGTCCCAGACCTACTGGTCTCACGAATAGTCCAAATCCAAAGGCCTTAAGGACGATCTCAACGAGAAGAGATCAAGAGTAAGAATTTTATTTCATTTTCACGTGTTTACTTTTCAATTTCATTACTTTAGTATACTCTCTTACCATCCACTTATACAAGAGGTATGAAATAACCATAATCTCATATATTTTGAATTTTATCATGTTTTTGTAAAAAATCATCATCTTTCTTCTCTCCCCTTCCTCTTATTCTAGAAAAACACTATTTGTGATGTGTCTTTTATAAAAAATGTTGACGGTATGAATTAAATTTCCATTACTTACATAAATTATGATCAGAAAACCCTTTTAATAGTTAAAAAATAATGTAAAGTGCCTGATGTAGCATATTTTGTCTTCATGAATGAACTTCAGTGTATGAAATTATATTATATAATGAAACAAGTTCATGTTTATAGAGGAATCGCAAAAAAATGATCTAAACATATATCATTAATGTTTTATCTAATGATCCATCATTATATATGACAAAAAAATTATTTATGTTATAATTTTATATTTCAGAAAAATATTTATACAATGTCATCCCACTTATGGAATTTCATTTTCGTACGACAAGAAAATCAAATACAAACTTTCCATCTAAATCAAGTTAAGAACGCACCCAAAACAATGAAAGGATGAAAATAATAATATTCAATGCATGAAATGATGTTATAAAATTATCATATATGGTGTGATAAAAAAAAAGAAAATATTTCATTATAACACTAATAACACTCTTTTAACCAGTATATATGTTTTTTAAAAAAGTCTAAAGAAAGGGAAAACTGAGGTTCAATATTTCTAAACCCAATTTCCATCAGTTGGGTTAACATTATTCTTCAAAAATTGTGTGGTTTTAAGATCATTTTTGTGATTAATTTCTATTTATATTATGTCTTATTATGTGAATTTACATTTTATACACATATATTATTTGTTCTATTGATTCTCATACCAATTATAGGTTATTTTAAGTGAATTTTATTATATTTTTTTTTCAAACTTCTAGTTTTTAAAAATTCAATGTGAATGTTTCTATACAAGTATTCTTGTATGATGATTATGTAACAGATCTTGGGAATTTTTTATAATTAAGGGTGGGAATGATATCTCTCTCCAAGGCATTGGGTATGTGTAATTTTGAGTTCAGCTATATGGTTAATCCATGTGTAGCTTTGATGCTTACACCATAAGGTAGCCATGATGGTTATATTTTAAGGTAGCCATGAGGCTTAAAAATCATAAGGTATCCTCGAGGGTTATAATATAAGTATGTAATGACCCAAGATAACTCAATTTTTCTATTTATGTTCTTTATATATTGTGGAAATTTTGTGGAAATCATATTTTTCACAATGTAAGTAAATATTGGTGACAAGTATGTCTTTTTAAAATGGATTTCACAAATTTACAAGTATTCAATGACTATTGTTTTCTTTTCCCTTATTTTGGTTTCCATTATTAATATTTTTTGTGCTCATCCCATGTTTCTAAATTATTTTCACATTTTATAAAGATTTGTAAGACAAATAAGGAAACAAGGTTAAATATTATTAAGATTTATCAATGAAATCTTGTTTATTTGAAAAGTTTTGTATTTTTGAAGAAATGGATATTGTTTTTGTGGTTTCAGATCAATATGAATGTGGAATGTTATGTATTTAATATATCCCAATTCCATAAAACTCTATACATGAAAATATCTTCAATATGAATGGAAATTATTTGTTGACTAAAATTCAATATTATGTAATGTTATAAGGACGTGTCTTTATATTTAATGTTGTCAAACAAAATTTATTCATTGAAAGTTTATCATTTTATGATATGATCCTTTTAATGATTTATTTCAAAATCTCATTCTAATAGAGATTGATTACTCTTGAATTTCATTTGAAGTAAATTAGTTTGAAACTTATTAATAAAAATATTTAATTTTCTTATCACTGCTTATTCATGATATTTTAAAGTTATATTTCTATTTTTCACTCTTTGGTACTTCAATTCATTTATAAATTTTTTTTACATAATGGGAATTATACTATATATTCAGTCGTAAATTTGGTTTATTCCAAACAATGTATACTAAAAAAGTTTTCGAAAATGTATTTAACTATTTCAACATTATTTATCAAATAATTTTTCAAATATTCTAAATATTTAAAAAATGTTTTAAATTAATATTATTTTGTTTTTAAATAAATTTCCTATTTAGATTTTACCAAAATTTTTAAATGAATATTATTGTAATTTTATAAACTAGTCACTTTACTAACCACTATACCATGGAAAAATAATTTTATTTTAAACCATTAAGGAATCTATATAATTAACCACCATCATGAACGTAGTCTATTTTAACCATCATTAGTATTTTGTCAAGTTTTTAATTATATATTTAATAGTGATTTTAAAAATTAAATTATTTTAAAAAAAAATTCCAAATGAAAAAGATATTTTACTAAATAATTTCTTAATTTTTTTTAATATTATTTCGTTTCATAAATGAAAAAAAAATTATTTACTAATACAATGGGTATATATTAATACAATCATACTTATTCCTTTTGATTTTTTATGATTACTTTTACCAATGAAAATGTTTACATTCACTTCCTTGTCTCATTTTTTGGTAATTAACTTCTCTTTAAAGTATTGGCTTTATTGTGATCATTAGAAATTAAATTTTCTATAAATACCCATATTATTTATCCAGGATATTTTTATATATAAACCAAATACCATTTTGACATATTGTGTTTACATTGAATGCTATTTTTTCTATGGAACTATTGATAAATCCACATTCTTCGCTCAATATGGATATTTGATGATAAAGAACATAGTTTAGGATTTAAATTGAATTTTTTGATATATATTGAATTTTTTTTACATGAATGACATGTTTTGGGGATACATTAATAAATTCACCTCAACACATCGGTAGTATCATGAGAAACAATTAGTTGGATAAATCCTATGCATCTATCACTAGAAGTTTTAAACTATATTGTGAAAGGTATTGATAGTAGAAGCATAGTTGTCCAAATGGAACATTCTTGTACCAAGTAATTTTTGAACCATATTGTGAATGATATTAGTGGAGAATGTACCATGTTCCATGTACACATGATGTCTGATAATTCAGAAATTATTTTTCTAAGAATTCAATTATTATTATCCAAGATATTTCAATAATGATATTATATTTGGAAGAATTTAGTGTCGAATTTATTGGTTAGACGGATTTTTTTTTCTATTATTTACCATTAATTATTGATTATGACTTAGGTTACTATTTAACTGGAATATGTATTCAATTATATGCCTTTAAAAATGAATCATGCTCACTAATTCATGATAGATTCCGTTTTAATTAACTCTTAAAGTTAATTTGAGATCCCTATTATTTTGTTTCCATTCAAAACAATCCATGAAGTGTAATATGAATGATATGAAACAATATTTAGAGGTAATAATGTTATTCTTGAAAAAAATGATGTAATTCATGTATTCAATTATAGTGTGAGGGTAAAGTATGTATCAATTTTACCAAGACTACTATTCTATATAGTCCTTCGTGATGTGATTCTTTATGTCTTATGCCAATGTAAAAAAGTTGACACTAGATCCAGAAAACTAGGGCAAGGGTTACTATGAATTATATATGGTTGGATTATTTTTAGAATGAATGCTGATTGAGATAAGGCCACATGCTTATAAAAGTTGTCAGATTGACTTGAGAAATTTTTTACCCAGTCAACATGTGCATTGTTATCTATTTTGATGTTTCTGCATCAGATTATACATGCATTGATATTTCTTTTTAAAATGAAAATTGTCACATGTTAAAGGATAACCACCTATGAACTAGTGTTATTTTTATATTATCCATCTTCCTTTGTAGCCGACTTATTCTTGAATGATTTTATAGTGTTTCTCTTGGCAACTTAAGTGCTTCCTGGCTTGCGTAACCAGATATAATGTTCACCAGACTTTTTTATACAAGGTATTTATGATTTAGAGAACATATTTAAATATTAAATTCCCCTTTATGGTTATGTAATTTATAATAAATGTATCAAAGACATGATTCTACCATTTCTTATGAATGGAAGAACTCCATCGTTGAATGTATTGACTACAACACAAAATGTGAAGTTGGAAAATTTCATCCAATTTTAGTGGGACTAATGGGTTATATGATTATAAGGTATCATATCTCATTTATGAAACCTCTAAATGGATTAGGTTTTGAATCATACATCCCTATCCCATCACCACATCATAAAAATCAACCATTTTCCCATATAATCAAGTTCAAAAACACACCTCACATGAATATATAATTAAATGAGAATTTTATTTAGGGGAACTACTTTACGGGGTTTGTTTCTAATTACACCCCTTTAATTGGATGAATATTTACAAGAACCAAAATAATAAATCCATTTATATATTACCATTAGAAGGAAATCCATGTCTAATGGGAAATTGTGGTAGATATCCAAATGAGATCTTTTCCCCTGTGTTTCATTCAATTTGGAATGGGGATAGAAATTCTAATTTCATTGGAGTTGAGAGGTTTCCAAGGCTACATTAAAAGTTTATGAGATTATATGATTCTATTTTGGAATCATAATAATTTTCCCATTATACAAGATCCACTATTCTTCAACTGCTTAGATTATAGAGCCAAGATACTAATACATTCCACTTAGTTCATGGGGAAGTTTGTATCAACCTCTAAAATTATTGGATGATTTTCGGGGGACCTACTATGGGGGACATGTATGATGAATTACTTCCTCCCTTTTCATCTTGGGATGAAATATATAGGACCCCCACTTTCAAATAAACTTCTTGACAATGTATGGAATCATTTTAATGTTAAATATCTTCCAAATATGGATGTTCCTTCTACAATTGGATTCAATATGTTTCTAAACCAAAAGTCCATGATCATCGTGCAAGAATGATGAGGACCTACCAAACCCTTATCACCAAGTGACGTGATTGTGCATACTAGTCGACACTTGAGGGGGGGGGGGACAGTTTGGGAAATTTTGGAAAATTATTTTTCCATAATGTCTATCAATTGGATTAGTTGAAATTATTATTTTCCATGATTATTACCGGCTAACTTCTACTGGTGCATGAAACTGGAACCTGTGTTAGGGATACAAAATTTTGGATGACATCCCTATTGTCCATTAGGAGGCACATTTATCATAAATCACAAATACTAGAAAAAATCTATCATCTTTTGGGATGTATAATCATGGGTAATCACCTTACCTACTCACGTGCCCATTAAATGTTATTGTTTATGGATAGTATCCCATATGAGTGGATATGAAATCATAAATGACCAAAAAATCATAGAAACATTATTTTCAATTTAATTACAATATATAAGTTGGGTTAACCCATTTTAATTAGGGGAACATGATTTAATGCACCGAATCAACCTTAATTACCTCTTTGACTATGATAAATACTAATACGATACTGTAAATTTGGTGAATAGTGTATCTAGTAGTCATGATAATTGGGAGTGTCTCATCTCATTTAGGGTGGTTATATTGGTTTCTATAATTCCTAGTAAATTGATATGTGAAGATTATTCAGCAAATAGGGTTGGTAATCAATTCTAATGTTTTCTCATTAGGTGTCCCATGTCCATCAATAAAAAGTTTACATTGAATAATTTGACGATTTCTCAAAAAATATGGCTGATGTTTACTATGGAAGATAAACATTGTCAAGTAAATATTCCACCATCCAAAATTCATTATAGAGTTGAAAAATATTATGTTGGATATTGTATGTTATCATTCATGAATGGTCATATTATAAATCATATACTTATTATAATGTGTTAACATATGTCTGATTCCAAGGGGGTGAATAATATTCAAATGAGGTTTTTAGGACTAAGAATCATCCAATAAGGTCTCTTGTTTTATATAAAGAATGAATGATTTTTAGAATAATTGTTATAATCACACAAACCACTAGTTTGGATTATTACTTTCAGGTTTCTGAATAAAAATATATTTTCCATCTTGAGGATGCCTATCCAATGGCATGGAAAGATTGGGATTTACAGGGAAACTCTTTGGCCATCAATAGAGTATGACACTATCTCTATAATAAATAAGTTTCTTTGAATGGGTATTAATGAATAACAGAACCTAAAAATATATACTATGTTGGAAGCCTCTGGTGGTGTAATAGTATAATTGGGACCATGATTCCTCAATCCATTAATTACAAAGTAAAATTGTGTATTCATGGAAAGTGATGAAAATTATGAGGCCTTGTACAAGTGAAAGTGAGGAATATGTTGGTACATATTTTTATAAGGAGGTTGATGTGAAAAAATCTTCTATCAAAATTGGTATTAGGTATATTCTGTAATTTTCATTATTGTGGCCTCATGAGATCATAGCTCCTAGGGGTTATATAGTACCTGAAATTCCAAGTATGGATGTGTGGTGGATAGATCCCACACTGTCTTGAATGGTGTATTATTCTTCATTATCAATTATAATTATTTCATCATTCCCAGAGGCCTCGATAGAGTGGGATTCTTTGGCTAAGAACACATCTATCAATGATTTATGGGTGAGTGCATTAGGATGAGGAAATTGAACATCTTGGATTTGGGATCATAATTGTTCGAAGAAAATTTATTTAAAATAGAAACCTAATGAAGTTGTTTTATACCACATAGAGAATGAAGAGTGAATTCATTCCTAGATGGGTAAGATCAATTAGTCATCTCGAGTGTGAGATATGTCGGTAGTAATGGGGGGGGGGGGTAATCTAATTTAGTTGAATAGGTAAGAATATTATTTATTTAAACTAATATCCCCATTTCTATAATGATATTTAATCCTCTCTAATTATATTATTATATTATAAGAGGGAATAAATGACTTGTTGCGTCTCAATAATGTACATAGGGAGATGTTGTCTGGATGGACATTCTTACAAATGAGTGGGTCATTAGAGAAGGTTATCCTGGGGTAGCTAAGCATATACATATGGTTCTAGAACATATTTCAGGAGCATTAACTCCCATCCCCCATCAATGTTCTCCCTCAAATAATATCCTTGTGGAAAATCATAAATCATACCCACAAAATGAATGAGGAAATACATATTCAATCGGAGAAAACAGGTTATTGTTCAATCATCCCACCAAGAAATTCGGATATGTGTTATATATTGATGAATTAACTAGCATAACAGTTAAAATAATTCCAAAATATAGGAGGTTCTAGCTGTTCAAAATCATATTTTCTATTTTCCATTAGACCTGGATATATCGAAACTGATGTTTCCAAGATAGTCTAGACTAAATTATGATCTAGGACTAACTGGTGTCATTTATTTTGATGATGGGTTGGGAATATTAGTCTCTCAAGTTTAAATGGACTCCAATACACCATGAGTGGTTCTTGATGGATCTAATGATATATATTCCGAGTATACTAACCTCCTATCCTTCGATAACACAATAGTGGGGGAAATTACGATCCCATATCATCGCAGGTCTAGTCCAATTGTTGTGGGGATCTATTTATAATTATCTCTAAAATATCATTGTCCACAAGTTCCACCTGGAAGTCACTGTAATAGATGAATATGAACATGTCACCCACATATATTAGGGGTAATGATAGTTTTTATGAAATTTCCAATTTCCTTGTATATTTATTGTTTTTAGTTTATAATTAAAATAGGTGCGACTTATGAATTCAATCCCCCGATTAAAGATTTAGTTCATACTTAGTCTAGCAATGAGGTGGTAATTATTGCAAAGGTTTGTGTTTTGACTAGAGATGGTGAGCATCCCAACTTACTAAACCATTCATCTTCATATTTTGTTGATATTTATCACCCAATATATTCTATTTAGGAATATTGATGCAGGTATACATGATTCCGGACATTCTCAACACCTAGTCTAATGGGTTTTCTAGGTCTTCAACTACTGAAGAGTTCATCCATCCAAAAATCACAAAGTATTAAATTTCTTTAGTTGATTTGGTTCTGAATTATGTTCATCCCTTCATTTCAGACTCTGAAGTTGACCATGATACTATTTTTAATCATTGTATCACTTAGAATTCCATATATTTGGATATATGGAAACCAATTTCTCAAAAACCATAGTCATGTTTTCTAAAAAAATTTCCTCATCTATATGACATGGTTTCCTTTCTTGGGTACATAGAGATTGATTACCACACTGTACACGATACTATTAAGAAAGTGTTTGCATCTATAGAGGGGGATATAATGCTTGGATCATAGCTATCAATTGCATAAAATATATACCATTTTTTTGTGACAAAAAACATCCTACTTAGTGAGGATTCTAAACATGATGTAGTGGTTGTGATGTGATAATCCCAAGGTGAGGATCAAATATTCATAGTAGAAAAACTATGTCAGGATTTTTATAGTGATAAAAAATAATTGAATAGGATTTATGGGGAATTATACTATGTTTATATAGCGATTGATGATGAGAAATGGATGGTACAAAAAGCAGAAAAACTTGCTCTGGATGCTTCTAAGAAGGAAGAGGAATATTAATTCAATGTGGATATGGAGACTGTGACCTTTTAAGGAGTAAAATGAGGAGTTGATGACTTTTTTCAAATAATGTTACATATTTATGAATATGTCATGAAAATATTATAATAAAAATGATTTAATTGTATGGGGAGGCTTTGAGATGTGGATAACTGTCTTTCTTCTTACTATATGGAATGAAAATCAATTTCTTATCAATAAACTATCTATTCATTCGTTATTTCCCATTTTTTTAACACAAACACTAGAGTTGGATGAATTGTTATAATTTTTTTGTATTAGTGTTTTTAACATTCAATAATGAGAACTATAAAATGATATAATTTTTTGTTATATCAGATGCCCTATAATGTTGAGACATGAATTTTTCCCAAGTCTCCCTTTACGATCATTCAACCTAATGAGTGTTATTTATCTTTACATTAGTAGTTTTTGGTCATGTAAAACTAAAAAATACAATAGATACTTTAGGTAAAATAGATTTCACTAATAGTTGTTAGAGTAATAATCCCAAATAAGGGTTGTCGGACATGATTGTGGAACTCCTTATAAATATTTGAATCATTTATAGGTAGAGGGAAATTTTAATCATAACTTGTATCAATAAACTAGAGAACATGTTTCAATTTATCTCTGTAGATCAAATTCATAAAAAATAAATGGTGTATTAATATTCTGAGGTGAATATGGTTTGTGTGAATAGTAGTTCTACAAGAATCCATCCATAATTTAGTGAATAAATACAACATAATAAATGGAATATCCCATAATTTTTAAGTCATGTGGGTCAGACTTGTTACAAAAATTTTATTTTCATGCTATGAGAGATATGTTTCCTATATTTAAATAAATAATTAGACACAATTGTTCTAATTTATGTCAGTCTCCAATTAATAAAAGATCACATGAGTCATGATTGTAGTTCAAGACAAGTGTAAACATAGGAAAATTTATGAATCTACATGGGAATGAACAATGGGGATCATGTGTTGGAATTTTTACCTTAATCAGATTTCATGGAGAGGCATGATTGAATTCAATGAAAACTCATGATTGGTACTGATAACCACAACCGATGAATCCTTACGAAATAATGGGACCCCCATATAGATTGAATTCATACATATAGTAATTTATTTTTATTATTTCATACTAGTATGATATAGGAATAATGAAAGTTTCATAACCCAATACACATGATAATAGATATGTGTTTCCTTAGAAATTTAGGATTCAAACCTACTGTTAATTTATAGACAAGGTTCATTTACCATATACATTTTTAAGTACATTTCTATCATGTATGTAATGTGTCATATATAATGGAGAATGTGTCATGAAGTATAATGTCATGATATATAGACATAGAAGTTCTATGGTTTAGGGCCATGTGATGAGGAACTTTTATATAGTTTAAAGTTATGTTGTGGGGATGTATGATTGTTAGAGTTTGTGGTAAAATGGATTTGAACAAGTATATATAAATGATAATCAACTTGAGGACTAAAAAGAAAAATATATCCCATCATATTTCATTCTGGGATAAGAAAATTATAAGATAGGATCATGGGGACTTCATAGATCGAAGGAGTTGAGATACAACAAGCATGAAAAGAATGACGGTGAACCATATTTGAGAAGTGGATTCACTTACCAATTTTTTAGAGTAAACATAGATAAAATTAACTCCTACTAATAATGAAGGTGACTTTGGTTAATGGGAAATTTGGGGCCACTCATTATGTTGAGCCAATTTTAGGCGTATAAAGCATAGAAAAAAAGGTGTCCTTCAAATCTAGGAACTGCAATCATGGATTGATAATTGGAATATTGAAATGATCTGAGTTATCAAAGAAAGTTTGTATGATATATGGTGTGGATATACTTGAGTGTGATGTAAATTTTGGACATTCATTGTTTAGAATGTGTGGTTCACTAAATAGATCTGGATCATACAGAAGAGGAAGAATTTATTTTACTTCACTGTCTAAAATAATGATAGAGGTATGATAATTACTATGCATCCCATCAAAGTGGATATCAAGACATATGCATTTCATACAAGTTGGGGGTGTGTTAGTAGAGTAACACTAAAATTAGAGTCCTATTTGTCAAGGAAGAAACTGTTACACAGTTTTATGTCACGAAACAAGGATGTCAACCATGTAATTTTTATGTCATGCAGAAAGGCCATGAACAATGAAGATTAATGTTTTATGGAAAGGAAATCAAGGGATATTCTTTAAGGTAATTTATATTTGACCCAGAATATTTTTTTTTCTATTTAATAGTGTCATGACTAGTATTTTATCTTTATCTTTCAAGCATATTAAGAGGAAATGTTGTAAGTTGCAATCTAGAAGATTATAAATTCAAAAAGTGATATGGGAAAATTATGAAAGGAATGGCCATAGATGATGTTTTAAAAGATTTTTCTAGAAAAAATATTTCAATGATAGTTTTGATATAAGTGGTTTATCTTGAGGAAGAATATTCCTTTCGTAGACATGGATTTTGAGGGATACTAATAAAATGTCAAACTAGGTAATGTCATCAACAACAAAAATAAAGGTATCCTCATGAATTAGAAATTACATCAACGATGTATAAGGAAATATTATGGAAGGTCAGATTTCCCCAGACACAGAGCTTTATTTTTGTAAGGATGTATCCTAACTATGAAAGGAGTTTTTCATGACCAAATCACCCAAGAATGGGGAGATTTATTTCCTACATAGGTTTGAACCATATTTAGTGAAATGTATTTTATATTATAGATGGTTTTGAAATTTAATATATGGGAATTGATACATATCTCTTAAATGATATAATTATGCGACATATAGTTCTAGAATATATTCCCCATATTAATTAAATTATTGTTCAGTGAGGAGACATTTTTTAATATGAGCTCACAAAAGGGGTGAGAACCCATTAAATAACTTCCTATAAAGATCTTTATCATATATAAGACTATGGTTGAATTTATTTATATTACTGATATAACTAGATGTATGATCCAAGGGTCACTACATATGTTGTCAAATTGAGAATCAAGCGATACATAGTTCTTGAATAGAGGGGCGGTGATAGACCAACACCCAAGATTATGATACATTCCAGCATAAACTAAATTTCCTGAAATTTTTCATGATCAAATAGGTAGTTCATCCTTACATTTTAACAACATATAATATATATTCTTGTTATTCCTTTTATGATATTGAAACTATGACCGTGAGAACTCTGATGTAAAATGACACACCTTGATCATGTAGGGAATAATTTGACAAAACTTTTAATAGCATGTGAGATATGATCAGTGTGGTGAAAAAGAGTGGGAAATGATTATATCACCATATAAATTCTATAAAAAGGAATAATATAGATATATAGATCATTTAGTGGATAGACTAGGATGTAGGATTTGGGAATTTCTATGTATCTCAAATGGGTGCAAATATATCCATATGTAGTTCTGGGAGACCATGTAGTTTAATATAAAGAGATAAATAAAAATGTTTTTCAACATAAAAAAAATGAATCCGGTCCCATAAATTCAATCCAATAATTTAGTTAACCATCTTATGAGAGGCACACCATGTTAGTGACATGATTCTTCCAGAACTGGTTACCGAATAAATCATATACTTTGTACAAATTGGAAAGACTACATGTTAACATCACACATTGAAGGTCTTTTTTATAGATTAATGTATTATGACTTGGAAAATATGGGTGTATTTTAGTTTTAGTTCATACATCTTAGACCATAGGTCATAAAAATGATCTTTGATATAAGGAAAACCTGGTAAAAAATTTCAAACATACATCTATGTGAAGAACGAAATTACAAACCATGATCTTAAGGGTTCTCGGGTTAGGAGAAGTGATATGGGAAAAGTGCTTAAGGAATTACCGTGGGACATTATCAAAAAGTGGTTTCATTGTAATTTTTTTAGGTTCTATAGATATGGAATATATTTACCTGAAGGATTAATGTGCCTCTGTTTTATAGTTCATTTCAGGGTGCCTTATGAAAATCCATAATGAGGAGGATCAATGAATAGTCAAGAAGTTGTTCCCTATAGACTAAGGAATTCTATTACCAATGAAAGATGAGATTTTGGTGGGATTCATATTTTCCCAAGATAAGGATTATGGTGTGTGGAAGGTATGTGTTCAATCATAATGGAAGTATTTGGACTAACAATGGTTGTGAATTGATAAATTCATTGCTAGTATTTTTTTGTTCTAATGATGGAGAGGGATCATTTTCTATAAAATGTTGCTGAGTCTTGGACATATGTTATAGGTGTTACTATGTTTCAAATTGATACTATAATCAAGCCACACATAGTTCTAGAATCATGGTGTGGTAGGAGAAAAATTCCCCATAATGCGGTCCTATCAAGTACTATCGAAAATGTTATGTAGTTTTACATTATGAAAGAAAGACTTGAACCGTGGTGATTTACATAATGCATAAATAGAGTTAGACTATGTAGTTTAATGTATAATATGTTAGACTATGGTTTATTATATTTTTTTTGTCATATGACTAGGATTATAAGTCATTCCTTTTATAGTCTTTCATTGAGGACCTAATGTTTTACAATTTATCATCATGCGAAAAGGAAAAACTCTGGGGATTTTTCACATGATGTAATTTTTGAGAAATATTTCATTGTTATGGGGTGTAGTGTATTCGCCATCCAATGTGATTAATGAGTATAATCTATTGTGATGCATATTATGTAAGATGTTCGGTCCTTACCACGCTGGTTTAGGATTTGGGGGTTTCTTCCCTGACATCGTTAGAGTATTTAGAGCTAACACCCAATACCCTTAATGGAATGAACATAGATTTAATTTATTATTCAAGGCTCATGAAAAATTGTTTTAGTAAATTTAAAAACAATATATAGTGTGAATATTTTCTCAGATATTGTCTGAAACTCTTCAAAATGATTCTATGATTTTTCACCATTTAAAAATTGTCCACATATATCGATTCATAGGGATGTCAATTGGACCACAATGGGTAGCACTACAACTGTTCTATAAACTTTAAAATTTGATGTTTCATGAGTAACAATGTAGGTTGTGGTTTTATAATACCAGAAGGTGTATAGAAAATTCTCAAGCCCATATTTCTTTTCTATATTTCCGATTTTCATGAGAATTTTTGATATAGTCTATTTCAATGATTTTTATATGTCCATTTTTTCCCTCATAGTAGTGGGAATAATTGTTCAATTTGATGTGGTACTCCAGGTACAACATATATAATTCATAAGAGAGTATGTTGGTTTCATTTTCCATCGATATTGTGTGGGGGACCTCCAATGAGTTTATGATATTTGACTTTATGAAATTGATGATGCTATTGGTCTTGAATTCTATAAAGGTATTACCTCTACCCATTTATGATAGTAGTAGGTAGAAGTAAGGATGTATTTGAACTGCATGGATGTAGCTATAGGGTATGAAATTAGTAAATACATTCCCTATACAAAACATTTCCAGGAGTATTTATTTGTGTTCAGAAATTCTAAGGGATTATGGATGGTTTTGGAATGTACTATGAAGTGTTGACGTTTTTTGATTTTTTTTGAAATCTTGTGTAATTGAAGGAAATAAATACTTTAGTTTGAAGATTTTGTTATAATTTTTGATTTCTATCTAATGGGAACCACATGTACTCACATGGAATTCCTCATTTGTGTAAGTAGTCTCCTCCCCACCAATGAATCTGAGGACAATCCCATTGATGTTTCACATATAAAGAATCTTTTGACGACCCGAGCTATCATAAAGGTTGAAATTGACCTCCCATCACTAGATATATACTTTTATATCTCTTGTTGGGGAAGGGAACCCTTTTTTGGGTATTCTTGGATTTGATTCATTCTCCCATTTTGTAGCATTATCTGGTTGAGGGGTATACTTGTTCTATTTGATATATTCCATGATAAGTTTCATGAAAAATTATATTGTTATGTGATGGTCGATGATAGAGACTATTTCATCCAATATTGGGTCTTCCAAGGCTACAACAACGCTGTCTAATGCATCTAACTTGGTGTTTTGGGAATTCATGAAAGGCATTAATTCTATCTTATAAGGGAATTATTCCATCAACCCTGAAACATAATTATGTGTGTGGGGGGGGGGGGGGGTATTCTCTATTCTTTGAAAAAGGTGTAATAACTATTGATGTATAAAATTAATAACTCATATTTGTTTTCTATGGTGATTCACCATTATTTTCAAATCCCACTCCAAAACCCAAATTAGTTCTTGATATTCATCCTCATTAATACTAAATCCTTATGGTAGAAAAACAAAGTAATGTAGAATGTCCTTTGTGGGATAAATATTAATAAATATCAACTATAAATTGTTGAGAATGGGGTATTAAATTCACTTTTAGTTAGCCTTCAGGATGCCCCATTGTAGTACATTTATAGGGTAGAGTCCGGGATGAAGAATATTTTCTTGTTTGGATGTTCATTACTCTTCAAAACATTGTTCATATAGGTATTTTATTCTAGTAAATATCATAATTCATGTTCACATATATTATTATATGGTATGAACGTGATGTTGAAAAAATGAATATTGAGTTCCCATACGACAAAATTTCTAGTCTATATTGGTCAATTGAGGATATATTTGAGTTGGTCATTTCCAGAGATCAAATCATCCCCATGATTTTTGGATAATACTTTAATTTTTGAATTTCATAAATCAATTCCAAATAGTTCTACATGGTATAAGTATACCATGTATGAGTGTAAAGAATTATGTGAATGAGATAATAAAGGATGGTTTCACTACCCACCCTGTTTTTCTGTGTGACAAAAAACCCATTGACTGTTTCGGGGCCATCAAAAACAAGATAAGTAAATTTACTTAATCTTGATGCATCAACACCGGTGAGGTAAATTGATATTTCCTGAGGATATAAAAATATTTTTAATAGTTATCAGTCCAATGAAACATGACCCTTTTCTTCTTCAACAAATTTTAGGGAAAACACACTCCTTTGATGTTTTATTTGAAGTGTAAAATGTTGGAAAGGTGTCCATGTAGTCCTATAGACTATTTGAGGTTTTAAAAAGGTGACATAACTAGGATTAAATTGATCTTATTAGGGTCAAATTCAATTCCATAATTCAATGAATCCAATAAAATTTCCAAAGGTAACCATAGAAGCGTACTTCATGAGATTCATCCTCAGATTGTGTTGTCACCATTAGTTAAAAAATATTTCCAAATCATCATGGTTATCAAAATGTTTCTTTGATATTACTTCCAAATCATCAACATAATACATGAATGACTTTCCCTTGAAGGGTTCCGATATTCAATGCATGAACTGTTTATATAAAGCATTGACATGCGGTAAGCCTAAGGGTGTGACCTGGTAGTAGAATAATCCATGGGTGGCCCTAAAGGAAATTGCATAATCATATTTTGGGGCCATTTATATTTGATTATACCCTAAATATTCATCTATGAAGAGTTCATCTTGATAACTAGTATTTCAAAAATCCTAGGTTTTTTTATTAGAACATGGAATTTATATTTCAGAAAGTTAATGCCGAGGTCTCTAAAATCGATGAAAATCCAAATCTACTAATTATTTTTCTTAAAGGGGATAATATTGGATAGCCATGTTGGGTACTAGAATTCATATAAATAAAATATATTTCACTTGATTATCAACCTCAAATTTGAACATGGTACAATGAGTTGTATGTGTCCTTAAGGCTACATTCTAGTAACCATGGTGGTCTCTAGAAAATACTAATTGCTTGGTAGAAACATTAGAATCATTTTCTGGCATCTGTTTTAAATTTCAATATTACACATCTCAGAGATTATTTATAACAGATGTGTAAATTTATTTTTCATTATAGGGAATTGATGTGAAGATTATAATTGGGTATGAATCATCCTCTATAAAACTATTTATCTATCGAAGTTCATCAAAAGTGGTAGAGACTCCTTCCCCAAATGTTGGATGATCATCTCTGAGGTCATTTTATTACAATTATTCATTTTTATCTTGCTCTATGTATTTTTTGGGATGGATGATAGATGAAATTGAATCATTAATGTTAGATTATATTTTAGTTTCTTTAGAGTAAACTTCCAAAGGTGATATTAGGACTTTCAAAGAATTATCAGATAAAGTGTTATCCTAACCAAGTCATGAGGTTAGTGTTGGATCATTTCTATTCAAGGTATCTCTACCAACACAGGAATCCACAATTTATTCAACTTCCTCATATTCAATTGACATGGCCTATATAATGAATAATGGTGAGTACATCCCGAAATATGAGCCAATTTCATCAAAATGACTTATGGGTAGCACATATTCTTCACTGATGTCATTGAATGGGTTCGCTGGGTTCATTTCAAGACCATTTAAATTGTTTAATTGAGTGAAAATCAAAGTTATTAGTTGCTTCCATTCTCTTTAGTAGAATCTTTAATCAATATATTGATGTTCCCAAGATTTATTTGTAAATTTATCACCATATAACATCCCAATATTCCTATAGTTGAAATAGTTTAGGTATTGACAATATGAAGAAGGGGTCCCTACCTGTTGTAGGACCTAAGGACTTCTTAGTAAGACACTGATATTTGTTTCTTTCCAAATGACCAAGAACCTACAGTTAGGTACGAGATCCCTAAATCGAGATATGTGATTAATATGGTTGGGAGGAGTTGTTTATTTATCATACCATTAGAGAATTAGAGCAGAAGGGGACAACTCCACTTCACTACATCCCAATTTATGAATCCTTCTGAAATATGTGAGGTTGACTCCAGATCCATTGCAAATGAATGTTCGATGGATGATAATTTCATATAATATTTTGAATATGTTCAAGGGTCTTATGTGTCCCTATATTAAATCATCCCAGTCCTATTCAATGTAAGATATTACAACATTAAATTATATAGTTTAAATATTTTCATGATATCCCCTTTCAGTAATTACACAATCTTAGAACTCTTGAGGAAAATTATAGCCTCTATAATTTCATCCCAAGTGTCCATTGGTAGATTAAGAGAATCTAGATTTGAAATAATTTCTAGAAATAAGGCCAATTTCTTTAGGATGTCAATTTTTTGGCTTAATCGTCTACATTTACCTATGAAGAACTATTCCCTAGAAGTAATTTTTAGAATTGACGTGCTTGGCATAGACGAGTGTGGTGTTCGAGAAGATGTGGAGGGAATTTTTTATGTTATTGGATCATCCCACCTTGGGCTTCTCAATTTCATGGGATGATCAGGTTATCTCCTATTCAAAAATTAATATTTAAAAAATGTTTGGTTCTAAATAATTTATTATCTTTTTGGAGGAATTTTTTATTCTTATAAGGATTTTCAACATTCTTTCCCATGGATTTCGGTAGTATAGATAGCTCTAATAAATATACATCTGAAATATCATGTTCATCTATGGTTATGTCTCCATTTTTTCTCATCTCTGATAGCCTCAATTCATTCCCACTATTTTGGTGTGGGAAAATTTAGTTCATTATAAGACTCATCATGGGATATGGGGTCCATAAAATGATTGAGATTAATGGATTCTAATGTCAACTGTTCATTTGATAATGATGTCATTTTATGGGTTGGTGTCTACTGTACCATTTGTTAGGGTAGATCTCATTCACTTGGGACTGAAGGTATAATTTTCAAGAGAGTTAAGGCTAACCTTGGCCTAGGTGCATGTTCATCTTCTTATTATTGTTGCCTTACCATTTGTATTTTTTGTTTCAATGAATATTTTCTATAGAAGGTTTGTACAGATGAAAGAGTCTCCTTTTCCATAGAATGGATTACAAGGGGGGAATGATTTTTTAACTATTCTCAAAGGATAACCTTAGACTTTTTCATTCTTTTCTAGAGACTGAATAAATGAACTTACATTCATTCTTTCGTGTAACTTCATATAATTAACTCTATTAATCAATAGTGGTGGTGATAAAACAAGCTACATGTGACTATATTTTTACCATATTAACCTTCCTGAGATCAAATATATTTTATAAGAAATATTTTAAATTGAAATAGTCATGGATTGTGTATCAAAATATTAATTGAATTGGGTAACAATTCATTAGGTCATCAAGGATATCATGTTCTGGTCTTTTTCATTCATGTTGGGATAATAAATTTTTCTCCATTTCTTCCAATAAGTTACTAGGAACATTATCAACTGAGTAGGTGTATAATGTGTTCTTATATTTTCCATTTTGAGAGATTGTTACGCTTTGATTTCATTCTGATAGGGTCACTTATATATATGTTTCCATTCAATGCGTGGTACCACACGAGGAGGTGTGGGATTCTTAGTTAAAGCTATCATATAGGTTGGTTCCAAATTATTTTTGCAACTTCAATGATCATTGTCTTCTACCATTGATATACTAGAACACGATATGAGATATCCTTGGTTTGAAAAATAGAATCTTCCAAAATTGTTGATACTATGAAAAAATCCTAAAATCTACCTGAATAATTTACTTAGATAATAAGAGTTCAAATCTTTTCAAAAATATTCTCAATTCAAAACCCTGCAAATATTCTTAAGGAATATACATATTCAATGAATAAGTAAAACTCTTCCACCAAGAAATGACATCTGACACCCTCCTATTTTTTCATTATCTATATTTTGAGAGATTTGGGACTATTATATGATATATTGTAATGATGAAATGATATATGAATTTTCATATAAGAACCTTTAATCCCATGATTGATCTGGTACGTAGACTGGTATAAAATGTGAAAGCTGGTCCTTCTAATGTCTTTGTGAAACATTAGAGGTTAGCTGGTTCATACTCTTCAAGGGTCCCAACCAATGGGACACACCTAGAAACAAAGTGTGTCAGATGATGTTCCAGATCCCATGAATAATTTATGACTTTAAATGGAGTATTCTCCAAATTTTTCATGTTAAGAGTTACATCCACCCATTCAAGGAAAGGCTTCCTCTTTAGTTGAACTATCGAACATCATCCCTCCAAAAAATATAAAAGTGATTCTTGTGCTTCAATTGTATTGATAATCTGGAGAGAAGTGGACAACGAGGAATGAGCTCAAGAAATGGGAACATCATGTTGGGGGGATATGGATGTTATTATTGTACTCGAAGTTGGGTAACCAACATGGGCTGGTATATTAGGATGTCTAGGACCTAGATCTTGTTGTATATCCAACCGAGGTAACACCAGATATCTGGATACTATAGGGTAAAAATTGATTGGTTTTCAGGCTCCTATATTGATAAGACATTTAGAACATACTTTCACCTATATGAAAAAACCTTATTATTGAAAACCACTTACTAGGGGAATTAAACGAGGTTTTGATTGAAGAAAATATCTAGTACGAATATTAACCATGAATATATTTTCATTAATGCTCCCTAGTACTCTTATTTTGGTATCATACTGCGCAATAATTTTTCAAGTGTGAGGATTTAAACATCCTCTGGCAACATGTCTAATTGAACTGTAGACTTACCATTTCTTTAGAAGATTCCCATCATGGGGGAGGCAATGGTGCATTTTAAGGAGTTACAAAATTCTAGGAAATACTATAATTTTTAGTATTTATAACCTATTATGTTATATTGGTGTGAAGTATAGTTTGAATAGATAGATAATCATATTGTTCTATGATATTGAATTACCGTTCTAGAACATTGGATGGAGAAGTGAAAATGAGGTTTACATAAAACAAATTCACCATAAGAAGTTCAACAGTCTCTAAATAATGAAGGAATCACTTACACGAAGAGAATCTATTAGAAGTGGTATGATTTTTTGGAGTGGTTTTTCTCTTGATTTTAATTGTTTGAGGGTATCATAGGAACATGTCCTTTCTTTCAAGGATCCTATAAGACCCCAGCCTTAAACATTACTTAATATTGAATTAAATGAATAATTCATATTGAGGATCTTTTCAGGTATAGAGTTTTAGAGAATTTGGACATAACTATTACATCTCAAAAGATTACAAAGTAGAAACTTCTACTAAGTTTCCATAAAATAAAAACTCTTAAAAAGAAACATGTCTAGTTCCATGTTTTAGGTAGCATGACATTCCCTTGATCCCATCCATGACCCTATTCCACATTAAGTCCTGTGAAAAACATTTCAAAAACCTGGGATGAGCATAAAAAAGCTCAATAAGGGATACACAAAGAATGAAAAATCTTAGTTTTTCAAAACTACAAGTAAACCATGTATACTTTATCAAAGTAATACTTTTCACCTTTTCGAAGTAGTAAAAACTCTTCACTGAATAAAAGTTCATTACTTACCCTTCTGTAACCAAAATATTACCATAAAACCCATATAAAGATCACATAACATATAAAGGTAACTTGGGACATAAACATACTTAAGTGCAATAACCATACGGTCGACTTCCACACATACTTAATGGAATAGCCATACGGCCGACTTCCACACCTACATAATGGAATAGCCATACGGCCGAATTCCATACATACTTAATGGAATAGCCATAAGGCCGACTTCCATACCCAATGCATTAGAGATTATAACGTAACCACCCGTCCTAGTATTCACGGAACCACCCGTCATAATGTCCAAGTACCATTATAAAATCATAAGACATTAAACAAATATAATGGAAAGAAAACATTTCCACATTTCGATCACAATATATCACTTAAATATCTCGACATAGCAAAGCATTTATAAAAACCATTTTCAATACCAACATACATAAAAGAGTATATGGTATTTATTTCATTTTAAAAAACATTACGGCTTGTTGAGGAAGCCAAAGACCAAATAATACTCGCGACGGCGGAAAAGGTTGTTGTCACCGCGTACGTTAAAAGAAAGATTCCTTTTTGTCGTTTAGTAAAACACTTCGTATAAAAAGATTCCTTTTGAATAAAATTAAAAGTCAAAGGGGTTTATACCCCATATAAAAGAAAGTTGTGTGTAAAACTAAATATGCCTCAATGAAAGTAGATTGAGACGAAGTCCCTTACAAATTCGGTATCCTTATATTAAGGATAAATCAATTATATGACTATGTGTGACAAATAAAAATTCACAAAATATAATTGGATATTATGTGTAAAACAATCAGAGGTAATTCACACATAATCATTGAAAAAAACCAATGATAGAGATATTTAATTCAATGAAATGAGATTGAGTTATGATTTTCGATACAAGTCCATCTAAATGACATAAGAATTTATCAAGGAGATAATTATGTGTAGAAATAGTATATCCAGAAAAAGGTTTGTGGAAACTACAAAATAGAGATTCCACACATAATCTTGGCATAATAAAATCAAGAATTAGTGGTTTAACCCAAAGAATTGGAAGTGGGTTAAGAAGTTCCTTTATAGAAATTCGACAGCCTAATGACGTCACATCAAAACTTATAAAATGAGTTGATGAGAGATACAAAGGGTATCTCATCACTTGGACATAAAATTTACATTAATAAAGATATTGAAGAACATATCCCAACATAATAGTATGTGAATTAAAAGACATAACAAAATAAGTCTTTTAAAAAGAGGAGGGTGAAAGGTTCCCTTACTGACTTGGGTAACTTTCGAAACGTACACCCCATTGAAGAATAGTCATAAAATGAATATGTAAGTACCCAAAAATGAAATTATATTACACAAAGTGTATAATAATGGGATTTACATACACCACTAAAAGGAAATGGTGGAAAATGTAGCATAAATCTCATGGGAATAAAACTGAGATGAAAAATTCCTTATGAAAACTCGGCAGCCTAACGACGCCTCTTAAAACTTCCAAAAATGGATTGATGAGATCAAATAGAGTATCCCATAATATTATAATAAAATGTACAGAAAGAGGAATATAAAAGATCATCCCCTATAATAACAAAGAGGAGCTTAAAATAAGTGACATAAATGAGAGTACTTAAAAAAAGAGAGAGGTTAGATCTCTTATGAAAATTCGGCAGCCTAACGGCGCCACTCAAAACTTCCAAAATGGATTGATGGGAGAAAATAGGGTCTCTCACCATATGAACATAAAATTTACAGTAGGAGGAATATAAAATAACATCCCAATCATAATAAAGATAATCTTAAAAGGAATGACATAAAAGAGTGTACTTAAAAAGAAAGAGAGGAGTAGGATCCCTTACCTCATGTCCGACATGACTCGATCGTTCTTTAATCTCCGGAATAATAAAATTTGGTCAATTTAAAATTTATTAAAGACCTACTTTATATATTATTATTCAGTTCATATCACATATTATAATTTTATAATAATTGGTAAATAAAGTGAGTTCGTATCAGGCGTTTTTGTCGATGTTCAGTACATGAGTAAAAATTGTCCTTGTTGGAAAAGAATTTTCCATGTAGTTATAGGTACATCATATCTAGAATAGTATATATGTTATAAATATCATATATATCCAGTATATATTCGTTTTACACTATTCCATAGAATTCAGAGATAAAAAATTAAAAGCACCGTTCATGGAGACGGTAGGCCGTATGTACGCATGAATGCTACTTTTATTTTTTTGCCATATTAATGGAATTAAAACAAAATGATAGATATATAGATTATAATTCTAGAATGATACCCATCATTTAGATGTAACATATTACATATATATCCATTATATATATGTACTTATAATATTACATAACATTTGGAGATAAGAAGTGAAATGTACCGTTCATGGAGACGGTAAGCCGTACGTACGCATGAACGCTACTTTCATTTCTTTTTTTTTTTTGTATTAAATTGAATGAAAGAATAAAGATATAAAGGTATATTATAAATCCATTAGGATATCATATGTAATACCATTAATTCAATCCTTTATATGTCCCACATATGGCATTAACGAATCAAATCACTTTGAGGGGGCGGTAGTCCGCACTTCCTAAAATGAAGATATCGCATTTACCCATAATGGAAACCATAAAGGTATAAAATAAATAAAAAATACAGAAGTTTAAGGAAAACATAAACATATTATATATCATATATAAATATAGTTACATATTAATGTACACCTTTGAAGGTGTTAAAATAATGTTGAACAATCATCGTTTCGGGAGGCAGAAATTCACCATCTACGGAAACAGTATGTTCTTTAACCATTAGATGTAGGTGTGTGTAAGTTTAGCTCAAATAATTATTATAACAAAATCCTAGTATAATGAAGATACTGGATTTGTTACAAAAAAATGAATAAAAAGAGTTTAGGGGGTTGGAGAAGCAAAATAAAACAAAAGGACACAAGTGAAGACATTACCTTTAAGTCGGGTAACTCCCTTTGATTTGAGCTCAAAGGCTTCATCGGAAAGGATTATTCCCAACATAAGGCTTCAAGGAGTTAAGGAGGGATGTGGAGAGATGAAATGGGTAGGGTTTGGTCAAGAAAAAGGTTTGAGATGTGTGCGTAAGGAGGTAGAGGTGGGGGCCTTTTATAAGAGGAGAGGAGGGGCACTCTTGGAAAGTAAAGAAATGATAATTTATTTTAGAATGAGTTTCGGATTTTAATGGTCCCACATTGATGTGTTTCTAGGATAAAGTGATAAGGGTTCTAAGTCCACACATACAATAGGTTTTGGACATGTGTAGTTCATAGATATTACATTATCTTTCAATTTTATTTAAATAGTTAAATAATGAGGTCATCACTGCATCATCATGATGTCATAAATAATTTAATTTATTTAATGTCTAAAAATTATAAAAAAATACTATGATGTAGGAAATCATTTTATATTTCCAATTACTATTTATAGTCAAATATATGACTTGTATAACCCCATGTAAAATTTTTTTTAGTAAAACATTTCATGTTTGTGTCATTTTTACTTTAACATTAAATAAAAAGGTATTTATGTCATTTTCCAACCAAAGTGGCTCCATGGGGTCCCCAAGTTGACCCATGGATTTTCTTGGTCCGACATGACACATCCAATGAGGGTAGGACATGTTTCTAGGTCATTTCATTTTATTAAAACATTATTCATACCTTAAACGACACTAATAACCTCTAATCGCGATTAAAAACATAATAAGTTACTATTCACCAAAAAATTATTTTAATCCCATTGAACCACATTTTACTTCCTAATGACAAACATGTATTTAGGATTTTTGAAATTCAAAACACAAAGGTGGAAAAATTTCATTTAAATGGAAAATCAGTTTTTATAAGTACCACTTAGTGGTTTCACTATTCATCAAAAAATTGAAGTTTTTCAAAAAATTACCAAAAATTCACCCTAATATATTTTTGATATTCCAAATTCAAAAGTGATGTCTATTTTAAAATATTCAAAACAAATAAGTTTCATTACTTAATTTAATAATTAATTCCTGTTGTCAAAACAAATAGCGTGTTTTTATGAAACAAAATGTATCAAAAGTTTGACACTAGTTTAAGTCTGATTTCAAAGTGAAATTAATTTTAACGACAACTATTGGATTAAATGGTAAAAATATATTCTAATTTCACTTTAAAACCAATTCAAAAGATAATCTAATCATATAAATAAATTAGATTAAAAATAGGTTTTGAATTAAAATACAACATTTTTCACTATTCATTAAAAATTGAACTTTTTCAGAAAAATACCAAAAATTTACACAAAGTAAATTTTGATGTCCTGATTCTAAAGAAAAATTTTATTTTGTGAAATATAACACATAAAATTGTCAAAAAGTGGATTTAAAAGAGGTTCTCCATCAAAAGGCGGTTAATCGACCTTTTAAAGAATATTAGAATGTTTACGCTTAAAATAGGATTCATTCGCATTTTTAATCCTCTAACATGTATTGTAAAAATTAAAAATATTTGACAAACATATATAATCATTTTGTAGTTAGTTCTGTTCATTCCCGCCATTACAACGGCTAGGCGTTAACTACTATTTAAAATAATATTATTTTATTATTAGAGTGCAACGTAAGATTCCCAAGAAACTCGTTGTTGCGTGTTTGGTAAGCCATCGAGCATAGCGTCCCCTTTAAAGTAATATTAATATTTTATTCACAAATATGGATAAATGTGAAAATGTCATACTCTTTGTTTACATGGGGTGTTACATCCTTCCCCCCTTTTGGGAATTACGTCCTCGCAATTTTAAAATTGGGCTTGGAAACTTCTTGGAAAATCCCACATCGGAACAAGAGTCAGTAAAACAATCACTTTAAAATAAAGAAAGATAAGTACAAAGGTCACCCGAGATAACCCATACTAGGATTCCAAGTATGAAAATATGGACATGGAGGAAAAAAAGGGTCATGTTCTAATAAAGAGTGATAGTAAACATGTCTAGGACAAAGTTAACCATAAGAGAATCAGAAACTTGTGATGGGTTAAACGGTATTCGAATCCCCGGTAGGAAAAGATAATAGACAAAACATTTGGTTTTAAGTTACTCTTCTTTGAGGAATTTATTTTTGATCTTAAGGAAACATACTTACTTGTCATGTTGACTTTCCACTTTTACTAGATTTCTTACACAAACTCATACTTTCCCCAAAAGATGAGTTTTTAGGAAGACTTATTCACATTAAGAGTACTATAATCAACTTCTAGAGAATCACCTATTCCATAAAAGAGAACTATATACTTCCCATATCTTTAGACCTTAACCAAAACCAAAACCAAAAAGGTTAGTATAATATCAGATAATACCCAAAAAGGATAATCCTTTAAAAAAACAAATCTATTCTTAATCTCCAAAATTTATCAAACAATACCCAAAGTTCAAAAAAGACCATTCAATAAACAAATTGTCTATAAAATACTTCAAAGTAAACCAAACTAATATTGAAACCCAAATATTTGAAGGATTTAGTCTCATAGTCTTCCAAGGTACAAATTAACACTTATCTCTAAATAACATCAATTAATCTTAAAGTATCGTATTGAAAAGTAATTAACCTAATCACATATCCTCCATGATAGGTTAATCATCTCCATAGATAACCCAAAATAAACTTTCTCTTGATTCATAAAATCATCTAACTAAAAAGAATTAGTCAAACTAACCAGGGACTTCACGTAGTCCAGTGGTAGGCGATAAATACCAGTCGCACTTTGGTTGTGGGTTCGATTCCTGTAGCTTTGTCCGACGAGACGGGTTGTCACACGGTCTGCGTGTTGTCCTTTTTCCAAAACTATATAATTTTAAAACATTCCCCAAAACGAGATAAAATATTCAAAAATGATCATAACATATTTTAACCTCATGTTTATCTCATGCCTTTCATTTTCCAGCATATCATATAATAACCCATAATTACATCAAAAGTAAGGATCATATAAACTCTAATGGTTACCTTTATAATTATTACCTGAACTTCCACATCGATTGGTCATCTTGTACATGATGCATTATAGAACATACTAAGGTTCAAGTGGTTGATCATGACTCATTTATAGTTGGTTTAGAACAACCACGAGTTTCCTCATTGAATCCCCCATTTTATCTAGTATCTTAATCAGAGAACCACCACAGTTTCTTTCAAACCTGTTGTCTCTTTGGGGCCTGCTAGATCCATCCATTCACTAAAAACAGAAATGTCAGTGTGAGTATATAAAAAAAACCATCATGTACTGATGAGGAAGATAAACACTAATATATACTTACTCATTCACTTTATCTAAAAATAGGACTCTTTCTGAAATCCTAACCATTATGGTAATGTCACTTATGCTTAGAGGATACCCTAACCTCTAAAGTTATCTAAACCGACCTTTGATACCAACTATAAGACCCCAGCCTTAAACCTTACTTAATATTGAATTAAATGAATAATTCACATTGAGGATATTTTCAGGTTTAGAGTTTTAGAGAATTAGGACATAACTATTACATCTCAAAAGATTACAAAGTAGAAACTTCTACTAAGTTTTCATAAAATAAAAACTCTTAAAAAGAAACATGTGTAGTTCCATGTTTTAGGTAGCATGACTTTCCCTTGATCCCATCCTTGACCCTATTCCACTTTAAGTCCTATGAAAAACATTTCAAAAACCTGGGATGAGCATAAAAAAGCTCAGTAAGGGATACACAAAGAATGAAAACTGTTATTTTTTTTCAAAACAATAATTAAACCATGTATATATTATCAAAGTAATACTTTTCACCTTTTCGAAGTAGTAAAAACTCTTCACTGAATAAAAGTTCATTACTTACACTTTTATAACCAAAAGATTACCATAAAACCCATATAAAGATCACATAACATATAAAGGAAACTTGGGACATAAACATACTTAATTGGAATAACCATACGGTCGACTTCCACACATACTTAATGGAATAGCCATACGGCCAACTTCCACACATACTTAATGGAATAACCATACGACCGACTTCCATACATACTTAATGGAATAGCCATACGGCCAACTTCCATACCCAATGCATTGGAGGTTATAACGTAACTACCCATCCTGGTATTCACGACACCACCCGTCATAATGTCCAAGTACCATTATAAAATCATAATACATTAAACAAATATAATGGAAAGAAAACATTTCCACATTTCGATCACAATATATCACTTAAATATATCGACATAACAAATCCTTTATAAAAACCATTTTCAATACTAGCATACATAAAAGAGTATATGGTATTTATTTCATTTTAAAAAATATTATGGCTTGTTGAGGAAGCCAAAGACCAAATAATACACGCGGCGGCGGAAAAGGTCGTTGTCACCACATACATTAAATGAAACATTTCTTTTTGTCGTTTAGTAAAACGATTTGTATAAAAAGATTCCTTTTGAATAAAATTGAAATTCAAAGGGGTTTATACCCCGTATAAAAGAAAGTTGTGTGTAAAACTAAATATGCCTCAATGAAGGGAGATTGAGACGAAGTCCCATACAAAGTCGGTATCCTTATATTAAGGATAAATCAATTATATGATTATGCGTGAAAAATAAAAATACACAAAATATAAGTGGATATTAAGTGTACAAAAATCAGATGTCATTCACACATTATCATGGAAAAACAAAACCAATGACATAGATATTTAACTCAATGAAATGAGATTGAGTTATGATTTCCGATACAAGTCCGTCTAAATGACATAAGAATTTATCAATGAGAAGATTATGTGTAGAAATAGTATATCCACACAAAGGTTTGTGGAAACTACAGCATAAAGATTCCACACATAATCTTGGCATAATAAAATCAAGAATTACTGGTTTAACCAAAAGAATTGAAAGTGGGTTAAGAAGTTCCCTTATAGAAATTTGACAGCCTAACAACGTCACTTAAAAACATATAAAATGAGTTGATGAGAGATAAAAATGGTATCTAATCACTTGGACATAAAATTTACATTAATAAGGATATAGAAGACCATATCCCAACATAATAGTATGTGAATTAAAAGACATAACAAAATAACTCATTTAAAAAGAGGATGGTGAAAGGTTCCCTTACCGACTTGGGTAACTTTCGAAACATACACCCCATTGAAGAAGGGTCATACAATGAATATGTAAGTACCCACAAATGAAATTATATTACACAAAGAGTATAATAATGGGATGTACATACACCACTCAAAGGAGATGGTGGAAAATTTAGCATAAATCTCACGGGAATAAAAGTGAGATGAAAAATTCCTTACGAAAACTCGGCAGCCTAACGGTGCCACTTAAAACTTCCAAAAATGGATTGATGAGATCAAATAGATTATCCCATTATATTACAATAAAATTTACAGAAAGAGGAATATAAAATAACATCCCCCATCATAACAAAGAGGAGCTTAAAAGAAGTGACATAAATGAGAGTACTTAAAAAAAGAGAGAGATTAGATCTCTTACGAAAATTCGGCAGCCTAACGGCGCCACTCAAAACTTCCAAAATGGAATGATGGGAGAAAATAGGGTCTATCACCATAATAACATAAAAATTAAAGTAGGATTAATATAAAAGAACATCCCAATCATAATAAAGATGATATTAAAATGAATGACATAAAAGAGTGTACTTAAAAAGAACGAGAGGAGTAGGATCCCTTACCTCGTGTCCGACATGACTCGATCGTTCTTTAATCTCCTGAATAATAAAATTTGGTCAATTTATAATTTCATAAGTACCTTCTTTAAATATTATTATTCAGTTCATATCACATATTATAATTTTATAATAATTGGTTAATAAAGTGAGTTCGTATCAGACGTTTTTGTCGATGTTCAGTACATTAGTGAAAATTGACCTTATTGGAAAAAACTTTTCCATGTAGTTATAGGTACATCATCTCCAGAATAGTATTTATGTTTTAAATATCATATATATCCAGTATATATTCGTTTTATACTATTCCATAGAATTTGGAGATAAAAAATTAAAAGCACCGTTCATGGAGATGGTAGGCCGTACGTACGCATGAACGATACTTTCATTTTTTTGCCATATTAATGGAATTAAAACAAAATGAGAGATATATATATTATAATTCCAGAATGATACCCATAATTTAGATGTAATATATTACATATATATCAATTATATATATGTACTTATAATAGTACATAACATTTGGAGATAAGAAATGAAATGTACTGTTCATGGAGACGGTAAACCGTACGTACGCATGAACGCAACTTTCATTTATTTTTTTTTTGTATTCAATTGAATGAAATAATAAAGACATAAAGGTGTATTATAATTACATTAGGATAACATATGTAATACCATTAATTCCATCCTTTATACGTCCCACATATGGAATTAACGAATCAAATCATTTTGAGGGGGCGGTAGTCCGCACTTCCTAAAATGAAGATATCGCGTTTACCCATAATGGAAACCATAAAAGTATGCCATAAATGAAAAATATAGAAGCTTAAGGAAAACATAAAAATATTATATATCATATATAAATATAGTGATATCTTAATGGCCACGTTTGAAGGTGTGAAAATAATGTTGAACAATCATCGTTTCGGGAGGCAGAAATTCGCCATCCACGGAAACAGGATGTTCTTCAACCATTAGATGTAGGTGTGTGTAAGTGTAGCTCGAATAATTATTATAAGAACATCCTAGTATATTTAATATAATGTATTTGTTACAAAATAAATTAATGAAAATATTTTAGGGGGTTGGAGAAGTAAAATAAAACAAAAGGACACAAGTGAAGACATTACCTTTAAGTCGGGTAACTTCTTTTGATTTGAGCTCAAAGGCTTCCTTGGAAAAGATTATTCCCAATGTGAGGCTTCAATTAGTTATAGAGGGATGTGGAGAGATTAAATGGGGAGGTTTTGGCCGAGCCAAAGGCTTGAGAGGTGTGGGTAAGGAGGTAGAGGTGGGGGCCTTTTATAAGAGGAGAGGAGGGGCACTCTTGGAATGTAAAGAAATGTTAATTTATTTTAGAAAGTGTTTCGGATTTTAATGGTCCCACATTGATTTGTTTCGAGGATAAGGTGATAAGGGTTAGAAATCCACCCATCCAATAGGTTTTGGACACGTGTAGGTCTTTGATATTACATTATCATTCAATTTTATTTAAATCGTTAAATAATGAGGTCATCGCTGCATCATCATGATGTCATAAATAATTTAATTTATTTAATGTCTAAAAATTAAACTAAAACTATGATGTAGTAAATAATTTTAGCTTTCTAATGATTATTTATAGTCAATAATATGACTTGTATAACCCCATGTAAAAAGTGTTTTAGTAAAATATTTCATGTTTGTGTCATTTTTACTTTGACATTAAATAAAAAGGTATTTATGTCATTTTCCAACCAAAGTGACTCCATGGGGTCCCCAAGTTGACCCATGGATTTTCTTGGTCGTCCATGACACATCAAATGAGGGAAGGACATGTGTCTAGGTCATTTTATTTTATTAAAACATTATTCTTACATTAAACTACACTAAGTACCTCTAATCGCGATTAAAAACTTAATAAGTTACTATTCACAAAAAAATTATTTTAATCCCATTGAACCAAATTTTACTTCTTAATGAAAACCCTGTATGTCAGATTTTTGGAATTCAAAACACAAAGGTTGGAAAATTTCATTTAAACAGAAAATCAGTTTTTATAAGTACCAGTTAGTGGTTTCACTATTTATCAAAAAATTGATGTTTTTCAGAAAATTACCAAAAATTCACCCTAAGTTATATTTGATATTCCGAATTCAAAAATGATGTCTATTTTAAAAAATTCAAAACATATAAGTTGCATTAATTAATTTAATAATTAATTCCCACTGTCAAAATAAATAGCGTGTTTTTATGAAACAAAATGTATCAAAAGATTGACACTAGTTTAAGTCCAATTTCAAAGTGAAATTAATTCCAACAACCAATATTGAATTAAATGGTAAAATTATATTCAAATTTCACTTTAAAACAAATTCAAAAGATAATCTAATCATATAAATAAATTAGATTAAAAAGAGGTTTTGAATTAAAATACAACATTTTCACTATTCATTAAAAATTCAACTTTTTTTGAAAAATACCAAAAATTTACACAAAGTAAATTTTGATGTCCTGATTCTAATGAAAAATTTTATTTTGTCAAATATAACACATAAAATTGTCAAAAAGTGGAATTAAAAGAGGTTCGCCATCAAAAGGCGGTTAATCGTCCTTTTAATGAATATTAGAATGTTTACTCTTAAAATAGGATTCATTCGCATTTTTAATCCTCTAACATTTATTGTAAAAAGTAAAAATATTTTACAAACATATATAATCATTTTGAAGTTAGTTCTGTTCATTCCCGCCATTACAACGGCTAGGCGTTAATTACTATTTATAATAATATTATTTTATTATTAGAGTGCAACGTAAGATTCACAAGAAACTCGTTGTTTCGTGTTGGGTACGCCATCGAGCATAGCGTCCCCTTTAAAGTCATAATAATATTTTATTCACAAATATGGATAAAGGTGAAAATGTCATACTCTTTATTTACCTGGGGTGTTACAGATCCCATTGAAGATGTTTGGTAAAGGGTTATCTAAATGGAAACTATAAATTGTTTTTTATGTATACATTCATGAAGAAGAAGCTACATCATGTGTCAGTACGAATTAACGAAAATGAATTTGTGTAACTCCTCCTAAATTATAAAAGATTGTCTATCACTAGGGATGAGGTTGATATATTAATTCACCCATCCCTATGGGACAAGGGTTCTCATGTTCCAATTTTACAACATTTTGGGAATTCTTTTTTTACCTAGAAGGATGTTTCAAAAGTTCCCCACCCTTTAGGGAAATAGTTAATCCTGTACAACTTCAAATGGAGCTTCTACGATTTCTATTTTGATTTTAATGATCATTTTTCAGACATAGGTTGGGTGCATTTTTTAATTTAGTCTTGAGTCCTCTGTTTCTATATATATTTATGATGCATGATAATTGGTTTCCCTCTAGTGGGATGGTTGCTAAATATTTTTAGATTCTTTATGAAACTGCCTTTTCATGGATCACTCTCTTAGATCCTGATTTCTTTAAGAGTTATTATCTGCCAGTTCTTCTGGATCATACCATTTATTATGCGAAAATACAATTTGGTGAAGACAATTTAAGTCTATGAATGTACATTATGTCCATATAGTTGGGATTAAAATATCGGGGAGCGGGGTGAAATGAAACACCCCATGTTATCCCCATCATATAATATGAATGTTGGATGTGGAATCATTAATCAGCTCACCAAAATTTTTAATGCATCAATACATGTTCATTGAATGGATGTTGTCTATGCCCAACTATCACATTTCAAGGTATATGATCCACGGGTGGTTTGTAGAATGACCATTGCCTTATGATATCATCTAGTTGAGAAGGAATATCACATGTTAATGGTGTAGAATCATTCCTTAATGGTCTCTTTTTGCATAAACCTCACGATACGATGGATTTCATAGACTTGATTCATCAGGGGGTACCTTCATGATGAAATGAAGTATCATTGTGGGGGATATTTACACAACGTATACCATCATGGCTGGAGATCCGACCAAAATCAGAAGGTATGAATCATATATCATGGGGATGACATTGAGGGAGAGTTGTAACAATGATAGGAACTTCTAACAATTTGACCATATGAATACAAGGAGGGTTACTGCAGATCTCATAAAGAGATAGGCCATCCTGATTGATTAGATTGTGAAAATGAAATGGTATTTCATGGAATGTAGTTGGGAGAGGATTTTTTGGAATATATGGAAGCAATGTTATAGGAAGGACCTTTATAATTCCATCTATAATATCTGCAATTTCGTACGGGGTTAGTAGGATCTTGAACCAAAATAGATAGACTTTAATGTTTGAGAATTACACAAAAATTTAGCAGAGTAGGGTTAGGTGATAACACTTTTTATTTACAATCATATTTGGATGATCTTCTTTTAAGATGATTTCTTACAGGCTATTGGGGTCTCCTGAGGTGGTTGGAAGCATTCACATACATGGGACATTTTCAGTAGCTCTCATATCACTATTTGAATATTCTAATAGTTCCTTACAATTTGGTAATGGATATGATCCTACACTAGAGTGTCCACCTGCTTTTGCTGATATCCGGTAGTTGGAATGGGGACATAGGCCTAATGTATTTGTCTATTTATCATTGTATTTTTTCCACGACCCTCCAGGATGAGAGAAGGAATATTCATGGTGACTCTTATATTATGAAATTCAGTATCTTTAAATCTGGAGGATGGGTTGTGTTCTTAACTCAAAGTCATCACAAATGCCATCATTTTATCTTAAAAAACATGTATAATATGGATAAATATAGAATCCTATCCCAATATCATTGAAAAGATATAATGGGTGATTTCTATTACTATAACAAAAATATATTCCCATTCTTTATCCTGAGTAAGGGAATATTATTTTTATTATCCACAAATTAGTACCAATATACACCGATAATAATAATGTTAATGGAAGTATATATGGGTCTTCCCCCTATTGGATGATGGGATTTTTCATCTGGTATATCTGTATGCCACCAATTTTTTTTAAATCCTAGTAGATGTGGGAAGGTGTGTAAACTAGCTCATGTTTTTTACACCATGATTGGATGGTGAAATTCTCTAAAGGGAGTATAATTAGGGTTATGTTCCCTGTAATTTCATTTATTAACTTGACGGGTATTTTATGTGGACTAATTTTAAGTGACCTAAGCTGAAATATATAGGGAAGAACTGACATCATGCTAATGTTTGATGTTGTGTTTAATTGGTGGAGATGGATTCGAGAAGGATACCTTTTATTGGATTACTATTGTACTAGAATGAGGCCACTGGTGACCTCATGATCCACCCCTCTGGGATAACGGAGGAATTTTTGTCGGGATCTGGGATAGAATCCTAATGTGATATGAGATGATGGTGGACACCATCTGCTTCATTACAATCAAACAATACTAGATGGATGGTTGGTGGCACTTTATTTCTTGGAGGGATTCACATGAACCCTCTAGAGTTATTAATTTACCATTGAGGTGGTAATCCTGAATGAGCACAATTGATATGTGTCACTAATGATAGATGATGGGAAAATTAAAAAATAACTCTAAAAAATCTAGCTATTGTGTAATAAGAGAATGTCTAACAAAAAATTGAAAGTAGTTTCAATTTTTTTGTATGGAAAACTATTGGTCATGTAGTATTTCATCACATGACATGAACCAGCCTCTATACCATTAAATCTGATGCATATTAATCATGATAATTAGATAAATCAATGATAACCTTTAATATTATGTGAATCATTATTGGTGTGAGAAAGAAATGGTTGATATAAGTTTACTTATATCACATGGGATTCTATATAAAGGGTAGATATTTTCATGCATTATGCATGTCTGTAAATATACGCACTACTTTAGGATCATTAGTAGGATTCCATTTTGGATCAAATTTATATTTGATTACTGTGACTACATAAAAAAACACAAACAAGAGAAACTAGTCAATGAAATATGTCAATAAAAGAACACAATCACGATCAGTTGTTTTCGAACCATATCTGTACCTCTATCATTTTGTGTTCAAAATGGTCCTGACATATAGGAGACATGAATATATTAGTTAAGGATTCACATCGTGTTCCAATTTATTTTTTTTGATCATATAATCCTCATGGTTTCATGACTAGAAAATAGGTCTATATCCACGGGCTTATATCCCCAGTTTTTGAAAACTATGGCTTGATGTTTTATGTCCATGATATAGCCACAATTTAGATAAAAATATTCTTCTAGGTATAGTTTATTGAAATGTTTTTCTTAAACTTTTGATATTGGTATTTGGGTATAAGATAGAGCTGCAGTCTTTGAAACCCATGGTTATAGGTCCTTGGCTAGAGATACAGTTAATGAAAATGATGGCCATATGTCTCTTTCGCAACCGTAGAAGAAATATTTTACCATGTGAAATGAATACAAATACATATAGCCAAGGTTCTCTAGTTATATAAATGGTTAATATATATATATATATATATTATGAATATAAAAATTTTTATTGAAAAGTTTATGTAGTTTAGTGGAAATTTACATTGTGTCTGATAGAAGAGGTAAGGGGTTTGAATCAGGCTGGTGAAATTTTCTTTTAACATTACAGACATGGTTTAAAGGGGGAATATAAATGATCATCCTCTATGGAAATAGAGCCTATATCCACGGTTTTAAAACATAATAAAACAAATATTTCCATAGTGGGAAACTAACTGGGCTATTTCCTTGGTTGAAAAGGTTATGGCTATTGTCGCATGTTCCCTTGTGGACAACCATTGATACAACCCTTAAAACAGTGGAAATAGATTTTTTATAGCCATGATAAACTGATCCATGACTAGATGGAACCGTTTCTATAAGATTTGAAAACATTGTTGGATGTGTATATAGACATGTTTTCTATTTTCCAGTTGAATGGTGAATTTTTGGTAGAGGCATCACAACAATTCACATCAAACACATATTTTTACGTTGTATCTGGTAGTTTTTAACCATGGTTTATTCGTGGAATTTTAATCACCTAATTATTATATCATCCAAGATTTTTCATTAACCTACATTATAAAGGTATGATGTCACTGTATAAATCCTCCAATAATGGGTCGAGACTCACATGGGTTGAGATGATGGGTTGACGGGATCTTCACAACATTTTATAGGGAATAATTCATACTATGTAGCTCTCTTACAAATTTCAGACATACTCAAGAATCCATTATTAAATCCCAATTATATAATGGGTCACCGTTATATTGAAAATCAATTTTTTTGAATGTATTGGATTTATAATTATATTTATGTATCTGTGGTTCTCTCAGTTGATTATATCATTTTTTCAGATTAGATATTTTTATTTGGATTATTACCATGATGATGGTTTTAACTTACAGAGTGGGGTTATCAAACTTTTATCACCTTATAAAAAATGGGATTTTTTCTGTTGTCAAGATCCTTCCCATGATAATGGATAACTTTTTATCCTTGTGAATGAAATCAGAACTGACATAGTTCAGTAACACTTGACTAGACACATCATACATTCTATGGTTGTGTGAGGAGGACTAAATCATGCAGTATATCATCATACAGAAAGGAAATCTAGGTGAAAGGTACCTAGTGAAGGATGTTGGGGTACTTAGGGAAAATAGATGAAATAGACCTATAATGGATGCTTCCTCTATGTTTAGAAGTGATCCTACTGAGGATATGGCCTAGGGAAAGCTTGGGGAAGTTTGGGCTAGTATGTTTGGACCTCAAGGAGGATTACAACATAACCCATTTGGTCAATAATAAAATCCCAAATAGTTTAAAATTGTTGGGGATTAAACACGTTTAGGAGGATAATGTGCATATTTAAACTTGCAGATGATTTGATTTCAACTAACCCCAAATCCAGCGTGATTGATGCCCGGTGTAAGAAAAAAGTGTAAGAAGAAGATCTTTAAATATACACAATATCCTTCATATAATGGTGGATTAGGGAAAGGTTATGTCTTATAATAAATACTAGGGTTTTACTCTAGGAGTTATCCTTGATGAAAAATCCACCTCTCTTCCCCTTTCGAAAGGAGTAATAGGGGCAAGGGAGGTGTTGCAGATGATGGATATCACCACTCGGCCTCAGGACACACCTGTTATGGCGCCTAAGGTTGGGATACTCATTAAAACATGAATTTATGATCATAAATTTCATTGACCCTCCTTATCTAGTAGTTTTATATAAGGAAGTTATTTACCAAGTGGTTGTATATCGAGTGGGCAAACTGATGTAACTTGTAATCTGATCACACATGTCTGGAATATTTAGAGGAGGCCATGGTGGATAATATAATCATTTAGTTATCAAAAAGGACTATATGGGGTAACTTCTCATGTGATATTCTTATGGAGAGAGTTGATTGGAATGTTCTCAATGGGGATGAGGTAAGTATAAACACCATGTGAGAGGTTCCATCTTAGGTAAAATAGTTCATAGAGGGGACAAGGTGATTCCAAATTCTACCCAGAAGGGTACATCTCATGCATTTTATTCTATACAAGATTATTTTCCTAAAATAGTCAATAATACATGAAAGATTTCATATAGGATGGTATTAAATAATGGTTTTCTATGAATACAGTTTCTTATGTGAGAGTCCACTCTTTTTTAGTGACTAGGTGAGTTCCCTTCCTCACATTATGATATGTGGTAAGTGGTTACCTGCTGAGATCGTTTTCTCAGGATTTTTCTCTCCAGTATTCTCCATGTATCTTCCATCAATGTATTGTATTTTTATAGGTCTATTTATATAACCATATTCCTATGATTTCCAAAATAAATAAAGCACTATTACCTATGAGGAACTTTGTTTTGCAGATAACCTAAATAGATTCCTCACTACAAATTTTTTTTTTCTGTTGGGACATAAATAATATTTATTTCCAAAAAATGAAAGTTAATTGGGGGGGGTTAAAGATGATTCATATTAACAAAAATTAGTGATATTTTATAGGGAATCAATGAAAAGTGGGCGCCATGCTGAGTACAGACAATATAGTGGGTCAGCAATATGGGAGTGGCATTTCTTTGCTTCTCTACTTCCATTGATGATTTAATCATCATAAATTGATTCACATGCTTTATTATAGCCTTTGAAAATTTATAAAACCCTTATCATATTTTAGGCGAAATTTTCAAAACCCATAATATTGAAAGTATTACAGCCCCAAACCTACTCTATCATATATAGTTTGAAGAACATAAAAATTACATTTCCATATTTTCGACAAATAACGTTGAACCACTTTTCAACATCCAAAACATACAAAATATATAAGAAATTTTAGATCAGTTATATTCTCAAGGGAATTTTTTTAGTTTAAAGTTTTATTTTATCATGAAAAACTCTGACATAAATAATGCACATGTATTTAAATGAAAATTTCTCCCAATTTACCTAGATTTTATTATTATCAAATTAAGTCATTATCATCTTCCATATAAAACCATTCTATAGATAGTCCACTTATCATTATTCTAGATAACTAGGGGAAAATGAAATATAATATGTGTGAGCTCAAATGATGGGTGCGACTAAACACAACCATTACTAATTGAATGCCATTATTGATAATAAGATGGTAATAATGGTATGAAAACATAATAAAAGTTTATAATAATTACATTTGAATATTCATACCCATAAAAACATATATCATAAATCATGAGGACATGAAATAAGTAATTCAAAAAGGAATTATTCATCCAAATGTATAATCAAGGGCTATATGATATTAATCTTGATAACAAGAATATTTAAAAACCTATATCAAACATAAATAAAATTATTTTTTTGTGAACATTATCTTAATATAACTTTTTTAAATGAAATAACTTGTATGGTAAACTTCTATTTCCAGAGTGCGCAATTCATTGGTGAGTGATCACGGAGCTAACCATCCTTGGTTAATCATAGAACCTATGGTACTTGGTTTATCATAGAACGACCCATTTGTTGTTAACGATATAACCACTCATCTATAGTTTATAAAAAAATCAACCATCGTCATATAAAATGTCAATGAATCATATCATGAATAATGAAAATATTTAATTTCATTCAACCATTATTATTTTAATAACACAATTATCTTATGGAAAAGAAATGGTTCCATGGATATTTTTATGAAACATGATCAGTCCAAGGAAAAAAGGATCCATGAAAATATCATTGAAATAATATAAATCTACCAAGATTAATAATTAAAATAGTATCATTAGAAAAATATCCCCATTGGATAATAAATTTCATCAAGGATTTTTGACAATGATGATTGGGAATACCATTAAAATATGATGAATTTTTTTTGAGTAAAATAATTTTTTCAGTTTGAGTAACATCAAAGGAAGTAATATTATATAGAATGTGATTATGAAATATCCATTTGAATTTTTTTTAATGAAAATAATAAATACATTTTGAAAAACCTAATATGAAATAAAAAACATTCTAGGACATGAATGAAATCATTTTATTTGAAAATTACCTTTTAGACATTAAAAGTAGGCTTTAAAACATTAAGTGGTAATGATGGTAGAAAATTCCATTTGTGGGGAGTATGTTAAACCAATATTCGTTTCACATTTTTAGTACAATATAAAGTGTCTCATTCATTATAAAACATGAATATTTCCATTTTTGGAAAAAATAAAAAGGTTGATAAAAAGGAATTTAAAAAGTCATATTAAAATATTTTTGATTTTTATAGAAAACATCGATTTGGAAGAATGAGTATTTTCTATCAAATCGAGAAATTAAGTCGTATTTTCTGAAAAATATAGTCATAACTAATTTTATGTACTAAATAACAGAAAATGAAACTATTAATAAAAAAACTAATGAATCAGTATGGGGAACAAAATAAAAGGGTTTTATTATGAAATTATTTAATAATTTCCTTTAATATAAATCAATGTATAAACAATCCCAATTAAAAAAGAGATTATAATATAAAGGCTTTTCTTCTTTGGTACTCCTCAATCATTTCTAATTTGAAATAAAAAATTCGAATGATACATTATATATCCCAAAAAAAAAAGAATTTCCTAATATAATTGGTCATAGGGGAAGTAAATACAACATATAAAATATGATATTTTTATAGAATAACATATACCACAATAAAGAAAAATCTAGTTGAGGGGAAATTATAATGATCATAATATTGAAGTGAAAATTAAAAAATTAATATATTATATGTATAAAATTTAAATCCACATAAAATAATAATGATTCAAAGGACGAGAATAAAAATTGATTAGATATAAAATCATATACTATCAATAACTATAAAAAAGTAATGTAACTCCATGAAAATAAATTGAGTTATGACATTTTTTGTTATATGGTAACTTTCAAGTAAAACACCCTTGGATGAAATAATTTAAATAAAAACCTAAAATAAAATTTTTCAAAACTTTTTCATGATATTACACATATATTGGGAAATATAAAGACCACAAAACAAAAATAAGAGGTGTGTATGTCATATGTCTCATAAAAATAAAAAGTGAGCCAAGAAAAACATTACCTCTAATTTGGCTTCCTTTGTACATGTTCAGACCTCAGATATAATACGATTATATAAAATTTATAATTTATTAATAATAAATTTGTATATTAATACCTTATACTGAAATCATTTGTTTTATTTTATTTTATGAAACATATAGATATTTAGATAGATTAATCCACATTGGGTGTCTTGAGGAAGTTCAGTTCATTGTTTCAAAACGTATTTGGTGTGTGGAACATTAAAAAAGTTTTAATAATTCCAAAATACATAGAATAATAACAATTAAATTATTATCATATTTATTTATCAATTATAATTTTAAAACCAATTATCATATTTGGTTATGAAAAATGATCTACGCTATGATCATACTAATGGTAGACCGTACGTAGGAATTAGTAACATTTCAAAATATCAATGAAAAATATGGAAAGTATAAATATATTGTTTTATAAACAAATAATGATAAATAATTAATAAATACTATTTTAAATCTTTATATAATATTATATTTTTCATCCATGTGATTTAGTGATGAAAAAAGTGTCATACCACTTGATAGATGTTGTAGTCCACACATATGTTTGAACAAAAATATCATTTATCAATGTAAGAAATAATATGTGTTATTATCTTTTAATATTTATATTAATTAATTTAATATCTTTTTTATGTCATGAATGTCACAAATAATCATTAAGATTATCTGTATTACATTTTAATTATAGCCTTAGTGAGAAAAAAAATCATATCCCTTCACAAGGTGGTATTCCGATGTATACACAAGTGATGTTATCGTATCCACTAAAAAATGAGAAATAAGAATTAATATGTTATATAAAATATCTAGAATTATATATATGATAAAATATCATATATATATATATACTTTATATCCATCATTATAATAATATTTTATAGATGATGATCGAAAAAATGACATCGGTTTTCGAGACAGTAGTCTACTGTACACACGAATGATGATTTTGTATCGTAGTGGATGAAAGAGGAGATGGATTTAGGTTATTCTAATAAAATTAGAATGTTTTATTTATGAGAGATATATTTTTATTATATAAAAATAAATTTCAGAATATTTTATGGATATTGAATATGAAATAAAATAAAAATACTCCATTATGCACGATACCTATTCTTTGGACAACCACCCTAGGTAAGAAACCAGGGATTATTAGGAAGGATTTTATATCAAAATAAGGGATCTATGTTGTTGGTAAGGAATTAATTAAGATATTAAGGCATGTATTGGCAAGTAAAAATTCCTTTTATACTGTGAATATGTAAGGGGAGGAGCGACCTCTTATAAGATAGGTGAGTGGATAACTTAATGATTTTGAAAATAAAAATGTCTAACCACTTTTTTCAATTTCAAAAATGATAAAAAGTGGAACAATATAGAATCAATGACCTGATAATGTTTAAATATGTGCAGAAAATATATATTTTACTTGTTTTTCGGTCATTTTAAAATTTAACCTTTTATTTTAACCCGAGTAAACCTATTTTCACCTTAGCCACGATAATTTGTTTTTACTGTTCTCAAAATAAATTATTGTAAAAAATTAAGTAGAGTATTTTATATTATATAAATTATTCTGATCCAATATATGGAATCAATTTTTCAAAATTAATTTAAAAAAGTAGAAAATTGTATTTTAAAGTTACTCTCACAGATGTGATGAAAAAGTGGTTTTTCAAGAAGTGTATTTGTCATAAAAAATAGTTTATATTAACCATATTATAAATTATAATAATATTATGAATTCCAATTAATATTTATTGACGTAAACTATATAAATCTAAATTAAATTATTCCTCATTAGTTGGTTTTTAATAAATTAAAAAGGAGACAAATTATGCACTTTAAAACAGTTTTAAGAAAAAACTTGTTTTAAAACCAAAAAATACACTATAATAAAATAAATTATAAATATGATAAAATTTTAATTAACTGGGTTAAATATTAAATAAGTGTGTCATTTTTTAAATGAAATAAAACAAAAAAATAAATTACATTTAAATTTATATATTTATTGAAAACAAAATATGGTTGTAAGAAAATAAATATCTTTAACTATTCAGAAAACAATAAATATATTTAGAAAATACCAATATATTTATCCAATTTTATTTTTATTTGATTATTAAAAAAAGGAGTTAAATTTTATTAATTTGTTTTGTAAAATTTTGAAACATTATTTATCATATTTTCTTACAAAAATCAATAAAACACATTTTTTAAGAAATCATAATTTTCAAGAATAAAATTACATTACTAAAAATCAGTTGATTATTCACTAAGAAGTTTTCAATAATTTACATTTATTAGGAAATATATTTATATATTTCTTAAAGTAGTAAATACTATTCATACATGCCAATTTAGTTGCTAGGATATTTATTTTGTAAGTATTTTATGTTTGGTGTTTTATGTTAAGGATTTTATCAAACATAATGATTTTTTTAAATCTCAAGGGGTTACACCGAATTAAAAAAGTGTCTCTATAACAAAAAATCCCACATTGTGAAATATTATTGTATATTAGTGGCCCTATTTTCTGCATAACATGTCATGAAGAAGGAGTTTTAGTGAACATTGCAATGATAAGGATATAGAATTTTTTAAAGTATGATGAGTTCCATGCATAAGGGAAGGATAACCACATGTGAAAGTCATGTGACCATACCTAATCCTTCAATCTATGTTTTTTCATGGAAACCATAGTGTTTCATATGCATAATTAATTTTCATGACCCAAATCTAAGGATTGATGTAAAAGTGAAATTCTAGAAAAGTTTCAGTTTTTTCTTTATAATTCAATATATTATTTCCCCATCTTCTCAATTTTTTTCAGGGGAAATTTTATTTCCACAAATAAGAAATATAATGATTTAGGATGTATTTTTTTCCATCTAAATGGAAATACTCTTCTGAAGGGACCAAACCATATCAAGGTGGATGAGTGTGTTAAAATTTGAACATTTTCTTGGAAATCCCTATTCTGTCATGATAAATACCTGCACGAGAATGGTGACATTAAACACATATTGTTACATGTGTCATGAGAAATCCCCCAAAAAACAAAGAGAAAAGAAAATGTAAAGCTTTTAGAACTTCTATGAAAAAACATTTTTGGAAATAATGTCTAGTGACTAATAAAGTAGATGAAAATACACAACCTTACCCTATTAAAATCATTTGGAAAATTCATAACTATCACACAAACTATAGTTTCTTGAACATTCCACAAGTTACATGGAATGGATGAAGCTGTATAACCATACACATATAAATCCATTTTTCCAATAAATAGAGAATCACCACTCAATTTAGGGGATGACCCATTCTATGTTGAAGCATCAAACTCTCGTTTCCAACATCCCATATTTTCTTACAGGTAGGTAACATGCATGATAACTCTAGTGTAGGAACAAAATCAATTTAGTTTGTTTCATTGATATCCTCACACAAAATCCATTTATGAATATTTGGGTTTATATAAGATGGATTTCCATTATGAAACCCCAAGCCTCACATAACCCCAATGTTTCCTGCAACTATTCCCCATGAATCCATGACCCTTTCTTATGCCACATGACACGACATGTTTAATATATAAAGTTCATGAAACAAAAAAGTTGTATAAAAAAATATCTAGAACCCCTAACAAATACCTCATTATACAAAATATTGTTTCATGAATGTTGAGCCCTTAGGTTCCCTACACACAACTAAACAAGTTCCATTTGTGTGAATCATAACCACACAACCAGTATCATCAACACTAATACCTGAACCATTTTCTCAATGAATGGGTTGGGAGGCCTCATCTAAGATTATTCCCAATTTTTCATTAACCACATGTTAATCCTATATATAGTATTTGAAAAATTCATAATTGAATCACAATATATACTAATTTGATTTTACTTAAAAAAGAAATAAATTAAGTAACTTCATTTAGACCTCTGAGTTAAAACCCTTAAATCTTTTATGAGACATTTTCCATTTTTTTAACCTAGTACCTCTTAAATTATTCATATGTATTTTTTGGGGAAGGTGGGTCAACCTATGTGGATCATGAGGACAAATGTATCATTTATTTTAAAAAATTTAGCTATGATTTTGTAACACCCTGAGATTTTGTGATGTTAATATTTCTAATAGATTTAATATTATTACTATTTTGTTTGAAATTCAATAAGAAGTTTTTATTTACTTACCTGTAACACTAATTTAGACCTACATCGCCTGAAAGATAATTTTTTTCTAGGGTGACATATAATTCAGAGTTTAGTTTCTATTATACGCCAGAACAAATTTAAATGAAACAAGTCATAAATTTAAAATTTTATTATGATAGTTGTCACATACCCATTTTAATGATGGGTATGAATATGTATAAATAAATTATATTTTTTACACAAGTATATATAATGAATTATTTGTTAACCATCTATTTATAAATTAAAATTGATTTTATTTCAAAATAAAGAAAACCTTTTTCTAATTTTTTTATGAAAAAATGTCATTTGCCTCAAAAAAAAATAAAAAAAATACTTTTGGTGAATGATATTAATGAAATTTATATATTATATATATTAAATAAACTTTTTATCATTCTTATTATGTGTTTTCTATAAAAGAGACAAAAACAAATTATGTTTTACTCTTGAAAAATATATTTATCTAAAAAACAGGATTCAAATTTTACTAGGGAATTTATTTTAATTATTTTTAATATTTTAGAAAATTAATTTGGTAAAATAATATTAATTTATTACTTTATAATTAAAAAATTATATTACGGTAATCATTTGTGATTTTTCTAAAATTATTCATTTCACGGTCAATTGGGAGAAATACTAAATATTAATTGAAAACGACTTTTCACCAAAACTATTTACAAAGTTAACATATATTTTCAACTGAATTGGAAGTATAAGTAGTTCAAGTAATCTTATATTTATTAAATTTAGTTCATTTTAATCAATTTCATATTGAAATTGTAAATAAAAACAATGTAAACTTTGGATTATTTTCTCTTTAAAAACCCACTTTCTCGCCATGTCTTTGAGATTAATCTGAAATTATTTTTTTCCAAAAACATTAATGGAATTTTAGAAAATGGATTACACACACACACACAGATATATATATATATATATAATAATTTAAAATACATAATAAGATCAACTTTTTTTTCCCAAAAATGAATAGTGAATACATTAATAATTAATTACCATGGTCACGATAAATATGATTTATCAGGTGGTAAAACTTAAAAGATAAGTTCAAAAAACAACCTAAACAGGACTGAAAATTATTTTCCTGAAATATTCAGACCATTACACATATTATACTTGAGTATGGTCCATTTTGAAACCTTCTGACATATGAAAATATTTGGATCACCCAATTCTTTTGACAAATACCAAGTATATCCACTCACCCACTTATAAAAGGCTACAACCTATACACCATTATTCGCATGTTAAAACCTCTTTGGTTAAAACAATACCAAAAATAAATCACTTCATAATATCTCCCCCCTCATCCTATAATCCTTATTTTATGAAGAATTCCAACCCAGGAAGGATTTAATGAAAATCTAAAGAGAATTCCTAAAGAAGAGTTCGTGTTCTACAATAGAAATTTTTATTTTATTTACATTAACAACTTATTGAATTATTATTATAACTTTATAATATAATAAGAATAGTATATTACATATAATAATTGTTTTTCCCCATTTTTTTACCTAAAACCGTCTCCACTACATCAATTGGGTTACAAAATCATCCTGCTTTTGTATGACAGACTACCACCTCATGAACCGATGTCATTAAGTGTTCCATTAAAACCTCTCATGTCTAGACATAATGGTGGAATAATAGTTTACATATATATTTTGAAATTAATGATTTTTTATTATTCTAAAATTTTTATATCACAATACCTTCATACTCTCTATATTTTGGAAATACAATAACGTCATTTATGTGTAAAAAGGAATTCTCCTTCGCGAAGTGGTGTTATTTGTTCAATATTTATGTGGATTGTGTTAATGATAGGCTTAATGAATTTTTATTGAAATATTATAAATGTAAATTATTATGTAATTATAATATATTTTTTAATTTTTTGTCTTTAAATATAATAAGAAAATGGAAACAATGTTCATGCGTTCATACGACCTACCATCACAATGAATGATGTATTTAATTTCCCATCACGAAATATTTTGCATTATTTTAAACATATTTATAATGAATATATTTGATATTTATATATTGGTTTAGATTATTTAGATTATGAATCCATGATCAATGTAAGAGGTTGAAAAATATAAAAATTCAAAATATTTATTAAAAACAAAGCGGTTATTACTAGGAACAGAACTTTAACATAGAATTGTTAATAAAAATAAAATAAAAGGCCATAAGAAAATCATATAAGGTATGAAATATAATTTTTTTAATATTTTTATAATAAAATTAGATTTATTATAAAGGAAGTTTGAATATGTACGATAGAAGTCAACACTTAAGGCAAGATATATTCATCTAACTTTTATCTTTTGGGAGAAAAATACGATATTCACTGGAAAATTATTTTATGTGATTTATGTAATGATAATTTATGTATTATATTATTATTATACATAAAATTGATGTTGTTTACACATCCATTTCAGTTTCTCTCTTTCAAGGGATTTACATTTCAAAAGCTACCAAATTAGTAAGGGATTTTTGTAACAAATTTTATTCTTTTAGATGTATGTTTTGTTATACACCTATATCCTTGTATAAAGTGTATTTAAATCCACATTGACATTTGATATCATGAATATATTAAACATAATTATCTTTGAAGTTTCAGTTTATGTTATTATTTTATGGGTATTATGATTCATTTTTCCTAAAGTGGTAATAATTTTATGTTACAATCTCATAATTATGCGATATTATATATGATTATTCATTCAATGATGAAATACATTGATAGATTTATAAAAATAAAAATAATTTTCTTATCCAGTAGTTTTGTAATTAGAATAAAATTTCCCGTTATTTTATTATCATTATATATTCATGATTTCAAAGAGAACATTCTTAAGAAAAATCACCTTTTCGGTCAATAACCCCTTTTTGTTCTTAAACCAGATTTTATAAAAAGGTTTTTAAAATTTCTTCACATTGATTTAAAATAATTTATTAAATACATTTTTTTTCATCTTATAATTTTTTGTAAATATTTTAAAATGAATCTTTATGTCATTTTGAAAACACTAATTGTTTGGATTTAATTAAAAACCTGATATTAATATTTATTTTTAATATACATGAAATGAATAGTATTTTCTACATCTATGAATTATTAATGATTAAAATATTCCCTTACTAATTCTCAAATATCATTTGATATTTTGTTTCATTAATAATTTTTAATGTTTTTAGATTTAAACAAATGATTTCAAAATTAAAATGTTTTTTGATTTTGTTTATGCTTTAAAAAGTTAAATTTTTTAAAGTAGAATAGATAATTTACTAAATAAACATTTTAAATGATTTTTAAAGATTCATTTATAAATTTTCAAGTTTATTTTAATTCAAATATATTTCTAAAATATCTTATTTTATAAAATTGAATTTAAATGAAAATTTATTTTCCTCAACATTAGTTTCACGTGATTTAACTTTTATAATAATTCAATATATAAGTTGAAAGCTATTTATTTAATTTATTCTATTTTGGGGATATAAATCAAGGATAAAATTATTATTCTTTCTATGAATGATTTTTTATTAAAATGTTCTTATGAAACCTATTTTACTCTCATCGGTTATTCTTATGATACACGTTTATTTTTCCATGGGTTATGATATAATGATGAAATGATTACAAAACCATTTTCTTTAATATAGGTCCTGTTATAATGAGATATTTATAAAAACCATTTCATTTCATGGGTTATAAAGGGATGAATATTTCATGACCTTAGTGCACAAATATGTATGATCTTCATCATGTGAATGCGGTTAGGTTATAACCAAATATGGTGGGTATGTTATAACCAAGAATGACTATGATATTATAACCAAGGATGGTTTTTATGTTATAACAAATAATGGGTGGAACCTATATCAACATCTAATTCATCAGGTAAGGAATTTTATATCTAGATATAATCAAAACATGATTAGAGAGTAAAACTGATTCTGTAAGGGGATTTTTCCACTATGTTTGTCTGGGGTTTGAACTTTGACTATTATGATATTATATGAAGACCTTCCTTTCATTTACATAATGTTACAAAACAAATTGATTTCATTTTCATGATATTATGCATATAAATTTATTTAATGTCGACATTGTTTATCATGGTATTGGTTTCAGGACCATAATATTTAGTGAGGGCCCAATTTCATGTCCTTAACTAAATGAGTGAAAATTTTACTATTTATAAGTGTTGATAATGTTATAATTTGTTGAGTATTCCATAAAATCAATGTTTAATAAAACTTTTATGCTTTTATGGATTATGTTATTTGATTCTATTATTATTCATGTCTAATGAACATCCAATATTTATTCCATGAATCATTTTTATGATCAATTAATTTTGGATATAAACATAATAACTTATGATCATTATCAAATAACCATAACTTTATATTATTTGTTTCATATGATCTTAGATTTATATCTCTTATGTTTACTCTTATTGAGAATCTGAGCTCACCTTTTCTTATTTTTATTTTCCTCGGGTTATAAAGAAAAGTTTTATGTAGAGTATGTCTATGAAGGGCCGTAAATAGAATGATAATTAAGGGAATCATTGAAGATATTTTACCAGATTAGATGATTTTATTGGATGTTTTTAAATTCACTAAACAGTTATGGTCCTTTGGTGTGAGTTTTTTTAATGTATTGAGTATTCATAAAAAATGTGTTTTATATATATATGAGAAGCCCACATTTCTATAGTTTTTAACATAAGAAAAGTTTAGTCGATCATTAGGAACATGTATGGTTAAATATTATTGATAACCTTAAGGATATTTATAAGGATATGTCAAGTGATGTCTATAAGGTTATGTCAATGGATGAGTCAAAGTATAGGAAAATGGCATGCTATATTTCATAATGGAGAGAGTGAGTGGTTTCAATGAAGCTTCCCCCCTTTAAGATACTATAATGGGATGTGGATCTGGGACCGATATACATTGGGGTAAGAACTCCAGAAACCCATATTGAGCAAGACTCAATTGGTAACTAGTAAAAAAAGTACCTAGGTGCACACCCGTGATAACAGTTCCTGATGTTATGATTTTGAAATTATCAAACTCTTTACCATAAAATACGATGGATTTAAATATGATCTCATTATTAATGATCTTGGATTAACATAGTGGGTCATAAAATTAATGAATATTCCCTGATTTACACTTCCCAAAAATATTATTTCATGATTATGAGGTTCCCGCTCTAATGATTTTTTCGTTAAAATTGTATTTTAGTTATTTTTAATGGATGGATCCTAAATAAATCATACTAACATTAAATCATATGGAATTTTCACTAACTATGGGAAACAAAATTGTATAATAACAAGAGATAATGATATCTTGATCATCCCTCATTTGATATAATGATAAATGACATAAAATGTTAAATTTAGGGAGATTTTTGGCCCCTCAAATAAAAGTATGACAAAATTTTATGAAAATCTAGTGAAATGAACACAAAGGAAAGAAGATTTAGCTTACAACATGTTATGAAGGTTGAAAGAAGAACCTGATGAAAATTCTCAAATGGAGGGGAATATATTATCTTTTTAAAAAATAACTTCAAAGAGCAACAGATTTTCAAGGACATTAATGTAATATTTTTTTGGAGAGCATTGGAATTACCCAAATAAATTCCATGACTCATGAATTAATATCCAATCAATAAAATTACATATTCGATTCTAATAATGTAATTAGATGGAATGATGTATTTATTTATTTTCATTCAGAAATTATGATTTATGAAAGATATAATGATTGTTCAAAATATGTTTTTTATTAAGTAATATGATAAATATATTGAATGGTTCATATGATCTTAAAAAGTGATTCAAAGGTAGGCGATATTTATATTAAGGGTTATTTAACCATAATATGTTAAAAATGAAGTGAAAATTGTTTTTATCTTGCATAATAGATTATTTATATGGAAAAAGTTAATTGAATAATATTGATGACCTAATAACTTATAATTTTTTTTTTGAAATTGTGGTATATACTTTCATTGATAGAGTTTGAAAATTTTGGGACATTAGTAATATATCTAATAATCTATGTTTTATGTAAGGAATGCAGAATAATTTATCTTCTGGGTATAGTTATATGGTAACTTGGTTTATTACCATGATTCATGAGAATGCATGATAAAGGTATTAATATGTTTGGTTTAAGAAAATAAAGAAATTATTTATGACATACATGGTAATAATGTTTTGTTGATTTTTATAATGCGGTGACCTTATTTATAAATTTTGAATTTTAGTTGGGTTATAGCGTTAAATATTTATTAAATAGTTCAGGTTAATTTTTTGACGATGTTTTCATGATTAACGTATTAATTAACCATAAAAATATTGTTCAAATTGAATAACCTATTAAAACAATTTTTTGTGATGATAACTAAAGACAGGAAAAATGGGTTATCATTGTATATGTGGATCTAATAACCCATTAGTTATTTAGGGACAAATTTCACCTATATTTATTTGTGTAAGAGATGATGTGGAATTTTATCAAGGGATAACTTATAGATTAGATTGTACTTATGAAATAAAATAAAATTAATTATATCTTAGATTGAAAACTGTTTTTCTTTAGCAAAAAGATCTTTATAAGAAATGTTTGCATTTTATCATCATTTTTATGATATAAATGACCCTTTTGATGCCTCACTGGTTTATGGTTATTTGGTTATTGACATTATATGAATCAACCATTTTATTTTGAATAGTTATCTCTATCACTCACAACAATTATTTATTCTTTTCCTCGATGTCAAAATCTACTCTTCCCACCTATATTCTCTTATGTGGAAACCTAGTTATGAGTTATTTTAAGTAACTTTCTTGTTTCCAAAATTATCATTTTAAAGAATGTTTTATTATTAATTTTTACAATGTGGATTTCTATGAGTGAGTTTTCAAATGTTAAAAATCTGATGAAGAAGATGTATTTTGAGGGAGAAATTCATTTTACAGAGGGTACAATATTACCCAGGAGATTTAGTGTATTTCGGTGTTCAAATATATTGGATATTTTTTATATTTATTGTGACACAAAACATTAATTTTTTAATTTTTTATAGTTAAAAATTAGTTTATCATGCATTACACAAAAAATTACATTTGTCTTATTTTACGATCAATACAAATTTATCTTTATTTACACGCAATGCTGAGTTTTAAGGAATCACGTCATAAAATTAAAATATTATTATGATAGTTATCACCTTGCCATTGGAATGGAGGGTAAAAATAAGATTAAATAAATTATTAGAATATGATTTACATTATATATATAATAAACTCTTTTATTACAAGTCAATTATAAAAGAAAATAAAAATTATTCAAAAATAAAGGTATTGTTTTGTAAAAACTATTTTTATGCTAACAAATGTGTTCTACCTCACTTAAATAAACCAAATTATATTTTTTAATTATTGTAAAGATATTTATAAATTATATATATCTAATAAACTATTTTACATTAATATTAGTTTTTTTCTCTAAACATGAGATAAGAAGAAATTTAATTTTACTCGTAAAACTGTATTTTTCTAAAAAAGTAGTTGTGTCCCCTTTTTGGAACACTAATTTTAAAAATTAATTATGAAAATTTTATAAAATTAATATTCTAAAATAAAATATATATTTAATAATTTTTTTCAACTTGATATTTTAGTTAATATTTGGTTTTTATGAAAAGATTAATTTTTTTGATCAATAGTTAAAATTTTGAATTTTAAAAGAAAAACACATTTTTCATAAAATATTTACGGGATAAATTATAAATTATATTTTTTAAAGTATATTTTGTTAAATTATTTATATATAAATCCAATTTATTTTACTGGAATATATTTTATATTGAAATTGTATATAAATACATTGAAAACCTTTTAAAAATTTTTCTTTAAAAACTAACATTCTTATCATGCATGTGGTTTTAATATGAAATTAGTTTTTTCACTTATGTGACATAAATTTGGTAAAATTTATTTAATATTTTAAATCATAAAAATATATAAAATATAATTTATACAACTAATTTTTTTATCTATGTTAATTAAAAATTCTGTAAAAATTAATTATTGCGATTAATGTGGAAATGAGTTTACGAGGGGGTGGGGGTGGTGGATAAAACAACATGAATAGGGTAAAAATGAATTATAAACTTGTATAAAAATCCCTTTATGGAAATACATCAAATATTAGACATATATGGTTTTATAAGGGTCCATTTTATACCCTTCTGACATATGAGAAATGTGGGAGAACTCATGTATTTTCAAAAAAATACCAAGTATGTACTTTACCCCACATATAATGCCCACCCATTATCTTCCCATCTTCACACCCTCAATTATATTTTCTTCAACCATAAAATTTCGAAATAAAAAAACAAAATAACTCACCTCATCCTATAAGCTTATTTTTTTGTAGAAATCCACCACAAGAAGGAATATGTGGAAACTTAAGGAGAATGCCCAAAGAAGAAGTAAAGTTCTTCAATGAGCATATTTATTTTACATATTCACCCTCCCTTCAATTATTATTATAACATAATTATATAATAAAATTATTATTTTAAATATTATTATATGTTATTATGTTATGTGAATAACATACAACCATCTCTTCATCCATCAAATGGGTTACAAAATCATTTTTGTGTGTATGGAAGAATATTTCCTCTTGAGCCAATGTCAATCATTTCTCCATTAAAACCACTCACAGTTTTGAATAATGATATAATTATAGATTATATTTAATTATTACGATATTTAATATTTTATTATTATTCTTTAATTATTATATCACACATACCTACATACTCTTCAAGTTGTGGGAATACGATTACATTATTCATGTGTACGGAGGGATACCTTCTCGCAAAGCAATATGATTAATTCACTCATTACATAGAATGTACATAGTATGAGTTAAATAAAAATATGTGACATATTTTAATTAAAAATTATTCATGAATGATAATATAATTTTTACCTTTCTTTCTATCAATTCAACAAGGAAATGGAATCATCTTTCATAGAAAGGTACAACCTACCGTCTCCGTGAACAATTTATATCATTTACGATCACCAAATATTATGGAATACTAAATAAATATATAATAAAAATATTAGATATTAATATCTTGGTTTAAATTTCTGAGATTATAGAACCACGATCTCTTTTAGTGAACCAAAAATATAACAACTGAAAATATATGCAATTAAAAAATTAGTTGTTACCCCAAACTCTACTTTAACATCGAATTGTTAATAAATGGTTTGTAAATGATCATACAAAAATAATATATGGTATAAAATATGTAAATATTTTTATCTAATTTTTTATAATAAACATATACATATTATACAGGAGGTTTGAATGTGTACGACATAAATCAAGACTTAAGTAAAGTAAATTCCGTCAAACTTTTCACTTCAATGAGACATATGCCATATTTTATAAAAACTTCTAATGTGGAATATATAATTCCCAAGAATATATTTTATGATGATTCTAAATATAAATTAATTTATTTATATATCCATTTTATTATATATATTTCATGGGATTTACAATTCAAAAGTTACAAATTTAGTAAGGAATTTCTGTCTCAAATTGTAGTTTTGAGACATATATTTTGTTTGGAACCTATATTATTTTATATGGAAGTATGTAAATCCAATTTTAATTATGATATCATGAATTTATCTATTCAAATTATATTTTTTTCTTTTTTTATTCCTTCATGGGTCTTATGATTGAAATTTTACAAAGTTGTAATGATTTTATACGTTAATCTCATCATTTATCGAGATTTCTTATGAATATGCTCTAAATGATAAAATCCTATTACATAACTATCAATAAATTAATGAATTTTATTATCATCTAGATATTTCATCAGAATAATTTTTTTTGTTCATTTTATGCCCTTTTTTTACTCAATAGTTTATTAATAAGGTTTTTAAGAAAAATATTTTTTTTGGTCGACAACTCATTTTTCTTATAATCCCATGTTTTTTAAAAATATTTTCAATTTTATTTACATTTCTTTTTTCTGATTTATTAAACAAATTTTTACCTATGTGATACTTTTTACAATTTTTTTTTTCAAAATAATATTATTATCAATTCAAAATATTTTTTTTTTCATGTTTATTTTCATGTAAATATATTTGAAATATTTTTTATGTTTTATAATGATATTCGGAAAGAAAATATATGTTGCTCCAGAAAAATTCCATGTGATTTATCTTTCCGAATCATTCTCCATGTAAGATGGCATACTTTAATATAAATTATTATTTATATGGGATATGAACCAAGGATACAATTCATATTCATTCTCAGAATGAAATATTATGACATTATTTTTATTAAATCCCTTTATCTTCTTTGGTTTATGCTTATGATACAAATTTCTTTTTCTATGGGTTTTGATTTGATGATAAAATGATTATGAAACTTGTTTAATTTATATATTTTTTTTATTATAAAATTTTTATGAAACCCATTTCATTAATTGTGTTATGAAGTGATGAATATCTCATGGTCATGTGGCACACGTATTTGAGATTTTAGTTATTCGACCATGGTAACATTATAACCATGGGAAATGGTAATGTAAGGGACTTTTCCTATATGATGGCCTTAAGAGTGATCCATTATTACTATGATGTTATGTGTGGAACTATATTTCGAATCCATAATGTTATTCATAATACTTATTACATGTTCACCATGTTATGCATGAACATTTATTTATGTAAATAATATTAAACATGGACTTGGTTATATGTCCATAAGTTTATACGAGGAACTGGTTTTAAGTACATAACTAAAGGTGTGAATATTTTCTTATTAACACATGTTTACAATGTTGTAAGGTAACTTTTATGCCCCAAATATATATTTTATGCCAATTTTATTCACCCATGTATTATGTTTCTTGATTTCCTTATTATTAATATCTTATAAACTTTGATTATTTATGTGATGATGTGTTTATGATCTCGGACAGGTTGGGTATGAACATATTAGGATATATTTGATATTGCATAACATTATTATTTTCCTAATCTTTCATATGATTTTTTATAGATATATATTATGTTTACCCTTAATGAGAATCTGAGATCACCTAGGAAAGGAAACAAAGGAAAGGGTGATCTCAAGCATGTTCTTTTTTAATGTTTTGATTATTCTTGAAAAGATATTTAATATCTATGTATGAGAATAATGGTTTTATATACATATGTTCTTCCAATTATGTATACCCTATATGAGATAAACTATGAGGGTATAAATTTTTTGGATTGGATATCTAGATGACATTACCTCATTTTCCCAAAATTAAGAATAAAGTAATCAATAATAAGATTATTAGTATAAATAATACTCTAAAAGATTAATTTTTCGATACCAAAAACATTTCGCAGAATCCACTTGAAAAAAATTCAACCATGTATCATTATTAAAAAAATGAATATATATAACATGGATTTGGAAGTTGTTTATCCCAAAAAATTAGTTCTATTCTAGGGTTTTTTTAAAATCCTTCTATCTCCGAGTAATTGATGATTAACAGTTATTATTGATTCCATCATTATTAGGTATTTCATATTTCATTTGATAATATGTGATAAAACATATATTTGTAAAAAATCATGATATTTACAATTATAAAAAGTTTTATTACCCAATGTTTCTCCCATAATTGATATATAGACACTTTTCCTACACTTCACCAATCCAAAATTGAAATACTACATTTTTGTTGAGTATTCACTACAATAAATGTACTAAATTATTTTTAATTTGGGTCCCTAGTAATATAATTATCATAAAAAGACATAGGAATCCAATGGACTTTGATATGGGTGACAACTAATTATATTCAATGTGGGATGCCACCTTTAGAAACCCCTGAAAACTTTTTCCCCTATTGAAGTAGATGGAACCTATGGCAAAGGATTAGGAGGTTCATCAATAGTAATATGTATATGTTCCTCCTCATATATACGAGGTGAGTCATATGTCTAATCCTATATTATCCAAAAAAATAATTTAACAAATAATTAGTAAAAAAATATAAATACAACTATTACATAAAAAACTAAACAAAAAAATAAAAAAGGATCAAACAAAAATTCAAAAAACCAAAACTATTTTAAATCATAATTATTAAAATTGATAACTATGATTATGGCTAAAATAATTCATAGTTATATAAAAGAATGGAATGAAAAAAAACTAAAAATTAGGTGAGAAAAATAAAATAAATTAGTACACAAATATACAAATCCAACTATTACATATATATAAATAAAAAATAAAAAATGATCCAAAATTAGTAAACTAAAATAATCCCATATTTCTTCATATTTCTTAATGTAATTAACAAAAATGATAAAAACAACAATGATTAATTAAATGACCTGTAATAAAGTGAACACATCAAAAAATGGTGTGTGAATAGAAAAAATCCTCCAATGTATTACACAAATTTTACACCAAAGGGAATATTATTTAAATACACACTTACATTTTTTTTAAAATATTAGTTTGAAATTAGTATTTTTTAAATGAAGAAAAATAATTTATTTAAGGGAAAATATGAAAAAATAAGTAAAACTAAAAAAATATATGATTTTTTTAATTATTAGTTATAATATGTGGATTAATAAAGGGAATAAAACCAATATATCTAATATTTTATTAAATTTCAAAAAGTAAACAAGAAACAAATATTTGTTTCATGTAATATAAGAAAATGACTAAAGCAGGTTTCTTATATTCCTTCCTCATAATTATTCTGTGTGGCCCAAACCATGCCTATGACATTCTCATCAAAATAATCAACCAATCATTCCATATGATTAGTGATATCGAATAAATGAGTGTCTTTGTCTTGTTTTTCATCACCGACATAATATTTTTTCATTATAAAATGAATGGATAATTCATATTGGATGGATCAAGAACATTGAAAATTAATATTTTATCTGTTTCCACGATAAAAGGATTAGCTATGAATTCAAAAGTATTAAAAATTAATTAGCGCCACACTAAATTCATCATGTGTGGAACTATTATTTCTGATAGCTGGTTAATAGTTAAACAATAGAACTCCAAAAATCAATTTAATCATCCATCCATATTTCTTTAATGACACTATAATTTCTCACTTGATGTAAATATTGTGTTTTTTCATTGGACTCAAAAAATTCTTTGTTTCTATGAACTACAATATACTACTTTTATGAGATTCACTTTTGGTATACTAAACATACCTTTGAAATGTATATACCGTAATTTCATAACCAGACCATGTTATAAAATTTAATTTTGGACCTCCTTATTACTATCTCAATGTTTATGTGGCATATGATCTCTTATGAAAATTGTCTTTAAACAATTAAAAAATGTTACATTATGATGATTTAAAATCCATATATAATTTTTCATTGGATAACATTGTAATAAAAAATGAATATTAAATGTTAGATTTGGATGAACATAATATATGTTTTTCATGATGAATAAATGTGCAATATTTTAAAATTTAGCTATCAATGATAGAACACTTATTCTATAGATCCTCTATCCCCATAACTGAATCATTCATAGCAATATAAAAGAAAACAGATGTTCTCTATAGTAGAAAAATAGCTTGTACAAAACTCTTGAAACTCCCCACAAATTTATTTCTCAACAATGGAGTCTCCAGATTGATATGTATTCTTAACATTCCACATAAATATATTAATATATATCTCAAAATGATTTATCCAAAATTTATATTATCTCGAAAAGATTTATTTCTCATATAATATGATCTATTATATGAATAGTGGTATCAAAAATGAAGTAGGAAAATACATTACCAGTTGATAATGTATATAAAATTAATCATTCTCTAAATTATTAAAATATTTTAAATCAATAAATTTTTTATAAATTAAATGGAATAAATAACACACCTTCAAGAAAGTCATTTTTATAGTGATAGGTAATATTACACACAGGGAAACTTGTAGGATTTATTCCATCATTATTTGATAGTCATGAGATTTTATGCTTGTATCTTCAAATATTTTAGTGCCACATATTTTTTAAAAGTTTCGTATTACCCTATGAAACTTTTAAACTATGAGAGCATTCAATAAACTAATTTTCTCAATCTTAGTTAATTAATGACAAAACTGAGTTTAGTATGTTCAATTTCTGTTAGGAGTGGGAGTCGAATCCAAATGTTATCCCTTTGAGAGTATGTCTAATCATGAATTCAAACCATTGTTTGTTTCTAACATAATTTATATAAATTTTACAATGAAAATATCATATTTATTATTCTCTAAATGATTGAAATTAATTTTATATATGAACTAATGATATCACTATTATGTTTGTTCAAAAAATATTGATCAGTTATTCCAAATATTTATATAATTAATATATTTTTGTGTCTTTTATGAAGCAACATCAAAGCTTTGAAACCTATCCAAATAATGATTTGTAGAAAAATGTTATAGACAAATATACATTTTTTATGATCCATTTAATTAATTTTTAATCTTCTATAAGATTGACCAATAAGAAAAAAAACATCTGGTGAACCATGAATACTATTTGTATCCAATGTTTCTTTTAATAATACAGAGTATGTTATGTAGACACTAGATAATAATTATTCGCATAAAAACAATATGTATAAAAATTTACATATGAGGTAAGGTCATTCATAGTGAACATAATCATTTCATGTAGTTGAAAATTTCCCATTTTATAAGTATCATACACTGTAATACCTTCCTCCTATAAAATTTTCAATTCATTAATTAAGTCTTATAAGATAACATCAATATAATTTCTATACTATTTTGGTCTATAAATCTTTAAAATAAACATGGAATATTTATTCTTCATGAAAAAACAATGAGTTCATTTTTTTGATTATAGATAAAACATGACATGAACTATGCGTGCTTCTATAGATTTGATATGGATTCATTTTAAGTTTGTATATTCCAAGTATGAGATTTAAAACTTCATTTTTGAATATATGAAACTGTAGATAAATTCTTATTCACTGTGGAATATCATATGGATGATTTTATTTTCCATCACATAGACATTCATCTAAATACCATCTTACCTTTTTTACATGTTTTTAATTTTTTAGTAAATGTATAAAATTAGAAATTGTAGTATGATACCAAATTTCATTGGTAGGAGTATCCATAAAATCTAAATTATACTGTGAATTTTTATTCCACTTATACCATTTGATACCATATATAAGACACTCTAAATGATATTCTTATTCATTCTTATATAAGAACATAGTCATGTAGGAAGACATGAATTTTCTTTTACTATAATCCCTCCCAGTATAATATTTTTTTTCTTTATAATGTGATATTGGAAGATCAATTTATTTATGGAGTATGTCTTTCAATAGTAAGAGGGACTCTGTAAAACTCCATTCAGTCATCCATTTTCTCCTTAAATTTAAAAAATATTACAACAGTTTGTAAAGCCATAAATTTCATTAATGCAAGAGACAATGGTTTTCAACATCATCATTTTTACTCTCAATTTTATGATCTTTCTCAATTTCCTCTACATAAATGTCATGATTCATTTCTATAATTTGATCTGACTTATCAAACATGAATATAAAAATAATTAAATGATATTGAGTTATACCAATTTCACCATTTAAAATCCAAGAGATACAATACAGACTAAAACCAAGACAAATTAAATGTTCATTGATCTCTCTTATTTACAACTTCTTCACATTTATATGTTGTAGGAATGGATATAAAAACATGTTTTAGTTTAAAACATTTTATTTAGAAAATTATAAAAAATCATAAAAATCATTCTCATATTCCTTTATTTTTGATAATGGAATATTCTTAAATTGAATCATTATTAACTATAACTAATATCAAAATTGAAAATATGGTATTATATTTTAATATTTAATTTGAAATTTATTTTATTAACAAAATTAAATTTTTTTCCTATTATTCATAAAAAACACAATATATTTGATATAAATAAAATTTTAAAATATTTAATTATCATTATTTAATAAAAAACAACAAACCATAATATAAAAACACTTATTCATTTATTAAAAAATACCTTTGATATAAGAATAAAAATAATTATAAAACAATTGTAAAGATAAAGTGACATCCATGGAAAATTAGAACCAGGAATGAAAATAAAAATACATTATATTCCTGAATATTCAAAACATTAAACAAAAATAGTAAATTGATATTTCAAATGGTATGATTGAGATGGTGACATCAATGATAAAAAAAGGGAAATATGTAGATGAATTTGTGTCACGATAGATGGAGGTGGTGGATTCCAACTAAAATGTAAATTGACATCAATGGAAAATTGGAACTAAAAATAAGAATCTTAATACCATGGATGCTTAGAAAAGAGAAAATATAAATAAAAACTATGAATTTATTTTAGAATTAGAAAAATTTATAAGTTGAAACCAAAATGATGAAGGTCTATGTAGTGTCTGACAATCGATGATGGTGATTGGTATTGGTGGATTCGAACTCAAAGGTAAAGTGAAATAAATGGAAAATTTTATTTCTAATTAAAAATGAATTTACCTTTATTGAAATTAAAATAGAAACAATAAAAATTATAAAATTGAAGTCTAATCCTTAATGATTGAGAAGGAAACACCAACTAGAATAAGGCGTAAGCAGAGTCTGATGGTGGGTAATGGTGGATGACAGTGGTGAAGTCCAGATGAATTATATTCTAGTATAGAAATAGAATAATAATAATAATTGCCGCAAAAATTAAATGAATGAAAATATTATAGGATAATGATAAAATATGAAAGATTTAGGGTTCACTACATGATAGAAAACTGATGTCCCTCAAGTGAATGAATAAAAAAAATGACTGCTCATAACCCCTTATTAAATTTATACAGATTCTTCACATTAAATACATAGTAATAGAAGGGAAAAAGAATTTTTTATGTAGGTTATTTAATAAAAGAAATGTTAAATTATTTTTGAAATAATTAATTTAATAGACGACATAATAAATATGACAGTTTTATTTATATAATTATTTATTGAAAACCCGACAATGTAAATATTTTTTTGCTGGTTATGGTTAATTGAAATGAAAAAAATTCTGACAAAATTTAATTTTTAAATTATAAGAGACCTAGACTAGGAAATAATATTTAAGGAAGAATCCATGGAATGTGGAGCTAACATTTGATCATACCATTATTATCAAGGATTTAATATGATCAAACATGGTGGTAGAGGCCAACCACCTTCTTAAAGTGGTAATGAAGGGAAACTACGATATTGGGACCCAATCTAAACCAATTATGTAGATCACTCCATGAAAGGAAATTCCTACATAATAATAAAAACAAAAAAAGTTTCAAAAATTATATTTAAACATAATGGAAAACAGAGATATGAACTAAATTTTTCCTTTAAGAAGCTAAAATTAATTGAGATTAACTAAATGTATAACTTCAGATATGTGTGGTTCCATTAATCAATTTTTGGAATATATTATAATACCTACATGAAAATATAGTATAACTATAAAAATATAATTATACATCCATTTATGAAGGTGATCTTTGTTCCTCAAGATAATTATAACTAGAAAAAGAAATTATGATAACTTCTAATTGATAATTTCTAAATTCAATTTAATATACAGAAATATTCAAGAATTTAATAATTTAAAAAAGATATCTATGAGATGATATTTAGGTATGATGAACATAATTAAAATTACTTATTCCTGTGCATGATTTTGAAGGATGTTATGCTTCTTTTCCTTTTGATTTTTATATGAGTGAAGTGATGGGTTTTTTTTATTATGAAATAGTGCGAAATTTCCCCAAAATAATTTAACATTTAGTGAAAATAAAACCGAAATTTTTTAATTGTATTTTGTATACAAAAAATTGAGAAGAAAAACATTGGACAATAATATGTTTATCATAACTAGTAGAGAGTATAGTTGAGTGTTTATTTCAAGATGATGAGATTATTTTCCAAATTAGGTAATGAAATGTTCTAGAGTATATTTATGATATATTATACATCTTAAAAAATTATTGCTAATACACATAAATAAAAATTAATTTCCTGAAATATAGAATAATCCATTTTCCCAATAACCATTAGGGTAGGTGAAAATTTAATTTACCACCATAATATGTGAATCATTTAGATATTATTATAAACTATTATATAATAATACAAAAAAACATATGTTATACTATCAAATAAATATAGTAAAAATATGATAATCACTTACAATTGTCATTGACAAACCAGTTTCCAAGATTCATAAAAAAATTAATTTATTAGAGGCACCTTTATGAGTAATGAGGTTAGAGTTATTAGAAAAACATAACACACACACACACAAACATAAATATATTATATACTTAAATCGACGTGATATTATACCTTTTTGTTTTTTTCTATTTATAAGGTATGAAATAAATTACATTATTCCATTACATTCATCTAAAAATCAAATTGAATTTTTTTTAAATATAACATTAGATATATTTTTTTAGTTAAGCTAAAATATATAGTCATTGAAATAAATTTGAATCAATATAGTGTCCTTAGAAAATAACGATAATGATATTAGAATATACCATTTTTAGAAAAAAATAGTTACAATGAGGAAACTAGAAAATTATCATATGAAACGATACAATATTTTTAAATTAATAATGGTCATTGGTATAAATAAAAACCTATTCTTACAAATATAAATATTGAAAACTAGAATTTTTTCTACAAAGAATTCATTATGAACATATCTATTAAAGAAGGAACTCTTAAATTCATTTAATATAGATTAAAATTGAGATGATCCCCAATGATTGGATGTATATATAACAATATTAGTCAGACACAACATAAAAGATTTCACCAAAATTACTGACATCCCATGAGAATAATACTTAGAAAACACACTTTTATCATACCAAAAAAATAATACCTTTTTCATGTCATTTATTCTAGAAGAATGATTTTACACAGATAATTGGAAATATTTTATGATAGTCTAAATTTAAGAAAACCATATTATGTTCAAAGAGATTCATCTTTTCTTGAATAACATGTTTTGATCTTTCATTAACAAGGTATTCATCTACCATTTTATAGTTAATTTAATGGAACAACTCATGATTCCAATAATCATTTCATAATGTATTCAGCATTATAATTTTTATTATCACATGTAACATTACAAGATAGATGATTGATTTAACCAATTTATATCTAAAGATGAATGATAGATTTAGTCTACTAATGGGTAAAATTCAATTAGACTATATTCTATAGGTTTTATGTCCCTTTATCCCATTTTAAATATGTTAATTTCCAGTTGAAATGATACAATATAAGATAACAAAGTATATGATATTTCAAAAGCACAGTCCATTCATATAGCTTCGTAACATTTTAAATAAGGATCAGTCCCATCAATCTTGCAATAAATCATATGTTCATCAGTATGCATCATCCTATTAAAAATATGATACACCTTAAAATGATGGAATAACCAAGAAATATTACTACATCATCCTATGGATAAAATTTATCAATATTATTTTAGTATTTGTAAATAAAAATTTACATCCAAATATCATGAAGTGGATATGTCTATATTTTATTCCTATATACAATCAATAGGGTATTTATGGAAAAAATAAAATAAATAAACCATTGTTTATCATCTGAAAAGTTGTAGTCATGGATAATGATAAAAAATATTTATAAAATGAGTTTTCAAATAATATATTTTATATAATATCCTCATAATAATTTCCTCCTCCCACTTCTATGACCATGGATTTCCTAGATATGATTTACCATGAATGTTTCCAATATCAGAATCTATCTAAATTTTTGTATAAGGAATCCAATGTGACTCAAAACCCACCACAAGAGGCTCATAAGGTACTCCTATAAATAAAACTAAAGTTTCATGCCATACAATGACCATATATATTTTAGATCATGAGGGATATTTCTGATGGATCACCCCACAAACTAGATAAAAATAGTGTGCATGCTCCGGCCACAAAATCCTAATGGGTATACTGGATACCTTTTAACATTTCGTCAAGAAATTTATGTGGGATAAATTCATGATTGTCTATGATACTGAGGAAGATCCATGGAATGTATAGATTAACATTGTATTGGTGAGGTTTATTAGTTATACTGCCCAATATATAACTATGGAAGTTTTTTTTTCACTTCTTTATCGACTTCTCTATCTATAATATATTATATGGGTTATATCTATGAAATAGAGAAACCAAAATAGATCATTGTACCTTCAATAAAGTTTATCAAATTTTGTGATTATGTGAAAATTTCAACTCAATTTTTAAAAATTCATTAAAAAACTAGGTTATATTTAGTCTAAGAAGAAGATGGATGACATTAAATATTTTTTCATAAACAAAAAACTTCTCAACCCGGGCTTAATAGAAGACCAATTTACACTATGTAAAAACTAATGGGGATCAAGGAGGACCTGGTATTGGTTTGACAGTGCTTGTACGACCTATGATGAATTTATTATTTTCTTTTTTTCTTTTTGTTTCTCACTTTACACAAGATTTATCTAATGAAGTCCCATTATTAGTAATTCTATTAAACTATATCGATGCCTTTTGGGAATTGTAGTGTTTGAAAAAATATTTTCCTAAAAGGGCTTTCCTAACCTTGTGATTAATTCATGGAAAAACCTAATACAATGTCGATCTGGCATGCCACTCTTGAATAAGATCATTTATTTAGGAATTGATATATTGGAATGGATTGGAAAACAACCAAAACATCAAGAAAATATGAATTATCTATATAATTTGATCAAATTACTGGATATTAATCTAAAAGAGAAGTGGGAGTATGTTTCATATACATCCCCCACCTATAAACATAAAACAATTATTGAATAAATATTATAGGATAATGAATGGAAGGCCCATGAAATTTCAAGATCAGTCTATTTAAGTGGGAAATATATATATATATATATATATAAACAAAAAATTTATATGCATCCATGAGAGAATGTAAATTTTTTGGGATTAGTAACATATAAGTGGAGGATCACACTGTCATTAGTAATGTAGTGTTTATTGGTCCACTCACTAACTATAACTTCCCTAACATACTCATAGGTACTAAGATGGATCAGAGTAGGGATTCTACTCAAGATATACTAGACTTCTCATTCCAATATAATAACCCTTGATCGAGTTATTTCTCTTGTAACCACATCATAGAATCCATTACCTTATAGGAAAATGATCAATAGAGATATCCAAGAACTCAATTCCAATAGATCACCTAGCCATTGTGGTTTCCTATTAGAATTCTATATCAATATATGGAACACTATTAAAATAAAGGTTGTGTTTTTAGTTTATACATCATCACTTGATCAAGGGATTTTATCAAGGTCCAACTAACTAACGGGATATTAAAATCAAGGTACACCAACCTAAATCAAGGGATATTAAAGTTATGTTACACCAACCTAAATCTATTAACCCATACCACAGAATAAATATTTTAAAGAAAACATATAAGATATTAGGAAAAATATTGACTGATTGCATCTACGTGTATATCTCTATGATGATATTTGAGGAAAAAATGGTTTTAAAGGAAAACATTTTAAAGGATTCATTGGTTAGCAAGTTTGATTTTGTGGGTTTTCAATCAATTTTTTTGGGAACAATATCATTTTAAAATCGACATAGAGATGGTATATTATAGGGTGAAATAAAATTTTATTATAATGGTAATAAAGAAATGTAGTATCTAGGAATGTTCTAGTGTCTCGATCACATAATCATTGAAAAAAAAATTAATATGTTTTATATTGTTAATTATATTATAAGGATAACCATTTATTTCATCTCTCAAGGAGTTTTCATTAGATTCGAGTGTGCATTTACAAAAAAAATATGAAAAAATATATGGGGTATTATGAAAATAGATTAAAAAATTACATAATTAATGGTTTTAATAGATTGAAAAGAATTTGTTTTCAAAATTATTATTGAAGTATTTTATTTCATTTTTACTGCACATCATGGTTAGTTCATTATTCTGAAAATTAGACAAGGGTTAATGAAATTATATGGTTTAGAGATATTAAAATTTTGATTACCCTCTTTCATTTTATAATTCCGGATATTAAAGAACCCCTTGACACAAAAATCATCATGTAATGGTTTAGAACAAAAATATATGGAAAAGTATATAAAATAACACTAAGGTAACAGTATTCAAGGGTGAAAAATTATACTTGTGTTGTCCAACCAGAACAACCAGATATTCCTAATTGAAATATCAACCCAATTAGTATTGAAATGAAAAGTGTTTCACTTGATCCAACTAAAATAATGAATTTATAGGAGAATATTCTTTAGATAAAACATAAATGAAATCATTAATGAAAAATTACAATAAACTAGTAGAATAAAAATTACTAAAAATCCCTCTCAAATTATGTGCCGCACCCTAAAAATGACTATCCCCAATTTAGATATCTGTCAAGAAGAGGATGAGACTCATGTGGATCATTAAATTCATCATTGATATCCCCATGAAGATATGAAACTACATGACTTATAGTGTGAATAAATGGATCCTTTGGAATCCAAAATGGTTGATCTTTCCCATGGTTTAAGTCACAAATATGGTGACCATAGTGTTATTTTATAATTAATATGTATATTTTTTTTGGTACCCTTAACATTAAAAACCATTTGTTTCATTGATTTGGAATATAATAATGCCTTATATCCATTTTTATAAAACTAAACTATTTTTTAAACACTTATTTAACATATCTAATAAAATGTTGGCCTCATTTAGAAGCCTACTACAAGTGATATAGTTGAAATACAAAAGTAACAATGAGACGATGCACACTGAAGAATCTATCCAATAATGGTAAATTTTATTTGTAAGCATGGATGAATTAGGATCACTAGTATTATGAATAATTTTATCCAACACTTTTCTTGTTAATAAAACTAAATTAATCTAAATAGATGTACACATTAGACACAATGTACATTTTAGTTCACATGTGGTCTTGGAGTATTTTTAAATGTTGTCTATTTTACTCGAATTTAATCGTGGGGTCTCCAAATAATACATAACTATAATGAAATAATCAAAACTAGTGAAATTTACTATTTTAAAATTAATCAACATTATAAATTTTAATGAAATGAGAATAGAAAATGTTTATTACATTTAGAATTTGTAGTATATAGTGGTATATGTGTGAAATAAAAAATTGAATTATGGTGCAATAAAACCCACACAACAAAACATTTTCACTCATAGTATCATTAACATTCCTAAAAATAATGCATGGAGATATACTGAAATTAATTAATATTTAACATTCTATAATATTTTAATTCATAATAAAAATGTGATCAGTAAAAAACCCATATCAAAGAGTTATGTTAATTGGTCATGAAAAATGATGCCTCATATATTGTATCAGAATTTAATTATAGGAGATGTATGATATTTTACTTAGTAAGTAATTATATGAGTAAAAAATTACATTAAATTTACACTTCTGAGTAAAACAACCATTTTATGGTAATAATTCTAATTTTGATTTAGTATATTTTATTCTCATTAATTTTATTGGCTTAACACATTCTATCTACCAAAACTACTATAATACCTTTATAATTAATTTTTCAAAACCCACACAATTATACATTCCCAAAAGACAAACCTATCTGGTTCCTTCTAAGATGTTGTGTTTTGTAATTTTTTATTTGTTTTTGTTTTATTTTTTAACCAATATAACATTATGAATTAAACTTGTGTTAATTATCTATTGTAAGGAAATTGATTGGATATGGAATGGATGTATTGATAAATTTTTTTTAAAGATGAATAACATTAATTATAACTCATATATACCTTTTATTTTGTAGTAAACAACTTAAATTTCACGATTTGTGCAATTATTTGTGGAGATACTATGTGAAATAATTTTCCAATATAATATTTACATAGAGGATATCAATCAGGTCAATGGTTTAATTGATAAAGATATATTTATATCATTTAAATTTAAAAAATTAATAAAAATAACACCTCTTTAATAAATTCATGCTAAAACAGACATTGCATTAAAGAAATAACTATTCATTAAATGTGAAAACAATTTGAAATTAGGAATTTTAACAGGCCTTTCCAATAAAATTCTATATTTTAGGATTTATTAAAATTTGTATTCAAACTCAAAATAGGAAAAATGTAGATGGGAGTATATATATTAACAATACCATGTATATATTTAAAAATATAAAACTAATAATGATTAAAAGAATTAGACTTTAACTTCAGAAAGTAGAATTTTTTTACAATTATATTCTGGAAGAAAAAAAGAGAAAAATATAATGGATGATGAAAATATAGACTACCCAAGGAATTTACAAATCACACACCAAGAGTGTAAAAAATCATCACATTAATAAAATATAATTAGAGAATAATGAATATAATCTTCTGGTAATCACAGATAGATTTCTTGTTGGAGTTGGAGTTCCTATATTAGGGGCTCATGAACAGTTTCATGGATGTGATCTTGAAACTACCTATAGATGAGAAACATTCCCTATTCAAATCTATATAAAATTAGGTTTCCTAATATTTGAAAAAATATATTAGTAATCATCCCCTATGGCACTAGAATCTACCCATTCTGACACACAATCTATAACTAAATAAATGTATAAGATTCCAAATGAATTAAGAAAATTTGTAATAATAGAAATTAAAAAAAAATATAAAATTTTAGTAAGGATAAATTAATTTTGTGGAATTTTATTTATTTTTAAGTAATTACATATACTTTTAAATTTAGTGTATGATCTACCAAATCCAAGGGAATCTAAATTTGTTTTGGAAAAAATATACTAGAATCAGAGACCTTGCAAGCTATCTGTTGAGGGACTAATGTTTCCCCCTTATAAAAGTGTTTGAAAAAACTAAGGATGAACTAAAAGTCTCGATAACTGAAAAAAATCTAGAGTATATGATCACTAATTTTATTCCATATATATAGTATATCCAAACATATAAATGAGTATCATTTTATAAATTACTATATTAGTTTCTTGTGCAATCCACTAGAATGAACAATAGTACCGAATGATTTATAACATCATCATATCAATAAATATCATCATTCACTATATATAGTTTCCCAACAATAATTATTCCATTTCTGAGACTATGAGGGGATGAGTCAATATATAATTAAATATGGATCCTATAGATATGTCCAATCACCTCATTTTTGACACATTTTTTATCCATAATTTCAAAATACAATTCCTAATGGAGGGGCATATAATTAATGAGTAGAGGGTTGGATTTTGGTTTCTTAAGGAGTCATTAGATTGATTCATAGTCAGATAACACAATAAAATTAGAGCCTAAAATACATGACATGACTTAATATAATTCAAAAAAAGAAAAATTATTATTTATCTATTGTAGTGTAGTTTTCATGGGTACTATCCACTGTGTGTACATCATATGAACTTACATGTGGAACTCAATCTTCCCCTTGTGATAATACATGACCAACATAACATTAGAGGCATCACATAATAGATCAATTGGTAAATTAAACTAAGGTAGTTTCATTACTAGAGTTGAAGTGAGATTCCCTTTCCATTGGATAAAATAATCCTCCTTGTTTTTATCAATCATGAATTCATTTTACTTAAACTGTAATAGAGGGAGAGGGATTGAAATATATCTAATGTAAATAATAAGAGGATTATTAATTACAGTGTTCTAAAATATTGAATGGATATATTTTACATTTTTGGGGAATGAAAAAGGATGAAATGAAATCATCTTTTTGAGAAACTTTTATACAATCTTTATAAAACATCTGTCCAAGAATTATCCCTTATCGCATCATGAAATGCAATTTCCCATAATCTAATTATATATTCATTAAAATAAAATGATTATGTATAACAACTATACTTCACAAACATTCATCAAAAGAGGAACTATAAATTGTGAAATAAATCATTAATAATTCCATATAATTATCTATAAAATATGAAAAACTAAATATCTTACATCATACATGGAGCATTGTATAGACCGAATGGGGTCCTCCTATATAAAAACTCAACAAAGTGGAAGTATTGGTTTTGTTTCCCTAATCTCTAATTGAAATATGGATCTTAAAGTATGCAGAATACCCATCAGGGGAACATTAATGAGATATCCCTTCTATCCTCTCTATCATTTATTCCATGAATGAAAATATTAAATGGTCTTTCCTAGTGTGATATTTTATTTAAATATAATCTATAAATTCATACCACCTATTTTGCAAATGGCTTGAAAATCTTATATTGTTTTCATTTCTTATTACTATAAGACCAATTTTTTTGAGATTCCTATAATGGATTGATCCATTGGATATATTATATGGGTTAAATTATTACAATATCAAATAATGTAGATACATTATTTTTAATGACATTGAGGTGGTTCTAGTTGATCCAGTGTTATTTCTGACTCACCAGTATAGCCTCTCCAATTAATAGCATAAGATTCATTTAAATTGTATGCCAATACATATAATTTTAGAAATTTTTGATCTTAATTCACTATTATACTGCATAAAAAGGTCGATAAATAGTAATTTATGACATAAAAGTAAGGAAATATTGATAATTCAAAAAAAAATTTACACTCTCAAGATATGGAAATTTCAAATTTTGAGGTAGCAGTTTATTATCCCATTAGGGTGGATTGGATTTATGAGAGTGAACGAAAATGTGTGAGGCAATGATATCATATACCTACTCAATTGTAACATCCCTATATGAGGAATAATCTTTTAAAAGATGGTCTATATCATTGACAATAATATCATCTTCAGTGAATAATAAATCATCAATTAATGGACATGCATGACATTTTCCTAGACCAATAGAGAATTCCAGACAATATTCATTTCCTAAAACAAATAAAAATGATTTAAACTCAGATATGAGATTCAAGGAAAGAAGATAATTTTCATTGGGGATTGGGTGTACATAAATAGATTTTTCTGAATTATAGGAATGCTCTTTTGAGGAGTACCTCATGGAATAAAGGAAGCTAAAATAGAGAATGATACCAAAAAATTCCATATATAATATACCCTATTAGAGATTAATTATTTTTTGATGGTTTTAAAGAATTTTTTTCAAATATAATCATAGAACATCTATTAATCATATCATGTTATATTTTAATCACATATAAATCTACGGAAAAAAATATATTTTTAGTCCCTAAAAATGTCCTAAAATAAATCCATGGGGTTCATGGTACAGTCATATTCTATCCAAACAATAATTATAGTGGGATTCATCTCCATAAATAAAAATGAAGAGAGACTATAGCGATTCATCTTCTTTAGAGAAGACCGCAAATTAAGAATAACATTGGAAAATAAATAATTCCCTATGGCACATTGAATTGATAATTTTCTAGAATTATACCATTTTGTGGTAAGTGATGTATATATCAATGTATATACATTTCTTACTAAGATCTCATTTTCAACACCTTGACGTCATCTTTAGTGTGTACAAATATATTTTAGGAAGAATAAATATCTAGGAATGTACATTATAATATCAATCAAGGGAATGACAACCGGAACATTTATAAATATTTCCACGATTTATTTGTATAGTTTAGTTTATTTTGGTTTTTTTGGAAGGGTGAAAATTTGAGGGTATTGCAGGGTAATTTTTAGTCTATGGGTATAATAAATAGAAACATACTTTCCTTACTTGGTACTTTTATTAGGGTATGTCTTTTCATAGTTTATATGTTTTATTATGGTATGAATTATGGTATCCTTAGGATAGGATGAATCTAATAAAGAGATTATTTGAATTTTAGGCTTGTTTACATGTTGAATGGTGATGAAATAATCATTAACCCTTTCCCTTCAGAGTAATACAAGCATAAAACATATTTTACACATTCATTGAATATAGATTTCAGCGACCATGTTTGTATATTATACTAATTGATTTGTTAGTTTCTATATGGTTGTTTGAATGATTTTATGGAATGCAAGATTATTTGCATCAATTTGTTTCATCATATCCTCAAGGCTAGGATTATGTTTCAGAGAGGAAAAATAAGAGGTCCTCTATGGTGGTTGAGTATTTCTAGGTGATGGTATAAGATGACAATATTTCTTTAGGCAGTTCCTTGATTGTTAATTTTAATTTGAATATACCCATTACATTTCGTCCTCGTTTTCTTTACATCCACAGTTGGATGCATTTAGGATCTTCTCTAACATGATTTCTTAAGGGGTGGTCTAGTAATATTACTTCACAACACTCTATATTATCTATCTTTTAATGGAATTAGTCGATGTAGTTTCTGTGGGAACCAAAAATTTATCAATTAAGAGGAGTAGGAGTTTTTATTTTCTTGAGTAATTACAATGTTACCTGGGAATTGTAATTTCCTCTTCAATCATAAAATCCCCCTTCTTCTCGAAATCATATATTTTACCCTCATGGACACCTTTAATAGTTATAATAGACCTTGAACTGAATCTTTTCAAGTTACACAAAATGATTCTGATGAGGGACCTTATATAAATTGGTGTTTTTCAAAATAGTTCACCACTTGTAGAAACATCAACAATATTTTAGTTAATAAGAATTGAAACTTTTAAAAAAATTATATATAAAGTTGAGCACATATTAAATGGGGTAGATATCTTGAAAACGCCGTTTTTAAATCATTAATGGTATTCATTAAGTGGTTCCCACTGTAATTTTCTTATTCAGAAAATTCCATTCAATGTATTTATAGTTCTAGAGGGTGGGATTGTTTATTAAATATATTATAATTTCATGCCTACCAGGACTCTGATTGGGGAGTTACTATAATGTTGCTAATATTTTACAGTATCCCCTATTGAGAATATTAATTCCCTAATTATAAATAATTATTTATCACCATTATCGTGTTTTTACACTGAAAATATAATATGGGATTACATTAAGTTCTTACCTAGGTCTTCTCCATTTAGTACATGAAATTTTGATAATAATTGAATGTGTCCAGATTTCAGTTCAAATTTAAATAATTCACCTAGTAACTGAATGTATATGGTTTGAATATCTACATTTAGTGAGGTTACAACTTTTAGTTTCCATTTTTTTTTCATATTATACATATTAATTAATGTCTTGATTTTACATCCAAAGAACTTATTGAAAGTGAATTTTTATTAAAAAGGATAGGAAAAAACCTTGAAGGAACACAATAGAGTGACCTTAGGAGGTTTGAAATGGTGATTTTAAGGGAATACCCTTGGATGAAGTTCTTAAATTCAAGAGAAAGAGAACCCAAACTACCGAATATAGTGAGGGGATCCTCATATGTGATGAATAATTCTCATTGGACTGAATTCCAATTAAAAATGAATAAAAAAGATAAATCAGTTCCCATGAAGGGTCAAGAATCCCTTACGAAGTATGCACCAACACGTCAGAGTACAAATCAATTTTAGTTGTTGATAACCCGAAAATATAAAATAAAATGATACCTAAATAAAATTAATGTACCTTTTTCACTCCTAGAATTCCCTATAGCATAGAAATAATGATATTGAATGAGAATAGAACCGATGGTGTCTTGGATATGACCACCCCTATCATCAATCTAACCATAAAAGAGGAATAAACACTGAATTTAGATTTATTAAATGGTGGTAACCATCTAACCCACTGACCAGGAGAACTAGTTACTACAACAGGGAAGTTGATGAATCTAAACAATATATTCAACTTCTTCCCTCTATTGGTCAACATCCCAAGGTCCTTAACCATGTCCATTAATAAAACTTGCATGAAGGGTATCGATGCATGAATGCCCATCCTCATGCAATTATATGTCTCCAAAATCGTCCAACATATGGAAATAGAAATAATACAGTGAATCTTAACCCTCATTTATTTACACAACAAACCCTAAAACAAATCCATGATGAATGCATACATGGATACATTTTGATGACCAATGAGAGCCTAGATATTAATGGATGACTAGAGGTGATCCGCCCAGTCAATATGAATAAAAAGGTGGAGAAATAAGTCCCTTTGAGGAGAATCAAAACATAATTATCAAGAATCCATGGAGATGCCCTTCCATTGAGTGTTTTCATATATAGAAATGGTCTGGTTTCTCACCCTCTAGTTAAGGAATTTGATTCACGTGGGAATCACCTTTCACAATAATCTATAATATCATTTGTCATGCACTGAGTCTCCATGAATTATATGTCTAAACATGAAATAAATTATAATTGAAAAGGATATGAGAAGTTGAATAAAAAATATTCATAAAATTCTCGAATAACATATCATGAATGCACAAAAAACCGAATCCCCAAAAATGATGCTAAAATTTGACTGTATTTTCCTAAAATATAATATTAAATATGTTTTATATGATCAAATATAGTAGGAAATAGCCTAGGTCTTATATGAATGAGCATTAATTATTTTATATTTTTTATTATGAATATATTTTTTCAAAAAAACTAGAAATATGATTATTTGGGGAAAAAATTAAAAATAAAAAGTACTGATTAAGTGTATAATAGTTTGAAATTTAAGTAATGTTTTTAAATCATGGGATAACTAAACCAGATTTTGATTATTTTACATCTTTGTTTATTCATTGTTTCAAAATTTGGACATGGTTTAATTAAATCCTATAGATGATGGAAATTAAGATCTTGATCCCCCTCTCACCATTTAAAATGATTTATAATGAACCAATATTTTACATATTAATCATATTGTCATAGTCTAGATCTCCAAAATATATTTAAGTATATTAAATTATATTGATATCTTAGTTTGTGATAGTTAAAAAGGATACATATGTTTTCAAATCGAGTAACCCAGGATTCTCACATGAAATTTCAAACAAAATCAGCATTAAAATGAAAAGTGTTGTACTTGATCATAAAAAAAATGCCTTCAAATAAGAATAATGTTATGATAATATCCAAATGAAATGTTTTACCCAAAAACCACACCATACTATTTGAAAAAAATTTGTTGTAAATCCATCTCTAGGCGTGTTTACCTCTCTTGAAATTAGCACCCCCTATTATCTTGCCACCGAGTGATGGTAGAGACCTGAGTAGAACATCACATTCATCCTTGATCTCCCAATGAGGGTAGTTAAATTCATAACTTCTAGGTTAAATATAAGACTTATTTGAGTCTCCAAAATGGAATATATCTCCCCCTCAATCTATGTTTCAAATGTTGTGACCAAGGGTCCAATTTAATGGAAATGTGGAATGATGTTTTTGGAACCGTGAATTTGAAAAACAACATCAATTATGGATTTCGGATAGAAAAAGCCTTATATATATTTCAATAAATATAATTTTTCCCACATATTTACCATATCCAATAAATACATTTCACCATTTAGAGGCATATATACTAGGATATAGAAAAAAATTTCTATGACCATTTGATGGGGAATATTAATGATTCTCTTTAATGATATTTCATATTAGGCCTCAAAATATATTAATTGGATTCTATGGTCTTATATATTATTTAAAATCGCATTGTTTTTCATTCACCCATAATATTTTCGCTTAATTGGTTGCACGTATTAGCTGAAGTGTCAATTTTATACAATATGTGTGTTATGAAATTTCCAAGTTTAGATCGTTTTGATTTAATATCCTCATTAGATCACAAAATAAACTACCTCTACAATGTAATAATAAAAACAAATGAAATTATTTTTCCTAAAAGTAATTAAAATCAACTATTTTAATGAAATTATAAGTTCAATTTGTTATTATGTATTTTATTTTCAATATAAAAATAGTTTAGCCCAGTGGTATATGGCAAAAAATTGTGAATCATAATGTGATCATGTTTCATTATTTATGATTTACTCATATACTTGATTATAAGTTTCCATCAAGGACTGTATGTTTTGTTTCCTTAAAACATTTCATGTTCTTATCTAAATAGATCTTATCTCCATTTATTTTTTATACTTTTCATTTTCATTATCCAGAAATTAATCAAGGACTATTTCTTTAGAGGGTAGGTGAGGTCCTTTGTTGGATGGACTGATCTCCTTGGTATATTTCATCTATTCTTTGTAGATTATATTCTCTTCCTTAATAAAATAAAACATCGATCTGTCAAAAGAGTTTAAAATATCATCAATATATCAGGTAAATATTAATGTATATGAATTAGTATTAAGAAAAATAATTCTCCATCTCCTAAAGATATTATTTTTTGTCATATATTATCATTGAAACATGGATAGGTATATCAAAATTTATGTTATAGATAAAATACCTCATGGATCAATTGTCCACCATATGGGACCATATCTACCATTTTAATGATTTGATAGAAAAAATGTTTACTCACATATCCAACAATAAAATTAATTTACCCTGATTTGGTGGGAGGATTGATTTAATAAATGGTATGTTATCATATATTTTGGTGGAATGTTTTGTCTAGTAATAATGAACCCAAATATATCATATAAAGAGTATAGTTAATGACTTATATTAAGAATTACACTGTAATGGATTTTTCAACTTGGTGAATTTGTCCTTACTGAGAATTATGTGTGATGAATGATCTATTAATGTGAAAACAATTAGTGATTGTGTGTTTAATAAATAAATAATAATATAATGTGACACATTCTATGGGATAACTATTAGGGAAAATATCATAATGTTTAAATATGGGAGGGTTTAATACATGATATTGGATATGAGTTCTACGATTTACCCACTATGGTGTGACCTACAAGATAGTAACTAGACCATGTGAGGGAATTTCAGATGGATTACCAAGTTCAATAATAATTTATTATTGGATGAAAACTATTATTTCAATAGTATTTTCTTTACATTTTCCCTCAGTCTAATAATAAATTTCATGAATCAAAAAAACACTCATTGTATCCTTAAAAGTCATGGATGATGCTTTGTGCCACATATTCCCATGAATCAGTATGTTCAATGAAGAAGAATTAGAATCCTAAACACCCTTCATCTTAGGATACTTTTCCAATGATTCATATAGGGATCCCATCGATGTTTTTTGAAGAGTATACCCCTATGCCAAATTCATGTGGAATAAGAGTGTTCATAGAAATATTAACATTCTCGTGTGGCATCTCATAATTCAATCTATCATAATGGATGATATGATTCAATAGAAATTTATACATTTTTATTCTAAATGTTTCAACTATTACACCATTAATGGGATTATAGCGGATCACCAGACCACGAAAGTGGCATTAGCATGACTCATGGGGTGTTTTCTGGGTGTATTCTTAGGTTTTCATCCCAATAATAAAACATTAAAAATTATTTTTAGGATCTAGTTAAGAAATGTTGAGTTAATTATCCATAAGGGTGCACACATATAATGGACCTCATTATTGATTTTTTGGTGTATATGAGTTTTATGTAATGTGAGGAGACCATAAGTTTAAAATATGAAAACATTGATTCAAAAAATCATATTTCTATGAATGATAGGGGAGATGGGATTATACTACGGGGAAAACCCATATTTTATTATGATCAAGGCCAATTATATCTCTTTAGGTTGGGGATTTTTTCTAAATACTTATTCTCGCATGCTCATTATGTGACTTGGTCGAGGTAGAGTTATGTTTCTAAACTTAAAATTGATGGTGATTGTGTGTATGTTTTGATTCATAGTGGAAGAATATTTCTACATTCTCATAGAATAGTCATTTTGGATTTTATTTCATTATATTATAATGTAAACTCAATTATTATATTGACTTATGATATATTTATTGTTCTATAATTGATTATATTATAGAACAACAACCTGATAGAAGTTAAAATGAACTTCACCTTTCTGGATAATTTTTTAAAGGGTGTTTATCTCACTCACATTCTATATTATAATTATATTATTATATATTGACACATCCTCAGGAAATATAGAAATATATCATATACATGGAGATATGGTAACAAAGAAGAAGACTTATTTCCCTTTAAAGGTAGACCAACATACTATATGAAACTTTTCTCTAGTATAATATCTCTTACCTCTAGTTATAATTCAATATTTCATGGAGATTACATTGGGAGAAATTATTTTCATTATCTTCATAAATGTATATTACCTTATCTACTTCTAAATATGTAGTTTGTGGGGGTTTAATTATTTCATTCAACTAGTTCATTATATTGAGGATATATATGTTATGAAGAATTATAAGTTATATATTTTTCACTATAAATATTTCAAAACCATATTAAAATATATCACCAACTATATCACATTGTATAGCGAATACAAGTATTTTTGTAATTTATGAACTTTTAAAAAAATCTAATGAAAATATAGAGTTCTTCTCATTTAGGTGTTTTAAAATCAGTCATTGTATATCTAGTGTAACCATAAAATAAAACATATATGAAGTGTTTACCTCTGATACTCATAGTTTTTATAGGACCAAAGATATTCATGTGTTGTAATGGTAAATAAATGAACTTTGAGGCTTCACTCATGGATTTAAATATTTAATTATATTTTTTACATTATTAAAATTAATCAAAAAACCTAGATGTACTAATTTTTTGTTCTCATAAATCACTAAATTATCCATTCTTAAATAGCTTAGCTAATGTTATGAAATTAAAGTGTTCTAATATTATATTACTAATTTATAGAAATTATTTGACCATACATAGTAAATAAAAATTTTAAATATTTATTTTTTCTAAATTAAGTTCATATGCATTTTATTTTCTTTAGATGTATAAAGTGTTCAATCTACTATAACTTTTGAAAATACATTTATCATCCCAATAGTTTATAGAGTAACCTTCGTCACATTGTTATAAAATTATAATGTGTTTTTTCATAAGTCACAAAACGTAAACGACACCATATTTTTAAAACATACCCAGGAAAATAAAATTTCACATTACATAGATTTGGAATTACGCAATATCTATAGTCACATTTTATTGACTATAACCAGTAGGTACCTGGGTCAATTCCTAGATATGATTCCAAGTGTCAGACCAATAAAATAAAATATGTTACACTATAATGTGGGTGAATTATAGCTAAAAATAAAACTATAATATTTTATCCCACAAAAATTTAAGTTGATCAAACTACCTGATCTTAAAATCAAATTTAAATAAATTAAAGTAATTGAATTTTAAATGGAGTAGAATAATGTTTTAAGTTTATTGAATATTTCCAGAAGAATGAAATTACCCTCGTAGAATGAAAACATTCAACACACAGTGAACCAATTAAATTATTAAATAAAATATTGAGTTTTCAGAAATAATTCAAATACCCCAAATGGATATCAATTTCTTAAAAAAATAAAATGAATGAATCCTTCACTTTTAGTATAAAATGGATAGTAGTTCATAAAAAGAACCAGGGTACCCCCACATTATATCTAGTATGTTCCTCAACATAAAAAGGTCATATGGTTTTAATGTCATATCTACGAACACTTTGTATTTTAAGCCTCAAAATAGCTTAATCAACCTGATCAGATATGATCAATATTCTAAACCATATAATCCATTAATCTAAAAGTATATGAAATAATAGATCCCATCATGGATTTCCCTTAATCATAATGTATTAGGTAAAAAATATAAAATAAATAATTAATAAATTTATAGTAAAAATTCACACATGAATTGTATTTGTAGAATCCCTATAATGTAAAATACAACTTTAAGTGATCTAGGTAATAGTGTGTTGAATAAGTAAAAATGATCAATAACACTTCATTTAACATGTGTAATATTCTTTTGTTCCTCAAAAACTTAGGTAATATTTATATATTCCCATTATAGAAAACATCAATGGTTATATTCTATGTTTTTCATGGTTAGTTTCAATAGTTTCAATCAAATTATTTCATCGACTAATGGATGTAATTTTATTTTGTAACATCAGAAATACTAAAAAGATGACATAAAAACAATATTTTCCATTAAATGAAGTTTATAATAATTAATCTCAATATATATTCAGTAAAACTAGAATTAATTATTTATATAATAAATCAATTCTCAAATAGAACTAAAAAAATAATGTTTGATTTAAAATCTTAATTAATTGTATTTTAAATTCAAAAATCCAAGGAAAACTAATGTAAATGAATCAACCAAGGGAAAATCTTAATGTATTTTATTCTATATCACAATGGAAGGTTTCCCCTAATGTATTCCATGTATATTATACCAATAATTTAGTTTTATATAATGAAAATCAATGGTCATGGAATTATGGAATATTGATCATTTGGTTCATTATATCCCCAGACATCCGTACCAAACTATTAATGGTCATTGGGAATTATTTTAGTTCAGTTTAAAGATAATATGTTTTTGAAAATTAGACTGTGTATTAGAAATCACATGAATCATGTATAAACCATTATAAATGGATAATTACCACCTTCCATTGGATAATAGAATCCAAATAATTTAATTCCACAATTAAATTTTATTTTCAATCATTATTAATGAGAAAACAAGATAATACATCATATTAGAGAATAAATAATTACATGTGGAAAAATGATGAGAGAAATGATGAAGAGAGATAATAGGAATGTTAATCCTACCACCATCACCTCTTATTTGGAACAATAGAGATACCTAGAAAGGAAAAATGAAGAATACATCATAGAGAGATGGAAAACTGGAGAAGAGAGACATGACATATGAAAATTTATAAATAAGAAAGGGTGGTGACTATAACATTATTATATATTTTATTGATTTATTTATTTAAATATATAAAAAATATATCATGTGCACATTGGTTACCTTCATATACCCCACTCAGTACATTTTTTCACTATGTATCCGTCCAAGGAGTATAAAGTTCTTTGTGTCCCTCACTAAGCAACCCCCATCACCCAAGGGTCCATGAGGCACCCAATACCAAACCATCAGGTCCCCATTGGGTTTTTTCAAGAATGAAGTATCAAAACCCTATCTATTCTTATAAAATGATCATATTAACCACTTAAAATATCTAGATGAATTAAAAATCATAAAAATACACGAGGTTTAGCATAAATTAGATTGAAAATTATCATAAATAACAATTTTTGTGCTCTAAGTTCCCATCATTGGGTATATCATCCCTTAGATGCGTCATTGTGCCTCTCTAGTTCAAATATGCTTGTACATATAGAAACCCAGGATTAGCATACATGTATATTACATCATTTAAAAAGAATATACAACACATTAAAATTGTACATTCTTGTGGACTGTAATATTCTAGTGTCTTTGGAAACATGGAGAACATTATTCTTATTTGGTGAATGATCTTAAAAATCACTCTCAAAGATCCCCCATTTAGTACTCATACTTCAAACATTTGTTCATAACCTATGGAAAGGTTATATAAGAAAGGAAAAGCATCAATACTTAGTAAGGATAAACAAGGGATATATCTAAGAATAAATTGATTATAAGGGTTTTAGGAAATATTAATAACATTTTGAGACCTTAGATATAGAGCCCTAACCAGATTAGCAATGAAAATAGTGCTTTAGGGCCTAGAACAACTAGTTTTTGGCATGCGTCACCATACGCCAAAGGTTGTCGACTAGCAGTGAGGCTGTAAAGAGTAGATTTTGAGGAGAACATACCCTCATGTGATGATATAATAGTGGTATCTATAAATAGAAATTGGTATAAATAAATGACATACAGACTCTAATGAGTAACCCACCCATAGAGAAAGCATATCAATGAGATACAATTGAGAAAGCTGTACTAAAAAAAGAAGTGTAATAAAAAAAATCCAAATATAGAACTTGTAGGTACTAAAAATAAAATTCATCCAATACTGGTGATATAAAAACAATAAACTATAAAAGGGTCACCCGTGACAAACCATCAGTACATATATATAAGTTGCATGATGATATAGAAATGTAAAACCAATAAAAACTCTTATTGAGGTAGGAAACTCAAGGTCCTCTACCTTTCATCCAATAAAACTCAACCACTAGGTTCTAGCTCCATATCCTGAACACTTACCTATTTGAAAACACTGAAATATACAAGCCTTATGAAGGGTCTGTGTAGAGTGTGAGAACATGTCTTAATCGGTCACGAAAAACATGTTATTACCTTAAATTTTTTATTAATAATGTGTAAAAATATAAATGGAGAAAAGGATGTTCATTCACTAAAGTAACACAATTTTCCCTGGTTCTCAATAGACACCAAGAAGATATCATGAGCTTTGGCCAACTACGAAATAATTAATAGGTGAGGATGTTTTTCCCTTGGAACAAGACATCCCCTGTTATCAAATATCCCCAAGTGAAACCTTAGGTTCCACCTCCCAAAATTTCATATGTCACCATGTTCCTCTTAACACGTCATGTCTATGTCATGTAACTGACCTCCCAAAAGGATGAACATGTAATAAGAAACCATTACCTTAGACCCCTGATTGAATTTACCCATCAGATTAAAGCCCGATGTTTGGAGCAATAATGATATTTTTCCTAAAGAAATAATATTTCAATCACAACAACCGAAATATTGATGAACATCAATATATGTCCTTCCAAATATATCCTATCCCAACGACCTCATGAACAGTGAGCCTTATCTCTCAACTGAATTCCTCATCCCTATCACCTAATGGATCCTCACAATCCATGTTGATTTCTATAGTAAACCCCTCAATGCTTTACTTAAACTAGATATACCATGGGCCTCTACCCACATGAGTGTTCAATACCCCCTCATTACCGTGAGTCAACCTGTGTACACATGACTCTAAGCAGCTCCTTGGACTATACGAGTGAGTGGAATTCCCCAATTTAGAACCTAATCCATATAAATCGAAACCCTGTTCCCAGAAAACCATGTAGCTAAAATCTAATGGCTATTTAAACCCATACTAACCAATCCTCCCTTATAGCGTGATGGAATCACCACCTCAATTAAACAAACTAGTCACCCGACCAGTGATCTACATCACCTATGTTTCTCATTCTATGCTTTTCCCTACGACCACATCATCTGAGAGTAGACAGAAAAATATATATCAAACCCCACGATGATCCCATCACAATCTCAAGGATCAAATCATATGTTAATATATATATTTCAATTCAACATAAATAAATTAAAAAACTCAAAATTAAATTAATCATCACCCAGACCCAAACTATCTAAGGTCCAATGCCTCTCACATGGCTCAAACCATTTGTACAGTTGGGTGAGAATTCCCATAATAATCACGCTTTGTTTCACATAACTAGCTAAATAAAACAATAAAATTAATTGGGTCACTCGTGATCTACAAATTGAATCACTGAAATCTATTCTCTAAAACAATCATGAAAACACAACGAATTATATAAAACACAGACATCTTAATCATATAAAAAACCACATCTGATCAAAACCTATTACTCCAAATAATATGAATGAAATATGAATTATATATTAACACCCTAAAAATAGGGATAACTAAATCACAAAGATTTAGTGGTCTGTGAGGCAAGAAAAATAGAAAAAAAGGAGGATGAAGAGCCTTACCGATAATGATCCGACACAATAACCAACTTGAAGAACATATCTCAGATGAAGGAAATGGATCAACCCTATATTGGGGGAGGGAATGGAGGAAACCTATTTACTATGTGTGACCCACAGAAGTGGAAAGTTGAAGAAATGAAATAAATATGAGAGGATGGAAAAACAATAATTTCATATATTTAATGTGATACACTATTATCTCACCAGGTTTTCTACAATGTGTGACAATTGTTCAACTTCAGGTTCTTATGATTCAATCCCAGAATCGTTAGTCAATATGGTTGTTCCTAACCCTTTAATTTTTTTTTGTGATACAATGTGAGGGTACTGACTATTAGGAACTAATAGTGCATATTAAACAGATTATTCCACAACCATGCGGAAGCTGTGCGAGTTCCCTCTATTAAAAACTGTAGATTTCTTACAAGAAAATGAACCCCATCTCACACAGTTTACAAAAAAATGGTCATTACAAAGGGAGTCCACATGGATTTCACTATGATTGTAAACAACTAAATCTAACACTGAATCTTACCATGCAATTATCCAAATCAAGTCCTTTAGGCCTCAGATGAACCCAAAACCCATCAGACAACCAGAGGCATTTTCTTAAGCTTTAAACCCATCTAACAACACGGTTTTGGATTAAAAAATATATGAATTAACATTTGATCAATAACGGAAGATTTAGAATACCCACTAAACTCCAAAAATTTGAAACAGGTGACGATTTGGATTTACTCTAAAAATCCAAGAGGTTACAAACTCTCCACCATTACATAGATCAGCCCTGAGTAGCAGAAGAAACCTGGAGATGGTACCCAACATACCTGTAACATCCTAGGTAAATGAAGAATTAGATACTATCATATTTATTAATATTTGTGAATTAAAGATTAATTTTACTTTAAATGTGTTTCTATGTTCGATAGCGTGCCTGATTCGCAACAAGGGTTTTTTTGAAATCTTATATTGCACAGTAATAATATAATATTATTTTTTTAAATGGTAGTTATCACTTAGCCGTTGTATTTGCAGGAATGAAAAAAAACTAACTACAATATTATTATACATGATTTTTAAATGTATTTACATTTATCCAATAAAAGGTTAGAGGCTTAAAATGTGAATGAATCTAATTTGAAGCATAATTTACATTAAAAGGTCGATTTGCCGCCTTTTAATGGGGATCCCTCTTTAAATATCATTTTGGTCACGTTAATACATTTTAATTGAACATATAAAATCCTTCTTTAGAATGGAGACATCAAAATTTACTTTGTGTAAATTTTTGGGATTTTTCCGATAAAGTTCATTTTTAAATGAATAGTGAAAATATTGTATTTTAATTCAAAAGTGCCTTTTAATAAAATTTATTTATATAGATAGATTATATTTTTTATTGGTTTTAAAGTTTAATTTGAATATATTTTTACCATTTAATCCTATTTTGATCATTGGAATTATTTTCACTTTGAAATTGGATATAAACAAGTGTCAATTTTTTGAAAGTTATTGTTTCTTAAAAACACAATATTTGTTTTAACAACATGAATTAATTTTAAAATTAATTTATGAAACTTTTATGTTTTTAATTTGTAAAAATAAACATCATTTTTTAATTCATAATATAAAATATAACTTAGGCTGAATTTTTGGTATTTTTCTAAAAAACATCAATTTTGGATGAATAGTTAAACCACTTAGTAGTAGTTAAAAAACCTGAATTTTTCATTTAAATGAAAATTTACCAGTTCTGTGAATTGAATTTTGAAAATCCGACATACATGGTTATCATTAGATAGTGAAATGTAATTCAATAAGATGAAAATAATTTTTGGTGAATATTAACTTTTTACATTTATTTACCGCGGTTAAAGGTAAATATGGTAATTCAAGGTAAAAAAATATTATAATAATTTAAAATTACCTTAACACTTGTCCAAACCTTATTTTATGAGTCATGGCCGACCATGGGAATCTTTGAGATGATTTTGGGACCCCATGGACCCACTTATGAAAGATAATGACACTTTATATTAATTAATTTAATGTAAAGGAAAAAACGACATAAACAAAAATCTTTGAGTAAATTAATTTTTATATGGTGTTAAATAAGTATTAATTTTATTATAAATATTCATTGAAAATCTAATAAGATTTTATAAATCATGATATTTTGTTTATAATTTTTAGACATCAAATAAATTAAATTATATATGACACAATAATGATGTAGTATTTACCTAATTAATAAATGATTTAAATAAATTAGATTATAATGATTAATATATTATTCTAAACATGTCCAATTCTGAATGGAAGATTTTATTTCCAATATGAGTCATTTTATCTTCGAAGTTAATGATTTTTGGTCCTTTTGGAACAGAATATATGTTTATAATAAAATAATGTTTTCACACATTCCTAAAGATCCCCTCCTCTCCCTTATAAAAGGAGACCACTTATAACCAATTACATGCACCTCTCAAGCCTTTTGGCACGTCCAAACTCTAACCAATTAAGCTCCCTACATCTCGCTCCTCTTCCTAGAATCCTTACCATAGGAAGAAGGCACTTCATGATGTCCGATGGTTCAAAAAAATGGGAGTTACCCAAATTAAAGGAGATTAAAAACGATCGAGTCAAGTCAGACATGAGGTATGGGAAGACGTCTCAATATCCATTCATTGAGGCATATTTTTTAATAGAATAAGTTCTTTTATACACTTTATAAACACCCGTGAATTTTCAAAGGGATTCTTTTTCTATGAAAAATTTTACTAAACGAAAACAAGGAATGTTTCTTTTAACGTAAGCGGTGACAACGACCTTTTCCGCGACTGTGAGTATTATTTGATCATTGGCTTCCCAACTAGCCATGATTTTTTTAAATGAAAATATATACCATATACTCTTTTATGTTTTTTGGTATTAAAAATGGTTTTGATTATGGATTTGTTAAGTCAATATATTTAAGTGATATGTTGTTATTGAAATGTGGAAATGTTTTCTTTCCTTTATATTTGTTTTATGTATGATGATTTTATAATGGTACATGGACATTTGACAGAGGTTACATGAAAAATCAAATGATGGGTGGTGCCCTGAATAACCTAAAGGGTGGTTACGTTATAACCTCCAATGCATTAGGTTTGGAATTCGGCCGTATGGATATTTCATTTAGTTATATGTGTTGAAGTCGACCGTATGGTTATTCCATTTAATTATATTTATGTACTAAGTTACCTTTATATGTTATGTGTTCTTTATATTGGTTTTATGGTAATATTTTGGTTAAAAAAGGGTAATTAATGAACTTTTATGTAGTGACGAGTATTTACTACTTCATAAAGGTGAAATGTATTACTTATGATAAGGTATTCATTGTTTACCTGTTGTTTTGAAAAAAACTAACCGTTTTCCTTCTTTTTTGTATATCTTAATGAGATTTTTTATGCTCATCCCATGTTTTTGAAATGTTTTTCACAGGAAATAATGTAAAATAGGGTCATGTATTAGATCACGGAAAAGTCATGCTATCTTAAACATGGAACTAGACATGACTCTTTTTTTCAAGAGTTTTTATTTTATGAAAAAATGGAAACTTGTAGAAGTGTCTAATTTCTAATCTTTTGAGATGTAATAGTTATGTCCTAATTCTTTAAAACTCTAAAACTGAAAAGATCCTCAATGTGAATTATTCATTTAATTCCATATTATGTAAAGTTTAAGGCCGGGTCCTTATAGTTGGTATCAGAGGTCCGTTTAGATAACTTTAGGAGTTAGGGTATTGTTAAATTAATATCCATAAAGTAATTTATGTTAATTTTTCAAATCATATAGCATTTATAGATTACCATGTTGCTTCTCCAAAGATATTTCTCTGTTTAGAATGGTTTTCGACAGAGGAAATAAGGAAGCTATGTTGGGACGACATCAGAGGGATGACAACCTTCCAAATCAGCAACCTGAGATAGTCGGAATCTAAACTAAACAGGTGGTTGCAGTGATGGCACAGTTGAATCCAGCTATAAATGGTGGTGGTATCCATGTATGAGACCATCCAGATCATCCACGGAGGATTATGTCAGTAGTGCATTATTTCATGAGGCTACATCCCCCATCATTCAGAGGATCATTTGATACGGTTCTAGCAGAAGGGTTGATTAAAGCACTAGAAAAGATTTTCGATGTCATGGGTTGTTCAGAACATCAAAAGGTTAGTCTCCCTATTTAAAGTTTTGAAGGTGAAGCTGATCAGTGGTGGTCGATGGTGAAAAATATCTAGGATAGCAGGAGATTGATGCTCTTGATCGGGATGCGTTCAAAGGTATGTTTCTTGAGAAATACATTCATAAGGTGGTTCATCTTAGGATGGAAAAGCTATTTCTGGGATTGTGGCAAGAGGATGACTCAATTGCTGCTTGTGAAGAAAAATTCACTCGACTGGAAAGGTATGATTCAAATTTCATACGAGATATTGATAGTAAAATCAAACATTTTTACTCAGGAGTAAAGCCAAATTAGCAAAGGGCTTTAGCTTCTCGTGAGTTCAAAAGTTATGAAAAACTTGTTCGTTGTGCGGAGAAGGTGGAAATGGAGTTTGCTGATGATCAAGTATTCTTTGACAAACAACAGAATAAGTGGTCGAGGTGGCAGGTGAAAGGTAATAACTCTTCAAAAAATTCTGATGGTATGAAACTTAAGTTTACAGTTTTTGAAAATTGTGGTAAAAAGAATGCTGGGGAATGTCTTTTGATTTTTGGTAAGTTCTACCATTGTTTTAAAATTGGACATAAGGCTAATAATTGCACTGAAAATGATTAGGTTAATGGTAAGACAAAATTTGATTTTCCGTCAGTAATTTTTTTTTATTACAATGAAATCGGTCATTATGCAAATGAGTGTCCAAAAAAGAACTCAACCGAAAGAAAAACCGAAAGACTACAAGTTGAAAGGGGTGGTGAAATCCTTTGCAACTACTTCAACACATTTTGGGCCATCAAATGATGTTTTATCAGTTACACTGTTTGTTTTTTCAGATTATGCCAATGTGTTGTTTGATTCAAGGTCTACACACTCTTTCATTTCGGAGAAGTTTTCTTGTAAATTGGGAATTCCATCTCTAGATATGAATACATAACTTATGGTAAAAACACATGGAGGAAGTTTTGTGAAAAAAAGAAAACATAAGAACATTTATTTCTTTTTGTGTGGAAAGAATCTATCTGCAAGCCTTATTGTTTTTCCTGTAGTAGAGTTTGATGTTATTTCGTGCATGGATCGACTTTCTGTTTCTCATGCTAAGATTGACTGTAGATCTTAAAAAGTTTCTTTTTGGAAATATTTTCAGATTGTATTAAAAAATGAACCCATGCTTTTGATAACATATCAGGAAGATGAGAAACTAGTAACAGATGGAAATGAATGTTACCTTCCACATATTGTTGAAAACAAAGGAACTGTTCAGATTAATGATGTGCCAGTCGTAAATGAGTACCTTGATGTTTTTCATGATGAGTTGCCTGGTATTATACCTGATCGAGAAGTTGAATTTACTATTGACTTAGTTACTTATGCTAAGCCAATTTCAAAACCCCCTTATCGAATGGCACAAATTGATCTTTTTGAGCTAAAAAAGCAATTCCAGGAGTTATTTGATAAAGGTTTCATTCGAGCTACCACGTCACCATAGAGTGCACCTATTTTGTTTGTTAAAAAGAAAGATGGTTCAATGATACTTTTCATTTATTATAGAGCACTGAATAACAACACTATTAAGAATAAGTATCATTTTCCTCATATCGATGATTTGTTTGATCAACACCATGGAGCTCAGTATTTTTCGAAGTTTGATTTGAGAACGGGGTACCATCAGTTGAAAGTAAAGGAAGCAGACATTCTGAAAGCCATGTTTCGTACTAGATATGGCTGTTATGAATTTGATGTTATTCCATTTCAGTTAACCAGTGCACCTTATGTATTCATGGATCTTATGAATAGAATTTTCCGTGATTTCTTGGATAATTTTGTGGTTGTGTTCGTTGATGAGATTTTGGTAATTTCTAAAAGTAAATAGGGGAATGAAAGTCATTTAAGGGTCATCTTTCAAACCTTAAAATAAAAGAAAATTTATGGGAAATTCAGCAAGTGTGAGTTTTGGTTATAAAAAATTTCTATCCTTGGTCACATTGTTTCAAAAAATGGCATAACTGTTGATCCTGCTAAAACAAAAGTTGTTGAAGAATGAACTACACCCACAAATATAACTGATATTTGTTGTTTTCTTGGTTTGGTTGGTTATTACCGTAGGTTTGTTGAAAATATTTCACGGTTATCTAGTCCAATATCTAAGTTAACTCAAAAAGGTGTTATGATTATCTGGACAAAAGAATGTGATGATTGTTTTCAGGAATTGAAAAGGAGATTGATGAATGCTCTAGTTTTGGCAATGCCATCCAGAAATGGTGAGTTTGTTATCTATAGTGATTATTCGTTGAAAGGACTCGGTTGTGTCCTATTGCAGAATGATCAGATAATTGCACATGCTTCACATAAGTAGAAACCACATGTGTTAAATTACCCTACACATGATTTGGAATTAGCTGCTGTTGTTTTTGCTTTAAAAATTTAGAGGCATAATTTCTATGGAGTAAAATGTGAAATATATACTGATCACAAAGGTTTAAATTATATATTCACTCATAAATAATTGATAATGAGACAGAGGAGATGGCTAGAATTAATTAAGGATTATGATTTCATGATCCATTATCTTCCCGGAAAATAAAATAATGCGGCTGATGATTTGAGTCGAAAAAGTAACGCTTCATTAACCATGTTAAGTTTGGAACAAGATACTTTGGTTCTTGATTTGATAAAATTTGGCATAGAAATTGTCAGTGTAGAAAATTATTCTATTTTGTTTCAGGCGTTAGTGAAATCATCTTTACCAGACAGAATAAAGCAAGCACAGAAAGAAGAAAGTGGGTTTCAGGAAAAGGTAGAGTTGGTTCCGAAGGGTAAGTTGCCTGATTTTAACATTGATAATGATTCTGTTTTGAGGTTTGGTAAGAGATATTGTGTGCCTTTTGATTCACAGTTTATGAATTTGTTGTTATGTGAATCTCATAGTTCCCCTTTTTCAGTTCATCCTGGAAGTACTAAGATGTATAGAGATCTTCAGTAGTATTACTAGTGGGATGGAATGGAAAGGGATATTGCTGATTTTACTGTGAAGTGTTTGAATTGTCAGCAGGTTAAAGAAGAGTGGAAGTTACCGAAAGGGATGCTTTAGCCTCTACTAGTGCCAGAATAGAAATGGGAAAATATATTAATAGAATTCATTATAGGATTACTAAATACATCTCAAGGTAATAATGCAATCTAGGTTATAGTTGATCGATTGACTAAATCTACTCATTCACTTCCTATTCAAGATATATTATCTCTAGATCAAACTACTCATTTTTATGTTAAATAGATAGTCAGGTTGAATGGAATTCCCCTCTCCATTGTATCTGATCGTGATCCCAGGTTTATTTCTAATTTTTGGAAAGGCCTTCAAAAGTCGTTGGGTACTAAATTAAATATTAGTACAGATTTTCATCGTCAATCAGATGGGTTGTCAGAATGAACAATTCAGACCTTGGAGGATATACAACATTCTTGTTCACTGGATTATCAGGAAAGTTGGTACCAACATATTTCTTTGGTTGAATTTTCTTATAATAACACTTTACATTCCAGTATACAGATGGCTCCATTTGAGGCTTTATATGGAATGTGTTGTCGAACTCCAGCCTTTTGGTATGATGTATGTGAAAGGAAGCTTATGGGACCAGAATTGGTAGAAGAGATGGCAGAGAAAGGTTAGTTGATTTTGAAGCATGTGAGAAAATCTTAGAGCAGAAAAAAAAGTTAGGTAGATAACTGGTGGAAGGATCTTTCTTTTGAGGTAGGTGATCATGTCTTTCTCAAAGAATCTTCATTGAAAAGTGTGATGCATTTTGGTTAGAAGGGAAAGTTGAGTCCATGGTTCATTGGACCTTATGAAATTCTGGAGAAAGTTGGATCTGTTGCGTACAAAGTTGATTTACCTCAAAGTTTGTCCCATGTACACAATGTTTTTCATGTTTCGAGGTTGAGAATGTATATTCCAGATCCATCTCATGTTTTGAGCCCAGAGGTAGTTCAGTTGGAAGAGAATCTCTCTTATAAAGAAAAATCAGTTCAGATTCTTGACCGTAGAGAGAAAGTGTTGCAGAATAAGGTAATTCACCAAGTAAAAGTTTTTTGGAAAAACCATATGATTGAAGAGGTGACGTGGGAATCTGAAAATGCTATGAGGGATAAATACACCCAATTATTTTGATAAGTGAATAAAAATTGCGAGGAAATAATTTCCAAAATGGGGGAAGGATGGAACATCCCAGGTAAACGAATAATAAGAGATTTTCATATTTATTAATATTTGTTAATTAAATATTAAATTTACTTTAATGGGGTTTCTATGTTCGATAGTATACCCGATACGCGACAACGTGTTTTTTGAAATCTTACATTGCACACTAATAATATAATATTAATATTTTTAATGGTAGTTAACTCCTAGACATTGTATTGGCGGGAAGGAACAAAAATAACTACAATATGATTATAGATGATTGTTAAATGTATTTACATTTATCCAATAAAAATTTAGAGGCTTAAAATGTGATTGAATCTAATTTTAATCATAATTTGCATTAAAAGGTCGATTTACCGCCTTTTAATGGAGAACCCTCATTAAATATAGTTTTGGTCACATTAATACATTCTAATTGACCCAATAAAATCCGTATTTAGAATTAGGACATCAAAAATTAATTTGTGTATATTTTTGGGATTTTTCCGATGAAGTTCATTTTTTAATTAATAGTGAAAATATTGTATTATAATTCAAAAGTGCCTTTTAATATAATTTATTAATATGGATAGATTATCTTTTTAATTGGTTTAAAGTTTAATTAGAATATATTTTTACCATTTAATCCAATGTTGGTCATTTGAATTATTTTCACTTTAAAATTGGTTATAAACAAGAGTCAATCTTTTGATAGTTATTGTTTCTTAAAAACACGCTATTTGTTTTAACACCGTGAATTAATTTTAAAATTAATTAAAGAAAATTTTATGTTTTTAATTTGGAAAAATAAAAATAATTTTTGAATTCGGAATATAAAATATATCTTAGGCTGATTTTTTGTATTTTTCTGAAAAACACGAATTTTTGATGAATAGTAAAACCACTTAGTAGATGTTAAAAAACTAACTTTTCATTTGAATGAAATTTAACCACTTTTTTGAATTGAATTTAAAAAATCCAACATAAATGGTTGTTATTAGGTAGTAAAATGTGGTTCAAAAATATGAAAACAAATTTGGTTGAATAGTAACTTTGGACTTTTATTTACCACGGTTAAAGATAATAAGTTAATTCATGGTAAAAAGAATATTATAATAATTAAAAATTACGATAACACTTGTCCAAAACTTATTGGATGAGTCATGGCCGACCATGTAAATATTCGAGTCGATTATGGGACCCCATGGAGCCACTTATGTAAGATAATATAACTTTTAATTAATTAATTTAATGTAAAGGAAAAATGACATAAACAAAAATAATTTAGTAAATTAATTTTTATATGGTCTTATATAAGTAATAATTTTTACTATAAATATTAATTGGAAACCTAAAATATTTCCTATATCATGGTATTTTTATATAATTTTTAGACCTAAAATTAATTAAATTATTTATGACATAATAATGATTCAGTATTTACCTCATTAATAAATGATATAAATAAATAATATTATAATGATTAAAATATTATCCAAAACATATCAAATTCTAATTGGATGATTTTATTTTGAATATGAGTCATCTTATCTTTGACTTTAATGAATTATGGACTTTTTTAAACTGAATATATGTTTATAATAAAATAATTTTTTTCACACATTCTGAAAGAGCCCCTCCTCTCCCTTATAAATAGAGACCACTTCTCACCAATTCCACACACCTCTCAAGCCTTTTGGATCATCCAAAATCTGCCCAATTAATCTCCCTACATTCTTATCCTCCTCCTAGAAGCCTTAACTTAGGTCGAAGGCACTACAAGAAGTCCTTTGGTTCAAACCAAAGAGAGTTACCCAAATTAAAGTAGATTAAAGAACGATCGATTCAAGTCAGACACGAGGTAAGGGACTTCGTCTGAATCTGCGTTTCTTGAGGAATATTTTGTTTTAATAAATAAATTTCTTTTATAAGTTGTATCCCTTAATGAGATTTTTTTGCTCATCCCATGTTTTTGAAATGTTTTTCATAGGACGTAATGTAGAATAGGGTCAAGGATGGGATCAAGGAAAAGTCATGCTATCTTAAACATGGAACTAGACATGAACCTTTTTTGTAGAGTTCATGTTTTGTAAAAAAAATGGAAACTATATAGAAGTGTCTACTTTGTAATCTTTTGAGATGTAATAGTTATGTCCTAATTCTCTAAAACTCTAAACCTGAAAGGATATTCAATGTGAATTATTCATTTAATACAATAATATGTAATGTTTAAGGCTTGGTATTTATAATACCCATCATATTGAAATTAAATCTTACTAAACTACTCAAAAGGGCACAAGTCAACTACCCCAAGGGGGGAACCCCACCATATGTGTTACCTACCTTGGTCGCATCCCATCCCAAAACAAAAATCAAACTAATTGTCCGCTGACCATACTTGGAATCAAAAGAAATTTTTTAACACATCATCACCCATGAACCTCATCTGGTGCTCCCATGTCATATTTGACACCAAACAGAATCCTCCACAGCATTAGTGTCCACATCACTCCTACTTCAAACATGACACCAAATAGATCCAACATCTCATTACAGGCTTAAAAAAATCCCAAATCCTTGAACCTCACTCATGTCCAGTATCACATTGATGCCCAAATTTTTATGATCCTCTAGTAACACTCATCTCCTTAATGAATTTAAGCTAACACGCCTCAGTAATTCTGAGGCCATGCACCTTATATATATATATAATGCATCATAGAATATTACAACCTACTAACCAGTGACTTTTGAGTTTATAAATGACTCAAGTACACCATTTTCACCCAAAATAGGCATGATTCTATAATTTCATTCCAATCAAGTAAAATAAAAGCACATTTTTGACCATTGTGTACCTCTAACCTTCATTGGCTCACCAACCTACTCTGAACCTAGAAGCTCCACGAAATTAACATGTCATGATGACATAACTATATGATATCTAATAAGGCTTCCTAAAAAATGACCGAACATACCTCAATAATCCATATTCCCAGGACTCATCTTGAGGTCGCTCGCACTGAGTTCAGAACTGTTCAAATTGCGCGTACAAGAAGAACAAAGTCGATGACCCACTCATTGATGTTCTTCCTGAGTCCACGACATGAAATCCCTTCAGGAACTCATATTTTCATCTTTTCAAATTATCTTTAGAGTCACTTTTTATGTCACATAATGTCATGAACTAGATTGGGTTACATTGGTCCATCAAATTGCCCATAACTACGAGGGTCTGATTCCCCAACTATGACACTTAAGTTGACATGAAGATGTTTATCTATAACTGAATGGAATTTTGTAAACCATCTTCAAAATGACTCACCATATAGGTGTATTGCTTCACCATACCAAGTAAAAAGTGATAAAACATGATGTACTTCTCTAGATAATCAATGTTGGACATGTCACCCTACATGTAATATCATGAATCTCTAATGTAAGAACATCGTATTTGACATGATGTATGACACATACCATTAAGAATATAATAAAATTAAATATCATGAGATTTTACAATACATTTTTTAATTTAAATAAAATCAATCTCATATATAAATTTAAATTCACATGATACTGAGTTATAATTATTCACACACAACAATGATTTTCTTCAATGTCTTGTGTTAAACACATGATATAGTTTTACCAAACAAAAAAAATTATTAAAATATTAGTTTCTAGTATAATATAGCATAGCCATTGAATTCGTAGTTTTTAATAAATTAAAAATATTATGAAAATATATGGTTTACACAAATATAAATTGAATGGGAGTCAGCTGACCCTGATGATGAGCTATCTGATGATGGGGAGAGGGGTGCTTATGCCTTTGATGTAATGTAACGTCTTTTCTTTCTACTGTCTCTACTTGCATCTTTTCTTCAATAAATTTGCGGGATCAGGCTTTCGCCTGGTTCAAACTTTCCCATAAGGATGATTTAACCTTATAAATAAAGTAATTTAAAGTAGTGAGTGATATGAATTAAATATATATATTATATATTTCATAAAATATTTTCATCTATTAATCAAAAACATTAAATATTCATAATATAAGAGAAAACCCAATATTTTTCAGAAAAACAATATATATCTAAAGGATCTTTTGTCACCATTTAATAGGGAACCTATTTTAAATAAGTTTTTAACTTTTATAAATCATATATGTCCAAATAAAAATCATATTTTAAATATTAATATAAATATTATCTTAAGGTTTATTTTTGGTATTTTCTAGGGAAGTTTCATTTATTCAATGAATATAAAAAAATTAGATGTTAATTCAGAAATTTCTTTTTTGTCTTAATTATTTATAACGTTTAATTATGCATTTAATTGGTTTAAATGTTTAATTATATTATTTTTTTATTAATTTATAAAATTTAGGTCATTGTAGTCAATTTCACTTTGAAATTGGAAATAAAAGCTTATCAAACTATTGAATATTTTTACTTTAAAAACTCGCGCTATCGTTCCGTCTACAAGATTAAATTTAAATTTATTGTTTCACCTTTTTAAATTAAATTTGATTGAATGGAACCCATATTTGGAAAATTAATATTTTATAATGTCTAATAATTTCAAATTTTTACCAAAAATATTAGTGAAAGAAACTAATATTAATTATAGCGATTATGTGAAAAAAAATAGATTAACAAGGGACTAAACCTTAAACTAAAGAGCCAATGTGACCTAAATATTTGTACAAAAAGAAATTTTAGGGTCATATTTAGACCATATACTTTCTATTATTTATATTTTCCAATTATTGGAGCCACATCCCATCAGAATATGTCAGTGGAATTCCTTTTTCCAAAATTTACAAGAGTCAAACTCCTCCTACACTATAAAAAAGCACTCAATCCACCCACTTACTCACACCTCTAAATAAAATTTAGATAGAATAAGATGTTCCCAAATTTCTCATAAACATCCCTACCTAAAACCTAGACGCATCAACTTTGTAATAAGCCATACAAGGAATCACTTTTGTGTAAACAAAAAGGAGTTACCCAAAAAATATGTAACATCGTTCCTTAAGAACTCCAACATTATTATAATTATCCACCCATAATATATTCTCATTAAATTATTAGATAATAAAATAATAAAATAAATATTCTTGGATGTTTTTATGAAAACGGGCCACTGACACATACACACACTTTTATCTAATGGTTCACCAACATACCATTTATGTGTATGGAAAATTACTGACTCTTGAAATGAAGTTGTACATTTTTCCTTTACCCCATATCATGGTTGAAAATAATAGTGAGAAATATGTTTATATATGTTATATATTATATCAATAATGTGTTTATACTTCATTAATTCTTTTTAAACACATATCGTTATGCACTCTATTTTATGATAATTTGATAAGATCATTTTTGGAATTGTGGACTATCTCCCCCCATAAAATGATGTGAATCGATCACACTATACACGGAATATATAACAGTTAGATTTAATAATTCTATGTTACATATATGAAATATATATTATAATGGAATTATAGTTTACATTAATTTTTTTAATTCTTTTAACACAAAAAGGATATGAAAGTAATGTTCTTGTGTACACAGGACCTACTATCTCCATGAACTGTGAATTTCATTACTTATCTCCAGATATTATAGATTATCTAAAATACATATATATAGATTTAATAGAGTTAAATCATTGTTTAAATCATGTATATGATAAAATCATGATCTATTTAATGGGAATAATAAGTTATAAGGGAATACATACTCAAAAGGGTAGGCAATTAACTAAAAACCAATGAAAATAATAATAAAATTGTAAGCAAACAGATAATAAAATATTCTAAAAAGATAATATAAGATATTATAAATATGATTATGGATCTAGTATTAGTTATTGATTTTTTAAACAATTATATATTAATTTAATGGTTATTTAACCATAATGTCAACATAAGGTAATGGACTTATTATCTATTGGCATTCCTTTAAGACTTATTTATTATTAGAACCCTTGATTCTTTTATATGGTTTAAATACTACCCTTTGACATGTTAAATCGAGAATATACATATTATGATGATATTATATGATTTATTAAATGTTATAACTTCATGGATATTATGATTCCAAACTTACAAAGTGTCATGAGACACTTTCCAATGGTTAAAGATTATTATTCTCAAGAACCATTTTAATGATTATATTTTCAATATGACATCTTTTTGTGATTTATAACTTTATATTGAAACAATAAATTTATTAGTGTGCATATAATTCTTATATATTGTTTTCATACGAGAAACTTTTCATAGAATAACATTATTCATTCAGGATTTTTGATATTTTGAGTTTCAATTTGAATTATTTCATCTAAGGTTATTTGAGTCAAAAGTTACCAAGTGGAAGGGAATTTTAGAATAAAATTTAGTTTCATTGTGATTTACTACTACATCATTGTTGTTAATATTATATGAATATATATATAATGAAATTGACTGTATATTGATGTATTTCCAATTCTTTATGTGGATTTTAAGTTGATGCACATAATACACTCATTGATTGATTCTCACTTCAACATTATAATCTTTTAGAGGGTTTACATTACAATATCATTATTTACAGGAATGTTTACAGATGAATTTTAACTAGAGAACATTATTTTATCATGATATAATAATGAATTCAATTTTCATCACCTCTGGTTATAAATTACTTTTATATAATAATAATACTATTTTTCCAATCATATGATATTAAAATAGTTTAGAAAAGGTTTTCAAGAAAATCCGACATCATTTATATCATTCCTCATAGAATTTGTTTTATATTAAAAACCATTTTTCTAATATAGTTTTCTAAAATTTTTTCACCATTCTAAAATTATTTACTTAGGAAATATTACCATTTTTTATTTTACCATTTTTTGAAGGAATATTTTTTCCGCTTTCCAAACAAGGCATTTTTCTAACCTTTTTACCGTGAAAAGGGAATGTCTTTTCCTCATTTGATATATATGGATTTAAATACCATAATTTATTTTAAAAATAAATTTTATGTGTAAAGGGATACTTGTTAATGAAATTGTTTTCAATAGTTATTTTAATATAAAAGGATTTCCGAAATTTTTTTTAAAATAAAATTAATATTTTCCACAAGAATGTTTTTAACAACAATTTATAGTATTTATATTCATCACAACAACAACGATTTATCCACAGTACACATGGGATACTTTTAATTATTACCATCTTTATTCTTTTTATGTATGTTTTTTGGTTTGTTTAATTATCGATAGTATTGACATATACATCGTTGATTTATCTATTAGCCCCAGTGAAATATTCCATTACCTATTAAATTTATCCTATTTATCCATATCATTTATTAATGATATTTTCATTTCATAGAACGTATAAAATTTTCATATGGTTTTTACATTGAATGTTATTTTATTATTGAGGGAAATATTGATAATTTTATATCTTATACTCTATGAAGATTTTTTATCAGACACTTTTTTATATAAATTATTCAATACATGTGGAATTCTTTTAAAATGTATGAAATAGGGGGGATGGTTATATATTTTCCATTGATGTGTTAGTAGTCTCATTGGATGAGTTAGTTATCTATATTTACATGTGGTTTTACCCAATATGCTAAAATGCCTTAGGAAAGGTCTTAACAGTAATGGTTCCATATATATAGAATACATGGAATCTACTAATTAACCATTTCCCCAATTTAAATTCAGTTATAATTTATCCATGATATATCTCATCATTATATCTATGTATTTATTTCATTTTTAGCTTAATGATTAAATTAAATGTGTTTTTAGTTTCATATTATTCTATTTCTTTTTTTCCTTATCCGGTTTTTGGAATAGAATGTGTTTTTAGTTGATACATTTCCATATTGTTTATCCATTTAGTTTATTGATTATTCGGATTGCGGGTGAAGTTATTTACCTTTCCATGAGGATTATGCTCATTGAATATTTAAAGATTTCACTAAACTTTACCCTTATAGAAAAATTTAAATAACATTTTTTTAATTATTTTCCATAGGATTTTAAGAATTTTACTATGAAGGATATAAAAGGACATACTAGATAGAATAATGTTATACCCCGGAAAGAAAATATTTACGTTGTAGTTAGTGTATTAATTTTAAAAATATGTCTTATATATGTATCTCGTATAACATATCTACTAAACTCCAAAGACCTTCATGATTTGATTCCTTTTAATCAAGCGAATTTAATGTTAGTGGACACTGGCTCCGAGAATACAGAGGTCAGGTCACTACGGTTGGTATCATAGGAAATTTAGTAGAAAACCTGGAAACTAGATTTAGAAAATAAATTACTATATAACATAACCCAATATTAAAATTTGAAGATCAATATAGAATAACAACACCAAAAAAAAATTTCTACGATAGAGATCATCTGTGTTTTTAATAATAAATCCTTGTCTGGATACTATAAGTTGATGTGGGTCTGGAGTAGATGTACCTTGGGGTAACAAATCCAATAAGGTGTGTCATCCCAGACTCGATGCATCCTACTAAATAAAAATGGGCCTTACATCCCACAAATGTTGACACTCTTGGGGGATATTCTTATAATGAATCATATTTTATTTTCAAAAAATTATAAAGGATTAAAATAGATAATAATAATTAAGGACCTAGGACAAGCTATAGACCAAGTAATGATCTATGTGTATATAAAATAGATGATTTTTTTTATTTGAGGATGTATTGAAAAGCATTGTTAAAATAAAATTTAGTGATTAACCTTATTTGAAGTTCTCCAATCATATTTATTTTGAAAATAATTTTAATATGGTTTTAGAAAAGGAAAACCATATATTTGGTGAAAACCAACCAATTCTGGAATGTATATGGATCTTGTACCCATAACCGAAGGATGATAAGAGTTTTATTCCAACCACTAACATCGGTTATGTCCTGGTTAATATTTTATTATTTATAGTTAATAGAATTTATGAATAAATATTAATATTGGTCCAATAGTTTATATTTTTAGGCTTAGAGATTAATGCCTTAACCATATTGGATTTTGAGAATTGATAGGGAAAGATATAAATATTGTTCTCAGTTTTATAGGTCTAACAATATGTTAAATGTTTATTTTAGTTCTTTAGTTTGTTTTTGTATACCAATTTCTTGATGTAAGGGATGAATTATAATTTAATCTACGTAAAATAAAAATATAGAATTTTTATAATTGAAATTTAAATTTATCATGTATGTAATTATTTTATATTCACAAATTGTAAAGGAATTTTTCAGCATGAGGAAAATGATCTTAAAAAAATAATTTTTTCCCTAATACTTTAATTGTTGTTGAATTTATGGTCTTTGAAATCATCGTAGATTTATATTTTTGTGGTCCTGAACATTATATTGGTCATTAAATTATTTTTTATTGATGAAATAAATCACTCTCTATAAATATTTACAATATTCCTCAACCTATGTATCACGATTTCTCACTAATGTTATCCTACTTGGAGACCTAGTCACATGTTATTCCGTGTGTCCTTAATACTATCCGTTATTTATTTTCAAGATGGTTTATTACCAAGCCCTATCATGATGATAAAGTTAATAATTGGAAATATCAAACAATTTATCACAACAGTTGACTTTAAATTGCATGTAAATAATTTATTTATTGTGGGGAGAATATAATTCCCTGAAACACTAATGTAATAATATGATATTTAAATAAATTAATGACATGGAAGACCAAGAATATATGGGAATATAATATACTCAGACATTAAAAAAATTTAATATTTTAAATAAAGAAAATCCATTTTATATATTTCAATCAATGTGATATTAAGTTAGCATTCTTATATGTAACGACGAGTCTCTTCTTTGACTTGTGTTACACACAAGACTGTGTTTTACCAAGAAAATTATATTATTAAAAGATTACTAATTAGTAAGATATAACCTATCCATTAAATAAAGAGTTATAAATTATATTAATTAACTTATGAGAATATATGGATTAAAGAAATATAAAATCAATTCATTGGTGTGAAATTAATTAGAAATGAATATAATAACAAATTGAATATAAAGGTAATGTTTTTGTAGAAAATTATTATTATTCACATAATGATATTTTATGTTAATAAATAAAATTAATTAAAATTACAAAGTGATATTAATGTAATATATATAATATATTTATATAATTATTTTATACATTTATACATTAGATTCAATATTCATAATATAATAGAAACCATAATATTTCAAATAAAAATCAATATTTTTCTAATGGAACTTATAAGGAATTTTAATGGGGAACCTATCATAAATCCAAATTTTGTAAATTTGATAAATATTATACATAAAAATGAAATTAATATTTGAATCAGGGACATAATAATTATTTTATGCTTTTTTTGTGTTTTTTATTAAGTTTCATTTAAGAATGAATAGTGAAAAATACTGAATTTTAAATCAATGTTTTTTTTGTCAAACATTTTTATAAAGTTAAATTAATCTTTTATTTTCTTATAGTGTTTAAATAGATTTATTTATTAATTTATCCAATTTAATTCATTTTAATCAATTTCACATTGAAATTGGATATAAACACTTAGAAAACATTTGAACGTTTTTACTTGAAAAACCCGCATTATCATTCAGTTTGCGGGATTAAATTTAAATTAATTTATTAAAATTCTGTGATTAGAATTTTGAAAATTTAATTCCATATTTGGAATAATAATAATAATTTATAATGTCTGATAAGGTCAAATTAGTTTTTTACCAATAATAGAAGTGAAAGTAAAAAAAATTAGTTACAACCATTAAGTGAAAAATCAGCGTATGTGGACTAAACCTTAATCCTAAGAGAAACAATAACCAATGAACTTGTATAAAACCGATTATTTGGATATATTTATATCATATACTCTATTTTATTGAAATATTACCATTATTGGATCTACCATCATAGATAAAAACCTAAGTGGAATTCTCTTTTCTAAAATATAAAATAACGTCACTCTTATGCTATATAAATGCACTCAAGCCTCCCAGTTCCTCACACATATCAATAAATTTTTCTCAACCAATATCTTACCAAATATCTTTAAAAAATATATCCCCTGATCATTTAATCCTTACATTTTTTATAAACGCATCCAAGGAATCCCTTTGGTGAAAACGAAATGCACTTACACACAGAAGAGGCAACATCTTTGCTCAAGATCTATTGTTTTATTCCCATTCTCTAAACCAAGAAATATTTTTATTCATTGATTAAAAAAACAAATTATACTAAATATACTAGGATAATTTTATGTTAATGGCATGATTTTAAATTACAGTATCTTCTATTCAATGGATAAGGAACATAACATTTATGAGTACAATGAACTAATGCCTCACGAAACGATGTTGTTCATTTTTTTCTTTACCAAACCTTAAGGTTTAAAATTATGATGGAAAATATGTTTTAATATGTAATATATTATATTTATAAGGTCTTTAAACTTCTGTAATCATTTTATAAATATAACTTTATGAAATTTAATTTTTTGGGAAAATGATAACATTGTTTGTGGATGTGTGGACAGACACCCCTCATTACTGTGTGATTCATTCACACTATACATGGAATTTTTAAAGTATGGTTTTAATAAACCTATAAATCATATATAAAATATATATGATTCTATAATATTAATTTTTATAAATATAATTTTCATTTTATTTGTTTAACATGACAATGAAATAAATGTAGTGTTCATGCATACGTAGGACCAACTGTATCCACAAAAGGTGAATTTTATTTCTTATATAAAAATATTTTAGAATATTATAAATAATTATATAATAAATATATATATATATACACACACCATGGATTATATATTTTAAATTATTAAATCATGATCTACATAAAATGAACAATAATTGAAAAGTCAAAACATACCTGAAAGACAAAAAAAATTAACGCATGAAATAGTGAAAACTATGAATGATTGTTCACAAATGGTTAATAAGATATTATATAAAGATAATATATAAAATTATAAATAAGAGTATAATTCTAGTATTATTTTTTGAAATTATTAAAATAACTATATATGAAGTGGAAGTACATTCACTGAAAAATGAAATGCATGGTAAGAGATTTCATATCCATTTATATTCCATTGAGACATATTTCTTGTTATAAATCTAGATTCCTTTATATAGTGTATATACTACCCTTTTAAATGTTATGTCATAGATCTACATATTCTAATGATATTGTAATTATTATTTAATATTATTTAATGAATAGTTTTATGAGTCGGGTGTTTAAATATGTTATTGGACACTTTGTATTGTTTAATAAGTATTCTCCTCAAGAATGTTTTTAATCATTATCTTTGTAGTCTCACATCCTTAATCATTGTTATATTTTTCTAAATAAAAAATTATCTATAGTTTTGTGAACCCAATTTCTTATATATGGTATATTTATGAACAATGTTTCATATTATATCATTATTTATCAATTCTTCATGATATTTTGAGTTTTAATTTGAATAATTTCATCTAAGGGTATTTGAGATAAAACTTACCAAGTGGAAAGGAAATTTATGACCCAATTTATTTTCATTGGGTTATAATAATACATCATTGTCTTTTATGTTATATGAATATGTATATAATTACCTTGACTATATTTTTATTTATTTCCACCAAATAATGTACATTTTCTGTTGATACACTTAATCTACTCATTGATTTATTCTAGCTTCAACGTAATAATCATTTCAAGGGTTTTCTTTACAAACTGATTTTGTTTGCAATTGTTTACACCAGATCTTCCATCACATGAAATTGTTGTATCATTATTTAATAAACATTTTAATTTTCTTTATATCTATTTATTCAAGAAATATATCACATAATAGTGCAGTATTTCCATTCATTAGTACATAAAATGTTTTAGAAAATGATTTTCAGAAATCCCAACATCATTTTTTTGCTTTAGTCGGAGAACCTATTTTCATTAAAAAACTATTTTCTATAAAGGATTTAGAATTTTCTAACCATTATAGAATGTTTTATTAAATAAAATTTAATCATTTTTGATATTTTCCAATTTTTTCAAAAGATTATTCTTTTCACTTTTTGAATATGACATTTTTTAACATTTTAAACATACAAAAGTAATTTTCATTTTACAGCTTATGACATCTAGAAATTTACAATCCATCATTTATTTTAGGATTCATTTTCCATTTAATATGTGATTTTTTAAATAAAATGTTTTGAAATGTTAACTTCAATGAACATGTTTTTTCATAATGTATTTAGAAATAAAAACTATATTTTTCTCAAGGATGTTTTGAAAGATACTTTAGAGTATTTCTATTCATCAATGACAATAACCCATTGTCCTTAAACCACTTCAGATATATTTATTCATACCATCCTTATTATTCCTCTCACGATTTTTTGATTTAATTGGACAGGGATAGTATTGACTTAAACGTTTTTGATTCTTTTGATAGTCCCCATGAAATATTAAATTTCCAATTGAATTTCACCAAATTATCCATACGACTTTTTAGGGATATTATCATTTCCTAAAATGTATACATTTTTTATATGGTGTATACTTTGAAGGTTATTTGATTATTTGTTGAAATATTAATAAATCCATATCTTATACTCCATGCATATATTTTAAAAGGAACATTTTTAAATCAATTATTCGATATATGAGGAATTATTTGGATAGGTTCAACATAGATGTGACCCAGTTATAGATGCCCCTTAATGCATTAATATTCTAATTAGATGACTTAGTGGACTAGACTTTAATGAGGTTCTACCTAATTTACTAAACCATCTTATGAATTATATTGACAATAATAGTTCCATGTACCTAGGAAACATGTCAGCCAAAAATAAAGAATTTCACTCATTTAGTTTCATATATTATTTATCGATGAGATTTTGCGTCGACATATCTATGAATTCATTCCATTATAATTTTATTGATTAAATGGAATATATTTATAGTTTATCACCTTTCTATATTGATTTTTTCTTTTCATTTTATTTCAATGGAATGTGTTTTCAGTTATTACATTTCTATATTGTTTATCCATTCTATTTATTAATTATATGTCATGTGTGTTCAGTTATTTAGCATTCAAGGATTATTATTATTATTGATTCATTATTTTTACATTGTACTTTAACCTTATATATAATTTCATATAATAATTATTTCATTTACATTCCTATGATTCCTAAAAGTTTAATAAGAAGGATATAAAAGTATATATTAGATGGAATAAATCTATTATCTGTGAAAGAAAAAAATTTATGTTGTAGTTAGGGTATTAATTTGTAAAATATGATATATGTATGTATATAGTTTACCCATACTAATAAAAAATTCATTCCTTTAGGAATTGATTCCTTGTAATCTTTCAAATGAAATGGTGTTACACACTTGATCCATGTTATCTATGGTTGGGTAGCTACAAAACAAAATGTTCAAGAACAGCTGAGATCTGTCTAGCCTCGACGTCTCTATGATGAAGTTGTCAAAGAACATCACCTCAGTGTCACTCCAAGCTAGTACCTCATGTATACCAGCCTATCCCTAAACATCCTAGTAGTGCTTTTTTAGTCCTCAGATTATATATGTTTCTAATATCACCCTATGACCTAGAGGAATCTAGAACTTCTCTAATATCATCTTCATAGACTTGATCCACTTTTCAACTGCATGTGGTCCGCCCTCACCCTGAAAATTCAATGTGTGTTTGTACTGGAACTCCAGATTCATAAAAACCCTAGAAGGACTTTCTCCTTGACCTCCTCTATCGGCACCCTATATAAAAAATACCATGATCAGTCTGATATTTTCATCAAGCCACAACCCAAATGTTGTAAGACCATTTGATTGTGTTGCCTATATTGGTGTTTATGCGTGAGCCTCTACCTGCGGATCTTGATCTGCCTGACCTTCAGGGGACTCAACATTTACGTGCTCCACCAAAACCATATAACCACAGGCCTGACACTCCATTAGAATTTTCTCTAGGGGAAACCAGGTGAATACAACTACATCGTCAAATAGACATTGAAAAACAAACAAACACACACACACATCGCGGATAAGGAAAGAAGAAACATGAAGCGTTAAAACACCACCACTACCATTAACCATAAAAACTATGTCTCAGGAGATCCTAGCATAATGGAATCTGTACCCACCCCAAAGAAATCCATATATAACATATTCATCAGGCCACACTCATCCTGAAGAACCATGTCACCTCAAACCGACGACCACATCACCCAACTTAGTAATCAACATAACCCCCACACAATCATACCTACCTACTCATATAAGAGCCAGACCCCCCCCCACATATATATATATATATAACATATCACAAAAATATTCCATTGGGTCTAGTTGCCTATTTTGTTTCAGTATAGTGCCACCAATGAGAATCTAGAAAAGAAAACACCACTTAGTGTCCTTTGTTGAAGCTTTAGACAACCCAACCAATCTTAACAGAATCCACTTACCTAAAGAAAAATTTAATTATTCTATCGTATGACCATGCATATGTAATTTTGAAGCACCCTTTGTGCCTAATATAAAGTATAAACCTGCATAACCAGCATCCCATACCATACTAGGCTAAGGTTATAATATCTACTCCTTTACCATACTAGTTCCAGTTTAATATATTGTAATATGTAATAGTCACTTCCCAGAATACCACTCTTGGTGGACATCATATCATCAATATAACATTAAAATTAGACAAAAAATTCACATCCCTAGAAACTTTGTCTGCCCCCCCCCCCATGTATGGTGTTGTTGTCAACCAAACATGGGATCTATACCAAGATATGAGAAAATCATAATCTATGTCCCACCATAAACCAAATAGCATGACTAATGTAGTAAAATAATCCCCTACGATACAATTTCATGCACACTGACCCATTTAACCACCTGAAAAGTGCTTTCATGCTGAGGGCCATTAGACTTAAGTATGCCTCCCCATATGGAAAAGGCCTCTGAAGAGTAGTGATGGAGTAAATTGGTGATAATGGAGAGACTAAATTCTCAATGGATAATATAATATTGGTCTGTATCAACATTTTTTGGAATGAAATACAATAATAACACAAACCAGTAACCTTCCCATGGTGGATGAAAAACAATAAGATACAATTGTGGAATGAAAACTAAACAACATGAGTGAAATAAAATAAACAATCCAAACACAAAAAATATATATACTAAGAAGAAAACACATAAAATAGAGGTCATACAATATAAACAAAAGGGAAAGGGTCACATGTGGGTGACCATTAGTACATATAAATAAGTATAAAACTGATAATGAAATGGAAAAAAGGAAAACCATACCTGTGGTAGGGAACATAAGGTCCCCTTCCTTCTATCCCATGCAACTCAACCAGTAGAATCTAACAAAAGAGACCAATACCTTACCTAAACGAAAAATCCCTAAATCTACACGCATCCCAAGGGGCCCGCTTCAGGTGTGAGAACTTATGTCAATAGGTCACCACTAATGTTTTCCAATGATAAATTTGGGATTAAGCAGGTGTATAAATAGAAATAAAGAAATTCCATTGTGTCGAATAAAGAATAAACAAGATTCCCTCGTACACTATAGTTACCAGGAAGCTATCACCCACATTAGAAAATGCCAGAATACTGAAGATGAGATAGTCTTTAGCCCTTGTCGAAAGGCATCCATAGATATAAAATTTCATTACGTGAACCCTCATGTTCAATGTTCATACAATTCACTAGGAAAGACATGCCTACTAAAACATAATGTCCCTGTCATGTATAGGACCCCCCCCCCAAAGACACACACATACAATTGAAAAATGGTCCCCCAAATCCTACTCGAAATAACCCATTAGCTGAAAGCCCAATTTTTAGAGGAAAAATAATATCTATCCTAAACTAATAACCACCTTCGGCTAAAAAATAAACATTATATGGAATGGATATGTCTTTTCAGTAAAATAATCCTTGTCCTAGTGACCTCAATCATGGAGAGTCTCATCCCTCAACTGATAGCTTCATCATTGTCACCTGATAGATCCTTAAATTCCCAATGGATTTCAATGGAAATAACCCACAAACTTACCTAATAAACAACTACTAGGGGAATCTACCCATGTGAGTTTCTAATAACACATCATCATTTGAGTCAACTTGTGTGAAAATGACTCCAAATGGGGCATTGGACACTACAGGTGAGCGACACTCACAAATTAAGATCATATGGCACATCAAACTACACCTCATACCCATGTAACCATATTTATCAAATTCTATTGACATTCCATTAAATAACACCCAAGTATCTCTCATATCCTAGTGGCCTCACTACCTCAATCTGATGACGTAGTCACCCAATAGGAGATCAACATCACCCAAGTGTCTTGAGCCAAGCTTATAAATTTGGTCACATAACCTCCAAATAGATAGCCAAAGGCATGTAAATCATCATCCAATGTCTATCATGATCTCATGGATCATGAATTACATTCATAGATATAATTCAATTCATCATAAATAAATTAATCAACTCAAAATTAAATCAATCATCACCCCAACCTAAACTAATAATGGTCCAAATCCTCTCACTTGGTTCAAACCATTTATAATGTTGGATGATGATACCCATAATAATCTCACATTAAGCCAAATAATTAATTAAATTAAAACAAAAATTTAAAATGGCATCATTTAATCAAAAAAATGAAATGATAAAATTTTCACTCCCCCAAACAATAACAAAATCAAAAAGAAATATATGAACCACCTACCTTGTAATCATAGACACAGGAAAGTAATTTCACAGAATCTAACTCAAATTGATTTTTAATAAATCATTGTTTCTAATGAACACCATAAAAATAATTAAATCGAATCCTATTGATATAGAAGTCCTTCAGTTGACAGAAAAGTTTAAAAAAGAAAGGGGATGAAGATCCATACACATATGGATGCAGGACCACAAAAAATTAAAAAATGGAGCTCAGAAGAAGGATATAGTTCAATACACAGCGAGGGAGGAAAATGTGGAACCAAACTTCCCTTACATGACTTATAGAAGAGAAAATGAGAAGAATATAAAGAAATAAAATAAGGGGAAAGTTCATTTCACCTCTTTAGAGAACAGTATGGTTGATCGCATAGTTTTCCAGACCATGCTGCAACCATGCGACTCCTTCTACTTAAGATACAAGACATACAGGGTTATACTGCATGGTTATGCCCTACTGTGCACAAACCATGCTTGGTAAAGTGTGAGGTTACTACCCTTTTGGCATGAATTGTACCTATTGTTAATAAAAATCCCTAAAATTTTAGAAGTTGTGAATGTTTCATCTACTAAAAATTATACTGAACCATCTAATTGTGTTCCCCATTTCACATGGTTTAACCAACCTTGATTTCTAGAAAAAGGGGACACACTTTTTGTGCTAAGAGGCCAAATTGTTAAATGTAATCATGAATATCAGCTATAAAATATCCAAAATGGGGTCTTATGGCCTCTGATTCACCTGAAACCCATCCAACAACATGAATCATTTTCCTACCCAGTAAACCCTTCTAAAAACAAAGTATTAGTTTAACAGAAAATTATGAATTAATTTCTGACCAATGATAGAAGAGTTAGAATACCCACAAAACTCTAAAAATAAATAACATGATAAGAATTAAAGACCATAAAAATATGAGATTCTATAATACTCGTCATGTCAATGAACATATACAAGAGTTGTGTAATAAATATTAAATGGTTATAAGACTTGAATCTTAATTGAATCGAGAACAAAATTCATGAAATCATGATATCGGAATAATAAATGGAATTTAGTAAGCACATTATCATATATATTTTTTTTAATATTATTCAATGATTAATTTTAATTCCACCATTGTGGAATGGGTTTACTCTCTAAATAATCAGCTTAGTTATGGTTCACTCCAAAGTCTATGTTAGTAGTCAAATTTCACTCCCAAGACAATCTGAGTGGAAAAAGTAATTTACTGAACCATGTACACTCCCTATTATATCCATATCTATCTCATAAGATATAAATATTTACCCAATTCATTAGAGGTAGATATAATCCCACCTTTCTCATAATGAAATTCAACATACATTTTCCATGGGATCATAAAAATCATATCATAACCCATGAAATGAAATGTGTTTTGTAATCATGTTATCATATCATAAGATTCTGAAAATAGACATGTTTTGTAATCATTTAATAAATTAATAACCAATCAAAATAATTTTTTTAATAATATAATTCATAATAGAGAAATCAGTTTCATATTCATATAACCCATTAAACAGAAATGTGTTTCATAAACATCATTTCCTCAAAACATAGAGAAAGAATATGTTTGGAAACAATGGATTATACACTTAGAAATAATTGATTAACAAAACTTGACGTCATATTAGAATGAAATTAATTTTCAAATATATATTTAAAATCATTTTTTTGAAGAAACTAAGTAGTTAACATTGAAAAACACTTTTTATGACATAAACAATTTTGAACACTTTTTTCCTTAACAATATATTTTAGTACATATGAGTAATTTTTTAAAAGCATAAAAAATTTAAATCATTTTTTACATCCAAAAAATATTAAAATATCATTTTAAAAAAAATAATTTTTTTAAACAATGGTTTTTGAATAAACAAAATTTTCGATGAAAAATATAAATATTTTCATATTTTCTTACATAACATTATTAATAATATTAAGTGTTAAAGATTAGAAAAAATAAAAAAATAAATGAATATTTCCTAAATAACCCTAGGATAAGAAATAATATGAGTTTTCTTGAGAGTCATATCATAATATTTTACCATTGAAATAATAATCTTAAAGAATCCTGATAAACAATGCGATTATGGTAATAAAATATTAAAACATTAGTAACACTGACTCATAGTACACATTATAGAATAAAATTAAATAAAGCATAAAATATCATGAAATAAAGATATTCATAAAACAAAATATCAAAAGTTAGTGTATAAACCTCATAAAATAATATAGGTGCATAACAAAACATTTGTCTCAAAGAAAAAAATTGTGGGGAAAATTACATTAATTTTTTGGTAACATTTGAAGCATGAAACCAATGAAATAGAGATAATAAAATTGATATGTAAATACCCATAAATTTAAGGATAATGATCATATAGTTTATTTTTTGGAAGTATTTATAGAACACAAAAGAGACATGTGGTGAAAAAGGTAGAAGTCTTGAAGAAATAAAAATTAGACTAGAAATCCCCTTACCTTATGTCTTGAATCTTTTCATACTCATTCAAACCTCCAATATAATAAATATAAGTTTATTATACATATATTAAAATATATTAATATATATAATTGCATATATAATTTATTTTTGATATTATATTAACTATTTATTTACAATTTGATGTTAATATTACATTTTAGGTAATAATCGATTTGTTTCTCATATATGTTTTTTCATTTAATTCTTAATCCTATTACAAAGATCATAATTTCAATATTTGAAGAATTTAATAAATGATAAAATTATAATATATATTCAGTATATACATATTTATAATAATTTAAAAAAATATTAATAAGAAATGTATTACACCATTCCTGGAGACAATAGGCCATACATAAGCATGAATGATGTTTTCATTTTCATTGTCAAATTTTTGAACGAAATTAGTGTAAATGATGTATATAAATATATATATATATATATTATACTTACATTATCATTATATTATTTTAAATATCACATATTTTTAACAATCCTATCCTGAATACATTCTAGGTATAGTGTGAACGAATTAACTCACTCTGAGGAGATGGTAGTTCATACATCAACAAACAAAGTTATAATATTCACATAAAATGGAAATCATGATGGTATGTATTATATAATAATTAAATAAGAATAGATTCTTCATAAATATCATATACATCATATAATTAAAATATTTCCACCATTATTCAAAATCATGTAAGGTGGTAAGTGAAGAGAGAAGAACATATGGTTGCTTTGTGGTAGTTTTCTGTACAAATGAATAATGATTGCATATCCCATTAGATAGAAGTGTGTGTGAGTTAAGATCAAAAAATTAACATAAAAATTATTACTATATTTAGGATAAGTATTTTAATATTTAATAAAGTAATATGATGAACTTAAGGGGAGGATAATGAAATAAAAAAAAGTTATTGTTGAAGGATTTTACCTCTTCTTTGGGTAACTCCATTTGGTTTTAAAAAAATGTCTTCCATGGTTGGATTTATTCCCAAATTAAGTACTCTTTGATTAATAGGCGGGAATTTTAGAGGATAGTTTGGTAATGTTTTCCTATGAGAAATGTCTACATAGGTGTGAATTGGTGATGGAGGTGAGTTCCCTTTTATAGTTGTAGAGGAGTGGAATTCTTGTAAATATAAAACTGTAAACACTATTGAGAGGTCTACCATACATCATGTGCCTCAAATAATAGATAATATTATATCCAATGGAATATATGGATGAAATATGGACATTATGTGAATTTTGGAAATGTTTCTAGTTTATTTTCCCCTTAAGTTAAAGGTAAACAACTAAGTAACCTTTTACATTAGTCACTATAATAAATTTTAACTAATTTCAACAAAAAAATTTGGAAAAAAATTATATTAAATTTTTTTGAAATTAAATATTTATCTATTACAAATATTAAATCAATTTTTATAAATTATAATCATAGACATGGAAAAATTTAATTTAAAATTAATCTGGCAGGCAAGTTGAGACGTCATGTTTTTGACATGAAAAAAGTTCAAAAGTTTGAAGTGTTTTTATGTCCAATTTGAATGTGAAATTGATTAAAATTACCTAAAATATATTAAAATATTTATTATTGATAAAAATATAATTTAAACCAATTAAAATTATAATTTAACTAGATATATATTAGAATATGTTGTTTTCTTCAATTTTAATTCATTGTTATTTCACTATTCATAAAAATTAATTTCATCATAGAAATACCAAAAATTCACCCAAAGTGAATTTTTATATTCATATTTAAAAAAATTATGTTTATTTTCTAAGATAAACTAATAAATGTTTCAAATAACAGAAATATTATAGGTGCGCAAATTAAAAGGCGGTAACCTCACATTTTGGAAGAATATATATCTTTATTAGTAAAATATGATTTATTTGTATCTAATTTTTAGAAAAAACATAATATGGACATTAAATAATCGAATCAATGTTATATATATTTAGTGTAATTTATTATATTTTTTAATTAATTTATTGAGTAAAATCATGTTTAATTTCATATATATAGTTTTCTTACAAATGATTTCCAATATTTTAAAAATGTTTTTATTTTCATTTCTTGTTAATTGGTCCCAAAATAATTTTTATTATATACATTTGTAAGGAATAGTTTCATAATTTAATGGAACTTTTTTATTAATTTTATTCAAATAGATAGGTGACAACAACATTAATAATTTTATAATAATAATAATCGTACACTATAGTTTTGTAAAGCTATGCCTATGTGTTATGAAATCTAGATGTGAAACTTATTATTGTGTGTAACAGAATCCGAACATAGTTTTTTCATATATAGAAATATAATTTAGGTGTTGTGTGTAGTGAAAGAATAATATGTTGTTTCATGAAAAAAATCGTACATACTTCTTTCATATAGGACAAGCTATATTTAGTGTTACAAGAAATACAAAATTTTGAGAAGTTTAAATTAATTATAAAAATTCATAACATCTCTTTATGTTTCATTATACCCCTCTTAAAATTAATTACACACAAAAAATGACTTTGTGTTATCAAAGGATTAATATTTCAAAATCCTTTCATGGAAACCCACAGAGTGAAAATTAATAATACAACTTCATTTTAAAAGGGAATCATAGAAACATAATGATTACCTAACGTAAATCATAAATATGTTACTATATATGATAACATTGTAGGAATGTGAAAACATGGAATGAAAGAAAAATATAACAATCATGTTTTGAGGGAGAGTGATAGAGAACGTGGTAATAATAATGTTAATGATTACAAAGGCATATTTCAAAGAAGCATGAAAATCCCATCAAGATTATTATAAATGATGATAACATAATTTTTTTTATTTTATGACACATTTTTTAATGATGAAAAATTTTACTAACAAGATATACATACTTCATTTCTATAACACCCTAGGTAAATAAAGAATATGACATTTTCATACTTATCCATATATTGTGAATAAAATGTTAATATTAATTTAAAGGGAACACTAAGCTCAATGGCGTACCCAATACAATACAATGAGTTTCATTGAAATCATAAGTTGCACTATAATAATAAAATACTATTATTTAAAATGGTATTTAATGACTATCCATTTTAATGGATGGAATGAATATAACTAACCACAAAATTATTATCTATGTTTTTCAAATATTTTTACTTTTATCCAATAAATGCTAGAGGCTTTAAATTCAAATGAATCCAATTTTAAGAATAAATTTATAATATTATTTAAAAGGTCGATTAATCACCTTTTGATGGAGAACCCTTTTTAAATATACTTTTGAAAATTTTATATGTTTTATTTTTCAAAATAAAATCCCTATTTAGAATTTGGACATCAAAATATACATTGTGTAATTTTTTGTTATAAAGTTCATTTTTAGTGAAAATGTTGTATTTTAATTCAAAACCACTTTTTAATCTATTTTATTTATATGGATATATTATCTCTTTAATTGTGTTTAAGGTTTAGTTAAAATATATTTTTACCATTTAATCCAATGGTGGTAATTGGAATTAATTTCACTTTGAAATTGGACATAAACGAGTGTTAATATTTTGATATATTTTATTTCATAAACCATGCTATTTATTTTGACAACAAGAATTAATTATTAATATGATTAATGAAACTTATATGATTTGAATTTTTAAAATAGACATCATTTTTGAATTCGGAATATCAAATATAGCTTATGGTGAATTTTTGTTATTTTTATGAAAAACATCAATTTTTGACGAATAGTGAAACCACTAAGTGGTAGTTAAAAAACTGATTTTTTGTTTAAATGAAATTTTACCACCTCTGGGATTTGAATTTCAAAAATACGACATACACTTCTATAATTAGGATGTAAAATGTTGTTCAAGGGGGTTAAAATAATTGTTTTGTGAATATTAACTTTTAAGTTTTATTAATCGCAATTAAAGGTAATTAGTGTAATTTATGGTAAAGATAATGTTATTATAATATGAAATGACCATGACACATATACAACCCTTATTGTATGAGTCATGGAAGACCATGAAAATCCATGGGTAAAATTGGGGACCCCATGGAGACATTTGGGTAAGAAAATGACATTAATAAATTTTTATTTAAAGTTAAAATAAAAAGGTCACAAACATGTATTGTTTTACTAAAAAAATTACATGGGGTTATACAAGCCATATTTTTGACCTTAAATATTCATTATAAAGATAAAAATATTTCCTACATCATGATAGTTTTTCTATAATATTTAGACATTAAATAACTTAAATTATTTATGACACCATGATGATGCATCGATTGCCTCATTAATAAACGATTTAAATAAAATGAAAACATAATGTAAAATCTAAGACATAAACTTGTCAAAAACCTATTGTATGGGTGGATTTAGAACCCTTATCACCTTATCCTAGAAATATATAATTTTGGGACCTTTAATATCTGAAAATAATTTTATAATAAAGTAAACATTTTATAACATTCCAAGAGTGCCCCTCCTCCCTCTTATAATATTCCCCCACCTCTACCCCTTACCAACACCTCTCAAGCCTTTTGATCGGCCAAGATCTACTCCATGTATCTCTCCACAGCCATCTCCCCATCCTAGAAGTCTTACCTTAGGAAAAAAGATCTTCAAGAAACCCTTTTGGTTCAAACCAAAGGGAGTTACCCGATTTAATGGTAATGTCTTTACATGTGTTCTTTTGTTTTATTTTGCTTCTCCAACCCCCTAAACTATTTCTATTCCTTTATATGGTAACAGAAACCGTATCTACAATATACTAAGATGTTTTTATGATAAGTATTCTAGATACACTTACACACACCTCCGTCTAATGGTTAAAGAACATACTGTTTCTGTGGTTGATGAATTTCTGCCTCAAGAAACAATGATTGTTCAATCTTCTTTTAACACATTTAATGGTGGCCATTAAGATGTCACTATATTTATATATGATATATATTATGTTTATGTTTTCGATATTCTTCTGTATTTTTAATTTATGGCATACCTTTATGGTTTCCATTATGGGTAAACGCGATATCTTCATTTTAGGAAGTGCAGACTACCACCCCCTCAAAGTGATTTGATTCGTTAATGCCATATGTGGGACGTATAAAGGATGGATTTAAGGATATTATTTATGATATTATACTGGAATTATAATATACCTTTATATCATTATTATTTCACTCCATCAAATACGGAATAAAAATGAAAGTAGCGTTCATGCATACATACAGCTTACCGTCTCCATGAACGATGCATTTCATTTCATACCTCTAAATGTTATGTACTATTATAAATACATGTATATGATGGATATATATGATATATATGATATCCATATCATGAATATAATTTTTTGATATAATGAACCTTTGACCACATGAAAAAAATGTAATTGTATGAAGTCCATTTTTGACTGAAGTACCAAATATCGACAAAACAACCATTATTAACTTAGATGATTACATAATGTTTATAACATGGAAATAATTTATACAAAAGGAATAATAATCTTTAAAAATGTTCTTAATCAAGTTTAAATTAACACTAGTTTATTATTCAGGAGATTAAAGAGAAATCGAGTCACGTCGGACACGAGGTAAGGGACTTCGTCTCAATCTCCTTTCATTGAGGCATACTTTATTTTATACAAAACTTACTTTTATATGGTGTATAAACCCATTTGACTTTTACATTTATTCAAAAGGAATATTTTTATACAAAGATTTCTACTAAATGACAAGAAGGAATGTTTTTTTGTCGTACGTATGCGGCGACAACAACTTCTCCGTCGATGTGACCATTATTTGAGTTTCGGCTTCCTCTACATGTCATAACTTTTTTTTAAAATGAAAAATAAATACCATGTTTTAACTTTATTTTATTTTGGTATTGAAATTTTTTTATTATATCAATGTGTTGTAATGGATTTGTTATGTCAATATATTCAAGTGATATATTGTGATCGAAATGTATAAATATTTTCTTTCATTATATTTGTTTTATGTATTATGATTTTATAATGGTACTTCGACATTTGACGGGTGGTTACGTGAAAAACCATATGACGAGTGGTTCCATGAATACAAGGACGGGTGGTTACGTTATAACCTCCAATGAATTGGGTAAGTAAGTCGGTCGTATGGCTATTCCATATAGTGATATGTGTAGAAGTCGACCGTATGGTTATTCCATTTAAGTATGTTTATGTCCCAAGCTACCTTTATATGTTATGTGTTCTTTATATAGGTATTATGGTAATAATTTGGTTAAAAAAGGGTAAGTAATGATATTTTATTCATTGGAGTGTATTTACTACATCATAAAGTTGAAAATTATTACATTGATAAATTAATCATGGTTTACCTATTGTTTTGAAAAACTAACAGTTTTCCTTCTTTGTGTATCCTTTACTGGGCATTTTATGCTCATCCCAAGTTTTTTAAATGTTTTCCACATGACATAATGATGAATAGAGTCAAGGATGGGATCAAGGAAAGACATGTTATCTAAATCATGGAACTAGACATGTTTCTTTTTAAGAGTTTTTATTTTATGGAAACTTAATAGAAGTGTCTACTTTGTTATCTTTTGAGATGTAATAGTTATATACTAATTCTCTAAAACATTAAACCTAAAAATATCCTCAATGTGAATTATTCATTTAATTCAATATTAAGTGAGGTTTAAGGCCGTGGTTTTATAGTTGGTATTAGAGGTCGGTTTAGACAACTTTAGGGATTTGGAGTTTTTGTTAGACACCTAGTTAGTCCCTATATCTATTATTTCAGTTAAATCCTTGTTTTATAACTTTTTTTCAGGTCAAGTAAAATCGGTTACAAATGGAAGGAGGAGGATCTAAAATGAAATTCCAATCTCTTCCTGAGGACATGCTTGCAATAATTATTTCAAAGTTATGTTCGGATGATTTTGAAACTTTTTCTAGCATAAAACTCACTTGCAAGTAGTTGTTTGAGATATAAAACACCTCCACTATACCTCGCTATCATCATGGATCATGGATTGTATTTAGACAAATACTATTCTCACAATATTCTCATATTTTCAAGAAAGGTAAATTTTATCATGGAATTTTCAAATATTTTACCTTATCATAAGATTTTGAAGCATATTATGATTTTAAAAAAGGTTCTAAAGAAGGAGACCCTTGTGCAACATATTTATATTTGGTTTTACAATATAGTCTCTCATGAAAAACCGATAGTATTTTAAAAGGCCCATTAATTGAAAGTTTCAACTAAAAATCGGTTTGACTGTTTTATAGAAATTATGTTTTATCAGACGTCTTGAAATTATATGTCATACATGATTATTTTCCAAAACTGATTTTCTGTGAACAACCATATGACCCATGTTGTACAAGATGTATTTGGATGGAGGAAGCAAATGATTTTGACGGATCGCTAAATAATTGTTGCAATGCATGGACCTTCTACCTACATGAACATGATAACGATGAAACCAAATGGACACCATGATAAAGGTATGATGTACTTCATTTTTGGGAATCGTTTTATTTAATCTTATGGTGGTGAAGTAAGACATCAAGAATTCAGATGTTGAGATTGTAATGAATTTGGATGAAAATAAAAGTTATAAGGAAACCATTGAGGTTAAAACATGTTAGGGTTATTTTTGGAGTTTTATAAAAAGGACAACCCATAGGATGGGTGACAACCCGTCACATCTGGTAACACCACAGGAATCAAACCCACAATTGAAGGGCGACAAGGGCAAATCGCCTACCATTGGACTAATTCAAGTCCCCAGTTAGTATGACTTATTCTTTTTAGTTAGATTATTTTATGAATCAAGAATAAGTTGATTTTGGGTTATCTAGGAAAATATTGACCAATCATGGAGGATATATGATTAGGTAAATTACTTTTCAATATGAGACTTTTTTAGAAACTAATTTTATTTGGAGATAAATGTTAATTTTTTCCTTGGAAGACTATGTGATTAAATCCTTCAAATATTTGGGTTTCAATTTTAGTTTGGTTTACTTCTATGAATTTTATGGACAAATTGTTTATCGAATGGTCTTCTTTGAACTTTGGGTTTTGTTGGACAAATTTTGGAGATTAAGAATAGATTTTATTTTTTTATAAAGGATTATCCTTCAGTGGATTATATGATTATGTTCTAACAATTTTGGTTTTGGTTAATGTCTAAAGACATGGGAAATATATAGTTCTCTTTTTTGGATTAAGTGATTCTCTAGTATTTGATTATAGCTCTCTTAATTTGAACAAGTCTTCCTAAATACTCTTCTTTTGGAGAAAATATGAGTTTGTGTAATAAATATAGTAAAAGTTGAAAGTCAACATGAAAAGTAAGTATGTTTCCTTATGTTCTATTTAAGCTCGTAAATAAATTCCTCAATTAGAAGTAACTTAAAACAAAAATGTTGTCTGTTAATTTTTCCTACTGGGGAATCAAATACCGTTTAACCCGTCACAAGTTTGTGATTTTCTTGTGGTTAAATTTCTCCTAAATGTGTTTTCTATCACTCTCCATCAGAACATGACCCTTTGTTTTCTCTTCCATTTACATGTTTTCCTTTATGGAATCTTAGTATGGGTTTACTCGGGTGACCTTTCTACATATCTCTCTTTATTTTAAAGTGATAGTTTTACTGAATCTTATTCCGATGTGGGACTTTCAATGAAGTTTCCGAGCCCAATTTTAAAATTACGAGGATGCAATTTCCAAAAGGGGGGAAGGATGTAACACCCCAGTTAAATAAAGAATATAAAATTTTCATATTTATCCATATATTTTGAATAAAATTTTAATATTAATTTAAAGGGAATGCTATGCTCGATGGCGTACCCAATACGCAACAGCGAGATTTTTTGAAATCTTACGTTTCACTCGAATAATAAAATACTATTATTTTAAATGGTAGTTAATGCCTAGACATTGTAATGGAGGGAATTAATAGTACTAAATACAAAATTATTATATATGTTTTCAAATATTTTTACCTTTATCCAATAAATGTTAGAGGCTTAAAATGCAAAAAAATCCAATTTTAATCATAAATATTCTAATATTCTTTAAAAGGTTGATTAACCTCCTTTTGATGCAGAACCCTTTTTAAATATAATTTTGACAATTTTATATGTTTTATTTGTCAAACTAAAGTCCTTCTTTAGAATCTGGACATCAAAATTTACTTTGTGTAAATTTTTGTTATAAAGTTCATTTTAGTGAAAATGTTGTATTTTAATTCAAAACCTCCTTTTAATCTAATTTATTTATATGGATAGATTATATTTTTAACTGGGTTTAAAGTTTAGTTAAAATATATTTTTACCATTTAATCAAATGTTGGTAATTTGAATTAATTTCTCTTTTAAATTGGACATAAAAGAGTATCAATCTTTTGATATATTTTGTTTCTTGAAAACAAGCTATTTGTTTTCACAACAGGAATTAATTATTAACTTGATTAATGAAACATAAATGTTTTGAAATTTTAAAATAGACATCATTTTTGAATTCAGAATACTAAATATATATTAGGGTGAATTTTTGGTATTTTTCTGAAAAACATCAATTTTCGATGAATAGTGAAACCACTATGTGGCAGTTAAAAAACTAATTTTTTTGTTTAAATGAAACATTACCACCTCTGTGATTTGAATTTAAAAAATACGATATACATGGCTGTCATTAGGATGTAAAAGTTTTTTCAATGGGATTAAAATAATTTTTTGATCAATAGTAACTTTTATGTTTTATTAATCGCGATTAAAGTTAATTATTTTAATTTAAGGTAAAGATAATGTTATAATAATATGAAATGACCATGACACATGTCCTACACTTATTGGATGAGTCATGGCCGACCAAGACACTCCATGGGTAAACTTGGGTACCCCATGGAGCCACTTGGGTAAGAAAATGACATTAATAACATTTTATTTAAAGTTAAAATAAAAATGTCTCAAACATGTATTGTTTTACTAAAACAATATTTAAATGGGGTTATACAAGTCATATTTTTTACTATGAATATTCATTAGAAAGATAAAAATATTTCCTACATCATGAATGTTTTTTGATAATTTTTATACATTAAATAAATTAAATTATTTATGACACCATGATGATGTAGCGATTACATCATTAATGAATGATTTAAATAAAATGAAAAGATAATGAAAAATCTAAGACATACACTTGTAAAAAACCTATTGGATGTGTGGATTTAAAACCCTTATCACCTTATCATAGAAATATATAATTTTGGGACCTTTAATATCAGAAAATAATTTTATATGAACGTAAAATTTTATAACATTCCAAGAGTGCCCCTCCTCCCTCTTATAAAAGGCCCCCACCTCTACCCCCTTACCCACACCTCTCAAACTTTTGATCGGCCAAGCTCTACTTCTTTTATCTCTCCACATCCCTCTCCCCAACCTAGTAGCATTACCATAGGAATAAATCTCTTCAAGAAACCCATTTGGTTCAACCCAAAAGGAGTAACCTGATTTAAATGTAATGTCTTCACTTGTGTTCTTTTGTTTTATATTGCTTCTCCAACCCCCTAAACTGTTTAGATTCATTTATTTTGTAACAACAAAAGTATATACAATATATTAGGATGTCTTTATGATAATTATTAGATATACAGTTACACACACCTCCATCTAATGGTTAAAGAACATACTGTTTCTGTGGTTGGTGAATTTCTGCCTCACGAAATGATGATTGTTCAATCTTATTTTAACACCTTTAATGGTGGCCATTATGATGCCACTATATTTATATATGATATATATTATGTTTATGTTTTCCATATTATTCTGTATTTTTAATTTATGGCATACCATTATGGTTTCCATTATGGGTAAATGTGATATCTTCATTTTTGGAAGTGCGGACTATCGCCCCCACAAAGTGATTTGATTCGTTAATGCCATATGTGGGACGTATAAAGGATGGAGTTAATGATATTATATATGATATTATACTGTATTTATAATATACTTTTATATAATTATGATTTCACTCCATTAAATACGAAATAGAAATGAAAGTAGCGTTCATGCGTACGTACGGCTTACCGTCTCCATGAACGATGCATTTCATTTCTTACCTCTAAATGTTATGTACTATTATAAATACATGTATATGATGGATATATATGTTAAATATGATATCCAAATCATGAATATAATTATGGATATAATGAATCTTTGACCACGTGAACAACATGTAATTGTAAGAAGTCCATTTTTTGACTTAATTACCAAATATTGACAAAACGAACATTATTAACATAAATGATTACATAATGTTTATAACATGGAAATAAGTGATATAAAAGGAATAATAAGCATTAGAAAGCTTCTTATGCAAGTAGAAATTAACACTAGTTTATTATTCAGGAGATTAAAGAGCAATCGAGTCACGTCGGACACGAGGTAAGGCAATTCGTCTCAATCTCCTTTTATTGAGCCATACTTTGTTTTATAAACAACTTACTTTTATACGGTGTATAAACCCCTTTGAATTTTAATTTTATTCAAAAGGAATAATTTTACATGAAGAGTTTTACTAAATGAGAAAAATGAATGTTTTTTTTCGTATGTCTGCGGCGACAACGACTTCTCCGTCACCGTGACCATTATTTGAGTTTCAGCTTCCTCTACAAGCCATAATTTTTTTTAAAATGGAAAATAAATACCATGTTTTAACATTATTTTATTTTTGTATTGAAAATGGTATTATTATATCAATGTGTTGTAATGTATTTGTTATGTCAATATATTCAAGTGATATATTGTGGTCGAAATGTGGAAATGTTTTCTTTCCATTATATTTGTTTTATGTCTTATGATTTTATAATGGTACTTGGAAATTTCACTGGTGGTTACGTGATAAACCATATGACGGGTGGTGTCGTGAATACCGGAACGAGTGGTTACGTTATAACCTCCAATGCATTGGGTATGGATGTCAGCTGTATGGATATTCCATGTAGTGATATGTGTGGAAGTCGACCGTATGGTAATTCCATTTAAGTATATTAATGTCCCAAGTTACCATTATATATTATGTGTTCTTTATATAGGTTTTATGGTAATATTTTGGTTAAAAAAGGGTAAGTAATGATATTTTATTCAATGGTGAGTATTTACTACTTCATTAAGGTGAAAATTGTTACTTTGATAAAGTATTCATGGTTTACTTGTTGTTTTGAAAAACTAACAGTTTTCATTATTTGTGTATCCTTTACTGGGATTTTTATGCTCATCCAATGTTTTTGAAATGTTTTCCATAGGACATAAAGATGAATAGGGTCGAGGATGGGATCAAGGAAAGACATTCTATCTAAAACATGAGACTAGACATGTTTATTTTTAGGAGTTTTTATTTTATGATAACATAGTAGAAGTGTCTACTTTGATATCTTTTGAGATGTAATAGTTATGTCCTAATTCTCTAAAACACTAAACCTAAAAAAGATCCTCAATGTGAATTATTCATTTAATTAAATAATAAGTGAGGTTTAAGGAGGAGGCCTTATAATTTCGGCACCATCTCACCATTTGGATGTGTCTTTACCAATTTCAACCTAATCTCTTACTCTAAAAAATGAAGGATTATTTGTTATTCCTCAATCAATAAATGATCATAAGATACATATGTATAATTATAAGTCTTTCCACCTGTATCTAGTTATCATCACAATAAAAATGCTAGAATATGTAATCCAATATGCATAAATCATCATATGTAAAAATACCACATTAATCACTAAAACATCATCCGATGTGAACATAAACCATTCCAAAAACGTTCATACTTTTAACAATTATATAAGATATAAATACAAAACACTATAAAGAACAACACCATATAAGCTTAATGATGATGCCCCATATAACATATATTATCTCTTGGTTTTAACATTCCAAATATGTGAATACCATTATCAAATATTCTATGTAAACCTGATAATAACGCCAATATTAATAAAACCATATTGAAAGCATGAATTATGTCATATTCTATGGATTATTGGATATATTCCATAAATCAAAAATCTTTTAAACTTCAACCACGATAATCTAGACCACTTTTTCCACAAATCCTTAATAAGTTCTATGGTAATCAGTACTGTCCAATGTACTTATTCGTATCCAACATATCATTATACAAACATCATTATCTAAACATCAGTATAATATTACGGGTTATATTTACCTAAATCATCTGTTTTCTATAAATATCAACTTTCTATTAAATCAATTTTCTAGTCCCTTCGAAACAGTCAACATATTCTTGTAAATACATAGAGAAATAAATAGACAATAAAATTCCTTATATATATATATATATCACAAATAAAAATAAATGATTCTAAATACATAAACACATAGATTACCTTATCATTAACCCAATAACATGTATTCCTCATCCTATTAATTAATACATCTTTATATTAACATTTCACTTGTAGTTACTTCATTATCAAAAATAAAACCAATATTCATACCGCTATTTTGATTCTCATTATGATCTTTCCACATAGGAATTCAATTTTCATAATTCCCACTAATTCTACATTTAATGAATTTAACTATCGATGTTGTCTTAGGGAAGCCATTATTCCCATCCATTGTGTTAACTCAACTATTCATTTTATATTAACGATTACTTTCTTTGTGTCATTCATTTCTATAGTAAAAAAAATCTTCTAGTTCCACTAACATATTCACTTGGGTTCTTCTTCCCACAATCATGAAATATAAGAAACTGAATCTCCTTTCCTCGGATGTATCCATTACACTAATTCTATGTGATCACTTTCTATCTCTTCTGTAGCGAGTCCAAGAGTTCATTAAGGTATACTTTGTTATTCATGATTTTTGAAAACGCATTTGGCATGACAAAAACTTAATTTACTCTAGTCATCATAACATTTGATAGCATATTAGAAACTTGTTCATAAAATTCAATGGAAACTATTATCTTCCTCTCCGTCCATTGACTAAAACTTGAAATAATATTGTGAGAAACATTTATCATAGCATAAAATCACATAACCCATAAAAAATATCTTATATGATGTCTAAATTATGAAACCTTATTCAATCTATGAAACCATAGGATTACCCTTAGATAACTCTTTAGAGATAGCCTCAGAAATATCCCTGGGGGTATCACTAAATTATTCTCATCCTTGATTAAAAATGATTAATAATCATTTAAATATAAGTAAAACTATAGTGACACAAGATGAACATACATGGATATTACATCAATTATCATTAATATTCAAAAAATCGCAAAAATTATATTCTTGAGGGTCATTATAGTTTACTGTTTTTGGAAACATAGAACACATTATACTAATATGGTGAAAAATCTTCAACATATCCCATAAAGATATTCCCCTTTATTACTTAAATTTAAAACCATTATTCATAACTTGTGGAAATGATTCCTAAGAAAGGGTGCACTCAGAATCATAGTATGGGTAAAAAGGGTGGTACGTAAGAATAACATGAGAATAATGGTTCTAATACATGGTAATAACATTTTGGGATCAAACCATGAATCTCAAATATCAAATACATGGGTAATTGAATAATTATTGGTAGTTCATAAAACATGATTTATAATGGAATCAAGAGAAAAATCCATGAATATGTAAAAGAAGAATAAGTCATGAAATTGATGAATACAAATAAGAAATTAAAATTATTTTGATATTGGTTAGGGCTTAATAAAATGTCTATATTAGTTTATTGGGTTCACTCCCCTAACCATCTTGGTAAAAATTGTTCACTTCCATGACCATGTTATTAGTCAACGTTCACTCCCAAGACCGTCTTAGCAGAGAAAGCCCTTTACTAAACTAATTACACTCCCCATTATATCCATGTCTACATAATTTGATGTCAATATTTACAAAATTTATTAGAGGGAGATATAGGTCCCACCCATCTCATAATGATATCATACACACATTTTCAAAAAGATCATAAACAATCACATCATAATCCATGAAATGATATGGGTATCATAAACATGCCATCATATCATTACATATGGAAAAGAGACAAGTTTCATAATAATTACATCAAATCATAAAAAATAATAATAATTATATTTCATAATTATGTTACCCATGAAATATAAATGGGACTTACAAACATATAACACATGAAAGAGAAATTGTTTTCATAAAAATCTATCTTTCAAAATTTAAACCATATTGGGAAATAATATGAATGGAAACCTTAGATAATATTATCAAAAATGTATGATTAGAACCAATGGATATTATCTTAGATGAAAAATATTTTTAAAAAATATTTATTGTAACATTTCTTGATGAAAATAACAATTCATCGTTACTAAAAGTATTTTAAAACAGAAGGTTTTTTTGTAAAACCTATTAATTTAAAATATCATTGTTAAAAATTCAAGGAATATTTGAAAACCATAAAACATTTTTAAAATATTTTTTACTTGAAAATGTTCTTTAAATTTTCATATAAAAAAATATTTTTGAAAAAATTGTTTTTGAATTGAACAGATCTCATACCGGAGAGATTAATAATGCAATATTTTCATAAAAACACAGTATTAATTATCTTATGTACCAAACAGTGAAAAAGGGTACCAAAACATGAATATATCATAAATAAACATTGGATAAGAAAATTCAGTAATTTTATTTAGATATAGATAACAATATTTCCTCAATGGAATCATAATTATAAACTATCGCGATAAACGATGACATTGTAGCAATAAACTATTATAACATTGGTAATATAAAATCATAATCTCATGAGAAAATATGATTTAATGAATCATAAAATATGAGGTTGGAATTATATTCATGATAAAACATGTGAAATTTTATTATACACACCTCATAAAATAATGTCGGTTCATAACATAATATGTGTATCAAAGAAGTATAATTTTGGAAAAAAATATCTTACATTTTTGTAACCTTTGAACCGTAAACTCCATAAAATAGAGATCATAAAATGGATATTTAAATACCATTAAATATATGAATAACAATAATATAATTAACTAATTTTAATTATATAAACTACAATAAAAAAACTAATGTTGAATAAGGCATAAGTCTCACAAAAAATAATGTGAAACTAGAAATCCCCTTACCTTATTTGTTAACTCTCATCACACTCAATCAAAACTGTTGTATAATAAATATAATTTTTGTTTACATATATAATGGAACTATATTAATATATATAATTCAATATATTAATTTATTGGGACATTATATTACCCATTTATTAAAAATTATATGTTAATGTAACATTTTAAAGGGGAGGAGTAGTGACATTCTTATAAATATAAAAGGTAAGGACTATTAAAAGGCGTACATTAAAACATTTCCCTAACATAATAGTTTATTATTTTAGGAAATAGAAAATATGTTCAAAATATGGCCATTCAATGGATTTTGGGGATGTTTATAGGTTATTTCCGTTATAAGTAAAATTTTGACAATTAAGTATACTCTTTTTACCAGAATCCTATATATTAATTTTAATTAATTTCAGTAATTATTTACATATAAAATTATTTGAATCTTATTTTAAAATAAAAATTATTCTGATTAAAAATATGGAATAATTTTTTTCAAATTATAATTACATAAGTGGAAGAAATTAATTTATTATTTATCCTGCATGCTGGATGACACAATATGATCTTAAACTGAAAAAACTAAAATGTTAAAAAAATTCAAATGATTTTTTTATTTTAAATTGATTATAATGAACTAAATTATTTTAATATATTTATAAATTATTTAATTATAATTTAAAACTGATATAAAATACAATTTAACATTATAATTAAATTAGATAAAAGAACAGTTTTCAATTTAAAGTCGGTGTCTTTTCACAATTTATCAAAAAAAGACTCATCGCAGAAAATACAAAAAAAATACCTAAAGTAAATTATGATATTATACATTAAAAAATTTAGTTTATTTTCAAAATATTTTTTTTGAAATGCAACAAATTATTTAAAAAATAATTGCACCGTTAAAAATGGTGGAATTACATTTTAGATGGAATATATATATATATATATATATTGAAAAGGATTAGGGTTAAAAACCCTTTATCGAACACTAATACAGAGAAACCCATTTAGAAACTACAAAAAGGGAAACACCATTTAAAGAATATAATGAAGAAAAATTAAAATAATTAGTACAAGAAGGCCCTAACATATTCCTAAATGCCCAATAAGCAATGTACCACAGGACAAGTTACTTTCTGAAGATTCATCATCAACCCAGTCAGTGATTGCAAAAGTGACTCAATTAAAATATGATTCATCTCCCCCTTCCAAAAATTATGTCATGAAAAAAAATATATGTAAAAGTACTCTTCCAACCCACACAAACATATAATAGAAGGTCTAGTTGGTGGGTGCCTACACACCCACATCTCTATAGAGACGTATACCCGACGGTACATGAGAGACAATTACTACACCATCTACCTGATGTGTCACATGATCAGACTGAAACCACCAGGAAAAACAATGATCTAATACCCATAACCCTAAAAAATAATGGTAGATGACTGAATGATGTGTGTCAGCACAACTATCCCTCTTTTGAAGCCTCTCACTTGACAATACACGCATAGAGAATAATTTACCTTCAAATGCAACAAGACAAATAACTAGAACTCACCCTAACATCTACACCCCCTCAAAAAAGTATTCTTAGACAAAAAACACCAAAAGATTCCGAATAACTGATATGATTATCCTTTAGAGAAACCATTGACCAGAAGACAGGAGATGGATCAACAGTCATTGATAAAAATTCCAACTACGTCCATCACTGACCACATACAAAACATCTATATCCTTCTAAAAAAAGCCGACAACTGATCCAACCAATACCAGCATACCAGAAGAAGACCTACTGTAGACCATAAGAACACCTAATTCAGACTAGCCTCCAATACAAATTTTCATTCATCTAATTTGATACCCATCAAATAGCCAAACTAAGAAACCATTCAATCACCCATCCAACTAAAGTGGCACACTGAAAACCACCATTAAATCTATCATGCAATGTACTGGTCTTCATATACAACCACATGAAAGAACAAAACTAGTTCCAGACTCCAGTTTCACTATTTTATATGGACACATAGTGAACATAATCTAAATTCAGTGTTTCCAGAAATAAAAAAATGTAAATGATTAAATTAATTCAAAAAAATTATAAAATATATAAGTGTGTTATATTACCTCAACCATATACTTCTATGCTGATCCCATGTCTCGTCCTATACAACTGATTTCTATAACTACATTTATACCAGAGTGGATAACATCTCATGACATATATTCTCACTCAAATAAGTAATATAAAAAATTCATTAATTAACTAATATGTCATTTCATACCTCAAAAGCATTTATGTTTATTATATTTGTTGCATTGGGATGTTTATATTAAGATATAAGTTAGAAAATTATTCTTTCACATCATGAAAACTACAATGAATTGCTATTTGGTATGACACTATTCTAATACTCTAAAAAAACTCAACATTCTCTACATTTCTATGGGTTATATCTACTCAAACTAGTAAGATTTTTTTTGAAATAGGGTGATAGACATAATAAAACTAATAGCCTATCTGAAATTATAGAGGAAAACACATCTAGTTTGAATAAGAATTCTAATGGTCCATACAACATCTGATCTATTTCAATTGAATCAAATATGCTCCAAAAACAATTGAATAACACTCAACCAAAAAAAAATGTTCCCCTAACTCTATCCATCATAAAAGGGATAAATAGTTTCTTCCAAAGAAGTATTTAAATTGATTTGTATGAATTATTGAATAATTAATATTGTAATAGTTGATCTTATATAAGGGGTTATGATTCTTCTATGAATAACCAAAATATTTGAAATATTCCCACAACAAATTCTATATAATGTAGAGAGAAATTTCAAGCATCCCATTAGTTTATGGATAGTATGTTTTTCTTATATAAACATGAGTATCAAGACCTTCAATAGAACGTCCTGTCATTTTGATATAAAATAGGTGGCATAATCTAAAACGGTAGACATTAGCATACAATTAAAATATATTATTTCTCTATGATCCTAACCATTTCTCGAGTCATCTCAGTCTTTTTAAGGTACCATTTTTATCTATCATGACAAAATTTCATTTAGTTTATAGCATGGGGTGTTTTTTGGGTGAAAATATGAGAAAAATAGAAGAAATAAGGATGTACACGGTTGGCATGCCGATTTTTTCTTAAATGTGTTACCCTTCCCAACAAACAGTGGAACCCTATATAAAGGGGACTCTACTAGTAGGGGAATGGTTTATAAAACTGTGTTCCCTATTTGGAGTAAGTGTGCACACCAATAAATGAGGCATAGATTTTAGGTGCACAGTTAAGGGAAATTGTGCGCCCCTTCCCATCATACTAGGTGTGAGAATTTAATAAACATGTGAATTAGTTTTAATTATTCACAAACCCCCTTTTTAACTCCAATTGGACCCCCATTCTACCCAAGTCCCTATATAATGAGTTTGGATCCCACTAAATGATTTATAAGCCTTCTCGACCTCCATTTTTTGTGATTTTAAGCCCCGATCAAAGATTTACAACCCTCCTCGTAAGTGAATTCTATCACGGTTCCTTTATTATTCTTCTCCCATTCCCCTCATGTTCATTAAGAAAATTATTCCTCTATTTTGGTTAGATATAAATCTATTTGGTAAGATCTAGGTATGTGATTTTTGATCTAGTTATAGATTTAAGAGGTATTTATTTATTTAATATTGATTTAGGGTTTTAAATCTAGATCTAGTTCTACGTTATTGTGCCACTCAATTTTAGGGATCTCCATTTGGAGATATTTCATAAAAATATAGAGGTAGGGTGTTTAATATCAAAATCCCATATCCATGATTTCTATTAATTTCTTTAAAATTTTATAATTTCTATGTTTTTCTTGAAATTGAATTTCCCAGTAGAATTATTTAATTTAGTGAATTAGGAAATTCTGAAATTGTTAATTTGTGGGTTTTGCTGATAATTAATTGTGGAATTAAGCAGGTGATATTAATTATGTGAAATTGATAATTAGGAGTATAATAATGTTGATTTTCTTATTAGAGATAATTAATTGTAGAATTAATCATAGAATTAGAGTTGTTAAGTTTGATTAATTAATTGAAAAATTGGTTAATGGGAATGAAATAATTATCTAATTGGGTGAATTAATTAAGGTAATTGATTTGGTAATGTAATAATTGAATTAGTAATGATGTTGGTTCAATTAATTAATTTTATTAATATGATTAGTTAATTGATAAATTAAGTAAGGGAACTGTTATATTTAACTAGTTGTTTAATTATATGTGAGAAGTATGAATGGTAACATGGTCATTCAAGTATGTGCTATATAATGTTATCATGTCCATTCTAATGTGTGAAGTAAGAATGGTAATTTATGAAGTAAGGATGGTAACATGGACATTCAAACAGGATTTTTAAGAATTTTTGGATAGAAATCCCTTAAGGTAACATTGCAGTATTTTTCGGTTGATTGTGTTTGTTGAAAAATCAGGTTTCCATGGAGAATTGTCGAGTTCCCGACAATTTGTTGACAATCCATGTTGACAAAGAACAATGAAAAAGGAATGGATGATCTGGAGGCGGTACAAAATAGCAGTACAAGTTGGCGCCGTTTCCAAGTGTTTGCCAAATTTTTGGGGTCCAAAATTTGGAGGTTGGTGAGCATCGCGAAAAGAGTATATTCTTGAAGATCATATTTTTACATGGCAAAGGCATGAGTTTTGTGAAGACGTGGATTGGATTTCCCGAAGACCAGAAAAATGGAGGCAGTGATGCTCCACGATTATGACGAGCTTCATGAATGGAAGTGTTGAAAGGAAACGTGAGGGACCTTCGCGGCGGCGGCTCAAAGTAATTGACGGGATGCTCTGCGATTACGACGAGCTCCGCGATCGGAAAATTTCCATGGTGCTTCACGATTTTGAGAGATTTCTGGCAGAAACATCGGAGCTTCGCGATTGGCAATGACGTGGAGCTGACTACGCACCGAACGGTCAAGGGTCGGTGGAATCGCCTATAAATACAGGTTGACCCCCTCGAGAGAAGTAGAGAGAATTTTCAGAGAAAATACTTTGCTCTCGGTTCACGAAGGAAGTTTGCGAAGTCAGTGTGCTTCACGAAAGAGGAGCTTCGCGACAGCTATTCTAGCTTCGTGAAAGTCATGTGCTCTGTGTTGGCTCAGTGAGCTTCGCGAGGGAAGTCTCTTTGAGAAGACTTGAGCTCCGCGATGACCTTAGCATTGCAAAGTCTTGATCATTGTGATGGTCTGAGCTCTGCGAAATTGTGAGCTTCACGAAAAGGAAGGTGAGTCGCGAAGGCTTGTTTGAGCTTCGCGAAATTGGGAGCCTCACGAAGTAGGGTGATTTGAAAAGATATTTCCAAAGGAATTTCCCAGTGTTTAAGAGGAAAAGGTGTATTCATCAGTGTATGAAAGTTAGACTTTATCAGAGCATCTATCTACAGTTGATTATGTGTTCTTTCATGCAAATTAAGAGACCTACAGGTCTATAAACTATGAGTGGATCCCTTCCTAGTGCAGTGAGCAATAGAAGAGGAAGTATGTGATCCTCTCCACTGACAGTGAGCCAGAGAGAGAGAGAAACATGGAGTGACCATTGGGAAAGCGGTGAGCTAACCCTAAACCTTGTAAAGGCAGTGATCCTGGGATAGAGTGACTCTTCCCGAATCCTTGTATCCATATCTAGTGAAGATTAGTGGAATTTGTTACAACCAGAAACTTGTCGGCGTATGCTCATGGACATAGCCCAGTGAGGGTGAACCAAGTAAAAATCTCTGAGTCTACCTTCTTAATTCCTTGAATTGCATTCAAATAATCACCATCAGATAAAAGAGTAAGTGATCATAATAAACACACAAGTTCAAACAAAGTGACCCTTGTAATAAAGAGGTCATGATCCAGCAGGGCAGGAATAATTTTGAAAAAATAATATCCATACCCTGATTCACCCCCCTCTCAGTGTATATATGCCCCTATTGGCCCTAACAAGAATGGTAACGTGGTCATTCTAGTGTTTGAAATATGAAGGGTAACATGTTCATTCATTCATGAGTTAAATAATGGTGACATAGTCGTTCTATTGTGAGAAATATGAATGGTAACATGGTTATTCAAGTATGAATTAAAAAATTGTAATAATGTAATTATGTGACATGATATCCTACAAGAATACATTAGGCTCCGCTTCTATCCTCCATTCGCGAAAGAACCCTAACATCAATCTGGCGCTCGGCTCCTCTCGCGAAATCCTCCATACGAACAGGTAAAAATCCATCTTTATCATCTCAAATCTAGTATTTTATTCTTTATACACATATTCTTCCATGTTTTTTTGTTATTGATCTAATATTTTAGTTTTAAGTTTTGATTTTGATTTGATTTCACCCAGAAAAATAGGTAAATGAACGAATATTTCGTTAATTAATTAGCTTCCCATGGAATATCATTTGTGTTACAATGTCCATGATAAATAATGGGGTAATGTAATAAATTACCTTGAATAAATTGTGGATGTTCAGGTATGTTGCTTCTAGGAGATATTTTTTGTTGTGTTTCATTGTATGTTGTAGGTCATTGTATGTTGATTGAGATGACTAGTTGGGCTTTGTGATATGTGGGGTTGAAATGTGATGGTTTGTGGGCATGGATGTGACATGTGAAGTAGTGTGATTGTGATGATGTGTGGTGGTGTTGTGCCGTGTGGAGGTGTTGTGTGACGAGGTTGTGGTGTATGATGTAGTGAGGTGGTTTTGGTTGTGTGGTGGTTTGTGATGTACAATATTTTTTTTTGTGATATGTGGTTGATTTGGTTTGATGGATGGCCGATGTAACATGGTGATGATTGTTATTGTTAGATGGTGAGTTTTTGTGCGGTGGTTTTATTAATTTCCTGGTTATCTATGTAAGAAATTATGTTGTTAAAACAAAAAAACAAGATAGTAAATAAATGAGATGGAATAGAAATGGATGTGTGGTAAATGGATTTAATTAATTTAACATTAAATGAATAGACAATGTAAGTGTGAATGATGTGGCTTATAAATGAAAGTGGGAATGCTATGTGTCTTGTGTGGTGGTGGTGTGGTGTGTTTCATATAGTGGTGAAAGTGGTTGTGATGGTTTATGTGTTTTATGGTAGTAGTGAAGTGTCTGATTATGTAGTTAATGTGAACCCATAGGTTTGGTATTTTGTGCTATCTATATATCATGTATTTTATGTTATTTCTACACATTCCCAACCAGAGTTGGAGAAACTTACCAACGATCATAGGTTTCCAAATATGGGTATTTTTTATAATATCTAGGATGGTGGTTATATGGTTGGATAGATACCATGTCTTCCCTAATCTTCATTCATAAGTGATTGTCCATGTGTTTTTAGGAAAAATCCGATGTGATTGTCCATGTGTCTTCAGGTGAGATGTACAATAATTTCCTAAGTGTTTTCAGGTGAGGTGCGATGTGATAAGGCTATAATAAGATGTGTCCTGTGGTTGGGGTCATGTAGGGTAGGAGGATGGCACAAGGATGATGTTATTCACGTTCATGACGCCCTACTAATATGGTTATGGTATGAGGCATGTTGTGATGTGATAACAGATTATGTTCTTGTTGGGTTTACATTTTTTGAATAACACATTAGTATGTTTTTTTTCACATGTGTAGTTGATACATTGATTATTTTCTTCCTGAATCATTTACTTAAATGTATTTTCTATTAAAGTTCAATCTTATTGAATTGTTTATGAAAAAATGACTTATATAAATTCTTTTTACATAATGGACATAAGTTGGATGTATGAATCCGATTGGATATCAAGCGATTTTCAAAACAATTTGGAGAGCTTTATAGACTTTGCATTTGACAATGCTTCAGATAGTGGTCGCATACACTGCCCATGTTCAAATTGTGTTGGTAGACCTTGGTTGAGCCGTGAAGAAGTCAGCTACCACGTAACCAAAAATTGTTTTCAAGAAAACTAATTTCTGTGGTATCACAGTGGTGAGAAAATAAAATCTCAAATTGGTGATGATTGAAATGAAAGGAATGGAATGGAGAATTTGTTAGATGACCAGTTTCCATTTATTTTTCATCATGAAAAAGAAAGGATTTAGACTCAAGAATACTTCGATATGAGGACAACTGATGCATCTAGTGAAAGTTATGATATTGATGGGGTGAAAAAATTGAACGATGTTACCATGACTCCGATATATCTACAATACGATAAAATTAAAAAGCTGGAATTTTTAAACCGATTGTTTCATGGGAAAACTATGTATGAGATTTCTAACACAGTAATCGATTACATTCTTACCCTCTTGAAGGATTTACTTCCAGATGATGCAGATATTCCCTCAAACCACTATATGGAATAGAAGTTAGTTGAGAAACTTAGATTTTCAAGAAACAAAAATCATGATTGCCTGAAAGATTTCAATTTATTTTGGGAGGAAACCGCTGAACAAAATGATTGTATAAAATGTGGCACATCCCGTTGGAAATCAAAATATGATGGAACACCATCCCGCGTTCCACAGAAAGTAATGTTGCACTTTCCATTGATCCCCAGACTCCAGAATATTTTTATGTCCATTGACATATCAATAAAAATGAGATGGCATGATACCAAGAGAAAGAAGACTAATGATGAGTTTGTTTATCCTACAGATGGATTTTCATGGCAGAGATTTGATGCTCGACATCCTGATTTTGTAGCTGACGTGTGTAATGTGAGGCTGGGTCTTTAATGCAACGGTTTTAATCCGTTTGGGTAGATGGTTACTTAGCACAACAGATGGCCAGTTTTTATACACTTTTATAGTCTTCCCCCATGGTTGTGTATGAAAAAACCTTTCACTTTCATGATTATACTCCTATCTGGTCCTTCTGATCCCGACATTGATATTGATGTATACATGCAACCTTTAATAAAAGAGTTGAAACTTCATTGGGATGTGGGTGTGTGCACATATGATGCACGTTCTAAATACATATTTTAGATGCGTTATGCGCTTATGTGGACAATCAATGATTTTTTGGCTTATGCAGTGATGAATGGATAGAGCACGAATGGAAAACTGTCATGTCTAGTTTTTATGAAGAATACACGATCCAAAATACTGAGACATCATTGTAGTTTAAGTTTTATGGGACATCGACGATTCTTGCCAAAGGATCATCTAGATAGAACGAATCGTCGAAAATTTGATAATAACATAGAGACCGACGAAACCTCTTACAATTGGAGGAAGAGTAGTATCTTTTGTGATAGGCCTTACTGGTCAACCAATTTGTTACGTGATTGCTTAGACATAATTTATATTGAAAAGAATATATGTGAAATGTTGCTTTCGGTTCTTCTAAATGTCAAGGGGAAGACAAAAGATGATTTATGATCTCGGTGTGACTTGGTGGATTGGGGCATCAGACCAGAATTGCATCATGTGCGTATCAGTGAAAATAAATGGAAACATCCATGTGCTTCTTATGTGATGACACCTACAGAAAAAAACAATTTCTGGAAGTATTAGAGACTATTAGAGTTTTTGATGGCTATTCAAGAAACATATCTAAACGTGTCAACAGAAGAGATTTAAAGTTAAAATCTTTGAAGACTCATGATTATCATGTTCTACTAAATGAGTTTCTTCCATTAGCAATCTGTCATAATTTGTCTAATAATGTAAGTGTGGCTGTTATTTGGTTGTTCCATTTGTTTAGAGATCTTTGTGCTAAGATGTTTTCCAAGTCATTCTTGCAAAAAATGTTGACGGATGCCCCATTAATTATGTGTGAGTTGGAGAAAATATTCCATCCATCTTTTTTCACATGCATGCTGCATCTGCATGTGTATATTCCCACTAAAATACTTCTCGGAGGACCTATTTCTTTTTGTTGGATGTATTCAACTGAAAGAAATATGTTCACATTAAAGTTTTATGTCCGAAATAGAAATCATCCCGAAGGTTCTATTGTGAACGATTACTTGGGTCAAGATTGTATGGATTTATTCTCGATGTATTTGCCTGATCTTACTACAAGATTGAACAGACCAATGAGAAATGAAGAAGAACAGTATGAGCAAATTAAACCTAGTTTTCCATCATATCCTCAAACATGATGAATTCTTGGATCATATACATTGAATACATTAATCCATGAAGAGCGGGAGGTGGCACATCACACATTTTTTATCAAATGTGATTTTTTCTATGACCATATCAGGTAACTAAATTTATTTTGTATATCTTACATATATATATATGTTAAAATATTCATATTTTTATCTATAGGGAACATAAAACAATGATAAATCGGAAGCATCGTTCTTTATCTTTGAGAAGTAGAGAGACTTTTCATAGCAAAGAGTTTTCTGCATGGTTAAAATTTAAGGTAAAAATATTACTATTTAAATTAATTATTTCAATATTAAAGTATGTTTAATAGTCATTTATATTGCAGGTATTGAGTTTTTCTGCTTACTCTATCTTTGAGGAAATAAGAGCTTTGTCTTTTGGTCCTAATACGGTGGTTCGTGACTGTTAATCAATTGTTATCAATGGGTACAAATTTATTGTCACTGAACAAGCAAAGAACATTAGAACACAACATGATGGTGTTATGGTTACTGCCACAACACATTGTTATGCCAGTGCATCAAATAATAGACCATGATTTGTAAATGTGGGTTATTATGGAGTCGTTGATAAAATAATAACATTGTATTATTACTCTCATGGAAGAGTCACAATGATGAAATTCCATTGGTTTGATTTGATTACGAGTCATGACACATTTATTGATGATTGTGGATTTCGAGTAATTAATAGGACTCGAACACCTGCTACCGAAGAACCATATTTGTTGGCATCAATGGCTAAAGAATATTTTTATGCCAAAGACCAACTCTGACCTGAATTTGGTGTCATAGTTGAAGTCATTCCAAGACATATTTTTGATGATGGTGATGATGGAATTGACACTGTCCCTATTGCCATTGGAACCAATCCATTTATTTCTTTTGATGACTCCAATAGCTCAATTTTCAATGTTTATTGTGAACCTGAAATTGTGGTTAAAAATATATATAATAATTCATCCATGTTCCCAATTCTTTTGGTTTACCTAGAGTTGGGTTGTTAAGGTTGGTAATATTCAAATTTATTTAGTATTTATCACAAATATGTTTTAGCTGACTTGACCGTTATGTGAATTTTCAATGTTTATTGGTTGCTGTTTTATTTGAATTGCATTTTCTAATTTGGAATTGAACTATATTCAATCCTAGTCAAACAATATTTATAACTTGGTGAACATTACAACTTGTATGATTTATTATATTCATTCAAGATCTTATAAAACAATTGATAGCTAAATTACCAATTAATACCCTGATTCCCACACATATTTAGTTTTTTTTGTTTACACAGTAGTTTCATTTTTCTAATTAATTACATATTTGTTTTCAAACGCATGAAATGCAGCCAATTGAAGAGAGACAAAGGAAAACAATGATGGAGAACAACCGTTGGATGTCAGAGATGGGTGTTCCACCATTAGTGCCTACAGTGAGTACTTTATTTCAAATATATATATATTTAAAGAATATAAAATGTCTTGTGATTAATTTTTTTGTAAACATTTTAGTGGGATTCACCTATACGTCAATAGTTATTTGACGAGGATCCTAGTACTAGTCCTAGTACTCAGGCTGGTGGTACGAGGAGGGTTTGTACCAGAGGTGGATGAATACCTAAGCGTGCCCGACTAGACCCTGCCCCTTTCACTGACATGTCATCCTTCCCACATTCTGACCCCGGTGTGTCATTAGGGACACACAGGATATTTAGGCCTCCCATGTTTTCACTACCTTCTGCATCTTCTGCCCCATCAATTTCATATCCCATGATGATTCCCACTCCCCAGTCAGAATCCGGTCATACTGTTGTCCAATATTCTTTTCCTTCTACTTCTGTCTCTCCGATCTTCTATATTCCATCGTCATCGACTCCTGTTCCACCATAGGGTGTTCCATCAGTTTCTGTGGATCCGGCGTTGCTCAGCGATCAGACTGGTGCATGTATATTTATAAATCCCTAACAAATTTTTATAGAAACATTTATTTTAATTATAACATGTTTTGATAAAATATTTTTTTTCTTTCATGACAGATACATCTACTGACAAAAGGTGGGGGCGGGGGCGTACAAGCATGCGTTCGGTGTTGAACCGCCGCACACTAGTTATGGTGGATTATAATGAAGACAACCAAATGGTTGAGAAATCAGGGCATCAATGTCGGAGTTTTTTGGTGACGCTTGACAATTACTCTGACATCATTCCCGTTAGCCCGCTGTCATGGAGACATTTTCCACATGGGGTCAAAGATAGAGCTTGGGCAGCAATATGGGTAAAAAAATCTGTTTTATTTAATGCCATGAATTATTTTTGTATTTATATGAATTAATATTTTGATGTCAGCTACGATTTAATTTTCCCAATGGTGAGGGTGCTCGATCAGAACATCTAAAGGATTTCTAAGATATTTGGAGAGACTACAGTCATTAGTTTTATATTGGATGCCGTGCTAGAGTTGTCATTATGTTATAGGTGGTACCAGTCATGGATGATTGTCCTATAGAGCAGTATCGTAAGATGATTACTCATTGGATGAGTACCCAGTTTAATGTATGAATTACATTTGAATTATTTAAATAATAACATTCTTATTTTTCATTAATATTATCCTTTTCATTATCGAATTTTATTTAGGAATCATCTTCAAAAAATAAAAAAAAACCTTGATACAAAAAAATACCTCCACACACTAGGACGTATTATGATGCCAGATCATGAGAGGAAGTAGGTATGATAATTTTTTATAAGTTTTATTTATGACTTAAATTTTCTTTTCTTTTCTCAATTATTTATTCATTTGCTAAAGTTTTCATATAACTTTAGTTTTCAGTGTCATTGTAGAGGCAAATACAGAATATTGAAGGACGTGTGGTTCGAGAAAAACTATTTTACTCGACTAGACGGAAAAAGGATGGAAGTGTCATCAATGAAGCGACTCAGAAGAAGATTGTAAGTTTTAATCTGTTGATTTTATATTTTAATATCTATTTTGTTACTTAATATTATATTTATATTTGAAACTGGTTTCTTTAGAGGCCCTCGATGCCCAATAACCAGACAATTTTGGGCCAACAGATCACCTACATCAGGTGTTGGGAGAGGAGAATCATGGAAAAGTACGCTGCCGACCTAGGATAGCCCCGACGAAGTATTGTCCCTCCTCAGGTACGAGCTGTAGTGCCACTGAGCTACAACAATTTAGGGCACAAGCATTACATGCTGAGAAAAGGGCCATAGAGACGTCAGAACAGTCTGCAAGGGAAAACTGTGCGTTTATGAAATTTATTGAAGTTCTACGTCCAACACTTCCGGCTGAGGCTAGCCCACCTTTTGATGTATCTATGTATTTGATACATTCTATATATACTTCACCAAGTGGCAGTTCTAGTGGTGGTCATGACGATGTACAACATGACGATGGCGATGGCGAGGAGTCTATTGTGGAAGAGGAGGGAGAGGAGGAGGGCGAGGCGGGTGGAGAGGGCAAGGAGGAAGGCGAGGGCGAGGAGGAGGGTGCTGAGGAGGGTGAGGATGGTGATGGGGATGAGGATGAGGGTGATGATGATGGTAATGATAGTGATGGTGATGTGGGACAAATTGATCCATTACATTTTTTACTAATATTACAAAGATTTGATATTTAATCTATTCTAGTTTTTGGTTTTATCTAGACTAGTAGTATATTATTAGAGTTGAGTTTTTTTGTATATTATTTTTTTTATAGATATTGTTATATTTTAGTTTTTGTGTGTTTGGTAACCCCCCCCCCCCTTTCCTAGACCCTGGAAAACCCCCACCATCCTCCATGGACCCTGGAGAGCCCCCCCCCGGAGAGCCCCCCCCCCACCATCCTCCTTGGTCCCTAGACAGCCCCCCCCCCCCCCCCGGACAGCCCCCACACCCTCCTCCCTGGACCCCGGACACCACCTCGGACAGCCCCCCCACCATCCTCCTTGGTCCCCGGACATCCCCTGGACAACCCCTGGACAGCCCCTCGAACAGCCCCTGGACAGCCCCCCGGACAGCCCCAACACCCTCCTCACTGGACCCCAAACAGCCCCCCCGAACAGCCCCCCAAAAAACCCCACGGACACCCCCCTCCTCCTTGGACACCTGACAATCCCCCCGAACACCCCCCAGATAACCCCCCACACAGCCCCCACCCTCCTCCTTAGTAAACTTTTTAACATCTATTAATTTTCTAATATTCTCATTTTAAATGTAAAATTTTCATAAATAAATTAATTTAGAGACCCATAGTCAAATAGTGTATTTTAATAATGTGAACAAACAACTAACATACCACTCTAACTGTGTATCTTTTGTTTAAAATGAACAAGATTATAAGTTAAAAGAACAATTGACATACAAAAAACCATCCAAACACATTCATATTCTATTGATAATTTATCACAACGATCGATGGGTCATATGTGACGTGTACGAGCCAACCTAGGCTAAATCAGAGGCATGGTGTGGCCAGGATCAGTCTAAGTGTCTGCCTTTTGTTTAAAATGGACAACATTTTAAGTACATATGGAAAACTGACCAAACAGATTCTGATTGTGTTGATTCTTTAGCACAACGATCCATTTGTCATATGTGACATGTATGAATCAACCTCGCCTCAATCGGAGACTAAGTGTGGTCAGCACCACTCAAAGTGTCTGTCTTTTTTTTCAATAGGACATCATTTTAAGTGAAAATCATTAACTAGCATACGGAAATCCGACCAAACACATTCAGATTGTGTTGATACTTTAGAACAATGATCCATGGGTCATATGTAATGTGTATGAGTCAACCCCCCCTCAATCCGAGGCGCAGTGTGGCCGACCCCATTCACAGTGTCTCTCTTTTGTTTAAAATGGACAGGATTATAAGTGAATAGAACAACTAAAATACGAAAAACCGACCAAACGCATTCGAAATGTGTTGATGATTTAGTAAAGCGATCCATGGGTCATATGTGATGTGTACGAGTCAACCCCACCTTAATTCGAGGCACGGTGTGGCCATGATCACTCAATGTGGATCTCTTTTAATTAAAATTGACAAAATTTTACATACATATGGAAAACTGATCAAACAGATTCTGATTATGTTGACACTTTAGCACAATGATCCAGGGGTCATATGTGACATGTATGAATCAGCCCCTCCTTAATCGGAGATGCGGTGTGGCTGGCACAACCCAATGTGTCTGTCTTTTTATTCAATAGGACATAATTTTAAGTGAAAACATCAACTAGCATACGGAAAACCGACCAAACGCATTCATATTGTGTTGGTACTTTATCACAGCGATCCATGGGTCATATGTGACGCGTACGAGTCAACTCCGCCTTAATCCGAGGTGCGGTGTGGCCGACACCATTCATAGTGTCGCTATTTTGTTTAAAATGGAAAATATTATAAGTGAAAAGAACAACTGACATATGAAAAACTGACCAAACACATTTGAAATATGTTGATGCATCAGTAAAATGATCCAAGGGTCATATGTGACATTTAAGAGGCAAATCTTCCTTACTCTGAGGCACGGTGTAGCTGGGATCACTCTAAGTGGCTCTCTTTTTTTTTTAAATGGAAAACATTTTAAGTACATATAGAAAACTGAACAAACGCATTCGGTTTTCGTTGAAACTTTAGTAGAATGATCCATGGATTGTATGTGACTTGTACGAATCAAACCCGCTTCAATCTGAGATGCGGTGTTGCCGGCACCACTCAACGTGTCTGTCTATTGTTACAAAAGGACATCATTTTAAGTGAAAACATCAACTGGCATATGGAAAACCAACCAAACGCATTTGGATTGTGTCGATAATTTATCACAACAATCCATGGGTCATATGTGACGTGTAAGAGTCAACCCCGCCTCAATCTGAAGCTTAGTGTGGCCGACACCATTCAAAGTGTATCTCTTTTGTTTAAAATGGAAAGGATTATAAGTGAAAAGAACAACTGGCATACGAAAAATCAACCAAACCCATTTTAAATGTGTTGATGCTTTAAAAAAATGATCCATGGGTCATATATGACATGTATGAGTCAACCATGCCTTAATCTGAGGCATGGTGTGGCCGGGATAACTCTAAGTGGCTCTCTATTGTTTAAAATGGACAACATTTTAAGTACATACAGAAAACTGACCAGACAGATTCTGATTGTTTTGATAATTTAGAACAATAATCCATGGGTCATATGTGACGTGTATGAATCAGCCTCACCTCAATCGAAGACGCGGTGTGGCAGGACCCACTCAAAGTGTATGTCTTTTGTTTCAATAGAACATCATTTTAAGTGAAAAACATTAACTGGCATACAGAAAACTGACCAAATGCATTCGGATTTTGTTGATACTTTATCACAACGATCCATGGGTCATTTGTGACATGTATGAGTCAACTCCGCATCAATAAGAGGTGCGGTGTGGCCGACAAAATTCACAGTGCCTCTCTTTTCTTTAAAATAGACAGGAATATAAGTGAAAAGAAAAACTGACATATGAAAAACACACCAAATGCATTTGAAATGTGTTGATTCATTAGGAAAATGATCCATGGGTAATATGTGACGTGTACGAGTCAACCCCGTCTTAATTCGAGGCACGGTGTGGCCGGGATCACTCTAAGTGTCTCTCTTTTGTTTCAAATGGACAACATTTTAAGTACATACAAGAAACAAACCAAACGGATTCTGATTTTGTTGATACTTTAGCACAACGATCCATGGGTCATTTTTGATGTGTATGAATCTACCCCACCTCAATCGGAGACACGGTGTGGCCGAAACCACTCAAAGTGTCTGTCTTTTGTTTCAATAGGACATCATTTTAAGTGAAAAACATAAACTAGAAGACGGAAAACCAACCAAACGCATTAAGATTGTGTTGATACATTATCACAGCGATCCATGGGTCATATGTGATGTGTACGAATCAACCCCGCATCAATCCGAGGTGCGGTGTGGCCGACACCATTCATAGTGTCTCTCTTTTGTTTAAAATGGACAGGATTATAAGTGAAAAGAACAACTAACATACGAAAAACCAACCAAACATATTTGAAATGTGTTTATACTTTAGGAAAATGATCCATGGATTATATGTGATGTTTATGAGTCAACCTCGCCTTAATCTGAGGCACGGTGTGGCTGGGATCACTCTAAGTGGCTCTCTTTTGTTTAAAATAGACAACGTTTTAAGTACATACGGAAAACTGACCAAACACATTCAGTTTTCATTGAAACATTAGTAGAATAATCCATGGCTCATATGTGACGTGTACGAATCAACCCCGCCTAAATCTGAGACACGGTGTGGCTGGCACCAGTCAATGTGTCTGTCTTTTGTTTCAATAGGACATCATTTTAAGTGGAAAACATAAACTGGCATACAGAAAACTGACCAAACGCTTTTGGATTGTGTCGATACATTAGAACAATGATCCATGGGTCATATGTGACTTGTATGAGTCAACCCCACTTCAATCCGAGGTGAGGTGTGGCCAACACCATTCAAAGTGTCTCTCTTTTGTTTAAAATGGTCATGATTATAAGTGAAAAGAACAACTGACATACGAAAAACTGACCAAACACATTTGAAATGTGTTGATTCTTTAGGAAAACATTCCATTGGTCATATGTGACGTGTATGAGTCAATCCATCCTTAATCCGAATCACAGTGTGGGTGGGATCACTCTATGTGACTCTCTTTTGTTTAAAATGGTCAATATTTTAAGTACATACAGAAAACTGACCAAACGGATTCTTATTGTGTTGATACATTAGCACAATGATCCATGGGTCATATGTGATGTGTATGAATCAACCCCGCCTCAATCGGAGATGCAGTGTGGCTGACACCACTCAAATTGTCTGTCTTTTGTTTCAATAGGACATCAATTTAAGTGAAAAAACAACAACTGGCCTATTGAATACTTAACAAACACATTCGGATTTTGTTGATAATTTAGCACAACGATCGATGGGTCATTTGTGACGTGTTTGAGCCAAACACGCCTTAATCTGAGGCGTGGTGTGGCCAACACAATTCATAGTGTCTCCCTTTTATTTAAAATGGACAAGATTATAAGTGAAAAGAACAACTAACATATAAAAAACTAACCAAACGCCTTAGAAATGTGTTGATGCTTTAGGAAAACGATCTATGGGTCATATGTGACATGTACGAGTCAACTCCGCCTTAATCTGAGGCACAGGTTGTCCGGAATCACTCTAAGTGGCTCTCTTTTGTTTAAAATGGAAAACATTTTATGTACATACAAAAAAACGACCACACACATTCAGTTCCTATTGAATCTTTAGGAGAAAGATCCATGGGTCATATGTGATGTGTAAAAGTCAACCTCGCCTCAATCTAAGATGCGGTGTGGATGACACAACTCAAATTTTATGTCTTTTCTTTCAAAAGGACACCATTTTAAGTGAAAAACATCAAATGGCATATGGAAAACAGACCAAATGCATTCATATTGTGTCGATACATTAGAACAACGATCCGTGGGTCATATGTGATGTGTACAAGTCAACCCCGCCTCAATCCGAGGCGCGGTGTGGCCGACACCATTCATAGTGTCTCTCTTTTATTTAAAATTGACAGGATTATAAGTGAAAAGAACAATTGACATAAAAAAACCAACCAAACGCATTCTAAATGTGTTCATGATTTAAGAAAATTATCCATGGGTCATATGTGACGTGTTTGAGTCAACCCCACCTTAATCTGAGGCACGAGGTGGCCGGGATCACTCTAAGTGGATTTTTTTGTAAATGGAAAACATTTTAAGTACATACGGAAAACCGACCAAACGCATTCGGTTTCTATTGAAACAATAGTAGAACGATCCATGGGTCATATGGGACGTGTGAAAGTAATACTCACCACAATCCAAACTGCAGTGTGGCCAACACCCCTCAAAGTGTCTCTCTTTTGTTTAAAATTGACTTCATTTTAAGTGAAAACAACAACTAGCATACGGAAAACTGACCAAATAGATTCTGATTGTGTTGATACTCTAGAAAAACGATCTATGGGTCATATGTGACGTGTATGAGTCAACCCCTCCTCAATCAGAGACGCGGTGTGGCCGACACCATTCATAGTGTATCACTTTTGTTTAAAATGGACATCATTTTAAGTGAAAACAACAACTGACATACAAAAAACTGACCAAAGGCATTCAAAATGTGTTGATGCTTTAGGAAAATGATCCATGGGTCATATGTGACATGTAAGAGTCAACCCCGCCTTAATCTGAGGCATGGTGTGGCCAGGATCACTATAAGTGGCTCTCTTTTGTCTAAAATGGACAACATTTTAAGTACATATGGAAAAATGACCGAACGGATTCTGATTGTGTTGATACTTTAGCACAACGATCCATGGGTGATATGTGATGTGTCCGAATCAACCCCGCCTCAATCTGAGACGCGGTGTGGCCAAAACCACTCAAAGTGTATGCCTTTTGTTTCAAAAAGACATCATTTTAAGTGAAAAACATCAACTGGAATACGTAAAACTGATAAAATGATTTTAGAATATGTTGATACTTTATGAATATGATTCAACGGTCATTTATGACGTGTACGAGTTAACCTCACCTCAATCTGAGGCACGGTGTGGCCGGTATCACTCCAAGTGTATGTATTTTGTTTAAAATGGACATCATTTCAGGTAAAAAAAATATAGTATACGAAAAACTGATCAAATTATGAATTGAACTCCGGATTCCACATATAATTGTCATCTAAATTTTAAATTGAATTCTAAATGAATTATGTATATTTATAATTATGTTATGAATTCTAATTTAATTATCGATGTGTATAGTTCCAGGATTCATTATATATTAAATGTGTATGAATTTGTTCTCTATATGTATGTGTTAGTTGGTTATTGTCGGTACAATAATTGTATATGTATGTGTTAGTTTATTTCAGGTATAATAATTGGATAAAAAATTAGAGGGAATGCACAAAATGAGACCTGTTGGGAAAATTGCAAAGCTGCTGCGCAATTTGTAGGCTGGTGTGTAATTTGCATAGCATAGGCTATGTCAACGGTTTCAAACCGTTGGAATAGCATCTCTGAATTTTTTTACCAACGGTTCTATGAACCGTTGGGAAATAAGAGAGTTCTTGGGATTTCCTAATGGTTCAAGCCAAACCTTTGGGAAACACATTCCCAACGGTATGGCACAACCTTAGGGATAGGTTAATTTTTCCCACCCTATCCCAACAGTTCACTGTAAACTGTTCGGAAAAGCTTTCCCAACGGCTTACTTCCCTACGGTTTGTAGAACCTTTGGTATAATATATACCAACGGTTCAGAACCATTGGTAAAGACTGTATTTCCAGTAGTGATAACTATTTAAATAAAGGGTCATAATAGATCCCTACTATGATGAGAACCCTAAAGTGACATAAACATGTTCTTTCATATATATTCTATGTTTGGATGATGTTATTTGAGGGACACAAATAATACATTACTAGAGGGGTGAGGACTCATAAAACATTGAGGCACCTAATCATGGTTGCACCATTGGAAATATCCAAGTAGATATTATGATAACGAGACCCACCAGTAGGAAATCCACATTTCAAAGTGTCATTGGATGTTCCTATCTATGGATGTGTGTATTGGTCCTTGGAATTCAAAATTATTATTAATGTGTATTGAAACTTTTGCACTAAGATGTACTGATGAAACAATGATGAAACATTGTTTGTAGTGAAGTAGGATACTTTGGGTGTGTCATTAGTAATAATGCATTTATATATAATGTGAGAAAGGATTTTCTCATTCTGTTCCATAATGGAAGTTGATATCTCAGGCCCTTTTATGGAATTGATATAGACTAAAAAAATCCATTGATATGGTAAATAAGGGGCAAGTTCAGTTCCTGTAAGTCAATGAAAGAATATTCGAGAACATGGGTTAATGAAACTATCATACAACCCACTTTATTTGAGATATGAAGACAAAGGGATTAATATTACATTGTAAGAATTTATAGGATGTGACACGTCATTGTGGCGTTAAATTATTTTTTAATAGGTGCCTTGGAGTGTTTTTAGATTCTAATGTAGGAATATAGGTAGTATCTTCCTAATGTGATTGAGAAAGTGGCCAAGAGGGTCACATACTAAGTGTGTACAAGTATCTCGGATAAATATTCATTTAACAAGTTCAAAAAATATTATACTTGATTGAGGTTTAATAATTAATCAATGAGGTATGATCGCATTTATTTCAATAGTACTTCGTCGAGACATATATTATCGGAAAAATAATATATTTATTAGAAAGTAATGCAGTAATAATTTTTTAATAAATAAATTGTCATTATTCAATGTCTAATAAATTTGGTGGAGGAAATGAAGAAAATGGAAATACAAAATTACACGCCATATATATTAATATATAGACACCGTGTTGTTTTCAAGGGATTTGTGAGAAATAATAATATTTATTTAATTAAATAATATTATGTGAAATTCGTTGGGTGCATGTCAAGTGATAATAATAGGCATCTTTTATTATTTGATATAGGTTCGTACTAAGAATTAAATTAAATGAATAAATGTTTTTGGGTAATTAATTCATTTTACTATTCTACGTAATACTATAAATATTACATTATTCTCATTAGCCAATCCATTCTTTGTAGTTGTGAAAAATAGATTTTGAGAATGTTCTCAAGCCACAAGATAATTATTTTTCATCAAAGAACACTCTCATGTTATTAGAGATATCCTCCTCCACCTGATCAAGAATAGATCATTGGAAGCGGCACTCATAGCGATCGAAGGTGAACATCACAGGCGAAGTCCCTTCCACAAATTCACCTGGAGACCCTTTCGGTGACATCCAAAGATATGCGGAGAACATGTGGATCACTGCTAGAGGAAGCCTACACTTGGATTCTACAACACAATGACGGATCACATCAGTTAGTGACCGAAAACACCAATGAAGAGAGAATTCCAACAAAGTAATTCTCATTTTTAGTTAAATTATTTGTAACCAACATATGCTGATTTTTTATATTGATCTAGGACATTTTTATTTTTTTTCTTTCTCTATTCCATTATGAAGATCTGGTGTCATATTATCATGATGGATCTGAGATTGATCGTTGTTAGTAGTAAAATTAAAATTGGGTAATCACATTCATGCACTTCCGCTATTCCGGAAACCTACAAGTGGTATCAGAGGGGTCATATAATTTATTATAATTTTTTAGTTTTTTATTATTAATTTAGGCAGTTAATACTTTAGTTGTTTCAATTCATGTTAATCTCTTTGGAAATCTGAATCTCAAGATCTATTCCTCATCCTTGGATTTTCATTCACCTTATAGAAATGATTTTTTCCTTGTAATATTGATTAAAATAAAATAGACGATCTCATTTAGAGGTTCCAAAAGTTCCTAGTCACACTACCCTAGAACACACGAAGTGTATTCATTAGTACACATCATGTAATCAAGGTTCAATGACTCTAACTATTCCACCAAACCAAGTCGGGTGTTGGAGTCTTTCTATGTCTTTATGACTACGTGTGTTGACCAGGAACTGGTGGCACACGGTTTCTGGATTACACGCCATGTGTCCCACTGGACACAACATGTATTCCCTTCATGTTAGGGTTTTCCATTTACGTCATGCAAGACTTTCCCAGCTCTAGGAAATTTAAAATGGATGCAACATGGAATGTGGCCCACTAGACACGACGTGTACTCTGATGATTTTTGAAGTACATCTACTCTCTGTATCCTTGGTAATGTACTTCGGATGGACGATGAATGATAGTAAACACTATGTAGTCAGAACTACAAATGGTGTAGCTATACAAATTATGAAGATTAACTAAAAGTTATTAATTTATTATACAAACCCTTGAGACGTGTACCATGGTGCATGTGTAAAGATGAGGCACAACATGTGATAGGTGTTATGTGTGTGTGTGTGTTTCATTTAACAACTTTGTAATTTTTATTTATACTCATTGGGTAGTTATGAATGGGAATTCACTAAGTTTAATCCAAGGTAAAATTTATGTGCAAAGATATTTATAAATTAATTTATATGTTAAAAATTATGATGGATAATAATTTCATGGAAATTCAAAAAATGGTTTATGATAAAAGAATTGATTAATTAATTATAATTAATTGATTAGAGCATGATTTATCTTAAACAAGAATTATTAATGAATTGAATGATAGTTTTATTTATGTGTAAATATCATTGCATGTATGGATGATCATGATCTAGTCTAAGACCTTTGTATGTGGATAGTTTCTTTTAATTTTTTTATTTAAATTAGATTTGTTGGCCTAAAAGAATACTCATCATTATTATGTAGGTCCAACGTGACAAAGGTTTCTTCTATGTAAAACACTAATTTTCCCATCACTCATGAGTGATTTAAAAGAATATGTAATGGATGGAGGTCCCAAGCTCGTGGAGGCCGATCAAGTTAGGGGACATGGTGAAACCAATCCATGTAGATATAAAGGTGGATAGGTAGAAATATGTAAACATGATCCCAAAATGGTTCAAGGTGTTTCAAACCTAGGTACTGGGTTAGTTTCTCAATCGTTAGATAAACTAACCAATATAAAAACCTAACAATCATACCATTTATTTTATTTCTGTCAGTTTCATGGTTTATTTATTGTGGGTATGTTGTCGCGATCACATAATTTATGAATTAAACAATCATACAAGATGGAACTAAAATAAGACCAGATTATGCATACATATTATCTTATACATGGTTAATCACTTATTTATACACCACTTAACATTAACAATCATCTAAGAGTGATAAAAAAATGGGAATTTATGTTTAAGGATAAAATCCCTCAATGAAATATTAGGTCAGTATAGCCATCAATAATCTTGGATATAATCGAACCATATTTCAAAGTTTTGAACGTACCCTAGTTGGGGTGCTTTCAATTATCAGAGAATTATAATTCAAGGTTTTGGCTTGAGTTGACTTGGTTCACATCAAGGGTTGACTACCACAATAGGACTAATAGTGAGCAAGAGGCAATGGTTGAGTAAATACAAAATCAAAGGATTTTTGGATTTGGGAGTCCACACAAACGATCAAGTTGTTGGGAGTTAATGCCTTTGGAATTAATAATCCATACCTAAAACCTTTCAATTTTATTGGCCAACCCTAGTTGGATAATGCAAAAGGAAATATAGATAATTTTCCATAGAATATTTAGGCAACAAAATTTTTTGAATTCAATGGTGAGGGCTATTATATTTTGATAAAATAGTGGGGGACTAATAAGTATTAATTTATTTCTTTGTCTTTGTTTTATGATGATAAATTACTAAATCTTGGTTCATCTTAATTTATATAAATAATATGATAAAATTACTTCTAACAAATCATTAAGAACCATACTCGGGAAAGAAAACCTTTTCACCTGTACCAATTTCTACGAGTGGTAGAGGAGTTTACACATCATCCTTCTCCATAAGAGGAAATATTATGTACTTGAGGAGCCTATTTCAGTTTCACTTGGAAAAGTGGATAGTGATGAATAACTATCTCTCCATATGTAATATATGGATGATGTGACAGATGACTAATGTTTCATGCTATCATCCATGTCTAATGATCTCTTGAAGTAACCTGAAAACATGGATGCATATAGCATGATGTCTCAATGTAAGAATATATATCAAGAGAAGGAGATACTTGAGAGATATAAGATATACAATGCTTTGTTCACAACAAAGCATAGAGAGTTCATGCCAGTTAGGCCTTATATAGTCATTATTATGGGCAACATTAAATTCCTGGAAATCATAAGGGAATAAGTTCCCAAATGAGTTGCGTACAGATCTCATCCTATCATCACTTCTCAAGACCTTATCTAGATTTGTTTTCGTCTACAACATGAGAAACAATGAGAAGAGTCTCTAAGAACAACTAACCTTAATTATCTAGGTATATATGGACATGGGGAGTGACAAACCTATAGTCATTATAGTGAATTAGAAAAAGAAGGACAATGCAATGTGGATAAGGATTCTTAAATAGTCTGATTCCCTTTAGAACCGTTCCTCCAAGAAGGGTAAGATCTAGAGGTCAGGAAATGAATGAGAGGAAGTATGTTTTTCATGTTGCAAGCCATGCAACTAGAAGAGGAACTAAACCTAGAAGCATGGAGATACTAAATGTGCAATCGTTATTGAGTGTAGACTTTCCATTTATACAAATTGGGTATTAGAAATAGATTGTGGGGCTCACATCGATATTCAAATGCATGAACCAAGTTGATTTTGAAATATTGAAATAGGAGAGGTGGATCTTCAATCTGCCAATGGGGAGAATATGGTATTGTTATCCATTTTCGATTACTATCTATCATTTCCAACTGGGATGCTTTTGGTTTTACATAACAGTTATTATCTTCCTTGTGTTACGAAGAACATAATTCGTGTATAATATTTGTATATGGATGGATTTTTTTTTCAGGTTTGGAAATAAGGTCTTTAGTTTTATAAGAACAACATATTTTAGGGTATTCCTCATTTAAATAATAGTTTAATGTATTAAATTATGAAAAACAAGTGTTCTAAATCAACAATTAATCAAACTCACATGCCTCACACAACACCCAGTTGGGGCATCACTGTCATGGTCCTATAAACAAGAATCACATGACAGTTCATTTTCAAGATTGTTTTTTAGACTATACTGATCTAAAACCACTTGATATATTTCATGCTTGTTTACAAGGTAAAAAGACCAAGATTCCTTTTGGTGGACATTACGAAAGGGCCCCAGATCTTCTAGGATTGGTACACAATGATGTGTGTGGACCATTTCCAATAAAAGCTTGAGGTGGATATTATAACTTCGTTACTTTTACTGATTATTTGAGTAGAGATGACTAAGTCTACTTAATGTAGTATAAGTCAGAGTCCTTGTATAAATTTACGTAATTTAAGAACGAAGTAGAGAATCTTCTTGGTAAGAAGATAAAGAATCATTGATCGGATCAAGGTGGAAAATATCAAAACCAAGAGTTCATTGACCTTTTATGGTGGTCTATGATTCTATCTGGACTTATTCATCCTTATAATCCATGGTGGAATGGTGTTAGTGAAAAGAGGAACCAAACCTTGTTGGACATGGTGAGGTCAATGTTGATTTGACTAGATATTCCATTACCCATTTGTGAAAATTCATTACAATCTGCAGCGTACACATTAAACCAATTACCCACTAAGGGAGCAAAGATTATTTTTACTAAGTTATGGAATTGAAGGAAACCCAATTTGTCCCACACATGTGTATGGGGATGTAATGAATTTGATAAGGCCTTCTTAGAAAAAAACTAGCACCCTAGGGCAGGAGTTGTAACTTTATAGGATATCCCAAAGAAACGAAAGGATACTACCTATATAACCATTCAAGAAAGAAAGTTATTGTCACCAGACAATCCATATTTCTTAAGTGGAATCACATCCTCAAATATGATATTAGGAACAAGATTGACTAAGATGAATTTTATGCTCAAGAAATATAGGAGTTGGTATAGGAACTACTTCCACAAGTCCCCATAGAAGAGGTTCTAGAAACACAATTACTGCGTCGAAGCTCAAAAGAGGTAATGGAACCAGAGAGATATGGATTCCTAGTCACCAAGAATGGTGAATAATTATTTTTTGGTCAATGATGAAATGCTATCTTACAAGGAAGTGGTAGATATCACAGAATCTGCAAGATGGATAGAATTTATGAAATATGAGATTGATTTCATGTATCAATACCAAGATTGAGTTCTGGTCGATGAGCTAGTTGATGTAAAGCCTATTGGATGCAAATGGGTATTCCAAAGAAAGATGGACATGAAAGGTTATGTTAGAACCTATAAAGCAAGGATTGTTGATAGAGTACTAAGACAACATCAATGAAATGATTATGATGAAACCTTATTTCTAGTTACAACGTTTAAATCCATAATAATCATACCTTCCATAGAAACATACCATGAATACAAGATTTGGAACATGGATTTAAAAATAGAATACCTTAATGGGAATCTTTAGGAATATGTCTATATGAAACAACCAGAAGGGTTTGTGAATCCAGGTGAATCCAAATAGGTTTGAATGTTGCAGAAATACATTTATATATTAATGAAATATTCCAGATCATGGAACATTCAATTTGATAAAGCCATAAAGGAATTAGGTTTCATTAAGAATGAATGTGAGACATTTGTTTTTAAACGGTTTAATGTGGAAGTGTTCATTATCCGATAAGTATATGTTGATGACATATTATATAACAGAAATGATGTTCCAGTCTTACAGTCGGTTAAGGACTGGTTGAGCAAGTGTTTTTTCATGAAGGATCTAGGTGAATTAGCCTACATTTTATGGACCATGATCATTCATGGTAGATTCTAGAGGATTATTGGACTAATTCAGGGTAAAAACATTGACCATATTCAAAAGACATTTTTATGGATTAATCCATGAATGGATTGGAAATAGTTTCAAATGGCCTACCTATTTCTAAGAAAATATGTCCTCGTACAAAATAGGAGAAATATAGAATGAGTAAGACCCCTTAAACATTAGCTATAGGATCTGTCATGTATGCCATGTTATGTACTAGGTTTTATGTAGAATATGCACTAACCATGGTAGTAGTATATTAAGAATAACGAGGAGAACAACATTGGAGTAATATAATAACTATACTTATTTATATTTGATGAACTTAGGGTATGATCCAGGTTTATGGAGGAGACCCAGATCTTGTCATCAGATGGTATGATGATGCTGGTTTCAAGACAAATTAGAATGATCTGATGTCGCATTCAGGATATGTTTTCTTTCTCAATGAAGGAGTTGTTAGATGGAAGATTTCAAAGAAGCCAGTTGTTGCTGATTCTATAGTGGATTTTGAATATATAGTATCTTTTGATGCAACCAATGAACCCACATGGTTTCCAAACATTGTCTAAAATCTGGATATGGTGGCCAACTTTAAAGATCCTATCACATTCTATTGTGATATTACAAAAGTGGTGGATCTTTCAAAAGAAACAAGTTCCCATCGACCGATAAAGGACATTCTCTGGTAGTATCACCTCTTAAGGGATTTCAATAAAATGGGTGAATTTGCTGTGAGAATTTCTTCTAGGGAAGAGAACATGGCATACCTCATGACTAAAGGCCAATCTTAGTAGAAACATGAATATCATGTGAGTGTTATTGGGTTAAAGTTTGATAGTAGTTGGCTCTAGTCCAAGTGGGAGTCTATTGGAGTTGGTTTTTTAGAACAAACAACATTGTACTATATTAATTAATAAATACCTTATCACATTTTTACTGTTCTTCTACGTGAAAATGAAATTGATAATGTCGTAAGGATAGATGTTTCACTAAAGGGTCTTAGTGGATCATCGGTATGATGAGAACCTGGAGGTTCTAAAACAGTATTCATGAATATATATTCTATGGTAGGATGATGTTTTTTTAGGGACACAAATAATATAGGTAATTAGGGGTGAGGACTCATAAACCTTTGAGAAACCTCTTCATGGTGTGCACCCTTGGTAACGTCTTGGAGGATATTATGAGAATGAGACTCATCTGTAAGAATTCCACATGTCATAGTGTCATTTGATGTTCCTATCTACAGATGTCTTTATTGGTCCTTGGACTTTATGAAACATATTGATGGGTATTACAACTCACACAATTATATCTATTGATGAAAACTATGATGAAACCTTTTTCATAGTGAGGTAGGATATGCTGGGTTCATCAGAAGTAATACTACATTAATATGTAATTGAAGAAAGTATTTTTCCCACCTGTTCCTTAATTGATGTCGATATATTAGCCCCATTTATAGATTTTTTATAGCCTAAATAAATCCATGTTCATGGTGAGGAATGGAAAAGTTCAATTTCAATAAGTTAAGGAAAGAATAATCAGCACATTAGTTGATGGAATTATCATTAAACACATATTATTTGAGATATAGAGAAAAATGAATTTCATTACACGGTAATCGTTCATAGATGGTGACACGTCATTGCATCATTAACTTCTTTCTCTATGGGTGCCTTGGCCTACTGCTTGATGCTAACATTAGACTTTAGGTAGGCTCCACCGAATACTACTAAGAAAGAGGCCTGGAGTGTAACACACTATGTGTGTCGTTGTTTCTCAATTAAATATTCATTTAACAAGTTGAATAAAGATTATTCTTGATTATGGTATAATTTTTATTCAAGGATGTGTGATCGTATTTATTCTGAAATTGTTATTTGAAAGAATATATTGTGGTTGAAATGATATATTTATTATAGACTAATGAAGTAATATTTATTGGAGAAATTAATAGTTATTACTCAAGGTATAATAAATATGGTGGAGGAAATAAAAAAATAGAAAACAAAATTACGTGCAATGTATATTAATATATACACACCATGTAGATTTTTTTGGGATTAATAATAAATAATAATATTTATTTAAATAAATAATATTATGTGTAATTCACTGGGCACCTTTCATGTTATAATAATATTCAACAGCTACTATTAGACAGGGGTTCTTATTGAGAATTAAATGAAATGAATATATGATTTTGGGTAATTAATTAATTTTATAATTCTATGTAATAATATCCAAATTACATTATTCTCATTAGGCAATCCATTCTTTGTGGTTGTGCATAAGATTTGGGGAAAGATCTCAAGGCAAGAGAGAATTATTTTTCCTCTAAGAATGCTCTCAAGTTATGAGAGAGATCCTCCTCCACTAGATCAAGGAGAGATATTTGGATGTGGCTCTCAAGGACATCGAAGGCAGAAATCACAAGAGATGGCTCTTCCGTGCTATAACCTAGAGATCCCTTCACCTATGTCCAGAGATATGTGTAGCATGCGTGGATCACTCCTAGAGGATGCTTACACTTGGCCTCTAGGATGCAACGACAGATCACATAAGATCGTGACCGGAAACATCAATGGAGATATAATTCCATCAAGTTAATTATCATCTTTTAATTAAATTAATTATAACCAACATATAATGATCCTTTCTATGGTTTTGGGACTTCCATATTTCTTTTTTGGTTCTTCTTTCTATTTCAAATATCTGGCATTTTATTATCGTGATGGATCTCGAATTGATCACCATTAATGTTAGAATTAACGTTGGGTACAACCATCAACACAATTCTGCTTTCCCCAAAACCTGCAATAGTCTCCCCATGATCAAATAATTTTACTCTAACTTCTAGTCAGTAGCGTTGGGTGTATCGGGACTCACGTTTCATGTCTTTTGGTGGTCCGACTTAGGGAACTGGTGTGTGGAAACATGGTCAAGATGTTACAAAGTGGAATTTTATGCAATTTTTATTTTCTTTTTTTGTTTTGTCTTATGTTTTGGGAATGGTAGATATGAGAATAGTAAGTGTCAGACCTTGGTCATGAGCTCATGTATAGGAGACTCAGACCCATGTATGGGGGAAAATCGAAGCACCCAGGGTAAGATTGTTGTTATTACTATTTTCTGTTACAGTGAAAAATTATTTCAGGTTGGGTGACACAGTTATTTTGTGTTGGGATAATTGTTTTCAATTTCATGGGAATTGACTTGTGGCTCAGAATGACATGAAAGTTGCGCTTACAAGCATCATCCCATAAATTCATGATTGTTTTTTTGACATGAATCGTTTTATGTATACAAATGAAAATGGATTTTGGGTATGTTGTTGAACATGAACTATTATTTATTTATTGTGAAGATGAATTGAAAATGGTTCCTAATATGAAATTGAGAATAAACAATCACGAAAAATTTGAATAAATGGGAGTTAAATGGGATACTCGACATGATAATGAGAACACCCTTTGATAACCAAGACCATGGTGTTGGGTGTTTAGGGGCAGTGATAGCACTTTGGTTTTTTCCACTGTAGAGATTTGGTGAAAAAGATTATTGTAAAATGATGTGATTATTCCACTTATGTAATCATGATAATGTAGTGTTATGAATCCTAAAATGTGTGTTTTGAATTGTAGATATATACCTCCATGACAACGCTTATTGAAAGGATGATAATAAGAGATGGGTGATGATGAACTACCCATAGTGGAACATTAGGCACCAATAGTGATAGATGAGGAAGTAGTGAATTAGTTCCAAGAGAATATTTCTTTCTTCATTTAATTAAAAGAAAGTGGCCCATGGATGGTTGTGAAGAATATTTTCTATCATGATGAGGGTGTTTTAGTTGCAGGACCCATAGACTTTTACGGGAAAGAGCTGACCTGATGGGACCTAGTTTTGGGTTGAGTCCATGGAGATGATATGTGACCATATAGAGACTCATAATGATAGGAGGTTCCTATTAACAACTAATATGATACAAGTATCAGTAAATCATTTGTGGGACATTTAGGTGTGGACATGACATGTTGATGGTATGCTATAGTACGATTGTTTTGGAGATGTTCCTTTGGTACTTCTACCTAGAGATGCTAAAGTAGGATATGTGTGCAGAGTTCATGTGGATGACTCAGTGAGCATGTATATGATAGACTATACTCGATGAAATATATACTTATAGTTATTTTATTCAACATTGAAAGATGATAAGAAAAATATGAATTGGAATTTCAAGGACAAAACTAAGTGTGTTATAAAGTCCAAGTTAACATATTTTTGTTAATTATGTTTTATGATGTGGTGGATCAGGCCCTCATAGTTGAGGGGAACCTAAATCAGGATTCTAGTGTTGGAAAATTGGTTCTAATAGGATGGTCAAAAGGTATGGCTTCTAAGAGTAAGAAAGAATCATTATGATAAATTTATCCAATGAAGTAGAAATATGAGTGGATAGATAGGATTGAGGGTAACATATGACTATACAAGAGTGATCTATAAGGCGTGTGGTAGGTAGGGCCATTATTGTCGAAATTGTCCTTGACCACCAGAAGTGTTATAGTTTCTCATAAAGATGGGACATCTATAGAGAGTTTATAAGACCATAGGAAATATGGCCAGTGAGGGTACCATTTGAGAGAATCATAATGATAGGTGTAGAGCTTCTACATCAAATAACACTATAAGTTAGAGTTCTAGTAAATGAGGTGATAGAGGCAGATGAAGAGGTGATTCTTTGAAAGATAAATCATATCACCAGAAAGATGAATTTCATAGGATTCAAATGACATAATCGATAATAGGGGCATGATATTTTCATGTGGTGTAGCATACACTTGTGGATAGCAAGGCTAGACCTTCAAAAGAGATAGGTACTATTTTTGCGGCTTCTACATTATATAGTTCCTTAATTGATAATGGTGAATCTCATTCATTTATATCTGAAAAAGGTTAATTGTTCGATCCTTGATGTGGAGTTTTTAATCTGGAAATGACTATAGATACACCGTTGGGAGTGTGATCTAGAGACATTTGTTTATGAAAGTTGTGTTCTCTCAAGATCAGAGAGTAATATTTTCTCTTGGGTATTGATATTCTTAGAATGTGTGGCTTCAAACTAATTATGGGTATATAATGCCTAGTCACATGTGGAGCCTGAATTGATTGTTACTATAGGAGAGTGAACTTAATGTCTCTTAAATATGAAAATTATATTCACTATGGAGCACAGGATATCCAAACAGGATAAGGAAGGCCATTTACTCAGCAATTAGGAGATCTCACATCTTAGGTTTATAGTTTATTGCAGGTTGACAGAGGATTGATGCAATATTCATTTCCAAAAGAAGTGGAATGGATTAAGGATGTGTTTTTTTAACACTTCTCTGGGATACCACCAAAGAGAGATTTTAAATTAAATATTGATATGATAATAGTGGTAGTGATAATATCTTTTCCTCCTAATAGAATTGTATTGACAGAGCTTTTGGAGCTCGGTATATAGTTAGAGGTGTTTCAGGATAAGGGATTAATCTAGTAAATTATATCCCAATAGGGTTCACAAGTGTAGTTTGAAAAGAAGGATGATGGATATTTGTACTTTCATGTCTATTACTTGAAGATGAACAATATTTCTGTAAAGAACTGGTATCCTCTTCTTCATATGAACAGTTTAATTGACTAGTTGAGTGGAGATTTTTTATTATTGAAAATTAAATTGAGATAAGGGTATCATCATGTGATAGTTATAATTTCTGATATACCAGGGAATAATTTTATAGATAGTTATGTCCCATATGTGTTCTATGGAATTCCATTTGGGTAGAGGAATGCACTAGCTGTGTTTACAGACATGATGAACAAGATCTTTCATCCATTCCAAGATTTGTATTTTGGATAACTTCTTGGGGTACTCCAAGACTCATGACGATGATACACGATACCTTTCTAACATTTGGAGTGCAATATGACACCACCATTTATATTCCCTGCTATATAAGTGTTTTTTTGTATTTATGAGGTGCACTTCCTGGGTCACATCATCTCAGAAGAAGTTTCATCATTGGATGGAAAAAAATTGACGTAGTATTGTCTTGGGAGTATCCCAAGTACATTTTTTATATCTGAAACTTTATATTGTTAGCAGAGTGTTGTCAGAGGGATCATCCCTGATATTTCCCAATTGGAGGAATCTCACTTAGGCTAGACCAAGAAGTGGGTAACATTTGAATGGGCAGAAGTGTGTGATAATTCCTTCCCAGTGCTGAAGTAACATTTTCTATCAGCACCAATCATGATCCTACCTAATCCCAGTGAGGAGTACATGGTGTATTGTGATAATTCTAGTGTTGGAATCCAAGATGTGTTGATATAGGGAGATCATGTTATGGAATATGGGTCTCGGAAGTTGAGTCCTCATGAAAAAACTACTATACCCAAGAACTAGACTTAGTATAAGTGCCTTATGCCTTGAAGTGTTTGAAGAATTATTATATTTGGCCAAAATAATTATTTTCATATATATCCAAAAATGTTGAAGTACATATTTTAGTTGATGTATTTAAATATTCTGTATTAGAGATGGTTTGAGTATTTGTAGTCCATTAACATTTAGCAAGAATATATTTCTCAGATGGAAAAGATTATTGCAGAAGAATTAAGTAGAAAAAGATCAAAATAAAGTGGTTAATGAGTTCAGTGATGAGTGGAAGAGGATGATTCTACAATATCAGATGCATGTGGTGGTTAAGGTGTGACTAGAGAAGAGGAATCTCATTTAAATAATAGTGGAGTCACCTATTTTGAACTAGATTAGGGAAATTTTGTATGAGGATCCAAAATGATTGACCTTGAGAGAAATACTTGAAGGTGGGGAGTTAGCTTCTAATCGGATAAAAGATGAGGAAGAGATTATCTATTTAAATAATCGTGTTATTGTTCATATGAACATGTGAGATGAACTGGTTCTGGAATTTCATTTCACAAAGTGGGTAGTACATCCAGGTGTGATGAAAATGTATATTGAAAAATGATTATAGTTTTTCTGGCAGGGAATTGGAAAGGACATATCATGGTTTGTGACATGATAGAACACCTCTCTATAGGTGAAGGATGAGCAACATTGACCTTGTGGTTTTCTACATCAGTTTCTCATTCGAGAGTGGAAGTTGGGAAACATTACAACAAACATTGTGGTGGGACTTCCATGGATTCCTTAGAATAATGAAAATATTTGGTTCTTTGTGGAAATGATAACAACGGTAGTGAATTTAATTCATATATAGGAAACCATATATGTTGAAATTTTGGGTGAAATTTATTTTCAGAAGATAGTAAATCTACATGGGGTGACACATACTATCGTTTCAGATCATGACTCATGATTTACATCATGATTCTGGAAGGGATTGTAGAAGGATCTCGATACACAGGTTTTAGTGAGCACGGATCTCCACCCACAATGGGATGGTTAGTTATAGTGTTCTATACGTGTTCTTGAGGATATGCTTCATACATGTTTTCTTGGATTAAGTAGTTTATGGGAGAAACACTTAGCTTTGATGGAGTTTACCTATTACAATATATGTCAGGTAACTGTATGTATGGAAACATACATGGATATTTATGGTAGGACATGTAGATCACCACTATGCTGGATGGAGGAAGGTGTCATATTATTTGGTACTGAGTATCATGCCTGAGATTTTCAGGTAGGTATAATTGATTCAGACACGTATGGATATGAATCAGAGTAGGTAAAGTCATATTCTAATAGAAGGATATGACCTAGAGTTTATATAGGGTGATCATGTATTCATTCGAATGTCTTCTAGATCGGGTCACTATAGGATACACAAACGAGGAATGTTGGTTCCCAGGTTCATAAAACCATTTGAGGTTGTGGAGAGAATCGGGCTGGTGGTGTACTGATTAGCTATTTCAAATAAATTCAGTGTTAGTCTTGATGTTTCCAATGTATCAAAACTAAAATTATATCACCCCAACTCTAATAATTTGATATATTTGGATGATATGGATCTTTAAATTCATTCATCCTTTTTGAATGATCCAATTTGTGTGTTAGATTGAAGTGAGAAAGTGTTTCGGTGAAGGAAATTACTGATAGTTTAGATATTATGGAAACACATGTATTTTTACGATGATACTTGGTAAAGGGAAGTAGATATGATGGATCAATGGACCATTCTTTTTAACTAAAACCATAGAGATACCTATGAGTGTAGCTCGATGATGAGCTGATATAAGGTGTGGAGATTGTAATATCCTCACCATTTTTGGAGTTTTATTAGTTTTATTTAGACGTACTAATTTTCCTCACGTGGAGTAATTTTATTTTTTATTTTACATTTAGGTTTGTTTGGGTGAACAAATGAGAAAATTGAAGGTATAGGTTAGCGAATGGTTGGATCACTATTTTCCCTAACTGTGTGCCCCTGACCCATCAAACTATGGAACCTTGGATAATACAGATTTTCATGGTTGGCACATGGTTTTCCAAAACAGTTCCCCATCTTATGAGTTACCATACATCCTTATAAATGAGACACAAAGTTTAGGCACACAGTTAGGGAATATTGTGTGCCCACGCACAACAAAACTAGCATGACAATTTAATTAACCTAAAAATTATTTTTAATTATTCCCAATCCCTCATTTTAACATCCATTCAACCCTCATTCATCCCCTAGTACATCTTTAATTGTTTTTGAGCTCTCAAAATTAATTCCACTCCTTAGTAGCATATTTTAATTTTGATTCCAACCCCTAATCGAAGATCTACACATCCCCTCGTAAGTGAATTCAATCCTAATTCCATTACCATTCTTCTACCATTCTCCTCACATTATTTGAGAAAATTAATCCTCTATTTTAGTTATATCAAAAAATAATTTTAGGATCTAGAAACATTATTTTATAGCTAAATATAGATTTAGGATATCTTAAATTATTTAATCATGATAGTTGTTTTAAATCAACATCTTTTTCTACGTCATTGTGCCCCTAATCTTTGAAGAATTCCATTGGGTGATTTTTTATCAAAAATGTGTGGTAGGTGGTATAATATTCAAATTCAATAGAAATGATAACAATTATTTTTATGAGAATTTTAAAATTGATATATTTTTATATATATTACATTTCAAGATAGAATTCATTTATTTGGTGAAATAATTTATTATCGAATTGTAAATTTGTCTGATTTGGGGATAATTAACTGTCAAATTAAATATGTGAAATTGACATTGAGATATTGATAATTATTTATAGAAACAATTATGATAATGTAGAATTATTTTTTTGAGGTAATTAAATATGTGAAATGGTACATGAACCAAAATCTCCCTAAAAGGTTCATGTTATGATGAGATAATATTAACACGATGAATGTATGGTTAGTATAAACAAAAAACCACTCACAGTGAAGGTAGTGACACTGATATATTACTTTATACAGTACCTTCACTAATTATAAAACTTTATTCTGAAATTTATTATCATGTGAACTAAACTACATAAACCCATTAATAATTTAATATCGATCATGCATATATAAGGCTCCCAAAAATCCCTTATGCATTTTAAAAAATCTATATTATTTACCTAGTATAGATATTTCTAATGTTGGTGTACATTTCAACCAAATATTTAGCTTTTGAAATGATATAGCATTGGTATTAGGCCACATGAACATTAAGGTATTCATCGAAATTTTTTATCAATAGATGATCTTAATAAATATATTATTTTTGATTTCCAACTATAATAATCTAAATATTTTGAAAATATTCTTTAATCCCACGTATGAAATAACAACCATTACATTTTTAGTATCCAATGATATTTTGACCTATGATACCATATTCCATAGGTTTCAATCCACATTAAGCTCCAATAGAAACATTTTCAAATTTTTATATTCACTACATTATAAAATTATACCTAGAAAAATAATGAATTTACCATAAATTTCGTCCCATTATAGGGAGTATACAATTATTTCATTAAAAAATAAAAAAATAAAATATTTAAAATATATATGAAGTCCATATGAATTGTGTTCATAAACAATATCATCTCATTCATTAAATTTAGGGTCGCATAACTACTTATAAAGGACATAACTACTGTTAAAATTTGAATGTGGATTATCAAATTTCATCACTTGCAAGTTATGATAACCAGATGTTATATTAACCACACAAAACAATCTTTCTCCACTTAATTGACTAATAAAGTTATGAATACAATGAACTTGATACCATTTAATGACTATCACATGGTCTAACCGTTAATAATCCATGAATAAATACAATGAGATGTCACAATTCATGGATAACAAAATAGTACAACACCAAGGATATATTCTTTGGTGAATGAATCAATAATTTTCATAGTTGTTTAGTCAAAAAAATTACCTCTCAAAGCTATTATTGATATATCTGATAGGGAGGAATGGATATAGGATCCACATCTAGGATATGATCAATCATAAATTCAAAATCTATCTCATGCGTAAACTATAAGAAATCATAATAAAATACAACCAACAACTGGCCGATAATTGGTAGAAAGGTCGTCTGGTGCTTCCTCTCACTATTATAAACAACACCGAGAAACTTTTATGAAATATTCCATAGATATTGGTTGTAATTTGTAAAATATTAAACCTAAAAATACTACTCTACAACATGGTTATGAAATTTACCATCTAGAAATCAGTAGAGTTATTTCATTCATTTGAGTGGAATATGAAGAAAAGTGTTTTTTATTGAGGGGTATGTTTTTAACCATTGTTAGAAAACTATAAACCATAACGATAACAAAATTATGTGTAATCCATTTTCCACCAGACCTATGATTAAGATGATTAGATCAATAATTGAACAAAAACTACTATGTAGAGGGATACTATATTTATGGGTATCTATTTTTTTAATGGTAGAGGAAAAATAAATGAGGATGGAGAATTTAATTTTGGATTGCACATCATGTTTTTTAATGAACAAAAATACTATGATTTATGGTTAGAAAGTGAAATATTATTACAAATTAGAAAATAATTGATGTTTTTTGAATGTTTTGGTGAGTTGTATTTGGTTATTCACCCAATAGTAAGGATTGGGGAAGAGTTTATTATCAATAAATCTTTAGTGGAAAACCTCAGTTGGTCAAATACTAGAAATATAAAAATGGATTTATATAATAAATAAAAACAACATATTTATTAAAAATATTATAACATGGTCTATAGATTCATTTAATGGAAGATAAACATGTACGATTATATAATAATATTGTAAAATATTATTTTCTATTTCGGGGTTTAAAATAAAAAGAAACTATAGTGGAATAAATTCCTCGTATATTGGAGTCTTCAATGGGTGAAAGGATCCAACATGTTAATTTGGTTATCATAATGTAGAGTTTTTCATATTTATTGTTTATTTAGGATCCCCAAATCCTTTACAAAGTAATTTATTTAAAAATTTAATAAAAAAATAATTTAAGTTGGAGCATTCAACCTCACTAGCTGTAAATGATACATTCCTTGGAATGTTGTCATTATTTCTCTATAATATGTCAATTAGTCCATAGCTAGAATTAAATTGAAGTTTCTCATCTCTGACATAGTGTAATTATATATATTCCAATTTTCACAAATCAGGATGGAATACTCTAAATATCTTTCAATACCCTTAGATAGGAATCTTAAGGTTGTATTGATAAACATCACCCCAAAATAGTACTCTATTAAAATCCCTAAACCCCTTACAAACCTAAGGGATATAAAAAAATGTGAAAAAAATACAAATGATAAAATATATTTATGGGTAGAGGCTACTAAGTTAAAATGTCAAATGTTTAATGGTTCTAAAGACCCGAGATTGGTGAAAATACTTTTCCTTAAATCAGGTTGAGTAGCTAGTTTTATAACCTTATCAAATATAACAAAAACCATGATACCATAGTAAAATAAAATAAATAAATTTTAGAATTATAATATATCCATTAAATTTGTAGTAATTAATAATATACATCCAATATATGGATATTAAGTATAATTAATAATAAAATAATGATCATTTTATAGTTGAAAATATACTTGTTTTCTAATTTTCTATCAATTTAAGTATGCCAGTATGAATTGTTTTAAAAAAAATCATAAAACAAGAATTCTGTAAAATATATTATAATTTTAAAATTAGTAGGTGGAAATTTTATAAAAATTTCGATTACATATTATAATTGAAAAATAGGATTAATAGTATTATAGTTAATTATTGTGATTATGGAAAACTATTATTTCTAAGTATTATTTTATTAAAATAGTGTAATTTTTTTTATAAAATAATTTATTCTATTAAAAAAATTTGTTTAATAAAATTTCTAATTCTATATATTAATATATTAACACTCGTTAAATTTGAAATACATTCTAAATGAAATTTAAATCATTTACTGGAAAAAACAACTTTTTTCAATAAAAGTTTTTTTTATAAACTGAATTTTCTCCTTTAAATGTTTTCCTATTAATTATATATTTAATTAGATTAAATATTGAGTTGATTTATGTGAGTCACTATGAAATTTATTTAAATGTATTATTTTATATTTTTAGTAAAATTAATATTTGTTACTTAAAGACTATTTTCCTAGGTAAGAAAAAGATGGTATAATCTGAAAACCGAATACTAAATAACATGAAACATGTTTAAAAATAATGTAAAAAAGAGATGTATAAGTCTTATCAACATTTTATAACAAAAAAATTCATTATTTACCACTTATGAAACTTTTTACACTTGAATAATGTCTTTCCATAATTAGAAAACAATTAGTGTTCAGAAAAGTTCTCATTTATTCACCTATAAATGGAGAACGCAACTACCCATATAATTACCAATATTTTAAAAAAAGGAAAGGGTCATTTGATTTTGGTTTAAATTCTTCTAAATGGGACATATAATATTACCTAATGGATTCAGAGATCATGAGGGTGTCTGGTGCTCGTTCGGAGCCCGAAACCCCGAAAATTTGGAAAACAGACTCTGGTACTCAGTTAGAGAAACTGTGTAGCCCAGAAGATAGGGTCTCTCATGACCGTATGGGGTGAGTAAGAGGAGAATGGGGGGCTTCATATTTATTAGAAACTTTACAACCTCATGCCCCTGACCATGCATGATTTCAGACATATTTGTCATAGGTCGTTCACAGGGTTGGAGCACGGTTTGGTCAACTATGCAACCAAACCACGTACAATTGTTTTTTTGGGTGAAAGGTCCAATTTTTGATTAATTATACCTAAAAACTTATTTTTATCCTTCTTCATATCATTCTATTTGATGGATTTGGTTTTAATCTTCAATGGATATCTCTAAAGAACACCCTGGTATTGAGATATATCATCAATCTGAAGCCTGAATTGAGTTCTGAAGGAAGAGTTGGATAGATAGAGGTATGATATTGACTCTTAATCATTCAATTTTATATTTTCCTTCAGATATGTTAGAATATTTATTTGAATCCTATTTTTTTTATTTTGGGGGCATTAGACCGTTTCTTTGATGTCATACAATCTAAAGAGAATTTATGGCTTCCCTCGAACAAGGAGTCATATGCATCCTTAAGGTAGGTGGTCTCTTAGTTTTCCCCAAATGTTTTTTTTATTTTCATAGTCGTATCAATTTTCTACATGCTTGATTCCAACATTCATAACATCAAAATTATTTGGTTTGTTTAAAATTGATAAAAGATCTTTTATATACACATATTTATCATCATTAAGTAAATAGAGGGTAAAAACCTTGGTCATGGACACCCCGTTGGCGTGAAATATTGAAATTACCACTTATATTTAATTTTAATTATGTTTGGAATGGCTCCCATGTGTTTTTATTTAGTTGTAATTGAAATATCTAACCTGTATATAATCACATTTTAAACCATATCACCTCATGAGTTAATATCATGAAATTTAAATGGAATTATCCCTTTTGGGTAATTTCCCAATTGAGAATATTACCACCTAAGTTCTTTATTGATATTTCTATTTAAATTTCCATTTCATTATTATTTAAATTTATTATTTATATTTAATGGATTGCATTATGATGGTTTTAGTTGAAAAAATAAATTAAATAAACAACATGAATAAATGATAGGGGTGGTAAGACCATAAAAATTGATTCATGCTTGTTTATTAGGGTCATGTAAATTATAATGTCCATGTTCATATTTTCAATTTATTAGTATAAATAATGAGAGGGGATACCTCATGGATACTATTATTTTTATGATTATTCAAATTATACAGTATATGTAGAAATGGTTATGGAAATTTTAGAGCATGAAGATTCACTCTCCTTTACATTGTGTGTCGAGAATGAAATATCACACCATTGCCACAATTTTATGGGTAAGAATTACACCCCACATGCCCTATTTCATGTGTTAACATGACCACTCAACCACCATATCTTATGTTGAGTTTGAAGTCTCTCACTCATTATGAGATTTAGGGAATGTAATATTATCCATGAGTATATACTATAATTTACACTAGTTATAGATGATTGAGTTAGGCCCTTTTCCATCCAGCGCCTAGTATTTCTATTACGTGGCTACTAAAGTCTATATGTACTTAGTCCATATAGGTGGAGGAAAAATATAACTATAAAATAAGTACATATATATTATGAATATATTTATTTATTTTCTAATCAGTCACATAAGGTGGCCCTTAACCAATGTAGGTAGATCCTCTGTGTGTCCTTTATAATATTGGGTTGGCTTTTACTTATTTATTTATCCTTGAGTACTAGTCATTTATACCCAATCACTTTTGTTTCAACATACAATACTTAGATTACTTTTAGACACCATTGGTTGTGGACTACATGCCCTTTATCTCACACCCTACTCAGGATGCCTTTGATACCTGGGTAGATAATTTGTATGAAAGTATAGATAAAGGCTATTGCCCTACTTTGAAATCTGGATATGATTTTCCTATACTTTTATAATAGGAGTAGAGGATAGTGTATATTTTGGGGATACTAATGGGGAACCCTTTTGTTATTTATTGTTTTATAAATATAATTTTGTATATTCGTGTCCCATATTCCCCTTTTTTTATCAGCATTCCATGTAGTCATGTATATGAAATTGCCTATTTCATTTTGATGTTATTATTTAGTTTTTTAGTTTTTATGCTACCTTGGATTTTTATTGTATTTACTTGGGGAGGGGAAATTTCTTGTAGATAGTCTAGTTGAATTCCCTAAGACCTTCAGGTCATGTAATCTACTAAGCATATGGTCCATTTAATCTCTGAGCCTACAGGCCTTGTAAGGGCTCCCCCTCATCCCTTTTAAGGGGGGTTATCAAAAATAAAAAAAATGAATACCTTCATGCCATTCAGGAAGTTATTGTATATATTGTATGACATTACACTATAGTGGGATAATGGTTCTGGATTTTAGTTTCTATTATATAATGCATACTATATTGTATTTTTATTGTGTTTATCTGTTTTGAGACTCTCATATGAGGGTATAATCTCCCCAGTTTACCACCTTTACACCATGACAACTAGTCTCTATCCTATAGTGTATGGGGTGGCATGCTTTAGGCCATGTGACCCACTAGCTCAGAGGCCCAATTGACTGGACACCCGGACATGACATTTGAAAGTTTCATCTGAGGGAATTATTCTTTTTATCTTACTATTTGGAAACTAGTTATAATATTAGGTGCTCATAGAATTTGGTAATTGTAAAGTGTGTGGGATTACCTAACCCATGTATCGGAAAACCAAAGTTACCTATGATGGTAGATTTATACAATTAATTATGCATGTTACAAATGATAAAAATTCAACATTTCGTGGCATAAATGATTTATGATGTACCCTTTGTTAGTATTAATGAAATTTTATTTATATTAATTGGACAGATTAATTGAGGTTTCTTCATTCTATGCATCATTATAGGCACCATAGGAGTGATATTTGTGGCATCTTTCCATGCCACACCTACTTTTACCATGAATTTTCATCAAATTGACTTTTCATAACAACATGGTCGTGGGTTTTGTTGCTTGAATACAAGATTTATTTCTTTAAAGGATGCATATGAACCTAACCTAAACTTATATCTCTAATTCTCTTGAATATTAACATATCTTCTGAGGTATGTGATTGGCATTATAGCACCATGCTTCCACAACATCCTCCAACCATACACCCTGAAGGCAGCGATGACCTCACACTGGAGGAGGTGGGCTCTAAGCCACTAGTGATTCCTCATATAGTGAAACATATAGAACCCCTTATTATTTTTCATATAGTCACTGATTACCAGTGATGGGATGGACTTATACATATGATGATGAATATTTATGGTGTCACTCAACCTACCCCAGCTAAGACATATTTGAATTAGGAGTTCCAACAACTTCATCCCCACAATTGTTCAAGGGATGGTGGATTAAATGATAGTAAGTAATGGAATGATGATATTCATTCTATAATCAAGAATCTATAGACTCATCAAGAGTATAGGTTCAATATTTCTATGTATATACTACGCAATTCATCCAGAAGCTGGTGGAATGTTATTACATAGGATGATCAGAATCATAATGTGTTTTGGGATGATTTACAGACTATCTACTATGAAATATCGTATCCATAGAATCTAATGGGAATTGGGATAAAGACTTTATGAACCTTCAAAAAAGAGATTTGTATGTCATGGAATGTTCTTCTCCCTTCACAGAGCTATACCAATTCACCCCAACTCTAGTTGGTGACAATATTATAACTTCTATGTGGTTCAATGGTGGGTTAGAATATGGAATCTGATTGGAGGTCAATATGTTTTGATTGAGTGTTATTTCTGTGATTATTAGTCATTCCATTATTATAGAGAGAAATCTAACGGATGCTGAAGGTTAATCTCTAGGCGGTTCAGTCATTAGGCTTGTCAACAGTTCTTCCACTGGATGCCAATTAGAGGTTTCTCATGGGGTAACATTAATTAGTATCCTTATGAATAGAGTTTATTTAGTTTTAATTAGTGTAGAAAGAACGTTCATTTGAAATATCAATTTTTATGGGATCCAGTAAAATGAAGAATCCTAAGTACGATGGGGAAAATCAAAAAAAATCAACAAGACTTTTCCATCAGTGCCTAGAAAGTGGGGATCTACTCCCACCCCATGTTCTTGAGTAGGGCTAGTAGTATTTCACTAGGCCTGAAGCTGGAATACCACCGATCACTCAGGGAATTGTGGAAATCATGGAAGAGGTATTCAAGCACATGATTCTCAGTGCTACTAGAGCGGTCTTACTCAGGGATACCTTGTAGTGGCTTGGGACCTCAATACAGGCTAGTTAGATGTATTCCAACCTATTGTGGAGGTATATAGTGCCTAACCATATATAGTTTGATGTATTATTTTAGTATCTTCTACTTTCGTATTTTCTTTATATGACACAATTGTGACTCACTATTTTATATCTGAGGAAATGATGGTGATTATAGGACATGAGATTGAACTCTTATATACTGTTATAAAAATTGATACCCCGTGAAGTATCCGATCAGAGGGAATTCCCCATGGTAAGAATTGTCCCATAGATATAGATGGAAACATATTTTTATATTATCTTTTCCTCATCTACATAACAATCTATGTTGTAATAATTGGGATAGACTGGTTAATTCCTTATTGAGCTCATATAGACTTCTATCATCAGAGGGTGATGTTTAGAACACCAAAAGGTTGTAAACACATGAATAAGGGAAAATGTGGCGTTCATGTAACTCTAGTTGGAATCGAGTAGTAGAGGATGGGAAACGTAACTCTTTATATATCTAATCCTTTCCTAGATGATCATTGGTTACAACCTACAATTTTATTTTGTATATTATATCGTTTCACGGATGTATTCCTTAATGAATTTTTTGCGCTACCTTTATTTACAGAGGTAAAATTCAATATTTTGTTATTTGGATGAGAACTCCATGTAACCATTCCTACTTGTATGATGATACAGATGGGGATTAGGGATCTTGAGATGTATTTGGTGGATCTGGAGTTTAAAGGATTTATACACCCCAACACTTCTACATGGGGTTCGTGAATCCTTTTTTACAAAAGGAAGAATGGTCCATTCAGGATTAATGTGGATTAACATCTTTAGAACTAGCTTACCATTAAGAACTTGTATCGAATTCTATGAATAGATTAACTATTTTATTAGCATTGAGTATTGAGAGTGTTTTCAAAGTTATATTTTAGGGAGTCTTATCATAAAGTGTATTTTTGGTCTTCATACATTCCTCTCACTACTTTTAGAAGATGGAATGATCTATATGGGTACTCGGTTATGTCTTTCGTACTGATAAACATACAAATAGTTTTCATGGATCTTTTGAATTAGTTTCTACACCAGTATCTTGATTCATGTGTGGTAGTGTATTTATTCATGTTACCCTAGTATATTCTCATTATCATCCCAACCATGTCAACCATTTTGATATCATGTTGAATATAATGAGATATAATTATATTTATTCTAAGAATAGTAAATTTCAGTTTTGGACCAACAATGTCAAATTATTGGGTCTTATAATTTTATAGATTTTAGTTTTAGTATACCTAGAGAATGTGAGAGTTGTAGTTTCCTAAGAATAATGCAAGAACCTCTTTGATATCAATTCTTCTTGGGGGATATCTTAATATTAGAGATGCTTCTTACATGATTTCTCATTTATTATTGCACTTATTACATGGTTGAAAATGAAGGTTATAAGATTCATATGGACATAATATTCTGAAGAAGCCTTTCAGGTGTTGAATGGAAGATAGAATTCTGAGCTGATAGCGATTATTCAGGAGCTATGTTGGACCAATACACTGTACTGTGAAACATCAAGTATAGGACTTGGAGATATTTTGATGAAGGAAGATAAAATCATCTTTTATGTGTCTCTTCAGTTGATACCTCAAAAAAGGAATTATTCATCACATGATCTCAAGTGAGCTACTATAGTTCATGAATTTTGATAATAGAGACACTATATAATTAGATATAATTTTTTGGTTTTCACTGATTATAAAATCTTCAAGTCAATCATTATATAGTTAGATCTGAATATTAGTCTATGAATATGGGTTGAATACTTGATGTCATTTGATTTCAAGAATTCCTCTGATCTTGAAAATGCCCATGTAGTTTCTGATGCCTTAATCTAGAAAACTCAATCAAATCCAAAACATGATTATAGTAATGAATGGTAGCTTGTAGAATTTTAATAGAGATTACATTGAAGTTCATGAGGATTGGGATAGAGTTATAATTATAGGATTATCAGTGACCTATACTATTATATAATGTTTAATAATAATGCAACTATGTGATTCTTAGAGACTTGTCCTAAGGGATAATATCATGGATGATGATACAACTGTTGGTTGGAACATGGATGGGGATGATACTTTCCTCTTACATAGACATATATAGGATCCAATAGACATTATAGAGGGGATGATGATGGAATTTAATGCCTTAGAATGGTTATTTCATCCAATGGAACCAAGATGTATTTAAACATACGAAATAATTATTGGTGGCCTTTTATGAAATGATAGATTTTTGGATTCATCACTTGATGTTCCAACTCTCAGTGAGTGAATGTGTATGATCAGTAAATGATAGAGGTTTTACAGCCATTTTCCGTTTCTTAGTGTAAATGAGATTATATTTATTTGGATTCCATGATTTATTTTACCCAAATAACCACATGGAGATTGAAGTGTGGTGTTTTTGATCAGTATAAAATAGTGAAACACCTCTATGAAGTTTGAGATACCTTTTAGGTAGATGGTCTAGGGAGGCTATACGTTAGGGAGGTCATAATTTTTCATGGAACTCATTATTTTTTAATTTATGAAAGTGATACTCAGATTACATCATGGTTCAGGGAGGGGTTTCAAAATGAATTTTTTACACAAGTTCTTCATAGCATGGCCAATCACCCATAGACTGAGGGATTGATAGATAATATGATTCAGGTTCTAGCAGACATGATCTATGCATGTGTCATTGTCTTCAGGGGTTCTTGATATAAATGAATTCCCCTTGTTGAGATAAATTATAAAAAGATATTTCATGATACCATTGATATTGAACCTTATGAAGACTTATATGATAGGCCTTATAGTTCACCTCTGTGCATGCTAGAGGAAGGGGTGGAATCATTTCATGAATCAGGTCTCATCTCGGAGACTACAGAGTAAGTCAAATTGATTATAAAGCACATGATGATAGTTTGTTATAGAAAATAGTCATATGACAACAGGCGTGGAAGACATATTGGGTTCGAGGTTATACATTGGGGTTTTCTTTAGATTCACGCATACATTGGGGCGTATATGTATTTAGAGGCATGGTATGCCCTCACGTATTTTTTTTTTGGAAAATTTAAGGTTTTTAAATAGATCACACTAGTATATTTCCTGATATCACATCTTCATATATATAGTTCTATGCATGATTTAATTCTTGTATCTCACCTTATCCTATATTATCCAGACACGCCACATGTATTTTAACCTACTGATGTTGAGTTTGAAGTAAATGCCTTAATTGAGGAGTATCCAGTGTGTATTGTGGATCGAAGCATAAAGAAATTGTAAGGAAGTTTAGTTCCATTAGTATATGTGCTATGTTAGAATGGCTGAGTATTGTAATATATTTGTGAGTGTGAAGATGATAAATGATCTTAGTGGATGAAGGTCTTGGCAGATGATACCTCTTTAACCTCAAAAGTTCATCTCGATGATGAGTTTATTTATGGGAGGGGGAGGTTTTAAAGGCCCATATATTCAAGAGGGTACAAATAATTTGATTCAATTTAAATTCTTTTAAATGGACCTTATGATGTGACCTAATGGATTCACAGAGGTCTTGAGGGTGTCTGGGACTTTTTCAGAGCCTCAAACCATAGAAATTTGGAAAAAAATAAGTTGCATGGTTAAATGAAACTGTGAAGCCAAACCCACATAGTCTCTCATAACAGTTTAGAGTGATACATAGGAGTACTGAGGTATGGATGGGTTTTCTACAACATCGCGACCCTAGGTTCACAAATCTGCATGATTTCAGACCTCTTTGGGAGTTTTGTTTCATAGGGTTGGTGCATGATTTGGACAATTTTATAGGCAAACCGCACCGTCTGTGTTTGAGGTTGAAATGTCCAACTTTTAATTAATGAATCTACAAACCTTATTTTCCTCCAACCTATAATTCTAGAGGACAGATTTTGTTTTTTTCTCCCTTCACACCCCTCAACCTCTCATAGGTATTAATATATCCCCCCAATCCAATGTTTGAATTTAGTTCCATGTGAAGAGTTGGAGAGATTGAGGTATACTTCTGAGTTGTATTACTTATATTCTAAACTATATTTCGATATTTTGTAGTATTAAGGTGCAAGAGATTTTTCCTTTTTTTAGGGTGTTGAACCCTTTCTTATATTTCTTCTAATATACATCATATATGAGGCTTCCATTGGATAAGGAGTCATAAATGGACCTAAGGTTGGTGGTCTTGTTGTTTTCCCCAATTGATTTTGTGTTTTGATAGACGTGACGTTGTACCCCATGTTGGTTTTCACCACATGTTTCCAAAAAATGTATTTTTCAATTTTAAATTGATATTCACACTTTGTTATACTGATATTTTTTATTGTTATATAAATAGATGATTCCTACCTCAATCATGGACACCCCTAGTGTGTTCCAACTTGAAATTACCATTTCTAATTAATTAATTTATTGTTTGAAACATCTCTTAAAAGTAAGGATTAGTTTGTAATTGAAATTTACAACTCATATTTACATGTTTATTGACCTAGTGCACCTACTAAGTTCTGGTCATAAATTATAAATCTAATTTCCCCTTGTATGTAATTTCCCATTTGATTATAGTACCTCCAAAGTGCTTTGTTGAACAATGTAATTGAAATTACATGTTATGATTAATTAAATGGATTGGTTATATTGAATAGATTTCTTCATAATGGATTAACTTTCCCAAATGACTTATATAGACCAACTGAATAAATGTTATGGGTTGGTATGACAAGGTGAATTGATTAATTCTTTTTATATGGGTCATATTTATTATAAATCCCATGGTTATATTTGGGATTGATGATTAGATGTAATGATAGATAATACCTATGGTTTATTATTATTATTATTATTATTCCAATAATATTGTATATGGAGTAACATTTATGGGAATTGATGAGAATAATGATTCACTCTCTATTACATTTTGTGTTGAGCATGACATCTCACAGTATTGACACCATTGGGATGGTCTGAATGATGAACGACATCCCTTGTTTTGGGTCGTAACATAATCAATCACCACCATGTATTCTGTTGAGTATGAAGTCTCTCACTCATAATGAGATGTAGGGAATGTACCTTTTTTAGATTATAAGATCATTTAGACTGGTTATGGATTTCTAAGAAATGCCTCAGTCCATCCAGCACCAAATATTTTTCATATATGGATACTTACATATGCACATACATAGTCCATATAGGAGAATGAAATATATACCTATACTACACACACACATATATATTTATATATACTATTACTAAATATATAGTTACTTATCAAACACTCACACTGGCCGTGATTTTAAGAAGATTGAGTTGCTTGGTGTCCTTCATGATCCTGAGAATGTTGTTTGTTATTTATTCTATATTTTTTATTTTTCATTTATACCTCTAAATTTTTTAATATGTATACTATTTTTATTATATATAGACCCCATTTTTGATATCCTACTAGGATTTTATCTCACACCCTACACAGATCGCCTTTAGTTCCATAGTAATAAACATGTCTATATGTAGGGATATGGGAAAGTGCCTTGCTATAGATTCTTGATATGATTTAACTATATTAATAGTACTGGAGTATAGGGCCGAGTATAATCTCCCGATACTAGTGAAGCATCCTTTTTTTATATTTTTATAGTATATTCTATTTTCAGGTCCCCTATTCCCAGTTTGACCATCAACATTCCATGAATTCATTTATATGAAACATCCTTGTGGATTTTGATTTTATTATTATTATTTTTTCAGTTATTTATGCTTCCACGTATTTTTATTATATATTTTTTATGTCATTACACTATGGTGGGTTACTGGTCCAGTATTTTAGTGAATATTATACCATGATTCCACCATTGTATTCTTATTTTTGTTATCTATTGTTCTACTCCAATGTGATGGTATTTTCACCTCACTATACCTACATTAAACCATCCATCCTATTCGGATGCCTCTGGTGTGCATGGAGGTGAGCTTTAAACTATGTGACCCATTAGCTTGTGACCTAGTTAAGTGGATACCTGGTCGGGACATTAAAAACCCTTCATTCTACACTCCTTCCATCAAATTTCATCCAAAATATTTAAATCGTTTCTCCTCCTAGAAGTATACACAATTATAAAATCATATTGTATCAATTAGATATCTTATGTCCTCCATATTATATGATTCATATAAATGAAATCTAATGTTCTCAAAATAAAAATTACTTACTCATAATTTTTTCTTAATCTTACACACAAAATTATATTATAGAGACCCTGATATATTTTTAAAATTTATTATTAATATATTAAATGTTTATTTTATTAATTTATAAACACTTATTCAATTATTCAAATCTTCTACTAAAAAAAATCAAAATCACTCGTGTGTATCATACAGACTACCGCCACCACAAAACAAAGTGGTAATTTTTTATCACCTTCATTCAGATTTTGAAAAATGGTTTGATTTAAAACATAAATATTTTAAATATTACCAAAATAAAATTATTATATGATAATTTATTATATACATTCATTTTATAACAATTATTTAGAAATAGAACTATTAATCTTGCATACAGTGGACTATCCCCTCTATGAATGATAAATATTGTTTGTAATCACCACCCTTCATGGATTGTTATAAAAATTGATATAGTAATTATATATAATATTCTGTAAATATTTTAGCTTTATTGAATTTTTTTTAATAATATATAAGAACATTTTCTTACTCATATAATCATTTTTACTCTCCCTAATTTTTGTTGGGTTTTTCCAATTATGTGAACAATGTAATAAAGTTTATACAATGAATGATTATGAAATGTTATATAATGGTAATATCATTTTATAATAACTTAATTAATATATTTTAATGATTATGTAATAGTAATACTATTATTTAATATATATATATATATATATATATTATATCATGGTTCAATCATTAAACACACGTGAACTTGTTCATTATTCTAACATGTTTCAATTACTATGAAATGTTATATAATGGTAATATCATTTTATAAAAACCTAATTAATATATTTTAATGATTATGTAATAGTAATATTATTATTTAATATATATATTATTATATCATGTTTCAATCATTAAACACACGTGAACTTTTTCATAATAATGATATGAAATTAGTAATTATGATAATTCTTTTTTTATATAGGAGGTTAAAGTGTTTTTATGTATGTGGGAATATAAGGTAAGTTTTTCCTTGACTCAACTTATTTGTTTTTGAGTAATAATGATTCATTTTCTACTACGGTTTTATAATATGAGAATCATTTTAAAATAATAGTAAAAATATTTTATTTTATTGGTGAAAATAAAAAATTTCTTAAAAATGATATTTATGCAATATGTTTCCTACTATGATATTTACTTTATAAATATTCTTGGATATTTTATTTTGTTAAATGAAATATAATTTTTGAATAAATACATGAAAATTATATAAAAAGTATCATTTCCATTTTTATCAAAAAAATATAACAAGGATTAAATTTATTTACCATAATAATGGTAAAACTATTTTTTTCAAAATAAAATTTGTAAGAATTTAGTAATTTTTATCTAATAATAAAATTTACTCTATTAATAAAATTGACAGTATTATAATGATTAATTATAGATATAAATTTTAAAATATTTTTTCAATTGTCTATCAATGAAAAATAATATTATAAGTAGTTAATTGAAATAAAGAATGATTATGAAGAAAAAAACTGATAATTTCTTAAATTTTAAAATTAATATAACTCTTTAGATAATAAATCACGCTATTTATCATATAACATAAGAACCTAGAGGTTTAGAGTCTTAGTGATTAGTTACATAAAAATTTTATTCTATTACATTTGTGAAAACTTCTATTTAATCATGCCCCTATGGACCTTAAGCAATACATCTGGCATGATATATGATTCTTGATAAACTAGGTAATCGTAACATTTTAAAGGGGTGAGATAAAATGATTAGTAAGACATAACATAATAAATGAAATAATGGTTAGATCATAATATTATGGGAAAAAATGAGTAAAGAAAAATATTTGGTTTAAATGGGAATAATATAAACAGTTTTAACCATAAGTATTAATGATAGGAAGAACATATAAAATGATAAAACTTTTAGAATTGAATGAAAAAAGATAACACGAATAATATAACATCGGATATGAATATATGATATAAATTAACGTAATTATAAAAATATTTATTATCTTCATGAACTTGGATACTTACCAACCTGTTCACCTATAATTTTTTTATAGTTATAAAATCAACTAGACTCACCCTTTGGGAAATTGGCTACTTGCTAAACCATTAAATTAACAATTCTACCTCATGAGATATAATACTTTTCTGAAAAAATTAGTTGTATATAAATGTACCACATATCCCATGATCGATAAATTTTTGTAAAACATTAAAAAAATTATCACCTCATAAAATGAAAAATATAATAATAAATCTGTTTGATAACATTTTCAAATCATAATATCAATAATATGTGGTAAGAAAATATCTTTCATAAACCGATAAGATATAATCATAATTTAAATCACCTAATAATAAAACTTTTATCACCCAATTTAAAAACATAACAAAATAATAACCGATGGTGAAACATAAAACATACGTCAAGTGGGTATTTATTATTTTGAAGATATTGAACACAAAAATATGGAAAATAATTTTTTGAAATAATTTTTTTTCTTTCTTGTAAAAGTAAAAGTTACAAGTTTCCTATTAAAAAGTAATTTTTCTAAGATAAATGAAAACAAAACAATTAATTGAAGTAATATTGTTTTGAAAAATATATTTCCCTACGAGGTAAAAATAGATAATAATTTAAAATGAAATTTTATTGGAAATTTTTTTTCAAAAATTATATAAGTAAAAGAAAATAGTCTTAGTTAATAATCCCCTTATGAATATCACAATATTTGAAGTAATTTTCCATTTAACCAGAGTGCGTAAGAAAATTTTTAAACCCATAGAAATGAAATTGGAAATAAAATTTCATTAAATTATTGGAAAAAATATTTTATCATAATATAATGGGGTTCAATTATAACCATTATAAATCAAATAAATAAAAATGAGTTATGAAAAACCATATGCATTAATAACTTTTTGATACAGAAAAAATGAGAGTTAAAAAATGTAAAAAATATTTATATACCATAAATGAATAGGTATTTATCATAAAATAACTCAAATTGGTAGTATAAAGTCCTTGTATATGTAAATAGGTTCTAAATACAACACATGTCTCAATGATGGGAAATTAAGATAGAAGCCCTTTCATAGGTTCCCTGATTAGTCAAATGAACTCTATGTTACTATATAACACACATAAATATCTATATTACTAGTTATAGAATCATATTCATACATAAATATATTTATAATTTCTATTTTTAATCATAATAATCTTGTATATTAGTTAGTTTTTTTCCTATTTCCCCACATAGCGTGTTTATAACTTCTACTATTTGTATATGTTTTGTATGACCGGTGTCGATATTAATTCATTTTACAAATTTCACCATTAAAAGTCCATTAAATTAATTTTTTCAATTCATTTTAATTATTTTTATGTTTACATTTTCTTCCAAGAGTAATTTATTCTTTATCATAGAAGACGAAATTGATAATGAATATTTTTCTGTAATTTTCATTTTTGACATGTGTTTTCATTTTTATTGATTTTAATATTTATGTATTCATTATAGAGACTAAAAAATAATTATTTAAATATTTGTGTCGTATTATACATCCAACTGTGTTTTCATAATAATCCATGATATTTTTGAATATCAATTTTCAAGTAGGTTGTTAAACCAACAAATATATGAACAGACTTTAAGGCGATTACTATGAATAGTTGAAGAGTAGGGACTTGAAGATAATATAATTATTAAAAAATTATTTATGATATTATTTATATTTTTTAATAATGGTGAACAATATTTGACGATTCATATAAAATATATGAAAATATAGACAATAAACGATAGACCTTTCACTGTTGGGGTTGTAATCTACATCTACACATGATTAACATTCATGTTTCTCAACACGTAAGAGGGGGTGAAGTATGATATTAATTTAAAATGTAAAAAAAATAATTATATGAGGGATATAATATTTTTGAATCTTTATAACAAATAATACCCAAAATTAAAGGCTTTAATTAAAAACAAATGATGTCAGTTTGTGGAGGCGGCAGTTTTCACGACGCCCTAACAATGTTATTTTGTTTTTTATTAGTAGATAGAAATGAATAAATAAGGGTTATGACATTAATAAAAAATTTACAATTTTAAAAATGATTCTAAATTCTTTATATTTTGATGGTGATATGATATTGGGAAGATTCATATTATGAATAAAATCATAAAAAGTAGTTAATACTTATGTTTGAAACATGAGTTTTTTCTTTTGAAGTTCCCTTAATATTGAATGTCCTCGGATAAATATAAGTGTATAATGTTGAATTTGAAAGATAAATTCCAAAGAGTTTTATAACATTGAAAGGGTCAAAGTGGTATCCATTTAAAAGAGAAGAATATAGAACGTTGGGAAAACCTCCTCATTTTTTATAATTCCATAAGATAATTTAATGGTCAATGGATTAGAATTCTAAAAAATAATAGTTTAAAAAAATATAAAGTTAAAACACATATGATATATGCATTTTAAAACAAATTTTGACATGTTTTGGAAAATTTTCCTTAGTGAAACTCTTATTTTCTGTTTTACTATTTATTATGATTTTTTTTTATTTTTTACATTTTATAAATTAAATTAATATTGAATATTTTTACGATATTTAAAATTATTATTTAAAACGTTAAAATAATTATATCATACCTAGTTAATATTTTTTAAATGTTCTTTTTTAAAAACACACACATTTTCGCATAAAAATAGTTGATAGAGAAATGATGTTTTTTAGCTTTAAATTTACATATAGACTAAATATATAATTTATAATTATTTTCAGAAACCAAAATAATTTTTTTATAAATCCAATGAATGTTATTAAGTTTTATGGATATCCACAACTGAATCTCACCATGGAAGTACTTCATTCAAAGGGAATAATAGAAACTTTTTTATTTAAACTAATTATTATATTTATTTCTAAATATGTTGGACAAGGTATTTAGACAATCCTAGAATAAATTAAAATACATAATTATATTCCATAAATAAAGTTATTATTACATAAAAGGTTTTTTAACATATTCGATACACATATACAATTTTAAATCATAAAAATTATAATTTTTTCAAAATATTTATTTTTGACTAATAATCCATCTTTTCAGAAATATAATAAAACAATAATATGTAAACAATCATTCTAGTAGTTAAAAAATAATTGTAATTTATCAAATTTTAATTTTATAAAAAATTAAATTTAGTTATTTATATAATGTACATTATATAAAACATGGAATTTATTATAAATTTTTTTTATATTAATGTATATTTATTCTTTATTATTTATTGGTAATAGATATTAATAGTTTACTATATTAGTGTTTATCAAGTACTAATTAATAATTAATTATTCAAATTCTGTGGTTTTTTAACATTTGGGGTAGTTTGTGATACATGTTATAGAAAAATTTATTTATTTTAAAGTATCTAAAATATCATGAAATTAAATTATACCCTTTAATTAAATTAGGTCCATTAAATTTTAATTATGGTATAATAAATGAATAATAAGTTGGATCCTTCATAATCTCAATATATATATATCATTATGAAACATACTACTCATTATCCTTGGTATGACTATGAATCCAATATCCCAAATATTCTTCTTATGTGTTCTTAGGGACATACCTTTCAAAACATGATTTCCATGACCCCATTTAAACCATGTACTAAAAAAATATCTTATGATAATATATCAAGGAATTAGAATATATAAATATGAAACATCAATCCTAACATGTTTTCTTAAATGAAAACATAATTTATATTTATGATACTTTCAATTCAATTATATCATTTTTGGTTCATCCTAAAACCATCCTTGTTCAATATAGATTCTTTTGAGTTAGCCCATCATATACTACTCAGCCTAATCACTCAAAGTAAATATGAGATCAATCCTTTATAATGGTTTGAAAATAGAATATTATCAACCATATAATTTCCATTGTGAGATTTAAACTAGGTGAATAGTAATGGAACAATCATCATGACCCAAAATGATGGCTGAGAATTACTCAATGAACTCTTTTTAGGTGATTACCTCTATATTCTGTTGTGCGAAAAACACATCCAATTATAGTATTCAAGCATGGATGTATTTCTATTAATATAATATGATCAATTATTTACAAATATTTCTGGATATCAACCTATAATTATACTCTTCTAGAAATTTATTACTGTGGTTCACTAATGATAATAAAAAATCTAGATAAAATATTCTTCAATATAACTAAACCCTCAAATGTTACCAACTGAAGAGACCTAAGATAACCCTGATAAAAAATTACATTACTCTCATGACATGAATAATATATCTCACAATTATTTATATAACACAAAGATTAGATATTCTAGTTTCTTTGATATTAGATACATAAATATCATATTTTACAACACTTGGGAACATTTCTCTATAATACTACTGCTCTATACCCATTACTATATATATAACATGATATAATCATCTTCATAACCTGGGGAATGGAAATATAATAAATGGGTGATCTAAATCTCTATGTAAGGGATAATATTTAAAAGTTCATAATGGTTATATAATATAACTGTGAAAATATAAAATAGAGAAACATATTTTATATGAAAGAACCTAAATAAATAAGTTTTAACAATAAGAATAAAATATAGGAACAACATTTAAGATGATATCTCTTTTAACATGGCCTAGAAAAATAATAAATGAATCATATAACTTGTTTCTTGGAATGTTAGAATGATCATGGAACAATCATATAAATATTATTTCTTATCATTATAAACATTGCTCCCCACACAGTTGTTCATTTTTAGAATTATGAGTATAATAAAAAACACACCATAGTCACCATTTCTGAATGTATATACTTTCAAAACAGTTATTATAAAATTTCTATCCCATTAGATATGAGATTTTACATAATGCATTAGTGGGTGATATAAGTCCCACATGTCTCATAATCTATACATTTATTCCACTAGAAAACAATAATATCCTCAGAAAGTAACCCCTATAACGAAAAATATGTTTCATTAAATTTATAAATCATTATAAAATAAACCCATGGAAATAAAATGGGCACCATAGAATATAAAACAAATCTCATAGAATTAAATCACTTGATAATGAAAACATGATCATCAAAAATAATCACTTAATACATTAATTGTTTTTGGTGAAACATGAAAAACAACTCCAATGTAGGTAGCATATTTTTAGGAGGATGATAAAATAATCATCATAATATTTTTTGAAAACATTTTGTATTCCTCATTGTAAAAGTTCTTGATATGTATATTTTTTTAAAAAGCCTCCAATGATTTTATGAAAAATTAAAAGAAAAACATTAACAGAAATGGAATATTTTTCAAAAAAATATTTTCCCCCTAAATAATAATACAATATCTTTAAAAACATAATTTTATAAAAATAAGTTAAAAAAACATATATAACTCAAAGAATTGTGTTTGAGTTACCCATTTCCATAAGAATATCACAATAGTTTAAATAATGATCCATTAGAATGGAAATAATGGGGAATAATTATAAATATATTGAAATAAAAGAGGAAATTTTCTATATAAACATAGGACAAAATTATTAAAGATAAGTCAACAAGGAATAACAATAAAAATTATAAGTCAAAGAAACAAATATGAGTTAAAATAAAACAAACTACATTGGGATGTTTTAGGGAAAAAATCCCATTATAGTTAAAACATAAAATTATACTTATATATGATGATATTAAAGAGATTAATGAGAATATATTTAACATTTTTAGAATACATACATTGACAATGAAAATATGTGTATAAATACAATACATTTTTCAATGAAGAGAAATTGGGACCATGAACATTACCTTATTTCCCTAATTAGTAAGATGCATTGTAAGATCTTATATAATTAATACAAATATCTTAGTGAATAATTTAATAACAGTATTCATACCATAAAAACATTACAATTTCCATTAATAATCATTATCTCCATTTATATTTGTTATATTTTTCATATTTTCCCACATCTGGTGTTCCTAATATTGACTATTTATATATGTTTCGTAGGATCAATGTAAAAAATTTATTTATTTCCCAAATAACAACGTTATAATTTTATTAAAAAAACTATTAATTATGAATTATAATTATTTAGGATGCTTAAAATCTCTTTTAATAGTATTTTTTCTTAATCCTAGAATATAACATCGACAATAAGGATTTTTAAATGATTTTCAACAAATGAAGGGAGTTTTTATATTTATTGATTTAATTATTTATGTATTGTTAATAAAACAAAAAATATTTATTTTAATATTTTTATTATATTAAACTAGAAATTATAAATTTAAAATCACCCATGATATACATTCCTTTCATTTTTTAAATAGGTTGTTAAACCGAACCAAACATGATCACATATAGAACTCGATTAAGGAGTTTGGTTAAGAAAGGTTTTTATTTTGACCTAGCATCCATATTAAATAGTAATAATTTCTTTAATTTCATTTTTTATGATGATGAATAATATCATATGGGTTTTAGATAATTTATTTAAATTTATTTGAAAAATGAAAAATGTTTCATTGTGGAGGTGATAATCTGCACTTACACATGATTAATTGTCCATTTTCTCAATGCAAGATAGGGGTGAAGATAAATATTAAATTAAAATATATACATTATTATTATATAATATATATAATATATATTATTCGTTATCACCATTAATACTAGCCATCGAATTCTTTAATTCAGGCAATAACGTTTCTTCATAGAGGTGGCAGTCTATGCTACATGCCAACGATGTTCATTTGTTTTTATAAGTTGATGGAAATGAATATATATGGGATATACCATTAATATAATACATATTATTATAATAATTTAACCTAATTAATAAAATGACAATAGATATAAAATATTTTTAAGGGTAAGATTAAGAAAAGATACCTATGAATGGGATAATGCATACATTGGAGACATGATTTTTCATGGACGTTCCCTTGAAATTGAGCGTGTTAAGATAAAAATGAATGGAAAATTAATTATTTTTGTTGGAGAGAGTTATAGGTATAAGAAAAGTGGAATATTTTAATGTATGACAAATTTTTAGAAGTGTATATTTGAGATGGTGGAAGTGGTATCTTTTTGTAAGATATGAAAATCACACTTTTGATAAAACAAGTCATTTTTCAATAATAAATGATAATATTCACTAGTAAATATATAATAACTTGAAGAATTTAATGTTTAGAATGTATTATGTACAAATTTAACTCAAAATTTATTTAAAAATATGTTTGGGCCATTTAACATTAGAAAAACACTTTTAACCCTTTTAAATTTTACTCGGGTTACTATTTTTATACATTAATAATTAATTTTTAAAATTAAAATTTATATTTTCAATTTAAAAAAATATAAAAAATATAATTTTATATTTGATAATATATTTTTCATTTAAAATTCATAAATTTATAGAAAGGTAATTTTAAAATAGACATGATTAATCATGTAATAATAGTTTTAAAAAAATGTTGTTTTCATATTCAAATTTATATATATGTTAAAATTTTCAAAATTATAGATTTTTTGAAATACATAATTATGAATTAAATAAAAGGTATTATTCATTCATTTAATTACACAACATAATCTAAACATCAAAATAAATCATTCAATGAAATGACCAAAAATTGTTTTAATTAAACTAACATTTTAATTTTTTTCCAAAAAATAACGGACATGGTATTTATAATCTAAATAGATATATTAAACTGCATAAGGTTAATAATTAAATATTTATCTTATTACAAATTTTTTTTTCTAAATATATATTATACACTTATATAATGATACAATATAACCATATATATTCTTTAAAAATAGTATTTTTGAAAACAAATCAATATTTTCTTAAGTAATTTTAAAACAATTATTTGTATATTTTCTCATGATGAGTTCAAATATAAATATTTTCTTAGAAAATTTAATTTTTATTACGAATTATGAAATTAATGTTTTTAGATTTATTACATTATAAAGAAAATGAATTTTATATTAATATTTTTGAGTACTAATTCATATTAATTATTCATCTACTAAAGGTAAAAAGTATTAATGAACCACTATATTATTGTTTGTTATAGATTTATATGTAATGTATTCTTAATATTAGGTGTTTTTTAACATTTGGTGTAGTGCGGGACATAACTTATGATATATAATATTTATTTTAAAGGATCTAATATCTTGGGTCATTACAAATTTTCTATGAAATTGATTTTCAATATATTAAAAGTTCTAATTTAAAAGTTAATTTTCTCACATTTATAAGTTTTATTGCGTTAAACTTAGATTAATTTTGGATTCATCACATAAATATATATTATGAAGTATTTTTTTTAAAACACATATGAGTAAGTTACAAACTAGTTACCTCGGTAAAAACAATTATTATAAAATGTAAAATCCCAATGGAAAATGACATGAACTTTTTTCAAAACATGTGTGTAAATATTTTTTAGGGGTTTGATCAACCATATCTCACCCAAAATTTCATTATTTACATCTTTCAGAGCATTTTAACAATGAATAGTTTCATTCTATTATTGAAAAATAATGTGTGTTCACAAAAGTTCAATTTTTTCACTTTTAAAATCGGTACAATTCTACCCATTCTTTTCACACACATCACATTGAATTTCAACATCAAAATATTCTATTTTTATCCACCTAGTAACCTATCTCATGTTTTTAATCCTATGGTATCAATTTCATTTCATAGGGCCTCCATTTTTTGAAGAGATATCTTTGAGAAATATCAAGATCGCTAAATAAATATTTATTATTTATTAGTCTTATATTTATAATATTTTTCAACTAAATTTGTTTAAAAAATACTAGTATTTTTTGTTTTAATTCTATAAATTTATCTTAGGAAACAATATTTCATAATTTTTATCCACTAAAAAAATTAATACAACATCAAACATTTTTGCATGTAGACTAATGAATCCATAAAGAAAATTCATTGAATGTTTATTTAGTAGAATTAAATTCACCTAAAGTATGTTCTCCAGAGGTATACTGGATAAATGTATCCTCTCAAAAAATAAAATTATCCTCAATGTTATTAGATTATTTATATAAAATACATGGATTCGTGTCACGGATTCTAATTAAAAGTTTGATGTTCAAAGTTTGTTCTTCATGAAAGAAGGCATCCGATTTTAGTCAATATTTATGAATTATTTGAATGGTAAAAGTTCCATACATATGGTAAGATTTTTTGAAGTTCAATATTTTATATCTTCAGATATTTTCATGGTTTTTTACATAATATTTTTAAATCACAACACCTATGTACTCCATTTTTATCATATAATTTATTATTATAAAATTGGGTAACACAAATTGATAAATGTTTATTTATAAGTTTGATATTTTATGGAAGGATATTGATCTTATTTTAGTGAATAATTTCACTAATTGGATGAACACCATTCATAAGAAGAATGATCTAATTGTTTTTAGTTTACCTAAAGAATGATGTTCTAGATGATGATGTTTCACGCATTGAAACTTGTTAGAAGAATATTTTTTAGTACAGGGATATTATAGAAAATAATAAAATGATTGTAAACTAGTTATAAATGATATAATATTTTATTTGTAGAGTTTCTTTTTTATATTTGTTGTTGGGTAAAGGTTGATCCCTTTTGGTACAATGATAAGTTTTTGTTCATCGTATTGTAAAATCCATGAATTAGAAGTTCTAATAACATAAATTATTGGTTTCCATCATTAGTACTGAACCTTGTAAAACCTCCATATTATTTACTTTGTTGTTTACATTACTAAATGTTGTGATAATCAATATTTTCAGAAAATTGGATCAAAAACATAAAATTTTAAATAGGATAAGTTTATATAAAAAAAAGTTGTAAAACGTGAACCACTAATTCAACACCCCTTCTATATGGTTCAACCCATTCTTTAGTGTCGCATGTTATGTTAAAGAGGGGTTCCCTATTTTAGATATTATTTATTTAATATATAATGTAACTTTATATATTATTCATGGTATTCTAAATATGTATGGAAAAAATAATATGTATTTAAAAAGGGAATGATACCTTTTATCCCATCTACTGTCTTATACGTTTTAGATACATCAAATGAAAGATATCGAAAAAATGAAAAAAGAATAATATATGACTTTGGTGGATAAATGGAATATAGATGATGATGTTAAAGATGAGAATATAATTGTCAAGCATTTATCAGACACGTTTAAGACCAAGGTAATGATTTTTGAATTAGTTAAGGAAATAGGGGAAGAAATGAAAAATTAGTATTTATGGTAATGTTAAATTCATGGAAGAAAAACCTTAAATATGGTGAAGTTACATTGAGTAATTGACTATATATCATGATGAAACTATAGATGAATTTATCATAAGAGTCAAAAAAAATTTCTATAGCATCAAATCACTTGGGAAAACTGTTAATGAATAATATTTTGTAAAAAACATCAATGAGGGACTTCTCAGATAAATTTAATTTCATGATATCAACTATTAACGATATAAATGACTTATATCTAGATGAACATAAAAATATTCCTATATCTTATGAAATGAGGAAGGATACGTATTTTATGAAAAGATCTAAGTATGATATGGCTTTTGAATCCATGAGAAAACAAAAAATTAATTCAACTAATGTTTGATATACTAATGAAATAGATGATTATGGAAATAAGTATATAGAGAACATAAAGATAATTTGTTTTAACATCCCAAAATTCGTAAAGGGTAAAGTTAAGTACTAAGCTGAGCATCCGTTGAAATGATTGAAGTGTGGTGGAGTTGAGAAATTTTTTTTATTACCCAAAAAATAAAAGTATTGATGGTAAAGATGATGAGAATGATAAAAAGAATTGATTGGATACATGTAGGAAGCACACAAATGATGTTAGAAAATTATCTAAAAGAAAAAATAATTCTACATAGAAGATGAAAAAGTGACATATTTTTATGGAAGAACAATGGGAATCATTGAAAATTGAATTATCCAATGAGGAATATCTAGTGAAATTTGTGAAATGAATTTACCATGTAAATATATAGTAAAAATAAAGAAATAATAAAAAAGGAGAAATAACACACTTGAAATACATGTTGAAATGAGACAATAAATCATGAAATAGGATAAATATTACATTTAGTAATGATAGTCCCTTTTTGAAAATTAATGGACAAATGAAAATTTAATGAGGATAGAAGTCCCTCCTATGGGAGAATGCATACATTTATGAAATTAATAGCCTTAAGCTAAAGTTGACAAAAATGGGAAAAAACCTTGTATAATAGAAATGAGAATATTATTATAGCTGGAGATAAATTTTGAAAGGTAAAATATTGAACTGAAGTTGAAAGATCTATGAAAAAATTAGAAGAATATTTAATCAAGGGGATAAATTTTTTTATCAAATAATTACAAGCTATTTATGAAAATAGGTAAAATCATTATATTCTAAAAGCAAATATAATTTAATTTTTACAAACAATATTGTTTTCATAATTTGAATTCTAAAATAATGGATTGAGAAGAAATTTTTTTGTATATCTATTAAAGTAATGGAAGTTTTTAATAACATTATAACACATGATTCTCCATTTTCAATATTGAGGGGATTCATATATATAAATTACCAATAATTAAATTTCTATAACTGACACATTTTTAGACAAGGAGGTAGAGGTATAAAGGATATTTTTGGTGATATTGAAATAAAGGGCATGAGGCCTCAAAATGTTGTAAAAATATGGGGCTTTATGGAAGAATATTTGAGTAAAGGGGTATTGACGTTCTATGAAAGAATAATATCAATAAAAACATTTGAGGAGATGTATCATGAGAGATAGAATTTGGTGTCCCAAAGTATTCATCATTTTTTTTGAAATCCTAGAAGAATCCTATAGAAGTTGACATTAGACTTGTCACTACACAGAGGAATACATGAAAAAACAGTCTAGATAGGATCCATTCATCATAAGATAAAGGGAGAATGGGAAATAAATGTGAAATTAAAATTACAAAATTCTTGATGTCCTCATAAATTCTAGTCAGAAAAAGTAACCGTATATTATTTATACGAGACGCTCCACATGTATAAATTGTAAGGCTAAAAAAATAAGAAACATTTAATATTATTATGGAGGAGTGGTTTCCTTTTGAAATTATTTCTCATAAAAAGTTAATAGAAGTTGAAAACACATTATAGATTTTAATATACTAAAATCGAATTATTTTTTTGATGGACTGATTAATAACATGATATGTTCAAGTAAACTATATTATGTTGGAAGAATGGTGACCTACCGAATAATTTATTGCGTTATCCAGTGTTTAAAATATGGAAGAACTATTTTTGAATGTGTAATAATTTATATAAATATTTTTTAGAATGGAAATCATGGTAACTCATGTTACCTAAGTATGAAATTATTAAATTTATTATCTCCTAGAATCCTAGTATAAATTTTCTAATAAAACTGAGAAAAATATCATTAACATAATCTATATAAGATTTACCTCTACTATAAAAAGAAGAAGCCATTATTTTTTGTTCTTTCTAGAAAGGTATGATTACTGAAGGAAAATACAATAGGATAAAAATCCAATCTACTGAACATATTAAACGTATACAATACAATGTAAATGGATTGAGGATACATCAATAAATAATTTTATATTTCCAAATTTTCAATTTTAATGATGAATTCACCGTAATGAATAGTGTTATGTTTTTGAATCCTAAATTAAATGTTATCGAAATGTTCAACATCTATCTGATAGAATCTGAAAAAAACAAGTTTGTGAACTTATCTAAAAGATAAAAAATGAGCATTTAAAGTAGTTTTATAGTGTCTATTTTTAATATTGCCCTTAAAAATTTAGATTAAATAGTCAATAAAGGTCTCTAAAAACTCCTCATAAGAATGGAGTTACAGAAAAGTTAAATAGATGTTTAATTGAAATGATAAGGGATAGGGTTATGTGATATAAAATCCCTATGTTCATTTGGATAAAATACATATATAAATTAGTACAAGTTCAAAATATATCTACTTTTACACTGAGAATAGATAATACCACTATGATTTGTGGAAGAAGAATACAGAATTGGTAAAATAATTTAATGTGATTGGAATTACTTTCCTAAAAAAGATAAGAAATTCATACCCTTTAAAATTATTCGAACTCATTGATGAAAAAATATTCATGGGTTAAAAAACCAATATAATGAGATACAATAGTTGGAACAAATGGACAAAAAAATTCATCAAAACATGATACCTCAAAGGAATTGAAAATAAGTCAAAATTAATAGAAAAGAGAATGGTGAACCTGAAAAAGAAACAAAATATGATAAGAAATGTTCTAAAATTATTGGTGATCAATAATTCCTTAATAAATCTAATATCAAAAAATCATTTTGATTTATCTAGTGATCCTGATGATTCTACCAAATGTGTAAAACTAAAATTGAAGGCATTGCAAAAGTAATTCGATCCAATTAATATCATTAGATGTTTTAATACATTAATTCGGAGAAGCAAAAATATGATAATGAAGAATTAAAAATATATTATCTCTCATATTCAATCTTATTCCTTATTATAATTATTTGAGCACAAAGAATGGTTAAGATCTTTCTACTAGGAATTAGATCAGAATTAGAATAATGACACATAGAAAATAGTCCTAAGACTAGAATGAAAAAATATAGACTTAATTAAGTTAGTGTTCCAGAACAAGGTCATTGAAAAGGGAGATATGTCAAGAGAAATAAGGAATGGTTGTTTTAAAAGATATACTCAAAGGAGGAATGTATTGATTTTATAGAAACATTTTATCCAGTTTTAAGACTTAATAGGATGTGGATTTAATGAAAATTGATTCTCATTGAACATATATGGGTTATTAGATAGATGTAATGTTAGTAGTGTATAATTTTAGGGTTGAAAATAAGTATAACATAAATAACAATAGGAATTTATACTTGATGAGGATGGAAGTATGGTATGAAATAATAAGAAAGAGTAATATGGGTTAAAGTATGTCACTTGTGCGTAGTATTCTGAACAAGATATAATCTTAAATATATTTAATATCTCTAAAGGATGTTTTTATAGAAACATATATGTGAATGACCAAGTTCCATAATTCTAACAATAAAGGTCTAAATTGCGGGAATAATATTTAGTCATGATAATAATTAATAAATTAAGGAATTCTTTGAAAAAAAGATTGAACATGTTTCCAATTCATTGATTATAAATAAGGTTTTATGTCAAATGATAGAGTTAATGAAAAAAGAATGATACATAATCCCATCACAGAAAATGATTGTCAAATAAATGTCAAGTAAGTATATTGTGGAAGATTATAACAATGGTTTACACTGTAATATTATCTAAAGTGAAGTTAAGTATAGATAAATATTATAATATTGTCAATGAAGCAATTTTTTGGATGTCGATTTAAATTTTACTCTATTTAATTGCATTTCACCTAGACATAGTGTATACAGTCACCTTGTGTTCTAGATATCAATGTTATCTAATGTGGACCAATATACTGGCTATTTAAATAATTTTAAAACATGTATAAGAAACATTAAGCTTTCGCTTGATATATCAATTTTGTATTATGATAAAATAAATCTGATTCCCAGATATATATTTTTCTAAGGATTCCAATGAAAATAAATAAATATCTATCAATACTTTATTTTAGGGAAAATGTTGTGTATGCTAGAATGTTGTGAATCTAAACATAATGACATTGAGTGAAATAAAATTTGAATGTATGGCTCAAATCCATGATTTTGTTTTTAAAATTTAAGTTTATTAAAGTTCATTTGGAATACTAGAAAGTGAATTTAGAACATATGTAGAAAATTTTATGTGATAATGATGCCAATTAATCGATAAATATACATCGTTGAACACTGCAGATCAACAATTATTGATAAAATATTTCATTTTATGAAGGGGAAAGAAACTATCTCGGATGTTATTCTACATTATATTTTAATTATTGAAAATTTTAATAATATATTCAGTAAATCTATATAATAGAAAAATATTTAGGAACTAAGGGGTAAATTAAAATTTTACCCTTTCCCTTATACTTAACAAAAGTTTATGAGAGAACCCCCATTGTCTAATGAATTGTGTTAAAAAATTCATAGAGAAGTGAAAAGCATATCATAATATGTATTTGAAATATCTTTTTATATTTTATTGCTACATGTGTAGTGTTCTCATAAAGATTGAGGGGATTTATATAGATCAATTAAAAGGGAGAATAAAAAACATACATTATAATGTAGTTTGGGGTCTAGATATTTCTCCCAGATAAAAGGAAACAATTTTATGGAAATAAATTATATCGATGTATATTAATGTGTTTTTTTACAATAAATAAAAAGGGGAATATTTAAATTACCCTTGGTCATTGAACATGTTACATTTTTTATAAAAACTATTTGATAGAATTTTTTTGAGTTGGAATGAAATGTATGATAATATGAAGATATGATTTAATAGGTTCATTGTTTATTTACCTGAAGATTATGAGGGTGTAAAAAATTGGATGTATATTGAATAGGGATTTGGGTTAATATGTCATATGATGTTGTAAAATTCTATATTTGGATGAAAATAACTTTTGGAGGAAGAAAAAAAGTGATTAATTTGTCTTGTATAGCCAAAGTATATAGAATTATGAGTTTAGATAAAGATAATGGTTCACCGATTATATATTCACCTAAAGAAGAATAACATGAAGTATATTCAACTGATGTATTTTAACCAGGAGTATATTATCTTAATTTTCGTTAACATAATATAAATTCAACAATAGTACGTTCACCTGATGTAAATACATTGAAGGTTTGTCTAATAGTTGTACATTCACCTAATGAACATTTACCACATTGGCCAAAGTTTCTTTTAGCTAAAGGTTATTAGTATCTATATAATATTTCACTAAGTCACATATATAAGATGATTAAAATTTAGATGTTCAATGTGAGTTATTCTTGAAGGATAATTAATAATTCCTTGTAAGGAATATGGATGAATTTATGGGTTTTTACACCATTTTTTCAATGGGTTTTGACAAATACAACATCTAATGTCTTCAATAGTTACAAGTTGAATGATTAATGATTTTTAAATCATATCCAACACATTAACTATATTTATTTGAGTTATATTTATTAATTTGGTTAATATCATAAATTAATTTTTTTAATAATCAAAAATTTTTACAGATGATATTGAGCCTATTTGACTATAAAATATCATCAATAAATAATTCCTCATTAATTGGATGAAGGAGCTCATTGAGTGGAGAGTTACTGATGAATGATTTTTTAAATGATGATGTTTTGAAGTTTGAAACATATGAGCCTTAGCATCTTTTATATTTATGTGGGTTGGAAGATAATACACAAATTTTAAAAATGTTAGAACTTGTATAATATTTTATCGACTCACATTCTACGTGAGATATACTATCATGTAAATGTTTGTCCCTTCCCACGAAAAATTATTTTTTTATCATATTGAAAAATATAAGACAAAGAATTTATGAGCACAATTTGGAGTAGTCTTCCACATTAAAGATGCACCTTTTAAAATTTCCATGTATGTTAACTTATTTTTGACAATATTACATGAAATGAGAATATGTTTTTTACATGAAATGAATATAAAAAAAATTAAAGAAAACAGATTCTTGTTAAAGAAATATATAAAATCTAATCTACAGATTAAACCAAAACTTATAAGTGGACCAAAATGGTCCTACATATCAAATTTGAGAATAACTTATATCCCATTAATAATGGTTTCCCCTGTTTTTTATATATTTTTATTTTCTGACAAATGTTCCCTTTTTATGTGGAATCCAAATAAACTTTTATCTTATGTGACCCTAATATTTTCATTCTCCTCTTCTTAAAAATTATGGATTGTAACTCTTTTTGTGATGTTCATTTTTAATAATGGTATTTGTAAATATTAACAAGTTTTCCATACATTATTGATAAGATATTTTATTTCCACTCCAAATTATTTTTGAAAACCATTATATATTTTTGATGAACTATTTATAAAAATTGTTTTAAATGTAAATATTTTAAAAATATTTAACTCAGCCTTTTCAAAATTGAATCCCCCATTAAATTTAGTTATGACATCATGTTTTATTTTTTATAAATTTTTGGGATCAATAGTTTTGTTTCTGTGTTTAATTTTAGTGAATCTATTTTGAAATACTATGAGAAAAAAATTATATACCATGGGTTATTTAAATTGTGAAAAAATGAAATAAATTTCTTCCAATGCATTTTTATGATTTTTTGAAATGATTTATATCGTATGGGAAACATACACACATATATATAAATATATGTATGATTTTTGTGTGTGGACTAATATCGACCTCCAATATAATGTTTAATGTTTTATATCTCATGAGATAATTTAGTGTAAGCCTTGTTGGATATTGTCACACACTAAATGGTTGAGAATTATTGGATTTTCTAAAAACCTGAATCATGGGACTTCTTAGATATTCTCAAAATATGATACTACACTAATATTAAGTTTGAGTGAATGTTATTTTTTACACTATTTCTTAAGGTAATCTTAGACTTATATTCCATATTACTATAATAATTTTCTTTGGATCATGTTTACTATATCTTATTTCCTTAATAATTTTCCACGGTATATTTTTAATCTACCTGTTATTCTATCATAACTAATGTGGAACAATAATGGTACCATGTTCATTTAATATGATATTTCTCCCATACATAGGTTTTATCTTAAAATTTTGTTCTAACCCTTGGATATTTGATGATATGTTTTCCCTTATCGAGCATTTCTCATCACCACTTTATGATGTTTCCATTATAGAGTGTTTTAAAATGATAACAGATTATGAGATTTCTAATAGGGATTCTAGTGTGTCTGAATTATGAAAATAATTTAATAAGTGTTTTGGAATATGTTTCTGGCATAGCTACTCCTTAATGACACTAAGCATTATGTTCATATGATTAATATATTTTTTTGAGATGCAGGGTTTATCTTATGGACCTGATGTAAAAAATGATTTTTTCATGGGTTGTTATAATGGATTCCTAATATGGCCAAAAAGATTTAAATCAATGTAATGAAGTAAGATTGACCATGACACTCTTCCATTATCCCCAGATCCATTGATCCCTAATGACCACTACACTATTTTCTCCACTGACATTGAGAACCAAGCCCAAATCCTTACAGTGGCCATCCAAAAGTTCTGCAACAATTGTATTATGGTAAATCACAAGATCTCACCACTGATCCTTGAGCCTAGTCATCATTATAAAAACTCAAATTCTATGAACTCTAATAAAAACATACAGATTTCCTTTATACCGGCCATAAGAACACTCCCCCAAAATATGGGTGAAATATAGATGATTATGGGATGATATTCAACAATTATAATATTCTAATTTGGCTCTCTTATACTAGGAAGAAGAATGCCCATGACCCAAACTGGAATTCCCATAAACACTCGGGTGAGAATCACTAAAATGTTACATCTAAGTACCACTAGATTCTCCTCTAGACCTTTCATGAGTTGCAAAATAATATGATGGAATATCCTTCATTGTTATTGTCTTTGTCTGTCCAGTCCAACTAATAATAACAAAGAAATATTTTCATTAAAAGATTTTCACATGATACTGATTGAAATATCATAACCCATTGAATTTTTTTAAACATATTAGTATTATTCCACACCATAAAATATGAAAAATATATAAACATGGTTAAATGTTCTATATAGTTCTTCACTAATATTATCCCTTAAACTTGATGAATGTGATATTAAGCCATATCATCACTTAGTGTATCAAGAATTAAATTAATAAAGAAACAATCATAATAATCCTTCGATGATAGACACAGGTAATGGAAAATGGAACTATTAAAAAAGTTATTCTATAGAACTATGACATTCAGTAGCCCATTTTCACTTGAAATATTGATCTACGGTTTTAGGCACACTAAATCAATAGTTTATATTGAATATGGAAATATGAAGAGGTGGGAATCCATGTGCATTGATGGAAAGACTATTAGAAAGGGATACCACTACTTTCTTACGATTATCATCATTGTATAACCCCTATTATCATTTTACTATGTAATTATATATATATAAGTATATGTATCAAATATCTTGTATTAGTTAATGGTAACTATTTTTTCTTAATTGATAAGAGATCAAGGGATCAAAACACATCAACCATTTTTTATTATCTATTTCAACAATTATACACATGGAAATAATATTTTCCATATCATGGAGTATATTGAAACATTGATCGAACTCACAATCTCCTTGGACTGTGGATATTACCTAATTCTATAGTATTTGAGCTTATCTCTATGGTTTTGGAATATGTGAATTGGTTAATTTTCTTTAGTTCTGATATGTTGATCTTTCTATTCTAAAATATACCCCCATATCTTCATTATTCCACAATGTATATATACATCTAGATTCACGAACATATCATGTGGTGTATCATGATGTTCAAATATAGTATACATATAATTGACTCAAGCTTACAATGCCTAAGGGCCACCCTATTGAAAAAATAGATGTGTTCGATATAGATAAATCTATCCATTCTAATTTGACATGAAAAGAAACCCTCTTAGAGTAACATGTCCTATATAATCAATCAACCCATCTACAATCTATTATTTCTAGTGATTAATAAGGGTTACTAGCACAACTAGTGGTTCCAGATAAACAACCAGTGGAGTATTCACACGGCCGCCCTTCCGGTGATCAACAGAAGATCATTATCATGGAATGTATCTACATTACTGAACACATGACTAAAAATAACATTTATGGTATATATTTATATTAAGGTGGATAATAAGTATTAATAAGAATGTCCAGTTATTCTATGCACACATCTTAGAATACCATGTTTCTCACTTAGCCTTAGAAAATTCCCAAATCATTAACTACCCACCATTATTTTTATAATTAGAAATTGGTTATATTAATATCATAAATTGATAATTATAATATCACAATAAAAATAATTGTATGGCTAAGTAGAATTCCACAATCATTTTATTTAAGAAAACTAAATATAGGTTTCAACTAACAGTTCACAAAAAATCTATATCACAATCAATGTTCTCAATCATACTCAAACACATGAATGTCATATAAATCCCATGTTCCATCGTTATACAAGAACACAATATATCATTTCACATAGTCCATAAATAAATAAAATAAATCAATAAATCTCACATTACATTCTTGAAAATAATTATACCATATCATTGAAAAATAAGAGTGCAAATTCCATCCAGAGAAACCTATAATTTCTGGATTTAAGTATCATGTATATCTATGAATAGTGGTAATCTCATATTATCATCTAACCCTATATTTTCACAATCATATAAATTATAGTATTTTAATTTAGAAATGTTTCTTATACCACTTTGTAGCATCCCCAACCTAGTTCACTTCCAACTTGTATGAATGTGGTTCCACAACCCTCTATTGTACCTTAAAACATACTAGAAGATTTTAACGAAGAGAGGGGTCTATATGTAATGATGGGAAACTATACCCTCATTGGAATGGATATCCACAAATAAAAATGAATTTAAAAATATAATTATCTAATATCACAATATAATATAATAAAAAAGGAATCATCAAAACAACATTCTAATGCTAGATAAATAAAAAATTGACATTGTAACATTAGAGGCATATAAAATGTTACAACGTCATTCATAAATGAATAGTATCACCCATGGGTCTGGTGTATATAACATGTTATTTAAAGAAACCTAGACCAATGAGTAGGTTATCTAAAAATTGTTCTATGTTCTATGCATGTTGTCATGTCGAAGCTCTCAATAAGATCTATAACTCAATCATATCCTACAACATAGATTTTTTCCTTAAACAGTTCCATGAAACTTATGTTCTAATTGATTACCAAATATCCCTTACTGGGTGGGATAATAACTCACTAGGCCACCTCAATGGTGTCCCAAAACAATTTTATTAAACACTTGTGAATATAAAGTGTAATATTCTTATAAGAATATAAACGTTCATTCCATAAATAATTAATAGATGACATCCTTTGGTGTTATCTTACCAATTTTTCTGAACATACATACTTTGTGCAGTTTCAAAGTGTCTCTAAACACATCAGATGAATAAAAAACATTAATTACATCACAAATAATAATCATTGGGATTTGGGTCCCATTATAACATAGTTGTGAACTCATATATTGTACATCCAATAATATATGTCATAATGGCAAGAAAAACATCCCAATTATATTTATAGTTAATCTTATCCAAGATTAGTCACATATACACAGGTTTTACATCACAAATACAACATTGATGGATTTTATACTATCATTATCGACATGAAACTTCCAATAGGAATAATTAGTCAATATTAGACCACATCATAAAGTAATAAATCATATCCTATAATAAAACATTCTCATTATTCCATATTGTATACATCCATAGAAACTTTAAAACTAATGGATAGCGCATATCACTTATATGGGTAATACAAAATAATTGATCTTAGTTTCTCACCTTTATCATTACCAATAATACATGCACAATAAGTTCCATAGTCTGGAAGGTATTACATCCCATGCCAGTGCAAACAAAATCCTTGTCGAAAAATTACTATGATATATGAATAATATGCCTCATCAAATATAAATTTTGAAATGTGGGAACTATTTCCCATACAAACCCATCTTATTTCATAATGGGATTTGTGACCCTTTTATAAAACAAAATCACATTACGAAATGGTCTTGAACATAGAATTATAATATGATAATTCCCCCTTTATTTTTCATTTCATCAACCTCACATTTAAATTTTAGTTTGGTGAATTTATTTATAATTCAACTATATAAATAACCCTATCTAAGTCAAAACCTACATAGACACATGTTTACTGGGAAGGAAAGAAGATATACACAATTATCCAACTATATTAGGAAATGCCAATAAGTCAACATACAAGTTCTACATGGGTTAGTCTTCATGATTTCTAGTATTAATAACACACCCCTATTATTTCCAAGGATGTTAATGTAACATATTTATGAATTTATACTTTATCAAAACTCATAGTTTCCCCTCTTATGTTTAGATTATTTAGTATATTATATTTAGTTTAAGACCACGATCTTTAAAAGTCAAGATATTAAGGCCAAGTGGTTATAGGTTCCATTGTATCCATATATCGACTCACCAAATCTTTATGGGTCTAGGGAAAGCTATTATATTTAGTTTTAAGTGAATCTCACATGGGTGATGAGATTGTGTATGCCACATTTTATCAATCATACTTAAACCAATGGTAATTATAAGGGACAACCTTCCTTGGGATAGTAAAACCTGCACATTTAATACCACCATACATTTCAACATTTGGTACTATAAATTGACTAGGCTAGAAAAATTCCCTATATTTTTTCATATATGATGAAACATGAAACAATAATGAGAAAAATGAAGAAAATATTGAAGATGATTGTTATCCTTAACATGATATGACCTACTAGGGGACCATTTGGACTGGACATAAATTTAATGTTCCACCCACACTCATATACAATAAAATAGTCTCTTGTGACTATAATAGATAATGAATTTATCAAAATATGTGTGGTCACAACCTAAATAAAAATAAAATAATCATCCATATCACCTATGAATAATAATATTGAATCAAAAGATAAATTACATTCTAGAATATAAATAAAGGAATGTGTCTCACATTTAATAAAAATAAAAGAATAAAAAGTTCATAATCCCCAAGGTAAATGTTCAAAATTAAATTATCAATAAAACCAAAGTTAAAATTATGAAAATAAATTGGATGCACTCTCTATAATGATCATGAACTAGACACAAATTTCATCCACTCCCATCACCTCTCTGTATATCAATGTACCTAAAATGTTGATACCATGTCTACCAAGGTCACTGAAATCTATCCATAATATTGATAAGACATAGAATTTTCACACGAAACACCCATCTTGGGGTGAGTATATATTTACTAGTAGGAATCCCCAATATAAAAAAAGAGTAATCAAAGGCCCAGTCTTCCTAGAACCAATCAAATCAAGAATAACAAAGTCCATAAATAATGAAATAGAAATTAAAATGGGATATTCTTCCATGTTATAAAACCTAGGATATAATATTCTTCCAATAAATAACCAAAATTCATAGAGAAATCTCTCACCTATGGATATCCAATAATCTGAGTTTTGCAGTTGCACCAAACACATTTTAAATCATTAACTATTTTTTGGGACCCATGAATCTCAATGATATATACCAATCAAAGAAATACTAATTCCTAACAGAAGAATTATTTAACATCAAACTAGTTCATCAAATGATAATTTATTCGACTCGATATATAGAAGATTCAAGACATTGTGAATTGTGGATCATATATTAAGCGAGTACCAAAGTCTATTTACTATATTGATGACTGAGTACAAGGGGTACCAAATCAATGCCCAAATAATAAATTACCTATAACCTAAAAATTCAGGGGTGAAGAAAAGTCTATAACACCATGAAGGACCAATTTCATGCCATCTACACTTGATTTTGGGGGTACCAAAACCTATGGAATTATATTATTATCTATTTTGATCTAAGTCATCTTCTCTACATAGCTATGTTTACCAAAACATTATAAACTACCACACGCCTAAAATTTTACACTGAAGATTAGTATATTTATTTATTCTTCATCAGAGGAAACATAGTAGAGATTATCTCCTCCTCCTATTCCAAAATAATATTGTAAATATATGTATCTTCCCATTACGTGCTCATATCAAGGCATACCTCTCTTGGAATTGACATAGCTATGTTGTGAGAAACACGACCACAATGAAATTCCAAATGGTGACATCCTGGTACAACCCAAATATATATATATATATATATATATATTATGTCACAATCTTCTTAATGAGCTATATGCTGAAACAGGTAGACCAACCAGGTATCCATTAGGAACTTGTGTAGGAGGTTATTTGTTTGTTTTTCACTAATTTACATTCCTTGTTATTGTTGAACACTGAATAGCTATGAGCACATACTCGGATTACAAGTAGACATAGTTGGTGGAGTCCTACTACGATTGATCTCACACCTTACTCGGTCAACCGTTGATAATAGATACGATTTTCTTCCTTCAGGTATGTAAAGGGGAAACCATCCTTCTACAGGTTTCTGATTCTTTTTGTTAAGATGGAGACTAAGAGTAGCGGATCAATCATGTTCCCATGATGTTATGGGGATGATTTAGTGTTTTGTTTATTTTTTTTACTTTTTATACATGACCATTGTCAGTTAATTTGTTTAAACCTTTACTAGAATCAAATTCATATATATATATATATATATATCAGACATCGACATTGAGGATTTTGGTTATTATATTCAGTTATCTATTTATTTTATAGTTTGGTTATTCAAATGGTTGTTATGATTCAGTTGCTTACTATATATGTCTGTTGTATTATGTTTCTGATAATGATTACTATTTGATACATCACTTGTACTACATTGTCTTATCATTACAGTCTCTCTACTGTACAACTATACACATGTTGACCACTAGTCAGAGACCCCTATAATATGGGGCGATGCGCCAGGGGTCTTGTTGTGAAACTCTATCGGGGCATGGACTATGGGACAAACAGTTTCAATACAACACAAAGTAGTATCATAGGGGTAAATTTTTCACATAAATAATTTGAAACAATATAAATGGGATGGAAAACCCTTGGGTAATTGTCATATTCCATGCTTGGGCATTGTGAACCATTTTACGGGGTGAAGACCATGTTTCCTTAATTATGATTATTATTGATTCTATTATATCCCATTGATTTGATTTCAAAATTGGGTGATACACATGACTTGTGAAGTTAATTATTTTGAGGTCGTTGAAATTATAATTTCATTACTATTTCATGATGATATGAGTTCTCGACATCGGACTCATGTATCATGATAGGCACAATAGGAATAGGCCTCACATATTTTCCATGTCATGTTTAATTTTTAGCAAGCATTTCCTCTTGAATAATCATTGCGATTTATTTTATAAATTCAATTGTGCTAAAACTTCTTATAGGATTTTGGTTCGTTCTATGGTGTATTTAATAAAGTGATCTTTTATGAATAAAATCCACTTTCATTTAAAGTCTTATAAGAAACACATAAACTCTTTTTTATTCATTTTATTATTATTGATTTTAAATGAAAGTTAAGTCTCATTAATGTTGACAATTTTGCAGTTTAATAGTGATCACATGACTGGTATAAACATAATATGTTTAAAAAATAATCCTTTCGATACCGAAAAAGGTGATGATGACCTCATCCAATAGACTCAGGCCATACGAATATCATTTTTTGAAGCTCGTAAAGGAGTAGTGTCACTAGGCATTACAGTTGACCAATCCCAAGACAAGTTTCAACATGTTATTCTTGAATAGAGTCACCAACAAGAGAATATAATGTTAATAGAGATTGCCACAAGGGTGATGTTATCTGAACTACCCCAAGAGTCTGTCACCATCGCACTCCATACCCTTAGGTCTTACATGGGTGTTATAAGGTGGTATGTAATAAGGTATTAGTAACTTATTTTGTAATCCATTTTTATAAATAATAGTCTAATTCCATCAATTCCATTATGGAAATATTCATTCTTAAAAAATAATGAATTTGATAAATTTATTACCCAATTAAAATTGGTACTTTTATAAATATATACATTATAAAATTAAAATAATGTTTTTCTTAATAATATTATATAAAAATATTATAAATGATGATTATATTATTTCCTCATCTATAAATGATAAGGTAATCACTTTGATAATAGTTCTATGTTTTTATACGATAAAACCAAATTGTATATTTTATAGAATTAATGATTTTTGGATATAATTAATATTTTAATAAAATATTTTTATCCAATTAATTTTATGAATTATAATTGAGTATAAATTTTTCATGAAGTCAAATGTAATTTTAATTATGTTTTGAAAACAGTTTTGTCAAAACTGGTGATTTTTTGTTATGTAATGGTTTTCATTTAAAAAGTAAAAATTAATATATTTCTAAAATTATTTATATAAAATTAATATTACTTGTGTAATCATGACATTAAAATTATTCAGCGGTGAATTTTTCAAAATTTTCTGATACAGTCGAATTTTTGGGTAAAAATTAAATTCTATGGAATTAAAATATGTGTTTTATTGCATCATAATGACCCCAAAATGTGGTAATAAATAAAATAATGGGTATTACCAGCCCAATATACATTTTCCCATTAAAATATTGTGATTTTATATTTGGTTTAATTATTTTATAAAGCCTTAGTAAATCCTTCAAAATGTATAATATATTTTATGATTTTAAATTAATTTCCATAAAAGTGTGACTCACCTTCACATAAGAAAGGGAAATATTATTTTATGTTTTTCCATTTTCCTTAAAAAATAAACTTTTTCCACTCCCCATTGGGAAAACCATGGTTAAACACCATGGGAAGGTTTGTGGTTTTGAATATTTATTTATATATATTTCAAAACTTATGTTTGTGAAATATTATAGAATTCTCCTATTATTTCCTATATAAAACCACTAATGCTCCAAGTTCTATTGACTCAAAATCCTTGGATCCTATCCCTAATATTACCTTACATCTCTATAATTCTCTCAATTCCCCCAATATCTCAATAATCCCCTCTTCAATATTTGGAAGCCATGAACTCTAGTAAGGGGTCCTTACTTTCCTTCCTTTGTCATTTTATAATAGTTTATTTATGTTGTTACACCCCTTTATTTTCAAGTAAAAATGTTAGGTTATGATTTCCCTCCACCACCATACAACCCACCTTATTTTTAAATGATTAAATACGTATTTATATCTCATTAATTCCTTCCATGTACACCTGTTACCATGCTAACATTCTATATGTTATTTCTCTCTTCTTATTTCCATTCAATAATTTCATCAATATTATGTATCTAGGATCCATTTCATATGTGGGGATATTATATTATATTATACCCTTAAAATATATTTCATGTATAAATTATTATTTACATGCTTCTCCCTCATCAACCCAATTTATTAATTTCTATATAAGGATGTTATACTGCCAAAATTGCACCATGATTTTCCAAGCCAAAGTCATCATGTAGTGAAAACCATACCCATTTATCTCTTACGGGTATTCACATTTATAAAAATTTAATTATATAATGGTACTTACACATATGTATTAAGCATTATTTTATATTGGAATAAATGATGATTTTGAATGAATCATTGTTATATGATCTATGGGGAACACTTAAGAATGAGATTGAAATGATTATGAATGGTGTGCCCTGATAGACCTCCAATGCATTGAGTAATGTTTATTATCATGAAACTCCATTTGAAATTAAGGTTTTCTCATGCTAATTCATGTTAAATGAGGGTTTACGCATTCTAATCCACATGTAATCATCCTTGGCTCATGAAAATATCATGTTGTATATTGTTTCCACATTTCCATGTTATAATATTCATTCGATATCTTTCCTTTATGTTCTTTTTTCTCTTATGATCCATTGATATGCTTATTTCCTAATATGTATTGTATTATTCATTTATTCTTGGTTTAATCTTTTACTGGAATTTTTAGCTCACCATTTTTTATGTATGTCCCCAGGTTATCCCATGTAGTGTTAAGTATGAAGAAATGAGTTGGTTATGTCAATGAATTTTGAAATAAAGATATTGTATTTCATGATTTATGTTGTTATAAATTGTTCATAATTTCAAAATACACTATACCTCTCGATCCTCAGAGTTGTCTTATGTAACAGTTTATGTAATAAATCATGTTTAAGTGTGTAATAAAGATGATGTTTTTATAGTTGTTATCAAATTATAGGTTTAGTTATTTTTATGATTTGGGATATAAATCTCCAATGAAAGCCTTTGGGATTTGAATGATTATAACAAGATAATCCCTATTGTTTCGTATAGATTAAGTGTTTTATCAAGAATACACATCCCTATTAGGATACTAACAAGTAGATGTGGCTCTAGGAAAAATGTATCAAGGTGAAAAAACAAAAACAACGCTTTGAGCTAGAGTTAAACGAGAACTGGTGCACAACAATGTCCCATGATTTACTCTTTGTTCGACCAAACCTTGGGATATGTTTTAGTAAATTAATAAGAATAGTATGAACCATTATTATTGGAATAAAAAAATTCCATTATAATATATATTGGGATTTAGATCAGGGGAAACTTTGATTGCAACTGATAAATTCATAAGTTAAGGAAATAAATTTAATTTTTTTGTAAAACATTTTTTCACTAGATTCCCCTTTATGAGTTTAATAGTTTAAAATAATTACCCCAAGATTTCCTTTTATTTTGACAATGGCCAGTAATTGGAGGATATGGGTGAACAACTGATGAAAAGATCTGTGTGGCAACTGTTTTAATGAGATTCCCAATCCAATGGCAGTAGGAATCACAATCGTAGTTATGTTAATCTATTAGTAAACTCATGTTTTGTATAGAAACATGGGTTAAGAGGAATTTACCACCCCCCATAATAATGAAGAAGCAGCAATCAAGAGATTTATGAGACAAAGGCCTCATACTTTCAATAGATCATCTGTTACCTCAATCACATACTAAGGGATCAAATCAATTTAAATGATCTTCTCTATCCTTCAATATTCTAAAAAAGGGAAGGTACTTCTAGATGCGTATCATATGGAGGGTGAAGCTAATAAATGTTTGACATTGGTATAAAAAATGAATCTTGAGGAAGATATTGAGGCATTGGAATGGAAGAATTGTCAGAAAAGGTTTTGGATTAAATATTTCCTTCCACCCTCCGACATATGATGAAAAGGGACATCCATTCACTTATAAAAAAGACAATGATTTCATTAGAGGATACATGGTAAATATCAAAAGGCTTTCATGATACACCTCCATATTTGTCGTTACCCTTGAATAAAAGGTTGACCGCTTCTTTGGGGAGATAAAACGTAGTCTACGAAAAGCTACATCAATCCTTGAAATTGATATCTCTAAGGAAATTATTTGATGTGCCCTTAAAGTATAAATAGTGATTGGAGAATTTCAGGGGTATCATGTGGAAAAGAAGCTTAATTTGGAATTTAATTCTGGTAGTCTTATGCATACATCAAATGTTTCTATTGAATAATAATGCCCCATATTCCAACGGAGCTGAAAGAAGCACCCTAGAAATTTCATGATGTGGATGAGAACATGCTTTTGGTATGGAAGAAGAGGGAACCTTTCCAATAATTACTGACAAGAATGAGTTTCTTCTATGATAGAGGTGAGTAACACATCCTTCAACCATCAACGCATTTATCATTACTATAACTACAATGAACCAAGGAACTCTGCGAACCAGTTCAATATACCAAGGGATTTAGAAGGCAACCAGCAACCTCCAAGGCATCATCGATGATCTTTTTTCATCACTACTAATGATGTGAATCCCAGCATTGAAATTGTGATAGATACTCTAGTTATTCTTTCAAGGATAGAAAAAATACTTTTTGATTATCGTTTTACAAATTCTTTTATATCCTGAATGTTTAGTAGATCAATACAAACACCACCAAAAATCATGGAAGTAGATATGTCAGTGAGAATGGTAAATGGGGAAATTATTTCCTCCCTTGAATATAACTCCGCCCCTATCACAATTTGAGGATTTAACATTCCGAAAAACCTTATCAAACTCCCTCTAGTGGAAGATTCTGTAATTCCTGGAATGGATTTGTGTTCCCTATATAGATCCAACATAATTTTCTGTAATAGGAAAACCACTCCCCATATGGAAAATTGACACCGGATTTTGTACATGTTCAAAGAGGAGGATGAATATTCATTAGCACAATCATATGAATGGTGGATATTACTGCCATATGGGCATGGATATTTTTCCCAGATGATTGTGTCTATCGAAGGAGCCATCATTATAGACATAAATATTGTGATGGAATTTGCTGATGTGTTTCCTGAGAAATTGAATTTTCTTTCTCCTTGAAGATATGTTGAGTTATAGATTGATCTCATACCTCGAACATTGAAAAAATCCAATAATCCTTATATAATAGAGGGTTTGGGGATTAAGTTTCTAAAGAAACGACTACATGGGAATCTGGATAAAGGGATTATATGCCTAAGGGCTTCACCATAGGGTGCATGAGTCCTCTTTTCACGAAGAAGGATGGGTCAATAAACCTTTGCATAATTATTAAGAACTCAAAAAATCACAATAAAGAATATGTATCCTTTTCCAAGAATTGATGACTTGTGTGAATATTTATTTAGAGAACAATAATACTACAAGGTGGATATTTAGTCAGGATATTACCATGTAAGGGTGAAGAAGGAGGATATCTACAAGACTTCTTTTCGTACAAGGTATGGAAACAATGAATTAATAGTAATGCCTTTCGGACCCACTAATTCTCCAAAAAAATTCTTAGACATGATGAATATATTCTTTAGAGATTAGTTTCAAAAGTTTTTAGTAGTTGTTGTTGATGATATTCTAATATACTACAAAACCAAGGAGCGGCGTGAGGGGAATCTAAACACTATAATAGAGACCTTGCGAAATGAGAAGATATATGCAAAGTACAATAAGTGTGAGTTCTTGTTGAAGTATGTATCATTAATGGGGAATATCATCAAATGAAATTGGATATCTTTGGATCCCTCCATGAAAAAGTAAATTAAGGGATGGTTGAGGCCAACATTTGTGATGTGTATTCATCGCTTGGGTTAGATGGATATCATTTCTTATTATTGATAAATTTCTCATTATTTCTAAAACCTCTTACAAAGCTAACTCGAAAGGGAGTCATGATTTATCAGGATGAATACGAAGAGTTCATCAAGGAGTGGAAATTGATTCATATCACTATGCTTATGCTCCCACTACCCACAACTAGAGAACATTTCACGGTATTCAGTGATGCTTTGAAGAAGGCACTGAGATTTTTTTTTATGAAAAATGAAAAAGTCATTGCCTACACTTCATGGAAATTGAATGTTCCTGAAGAGAACTATCCAACACATGATATATATTTGGCTGCAATAATATTCTCTTCGAAAATATTGTGAAATTACCTCTTTTGGAAGAAGTGTGATCTATATACAGATCACAAAAGCCTCAGGTATATATTCACATAGAAAGAGTTGAATATTTGACAAAGAATATGGTTAGATATGATCAAATACTATGACTTCCCAATCCATTACCACATTGGTAAAGAGAATAAGGTGGAGGAGGCTTTATGTAGAAAGGACACAGTGATTCTATCATTTTTGAGAACAGAAAAGGATATAATCATCTTAGACTTGATGAATATGGACATGGGAATCATAAAGAAGGAAAACTAATCAATACTATCATAAATTATTTCTCAACCATATCTTTTGAAATGGTTAATGGATGATCACTATGATGAAGTGGGAATTTATATGAAAGTGGAAACTATCAGAAAATGTAAATCCTCCATGTATAATGTTAATAAAGAAGAAATTTTGATATTTTGGTCAATACAATGTTTTTCATCAAATCCTAAGGTAAATAAATAACCTTTTTATGATGCACATAGTTCAGATTTCTCTATTCACCCAGGAAATATGAAGATGTATTGAGATCTCGGAGGGTATTATATATGGGATAACATGACAATAGAGATCATTGAGTATACATCAAAGTGCCTGGTATGTCAGAAAGTGAAGGATGGGATATAGACGTATAAGGGGATGATGCAACCAATACCTATTCCAACATGGAAATGGAGGAACCTCGCCAGAGGCTTTGTCACCAGACTTCCAAATACATCCAATGAAAACAATGGTATCTGGGTTTTTTTCGATCATATTACAAAGATTTCAATCTTCATTGTGATACGAGGTGATTTATCATTAGATCAAATGGGATAGATACACATAAGATAAGTTGTAATACTACATGGACTAGCAATATCGATTGTATCCGATCGAGATCGAAGATTCACCTCTATTTTCTAGAAGAGTTTACAACATGCTCTGAATTCTGAGCTGAACTTCGTTATGACTTATCATCCTTAAACTTATGGAGAATATGAGTGGACTATCCAAAAACATGAGTTCATTTTTAGAGCATACTCAATGTATTGTCAATGACGATGGGGTCAACATCTTTTTCTGGTTGATATATCTTTTAACAACAGTTTCCACTCAATTATAAAAATTTATCCTTATGAATCTTTTTATGGTAAGAGGTGAAGAACACTACCATGTTGTGATGATGATGGGATAAAAATATTCTAGATATAAAAATTGTTGAAGAAATGGTGGAGAAGTTCAATACCATCCCATATCACATTAATGCAGCTCATAGTTAAACAAATAGCTAGCGTGATAATCATCGATGAGACCTAGAATTTGATGTTTGAGACATGGTATTCCTGTGAATATCACCATGGAAGAGAGTCATGAGATTTGGGAAGAAATTAATGCTTAGTCCATGGTACATTGGCCCTTTTATATCCTGGATAGCATTGGAGTTGTGTCCTATCGACTAGCAATCTCACCAAACCTGTCTCAAGTACATGATGTATTCTGTGTATCACTCTTGAGGAAGTATATACCTGACCCATCACATGTACTCAATATATTAGTTATACCATTGGATAATGACATATCTTATGGAGATAATCCAGTGAAGATATTTGATTGTAGAGAAAATGTTATACGAAATAAAATGATGTCCCACAATAAGTTATTGTGGTGAAAACACATGTTTAAAGAAGCAACATGGGTATCAGAGGATGTGATGAGGCATAATTACACATATATGTTTTAGTGTGGGGAAATGAATTTTAGAGGGGGATATTTCATAATTGGGGAATGTATTAACAACCAAATCATTTATGAATAAAATTCCCTTTAATTTAATGTCTTATAGAAAACACGTGCACTCTTTTTTATTGTATTTATTAATATTGGGATTAAATTACTGTTAAGTATCATTAATATTTATAATATAGTCATTGAATAGTGATCACATGATTGATATAAAAATATGGTTTTTGAAAAAGGATCATTTTGACAAAAAAAGGAGAGGATGACCTCTTCCTGTAGACTCCGACCATATGAAGTTCATTTTCTAGAGCTCAAAAAGGAGGTAACATCACATTGATTCTCTCTTGACCAAGACCATGTTGAGCTTCAACACATTAAGCCTGAATAAAATCTCTCATTGAAGAAGTTCATGTAAATAGAGATTACCACTCAGGCTATGTTATTCAAGTAGTACCAAGAGTCGGTCACCATCGTGCATCATACCCTTAGGTTTTACACGATTTTTATAAGGGGTTATATAATAATGTATTATTTACTTATTGTGTAATCCCTTTTTATATATAAAAGTCTAATTTCATCAATTCTTTTATGGATATAGTATTTCTTATTAAAATGATAAATTTTATGAATTTAATGTTTGGGTAAAAATGTTATATTAAGAAATATATACATTATTATATTAAACTAATGATATTATTAACAATATTACAAAAACAATTCTTATAATTGATCATTAAAACAGTTAATTATCAATAAATGTTTGGTTAATTAGTTTCATAAGATATATATTTTTATATGATAAAATAAAAAGTGTATATTTTGAGGAATTAATGAATTATTGAAATAATTAATATTTTAGTAAATTATTATTAAAATGTTAGTTTTATGAATAGATAAAGAGTTTATAATTCTTTTAAAATCAAATTTATGTTTTATTAATTTTTTAAAACTGTGTTTGTCAAAACCAGTAAATTTTCAATAAATGTTGTTTTTCATTTTATAAGTGAAAGATCATATATTTAAAAAATTAATTAGATTAAATGAAGATTAATTTTGGAATCAGTAGGTCGAAATTATCCATGGGTGAATCTTTCGAAATTTTTTGAAAGGGAAAAATTTTTGGGTAAAAATTAAATGTCATATAAGTAAAATATGTGTTTTATGACATCATTATGACCCCAAAATTATTTAATAAACACTATAATGGGTATTCTTGTCCCAATATTTCTTCCCACTAAAATAATTTGATTTTATACTTGTTTTACATAATTTATAATGCCTAATTGAATCCTCCAAAATGTATAATATATTTTATGTTTTTAAATTAATTTCATTGAAAGTGTGACTGACGTACACCTAAGAAAGGGAAATATTTTATTATGTTCAGCCATTACCCTTATAAAATATTTTTTTCCACTCCTCTTTGTATGAAACAATTGGAAACCCCAAAGGGAATATTTTTGGTTTTGAATGTTAAGAAATATAGATTCCAAAACCAACGTTTATAAAATATTATTGAATTCCCCTCTCGTTTCCTATACAAACCAACCATGATCCCATTTATCTCCACTCAAAATCTTTGGATCACTTTCCTAATCTCCCTGCCAACCCTAGAATCCTCCTTAGAAATCCATGATCTAAAAAACCCCTTCTTCAATCTTTTGAAGTCACATACTCATGTAAAGGGTCCATGCTTTCCTTCCTTTCTCATCTTTACCCAAGTTTCATTATGTTCTTACAACATTTTATTTTCAATTACAATGGTTGGGGTATTATTGAACCCCCTCCCCCATACTTCCCTACTTATTTATTAATTATTATATACCCCTTTCACTCTCATTATTTCCTTCTATATAGACCCATTTCCATGAAAAAATTCCGTAAGGGATATCTCTCTTCTTATTTCCATTAAAGAATTTCTTCTATATTATGTATCTAAATTAAATTTAATATGTTTGGATATTATGTTACATGATACACCTTTTTTCTATTTGATGTATATATTCAGGCAAACCCCCTTATCCCTCATCAAACCAATTTATGAATTTTCGTATGACGCTGTCATGTGGCCAAAATTGCACCGTTATTTTCCAAGCCAAAATCATTGGGTTGTGAATACTATACAAATTTATCTATCAAGGGTATTAATATTTATTAAAATTTACTTATTGAACGGTACATACATGTATTTATTCCAAATTTTTTTATCATGGAATAAATGATTATGTTGAATGAATCGATGTTATATGATCTATGTGGAACACTAAATCATGAGATTGAAATTATTATGAAGGGTGCGCCCTGATAGCACTTTAATGCATTTGGAAATGTATAGTATCATGATAAACTATGTATAATGGTGGTTTAATCAAGCTAATTCATTTTCAATGATGGTTTAGTCTTGTTAATTCAGGTATAATGAGGGTTTACTCAAGCTATTCCATGGGTTGTGATCCTTAGATCATGTTAATATCATGTTGTTTACTGTTTCCATATTTCTATGTTATGATAATCATGCTATATCATCCTTTTATGTCCATTTTTCTCTTATTATACATTACTATTTCAAAATATTTATTTTATTAATTGCGTTATTCCTTTTTTACTCCCTTATAGTGATTTATAGGTCACCCTTTTTATGTATGTCCTCAGGTTATCCCATGAAGTGTTAAGTACGAAGAAATGAGTTGGTCTTGTTAAGGAAGATTGAAAAAAATACATTGTATTTCATGTTTTAAGTTGTTGTTTAATTTTCCTAATATCCCAAGACACTATACCTATCGATCAACATAGTTGTCTTAGGTACACATTTATAAAATAAATCATGTTTAAGTGTGCAATGTAGAGTAGGGTAGTTATAGTGTGAGTTTAGTGGGTAATACTCATTGATGCATAATGTGTATGGGATATTATGGATCAGAAAATGGAATTCCATCTTTCTCAAACATTTAAGAAATTGTACAATTACAATGAAAGAAAAAAAATTAAACTGAAAATGATATATGTGTGAATGCCACATTCGTGTTCATAATTTGAATGGGGCCTTAGGGGTCAAGAAATGGTAAATCATTAGATTCAACTATTTTTAAAATGGTTTAAATGACATGTGTGAATATTTAAAAGAAAATGACTTGTGAAATGAGTCATCCATCTTGCACATGCCTAACATATTATCTTATCCCGAACTCGACCTTAGTACTGGTTAGTGGGTGATTCTACATTCATATATAATGTTATGGTTTGTTCTATCATCTAGGCCTATATATTAAATTATGTAGGGAGGGGTGTTCATTATTATAAGAAAGAATCAATACTTATCTTAGTTACATAAATGAAATCATCTAGATTTATTGAATTCATCTTGTGGTATTAATTTAAAATTTAAGCATTATTCTTCCATAACATCATCATGTACGGTGCCCTGAAGGTGGAAATGATCAAATTCTTGATGTGGAAAGACTTCTATAGCTATTCATTCCTTTATATAGGCCACTTATGGAACATATTCCAATAACTAAAATAGTTAAATATTCCAGTATTCAAGATGGGTTTCTGAATATATTTTAAAACATACAAGGATGAGTGTGACCTTCCCCAATTATGGAAATGTTGACTTGTGGGTTTTAGTAATAGAATCCTACTTCCTTATCAAGGTATGGAGGACCTCTTCCTATGGAGTCTTCGATTGTGGTGATCATATGTCTATTCAAGCCTCCATAGATGCCTCTAGATTGGTGGTTTAAGCTAGCTAATTACATGCTTTGGGAATCAGTCATGAAGTTATGGGATGTCATCATTGTGGCATGACAGTATAGGGACATAGTCATGGAAGACATTATGGACTTCTATTGCAATTCCCTGACCCAAGTTACCCAGTGTTTTGTGCATTAATACATAACCTTGGCACGATATAAGGAATCTTGTCCCAAAAATCGATCAGTTTAGTATCCTTGGAAGTAATAGATACATTCATAAGTTTTACATTACATTATGGTATACCAATATCGGAAAAATTTTGTCCCCTTTTGAACACAATTATATCCATAGCCTATTCCTACAGGTCACCCATAAAATACTTCTTCACATCCTATGAAAAATAAAACATATAAAGGGGTGAGATCGGTTGCTCAGTATGGATACCAATATAGCGGAAACTTTCATAAATAAGCTTAAACATTTAAGGAAACGTATAATACTAAAACACAATATTTTTAAACATAAAAATCAGAATAATATGGAAAAGATGAAATTAAATAATGCCATTTATTAAATTACATGGATATTCTACTAGTAAAATAATCACATGGAATATCAATAGCCACTTTCATAATGATGGAATGCATAATGCCAGACTTCATAACCACATAGTCAAGTATTTCTGCCCAGACTATAAATAATATTTTGTCAAAGCCTTGTGCCAGGACACTATTTTGTCTCTTGATACCTACATATGAATCAATGAGCTATAGCGATCTCCACCCATCACTTACAATGTCCAATGCATTCCTCATATGAAAAGTTTTAAACATAGCATAAACATTTGTATTGAAACTAGAATACGAAATATCAATACATTATCCATTAACTATGAATGGTATAAATATAATACATCCACAGTCTAACATATCACAAAATATTGAATATAATATAAAAAATTTTCTAATAATAAATAAACCTCGATGAAGAATAATATCCAGTAAAGGATGTTGACATATTTGGAAATGATCAGTAAAAATATTTCAGAGAAACATCTCCTTTTTATGAAATCATTTTAAAAGAAACACAATTTATAAAGAAAGTAATTTAAAAGATATTTTTGAATCAATTTTTTTCATACCACTTTAAAACTTTTGAAATGAATTAACATTTATAAACATTCATGTCTATATTAATAAATCCTTAAAATCATTTTGAAAACATGGACATTAATGAGAAATGTTTAGATGAATAAATCATTAAAACATTGAAAATAATTTTTCTTTTCAAGAGTACCTTAAAATGAATCCTTTTGAAAACTATTTTATGAAACATGGACATGGATAATAAATATGTCCCAATAAAAATTTACTTATAAATAATCTAGGATAATAATGAGATCGAGGAATGAACCCTTACCTTGGACTTTCCTTTCGTCGAGCGAACATTTGACCTCATGTATAATGACCATAGTATGTTATGAAATCTTACCAGAACTGTATTCATATTTATTATATCATACATGATTCATTTATGACTTTATACTACCCATTTAAAAATGATTTCCATGTTAAATTAACATTTCAGGTAATAATCGCCTTCTTTATCATACATGTTTTAACTTGTTATTCTTGATCGTATCATTTAGATTAAGATTTAAATATTTACTGAATTTAAAAATTTATTTATATATCATATATATTTAGAATATAAATATAAATAATAGATAGATATATGAAATTGAAGGCACGGTTTATAAAAATGTTAGGTCGTACATACGCATAATTGTTATTTATATTTTCATATCGTATTGAATGGAAGTAAGTGAATAAGATATATGTAAGTATAGACACACACACACACACACACACACTAATTAATAATATATATTTTTATAATCATCATTTAATGGTGAATGTGGAAATGAATCTTATCGCGTCATGGAGACCGTAATCTATACAAATGCACGAGTGATAAGATCATTATCTTGATGGTGAAATAGAATGTAATTGGTTAGTATATCATATATAAATAATAATTAAAATGTTAAATTTATTATTTACATTATTTATTGCAATTATTATACCCATCTAAATGATGAAGTGTTTGAATAACAAAGTACACCATGACGTTGCGATGGTAAGTTGTACGTTCGCACGTTTGGTGACTTTGTCATTCATGTGACAGATAGAATAATGAATATGGTTGTACAATTTTTTTTAATAATATCACAATATATAGAGGATACATGATTTATATTTTTATAATGGAAACAAAAAAGAAAGAGGAAGTGGGAGATGAAAATAACATGAAAGAGGTGATGAAATATTTACCTATTCTCCGGGTTCTTCCTTTTTATTTGATCAAAAGTGCTCTTTATGATGGCTTTATGACCAAAGGAAGCCTACTAGGATGAATTGAGGAAGTTTTGAAGGATATTTGGTCATGGTTTGGCCGATCCAAATGTTTTTGGAGGTGTGAAATTAAGATAAGGGGAAGTACACTTTTATAAGAGAGGTGAGGGTCACTTTACGAAAAGCATGAAATATTATTTTATAATAAAATAATTTTCGTTTTTTAATGGCTCGAAAATGATTTATTTATAGGATAAGGTGGGTATGGGTCTAAAACCTCTCAGCCAATTGGTTTTAGATATTTTTAGGTTACCATTTTAACCTTATCTTTTAGATTTAACTCTTAGTAAAATAGTTTAACTTTTACTGTTTCTTCTTGTATTCTTACACTATATGGTTAATAAAATCAATCTAAAAATCCAAGAGAACCTCAAATGGTCATTAATGACACGTAAAATATTATTTAATCCCTTTTCCAAACCTTATAAATTTTGGAATATTATATCAACCAATAATATATTTTTTTTTAAAAAACGATTATATGTTAATTTTGACACTATTTGGTATCTGTTTTTTGTTAAAATCATAATTTCATGATTACATTGAAAAAAATTTTATTTAATCAACCATAAACTTTTTTATTAACTTATATAATTATTTTAATTTATCAAAATATTCAAATTACATTTATTTTGGTATTTATAATATCAAATATTTTAATCTTTTATTAATAAGGTAATTATTGCATCATCATTGTGTCATAAATAAATTTAATTATTTAATGTCTAAACATTATAAATAAAATATAATTATGTTGGAAATAATTTTATTTTTCTAATAAATACTTATAATTGAATTAATCTTATGTATTACCCCATATTACAAATGTTTTTGTTATGAAAACATTAATTTATCACTTTTAACACTTCTCAAAATTAAAAAATAATAAATGTTTTAATCTAATCCAAGTGGACCTTAATGATCATATTTTTTTCTTAAGGTTGTTTTGGGTCGAATTACACTTATCTAATAGAATTAGGGTAAATTTTTGGGTAATTACAATATAATTTTACCCTTAATTACCCAATTTACATTTAACCGTGGTGAATAAAAGTTAAAATATACTATTCACCAAAAATTATTTTCATGTTATTGAACCACATTTTACTTACTGAGGTTAACTATGTCTCTTGGGTTTTTGATATTCAACTCACAGAAGTGGTAAAATTATGTTTTATGTAAATTTTCTAATGCTCTTAGAAGATGGGTAAAAGACACTAAAAAGTTCAATAAAATTTTATATATGTAATGTTATTATAAAAAGACTGCAATGAATTAAATTAAACATTGATATGTATTATGTAAATTTTTTTTCCAAAAATAAAAAAATATAAAATAACTAATTACTTAAATAAAAATTCGGTTTTAAACAATAACGACGTGTTTTTCACTATTTATCAAAAATTGAATGTTTTTAGAAAAATACAAAAAATTCACCCTAAGATAATTTTCATATTCTGAATTCAAAAATGAAGTCTATTTTACCAAATTAAAAACATATATGTTTCATTTATTAATTTAAAATTAATGCTTGTTCTCAAAACCAAAAAGCGGGTTTTTTAAAAAGTAAGAACAATCAAAATAATGACATGTGTTTATGTCAAATTTAAATTTTAAATTACTTATAATGACCTAAATTGTATTAAATGGTAAAAATATAACTTAATTATACTTAAAAACCATTAAAATTCATAATTTATGAAAATAAATTATTTCTATTAAAAATGTTGGTTTCAATTAAAATTTAGTATTTTAACTATTAATCAAAATATAAAAGTTATAAAAAAAGTACCAAAAAAATATCCAAACTAAATTTTTATGTCACATTTCTAAAGAATAATTTTATTACATTAAATTCAATATATAAAAGTGTCAAATATTGATTTTAAAAATGGTTCACCATTAAAAGGCGGTAGAATTGCATTTTTTAAAAATATTTCTTTTGACTAAAATAAATGAATTTGATCTTATATTATTTCTATAAAACACAATATATGGATGTTAAAATTATATAGAGTATATATATTATTAAAAATACAGTTAATACTATTCATAACGGCTTTTTGAATGACCAGTTTGGTACGTTGTGGTGCACTCGAACTCGGCGTTGCGTGCAACACAAGCTATTGAATTACTTTAATGAGATTATGTACTATGAAATATTGGGGTGTTGCATTCCCCCCTCCGTCTATAAATTGCATCCTCACAATTTGAAGTTTTTATTCAAAAATAAAAGGTTAAAACAGAAAATACCATTGTGGAAAAACCCAAACCCGGAATAGGGTTAATAAAATTTAGATTTAATAAGAGGGAATGGGAAATGAGAAAGTCACCACCAAATTAGGGTTTCTAATATGAGAACATTGGTGAAAATTATAGATACCAAATTAGAGGGAAAATGTAAATTTTTATAGGGAGTGATTATGGTCATCAATAAAAAACAATTGTAAAATTGATGGCCTCAAAGCCATCAATCTATGATGATTTAAAATATCATCAGTTCAAAACAACATAAGGTATTAGGATATAACATTTTTGGTTTTAATATCCCTTCCCTAAAGTTTAAGTATTAATCTCTTCATAGAATAATATATATATATATATATATATATACTTGAAAAGTATATTTTCATCCTTCAACTAATTTCTACCACAAACTCATCTTTCACTCCAAAAGATAATAGAACTCAAAAATATTATATTTATGCGAATCATATAAGGTTAAAAATAATAACAAATACCATTTAAATGATTTTTACTATTTTATAATAACCAGGGACTTCTTGTAGGCTTGTGGTAGGAAATAAATTCTTGTCCCACTTTAGTTGTGGGTTCGATTCCGGCAGTTTTGTCTGACGTGACGGGTTATCGCCCATCCTATTGGTTGTCCTTTTCCTATAACTATAGTATTATAATACTCCAAAAATAATCATAAGAAATGTTTTTACCATAAACAATACTATCCCATGTTCATCTTAATCCATTCCAACCTTTACAGTTATCCAAAATACCTCTGTCCAGACTCTCTCTAAAAGGTCTCTAAATTCCAAAATCAATTGTACAATCTGATTCCCCAAACAATGTAACGTTTTTATTATTTTCAAATAATGAAAATATGATTACATTTATCATCTTAAAACCATAATGAAAACAAAAAGTACTGTTTTACAATCCTTTTATATATCACAATATTATTATAACCCGTATATAATTCTTGAGTCCAAAAGCACAAATAAATTAATTATCCCACTTCAACTATAGTAACAGCATATTCTTGGCCTTGGTCCATTAGCCTTTTGTGAGGTATGTTTACTTGGTACTTAATACATTCATTTTCATAATACCTCATTTCTCTACCATTTTATCATTCAATATTGACAGCAACTTTCTTTCCCTTGCAATCACGATCTTGGTGGATCTTTTCAACACACTTATAACAGACTCTTATTCCTTTTATGGAAGTACCGAGGTGTTACTTTCCACAATTATCACATAATGTAAAATCCTTCATTCACTTATTTCCATGTCTAGAGTGTTCAGTAGATCTCTTCTCCTCCTACATTGCTTTAATGTTGTAAGACATAGAGAATTATTTTTCTCTCTTGATAGCACATGAGAAAATATATTCATATGATGAGAAATATTGTGAGAATAATGATTTCTAGATAAATAGTTTTAACCCATAAATTAATCGATCAATCTTAGTCCTTGGGTTACGTATACAATCTACTGCATGCCTTACTAATCTTGTAAAATTAGCCTCATATTTTGTGACAATTTCATCCTCCTTTTTCCACAGACTCATAAATTTTCATTCCATATCTGCTCGATGACTAGGAGGAATGTATTTATATATGAAACCCACATTAAACTCCCCCCATTCCATGTTCTATACATAATCATCTTCATTTGTGTTTTGGATTAATGACCACTATTGATCTGCATCTCCCGTGAGGAGATAATCTGCCATGAAAACGTTTTCCCCTTCACTACTCACCAAAGCATGAAATATTTTCTCTATGGAATTTATCCATTTCTCAGATACAAATGGATTTGTACTCCCATTGGATGTTGGTGGTTGTTCCTCATGAAGCGGTCTAACATTGATCCTCCACATTGTGGATCAGGGTGCTCCAAATGGGTAAGGTTATTATTCATAACCTGAGTGAGTTGTCCCAGTATGGGGATAAGTTGATCAGAACCAATTGCTTCACCAGGTCCACTATAATTATATTGAGTGGGTGGGAAATACCAACATGGATTACATGAAGTGATTCAGTTTCTTTTTCGTCCACAATGTGCCATTTTTAAACAATGGAAAACACCAGATTAGTTTATGAATTGTAATATGTAATTCCAAATATGTAAAACACTTAACATAACTTGAACAGCGTATGGATACAATCTTTAATCATAAAATGGTTTTCTTTGAGGTTGTATATACTCATAAACCATTCATAATGGTTTGTAAGGAAAATGAGAATTATCCTAAGCATATCCCGTGGGAGTTTCGTAACCAAGAGTGTAACAAAGCCTGTTGTCGTGCACCAGTTCCCATTCGAGTCTAGCTCAATGTGATGTTTTCGGGTTGTAACCCAAGGTACATATATTCCAGAGCCACCTCTACCTGCTCATATCTAGAAAGTGATGTATTTCCTTGAAAGATCACAAAAAATCTAATGTACCGAAATTCTAAGAAGTTTTTCTATACTAATCCCCAAAGTATATCTTAGGGTAATCTGATGTAATCAAAGTTTTTGTACATCTAGCTTCCAAGGTTTCTACTAAAATTTTTATGATACCAACCATAATTCCCCAACCCCAGTTACCCAGAGTTAGTGAATTATTACAAAACCTTTGAAGGATACAAATAATCATGTCCTGGAAGACCGATTAGTTTAGTATCCTTATAAGTACTAGACACATTCATAAGTTTTACATTACATCATGAAATAAAAAAATCGATAACATTTTTTCCCCTCTTGAACACACTTATATACTTATCCTCTACCTACAGGTAAACCATAAAATATTTCTTCACATCCTAGGAAAAATAAAACATAGAAATGGGTGAGCTCAGATTCCCAGTAGGGATAACAATATAACAGAAACATTCATAAATAAGCATAAATATTTAAGGCAATGTAAAAGACTAAAACAATCTCCTTTTAAACATAAAATTCAGTATATTATGTAAAATATAAAATCAAATAATTTCATTTACTAATTGACATGGATATTCTACTAGTCGAATAATCACATGGAATATCAATATCCACTTTCATAATGTTGGAATGCATAATGCCAAACTTCATAACCACATAGTATAGGCTTTGTTCCAATACTACAAATAATATTTAGTCAAGGCCTTGTACCAAGACACTAGTCTGTCTCATAAGACCTACCGATTCATCGATGAGCTATAGGGGCTCCACCCATCACTTACAAAGTCTTATGCATTCCTTATATGAAATGGTTTAAACATAACAGAAACATTCATATTAAAACTAGCACACAACATGTCAATACTTTATACACAAACCATGAATGTTAAAAAAAACATCCACAATCAATAATATCTCAAAACATTCAATAAATAATGGAATATTTTTATCATAATACATCATCCTCAATCAAGAATAATAACCAGTAAAATATATTTACATGGGTGAAAATGATCAGTAAACATCTTTGAGAGAAATATCCATTTTTCATGTAATCATTTTAAAAGTTTCAAAATAAATAAAGGAAGTCATTTCAAAGATATTTTTGAATCAAAGAGTCCCATACCACTTTGTATCTTTTTATGTGAATTAACAATTTAAAACTTTCATGTCCATATAAATAAATCCTCAAAATCATTTAAAAAACATTGACATTAATGAGAAAGGTTTATAAGAATAAATATTTAAAACATTTAAAATGATATTTTAGTTAAAAACGTACCTTAAAAATAATCCTTTTGAAAAAACCTTTATGAAACAAGGACACAGATAATAAATATGTCCTAGTAAAACTTACACATAAATAATATCAGATAATAATGAGTTTGAGTAATTAACCCTTACATTGCACTTTCCTTTGGTTGAGGGTATGTATAACCTCATATATAACGATCATAGTATATTATTAAATTATAAAAGAACTGTATTCATATTTATTATATAATACATGATTCATTTATCACATTATACTACCCATTTAATAATGATTTCCATGTTAAATTAGCATTTCTGGTAATAATTGTTTGTTATTTTTGATCGTATCTTTTAGATCATGATTTAAAAAAATCCATAATATAAACATTTATTTATATATGATATATATTTAGAATATAAAAATTTATAATATATTGATATATGAAATGGAATGCACCGTTTATGGAGACAGTAGGTCATACGTACGCATAAACGTTGTTTCCGTTTTCATATCGTATTGAACGAATGTATGTGAAAAAGATATATGTATGTATATAGACACACACACACACACACACATATATATATATATGTATATCTATTGTTGCATTATTTTTTTCATATATTACATACTTATTAATAATATATAGTTTTATAATAATTGTTGAATGGTGAAGGTGGAAATGAATCTAATTGTGTCGTGGAGACGATAATCCGTACGTACGCACGAGAAACAATCTCATTATATTGATGGTGAAATCATATGTAATTGGATGGTATATCATATATATAGAATCATTAACATATTATATTTATTATTTAAATTATTTATATTCATTATTATACCCAACCAAATGATGAAGTGTTTGAATAACAAACTACACCACGGTGAGGAGATGGTATGCCATACGTACGCACGTATCGTGACATTGTCATTCATTTTATGGATATAATAATGAATATGGTTGTAAAATTTTTATAATAATATCACAAAATATAAAATATACTAGATTTATTATTTTAGAATGGTAACAACAAGGAAATAGAAAGTGGGAGTATAAAAGAACTTGAAAGAGGTGATGAAATATTTACCACTTCTTCGGGTTCTTCATTTTGATTCGATCAAAATATCTCTTTATGATGGCTTTCTGACCAAAGGAAGGAATATAGGATGAAGGAAGGAAAACTGGGAGGATATTTGGGCAGGTTTTGGCTGAGCCAAATGGCTTTGGATGTGTGAAATTAAAAGAAGGGGATGTACCCTTTTATAAGAGAGGTGAGGGTCACTTTAGGAAAATTTTGAAATACTATTTTATTATAAAATAATTTTCAGTTTCTAATGACTCCAAAATGATTTATTTTGGAGAGAAGGTGACGATTGGTCCAAAACCTCTCAACCAATAGGTTTTAGACAAGTTTATATTACCATTTTAACCTTTTCTTTTAGATTTAACTCTCAGTTAAATAGTATAACTTTTATCATGTCTTCTTGTATTATTACACTATATGGTTAATAAATATAATCTAATGTTCTATGTGATCCTATAGTGGTTCATTAAAGACATATATAATATTATTTAATCCCTTTGTCTGATCCTTAGATTTTTAGGAATATTATATCCCCATGTAATATAGTTTTTGTTTTAAAATTCTATTCTAGGTCAATTTTGACACTATTTGGTAATTGTTTTTTGTTAAAATCATAACAGAATGATTACTTCAAAAAAAATTGATTTAATGAACCCTAAAATATCATATTAACCTATAAAATCAGTTTAATTCATCAAAAATCTCAAATCACATATATTTGGGTATTTATTATATCAATTATTTTAATCATTTATTAATAAGTTAATTACTTCATCTTGATTGTGTCATAAATAAATTTAATTATTTAATTTATAAAAATTATAAAAAAAAATTAATTTTTTTATGAAATATTTTTATTTTTTTAATTAATATTTATAGTCAAATTTATCTTATGTATAACCCCATATTAAAAATGTTTTAGTTATGAAAACTTGAATTTAACACTTTTAACTATTCTTTAAATTAAATAATAATAAATGTCCTAATCTAATCCAAGTGGACCAAAAGAATAATATATTATTATTAATTCTATTTTTTGTAGAATTAGATTTATCTAATATAGTTAGGAGATGTTTTAGGGTAATTACAATAACATTTTTACCCTTAATTACAATATTTACTTTAAACCATTGTAAATAAAAGTCAAAAGTTACTGTTCAACAAAAAAATCATCTTATTGAACCATATTTTTATTACTGACGTTAACCATGTTTCTCATATTTTTTAAATTCAACTCATAAAAGTTGAAAAAATGTGTTTTATGAAAATTTTCAATTGCTCCTCGAAGGTGGGTAAAATAAGGTAAAAAGTTCAAAAAAATTTCATATATCTAAACTTATTATAAAATGACACAAATGAATCACATTGAACATAGATGATTATTTTGTATCTCTTTTGACCTAAATTAAATTAAATAAAATTAACTAATTATTTAAATAAAAATTGGTTTTAAACAATAACGTAGTGTTTTTTGATATTCATCAAAAATTGAAAGTTTTCAGAAAAATACCAAATATTCACCCTAAGATAATTTTGATATTCTAAATTAAAAAATGAGTTTTATTTTACCAAATTCATAACATAGACGTTGAATTTATTAATTTAAAATTGATTTCTGTTGTCAAAACCAAAAAATCAGGTTTTTTTAAAAAATGAAAACAATCAAAAGATTGACATGTGTTTATGTCAAATTTAAATGTGAAATTACATATAATGACCTACATTGTATTAAATGGTAAAAATATAATTTAATTATACTTCCAAACCATTGAAATTCATAATTTTACAATATAAATTATTTGGATTTAAAATGCTGTTTTCAATTAATGTTTTGTATTTTTAACTATTCATCAAAATATAAAAGTTAACAGAAATGTACCAAAAACAATCCAAACGAAATTTTTATGTCCCTATTCTAAAAAATAATTTATTTTAATTTAATTTAATACATAAAAGTATCAAATATTGGTTTTTAAAAGGGTTCTCCATTAAAAGGCGGTAAAATTGCATTTTTCTTAAAAATACTTCTTTTATATGAAAAAAATGAATTTGATCTTATATTATTTCTAAGAAACGCATAATATGAATTTTAAAATTATATATAGTATATAATATTCAATATAAAATTAATACTATTAATAACAGCTTTTTGAATGACCAGTTTGGTAAGTTGTGGTGTGGTCGAACTCGGTGTTGCGTTTAGCGCAAGCTGTTGAATTACTTTAATGAGACAACATACTATGAAATCTTGGGGTGTTTAATATTATATGACTACTTTATCCCCCAGAATCTGAGTAATTATAGGGCTATAGAATTCATGAATATATATTAGGGGAATATGTTAGTTATGGAATACTCTACCTATTTCACTAAATGGAATCATTTTTGTCCTTTTATGTTTGTTGATGATATGATGACAGTTAGGTGTTTCAATGAATGACAGGTTACGCCACTCGATTTTTGTTCAATATCTTTAGGTGGAAATCCATTACTAAAATCATCAACTAGGCCCTGATTACAAATTAATATTTGAGAGAGGCGAATGCTGAGATACAAAGAAAGTTCATCACCTATGGCTTCCAATATAACTTTTTTTGGTTAAAAATGAAAATTCAAAGAATCTCATGGTGGTAGAAATGGTTAGGAATCTTTCCTAGGTATTTATATTATCTATCACTGGTACGGTGTTCCAGGGAATGAGAGAAAGTAGTGTACATGAAACCGGATTGAGTGTAGGGTTTTTGGCATGATGGCTCAACTCCATAATTTTGACAGGATGTTCCCTTGAGTCCCTAGAGAAAATGGATATGGACATACTATTTGGATAGGATATGGGGTAGTATGATAACGAATGAAAAACCACTGGAATACCACCATTCATTTCATCCATGTTGGTGGTCAAGGCTGAGGTAATTAGGCATATAATTATTCGCGCTAGTAGAGAGAGTCTACTTAGGGTAGTTAGGAATTGAAATAGGGCTATGGTATATGATAGATTTGAGTAGTTTAGACTACTCCAAAGGAGAAAAGAACCATCCCATCAACTACATTAGTTACCATTATAGTTACTTCAACTTAGGTATTGTTTTGTTTGATAAAAACATATCACACTCCTTCAAATATGTGGAAATCACTATGAGTATATAACTTTACCTCTAGTACTATCGTGGTGTTATGAATTTAGATAAACCATTAGGTATCTATTTAGTCGGTGTTTTCCATTTTTTCAATTGTCCCCTTGAGGTTGGAAATTACATTTTTTATAGAACCTGTATTTCCTCAACATGACAAGATATGATGTAATCATGGGGATGCACTGGACAGTTCCCTATAGAGAACATGTTGATTGATATCATCACAAGGTGACATTTATATCACCAGGGTCATTACACATATGCATAAGGAAGAATGGGATGTCAGAGTAACATGAGATGGGCCCAAGCATTAGAGGCTATATAGTGTTATAATAAAGGTTGGAAGTATTTATCTTGATGACCAATGTTTACAAAACACTGATTTTATTCCTATGGTCGAGTGATTCAAAGATGTTTTTATGACTTCATTAGACCACCTTCGGTGCCATTGGTAGAGTTCAACATTGATCTTCTTCCAAGAGCAGCACCTGTGACTATTCCACCTTATAGGATGTTTCCTAATGAACTTCTAGAGCTCAAAATGTAGCTGGAGTATCTCTAGGTGAAATGATTTATACTCCCCCACACTTCTCCATGGGGTTCACTATTTTTATTACAAAGAATGTGGGAAGATACCTCAGGATTATTATGGATTTCTGTCAGTTAAATCGACTGATGAATCAGAATAAGTATCCACTCCCATGAATAGATGACAACTTTTTTCAGATTAGTGGAGAAAAGGTTATTTCAAAGATATATTTTAGTTCAATATATCATTACGTACATACCATGACATCATATATACCTTACACAGCTTTTAGGAGCTGGTATGTTCTATATGAGTGTTTGGTTATGTTGTTCGGACATATGAACACACCTACAGTTTTCATAGAGATTCTCAACCAGGTCATCCACCCATTTTTTGGATTCATTTTTGGTCATATCTTTTGAAGAGATATAACTTTATTCATAATATAGACATGACCATGAAACCCTTATTTAGATTATTTTAAATGTGCTGAAAGATAATCAGATCTATGATAAAATCTGTAAATATGTATACTAGATCAATATAGTCCACTTTCCAGGTTATATCATCTTAGAGTCGAAAATTTCAGTTTACCCAATGATAGTGAGAGTTACAATTTCTTGGGATCATCCTAAGAACATTTTTTATATTCATTTATTATTAGGACCTCTTGTATACTATAAACATTTCATCCTAGATTTATCATGCCTTGAAGTTCAACTTACATGCCTGATAAGGAAGGGTGTGATATTTGAATGGTATAAAGATTATTAATAAAAAATTAAAAAGTTTTATTGTAGAATGACTTCACCACTGATAATGATTACTTCCGATCCAGGTAGAGCCTATATAGTCTACTATGATGCATCAGGTTTCTGGCTTGGAGTTTCTATGAAGCTGGTCAAGTGAGTCATTATGTATGGTTCTGTTCAATTGAAGTCTCAGGACTGAAATTATACAATACATGACGTTGATCTCTTTGTTGTTGCTCATTTTTTACATTGATGGAGATAATATTTGTTAAGAGAGTATTTTTTAGTATTCAGAAACCATAAAATACCCATGTAAATCTTCACTATGTAAGATATAAATCTCATGAAGTGTAGGTGGGCTGAGTACCTACAATCATTTTATTTCGATCATTCCTATACTCTAGACAACGAGAATTCTGTAGCTGATTTAAGGGTTGGTGTCCTGAGAACCAACTATTTTGTACTTTGATAACATGAATTTACTCTTATTATATATTTTTCATTGTTCTGCTTGAATATAATATAATAATGTCCTAGAATATTTGATGAATTAATAAGGTCATGGAAAATTCACTATATGATGAGAACATTAAAATTCTATATCAATATTCTTAAATAAAGTTCTGTGGTTGGATGACATACTATGATAGGACACATAGTATACAGACCGGCATGTGAGAGTACTCATAAGAAGATGAGACTCTCTATCATGGAGTTTACGCTTGGTAATCTCCATGATGGGAGATTATGAGAACAGACATGCCAGTAGCAATTCCGCATGTTTTGGTGTCATCAGACATTGCAATCTATGAGCGTGTGTAATGGTCCTTAGACTGGGATATTATCATTAACTCATGTCATGACTCGCACACTTAGATTTGCTGATGAAAACCGTCATGAAAAGAGTTGGAGGGAAGTAGGGTACGTTGGGTGCATCATGAGTGACATGTTGTTATTGGATAAGTCAAGGAATGATTTTTCACATCCATATTTATGGAAGTAGATATCTTGGGCCCTTTGATTGAAATTGAAATATAGAAAAAATTCCATGGCCATGGTTACACGACAAGTTTATTTCTAGAAGTCAAAGAATGACAGATCAAGCATATAAGTTTATGACACTGCCATGAAACCTTCTCGATGAGATATTGAGACAAAGGGATTAAATTAAACAGTAAGAGTTCGTATGAGGTGATACATCAATGTGGTGTCAACTTCTTTCTATTGGTTTCCTAGACCTGTTTCTAGACATTAATCTTGGACTTTAGGCAAGCTTGCCTAATGACAACGAGAAATGGGCCTAGAGGGTCACACACTAAGTGTATTAAAGTATCTCAAGTAGAATAAAGATTAATCTCATACGTGGTTTAATAATTATTCAAGAATTCCTAAATCGTTTTTTGTTAGAGGATGAATAAAATAAAATAAAATAAAACAGGTACACGGCATGTATCAATGATTACACGTCGTATAGTTTTATTTTGAAAACAAGTAAATGCCATTTATTATTAAATGTACATGCGGTGTAGTTATCATTTTGGAAAAGAAATGAATAAATAAAAATAAGATATACACGCTATGTACATTGAATGTACACACCGTGTAGTTTTCAATGAATGACACGTACACGTCGTGTATTTATTAATACACATCGTGTAGTTTTTCTAGTCAGGATTTTGTGGAAATATCATTTTATTAAATGATATTTATTATAATCAATGTGGAAGTATGTCAAGAAATTACTGACTCGACATGGGGTTTTCAAAAGGGAGTTAATGAAATAAATAAAATTCATAACGCGTTTATTTATTGTCATAACTCTACAACCTCAAACCAGATTATAAATATCCTTACAACCACAACTCTTTTCCTAAGACAAGAGAATCGTTATGCACAAAATTTTTTGGGAAATTCTTCCAAGGTTGAAAGAACATATTCCTCTAAGAATGCTCTCAAGACCGAGAGACATCCTCTTCCATCAGATCAAGATGATCTAACATGGACAACGCAAGCAATGGTTCATCCATGCTAGAACCTGTAGACTCATTTGTTGACGTCTTGAGATATGTGGTGCACGTGTGGATCACCACTAGAGGAAGTCTACACTTGGCTTCTACGACGCAACTACAAATCACATCGGAACGTGATCAAGAACCTAAACGAAGAATGAACACCAAAAAATGTACTTCTGGTCAATTAATTAATTTAATTATAATCAACCTGTAACAATCCTGCTTTGTGGTTCTGGGAATTTCCTTTACTTTGTCAATTTCTATGATTCGATCTGTGGAGACTGGCGTTTATCATCATATTGATCCCGGATTGATCATTGTTAATGAAAAAAATCCAAGTGGGCACATCCACCCACATGCATCTACTGTGCCCAAAACCTTAAAATGGTATCAAAGGGAGGTTACATCATTGATTATAGTTATTTAATTTTCGTTGGTAATTTACGGATTTATATTCAATTTATTTCAAGATAAATCATTCTATTAAACTGAATGAATGAGATCTGTTCTTCCTCCTTCGTTTCTTGATTCACATCATAGAAAAGACCTTTTTAATTTTAATTTTGATTTAAATAAAAAAATGATGAACTCATCCAGAGGTGCCTCACTTTCTATCTACACAACATGAGAATACACGAGGTGTAATTAAAACTACACGCTGTGTACTTAGGTTCAACGAACTGGTACAGGTCCACCAAACCGTGCCGTGTTAATTGATTATACCTAAGCATTTAACACCCCGTGTTGACCAAAAATGAACAGCATGTGGGAATAAGAATACACGGCGTATATGTTGGAGTAACATGTCATGTATTCCGATCCGGCCCAAGTGAAACCGTGTACAAAAGAGAAGTCGCGTACCACGTACACGGATTTTCCATGCCGGTTTCCATGCAACAAGGAAGTACACTTCGTGTATGATTTATCTACAGGTCGTGTACTCCAAAATTTTCATTGTTCTGAAAACACGCCAAATCCTCCGGCATGTACTTTGGAAAAAGGGTGAAAAGAATAACACACCGTGTAAATATAAAATACACACTGTGTACTTTCTAGAAATCTCACCAGGTTTCCTTCAAAAGTAAAAAGAACTGTACAAGTAATATGGCTGAGAAGAATCTCAAGGAAATTCAGAATGGAATTTACGATATATAATTGATCAATTACAAGATCATAATTAATTAATTTCAAGCACAACATAACTTAAAAAATAGAACAATAAAAAGAATTTGAATTCTAAATATACATAAATGTCGTTGCATGCTATGGGTGATCATGAGCTAGACCAAAGACCCTTTGTATGTGTATGGTTTCATTTAAAATTTTTTAATTTAAATTTGTTGGCCTGTGAGGCTTCTCCCAATAAAATGTAGGGCCTGCATGCCCTTGGTTTCTTTAATGTAAACCCATGTAATGGAGGATCTACCAAGCCAGAGGATACGGTTCCATATCCAAAGCTGAGGTGAAACCAACACAAGAAGATACAATGGTGGACAGGTGGGGATTGCAAAACACGAACCACCAGGTTCAAGGTGTTTTCCCTAGTTCATGGTTAGCTTATCAAAACCGCTAGATAATATAACCAATAGAAGCTCATGATCATGCCATATTATTTTATTTCTGTCTAATTTCATGGTTTATTTATTATGTATGTGTTTTCACGATCACATAATTAATAAAATGAACAAGCATTCAAAGATGGAATAAAATAAAAACCGGACTGTGCGTAAACATTATCAGAACATGGTTAATAACTTAAGAAAGCATCACTTAGTATTAACAGGCATGTGTTAATGCAAAACCAAACATAAAGAATATAATCCCTCAAATACCATGTTAAGTTAGACCGTGCCTTCTGTTACATGATAATGGGAAAGAATAAATAAAACAATGTCTTCGACCAACCCTTATTGGGGCAATTACTTTTATAAATGAATCCCTTATGAAATGTATTGGGTTGACTTAACCATATTACCTCAAGAGGAGTATCCCTTCTAGACATGATGTAATATTGGAGGCTACAGTTATGGAAATCCAAGTCAGGATTTCAGGATTGGGGACTCCACTTAATAGATCAAGAAACTTAATCTCACAGTTGACAAAGACCTGCCTACCAAAATACCTTCAAATAGCTTGACCAACACTTGTTGGGGTTATGCGAAGGGGAATATAGATCCTTTCCACTAAAATGTCAAAGAAACTGGAAATTCTGAGTTTAATGGTGATGGCCATTGGGACTTGATAAAATACTGGGAGAATTTATAAATTCATTTATTATTTCTCATAAAAACGTTATCATGAAAGTTCTGATAAATCTGCTCTTTTAATTTATAGAATTAAAAAGATTAACTTGTCAATAACATTTTATCTATGATCAATTGTGGATAAATAAAATATCTTTACCAGTAGTAACATTCAAGAATGGATTAGGTGCTTCCAGGTTATCCTACTTCATGAATGAATGTTTTACGTGCTGGAGTCCTCACTTCCCGATCCGCCTGCCCAAGGGTGACTGATGATGATTTACTGGTCTATGATCAACATTTGAGCGATGCAATCGACGTTCAATGTTTGATGATGTCATCAATGTCTAGTGAGCTCATGAAGTCTCATGAAGACATGGATGCCTACAACATGCTCGAGCACCTCCGTGGTCTATACCAGGAGAGAGCAAGACAGAAATGGTTTGAGATCTCCAAGGCTCTATTTCAGAGCAAGCTTGGAGAGGGTTCCCCAGTCGTGCCTCATGTAGTCAAGCTCATTGGATACATTGAGTGCTTGGAGGTTCTAGGGTTTAAACTCCCTGAAGAACTGGGTACCGATCTCATTCTTTCATCACTCCCCAGATATTCTCTAACTTTGTTGTGAACTTTAACATGAACAACATTGAGAAGTATCTGTATGATCTTCTTATCCTCATTCACCAAGTGGACAATGACATGAAGCATGAAAAGCCTTCTGTCTTCATGGTGAATAAAATGAAAGGGAAGGAGAAGAGCTTTAAGACCGAAGCTTCTTCAAGGCCTTCCAAGAAAAGGAATATTAAAGGGGGGCAAGAGAACAAGAGGATGTTTGTTTCGCATGTGGCATGAAGGGCCACTGGAAGAAAAAATGCACCCAGCCAATGAATCCAGGGGAAGATTCTGGTGCGTTTGTTATCAAATGAAATCTATCTGTTTCTACCAATTGGGTATTAGATACTGCTTTTGGTGCTCACATCTATATCCAAATACAGGAAACATGTAGATTCATATAGATTGATCGAGGTGAGGTAGATCTACGAGCAGCCAACGGATCCAGACTTGCGGTAGTAGCTATCATGGACTACCACCTCACATTGACTACTGGAATGATCATGGTGTTAAGGGATTGTTATTATGTGCCTTCTGTAACTAAAAACATTATTTCAGTATCTAGATTAGATACTGATGGATTCATGTTCAAGTTTGGAAATGAATTTTTCTACTTTTATAAAGATAACATTTGTTTTGGTAGGGCACATTTATATAACAACCTTTATGTGTTAGACTACAAAAAACCAAGTAATGGAAATCGATGAAAAAATCAATTCACATGACTCATACCACACCCAACTTTGGCATCACCGGCTAGGTCATGTCAATGAGAAATGTTTGACTAAATTACAACAATATGGGTATTTAGATTCTTTCTAACTAAAACCGCTTAGTGTATGACATGTGTGTCTGCAAGGCTAAATGACCAAATCCCCATTTAGTGGGAAAGGTGAAAGGGAAAAAGAACTTCTAGAAATAGTTCACACAAATGTGTGTGGACCATTTCTAGTATAATTAATGGGTGGGTTCTCGTACTTCATAACTTCTACTGATGATTTTAGTAGATTTGGATATATTAACTTAATGAGGGTAAGTCATATTCCTTTGATCGGTTCAAAGAATACAAGAATGAAGTTTAGAACCAGCTTGTTAAGAAGATTAAGAAACTCTACTTAGAAAAAGGAGGATAATATCTTAATCAAGACTTCATTTATTTCTTACGGGAGTTTGGGATTCTATCTCAACTCACTCCTCCTTACACAACTCAGTGGAATGGTGTATGTGAAATAAAGAAACACACCCTATTGGAAATGGTGAGATCAATGATGAATCATGCGAATCATAAATTATCCTATTAGGGATATGCATTACAAACAACATCATATATACTAAACTACATACCAAATAAATCGATAAATGGTATTCCATACAAGTTATGGAGTAGATTCAAATCCATTTTATCTAATTTACATGTGTGGGGTAGCGAAGCATTTTTTAAGGCCTATTCATGTAACAAACATGCACCCCGAGGCACAATGTGTATATTTATAGGATATCCCAAAGAAACAATGGGATATTTCTTATACTACCGCTCAGAAAAAAAGGTCACATTTGCAAGACATGCCATATTCCTTGAGAGGGAGCACATCTAAAAAAGAGAAAGTGGGAGAAACATTGACTTCGATGAAGTCGAGGCTCATGATACACATGAGTTGGTATAAGAACAGATTCCACAAAGCCCTGTGGAAGAACAATCTATTCCAGAGACACAAGAACTACGTAGGAGCACGAAAAAGGTGAGAGAACCAGAACAATATGGTTTTCTTGTCACCGAGGATGCTGACTCATTATTGGTTGACAATGATGATCCTCTTACTTACAAGGAAATCGTTGAAGGCACATACGTTGCAAAGTGGCATGAAGCCATGCATTCTAAAATGGATTCCATGTACCAAAACCTAGTCTGGAATTTGGTAAATCATCTAGCTTATGTAAAGCCTATTGGTAATAAATTGGTATTCATGAGGAAACTATAGATGGAGGGGCAAGTCAGCACCTATAAGGCATGACTCGTTACAAAAGGGTTTAGACAACATCAAGGAATTGAATATGATGAAACCTTTTCACCGGTTACGATGCTGAAATCCATTATAATCCTATTGACCATTGCCTCTTACCATGACTATAAAATTAGGAAAATGGATGTCAAAACAGCTTTCCATTATGGGAACCTCCAAGAAGTTGTCTGCATGACAAAACCTGAATGGTTTGTGACTCCAAAGGATGCCAATAAGGTATGCAAGTTGCAGAAATCCATTTATGGATTAAAGCAAGAATAAAGGTCCTGGAACATTCGTTTTGATTAATCTTTAACGGAATTTGGCTTTATTAAGAATTAATGTGAGCCTTGTGTCTACAAAAGGTTTAGTGGAAGTGTAGTCATTTTCCTAATTGTATATGTTGTTGACATATTACTCATTGGAAATTTAGTACTTGTCTAACAGTCACTTAAGGCATGGTTGATTAATGCTTCTCCATGAAAGACTTGGGTGAGGCAGAATATATTCTAGTGATCAAGATCCATCGTAATAGATCCAAGAGAAAGCTAGGCCTGATTCAAAGTACATACATTGATAAAATACTGAAATGGTTCAGTATGGAACAATCCAAGAGGGGATTGTTTCCAGTGTCACATGGAATTCATCTTTCCAAGAAAATGTGTCCTAAAAAACATGAGGAAAGAATGAAAATGGCAAGGATCCCTTACGCATTCGATATTGGGTTAGTCATGTATGTTATGCTATGTATGAGGCTGGATGTTGCTTATGCATTAAATGCGGTAGGCAGATATCAAGCAAATCCAGGAGACCGCCATTGGATTACTATCAAGACTATCCTTAAGTATCTGAGGCATACTAAGGATATGTTCCTGGTTTATGGGGGAGATGAAGAACTAGTCATCATATGACATGTAGATTCTCGTTTCTAGACTGATTAGGATTACATGAAGTCACAGACTGGATACATCATCAGTTTGAATGGAGGTTCGGTGAGCTAGAAGAGCTCAATGGAAAGTGTGGTGGCAGATTCTACAGCAGAGTCCGAGTATATCGTAGCTTCTGAGGTAGCTAAAGAAGCAGTATGGTTGTGAAGCATCATCGAAGAGATGGATGTAGTACCGAGTACTGAAGATCCTATCACACTCTACTATGATAATACTATAATGGTGGCACTTGAAAAAGAGCCAATGTCACATCAGCGGACAAAGAACATACATCAGATGTATCATCTCTAGGAATTTTTTTCAGAGAGGTGAAGTTGCAGTGAGTAGTATTTCCACGGAAGACAATGTGTTGGACCCCTTAACTAAAGACATCACTCAGCAGAAACATGATCATCATGTGAGGTCTAATAGAATAAAAGTCGTAGGTAGTTGGCTCTAGTCCAAGTGGGAGTTTGTAAGTGTTGGTGTCCTGAGATCCAAATTTTTTGTACTTTGATTACATGAATGTAATCTTATTATATATTTTTCATTGTTCTGCATGACTATAATATAATAATGCCCTAGAATATTTGTTGAATTAATATGGTCATGGCAGATCCCTGCTATGATAAGAACCTTGAAATACTATAACAATATTCTTAAATAAAGTTCTGTAGTTGGATGACATACCATGATAGGACACATAGTATACAGACCGTAATGTACGAGTACTCGTACGAAGACGAGACTCTCTCTCATGAAGTACGCACTTGTAGTCTCCAAGATGGGAGATTATGAGAACAGACCCGCCAGTAGCAACTCAGCATGTATTGCTGTCATTAGTCATTTCTATCTATGAGCGTGTGTAATGGTCCTTAGACTGAAATTTTATCATTAACTCATATAATGACTCGCACACATAGATTTGAAGACGAAAATTGTCATGAAGAGAGATGGCGGGAAGAATGGTACGTTGGGTGCTTCACGATTGACATGTTGTTAATGGATATGTCGAAGAAGGATTTGTCTCTTCCATATTTATGAAAGTAGATATCTCGTGCCCTTTTATTGAAATAGAACTGTTGAACAAATTCCATGGCCTTTGTGACACGATGAGTTTATTTATGGAAGTCAAAGAAAGAAAGATCAGGCATATAGGTTTATGACACTATCATGAAACCTGCTTGATGAGACATTGAGCCAAAGGGATTAAATTACACAGTAAGATTTCATATGAGGTGATACATCAATGCAGAGTCAACTTCTTTCTCTTGGGTGCCTTGACCAATTACTAGACAGTAATCTAGTACTTTAGGCAAGCCCGCCTAATGCCAATGAGAAAGGGGCCTAGAGGGTATCACACTAAGTGTATTCATGTATCTCAAGTAGAATAAAGATAATTCTCATACGTGGTTTAATAATTATTCAAGGAATCCTAAATCATTTTTTGTTGGAGGAAAAATAAAATAAAATAAAATAAAACAAGTACACTCTGTGTATCAATGATTACCCGCTATGTAGTTTTATTTTGAAAACAAGTACACGCCGTGTATTATTTAATGTACACGCCATGTAGTTTTCATTTTGGAAAGGAAATGAACAAATGAAAACAATATATACACATTGTGTGCATTGAATGTACACGTCGTGTAGTTTTCAATGAAAAACAAGTACACACCATGTATTTATTAATACACACCGTGTAGTTTTTCTTGTCAAGATTTTTAGGAAATATCGTTTTATTAAATGATAATTATTATAATCAGTGCGGGCGCATTTCAAGGAATTAATGACTCGACATGGGGTTTTCAAAAGGGAGTTAATGAAATAAATAAAACGTGTAACGTGTTTATTTATTATCATAACTCCAAAACCTCAAACCCGATTATAAATATCCTCATAACCCCATCTCTTTTCCAAAGACAAGAGAATCATTATGAACAAAAATTATGGAAAATCATTTCTAGGATGAAAGAACCTCTTCCTCCAAGAATGCTCTCAAGGCCGAGAGAGATCATCTTACATTGGATCAATACAATCTATGATGGACAACATAAGAAAAGGTTTCTCCACTCTAGCACCCAGAGACTCCTTTTGTGATGTCCAGAGATACATGGTGCATGTGTGGATCACCGCTAGAGGAAGTCTACACATGGCTTCTTCGACGCAATGATGAATCACATCATAAAGTGATCGAGAAAATTAATAAAGAAAGAACACACAAAAAGTTACTTCTTGTCAATTAAGTAAATTAATTATAATCAACCTGTAACGATTCTAGTTTGTGGTTCCAGGACTTTCCTTTTCTTTTTCTATTTCTATGATTCGATCCGTGGAGACTGGCGTTTATTTTTGTATTGATCCTGGATTGAACATTGTTAATGAAAAAAAGCCATGTGGGCACATCCACCCACGCACTTCCACTACACCCGGAACCTTCAGCTGATGTACTGATACAGAAGAAACAGACTCAGCCGATTCAGGAATATTTTGATGAGTTGAAGATTATTTCCTTATTCTAGGATATTCATATTTTGGTTAAATAGGATCAGGGTCAGAGAATTATCATATCCATGACAAAGATATCCTTTCTTATGGAATGAGTAAGGTCGATACAACTATATGATCCGGAAGGCCTTATCCTATAGAAAAGGGTCTTAGATGATCATAATAATTTTTGTAGCAAATTAAATTGGGTTGATAATATATTGTTATATAGGTGTGTATGCATAATAGAAAACATCATAGAGGAGTCAATGTGGGATTTTCATGCCTTATCATGGAAATATCTCCCTGGAATCACCAAAATGTAATGATATATATGACGCCAAAACAAGTTTCCGTTCATGAAACATGAGATATCCAGTTTCATCACTAGATGTTCCACCTATCAATAGGTGATGATATAACATCATCTTCTAGAAGGGTATCTTCAACCATTTTCCACTCATGAGTGGAAATGTGGAGATGTTTTGAAGGAATTCGTGATTAGTTTACCCATGTCACCCTGGAGGAATGGCATAGTGTGGGGTATTTCTGATCATCTGAAGAAGTTCTCACACTTCTTTCCTATATGAGAGAACTTCTCAATATAAGATTTAAGAATTTTTTATGTAAAGGAGGTGGCACATCATCATGGATCTCCTCATTCCATGACTTTTTTATAGAGATGTTCATTTCACATCACGGTTCAGGAAGGGGTTATGTAAGGCCTTGTGTATGTGGGTACTTATGAGAATAGACTATCACCCACATACTGATGGACATGAAGAGTTTACAATTTATGTGTTAGAGGATATTGTATCTACGCATGTTCTTGACTTTTGTGGTTCATGGGAGAAACACATACCCCTCTTGATGTTTTCTTATAATAACATCTCTCAATATAACATTGATATGGATACATATGAATCCATACATGGAATGCCATTATTATCACCTCTGTACTAGTTAAAGGTAGATAGATAGTCATTATTGGACAATGTATCATACAAGAGACTTCATAGTAGGTCCCGCTGATTTGAAAATGTATGTTGGCAGCTCATTCCAAACAGCAGTTTTATGCCCACGCACACCGAAGACCTATTGAGCTTGAGGTGAGAGATTTGTTTTTCATGAATGTATTTCCCAGGTTAGAGAATATAAATATTTGGAATAAGGGTATGATATCAAGGATATTCATTGGACCCTTCATGCTTTTGAAGTGGATTTGACAAGTGGGTTACAATCTCTCACTTCCTCGGAGATACCGGCCTATGAATGATTTTATTCTGGTATCTCAGTTACAAAGATACTATAAAGATATGACCCATGTCCTTTATCAATATTAAGTCTTATTGGAAATGTATTTGTATATCAAGGAGTATCCAATGTGCATAGTTACTCGGAATGTGAAGACACTATGAGGTGGGTCTATTCCTCTTGTACAAGTGTTATGGCAGTATGGTCGGGTGCAGAATCACCCATGGGAGTTGGAAGCTAATATACAATATCAATGGTAAGAACTCATTGAAAATATTTTATATTTACCCTCAAAATCCCATCCCAAGGATGATTTTCTATAAGTATAGGAGGTTGTAAGGACCCACCCTTTTAATGAAGGTAAGAATCATTAGTTTTTCATTCTAAATAATTCTTTAAACAATGGTAAAAGTATGATTCATCATAGGGAATGCATGAGGAGTATATAAGGCATTTTCGAAGACCATATTTCTTGAAAATTTGGATACAGTCTAGGCCTCAAGGTCAGCAGAAACACTAATACCCATGCCACACGGTTTTTCTAAGCCATGCGGTTGCAGACTGGGTCACCTGCATATCTGCATGGTTTTTCTACAATCGTGTGGGACTAGTTTCCTGACCATGCAACATGTTGTAGGTTTTGAATATATCCTTACGACATGGTTTTTTAAAAGTAAACCTATACCATGAATCCCCAAATATTTGGCTGTAAAATACAATTTCCCTCTCTTAATTCTTAATGATATTTCTCCTCCTCCCTTTTTTTATAGTGACCAAACCAGCGGGTTTCTCTGACGTTGTCCTCCTTCCTCCTCTATGATTCAATATATTCTGAATCCTCCATCTGGAAATTGATATTCGATCTGTAATAATCGTCAGATACCCATGGTATGGCTAACCATGTTCATTCCTCATTCGTTTGTAAATCTATCTATTTTTTATTTTATCTATATGTAGGCTTAGTTCCATAATTTTAAGGGAATTGGTCTAAAACATAGATCTTATACAACATGCTTAAAATATGAGGTTTATATCAAGAGAGTATTCATCTATTACCTCAAGGTACGTGGTCACAAGGTTTTCTATTCAAGTATTGGCTATTTTTTATTTATTTTGACACTCTATATGTTGTCCATTATCGAGATCCTAAATTGTTTTTGATCCATCAGGTCTAAATGGCCTAAGTTTCTTTGTATATATGAATTGGTTCGTTTTTAGGGGTTTAGGAATCACACATAACCTATAAGGACACCCGTTGTTGTTGAAACTTGTTATTGGTCATTTTTTCCAAATGGCTCAAAAAACAAGGAACCCAATTTATCTTCCATCATTACTTTTAAAGGAATTATTCTTTTAATCATGTGTAATTCATTTATTTCAAGGTGCCTCAATGGTTTTTGGATCCTTTTGATGTGGAATTTCCCAAATGAGAAATTTACTTATTTCATGACATTACCCTTAACAATTAAGCCTTAAAATTGATATTTACAAATTTAGGAAAAGGGATTGGTTAGGTTTGTGAATGATGGATATAGAAGTTTTGTTACTAACATATAAATTAATTTGTCCAAAATGGAATAAGTTTAATGGGTGCAATGACCTTACTCTTACTCATTTTTTCATAGAAAGGAACCATTGTTTTGAATTGAATAATTGTTAATGGTAATTGTTTATTGATATTCCATGAAAAACCTAAACTTTATGATATCATTTAAATGAATTATATAAAAACTAATGGTTGGAATTTATTCACCTACTCTAGTTATATATATTTTTGATTGATTTTCAGGGCCTCAACAGGGCATGGAAACCCAAGACAACCTTATAACAGTGCCAAGAGTACTACCTTGTGAGTAAATCTTATTAGCTCATAGATTGGTCTTGGAGTCCTTCATGTTACATCCCAGTGCAACCCCAATATATATACATATTTATATATATGTGTGTGTTTGTGTGTGTGTGTGGTGACTTGATTAGACATAAAAGGTTTAGTATAAAGGAGGTAGACTTTCCAAATATCCTTTAGGAACCGAAGTAGGAGTTTATTTAGTTATTCTGCATTGCTTTACAGTCCTACTTATTACTACACATAGAATAGTTACAATAATATACCCAGAGTACTCATAGACATCATTGGTTGTGTCCTACTATGGTTTATCTGACACCTCACCAGTGCCGACTTTGGCACCCTAGAATATTGTTTTATTCCAATCATGAATAGGGGAAATAACCATTGAATATGTTTCTAATAATTATTTCTTATATAGAACATAGGACTAGGGGATTGAGCATGCACTCATGATGTTATGGTGTATCTTTAGTATTCCCCCTCCTTCACTTTTCTATGGAATCAATTTTTCTAGTTAAATTGTTTTATTCTGTACTAGTATTCCATGCATCCACTTATGTATTAGATAATTCCATTGATTATTTTGATTGTAATATTTAGTTATCAATTTCTTTCAAAACTTGTTTTTTTATTTAATTATAATTCTTCCATAGTAAAAAATATTTTTCTCTTGTTTTATGTTTACACTACTGATTAATATTTTATATATGTATTTTACGACTCTGACATTGGTTTACAGTATCCCCGTTGTACTACCTTATACACCCTATATACATGTCACAATCCCTAGGAATATTGGGGGATTTGATATGGGTATTTAGTCCAACTAGTCTCGTGGAATAGACTATGTGGAATCCGATCCCATGACATCACACTAATCCATTGGTTTTATTACTTAATGATTGTTTCCAAACAATAACCAATACATACAATAGTATTCTCCATGTTAAAATTGTGTATCCATATTGCAATTATCCCCATTATCTCATATAAAAAATCTATTTTCCACAAAACACCTTTCATATAATTAAATTAAAATAATACATCCTATACATTGGAATAATATTATACAATCACATATACCTCTTCGAATGATACATACCCCTGGGAAGTTGTTTTCCATGACACAACATGGATTATTTTAGAATGACCATTCCATAAATGCTATGAGAAATTTGTGACACCATGCATTGAGAAATTGATTTCATTGTGATGACATAACCAAACTATAAAAATCCCATAATTTTGACTCTTTATTTTCCTATAAATTATTATCATATCTATGTCGTGCCTCCACTGAAAAAAACCAATTCATTGATTTAATATCATAATATCTCATGGATTCTTCTCAATCTAACTATAAAATGATATATACCACTTTATAGAATGATTCAGTATTGATATATTTAAAATATAAAATAACTAATGAGGGATTATGACAACCCTGCTTTTTATTACATCTTAAACATGATTTATTACATAAAACATTACTTGATATAACAAATAAGATCAAAAGGTTTAGTGTCTTTGGGGCTTAGGATCATTACATAAAAACTTAAAACATGAAATACAACATCTTTATTGAAAACTTCCTTTTCATGAGCACTACATTCGTTCGTACTTAGCATTGCATGGGATAACCTGAGGACATGCATAAAAGAAGGGTGAGCTATAAATCCCAAAAAGGGAGTACACATGGAATAACATGAGGAGTAAAATACATGTTAGACAATAGGAATATCAATATATCATAAAAGAAACATGTACATAAAGGCATGATAAAGAATGATAATCATAACATGGAAATTTGGCAACAACACTTAACATGGAATTAGCATGAGCCAAGGCTCATTGCACATAAAGCATGAGTAAACCCTCATTGCACATGAAGCATGAGTCAAACCTTTTTCCACTTGAATTAGCATGAGTCAACACTCATTGCACATGACATATCATGATACTATACTTTACCCAATGCATTGGAGTGCTATAAGGGCGCACCCTTCTTCAGTATTTCATTTCATGCATAAGTGTGCCACATGGATCATAAAACATGGATTCATAAAACATAATCATTTATTCCATGATAAAGGAATGTGAAATTAATACATGAAACTATTCAATCAATAAGTAAATGTTCATAAAGGTGAATACCCTTGATGGAGAAATGAGAATGGTAAGCACTACACAACGACATTGGCTTATAAAATCGGCGCGATTTTGGCAGCGTAACAGCGTGACATAAGAATTCATAAAAATGGTTGATGATAGAGAAAGGGGTTCCTCATCTTATTTACATGTAATGGACAGTAAGGAGGTCATATTGATACATGTCCCAACAATTTAAATGGAATTTAGATTCATGATACAAAAGTATTGCTTGAATGTATAAGAAGAGAGAGAAGTTCCTTTTTGAATTTCGGCATAGTAACGGGTGTACATGGGAGGAATTTAATGAAAGAGAAAGGGGTCTCCCATCATTAAAACAATAGGAGGGAAGTATGGGGGAGGTGAGAAACCATACCCCAAAATCATAATTCAAATTAAAAGGGAAATACAACTTAAAGAAAATTGACAAAAATGGGAAAGGAAGAAAAAACCCTTACTTGGAAGTGTACATCCAAAGGATAGAGAGAGGCTTGTGATAGGCTTCTTGGGAGCTTGGGGAACCTTGGTAGGATTATAGAGAGAGTAGGTCAGAGTTTGTATGAACTCCAAGGTATTTTAGTGAGGAGGAAGTGGGAGCTTGGGTGGGTTTATATAGGAAAGGTGAGGGAATTCTTTATTATTTAGGATTGGGTCCCCTTACATTAAATTAATCCAAACCACAAACAATCCCATGGTTTTTGCCCAAGGATTTTTGAAAAGGGAAGAATAAAAAAATATTTTATAAGGCACAAGTCCAAACTTCTTAAAATAATAAGGTTGCTTATGTGGAGGTGAGTCACACTCCCATGGAAATTAATTTAAAAAGGCAAAGTGTTGAATATGTCTTGATGGATCCATTGATGCTTTGAAAAGTAAGTCAAAAAAACCCAAAATCACATTATTTTAATGATAAAATATATATTGGCCGAACATAAGGATTATGGTATTTTATTACATCACCATTGGGTCATTATGATGTCAAGAAACACATTATATATTTAAACGGTATTTAATTTTTACCCAAAAATTTGACTGTCTCAAAAAATTATGAAAAATTCACTGTTGGATAATTTCAACATCCTGATTCTAGAAATGACATTTATTTTATCTAAAAAAAAATATAAATATGTTAATTTTCACTTTTAAAATAAAAACCAATATTTATCGAAAATTCACGGGGTTTTGAAAAAAATTGCTTTCAAACCTTAATATAAAATTTTAATTGCATTCATAAAATTATAAGATCATTTATATTTAATAAAAATTAATTTAATAATAATAATATTTTTTTATTAAAATATTATTTAATTCAAAAATCCCTTAATTTAATAAAATATATTTCTTAATTAAATAATAACTAAAAACACCATTTGTACTTTAAAAACTATTTATAATGTATCAAAAATGACTAGAAATTATATTCATTATTATATACAAAATTAATGTACATGAACATAGTACTACTTATTTGTTATATAACCACTTAAAACAGCCGCATAAGACCTAAGGGTAAGGTGTGCGATGGTGAAAGACTCTTGGGGTGGCTCGGATAGCATCGCTCAAGTGGTAATTTCAATCAACTTCCACTTTTCCCGTATACGGTCACGTTCGAGCTTGACATGATGAATCTCAACTTGGGCTTGGTCAAGGGAGAAGCCCAAAGACGCCACCTCTTTTTTGAGCTCCAAAAAATGGGCTTCGTATGGGGCAATTCTACTGGATGAGGCCATCTCTTCCTTTGTCTGTGTAAAAATTGGGTTCATTAAAGCCATATATTTATACTAATCATGTGATCACTATTCAAAGGATATAAAGTAACGGTTACAACTCTAATCATAAAACCAAAGGAGTTGACATTTTATAAAAAAAATTTATATAAAGATACATTTAATAAGATCAAGAGGGATTTCCATTAATCAAACTTTGGGTCGTTACAATATCCCCCCCTTGAGAAATTTCGCCCTCGAAATTTTCCTTTTCCCCCACTAAAACAAATGTGGGTAACTCAGCTTCATCATATCCTCCGACTACCAAGTTGCTTCTTCAAACTTGTGGTTTCTCCATAACACCTTGATGAGGGGCATTGTCTTATTTCGTAGAACTTTTTCTCTACGATCTAAGATCTTCACTGGTTTCTCCACATAAGAAAGATCATCTTCCAATTGTACCACCTAAAAAAAGAGTATATGTGAAGGTTCCGATATATACTTCCTTAAGTGGGATACATGAAAGGAATCATGCACCTTGGACATAGTAGGTGGAAGTGCTAGTCGATAGGCCACAGCCCCAGCACGATCAAGAATCTCGAAGGGGCCGATGTACCTTGGACTTAACTTCCCTTTCATTCCAAATCTCATGACCTTATTCCATGGAGATATGCGTAAAAACACCATGTCTCCAACTTTAAACTCAAGGTCTCATAGACGATTATCTACATAACTCTTCTGTCGACTCTGGGATGCCTTGATATGCTGCTGAATGGTTTTCACCTTCTCCACCATTTCTTCGACCATTTCTGGTCCAAAAAGCTTACGTTCACCGACCTCATCCCAACATGCTGGTGTTCTTCACCTTTTCCCTTACAGGGCTTCATATGGTGCCATTTGGAAGGTCGAGTGGGAACTGTTATTATAAGAGAACTGAACTAGAGGAAGATGTTGATCCCATCCTCCTTTAAAGTCCATTGAGCACGCTCTCAACATATCCTCAAGCGTTTGGATAGTCCACTCGGATTGGCCATCAATTTTAGGATGATAGGCCGTACTGAAGTTCAGTTCATTATTCAGAGCAAGTTTAAGACTCTTCCAAAACCTAGAGGTGAATCTTGGATCTCGGTCAGACACAATAGATATTGGTACTCCATGCAACAGTATAACATCCCTGATATATAACTATGCCAGTTGATCCAAAGAGAAATCCTCCCGAATAGCAATGAAGTGTGCAGTCTTTGTAAGACGATCCACAACAACCTAGATTGATTTATTCCCTTCGGATGTCCTTGGAAGTCCGGTGACAAAGTCTATGGTGATGTTCTCCCATTTCCATTCTGGTATGGGCAATGTTTTTGTCATCCCCTTAGACTTCTACCACTCTGCCTTCACTTGCTGACACACCAGGCACTTTGATATATATTCGGCGATCTCCTTCTTTATATTATCCCACCAAATGTTTTCTCGGAGATCTCGATATATCATTGTGCTCCCTAGGTGAATAGAGAAATTTGAACTATGTGCATCATCCAAAAGTTCCTTCTTCAGCTCTGGACTTGATGGAACACATAATATTTTCCCAAACCACACAATTCATTGTTTATTAACATTAAACTGTGAGGATTTACCTTTTTTGATAGCTTCCACCTTTTCCTGAATTCCCACATCATCCTTTTGAGCATCCTTTAACCTTTCCAAAAGAGATGGTTGAGCAATCATTTGTGAATGGATTGATGATGTTCCCTTCTTTATGATTCCCACATCCATCTTCATCAAGTCTAATAAGATTGGATCCTTCTCAATTCTCATCATTGATAGAATCGCTTGATCCTTTCTATGTAGGGCATCTGCCACCTTGTTCGCTTTCCCAGGGTGGTAATGTATTGAACAGTCATAATCCTTGATGAGCTCTATCCATCTTCTCTGGCGCATATTAACCTCTTTTTGTGTTAATATATATTTAAGACTCTTGTGGTCAGTATATATCTCACATTTCTCTCCATAGAGATAATGTCGCCAGATTTTCAAGGCAAAGATCACCGCCGCCAACTCCAGATCATGTGTTGGATAGTTTCTCTCATGGATTTTCAACTGCCTTGAGGAATAGGATATCACTTTATCATTCTACATCAGGACACATCCAAAGCCCTTCTTCGAAGCATCACTGAATACCACAAAATGTCCCCACTGGTGGGTAAAGTGTGCACGGGTGCAGTGATAAGCCTCATTTTCAACTCCTTGAAGCATTCTTTGCATTCATCACTCCAAGAAAACTTTACTCCCTTTTGAGTAATCTTGGTAAGAGGTTTGGACAATTGTGAGAAATTTCTCACAAATCGTCGATAATATCCAGCTAACCCCAAGAAGCTACGGATATCCGTTACCGATGTTGACCTCAGCCATCCCTCAATTGCATCAATTTTGGAGGGGTCCACAGATATCCCATTGCTTGTGATGATATGGCCCAAGAATGAGTCCTCCTTCAACCATAACCCACACTTGTTGTACTTTGCATAGAGCTTCTCCTTGCACAAAGTCTCCAGTACAGTTCTTAAATTCTCCCCATGATACTCCTTGGTTTTGGAGTATATTAGAATATCATCTATAAAGAATACCACAAATTTGTCAAGGTAATCTCTAAAAACTCTATTCATCAAGTCCATGAATATTTTTGGAGCATTGGTGAATCCGAAAGGCATTACTATGAATTCATAGTGCCCGTACCTTGTATGAAAAGCAGTCTTGGGGATATGTTCCTTCTTCACCATTACTTGATAATATCCCGACCAAAAGTCCTCCTTGGAGAAGTATTGTGCTCCACGCAACTGTTCTAACAAATCATCAATTTGTGGGAGAGGATACTTGTTCTTTATCGTGATTTTGTTAAGTTCATGATAATCGATGCAAAGCTGCATTGACTAATCCTTCTTCTTGACAAAGAGAACTGGTGCACCCCATGGTCAAGCACTTGGGCGTATAAACCCTTTATTGAGATTCTCCTGTAGTTGTTTCTTCTGCTCTTCAAGCTCAACAACATCCATTCTATAGGGAGTCTTGGATATTAGTAATGCCCCATGTATAAGTTCAATTGAGAACTCAACATCTCTTCTAGGAGGAAGACCAGGCAGTTCCTCAGGAAACACCACTGCGAATTCCCTCACAATAGGCATTTCTTCAAGGCTGGTTTCTTCTTTGGACTCAATCATCTGAGCCAGATACCCATGCTCATAGGGCAGTAATATCCATGCTTGAGATGATGGAGCTAAAAGAGATTCATCTTCCTCCTGACACTTGTAAAGAATCGGGGGTCGATTCTCTATATGGAGTGTGATTTCCCTCTCCCGACAGTTTATGTTGGCTCTATATAAGGAAACTCAATCCATACCAGGAATTGCATCAAATTCCACCAAATGAAGTATGGCGAGGTTCTCCGGGAAATTCAATCCACAGATTATAACAGGGGAGGACTTATATTCATGGGATGCAAAGATTTCCCTATTTTCCGTAATCACTGACATCTTTACTTCCATGATTTTTGGTGGTGCTGGTATTGTTCTACTAAACTTTTGAGATATAAAAGAATGCGTAGAACCTGAATCAAAAAGTACGTTCTCTATTCTTCAAAGAATAACTAGCGTACATGTCACCACTTCGTTGTCGGGGTTCACTTCGGCAGAAGTGATGGAAAAACCTCTTCCTTGCTGTCTTAGAGGTTGTTGGATGCCTCCGAAAACCCATGGATTAGGGCACTGATTTACAAAATGACCCGGTTTTTTGCATTTATATCATTTAACACCGCGTTGAGGTTCGAACTGAGAGTTCCTCTCCTCTGTCGCAGCCGCGGGTCATTCTTTCCGACAATTAATAGCTAGGTTCCCTTCTCTTCCACACCTGAAGCATTTTCGCATCCCCTTAAGGCAATTTCCAGGGTGCTTCTTTCCGCACTTTTGGCAAGTGGGGTGCTACCACCAGCATTGAAGTCCACCTTACGCTTCTTGTCCCCATGATACCCCTATGACTCCCCGATCTCCATTTCGACATTGAGGGCACATCAGACAATTTCCTCATAGCTTTCGAAGTCACGGATCGCTAATGCTTTCCGCAAGCTAGGCTTCAGCCCACCAAAGATGCGGTCAACCTTGCATTCGGGGGTAACGACAAAGCTGGAATCGTATCATTCAAGCCTTGTGATGTTTTCCTTGTACGCTCCAACAGATTCTTCATCTTTTTTATTACAGTAAAGTAAGTCCCTTTCCATCTTGAGCCGGAGGGTGCGCAGAAAATATTTATCAAAAAACATCTTCCGGAATTCCTTCAATTCCAAAGCCTCGATCTCCTTCTCAGGCTTCGTATTTTTTATCAACGTCCACCGTTGATCAGCTTCACCTTCCATATGATAAGAAGCTAGGAGAACCTTCTCTTGTTTAGAACATTGAAGGATGGAGAAGATCTTTTCAATGGAGTTGATCCATTGTTCAGCGATCGTGGGATCAGATGATCCACTAAAAGTAGGAGGCCTTTGTCTCATGAAGCTCTCGATAGTGACTTGTTATTTCTTAGGGGGGGTTGAATGTTTCTCTTAACTAGTGTTTCTATTCAAAACTTGAGTTAGCTAAGAGAGAAGAGTGACAAAGTTCACGATTCCCGCACCCATTGGATTGGGCATCTCATTAGTACAATCATCACACTGATCTTCACAACGGTTGTTAGCCCGAGTCCTCCTGTTACCATCCATTGGCTAGAATAAAAGGAAATTTAGGGGTAACACATAAAGGGTAATCCAAAGACAAAAGTTTATGACTTATAAATAAACTTTAATTTCTTTAACTCATGAGTCTATAGGATTCAATCTAGGCTTTTCATGGTCTACTTTCTAACATATATTCTTAGAGGCATTTTTCCCTTAATAAAGGTTCATACTAAGATTGTGAATTTATCAAAACATATCCCCTGGGAGTGTCGTAAACAAGAGTGCAGTAAGGCCCATTTTCATGCACCAGTTCCCATTCGAGTCCATGTCAAAGCGGTGTTTTCGGGTACCCCTAGGATACATCTGTTCCAAAGCGGCCTTTACCTGCTCGTATCCAGACAAGGATGTATTTGTTTGATAAACCACTTACTTAGTACTTACCAAAACATAGGGATGTTTTTATTATACTTAGTCTTGTATCTAAGGCTTTACTAGGGTTTCCTAATACCAAAAATAACTAAACCTATCCTCTGATACCAACTATGACAACCATGCGTTTTATTACAACTTAAACATGTTTTTTTACATAAAACTTAAGTTGATACAACAAAGAAGCTTGAGAGTTTTAGTGTCTTTGGGTCTTAGGATCATTACATAAAAACATAAAACATGAAATACAACATCTTTATTGAAAACTTCCTTTTCATGACCACTACATTCCTTCGTACTTAGCATTGCATGGGATAACCTGAGGACATGCATAAGAAAAGGGTGATCTATAAAGCCCAGTAAGGGAGTACACATAGAATAACATGAGGAGTATAATACATGTTAGACAATAGGCATATCAATAGATCATAAAAGAAACATGAACATAAAGTCATGATAAATAATGATAATCATAACATGGAAATGTGGTAACAACACTTAACATGGAATTAGCATGATCCAAGGCTCATTGCATATAAAGCATGAGTAAACCCTCATTGCACATGAAGCATGAGTAAACCCTTGTTACACATGAATTAGCATGAGACAACACACATTTCACATGACGTATCATGATACTATACTTTACCCAATGCATTGGAGCACTATAAGGGCGCACCCTTTTAAACATTTCATTTCATTTATAAGTGTGCCACATGGATCATAAAACATGGATTCAAAAAACATAATCATTTATTCCACGATAAAGGAATGTGGAATTCATACATGAAACTATACAATCAATACGTAAATGTTCATAAAGGTGAATACCCTTGATGGAGAAATGGGCATGGTATTCACTACACAACGACATTGGCTTAGAAAATCGGTGCGATTTCGACAGCGTAACGGCGTGACATAAGAATTCATAAAAATGGTTGATGAGAGTGAAAGGGGTTACTCATCATATTTACATGTAATATAAAGTAAGGAGATAATATTGATACATTTTCCAACAATTGAAATGGAATTTAGATTCATGATACAAAAGTATTGCTTGAATGTAAAAGAAGAGAGAGAAGTTCCTTTCAGAATTTTAGCATAGTAACGGGTGTACATGGGAGGAATTTAATGAGAGAGAAAGGGGTCTCCCATCATTCAAACAATAAGAGGGAAGTATGGGGGAGGTGAGAAACCATACCCCAACATTCATAATTGAAATTAAAAGGGCAATACAACTTAAAGAAAATTGACAAAAATGGGAAAGGAAGAAAAAACCCTTAATTGGAAGTGTGCTTGCAAAGGCTAGAGAGAGGCTTCTGAGAGGCTTCTTGGGAGCTAGGGGCACCTTGGGAGGATTCTAGAGAATTTAGGGAAGAGGTTGGACGAACTCCAAGGGATTTTAGTGTGGATGAAGTGGGATCTTGGGTGGGTTTATATAGGAAAGGTGAGGGAATTCTTTATTATTTAGGATTGGGTTCCCTTACATTAAATTAATCCAAACCACAAACCATCCCATGGTTTTTGCCCATGGTTTTTGGAAAAGGTAAGAAGAAAACAATATTTTATAAGGCACAGGTCCTAAATTCTTAAAATAATAAGGTTGCGTATGTGGAGGTGAGTCACACTCCCATGGAAATTAATTTAAAAAGGCAAAGTGTTGAATATGTCTTGAGGGGTCCATTAATGCTTTGAAAAGTAAGTCAAACAAACCCAAAATCACATTATTTTAATGATAAAACATATATTTTCCGAACATAAGGATTATGGTATTTTATTACATCACCGTTGGGTCATTATGATGTCAAAAAACACATTATACATTTAAACGGTATTTAATTTTTACCCAAAAATTTGACTGTCTCAGAAAATTATGAAAAATTCACCATTGGATAATTTCGACATCTTGATTCCAGAAATGACATTTATTTTATCTAAAAAAATTTCTAAATATGTTTTTTTCAGTTTTAAAATAAAAACCAACATTTATCGAAAATTCACGGGTTTTGACAAAAATTGCTTTCTAACCTTAATATAAAATTTTAATTGCATTCATAAAATTATAAGATCATTTATATTCAATAAAAATTAATTAAATAATAATAATATTAAATTATTAAATTATTATTTAATTCAAAAATCCCTTAATTTAATAAAATATATTTCTTAATTAAATAATAACTAAAAACACCATTTGTATTTTAAAAACTATTTATAATGTATAAAAAATGACTAAATTATATTCATTATTATATAAAAAAATGTACATGAACATAGTACTACTTATTTGTTACATAACCCCTTAAAACAACCACATAAGACCTAAGGGTAAGGTGTACGATGGTGAAAGACTCTTGGGGTGGCTCGTATAGCATCGCTCGAGTGGTAATTTCAATCAACTTCAACTTTTCCCGTAGACGGTCACGTTCGAGCTTGACATGATGAAGCTCAGCTTGGGCTTGGTCAAGGGTGAAGCCCAAAGACGCCACCACTTTTCTGATCTCTGACAAATGGGATTTGTATGGGGCAATTCTATTGGATGAGGCCATAGCTTCCTTTGTCTGAGTAAAAATTGGGTTCGTTAAAGCCTTATATGTATACTAATCATGTGATCTCTGTTCAACGGCTATAAAAGTAACTGTCACAACTCTTATCATAAAACCAAAGGAGTTGACATTTTATAAAACATTTTATATAAAGAGACATTTAATAAGATCAAGAGGTATTTCCATTAATGAAACATTGGGTCGTTACAGGGATTGTTTCCAAAAAGTGGGAATCCTATTATAGATCAATATGTCTTAATAATAGTGATATCATATGAGAAAAAAAGTAAATAAAAAAATTATTCAAAATTATATCATGTGATGATGAGGAATGAGATGAGAGAATAGTCATATAGTAGATTTATTTCACCAATGCTACATGAATCCAGACTCTAAAATATATGTGGAATAACAACATTATCATCTTATGTTGAAGGGTCATCCAAGGAAACTAATCATTGTAAATCAAACCACAAGATGTTGTGAATATATGGGTGGAAAATAAAATCCTAGGGAGAGAGTGTTTATCCAATATTTATATTTCAATACTAATCCCGAACAATTATGTCCCAATTAAAATGTTTGTGATGAAAATCCCAAATCTCATAAAAAACCAACATGTAAAAATAGTAACCATTAAAAATTTTCCCACTGTCATTATAATAACTGAAAATCATGATGGGATCATATCCATTCATAACTCTCATAACCTCATGGGTAAGGACACCATTTTCATTTGAAATTTGATTCCATTGAACTATACCTTATCTGAAAAATGATAAAAATACAATAATTAAAAAACAATAATACTTATATATGATAAAACTATTGGGACATTGTATCTCATTCCTCCTATTTTAGATTAATCCTTCGTTACATGATTAATAATTTCAAAACATGAACACCATGTTATAAAGAAAAAATTATAGCATGAAAGAACACACCAATGTACAAAGAACATTCTCATTTAAAAGTAATGAACTTGTTGAGAGAAAAATTCATGGATGTTATAGTCACCTCACATTCAAGCCTCTTAATTCAAAAATGAACAACCAAATTAAAAATGGGATGGTACATAAGACACACTTGACTATCATATTCTTATATTCTCCTTAATAAATTATTGTGTTTCTATAGTGACTGCACAAGAGGTATCACTAAACATTGATGGACCCTCTCATGTTGACCATTGATCACCACCTGGTTTTCCTATATGGTATAATCATCCTTGACATCTTTCTTTCCACATTTTATTGTGTGTAATGGGGTTTGTTAACTAAATCATGACCCTTCACTGAATTTGAAAGTCACAACTTGAATTCTATTGATAATATATCCCACTTCCATTAAAGAAACTCAATGGGTTGAGTTAAACCCACTAAAAGATTGTTCACAACCTTCATCTTCAGGCTAGTGAATCACCTGGGGATACTCCTAGTAAAACTCCTATTCATACCAACAAACATGAATTGATTCTCTAGGTCTTGGTATAACATTATCACATCAAACTGAAGAAATGAGGGAGAAGTGTTTAACTCCATTAAAATATCCTTATATAGAATTGATGGAACCACTATTCACCCTCTAAAGAGGATCACATCTCCCCTTCCTTTATAAAATCTATTTGGTGTATATTATATTGATATATGATAATTTAAGAGATAGAAATATATGGATTTAAATTGTTTTTGCATTAGTAATTATAGAAGTCATCGGTCCACTATTATTGTTCAATGGTAGGTCACATATCCCTCACACACCAAGCATAACTACATCACTGCAAAATTCTATGATGCCTCCCCCATAAACTATACTACTAATTTATTAATAAGTGAATTGAATAAAAAATACCTTTCATTGTTTATAGATAAATTTGATATCATAGTCTGGTAGAAACTTCAACTGGTGCATCTACATTATGTTAAGATCTATATTGGTAAAGACATATAAGAGGCTCTTATAATCCTCACTAACAACAAACTACCCATTGGGAAGGTAATGTATCGAAGTCATCAATGTAAGAACTACCCTTTTCAATTTTAAATCATGGTTCATGTTATTATGAAAATGTCGTATCAGCTTTTATAACAAATAAAGAACATTTAATACATCTACATCATCACACAACCAATACTAGATCCCCACACATCACCAAACACCACATATACAACTCTTTAATCCAATACCTTTAGAAGAAGAGAACATATCCATATTTGTATATCTTTTTAGAAAATATCTATATTAACTCATACCAAACATAGAGCTTCCCCTATTGAGTAATGGTAGTCATAAGAAACATGATCCTAGAGAAATGAAACAAAAATCTCATGGAATATCCTTCCAATGTAATGATTCACCACATTTAAACCACAATATTTGGTGGATAATATGAAGGAAATTCATTGATGATAACTTGTTCTATAACTTCTCTTTCCTATGAAATGGAATGCCCTTGTAAGTGGTCCTATCAGGTCTAAAAATCCTTCATTAAGATATATCATTGCATTCAGTTCTCTTAAAGTTTGTGTGGAGTTATACTTAGATTCTCAACACAATCAATCATTGATTCTAAATAAAATATTGTGTTATTGATGAAGACCACTAAGAAATACTCAATGAACATCCAAGATATGTAGTTCATGAGGTCCATGATTATAATTAGTGACTTCAGTATAGTACATTTCATCTCCAAAAACTGATAATTCATGTTTCACTGCCTAAATGTGTTCTTCATAATATCAATCTCATGAAAAAATATTTTGGTAGTATTAAGTTGAATTATTCTTGGAGAAATAATAATCTCCATTCATATAGTAAAAGAGGTCATTAATCCTTGACATATGGTATCTTTCTTCATTGTCACATGATTCAGGTAGTGATTGTTAATAGAATGTGTTGTCTCCCTGTAAAGAGAATTCCCTAAGAGGAGGTAGGGCTGAAATAGGGTAATAATTACCTTACTCCACATTTAGTAGGAACACATATGTCCCACACAATATTGATGAAAAAATAATGTCAATGAAGATATAAATAAGAAATTTTACATAGTCCACTATCACTAGATTAATATATTGAGCATAGAAAGATAATAGGATGATGTACCAGTTTAAAAATGCTAACACTTCTTTAGAATCATCATAGAAGACTCATTATCCCCTTAATTACAACTAACTAAATGTTGCAACATAAATATATATCAACAAAATTTTATTCAACTATCCTGAAGTAGAATTATTGGATTATCTGTATCAGATCTAAAATGTATCATAGGATCTATAGTGTCATAGAAATCCATTTTTCATATAGGTGATATATCCACCTTTATGATATGATATTTACAAATAAAAATATATCTCTATATATAGTCTTAATTGTCTAAAACTGACCACATAAATTGATCCCAATTTAATCCCTCATGTAAAATCATTGGGAAATAATCTAATTCATAGCATTTCTTCATGAATTCTAAATAACTATATAAATCTCTAAAAATAATATACACCACATAAGTTCTTCATAACAACATTAATTCTTTTAGAACTCTTGATATCAACAAAATTTCTATATGTAATCAAAAATTTTCAGAAAAAATATAAAATTTATCTACTCTAATAACTTTTCTAATTATCTCTTCTCTTATTAAATAAGTTATTTTTGGTATTTTCTATGAAAAGGAACTTAAAAATTATGTTGAGCATAATATTTATATTTTGCATTTCATGTAGGACTATTCCACATTAATATTTCCTTTCGTGGATTGTGGAAATCACCACAACTATTTTAAAAAAGGAATAACCACCACATATCTCTTTTACATAATTCATTCATTGAGTTATTTAATTAATATTTTCCATTGTGAAAATATTCCCCTTTGTGAAATTTTTTCTTTACGAGATTTGCCTGTGGGATTCATTCTCCTTAATTAAATATTTCCTTTGCGTATCCTATTAATTTCGACAAACTAAACTTCGCATAAATCCTTTTTGAAAACTATTTCTTTGTCAAAATTATCTTCCTTTGGGAGATCATACCCTTTACGAGGTTTTTTTTAACAATTATGTATTTTATTATTTAATTTTTTTTAATAAAACATCTTGAACACACTCATGTTCCATAAAAACAACTATTATATAAAATATTCATGTTATTATTGGTCCTATAATTTTTCAACATGATTTTTCAATAAATAATACTCAAAAACATAATAAAGACACATTGAGAGTTTATTTCCCACAATATCCCCTTTTGAATTTTTCGACATCTCCTAAACAAATTTATACACAATGTTGAAAAATCATAAATGACTACTTCTTGAAACTCAACACATCATATATATCTCGAAATAGAGATTATTGACTCACTCAACATATAATCTAATACTAGATGATTCAAGATCTTCGTGGGAAACAATAGTAACAGGAAATTATTATCAATGAATTACTTTATTCAACTTTTTATATTAACTTGATTCTTGAAAACCATGATATATCAAAATTTTATAATCCTAATAAAACATTTTTAACTTTTATTTAACCATAAAATTCCCTCCCTTAGCTACTTTACTATCCCAAATTTTGGGATTATAAAATATTTCTACATTTAATAACTAGTATCTACCACCTTTGGTAAAAAAAATGAAATGGTCAATCCATTGTGGGATACTAGAGAATGAGAAAAATTATTAGTAATCAAAAATATATACACTGTCACATAGGTAGTGGGGACCCCATTACCATATAATTTAAATATGGGATGTTTAGTAGACTCCAAGATTTAGTCGATTCTTCCTAAATGCCAACTTTGGTAAACCCCATGCCCTGATATTTTCAACATGTTGTTTGATGGACTCATTATCCAATTTTACATGATATTTATCAACTTTATTCATTATTAATTGATACTTTATTTTAATTTTATTCACCAGTAAGTGGTAGAATGTATTTTTAAATAAAATAGCTCTTGATTTAATGGAATTTATTTTAATCAGAACATTAAATTTATCTTTCATCTCGTCAAGAAACTATTTGATCAACAATAGTTTCATGAAAACATGAGTGAATTTCATATATGCATCTTATATTGAGATAAATTATATGAAATCATGTTTCTTACTTAACTATGAAATAAACCATCCACTAATATATAATTTAGTTTATGATATTGAATTTATATAAAATATTGAACATGAAAATTCTGAATTTATATATCCCAATAAATCCATCTATAATGTTTTATTTGAATGTGAACTAAAATAATACATGCCTTTGATATATAATAGTATTTACATCATAAAAATCATGCACATTTCCTTTGGATTAATCTAGAAAATTTCTTAATAACATGTGGAAAACAAAATATACAGATATATCACTATTTAATATATATAAGGACCCAACTTATTTTCCTATATTTCATGACATTATCATCTTTTCCATTATCATCCCTTGAAAACATCATATAGGTAGCAACTAGATTAACATCCAAAGATATTAAAATATACTTTCAATTTAACTATACACCATTCTGATGGGTTGTTTCATACACAACATTATAATCAAATAATATAGAAGGTATTACATGATAATTATTTAAAAAATAAAATTATAAATAATTATTATATAAAAATGTATTGATGAACTAAAAATTATTTCATTTAGAAGTTAAATAGTTACTAATATTTAATATTAAAAATTATTAATTCTCAAATAATAGTTTTTATAAAGTGTTTGGTTTTTTATCCTTATATATTAAATAAAACACTTTTAATTTTTTTTGATAATATATAATATTTTCATAAATTAAAAAATATGTTAACATTACTTATCTTTAGAATGGGCATGAAATAGTTCTATAAAAACATACTTATTCAAAAGATCGTACGGTTTTTATTTATGATTTCTTCATCTAAAAAATAAATTTATTAATTATAGAATATAAATTTTAAAAATTTAATTCCATTTTTATTCAACATATCAAAATTATATGTGGATTTTTTGTAGGTATTTTTAAAAAATAATTTAATTTTTGGTGAATACTAAAAACATTGATTTTGATAATATTATAGAAATTACAACCCATTGATACTATAATATAAAAATAAAATTATTTAAATCATTTTTACAGAAAAATATTTTTTTATGATCATAAATAAACCATTTAAAATATATCTATGTTTCATTTATACAACCCACTCATATCATTATAGAAATATAATTTTAATTTTAATTTTAATTTATTTTTAAAAATTATTTTTCAAAACATGGTTGTAATTAAATATAAAAAAATTGATTGAACATTTTATATCATGATTCTCATATTATTGTATGCAGTAAATTTCATTTTTAGGAATAAAATTCTGTTTTTAGGATTTAATTTAATCAATACGATAAGAGTAGAACTGTTTTTTTCAATAAAACAATTTCATTGACATTATGAAATTTATATCAAATAAAATATATTAATATATTTTAAAGAATTATACTAATATAATTTTAAAAACTATATATAATTATATTATAACTCATCAAATTTTTATTTATTGATATATAATATTGGAAACACTAAATGTTAACAACAACAATTTTCTATAAAATGTTTTTCTACATATATATTTTTTCACATAAAAGTTAATTTTAAAATATTTATAAATTCAGTTGGATACAATTGATACTAAATATATTTTTCAAAAACCCAAATATGTTATTTTTAGTCATTTTATATTATTATTAAATCATAATTTACTTATTTCAAAAACTAGTTATCATGGTAAAAATCAAAATTGAAAATTGAAAAATTCTAATTTTAAAAGACTAATTTTTTTTTACAAAAGTATTAAATTTTATAGTCTATTATTTATCAATAAAAACCCAATCCACAAAAGTAGAGACCATGGGGCCTTGAATAGTGTTATTCCATCATTGAGAAATAAGAGGTATTCATAAAAATTCCATTCCCTCCACTTACAGATTGAATTTTTTTGAAACTATACCCAATTTACCTCTCCTATTAATAAAAAAACATCCATCATCCCCTTTTATCAATAATTTATCGTATTCCCATCATTTATAATTTTTCCTTCAAGATAATGTTTACGCACTCCACATGAGTAAAAAATACTCATTAAACTTTTCTTCTTAATATTCTACTTATAATTACAATATATCCCAAAAATTATGATTAAATAATAATTTATAATAATTTTAAAATTTATTATACTAATTTAATATAAATTATATACCTTCATTAAAACCATTATATAAATGGAGACGTTATCCTGTGTGTGTGCTGACTACCATATCCATGATCGATTAACTCTATCATTCATAAAATATATATACGAAGATGATTAAAAATTAAACTTTAATGACAAAATATAAAAATTTTAAAATATTTTCCATGTTAAAATTATATTATATATTATATTATACCCTATTCTAAATCAATGAAAAATGAGAGAGTCATCTATGAATACGTGTGGAAAACCGTGTCCAGGTAATGAAACGTTTCTTTTTTCCGTTTCCACCAAACATGGATGTAATTAATAAGGATTCTATTTAATAAAAATGATAATCAGAAAACTATTAATATATTTTATAGATAATATTATATAATCTATATGTAATATTAATAATAAATGGTTTTAGTAAATTTAATCACATTAACTGTATATATCAATAACCCTTTATTATTTTTGGTATTTTTTACAAACCGACATGAATGTATATAATTTTTTCTAATGGAATAATGATGGAAATGCATATTTATAAATTTAGATATTGGTAATGAATTTTAATATACCATTGATAGTTGAAAAAATACAAATAATGTTGAAAAAAATCCCCTGGAAATCATCTTGTAACTGAAATAATTGAAAACTATATATTAAATTAATTAAATATGTTAAAAAAATCTCAAAAAATAAAATATATATTGAATATAAATGTTAATAATGTTTTTAATAAAACGTTATTTGATTATACAAGAAAATAGAAGCACGAACATAATGAATCAAGACCCAAGGAAGTGGTATTTGGATATTAAGTTTCTTTCATTGAGATATTATTCATATTCAATAGTCGATTCAATTTGGTGGTGCATGTATTCAATATACGTTATTTTTTACTAAATTTTATTAATTATAATGGATCTAGAAATCCATCTCATGTTCTAATTTTTATTATTTTTAAATTAAAATGATTACAAAATATTAATAGCTTTGTTTAAATTAAATTCCCTTTTATTGATTTATCAAATTTCATCATGATCTCATTTTTTACATAATTGGTCATTCAACGATAAGATTTTATTTCCTGGTATTTGTTTTATTTTCTAAGGATGTGGTTCATAATTAAAAGAATTTTCCTTAATGATTATATTTCTAAAAAGGTATATCATTGTTGAGAATATTTCACATTCTCTTTAATGGTGGTTCCCCTCTGTGTCCATATTTTTTATTCCCTCGATTGTTCACCTTTTTTTTGTAAGTATAGTTATGTTTTTCCTCATGATTTATTTATATTTATCATTTCTTATTTACAAACTAAATTGTATTAACCATTATAATAATACTAATTTCCAATAATTGTTTTTTAAATCATATAATAAATATTTGGGTCTAACATTATTATTTTTGGGTTATCCATTCCAATTATTTTTATCTCGTTTTTACGAATAATTATTCACTTATAAATAATATTTTGAATTTATAGTTTTTTTGTTTAAATATATACACAACATACTTTCTATTTTTCCAATTTTAATTATTAACATACTAGATAATTTAGTTTCTTTATCTCGTGGGAATTCTTATGTTATTGACTTCATATATTATTTGAGACAAGATTATATAATCCACTTTATTTGAATTTATTTTATTATGATTTTGATTTATATATGGTTTATTATTCTCATGTGTCGCATTTATGAATGTTAATTTTAAAAATATTAATATTGCATATTGATATTGATCCAATTAATTTTTTAAGGTTTTCATCTCATGAGAAACCATGTATGGTTAAAAAATGGTAAGCCTTATCACATTATGTTATGTTGTCTTGGTGATGAGCCTTAACAATGGCACATAAGAAGTTATCATAAGAACATGTCGTTATATTTACATGATAGTGAGACATTAATTATTCATATGATATCATTCTTTCTTTGATGTCATTATTATTGATTTTAGGATCTTGTTATATCATTTGATTATTCGATGTTTCAATGCTTATCCTAAACTCTTATACCGTGAAAAAAATCTATTAATTGAGATTTCATGTTACAATTTCATGAATTATGGGTAACTCTTACTATGTTATGTTTGTTTTATTAAAACAATTTTCCATACATGTTTTTTTTCATAGGGATATGATCTATCCATTAATGAAATGTTGATGATTTTTTTCTTATAGCGAGAAATTGAGTTCATCCCATCTTATATTTCCATTCATTATGTTATGAAGTTGTGTAAAAATTAGGAGGAGACAAAAAGGGAGTCTAGTGTAGATCAATTAGGAATAATGATCCCATGTTATGTAAAAAAATTTCACATGAAGCTAGTCTTCAATGAAACTAAACGATCCAATCGATAGAATATGATATTATTTTGTGATATGTAATGTTTTTGTTTTAGAGATGATGTAAAATTTAGATATGTTTTTTGGGGTATTTATGGTTCATATTTGAATAGGGTTTAGTTATTTTGGATTACTAATTCAATTATCTTTGGTATTTTAGACTATATAACTTTAGAGAAAACCGTATTGATCCGTAGAAGAAATAATCTAATGTGTAAAATAACATCCTACAGATTTTTTTATTTTTCTAGTATGTGGTTTTCCAGGAAAATACATCCCATTTGTGATACTATAATACTGAGGTAGTGGTGGCATAATTTCACATTGTGGTAATAACATGAAAAATGATTGGTCAGCATAAACATGATATTGACTAGGTGCATGATGAGGGTGCCTAATATTTCACACATAGTTAGGCACTCCAAGAGTATATTATTTGGTCAAACATAAAAAATCACAATCAATTATGTATTATTTATAATTTTATGAAATTATTTTAAGAACTACTAAAAACATGACACAAAGAAACATATTTAAAAAAATGATTCTGTTTCAACTGAAATCAAATGTGATGATCTTAATGAGTAAAAAATTTATTGGATTAGGTTTATAAAAGATCATTTATAAAATTTATCATATGATGTTTTTTAATTAATAAATCATGTCAACCACTTTTTGTTTTTGTCATGGATGAAGCTCAAATGAACTAATTTTACAGTATAATCCTTGAACAATATAGAGACTATCCCATTGAGAATCCTTATAGGATACGAGTAAGATTAACAAGCCCCATGATAATACCAAACAACCTCTAAAATAGTGTGTTGGAAATAATCAACATATTTTTTTCTCCAAACACATTATTGAAGATAATGATTAAGTCTCATGGTCTCTCAAGTGATAGATATGGTGATAATTATTTAATTATAGTTACACATATTCACCACTCAAGGTTTATCGATGTCTTATGTCATGTAAAGTTTCACTAATAATTTGGTGTTGAAATAAAATCATATTATGGTATAATTATTTTATACAAGGTATATTAATATAATTTATGTATTGTGAGATTATAATTCATGAAATCCTTATTATAATTGTTTTGGATAAATTTAATGTGATGTTGGGAAATTCATTATTATAATTATATAGAAGAAAAATTATTTTTTTGAATAAGTAAATCACATTTCATATAAACCTATAGTAGTATATCTAAAAAAGGATGATTATGAATGGAATTTAGGAGAAAATAATATACTATTTATCTTTATATCGAATAGAAATATAATATAGGCTGAAAATGGTTGCTGGAAACTCAACATTATGTATAATAAAATTCTTGAAATAAAGATATATTTCATATCTTTATAAGGTAAATATCACTCAAAAAATTATATCTCCAGTCTTGTATATTTTATGGAAAAACTAAATATATTATTTTTAAGTAATAATTAAGATAATTAGTTTTAAATATATTTAATGGGGGATAATATAACACCCCAATATTATACTATATATCATTCCATTAAATAATTATTTTGTTGATAGTTTTTTTTTCAGATGCAACAGCAAAATAAAAATAACCATTACGTATTATATTATTATTATTTTGAACATTTTATAATAACTAAACCATTTGTTTAAATACATATATTTGATAAAAAAATAACACATTTTAATTTATTATTTATAATTTATAAAACCCATGTTTAATATTTTGGTTGATTAAGTAATATTTTACTCTAAAAACTACTTTTAATATTTTCTTTTCATCACATGGAAGAAATAAATTCAATAAAACATGGTTTAATATTTTACATTCTCATGTTAATATTATTTTTGTGGGTTGATTTAATTTTTATTCATATATATAGGACAACAACAATATATTTTATTTAAAGTTATAACAGAGGAACTATAATTTTAAATGAAAATGTAATATTAAAATTGATTAATTTCTATTTAATAAAATAAATTATTATATTCCCAAAAATGAATAAAAAATATTTATTAAACCAATATATAAATATATTACCAATCATTAAATTTCTAATAAGTAATAACTTTTATTTAGAAAATTTAATGGTTAAATACTATTTTTCTACAAAATAGTTTTTCTACATACTTTGAGTTTAATTTTAATATTTCAATTTCTGTAATTTATAAATTTTTCAATCAAATTCCACATTTTTATTTTCTATATTAACCACTAGAACCTCACAAATTTTTTAATAGGTTTGTCTAATATTTTTATTAAATTATAGATTACTTATTTAATAAACCAGTTATCATGTTAAATACAGAAAAAGTTAAGCATAAAAATCCAATTGTAGAAGTGTATTTTTTTAGAAAAAAATGTGCATAAATGAATGATTGAGTATTCCTTCAACAACACAAATTTACACATAATTATGGACCAATTTTTTATCCATTGACACTTGAATGGTTTTATTTCATCATTGAGATGTAATTTTGATTTACTAAAATTCCATTTTAATCCACATATAAAAGAAGATCACTTATGAACTTTAAATGATACACTTTACATCATAACTTTTCATGAAACTATACGCAATTAATCTCTCATATATGTCCCTTACACATCCATATGGCCATGTTATCTACATGTTAACCTAATCCCTTCATTTACAAGGATATCTTTATGAGACATTTCACACTCTCTTCATGAGGAATACTTAATCCTTAAACTTTTATTATTAACATTACGCAAAAAAATATAAACAATAATGTATGATAGTATCTATATTTATAAAATTTTGAAAATTTATAATACCCATAAAATATCAATTTTCTTTGTTCCTCTAAAACAATTTGAAAATGAAGACATCATCATGCTTGTGTGGGGACTACTGCATCCTTAAATGATGGGTTATATTTTTCATAATCCCTTTACATAGATGAAAAATCCCTCCATATGAGAATTATAAAATCTAAAAGGGAATAAATACATTAAATTTGAGTATTATTGTTTTATAAATAAAGGACGAGAAGTTCAAAAAAAAAACACACTAGTCACATATCCATATAAAGGAAATAGGGTTTCATGGCCATAGGAAGGGAATGAGAATGGATTATGAACAGTTCTTGACCTCTAGGAGATCATGCAGATCCCCTTTGACAAGCCTATTTATTATTGAAATGAAATCCTGAAAAACATTTGTGATCATGAGAAGGATTCCATATGAGTTCTTGTGAACAATGTAACTTGTAAAATGGTGTGCCTAAAAATCATCAAAAATACTTCTAAAATAAAGGGTGAAAATATAAAGAAGGTAGAGTTGAATGATTTGGATAACTATGCTGGAATCCTACCCAAGGTTGAAGCTCTAATTCTAGGTGCCTATGTTCCCTCATATTTTATTCAGATGATGATAAACTGCATGGGTTTAGAGAACTACTTGGTTTTTTAATTCCTTTTATAAGCATGATACATAGGATTCCTCGTGAAGTTTCAATCCCATCATTGAAAGGTTATTCTCATACCTTGATGACAATATATTCTAGAAAGCTTAGTTATATTACTTAGTCAGAGAATAATCTACCCATTAATATGAAATTGATAAATTACCTTGGATATATTCTTATGGACTCAATAATAGACCTCATTTTTACATGGGAGGATTAAACCCTGGATCATTTTCTTAGATAAACTGGTTCAATATGGGAATAACAAAATATTCTCAATAATATCATAAATCTGTAAGAGAGACATGGATTGGTAAACACCCCCCAATGGATGTGATGAGTATGATCACTTATTTTATCTACCAATGTCTTTCCCTAAGTATCATGCATTTATAAACACATTTTGAACAACTACCTTTGGAAAGAAGGTCCATACTCAGTTATAGATTATGGAACCATGGGAGTTTCTATGAAATCCGAAAATGGTAAGTTTAATGTGATGAATTTTGAATCATATTCAACCCCCTCACAATAAATATTCATGATTATCAAAACACCACTTTACCTTAGAAGAAAAAAATTAATAAGCTGATATCAAATCATTTAACTACGACATCTTATTTACAAGATAAAAATAATAGATTTCTTAGTTCACATAAAACCATTTTTTCCAATAATATAGGTTGGTATTTATGAAAAAAATGGTGAATAAATATAGAATGTCTCTAATAACAAAATTAACAATTTACAATGCATCGTGGCATTTTTTTAATTCATACAAAAAATAATAAACCCGTCATTGATTATATCCAATGGAAAAAGAATCATCTTATCCAAAATATGAGGTTATCATGAAATAATTTCATCCTTGCTATGACAAGTCCACATGAAAAAATGGCGAGACTGGGAATAAGAAATGAAAATTATGACACTAATGCATATCTAATTGAACACATATTATTCCTATAATAATTCATTGATTAGTGAACTTGTCCCTTGTTTTCTTTGTGATTCAATATTCTAAAATCACAATAACCACCAGAACTAATATATTTTATTCATCTAGTGATAGTTCTTTAAAATTAGCTTTGGCTACAACCCCTCTAAGATATAGAATGACCGTACCTACCCAACACCTATTGATTTAAGTGGAGAATGAAATGGTCCAAAATTACTGTTAAAAATGTATGGTTTTAACCAATGAGTTTTCACTAGAGGGACTCAAAAAAATGAAATCGATATGTTCACATCATCCAAATAAATATTATTCAAAGCAAGTATCACTCATTTCCACCAAAAATTAATTTATAAGGTTGTCAACTAAGTGGGAAAAAACTAGCTTTAGTATACCATGATGGTAGAACACGGAGTAAACTATATATCTTTACTAATTCAAAAGCAATTGAGGAATGTTCATATCACCTAATATTACGAGCAACATCCCACCGGTACCCATCAATCACATAATGATGACATCACACAATCATTTTCACCTCTAACACCCATTAAAAGAAAATAATAAAGAATCATCAAGAGTTGAATTATTTGGATAACTATGTGTGGGCTCATATCCCCACTACCATTGATAAAACTTTCCAACATATTCTAGCAGTATCTTGTGAGCATGATCATATCTTTTATCACTTATAAAAATTCTGTAGGCTTATTCTTACAACAAACATTGGGGAGGTGCAAATATATACCCCGATGCATAAATCCCATCCATATATTCCTATGTAACTAAAGGGATATATGTGTGGTCATATACCCTATTCAATTGATAATATATATGAATATATATTTGAGAAAGAAAATGTGAATGTTTACATTCCTACGAAAACATTCCTAAATATCAAATATGTCATTGTAAGAGTTAAAGTACTCCAATAGGATATTCCTGCATTGCTATAGATATATGAACATGTTAATATTCTTATCCCCACATCTAGAAAAGCAAAACACTATAATAACTTGGAATTCATTGTTGATCCAGAGAAAGAGTGCATTATTTCACCCATACAAATGAATTATTGACATATTCTGATAAAGGAAGACAAACCATAATCGGATCATAATCCTGTTACAACTAGGGCTCACCAAGGGAGAGTGACACATGAATTGAGACAGGCATACATTCCATCAGAAAAATATATATACAATGCTTCAAAGGTTTATGATTGGCCTCATATATCTGTTATGACTTGGGATCAACTGGTAAGAGTGGTACATGCCTTGGTACATGCTAACATTCCTATCAAAAACATTGGAAAAAAACTCCAACATATCAAGATTGAGCTGATTCTCTATTATGATTGGGTCCAACCTAGTAAAAGTGGCACACCCCTTGGTAATGTATTACATTATAATCAGTGATGTGTATAGAATATTCCATTTTCTTATAGAATCCATGATCATATCCCTACTCCCTATGATGAATGACTAGAACCACATACATATGATGTCATAAATGATGATTCTCATAAACATTTTCACATTCTGAAGGTCAATAAACATTTTATAATGAGGAATGAATATTTTAATCAGGATCATATTACAATTTATTTGAGGGTTAAACAACATATTTTTGAAACTAGCTACACAAAGGCTCATATTCATCTAAATAATGATACTGCTCATTGGATGTTTCTGGTCACATTTCAATAGTTGGCTCATATTCCAAAAATAATTAATAATAACCAACATTTCTGGTAGTCTTCATAATACATTCTCAGATTCCTACACAATTCCAAAATTAAGGTCGACATATTCCATCCAAGATATAGAATATGGATCATATCACTAATATTCTCAATTCTAGTGTCCTTATGTGTTTTCCATACACATTCTCAATATAGTAAGGGACTATCGAACATAAAACAAAATTATAAGGCGATCATTACCCTAATAGTCTACCTTGTGGTAGTGTTGATATGGATCATAGGGACTCTACTAATGAAATCCACCATGGTTAACCTCTCCACAGTGATATCTTCCACAGATAAGGAAATCATCCCCTTATTTAGACACCTCTATATGGAGAATTGATGAAAACTCAAACTTCATTGTATATAGTGGTGCTAACATCCTTTGGGTCAATGGTATAATGTCCCCCATTAAAATATTAAAAAACTCCTCCACAATCACCATGTGTCCCTAAGACGAAACTCTTATCATCTGATCATGTGTGGGAATGTTTGTCTGAGGAAGGGGAATATAACATTGAAAAATGGACATAGTATCTTGAAGCAAATAGTCCAACATGTTTTCCCCTATCAACTCGTGACTATGAGATCCTAGATGATCTATATAAGGGTTTCATAGCTTATCTATGAAATAATATGTGGGAAAATCATTAGTTATTGAAGGATGTACAACTACAATATTTATGATATCTGGGTCACATTAAAACCATCAAGATAATCTATTTTCACCAATACATAACTGCTATCTGCATGGTACATGACCTAAAACTAGAGAAGCATAGTGAAAATATACAACACACTTGCAACCATTACATAAAAACACATCAAAACATATCATCGAAGTTTATTCATGCATTCTTATTTGAGGATCGGATTTTAGGGAGTATTGCACTTCACCAGAACCCTCTAATAGTTAGACACCCCAAATATGGTGTCTTGTAAATTCAAATCCTCTCGAAAAATTAATGGAATTAGAAATGTGAGTGCTAGTTGGTCACTATAATAAAATCCCCCCTCTTTAATGTTGTGAACACATCCCACACAGAGGGAGAGGACATCCCAAAAATACTTGAACAAGTCCCCTTAATGCAATAAGAATTAATTTCATACACAATATCTGATGTTGTGGTAAACCTAATATCATCCTATAAATAATCCCTCCCATAAATTAATTTTATTACTGATATATTATACATGAGTATAACTTCAAAAAATCAAGTACTTCTCAATATTAGCTAAAATAGAAGCCACCCAAGAGATAACATGGCAGATATGGATGTGGGGATATTTAACAATACTTACACCCTTAGTATATTCAATTTCATATAGGATTCAATATATATCGGTAGCGGTTGTAAATCAACCCCATACCATGGGATAGGTGGAAACATTATCTCAATTTCTATCTCCCGATTCAACACCCCTGATTGGGTCTTGGGGAAATTAACATCGGTTCCAGATCAACCCCATCCTACTGGGATAGGGGAATTTATATATCGATTCTCATTTATGAATCATCAAATCCTTGATAGGAATCATTGAATCCTCAATAATAGAATAGAACAATGATAATTATGGCTTCTAAAAGGCCCCTTCCAGTAGGGTTGGGGAAATTTTCGTTATCATAATCACCACAGAGGGAATCCATATTCCCTAGAATAAAAAGTAAATATCAATTATCAACACCATATTTATTTAAATCACAAAGAGATGAACCTCTTATATTCATTCCCATTTAGGATAACCCACCTGAAGACTCCCCATGGTCAATTCTAACAGGCCATGATAGTAGTGTCATATGAGAAAAAAATTGAACACTACTAAGGTCATAAGATGAAATGGATCAACATGGATAAGGGTTTGAGAAATTATCCTTATTCGGGTCATGTAGAATGAACCCACTCCATTGAGAGTAATGGGACAAATATTATTTCAAAATACACCTCCGTCAATGACATCACTATCGACACAATTGATAATTTGTATCAATACACAAATGTATTGGGACTTAATTGTTAATATATATCCCAACCATATGATCTGGATTACCCTACTAAGGCTTCATGTACCCAAAACTAGAGGTTAATAAAAAACATAGAACCTATGAATGTTGAGTTTCTACATAAAAAAAGAACACCAATATGAATATGGGGAAAGAAGTGTCCATATCCAACTTTTCACCGAGAGGAGTAAAAATTGCATCAAAAGAGAAACAATCAGGACAATATGAGAATGAGATAAAAACACTAAAAAATAACAACAAGGTTCTACATAAGGGAAACATTACCATGTATTATTATTTATAGGAAGTGATTAATACGTATCCTTCTATACACAATGAAATATATGTTCTTCTAATAAGAGAGTCATATGATCATTAGATCATCTCCAAATATTGGAATATAGTTTTCATAATTGAAGAAGTTAAAGATGATCATGACTTCCCTCTATTACTGTGATAGTCATACCCTCTCCACGATGATCGTTCAGTCATAGCATGAATTGAGAATAATTGGGAGAAAATAGTTCTTCCTCTTAATCAGGCTTTGTGTACTCGTTTATATGAGGTAAAACTTATAAAGACGTACATATATAACTGCTCAATTCTATTGAGTCCATGGCTTCTAAAATTGAATCCATGGAAGGGTGATGCACACCTGTATAGCCTGAGAAAAATCTGTATCCTGAATAGATGAATTTCAATTTCCACCACCCATTTTCATAAATATCACCATCTAACCCATTGGTGGAATGAGATATCCTGAACAACATATCACACAAATTGTATTATGATGCTATCCAAGGATGCCTTCCTAATATTTTCAAGAAGAAACCAAGGTACAGTGTTTTATACAGGCTTGGATAAGGCCAAATTTTAATTTGTATAATATTATTCCCAAAGGATTTGTTGTAGTGTAGAAATACCTTCATCAAAATTGCCTTTAATAGTTCATCTCCATGTCATGGAAAACAAAAATTGATAACCTGACAAACATAAAACAACGTGAAAATAAAATTGTGTTTGAAATCATTGTAGTATGGAAAGGATTAAAAAATTTAGTTAGCATACCTCTCTAGCATGTGTAACTTATAGAGATCTATGGTGAAAATATCTGTAATGAGTTGTATTATCCTCAGAATATAATGAAATATCAAGACATATTCTAGTAGTTTTAATAAATTGAATTTTTTTGGGAGAACTCATTCATTGGACATATCTTATGTCTTGAATCATGACCTAAATAGAGGAGAAAATGCTTAGGAACAATGAAACTACTATTTTCAACCTCAATCCAGTAGCATCACCTATTCAAGAACTTATAAAGGTTCTAAACCACCCAGTTCCTCCTTTTGTGTGGTAGCATTAAAAAAATATCCCTCATCATGAATCCAAAAATATATTAATGTTTACATGGATTTGAGTAATGAATGAATAAGACACACCCCTTATGAAATGATAATGTCCCAAGTTATTTTCTTCTAGGAATAGACAACTACCAACTCAAGATTCCATAGACCAGGAAGCCAGATATTGTATTCTTCACTAACTATCATAACTACTACCCTTTCTATAGAAGGTTGGCTCACAACATCTAGAATTTATTCGTCTTTAAATATTTCCTCAGAATACTGGTCTATTCCAAAGAGGTGATTTTGGATAACACTTTGCAATAGATGAACTGTATAACCATTTACCTTTTAGAAGAACATTGTGATTATAATAATGTTATGGCTAGGCATGGAAAGAATTTTGAGAACTAGATTGCTCAAAAGAGAGTTGATCGAGCTCATGCCACCCTAAGAAAGTAGAATAAAAAAACCCATAACCATCCCTTCGACTAGAGAGGAAAAAATTTATTTACCCCCCACAAGTAAAAATGAAAATCATACATTGGAAGAGAAAAAAGAATAAAAATGAAATTCATCTCTGACGTAAGATCTGAATATAATATATATTTTTTCCAAGGACACCTTTAGCATGGGAACCGCCTCCACAAGAAAAACTCATCTGATTAAGAGATTATATTTGATTTTGTTAAAACAATAAACCTGGAAGAACCCTTATCTGATGATGTATATGCCTCTGATTATGAGATCTTCATTCCTAATCAGGGAGCTGGATGATGAAGGCATTGGATCAAAGGATACCAAGGATAATACAGGCATGATAAGTCATAATATTTTGGTAATATCATCTTAGAGGAAATATATGTAGCAAGGACCCGTTAGAATGTACTCTAGGAATCCAAATAGAGAAATGGAGGTTTCACATAACCCCCCAATGGACATCCATGCTCAGCAGTATTACACGACTACCTGGAACATTGCACATATCTGATCAGTTGAAATAACAGGGAACATTGGCTCGACATATAACAATAAAATAAAATTCTTCCTTGACCTATGAACAAGCATGGGTCTTGTATACCTCAAAATTATAATCATTATAACATTATAATAAGGGAAAAATCTACCTAAGAATGAACCAACCAATAGAACATATGTATGATAACATAAAGAAGATGCAGGTCTTACCTACAAAGCTCTGAATTTCATGTGCACTCCATATTACAAAATAACTAATAGATATTTATTGAATCCCTCCAAATCCCATAGGATTTAATGATATAAGTCATTCTATTTTTGGTTTATCTTGTAGATACTATGAAATTATAATTCCATGTTGAAATATCATTCACAGAAATTAACCTGGAGAGACCATATAGGGAAACATTATAAAACTATATGTTTTAGGAAGACTCAATAATGTTGATATACAAATGTATTTGATAAAAAATTGTTTTGGTATAAAATATACCATGATTTAGACCCTTTGAAATTTGACAAACAGTAAGGGAGATTTATATCTTGAAAATAAAAAATTTCAAGGGTATGATAAGGGTGAGAAAATACATCTTGGTGAGATCAATCTCAAAGCTCAGTTTTGGGATCTCACATTTAACAGTAAGTTACTAGTCATCCAAAATGATACTGCATATAATTTCATACTCAGATTTCATTGTCTTCACTTTCCCACAGAGTTATATATGACATTCCATGTGTGATTGAAATAAACTATAGATATATATGTTGTCGTACTAAATAGTGACAGTTTCTCAATTGAGCCTTGACAATCCAAATATAATCAGGAAGGTTTATCTAAAATGGAAGGAAAAAAACCAATGGTTGATGAAAACCTATAGTTTGTAGTCCCCATTGTCTTGGGGACCACCCTTATTAATCCTTGGAGTATGATCGATAGTAATCATGTTCATCAAAATAAATCTTATTTAATTAACAGACATGATCCCAATTGTCCATAACCCTTCTATCCCAAGAAACAGTGTAAAACAAATCACTTCCTAAATCACTATACAAAAAATATAGAAGTAGGGGATGAAAATTCAAATACCCAGGTATTGTTTCATCTTTATAGTTATAGTGATACCCTTATATTATAAATTCAACTAAATATTTCATCCAAATACTCATAGAAGGAAGAGGAAGACATCATGAATTCCCATCCATCATTTAAGGAGGGAATATCCACATCCATTGATGTGATCAATCTAGTAAATATGGGTAAATAAGAAGATCCATAAACTATAATGATTAGTGCATATTTTCCTCTCAAGTAGAAAGAGAAGTTTATTTAATTTCTAGAAATCATAGATATATGTTCACATGGAATTTTATAGACATAATGAGATTGAACCGATAGGTGGAAAGACGCAATCATGATTTACTTGATGACCATCAATTTTTATATTATGAAGTTAGGTGAAAACACCCCACTTAATATACTATTTCACTTAAAGATGTTGAAAAATTGATCAAAACCAATTTTTACTAAGAGGTTCAATACAAATAATGGATCACTAAAATCATCTATATCAAGAAAAAATGGAAAAAGTAGGGTATTCATCTATTTTAGACACCATAATAAACAATTTAAAAAGGATGACTTCCCAGTTTTGATAAAAAACTCATGTTTGAAGAAATTTTTAACTTCAAACCCATTTTCATCATGGATGGGTACTCATGGGACAATTAAATAAAGATAGACCCTGATGATGAGGAAACCACTTCCCTCATAGAACCATATGGGATATTTTTCTGTCTGGCCATAACTATTGAATTAAATAATATTAGTGGTACTAATTAATGATAGATGAAACATATATCTAAACCATTCTTGTTATGAATTGTTGAATGTTACATTAATGACCTGGGGGTGAATTTTCAATAGTTACATGATCACTTAATTTTTCATCAATCAATCATCGAGAAGTAGCAGCAATAATGTCTGAAGCTGAATCTACTGAATTATTCTTATGGGGAAACATTAGGGTAGTTCCATGAATTTTGGTATTCCTAAATGGAATTTATATCTTCCTGGAATAGATCAAGGTAATCCATGAAATTTCACCCCTCAGAATGTAAATTACATAAGGGGGATCAAAGGGGACCTCACCTACATTATGTGTTTCATATCTAATATGACCAAAAATCACTCCCCTTCACCAAGATAAAGATGATGGGAATCACCTGTCGATGGGATGGTGACTACTATTAATGCATTCATAGTATCATGTTCTGCTTGGAGTGCCCAACAATCATAATGCTTTCGGTGAAAGTAAATCCCCTCATATTATATGTGGACTCCATGGAATGATCACTTGCATCTCTCCTCACACATAAAAATTATATAGGGAATGAGAAAACCCCAATTACCATATCCAAATTATGCTAAGAACTATAACCTAACATGATATTGTCCAGATGAACTACCACACACTCATATTTTTAGTAAAATAGATATAGAATTATTTTCCACTTCATAATTTTCACTTTTCATTTGATATTTACACGCTCTAGTATATATTTTTCCATCCTTTGTTTGTTGGGAATTTGGAATCATGGGTAGTTATTATACAAAAATATGACATTCAATTTGTGTCAAATAATTTCTTGAAAGGGAAGGCCCTAACTAATTTCCTCACATAACATTCTCTCTTAAAAAATACCCCAGTGGGCATAGAAATTACAAAAAAGTATATTTTCATGGCCAATGATACTCCATGGACACGAGTGATTTGTTTTTATGGAACCTCTTGAAGTCATATTTTAAAATAGATCAAAAACCTAAAACTAAATTGATTTTTCGTAGGTATTGTATTTGTTTCCCCAGATAATAGAATTTCACTTGACTATTTATCACTATTTGAAGTATTCGTGAATAATGTTATTGAATAACATTCCCTCATCATTGTCTAGGAATATTCCCTACTACAAAAAACAACCTACCAAAACACTAATATTGATTTAGACCTTTAGATAGATCAAATAAATGGTGAATATTACATACAAATTTAGAACTGTAACCTCGTAAAATTTATGTTTGAGTACTGATGCTATAGTTAACATTTATACCCATGATATATCATTTACCTGGTCAAAAAATCATTATGTCTATGAATTATCTAATGCATTAATAATCATGACTAACCCTGATTAGGAGGAATGGATCTTTTTTATCATGAATCAAAGGATGATATCTTCAAATATTTTCTATGACATAGAATTAATCAATAAAGTAAACAACCCACAGAGTGTGATTAATTGATATCAACCCCTAGATTGATGGAGCCGATAATTGATTATATTCAAAATGGGACACTCCTAAGTGAATGAGTATAAAATTAATAGATTCGGGGATGAGAAGCAAACATTACCTTCCCTGATTGAAAAAATGATAAGAAACCCTTCAATAAACGATTATTCAAAAAAAATCATCCTCATATATATAATATAAACAATAATTCCCACCATCGTGGAAGAAGTCCATACTGGCTCATGCAGAGCTCATTATTATGAGACCATCAAATCCCACTAAACCAGGAGACTGGGTTACTATAATAAAACCATGATAAAAGATTTTTTATAATGAACTAGAAAATTTCATGTGATCTAAATTTATAAAAAAAATCCCTAAAACTATAAAATTTATACATAAAGGTAAATATTCTTGGATTTTTTTTGGGGAACAAATTTTTTGGGGAAATATCCCCAACCATAGCTAAGCAGTTTATCTATATCATTAATATTACTGATTTCTTCTCCAAGTGTGATTAGGTAATAGACCATAACGAATTCTATATGAATAATATCATCAATAATGTGAAGTAAAAAATCATCAAAAGGTTTTCAGTCCCTCAAATGTTAATAAATAAAATGACACTAACTTCTATTCTACGGAGTTGAGGAAAGTATATAAAGAGTAAAACATCAATTCTAATCAGTCTTCTCACTTAAAAGAAGTTTAAAATGGATTGATAATTTCTATAAATAATACTATGTTAAATATAAACTATAAGATTGGGAAAAATTAAAATAATTCTTGGGTATATATTCTAGTCCATGATTTATGGGCCTACCAAACCACCACATGTACTGTTATGAAATAAACTCTATATTCCATGGTATATGGAACCATGGAAGTGTCACACATAGAATACTAGTTTCCTTCACTTTGAAAATATATCTACAAACAATAATCTGATGATTTGAAATATCAAAATATAATGGAAGAAATTTATTGGCTTAAAGAACATTATTTCTTTTATTACACATCCTTAATGTCCATCAAAATTAGATCACGTGATCCATTAATGAAAAGGATATCCTCAAATTGTTCCTTCAAGGAGAAAAAGTGTTATATCTCGAAAACTCAATGATATTAGGATGGGATCCGCCATATCTAAAACCCTACATGGTATGGGAATTATATCATACAAAAGGCCTATCATAAAAGAGCTTACTCACTTGCCATAATTGATGGGGAGCATGTCACACCCCCACCAAATAAAGGTTTCTTAAGAAATAATTTTCACTGAAACCTTCAATGAATGCTCATCCATACCACATGATGTTAAAATATTAAATAATCAACCCTGTAGCATGATATTATAATAGACCAACTTATTCATACCTTTTGACGTTATACTGCATGACTGAGGTCCTAGAAGAATGACGTTAAACTTCATGACATCTCACTTCATGATCACATGATGATAAAATTTACATATCTTGTCCTATTATCATGATGATGAAATATAGAAATTATTCCATTCCAAATGATTTTAAACATCATGTATGTGGTATTTGTAGAAATACATTAAACTGCACAATATCTCACATCCTAAAAACATGATATTAAATTCTACTCAACACAGCCTGACCGCGTGATGATTAACTAAAGGAGATGCATCCAAACTAAATTTGATTAAACATTAGCAGAAATAATTCAATAATTATTCACCAAAAATGATCTAGATCTATGAAAAAGATAACTTAAGTCCTCCTTTCCATGTGTTTGATTTATATCCACAAAGGTAAATCCTTATTTACGAACTATGAGTGTGTTGATTCCTTCCCTCAAATGATATGTAGTGACTCACAAATCTCCACACCAAGAACAATATATAATATGATTTTATTAGTTACAATACATCAAAATTCATGAAAAATGTCATCCATTATTCTCCTCATCATGTGAACCTCTTCCTTACTCCAAGAAATTGAACTTCACTATTGATGTCCTTATCGCATGACACAAAACTGCTAGATTTTCAAGAACTATGTATTTCTTAATTAATGTCATAAAAGGTTATGTAGTGACACATATACAATAATTATCAGGTACAATGTAAATGTTACTCTTCTTTCACATTGAGTAACCTTCTTTATTATCGCATAACGTTTAAATGCATGGGCGATGTCCTCACCGCATGACATATTGGATTCTCACTATTTTCATTAAAATTGTTTTGATAATAAAATGGTTAATTTTCCATCCAAAACTACATGTTTCATGATTATTAATCCAATGAGATTTCAAGGGACACCTAGAACCTAAATCTTGTCTAATTCACCACATGATACAAAATTTCCTTGTACATTCACAATTTCCACCCCTATGGTGAGAGGAATATTTTCTATTCATTGTTTCTAATAGTGACCACAACTCAATTGGGAATAGGAATTTTGGTATGGTATTCCCTACAAGACCAAGATAAATATGCTCATGTTATGGTCAATATTTTCCTAGATGAATTAACTTAAATTGAACACCCTGATTCCTTACCACAAGATGTCAAACTTCACATTTGATGTCCCTTGAATGATATTAAATGGCACACTTTTATGGGACTCATCCGAGAGGACCACTAGGACTGGTATTGGTTCCCCAACAAACCACCATTAATAAAATATGTGTGTCATTATTACTTCTTTCACATGATATGTAGTGATACCTAGATATCCAATCCCAGGTCTATCAACAAAAATCAATTGGAACAATGCCCCCTATGGGTATGGGCAAGACTTGCATAGTGTTTTTCCCATTCAATAACTATATGTGTCTTGATTACTATCATCAAAAGATAAAAATCGATTCCCATCTATCCAATCTTTTGTCTTATTACAATAACAAATCGGAAAAATTCCCCCTCAATGAATGAGCCAGAATTGAATAGAGAATTTCTTGTTCATGAACAAGTTGTTCCTTGATTGATGTCGTCACATGATACATAGTGATTCCTATATGTCAAATACTATGTCCAACCATAATTATCAATGAGAATAATTTCTCCGATATATATGGTTCAAACCTTGGAAGAGGGTTTCCAATTGAAGAACTACCTATGGCTAGATTCTTGTAATCATCGGATACATATTGACTGGAAGACCTCCATTCATGGTCCCAATTTCAGCTTTTCCTTTTCATATCCGTCAGCCTACATCATTTTCATGTGATGTTAAAATGAATGGTTTCAAAATATAATCAAGTTCCTTGATTCTTGTCAAACTATCGAACGTAGTGACACCTGGATCTCTATTACCAAGATCATATTCAGTAATAAAAAAATTATTTCCCCGTCCACATATGGGTCATGTGTATATATTTCACCATTCAATAACTATGTGTGGATTTTTCCTATTACCATAGGATACTTAGAAACGCTTGGATATTTGATTCTTGGGTCCATTCTCATTAAAAAAAATCCCCTATCATTGTGTATGTGATATACCTATTTAGGGAAATTTCATATGATAACTATGTAATGATTGATTCCTCAAATATAAGGATACATAGGGAGGCCCAGATATCCAATCAGGGGTCCATCTGTAACAATTAAATGATAAAAATACACCCCTAAAAAATATGACCTAGACTAATTGTGTGAATGACCGAGACATATGAAAATAAACTATAAGGAAAAAATATCATATTCCACATTTCAATGTAGTACAAGTCATACAAGATCATCATTCATACACATGATTCATTTCTATATATGGATTTCTTTTTCTTGTGATATATATACACAAGAAGTGACATGACATATGATTACCCACCAATAATCATGTACATAGATAAAATATTCTACCTAAACCTATATTCCCCCGACTTGTGTGATGTTTCCACAGGGATATCTTACATAACATTCACATCAATCTCCATGTCCTTACTGAATGTTGTTAATCTTCAAGGAAATCCAATCTACCTTACCGCCTCACATTAAACTACATGTAAAACTTCATTGTCACATAAAATTAAAACATCATGAAAAATGCTTCACTAGTTTCCCTAGAACTTGTTGTTATGTTTGGAATAACTACATATAGATGGTTTCCATGGGATTTATTTATGGATCCAGATATACCCAATGGTCTTGTATCCAAAGGGACTTGCTTTCCGAGGAAAGGAATCCATTGGGTTTGTTGACCCACGATACATAATAACTCACATTAGTCGTGAGGATAGACGGACTATCTTATGACAACCTTTTAGGGGAATCGTTTCCTACTCTGGGACACTCTTATAAATTTAAGATATTTTCATGAATCTTTATTAATTTACTAAACATAATGTAGGATCCCATTGAAATTTTCAATCAATAATTTAATTGTGTTCAATGTAGAGTTATCCAAATTTATTCAAGTTTATTCATAAATGGATATATTCATATGTACTCAAGTTTATCCATCAATGGATTCCTATCATATATTAATTAGAGTTACATTAGCAATTGTTAAGATGATATAGGGTTTTAAATCACTTAGTGGGGCACTCTAGAATTTATCATCATCCAGGGAGAGAGAAGTTTGTTTTGATGTTTGGATCATACCCATAAATGGGCTACCACTATATCCTTGTGAAAGGAATCAGAATCAGCGTAGTTTAGTGATTATTAATGTGACACAACATACCTTCTAAGGTCATGTAATAAGTACCTAAATGCATATTTTAATGTCATGTGGTAAAGACATCTAGGTGGAAGGTGCGTAGTCATTGTTTTGTGTGGTATTTATGCCTAAGAATCCCAAGGAACATGTAAAAGATATAGGTTTTCAAGTTGGACTAGACCCTAATGGGAATGAGTCCTAAGTAGAACATGGTTGATTTTAGATTGTTGGGTTTGAACATTAGGATATTTCTTTCATGTCCCACAAGGATGGGAATCAGAGCCAGCATTGTTCACCATGTCTCAAAGGGGTGTATGGATCCTTTGTGAGAAATAGGTTGGGTATTAATCTTATAGAGAATTCCATCATAACTGGGTCCATGAGATATGTATTAAATCTTGGAAATTAAATGGGTGCATAATTTAGTGATTACATATAAGGAGGATTCCCATATGAAAATAATTAGAGTTTGATTCCTAAGAAGGATGTCTAGTGAGCTCGAGCCATTAGTGAATACTGCCTACATATCCTAATTATGGGTGGAATTAGAGTTCATATACTTCATGACATGAAGTAGATTGTGTGTATGTTTTGAGCATTAGAAATCTCTAAACCCACCCGAGTAATGCTCGGTGTTAGAAACAAGAGATTGTGAAAGATTCCTCAAACCACACAATTTCACCTCCTTAGATTGAAGTGGTTGGGCATATGGTAAAAGAAGCCAAGGTGATGGTGGGTGAGTGTACAGATCATTGAAACCCTTAATGTAAAATGAAAGTGATGCTCATTAATTCATACCCAAAAGACTAGGGGCTTACTCAAGGTTAGATGCCCTCAGATGGGTCCCAGGATAGGAGGGAGGCTTTTCTTTTATTGATTGAAAATGAAAGTGTGATCCTCATTCTCCCTATTTTGAATCATAGGATCCGGGTCTATGAGAAGTGAAGTGGATGATATAGTCCTGTTATTAAAATAAAATATTTGGAACATCCCAACGTTGGCTTTAGAGTTAGGGTTCATGTGACTATTGAAATACTTTCATACAGACATCCTCAGGATCCTGACTACCTTATAGGACAAATGTGGCAAAACTATGACTGTAGAAATACAAACCCAAATGGAAGACATGATCATGAGTCTTTCTAAAAGGGTTCATAAGTTAGGAGGTTTTGGTGGAGGCTTAAACTTAGTCTCTTTTAGTAAAAGGACCCATGGATGGAGACACCCTTCCATTAATGGATTAGAAAATGGATTAAAATGTTATATGGGTAAGTCTTAGGCATAGCTTTGTAGTTTGGGTCTACCAAAGAGGTATTCCACATATGTGTGTCACGTAGGACTTAGGAATGACTGAAAAATTATTAACATAGGATAACTAATCCTATTAAAGCATAAAAATTTCTACCAGGTAAGACAATTCTTGGGTGATATTTAAATCTAAGAATCCTAGGTTTTCATTGGTGTCTTTGGAAGAGACTCATGTAGGTCCTTTGGGAATAGGCCTTGCATAGGTAGATTCTTCTTGATAGAAGAAGGGTCCTTAATAATATGTTTTGTACTTAAAACTCTGAATGGACTTCCATCTTACTTATCCCATGTAACACTCTCTTCACATTTGTTTTAGAGAGCTACTTGAATTTTTTTGGGGGAATTGGGTCAATGATCTACACATTGGGAGATTCAAGAGTTCTTACAAAATTTTCTAGTTCTCAAATGGGGTGCCCTAGGGTACTATGTATAGGCATGGAAGGGGGTTGGTCGAAAGGAGGTTGTTCATAGAGGTCTTGGGCATAGCCTCATAGAGTTTACCATCTACATAGGGGTTCATAAATTATACTACCGCACAAGTATTTTGAGAAGCTCCATAGTGTATGTCTTCTGTGTAGGGGATGCACACTAGGTTGTACAAGAAGATCTTGTGCTGCCCTTTTAGTAAGAATAAGTGTGCAGCATAGCTCCCATGAAAAAAATTTCATTATTACCTATCACTTTTTTCTTTGATATTTTTATATATTTAAAGTAAATATTGAAAATCATTTTTCAATCTCATTGATTGTTAAAAAAAACCCCCTCTTAAGATTGGATTCGATTGAAAAGAAGGTCGAGTCCTTAGGCAAGACTATAGGGAAAAGATAATGTATAGGTTATTCTGGACCAATCAGGTTTTCCGCATTGCTATTTCTCATAGGTTAGTAGTTGCATATATATACCGCAATTAATTTATCATAATATGCACATGTGTTCCCAGATTTCTCCACACGTTGGGATTCTCATTCGCTCAGATCTCACAGGTTGTGCACTCGCGTAGTTCCACTAAATATTTCTCAAGGTATAACCACTTAAGTGATAGAGATACACATATTACTTAATCGAAGGAGTTTCATGGAAATTATTTTTTGATGGTCCTTCACTGGGTAACTTGTTAAAGGACCTACGCGAGTAACCTCGTCAAAGGAGTTGCGCGGAACGTGTTGTTTTCCAAATTTTAAACTCCTTAAAATTAAAATTTGAACGTTATTATTTCAATATTCTAATAAAATGAAGATAATTGGGTAATTATCTTTATAGGTAATGTCTCACATGATGACCACAACTGAGGAAGATAATTTTCATCAGAACGAAATGATAAAAAACATTGGACCATACTATTATTATGTTGTTGAGGGAACCATCCCTATGTTTCTAAAAGGCTTGATTCTATACCAATGTGAATATCCATAAATCCACCATATTCCTATGTATGTGATGCGAATTTTCATGATTCCAACATTCAATTATATTAAAGATATTTTCAAAATAGTTGGATTTTCCAACACTTCAACTATCTTTGAATGAATATTACTAAGAAGGATATGTCTGTTAATGAGAGAAAAGTCCCTATTGGCTATATCCTACAACATAGTAGTTGTACTCATGATTTGAAGGATATTGATGTAGAGCCAAGGCCATATTACAATGATTCAACATTTCATACCTTGAACGTATATTATTCTAACTGGTGGAAGGAAAACATGGACATTTGTTCTGGAGGATTAGTCAAACCTGAATGGATGTCTGTGTTCTGGGTATGCCGGACTTGTGTACGGTTTAGGAATGAACGGATAGATGTTCATATTTATGAATCTTTCTGGTTAGTATAATCTTATGTTTACAAAAACGACATCATTCCCAAATTATTGAGCCAATAGAGTCCACAAAAAAATTCATTAAAATTGAAACACAGTGAGGTTGGTATCAATCTCTGTGACATATATAGAATATGTGGGGCTCCCATTCATGGGGAGATCTGTGATGAATTCATACCACCAGTAACAACATGGGGGTGGGGGTGCTAAGAGGAAGCCACCATTTTCTAATGAATTATTTAAATTAGAACATAAATTTTCTAAATAATGTAAATATCTTTTCTCTAGTTCTGATATTCATATTGTTGTGTGGAGGAATATTTTTTTGAACAAATGAATGAGAAGGTTCCCACTTGAAGACATCCTACCATTTTACCGACTATGGATAATTGGGGTTCTTCCTACATGTATTGGACCACATTAGAGAAATTTAACTATAATTATTGGGGTTATAAGGTTAAATATGATATTTATGCAACAGTGTTCCTAGCCATATTCCTTGCTATGTAGATAATCACTTATTTTCTTCTAGTCTTTGAGTCCATTGGCGGTGTAAGACAATATAATTTTTTTATTGCAGCCAAGTTATTAGGGGGAAAATATATTGGGTTGTCTGCCTCATTATTATCAAGAATCTATCAAATAATGATTCATTTATAAGAAGGAAAGTCTCCATTTCCATTAGAATGTCCTTTTCACAAATTAGGGTGTAGGATTGTGGCACACTTTTGTTCATATTTACTATTGAATTGAGTTAGAGACCCCAAAGGTATATTTAACCCATTTTTAGATAAATTATATGAGATTAAACCTTTTAACCTAGAACTAGATGAACTTTTGAGGGTATTGAATGCAAAATTAGAATTCAGCTTCTTTCCTTTTGGCAACCCACCAACTAGAACATTTTTTTTGATGATGTTAAGGAATAAAATAATGAACTGAGGACTTATATAATGGCTTTCAGGGATATCAATATATCAAATAGGATTGATGGTGAAATAATCCATGTGGCTTATTTCCCTTATTGTTTTTATTTCAAATTAAAATATCATCAACAATCAATCACTTTTCCTCCCACGTTAGTTAGGAATGTGAAACGTCCCATGGTTGCTAGGAAATTATGGATTCTCATGTGTTTATAGACCTCCAAAATGACAATTACACTACCTCCAGTAGACACATAAATTGTATTAGAGGTTGGATATTCCAAATTTGGGGATTCTTCATACCCTCAAAAGGATTTAAAAATTTTAATATGTCGGTTAGCATCCACGATAACTATTTTTCATAGCTACAATTGTAAAAGGACTAAAGTCAATGATGATGTAGAGGCTTCCTAATATTTATAACCTTCAAAACATCCGTGCTGAAAATCCACCCAGAATACTATTCCCAGTGAAATAATACCACAACCACTGAGGCGATGTACTATTCATTAAAAACAAGAGATTACCATCCCATTTTTTTATTCTTCTAAAGAAGAAGAGAGGATTGAAGACACCTCCTAAGAAAAGGGTTTTGAATTTTCTCCGCAACCAACTAAATCAAAGTTGAATTATGTGTGGCCTTCAGATATGAAATACCAATAAAATATAACACGTGAACTCATGGATTCATGGGAGTTTCTCCAATATGGCCTTTGAATATTGAATTTTGGGATATTAGAGGTCCTGCTGACTTTCATTCGAATAGAAATCTGTTCAGTGTACATGAAAATTTCACGGAGTTGGAGACCTTTATTTATGAAACCAATGACCAAGTCCAATCCTCCAAACAAGTATCTTATAAGATGGATTATGGTATATGTGAAGGGTTAATTATTCACCCCAAATAAGAATGGGGCATTTATATTAATACATAAATTGTATTTCAATTTTCTTTGGTTACAATTCTTCTTCATCATCCATCATCATTAATCTTGAGGGGATTTCATTTTTTATCTTGAAATTAAATAAGGAAACTCAAGAAATGTTCTCGAGTCACCAAAATACGGACCCACGGGCACCCCTATTGACACATTGGATGAAACCCTCTTGTCTTTAGAACATTCTCGGGGAATGAAAACCATGATAGAGGTGATGGTGACATAAAATCCTCAACGGTTACCTCATTTCTCTACTTTTAAGAGGAATATTTCAACCTCTCCATAGAATTATGAAATCAAATGGAAAATATAATTGATATTGTTTTGAAGTGTATGTCAAAAAGAAATTATACACATGGTCCTCTAGTATTATTATTTGATTGATACACCTTGGGGACAATGTTTATCTATTCATTGGATCTCCATCCCTTAATTATCTTATGGGATTACAAGATAGTCATTCTAGGAATGGAAAGGTGTAATGACCCAATTTTTTATTAACGGAATCCACTTATTATAAGTATTCCTTAATTTATAGTCATATTGTGAAGCACAATGAAATATCGTGATAAAAAATAATATGTGACAATTAATCCTAATTATTCCACTACATTGTTTGGAATTTTTAAAATATGGCATACACGGTTGTGATCAGTAATAATTTTGGGGTCCAATAGGGAAAACACAATTTTTGGGGAATAGTAACCTCCCTTTATGAATAGTAAACCCTCCAAAAATAGTAACTTCAACCATGAATGTATAAATAAATTTAGGAATCTTATAAGTGATAGTATGACCATGGTAACTTCAACCGTGAATGTATAAAAATGTACGTGGTTTTTGGATTCTACACATCGGAAAATAGTAATAGTTATTTTTTTTAAATACATTGATTTTTTGCGAATAGTAAAATACATTAATTTACCATACAAATACATTATAATTTAAATCCACTATTCTTGAAATCATAAGTTATGTAAGAACCCAAATCTTGAACTCACATGAACCTATTACTATTATTGGTCATTTAATAATAACTATTTTATCTCTTGTGGAGAAATAATAAATTAATGGACATAATATTGAGAAATCCCCTCTCCCCTCCACTATAAAAACCACCTTTCACACCCTCATTTTTTCACACCTCTCAATATTCAAGACTTAGATAAACTATTCCCAAACATCTTCACTTGCCCCTACCCCACTTATAAGAGCATCTGGTCTCATCAAAAGACCAATTCAAGGTTCCTTAAGGAGGATTCAAGAGGTAATTTCTCTCTCTCTTCCTCTATTTTCCTCTAATTTCCTTTAAATTTCAAGTTCTTTTCTTAATATCTACCCACCAATCCTTATCCACATGGTATAGTAACTCTATTATCTCACAAATAACGGAATTTTATGATAATAATGTGATAATATATCTTCAAACCCCCGTCCCCTCTTCTTTTTATTTTATAAATGAAAACGTTGTTCATGAGGTGTTAATTTATCACCCACAGGAACAACATGTTTTTATTTTCGTTTAACACCTTTAGATCTGGTCATAAAACCATTTTTATGGTCGAAATATTTTATTTAATTTTTATTTTATCCTATTTCATGTTCTGGAACCAAATTATGTACATATTATTAAATTATTAAGAAAAACACATTCATTGTGATCCAAAAAAGGCCCAAATTTTCCAAAAATGATCATCATTAAATTTTAACTGATGAATAATCCAGATGGAATATGGAACAATTCATTTAAAATTAAGGAATATTATTTATAATAGGTAATATCAGTTTGGCATGTTTATCCACGTTCTACCTGATTTTCCATTCAAGTGTACAACAGAAATGTTCATGAAAACTATGAAAAAGAACACTCTCGAACAACTGATTTAAAATTTATAACATATCCAAAGGCCCATAAATTAACATAATGAAACCCTAATAAACCATATTTATGTATAAAATGTTGTATTATTTCAAATTAATGATTATACTTTTATTATACTATACATTAAAGTGAAGAAAGTATTCCAAAATAAGGTAATGGGAAATTCTCGAACCCAACTATCATTTTGGGAATTATCTCTCATTCACTTTATTTTTTGTATTGTTACTCCATAAAAATAAATTTTTCATCATTATATTACATTTTCTTTGATATTAAAGATTTCCACTGGAGTTTGTGTCAAAAAAAGTATTCCAATGAAGTTTATGTCAAAAAACGTTTTCCAAAAGAACAATACTTTCAAAACCACATCTTTTACTTCTCCCTCAAGGATGATGGTTCTTGTATCAAGTAAGTCATTTCCAATTTTTTTGGGAACCCAAAGATTATGAATGTGTTCTTATGAGATTAAAACTATTACTTTACATGTGTCATTTATGTTTGTTATTGATAAATGTTCTATTTGGCATGCATGATAATGAAAATGTTATGATGTGATAGGTGCGCCTAGAATAATATTGCGCAATATAGATGTTTGAATGTGACTGGTGAACCCAGAATTATATAGTGCTCCAATGAATTGGGTTAAGTGATGAATCTCATAAGTTAAAGTGAAATGATGTGTCAACATGATGCTAGTTTTGTTCACAACTACGTGTGGTAGTTAACCACTAAGACATAATGTTTCATTTTTTATGAATTACCACATTCAAAGACATTTATTAATGTTTCCTCTCGTGATTGTGATAATATGCCAATGTTATGATGATAATGATGATGCTCATCCCATTTTATGTTGTTTTATATTCTTATTTATCCACTTACTGGTCATTTAGATCACCCCTTTTGGATGTATATCCTCAAGTGACTACATGTACTAAGGAGACGTCAAAAGAAAATAAGAACCAAGAGATGAGGGAATTAAATAAATGATTTTTCAGGATGTTGTAAATGTTATGTTTGGTCCTTGTCTTCACAAGACACTGAAACATTGGATCATAATTATGTAATACTATGAAATTTTTTAACTTTTCAAAGATGTAAAAGTAATGTATGAAAAGTATGGGTTATTATAGTTGGTATTAGAGGCAAGGTTTAGTTTATTGGGGAATTATGATTAGTGAACCCTAGATAAAACCACTATTAGGAGACGAAGTAAAAAAACACACACAAGAATCTTTGTTAAAAAAGGTATCAAATAAGATATGATATCAATGTAAATTGTAAAAATGAATATGTTTTTTATTCATGATTTGTTTACTTATGGTTTGATATAACCTTTTCTATTTCAAAAAATGGTGGGAACCAGGAGAAAACAAGGCCAAAAAATCATGTCAGGTCTAATGAAATGATTTCCCAAATTCAATGCCCAATGATTTGGGAGGTGGATTTCAAAACATCATGAAAATTCTTACCCAACTATATTAGGTTATGAATAATATCCTCAATAATGAGAAAATTACTCCTTCACCAAAGAGGGTGAATTTGGCTATGGAGTGTTTTACGCTGCGACAACGAAGAACATTTAGCGGATATTATGATCCACTAGTTGAGGAATAGTGGGCCAAATACATGGAGAATATCTGATATAATCTCCAGTGTTTTGAGATGGAGAAGGTGACATTATGTTTTTATCTTCTAGATGGAGAGGCCGATCAAAGGAAGGATTTGTTTAAGATAACCAAGTCAAGTGATTAAATTGAAGAGATAAAATGAGATGACTTTAAGATCATTTTTCATAACAAGTATTTCCCATGAAATATTCATACGAAGATGGAGAGAGAATTCATAGAGCTCAAGAAAAAGGATGGAGAATATGTCACGACATATGAAGCGAATTTCACAAGGCTTTCAAGGCTAGCTTGGGTTTTTTATAAACAATGAGTGAAAAATTAATAGATTATTTAGTGTAATAAAACCACAACATTGAAAGGATCGTGAAATTTTAGATATTTGAAGTTATAATGATATTTTTTCAACGTGCTCCAAAAGTGGAGGTGGAGTTTGGAGAATGGTTCCATTTCTATTGTGATAAAAAACAAAAAAAAAGAGTTTCAAGATGGGGGATATAATGATAAGGGTGGGATGACAACTCAATGACCCACATTACAAAAATATGAGACGTTGTATCTTGGGAACTACCCCAAAAGGAAGGGGAAATGCTTTAAGTGTGGGAAATATGGACACCTTAGTCATGAGTTTCGAAAGGACATGAGAAGGAATGAGAATGTGGGAGAAGTAAGGAGAGAATAACCCAAGGTACAATGCTACAACTATAGAGAGAAAGGGAACTATGAAAGACAGTGAAATAATCCTTGAGTCCTCAAGGGTAATCAGCCACAGCATCCTCCTAAGCTAAAGTAACATGAGAAGGATAATGCCATCCCTACTGTAGAAGTGGAGAAATATAATTAAGTCATACAAGGTAAACCACATATTCAATTCTGAGTGGAAAAGTTTTATTTGATTCATGTTTTGCGCATTACATTATATCATCAATGTTAGATAGAACTATAGAATCAAAGCCCCCAAACCATAAAGAAGATATCTCTGTAAATATACCATGTGGTGAAATCCTTGCAACCCATGTGTTTGACACTTCTCATGTTAGCATATGTGGGAAGATTCTTCAATTGAATCATATAATAAATCCCTTAGTGGAATTCGACACTATAATAGGAATGGATTGTCTCTCATTATATACAAAACATATAAACTAGAATTAAATGGTAATATCGTTTCATATTCTAAATGATCCCATGCTCCTCTTAAAATTAAATGAAGTATGTGAGTCTAATTTGAAAAATCCTTCAACGGTGTGGGTCTTGATACCCTATAAATAAGCATACCTCTCCCAAATGGATGAGTCAAATGAAAGTTCCAATATTGCTGAAATGATCATCATAAGGGAATATGTTGATTTATTTCCCAAAGAGTTACCTGGACAGCCCCCGGATCGCAGGGTAGAGTTATAAACAGAACTAATACTCAAAGCTACTCCTATCTCAAAATGTCCATATTGGATGGATCCAATAGAACTGGAGGAGTTATAGAAGAAGCTGTAAGAGAATTTAGATAATGAGTTCATATTCCCTAGTGCACTACCTTGGGCGAACCAGTGCTATTTGTGAAGAAGAAGGATGGATCAATGCGGAGGTGTATCGATTATCGGGAACTCAACAGGATCACCATAAAGAAAAAATATCCACTTATAAGAATTTATAACTTGTTAGATCATTTATGTGGATTTAAATACTTCTCAATGGTGGATCTTTATTCTTTATATCATCAGTTAATGATAAAGAAAGAGGATATTCATAAGATTTCCTTTCTTATTAGGTACGGGAACTATGAGTTTCTAGTGATGCCCATCAGACTTACTAATTCATGAGAAATCTTCCTGGATTCAATGAATAGTGTATTTAGACATTACCTCGACAAATTTTTGTTATAATTTATCGATGATATTCTCATTTAATCTAAAAGAAATTAAGATAATTAAGAACATCTAAGACTTGTGTAGTTGAACTTGAGAAAATAGAAGTTGTATGCCATGTTCATAATGTTTGACTTTTGGATGAAGAAAGTCACGTTCATAGGACATGTGATCACAAGTGAGGTAATTTTTTTGGACCCTTCAAAAAAAATGGTGACTGAAGAATGACCTAATACCTCTAGTGTCACAACAATATGTAGTTTTCTTGGATTAGTTGGGTACTACAAACGTAATTTGAAAATTTTCTCATGATTGTTAAACCCACTAACTATGTTAACAAGGAAAGGGGTAAAGTATATCTATATGGTAGAATGTGAGTGAAGCTTAAAGGAGCTAAAGAGAAGGTTGATTACTACACAAGTACTCACATTTCATAAATGTGTAGAATTTTTTGTGATATACAATGATGCTTCAAATAATGGATTGGGTTGTGTACTTCTGAAAAATGATAATGTGACAGAATAAGCCTCATGATAGTTTAATATCCATGATAAAAAATACACGACAATGATCTAGAGTTGGCAGCTTTGATTTTTCCTTGAATTTCTAGAGTCACTACATTTATGGTGAGTAGTGTGACATATACACCGAACATAAGAACCTAATGTATATATTCAGAAAAAAGGATCTCAACATGCATCAAAGGTGATGGTTATAGCTAATCAATGACTACAATTTCTCTATTCACTATCATCCAGGCAGGCAAACAAGGGATTTGATTCTCTTAGAAGATAATATCCTTCTACTTTATCAATGTTCCTGATTGAGAAAGATCTTATCTTAATTTTCATGCAAAGGATGGATTTTCAAGTCATAAGGGAAGAGGTTACGTCCTTCCTTAACCAAATAAGTTCACAACCATCAATCCAATATACAATTAAAGAGATACAAAGAGATGATCTGAGGTGATAAAAGAAGGTGAATGATGTAAATTAAGGGATGATGGATGACTTCCATGTCAATGAATATGGTGTGTTTGGTTTGTAATACTAATTAGTGTGCCTTCATTACCCAGGATAAAAAATGAGCTATAGGAAAATGCACATAGATGAACATTCATTATCTATCCCAGTAGCACCGTGATGTACTAAGATATCTAAGAACACTTTTGGTGGGGTAACATGAAGAATGAGATTACGAAATATATCTCAAGTTGAATGGTAGGTCTTCAAGTTAAAGAAGAGTATAAAAATTCCAAATGAATTATGCAACCATTGCTTACACCAATGTGGAAATTAGAGAATATCACTATGGACTTTTTCACAGGTCTCTTGAAGATGTCAAAGGGAAATAATGTGATATGGGTTATGGTTGACAAACTCACCAAGACTGCCCATTTTACCATTATTAGAGAAGAACTCTCGCTTAACCAATTGGAAAAGATGTACATGGAGGAAATGATGAGACTGCATGGTGTTCCACTCTCGATTGTATATAATCTTGATCCATTTTTCGCAGGTAAATTATAGAGGAGTCTTAAATATTTTTTGAGTACTAAATAGAATTTTACAATGACCTATCATCCCAAAACTGATGGCTAATATGAAAGTACTATTCATTCAGTCGATGGTACTCTAAAATCCTACTATTTATAATTCAAAGGTCGATGTGATCAGAATCTACCTTTTTTTGAATTCTTATAAAACAAGAGATTCCACATGAGTATTTAGATGCCTCTATATGATGATATGTTTGGAAAGAAACGTAGAACTCCAACGTATTGAGATGAAGTTCTAGAAAGAAATCTACTTTGACCTGATCCAATGAAAGAGATGATAGATAAGCTTCAAGTAATCTAGAAACATATCAATGATTCCCATAGTAAAAAATATTCTATGCTTACAACCATCAATATTACATGCATATTGACATTAGAGATAAATTCTTCCTTCAAATATCACCATGGAAGAGATTCATGTGGTTTAGAAGGAAAAGAAAGCTATGGACTAGGTATATTGGACCATTTGAGATCATTAAAAACATAGGATATGTGGCCTATAGTCTTGCACATGTACTGAATATGGAATTATTTCATGATACATTTCATGTATCAATCCTGAGGAAGTACATACCAGATCCCTCACATGTATTTAACATAGAGGTGGCACAGTTGGAAGATGATCTCTCTTATGAGAAGCAGCTGGTAATGAATCTAGACTAGAGAAATAAGGATCTATGCAACAAGTCAACCCACCTTGTCAAAGTGTTGTATAAGAACCATATGTTTGAAGATGAAACATGGGAACCAGAGGAGGTGATGAAAGAGCAGTTCCCTCACCAGTTTTTTTTAATGAAATTTCAAGGGAGAATTTTCATAAGGGTGAAGAATGTAATGACCCAATTTTTTATCAGTAGAATCCCCTTATTATAAGTATTCCTTAATTTAATATCACATTCGGAATCATAATGATATATCAAGATACTAAACACAATGTGACCATTTATCATAATTTTTCCACTTTTTTGTTTTGAATTTTAAAAATCCGACAGTCACAGAACTGATCGATATGATGTTTTGAGGCCGATAGGGAAAAATATTTTTTGGTGAATAATAACCTACCATTATGAATCGTAACATGCCCTTGTGAATAGTAAGATGACCCTTATGAATAGTAAACTCTCCAAAAATTAGTAACCTCACCCATGAATGTATAAATAAAATTTAGGCATCTTATAAGTGATAATATGACCATTGTAAAAGTATTAGTATATTTGTAAGACATAAACTATTTGTTATAATTAATTAATTAATTTTAATTAATTTGTTTAATTTTATTTTGTAATTTAAAACTTCTATTACTTCGGGTTTTATGATAATTTTATATGTCCTTTTGTAATTTTTGAAAGGATTTTGAAATGAGTTTAAATTTTAAAAACTGTATTTTTCATGTAAATTATGATTTTAATTAAAAATGTATTTGATCAAATTTTTGAAAATTATTTTTGGAAAAATGGCCAACATTTTTTGATTCTAGAAGTCGATAAATGGTTAGGGTGATTTTTTTTGATTTTTTCTGAAACACTTCAATTTTTGGTGAGTGGTAAATTCATTAACACTACAAACAAATACATTATAATTTAAATCCAATATTCCTGACATCATAAGTGATGTAAGAACCAAAATATTGAACTCCCATGCTCTTATTACTATTCTTAGTCATGTAATCTTCACTATTTTTTCTCTAGTTGATAAATTAAAAATTAATGAATATAATATTCAGAAACCCCCTCTCCCCTCCACAATAAATACCACCTTTGACACCTTCATTTCCTCACTACTCTCACACATCAAGCCATGTATAAACATTTTGAAAACATCATCAGTATCCCCTCCCTCATTTTCAATAGTTTCGGGTATCATCAAAAGACCAATTCAAGTGGCCTTAAGGGGGATTCAAGAGTTAATTTTTCAATCTCTCTATCTCTCTTCCTTTAATTTCTTTTCAATTTTATTTTATTTTATTTATATTTACCCTCCAATATTCATACACATGGTAGGGTAACTATATAATATTAAATTTACTATAATTTTCTAAAACTAGAGGTATAATATATCATCCAACCTCCTTCTCCTCTTCGTTTTAATTTAGAGAGGTAAACATTGTTTGTGGGGTGCTTATTTATCACCTTCAATAACAACATGTTTTCATTTAATTTTACAGCCTTAAGACCTGGTCATGAATCAATTTTTATGGCTAAACCAGCTTATGTTATATGCATTATACCCTATTTACTATTCAGGAAATAACTTATTTACATATTACTAAATGATTAAACCAAACAAGTTCGTTCTAATAAAAAAACATACCAAATTTTACTAAAATGATCATCATTAAATTTTAACTAATTATTCATCCACATGGAATACTAAGTAATTTATTTAAACCTATGTAATATCATTAATAACAGGTAATATAACATTCTTATGTTTATCCATGTTTTACAAGATCTTTCATTCACGTGTACAATAGAATCGTTCATTAAAACTATGAAAATGAACACTCCCGAAAAATGGATTTAAACTCTATAAGTTATCCAAAGTCCTATAAAAGAAAATAATGGAAAAATAATGAACCATATTCATGTATAAAAGTTTCTATAATTTCTAACCTGTGAATATAATTTCATTATACAGGATATTAATGTGAAGAAAGCGTTCAGATATAAGGTAAGCGGAAATTCTTGAGCCCATATTACTTTCTTCAGGGTCTCCCCCTTTCACTTGATTTTCATAATAGTTAATACATAAATATAATTATTTCATCATTAAATTACCTTTTCATGGATATAAATTTTTTTCACTAGAGTTAATGTCCAAAACATGTTTTCAAAAATATCTCTTCTTTCAAAACCACACCTTTTACATCACACCCATGGTTGTAGGTTCTTTTGTCACCTATGTCATTCCCTATTTTTTGGGAACCCAATGTTATGAATGTGTTATTATGAGATGAAACCCATAACATTCCATGGGTTATTCATGTTCATTATTGATATATGTTCTATGTTTCATTCATGATAATGAAAAAGTTATGATGTGTTGGGTGCACATGTAAATATATATCACAGTATGAATGTTTGAATGTGAAGGGTGCACTCGGAATTATAAAAAATTCCAATTCATTGGGTAAAGTGATTAATCTCATGAGTTAAGTTTAAATGATATGTGAATATGATACTAGTTATTTCTCTCAACAATGTGTGGCAGTTAACAAATAAGAGATGATGTTTCATTTTTTTTGCATTTCCAGATTCCAAGACATTTCTTAATGTTTCCTATCATGATTTTGATCATATGATGATGTCATAATGATAATGATTATGCTCATCCCATGTTATGTTGTTTCATGTTCATATTTATCCACTTACCGGGATTCTAGCTCACCCATTTTTCACGTATATCATCAGGTGACTACAGGTACTAAGCGATGTCAAAATCCAATAAGAAGGTAGAGAAAAAGAAATTAAATAAATGTTTATGATTGATGCTGTAAATGTTATGTTTGGTCCTATTTTTCCAAAGACACTAAACCATTCAATCCTCAGTGTGTAATACTATTATGATTTTTATCTTTTTAATTATGTAATAGTAATGTATGAAAAGGTTGGGTCATTATTAAAGGAAACCCCGGGGGATGTACAAATTATCACTGATGAATCTGTTTCTTTATCTTCTAACATGTTAAGGGATGTGGCTGCATCATCTAATATTTATATAGATATGGACGTCTGTCAAGTTAATATCACATGAATTTCTTCTAAACTTCACATATTGTTTCTAAAATTATTTTCTCCGTAATATTTCAGTTTTGTTTCCCATATCGATGGATTCTGTGCATATCAATTATACTCCTAACTTAACAAGAACTAATGAAATTGCACTAATTGAATTATAGATGGAAGAAAATGTAACCAGAGTCAATTTTGGCATCGACCAACATTTTTTGAATACTTTAAATGGTGAGGATGTTAAAAAATATGATTTCATATACATTGAAATGATGGATGCCATTAATCCAAACCTTGATATTCTGGGTTCCATCAAAGAGTTTGGGGAGTTCAATGGGGAATTGGATGGATATAAGATCTCATTCTTGCATTTGGAAAGAAATTTTTTTCTTTTATCTAATTTTTAATATCAAATATCAATTTTTGAATCATTATCGGCAAAGAACGTTGAGAGGGCTCATCAAGAATAAGGAATCCCACTCTATTCTTCTACTTCCAATGTTGAGGGGACACGAACTAAAAATCCACTAATAAAAAATTCTCTAGATCCAATGATTATGGTAACTAGACAAGCATATGAGAATTCACCACCCCAAGAAGTACATTCTCAAACTACTAAAGATGAAGATACTAATGGGGAACCATATCAAGAATCCAACTTATTTGAAGTGCACTGTGTTGCATTTGTTGTCAATAAGGTATGTTGTTGATCAGAAGATGTCAAAGAATGAATGGATGTCAAGGAGAGTAAATATGTGAATGACAAAGGATGTGATGGTGTTGGTGAGGAAAGGAGAATGGCCATGGTACTAAGATGCATGTCACTTAGGAGATTCACTAAGTGACATAGGATGTTGTGGTTGAAACATTCTATATGGATATCAGACGATTGTAGAACTGATCTTAATGTTTCAATACTTGTATCAAGATGATACTAAGTGACAACACTTGAAGAATGAATGATGATGGAGCATCATCATATCTGACGACTGTTGAGCTGCTCTTTAAGTTCAAAGAACTTGTATCACCTGGATACAATGTCACAACATTGTTTGAAGACCATGCATTGTATTGAAAATGCATGAGGAGATGAAGATGATCCATCCACAACTACTGAGTGGATGAAGTGGATTAAATATGTCCATGCACTATCTCCTAGTTCATGTGAATCTGAAGGAGATCCAACTTGATCTCTGATTAGATCAACGAAGAACATTGAAGAAGTTATTTGATTAAGGAGCTCGGTTGATGAAGAAGAACCTTCGGGAATTACATTCCTAATTAATGAATACATGTTGAGGAAGAATTGGAGGAATTCTAATGAAGAAGAAGAATCAAGAAAGGGAGTGGCATTTTACATTTTAATCTGGTAACATTGTTTTTAATCAAAGTACTTGTTCTATACTTAAAAGCAAAAAATAAGCCACCAAGGGCCAGCCTTAAGGGTTCAACCCCAAGGCACTTCTGGGACTCGAGGTCGCGACGCCAAAGGGGGATCCCATGGGGCCAGCCCGAGAGGTCGGGGCCGGGTATAAGCCCATGAGGCCACGCGGTGATGAAGTCCGCGCAGCGTGAGCGCGAGGAGCACGCCCGCGTGTGCATAGTGGGCGCCAGTGGCGCGCCCGCAGGGAGCAGAGGTGGGCGCAAGAGCGCGCCCGCTAAGAGAACACGGTGCGGGGCGGCACCGTGGAGGGGGAAGTTCAACTGAGTGGCTGTAGGGAGCGCTTGGGTGATAAACCGCGGAAAAAACTGGGATCCGTTTCGATGTGGGACGCGGGATTTTTCCGCGGAGCGAATCCTGGGTGCTCGATTGATCGCGCGCCAGATCTCGGCCGCACATCTAATCCGCCACGGCCCATTCTGATCGCGGCTGTCCAAAGAGTTGATCCGACGGCTGCCACGTCGTCTTCCTTGAGCTCAGCCGAAGACCACCCCGCAAAGCCGCCGCCAAACCAGAGGCCTCCCGAATGAAGAATTTGAGTTCCCGGCCACCTCCGATCAAACCGAAGGGTCCATGGTGATCGTCTAGCCACACTGAACACGATCATACAAGAAAATGGGCATGCATGCAAAGTTTGGAAGATTTCGAAGAATGCCGAGGCAAACGAAGTTGCCGAGGCTTCATGTGTTCGTGTTTTTCATGGTTTGGATTTTATTAAAGCCATGCATGCGTTCTAAGTCGCATGCATGTGAAGAAGATAAAAAGTAAAGAACCCGCATTGAAACAGAGAAGAAATCAAGATTTGAGGGAAATATTGAATTCCCAAAATCTTCGAGAGCTTAAAAATATCTCATGCGGATGAACCGCCTCTCCCTTGCCTATAAAAAGAGAGGTCGATCCCTCGGTGAAGCTTGCTGAATATTTGAGGAGTCCCGTGAGAAGCACTATGTGCCTCACGAAGTCGAAGCCCCGTGCAGCACCATGCGCGGCAGTGAAGCCCAGAGCACCCCTTGCTCCGTGAGGTTCCTTTTGCGCACTTCTTGCGCGAAAGAAGAAAGGGAGGTCCCCTGTGTGCCTCCGTTGCACGGCAGGAAGAACCCGGGGCCGCAGCACCTTGCGCGCCCACGGTTGAAGCCCGCACTTGTGTGGCAGTTGGTGTCCTTGACACCCTGCTCGCTCGCGGCTGTCCAAGGACCTGGCGCGCCCTTGCACCCTGTCCAGAGGACTTGCGCGATTGAAGAAAGAAGACAGGCCGCACCCCTTGTGCGCCGCTTGTATCTTGAGGTCTTGCGCGGCTGTTGAAGGCAGTAGGGAGTTCGGGTGAGGCAGTATATAACCTATAAGGAGAAAGAGGAAGAACACCCTACGGGCATTTGTGTGTGCAATTGAAGAAGAGGCCATGTGTGTGCAAGAAGTGGAGTGAAGGCCAAAGACACACCTACGGGTAGTGTATGTGCAAAACATGAAGACCACACCTAAGTTGTGTGTGTGTGCCTAAGTATATGAAGAAGGCCGAGCCTTGTTGGTGCACACTTTGAAGAACAAATAAAAGAAAATATTTTGTGTGTGTGAAAAACAAGAAGAGGAACAAGGCCGAAGCCTATGTGTGTGCACCAAGTGAAGACCACACATTTTGTGTGTGTGCAAAGTGAAGGAGGAAGGCTAAAGACTTACCTTATTAGTGTGTGTGCAAAAGAATAAAAAGGCCGAACCTAGTGTGTGCACTAAGTGATGTGTATACACTTAGAAGAAGTGGAAGACTCTCACACTAAAGTATAACACACATTTATGTGTGTAATCAAATGTAATTAAGTGTGTGAAGGATGTGAGAAGGTGTGTGCTAAGAAGGATTACACCCTTTGTGGGTTTATTACACCAAGAGAAGAAGAAGGGGAGTGCATGCATGAATGCATGCACATACACACGTGAACAAAGATAAATCTGGTTGTGTGCAATTGAGTTGTCCAAGACCAGAAGATCATGAAGAATCAGAGTTTCCATGCATTCAGTGCATGAAGTTGAATTGAGTGAGACTGAAGCCAAGCTGAAGTGAAAGATATTATTTGGCTGAGTTTTCATTAATCGAGAAGACCCTGATCAACAGATGTGATCAGAAGCTGTGAGCAAGACCAACAGACCTTTTCAGAGGCTGCTGAAGATTCTTGAAGAGAGAATCCAGGTCATCCTTAGAAGAAGGTGATAAAGCCTGAGCAAGACGAGAAGACCTGTTCATCACAAGTGAGCAGAGGTACAGAGGAAGGCCAGCAGCCTTTATCCCAGGCTTCTGAGGATACTTGAAGAAATTAAAGTGAAGAAGAGCTACTCGTGTGACTCGAGGAGCCAGGAGAAGCTCCCTGTGAGACTCAGGGAGGAAGAAGTCTTCAGTGGGATTCTGGAGCAGGCCAGTGGGACTCTAGTAACACTGTGGGACGCAGTATAAAGACCCTCATGTGGGACTCAGGAGAGATACAGTGGGATGCTGTATCGACCATTGTAATTCTAACATGTTATAATGGAGAAACCATGTTGGGGCGTATAACCAACATGGCAAGGACGTAGGCCTTTGGTGCCGAACCTTGTAAATCCTTGTGTCATGTGCCTTTACATTTGCTGCATCATTTGAGGAAAGCCTGAGAAATACAAGAAGTGTGGATTGAGGCCTTAACAAGCCATAGAGGTTTAATTGATTAAGAATCAATTAGTAAAAAGTTTTAAAGGATCACTGATTCACCCCCTCCCCCTCTCAGTGATTCACACTGATCTGGGCACTTCAATTCGTATCAGAGGGAGGTTACCACTAAAAGATCCAAGGGAGTCTTTATGAAGTGAAGATTTGAGGAAATGAGCAACCAGCCTCAAATGGAGATATCTGCCAAGACTCGGAAAAATAGAAAGAAGAAACAGGCCAAGAAGATGAAGAAAGCCTGTCCTAGCTGTGATGAAGTTGGAATAATGAATGATCTTCAAAATGCAATCGAATATCTTCAGAAGACAGTCCCCAAGGAAGTGGCAATGTGTATAGCTACAGGCATCCTTGATCTTCAAGAAAAAAATCACAGTTAGAAGAAGAAGTCAATGCAATGGAAGATCAATTGGCAAAAAGGGTTGGCATAACCAACACTCTCAGAAAGCTGGTGAAGGCTAAAGATGAAACCGTTTATCTTTGCAATGAATGATATGAAGACACTGCTGAAGAAATGCAAAGAAGCCTTTCTGAGAAATAATTCTTTAAGACTGTGGTCAAAGATATTTTCCATGCACTGGAAAAGAGGCACAAAGTTTCAATGAATGTCAGAGATGCTCAACTTGAAGACAAAGTAAACAGGGTGAAGGAGCTTGACAATTCATTACAAGAAATGAAGAAGGTGCATGAAGACCAGTTAGAACAGCTGAAAGAAAATTGGGAAGGAAGGCTGAGAACTGTTGAGGATGAGAAGAACTCCCTTAACATGAAATGCTTAGAACTAGAGGTGATATTGAAAAATCTGCAATCACCCAAAGATGAATCCTCCCAGACAGCTGAAAGTAGAAATGTTTCTACACAAGTGTGCATTGAGAAGGATGATTCCAAAAGAAGGACATCCTCTAATAAAAGGGCAACATCTTCTAAAAGGAAGGTACCATCCATCCCATCTTGTACTAATGCTTCTAATTGTGTTTCCACAAAAAGTGCAGGATGGAAGAATAATTCCAAACAAGTATGGATGAAGACAATGAAGAAAGAAAGCTCTCCTGAAGTAGCACAACAATTCAAGACAAGTACCCTACAATCAGAAGGAATCAAAAAGTCACGATTTGTGGGTCAATGTTGGTGTTGTAACAAGTATGGGCACAGTGCAAAAGATTTTTGGTACAATCCACTGAATGTAAAAGCACAAAGGAAGCCCATGCCAAGGGGGAGCAAGCCAGAAGAAAAGAAGCAACATCCACAAGTCCAGAGACATCTGTTTACTGCTAACAGATTCGGATTGCTTGATAACATCTGGGATGTGTGAAAAAGTGGTCAAATAGATACATGTCAATCTTCAACTGTATCCAGAGATCAAAAGAAGAATATATCACAGAACCTGGCTCATAAAGAATCCTTGGGAAGTAAGAAGAAAGTTGAAGATGCCCCCAAGAAGGTTTTGAAAAAGGAAAATATGTCCTTGGAGTCTAAATCCAAGAAGGGTGATGCATCCAGAAGGACCACCAAGAAAACATGCTTCTACTGTGGAAAGAAAGGACACACCATGGATCTTTGTGAACAAGCCATGAAACTGAATAGAAGCAGACTGGACTCAAAAAGACAATCAATCCAGAAGAAGCAGAAGGGATTGGTTGAAAACAAGTTGCCTAAGAAAGGTAGCTTGAAGGCATCAAAATAACCATGTGGAATTTCCAAAACTGAGGCCTCACTTCTAAATGACTTGTTAGTCATATGGCCTAATCAGTTGCAACTTGCCAAAGATCTGCAAAGAGATGAAGATGAAGTTCTGGCAATTGCTAAGGCAAAAGGAAAGAAAAATATTTCACATGAAGATCAAGTTCTGTGTGTGAGGTGCAATCAAGCTGGACATACTAGTGATAAATGCATGATATTCATTCCATCTCATAAGGGATTCTTCAAAAGAATGAAAATTGAACCAGGAGACTCTAGTGCTCAGAAGGCACCTAGAAATAGAGGAGTCACACACAAAGAAGTTAAAGAGGTGTTGAGATCCACACCATCACAAACATCATTGAAGATCAAATGTGAAAGTGTGAAGAATGGTGAAAATGGGACATCTCGGTTGAGAGAATCTTCTCAACCTTGTTGTTCACATTGATGAACCAAGGAGGTTCCATCTTATTCCCTAATCACTTGTATTTACATGTGCTAACATTTCAGGGAATTGAAGATGATGATCATTCTCATCTAGAGAGTGGTTTGGACAGAATGGAGTGCACCCCTTGAGGGGGAGCCAATCTGTAGAAGATGGGATTCTGAGATTTAATACCATCTTGAGAAAAGTGAAGGTATTCCAATCATACATTCATCCCTTGTTTCTTAATTGTATTCATCATGACAATTAAGGGGGAGTACTGATTGAAGAGAAATGGTTGAAAGGGGAAGCTTTATCTTTGCACTGAACTTTCTAATGAGTCTTGTGAAGTATGTGCAGGATTTAGAAAATTCATTGTTATATCTGAAAAAATTCAAGCCCCTTGAAGCATGATCTCACATGTATAGTGAATGTTGGACAGCATTGAGTACCTTGGTTACATCACTATTGTTTTCTACACCGGGTTAGCCCAAGTAGACTTAGAGTTGATTTACTAAAGGTTCTTTGCTAAAGAGAACATGTGACATCATCCCTCTCTCAGTGTTGTTCAAGAAAATACTTTTCAAAGGGAGGAAGTGATATTTTGAAAAGGAACCACACCACACATTTGCATTTGGTTGCCAATAAGCGGGAGAAACGCTGAAATATTGCCCCAGAAATGTGTGGCACACATATTGACCCATTCATATGTGTTCTACTGATTGGATTGACAATATGTGCTCTAGTGGTATTGACAACAAATACAAAGGGGGAGATTGAAGTGCACTGTGTTGCATTTGTTGTCAATAAGGTATGTTGTTGATCAGAAGATGTCAAAGAATGAATGGATGTCAAGGAGAGTCAATATGTGAATGACAAAGGATGTGATGGTGTTGGTGAGGAAAGGAGAATGGCCATGTTACTAAGATGCATGTCACTTAGGAGATTCACTAAGTGACATAGGATGTTGTGGTTGAAACATTCTCTATGGATATCAGACCATTGTAGAACAGATCTTAATGTTTCAATACTTGTATCAAGATGATACTAAGTGACAACACTTGAAGAATGAATGATGATGGAGCATCATCATATCTGACGATTGTTGAGATGCTCTTTAAGTTCAAAGAACTTGTATCACCTGGATACAATGTCACAACATTGTTTGAAGACCATGCATTTTATTGAAAATGCATGAGGAGATGAAGATGATCCATCCACAACTACTGAGTGGATGAAGTGGATTAAAGATGTCCATGCACTATCTCCTAGTGCATGTGAATCTGAAGGAGATCCAACTTGATCTCTGATTAGATCAACGAAGAACATTGAAGAAGTTATTTGATTAAGGAGCTCGGTTGATGAAGAAGAACCTTCGGGAATTCCATTCCTAATTAATGAATACATGTTGAGGAAGAATTGGAGGAATTCTAATGAAGAAGAAGAATTAAGAAAGGGAGTGGCATTTTACATTTTAATCTGGTAACATTGTTTTTAATCAAAGTACTTGTTCTATACTTAAAAGCAAAAAATAAGCCACCAAGGGCCAGCCTTAAGGGTTCAACCCCAAGGCACTTGTGGGACTCGAGGTCGCCACACCCAAGGGGGATCCCATGGGGCCAGCCCAAGAGGCCGGGGCCAGGTATAAGCCCCTGAGGCCATGCGGTGATGAAGCCCGCGCAGCGTGAGCGCGAGGAGCGCGCCCGTGTGTGCATAGTGGGCGCCAGTGGCGCGCCCGCAGGGAGCAGAGGTGGGCGCAAGAGCGCGCCCGATAAGAGAACATGGTGCGGGGCGGCACCGTGGAGGGGGAAGTTCAACTGAGCGGCTGTAGGGAGCGCTTGGGTGATAAACCGCGGAAAAAACTGGGATCCGTTTTGATGTGGGACGCAAGATTTTGCCGCGGAGCGAATCCTGGCCGCTCGATTGATCGCGCGCCAGATCTCGGCCACACATCTAATCCGCCGCGGCCCATTCTGATCGCGGCTGTCCCAAGAGCTGATCTGACGGCTGCCACATCGTCTTCCTCGAGCTCAGCCGAAGACCACCCCGCAAAGCCGCCGCTGAACCAGAGGCCTCCCAAATGAAGAATTCGAGTTCCCGGTCACCTCCAATCAAACCAAAGGGACCATGGTGATCGTCTGGCCACACTGAACACGATCATACAAGAAAATGGGCATGCATGCAATGTTTGGAATATTTCGAAGAATGCCGAGGCAAAAGAAGTTGCCGAGGCTTCATGTGTTCGTGTTTTGCATGGTTTGGATTTTAATAAAGCCATGCATGCGTTCTAAGTCGCATGCACGTGAAGAAGATAAAAAATAAAGAACCCGCATTGAAACAGAGAAGAAATCAAGATTTGATGGAAATCTTGAATTCCCGAAATCTTCTGGAGATTAAAAATATCTCATATGGATGAACCGCCTATCCCTTGCCTATAAAAATAGAGGTCGATCCCTCGGTGAAGCTTGCTGAATATTTGAGGAGTCCCGTGAGAAGCACTATGTGCCTCGCGAAGTCGAAGCCCCGCGCAGCACCCTTCCGGGCAGTGAACCCCAGAGCACCCCTTTCTCCGTGAGGTTCCTTTTGCGCACTTCTTGCACGAAAGAAGAAAGGGAGGTCCCCTGTGTGACTCCGTTGCACGGCAGGAAGAACCCGGGGCCGCAGCACCTTGCGCGCCCACGGTTGAAGCCCGCACTTGTGTGGCAGTTGGTGTCCTTGACACCCTGCTCGCTCACGGCTGTCCAAGGACCTTGCGCGCCCTTGCACCCTGTCCAGAGGACTTGCGCGATTGAAGAAAGGAAGACAGGCCGCACCCCTTGCGCGCCGCTTGTATATTGAGGTCTTGCGCGGCTGTTGAAGGCAGTAGGGAGTTCGGGTGAGGCAGTATATAACCTATAAGGAGAAAGAGGAAGAACACCCTACGGGCATTTGTGTGTGCAATTGAATAAGAGGCCGTGTGTGTGCAAGAAGTGGAGTGAAGGCCAAAGACACACCTACGGGTAGTGTATGTGCAAAACAAGAAGACCACACCTAAGTTGTGTGTGTGTGTCAAAGTATATGAAGAAGGCCGAGCCTTGTGGGTGCACACTTTGAAGAACAAATAAAAGAACATATTTTGTGTGTGTGCAAAAAAAGAAGAGGAACAAGGCCGAAGCCTATGTGTGTGCACCAAGTGAAGACCACACATTTTGTGTGTGTGCAAAGTGAAGGAGGAAGGCTAAAGACTTACCTTAGTGGTGTGTGTGCAAAGGAATAAAAAGGACGAACCTAGTGTGTGCACTAAGTGAAGTGTATACACTTAGAAGAAGTCGAAGACTCACACACTAAAGTATAACACACATTTATGTGTGTAATCAAATGGAATTAGGTGTGTGAAGGAGGTGAGAAGGTGTGTGCTAAGAAGGATTACACCCTTTGTGGGTTTATTGCACCAAGAGAAGAAGAAGGGGAGTGCATGTATGAATGCATGCACATGCACACGTGAACAAAGCTAAATCTGGTTGTGTGCAATTGAGTTGTCCAAGACCAGAAGATCTTGAAGAATCAGAGTTTCCATGCATTCAGTGCATGTAGTTGAATTGAGTGAGACTGAAGCCAAGCTGAAGTGAAAGATATTATTTGGCTGAGTTTTCAGTAATCGAGAAGACCCTGATCAACAGAAGTGATCAGAAGTTGTGAGCAAGACCAACAGACCTTTTCAGAGGCTGTTGAAGATTATTGAAGAGAGAAGCCAGGTCATCCTCAGAAGAAGGTGATAAAACCTGAGCAAGATGAGAAGACCTGTTCATCACAAGTGAGCTGAGGTACAGAGCAAGGCCAGCAGCCTTTATCCCAGGCTGCTGAGGATACTTGAAGAACTCAAAGTGATGAAGAGCTGCTCGTGTGACTCGAGGAGCCAGGAGAAGCCCCATGTGAGACTCAGGGTGGAAGAAGTCTTCAGTGGGATTCTGGAGCAGGCCAGTGGGACTCTGGTAACACTGTGGGACGCAGTATAAAGACCCTCCTGTGGGACTCAGGAGAGATACAATGGGATGTTGTATCGGCCATTGTAATTCTAACAAGTTATAATGGAGAAACGATGTTGGGGCGTATAACCAACATGGCAAGGATGTAGGCCTTTGGTGCCGAACCTTGTAAATCCTTGTGTCCTGTGCCTTTACATTTACTGCATCATTCGAGGAAAGGATGAGAGATACAAGAAGAGTGGATCGAGGCCTTAACAAGCCATAGAGGTTTAATTGATTAAGAATCAATTAGTAAAAAGTTTTAAAGGATCACTGATTCACCCCCTCCCCCTCTCAGTGATTCACACTGATCTGGGCACTTCATTATTATCAGGTAAATTTTATTGAATGTCCTAATCATATATTTCTCAAGCGATAGTTTTGAAGTTCAAAATAATTATAATTCTCGATTTTATAGAAATATCTTCCCATTATTTGGTCCAAAGAAGAGGCAACTATGTTGGCTCAATCAATAATGGAAGTTGAAGAACCTTGTACTTGGAAAGGTGCAGAGCCCATAACTTCTTTGATTGATCTGATTCTAGAATAAGTTCTGCATCGTAGTAGTGATTCCAATTCAGATTTCAAGATTCAGTGTTCTCTCGGTATTACACAGAATAAAAGATGGCAAACCATTTGGGATATAATCTCGATGATGCCTTTGGAGGAGCTTCCTTCATATTATAGCTGATATCCAGCACTGTATATCATACTAGGATATTCTAGATTTGATTAATTCTCGATTTATAATGCGGAAAAAGATACCATTTGTTAGTAGGATAAAGAACAAAAACTCAAACAAGGCCAAACTATTCACCAATGTTGATGGCTTTTATGATGCATTATCTGAGGTAGAAACTAACCACACACAATGTTGGCATAATATGATCAGTAAATTTTGGAGTCAATGAAGGAATTGGTGCATCTTCAACAAAAATTAAATGATGTTCAAAATAAGCTTCAATAACTAAACCAATCATTTGGAAAAAGCCAATTATAAGGGATAATTGAATTTCAATTTCCAAGGATGAACATCGTCAGGGAGAGGAGGCTAAAACTGCTAAACTGAATGAGCTTCAGCAAGCGGTTGATAGGGCCCATGAGGCTATTCAAAAAAAAGTCATGTGGAATGAATATTGTAATAGATGATAGAGGGTCTCTGTTATATGTATGTTCCTCTTATTTTTCCATATAAATGGAGATTAATTTGTCTCAAATAAAATATATATCTTTATACCCGATTTCCTTATATAATATAAAATCAAATATAATTTTCCTAACATGACATCATTATGTCAGATAATCATAATTAACATAACATGGACGGGGGGTGGTTTAACATTTACCTAATCTTAGAGGACTAGAGAGCGTAGTTCGACTATTTCTAGGGTCATTTAGATATTCCTAAAAACATTGCTTTTTTATTAAAAAGTATTTCCTAAACCATAAAATGTATTGGTCTAGCGAGTTGAGACTTGTCTTTTTTTAGAGTTCCCTTTGCGGATTTTCAATCTGGTTAGTTCCATGTCTCTTTTAATGCACAGTTTAAAGTCATCAATGTTGTATTAATAAAGATAATGTTTTATTATTAATATATATGACCATGAGGTATGATATTATAACCCAAATAAGGCTTGATAGTTGGGGAATTTACAAATATTAATTATCTATTTCCAAGGTGAATTTAGATTCATTATTTTTGTGGTCACCAAATATAAAATATAAAGTACAGGAATATAAGAGGTATTTTCCTAGAATGATGCTTCCTCTATTAAGAAAACCTAATATAGATGTTGTATTATGCCAGGCCAAATAGGGCATATACTAAATACCCAAACAATGGCATCCTTAGGTTGAAAGACCTGTTATGTGGGTACTTATGCAAGTCCAACAGGGGAATGTATTACATAGTTAGGTAAATGAGATCTTAAGAATAATGACTCTCTATTTCTAAAAAAATGGATATATGATTTGGATATCTCTAGACCACAATGTATGGTGTTTTCAAGTAAAGAAGCTTGAGAATAATGGGGGCTATCTGTGCCGACATAGGCTATTAAAGGGAAACCACTTATACATGAATTTATCATGTAAATGAGGAAATATTTGTCATAAACAATTTTTTTTTATATTTCTATGAAATTTATAGTCATGAAACATAAATGAAATTAGGATATATAGTTTAACGTAATGAGATACGGAAAATAGGATGTCCAGTTTTAAGTCATATAGTGAGGACATTAGGTCGTGTAGTTTTAATACACACAACAGGGACATTAGGGGACTTAATTTTAAGGACTTTATCTCTGACCAATGATTTGATAGTTCAAAAATTCTAGGTAATTTTTAAAGAAATGCAGTACCATATGAAGGTATGAAAGGTCTGAATTGTATTAAATGATTGGGGGATTTACGAATATGAAAAGTGATATTGGAAAAGGGATAATAGAATTAGAGGAAGAGTTTTTGAAGAATAAAGTTACCATTTCTTGACAAAACCATGTATGGGCAGTTTATTATACATGTCTAAATAGGTTATGTGTTGCATGGCCAAAAAATGGCATCTTTTGGTTGACATGCCTGTTATGTAAGTGAATTATGGAAGGAAACCTACAGGCACATACTGAATAGTCAAGAAAAAGAGCTCTTGGGTATCAAATATTCAATTACTAAAAATAGAAGGATGATTATGGAGATTCTAATTTTCCAAATAATGGAGTTTGTTTTATGGAGAAAATTCCCTGAACACAGAAAGAGTATTTCCAATCATGATTACGAAAGAAAAGTAAGAATTGGTTCTCTATGAATGGTTGGACCAAATGTTGGAAGTAGAGTGCGTGTAGTTTTAGTTTATGTGACTAGAATCATAATATAATGAAATGAAGGGATGATAGGTGGTCAAATGATCCGAGGTTATTTTAAAATACATTGAACACATGGAGAAGGAAAATGTGTAAACCATGGTCTTGGAGACAATCATGTTGAGAGAAAGGATATAGGAAAAATACAAAATAGATGACTGCTTTATGTCACGGGTCTCATTGTGTCTTCATTCAAAAATTTAATGGGATAGAAGACACTGCTACTATGAAAAAAGTTACCGGTGTTTCAAAAACCTGTTATTATGGATGTATTATGCAGGGCCACCTAAGGCATGTACAATATAAAAAAGCAGTGGCATATTTTGTCTGATAGGCCAATGATTTAAGAAACATATATGAGGCCACATAGAGGCACATACATCATAGTTAGGGGAAAGAGTTATTAGGTATTAGAAACTCTACCATTAGAAACATAATAATGATTTTGAAGATATAAAAGAATTCAAGATTTAGAATATGAAATGTGATAGGAGTGATATTATATGAATAATAGAAATATTTGAGTCAATATTGCCCATTAGTTAGGAGTCTCTTAAATAGATCTGACTCATATGTATAATGGTAATATCTTTTTTCTCTTAGTGGGATCCTACATGATTTTTTATTTGTATGCGAGTGCTGAAGAATTTTATTTTATCCCATATTGAGAAATAAGTTATGTGTATTAGTTTCCCTGCATATCTCAATAGGATGTGATTCAAACCATTTCTCGTGTAGATTAATGTTTGGAGGTGATGAGGAAGGTGAAATGACATGAAATGAATACATATTTCAAAAAAAATGTGAATCAAAACACATGTAGTTTTTTAAAGATATCTTCCAGTTTATGGTCATGTGATGAGGAAATATAACCCAAAATTGGAATTGAAATTTATTATTTATACAGATTATTTCTTTAACTTATTTTTAATCACATGTGAGCTGCGCTTGGTGTGAGAAACAATGAGTGGTAAAAGGTATCTTTTACAACAAAATGGTATAAAGAGTGGAGGATAAGGATTTGATAATTAAATGGTGGACTAGCTAGGTTATAGGACCTAAGTATCACTATGTATCATACTAAAAAAATCAAGCCACACATAGTTCTGAAAAGTTTCCCCCATATCGGTCATGTTTTTATGTGGGGAAAAGGGCTACTTATAAATTCTAGGCTGATAATTGGGCCTAAAGAAGAATGTATAGGCATCTCCATGTATCTCATTGAAGATGTAATCATTTTAAATGTCTTGGAAGATATCCATATGAAAATTTTATTTCTGCATAATTAATATAAAGTGGGGTTTCTTTCCTGAAATTATGAATGGACCGAGGATTGGAGATGTAGGTATCAACACACATTTCATATGGATTATAATCAAGCCACACATAGTTCATGAAACATTCTCTATGCATTTTTGATTCATACACATAGGTAATAAAGAGGTTTTTTTCATGATTGGGCCCAAGGATGGAGTGATCTAGGAATCTTTATTTATCCCTCTAAAATCAGAATAAAGCTCAACACAGTTCTTGAAAATTGAATTCACTATGTATATATGACTCATAAACATAGTTATTGGGAGACTTTTTAGTTTTGGTGTGGTTGGGCCTAAGATTGGATATCTTGGCATCTCTATGTAACTCATTTGAATGAGAATCAAGACATACTTAGTTATTTAAAAAGAGTATCTATGCCAATATTATCCAAACATAGGGATAAATGGGTGTCATGTTCCACTAATGAAATGAAATGATGTAATTAATACTTGCGCATGGAAGCTACCCATTTTTTCAAAGAACCACAAGGAATTAAAAAGTTTGGTATCTTGGGGGATTTCTAACTTCAAATAGAAGAGACATTAACCATATAGTTTAATGTCATGTGGCAAGGACAAATGATGTCATGTAGTTTAACTTCAAGTGACAAGAACAATTATGCTTCACATTTTAACATCTTGCAACACGGTCGTATATGGTTGTTATATAGTTTAATGTTGGGAAACGATGAAATTTGTCATGTTTGATTACACAAAGTACTTTTTAAATAATATTTAATTTATTTGTGTTTTACTAAGATATACACTCATTGATATTAGGGAATTTTTCATTAGAGTAGTCCTTATGACCGGAATAATGTCCTTCCAACATTGGCTCAAGCTTTGGAGGCTTCTTTCTAAGTACCATAAGTGTCTTGAAAACTAATACAAATTCTCCATAAATAAATGAGTAGAGGTGAACTTTATTATTAAAATCCCATGTTAATATGTTATGATATACATCTAAATAATTCAAGGTATGACTTATTTTTTTGTATACCCATTCAAGTTCATCAAATATCTTCTAATACTTCTCATCCGTAGATAACTGATCACATACGGAAACTCAGATTGAAGGTAATTGAATATCTATAGGGAGAACTACTTCTTTTCTATATACCAATGAGTATGGAGTTTCTAATGTGGATATATGAGTAGTAGTATGATAAGACCACAAGGAATTAAATAGATTATTAGGACAATACATTTTATCTTTATCCTATATCATTTTGGTCTATATTTGACAGGGTTTTCTTAAAAGCCTCTATCTATCCATTGGATACAACATGGTAGTGTGTTGAATGGTTGGATTTGTTATTGTTACCCTGATATATCTTTATTAACTCAGCAGAATAGAAATTGGAGCCATTGTTTGTTAATATGGTATGAGGGACACCAAATCTGGTAATGAAATTAGTTTTTAAAAAGCTAACAAAGCTTTTTACCATGAATTCCATGAGTTGTACTCCTTCTATCCATTTCAAATGAAATTTTTAGGAGTAATAAACTAATTGAACTTCATAGTCATAGCTGGAGAATAAGGTCCTATTACATATATTCTATATATAGAAAAAGGATAGAATTATTTATTAATATATTGCAACTTCGGGGGTTGATGGAATAAAGTTGTTATGAACCTGGTAGGGATGAAACCTTTCAGTAAAATATATTAAATCTTTTGTCATTGAACGACAAAAGCATACATGAAAATAGATTTTATTATAATTCCTATGTCATGAATGGTGGGAACCACAGTTTCCCACATGTACATCTTTCATGACAGTCGCGGTTTTATCACTGTCAATGCATCTAAGAATAATTCCATCGAAGCCTTGTCTATAAAAGAATTTTGTGATCAGGGCCATCATAAAAAGTAAAATTAAATTCTCATTTCCAAATATGTTCTCTTTTAATTTTTCCTGGTGAAAGTACCCCATTTTGAAGACATTCCATTATTGGTGTCGTCCATTCCATGGTATGACCATATGGTTCAAAAATGTGATTGATTTCATTGAATTCCCCAATTTTGGTTTGAATAAATTGTGAAAACAATAGACGATGAGCAATTATAATGATTGTTTCATCCCGATTTGGATCTACCGAGGATGTGCCTACATTTTCCAATGCATCATCGTGGGTATTTTGTGACCGTGGGATGTAAGACAATGTTGTATTTGAGGGAAATTCCTCCATTAAAACTAGAATAAAATTACATAAAATAATTAGTTCTTCATTTCTAATGACATAATATAAATTCATTTTTTTAATTACCAACATATGAATCCCCTTTCACCACTAGGTAATACACTCATACTAGGAGTGATAACTATAGTTCTGCAATGCGAACTTAATATTATGCCTAATTGTTGTTACCACTTTCTGATAATAGAAAATAATATGGTAATACTAATTTTTCTATGGATATATTCACAATTCCTAACCCAACATTGTTGAGTTTATGGTATTCAATTATATCCCCGGTTGGACTTCTAGAAGCACCATCAATGTATATTTCCCATGTTCAAGGAATTTCTTGAATAAAGAATATTAATTCCTCAGGAAATTAAAATTTTAATTATGTCTCTTCTACAGATGGGTGATCTATAAGAAAATATAATAAATCGTGGCCTTTTACTACTTTCTGAGGTACAAAATATATCAAACTATTTTAGGATAACCTCCCATCATGCCAGACATCCAATAAGTGTAGGATGACTGAGGATAAATTTGAGCGGGTTATTGTGAGATACCAAGTGGACCTCATGATGCTGCTAATAGTGTATCAATTTATCAACTTCAATAATAAATGATAGGAATCTTTTCTCAATATCTTAATATTGAGTCTCTGTGTAGAGCATGGATCAACAGAGATAGTAAAATATCCTTTTATATCCAACATTGTTCTTTTTTGAACGGAAGTGACCTAATGATCACTCTAAGGACATCACATAATGAATGAGCGTCACTAATTCAATAGGTGCCATCAATACCAGTGGGCCGAAGAGGTATTTATTGAGGAAATATTCTTGGCGATCATTGGTCCACTGAAATGTGAACCCTTTCTTCCTAAATTTGGTGAATTTAAAGGCGTTCCAACTATATTTTATATAAAGAGACGGATATAGGCCACGTGTCCTTGAATTCCTCTTAATTATGTCATGTTTTGAGGAGGTGAAATTCAAAGGATATCCTTGGTATTCTCAGCCTCAACTTAGAAGTGGGGATGGCATACAAAGAAACTGAGAAATTCCCCCGAGGTTACCCTAAAATAACATTTCAAGTATTTCAAGTTCAAATCATGTTTCTGAAGCATTCTAAATATGGCCTACAGAGCAGACAAGTGATCAGAACATTGTCTGGACTTAAACACTATATCATCCACATAACATTCAATAATTTCCCCAAGAATGGTGTGAAAATGGGGTTGATTTCATGTTGATATGTTTCACCATAATTCTACAAGACAATGGTCATTACCTAATAGAAAAATATTCCTTGAGGGGATCTAAAAGCAATAGAGTCCTCATCTTCTAGGACCATTCGTATTTGGTTATACCCAGAGTAGCCATCCGTAAAGGATAGAGCTTCATAGACAGCTGTTGTATCAATCAAAAGTTCTATAAATGGAACCCGAAATTCATCCTTTGGATAATACAAGTTATGGTCACCGAAATCATTGAAAAATATAATTTTTATCATCCTTATTTTTCACTCAGACAATGTTGTGCATCCATTTAAGATATTAGACCTTCCAATTAATGTTATATTTGATAAGACTGTCTACTTCAGCATTAATTTTAGAGGCATGAGTTGGGTGTGTTATTCTTTTTGCGTGCTTAAATTCTCGATTCTCATCCGACAAAACCAAATGATGGGTGGCCATGTTGGGGTCATGGCCTGTAATTTATATATAATTCAAAGAAAATATATCTCGAAGTTTCTTTATGAATTATTTATACTTCTCTTAATCATTGGAAGTCATGGATGCACTAATTAGAGTGGGGGTGGATCTTCCTCTGTACCCTAATTTATTTCCATACGCTCATCTATAGTGGTGGAGGGACCTTCCATGAATGATGTAGGGGAGTCGTTAAGATCATTCTCTTCTTCCCCTTTATCCCACCTAAATTCTTCTTTTTCTGCTCGACAGGTAGTGATAAATCAAGAAACCCAGGTTGAGGGAGGAATAAGTATTTTGTCATCCTAAAGAAGAGGCAAACATTTTTGAACATACTGATGATTAAGGTTCCTCTAGGAGTATTAAAGTGGAAATGATGGGTTGGGAATAATCATAATTTTATTTCTCTATTAACAAAACAACTTCTTCTTATCCAGACTAATGAAGAAAAGGGTTGATGATGTTCTATGAATGAAATGAAGACATCTCCATTTATGTTTTCACCACTACATGGTAAATCAACAATTTCTCCCCTGCAGTCTGGCTCAATTTCCACAACTGACATTATGTAAGTCACTGGATGAGTGCTTGGATTTGGTTCTACACATTCTATTTGATTAATAGGTAACATGTAATCTATATTGAACAATATAATGGGTTATCTTGGTTTATTTCTTGGCCATTATGATCATTGATTTTGGTTATATCATTTTCCACAGACCATGTTCCCATTGTGTGATAGATCTCTACCTCAACATACTAACATTCACATGTTTTGAGAGGGCATTTCTCCCCATGAAAATTCCCAATTTGACCACTAAATAAATACTTGTGATATTGATGGTATAAATAATGAATGGTTGCATGATGATGTAACAAAGGCCTTCCAAGAAGAATATATAAAGTTGTGTCATGTCCAACAACCATGGAATATGAAATAGATACAAGATCCCAAACAAAGATCTGAGTGTAATATCTCATATAGGATTATGCTCATTTTTTTCATAAACATGAATTATCAAAGTGGAGGGAGATAATTCAAATTTAGAGAGAACTAACCGATAAAGTGTACAGATGTGAATGATGTTGACTCTTGAGCCATTATCAACGAAGGATCCCTGGGTGTCTTTATTGTTAACCTTGTTAGATAATTACAGGGGCCAAATGTGTCTATTTACAACATTATTCTCATATTATTCCTTGAGATATCTAAATTCATGATATTCTATAGGATTATTCTCTATACGGTAGACTTTAGTAGTAACAACATCAGTTTCAAGCTCTTAAGGACTTCTGAAACCCTCAATAAGTGCTCCTCGAAGGCCTTTTGATAGAATTAAAGTACCCAGGATTGAAAACTAGGATGGGACATGGGATATTTGTTTCAAAATTTCATACTTATAGTCTAAAGGCCTTCATTTTCCAGCACGAAGATGCGGTTTTGTAGGTGCCTTGGAAAGGGATGATCCTGATATAGATGAACCATGTGTCAGGGCAGAAGCTAGAAATAATTCTACTATTGGTGTATTAAACTAAGTAGGTCTATCTAACAACCAATATAATGGTGGTATAGTCTGTATTTGGTCTTCCAAGATGAACATGTTAGTACTGATACTTTCATGTGTGGGAGAATTCCTTTTTTCTTGCTGAACCCACTAAATGGGCTCTCCAATGAATTTCTGCAACATAAATGGTTCGAGTAGGGATGAAAAGAAAATTGTGGCCTCTAACATAACCATGTATTCCCATGTATCCTGGACATTGACTTCTTCCCCTAGTTCTTGAATCATGTTTTGGGAATTCAGGTTCGTAAGTAGAATCATCAATTGCATAGGGATATGTTATATGTATAACTTTAACAGAACCAAAGATCAATTCTTTATCTAATAAAAATTCTTCCTGACAAGTCAATTCTTGTTGTTCAATCTAGTGGGGTGGTGCAGGTCGTTTTGAGATATTAGTCATGAAATATTACAATGTCAAGGAAAACATTGGCTTTTACACGAGCTCATCTTCTTATGAATGCATTGCAACCTTTTGACTATGTTTCTTCTTGGAGGATCGGCCATTGGCGGACAGATCTTTTTATGAAGACGACTTTTCTATATTAGATATAGTGGAGGCATAGTTAGTTGTTTAAACTATGATTTTAGAATGAAATGAGTTTTATTGATCCTTTTCCTTACCATAAATTATTCATACATCTAGGCATTTATACCTTGGACTACCTATCAATCACCTTCTTCCTCCAGATCGGTAGTGGTAACAAATGCTTCCGGGGCTAATTGACTTTTTTGTTTCACTTGTTCAGATTCCACCATCTTTGGCATATGTTCTTTGAAAACTAGACACTCTTGAATGGAGTTTCCTATCATTTGATGAAAGGGACCATAATTTGGGAGGTCTTCATCCCCATATTTGTTCAGGTTCATTAGCCTTGGAAGTTGGAATAAGTTGTTTTTCAAGACTGAAATATAGTAAATAGGAATCTGTTCATTCCGAAAGTAATAGAACATGTTCATTAAGTCATCAGACTATCATCGTCTCTGATCCTTTTGATCATCATGAAGAAGTGGTCCTTTTACTGACACTCAGGAGGTAGATCCTTACTGTGTGATGATTTTTTTTGAAGTAGAGGTATGTACATGTTCTTGATGAGTGTATCTATAGTATCCTCTTTTTTCATATTCTCTTTCCTAGAGCTAATGTAATTAAATGACACTTAGCATTGGTTTCAACAATAGAATTATATACTTGTTGGGTGATTGAAGCATGTTTTCAAAAACATTCAGTGTATTTCATGTGGAATAATGGTGTGTGAAACTCATAATAAAGATTAGACACAAATATTGTTAGCAACTCATATTGAGGTAGTGATATGTTGGAAAAATATGTTAGTCCTTTTCAATGAGCAATGAAATATGAAGCTCTTTCATTCTGTCTTTGATAACAGTTTTAAGATCAAAAATTTTTTTCTTCAACTAAATTGATCTAAATTGGAAAAGGAATATATGATGGAGGTCTTCCCATCCCGTAATTGATGAGAATAAAAACATGTATACCAGAAAATGGTTAGCCCCTATAATTATTTCACTAAATATATGAGCTTTACTACATCTTATTGTTGAAGGTTACCCAACATGGGATCACAGTTAGAACTAAAATACATCAAGTGCTTCTTTGGATCTCCCAAGCTATTAAAGATTGGGAATGTGGTATTCTAAATTTTTTGATGTAGTTGAATCAGATCTAACCAGTTGCGGTGAGACTTTTTTTTAGTTTTACTAGTGTGTTCTATTCTTGCATTGCGTCCAATCATGTTGTTAAAGCCTCAATTGGCACAGGAGCATCAACCTGGTTGTTGAGGACAAAACAAGCACAACTAAGCGACCCAAGATCAAATTTGGGCGGAGACATATTTCTGGGTTACTATAGTAGTGTTGTTCCATGCACTATAGCACGTACTATTTGGTACTGTAGAATCAAGAACTATTCATCCATCAAGGGCTATGGGCCACTTGTTTGGTCCTCAGGTCCTTCAAATATTTTGGGCCACCCAAGGTGTTCGGGCCAGTTGTATTTCTAGTTCATCATGTCACCTTAAGGAATTAGGGAAACTATAAGGCCTTCCAGTGACAATATTAACCAGATGTACTGGTCAGACTACAAGGGACAAGCATTGGTTGATGATTTATGGTAGGAACATTAACATGGACAGAGCTAACTGGAATCGGAAGAATTAGAGGGTATGAAATTTCCATGGGTTCCGGTCAGGTGCATCGTTTCATAGGACAGATAGCTGACCATCCCTGCGAAGGTGGGTGTTAATATCATGACATAAACTAGAGTGGAAAAGTTCCATTTTTTCTTTTCTGGGTGATTTCCTCTAAGACCTATGGGTCATGTAATTGTCTATATGACTTCAGGATTTTAAGGGTTCCACCTCACCCATTGAAATGTGTATTATCAAAAATAATAAAAAATTAATGTCTTCAGACCATTACGACTGATGCCTTAGTTGTTTTCATAATAATTTGGAGAATATTTGGATGATATGGGACATTTATTGGTACAACAGCTAGATCCTGAATAGGCCTGACATTTGGAAAAACCATTTGTGGTGGCGCTACTAATATTTTTCATAGATAGAAAATGAGGACAGTCTTGCATGGATGTGCATGACCCTGTTATGTCCGTGTACCCAATGGAGGGAGTTCATTATCCACCTCAGTAGTTGCAACAAACCCTCTTTACCGAGGATCTACTTCTTGAAGAACAAGCTTAGGATCTCCTTGTAGAGCATGTCTAGTAAGAATGTTACTTCAGAGCAACTCTACATTAAGTCCTCTAAACCCCTTATTCTCCTCTCTTACTGGGAAAATCATTATTTAAGAGAAAGAGATTTACCTTCTCCAGTGTTAAAGTGAGACATCATACAACCATTCGAACTCCCCTTATTAGAGCCTTTCAAATAGTTGGATGTTGATTATTTTATGGAATACCTAGATTTTGGGTAATCCTCGGATTTTTATTACACACACCTCCTTTATTGTCTTTTGTGTGTACCATATTATGAATAATACCTTCATCCTATGATTCCGTTGAACTAGACTCATTTTCTGGAGGATCTCCCCCAATGTCATTAATGAATTTTACTGACGCATAATCCATTGATGACATTCTATTTGTATCTTGTTTAGAACACCTTCTTATTTTTCCTCCATGAGACATTCTTCTCAAATTTATGGGTTTCCTATGGGAAATTTGACGAAAAGTAATCTAAAGGGTATGATTGGATAGTTTAGATAAGCTTTCACTTGGTATCTTCTTACCTGATTGAGTGAAAACTAACATCCTCTAACGAGGCTATTGTGGATGTGAAAAATACCCCATCCCTAAAGGTTGGGGAGGCTAATGTTCTACTTCATTAACCATTCAAAAAATATTTGTTCTATCCGATGTATGGTTAAAAAAACATCCCATCCATGTGGGATGGGGTGGTTCTTGAACTACTATGGATGATATTAGTGCAGTTTTTCTTCTGATTTTATGAATTCTGGTCCATACATTGGATGGGTGAATTATATAACACCCACTCAAATCATCTGTTTTTGAAGAATGTTATGCTATTTTAGATATTTCTGCAATCGTATTGATGAAATCCTATAAGATAGAGGCCTTCTCAATGTTCTCAGATGCTTGATGAAAAAGTAACATGCCAGCTTTCTCTCTTTGGTCCTAAATTTAGTGAAAATAGATCCAGACATGTTATTGCTGAGCATTTATTCTTTCACGAATAGAATTTTGTTGTTTTAGCTATTATGGGGAAATAATATAGAATGAGATTAAATTTGGAATTATTTTTTAATTATGGAGAACAATGAAATTAAATGATCCATTTGCACCCTATCCTCTGATATGAACAACAAATAGGGTTTCAACGATCAATTGTATCATCCTCTTTAACGAATGAGGCATGCACATTGAAGAACCTCCTATGGATTTTTGATCTTTGGATGTTGAGAAGCATGGAGATATGAAAATTCAATTTGGCACTCCAAACCTTCTTTTACCTTGACATGAAATTGATATTCATATTATGGTAACACAATGATTCTGAAATGATGACGTGTCTTCCATAGGTGGACGCTAATATCATGAATGAAATATCATGCCACCATTTATGGAATGTTGTATTCAGTGGATTCTAAAGGCCACAACTTAACTATTATTTCACCCATAGATAAGTGTTTTATCATATTCAACATATCATTTTCATCTTTATCCATAATTGTCTCAACATTGTCCGTCCAGAATGAACACTGATCGATTTCTTATTTAGGGGCAATAAAATTAGATAGTTATTACTCTTCCATATTAGAAGGTAAATGACCCAATGGAGGTTAGGAGAATGAATGAAACTGTGATCTCTCTTTTGGTTGATAAATTATTTCACATGTTAGTAACAATGAATCAGACATGACATTAATTATTTATGAAAGTTCCCCATGATAAGATTGTTTTCTCATTAGTAAATAGTCAATTACAGAATTATCTTAACAATGAAAAATACTAATGCAGGGAGAAATTTCACAGAGAATTCCATGAAAGAGTGGACCATCATGGTGGATTATATCAAGGGATTTATATTCTTGATCCTTGGTCTTTTGGCCACACAGATGGTTTCCGAATATCTCATCCAGATATCAGATCTCTATATTGATCTAAATATTATAAAGCAAGCCTAAATGAAAAAGTGTCTGATGAAAAACTTCAGAATTACTACTACTAATACCATAATTTGGTATTGGTATGGTAGTATCGTGATCTGTAATAGATAAATGTATAAGGGATTCAAGATCTCCATCTTTAAGAGGGGTCATATTTCATATTGACTCTTGGTTTTCCAAATGTGTTTGGTGATTGTTTTTCTCAGATGCTCTTTTACACATAGTTGGGGCCACTTACCGAGAGAAGTGGTTATCAGGTGTTGGTGTATGTTCTTTCCATGCAGTTTCCATCAGAGTAGGCTAATTATCTCTAATTATTAAAGGTGTATGTTCTTTATCTGGCTTTCTATATGATAAGAGGGAGTATGAAACATTACCCAACTTGACTAGAACAAAGGTATGTATCTGCTTTGAGATGGAATGCAGATGAGTCATCCTAGGTGTGGGGACCGAATTATGTGTATGTCCCTCTGGTACTATTGATGATGCTGTTATGATATTTTGGCAGACATCAATGATATGGATAGGAATTTATGTCTTTCATTTCACAATTTAAAAAATGTTTTTGGTAACACCATCAATTGGAACACGAATATATATCCATATCGTATCTAGTGTAGGTGTATGTTCCTTCCCTTGTCCTCCCTTTAATTTCAATGGATACTAAAAGTACTCATGTGTGGGGGATGTGAGTAGAGTATGCCCAGTCTATCTTGTCTTTGTTGTTGGATCATTTCAACTGACTTCTTCGAGTTCTCTCAAATGAGACAACTAATATTTTTGATGAGTGAAGGATGGAGTATGTTCCTTCATACCATTTGCTGTGAAATTTTATTGAAGAACGTCCTTGAATGCATCCAAATGAGTCTACTAACAAGCTGATAGATTGTAACTAGGTGTATGTGCTTGGTCATGGTATTCCACCGTATTATAATGGTGGTATTTTGTGTGTGCCTCCAGATGAGTCTATTGGATGATGGAATTAAGAAGGATGGGTTAATGAGCCTATTCACTAATATCCAGTATACTAGGTTGATGGAATTCTCTAAAGAGATAAAAGGTAATAACCTGGTCCTTGTTGACCAGTTTTTGTCCCACATAGTTTGTTTTGCGTGCCCGGGTCAGAGGGACCTGGGTCAGACAACCCAAGATAAAAACCTCATCATGTTGAGGGGTTTCTATCGTGAAGCATTGGTCATTGTGATTACTAGAAAGAGCCCTCGAGCAGAACCCATGTGCCCTTGGGATGTGTCCATGGATGACCTCTTGGTAGGCCTCCCCCCAATAGGGCGATTGATGATTACGTTTTGAGGATAATCTCTTGAAATAGTTGAAGATGGTAGTTGAAATTGTCTTCATCTAAACCACGAGTTTTCATTGACCGGATGATAGGGATTTTTTTTGGAGGGCCTATCAGGTAGCCTCCATGATCGGGATAATACCATGTTAATGGTACTCTTGGAAAAATACATTGGAGACCCATCATTGAAGACACTGATTTGGTGATGATGTACTTCGGGTGGATGATGATCTAGCTTGAGCAGCAGTCGGTTCAATCACAAGTGCAAACATGTAATAATATCTTTGGAATGAAGGTATTTCCTGATAAAAGATCATGGATATAGAAAAAAATAAAAACCATGAACTCTATTAAAGTATCATTTTTAAGATTAACACATGCGTGATTGATTACCTTGTCTAACCCGCTTGTATCAATTGATACGGTCCTGACAAATGGGTAACACTATAATCTTGGTTACAAATTCACATTGGGTTCACCATTTTTTTTGTTTCCCCCAGTACGTGTGTTCAGCATAGGAACCACTACTTCCAGATGGGTTCCATTAGATTTATTTATGGACCCCGAAGAACCCAACAATTTTGTATAAAAAAGGACCTACTTTATAAAGGTGGGAGTCTGTTGGATTTTTTGACCCAACAATTTTGTATAAAAAAGGACCTACCCTATAATGGAAATTTTATTATGTATCATCAAATAATTTATATCACATTTCTATTATGAAAAACAATAAAATATTAAATTTTTAAAAAAATGATGTATGTCGTACGTCATACTTAACTAATAGTTTTATAATTCTCGAATCATTACCATTATTAAATTAAAATAACATGAATGCCTTAAAAACCTAGTTGCTGAAAGATTATTATTATTTTTGAAAAAAAATATATTTTTCAAGGATATAGAAAGTCTGGTTTTTAGAATGTTTGGAGATGAAACCTATAGTTGTAATAAAAACAATTACTCGTTTTGTTTCAGAAAATTACACATTTAGAAATAAATATAATCCAAAATGAATTTATAATTATTTTAGATAGAGGGTATGAACTATACCAACGAGAATCTAGATGTAAATTAATATATATTATTATATTCCATCAAGTGTTATAAGGAATAAAAAAGTGAATTATCGAATACGAATTGTTAGAGAATATTATTTTATTCATTATTATATGTCAAATAATATTTTTACCATGAATTTATTTATAATGATAATATAGTGTGGATTTCATATGAAAACATTCTAATATTTATACACATTAGAGCCATGATTATTGTAATTAAATGATTGATATTGTTTCTTAGATGAATAAATTTATTATTAAAATATAGATTCGATTAATTCCTTTCTTCAAATATCCTAAAACATATAAGAGCTACGATGTATGTAAAGGGAAGAAAAAGGATGAGTTTTATAGGGCATGAAAGAACTTCCATTTCATATTAGAGACATGACTCAAAAATAGTAGTGTGCAACCATAACCATCTTAAAAAAATAATGAAAAATAGATATCAAATAGAAATATAATGAAATAAATCAACAATTCCGTAAATCATATTTCATTGAAGTAATGATTTTGTTATTTCTATTTCAATTAAGTTACATGAATCATTAAATTAACAAATTTCATATCATGTATTTATCTAATATTTTATTTTTGGAATTTCACATAAATACAAATCATTGATAAGTAATTTTCAATAAGAATAACCATATTTCTATAATATGGTGAAATTATCTATTTTAGTTAGTGGGATATAATTTGAGTTGGGTTAATTTAATGATTTATTAGAAGAAATAGTTGAAATAGGATCAAGGTCAACAAAAAAAATTGGATGAAAATGATCTAGAAAAATATACTACGATAGAGGTTTTAATCCATTATGTATTTTTTATATTCACCATGATAGCTGAAATGTTATATGATGATAATATTTGTTTCTATAAAGAAATAATATAAAGAAGTATTCTATGTTTGAAAATTTCATCTAATTATAGAAAATTAATACCATATAACAAAATCAACTATGGGTTCTGGTAGATTTAATAATTGATATAATTCTATTTTTGGGTATCCTAGAAAAACATTACATGGGTGGTACAATCATAGTAGTGATAAGAAGTTATTGGTTATAAAAAATCGTTATTCCTGAATAAACATGTATTCCTTCTCATATAAAAAATCTAAATGATCAATATATTCCAAATTAAATATCATGACCACCAATCATGAATGTTTTCTTTATGAAATAACTAGAAAGGATTGATGAACTAAATAAATAAAATATTAAATTCATGTTATAAAGGTATACTTAAAGATTAATGCATTCTTTAGGATTATATAATATTTTTTTGAAGGAAATTTATTTTGGTGTCTATAAGAGATTAATGAGTGCACCACAATTTACAAGTAAATCATTTTTTGATCATATAGAAAATATTTATTATTAATACTATCAGTTAATATTGGTTTGAAAGAAACTCCCCAAAGAATGACTAAAATTTGAATCCCAAATTTGAGGGAAAATATTCTCCACAAAAGATCTATGGGTTTTTTGGACCATTTCAATGTACAAAAACTGACAATATATTGTATCAATTCATGAGATAATTATTTCCCAATTTCACATTTTATTAATATATTCAGTATTAATTGTTTTAAACATTGGATATGATAAAAATGGTGAGTATTATTACGTAAAAATCTACAATGGATCTATCACATATATCATGTTATATTATAGATATTTCGCACACATACAGTACAAAAATCTAAGATTAGTTACATCCTAAATTACACCATGGGATGTAGTTTCAACTATACAATTGTACAAGATAAATTAAAATGGATATGAACATGTAAATAAATAGGAAGGGAAATAAGTTATAAAGGTATATGAACTAGTGTTCTTTAGATAAATATGATATAATTTTTTAGTAAGGATAATATAAATTGAAATATTACCTTATTTAATGCAGTTTTATCCATATATATAAATACCAATTTGTATTCCACTTATGATGAAGATAAATAAGAATATAATATGTTATATTTTTTATATTTTCCAGGTTTTTATGAATGGTCTTCACCATGATATCAATATTTTCATATAAGGATTCATGTTATGCTCATGAATGTAATCACATGTGAAGTATTATTAAAGGAGGTGAAGTTATAGATAATAGAGTTTACATATAAGAACATGTGGTAGACCCAATGACTAAATCCATAACTCTGTAGAAGCATTATCTTATAATGTGTGAGTATGCTAGTTTATCATTGAAAATTTTGAAATAGTGAAAGTGGGATTATTGTGAATGTGGTTTTCATAATCCAAAACATTAAAATATGTTCTGGCTACTGAATCGTGTATATTTCATGTTACGCATGAGAAATACATAACACAATAATGTTAACAATCATGCACCCTCTGTTTAAATGGTAATGTCCTTACATTAATTTTTCTACCAACATGATATTGTAGTTCCCATATATAAATATAATGACACTATAGTATAAAATTAATCATAAATTTTCCTTCTCTAATATGATTCATTGCACTGACAAGATTTATATGATTTCGAAAAATCAGATGATAGGAGATCATTTATAGTAAGACATATTCAAATGATGTTTTATATTGTTTATATCAAGTAGATGAGATCATGAGGAATGACCCCCCAATAGGAACAACACATGTTTTAATTGTCATTAGTTGTTCTTATTTATGAGAATGTGTATTGGTATCTATACTTGAGATCACTAACAATTTATAACTCTTTAGCATGTACATAGATTCAAGATGAAAACAATAAAATTTATGTTTTGGTGAGGTAGATTTTGATGGGTATGTCATTAATGGTATAGAATTCATTGAATGTTCAAGATAATTTTCGGTATCTTTCTAGATGATGATATTTCTTAGGCTCACATGAACATCATGGTAGTATCTCTATTGAATCCATGTCAATGTTAATCAAATTTATGACCAACTAGTAAGGTCACAAATAAATAAATCATGAATGGACGACAACACAAAGTGTTTATCATTTTTTTGGGATATCACAATACAAAGAGGATAAATTACACAGTTCATGTATATTGGTGGTTTTCATCACTATGACTAAAACATATATCCTTATGGACCTTGATGGCTTATTATAAACTTATCATAGTGTGTGGGTATAACTCGCTACAATTGTGATATGGGGCCTATATTGTTGTACATTGAACGTATAAAAAATTATACCCTAACCTACGTGAATTATATTTTAGCATGATGGGACCCCCGATATGGTTTGAGTTATGTATGTGTTTTACATAATTCTAGGAAATAAGTAAAATAAATATTAATTGAGTGAATAATATTATTGTTGTAATTTATTATCTTACTATATTCATAATTAATTATTAGAATACAAAATAAATTCATTTCAATGGAATTTTATTATTCACATTTAATTATGAAAATAATTGGAGAATCAATTATATTTAATGACATTAACTTTAATATGTATCATATATATTTGATGTCACATGAATGTGATAAAATATATATTATATTGATGTCATAGTTACTAAGTCATTTAGTTTCACTAATGGATTATTTTGAATGTTTATTTTTATTAGGGTCCTATGTTTCATTTTCAGGTCATTAAACATATATATATAAGACTCAAGAAACACTAATTATATGTATTATTAATATAATAGAATATGAGACAATTTTGAATAACTCTCCCAAATTTAGTAGTGTGGAGAAAGAGGTCTGAGCACCCCAATCCAAGTATTTTCTCTCAGATCAAAGAAATGATGATTAAGTGATGATAAGGACATAAAATGTGGCATTGATACTCCATGATAGTGCCCAAAATCTGAGTTAAAATTTACCAATATGATCATAAAACTCATATGTATGATCTATATAGATCTGATGTTTGTTACTTCGAACAACGATCCTCGATGACGACTGAAATATGTTTTCAATCGAAATAAAACGTGATACGATTTGAATTTTTATACATTTTTATCATTTATTTTTTTATAATTTAGACATTATTGATGGATAAATAAAAGACTACATATAAAAAAATTTATATTTTAAATTAAATCAGCTAATGAAAGTTTTATTTAAGGACTTTTCATGCTTCCAACAGTCCTTAGGATACTATAGTTATAACACGAAGACATAGCGAGCAACATTATTTATGTATTTATGTTCCTCGTGCATAAAAAACATATGAATAAGCATATTAGGGATACATGGTAAGTCACTAGTATATCTATAATCACACTATACTGAAGAAACTTGATATCTTTGAAGGACTTGTATTTTTTTTAGTTCAGACCAATGGTTGTGTATTAGATAATGATTAAGAAGTAAGTTGGGGTTTCAAATACTAGGATTGGGTTGATGCATGAGGTTGTAAGAGAGACCAATTTTTTTTTTTTCTATTTTGCCATATTTTTGGTCATCCTATGGGGTGGTTAGTTTATTTTTTCTATGAATAACATCATTTGATATAACATTTGTTCAGTTATTCTACTGCATACATAGATTATTTCTATTATGGATTCCTATTGTTTCATTTATATTATTACAATTTATAATTGTATATGTGGAATAGTCTCCCCAATATTATTATTTTCCCTAACTCTTATTTTGAAGCCTCTAGTGTATAGGGAGGCACCTGTGAGGTCATGTTGCACACAAGAAGGAACTAATGATTTATTCAAGGTGACAAAATGTGGTATAAAAGAGCGGTTTTTATTATTTAGATATTAAAAAGGCATGTGGTTTTTAATTGTGTCATAAATTGTGATGGGAATTAGACTAGGGATTCATAATCACTTTTCTATAGATAAATCCTAATGGCCGAGGTTATAGAATTTTTATTATTAATTACATTGTAATGTTTATGGTTTTTATTTAATATGGATGCTTATATGATATGTTATTTATCCATTGGTTAGTTGCTCATTTGGTTGAATATAGTGTTCATGTATCATACTAGGAACATTGGAATCACATGATATGTAAGATCTTATGTGATATATTGTTGACATTATTCTGATTGTAATTCATGTGGATTGTGGTGAATGGTGATTTTACGTTATGGAATAATGTCCCATTGTCTATGAATTCAAGGAGATACATACTTGGTTAGTGGAGTAATTCTATGTACTATAAATGTAACTTATACAAGTTTAGTATGGTAATTAGATGCATGAAAAATGATATGAGGGAGATCATGATTACATCCAGGATGAGGTGAACTTGGGTGGGTTGTAGATCATAAAATAAGCAATATGATTTTTAATTTGGTTGGGGAGGTCATGGGTTCATTAAAAATCAATGTTTAAACTCATATGGTGGAACACTAGATACATGTCTTATGGATTTTGGGAGATAGTTCTATTTGGATGGATAGTGAGGATTCAAAGTAGTTGGACCAAGGTGGGGTATAGCATGGGGTAATTCATGTTGATTTTAAATTGAAACCCTTATGGTTATTAGTTCACGATGAATCATTAAGTCATGAATATGCCGATTTTAAAGGGGAATGATAAGGGTACTCCTGGTAGGAAGGGAATTACATGAATAAAAATATGGATTGTGGGTGAGGATCATGGGATTAGGGTCAATTATATGATTTTCAATAGTTTATGAGTTTGGGGATATGATTGGGTTGAGCAAGTGAATATAACCATTGGGTTTAGGTGAGACTGTATATGAAAATTGGAAATGGCCAATGAGAGGGTTCTCAATAGGTTACAAAACCATGGATGGAGGGGAATGATATTAGGTGAACATTTTTTGAATATTCCTGATGTGCAAGTGAAGTTGAACACTTGGAATGTGTAGATCTACTATTTGCTAAGAATAAAATACCATACCATGTATGATGTCTTAATGATTTTTTAGGTTTTGTATGAAACTGAGAAACAATATGCTGGTAGTTAAATATTAGTCTTAGTTTAGGGTCACACATTGAGAGGTTGACCAAATGAATTCATGGAACAGAATAGAACATAATGGCTTAGGGTTCCTCAATTACAATATAAAATTTCACTGTAGTTAGAGGAACAATTTGTGTTACATCATGTGTGATTGAGGGACTGATCAGGGATGAACCTTGAAGAATCAAAATATTTTTCATGGTTGGGAGAAAATAGATCAGCATGTGAACTATGTGTGAAGTTTTGGATCATATTGGGGTTAGAGGTCATAGATAAATGTAAGGGAATTACTTGGTGATGAAATCACCTTTAGTTGATTGGATGGTGTATTCATCATGCCATATTTATTATTCAAACATTAGAACAATGTTCTTAGTCATCTGGGAATTAGAGGTAAAAAATTCTTGATGTTGATGATTATTTATAGTTGGAGTTACACCTCCTTTCATTATGTGATTTTTATATTCATGTAATATTACATAGAGGATATGGAAATTCAAGGTAAAAGTAATATTATAATATCATAAAATTACCTTAAAAAGGATACAAAATTTCATAATAATAAAAATCATTGGGTGAGATTTTTGGCCTTTGAAATCCATTTCGGTAAGATAATGATATTAATAACTTTTTATTTAAAGTATAACTAAAAATATCAAAACCATGTATTATTTTTCTTAAACAATTTAAACGTGGGGTTATATAATTGATATATTTGACTATAAATATTCATTTTAAATCTAAAAATATATCCTACATTGTGGTATTTTATTTATAATTTTTAGAAATAAAATAAATAAAATTATTTATGAAATAATAATGATGCAGTGTTTAGCACATTAATGAATGATTTAATTATATTAAAATATAAAAAATTAAAACAATATACAAAACCTGTCCAATTTTTATTAGATGGTTTTATTTCAAAAAAGTGTCATCGTATCTTCAACTTTAATAAATATTGGACCTTTTGACCCTGAAAATCATTATATAATAAATAATATTTTCAAACATTCATAAAGAGCCCCTCCTCCCCATTATAAAAATATCTCACCTCTAACCCATTACTCACACCTCTCAAGAAACTTGTCCCATCCATCATATGCCCAAATAACCTCTCACAATCTCTCTCTTACACCTAGAATCTTTACCATAGGTATAAGGAACTTCAAGAAATCATTTTGGTTCAACCCAACGGGAGTAAACTGATTTAATGGTAATGTCTTCTCTAAAGTTCTTTTATTTTATTTTACTTCCCCCACACACTAATGTCTTTCTATTCCATAATTTTATGACAACAGTAGTATCCAATATACTAGGTTGTTTTTATGATAATTATTTGAAATATACTTACACACACCACTTCTTAATGGGTAATGAACATTAAGTTTTTATGGATGGTGAACTACTACCTCACAAAACAATGATTCTTGAATATTCTCCTACCACCTATTATGGTGGCCATTATGATTGAACTATTTTAATATGTTATATTTATTTTATTTAAATATTTTCTATAATAATTCATTTTTCATTTATAGGATACCTTTATGGTTTCCATAATGGGTAAACGTGATAATTTTATTTGAGAGTGTGCGGAATACCCTCCCATGAATGTGATATGACTCATTCATGCCATACATGGAACATATAAATGATGGATTTAATAAAATTATATATCATGTTATAATTGATTTATAGTATACCTATTTTTCATTAATTTTTCATTGCAGTAAATGTACGAAATTGAAATGAAAGTAGAATTCATAAGTATGTAGGTCTTACCATCTCCATGAATGGTGCATTTCATTTCCTATCTCCAAATGATATGTACTGTTATAAATAAATATATACTGAATATATATGGTATATATGATATTTAAATCATGAATATCATTCTAGAGATAATGAAATTTTGACCACATGGACAACTTTTAATTATAAGATGTTTATTTTTGACTCAAGTACCAAATAACGAAAAAATCACCATTATTAACTTAAATGATTTATAATGGTTATAACATGGTAATAAGTGATATACATGGAATAATAAACTTTAAAAATGTTCTCAATAAAGTAGAAATTAACTTTAGTTTATTATTCCGGAGATTAAAGAACGAACGAGTCAAATCGGGCATGAGGTAATATACTTCACCTCAATCTCCTTTCATTGAGGAATATTTAGTTTTATACATGACATTATTTTATATTGTGTATAAACACCCTTTACATTCCATTTCATTCAAAGGGAATCTTTTTCTATGAGGCGTTTTACTATATGACTAAAAAGAATTTTTGTTTTTAACTTAAGTGGTGACAACGACCTTTTCCTCCTCCATGAGTATTATTTGATCTTTGACATCCTTAACAAGACAAAATGTTTTTAAAAGGAAAATAAATACCATATACTTTGTTATGTATTTTTGTATCGAAAATGGTTTGGATATTAGACTTGTTATGTAAATATATTTAAATGATATATTGTGATTGAATTGTGGAAATTTTGTCTTTCCTATATATTTTTTTATGTGATATGAATTTTTTATGGTTCTTGGGAATTTTTACGTATACTAGTGGTTACATGATAAACCTAGGGAAAGTGATCCCAAGATAGCTCTCTAATGATTTGGGTAACATGAAAGAGTTAAATTTGAATGTTTCTCCTAAATGATTTAGGAAATATACTATGTTGGGTATTCCAAAAGTAACTCCCTACGTGGCTATGAAATAAACAACGTATGTATGTTATGGATGACACATGTTTCATTTATGATTTCTGATTACTATGTGTTATTCATAGATATTATGATTTTATGAGGTATGTCAAAAATCTTATGTTTTTCTGGACTAATGTTTTCTTTCTTTATTTTTAAACACTTATTGATCTTTTTATGCTCATCCAATGTCATGAAATGTTTTTCATAGGACATAAAGATGATTAGGGTCAAGGATGGGTTCAAGGATTAGTCATGCTATCTAAAACTAGGAACTAGACATGACTCTCTTTTTCAAAAGATTTTATTTTATTAAAAAATGGAAACTGAGTAGAATTGTCTACTTAGTAATTTTTGAGATGTAATGTAATAGTTTTGGCATAATTCCTTAAAACCTTAAACCTGAAAAGATCCTTAATGTGAATTATCCTTTTAATTCATGATTATGTAATGTTTTAAGGTCAGGTCTTTATATTTGTTATCAGAGGTCGGTTTAGACAACATTAAGAGTTAGAATAATTTTAAATTAATGTCTATATATAAATTTATGTTACGGTTGAAATGAGATAGCATTTACAGAATACCATATTTCTTCGCCAAAGATATTTATGTGTTTGGAATGGTTTTCTTAAGTGGAAACATGGAAGCTATGAAGGTAGGAAATCATGAAGAATACAACCTTCCAAATCAGTAACATGAGATGGTCAGGAGTGGAACAGAACAATTTGATGCAGTGATGACACAGTTGACTCAAGATATAAATGGTGGTGGTATCCATGCATGTGATCATAGAGATCAACCACAGAGGAACATCATAGTAGTGGATCATTTCATAAGGCAACATCCACCATCATTCAGATAATAATCTGAACCTGTGGTAGTTGAAGGGTGGATTAATGAACTAGAAATGACTTTTGAGGTCATGGGGTGTTCAAAACATAAAAAGGATAGTCTTAATATTTACCCTTTTGAAGGTGTAGATGGTCAGAGGTGGTCGATGGTGAAAAATATCTAGGATAGAAATGAGATTGATGCTCTTGATTGGGAGGAATTCAATGGTATGTTCCTTGAGAAATATTTTCCAATGTTGGATTGTATTACGTTGGAAAAACATTTTATGGAATTGAGGAAGGAGGATGACTCAGTGGCATCCTATGAAGCAATATTCAATCGACTGGTATGGTATGCTCCAAATTTATACGAGATCTTGATAGTAAAATCAACATTTTTTACTCATGATTAATGCCAAATTATCAACGTAATTTAGCCTCTTGTGAGTTAAAAATTTATGAAAAACATGTTCAATGTGTGGAAAAGGTGAAAATGGAGTTTACTAATGATGAGGTGTTCTTTGAAAAACAACAGAATAAGAGGTCAAGGTGGCAGACAAAAGGGAAGAACTCCTCAAAAATGTCTGATGGTAAGAATATTAGGTTTACAGCTTTGTGAAAATTGTGGTAAAAATCATGTTGGGGAATGTATTTTGATTTCTAGTAAGTGCTACCGATGTGGTAAAATGGGACATATGGATCGTAATTTAGCTGGAAAAGATCAAGGTAATGGTAAGAAAAAATATGATTTATAGTCAGTAATTTTTTTTAAGTGCAATGAAATGCGTCATTATGAAAATAAGTGTCCAATAAAGAACTCAACTGAGTTAAAGCATCCAGAATACAAGAAAAAATGGTGGTGCAGTCCTTTCCAACTACTTTAGTTGATGTTGGTTCATCGAATGAATTATTATCAGGTACACTATTTTGTTTGTTCAGATTTTGCCAATGTTTTGTTTGGTTTAGTGTCTACACATTCATTCATTTCTGAGAAGTTTTCAAGTAAATTGGGAATTCCATCTCAAGATATAATTCTTGAACATACGGTAAAAACACCAAGATGAATTATTGAGACAAAAAATATTTATAAGATCCTTCATGTCCTTGTGTGTGAAAAGAATCTACATGAAAACCTTATTATTTTTCCTCTAGTAGATTTTGACATTATTTTGGTTAAGGATTGGATTTCGGTTTATCATGCTATGATTGATAGCAGAGCTAAAGATTTTTTTATTCAGAAATATTTTCTATTTGTATAAAATAATGAACCTTTAATTTTGATAACATATAATAAAGATAAGAAACTAGTAAAATATAGAAATGAATTTTACCTTGCACATATTGTTCAAAACAAAGGAACTGTTCAGATTAATGATGTGCCAGTGGTAAATGAGTACCTTGATGTTTTTTCTCATGAGTTGTCTAGAATTATACTTGATCCGAATGTTGAATTTGTTGTTAACATAGTTCCAGATGCTAAGCAAATTTCAAAACCCCTTGTCGAATGGCTCAAATTGAAGTTTTAGAGTTAAAAACGAAATTGCAGGAGTTATTAGATAAAGGATTCATTCAAACTAGCACATCAACATGGGGTGATCCCATCTTGTTTGTTAATAATAAATATTGTTCAATGAGACATTTCATTGATTATATATCATTGAATAACATCACTATTAAGAACAAGTATCATTTGCCTCATATCGATGATTTTTTTGATCACCTCTAGGGAGGTTTTTATTTTTTGAAGACGTACTTGATGTCGGGGTACCACCTGCTGAAAGTAAAATAAAGAGACATTCCAAAGACTTCCATTCATACTAGATATATCCATTTTGAATTTCTAGTTATGCCTTTTCGGTTTACCATTGCACCTTCTATATTCATGGATCTAATGAATAGAATTTTCCATATGTTTTTGGATAATTATGTGGTATTATTTGTTGATGATATTATGGTTTAATCAAAAAGTAAATAGTAACATAAAAGTAATTTAAGGGTTGTCTTGGAAACCTTAAAAAAAGAAACTATATAGAAAATTCAGAAAGTGTGAGTTTTGGTTACAAAAAATTTCATTCCATGGTCACATAGTTTAAAAAATGGCGTAACTGTTGATCTTGCTAAAACAAAAGCAGTTTAGGAATTGCCAAGACCCCCAAATATAACAAAGATCTATAGTTTTCTTATATTAGAAGGTTATTATTGAAAGCGTTTTGAAAATTTTTCACATTTATCTAATCCAATGGAGAAGTAATCTTGAAAAAGGGTTATGTTGATCAGGAAAATAGAATGTGATGATTGCTTTTACGAATTTAAATGAATATTGGGGAATGATTCAATTATGGCATTGCCTTCCAGAAATGGTGAGTTTGTTATATAAAATGAAGCATTGTTGAATGGACTTGGATATGTCCTTATGGAGAATGATCAGGTAATTTCTTATGCTTCACTTCAATTGAAACTTCACGAGTTAAATTAAGATACACAAGATTTGGAACTGGCTGCTATTGTTTTTTGCTATAAAAATTTTGAGAAATCATTTTTATTGAGTAAAATGTGAAATATATACTAAAAAAAGATTAAATTATATATTCACTCAGATATAATTATAAACGAGACAGAGGGGATGGATGGAATTAATCAAGTATTATGATTGTACTATTCATTACCATCCAGGAAAGGAAAATAATGTGGATGCTGCATTGAGTAAAAAAATTAATGATACATTAACATTGTTATGTTTGGAATAAGAAAATTTGATTAAATACTTGATGATAAGTTGCATAGATATTTTTGTTGCTAGAAATTACTCTGTTTTGTTTCAGGTTTTAGTGAAATCATCTCTATCAGAACAAATTAAGAAAGCGTTGAAGGAACACAGTGAGTTGTAGGAGAAGGTAGAGTTGGTCCCGAAGGGTAAATTTCCCGATTTAAACATTAATAATGATTATATTGTGATATTATGAAAGATATTTTGTGTTCCTTGAGATTCACAGTTGAAGACTATGTTTTTACTTGAAGATCATATTTCTCCGTTTTCAGTTCATCATGGCAGTACTAATTTGTACAAAGATCTTCGAATGTATTAATAGTGGGATTGAACAAAAAGAGATATTGTTGACTTAACCATTATGTGTTTGACTTGTAAACAGGTTAAAGCAGAGAGATAGTTACCAAAAGGGATTCTTCCGTCATTACCAGTGCTAGAGTGTAAATGGAAAAATATTTCCATGAACTTCATTGTGGGATTAAAAAATACATCTTTAAGTAATAATGTAATCTGGGTTATTGTTGATCGATTGACTAAATGTGTTCATTTCCTTCTTATTCGAGATACTTTGACTCTACATCAACATTCTCGGTTGTATGACAAAGACATAATAAATTTGCAGGGTGTTCCCCTTTATATTGTATCTTATCGTTATCCTAGGTTTACTTATATCTTTTAGAAAGGTTTTAAGAAGTCATTGAGTACATAATTAAATTTTAGTACAGGCTTTCATGCTCAATCAGATGGGCAGTAAGAAAGGACAATCCAGACCATGGTGGATATGTTATGTGTTTGCTAAATAGATTACCATGTATGTTGGGACCAACATCTTTCTTTGGTTGAATTTTCATATAATAACGGTTTTCATTCCAGTATAAAAATGGATCCATTTGAGGCACTATATGGGAAACAGTCTCGAACTTTAGTTTTTTGGGATAGTGTAGCTGAAAAGAAGTTTATGGGACCATAATTGGTAGAAGAGATGGCAGAAAAGGTTTAGTAGAATCAAAATCACATGAGAACTACTCAGAGTGGGCAGAAAAGTTTTGCAGATAACCTGTGGTAGGATCTTTCTTTCGAGGTTGGTGATCATGTCTTTCTGAAAGATTCCCCATGAAAAACTGTGATGCATTTTGGTAACAAGGGGAAGTTGAGTCCAAATTTCATCAAACCATATATAGTCGTAGATAAATTTGGATCAGTTGCATACAAAGTGGATTTACCTCTATGTTTATCCCAAATACACAATATATTTCATGTTTCAATGTTGAGAATGTATATACCAAATATGTCTCATGTTTCGTTCCCAGAGGTTGTTCAGTTGGAAGAGGATCACTTTTATGAGGAACAACCAGTCCAGATTCTTGACCGAAGAGAGTAAGTGTTGTGGAATAAGGCATTTCATTAGGTAATGGTTTTGTGGAAATACCATATGGTGGAAGAGGAAACATGGGAATATAGAAATTATACAAGGGATAAATACCCACATTTATTTTATAAGTGAATAAAATTGCGAGGACGCAATTTCCAAAAGGGGGAAAGATTTAACATCCTAGGGAAATAAAGAATAACAAACTTTCAAATTTGTGAATTAAATATTAATTTTACAATAATGGGGATGCTAGGTGTGACAACATACCAGACATGCAACAATGGGTTTCTTTGAAGTCTAATGTTTCATAAAATGTTGAGTCATGTTCAATAATAATAAAATAATATTATTTTCATTGGTAGTTAATGCCTAGCCATTATATTAGTGGGAATAAACAGGACTAACTAAAATATGATTATACGTGTATGTTAAATTTTTTTACATTTATCCAATAAAATTTAGATGCTTAAAATGTGAATGAGTCTTATTTTAAGCATAAATACTCTAATATAATTTAAAAGGCCGATTTACAGCATTTTGATGGAAATTCCTATCAAAATATTTTTTAGAACTTTTATATGTTCTATTTGAAAAAATAAAATTCTTATTTAGAATTGGGACATCAATATTTACTTTGGATTGATTTTTGGTATTTTTTTGATACAAATCATTTTTTAATGAGTAGTGGAAAATACTGTATTTTAAATCCAAACTGCCTTTTAATCTAATTTATTTATATATTTAGATTATATATATTATTGGTTTTATAGTGTTATTAGATTATATTTTTATAAATTCATCCAATTTTGGTCATTGGAAGTAATTTCACTTTGAAATTTGACAAATACAAGAGGCAATCTTCTGATAGTTATTATTTCTTAAATAACATGCCTTTTGTTTTGAGAGCGAGAAATAATTTTAAATTAATTAATAAAACTTCTATGTTTTAAATTTGGTTGAATATAAATTATTTTTGAATTCTGAATGTCATATATAGCTTGGGTTGATTTTTTGGTATTTTTCTGAAAACCTTCAATTTTTGATTAATAGTGAAAACACTAAGTAGTAGTAAAAAAACCGACATTTTCATATAAATAAAATTTCACCTCAACTCTGAATTGAATATATAAAATCCTAGGTAAATTTTTGTTATTAGTAAGTAAAATTTGGTTAAATAAAATGATAAAAATTTGTGGTGAACAGTAACTTTTGACTTTTATTTACCACGGTTAAAGGTAAATAAGGCAATTCCTGATAAAAATAATATTATAATAATATAAAATTACTTAAACATTTTTCTGAACCTTATTAGATGAGTTATGAAGGACCAATAAAATCTTTGGGTGTGATTTTTGGCCTTTAAAATCTATTTGGGTAGGATAATGATATAAATAACTTTTTATTTAAAGTAAAAATAAAAATATCATAATAATGTATTGTTTTCTTAAAACAATTTTTATGTGGGGTTATATAATTGATATATTAGACTATAAATATTCATTTTAAATTTAAAAAAAATTACTACATCATGGTATTTTATTTAATTTTTTTAGACATAAAATACATTAAATTATTTTGGACACATTATTTATGTCGTGTTCACCTCATTAATGAATGATTTAAATAAATAAGGTAATTAAAAATAAATACAATATAAAAAATTGTCCAATTCTTATTCGATGGGTTTTCATAAAAAAGGCCATATTATCTTATACTTTAATATGTTTTGTGATTTTTGAAACAAAAAAATCATTATATAATAAATTAATAATTTCAAACATTCCTAAAGAGCCCCTCCCCCTTTATAAAAATCCCTCAACTCTAACCCATTTCTAACTCCTCTCAAGCTCTTTGGCTCTTCGAAACTATGCCCAAATAATCTCTCAATATAACTATCTTCGACCTAGAATACTTACCTAAGACAGAAGTCACTTTACAAAAATTAATTTGGTTGAAACCAAAGGGAGTTACCCAGTTCAATGGAATGGTCTCGTCTTAAACATTTTTTTCTTCTCAAGACCCCTAAAATATTTTTATCACTTTATTTTTTAACAAAACTAGTATCCTCAATATAAGTTGTTTTTTATGATAATTATTCGAACTACACTTACACTCACCTCCATCTAGTGGGTAAAAAACATGTTGTTTCTATGGACGACGAACCACTACCTCACGAAACGATGATTGTTCAATATTCTTATACAACATCTTATGGTAGCCATTATGATGGCACAATATTTATATGTGATAGATATTATATTTATATTGTCTCTATATGTATGTATTTTTCATTTATATGATATTTTAATTGTTTTGATAATGGGTAAACACGATAATTACATTGGAGGAAGTGCGGACTATCATCCCCTCAAAGTTATATAACTCTTTCATTCCATACAAGGAACGTGTAAAGGATGGGGTTAATGAAATTATATTTGATATTATATTATAATTATAATATATTGATTTATAATTATGTTTTCATTCCATTGAAAATATGAAATAGAAATCAAATAAGTATTTAAGCGTACGTACGACTTACCGTCTCCATGAACAGTGCATTTCATTTATTTTTCAAAATGTTATTTATTGTTATAAATATATATATAATAGATAAATATGATAAATATGATATCTAAATCATGAATATAATTATGGAGATAATGTAATTTTGACCACATGGGCAACTTTTAATTATAAGAAGTACATTTTTTGACTCAAGTACCAAATATCGACAAAACCACAATTATTAACAAAAATGATTTCATAATAATTATAACATGGTCATAAGTGATATAAAAAGAATAATAAACCTGAAAAATATTTTTAAGAAAATATAAATTAACTTTATTTTATGATAAACGAGATTGATGAACAAACGAGTCAAGTCATACATGAGGTTTTGGACTTCATCTCAATATTCTTTCATTAAGTAATATATTGTTTTATATAAGACATTATTTTATAAACTGTATAATCTCCATTGAATTTTCATTTCAATAAAAGGCAACCTTCTTCTATGAGGAGTTTTACTAATTAAAAAAAAGAATGATTATTTTTAACTTACATCTTGGAAATGACCTTCTCGACCAGCGTGAGTATTATTTAATCATTGGATTTCTTAACAAGCAAAAATGTTTTTAAAAGGAAAATAAATACCATATACACTTTTATGTATTTTGGTATTGAAAATGGCTTTGAGAATTGATTTTTTATATCAATAAATTTAAATGATATATTTTGATTGACATGTGGAAATGTTCTCTTTCCTTTATATTTGTTTTATATGTTAAGAATATGTTATTGTTCTTGGGAATTAGTACGTATAAGGGTGGTTCCATGATAAACCTATGGAGGGTGAGTCCGAGAAAGACCTATAATGCATTGGGTAACGTGACGGAGGTAAACATTAATGTTTCTTCTAAGAGATTTTTGGAATATACTTTGATGGGTATTAAACATGTAACTCCCTATGTGGTTGTGAAAGATATAATGTAAGTATGTTATAGATGCCTCATGTTACCTTTAAGATTTATGATTTATATGTGTTATTCATAAATCTTATGATTTCATAAATCATGTTATAAAGCTTATCATTTGATGGAAAAATGTTTTATTTATTTATTTTATAACCCTTATTGAGCTATTTATTAACATTGCATGTTTGGAAATAATTTTCATAGGACTTAAATATGAATAGGGTCTAGGATGAGATCAAGGAAAAGTCATGCACTAAAAAACATAGAACAATGCATTACACATTATTTCATGATATTTTATTTTATTTACAAATGGAAACTGTGTAAAAGTGTCTAATTTTTAATTTTTGAGATTCAATGTAACATTTATGGACATATTCTCTAAAACTCTAAACCTGAAAAGATCCTCAATGTGAATTATCCATTTAATTCAAGATTATATAATGTTTTATGGCTGGGTCTTTATAGGGAATTTTTATGGTCACTATTTTGATATCAAAATTGTATGAAACATGTCTAAATAAACTCATTTAATTTTAACCCTCTAGATGTTAATGATAATTTCAAGTAATATAACATTTCTACACTCATTGGTCCTTAAAAAACATGAAAAACTACTTGTATAAAAATCGAATTTATTTCACTCTTTAGTCAGAAATCTATTTTATTTGGTAAACCATGTTTTTAGAAATCATTTTCAAAATTGTTTTATTATTGTCTTCTAATTTTTTTTAATATTTTTTACCCATGTGTGGGTTTTTACAAAAATATTTCAAATTAATCTTCCTGTTATTTTCGAAATAATTTCCATTTTCCTTTTATGTAAAATTTGAATAGAATATTTATTTTATCATGTACAGAATGGATGAAACATACCATCCTCATATACCTTTTTTCCGTAAATATTCCTCTATAGTTTCACCTGGTTTCATTATAATAAAAAAATGTTTTTAAAATGAATTTTTTCAAATAAAAAAATATATTATCCTCAATATTCTTGAAAATTATCGATAAAAATCATTTTCCATTGATGATTAAATCTTTTGGAGTAACCTATACATTAAAAGACATTTAATTTAAGGATACCATTCATATTTCTCTTCCATGTGGTTTATTTTTATGATGGCATAATTTTTATGAAACCCATTTTTCCTCCACATGTTATACCATGATATTCTTTTTATTAACCACACATATTATTTCTTAGGTTCTAGTATGATGATTACAAAAATTATTCCTTTCCATGGGTTATGATACATCAAATTGTCTATGAATACCATTTAATATAATGGTAAATGATATAATGAATGTTTTATGATATTTTAGAGTAAAATATTATGTTTTTTATTATGTGACAGGTGTTAAATATGTCTCCCTCAATTATGTTAGGTAATGACAAATTTTATTCAAACTCATTGGGTACACAGGTGGTTAGAAAAATCCCAAAATGTAGAGTACAAAGATTAATAACCAAAGGATAAAAATTAGGGTACATGCATGGTAAGCCCAATACTAAAAATTGGTATATGATTGGTTATCAAAATCTCAAAATAGTTACACTTGTGGTTTACCCATGTCAAACAAGTTATAAACATCTTGCTGGGTAGCCTTAATATAAGATTTTTGTTACTTATGTGCATGCCAAAGATATATGTCTTATTCTGATGTTATTCCCTCATTAATCAAGTTATTTTATTTCCTCATGAATAATATCTTATTTAATTACATTTTTTATTCAATGATTCATCATTATGTTATCTTATATACTTTTTATTTTTTTTTCAAATTTTATGCCCATGTTATGAAAACATAATGATAATGTTATGCTTATGTATCTCAATTGTATACCATTGTTGAGCATATAATATCATCCTTTATTATGTTTCATTTCCCTTATTTATGAGGTTGTTTATTATATATGATTTTTTGATGATTTTTTCAAGATATCATTATCCTAGTGGGATATGATGTTTCTCAACTATGAAAGAGTTGTCTATGTTTCCATGCTTCTAATGTTATGATACAATTATGGTCTTTAGACATGTGTTTCTATATTTTTATGAATATTTATTAAAAATAATGTAATTTTTATATATGAAAATAAGGGTTCTCTATAGATGGTATCATATGACAGTTTATGTTAAACACTGTAAATAATGATGGAAAACCCATAGAAAGATCCCTAAGGCCATGTTTGAGGATAATTTTACGTTTCGGTGAAAGTATAAGAAAATGTCTGTGATTTTTGGTAAAGTATATATCCATTATTTCTATGAAATTACATCTCTATATTGATACTCCATGTGAATGTGGCTCCTCAAAAAAGGTACCTTGGCATAATTAGAAAAAAAGGCCTCAAGGAGCTGGACATGATTGTGTCCTTATGCATGACAAAGATACATTCTTCACATTTGAGTTAAATCTCTTAGGAGATATAATTCAGAAACTCCCAAAATACTTACCAACCATCAGGAAATATTTAAATAAATTATTACTATAAATGGAATAGGATAAAACTATGGTTTCATATATTGAATAATGTGTAATTATTTAGACATTCTATAGGTTATTTTCAGGTTTACTTCATTCCCCATTATTATTTTTGTTTCTTACACTATGTATTTTAGTTTTAGTAAAATGATGTAACCAAAAGAAACTACGTTAATAATGAATTATATATCCAACAAATTTATGTTACAATGGATAATCCATATTTTATAAAATATTTAATGAAAAATCTCATTCTTAGGCTCATATGAATATTCTACAGATGTGAATCATGATGGACTTCAAAACAAACAAGGGTGGGAACGACATTCTATTTTGTCCTTCATGAGGCAATTTCCACATTTTTCAGTGGGTCTTATGATCTAATTTTTAATCGAAAATGGATTAGTACCTCTACAATTTTTTTATGTACTCATGTTTGTGGAAGAATAAAAATCTATTTTGGATGTCAGTTGTTATAAAGGTGAATATGATCAATTTTAAACTCTTATCTAGAATACACAACATAAGATTATATTTATGGCCTAGATTGGGATGAGTTCACGATCATATATTCAATAAGTACTTTCTTATAATATCTATATGAAAATAAAGAAGGAGTAACTTGAGCTAAAGAAAAATTATGGTGAATATGTTGGTTACTATAATGTAAATTTTACAAGGCATGCAAGGTATGCTTGAAGTATTATCATCAAACCTAAAATTTATTTTGGGGATTTAATGAATGGATTTGTTCCATGTCCCAGAAGGGAATTAACCAAAAGACACTTAAATAGTTATGAATATATTTTTCAATGTGTTAGGAAGTTATAAATGGAGGTAAGATTTATGTATAAATTTCATTGTTTTGATAAGAATAGAAAATATTAATTCAACGGAAAATCTGGAATGAATAGACAGATGAAGATAATATTTCTATAATGATCAATGTTTTGGAAGATGCATATTGTAAATTTAATAAGGATAATAGTAAATTTTTTATGTGTGGTAGGTAAGTTCATTTGGTAATCAATTACAAAAGTTATCGGGAGAAGATAGCTAACAAAAAGACTAAATATAATGATACACCAAATGCACCACCAACACTCTAGTGTTTCAAATTCAATGAGTTTAGGAATTATCAAAAAATGTCTTATATTTGAGGGATAATCATGGTGATCAATTATATCATCCTATTAATCTGAGGGAAAATTGGAATTCCCATGAAATTTCTATTTCTGACGTGGTGTGTGTTAATTCCATGGGTAAAGGTATCCTTACCATGCTCCCTAGAATAATTACTGACATAGTTGACTCTAAATCTATTAATTATTTAATATCTAATGAATTTTATAAGGGAATCGATATTCTTCCCAAATGATTTTACATACAATTACTAGTGAAAACCACTAATGGTAATATGACACCATATTAGGTATATAATTCTCTTCTAGTCAATCTTATTGGGAATGTTCTTCTAGAAAATCTTGTAATTCATCATCTTGTTAAATTTTATGTTAAATTTAAGGTCCTATTAGGCATGGATTTATTTTCTCTACATAAATTCATGGTATTTTTAGTATGTTATGGTAAATTTGATATCACAAGACAATATATTCTCATCTATCAATGTTAATATATTTTTGAATGGCCTAATGAGACTAAATACTTTAAATGATTTATAATTCCCATTCAAAAGGGGTGTTTATCTCATATCATTTGGGAGAAACTTGAAATCAATCAAATTACTATTATATAGAAATTTTTTGATAGCTTTCCCTAATAGATTCCTACTATCCAACCAAAAAAGTTTTTTGGAGTTCCCAATAGAACTCATACCTAGCCTACAGAAATTTTAATTACTCACTATATAATGACCCTAATTAAGTTATAGGGATTGATGATGAAACTCCCAGAAAACCATGACAAGGGAATACTTTTGACAAGTGTGTCGCGTCAGGTTGAACCTAATATCATTGTAAAAAAAGATGAATCATCATTAATATACATTAATAAATATCAAATAGACAATATCATAATTAATAACAAGTACCATCTTCCCTATATTGATGATTTGTTTCATCCACAGAATAGAGCTCAATAATTTTTCATGACTAAACATCATTATGGATATCATACATGGTGGGGCAAGAATGTGGATAAAACCTGGAAAAATCTATACAAGGTTTGAAAGCTTTTAATATATAGCAATCCCATTGGTTTTTACCAATTCCCCCACTAAAATTTAGGATTTAATAAATATATTCATCAAATATTACATTGATATGCAGGTTGTATTCATTATAGATGATATTATTATCTACTAAAAGAGAATGTAAGATAATTAATATCACATAGGAAATGTGTTAAAGAACCCATGAAAAGAAACAATATACAATAAAATTAAAAAATAAGAATTTCTGGTGAAAAATGTTTCATTTTTTGCTTATATAATCACTCGATATGGTATAATAGTAAATATATAAAATATTGTGGCTATTGAATTGTGACCCTAGAAAATATTTGTGACTGAGATCTCTTGTGTTACTAGTCTATATGGATATTAGTTATGGTTTGTGGAGAATTCATCAAATAAATATAATCATTTGACAATGTTGTCATAGAATGGAGCTATGTTCCTCTAGACAAATGAATGTGGGAACCATTTCAAGGAAATGATGATAATATTTAATAATTCCCATGTTTGTAGATTACGGAATAGTATATAATGGTTTTTAGTCAATATTTATGCATCCAGGAAGTGATTGGTTTGTTTTACTATTAAAAATTGATATAAATTATGGAAAATGATAATTTATTATTCAGGAAAAAAATTACCCATGTTATGATTTGAATTTAGCTATGGTAATATTTTCATTATAAATATGAAAGAATAATCAGTATGATGAATTTTTTGATATAGATGCCAATTAATTTTTATAGTATATATTAACATAGATGTAGTTAAATAAGTGACATAGAACGTGGTTGTATTTGATTAATGATAATGGAGACTCAATACATTAACACCATGGGAATGAAAAAAAAGTGTCAAAGTCATTGAGTTGAAAGGATATTGCAAACTTATCAATGGTTGGGATTACAAATGTTTCAATATTTTTGTTTTTTAAATTGATGTATCTCAGAATACAAATGGAATGAAAGATGTAATATATCGATCAACTATTGTTTCCCCCATATATTGATCTGAAGACTAAAAAGTCATAGAATTATGATTTTAAGATACCAAAGAATTTCAAAAATGATCATGAGTTTAACCTTGATCGTGATAGAATGGTATGGTTCAAACCCCATGATTGATTTATAACCGTGTCAGATTTGAATGAATCGTTAGAGGAATATCAAATTAATTCATTCTATATTCATCAAGGAAAAATGAAAATGTTTAGAAATTTCAATGATTATTTTTTGTTCAATTTCCAGAAGAGGGATATCATTGTGTTTTTATCTTAGTTCATGTTATGTTAGAAGGTTAATTTTGAATGATAATTTTCCAAGGGGATGTAGCATCTATTACCCATTCCATAATTGAAATGGTAAAAATCACCAGGTATTTTTTTCCTTGTACTCCCCAAAACATTGAATGGGAAAACAAAATATGGGATGTATTTGATCACTTTACTATGTTAGTACAATTGATTTATATCAAAGAATAATTATCTATAGATTATATTTCCTTGATATACATTATAGAAGAGGTAATCTTTCATGGAATTCTAAATTCCATTAGGTGTTCTTGATATGTAATTGTTACCTCAACGTTCTGTGAAAGCCTTCAGAATGATCATTATATGGAGTTGAGTTTCAACACTATCTATAATCCTCAAATAGATGATCATCCTAAAAGAGAAATTCAAACCCATTAGGATTTGTGGAGATATTATTCATTCTATTTACATTGTTGTTTGGATCAAAACTATAATATACCTAATTTTTATAAAATTACTATGAAATCATATAAAATACAAAAAACATAAGATAATTACAAAATGAGTATCCAAAGGTTTATTGTATTAGGAAAATTAGGAAAATACATAACATCTAAACAATAAAACATAATCATTTATTTAATTACTTATTCTCTAGCTGCTTATTGAACCTTAAAATGTGTTTAGTTGAAGTAGTCACATGGGGATATACATGAAAAATAGAGATCTGAAATCACAGTAAGAGGAATGACAAAAACCTAAAATAGTATAACATGTGGCGAGAATAATCATAAAATTATTTTCATAATCATGGAAGGATGTATTATGAAAATGCAAGGAATGTGGTAGTGCATAAAAATAAAAAATCACATATTAGTAATAGAAAACACCACATAGTTTTGAAAAAAGAGGGAATCATGGTCATTCATATTTCAAATTATATCACGAGGATCCTCATATTATCCAATGCAATGAAGCACAATATAATTCCGAGCGCATCAGTCGCATCATAACATTAACATTATCATGCATGAATCATAGAAAATGCATCAATATTAAACATAAAATAACCCATTTAATGAAATTAACTCCATTTCATAAATAATACATTCATAAAGATTGATTTCCAAAATTAAATAGTGAATAATATACATGATATATGAATCATTAACCTTGCATGAATAAAAAACAACATCAAGAAGTAAATTATGTGTTTTTTGAATGGAGAGTTCTTTTATAAAACATTTTGATTGTCATAAAATCAAGTAAAAGACCATTATATCTTATAAAAGTTATGATAATAGTGAAGAAATCATATTTATGTAATATCCATAATGAAAATTGATCAAAAGGGGGAATCCCAAAGAAATAATGCTGGGTTAAAAATTTCCCATTACCTTGTGTCAGAATGCTTCATTCACATTAATATAATATATATTTACATTTAATTAATTAATTAAATATTATATAACCTCTATTAAGTGAATATGATGAATTAGTTTTTTATTAAGTTCATTTATGGGACTTTTTATTTGTTGAAGAGTTTAATTTCATCGTTTGGGAGCATTCGTTTTCATAGTTTTCATGATTGGTTCACTTGTATAAATGAATGGATGTTCGTGTCAAATGTCGATAAATATCCAAATTTTTATTATATGATTATTATGATAGTAAAATAGTTTAAATGATCTTATAATGAATTTTTTTATTTTATGAGGGAGAATCCTTAGATACAGGTCAATGATGATCATTTTATGTTAATTTGGGTGGGTTTTCAATCCCAACGAAACCATTTTATTTTATCATTTAGTATTATGTTAATAAGTTAACGGGTTATAACATAAACCTTAAAATATGTTTAAAACGTTATAATGTTTTTATTAACATCCTCTAATGCTTTAAATTAAAATTAATGTGCATTTCCCATGGTGTGGTAAATTGACATATCAAGGGCGATGATTCCATTTTTTGAACAAAAGAGGTAGGAGGAGGAGTATATTTATGGATCTTCCATTAACGTGGTATAATAATATTATGTAAAACATTCTAAATTTATGATTCCATTTTGATAATATATGGTGAGTATAAGAGAAAAAAAGAGTGTAAATTAAATGGAAATTAAGAGAATAAAAGAGCGAGGATTTACCTCATGAATTTATCCTCTTTGAGAACCTACTTGGGGAATGGTTCTGGTATTTTAATAAGTCCAAGAGAACCTAGATTTTTATGAGGAACAATTTAAGAGTATAGGGATTAATTTACTAAATTCTCAATGCTTTAGAAATGTGAGGAGGAGTGGGTTTGTGGGGCTGTATTTATAGTGGAGGAGAGGGACGACTTATCAATATTATATTCATTAATTTATTATTATCACTCAAGACAACGAATAGTATAAACATTATCTATAAATATATTAAAATAATGAATTATAGATCTATATTTGGGTATTTAAATCAGTCTTACATCAAAATTTACTAAAACATTCATGTATTTAGCATTGAAATTTTTTTAACAAGTTTTACTATTTATCAAATTCAAGTATTCTAGAAAAATACAAAACATTAACCCTAACCATTTATCAATGTGTAGAATTGGGAAATAAAATCAATTTAAAAAAATAAATTTACAAATATTATTAATTTTATTTATAATTAATATCATCATTTAACTGGGAAGTACAGATTTTAAAATTATAAATAATTTTTCAACACTTTGAAAAATTACATAAGGTATGGTAAAAATATTATAAATCTCAACAAATAAAAATATTAATGTATGGATCCATGTATTGAAAATATATATTTGATTAAATTATTAAATGAATAATAAAATTGATATTTAATATTTATGACTTTCAAAAAATGAAACACTTAATTATCAATTTTTAAAACATTTAATTACTTAGTCTATGATATAATTATACCTTTATTTCATTAATTAGATGCTTAAATATTATTTATTCTTTCATGGGTGGGTATTCTTTTCATTTTTACAATTTACTATTTATAAGGGTCATATTACTATTCATAAGGTGAAGTTACTATTTCATCGTTATATGTTCTTTAACTTCAATAAATACTTCTTATTTCCATAATTAATTATTTATAATGTTTTTATTATTGTCTAGAAGTGATTTTATGTGATTTAAACTACATGAAATTACTATAATAAGGGATAAATTCTTTGGATAAATGTTTGTGTTGTTACATTTTTCCCCCATTTTTAACTTTTCCCTTTAAATTTCATTTATAAGAAATTTGTGAGGGTATATATAATTCATTGATTCCTCTGATTCTCACATTGCTTCTTCATACTTATGGATCCTCCAAAAAAATTAAAAGTTGGGTTGTCGTGTTACGTAGAACCTTATCTCTCAAGTCGAGAGTATTTACTCACTTCTCCTAATAAGTGAGATCATCTTCTAGAAATACGACCTCTTAGTGTTGTACATGGGAGGGATCAGGTTTGTACATCCTCAAGAGTGATACTAAGAACAGTTCATTTACTAGAGCCATATTCAAATAATGTTAAAGTTGATAAGCCACATATCCTATGAGATCATGTTTTCAATGGGCCCAATTTACTTTGGGCTTATCTTCCATTCCTTTCCGAACACGATGACTCTCTTCCATGATTATTTTCTAAGTATTTATGTAACATTATAACTCTAAGTCCATTAGATGGTTTTCAGCATACTATTTTTGTAGAATCATAGCATATTTGATATTTTTCATAATGTAATGAACCATATATGTCATTTAATTCACAAGTAAGGTCTATATAGCTTCCATTCACCAACTTCATCCTATCAGGTTGGAGTTCTACATCGGTTTCTATAGAAAGCATCATATAGAGCCATATGAATACTTGTATTGATGTTATTATTGTATGAGAAATTAAATAATTGGATATATAGATCCCAACCAACATTGAATTATAAATATTATGATCTTATAATGTCTTCATTCTTCTGAAGACCCATTTTAAATGGGCCATCGGTTTGGGGGTGACAGGAAGTGTTGAAAATTATTTCAGTTTTCAAAACATGTTGAGGGCTCTACTAGAATTTCGATGTGTTCCCAGGATCATGATTAGTGACAATTGATATTGGAATTCCATACAGTCTCACCACTTCCTTCACATATATCTCAGTAGGTTTATCAAGTGATATAACTACCCCAATAGTGATAAAGAGGGAATTCTTGATGAGCCTTTCCACCACAACCTATATTTCATTATTTCCTCAAATTTGTTTGGGAGACCTGTGACAAAGTCTATAGTGACAGTCTCCAAATTCTGCAGGGTTGTAGTAAATGGTTATATTATCCCTTTGGACTTTTGTGACTCGAATTTAATATGTTGTCATATCAAGAACCATGAGATATACTCTATAATCTTCTTATTAACATTTTCACACCAAATGTTTTCTTGGAGATCATGGTATATCTTTGTTCTATCAGGATGATGTTGAATGGTGAGCTATATGAATTATCCAATGGATGTTTCTTTATCCCAGGTGATGAAGGCACATAATGAATCTTTACAAACCAAATCACACCATCATTATCAATGTAGAACACATACAACTTACCTTCCATTACTAAATTCATATTCTTTTGTAACTCTAGATGTTCTATTTTTTGCCACGTCAATCTTATCTTAGATAGATGGTTGAGAAATAATTTCAGAAACATAGGATGTATTCCCAAATAGTTTGATTTCCAAATCCATCCTTAGAATGTCCAATATGATGAGGTATTTCTCAATCTAAAACATTGATAGAGTAATAAGTTCTTTTCTATGGAGTGAATAAACTATCTTGTTTTCCAGGATATTATTACAGTTAATATAGAAATCAAATTATTTGATTATCTCTAACTGTCTCCTTTGATTCATGTTGTGATCATTTTGTGTTAAAATTTACATAGTCTCTTTTGATCATTATATATGTCACACTTATCACCGTAGATTTCATTCCATAAATTTTTTAAGGTAAAAATTAAATCTTCTAGCCCTATATCATGTGTAGGGTTGTTACTCTCCTAGGCCATCAACTGTCTTGTGGTGTAGGTGGTCAGATTATTATTTTTCATGAGTGTACAACACAAGCGTTTCATCAATGCATCACCATATATCCAAAATATTTCTTCACCTTTAGGTAATGTGAGTACAGGTGTGGTGATAAGGCTTATCATTATCTCCATGAAGCTTTCCTAAAACTCTTCCTTTCATACATACATTACCAATTTCCTTGTAAACAAACTTCCTAAGCATGAAAATCATAAGAAATTTCTCAAAAAACATTGGCAGTACCTAGCTAATCTACAAAAGCAATGTATTTCTATGACACTATAGGGTTGGGGCCATTCTCCAATTTTTTTTATAAATGGTCCCTAGAAAATCCCACACTTGTGATCACATGTAAAAATAATTTAACTTATTGTATAAAAAATTCACTGTTTCTAAACATGGAAGACAATATCTCCTTTGACTACTACTCTAACACTTGCCTCTATTGTTCTTCACATTCCACCTTTCTCTGGGAGTAGATGAGAATATCATAAAAAAAACTACCATAATTTTTTGAATGTAACATCTAAAGTCTATATTCATGAAACCCATGATTATTGAAGGGGCATTAGTTTATACGATGGGAACCACATGAAAACTCTTCATTCCAATACCATATATGGAAGGGATTCTTCTCAATATCATCCCTCTTCACCTTTAGCTGATGACATCCCGAATATAGACCCACCATTGATAAGTAATTATCATAATGAAATTGAATGAAAAAGTCATCAATCCTTGTAAGAGGATACTTTTTCTTTATGTTTACCTTATTAAGTACCCAATAATTGATACCCAACCTCATTGCTTCATCCTTCTTCATGAAAAAGTTCACTAGTGCACCCCAAGGTGATGCATTAGGGAATAAGAACCCTTTGTACAAATGAACATCCAATATCTTCTTTAACTAATCCAGTTTGATAAGAGCCATCATATATGGACACATTGAGATAAGAGTTTCTTCAGGTTTGAGTTCTATTGATAAATCTACCAAATGATTTGAGGGAAGTTTGGTCAACTCTTAAAGAAATACATCACTATGTTTCATCATGATTAGAATTTATTCTTGGTTGACACTTTCCCTTGATTCAACCATTTTATTGAGGAGTGATTATTCACATGGAATCAACACCCATACCGTTGAAGGATTTTTTAAAGGATATTCATGATCTTCCTTGAATTTTTAGAGGTTCATGGGATGGTTTTGGATATTGAATATTATTTCATTTCCCCAAAATTTGTTATGTGATATATATAACAAGTGACAATCTATTCCTAGTATAGTGTCTACTTACACCATGTAATTTATTACAAGATTAAAAATAATAACATTCCCACATCTTCTATTTGGAGAAGATTCCAACACATGGGTTTCAATGATAGAACCACTAGGTGTTTTAATAGACATATCTAGTTTATCTTTGAAGGATTAAATTCAATAGTTCTAGAAAACCTGATATATATATAAAGGAATCTATTGAACTAGAATCAAATAATACTCATTCCATTATTGAGATCTTAATAAGTTTACCTTTTATGACTTCATTTTATTCTCGCACTTCTACAGTAGAGATTTTAAAATCCTTTCCTTTCTCCTTTGGATTTTTTGGTGGTTGACACTTATTAACCTCGAGGACTCAGGTATTTGTGAACCATCTTGCATAGTTACTTTGATCCATATAGTTATAGCATTGGACAATTGGTCGTGCTCTCATTTCTTCCACTGCATTGTCCATCTTCATCATGAGTTTTATAAATTCATATGAATGGTGGCCTTCTCTCACACACATGAAGCATTTCCCAATCCATTTGAGTTAGTTCCAATGATGCTTCTTCCCACATTTTTGACACGTGGGTGGTTGAGTATTCTTTCCACCTTTCTCATGAGATCTTCCAACTCAAAATTCCATATATTTTCTACTATCACCTTATCCCTTAGACCATTATCTAAAATCCATCCCCCATTTGATATAACATCAGACAACTTCTTCATAACACCCAATTTAACAAATTTCACGATCCTTTTAAAGGTGTGTTTTTAAACCACTATAGAATATTTCAATTGTTCTGTCATTATTGATAACAAGACCCAACGCATACATTTAAGGCCTTGTAATGTTTTCTTCATAGGTTTTGACAGATTCTCCTTCATTTTCCACTATCTCTATCAATTCTCTCTCCATCATTGAATGATGAGTTCGAGGGAAATACTCATTAAGAAACATTATTTTAATTGCTTCCCACTCCATGTATTCAATATTATCCATTTTCATAGTGATCATAATAATACCCCCAATTTATAAACCTTTCTATCTAGATGATAAAAATTGAAAATCACATTCTCTATATCAGAATAGTGACATACATAAAATTTCTTCTCCATTGAGTTGACTCATTATTCTGAAATTAGTGGATCAGAAAATCCACTAAATGTATGTGGTCGTTTAATCAAAATACACTCGATACCTAGTTTATCCCGCTAAGCTAAAGGCAGGTGTTCCAAATTAATCAGTTTATTGTTCCCAACCTAATACAATTTGTTAATAATCAAATTAAAATTTTTTAACTCAAACTGCTAATGTATTAGGGATGTCATTCGGGAATTCACTGCATTGTTTCCCGCATGAGTTGTTGGCCTGGTTTCTTTTGGAGCCCACCATTATCTAAAATGGAAAAGGTTTGAGAAAAACATAATTCACGAAGTCGTGAATATATAATTTATTCCTTTGTGTATTTATGTCTTAATGAATATCTTTTGGGACCCCTATTTTTACCATTTTTGAAAACAAAACTTCATCGCTGCTTACTTAGGCTTAATATCATTCTATGGGTTTTTAATAGGGCTCTCTATTTCTAATTCCTAAATTAACTAAACCGTTATCTGTTAACAACTATAAAAACCTTAATTTATTTACATTACTTTTATAGGATTGAAATGACTATGTAGATGACCAGTATACAAGAGAGGGATGAATTGTATATTTAAAAAATTCATTTGGAACTTTTTAAGATGGTAATGTTTAACAAAGTTAAACAAGGTAAATTTAAGAAGCCTCTTAGTTCATCCAACTTGCTCGATTCAATAAATATAGTTCTGGAAATGAAACATAAGAAAAGTTTACAAAGATAATGATTCTACCTTAAATCGTATAGAATCTCACTAATCAATGTATAAGTAAAAGAAAGAATAAAAACAGTTATACTTTCCACAACATTCAAAACACAACAGTAAACATGAAACAATACAAGTAAAAGTAGTAAATCTTTTAACCCTAAGAGAAGGGTATCCAACAACCATGGATAAGGGTCCCATGAATTATACATTCAAGAAATCATGTCATACCCACATAAGGGTAAGCCCTCAATAAGAATATCGGAGTCTGTCATGTTATTCTTTCCATCCCTCAAACATCAAGGTAGTGGGAACCTCTGTCTTTTTATCCCCGGAAGCCCTCGAATGTACTCAACAACATTCAGAGCTGCATGAAGAAATTCTGAACAATATGTTCAGTATGCACAAAGCATGAGAGTATCTCTCTAGAAATCACTTCATCATGTAATCACTAGAGTTCTTGAATTGTCATAAAAGTTGTTATGAGCTCCTATTTATAGGCACATCTTCAACAGTCGGCTCCCTCCTCCAACGGTCATATTTTTCCTTGAACTTTAGAGGGTCCTATACACATGTCACTCAAACAATGTTTTATTAGAAACAGAAAGAACGACACCATTTTTTAACTCATACAAGAGTATGAAAAAATATGGTTACATAACCAAATTCATTTTTTGGAGTGGGATGAAAAAATAAAAGGTCAGTGTTTAACCAAAAACCTTTCGGTGTCTATAATACATAATTATTCAGATTCTGTTTTCTGGATGAATTTAGAACCTGAATTCTATAGAATTCCAAAGTCTGAATATCAAGGAAATTTAGAGTCTGAAACCATAAGAATTTAGAGTTTGAACTCAAAATGTTCAGAGTCTGAATTCATAGGAATTCAAAGTCTGAACTCAGAACATTTGGTGTCTGGATTCATAAGAATTCGGAGTCTAAACATAGAAAGGTCATAGTCTAAATTAACAAAAAACCAGAGCCTGAACATTGAATGTTCAGAGTCTGAATTCATAAGAATTCAGAACCTGAATTCAGATCTTAAAAACAGAATGCACTATATCAATGTATTTATAAGATTCAGAGTTTTTAGTTATAAAACATAATTTTATACTTAGAAGGAAAATAAGTTAGATTATAATATGAACAATGAAAACATAGTAAGGATAAATTTACATAGGAAAGGAAAATTTCCTTAATAAAGAAAAACTATGTAAGGAAAAAAATTACTTGAGGAATGAAAATTTCCTAAAGGGAAATTTTTTTTCTTTATCAAGGTAAAATAAATTTTTCCTTAAGATAGAGTGTTTGTGATTTTCAAAACAAGAAGGAATAGAAAAGTCATAAATAAACCTTATATACTCCACAATCTCCCCCTTTATGGAAAGCACAAACATCCTTACAAAAAAGAATATAAGGACTTAGTAAATATTTTTCTGGACATTAATAATAAAATGTATCTCCCTTAACACATGGAAAAAGATGAATAAGACTAACTCGCCCATAGGCTTTAGAAACACTAAGGATTGTATTCCTGATTTCTAGATTGAGACATTGAATTTTATTGCATATGGAAACATCGTTGGATAAGAAATCCCCCTTAGATAAACTCCCCCTTACTTAGGGAAATTTATTATTTTAATTATTATTATTTTTTAACATTCCTTTCTCCCCCTTGTGATTTTCAAAAAGGAATACAGGGGATGGAAAAGTAAATATGGTACTTGAAATATTAGTACTAGACAACCAAAAATATATAGAGCAAAACAACCTTTCATTACATTTATAAAAATTTATACAAGGAAGGAACACAACAATAGATAGGAATTGAATAAAATTATCCTTCCTTCTCTTTAGGCATCAAATTCTTTTATATAGTTATGAGCTTCTTCAGTTATTTGTTATCTTCCTCTGCTCATTTGAGAAGCTGATCCTGATCTTCTTTTTTATTTTTGAAGGCATTGATTCTTTCTTCTGGATCATTACAAACCACTGCCTGAGGCTTCTCAGAATATTCATACTTTTCAAGCTTCTGTTCTATCTCAATCCTGGGTTACCTTTCTCTTTTCCAACTTTTAGCTACTGTATACAAATTCCAATTCAGATCTTACACTTCATGAATCCAAGAATTCTATTCCAGATTTATCTTTTCCTCAAAACTATTTGTGAGATCCTCGACTTCCACATATTCGGTGTCGAATTCATCCTTGACACATTATTAGAACTCATCCAGAATTCTCAGGTCTTCTATAGTTTTCTTTGACCAGCTGCTCATCTTCATGAAAGATCTTCTATGAGATTCGTAGTTTAAGAAAAAAGTTTTAAAATATGCCTCAAGATTGATACACTTATCCATCACTATGGATACTGAATCCTATTTCAGATTTAAGGAATGTGGAAGCATTTGGCATCTTCATTCAATAATGGGAAATATTAGGATAGTTCCAATAAGATTCTTCATGGAATGGACTATGAAATCATGTCCTAGAGTGGATGATACTGAATCAAAAAAAATTCATGGTGAGGATTCTTTTTCTATCTCAACAGCTTTCCACTTTGAAGAACAAACAACATATGTCTTCTTAATCACAGCTTTGGTAGGTATATCAAAAACCACATGTTTTATTTTATCATTCTTCAGAATGGGTTCATCTTGGTCAAGTGATTCATGATCACTATGAAACAGCTGGACTATTTTTCCTTCATCTATCTCTAACTTTTTTTCCTACCTCAGCATCCTCTTGATGAATGAAATCTCTATTGATGCTTTATTCTTCATATGGTTGGTAGAATTCATCTTCACCCATCTCTTCATCCTTCTTAGGAGTAACCGGATTTTAAGATTCATCTTGAGAGGTTTGGAATGATATTTTTTCCAAAGGGCTTTCCTTCTCATGAAAATCCTCAACTTGATTTATCAGATCATCAATATCACCACCTTCTTCTTCTTCTTCTTTTTCTACTTCTTTTTCTTCCTCTACATTTTTATGGACTTCTTTCTCTTCGACTTTTTATGGATTCACAAAATTTTTGACCAGAGTCTCTTGTAATGATTGTATATTGAAGGATTATGGTACCAAAATGTTCTCTGAGGATTTCTCAGTGGCCTTCATAAGTGATTGCATTATCTCTACTTCAGACATTTTCTTCTTTTTCTTCTTTTCTTTCTCTTGTTTGTCATGATATTATGCTGATTTTTCTTTCAAAGCCTTTGCTTCAGAAGGGTCCAATCCAAACATAGGCTCCCCTTATTTTATATTTTTCTTGTCTTCCCTCCACTTAGCTACGACCTCATCTAGATAAGCTTTTTGTTTCATTGGAATTGGTGGTGCGTATGGGGTTTCCTTAGCCATTGGTGTTTTCTCCTTCTCCTCTACTTCCTTCAACATCCTCTTTCATCCACCCTTTTTGGATGTCTCATCCACTTACTGTTTCTTCGGTAAGGCTTCTACCTCTTCTTTAGGCAAATCATAAAAAACTTCAGATTCTATGGAAAATACATCTTTCATCTATCTCAGAGTATCATCACTCTACAACATGACTGCAATTCCACGACTTATATTTGTATGGAATTTTGAAGTATTTTAGGCACCGAAGAATCATTTTTTATTGAATGGATAGAGACATTATAAACTGACCTTCACAGTTCCATTCTTTATGTTCTCAACCATAACAAGAATATGCTTCACCATGTTTATTTTCCTTGTGTTTACCAAGAAGTCCATGATGTACATATCATTATTTTTCAAAGTATCATTGTCTCCTTTTATTTGTATGATAATTCCTTGAACCCAAAATTCAAGAATCTGATAATTTGTAGTTAGGTGAAGAATCTTTGGAGTCTATACCCTTGAAAGACCAATAAAATCCATGTCCATCACCTTATTGAAACTTCCTTGAACATCAAACAGCTTATAGGAACAAAACTCACTTTCCCCTTCATACGAAATACTAACTAAGCGTGTATCCTTGGTGTAATAAAGTGAATAAGTTTTTCCATAACACATGGAAAAAAAATTTATTCTCCCTTTTCCTTAAATAAAGTTACTAACTCATATAATTATACTTAAAAAATTAGATAAACCAAATACTGAGCGTTTGGTTTTCAAAGGCAAACGCTTTCCTACCCATTCACCTTTATATTCTTAGAGATAATGGAATTATACTTCGTGAAAAACATCTGATCCACTAATATTTCTCTGTATATTTTCCATTCTGAGATTGGTTTGATAGTTGACATATCTTTCTAAGAGGAGACTTCGGAAGACATTCATATGTACGCAAGATCTGAGAAGTTTCGAATAGACTTTTGTAGGATGGTAGAGCTTCAGCACGCACAAGATTTAGTTTCTATGTGGGAAACCTTTCAGGGGGTCCTTTATATAGGAGTTTGAGTGGACGATTCAACTTCCATACTCAATCCAATGGTTGAAAATCCTTTTGATCAGATCTGACAGTTGAGATGATAGACAGAAGTAGATTTTGATAAAATCCGATCTTTTGAGGTGTTTTTTAATAGAAATATTCAGGTTCAAGGAAAAAGATAATACAAAAATTTGATAAAACCAACAAGTAAAAGATGATAACGAAAATTTAAAAAGAAATCATACATTAATAATGGCTAGGATGATTATTCGTAATGAGGAAACTTTAAGTACAAAAATTTGACTATGAAAAAAAAATTACACTACAAAATAATTTATACTACGCAAAATTTTAACTACCAGTAAATTTAGAATATAACAAATAAATGTACTCCCCCTATGAAAATTAGTTCCTTAATATATGGAGATTTGTTTCAATACGAAGTAGACACAGAGGATTACCTTATGGTTATCTTTCCTAAATTTTGTTTAATGTATTCAAATCTATCAGAGGGTAATGATTTTGCAAAAATATCAGCATGTTTATCTTGTGTTCTGATAAATTGAAGAATGATATCTACAGTTATTGTGTGATCCATAAAAAAGTGATGCCTTATATGTATGTGTTTTTAATGAGAGTGATGTGCATGGTTTTTACTTAAAGAAATGGCACTAGTATTATCACACAAAATTTGTGTTTGGGTAAAAATTATTCCATAGTCTGTGAGTGTGTGTTGCATCCACAACACTTGAGCACAACAACATCTAGATGCTACATATTCAACATCAGTAGTGGAAATTCATACTGAGTGTTGATTTTTTCATCACAAAATGACTTGTGAATCTCCTTGGAAATGACAAGTTCCAAATGTACATTTCCTATTCATTCTACATCCACCAAAATCAGAATCCAAAATAACATTTTAAAATAAAATAATTTCTAGAAGTGTAAAAGTGTACTAGATTTATGGTTCCCTTTAACTGGAAAAAAATCCTTTTCACAGCCTTTAAATTATATTCCTTATGATTGGATTGATATCATGAACATAATCATACTGAAAACATTATGTCTGGAAGACTAACTGTCAAGTAAAGTATATTTCCTATCATACCTATAAAAGATGTTTGATCTTCTGGTTTCCCAGCTTCATCAAGATCAAGTTAATTTGAGGTACCAATGAGAGTAATTATACTCTTAGTTTTTTCATATCCATACTTTTTAAGAAGATATTTAATATAATTATGTTGTGATATATAGATTCCTTCTAGTTTTATAGAAATTTGCAAACCATGGAAAATTGTTAACTCACCCATAATATTCATTTCAAACTCAAATTTCATTAGATTCTCAAAGGAATCAGTTAAAGATTACAGAGTCGATCCAAATATAATTTCATCCACGTAAATTTGAACTATCAAAAAAAATTTCTTATCTTTCTTTATAAAAAGGTTTAGATTAAAATTTACCTTAACATAATTATTTTGAAGCAAAAATATTTTAATGTTATCATACTAAGCTCGAGGGGCTTTCTTATGTCTGTAAAAATCATCAGTACATGTTTAAACACGTTCGGGATGTTTGGAATCATCAAAACTAGGAGGTTGTTCATAAAAAAATCCTCTTTCACAAAACCAATAAATAAAGCACATTTAACATCTATTTTAAAAAATTTGAAATTTAAGAATGCTAAAAGGTAAGTAGAATAAGAATAGTTTCATGTCTGGCTACTGGGGCATAGGTTTCTTCATAGTCTATTACTTCTTGTTGATTATAGCCTTTTTCAACTAATCTATATTTATTTCATACTATGATTCCATATTCATCACCCTTATTGTTGAAGACCCATTTTACTCCAGTAATAGAAGTTTCCTCAGGAATTTCAACCAATGACTAGTCATTATTCCTTTTGAATTAATTTAGCTCATATTAGATCGCTTTTATCCAATCATCATCACCAAAAGCCTCATCAGGGATTTTTTGTTCTAATTGGGAAAGGAATGATAGATATTATAATTCATTTATTAAGGAACTTATAGTATTTACATGTTGATTTACATCACCAATGATATAGTCACATGGATTATTCTTTAGAAACAACTAATTTAGGTTATGTAATACATGTTCATCAATATAGGGTAGAAATTCTTCTATGGTAAATGTCTCAGAAGTATTTTTTGAACATTTTAATTATCAGAAGGATCTTCTAACAAAGGGTGATAATTAGTTTTTGAAAAAACATCTGAAGATGTAGGTTGAGGTTTTTTAAAAACTAAAGGATTAGTTTCATCAAATATGACATGTACTGTTTCTTCAACAAAACATGTATTTATACTGAAAACTCTATAAGCCTTAGAAGTTGTGAAGTAGCCTAAGAAAATTACTTCATCACATTTTGGTGTGAATTTTTGACAATTATCTTTAGTATTAAAGATGAATACCTTTCAACCAAAAACCTTGATGTAGGAAACTCTAGGTTTTCTAACATTCCATAACTCATAAAGAGTTTTATTAAGAAAAGGTGTAATCAAAACATGATTTATAGTTTAACAAGCAGTACTTATAGCTTTAGCCCAAAAATGTTTGGCTACTAAATTTTCAATCAACATGGTTCTTGTTATCTGTTGATAAATTCTATTTCATCTTTCAACTAAACGATTTTGTTGAGGTGTTCTGGGTGCTAAGATGTTATGATTAATACATTTTCTACTACAAAAAAGTTTCAAAATTATAAATTTAAAATGATCCTCCATGATCACTATGAATAATTATCAAATGAAGGTTTTTATCATTTATAACTTGGGCTTTGAATGATTAGGAATAAGAAAAAGCATCTGATTTCTTTTCTAGAAAATAGACCCACATAATTCTGGTGTTGTCATCAACCATGACAAATACATAATATTTGGCTCCAATGAATCTATTTTGTGTTGGAACAAAAAGATCCATATTAACCAACTATAATGAATTAGTGGTTGGGACTTCACCAACTGATTTAAAACTCAATTTATATTTCTTTCCATATTGACCAGGATCACACACTTTTGAAGAATCAAATTTATGCTCCAGTAGATACTTTTCTTTTATTTTCTTAGAGAGTTCTTAGATGTTACTAAGGTTACAATGTCCTAATATTCTATGCCACAACTGAGAATGATCTTCCATTTCACTAAGGCAAGGATGGTCTTGGCCTTTATGGTCTTCTATGTTAAGTGTGTAAACATCCTCTTGCCTAAGAGGAGAAAGAATAAACTCTTGGTTGGAATTATGTACTAAGCACTTTTCATTCCAAAAATTCACAAGGTAATATTCATTACATAATTTTATTTTGATAATGAGGTTTTCTTTAAGACCATTAACAAATAAAACACTTGAAATCAATTTTTTCCCAAGAAGAACAATGTTACCTATACCAATAATTTCTCTCATATCATTGTCTCCGAATGTTACTTTTCATCCTTTCATCTATATAATATTTTCAATGAATTTTTTGTTACACTCATATGATAGGAATATCAACTATCCATATATAATGTATTGTAGTCTGTACTATCTTTACTATCCTGAAAATAAGTGTGTTAGAATTTCGGAACCCAAACTTTCTTATATCTGTAAACTTCAGAAAAAAGAATTTTAGGTATCCAAATTTTCATTAAAAAATAAGCTTTATGAAAACCTAAAGATATCGTTTTGATTATTGAATTTTTTTTGGCCCAATTCCCACCACAATAAAACTTAGAACATAAAGGAGGAGTTTTAGGAAGAAAATAATTGTTACTAAAAATCGGTTTTGAACTAGTATAACCAAATCGAGAATTATTCATTTGAGTTCGAATTTGAGAATACATCTTATCAAAATTTTCCTTACCTAAGGTAATGTTTGAAAAACACTTCGTAAAGGATAATATTTCTGACTTTAGTCTAATAACTAAGTTATTTTACTCAAAAACATCTGTTTTAGCCCTAGAGTTAGGCTCAGAATCATTTTTCTTAGATAATAATTTTTCAAGATCCTTAGAATGTTTATTCATCTCAGAATTAACATCCTCAAAGTTTTTTGAAATAATTTAAAAATCAAGTGTTTTCATATCTAGGTCTTTAGAAAGATCTGATATTTCCTTAGTAATAATAGAAATCCTAGAATTTATGTTATCAAACTTTTTCTTGACATCATAATTCTCATTCTCATGAAGCTTAGTAAACCTAGAAACTTCTTCAATGGTAGGTAAAGTATTATTTTCATTAGAATTATATTCTTTATCTGAGGATTCATTGTATTTACTATCACTATAATATGAATTCATGGATACATTGGTGATGGATTCAAAATTGTGTACTTTTTCCATTAAACAATGAATTTTAATAGGTAGTCTGGAAAGAAAACCAATATTCTTCTGTCTAGAAGAATCGTAATTATAGGATTTATCAGAAGAGTCTCCACCACTGGCACTCCAGGTTTCATTAGCATTCAGAACATTATTAGCTTTAGCTTTGTAGTTTTTCTTTCTATTTCTCTAAAAATTATTTCCTTTCTATATTTTATCTTAAGCATAGGACAATCAGGTCTTATATGTCCAGCTCTTTTTCATTCATAATAAGTGACTTCAGAGAATTTCTTATCCTTCCATTCATTCTTCTTTTATATATACGGAACAACTTTATTCTCACCTATCTTGTTCATCCTTTGAGGAATATTAGCTTGTTCATTCTTAGAATGCTCACTTCAACTAGATTCGGATTGTATAATTACCTTCTCATATTTTTATCTAGTAACTCACTCAGAAGTCTTGGATTTCATATGATTTGATGTAGTTGTAAAAGAAACACTTCCATTCCCATTATTCTTCTTAAAATTTTCATCATCCTTCTTTATTATAGTATCATGTTGAAGAATATTTCCAAAAATATCATCGAGAGTAATATGCATAACTTTTCTATTATCATTTGTAGTTTTTCTCTTGGATTCCCATTCATTGGGAGTGAGGTCTATAATCTTGTCAACAAGTGACTCATCATCCAAACCATTTTCACCCATGGATTGTAAGATGTAGACTATAGTCATAAATCTTTGTTGTACCATACACAGAGGTTCTCCATATGGAAAGAAAAAACCATGGTACTCAGCTCTAAGCATTGCTCTTCTAGTTTCAATAACTTTGGAAGTACAAAAATGAGTGAGTAACTTCAAGATTCATCCAAATACAATTTGTGACTTCACAAGAAGAAATATTGCTATATATATTTCTGGTCATAGAATACAGCAAAGTATTTCATACCTTATAGTTAAGTTGATATTCAGCCTTATCTTGATAAGTAATAGTTTTGACTTCTATATCAAGAATCTTGTAATCTCCAATAAGCATTACAATGTTGTCCACTCCAGTGTTAATGGAAACATTCTTCATAAAATCTCTCCAACATTCATAATCATTCCCATCCAAAATAGGTGGTCTAGTAGGATTATGATTGTCAATTGATCCAAAATTTATTCATGTAATCTTTAAAAAAATCTTTCCAAACAATCTTTTCAGTGATAAAAGTTTGTAAACAAGGATAAAAATTTCCTATGCATGGAAAATATAGAACAATAAAAAACATGATCAAGAAAACTTATATGTGAATATAAGTTTTTTAGATTCCTCCTCTGATACCAATTTTAGGACCAAAATGACGATGTAGATGCTCAATATACATGAGGGGGTGAATTTTATACTTAAAAAACTCTCTTCATAACTTTTAAATATGGTAATGTTTGACAAAGTTAAACAAGGTAAATTCACAAAGCCTCTTAGTTCTATATACTTTCTCAATTCTAGAAATATGGTTCCAGAAATGAAACTTAAGAAAATTTTACAAAGATAAAATTCTACTTTAAAGTGTATATAATCTCACTAATCAGAGTATAAGTACAAGAAATTATAAAAAATAGTTATACTTTCCTCAATAATCAAAATGAAATGGTAATCTTGAAACCATACAGGTAACAAGTAGTAAATCTGCTAACTCAAAGAGAAGGGTATCCAATAACCTTGGATAATGGTCCCGTGATTTATTCTTTCAAGAATGTTTTTCTTACCCACACCAAGGTAATCCTTTGATACGAATATAGGAGCCTGTCTTTCTATCCCCAGAAGCCCTTGAATTTCAAGGTAGTTAGCTCTTCTGTCTTCATATACCCACATGACCTCGAATGTAATCAGTAACATTCAGAATCACATGAAGCAATTCTGAACACGATATTTAGTATACAAAAAACATGAGTCTCTCTCTAGAAATAACTTCTAAAAATAAACTATAGAGTTCTAGAACAGTCATCAAATTGGTCATGATATCTTTCAAATGAGCTTCTATTTATAAGAACATATTCAACGGCCGGCTCCCTCATCCTACGGTCAAATTATCACTTGAATTTCGGAGGGACCTATACCCGTTTCACTCAAACAACGGTTGGTTAGAAATAAATATCACAACATTATCTTATAACTCAAACAAGAGTAAGAAAAAATATGGTTACATAACCAAATTCATTTTTCGGAGTGTATAAACCAAATAAATGTTCGGAGTCTAACAAAAAACAATTCGGTGTCTATGATAAATGAATATTTGGATTCTATTTTCTTAATGAATTCGGAACCAGAATTCTATACAATTATGGAGTCTGAATTTCATTTTAATTAGGAGTCTGAATCCATAAGAATTCAGAGTCTGAACTCAGAATGTTCGGAGTCTAAATTCATAGGAATTCAGATTCTGAACTCAGAATGTTCGGAGTCTGAATTCAAAAGAATTCAGAGTCTGAATTCAAAAAGTTTGGAGTTTGAATTCATAATAATTCGGAGTCTAATCTCAAAAAGTTTGGAGTCAGAATTCATAAGAATTTGGAACTTGAATTCGGATCCTAAAAACAGAATGCTCTATATTAATGTATTTATAAGATTCTGAGGTTTTAGTTACAAAAACAAATTTTATACTTAGAAATAAAATGTGTTATGTTATAATATGAACAATGAAAACATAGTAAGGATAAATTTACTTGGGAAAAGAAACTTTCCTTATGAAATCAAAACTAGGTATGGAGAAAATTTACTTTAGGAAGGAAAATTTCCTTAAGGAAAATTTCCCTTATCAAGATAAAATACATTTTTCCTTATGATAGAGTGTTTGTGATTTTCAAAACAAGAAGGAATGGAAAAGTCATAAGGAATACTTATTGAATAAAAAACTTTTACATCATTTTATAGAAAAATAATATAAAATCATTACATAATGAGGATCCAATACATTAGTGCCTTGGTCAAATTAAGACCGTACGTACCATTTACAAAATAAAACCAATATATTTATATAATTCTTTTTTCTCTAGATTCATGTGGAACCTTGAAATATAGTAAGTAAAACTAGTCACCTGAGAATATGCATAAAAAATGTGTTATCTAAAATCATACTATGAGGATAGACAATAACATGAAACAATATTACATGGGGTGATCATAATTATAAAATCATCATCATCATCATGAGAGGATGCATTATGAAAAGGCATGGAATGTGGAAATGGAAAAAATTAAACGTCATGTATTTTTGGTAAACACCGAAACATTGTTGTGAAAAAATATAGAATCGTGTTCACTTATATTTCACATTACCTCTTGAGGGTTTTCACATTACCAAATTCATTAGTTCACATTATAAATCTAGTTTCACCTCTCACATCATGACGTTTACATTATCATGCATTCCAAACAGAACGTACATCAATATTAAATAATAAATAACCAATGAAAAAATAGTTTTCTTTCATAAAGATTAAATTCATAAACATTTACATCCCAAATTAAATTTGGAACAACATACCTGATATATGAATTATCAACCTTGAGCAAAGAAGAATGATTATCAAGAAGTAAAATGTGTGTTTTTTGAAATAAGAGTTCTTTTAGAGAACATTATGTTTGACATAAACACTAGTAGAAAACATGTATATCCCTAAGAAGGATATATAAATATGAATAAATTATATTTAAGTAATATCCATATTGAAAATGGGGTGAAAGAGGGAGAACCCCATGATGGAGAGTTGGGTTCATGAATTGCTCTTACCCTATGTCTGACAGCATTTTCAACATAATATCCTATATAATCACATTAAATTAATTAATTAACAATTAAAAATATGTATAAATTATTTTTATTCATAATTGTTTTATTTGGATAATTTATGGGCCTTTAGATGTGTTATGGAGTTTACGTCCATCATTTGAGAGAATTCAATTTCAGGGTTTTCATGATTGTTTCACTTGTATTCATGAATGGAAGTTCATGTAAAATGATTGTAAATATATTGAATTTTTATTATATGCTATTAATGATCTTAAATAATTTTAAATTTTCTTATATTGAATTATTATATACAAGATAATGATGATCATTTTAGGTAATTTGTTTTTGGTTTATCAATCACAACATACTCATTTTGTTTTATAATTTAGTATTATGTTTACAAGTTATATTTAGAATGTAAAGAGGCTTGTAACATAAAATTTATTATATTTTTGAACCATTATAATTATTTTATTAACATACTTGAAGGATTTAATACAAAATGAATGTGTTTCACCCATGATGTCGGTAAATTGGCACATCACGATCGATGATTTAAATTTTATAATAAAAGAGAGAGGGAGGGAGACTATATATGGACCTTCCATAAACATGATAGAATACATTGATGTAAAACATAATGGATTTATGAATTCATTTTGATAATATTAATTGATTATAGGAGAATAAAAAATGGAAGTGGATGGAAATTAAAAGAAAGAGAGAGGATTTAGCTCTTGAATTTATTCTCTTTGAAAACCTACATTGTGCAAGGTTTTGACTTCATTTAGACCAAGGGCTCTTGGGTGTTGGGGGGGGGGGACTATTGGGAGTATTTGGAAGAATTTAGGCATTTCAAAAATCATTAAAAGTATGAGTAGAATTGGGTGATGGGAGGTATATATATTAAAGGAGGGGGGTGTTTTCACAATATTATATTCTTTAGTTTGTTATTTTGAATCAAGACTATGAATACATTTCAAATTATATTGAAATATAGTAAAATAATGGAGGATAGTTCTATATTTAGGTTTTTAAATCATACTTACGTAAATAATTACTCAAACTTTTATGTATTTAACATTTCTAAAAAATTATTGTATTTTTCTATTCAAAAAAATTCAAATATTTCAGAAAAATACAAAAAATGAACCCTAACAATTTGTCGATGTATATAATTTAAAAATTAAAACTATTTTATGATAATAATATGTTATATATGAATAATTTAATATATAATTTCAGTTTTAATTTACAATAAAAATAATTATTTTAGAATTATTACCGATTTTGTAACACTTTGAAATTTTACATGAGGACTCATAAAAATATCTTAATATAAAAAGCCATAAAAATATCAATTTACGAATACATTTTTTGAAATTATGTTTTATTTTAATTTATTATAATAATTATAAAATTATAATTAAATATTTATGACTTACAAAAATTCCATCCCATAATTAATAAATTTTATAAAATTTAATTTCTTATTCTATGATATAATTATAACATCATTTCATTTATATGAAGTTTAAATTTTATTTATACCTTAATTGGTGGGGTTTCTATTCATTTGACTATTTTAATATTAATTATCTTCATATTACTAATCTTATGTTCAAGTTACTATTTCCTCGGTATAGGTTCCATGACATCTAGAAATACTACTTATTTTATTAATTCTTCATTTATAATGATTTTATTAGTCTATATGTGAATTTATGTGATATATACTATATAAAATTAATGTAATAATGGATAAATTACATTGATATAATTTTATTACATTACAAACACCTTCCTCTATAATAGTTTTCAAAAAATACTATATTCCACTAGAAAATTCATATTACACTTATTGAAGCCCTCTATAGAACAAAATGTACCATTGCTAAGCCCTTGAATTACGTTTTAGAAATAAATATATAGGGACTAGATATAGTTTAATAAATAGTACAGAATGTTAATTATATTTATAAACTCATCAAGTAATCTCAGAGTAATTCCTTTTGAAATTTATGATCGTATCAAGATCCTAACCCATCATTTGACACTTCCTCCAAACCAATCTCAATTACCTGAGGTGTTCCATGTATTTTTCATGAATATTCACACTTCATTCCATTAACATGTAAAAAAATATTTCATCTTATGTTACATACAATACTACTTTAGGTTATCCCTACAAAACCTCTGGATTAGCATTCCTTATTCGCAACACTAAGTTTTAACAAAAACAAGATATATTATAATTATAATTATTCAAATGTTGTCAATACAACCTAATTGTTTAAAATAGTAATTTGAATTATAATAAATAATTTTTAAATATCAATTAATATGTTTTTATATTATTTAAACATATTGATAATAAAATACATATATTATGCTTAAGCCATTATAGGCCTCATAAATATTATTCTATAAAAAAATGTTTTTATTTATTTGGGGGAAAAAATAACATTGACTGTGTACAATTTTAGAAAATTAATTTGATAAAATAAAATTCAATTTAAAAATATGTATTGAAATATTATCTTAGATTCATCTATTAATTTTTACAAAAAGTTTCATATTCTATGAATAGTGAAAAATACAAAATTTTAATTGAAAACTACATGTTCATTTATTTTTTTATAAAGAAAAAATATTTTTGAATTAAGTTTTAAAATAATATTAGTTAAATAATTAATATATTTTTCCAAATTAAACCTCTAAATCAATTTCATTTTTAATATTGATAAAGAAGCATTTAAAACGTTTGATCATCTTTCCTTTGAAAACTCACTTTTTCATCCCGTCTATGTGATTAATTTTAAATTTAGTTTTTCCACTTTGATAAATGAAATTTTTATAAATGGATTTAATTTTTTGAATTACAATACTTTATATTATATAATTTTAGGATCCAAATAATTATGTAGATACTAAATTGCTAGAGGGGGCGGGTGAATTGTGAGTTTAACAACTTTCATTTTTATCCTTCAAGAAAACTATGTTTTACAATGTTAAAAATGGTAAATTCAAATGACAAATTTTAGTTCATCAAAATAGACTTTCCAATTTCTGGAAATATGGTTTCAGAAATGAAAATTAAGTAATGTTCACAATGAAATCTTTCAATCATAAAGTGTAATGAAAAATACTTATCAATGTATATAAAAGTACAAGAAAGTATTAGAAAGATATACTTTCTTCCTTTCTCAAAATGTCGTGGAAATAATTATGAAACAAAACAAGTAACATGTATGAAATATTTTGACCCAAAAAGTAGGGTATCCAACAACCTTGGAAAAAGGACCCCTGATTTATATTTTAAAGAAAGTTTTTCATACCCACACCAGGGTAATCCCTCGATAAGAATATTGGAATCTAATTTTTTTATCCCTATAAGCCCTCAATCATTAAGGTATTGAGTACCTATATCATACTATCCCCATATGTCCTCGAAATTTAAGGTAGTCGACACCTCTGTCCTTCTATCCCCAAAATCCCTCTATTGTACTCAGATAAAATCAGAGTCACACTAAGCAAGCTGAACAAGATGTTCAGTACTCACAAATTATGAGAGTCTCTTTCTCTATAAATCACTTCAACAACATATAATCTCTAGGTCGATGGAATGAGTGATTATCTATTATGATCTCATTAAATTGAGATCATATTTGTAGGCACTTCTCCAACGGTCGAATCCCTCCTCCAACAATGATATTTTTCTTTGAATCTCGAAGGGACCTATACATGTGTCACTCAACCAATAGTTAGTTAGAAACAGATTGTACAACAAAATCTCAAAATAAAGTATAAGGAAAATGAAATTTTTTAACCAAATATATTATTTGGAGTCTATGGAATAATGGAATTCTGAATCTAACCAAATAAACATTCAATTTTTATAAGACATGGATATTCAGATTTTGTTTTAAAATGAATTTCAAATCCTAATTCAATTGATTTTAGAGTCTGAATTCCCATGAATCTGGATTCTGAATTCAGAGGAATTCGGAGTCATAATTTTGTGAAATTCAGAGTTAGAATTCAAAGGAATTCGAAGTTATAATTCTATGGAATTTGGAGTCAAAATTTGGTGGAATTCAAAGCTGGAATTATAGTGAATTTAGAGACTAAATTCTGTGAAATTGGGTGTATGAATTATGAGAAAATAAGGAGTCTGAATTTTTATGATTTTTTAGTTTTAATTTCAGTGAATTTAGATTCTGAAGTTCATAGAATTCATAGTCTAAATTTCAGAGAATTCAGAGTCTGAATTTCATAGAATACAAATCCTGAAAATAGAATACTCTATATCAAAGGATTTGTAGGATTCTGAGATTTTAGATATGAAATCCAATTTTACCATAGTAATAAAATGATCTAGATTTAGGGAGATTATAAAATTAATAATGAAAAAATAGTTAAGTATAAATATTTCTTTAGAGAACTGAAATTTTCCTTTTAAAAATATTCATTAAGGAAAATATAATTTTTGTTAAGATAAATTTTTTGTGATTTTCAAAACCTAAAGAAATAGAAAATTCATAAGTAATCCTTATTGACTCAACAATAATAAGTATAATATATATTTTTTCCAAAATTAATTTTATCAATTTAATAAACAATATATATTATTTAAGGTAGAAATGGTTTTATAAGGGTTAAACTAAAGAGATAAAGGATAAAAATAACTAAAAAGTTGTCCAAACCTAATTGGATTAAAATTTTAATGTAGATATATTCTAGTATTGATAAAAATACACTTTTTATACCTATTATATAAAAATAGACATGGGTGAATTTATTTTCTTCAAAATATTATAATTGATCTACTCACCTCACTTATAAAAGGCCACCCGCTGTCCTCTCATATTCACACCCTAGAGCCCTTTTAGATCTGCCAATACCTAAAACAATAACTTATAAAATTCTATGAATCATCCTATAATAATTATTTTTTTACAAAAATCCATCATATTAAGTCTTTGGGTGAAAACATAATGAAGATACACGAAGTATAGGTAATGTTTATCAACATAGATTTTTGTTTTATTTCTTCCTACACCACCATAATTATTATTAAAACATGAAGATATAGTAAACCTGGGATGTTAATTAATTTTATATTTTTTATGTTAAGTATATTAATTATAACCCATTCAACAACCATCAAATTTTTTGAAATGACATCGTTCATGTGTATGCCGGACTCCCACCTCAAGAACCGATGAATTGTTTTTCCATTTACACCACTCAAGAAAATACATAAGGAGAGATTTACTATTTATATTTTATATGTATGATATTATTTTTCTTAAATAACCATAATGTTACCCATATATTTATAATATCCATTTTGGAAAAATTATACCATCACTCATGTGTACGGTGGACATCCACCTTGCGAAGATGTGTGATTATTTCACTCTTTACATGGATGATAATAAAGATGAGTTTTATCATAATATCATATATATATATATATATATTAACTAAAATGTATTCTATAATGAATATATATAATTTATCTTTTATTATTTAAGTCGATATATAAAATAGTTATAGAGTTCATGCATACATACGACCAACTATCTCCATGAATGGTGTATTTCACATTCTATCAGTAATTTTTTTGGATTGCTATAAATAAATTTAAAATTTATATATATGATAATTATATCATGTTTAAATTTCAAGATATGATGAAACCATTATTTAATTAATATTACCAAAAATAATAAATCATAACATATATGAAATACTATGAGGTTATTACCCAAAAAATAACATTAACAATAAATTATCAATAAACGGATAATAAATGGTAATAATAAAATAAGAAGTGGAATGATATATATAAATTCTATTCTTTAATGTATTAATAATAAAATTATATTTACTATACTAGAGTTTGGAATTGGAATGATGGAATTCAACACTTAATATAAGATATTTTTGTCTCAATTATTCTTCATTGAGATGTATGTTATGTTAGGCACCTATATTCGTTTAAAAGGTGTATATAAAGTCAATTTGACATGTTATATGTATAATTTATTAATAATAATGGTATTTTAAGTTATATTATATGTAATTTTCATGGGGTTTATGATTCAATGTTACCAGAGTAGTGATGATTTTTTGTTACAACCTCATTGTTTATTAGAATTGTTTATGACCATGTTTCCAATGATAAAATCATAAGATCCATCTTCCAAAAAAATGAACATTATTTACCTTACATGTGTTATAAACTAATAATATTCTTATTAATACAAATTTTTTACATGGGTTATTCTATGATGATTACAAAAACTTTATATTTTTAATAGGTTGTGATATGTTGAAATGTATATTTTAAAAAGGGATTCCCTGATAGTGTCCTTTTCGAACCCTCCACACTCGAGAACCCCCCTCTCCATGAAGAGATCATCCATAGATTCCCCAGCTGGGAAGGAGCCATTGGTATAAGAGATGACATTGCATCCCATGGGGTAACACCTTGATTAGTGATGGTTCGTCATAGTAATTTGTCATCCAGGTGAAGTGTGCCCATTCTTCCAACCCGATGAGACACCGGGTGACCCTGCAAGACGACTCATACATAGGAGGAAAAATTCCCCCAAGAGCGGGCTCCCAGGAATCGAACCACAGACCTTACCAAACACCATTTCAAGACAAGTGGTACATGGTTCGTCACTTGTTTTTTCTTGAAATGTAATTACCTGAACTTTTACAAATAACATTCAAATGGGTTTTTATTTAAATTATTTATAACGGTGAATAAATACTGATTCACTACCTAGGTATTATTATACCCTACAAATTTTAAAATACATTCAAGGGTCATAAATGTAGATAATTTAGCAATTTGGTAGTGATCATAGGATTAGTTAATATATATGGTTTTGATAAATCTAATTGACAAAGAAAAAACAAGTGATTTCCAGAATGACTAGGATCATACACAATAAAGCACATTTATCAAAGATTATAAGGGATATAGTGTCAATGGGATTTGCCCTTAAATATATCTAATACTAGATCCACTAACTAAATCATGAGAAAAAACTATTTATGGGGGATGTACTAGCTCATCGATATCATATCCCAAAACATCTACCCTGAACTACCCAAGAAAAAATAATCATTGCACACATTACCCTTTGGTAGTTATCAAGATCAATATTGGGATATTTATCAAGATACTAAAAATAAGAATAATTATATTTTATAGAATATTAAATATATTTACTTCTTAATTATGTTAAATTATAAATTATTTTTATATTGATATAGTAAAACACATATTGAATTTTTTGTTAATATGAAATTTCAATTATGTCATTCATTTTTGATGAATTAATGAATTTATGAAATAAATTATATTCTAATGAATTATTATTACTATGTAAAATTTATTATATATTGATGATAATATAAATTTATGAAGTCAAACATTATTTTAATATGGGTTAAAAAACTGTAATTGTTGAAAAAAGTAGATTATCTCAATATATTTGTATATATGATTTAAAAGTGAAAAGGAATATATATAAAAAATTATTTTGAAAACATATAATTTTTTTGGAATCATTACATTATAATTATAAAATAAATTTATTTATACTTTTTTGAGATAATCAAATTTTCTGGAACACAATTAAGCAAGGTATAAATATGAAGTTTGTAATATGAAAACAAAATGACCATAAAGTGTTAAGATGAATTATATAAAAGATAAAAAAATTAAAAACATAGGTTTCCCAATTTATATAATTTTCTTATTAGGTTATTATATTAATTTTATAATGCATCTATCTATCCTCCCAAATCATATGTCAGATTTTAATATTTTAAAATAATTTCATTATGAAATAACCACATTCACCTCACTAATAGTAATATTTTATCATGTTAATCCATTGCCCTTATTAAATAATTTAAATAAATATTATTTGGTATAATCAATTGGAAAATAATCTGGTATTTGTTTTTCTAATTACATTATTATATAGATTCCAAAACCAATTTTTTTGGAAATAATAAGGAACATCCCTTGCCTTCCCTATATAAACCATCGAAATATTCTTTTTCTCCTCAGTAAAGAAATTTAAGCACATCCTTACAATTACCTACCCACTTTATAGTCCTACCAGGGTTCCCCAAATCTCTCCAGAAGATCCTTCAATGATTTTAGAATCACCCTCTTATGGTAATGGACCTCTCCTTCATCTTTTCTATTCGAACATCTTCACTAGATATATTTTTTACATTTATATTATTATTTTTATAGCTGATTTTTGGTTCCAAAATAGATAATTGGGGTATCATGGGTGCCAGGGGCTTAGATGGAGCCAAAAACCATAGTTTTTGAAAAAAATACAGATAATTCACAGTGTTGGGAGAAACCACAATAGTAATGAATAATTTCTACCTATAATAATGTTAGTATTTATAGTGAGGTGTATGAGATCTCGGTGTTTGTGTAAACTATTCAACCTATAGCGCACACCTATGCGGGTTCCACTACAAATTTTGATCAATGATGTAGCGTTGTTTTAGAATGGTTAGTCAAACCGTGCACTTGAAACCATCTGTGGTCACCATAAGAGCATAAAGGGGGCATCGTTTGCATAAGGAATAGAAAAAAATGAATCAAAACATCATAGAATATTCTGTATTGATGAAATTATTGTGTCACCCTTAGACACTATTGAAACCCAAACTATTCTTTTTTATCTATGATGGATATCCGTTAAATATTTGGATATCCTTTCAATAAAATTATGAATAACTTTCTCCTGATTATCCATCCTAATAATATTATGAATTCCATCAGTATCATTAGACTAATGAATGTAATTTCCTTCACCATCTTGTGTTATTATTCGTTTGACCTTGTTTCGATATATTCATTTGGTTAAAGATATTATGCCATATTTCCATTTTCATCATCGAATCTCCATTTTTCTTCTGGTCATTACTGAATAAGAAAATAATAAATGATGAGTTCTCTACTAAAAATATATGGTAGGTGGTCGACACATTTTTCTTAAGGATCAGAGTTTTATAGGCCTAGTTGCAGTTCTGGTGCAGATCGGGCCTTCCAGTGGTGCCCTAATAATTAATTGAATTGATGAATCAAATGGTTTGGGACCTATTAATGATATACACTATAACCTTTGAGTTTTTTTGGAGGTTTTACCTAATATAGTCCACCCCTAGGGTGTGCCTTTTTATGTTCCCTTTTGTTAAACCACTTAGGGTGGGCATGTGAGATTATCTAGTTAGAGGTATCCAATTATAAATTGAAATAAATTGATATAATTAGGAGATGAAAATTCCTCTTTTTCCATGAGGTTACATGATTTTGAATTGATTAAATGGATTATTAGATTAAACAGAAATTGTTTAATGATCGAGAGGAACTCATGTAATGTGAATGATTATGAAATGATGCATGGTGAGATTAATTTAAATGTTATTGGATGCATTTTTTTATACATTTGTTCATAATTATATTAGATTCTATGTAAGTTTCTCTTATGGATATTGTGTATGGATGTGGACTCCTTGGACATGTTTCCTCCTTTGTTATTGATTCCATAGGATGGCTTAGTCCTTTCTACCCCATGGATCTAGATTTCTTATATTCATATTGGGAAGATGATATTAACATGAACCATAGACACCTCCCAAAACATTATAATGCTTTCATCTTGATGCACCTTGGACTGAATGTGGATGACTTTCTCTTCATTACATTGAATCTGGACATTCATGGTCTAAAACTGGTGATTAAACGATCAAGACATTTTGGATGACTTGATTGTATAAAAATACCATGATGAATGATATAATCATCATTATGAAGAGTGGTTTTGGGGGATATTTTTTACGCTTATAGTTAGACCTGGTATGGGTATTAGTTACATATTTTAGACTGGACAATGTGGATTTTTATCTCTGTTTTACTACTACCATTGTTACGGGGCTATGAATATTTTTTTTAGAGATACTTGTTTTGAGAAAAAAATTCACATTAATTATATCATATATTCCATGGGGAAATTTTTCATTTCATTGACACGTGTGTTATCAATTGGTCATTGCATCAGTTCGATTGCATATAATGGATTTGTTATTGAATCTATTGGTTGTGGTTTACTGAGTGTTATCTAACACACCATTCAATACATCGTAGGGTAACCGAAAAATATTATATGGATACAGGTAGGTATCTGGGAAAGAATCCACATTATGATGCTTGAGTTGTGATATTCCTAGAATCAGGGGAGAAAGTGACCATGTTGAGGCTTGTTATTCTAGCTGGGATTGTATTTTTTTGGGTAATTTTGGTATTTTTATATGGGTGAAATATTTCTTATCTATAAATTCTTTTCAATCTTTATAGATACTTGAAACGAATCATTATTTTGCATAAGGGATTACATTTATCATTGCATATATATTCATGTATAGGATGTTTACCTTTATTCTATATAATTTACTACCTCCGCTATAGAATTCTATGTTCACTATAGATGTGCTACAATAATACATGAGAAAATAGTTTCCCCAAATACAAACTTTAATCCATCGCTTCTAGTTGATATCCTCTAGCATTCAAGGATATGTGGTTGATTCCATATGAAACCTCAGATCGGGGCACAACTTAGTGGATATATTTTAGGATGTTAAAACGTGGTATCAAAGAATTTTCAATATTGCCTTAGATTTTTGGACAATAGGCAGGGGTTTGGAATGTATTATAGTTTGGTAATGAGATATTTCTTGGTGTATCTAACCCACATATGAAAAATATAAATATTTTGTAGGTGAGAATTGTTATTTTTCTTTATTTTTCTTATCATATTTGTTTTGATTCTTCTATTGGGAGATTCACTTGTGTTTGATGTTCACTGTGATTTTTAATATTATTTTCTCCCGATGAAAATTGGGTATGAATATTAGGAAACATTTTTATGAAATTCTATATGATTATAAGTCTATGAAATGTTCAATGAAATATAGGGTTTAGTTTGTTATTTTAGGGCATTGTGAAATGTTTCTTATGTGATATACCTTCTATTTTAATAATTATTTTTTCTGTAGATCAAGAAAAATGGTTGGTTATTATAATTCATTCATAAACCGAAATATTTTTTCTTTATTGGGCTACGAAAACATCCCTATTTATAGGTATATTTCTTAGGGAGTAAGGGACCATTAGTCACGTGGACTAGAATGCTTTATGTTATGGATTAGGTGGACACTATATCATATTTGATGAAGTGAATGGGAACTTATAGATCTGAAGTGGTGAACCATTTGGTTCAACAATCTAAATATTATTTTCAAATGAATTTTAATCTAAAAGGAAATATTACTTATGAAATAGATAACTTTTACTTGAGTCGACTTCGGAAAGGGTAGTAGGTAGTGTCAATAGTGATTATATGACTACTTATTTTTACAAAATCATTAATTTAGGTGTAGAATGATGGGTGTGACCTGTCTATAGTATGGTTATGACCTATCTAATATTTTAAACTATGATATTATTGTTACCGAAATTTTATGAGGCATATATTTGAAATTATAGAGACAAAACACCATGAAGACATCCATCTGTATTCTTGGAGGGTGTCGACGACCACACATCAGAGGTAGTGGTCTATGGTATACTAGTTGATCCTCTTATACTTCGTTCTTAAGAACTAATGTTTTTAATGGAAACATGTGATAATTCATAGTCTTATTGGGCATTCATATGATATATATATATACGTTTAAGGGGTGACCAACATTCCTTGTATATAACTGAGCTAAAGTGTGTGTTCTAGAAGTACCATCCCCACATATTTTAGGGGTGGATGGATGTCCATAAGATACTATGATATGGATTGAGACAAATTTTTTTATCATTTATCATCTAGAGAAACCTCCTAAGAGGTGAGTGAATATTAAGTCATACATTCTTCAAAAAGGAGAAAAAATATGGTGTGATGTTTTGAACTAGGATGATATGTTTTGTGATATAGTTTTCGGTGATTTCAAAAAAAGATTCTATGACTATTGTTTTCTCGAGACTCTATCAACAAAGCAGGAATGTGAGATTATGCATATGGAGTGGGGAATAATAACTATTATGGATTATTCTCAACACTTTACCGATAATATGTGTTATGAAATGATATACATTGTTGATGAAATATTGAGGGTGATCTGCATCAATGAATATCTCCTACATTCCATTCGATCTTTGGATAACATGTTCATGTTGAATACTATTACTAACATAGTGAATATGAAGCTTATAATAGCATGTAAGGTGAAGGGATATTGGGGTGTTGAGCACGGAAAAATATTATATTGACCTATTGGTTTATCATTTGCTGGAAGGAATTGACATTTTGAGGCTTCTATTGAGATGAATACCCACTATGTTATTATTATTGGAAGTGATGTTTTCTATCATCATTGTGGTAGAAGGGGATAAATGAGAAATCCATGTTATAGATACCTAATAGAGTATTGATATTTTTTCCAGATGGGAAATATTAAAAATTAACTTAGGACCCTCTATCCAGTTGATAATCGAAGTGGTTCAGATTAGACAGCTGGTTTGGGAGTTACATTCATAGTTCCATGTCAAGCATGGAGTTGGATTAGTATTGGTCTATCATGTATAGGTGGTGTTTGATTGAACCATGACCGTTATATGCAAGAAATGGAGTATGGTTTTTTTAATCCTCATTAGAGGTTCAGTCTATTCTCTAGAAAGGGGATCATACAGTTCAAGAGACCAACAATATTGAAAGTGGTTTAGTTTCAGAATTTTTTACCAAATTCTGTGTCCAAAAATTTGAATATAGAGAAAAGTGATTTTAGAAAAGGGATTTGCATAAAATATTGAAGGGTTTATATAAAAATGAATTCATTCCTTGTTTTTGGATTAGTACATCAAAATATGGTGAAGGAAAATAATGCGCGCAAAACATAAATGTGCCCAAAAGATGTTGATGCACTGAAGAATCCTGCGCGCTCAATGTGATGTCAAAAGTTGTTTTTCACGCTTGGGAATAATCTTGCATGCTCTGACAATTAATCATCAGAAACATTCACATAGGTCATTTAGCCCTATATATAGAAGTCTACACCCATGAAATACTAAAGAATATTCCAACAATTTTTTTCCCTTTTGTGCGAAAGAGTTACACACAGAAGAATTATACAGTATCAATCATTCTCCAAAGGTGTTATTTTTGTCTGAAAACACCTAGTGAACACCTCAAGGTATTTTCACAATAGATAAGGGTTTCCTGGAAAGTAGGGTTTGAAAGAATATCATCTTTTCTGTGACAATTATTATATATTGAACGCAAGTTGAGGTATTGCACGTAGGTGTGGTGTTATGCTTCCGACAAGATTTTGAATATTCAGTTCGTGTTACCAGTTCCATCAAGTGCTTAAATTTAAGACGTATATGAAATTAATTTAACCTTATAGACTGATGAAAATAATTCAATGAGAATACGTTGAAGGGACCCTCAAGTCAATAAACTGATTAATACTTCTCCCATGGAAATGGTCAGGGGGTCAATGGAAGTATTCTGAGGTATGTGGTGATCTATCACTAAATTATTGTAAAGGCAGTGTGCCTCCCACAAAGATACTCTATCAAGACTCTTGTAATCCAAAACTAATAAATATTAGTAGATTTTCGATATGACAGAAACACTATCGTTGTATTATCCTTGGATGTAGATCTTGGGGGTGAACCATGTTAATTTTTTGTGTGGTATCTTTACATGTGATTGTTTAATTTCTATTCATATCCATCATAAAAATCTATCACGTTCATACCAATGTGGGAACAAGATCAGATACATTAAAAGCAAAATTTGACACCCTGATTCACCCCTCCCCTCTCAAGATGACATGGGGTCCTATAAGTTGTATAATATTGAGTTTTCTTGTGTTATATCTGTTCATTTCTTTAATAAAGAATTCAACCCATGATATGGGATTCCCCCTCTTTGATGGATATAATTTTCAGATTTAGAAGAACAAAATGAGATCTCAACTATTATCTCTTGGAATGTACGTCCTTTATGATAATGTTCATGAAATATTGGTTATTGATCTAATATAAATGGCTATGACTGAGACAAATAGAAAAATACATGATGAAAATGATAATGCACACAATGATCTCACTATAGAACTTTCAGATCATATTAACCTAAAGATGATGAGTTGAACCACCAAAAAGTATATGCGGGTTAACCATGAAAATATCTATGAAGTAGATAGAAATGTGAATGTGAAAAAACATCATGTACTAACACTATAGGTTTAAGGATTAGAAGATACAATCTAATGAGAATGAAAACTCTTTCTTTGATCAAATTATTGAAGTTGGAGGAGCAATTCGAGGACATGGAGAATAAATTAATTTCATTGACATTGTAAATAAAAGCTTTATTAAAACAGAAAACATCCAGACATAGTAGTAATGAGTATGATGAGGAAAAATAAATTATTTATCTCATTACCAATATATTCAATATTGGAAAAAGGAGAATTTTAAGGCAAGTTACCTCTAGCATGTTTTCATTGTGGTAATTTTTGGAAGATAGCCTCTCAGTGCTAAAAGAAATTTTATGATAAAGATAGAAAAATTGAAATAATTGAGAAGCCTCAGAAAAGGTTATTCAATAATTGGAACATCTAATTTTCAAAGAAATAATAGAATAATAGTTTCATTTTTTATGAAAATGATGAGGATAGTGATTTTTGTGAGGAAGAGGAACCAGAATTCCAATCTGGAAAACATGTATCCATGATAGACACTATTGAGAAATCAAAACCATTATATGATAATGGTAGAGATTATCAGGTTAGAACTAATTCCAATCATGAGTGAAAACATACTTATTCTATTATTATGTTTAAGATTAAATTTAAGAGTTCGAAAAAGTTGAAGTCAATTGTGTAAGGATCATCTGAATATATTGATCAGCTTCAAGCTGAAATTGAAAGACTGGGAGAATTTGTTATAGTATAGTCTAAAATCCTTGAATCCAGTAATTATGTAGTGGATCTAAAGCTGTGAATTGAAGAGTAGGAAATGGTCATGAAGGACCTCACCTCCAGGATAGAAGAAATTTCCAAGAGTTTTGAGCGACTTGAAGAGGAAGTAGTTACTCTTACGAGTAAACTTGAGAGTGAATAAATTTTAAATGAATCAAGGGAAAAACAATTTGGAAGGTTTTTAGATGCTGAGCTATTGGAGAGAGAAAAAAATGGTTCTAATGTAGTTGAAAAGAGTTTGAAAGATCAAATACCTTCTTACATGGGAATCATTGGAATCATTTGTGAGGCCAAATCATCAAACACATCAAGAAAAGGTGGCCAAATTAAAGGCCAGATGAAAGTGTGTCAGGTTGAAATGTAACTCAATGTACTGAATAAGACACATCCAATTCAATAGAAAGGAATACAAAATACTATCCTCGATCCTCCAGGTATAACATAATGTCAAACTATTATCCCACGAAATAATTAATGATGATAAATATAAGTGAGAAGTCATTTCCTTTCATGAAGTGTCATTTATGTGGATATATGGGTCATACCATGTCTTAGTGCGATGAAGCAAGGATCTATTTGAATGGAGTATATATTGTAAGGAAAACAACAATATATTCTAATTCTTTTAGATGAAATGATTTCTATGTTTATTGTTTTCAATGATATAACTTTCGATGTAAATCTACTTATTGTTTGAAGACATGTGAAATATACACCTCATATCAATGTTAGAGAATAGTCACTGTTCATCAACAAGACTATGATTCTCTTTCAAACGGGTTTTACCATCTCAAGGAAGAGATTGAATATGAGGAAACCATGAGCACAGAAGAGAGAGTTTCAATGTCATCATTTTGCTATAACCAACATAATAACTCATGGAAATAAAAGAGGAAAATTGAGAAATACAATTTTGTAGAAGTAGTTATCCAGGATACAAAGGACAAAACCACCTGGATTCTTGATATCAGATAATCATCCCACCTGGAAGGTAATGAATACTTGTTAACAAATGTCAAAAAAAGTTCAATAGAATAGTGATGTTTGGTAATGATGGGTTTTTAATGATAAAATGTTGAATAATTGATGATCTATCTAATAGAGAGCTGATGAAAACTGAAGTCCTTTAAGTGGATGGTCTGTGTTATAATATTCTATGCCTGAGTCAGCTCTGTGATCCATGTTTCGTTGTGACATCCTATCAGAATAGATGTATTATACGAGGAATGTTTGGGAATCCTCTGATGAAATGATGTAGAAGATCTGGAAACTTATACATGTTCGGTAACAAATAGAAAATTTTCTACCTAATAGTTGATGAGTAAAACAATATTTGGCATCGAATCTTGGGGAACATCAATCGAAAAGAAATGAAACAAATATCTAAATGAAAGATAGTCCTAGATATCCCCTATCCAAAGCATTAATGAGAAAAACCCATGGTGCTTGTATTCGAGGGAAGTCAGTCTATAGTTCCTACTATCCAAAAAATAAAAGTGCATATAATCTTTCTGATCTAATTAATATAGATGTATCTGCACGGATAAATATTTTCAGAAAACATGGAAAAAAGTAATTTTTTTTATTTCATAGATGATTACAATTGAATGGCATGTGTGATCGTTATTATCATTAAGCAAAAAGTTCTTTTTTACACGAAAGCATATCGGTGAATTTCAAAAAATGATACTATACATAAGATCAAAGTCCTACAGTCTGACAATAGAGGGGAATTTGCATCCATTGAATTTGATAATTATCTAGAGATGCATTGGATACAAATTTAGTTGGATGCTTTGAGAAATCCATATAAATTTGGAGTTGATGAGCACATGAATCAATAAGTAAACAATATGGCCAGATCTATGGTGATCGGGAGTCATATTCCCTAACATTACTATAAGGAGGCAGTTCAAGATGTAGTTTATATTCAAAATCAATCATGGATATGTATGAGTGTTACATAAACACAATATGAATTGTGGCATGGAAGGAATCCCACATTGAAATATTTTATTGTTTTTGGAAGAAAATGTTTCATCTAAAACAAAGAAGGAAATCAGTGGAAGTATGGATACAATGCAGAAAAATGAAAATTTATGGTATACATAATGAACATGAAAACCACAATGTGTTTTAACAAGTGCATGGGAAGAATTTTGGAAACCAATGATGTTAAGTTCATTGAAGCAAAAAATATGAATTCTTTAAAGAATTATTATTCATATGTGATAGGAAAAGAGAAATAATGCGAACATATAGAAAATTCTAATATATAGGTAGAGGAAGGCATACAAAAATCTCAGGAGACACATCATGATGTTGACTTAGAAGAAGAATCAAAATATGAATCCATAGCTGGAGAGAATTTTATTGAACCAAAAAAGAGAAATTGAAGAGGGGAGATTGATTAGTCCAATATTATCGAGGATTGGAATTCACCTACACAGACAAGTAGAATGAATAATAATATACAATGTGCATTTCTATAATTTTTTAAGCCATCTTTATTTGAAGAAGCTGCAAAGGATTTTTCAGGGGTGAAAGTAATGAATGAAGAGTGAGATCATATTGATAAAAATCAGACAAGAGATCTTGTTAAAAGTTCTAATGTTCATAATGTGATTAGTAAGAAGTGGATTTTCATGAAAAAAAATTGATGAACATGGAAATGTGATCAGAAATAATGTGCTCTTGGTTTGTTAATGATATTCAAAAATCGAAGGCATTGATGTTGATGAGAAATTTTCTCGTATAGTGAGACTAGATTCAATCATGTTGTTTCTTTCCTTGAAAAAAAATAGGATTTAAATTGTATCAAATGGATGTCATGAGAAAATTCATAAATAGTGTATTGGAAAAAGATGCCTACATTGAATAACCTATAGGGTTCGTGGTTTGAAATGATGAACTAAAGGATTAAAAATTAAACAAATCTCTTTATATCATGAAACAGGCACCACGATCGTGATACTCTCTATTGGACACTTTTCTGAGAAATATTGAGTTTAAAAGGGGTGGATTGAATCAAAATCACTATGTAATGAATTCTCAAAAGGATCAGTTTGTGGTATTGGTATACATGGATGATATTATTTTGGGTGGAATAAGAAATGTAAATGTGGACAAATATTCTAATAACAAGAAATCAGAATATGAAATGTGCATGATTGGTTAACTCACATAATTTTTAGGGTTTCAAGTACATTACAAGAAAGATTAAACATTCATTTATTAGGATAATTATGTAAGAGAGATGATAAAACAATTCAATACGCATGATTTCAAACCAATTTCGACTCTTCTTGTAGTTCAATCATAGCTCAAAAAGAATGAGGAAGGGACTTTGGTCTATCCCACAATCTACAGAATAATAATTGGAAGCCCAATGTACCTAACGATGACACATCTAGATATTGTCTTCGTAACTTTCTATATGTCCCACTTTCAGTATAATATGAATGAATAACATATGGAGGCCGTAACAAGAATAATTAGATACATTTAATGTATACATAACATTAGGTTATACTTTACTTTAATGTAGGAAGAGATAGTGAACTATCTGCTTGTTCTGATGCTGACTGGGCTGGAGATATAGTGGATAGAAAATCTACTTGTGGTGGAGCATTCTATATTGGGAAGAAATGTGTGGTTTATTTAAGAAGGGAAAAAGGAATGTACTTATCTTACTACTACCGAAGTAGAATATATATCTGCTACCAAGGCGTTCACTATGTTAAATTGGATTAATCAAAAACTGACTAACATACGTGATACGGTGAAACAATCAATGGTGATTTATATAATAAAAAGAGTCCTATTGATCTTACAAAGACTCAATTTCAATATTATTGTAGGAAACATATTGAAATTAGATATCACTTCCTCAAGAAAAAAGTTGATCAAGTTATGATTCACATGGAACATGTGGGAACATATGAGAAAGTGGATGACATTATGACGAAGCCACTATCAATGGTTGTGTTTGAGAATCATCAGTTGATACTCAGTGTTCAGCCACTACCTAGTGCATAACGAGGCTATGTTTTCCCCCTCCCCTAGTTATTTTAACTGTTTATAATCTTTTTTTGTTGTGATGCAGGTTTATAGGGGAGATACTATAAATGGGGGAATGTGTTTTGAGCTGAATAATGAACGAATACTAATCTTGGGGTTTTTTTCCAATGGACGTGAAAGAATAAATTCAGGACATGTAATGCTTCAGTGAAATGATTAGATTTCATGGTCAGGTGGAGAAGGAATAAAAAAATGATAATTCAGTGTTAGGAGGGGAAGGAATAACATGATGATAATTTACTGTTAGGAGGAGAAGGAATAACATGATGAAAATTTAGTGTTAGGAGGAGAAGTAATAAATTGAAGACATGTAATGATTCTATGACATAGTAAGATAATAGCTTGGATGTCCTTAATAATTCCAAAACATTGGAAAATAATTCAAGCTTTCCCTTTTATTTTCTACATCGAGCATTGCTATCATAGAAATAGAGTGTTGGATGAGTTGATTCTTGTGTTTCAGGTCTTGATAGTGGCTGGTGCTCGATTGAATTTATCTGGAGATTGCCAACAACCTTAAATGGGGGTATTTTTGGAACAACGACGATTCGATACTAGATATGGAGTATGGTTTGTGTTTGTTGTCAATCCTCCTTAGAAGTTTAGGATGTTATCTAGGAAAGGGATCAAATAGTTCAGGCGACCAATTTTATTGATGGTGGAATCTTTCCTAGTGTATTCCAAATTATTAGGTCCAAAAATTTGAATATGGAGAGTTTTTTTAGAAAAGGGAGTTTTTTTTCAAAATTTAATGGTTCTTAGAACCATCCCCACATGGATTTTTTTTGGATCAGCACATCAAAATATGGAAATAGAAAAATTTGAAAGAAAAACATAAATGTGCCCAAAATATGATGTTGTACAGAAGAATCTTAGACTCTTAATGCAACATCTAATGTGGTTTTGTGCGCTCAAGAAGAATTTTGCGCGCACCGACAAAGATTCATTTGAAACATCAACGTACGGTCATTGAGTCTTATAAATAGGAGGCTACCCCATGAAATACTTATGCCTTTTCCAACTAATATCTAGTTGCTCTATTGTGACAATGATTTGCAAATGAAAAAATTACATAGAGTTTATCTGGCACACAAGGTGTTCCTTTACTCTGAAAAGACAAAGTAAACCCTTTGGTGTAGTTGAACGAAAGATAATTTTTTCTTAGAATGTATGGGTTTCATGGAAGTCATTTTTTTGTGAAAATTCCCGAAAATTGCACACAAGTTGAGGTATTCTGTTAAGGTGTGGTGTTATGCTTCCGAAAAAATATTGAATATCTTCTTTGTGTGATTAGTACCTTCATGTTCATCAATACATGAATTTGATGAAATCAGATTATTATCTTGGTCTAAGACACATACTACAATGTAAATCAATTGAAGAGACCCTCAAGTCAATAAACTGAGTAAGACTTCTCCCATGGTAGTGGGCAAGGGGGAGTAAATAGAACTTTTTCGAGGGATGTCAAGGTATCTGTAAATTATTTTCAAGGAAGTGTGCCTGTAACAGAGTGACTATGTCCAAACTCTTATACTCAACAACTACTGATGATTTGTGTATTTTGGTATGACCATAAAACTGTCAGTATATACTCCTTGGAAGTATCCCTTTATGGTGAACCATGTAAAATTTTTGTGTGGTCACTTTTCAGGTGATTGTTTAATCATTGTTCCTATCCATTTTATAGGTTTAACACATTCCGACAAACAATATAAAAAGATAAGATAACTTAAAAGAATAATTTTACACCCTGATTTACCCCTCCCCTCTCAGGGCATCCTGGGGTCCTATATTTTTTATGGTCAGTGTAACAAGGCATTAGTTGTGCCAAAATAAATATAGTGGTATCATCAAGCATAGTGTGGTTGTGTCATAGGGTCATAGTTCAGGATTGATATATTTTGAACAACCTACTACTGAGGAGTAGAGTGTCAAGATTTCTACAATGAGTGGTACAATCTCAATAGCCTACACTCTCATATTTGTACATTTTGATATAGATGTATCACATATATTCAAATATTTACTTTTTTTTAGAATATTGGTTTAGATGTTCAATTTTCTATGGTGTTTATGATACTCAACACTATATTTGGAATTATACTAGAGGGTGTATGCTTGTGATGGGAGTACACCCAAGATTTTGGTGGATGTCACATCATATGTGATCCTTTTTCCCTCTAGATAAAATAATTTATCATTATTCTCAATTAGGAATGGATAGATTATAATCAAGACCATATTGATTTATGTCACCTAATGGTGACCTTTGAAGGTTCTGGGTGCAGCGGAAGCGCGTTGGTGGGTTTGCCCAACTTATTTTTTTGTTAAACAATGTTCAATCCAAGACCTGTCACGATATAAAACGCCGAATCTTCGGAATAGAATGAAGAACGAAAAAAAAAGATGAGTCCCAGAACCCTTGAGGAGGATCATCATATGATGATTATAATTAATTTAATTAATGCATAAGAATTACCTTGTTGGAATTATTTCTTCGTTGATGTGTCCGGTCAAGATTCAGTGATCCGTCGTTGCGTCGTAGAATCCAAGTGTAGGATTCCTCTAGCGGTGATCCACACGTGTGTCACGTATCTCCGGACGTCGCCGAAGAGATCTCTGGGTGCTAGCGCGGAAGAAACTTCGCTTGTGATGTCCGCCTTCGACCGCCTTGATCCGGTGGAGGATCTTGCTCTCGTAACATGAGGGCATTCTTGGTGGAAAGGGAATTCTCTCATGGCTTGAGAGTATTTCCAAATCCGTTGTGCACAACAATGGCTCTTCAAAATGTTGGGGTTGTGAGGATATTTATAATCATGTTTGAGGTTAATAGAGTTATGATAATAAATAAACGCGTTACACGTTTTATTTATTTCATTAACTCTTATTGAAAACCCCCATGTCGAATTATTAATTCCTTGACATGCGTCCACGCTGATTATAATAAATATCATTTAATAAAACAATATTAAATCCTCAAAATCCCAATTGGAAAAACTACACGGTGTGTAATAATTAATACACGGCGTGTACTTGTTTTCCATAAAACTACACAGCGTGTATATTTAATATACACGGCGTGTACTTTTATTTTCCATTTTTTTCTCCACCACATTTATTAGACCTTGAGTAATGACTATTTATTTCTTAATTAAATGTAACTGCATTACTCGCTAATAAATATATGATTTTATCCACATTATATTCTCTCGAATAACTAGTGTCAAAATAAATGTGATCAGACATCCTTAAATAATTATTAAACCACAGTCGGGAATAATATTTATTTAACTTGTTTAATTAATATTTAACTGAGATACATGGACACACATAGTGTGAGACCCTCTAGGCCTCTTTCTCAGTGGCATTAGGGTGAGCCTGCTGAAAGTCCAATGTTAGCGTCTAGAAACATGCCAAGGCACCCATAGAGGAAGAAGTTAACACCGCAATGACGTGTCACCTCCTACGAACGCTTACCGTGTAATATAATCCCTTTGTCTCGATATCTCCAATCATGCGGGTTGCATGCTTGTGCCATCAACCCATGTGCTTGATTATTCTTTCTTTGACTTCCCGGAATTGAACTTGCCCATACCTTACCATGGCCGTGGATTTATTTAGGCTATATCAATTTTATCAAAGGGCCTGAGATATCTACTTCCGTTATGGAACGGAAGGGACAAATCCTTTCTCGCATTATCTATTAATGCAGTATTACTCGTGACGCACCCAACGTATCCTACCTCGCTGAGAATAGTGTGTCGTCACAGTTTTCGTCAATACATATAAGTGCGTGAGTTGTAATACCCATTAATAATAATCTTAAAGTCTAAGGATCAATACACACGTCCATAGATAGGAACATCCAATGACACTATGAAATGTGGATTTCCTACTGGCGGGTCTCGTTCTCATAATATCCTCCTGGATATTACCAAGGGCGCACACCATGAGAAGGTGCCTCAAAGTTATATGAGTCCTCACCCCTAATGACCTGTATTATTTTTGTCCCTCAAATAATATCATCCGGCCATAGAACATACATTCAAGAACAGTGTTATGGAACTTCCGGGTTCTCATCATAGTAGGGATCCGTTACGACCCTTTAATGCAACAGATGTCCTTAGGACATTATCACATGACATGTCACACAGAAGAACAATCAAGATGTGATAAGGCTTTTATTTAATGAATAAAGTACAAAGTAGTTGGTTCTAGACCACCAACTCCAACAGACTCCCACTTGGACTAGAGCCAACTGCTAACAACCTTTAACCCACTAACTCTCACATGATATTCATGCTTCTACTGAGATAGGCCTTCAGTCATGGGGTACACCACGTTCTCTTCCGTGGACACTCTGCTCACTACAACTTCACCCCTTTGATATAAATCCCTCAAGAGGTGATACTTCTGGAGTATGTGCTTTGTCCGTTGATGTGACCTTGGTTCTTTTGCAAGAGCCACCGCTGCAGTATTATCACAATACAATGTAATGGGTTCTTTACTGCTAGGCACCACATCAAGCTCCTGGACAAAGTTCCGAATCCAAAAGGCTTCTTTGGCTGCATCAGAAGCCGCTATATACTCGGACTCCGCTGTAGAATCGGCGACAACTGGCTGCTTTGAACTCTTCCAGCTCACAGCTCCTCCATTGAGACAGAAAACATATCCAGATTGCGACTTCAGATCATTCTGATCTGTTTGAAAACCAGCATCAGCATACCCTCTGATGACAAGCTCCTCGTCTCCTCCATACACCAGGAACATATCCTTAGTTCTTCTCAGATACATAAGGATAGTCTTAACAACAGTCCAATGTTGTTCTCCTAGATCTGCTTGATATCTGCCTACCATGCCCATTGCATAGGCAACATCAAGCCTGGTACATAACATGGCGTACATGATGGATCCTATAGCCGAAGCGTATGGGATCCTTCTCATCCTATCATTCTCATGTTGTGTCTGGGGACACATTTTCTTAGAAAGATGTAAGCCATGTGACACTGGAATCAATACCCTCTTGGATTTTTCCATAATAAATATCTTTAGTATCTGGTCAATGTATATACCCTGACTTAGTCCAAGAAGCCCCTTGGATCTATCACGAATGATCTTGATCCCTTGAATGTAGGCTTCTTCTCCTAAGTCCTTCATGGAGAAACACTTGTTCAACCAGTCCTTAACTGACTGTAAGGCTGGTACGTCGTTTCCAATAAGCAATATGTCATCAACATATACCACTAGGATGACGACCGCATTCCCATTAAACCGATTATAAACACATGGCTCACATTCGTTCTTAATGAAACCAAATTCCTTTATGGCTTCATCAAATAGAATGTTCCATGACCTGGATGCTTGCTTCAATCCATAAATGGATTTCTGCAACTTGCAAACCTGTTTGGCTTCACCTGGTGTCACAAACCCTTCTGGTTGTGTCATATAGACATCTTCCTGATGGTTCCCGTTAAGGAATCTTGTTTTGACATCCATCTGCCAAATATCGTAGTCATGGTAAGCTGTTATGGCAAGTATGATTCTTATGGATTTAAACATGGAAACTAGCGAGAAGGTTTCATCATAGTCAATTCTTTGACGCTGTCTGAATCCTTTAGCCACTAGCCTTGCTTTATAGGTGCTAAATTGACCTTCCATGTCCATCTTTCTTTTGAATACCCATTTGCATCCAACATGCTTTACATCAACTGCCTCATTGACTAGAACCCAAACTTGGTTCTGATACATGGAATCCATCTCAAAATTCATATCTTCTAGCCATCTTGCAGCTTCTGAGCTTTCTATTGCTTCCTTGTAGGAGATAGGTTCATCATTGTCCAACAATAATGATTCACCATCCTCGGTGACTAGGAAACCAAATCTCTCTAGTTCCCTTACCTCTCTTGAGCTCCTACGCAGTACTTGTGTTTCTGGAACCTCTTCCATGGGGACCTATGGAACTTGTTCCTGTACCAACTCCTGTGTATCTTGAGCATCAACTTCATCGAAGTCAATCTTGCTCCCACAATCCTTCTTGAGGATGTTCTCCCTCTCAAGAAAGACGGCTTGTCTGGCGATAGTCACTTTCTTGTCTTGGGGGTTATATAGGTAATATCCTTTCATTTCCTTGGGATATCCTATAAACATACACTTCGTGCCCCGGGGTTCTAGTTTGTTTCCTGAGAAGGCCTTAACAAATGCCTCGCATCCCCATACACGTGTGTGCGACAAAGTGGGTTTCCTTCCATTCCATAACTCGGATGGAATTCCATTTGCCGCCTTAGTTGGTACTTGGTTTAATGTGTATGCTGCAGTTTGTAATGCATATCCCCAAAAGGATAATGGAAGATCTATATGACTCATCATCGACCTCACCATGTCCAACAAGGTGCGGTTCCTCCTTTCACTAACACCATTCCATTGTGGTGTATAAGGAGGAGTGAGCTGAGATAGAATCCCAAACTCCCGTAGAAGATCGATGAACTCTTGGTTCAGATATTCTCCACCTCGATCCAATCGAAGCATCTTTATCTTCTTACCAAGTTGATTCTCTACTTCATTCTTGAATTCCTTAAATTTCTCTAAGGACTCTGACTTATACCTCATTAAGTAGACATAGCCATATCTACTCAAATCATCAGTAAAATTAATAAAGTAAGAATATCCACCTCTAGCTTCTACTGGAAATGGTCCACACACATCTGTGTGTACCAACCCTAGAAGCTCTGTGGCCCTTTCACCTTGTCCACCAAAAGGCGGCTTGGTCATTTTTCCTTGTAAACAAGCATGACATCTATTAAGTGGTTTTAGCTCAGTAATGTCTAAATAGCCATCTTGGCAGAGCTTTGTCAAGCGCTTCTCATTCACATGACCAAGGTGGTGATGCCATAACTGGGTGATGTATGAGTCATGTGAGTTTTTTTCGTTATCGATTGCCAACACTTGGTTTTCGTAATTTCATACATACAAACCATTATTCAAATGTGTCATACCATAACATACGTTGTTCTTATAAAAGAGACAACCCTTATTTCCAAACATGAAAATAAATCCATCCATATCCAAACAAGATACAGAAATTATGTTCTTGGTAACACTAGGCACAAAATAACAGTTTTGTAAAACCAAAATCATGTTAGTTGGAAATGATAGGTGATAGTCGCCAATAGACAACGCAGCAAGCCTTGCGCCATTGGTAGCTCGAAGATCCACCTCTCCTCTGGAGATCATTCTAAATCTACTTGGTTCCTACATTTGAATACAGATGTGAGCCCCACAAGGTGTATCTAATACCCAATATGTAGAAATAGAAAGATTTCACTCGATAATGAACGCACCTTTAGCGTCCCCACACTTCTGGGTGCAGTTCCTCTTCTAGTGGCCTTGCTTGCCACATGCAAAACACACTTCTTCCCATTCCTTGCCCTACCTCTGGATCTTCCCCTTCTTGGAGGGATGGTGCTCGGGGGCTTCAGACCGTTTATAAGTCTTTGGCCCCTTTTCCTTGTCCTTCCTTTTCTTGTTCACCATTAGGACCGCGGGTTTGTCACGCCCCATGTCCTTATCTACCTGGCGAATCAAGGTCAGAAGCTCCGATAGACTCTTCTCATTGTCGCTCATGTTATAGTTGACAATGAAGCTAGAGAAGGTCTTGGGAAATGATGATATGATGAGATCTGTATGCAACTCATCTGGGAATTTAATCCCTATGATGTCCAAGCATTCAATGTAGCCAATAAGATTGACCACATGATGCCCAGCTAGTGCAGACTCTCCATGATTCGTGCTAAACAAAGCATTGGAGATCGCATACCTCTCCTGTCTCGCCTTCTCTTGGTATAGATCTTTAAGGTGAGACATCATGTTATACGCATCCATGTTTTCATGTTGCTTTAAGAGCTCATTAGACATGGCCGATAGCATGAAACACTGGACATCTGTGGCATCATCCATGTGTTTCATGTAGAGAGATAATTCCTCATCACTAGCCTCTTTCCTAGGCGCAACTGTAATAGGCTCTTCCAACACATATAATTTCCTTTCGTGGCGAAGGACGACGCGTAAACGCCTCTACCACTCTTGGAAATTGTTGTCGGTGATAAGGTTTTCTTTTTCGAGTATGGTGCGCAATGATATGTTTGAAGTCATTTTCTTGTCGTTTCTATAATTTAAGATGAGCAAAGGTTTAGTACTTTTATTATAAAAATTGAGACAAATAAATAAATTAATACTTATTAGTCTCCCACTATTTTATTGAAATCCAATAGCCCTCACCATTGACTTCAGAATATTCTATTGGGTGAATATTCTAGTGGCAAGGATCCATATTGCCCTTCCCATTACCCCAACTAGGGTTGGTCAAGCAACTTGAAGGGTTTTAGGTAGGCATTCCAAATGCCAACTGCATTAACTTGCAGTTCCTAGATCTGTTGAGTGGACTCCCCAATCCTGAAATCCCTTTTGGATTTCCTCAACCTTTGCCTCTTGGTCACACCAAGTCCTGATGTGGCAGTCAACCCTTGATGCAAAGCAAGTCAAGTCAACCCAAAACCTTGAATTATAATTCCCCGATAATTGAAAGCACCCCAACTAGGGTTGGTCAAGCACTTTGAACTATGGTTCGATTCTAACCAAGATTATGGAAGGATATGCCAACTTAATATTTATTTTGAGGGATTTTATCCTTATACGTAAATTTCCATTTTATTATCTTTGATTACATGCTTGTTAATATTAAGTGGGATATACTTAAGTGATTAACCATGTCTAAGATAATATTTATGTATAAGCCAATTTTATTTTAGTTCCATCTTGCATGCTCGTTTAATTCATTAATCGTGTTATCGTGACAACACACCCACACTAAATAAACCATGAAACTGACAGAAATAAGATAAATGGTATGATCATGAGCTTTTCTATTGGTCAGTTTATCTAGCGGTTGATAAACTAACCCAAGACCTAGGGGAGAAACACCTTGAACCTTTCGGGTTCGTGTTTACAGCTTTCCACCTGTCCACCTTTGTATCTCCTTGGATTGGTTTAACCTTGGATCCTGACTTGAGCCGCCTCCACTAGCTTGGGAGCTCCATCAATTACATATGCATTTATCTCACACGCAGGTGAGGGGAAAAAGGGGTTTTTACATAAAAGAATCCTTGGGCGTGCAGGCCCTACATATTAATGAGGAGATGGCTCGCAGGCCAACAAATTTAATTTAAATAAATAAATTAAAAGAAACCATTCACATACAAAGGTCTTGGTCTAGCTCATGATCATCCATACATGTAAAGATATTTACGTATAAATAAAACTAGCATTCAATTATTTAATCGTTCTTGTTTAAGACAAATCACGCTCAAATCAATTAATTATCTTTAATTAATCAACCCTTTTATCTTAAATCCCTTTTTCTGAATTTCCTTGAGATTCTCATCCATCATAATTTTAAACAAATAAATTCATTTAAAATTATCCTTGTACATAATTTGTACCTTGGAGGCAACCCGGTGAATTCCCATTTATTACGCAGATGTTAAATTAAACATATATATATATAACACCTATCACGTGTTGTGCCTCAGCTTTACGCCTGCACCATGGTACACGTCTCAAGGGTTTGTATAATATAATAATAAATTTTTATAAATCTTCGTAATTTGGGTGAGTACACGGCGTGTAGTTCCGACTACACGGCGTGTACTTTTTCTTCACCGTCCATCCGAAGTACACGCACGGGGATAAGGCGTGTTAATGTACTTCGGAAATTTTCGGAGTACCCGGCGTGTATAGTGGGACACACGCCGTGTAGTTTCCGCGTTACACGGTTTCCAGCCGGGCAGGCCGTGTACGGAGTACACGACCCAACCCTAACCCGAAGGGACTACACGCTGTGTTCAATTGACCACACGAGGTGTATTCCGGAAACTGTGTGCCACCTGTTTCTGGTCAACACACGGTGTCTTAAATTCATAGAAAGAATCCAATACACGGTCTGATTTGGCGGATCAGTCAATGCATTGAATGTAGACTACATGGCATGTACTTCCGAATACACGCCGTGTATTCTGGTGTTATATGGACAGAAACTTTTGGCTCCTCCAGATGAGTTCCTCTATTTTATTTTATTCAAAATTAAAATAAAAAAAACTGTTTCTGTGAGGTGAACGAGAAACGAGGGAGGAGGAACAGATCTCGAGATTCAGATTTCCAGAACGATTAAACATGAATAGAAATAACTAAATTATTAAATGCGTAAATCACTAACAAGAAACTAAATAATTATAACCAACAATATAACCTCGCTCTGATACCACTTGAAGGTTCCGGGCGCAGCGGAAGCGCGTTGGTGGGTTTTCCCAACTTAATTTGTTGTTAAACAATGTTCAATCCGATATCCGTCACGATATAAAACATCGAATCTTCGGAATAGAATGAAGAACGAAAAGAAAATATGAGTCCTGGAACCCTTGAGGAGGATCATCATATGTTGATTATAATTAATTTAATTAATGCATATGAATTACCTCGTTGGAATTCTTTCTTCATTGATGTGTCCGGTCACGATTCGGTGATCCGTCGTTGCAACGTAGAATCCAAGTGTAGGATTCCTCTAGCGGTGATCCAAACATGTGTCACGTATCTCCGGACGTCACCGAAGAGATCTCCGGGTGCTAGCGCAGAATAACCTTCGCTTGCGATGTCCGCCTACGACTGCCTTGATCCGGTGGAGGATCTTTCTCTCGTAACTTGAGGGCGTTCTTGGTGGAAAGGGAATTCTCTCTTGGCTTGAGAGTATTTCCAAATCCGTTGTGCACAACAATGGCTCTTCAAAATGTTGGGGTTGTGAGGATATTTATAATCATGTTTGAGGTTAATAGAGTTATGACAGTAAATAAACGCATTACGCATTTTATTTATTTCATTAACTCTTATTTAAAACCCCCATGTCGAATTATTAATTCCTTGACATGTGTCCACGCTGATTATAATAAATATCATTTAATAAAACAATATTAAATCCTCAAAATCTCAATTGGAAAAACTACACGACGTGTAATAATTAATACACAGCGTGTACTTGTTTTCCATAAAACTACACAGCGTGTATATTTAATATACACGGCGTGTACTTTTATTTTCCATTTTTTTCTCCACCACATTTATTAGACCTTGAGTAATGACTATTTATTTCTTAAATAAATGTAACTTCATTACTCGCTAATAAATATATTATTTTATCCACAATATATTCTCTCGAATAACTAGTGTCAAAATAAATGCGATCAGACATCCTTAAATAATTATTAAACCACAGTCGGGAATAATATTTATTTAACTTGCTAAATTAATATTTAACTGAGATACATGGACACACTTAGTGTGTGACCCTCTAGGCCTCTTTCTCAGTGGCATTAGGCTGAACCTGCCTAAAGTCCAAGGTTAGCGTCTAGAAACACGCCAAGGCACCCATAGAGAATGAAGTTAACGCCGCAATGACGTGTCACCTCCTACGAATGCTTCCCGTGTAATATAATCCCTTTGTCTCGATATCTCCAATCATGCGGGTTGCATGCTAGTGCCATCAACCCATGTGCTTGATTATTCTTTCTTTGACTTCCCAGAATTGAACTTGCCCATACCTTACTATGGACATGGATTTATTTAGGCTATATCAATTTCATCAAAGGGCCTGAGATATATACTTCCATTATGGAATGGAAGGGACAAATCCTTTCTCTCATTATCTATTAATGCGGTATTACTCGTGACGCACCCAACGTATCCAACCTCATTGCGAACAGTGTGTCATCACAGTTTTTGTCAATACATCTAAGTGCGTGAGTTGTAATACCCATTAATAATAATCTTAATGTCTAAGGATCAATACACACATCCGTAGATAGGAACATCCAATGACACTATGAAATGTGGATTTCCTACTGGCGGGTCTCGTTCTCATAATATCCTCCTAGATATTACCAAGGGTGCACACCATGAGAAGGTGCCTCAAAGTTTTATGAGTCCTCACCCCTAATGACTTGTATTATTTGTGTCCCCCAAATAATATCATCCGGACATAGAACATACATTCAAGAACAGTGTTATGGCACTTCCAGGTTCTCATCATAGCAGGGATCCGTTACGACCCTTTAATGCAACAGCTGTCCTTAGGACATTCTCACATGACATGTCACGCAGAAGAACAATCAAGATGTGATAAGGCTTTTATTTAATTAATAAAGTACAAAGTAGTTGGTTCTAGTCCACCAACTCCAACAACCTTCACCAAACTAGATTGAATAATCTATATTGTAAATGATGAATTTTATATCCATTCTAGTCATGATGGACCAAAGAATTATGTGATTGGAGGGACGAAAAAAAATATTTCTAGTTTTTATATGGATTATCAAGATCACGTCTGGGAGATTGATATCTAGTGGTTGATCATTTTATAGATTTTCCCTCTGTGAAATTTATTTATTACCTCCTGAGAGAGAGGTGGAGTTCCTTATCGTTCTAGTGACAACAAATATATCAATATCCATTAATCCATAGAGGATTGATTCTAAAAAGAGAAAATATATCAAGTGGAAACTAATGTAATTAGAGGAAAAAGGTTTTATTTTACACAATACATCTCTAGGGGATTCATATATACATTTTTACAAAATATAAGGATGGTACCCTTAGGCTATGTGTGGATTACCAGATGTTGAACCAATATTATTTTAAGAGTTAGTATCCCTTTCCTATGATAGAAGACCTTATGTATTATCTATGTGAGGATCGAGTCTTCTCAAAAATTTATTTATTATCTGAATATAATATGATGCATTTTCGTTATATTGATAGACATCGTACAAATTTTCTCATCATCCATTGTTTATATGAGTATATTGTCATGTCATTTAGTCTCAAGAATTCACTAAAAGATTATAGGGCATTTAAGGATCGGAGATTCCATTATTATTAGGATTCTGTTGTGGTGGTATTCATGGAAAATATATTGGGTTATGACCATAATCTAAATGACCATTAAAAACATCCTGAGATCATTATGGATACATTGATAGACAATCAGTTATTTGTTATTTCACAGAATGCCACTTATGGATGGATATGGTTCAATTACTAGTATATGTTATCTCTGAGACATTAGTATTAGTTGACCAAGAAAATGTGAGATACTTATTCCTTACAGATAGTTACAAGATCATCTTTGACAGACAGAGTTTCATGGGGCCATTTAAAAATTAATTGTTATTCATAAAAGAACAATCATTGGAAATGAAACCACTTAAAGGATTTACTATGAATGTTGTTAAGATTTTATGAAACAATACATGTGATACATAATTTTTAGAGATGAAATGGAGATTGAAATCAGTGCCGGTCCTAATTATGATAGAGCTGGGAGAATGATTCACTATATATTGCACTGTATCAGGTATCTAGCTAGGAGAAATTATGACGAATGGATATAGAGTCATGGTTTACAGGTCTCATTAGATGATGAAACATGATTAGAATCACCAAATTCATGATGTTTATTTTGATTCATTTGTTCATGCTTCATTCTATTGAAGAAGCTATTTACCTGGAGGTCATTTTGTGGTGTACATGAACTGAAAAATCATAAATAACTCATTTACACATAATTATCTAAATTTGAATAAGTTTAGGTGGGTTGAGTTCCAATTTTAATTTGACATCGATATTTTATTTATGCCTAATAAGAACCATGTTGATGATGATGTACTGAGGAGGAGAACTTGAGTACTGGATTTTCAATAGGCTAGTAGCGAGTTGAATCTTATAGACATGTATTAAAAGATAAACATTGATGTGTATGATTGTCAAAGAAAAAATTTATTATTCTTTTGTAGCTATGACCTTTACTATTCTAAATACATTGAGGGTGAGGAAGCAATCAGATTCTGAGGAAATTTTACTAGGAGAGAGTGTGGATGTTGAGGACCTGCATCCTACTTATAATGTGGGTATGGATGTGATTTTGTGTATACATGGTCAAAATATGGTTCTAGTGGACCTACCTAAAGATAAAATGTGGTAATTTCATGCCTCATTTTAGGAACTGAATTTTGGGAATTTCATGATCTATGAGGATTTACGTTGCAAGTATTGGTGGTCAAGGTTGAAATTTGGGGTAGCTGGTTTTGGTATGAGGAGTTCCACATGTCTTTAGGTTAAATAATAACCTTGAAAAATAGCCATAATTTTACATCAGTGTCCTATTTTCAATGAAATGTTATGATGTCATGAAAGATGTCATGATTGGATTTCAATGGTCTCCTCTGGGTAGTGATGTGGTATGAGATATATTCGACGAACACATGAAGGTTTCTCATGTATGTATGATCACAGAGACCTTCATGGTTCCTGAAAATGGGATTTTGTATATTTGAGATATATAATGAAGTCACAGGGTGTTTGAAATATCATTCAAGATAGGTATTATTGGATTATATCTCATTTATGGTTGTGAATTTATAGGGAATTGGGTATATAGGTGCTTATGAGCACATCATACTAGCCTTAGACTGGTGTAAAATCGTAGTGTAAAATTTAAGTTCTTGAAGAAATGTTCTCAGCATACATCCTAAATTTTAAGGGCTCTTGAGAGAGGCATATACCCATAGTGAAGTTCACCTATAACAATAACTATCAAGAGACTATACAGAGGGCACCATAGGAGGCTTTCTACGGTTGGCCAGGTCAATATCCCATATGTTCATTAGTGGCAAGAGAGGCAGATTTACATGGATACCATCTCATTAAAGAGAAATTAGGGATGATCCATTGGATTAGGAAGGGGATAACTACTACATATTCCCTATATTAATGAAACACCATTATCCACTGATGAACAATAGATTTTGAGGGTAGGAACCAAGTCATTTTATGTATCTCAGAAAGACTTCAAGACAGATGGATTAATAGATAGAGTAAGCTTTCACAAAAATATGTCAGATAATTAGAAATTTTGGAGAGTGTCATGCTAGAAACATATTAGTTTTAGTAACATCATAGATACTAGGCCATAAACAATGCCATCAATGTATCATATCTTCAACATTTTTAGTCAAACCATTCTCTCACACGTCATCCAGATGAGGTGGAGTTACAAATATATATATATATATATATGTGTGTGTGCTTTGAGAAGCATAAAATTTTAATCATTGGAAAGGGAAAAATTTTCTCATAAGTTGGTTAGTTCCTCTAGTACGGGTGATATGGAAGCACAATAATTTATAGGATGATACTTTGGACATGGAGGTTGAAGTGCATGCTCAATGGTCGGATTTGTTCTCAAGTGATTCTTAAGCACCCATTAGAGAGAAATTTAGGGATGAATATCTATAAGAGGGTATATTGTAAGATCATGGGTTTCTTTATGAGGTATGAAATTGTTTTATGTTTAAATTTGTATATATTTCTTAATTTGACATCCCAAATATATCTAATGCATATATGGGTTGTCTATTGATTTTTTGGAGTATAGAGCACATATTTTTAAAAAAAATAGACACGTCGCATTGAATGGAGAAACCATGCCAATTAGGTTGAGGAGTTACTCCAAACCATCATATACTTTATAGTGAGGTTAAAAAGATTTTCCATATTTAAGAAACTATGAAATTTCATGAACAAGCCAATTCCAGGGCCTTTACATCCATTGAAAGAGAGTGTTTCAGGGTTTGTGAACCATTATTCAAACCATAGACATGAACCCCTGCAAGTCCCCCATTAGGATAGTGATGGGAGTATGGTCATCACACTATTTGGCCAACTATGTATCCAAACTATGTATCCTAGTAATTCTTTAAGAAGTTACAATTCCTCCATTAAAATAAATTAACATATAACCTATACTTTTTTCTCCTCTGTTTGACATCCTTGAGTACATATAATCTCCTTTGAAGGTAAATCCATCACAAATTACACTAATTCTCCATCCAAACTATTAATCTTCTAACATTATTATAATTGAATTCATTTAGGTTAGTTCATTAGTCAACATGTTCCATTATTTTTTTTAAATCCTATCACTGGAGTTATTTTTGTGAATGTAAATATTCCTATATTCCATGATAATACTAAATTAATCATTGAAATTCGGATATGGATTGAATCAAAAGTTTATAATGGACAAGTGTTCTACTATGGACTTAATGTATGTGGTATATACCATTCCTTTAGGGCATGATGATTTATTTGCCTAGATTTTGTTGTTCTGTGAACCAAACATTCCAAAGGTACCTTGATAATTAATTGAATGAATGAACCAAATGCTTTGGGACCAATTTGGGATTCCCACATTGGCAATTTTGTTTTTTGAGGTTATTTGCCTATCATAAGGAACCAATGGGTTGTGAAATTGTTCTTTACCCTTCATTATACAACATGTGGGGTACATGTGATATTTCCTAGTCAGGGGAATCAATTTATAAATGAATTAAATTTAATTAAGAAAATTAATATATGTTGATGACTCTTTTTCGATGTGGTTAAATAATTCAGATTCGATTGAATTGTTAAATTGTTTCTATGTTAATTTTTAAATTAATTGGATGAACTCATAGAATGGAAATTTTTATCAAATGATGAATTATGAGATGAATTGGAATGATGGTGGACTCCTCAGTTTCTATACCTCAAGTTCCGATAACATTAGATTTCATGCACATTTATCCCATGGATATTGGTTATGAAATTAGATTCATTTGACCTTTTACCTCCATGGTTCACGATTCTATATGATTAATCACACCTTGTTGACCTTGGGATCTATATTTCTTGTAATCTCATTAGACATGTGTAGTTGATAAGTTTCATTGTCTTCACCCAGGTCTTTACCTTGTTTCCGTTAATATTATCTTGGGACTTAATGTGGATATTTTTTTCTTCTTATACCTTGGATCCATACCTTTGTGGTTTGAAACTTATGACTTTGTAGTGATACCATTGTGGATGACTTGATTATATAGTGTTCACATGATAAATGATATAAATATTTTTATATAGAGATGTCATGGTGGATATTTTTCAATACATATAGATATCCCTAAAATGGTTACCAGCTTACATTTTTTAGACTAGACAATTTTGATTGATTGTTAATTTTTCCCCAATATGATTATTATATAAGCCTAACTATTGTTTTCATGTATCAATGCATGTTATGATAGTTTCACATTACAGTTGTCACATAATCCTTGTTATCCTTCTTTATTTACGTGATAACTGTGAGGTATATTCCACACTACATTATCTTATTTTTCAATGTCATAATTGGTTATAGACATCATTTGTGGTAGACTACTAAATGTTATCTCACACCCTGTTCAAGAATCCATTTAATTCCTAGATATACTGTATAAATGTAGGTGGGGATCATAGAAAGCTCTATAATATGATTCTAGATTTTTATGTGCTTAGGACCATGGGAGAAATAAGCTTATATAAGGCTCATGATTCTAGATGGGATAGTCTTATTTTGTATCTTTTGGTATTTTGATTTGTGTATTGTATTTTATATTTGTATACATGATTATTATCTTAGTAAAATCATTAAATGAAATATAATATTTTTAATTATATTACATTCATCATTGTTCATATATTTATTTTCTTGATGTTTATATTCTATCAATATGATTTACTTATTCTACTATTACCAGTTATGTTTTCTACCATTGTTCTAAACTCTGACCTGAGGGAATAATCTCCCCATAGACTCACCATGGGTCCTTGCTTCTATGTGTCAGCCAATAGAGTTTGAAGATATGTGCTTGAGTCCAATTTACCCACCATCTCAAGGAACTATTTTGTGGCTTCTTGGATTTGATGTTACACAAATACTCATTTTGATTGGTGACTAATATCTATGTTTTACAAAATACCTTATTGTGGTATTAAATGTTATGAAATATGATCCTATTTTTAATGATATGAGTGGAATAATTACACTTGAACAATTTATGAATGTGATAGGTGTTTCTATAAATATATAATACTCTAATGAAAATTCCTAAAATGTAATATGTTATTCATTATATATTCCTTTATTAGGATTAATAGCTCATCCCATCTTTTCTATATGCCAAGGGAATCCCAAGATGTTTTAGAAGATCAGTGATTTCTATGATCTAGTTGAGAATGTTTTCAATAATGTTGGTGTATCCTTTTACGTGATGATAATCTATGTACCTAATTCCCAAATACAATAGACTTAATGATATTATAGGTTTTATTATATATACTCCTATGTAGTGAATAATTAATTTATATCTATTATAGATAGTATTAGTAATATTTTGTATGAGAGGAATGTCTTTTTGGATTAATATTAGGAGACTCTAGAAAAATACTTCTGGATAAGACATAACATAAGTGAACATCCCTAATATTTTGTAATCTATAGAGTAATTGGATTAAAAAAACACATGTCAGGAAACAAATAGTAGGTGTGGATCTGGTGTAGAGGAAAATATGGGTATTAATCCAGAATAGGGTGCATTGAGCTATACCTAATCATCAAATGGTGCACGATAATAGGACTGATTCACGAGATGTTTGAAATTCCTAAGGGCTATGCTCAGGTAAATTCCCAGGATCATTATAAATAATTATGAAGGGAAGAAAAATTTATAAACGGTTTTATTTGATGAAATATATCATTGATACCATATGATTAAGAAAATAAATTCATAAGTTAACAAAATTAGTGCTTTTTATATTTTATCCTTTAATGATATTGGTTTCATTTTTTATTTTTTAATAGTTCCAAAATTATAATCTGTAAGAATATTTTGGTTTATGCGAGTTATTTGTACCATAATAAAAAATTAAATGGTATAAATCACGTTCATATTTTTATGAATTAATTTTTATAACAGAAGTTAATTAGTACTTTTCCAACACTTCCACAAAGCGTGGTAGTAGAGGTGTCAGTGAAATTTGAAAAAATGGGAAGCTACTATATGCATAGTATATAACTACCCCTATTCAAAATCTGTGAGCTGAAATTCCTAGATAAAATTGTGATACAAACTTTAATGTAATTTGATGCAATTCTGGATATGGAATGGATTTTTTACAATGTACTAACATACACTACCATGATTAAGAAACCACTATCTCTATCATAAATTAGCCTCTGATTATGTACAAGTTGAAGGAGAATGGTGAATCGTCTTTTTTACCAGAATATCAGGAATAGATATTATTTCCCTATGATTAAGTGTATCTACCTAAATTGATTGTGTCTAAGTAAAATATCAATCCTAAGGACATTAAAATCGTGAGGGAATAAGTTAATGATTTTTCTGATGAATTTCTATATCTTCCACCTAGTATAGAGTGAAATAATTGTCAGTCAATAATATACCTAGGTTGATTAAATTATCTATGAATATACATATTAGGAATGTTTTCAAGCCTGGGGACATAATGAAACTAAAATTGGAGAATTTTTATAAATTTTTCATATGACCAAGGGATTCATGATGTGGAGTGCATGTCCTCTACATCAATAAGAATGCTACGTCAATTCACCTTTGCATTGAATATCATGAACTCAAAAATAACATAAAAATAGAAATTATCATTTGACACAAATTAATGAGTTGTTATATTGGATATGTGGATAAAAATACTTGTTAATGATTGAAATTCAATCGGGTTTTATCAATAAGGGAGAAGAAGAAGTATATCCCCAGGAATGCTTTCTGTACAAGGTACATGAACTATGGGTTCATTTTAATGTCATTTAGACACGCTAATTATCTTTAAATATTATTTTAATTGATTAATAGAGTCTTTAGATTTTATATTGACAAATTTGAGGAAATATTTATATATTATTTTCTAAATTACATAAAAAATAAGGATGATCCTAAAAAAAATATGAGTACATTGATAAAGTGCCTGAAAATTGAGAATTTATATACAATGTTAGGAAAATGTATGTTATGTTTAAAGGATGTATCATTAATGGGGAAATTTATCAACAATAAAGTGTTATTGGTGGACCCATTCAAAAATTATTCAATGGAAGAATTTATGGGAACAACCACTACGAAATAAATCCATAATTTCTTTAGATTGGTTGTGTATTATTAATAATTTTTATGAAATTTATCTTGATTTTCAAACCCTTTTACGAATATAACATACAATGGAGTCATTTTTTATTTTGAATATTGAATTTGTGGAGAGAATTATGTAGTTTAAAAAGAGTCTCATAACTGAACGGGTACTTACACTACACACATGTGGGGACATTTTTGTGGTATACACTGAATCTAAGAAGAAATTCATTGGCTATGTAGTAATACAGGATGGAAAATTTATAACATTTCCCTCAACGAAATTCAATTTTTTTGATTAGAAATTCCCAATGAATAATTCGGAGAAAACTTTAATAATCTCTATGTTTAAAATATGGTGGAATTATCTATTTTGGGAAAATTGTGAAATATATATATCATAAGAGCCTCAAGTATTTATTCTCATAACAATATAAGAATACGAACTAGTGAAGATGGTTAGTTCTGGCTAAGGAATATGACTGCTCAAACCAATATTATCATGGGAAGGAAAATAAAGTGGTAGACTCTATAATTATACATTATCGATGAATTTTAACATTGATGATATCAGATATTATTAAAAATTAAAAGGATGAAAATGGAAATCATAATGGAAGGAAAAACATCAATCCTTTCACAAATGATTTTGGAACAATCCTTTCATCAAAATAAAAATGAGACTCATAGAGATGATGTGGAAATTTCAAATAAGGTTGAAACTATAAAAAATTGAAACACTTAATGTCTAGATGTATTATTGATGTATAATTGATTTTTTTATTGATTATGCATACTTTAAAATAATGTGTTAAGGATGGATTTTTTGGATGATGATTGTAGATCAATATTCTCCATTTATTCAGGGAGAAAAAATATGTATTTCGATCTATAATAACACTATTTCCGAGACTATATGAAGAAATATATAAAAACATTTATCCTTATGAATCACTACATGTTAATAGATGTAGAACACTTGGATGCTGAGATAAAGATGGTGACAAAAATCTCTTGGGCTCTAAAATGGTGATGAAATAATGGAATTACCCCAAACTTTATGCATCACATCAAGGATCCTCAGAGTTGATATTAGATATATGATAACAATCATCAATGGAACATATAGTTTGAATTCAGATAAAACTCATTCTTTAATATATCTTCGTCAAAATAATATCCTGAGATTTTAGAAGAGGGTAAATATTATTCCCTGAGACATCAGTTACATTAAGATGCTTGATCACCTCTAAGAGGTGGCCTATCGAATATCCCTCCAACATTATATATATAAAATACATGTTGGGTTCAAATTATTCCACTTGAGTAAGTACATACTACACAAATTACATATTATGAATTTAGTTATAGGACCATTGTATAATGATAATTCATATGAAGTGAATCTAGTGAAGATATTTTCTCGAAGAGAATAATTTCTATGAAATAATATAATGCACCTATCAATGTTCTACGGATAAATCCAAGGTTTGACGATGTAACATGGGAACTATAGGAGGTGATGAAATAGAATAACCATAATTTATTTTCATGTGAAAAATGATTATGTTGATGGATAAATTTATGAAGGGGGAATGTTTATAATGGAATGAAAATTTAAAAATAAAAGTTCCTTTTTAGATTTAAATAAATTCAACATTATGGTTATAGAAATAACATGAACATCCTTTGTTTTAGTAGGTCATATCGTATTTAAAAGATCACTTAGAAACATGAAAATCTAAAATATATCTTTTGAACAATTATCATTGACTAGTATAAATATAGGGTTTTGATAAATCCAATTGACAGGTAAAAATATTGTGATGAACACAACCAAAATGATCATACCATATGAAGCTCGTTTATTAGTGTTATGTAGAGAGATATCATTACTAGAATTTAATCATTACCATTCCCAATCCGAGATTCAATAACTAAACCATGAGATAAACTATCTATAGGACATTTTCAAGCTCATTGAGTTCAAACACCAAATCATGCAAACTAAAAAACCACCTAAAAATATCACCATCACGAACATTACCCTTAGAGAAGTAGCTGTCGTAATAAAGGTCAATGAATCAAGTCCCTAATAATATGAAAATTTATATTGTATATAGTTATAAATATATTTACATATTATTATGGTTAATTTATAAATTATTTTTATTTCTATATGATAATACAAAAATTGTATTTTGGTGTAATATTCAATTCCAATAAAGGAATTCGATTTCATAAAATAATAAATTATTGAAATAAATGATATTGTATAAATATATTATTATTATATAATAATTATTTATAATAGTTGATAATATTATTTTTATGAAGTCAAATATAATAATATAAGTGTTCATAAACTATTATTATCGAAAACTAGAACTTCTAAATAAAGGTAGACTCTTGATTTAAATGTACAAATTCACATATTTTTAATTAATTTAAAACTATATAAATATTTTTTTGGAATAATCATGTCAAAATTATCCAAATATGAATAATTAAAAATTTTCTATGATAGTGAAAATTGTATGTAGAAATTATTTATGGTATAAATATTCATTGTGTATTATGACATCATAATTACACAAAATTGATGTAATTAATGCTATAAATGTAATCCTTGAAAAAAGATATGTTTCCCATTTATAAATTTAATTTTAGATAATTTTATTAAATTTATAAAACTGTTATGAATCCTAGAAAACCTATAATATTTTATAAGGTTTTAAAAACATTTAATTATGAAAATGACTCACATTAACATCACCAATTGTAATATTTTAATCAATTTTGTCCATGAACATTTAAAATAATGAAACAATCATATTTGGATGAAACCATTAGAAACCAATGGGGGCTTTTGGTGGTTTTATAACATTATTATATAGAGTTACAAACCTATATTTGAGAAATAATAAAGATCCCCCCTCTTTTCATATGTTTACCCAACCATGATCCCAATCCTCTTCACTCAATGGCTCAGAACACAAATATAATCTTCCCTCCAGAGTATATATTCCTCCCACAATTCCCCCAATCTTTCAATAATCCCCTGTAGGGTTTTTCGAATCACTATTTTAACATAAGGGGCCTTTCATTATCTCTTCATTTCCATTCAATCACGCTCTTTATATTGCTCACTTTAAATCTATATTAGTTATGTTGTCATGAATATATAATGATCCATAAAATATTAAAACAGTTTCTTAATAATTATATATATTTTCTCCCTTCCAATTATATAATTTATGTAATCCGTTACTATGTTGAAATTCTTAAGGCGGTCCTTTCCTCCTCATCTTTATTCAAGAATCATTATCATTTTATGTCTTTTTTGCATTTCGTAATGTTTGGATATGTATTTACATATCCCTCTTACTATACATTTTATATAAAAATAGTAGTTACCCCATTCATAGTTACTAAACCATTTAATGAATCTGTAAGTACTTCCATTATGCCAGTAAAATTTCAATGTGACTTTTCCATACCAAACCATTGAATTTTCAATATAATTGCTATTTCCACTCAAGGGTATTCATTTGGAGAAAAATATATTCATTTTATTGTTTTATTACTGATATTTACTCAACACTCCATTATTGTGGATTTAAATATAGAGAACATGCTTTTTTTGAGTGATCTATATGGAACAGATATGCATGTACATTACATGAAAGTGACTGGTTCACCATGAATTATATTTAAATACAATGAATTGGGTACTATTTTATTCATATAAGGCATCATGAAATGAATTAGTTAATAAACTTAATAAATCAAGGTGATTTCCCACCATTTTATGATTTCTCAAAGGTTAGTCTTGAAAAATGTTTATGATGCTATGTTTAATGTTATTAATACATTCCCTTGATGCCTTTATGTTTTAATGATATATCATGCCTCATTTTTCAAGTATATGATTATCACCCCTTTCACTACTCATTGAATTAATATTTTATATCATGTAATAATTTATAATTTTTTTTTCTTATTGCATTACTGGTATTTATACCCCATCCATTTCTTATGCACATACCTATGTTATCCCATATAGTTTTAGAAGATTGATGATTTCTAAGAGTATGTTAAAGATATTTTAAATAATGTTGTTTTATCCCTTTTTCATGTTGAAATTCTATATACCTAAATACCATATTGACTAGAATTAATGATCTTTTGGGATTTATTATGTTTATACATATGTAGTAAATCATTAATTTAAGTGTAATATAGTCATGGGTTATAATATAGAAAGTTTTAGAAACCCATTTATTATCATGGGATTTGATGTAATTAATGTTTTTTGATATTGTGGAACACATATGTACGATTTTAATTGTTTTATTGGTCAAACCTATTTATGAATCCAATATATTAAGTACTAATAAATTTTATAAAATGTTATATGGTACATAGGTGGTTCGACCAAGCCCAAAAGTAGGGTACACAGGTCGATTGACCAAACCCTAAATTGAGGGTACATGGGTGGTTAGACCATGATTAAAAGTGGGTAAATGTCATGTCATCTCAAGCATTAAGCATGTACATCGCTAGTTATTCCAATCCTAACATTATATTAATATCTTAGTGGGTATCATTGAAAAAAATTTCTATTCTTATGTTTATACACCAAATATATGTTTTATGACAATTAGAATCCCTCAGGGAACATGTTCTTTGATTTCATTGTTATTCATGTCTTATTAACGGCCAATTTTTATTTGGTGACTCTGTATTTTGATATTTGACATAAAAGGCATGGATTTCTTGTGTTATCTATAAGGACATGGCCTTAAACATTACGTAATCTTGAATTAAATGAATAAGTCAAATTTTGGATCTTTTCCAGTTTATAGTTTTAGAGAATTAGGCCATAAATATTACATTATATCTCAAAAATTACAAGGTAGTCACTTCTAGTCAGTTTCCATTTTTTTCATAATATAAAAAATATTCAAAAAAGGGTCATGTCTAGTCCCATGTTTTATAATGTATGACTTTTCCTTGATCTCATACATTAACCTATTCATCTTTAAGTCCTATGAAAACATTTCAAAAAAATTGGATGATCATAAAAAGGTTAGTAAGGGTTATAAAACAAAGAGTGAAAACATTAGTTCATCAATACATACATAACATAATCACTTTAACATACCTCATAAAATTATAAAATTTACGAATTAAACATAAATCGTAAAGGTATCTTGTGGCATCCATAACACACTTACATTCTAGATTACTCACTATTTATGGAGTTACATTTAGAATATTCATCACAGTATATTCCCTAAATTTCATAGGAGAAACATTCAAGTTTACCTCTGTCGTGTTACCCAATGCATTGGAGAGTGATCTCAGGCTCACCTACCCTAGGTTTATCATGGAACCACCTGTAATTGTAAACAATGTCGAAGAATCATAATATATTCATAACATATAAAAAAAGAATAAAGGAACGATAACATATTCATATTTCTATCACAATATATTATTTCACGATATTTACATAATCAATTTTTTATCAGACCATTTTCCAAAACCATTTAAAACATTTAATAAAGAAATTTCGAGAATCCGTGTGTCCCATACAACTTTAAAAATTTTAAATGAATCATCACTTGAAAACATTAAATTCCATATAAATAAATACTATAAATAATTTTCGAATCATGGGCATTAATGAGATTTATTTAGATGAATAAATCTTTAAAACATTTTAACCGATATTTTTATTAAATAGTTTTTAACAAAATGAGAGACACTTGAATATGAATAATTGAGGAATAACATTTAATCAGACTTTTATAATATCATGAAAATAAATGGATTAATGATATTACAATCCAAAGGATAGTATATACACCATATAAGTGTGAATTGGTGCATAACAATAATGAAGTCTCAATAGAATGTAAATTGAGACAAAATCCCCTGTAAAAATAGTAACCTTAGATTAAGGATAAATCTATTAAATAATAATTTCTGAAACATATAAATACTCTTAATATGATTGGATATTCAGTTTAAATAAATCATTTAATATAAAAACATGTTTATTTAAAATCAACACCAATGACTTGGATGTTTAACTCAATGAATGGAAATTGAGTTAAAATTACTCTGATCTAGTTCACATCGAGGACTTTAGAATTTATCAATGGAGTTATTATGCATATCAGAAGTATATCCACACAATGGGGTGTGTAAATTACAATATAAATATATATACATTGATTCCATATATAACCATTCCATTGTATAATTAATAATTATAAGAATAACCCAAGGAATGGAAATTGGGTTAGAAAGACCCCTTACAGATTTGGTAACTTACAAAACATACACCCCATGAAAGAACAATCATACAATGAAAAATTAAAAACCCATAAATTATAGTATATTATACAAAGAATACAATCATGGGCCGTACATACACTACAAAAAGGAAATAGTGGAAAACATAGCAGGAATCTCACAAGAATAACAAGTTAGATGAGAACCCTTTACCATGTTGTAATAAATCGAGTCGTATTACCAAAAGTTAATAACCAAAGAATGAATCATAGAATACCATTAAAATAAAGTGAATAATAATAATATATATCAAATTTCAGTACACAATACACCACATTCAAGAAATAAGTGTCGAATAATGGAAATCCCACGTAATTAAAAGTGAGATAAGAAATCCCTTACCTGGTGTCCGACATCACCCGATCGTTAATTAATCTCTTGAATAATAAGATAAAGTAAATTTATAATTTCTTAAGAACCCTTTTCATGTTTATTATTCCTTTTATATCAATTATTACCATGTTATAATCATTATTCAATCATTGATGTTAATAATGGTCGTTTTGTCGAAATTTGGTACTAGAGTGAAAAATGAACTTCTTATAATTACCAGTTGTTCATGTGGTCAAAATTCCATTATATACAGAATGATATTAATTATTTAGATAATATATATGTCTTATATATCCATTATATGTATGTATTTATAATATTACCTAACATTTGGAGATAAGAAATGAAATGCACCGTTAAGGAGATTGTACACCGTACATACGCATGAACACTACTTTTATTTAAATTTCATATTTAATGGAATGAAAACATAATGATTTAAATGAATATTATAATTCCATTATAATATCATATGATATATATGTTAAATAGTTTTATGAAATACATCCTTCATACATTCCATGTATTTCTTGACCAAATCAAATCACCATGAGGGGGTGGTAGTCCACACTTTCCCCAATGAAATTATCGTACATACACATATTGGAAAGCATAATGTTATGTCTATAAATTAACATTACAGAAGCATAGAGAAGCCCTAAACATAATATATATCATATATAAATATAGTTCCATCATAATGGCCACCATAAGAGGTGGTAGGAGAAGGTTGAACAATCATCGTTCCATGAGGCGTTTGTTTGTCGTCCACAAAAATAGTATGTTCTTTACCCATTATTTGGAGGGGTGTGTAAGTGTTGATAAAATCACTCTCATAAAATAAACATGGTATATTAAAGACACTACTTTATTTATAAAATAAATTAATAAAAATAGTTTAGGGGGTTGGAAAAGTAAAATAAAATAAAAGGACTTTAGAGAAGACATTACCTTTAAATCGGGTAACTCCATTTGGTTTGAATTAAAATGGTGTACTGAAGTGTCTTATGCATAAGTTAAGGCTTATAGGAGGAATATAGGGATCATGAGAGCTAATTTTGGCATATTTGGATGAGCCAAGGTCCTTAAGAGGTGTGAGTAAGGGGTTATTGGTGATGGCTTTTTATAAGGGGGAGGAAGGGATCTTTAGAAAATTGTGAAAATATTATTTTATTATATAATTATTTTCGATTTATAAAGGTCCAAAACTTATTAAAGGTGAAGATATGGTCTAAATAGAATAATCATAATAAGAATTGGACAGGTTTGGGATATTATTTTAATCTTTATAATCTTATTTATTTAAATCATTTATTAATGAGGTAAACACTACATCATTATTGTGTCATATATAATTTTATTTATTTGATATCTAAAGACTATAAAAAAATTCCACGATGTAGGAAATATTTTTAGCTGTCCAAATAATTTTTATAGTCTAAGATATAACTTATATAATCCTATATAAAAATTCATTTACTAAAAATATTATTTATGTCATTTTTTCCTTTACTTTAAGTTAATTAAAATAAATTTTTATTATCACTCTTAAGTGGCTCCAGGAGGTCACAAAATAGACCCAAGGATTCCAATGGTCGGAAATGACTCATCCAATAATGTTCGGACCAGTGTTAAGGTAATTTTTTATTATTATGATAATCCTTTTTCCTAGAATTACCCTATTTACCTATAACTACGGTAAAAGAAGTTACAATTCAAAAAAAATTATTTTCATCTTATTTAAACACATTTTAATTTATAATAAAAACCATATATGTTGGATTTTTGAAATTAAATTCTCAAAAGCGGTAACATTTCTTTTAAAATAAAAAGTCATCTTTTTAACTACTACTCAGTGATTTCACTATTCCTCAAAAGTTGATGTTTTTCAAAAAAATATCCAAAATTCATCCTCTGCTATATTTGATATTAATAAATAAATAATTATGCCTATTTTACCAAATTCAAAACATAAAAGTAGAATTAATTAATTTAAAATTAATTTCCATTGTAAAAACTAAAGACGTCTTTTAGAGAAATAATAACTATCAAAATATTGAAACTTGTTTATGACCAATTTCAAAGTGAAATTACATCAAATGACCAAATTTGGATTAAATGGTTAAAATATAATCTAAGTCAACTTTATATCTATATAGAAATATAATCTAACTATATAAACTAATTTGAATAAAAGGTAGTTTTGAAATAAAATATAGTATTTTCCACTATTAATTAAAAAATGAATTTTATCAAAAAAATCCCAAAATTATTCCCAAAGTAAATTTTAATGTTCCTATTCTAAAGAAGAATATTATTTTTTCAAATTTAACATATAAAAGTGACCAAAACTATATTTAATGAGGGTTTTCCATCAAAAGCTGATAAATTGAAATTTTAATTAATGTTAGAGTATTTATGATTAAAAATAGAGTCGTTCACATTTTAAGCCTCTAAATTTTATTGGATAAATGTAAAAAAAGTTACCAAACATGTATAATCATATTGTAGTTAGTTTTTTACTTTCCCTCCATTACAATGGCTAGGCGTTAACTACCATTTAAAATAATGATATTATATTATAGTTTTTTAGTATGACTCTGCCCTATGTGCAATGTAAGATTTCAAAGAAACCTATTGTTGCGTATCAGGTACGCCATCGTACATAGAAACCCCTTTAAAGTAAAATTTATATTTAATTCAAAAATATTGATAATTATGAAAATTTATTATTCATTATTTACTTGGGATGTTACATACTTCTCCCTTTTGGAAATTTTGTCCTCGCAATTTTAAAATTGGGCTTGGAATATTCATTAAAAGTCCCACAATAGAAAAATTGTCAATAATAATATCACCTTAAAAGAATGAAAGAGAAATAAAAATGTTACTCAAGACAACCCATACTAGGTTTCCGTGTACGAAAAAATGGATATGAAAGGGGAAAAAAACCATTAAGTTTTGATGAAAAGTGGTAGAAAACATGATTAGGATAATGTTATGCGCCCAAAAATCACAAACATATGATGGGTTAATAGGTCATTGATTCCCTAGTATGAAAATTTAACAGAAAGTGTTTTTATTTTAAGTTAATTTTCATAATGTTGAGGAATTTATTTATGAGCTTGAATAAGAACATAAGGAAACACATGTACTTTTCATTCAGACATTCATACATTACTATATTTCTACCACAAACTCATCTTTTCTCCAAACGATGAGTATTCAAGATCACTTTTTCACATTGAAAGTGTTATAACTAACTACTATAGAATCACATAATCCAAAAATGATGTACTATATTTTTCCAATGTATTAAGTCATTATCCAAAACCAAAATGGTATGTATAATATCAGATATTCCCCAAAAGATAATATTTTAAAAAAAAACTACTCTTAATCTCCAAAATTTGTAAAATAATACAAAAAAGTTCAAGAAATACCATTCAACAAACAAATTTCTATATGATTCTATAAAGTATTCAAAGATAAGATAAAACCCAAATATCAAACTGATTAAATCACGTAGTAATCCAAGATAAATATTAACATTAATCTCCAAATAATATCAGTTACTCTTAATGATTCATACTAAAAAGTAAATAACCTAATCACATATTCTCAATGATAGGTTAATCATTCCCATAAATAAACAGAATAGACATATGTCTACAATAAAAACATAGATTCTTCCCAAATAAAATTTCAACTATTACTCCCCAAATGAGATCGCATAGTATTCTATTTCACTTAAGAATTTAATGTTTCCAAAAGATCAATCATCTTCTAAAATAACATCTATCACTTAATCACCAATTCAATTTCCTATATTAAGGATTTCCATTTAATAAAACACAAGTTCCCAAAATCAACTTATTCTTGGTCTATAAAATCATTTAATATAAAATAATAAGTCATACTGACCAGGGACTTCACACAGGGCAGTGGTAGGTGAAGCGCCCTTGTCGCCATTCGGTTGTGGGATTAATTCCTGCAGCCTTTCCGGACGCGATGTGTAGTCACCAATCATACACATTGTCCTTTTTATAAAACATAAAAATAAGCCTAAAATATTTTAACCTAAATGGTATTCTTATACCTTTCATTTTCATCCCAATACATTAAGACCTCAACATCTATATATTTCCATTTATTTCACATTCATATGATAAAAAAACTATTCCCAATAGAATGAACATCATACCTTGATCATGGTGTCTATATGGTTTCATCGTCATCCTTTTCACATATGAAAAAGGTCCATGCATTGCAATATTGTTTTATAGATTCTTCAAAATCATTTTATTCCTTCATCCAAATACACCGTGTACAACTTGGGTCAATTGGGTGTTCATAGAAAAACAGTTTTGGAAAATACACATGTATGACATATAATTTCAAAACATCTGATAAAAGCATATTTTTATAAAATTGTCAAACCAAATTTGAGTTGGAAATTTCTATCAATGGTACTATTAAAATATTTTATGTATTTTATGAGTGACTATATTGAAAAAGCAAATATAAATAGGTTGCGTAGGAATCTCCTTCTTCAGTTCCTTTTTCAAATTCATAATATGCTTCCAAATCTTGCGATAAGGCAAAATATTGGAAAATGCCTTGATAATATATACCTTTCATGAAAATATTAGAATATTGAAAAAATAAGATTTGATTAAATACAACCCATGATCCAAAATGATATCGAGGTATAGTGGAGGTTTTTGATATCTCAAACAACTGCTTTCAAGTGAGTTGTATGCTAGAAAATGTTTCACAATCATCTGAACAAGACTATTCATTAATTATTGCAAGCATGTCATCGGGATGAGATATAATGTCATTTGAGATCCTCCTCCTTCTATTCGTAATTGACATTAAAAGATCTATAAAACAAGGATATAACTGAAATAATAGACATATGGACTAACCATGTGTTTAATAAAAACTCATAATCCATAATGTTGTCTAAACCGACCTCTGATACCAAAAATAAAGAACCGACCATAAACATTACATAATATTAAATTAAATGAATAATTCACATTGAGTATATTTTCAGGTTTAGAGTTTTTTTAAATTAGGCCATTACTATTACATTAAATCTCAAAAATTACAAGGTAGACACTTCTACTTAGTTTCAATTTTGTTCCTAATATAAGAACTCTTCAAAAAAAGAGTCATGTCTTGTCCCATGTTTTAGACACCATGGCGTTTCATTGATCCCATAATTTACCATTTTCATCATTATGTCCTATGAAAAAACATTTCAAAACATTGGATGAGCATAAAAAGATCTGTAAGGATTATAAAACAAATAAGAAAAACATTAGTTCATCAATACATACATAACATAATCTCTCTAACTAACCTCATGAAATCATATAATTAATATAGTAAATAGAAATCATAAAGGTAACATGTGGAACCTATAACATACATACATTGTATATTTCATAGGTACATAGGGAGTAAAATTTTTAATTACCAACATAGTATACTCCCTAAATCTCTTAGGAGAAACATTCACATTTACCTCCGTCATATAAACGAATGCATTAAAGAGCTATCTCGGGCCTTCCCGCCCTAGGTTTATCCCAAAACCACCCATATTCGTAAACAATGCTGAAGATCTATAACGTATTCATAACATATAAAACAATAATAAAGGGAAGATAAAATTTACACATTTCTATCTCAATATATTATTTTAATATATTGACATAAGAAATTATTTATCAAACCATTTTCAAATACCATTTAAAAAATTTAATAAATATATCTTTTGAATCAAAGTGTCTCATAGAACTTTGAAACTTTTAAATGATTATTCAATTGAAAACATTAATTTCCATATAAATTAATCCTAAAAACATTTTTAAAGCATGGAAATTAATGAGAACAATTTAGAGTAATATATCGTTAAATCATTTTAACAGATATTATAGTTAAAGTGTTTTTAACAAAATGAGAGACACTTGAATACAAATAATTAAGGAATTACATTTAATCAAAACTTTATAATATCATGGGAAAAATTTGATTCATGATATAATATTCTAAAGGAAAATATATACACCATCTAAGAGTGAGTTGGTGTATAACAACAATGATGTCTCAATATAATGTAAATTGATACGAAATCCCTTATCAAAACTGTATCCTTACATTAAGGATAAATATATTACATAATAATGTGTGAAAAACATAAACACTCTCAGTGTGATTGAATATTCAGTTCAAATCAATCAAATAATATTCACACAAATTTTTTTAAAAACAACACCAATGACTTGGATGTTTAATTCATTGAATGGAAATTGTGTTGAAATTACTCTTATCATGTTCACATCGAGGACTTGAGAATTTATAAATGGAGTGATTATGTGTATAAAAATTATATCCACATAAATGGGAGTGGAAATTAAAACATAAAAAAATAAATAGTGACTCAATATATCACGACATAATTAAGAATTAAAAGAATTACTCAAGTAATGGAAATTGGGTTAAAAAGTTCCCTTACCTATTTGGTAATTTACGAAACATACACCACATGAAAGAAATGTCATACAATGAAGAAGTAAATACCCATAAATTAAGTTATATTATACAAGGAATAAAATTATGGTCCGTACATACACAACAAAAAAGGAAATGGTGGCAAATATAGCGTTAATCTCACGGGAATAAAAATTGAGATAGAAACCCCTTACCATGTTGTAATCAGTCGATTCGCATGACCAAAAGTTAATAACCACCAAATGAATCACATAATACCATGAATATAAATATAATCATAATATTATATATCAAATGTCAGTACATAACACACCATGTGCAAGAAATTAGTGGTGAACTATGGAAATCTCATGGGATTAAAAGTGAGATAAGAAATCCCTTACCTCGTGTCCGAATTGACCCATTTGTTCTTTAACTCATGAATAATATAATAAATTTAATTTCCAATTGATCAAGAACATTTTTCATGTTTATTATTCATTTTATATAACTTATTACCATGTTATAAATATTTTGTAATAATTTAAGTTAATAATGGTCGTTTTGTTGATATTTGGTACTTGAGTCAAAAATGAACTTCTTATAATTACACGTTGTTCATGTGGTCAAAAGTCCAGTATCTCCAGAATTATATTCGTTATTTAGATATCATATATATCATATATATCCAGTATATTTTTGTATTTATAATATAACATAATATCTGGAGATAAGGAATGAAAATCACTATTCTTGGAGACGGTAAGTCATACGTATGCATGAATGCTAATTTCATTTCTATTTCATATTTAATGGAATGATAACCTAATCATAAATAAGTATATTATAATTATAGTTTAACATCTTATGATATATATGTTACATTATTTCATTAATTCCATCCTTTATTCGTTTCATTTATGTCATGAATGAATCATATCACCTTTAGGGGGCGGTAGTCCGCACTTCTTCAAATGAAATTATCGTAGATACACATATTGGAATGCATAAAGGGATGTTTGTAAATAAAAATTTCAGAATCATAGAGAAAAAAAACATAATATATATCATATATAAATATATTTCCATCATAATTTCCACCATAATAGGTGTTAGGTGAAGATTGAATAATCATCATTCTATAAGGTGTTAATTTTCCGTCCATGGAAACAATATGTTATTTACCCATTAGATGGAGGGGTTTGTAAGTTTATTTCGAATACATCACATAAAAAACACAATATATTTATTATACTGGTGTTTTTAGAATATAATTGAATAAAAAGTGTTTAGGGGATGAATAAGTGAAATAAAACAAAATAACTTATGGGAAAACATTACCTTTAAATTGGGTAACTCCAATTGGTTGGAACCAAAAAAGTTCATTGAAGTGCATTCTGCCTAAATTAAGGCTTCTAGGAGGAAGAAAGGTATCTTGATATATTATTTGGGCAGAGTTTGGATGAGCCTAGGGTTTGAGTGGTGCGAATAAAGGGTTTTTGGTGAAAGCATTTTATAAGGGGGAGGATAGGCTCTTTAGGAAGGTATGAAAATATTATATTATTGTATAATGATTTTAGGGATATAAAGGTCCAAATCTTTTTAAAGTCGAAGATAAGATGACTCATGGTTGATATAAAATCATCCAATAATAATTGGAAAGGTTTTCGATATTATTTTAATCTTTATAATTTTATTTATTTAAATCATTTATTAATGTGGTAAACACTGCATTAATATTGTGTGAAAAATAATTTTATTTATTCAATGTCTAAAAATTATAAACGAAATAAAATGATGTAGGAAATCATTTTATCTTTCAAAATTATATTTAAAATCGAATAGATAGCATATATAACCCTATATAAATATTAATTTACTAAACGATATTTGTTTATGTCATTTTTCCCTTTACTTTTAATTAATTAAAATAAAGTGTCATTATCACTATTATGTGGCTCTATGGGGTCCCAAAATAGACCCAAGGATCCACATGGTCGGACGTGACTCATCCCATATGTTTAGAACAAGTGTTAAGGTAATTGTTAATTATTATGATATTATTTTTACCATAAATTACCAGATTTATCTTAAACCGTGGTAAAAAAAAGTCAAAAGTTACTATTCTCCAAAAAAATTTATCATCTTATTGAACCAAATTTTACTTAATAATAAGATCCATGTATGTCAGATTTTTGACATTCAATTCAATGATGTAGTAAAGTTTCATTTAAAATAAAAATTCAGATTTTTAACTTCTACTTAGTGTTTTCACCGTTCATCAAAAAATTGAGGTGTTTTAGAAAAAATACCACAAATTCAGCCAAAGCTATATTTCATATTCCTAATTAAAAAATTTGTCTATTTTACCAAATTTATAACCTAGATTTTGCATTAATATATTTAAAATTAATTCCCTTTGTCATAACAAAAACCGTGTTTTAAAGAAATAATAACAATCAAAATATTGACACATGATTATGCCCACATTCAAAGGGAAATTACTTCCAATGACCAAAATTGGATTAAATGGTAACAATAAAATCTAATTAAACATTAAATTTATTTAAAAATATAATATAACCATATAATTATTTTATAATAAAAGGATGTTTTTAATTAAAATACAGTATTTTTCAACATTAATTAAAAAATATATTTTATCAGGAAAATACTAAAATGCTACCCAGTGTTGATTTTGATGTCCCGATTCTAATAAAGAATTTTATTTTGTCAAATAGAACATATAAAAGTGAAAAAGACTAGATTTAATGAATTTTTTTCATCAGAAGGTGGAAAATCGGCCTTTTAATGAATATTAGAGTATTTATGCTTTAAATTAGATTTATTCATATTTTAAGAATATATCATTTAATATATAAAGGTAAAAATATTTATCAAACATTTATAATCATATTTTAGTTAGTTAGGTTAATTCACACTATTACAATTGTTAGGTGTTAACTACCATTTAAAATAATAATATTTTTTTATTATTATTTTATTATGACTTAGCCTTGTGTGCAACATATGTTTTCAAAGAAACCCATTGTTGCGTATCTGGTACGCCATAAAACATAGCAACCCCTTTAGCGTAAAATGAATATATAATTCAGAAATATTAATAATTATGAAATTGTATTATTATTTATTTACTTGGGATGCTACATAATCATCAGTTTCTCATACCCTTAGGCTCATGTATTTCTTATGCATCTCTGTTGTTTATCCTTACTGAGCATTTGAGAACAAGCTTTCTTATGTTTTTCCCATGGTTTTGAATATATGTATTATTCTTTATTTTAATAATAAATTTTTTTGTTGTTAATATATTAGTGGGAGATGATTTAGCTCACTTATGAAGTTATTTCACTAAAATATTATGACCCTCATGATTGATTTTGTGTAATGTTACAAATATTAACAAAAATGAAAATGTGGCTCCATTTATGTTGAAAAGTGCATATGCATTCACTAATGAATCAAATTGATAATTGAATGAACTAATTGTCTTGATAAATTGGAATATGTGTTCTGAGGAATTCTGAATATTCTCGAATGTGATATAAATAATGGTGGTGATGTTTTAATGGAAAATTTCATTAATAGGTATAAAATAATGGGGAATTTTAACATTTCCATTTAGTGGCCATGTAATTTTTAGAACTGATGATGATGTTGGAAATTAAAATTGTTGGATTTCCTGAAATTTTAATTTTGTATGTGTTTAAAATATTTTAAGGGACCCTACAACTGAGGATAAAACTGGATGGGCGATAGATTAGACCATTTTCTCTAAAATACACCCAATTTTCAGTGGATTATAATCTTTGATGGGATGGTCAATGAAAAAACACTTATCGAGCTGGTTGTCCACCTGCTTGAATGTGAGACCTGATGATTATCCAATTAAGTTAGATTGGATGCATTTTACGATTGGGGTGTTTTTTGTTTTTTTCATGTCATTTATATTTGGTTTTATCTTATATGAATGTTTATATAGGACCCTCATTATCCAAATATTTAATCAATGCCTCTCATTCACTCTGCATTAGCTATGGTTGAATTGCGGTATGCCATAAATGAAAAGTATTATTTTTCGTTTTATTCTAATACCGAACCTCAATTTCATATACTATAAATCTCATTTATTGTAATTATATATATAGTATTGATTCCACTAAATGATGTTGTAATTAAACGAGGATGGTGGGGGAATTCAAGTGACTTGTGCACATGACATTCTGAGATACTTTTCCCACATATTTGGAAACTAGTTTGTTGGGGGTAATATGATTACTTTATTTTTTTGAAGGTTTCATTATAAATCGATGAAATTGTGGGATATAAAGATATTAAATGGTGGTTAATTCATGTGTAATGACATCAAGGGTTTTTCATGGACCCTATAAGTATATTCGGTCCTGGTTATGAGGTAGATGGGTCTCATGATAAGAATTTTGAAATCATATCACATTGAAAAAAATGAAATTATTAATTATTAATTATTTTAAATAATTATTTATCATATTTGATGTAAATAAAGACCCAGTGTTTTGTGTATGGACATGGATGACCCTTCAATTGGCTAGATATAGACATAGTTGAGCTCAATGTGGTTCATAAATCCTTTTCTAGTAGTTTCCCATATCATGCCAAAGCATATGTTTGTTTATTAATGAGTGTGAATATGTTTTTAAATTTGATCTAAGATAGGGTTGATAATTCGAGGAATGTGTTTCCATTAAGATTGAAGATATAGGTATTATTGTTCCCCCATTCTAAGAAATGTTTTTTTAAGTACACGTGATGCTTGGATTCATTTTATGATTATATAACCAAGGGTAAATGATGGTAGATGTCGTAGAGAATGACCTTGGGAAGAGTCAACATGTGATATTGGTTGAAGAAATTTCTTAGGTGTTTACCTTGGAGCCAATTGGGTATGAATAATAATGGGGTTATTGAGTATTATTGGGCATCCTTAGTGAGATGTGAGATAAGTGCCTAGATTTAGTCATGTGACTCAGTTAAGGATTTTCATTTAGATTCCAATGATATTTGTATAGGATCCATATCCCGACCACAGAGTGAATGGTCTAGGTGGGCTATCATGTTATACTCTCACCATAGGATATACCTAATACATTGGAATATTTTTTTGATATTATCTTTCATGATTAGCATGTGTGTGTGGGTACATATCAGTGAGAACCATTTTGTAATATTAAATGATATTGTTTTGTCATATAGTAAGCATGTGTGGTTCGCGAGACCTCTGAATATGTTTTATGATTACATCCTTCAATACTATACTAATTATGTGTGATTTCTTCTCCCGTGGAGGTTTTTCATCAGTAATTGAAGTTATATATGGATAAACATGGAATGGATTGATATATATGGGAATTATCTAATAGTGTGATTTGTGAAAATAATGATGAGTGGGACTTTGAGATAGGGAAATGGTCTGATTATATTTTAGCCTAACATAGTAAATCCACAAGTATGATGACCTTACGACATGACATCAGTCATGTTTGGACCTCTATATTTCCCTAGTAGAGTAAGAGGTGTGATGGATTTGTGTCATTATCTCGTTCTACTTTTGATTTTTTTAAATTCACCACATAGAATTAGTGGCACAATGGCGTTGTATCATGAATCAGGGTTGATCAAAGGGTGTGAAGGCTGTGTGGCTAGACCGAAGGGATGCTTAATATTGGGATTTGACCTTATATATGTGTTGGCATTGTGGAATGATTTTATATTTGATAATTTTCCACAAGGTATGATCCAATTAGGATTAATATACGAGAAAAACCTTATGACATTGAGTTGATGCATTTTTTATTAGTTATCAGGGTGGCTAAATTAGCACCCATTGACCTGAAATGTATATGTATCTCACAAAATTTCATGGTTTCATGGTAATAATATATTAACTCAAAGGTAATTCTTATTTAGGTATTTTTTTTACTCATGTATACACACACATATGATTCCATATATTAGGGGATCTTGGGGATACCCAACAAATTTTATGGTCACAAACTGCATAGGAAACATAGATCACATATAGAATATATGTATACCATTCAAAGTATTTAATGGGATGTGAAGTGAATCAATATTGTGAATAATGATAGGTATGTTTAGTATTGGATTTGTATACGGATCAAGGATAAAGAACAAGCTCATTGTATTCTAGTTTTCTATTTATTTATATATGTGGTCAACCCAATTGGATAAATGTTAAATATTTATTTTGGAGCATCATTTGATATTAAATTGTGTTCATTAATATTTTAATTTACTTTGATTGTTATTGTTTTTAATTTATATTGTTTGATCATTTTGTCATAATTTTAGAGTCTAATATGATGGAATAGTATCCCCAATGTTAATCTAGGACCACAACACTTGTTAGTATCCTTTGTAATATGAGGAGGAATAATTGAGGATAAGAGATAATTAATCCAGAATCAATGATTTTTTTGGTAAGTCATATATAAAATAATAAAAAAAAGGAGGAGAACCATTCTTATCAATTACAATTCAATCAATGAGTGAGTTTCATTTAATTTCCATGATTTCTTCACTCTATTTTTGTCCCTTTCATATTGAGTTGTGAATGAGTTCTCATTATGAATATACATATCCCTTGTCCTATATGGTAAAAAGGGATTAAATTGATACTCCATCTCCCTTCCCTTTAAATCAATCTTCCCATATTGAACAATCGATGATTCATGGTATTTCAACTAATGCCTTTTGGATATTTATTTTTATAAAATAGGATCTAGGTTTTAGATTATTTTTTAATAGAATTTCCTAGAAATTTCCGACATTTTAGCGGATAGGAATTAAATGTATCATGAAGAAAACATGATTTTTAATTACACAATCTATTTTCTTTTCTTTTCACAAATTATTTTAAAAAACTCAAAATTTTATTTCTTTATATACTATTTTATAAAAATTGTAAAAAAACATACTCTTGTATTATTGATTTATAATTTATGTTTATATAGTGATACGTTTGAGTATATTTTCAATTGATATAATAATTATAAATTATTTTAACTATGTTTTGATGAATAACATAAGAAACAATTTTGTAGAGACCCAAGCTTGACGTACATGGAAATAAAATTACTTTTTTCTAATACTTAATACATAACAAAAATAGACACCCAAGGACTGTAATAGTTTATTGCATTTGGAAACTCAGAACATAATCTTCTAATCAGGGTGAAATATCTTCAACAACTCCTATAAAGATTTTACCATTTTGTGTTCTTATATAAAATCATTCTTTATGTCATGGGAAAATAAAACATAGAAAGGGTGAGCTCGAATGATCAATAAGGGTAAAAAGGGAGAACATAAAACAATCAATAAACATTTGAACGTAAAAACATGGAAATTAAATTTTAACATCAAAATATTGAGGAATGACATAAAACATGACAGTACGTAATGCATGGATCATAATAGAACATTAACCATAAAATAATAGCATTGGAATAAAACATGTAATCATGGAAAACTAATAAGATCATATTATTATTTCTCTAGTAGCCAAGGCATTTTTTGCACGACCATCATAGGGGATGAAGTCCATTACTAAACCAGGTTTACTTGTCATTCCGACCCTATATTACCAAACTCAATTTACTTATCATTACTGAAATGCTTATCTCATGAGATATAAATCTTTACCCAATGCATTTGAGGGAGATATAGGTCCCACCCATCTCATAATGAAACAATTCTTATGTGTTCCACAAAATCGTAAATCATACATCATACCAAAACCCATGTAATAAAATGGGATTCTTAAACATCATGTCGTCATAATAAAAAAGGAATTCAGAGAAATAATTCCATCACAACATAATCAAATCAATTTAATAATAGGGATAGAAACTTAACCCTATATAATCATAGATGGAAAATAATTTTGATAAAACACTGGAACATAATTCATGAGGAAAATATCTTTTCTTCCTCAAATTTTTTTTCTTTTCTCTACTTATCAAGGAATTTTAAATTAAAATAAATTAATTGAAAATAAACAAGAAAACTGGTAATGGAATCTTACATGGAAATAATTTCCTATGAAATCATAAAAATCCGCTCATGACATTTAAGATAAAAAACATTCTTCTCAAACTTCGGCTGGAAAAGTCAAAAATTATCTCGTACTGAAAACAACAAAAGATTATTTTCATTTCTTTTACTAAAATCTCATCTATATGTAAAATTGGATCTAAAAAATTTTAAATCGATAAAAATACTAACATATATTGTGGAAAAATGTATGTGGATGATAAATATTCCCCATTAAATACTAAAGCATAACCAATCATGGAAAAAAATAAGAATGTGATATTTTCCCTTACCTTAGGTCCAATTTATTTCGTACGTTTCTGAAACTCATTTATAGAGGGTTTTAAAATATTTAAAACTTTCAAATAACAATAATAATATTTATGATAGCATATATGATTCACTATGACTTTATATTTCCCATTCATTTGTCAATTCCATGTTAAAGCAGTTTTTTGGGTAAAATCGTTTCATTTATCATATGTGTTTTGACTTGTAATTTTTTCATATATTTACATAGATCATGATTAATTACTTCCGAAATGTTATACATGATTTTTATATCATATATATTAAATATATTACTATATATAATTGATCGATAAATATAATGAAATACACCGTTCATGGAGACGGTAGGTTGTGCGTACGCAAGAACACTGCTTTCATTTCCTTAATAAATTAAATGGCATATATATATATATAAACATAATGTACTATTATTAGGTCATATATATCATTATTATTTATTAGATATACTTTATAATTAATCTTGAATGGTTAACATGGAGAATGAATCTCATCGCGTCGTGGAGACGGTAAGCCGTACATCCACACGAGCGATGATATCATTCCCATGATTATGTAATTGTATTGAAGTGTATGGTGCATAATATTTCCGAATGAATGTCAAATTAAAATAATCATATATATTAATTTTTTCCATCACTGTACCTGTCCATGAATGTTGGTGATGAAAAAAAATATTACACCACAGCATGGATACGGTATTCGGTATGTATGCACGCACGGTGATTTCGTTTTTCATATGATGGGTAGAAGGTGAAATATGTTTCTTTAATATTTGTAAAACCACATAATTATATTAGTGATACTAATGTTATTACTTTATAATTAAACAATTAAATAAGAGTAGGTAGAAGAAGAAATAAATTTGAAAGATTAGGTAGAAGATATTACCTCTTCCTCGAAATGCCTCCTTTAAACTTCCTCTTAGGACACAAGCGTTAGCCTTTAAAGATGATCAGGTCCTATAGTATGTTTATAGAGAAGTTGATAAGGGAAATGGGCCAGGTTTGGATGAGTTTGAAATATCAAAATGGAGTGAAGAGGAGAGGGAGGAGGTGCCCTTTTATAAGAGGGTAGAGGGACACTTTTGGAAACCTCCAAAATATTAACTTATAATAAACTCAAACCCCAAATAATAACTTTCAATGAGACTTGAATTATAATATGAGATAGTATAGGGTTTTAATCTCATCAAACAATAAAATTTATACATGATTGAAATTTATTTTAATCCTTATCATTTTGATTTATCATTATTTTATCTATTTGGTTTTATTTGTGGGAATAATATTCTAAATTCTAAATGGTTATAAATACTTAAATATATATTCCTAATTGTAAATAATTGGATAATTTATTACATTTTCTACCGTATAAATTTGAATTTGTAATTTTTAAATATTTTGTGATTTTTAATCAATATAATAATATGTTATTTTCATAAAATATCAATTGTGTCAATTTTGACACAATTCATTTATTAGAATTTAAATAAAATCCACAGAGAAGATATTTAAAAAAGATATTTAATAGATTCATAAAGAGACATATTCATCTAGATAATTCGTGGGGAACATTAATTATATTATATAATATTTATTTTAATATTTTAAATTTATTTATTTGATATTTCTCTTGATAAAATAATTACTAAATCATTTTTGTATAATTATTTTATACTCTTTTTTGTTGCATAAATATTAAAAATAAAATACAATGATGAAAATAAATCTATTATACTTCATAATAATAATTTTAGTCAAATTTATTTTCTAAAAAACCAATCTTATAAAATGGTACAATTATTAAATTATGAAGGTGACAACTTTGACATCATTTAAAATAAAATAATATAAATGTCCTAATCTGTTTTATAATGCTCCAAATGATCCACAATTATAAAATTTCATGCTTATGGGGTATATATACTCTACCAATATGTTTTTGTCAAGTTTTTGGGTTTTTTATTTGTATTATAATAACAATAATTACTATATTATTTATTTTTTCACTAAATAAATAATTTCTGTATCATTAATGTATAAGCTATTAAGGTAATTATATATTTTTAAAAAATTTCAAATTAATTACCATGATATAGAAAAACATTTTAGATTTCAAATGATTTTTTATAATGGAATTTATATTCAGTATAACCTTATATTAAATACTATTTAATTATTAATGTTTGAGTGAGGCATATTTAACTTTTCTTTAAATAAAATAAAATAAATGTTTTAATCACATACAAGTGGGTTCCAATAGATACCATTTCAACAAAAGTATAATTCAGGATGAAATATAATCATCCAATTATATTAAGACAAGTGTTATGGTAATTTTATAATATTATTGTCACCCTTAATTACCTAATTTACCTTTAACTAAGGTAAACAAAATTTATTGTAGTTACTATTCATAATGCTCAAAAATAAAAGTAGCATATTAACATAATTTTTACCTACTGATTACAAATATGGAATCCATTTTTCCAAATTCATATCATATAAGTTGTATTAATTAATTTAAAATTAATCTCGTTGTCGAAAAATGAGGTTTTTGATTTAAACATTGTCAAAGATTGAAATGTTTAAACATATGAATTCAATGTAAAATTAATGATAATGAAATATATTATATTAAATGGTATAAATATATTTTATTTGTACCTTAAAACCATTCAATATTATAATTTAACCATATAAATTATCTCTATGAAAAAAGTTTATTTTAAGTAAAATTTAGAGTATTTTTACTTTTCATCAAAATATGATTTTTATCAGAAAAATATGACATATTTATCCAAAGTATATTTTTATATCATGATTAAAAATAATTAGTTTATTTTTTAAAATTTAACTTCTAAATTTGTCAAAAATATGATTTAAAATGGGTGCCCCATCAAAAGGTGGCAAAACTGCATTTTATTGAAGAATACCTCTTCTATATGTAAAATTGATTTTGTTCTAATACAATGTTCTAGAAAATGTGTAAGATTAATTATAATGTTATGATATTCAAAATATGGTAAATAATATTCATAACAACTATTTCATTATAATATTATAATATATCATTGTTTAGTGAAACTCGGTATTGTGTACAACACACACTATTGATGAAGATTGCTTTTGTGTGCAACACAAGCCAAGAATAGTGTTTTGTAAACTACAAGATAATAAAGTGTTACGCATATAGCAGGATAATATTGGTGTAGTGTACAAAAAATTAAAAAGAATATTTCTCATAAAATTTCGGGGTGTTACATTCTACCCCCCCTTAAAATGAATTTCAGCCTCAAAATTCGTCGGGGTTATATATGGTTACTACTTGAAAGTTTCTTTCATAGAAAACCACAACATAAAAAGAAATACTAAAACATAATTTTACAAACTAAAGTATGAAACATAACGGTTACCCAAACTAACTCATCATTGGGTTTTTACATAGGAGAACATAGGTGAAAATATGGATATGGAAGAGAAATCTAAACATCACGTTTAGATGGACAGTGGTAGAGAACATGGCTATGAGAAATCCAACAATCACAAATCCATAAATTTGTGATGATCTAAGGTACCATCTAAATCATTAGATATGAGGGTACAAGGACAACGTTTTTGGTTTCCAAGATCATTTCCCAAAAGTTGAAAATTTTGAATTAGAAGAAGTACTAACATGATTGGGGTACAATCTCACCGTTGGTCGTTATGTGTACAATTTCCACTTCATATCTTGAAGGAATGAAGATGAATTTGTTAATCATGTAGTGTTAGCAGATCATGTGATAGAATGATGGGTCATTACATCTATCTCAAAAAAAGGTTAACAAAAGTTATTAAATATACATAAGCCCATCTGTGGTGAGATTAACCATATATGATTCTAAAAATGGACTTATACATTATATATCATACTTATTAATAAAAGAAAACTAATTTCTAGTAACCAGGGACTTCATGTTGGCCAGTGGTAGGTGATAAATTCATGTCACACATCGGTTGTGGGTTCGATTCTCAGTGCCTTGTCCGACGCGACGAGTTGTCGCTCGTCCGACATGTTGCCTTTTATTCTAAAACTACACTATTATAACATTCCAGAAATAATATCGTAAAAAAGTTGTTGCTTTAAAAAATACAATCTAATATCCAAATTAATCCATTCCAAACATTAGGCTTATCCAATATATTTTTGTCCAGTCTCATAGTATAAAGAAAAATATAACTAGAAAGGCCATATACTAAGCATGTGAATACCTTCATTTACCCCCATATATCAAAAGATATATCTTGTTGGTCACATTTCAAACATGTGAATACCTTAATCGAGTATTCTATGGAAACATGAGTTACCATAGAACCTTAGATAAAACCTGAATGCTGTCAAAAGTTAACTCATTCGACATACCAAAATCCCAAAAATTATATATACTCAAATCATGAAATCACTTTGTCCTTGTATCAGTCATGAGCTCATTAATAATATCCAACATATTATTTTCTCGTTATCCCTTCATTATACGCATATCATCTTCTTTCCATAAATTATTTCAATCACTTTTCAGGGTTACTGATACCATATTCTTATGCAAAACTACAATGGACTAAAACATAGATATTTAAATATACCATAGAAGTACCTCAACAACATTATTCTTGAATTCCAATACATAAGACCTTCAATACATCCTCTTCAATGATTGGAATAGAATAGGTCCTTTCTCAATTTAAAAGAATCCTCTTAGGTCAGGGCATTGGGATGGGTAATGCCCATGTTCTCCTTAGATAAGACATTGAACTCCATAACAGTCTTTTAGTCTATGCCCTGTTTCCCCACATTGATAACATCTACCCATCAATTTGAGGTATTCCCCAAGGTTCTTCTTCCCATCTTCTTGATATATTGAAATCTTAATCTTCCTTCCTCTATGTTCCCCACCATTTGAACATGCATAAAATTCCATCTTCCCTTTATTTTATGAATTAGGAATACAACTAAACTTCATGTTGTTAATCATATATCGCGATGACTGATTCAGCATAATAATTATATCTTTCTCTCAAGGCATTACAAAATTTTCTTGATCATAGTTTCCAATTTTTCCATTGGAATCAATGTTAATTGAATTCATTCTCATTCCCTCCACTGAATAAAATTACAAACAATAGTGTAATAAATAGTTAAAATAATGAGGAACCACATAATCATAAAATGTCCCTTATGGGATGTATAACTTATCACACATTCATCAATCTTGACACCTTAGGTTCACCCTAGGTTATTCATGATTGTCAACATAATTTTAAGATTGTAACATATAATTATACTAAATACTAAGGACATCCATAGACATACCTTAGAAATATCTCTAGCGATCTCATTCATGTTTTCGCATCCTAGTTTCCAAAGGTTATCTAAACCTTTCTGCTAATACCAAGTGTAGAGAACCAAGTTTGATGTACGTGGACATTACATTAATTTTTTGTAATACTTAATATGTAATAAAAATAGACACCCAAGGACAGTAATAGTTTAGTGTCTTTGGAAACTCGTAATATAATCTTCTAGTCATGGTAAATGATATTCAACAACAACCATAAAGATATTTCCCTTTTGTGTTCTTACCTATAAACATTCTTTATGTCATGGGAAAATGAAAACAATGAAATGGTGAGCTCGAATGATCATTATGGGTAAACATGGAGAACATAAAACAGTACATAAAAATTTCTACATAAAAACATGAACATAAAATTTAATCATCAAAATCATGACCAATGACATAAAAAATGGCAGTACTTAAGGATGGGTTAATAAAGGAACATTAACCATAAAATAATAGCAATCGAATAAAACAAGTAATTGTGTAAAACTAATAAGCACATATTATTGTGTCCATAGTAGCCAAGGAATTTCTTCCATGACCATCATAGTGGATGAAGTCCATTACTGAACCTGGTTTACTTGTCGTTACAGCCCTATATTACTGATTCTTATTTACTTGTCATTCCAGCCATTTTTACATCATGAGATATAAATCATTACCCATTGCATTGGAGGGAGATATATATCATACACATCTCATAATGAAACCATTCTTATGTGTTCCACAAAATTATAAATCATGCATCATAGCAAAACCCATGTAATAAAACGGGATTCTTAAACATCATCCCATTATTAGATAAAAGGACATAATAAAAATAATTCCTTCAGAAAAAAATCAAATCAATTTAATAATAGCTATAGAAACATAACCCAATATCATAATAGATGGAAAATAATTTTGATAAAACACTTGAACTTATATCTTGGGGAAAATATATTTTCTTTATCAAAAACAAATTTGTTTTCTCAACATGTCACACATTTTTAAATTAGAATAATTTATTTTAAAAAAACCTGAAAACTTTTAAAGGAAGCTTACATGGAAATAATTTCCTATGAAAGCATAAAAATTTTCTCATGCCGTATAAGTTAAAATAACATTCTTTTCATACTTTGGCTGAAAATGTCAAAAAGTATCTCGTACAGAAAATGACAAAAGATTATTTTCAGTTCTTTTACTAAAAACTCATCAATAGGTAAAATTGGATTTAAACAATTACATGAGGAAAAAAATACTATTACATATTGAGGAACCATGGATGTGGATGATAAATATGCAGTATTAAATACTAAAGTATAAACAATCACGGATAAAAACAATAATATTACGATATTTTCCCTTACATTATGTCTAATTTCCTCCACACATGTCTGAAACTCATGTATAGGGGTTTTAAACATAATATAAACTTGTAACAGAACCATAAAAAATTTATTATATCATATATGATTCACTATGACTATATATTTCCTGTTTATTTGTCAATTCCATGTTAAAACAGTGTTTTGGGTCAAATCATTTGATTTATCGTATGTGTTTTAACTTCTAATTTTTTCATATGATTACGTAGATCGTGATTAATTACATCCATAATGTAAATGTGGATTTATATATTATATATATTTAATATATTAGAATATATAATCGATCGACAAATGGAATTAAATACACCATTCATGGAGACGGTAGGCCGTACGTACTAATGAATGATGTTTTCATTCATTATTAAAGTAAATGACATATATATATATACATAAATACAATAGAATTATTATGTTATATATCTCTTGATTATTTATTATATATACATTATAATTGATCTTTAATGGATAACATGGCGAATGAATCCCATCGCATTGTGGAGATGGTAAGCAGTACGTACGCACAAGCGATGATATCATTCACATGATTGTGGAATTGTATTGATGTGTATGGTGTATAATTTTTCAGAATAAAAAAAAATTTAAAATAATCATACATATTAATTTCTTCCAATCATTATACCCAACCAAGAATGTTGGGGATGAAAATAAAATATTACACCACGGCGTGGAGACGATATTCCATACGTACGTACACACGGTGATTTTGTTTTTCATAGGATGGGTATAAAGTAAAATAGGGTTGTTCAATAATTATAATAACATATCAGTATATGACTGATACTTATGTTATTACTTTATACTGAAACAACCAATGTTGAGGAAGTATAAGATGAAATAAATTTGAATGAATCAGTAGAAGACATTACCTCTTCCTCGTAGTTCCTTCTTTAAACATTCTCTAAGGGACCTAGAGTTGGTCTTTGAAGAAGGAAAAGAACTCTAGTATGTTTATATAGAAGTTGAGAAGGGAAATGGGTAGGGTTTGGCCGAGTTTGAAATCTCAAAATGGAGTGAAGAGGAGAGGGAGGAGATTCCCTTTTATAAGAGAGTAGATGGGCACTTTTGAAAACCTCTAAAATATTAATTTATAATAAACTCAAACCCCACCTAAAAACATACAATGTGACTCAAATTAAAATATGAGATAGTATAAGGTTTTAATATCATCATCCCGTAATATTTAGACATGTTTGAAATTTATTTTAAATCTTATAATTTTGATTTATCCTTATTGAATCTATTTAATTTTATTTGTGGTAATAATATTCTAAATTTTAAATGGTTATAAATACCTACTTACGTGTTTTTAATTGTATATAATTGTATAATTTATGACATGGTAGACCATATAAATTTTATTTTTTAATTTTAAAATATTTTTGTGATTTTTATGAAATTTAATAATATGTTATATTCATTAGATATTAATAGTGTCAATTTTGACACAATTCATTTATTTGAATTTAAATAAAATCCACACAGAAGATATTTTCAAAATAAATATTAAATATATCCCTAAAGTCATATTAAACTATAAAATTCGTGGATAACATTAATTATATCATATAATATTTACTTTAATATTTTTAAAACTATTCATTTGATATTTCTCTTGATAAAATAATTACTACAACATTTTTGTATAATTATTAAGTCTACTTATTTGTTGCATAAAAATTTAAAATAAAATACTATAATGAATATAAACTAATATATTTAATAATAACACATTTACACTATTTTATCTACTAAAACACCCAACTTTTAAAATGTTATGTTTAGTAAATCGTGAAGGTGACAACTTTGACTTCATTTATTATTAAATAATATAATGGTCATAATCTATATTTTAAGGCTCCAAATTGTCCCCAAATAGACACTTGGATGCTTATGGTGTATATATACTTGACCAATAATTTTTGTTCAAGTGTTTGGGTATTTTGTTCGGTATTATTATTTTAATAAAAACTATATTATTTATTTTTCACTAAATAAATAATTTTTGCATCATTAAGGTATAAGCTATTATAGTAATTATATATTTATTAAAAATTAAAAATAAATTAGAATGATAAATAAAAACATTTTAGCATTCAAATTACTATTTATAATGGAATTTATATTTAGTATAATCTAATATTAAAAATAATTTAATTATTAATGTTTGAGTGAGAAATATTTAACTATTCTTTGAATAAAATAAAATAAATATACTATTCACATACAAGTGGGTTCCAATAGATATCATTTAGACCCAAGTATAATTTAAGATGAAATATAATCATCCAATTATATTAAGACAAGTGTTAGTGTACTTTTATAATATTATTTTTACCCTTAATTACCCAATTTACCGTTAACTAAGGAAATTTGTTTTTACCATAGTTACAATTCATAATGCCCAAAAATAAAAGTCTCCTATTAACATAATTTTTACCAACTGATTACAAATATTAAATCCATTTTTCAAAAGTCAAAACATAGAAGTTTCATTAGTTAATTTAAAATCAATCTCGTTGTAAAAAAATAGGTTTTTGTTAAAACATTAAAAATGATTGAAATGTTTTTACCTTTGAATTAAATGTATATTTATGATCAATACATACATTATATTAAATCGTAAAAAAATATTCAATTTATACTTTCAAACCATTCAATATTAAAATTTAACCATATAAATTATCTCGATGAAAAAATTTTCTTTTATGTAAAATTTAGCATATTTTTACTATTCATCAAACTATGAAAGTTATCAGAATAATATGTAAAATTTGTCCTAAGTAAAATTTTAAATTATAAATTAAAATAATTAGTTTATTGGGTCAAATTGAACTTATGATATTTTCAGAAATTATATTTAAAATGGGTACGCCATCAAGAGGCAGCAAAACTGCATCTTTTTTTAAAAATACTTCCTTTATACGAAAAATTGATTTTGTTCTCATACCATATTCTATAAAATGTTTAAGATGAATGATAATGTTATAATATTAAAAATTCTGTTAATACTATTCATAACGGCTATTTCATAAAAATATTATAATATATCATTGTTTAGTGAAACTCGATATTGTGTACAACACATGCTATTGAAGAAGGTCCCTCTTGCATGAAACACAAGCCAAGAATAGTGTTGCTTATAATACAAGCTAATATATTGTTGCATATAGTGAAAGTTAATCATGGGGTATCATACAAAGGAATTAAAAATAATACTTCTCATAAAATTTTGGTGTGTTATAAATTTCCATGTACAAAATGATTTATGTCAACTATTTTTTTTAAATTTGAATGTGTATTCAAATTTAGGGGATTCAAAAGTTATAACTATACAAACATAATTTTTTTTATTTTAATACCCATTCACCCACTCTTTATCAAAACTATAAGACCAATTGTTTTGTATCAATAAATTAATTTTTTATTTCCATGCTCAAAATATTTTAATGTATTTTTCTTAGTTATGACCATGATCAAGTCTTATGAGAAATATTAACGTGTTTTGTTTAAAAATTGTTATAATAATATGGATACTATATTACAAGGTTATTCTACCAATAAAACTATTCATTTTAATTTAACATACTATGAATGATGGAATATTAAAATAATAACATATTTAGAAAGAATGAGATGTGATATTTTTGTAATAATAATGGATAAATATTAAAAAAAACTATGGGAAAGGAATTGGATACTACCACTAAGGATACTTATGATTTTAATTGTAACTCAAGGTATGTTTTTTTTATTTAGGTAAAAAATTGTTTTATATAAAATATACGTATTATAATGCTATTTATTTTTAGAATAATGTTTTTATATCTCAGTAGGGAAATTCTTATAGGACCCTAGAGTACACTGAGTGGGGAGGGGTGAATAATGGTGTCGAATTTTTCTATTAATGTGATGGATATTTTTTACGTATTGAGAGGAACTTGGTAAACATGTATGACAGAATAATACACCAATAAAAAATTCTTATGGATAGAGGTAACACAAGATATTAACATGGTTCAACACTATGTGATATTCCAAGGAGATTATACCGAGAGGGTGTCAATCATACCAAAATTAACTAATGCTCACTATTTGTTGAATAATATAGTTTCAAAATGGAAACTCTATATTAGGAACATGTAAATTATACAATTGTAGGGACTGGAAACCATGTCCCTCAAAAAACATCTATAGACTCTCCTTTGCTCACTAACTTGGGTGAATTCTTTCTCAGTTTATCATATTGAAGGCCTCTAAAACATATTTACATTGATGTATTTGTATATATCCTTCATGAGACCCTGATTTATTAGATGTATTGAGTTGAATCACTTGAAGCCACTGGTCAAACAAAACGGTTATTCAAAACCATCTAGAAGAACACACTGTCACTTGTGCACAACACCTTCGCTTGCACATAATATTTGGGATTATCACGCAAGGTGAATTTTTTGTTGCCGTTTACTTTCACGAATCCCATATAATTTTAATAAAAATACCAAAATATTTACTTGGTATTCAATGTTAAAAGAAAAAAAAATTCTCATAAGATTTACTTTCTTCTTTACTTTCGCGCGCAACACTTTCACATAGTAGAGGAGCCTGACCTTTGTTGAAAATATTCTTTGTCTTGAGTGGGGGTAGCCACATATTTATTGGCCTCAATAACCCCATGCATAAGATTTTGTCTGAGAATTAAAATCCACTTTTATCATCACATTGGGAACGTGATTATCTTATGCCCAAACTCATCTTCTGCGCATATTTAAACATATCATGTGCTTTTTCCCTATTCCATATTTTGATATAATGATCTCGAAACATTCCTTCTATGAATTTTTCCAATCCACCTTCAATAATATTGGTTTCTTGAACTGTCTGATACCTTTCCTCATCAACTCCACAGTCTTCCATGTGAGGATTGATAACAAACATAATCTATGCTCCATCTATAGCAAATACCATCCTAGGATCCAAAACATCTAATGTTGAAGAGATGAGATTTAATTAATTTAAAATAACATATTATTCCATCTAGAAGAAACCATACGAGTCTATTTTTGAAACATATTGTAAATTGAATGAATTATTCAACACTTTGATGGTTTATGGAATGCATATCAAAGAAAAATAACATGTTAAATTATTTTTGAGATTCTTACTTGATAGGTGGATAAGCACTATTATTTCGATTAGAGAATAATATAACTTTAGAAATATCCTTAGAAAAGAATTTATTATCATGTTGATGATGTATGATGAGGAACTAAAATATTAAAATAAAAATGAAAATCAATAAAAAAAACCCATAGAATTTATAACCAATAAATAAAAAATTAGAATAATTCTTCAAGGATCGTAATTCTTGTGGAAATGATTTTGATTCGCGAAGTGATGGGGAAATGCATCATGTAAACATATGATTCAAAAATTTCAAAATGATAATAAATTTTTCCAATAGTCAAATTAAAACGTAGCTAATGATAGAAGAAGAAAATTGAAAATATATTATAGAGAGGACTATGGGAGGATAAAAATTACCTTCTATGAATGAAAGCCAAAATGGAATATTAAAGATAAATATCCCATGTATATGTATAATAAAAAGTACGATGAAAAAGAGAAGAAATGAAATCACGAAATAGAGTTAGTCTATAGTGAACCTAAGGATAAATCTAATGATTTGGATTTATATAAAAAACGATTCATGTGAGAAGGATTTTTTATAATTATTATCAACAAAATTGAGGTATAATGTAATTCTTTTTGTTAACATATTTCTGATAATGATATTCCACATTAAAATAAAATGGATAATAAATAACTACATTAATACAAATTTTTTTTGGAAGACACCATAATTGATATTAAAGGTAAATATAAAAATTTATAACTATTTCAAACATTATATTCTCTTTAGAAAATATAAAATACCATTGAAAAATAAAATAAACACAAATTATTACAAAAAATTAATATTTCAAAATAAAAAATGTGTATCTTTAGAAGTATATTGAACAATTTACAGATGGGGATTTTTGTTGAGTATTAATTTATATATTCAGAATTCTTCCAAATTAAATTTTCAAATTAGGAATATTGAAAAATAGTTTTTATAATAAATACATTATTCTACATACAAAGAATATGAGTTTAATAAATAGGGGTAAAGGAATATCTAGAGTTGAATAACTATACACTCTTTTGGATCAAAGAGTAATTTTTTAAAAACAAATTATTTTTATTTAAAAAGGATATAAATTAGATTTCAATTATTAAAACATTATGGGATATATTTAATTGACCCATTAATTTGTGGGAAAAAAATAAATTTCCTAATTGAATCATATACATAAAGAGATTGAATTGATCCTAAAAAAATATATGCTATATAAATAATGGGTTTTCCTTGAAATGACTGGTGAATACTCACGATTTATGCTCCTAGTTAATGTTGGTGTAGGAAATGTAACTTTTATTGACAATGAAAATGTTAGGATTACATGACATAGAAAAAAATTTAACCCTAAAACTATCAATATAGATATATTATTATTTATTGTTAAATGTATAAACTATTTAGTACATCTCTATTTCATAATGATGATATAATATTAAATTTGATAATGATGTTTACAATTTTTTAATTTTAAAAAATAATTATTATTTACTACATCATGGGAAGATAATGTTTGATTTGTTAAATTGGATTCATTATTTTTTTTAATGACTCCATATTATGTTAATTTTATAAAAAATATGGTTTTCACATAGGTGGATCTGACATTATAATAAAAAATATAATTGAGATATTATAATAAAAGGAGTAATCAAGGATCTATATAAACTAAAATTCTTAAAAGATAACTAGTGAAATTAGTATCAGGAGGGAAGGAGACACCAAATTACATTAAACCAATAAAATTGGTTTTGAAATTTAAACCACTAGAATTAAATCAAATGTATTTTATTATACCTTCTTGTGTTTATAGTCTATGTAGAAAACAATATTCTTGTGTGATCATTTATTATTATTCATGATACACATTTTTATTTTTCCAGTATCAAAAATTGAAAGCCCCATCCTATATTAAAAAGTAAAAAAATAATGTTTAAAACCAATTTAAACATAATAAAATGTCATTTAGAATTGTTCTTGAATGTGAATTTCAGAATGAATTCATTTAGTTATTATTTTCACAACATCTGTTTTAAAACAATTTCTCAAGGTAACATTACCGAGATATTGGTTAGATTATTTTTGATGAAAAAATAATGATTCCAATTTTAGATTTCGAGTTCCAGAGATATTATAGACATGGGATGTTTTTAATGATTGTTGAAAAATAAATGGATGCTCTGGATGTGGTATTGAAAACTTTTTATATGAGGTGGTTCCATTTTCAAATTTTTTCTAAATTTTTTGTGTTAAAAATATTGAGGACGACTCAAGATTGGCTAATGATAGATTTACCGGACTAAAACTTCATAAAAACGTTAAATGTTATGTTTTCCTAAAGAATGGGGGTTCAAAAATGTTTGGATATTTTCAATGGAATTCAGTGTCTTGGTGATTGGGTTTCATGAAGGTGTGTAGCAGCATGAATTACAAATCGAAAGGCGTTGTTCTTTACGATTAAGGGAAGCTTCATGAATAAAAATTTATCTAGTGCTTCATAAAGATCTGTATGTTTGAAAACAATGTGGTATTCAAGAAAACATGGTGTCTACCTTGTATGATTCTGTAAATTGATCAAACACCTATAAATAGGTATATACACCCCTAATTTTTAAAAGAAATCCTTAATGAAAATCAAAAGGCCTTGAATTATTAAAGGTGAATCATGAAGGATGTTCATGAAAAACGTTCGTGAATAATAGTTGTTCTTGAAGGGTATCTTATATAACTAAATGTTTTAAGCATCATAAATTTATTGAGAATCATGAAGGATAATTGATATTTATGAAAATGTTCATATTACTGATGTTATTAATATTTTCATGACTTATTATATTCCCCATTTACTTATTTTATATGAAATGTGCATAATTTGTGTGAAATATTAATGTTTTAATATTAAGTATAATTTTTGAGCATTTTTAGAAGTAGTCCAATTGAGTCAGTTTAATGTTTTAATAATAACTATCACTATACTGATCCAAATTGTGTAGTTCTTGTTTTTTATGATTCTCCTTTCAATATAAATAATTTCATTAGAAGGTACCATGAGCCAATTCTGCCATTTGAAGGGTCATATGGTCCTCACAAACAAGACCAAAGAATCTGTGAACAAACTGGACCAGCCTTGAAGATTGATTTACTAGGATCAATCCAGAAGTCCAAAAACATTAACTCTTGACGATAATTCGTGGGACACTACATGTCATCTTGTATAAAAATTTCAAGGCCCAAATCCAAGTACAAGGGGCCCAAATAAATCTTTGAAGTCCAGCCCACCATTCTGGCCGAGAATTAAAATCAGTATATTATGAATGACATATCTCCTGATATAAGCTTTCAATCGAGTTGAGATTTTGCATTGTGAAAGAGGGGATATAGGCGGCCGACTTTGTTGACTAAACAATTCGGATTTGAAGGCATCTTTATATTAAAAAAACCCTTTCACATTATGGACTTGAAAAATAATGGATTGAAATGGACAGTTTAACTTTGTTTAATCAACTGGCCATAACTTTTGATCATAAATTACAAATGACTCCAAATTTTGAGAGTAGTCGGCCAACATTATTTTATACAACTTTCAAACAGGAGATATTTGATGATTCGGCTTTCTGAATAGACAAATTGGCGATGCAATTGGAGGGACAGATTGGGAATACAAACAGTCCACTCCTTGGGCTATAAATACTCTCCCTTTATCTCCATGAGAGGGGTTGGAATTTAAGAAGAGAGGATATCATATTGGAACGAAAAAAGCCTTTCCAATGGCTTGGGAGGACATTCCATACTCAATTTTTCACTTGAGATACCTTTCCTCCTCTCTTTGTTTTCACTTACTTTTCTGTTCTTCATTTTTGTAATCTTGTAATTCTCTTTCTTTGTAATTCTGTTTTAATGCAAGTTACTTCTTCAATATCTCTTATTCTAATCCACCTTCTATAGTTTAATATTTATGTTCCTAAAATAGTTTAAATTCATTTGAATCCCCTTCCCTTATTTTTCTTCCTCATTCAATCGAAAATTCGTTTTTAATTAACATCATCGTTCGTGTGTGTGTGTCAACGTACCACTCTTTTCTAATCCCTTTCTTTTTCTTCTATTCTTAATTTATCATCATAATTATTTTAACCAGAATATTAAACATCCAAATGGCTGAGTAAATATCTTATTTGGGTGAGTTATAATTCGGGGATGTTAAGTGATTGAGAGTTTTTCTCCATGAGTATTCTTTAAATTAATATTGTGTATGCTAAACTTAATATGTCATGGATTAATGATATGTTTTGATTAACGAGTGGTTTCCATGGATTATTGGAACCATAAATATACTACCATAAATAAGTTTTGATTGAGATTAGAACCCTAAGTTAAGTTAAGGATTGGATTAAAGCCTTTACACTTAGGAATTCCAATCAACGTCAACTTATGACATGGGTGTTAATTTAATGCAATACAAAGTAATGCTCAAGGATATCACATGCTTAACTCCCCAATAATGAACTCACCCCAATCTTTATCAATTTGGGAAATCAAACATCATCCATAAATCATTTCAATTAAGCTCTGTAAACAAACCCCCCTAATCAAAATACAATCAACTAAAAACAATCGACTATTACGAAGTACCATCGCCGAGGATTCGACCCGAGTGCTGCTATACACATTAGCAGAGCACCAGAACTTTGACCGGTCGATAGGCGACAATCGGCCGTGCGTTTCAAATGGTGTCGTTGCCAGGGATGGTGCTTTAAGTAGTCATTAGTTTCTGGTTATTGTAAAAAAAACAAAAAAAAAACAAATTTTTAAAAAAAAATTGATTGAAAAAAAACACAAAGAAAAACCCGTCTTCCTCTTAAAAATCATAAACTGAAAAAAAAAAATACAAAGAAAAACTCGCCTTCCTCATCCTTTCTAAATCTCTATGAATGCCCCATAGCCTCCCAAACAATCCCTCGGATTTTTTTGACCCTGAAATTGATAGAACTCTTCGTCGACTTAGGAGGACCATTAAGGATAACCAAATCACCCAAGAACCAATCATTGCCCTACCAATTGAATTAGATATGGCCAATCCTAGGGAACAAACATTGAAAGAACTTGCTGCCCCTGATATGAATTACCAACCCCTTGGTATTCAATATCCAAACATAGAGGCTGACTTCGAACTCAAATCGGGTTTGATTCATCTTCTTCCTCATTTCCATGGGCTAGCCGGTGAGGATCCACATCTCCACCTTAAAGAGTTCCAAGTGGTGTGCTCTACCATGAAGCCTCAAGGGGTTTCTGAAGAACAAATCAAACTCCGAGCATTCCCTTTCTCCCTAGCTAACTTTGCCAAGTCATGGCTCTACTACCTACCTCCTGGTTCCATAACTACATGGAATGACATGAAGCGTCTCTTTCTAGAGAAATTCTTTCCTGCTTCTCGTACCGCTTCCATCCGAAAGGAAATAAGTGGAATCTGTAAATTCTCAAATGAATCACTCCATGAGTACTGGGAGAGGTTCAAAACTCTTGTCGCAACCTGCCCACACCACCAAATTCCTGACCAACTCTTGATCCAATACTTCTATGAGGGGTTATTGGCTATGGAGAGAACTCTCATTGATGCCGCAAGTGGCGGTGCTCTTGTTGACAAAACTCCAGCAGCTGCAAGAGATCTCATAAGTAACATGGCTGAAAACACACAACAATTCCATACTCGAGCACATTCTCAAGTCAAACAAGCCCAAGATAATCAATCCATAGAGCCTAAAAAGATGACTGAGTGGATGAGTGAACTTACAGGTCTTGTGCGTCAACTAGTGGTGGCTACCAAATCCCCAACCTCGTCTTCTCCGCAATCAATGTTTCCTGGACCTGTCAAAAACTGTGGAATCTGCAACTCTTCATCTCATCCAACTGACACATGTACACAACTTCAAGAGGATCAATCCGATTCATCATTACCAATGGAGCTCAATGTAGCATATGCTCAGTGGAACCCCAACCCTCAACTATCAGGTCGGTTTGTTAGAAACTTCAACCAACCTCACTCTGAGCCCTTCTCTTCTTCCTATAACCAAGGACTTAGGTATGGTAATCCCATATCTAATCCCCCTCAATTCCCTCCTCAAAACCCAAACCAGTTTCAATACAGTCAAGGTGTTGGTAACTTCCAACAACCTTACCCTTTTGTCCCTCAACCTCAAAGAATCAATCCTCCTATTCCTCCTCCTGGATTCCATTATCCCAATGAGCCTTCCAAATTCCCAACCCAATACAATCGATTTCCCAAGAACCCAAATCAAGGCAATCTCAATTCGGGACAAGCCTCTTCTTCCAAGCAACAATGGGAAAGTGCTATTGAATATCTTGCATCCTTCACCCGTTCTAGCCTTAAAAACATTGAAACTCAAATAGGTCAACTTGCATCCCACCTGAGCCAGCAACAACAATCAAATTCTTCCCAACTCCCAGCTCAACCATTACCCAACCCCAAGGGTAATGTAAGTGCATTGCACTTAGATCAAGAAAGCAACTTGCTATGCCTCAAGAAAAATCCTCAAACCCTCCTTTGAATGATGACCTAGAAAATGAAAAGAAAAAGAAAATTGAAAAGGACTCTGAATCCATTCCATCACCTCCTTCCATTCCACTTAGGAATCCAATTCCTTTTCCTCAAGCTATTTCTAAACCAAGGAAGTCATTTGAACCTGATCCTAAAATGATCAACATGTTTAGACGTGTTGAAGTCAACATTCCCCTTTTAGATGCCATAAAACAAATTCCTAATATGCTAAGTTTCTCAAGGAGTTGTGTACCTACAAGAGGAAACTTAGGACCTTTGAAAATGATTCCACCCAGCAGTCCATACCCATTAAGTGCAAAGCTAGAGGTACCTTTACGGTTCCATGCCAAATTGGAAGTTCCAACTTTGATGATGCACTCATAGACCTAGGTGCCTCAATTAATGTCATGCCCAAATCCATATTCTCCAACCTTGGTCTAGTTCCCTTGCACCCAACAGGTTTTGTCATTCAGTTAGCCAATCGAAGCACAGCCAGTCCTGAGGGAATAATTGAGGATGTCCTTGTCCGAGTCAATGATCTTATCTTCCCTGCTGATTTCTATGTCCTTGACATGGATGGTGAGACAAACTCTTATCTATCTCCCCTAATTCTAGGAAGACCATTCCTTATGACATCTAAAACCAAAATTGATGTCCATGCTGGCATATTATCCATGGAATTTGGAGACCAACTGATCAAGTTCAACATTTTCCAAGCCATGCGATACCCATCTGAGGATCACTCTTCATTCTCAATCCATGCTTCTGAGGACACTTCTAAGAGTCAATCGAACCCCAATCCACCATGTTCTTCATGTTCTAATTATAAAGTATCTTGTGAAATCTGCACCATGATTAACAAAGTCATAAATGGTGAAGTTGATGTGGACCTCTCATTCATTGAATCCATCAAACTGGAGGAACTTGAAAACTCTTTGGAATCTCATCTCAGCTCTGACTTCCAATGCTCCAACATGGTTGGTAATAAGGAAAATGAAATAGAATTCTCATTTGTTGATTCAGATCAGATTATCCCATATTCATCCTTTCCTATCCATGATTCTGAAAATTTTGTTAAATGTGAAGTGAACCTTGAACCAATGTGTTTATATTTTCCTGATAGTAGTGATGTTTGTGATATTTGTACCCTAATTAATAAAGTGATCACTGGTGAGGTTGAAATTTACCATTATTTTGCAAACAACATTGAAATAAAGGATATTGAAAATTGTATTCTGTCTTATGACTCCACTGATCCCCATTACTCTACATCGGTAAGTGATGAAATAAATAAGTCAAAAACAATTGGGATCTCATACTGTAGTTCTGTGTTATCTGATCCTCACAAAGATGAACCATCAGAATTGAACCATCTTCCTGAATTTCCAAGCATAAAAAACCAGAACATTGTGGATAACATCATTCCTCAGGTTGAAGACCAAAGTGAAGATAGAAATATTCTCTTTCCACCCCCATTGAATTGCAAGAACATCAACAAGGATGGGAAGAAATTATCCAAGGAATCATCAGGCCTCCCAAAGAAAAAGTTTTTCTGGAAGCACACTAGAGTTGAAAAAATACGATGGCCACCGTCAGACTATGGGTAGTCCACTACAATTGTCCAGCTGTAGATAAAAAAATGCAGCGCTTCTTGGGAGCCAACCCTTGTTTTATTTTACTTTTATGAAATTTCAATTTCTTTTTAGATTTTCATTAGATGAATAATGAATTTTATTTTTCAGGTAACTTCCCACTGTCCTAGAACCACCTCGACTTCAACCGAATCCCCAAATTCTCTAGCCGACCCACCACTAGATGGAGATGGAAACCCACCAAAATCCAAACCAGTGGGCACCTCTTTCCCTTTAACTCTCTATATCCCTTCCTCTCTCTACCTCTTTCTTCTTCTTCCTCTCTCTTTCATTTTTTTACCACTTTATTCATCAAACCTTTTCTTTTTCTATTTCTTGTGTGGGTGTGTATTTTAAAAAAAAACCTTAAAAACTAAAAAAAACCAAAAAAACACAATTACATTTGAAAATTACAAAAAAAGAGTCTTGCTTACTCACCATCGAGTTTTGAAATTTTGTCCAACCATTTTGGGGAGTTAACAGAAATATTTTCATCTCAAAAATTTTGTATTTTCATCATGACTTTGGATAAAGAATTTTGTGTCAAAACCAAAACATTTTGAATGCTCAATTTTTGATTTGGAAAATGCTTTTCCCAAACCGTGAGAACAAACAATTGCTTTCATGCCAAGGCCACCTGTGGCCATCTTTTCAAAATGTGTGTTTTCACCCCCATTTGTGAGTCTTGAGTTTGTGGACCTTCAAGCTGAATTTCCTGCCTTAGTGTTCATTAATATGATAGAGGCATTTTCTGAACCACATGAGAATCACAATAGCCAAATAGCCTCCCATAACCCTTACATTAATCCTCCTTTTGAAAGCCCCTTCAAGACTATGAAAACCTTTTCTTTGATAGCCACATTACAAGCCCAATACCTTATCCCACCTAATATCAACATGGATTTTCATTGCATAAGTTTTTGAAATTTAAGTGTGGGGGGGAATGTATTTCATTTTTGGGTATCATTTCCTTACTTTCTGGTGTGTTATCATATGCTTGAGGGCAAGCATCCATTTTAGTGTGGGGGGGAGGTTGTCATTCATTGAATTTATTGTACAAATGATATTGAAAAGTGTTCAAAACAAATTCAAAAAAAATCAAAATAAAAAAACAAATGGGTTGTGTCTTGGGTAGGTCAAAAATCACTCTTCCTCAACCTTCAATCTTGTTATAACTATTACAATTAGTGTTGTGAGGAGATCAAACATGGGTTGGGATATGAGGGTGAGATCTGTTTTAAGGCCAACTTTCGAAAAAACAAAGAAAAAAAGGAAAAAAAAGAACACTTGCATTATATTATTATATCATTGGGAGAAGTTTGGTGGTTTGTAAATATTTCATCTTATCATCCCCTTTATATTTTCTTCTTCTATTGTGTCTTTCTTCACACAATCTTTCCCTTGTAAATATGTGTTTTCATTTCCTTCCATGTTTTATTTCAAAAAAATGTGCATTGTTTTTCTATGTTAGTATTTTAACCCTCTTATTCTCTCTCTTGGACATTATATTCCTACCGTCCCATAGCCACAGAAAAACCCCTTAAAAAGACCTCTTGATTCTTGTGCACTTTGGATATGGATTGGAAGCTGATAGATCTTTTCAAACTCTATGATTTTCACTTTTGGTTGGTGAAAGAGTGAACCTCCACAAATAAATTTTATCATCTTGAGAGGTGTGAGTTTTGAGTGTCCACATTCTCCATTTATAAATTTGAGCATGGAAAAATGAATTAGTTTTGGAACATTGTTTCTATAACAACTTGTGGTGGATTTCAAAATGGATGAGTGAAATAGTCTAAACCTCCCCTAATTAGAGAAAACAAAATTTTAATATTTGTTGGTGAGTGAAAATGATTTTTTCATGTTTTTATATTTGTTTCACATGAGGACATGCACAAAGTTAAGTGTGGGGGAGTTGATGTTATTAATATTTTCATGACTTATTATATTCCCCATTTACTTATTTTATATGAAATGTGCATAATTTGTGTGAAATATTAATGTTTTAATATTAAGTATAATTTTTGAGCATTTTTAGAAGTAGTCCAATTGAGTCAGTTTAATGTTTTAATAATAACTGTCACCATACTGAACCAAATTGTGTTTTTCTTGATTTTTAGGATTCTCCTTTCAATATAAAACATTTCATTAGAAGGTACCATGAGCCAATTCTGCCATTTGAAGGGTCATATGGTCCTCACAAACAAGACCAAAGAATCTGCGAACAAACTGGAGCAGCCTTGAAGATTAATTTACTGGGCTCAATCCAGAAGTCCAAAAACAGTAACTCTCCACCATAATTCGAGGGACAATACATTTCATCTTGTATAAAAATTTCACAGCCCAAATCCAAGTACAAGGGGCCCAAATAAATCATTGAAGTCCAGCCCACCATTCTGGACGAGAATTAAAATCAGTATAGTATGCATGACATATCTCCTGATGTAAGCATTAAATTGAGCTGAGCTTTTGCAGTGTAAAAGAGGGGATATAGGAGGCCTACTTTGTTGACTAAACAATTCGGATTTGAAGGCATCTTCATATTAAAAAAAACCATTTCACATTATGGACTTCAAAACGAATGGATTGAAATGGACAGTTTAACTTTGTTTAATCAACCGGTCATAACTATTGATCCTTAAGTACAAATGACTCCATATTTTGAGAGTAGTCGGACAACATTATTGTATACAACTTTAAATAAGGAGATATTTGAAGATTCGGCTTTATGAATAGACAAATTGGCGATGTAATTGGAGGAACAGATTGGGAATGCAAACAGTCCACTCCTTGGGCTATAAATACTCTCCCCTTATCTCCTTGAGAGGGGATGGCATTTAAGAAGAGAGGATATCATATTGGCACAACCAAAGCCTTGAAAAAGTCTTGGGAGGACTTTCCATCCTCATGATTTCACTTGAGAGACCTTTCCTCCTCTCATTGTTTTCACTTACTTTTGTGTTCTTCATTTTTGTAATCTTGTAATTCTCTTTCTTTGTAATTATGTTTTAATTCAAGTTACTTCTTCAATATATCTTATTCTCATCCACCTTCTATAGTTTAATATTTATGTTCCTAAAATAGTTTAAAATCATTTGAATACCCTTCCCTTCTTTTGCTTCTTCATTCAATCGAAAATTCGTTTTTAATTATCATCATCGTTCGTGTGTGTGTGTCAACGTACCACTCTTTTCTAATCCCTTTCTTTTTCTTCTATTCTTAATTTATCATCATAATTATTTTAACCAGAATATTAAACATCCAAATGGCTGAGTAAATCTCTCATTGGGGTGAGTTATAATTTGGGGATGTTAAGTGATTGAGAGTTTTTCTCGATGAGTATTCTTTAAATTAATATTGTGTATGTTAAACTTAATATGTCATGGATTAATGATATGTTTTGTTTAACGAGTGGTTTACATGGATTATTGGAACCATAAATATACTAACATAAATAAGTTTTGATTGAGATTAGAACCCTAAGTTAAGTTAAGGCTTGGATTAAAGCCTTCACACTTAGGAATTCCAATCAACGTCAACTTATGACATGGGTGTTAATTTAATGCAATACAAAGTAAGGCTCAAGGATATCACATGCTTAACTCCCCAATAATGAACTCACCCAAATATTTATAAATTTTGTAAATAAAACATCATCCATAAATCATTTCAATTAATCTCTGCAAACAAACCGCCCTAATCAAAATACAATCAACTAAAAACAATCGACTATTACGAAGTACCATCGCCGAGGATTCGACCCGAGTGCTGCTATACACATTAGCAGAGCACCGAATCTTTGACTAGTCGATAGGTGACAATCGGCCATGCGTTTTAATTACCAAAGGATTAGTGAGCTTTTGGAATGAGGGTTCCTCAAAAATAATATCAGATATTTGAAAAATAATTGTTCTTGGTCAATTTTTTGTTTTTCTAAAATGAAAAATACCCATGTAAATATTTGGGTTGTTTCATGATGGCTAAGTGAGATTCAAAAAATCAGAAAGCTTTGTGAAAGTTGTGGGGTTTTCAAAATAATAATATTCTTATGATGATTTGTGCAGTTTTATGGAGGATTTGTGTGCATCACAAAATCATTGAGCATCACAAATGTAGTGAGTATCTTGAGAGTGTTGCAATAAAATTTCCCAAGGATTTTTTGGTCAAATGGTTTTCATAATGTTGGTGAAAGTGGAAATTTACCATGCACCAAATGAGGTGTAAAAATAATTTATTCAAGTATTAAAAATAAAAATCATCTAGAAGATTAGTGAGACCACTTTAGTTGAGATAGATGTGAGATTTCAAATTATGACTAGTTATAAACTAAGATATATAGTGATTTTTCTCCAAATAATGTAACCAATATTCACTTTAGTGGAATTGTTACGTAGTCAAATTTCTTTTTTATTCTCTTTAGATGTATCATACTGTGGGTGAACCAAGAAAAATTTCGATGTCAAGTGCATTCATTCATTTCTATTCGTACATTTCAATAAGTAATGGATATAAGAGTTTTTTATTAGAAATGAAAGAAGAAAAAATGGGATGTTGTTTTAATATATCATACCCCGATTCAACCCCCATTATAAGATGTATTATAGTTGGTATAACAATTGGTATCATATTCAAAATTAAATTTCAACAATTCTATCAAATGTGTTAAAATGGATGTAGTCAATCATAACCAGATATTGATCATTGATTGAATGAGTTTTTAATTTTGGATGAATCAGATGTAGAGCTATTTATGATCCTCAGGTATGGATCTATATATATAGTCAACAAATAGTATTTTAACAATTTTGGATAGTGGTTCTCTATAATAATCTCACCAAACGGTCATTGGATTCTGATTCGAGATGAATCAATGTATTTTGGAGAGCCTTATACAATTAAATATATACAAAGCTGATGTCATGTATTTTATCACATTCCATATAGTAATATATTTAAAATATCAATGATGTTATTTAAAAATTCATAGTGGAACAATTTAACATTTGGCTGAATAAATATATGGATTTGAGAACGAACTCCAAATATTTTTTTGAAGTATTCTTTAATCGGGGGAATATTTTTGTGGAATAAATACGTGGACTTGGATAAATTATAGAAAGTGTTAGGATTTTTAAATGAATCATATGAATACTTTCTCCCCATTTTAATATTAGAGTTTTTGTATTATAATATAATGATCCAAAGGAGATGGCATTGGGTAGATATAATAGTACAATTATCGTATATGAGATGAAAAAAAAAGACGTTGAATCTATGGAAAACTGTTAAGTCAAAAGAAGTGTAATTCTCTTTCATTAGGAGTCTCACAATTGAAGATGCCCTAGAATTAGAAAAAGGGACATATGAGGTGGTAACATTCCTTTCCTAAAATCTGAAAATAGTAAATGGAATGTTCAAAAGGAAACACCCACATTCTTGATTTTTGATAAAAAAAAATGGTTTGGAATCATGTATCAAGGTTCCCAAAATAGATTCATGATGAAGATGAAGATTATTCCGAAATCCCCATTAATATTTCATTTTCCTCTATGAATTTAAAGAAAAATAACAGAAAAATTCATCAAAAAGAAGTATCTCGTTTAATAGGAAAATACAAATTCCAATGAATCCGTGGTTTCAAATATGGAATACTACATGGATCATGGAGAAAACTCTACGGTGGTAGTTGTAGGTAGATCCCACGCAACGTAATAATGATAAAATTATGTAGAATAATTCTTAGGAAGAGTTTATTTTACAAAAAAATTTGAATCTTCTCCTGAATAGATATATATTTTGTGATCCAAAATTATGAAATAAAATAGAGAGGTTTTTTGATGACGAACTCTATATATAGAAAAATGAAAAAGATAATTATGAATGATATTTGAGATATAAAATCTTAAGTACTCAATACAAGAGAACATATAAAATTTAGTTGAGTACATTCTCAATGTTGACGAATAGAAAATAATGATCAATGGATTTACTATCATAGAAAAAATTCAAAGAAAATGAATCAAATTACTCAAAGAGGAAATTTTGAACCTATAATGAAAATAATAATATCATGAAAGATGCATAAATATCATGGTGAAATTGAAAAGGTAGATTATTATATAGAAATAAAATATATAATTTGTGTATAGATGTCCATCAAAATAAATAAATAGTCAAATTCATTTGATAAGGATATTATGGGGCTTGATCGAAAACAAAATTCATTGTTGATGGAAGAAAGTACACATTCACACACTTTGAGGTTGAAAATTGATTTAGGAGAAAATTATCATCATAAGACTAATAAAAAATATTTTAATGGTCCTATGATAATGTTCATAAATACACACAATATCAAGTGTTAATTTCCAGGTAATATGGGACATTATTAAATCATGTGTTCTATAGAAAAAATATATCAAAATGAATAAATCAAAAGGTTTCCAAATAGGTTTAAATATGTAGAGAATGATTTTAACGTTAACTATTTCATGCGTGGATGGTTTAGGCATAAGACCAGATATTACTCATCAATAATGTAAATGAATGTGAAGAGACAGACATAAAGTAGTAATAAATAAAATATCAATACATCATCAAATGGTATTAAGATGAAAAATCGGGTTCATATTCGCAAGATGAAGCTCTTGAATCATAATCCATGGATGATCTAGATTATCAATCCATAAAAGGTCCAAATTTAAAGACATGAATCAAAAAAATAGTTCAGTAGGAAGTGGTTGCAGATATTTCCCTTATCAAATCATATAACACTACTGTGTGTATCTTTGATTATGGATTCACATCCCATATGATGGATGATAAAGATATTGATGCAAGGATGAAATATTGAAAAAAATGGTTCTATCATGTTTTGAAATAATGAGTGCATGATGATTTTTTGCACAGGAAAATCTAAATTTAGGGAAAAATACATGCGATGTGCTACTGTATTGGTTGTCAAATGACTAAATCACAACATTCTAAGTGTTAGTGAACTATGATTCGTAGAACATGTTATAATCATTACCAATAAGATGCATATCTTCAAGGGAAATGGTTGTACAATTGTTTTATAGAGAATGAGGATGGTGGTGGATCCATTCCTTGTATGTAGAGATGAATATATGTTTATTCCATCTAGTGAAGAAGACAATAGGTTATGAAATAAACAGATTTTCCATCTGTGTAAACTATCCCAGGAATATCTACTAAAATTTGATGCATATCTATATCTACGAAATATACCATATGATCATACACACATGTGATATGATTTTTAATAAGGGATGATTATCATAAATACAAACAATGAGAAAGAAAATAATTCAGATATATTACATGAATTTGTTCATAGAGATATGTGTGGGCCCATCTCACCAATATTCATTGACAAGAAGAGGTATTATTTACTTTTACTTTATGATTTAAGAAGGATGTCATGAGTATTTGTCATTGACCACAAATTCTGACATGATCATTAGTATAATAATTTCGCATGGTAAACAAAATTATTATTAGATATACGATTCTATAAATTAGTACTCATAATGGTATGGAATTCAAAAACATAAAAATGGAATATTATCTCGATGAAAATGGGATAATCAATCAAGTTTCATTAGTGAGTAATCCTAAAAATAGTTGTGGAAGAGAATATAAATTGGATCATAAAATACATGGTTAGAATTATTCTTGTTGAAGAGGACCTAATGTGGAAATTATGGTAGAATTTTTTTTGACATCAGTCTACATATCCAAAAAGTCTCAATTCATTATGAAGGAATAAAACTTTCCATACAAGCTGTGGTGTATAAATAATCCATATTTGAAATACTTTCCAATATTTGGGTGTTAATGTTCTATTCTCAATATAGAGATACACATGATTTTTGAATATTTTTTAAATAATGGAATATTCCATGGATTAGGGTGATGATTTGTGTTGATGAAATAATATTGGGTGGTTTATATTAATCATTATGAAATAATCTCATATAATTCAGGAAATGTTAGTTCAAATTGGCCATGATTTGTGAAATACCCTTTTTGCTTGGTTTACATGTAAAGCTAGCAAATAATGCTACATTACATTCTCAATAAATATATTCTGAAAAGGTTATGATAGGATTTTGAATGGATAATTCCAAATACATGACTACTTTATTTGATAGTGGGATTAAACTATCACTATACGATGATGTAAATATGGTAAATGTCACAAAATACATGCAAATCAATGGCATCCAATTGAAAATAATAGTGACACAACCATATATTGTTTCTACCACTTTCCAATAAGCATGGTATCAATGTAATACATTATAAATTCACATACATTCATTTAAAAGATTAATTTTTTATATCATTGGAATTGTGGATTTAATATTCTATACAATGAAAAGTCACAACAAGATTTATTTTTCTACGCAGATACATATTGGCCATATTTAAAAGATGGTACAAAATCAACAACTAGTGGTGCATTATACCTTAGAAAATTTTATATTAATTTTACAAGAAAGAAAGAAATTTAAAATCTTTAATAACCATAGATGATGAATATATTGTGAACAATAAATAGTAGACCTAGTTATTGTGGATGTGCCTATATCTTGATTATTTGAGAGTTCAAGTGAATTCTCAAATCAGAATCCATTGTGATAATTTAATTTTTATAAACCATAGTAAAAATCCATTAAATATATCTAGGAAACAACACATTAAAATAATGTATAATGTTATCAATGAGAAGGTTAAGTGTGTGATTGTGAACTTAGATTATGTTCCTACAGAACTATAGGTTGTGTATATTCTAACAAACATGTTGCCCAGATAGGCATTTCATAGGCATCGACTGGGTCTTTGTGTCCATTCAACTTCCCAAAAATGAAAATGTGTGATAGTGTAACCCCTTCTCCCTGAGTTATGAAGTGTGATTCCATAAATGTACTAATATATTTTCATTACACTATTACAAAACTGCAAATTAATTTCTTTTATGTTCATTGAAAATGGTTGATAATTAGTGGTTATAAATGGTGGATACATATTATAAATCAACAGTAGAGGAGGACCTTATAGGGGAGCATCAAATATGGGAGATGGTATGTTGGGGTTTTTTTGTATAATATGACGATAAATATCATTAACCAATGTTTATTTAATACTTTATATTTGGTTTAGGGAGAAATAAGTTGACTTTTATGAGAATGAAGTTATTCATTAATGAAAAATGCATTATTATATTATTTATCACATAGAGTATGCTTAATATGGGATTAGTGAGTGTGTGGTGTAAATCATTGACATATATATAATTCATAATAAGTGATTTTTTTGTAGAATCTAGAATAATATTAAATGATATTTCAATACTATAAGTGTATTCAAAAAACCCAAATGGGGATATTGTTGGGAAAATATATGTTAAGAGTACATTAATATGTTTTAATGTTGATTGTGTTGGTAGAAAAATTAGGTTTCCATGTTTAGTTGTGGAATTATAGAGTGATTTTTGAAATGGTATGTTGACAAAGATCCAAAAAAAAATTAATGCTTTGGATTCTATACAAAAAATACCATGTGCATGCAAGTGTCTGTTCCTAGTGTTGATGAATGTTGGGTTTCACGATGGAATGGGTTTTGTGGTGATCAAAGTTTCACAAAGGTATATAGATTTTGGAAGGAATTATGGGTCACAATAGATATTTTACAGGAATTTTTATAGAATCATGAATGCAAAATGGAATGACATGACTACTAGAAGCTTCATGAATAGAAAATTTTCATAGTGCATCACAATGAATTGGTGGTTCATGAATTAGGAAGGAGAGCTTCATGAAACAATTGTGGAAATATTTAAGGATTCACAAAAGGGAGAAAATTCCTATAAATATTCTTTTACCCCCATCATTTCTACAATAAAAAAATAATGGAAATTCAATGTCTATAAATTTTCAATGGTGATTCATAAAGGTAGTTCTTGTGAAAAAGATCATTATTAATGGATGTTTTCAAAGGGTAAGTAATCTGACCCAAAGTTGTTTATATCATACAGGTATTGAGCTTCATAAAGGATGATTGGGATCAAAAAATGTTTTGATAAATTTTAAGGATATGTGGGATTTGAGAAAGAAGTGTGCTTCATGAAGGTTGTTCGATCTTTTTTAAAAGACATGGGCTCTGTGACAGTTTTGGGGCTTGTAAAAGCAGAGTATTATTGATATAATTATGGCTATATCATCATGGTTGTATTAGTCTTCATAATGAAGGTATCCACTCATAATTTGGGTGTTTTATGAAATAATAGTTTTACGATGATGATTTGGGATGTTTTGTGAAGGTTTTGTGAGCTTAGAAATTTTCATGAGAAATAAGAAACTATTGAAGAGTAGTTCACCAGGGAATAAATGGTAGACTCGTAGTCATCATATTTATCTATATGTAACTAAATGATTCACCAAATGAGGTTCAAAACATATTTATTCAATTATTCCAAATAATATTATTTTAACGGTTCAGTGAGAATACATCATTCCAGAGTGTTCTGAGATTTCAATTTGCAATAGTTTTAAAACCAGGAGCGACAGTGAGTCCACATTGAACATTACCACATCAGTTCACTTTATAGGATTTGTTATATAGGTACAATGCCTTTTTATTATCCTTGGACATATCCTAGTGTAAGTGAACAATACAAAATTAATGTGTCTCGTTCACTCTTTCATTTCTATCCACATTTTTCTACAATAAACGGAGAGAAAAGTTTTTTTGTTTGATAATGTAACGGGATCCAAAGAGGAAATTCTCTTAATCTATCAAACCCTGATTAATTCCCCCTCTTAGGATATTTAACCAAATGGGGAATACAACATATCTATAATGTGAAGTTCTCTACCACATGAAAACCTCAAAGTAACTAGTTTATTGAAGGAATAAATAGAACACCACATGTAATTTCATAGACTATGATTAATTAATATGTCCAACTAATCTTTATTTCGGAGACATCTATGTGTATAGATTTCTATGTAATTAATATAGTTATTATAAGAACTATCTCAAAGAATAATTCTTGGGAATTATGGATTGGTATAATATAATAGGTAAATTTGTTTATATTTTTGGATATAATGTATTTTTCTAAAAACTATAGTAAATTTAGACAAATTTTCAATAAATAATTATAAAGTAATTTTTATAGGCTATTAAAACACTAGTAAAGAATATTGATTATTCAAAAAATAATAATCTAAAATTTATAATTATTTTTACATTTCATATTTGACTTAACATATTAACATGTACCCAAAACATATACTGAAAAAACTAAAATGGTATATCTAATTTTAATTTTAATAACACCTCCAAGACATCAAACCATACATCTAGTTTATTTGATAAATCCTTATACAGATATCAGCCTTATCCTCTAGACCATGAAGATAACATGGAAGAAATAAACACATCTATTCACATAACGTTTTAACCCATACATATCATCACATAGGTATTATACTTGGTGATCTAGACAAATGAACTCCCACACAAAGAACTCTTAAAAATTAGGATAAACATAAATCTATTTTTAATTAGTCGGAACCACAAAACCAAAATGAGTAAATTAATAAAGAACTTTGATTAACAGCTATGCAATAAGAGGTGAATCCAATTCATATAATCAGAGTCTCTAAACTAATGGATAGTCCTATTGACTCCCAAAATATTTGATCCAAATGGGTATATAGAACAAATGTTGATGAATATGGAACTATAGTTGTAAAAGAATGCAATATGGTGGCACAATTTTATAGTCAAGAGGAAGGTATATATAATGATTAAGTAAATTACAATAGTAGAAGTAATTGATGCATTTAGAATACAAATAAATTTTATAGAATATCTACAATTCAAACTATATCAAATGGTTATAAAGTGTTTATTCTAAAATGGTTAATTTATTGATGATTTGTTTTGCTAAACACCCCCATAGAATTTCAAACTCTCATATACCAAATCATGTTTTCAATCATTATAAGTGATTTTACTTTTTAAAACAATATTCTAGGGATTTATATGATAGGATCAAATATTTCTTTATTGAAAAGGAATTTAAAAAGGTTTTTTTAATCTTACCATACATAATAAAATTACTCCAAATATTTTCAGTTTCAAAAATATATAATGACGCATTGTTTTTTTCAACAATAAATTATCTATGTATTGAATTATTTAAATAAATGTATAATGGATTTCATATGATTTTAATAAGAGGTATAAATTCTTTCATGTATTTTATATTTTCCAAAAAAAATATTCAATTGTTTTAAATCAAATTATATATTAAAAAAAATTTACAAAATTTTGTATTAGATTGATATAATGGATGTGATACTCCATGTAGTAAAAACTGTAAACATGATTTAGATAACAATGAGAAACCAGATGAAAAAACTAACTACAATGGTATAATTGAGACTTTAATATACATAACTTCTATCTAACATGATAGAATGTTTATTCTCTTCATATGTTTAAATTTTAAAGAAAAACAAAAAATAACTTTTAAATTTATTAAAAATAATTTTTAAAACACTCAAAAAATCCATATTTAGATCATTATAATCTTTATGATATTTACATAATATGAGTAATTTATTTCGAGTTGAATATTTTTGTTTTATATGAGATAGAAAAATAACCTCTGGTACAAGTCAAAATTGTGAAAATGCAGTAGTTTCTTTGAATAGTAAAAAATTATATTCAATTTACCACTTCAAAATTTTATTAAATAGCTATAGAGAGTTGGTGTGCATATTTATTTTGGATAAAAAAAATACTATATTAGATTGTAGAGTAAAATAATGGCCACAATAGTAGGAAACATTTAGTTTACATATAAAAACATATAAAATTCGCGAACAACATAATAATTTTTCAATGGACATAGAAATACAATGATGTAAAAAGTTAATTAATAGGAAAAAGATAAAATTATATAGAAAATTTTATTAAAATAGTTTTTTACAATTTTATATTATAAAATAACAATCTATTAAAAAAATTAGAAGATAGGAATGAATCCGTTATAACAATAACTTCATAATCATTTATAAAATAATTATACTGATTATCCTTAAGATTTAGGGATTTCACACACCTGTTATTTGGGAACCCATAGTTTTCATCCTTACTATATGGTATATATTTATTCTATGAGAATTCCTTCGATGACACATATCGAAATAATTTCTAAATTCCAAGCCCCAGAATCCCACGACCCCGAAGCTCATAATATTTTCTCTTCATATCCTCAAAATCCCCCATTCTAATATCAGATCCTATAGAAAAAAATATAAATAAAAAAAGATATTAAACATTTATAATCCTCACATTGATTCCATTGAAATAAAAATTTTAGTATATTTAAAAAAATTGTATGTAACATGGTGTTATGGATATTTAATATTTATGGTGATTGAGTTGAAAAGGAATCATCTTCCAACTCCTAGAATGAACATATATTTATAATAAAATATAAGAAATTCATATTCAATGATTCATAGAGTCTGGTGAACCAACCTCAGATGACCATCTTATTGATTGCTCAATTAGTTATTCACATATACTTCTGATTTCATTTTGATTTCACCATCATTGTGATTTAATACTATTTCATCCGGTAGAAATAATTATGATCATCCAATTATATCGTTTATTCTTCTAATGTAATGAATTAAAGTTATTCTAATTGGTCAAAACTATGATTTTCCAATACATTAATCTAGGTTACTATGATGAAAGATCCATCATCATCCCAATGGGCAAGATTATGTGAATATTATGGAACGACCATCGCCAGTTCGATGACCATAATTATTTATTATCATTGGATTGACATAGTCAATATGATATACTATTATTTGAGGATCTGATGGAACTATCAGAGGAAGTATGGTGGACTAGATAGTGTTAGTCTGATTCACTAGACATTGTTGGTCGGATTTACCAGACAATGTTATTCTGATGTACAATACGTAATGTAGAGAGTTTATATTCATGATATTATAAATTTTTATACATCTAGTATAGTAATGAAAATTTAAATGAACGTTTGAAATACTATAGAAACATAATGATAGTAGATTTTTTTAATTAAGTGTGTTTTTATTTTCATAACAATGGATATATAGTACAAGAAGTATTACATTTGACATAACACTATTCTCTTTTTGGGAAGGAAAAAATAAAAAAAAAACGGACAAAGTAATATAGATGAAAAAACATAAAATCAATTTTTGTGATTAAGAAATTCTCTAAATTATTATAGTTATAAAATCTTATCCACCGTTCAATATTCCCTACCATTATATGTATACCTCTATTTTTATTCAAATAATATGAATGAATGTTTTTAGAAAACTATTATTATTAGAAATTCTTAAATATAAGTTATCCAAAATAAAATTGCCCCTCATAAACTCTAAACTTTTTATTTTTAATAATAAATTTGGGGGTTGAAACTATACATTAGTTGTTAGAAAATAAAAATAGTGGAAATGTATTTTATGAAATATAAATTCATCCAAGAATAGGGAGAACAAATTAAACCAATTATTATTAGAAAAAATCAAAAACAATGTTGATAGTGATTCATTCAAAGAAATAGTAAATCAGTATTTGGTTTAAAAAAACAAGAGTTTAGAGAAAAAGATAATCATTACTTATTTTACAATTTTATTAAAAATAAATTCTATTATCTACAGTCATCATGATTATTCTATATATCTGTTATCGATAACTTAAACATAGAATTATTCTCTTCCAGAAATTAAAACATTTTGATCAATTTCTTTCGATAGAAAACCTCTTCCTCCAGAAATTGAATGTTACTGTTCACAATATTCGACCTTAGAATGTCTTATATCGGAAAAAAATATTTTTTTATCATCCATGGATTATAAATTTTGAGATTCAAAAAAAAAATCAAATAGTCTACAAGAATAGACTTCCCATAAACATGAGAAGAAGAAATTTCAATAGAATAAATAATATCTAAAGAAGTCTTCCAAAAATGTTGGATTTTCTCAACGTGAAATCTTAGGTCACATTATATTTTCTTCGTCCATCTTAAAAACAATTATCCTTTTTTATGATATTGAATCATCATTGAATGATAAAAAATAATATTAATTTTTTAAAATGGTGTCATCTAGGGGTTTCAATTATTTTTGGTTTTATAAAAAATTTAATCTATTATGAATGTGCTTACTATGATATTCAATTATTGGTATATGAGGAGTGTGAAGAACATTATTTTTCATTACATCAATAATATAGGTAAATATCACTTTAACCCTTTGATCAGAATCACAGGCTAGAGAATATGTTGAGTACAATGAAACAAAAAATATATTATTTAGATATATCAATCATTTATTTTTCATTATATTTTTCTTACAAAACATCTGATATTATAACAAAATCATTATTATTATCTATGTTACCCATGTCTGAAAAAATTTTATGACCAGGATGGTTCTCTACATCCTTCCCAAAAGGATGATTTTTTCTCAAAACATGTATCACAATAAATTTTCCATACCGACTTGTAAAACATGAGGTATTTGAAGTAATCTATTCTTATTCTTCTTCACCATCATCTTCTTATATTGTAGATTATTTGGACATATCTTGTACCTTTTTTTATAAATATCTTTCAAACCTATCATCACTTCTTAGATATACTATATTTTATTTCTCAAAACGTTCTAGAACTTGTGATTCAAGATGTTACAATATTAATTTTACACTGCTTACAACATTAATCTAGCCTTTATCATCTAATATATAAACATTTGTAGTTACAATTTGTTCTCATTCTAAGGGTAAATATTTATAAACATTGTATTTTAGTGGAATTTATTAAGGATACATTAATGGATTTATTGGTTGAATAACTAAAAATTATTACATTTAATGAGATAATTCATTATCAGAAACAAATAAGTCTCTATGATCTCACTCCACATATATCATAGTAAGTTATAAAAATTTAGAGTCATCAAATGTCTTATTCATTATATTGTTAATCCCTTCATCCTCTAAGACATCATAAGCCTTGTCATTAAAATATATCGCATTTTCCTTAACAAGACATTCTCTATAAAACCTAGATTATTTTCCACTTATTCATTATCAACTTGTTACACACCTCATTAAACATTTAATTTAATTTCATTACAATCATTGGTAGTGAATAAGAAATATTCAATTGTATTGAAAACTCTTATTTAACTAAATAAACATCTACATTTTATATATCTTCATATGAATTGAAAAATAAATCAGGTCATGAAATAATAAACTTCATTATAAAAAGTATCTTTATTTATTACAGAAACAATATCTCTGTCATCAAATTCTAAATTCTTAATTTTCATTGTAGACAAGAAATTTACAACCATTATGTTAATGAAAAAAACAAATAAATAATCTTCAATTTCATAAATAATTTTTTTTCAACAACAATAGATAATTAAAATTAACCTTACTAAATTTAAAATCCCCATAGTCAAGAGGAAGTCTAAAACATAGATATAAAAAACATTAATGTATATTTATCCAGTATTTGGTTATAAGATAGCCATACAAACAAATATTTACAACTCTTTATCCTAGCGGTAAATGAAATTCATTACTCGCCTTTTCAAATGAATAAAATAAGGGAGTCTCTATAAGGCACCGACCATAAACATCTCTTAATATTGAATTAAATGAATAATTCACATTGAGGATCTTTTCAGGTTTAGAGTTTTAAAGAATTAGAATATAACTACTACATCTCAAAAGATTACAATGTAGACACTTCTACTAAGTTTACATAGAATAAAAAAAATCTTAAAAAGAAACATGTCTAGTTCCAAGTTTTATATAGCATGAATTTCCCTTGATCTGATACTTGACCCTATTCCACATTAGGGCCTGTGAAAAACATTTCAAAAAAACTTGGGGTGAGCATAAAGAGCTGAGTAAGGGATACACAAAGGATGAAAACTGTTAGTTTATCAAAACAACAAGTAAACCATGTTTACTTTATCAAAGTAATACTTTTCACCTTTATGAAGTAGTAAAAACTCTTCACTGAATAAAAGATCATTACTTACCCTTTTTTAACCAAAATATTTCCATAAAACCCATAAAAAGATCACATAACATATAAAGGTAACTTGGGACATTAACATACTTAAGTGGAATAACCATACGGTCGACTTCCACACATTTCACATAATGGAATAGCCATACGACCAACTTCCATACATACTTAATGGAATAGCCATACGGTCGACTTCCATAACCAATGCATTGGATGTTATAACGTAACCACCCATCCTGGTATTCACGGAACCACCCGTCATATGGTTTATCACGTAACTACCCGTCAAATGTCCACGTACCTATATAAAATCATAAAACATAAAACCAATATAAAAGAATGATAAAATTTCCACATTTCAATCAGAATATATCATTTAAATATATTGACATAATAGAATCCTTTATCAAAACCATTTTCAATACCAAAATACATAAAATATTATATGGTATTTATTTTATTTTAAAAACATTACGTCTTGTTGAGGAAGCCAAAGACCAAATAATACTCGCGGCGGCGGAAAAGGTCGTTGTCACTGCATACGTTAAAAGAAACATTCCTTTTTGTCATTTAGTAAAACACTTCATAGAAAAAGATTCCTTTTGTATAAAAGTAAATTTCAAAGGGGTTTATACAGCGTATAAAAGATAGTTGTGTATAAAATGAAATATTCCTCAATGAAAGGAGATTGAGACGAAGTCCCTTACCTCGGGTCCGACTTGACTCGATCGTTCTTTAATATCCTGAATAATAAACATGAGTTAATTTATATTTTCTTAAGAACCTTTTTCTAGTTCATTATTCCTTTTATATCACTTATTGCCATGTTATAAACATTATGTAATCATTTAAATTAATAATGTCTTTTTTGTCGATATTTGGTCCTTAAGTCGAAAGTGGACTTCTTACAATTACATGTTGTTCGTGTGGTCAAAGGTTAATTATATCCAGAATGAAATTACTGATTTGGATATCATATAAATCATATATATCTAGCATATACATGTATTTATAATATCACATAATCATTTAGAGGTAAGAAATGAAATGCACCGTTCATTGAGACGGTAAGTCGTACGTACGCATGAACGCTACTTTCATTTCTATGTCATATTATGGAATTAAAACTAAACGAGAGGTATGTATATTTTAATTCCAGAATTATATTAATCATTTAGATATAACATACATCATATATATCCATTATATATATGTACATATAATAGTACATTACATTTGGGGATAATAAATGAAATGCACCGTTCATGGAGACGGTAAGCCGTACGTACGCATGAACGCTACTTTCATTTCTATATCATAATTTAATGGGAAGAAATGATAATGATATAGAGGTATATTATAATTCCAGTATAACATCATATATAAAAACTTTAAATCCATCCTTTATACGTCCCACATATGGCATTAACGAATCAAATCACTTTGAGGGGGCGGTAGTCCGTACTTCCTAAAATGAAATTATCGTGTTTACCCACAATGGAAACCATAAAGGTATACCACAAATGAAAAATAAAGAATAATAAAGGAAACATAAAAATAATATATAACATATATAAATAGAGAGACATCTTAATGGCCACCAGTAAAGGTGTTTAAAAGAAGATTGAACAATCATCGTTTCGTGAGGCAGAAATTCACCAACTTGAGAAATAGTATGTTCTTTAACCATTAGATGTAGATGTGTGAAAGTGTAGCTCCGATTATTGTTATAAAAACATCCTAGTGTATTGATGATACTATATTTGTTACAAAATAAATTAATAAAAATATTTTAGGGGGTTTGAGAAGCAAAATAAAACAAAAGAACACAAGTGAACACATTACCTCAAAATCGGGTAACTCTCTTAGATTTGAGCTCAAAGGCTTCCTTGGGAAAAATTCTTGTAACACCCCGAGATTTTATGAAAAATATTCTTTTTAATTTCATTAATGTCTTGTGTTATAAGCTACACCAAAAAGAGCTTTCACAACACACATCTCTGACCTGGCTGGAATTACACGCAATCGCAACCTTCCACGATAGCGTGTGTTGTACGCAACACCAAGTTTCGCTAAACAACGATATGCTATTAAAATATTATCAAAACTAACTGTTATGAATAGTAATAAGCACTTTTTGAAATTTTGTAAATTTTATATTTCAAAATGGAATTCATTTTTGGATTCATAATATCGAAATTAGCTTAGGGTGAAATTTTGGTGATTTTCGGATAACTTTCATATTTTGATGAATAGTGAAAATTACTAAATTTTAATTAAAAACAACTTTTTCAATCGAAATAATTAATAGTGATAAATTATTAATTTGAGTGGTTTTAAAGTATATTTAGAATATATTTCTAAAATTTAATACAATGTTGGTCATTGGATGTAATTTCACATTTAAACCAGTTATAAACTAGTGTCAATCTTTTGATAGTTATTATCTCTTAAAAACACGCTATTTGTTTTGACGACGAGAATTAATTTTTAAATTAGTTAATGAAACTGATATGTTTTGAATTTGGTAAAATAGACATCATTTTTGAGGTCATAATATCAAATATATCTTAGGCCTAATTTTTGGTATTTTTCTGAAAACTTTCAATTTTCGATGAATAGTGAAACCACTAAGTGGTAGTTAAAAAAACTGAATTGTTCATAAAACTTAATTTTACCGCTTCTGTGAGTGGAATTTCGAAAATCCGAGAGACACGGTTAATATCAAGGACTAAAATGTGGTTCAATGAGATGAAAATAATTTTTGGTGAATAGTAACTTTTTACTTTTTTTTACCACGGTTAAAAGTAAATAGGGTAATTAAGGGTAAAGATGATATTATTATTACCCTAACACATGTCCTAATTCTATTGGATAAGTTTAATTTGACCAAAAACAAACTTAGGAATAAAATATGACCATTTAGGCCCACTTGGATTAGATTAGGACATTTATTACTAATTTATTTAAAGAAGGGTTAAAAGAGTTAAAATCAAATTTTATTTACTAAAATATTTTTAATATGGGATTATACATAAGATAAATTCGGCTATAAATATTCATTTGAAATCTAAAAAGATTTCCTACATAATGGTATTTTATTTGTAATTTTTATACATTAAATAATTTAATTTATTTATGACACAACGATGATGTAGTAATTATCTTATTAATAAAATATTGACATAATTGATGTTATAAATACCCAAATAAATAAAATTTGAGACTTTTTATGAGTTACATTAATTTTCTAGGTTACTATTTTATAGTAGTGTTTATTTAATCAACTTGTTTCGAACATATAATTCTGTTATGACTTTCACAAAAATCATATATCAAATAGTGTCAAAATTGACACAAAATAGTTTTTAAATCAAATATTATATTATTAATTGTTATTTTATTCCTAAAAATCTAAGGTTTGGCCAAATGACTTAGATAAGGATATATATATAAATAATAAACAACTTGGGGTTCGTTTGTCATGTTATAGTATGTGTATTAACCATATAGTGTAAGAAAACAAAAAGACACGGTAAAAGTTAAATTATTTAACTTAGAGTTAAATCTAATTGATAAGGTTAAAACAATAACCTAAACTTGTATAAATCCTATTGTTTGATAGGATTTCGACCCATCCCCACTTTACCTTCGAAATAATACCCTTTGGAACCATTATAAACCGATTTTGACTTTAATATAAAATAATATTTTGAGATATTCCTAAGGTGCCCCTCTCCTCCCTTATAAAAGGACACCTCCTCCCCCTCCTCCTCACACCAATTTGAGCACTCAAGCTCGGCCAACCCCTGAAGAAATCCTTTCTCCACTTCCCTATAATAATCCTAGAGATCCTGGTCTTCTTCAAAGACCAATCTTAGTTCCCTAAGTGGAGGATTCAAAGAGGTGTTTCAAAGAAGAGGTAATATCCATTACCGATCTTTTCAATTTCTTTCTTCTTCAACTTCTTCTTATTTAGTTGTTTCATGAAAAAGTAATAACATCAGTATTAATTACATACTGATATGTTATTATAAATATGAAACAACCCTAATTTACCTTCTATCCATCCTACGGAAAAATGAAATCACCGCGTGTTCGTACGTACGGAATACCGTCTCCACGCCGTGGTGTAATCTATTTTCCACCACCACCTTAATAGGATGGGTATAATGGTGTAATGAGTAACTATATATGATTATTATAAAGTGATATTGATACTTAAATAGTCTACATAAACTTCAACACAATTCCACGACCATGGGAACAATATCATCGCTCGTGCGTACGTACGGACTACCGTCTCCACGACGCGATGAGATTTATTCTCAATGATAAACCATTCATAAATGATTATAAAGTATATATAATAAGTAGTAATGAAATATATGACGTAATAATGATACTGGATTTATGTAAATTTATATGTATGTCATCTACTTAATTTCATTCACTTCAATAAGGAAACGAAAACAGCGTTCATGCGTACGTACGGACTACCGTCTCCATGAACGGTGTATTTCATTCCATTTATCGATATTATATATATATATATATATATATATATATATATTCTGAATATATATTATAAATAAATCATTTTTTACATTCTGTATATAAGTAATCATGATCCAAGTAATCATATTAATAATTACAAGTTAAAAACACGAACGACAAATGAGACGATTTTACCCAAAACGCAACTTTAACATGAATTTACAAAAGAACGGGTAATATAAAGTCATAAGTGGACCATATATGATATAATAACAATGAATATGATTATGGAATATGTAAATAACATGATTTCAATCATTATACAGGAGGTTCAGACACTTACAAAGCAAGTCGGACCTAAGGTAAGGGAAATATCACAATCTCATTTTTTATCCGAGGTTGTTTATACTTTAGTATTTACTGGGCTGTATTTTATCATCCACATCCATATTTCCTCAATATTTAATGTTGTTTCCATCCACATACAATAGTTTAAATCCAATTTTACCCTTCGGTGAGTTTTTAGTAAAGAATATGAAAGGAATCTTTTGTCGTTTTTTCGTACGAGGTATTTTTTGACTTTTTCGACAAAAGTACGAAGAATGTTTTTTTAAACTTATACGGCACGAACGGATTTTTACGGTTTTATAAAGCCTTATTTTCATGAAGCTTCCTCCAAAAGATTTCATGACTATTTTCAATAAAATCTCTTTCTTTTAAAATTGCATGACGTTTTGTGAAAAGAAATTGATTTTGAAGAAGAAAGGATATTTTCCTCAAGAATTCATTTCAAGTGTTTTATCAAAATTATTTTCCATCTAAGATAACATAGGTTTCTGTTTTTATCCCTATTGTTACATTGATTTTATTATGTTGTGATGGAATTATTTTTATGAATTCCTTTATCATATATGAATTGTTTTATGATGTCATGATGCTTAAGATTCCCATTTGTATTACATGGGTTATGCAATGATGTATGGTTTATGATTTTGTGGCACACATAAGAATGGTATCATTATGAGATGGGTGGGACCTATATCTCCCTCCAATGCATTGGGTAAAGATTTTATATCTCATGAGATAGACATGGCTGGAATGGTAGGTTATACCGGTTCAGTGAAACAGGACTGAAACGAGGGTTACTCGATTCAGAAAGGGACTTTGTCCACTAAGATAGTCTTGGCAATGAGTCTTGACTAACAAGAAATGATTCTCTATGATTATGTGTGTATGCCACAAAGTTTCATGTTTTAAGTTATTATTATTGTGATTACATTTCACTTCTATGATTTATCCCATGTTATGAAATTATGATCTCTTTTGCAGGATAAGATTTCCAAAAGTTATGTGCTTATGTATATGATGTGATTGATATTTCTTTTGTTTACCCTTACTGAGAATTTGAGCTCACCCTATTATGTTTTCTTTTCCCCAGGATATAAAGAAAGGTTTTAGGTATAAAAAAAGAAGATCTTTATGGGAGATGTTGAAGATCATTCACCAGGAATTAGAAGATTATATTCCGAGTTTCCAAAGACACTAAACTATTACGATCCTTGTGTGTGTGTTTTTGTTATGTACTAAGTATTCCGCAAATGTAATGTAATGTCAATGTACGTCAGGCTTCGGGTCTCTACATTTGGTATCAGAGGAAAGGTTTAGTCAACCTTTGGAAACTAGGATGCGAAAACTTTAGTGAGATCCCTAGAGATATTTCTAAGGTATGTCTAGGGATGTCCCTAAGGATAAGTATACGTATATGATACAGTCCTAGAACTACGGTAATGATCATAGAATTTAACCTAAGAAGTTAAATATTGAGGATACTCCCCCTTTATAATGTTGTTTTCCCTAGCATTATTTTTGCCTCTCACACTATTCTTTTTGGGTTTTAGACGACGGCTGGAACCCGAAGGAACCGTGTTGATCAATGCAATGGACAATGCAATGGTTGCCCTCTTGAACAAACAAATGTTATGGGAGATGGAGTGAAAAATCTTATTGCTATACTTACACAAGCTATGAATCATTCTGGACTTCCAAATGAACAGAGAAGGGAACAATATTCTATTGAGTCTTTCATGAGGCAACGTCCACCTTCTTTCAATGGGTCTTCCGATCCACTTGTTGCTGAACAATGGATCAGTACCACTGTAACGCCCCGACCCCAGCTACCCAGAGTCGGTGCATTACTTCGTAACATTGGCATGATAACAAAAGATCAAGTCTCGAAATACCGATTAGTTTAGTGGCCTTGGAAACACTAGATACATTCATAAGTCTTACATTACATCATAAAGTGAAAAACTACAATAACAAAGTCTCCATAGACCACACTCATATCCTCTTCTGACAATCCCTGCAGGCCATTCATAAAATAATTCTTCACATCCTGGAAAATATTAAAACATTGAAAGGGGTGAGCTTAGATGCTCAGTAAGGATAACAATATAGCGGAAGCTTTCATAAATAAACATTAACATTTAAGGCAATGTATAACTAAAACAAAAGCCTTTTAAACTTGAACTTCAACATAATATGGAAAAAGTAAAATGAGATAATGCCATTCACATCTTCACATTGATATTCTACTGGTCGAATAATCACATGCAATATCAATAACCACTTTCATAATGAGTGAATGTATAATTCCGGACATTCTGAAACATTTTGTCAAGGCCTCGGCCAAGACGTCTAAAATGATTAAGGCCTCGGCCAAAACCATAAATCAAATTGGGAAAGGGCCTCGGCCAATTCCACGTCTAGTTGTCTCATGAGACCTACCGATGCATCGAGGAGCTATAGCGGGCTCCACCCGTCACTTATTAAGTCCAATACATTCCTCATATGAACAGGTTTAAACATCTCATAAACCATAACATAATTGTATCTCATAAAACATGCATAAAGGAAACATAACATTTCCACATTTCAATCACAAGATATCAATACAACCCATTGATATAATAAAAACGCTTTCAAAACCATTTTCAATACCAAAATAAAAGAAAATTATAACATGGTATTTATTCTTCATTAAAAAAAGGGTATGGCTTGTAGAGGAAGCCGAAACTCAAATAGTGGTCACGGCGGCGGAGAAGTCGTTGTTGCCACATACTTACGACAAAAACATTCCCTTTTTTCGTTTAGTAAACGCTTCGTATAAAAAAGATTCCTTTTGAATAAATGTAAAAGTCAAAGTGGTTTATACACCGTATAAAAGAAATTTGTGTATAAAACCAAATATGCCTCAATGAAAGGAGATTGAGACGAAGTCCTTACAAAGATCATTTTTAAAATAAAATAGATATATTATGTATATTCACTATAGGTACACATAAAGAATACAAAATATGACATAATAATATCATGACATAATTTGAAAGTAGGAGATTAACCCAAAGAATGGATGTTGGGTTAGGAAGTTCCCTTACCTCGTGTCTGACTTGACTCAACCGTTCTTTAACCTCCTCAAAATCGGGTAACTCTTTTTGATTTGAGCCAAAGGCTTCCTTGGGAAGATTTCTGCCCAAAGTGAGGCTTCTATGAGTAAGAGGGGGAAGTTGGGAGAGTATTTGGGCAGAGGTTGGCCGAGCCAAATGGCTTGAAAGTGTAAATGAGGTGGGAGAGGTGGGGGCCTTTTATAAGTGGAGAGGAGGGGCACTCTTGGAAAGTAAAGAAAAGTCACTTTATTATAAAATGAGTTTCGTATTTTAGAGGTCCCACACTTATATAATTCGTGGCTTAGGTGATAAGGGTTCTAAATATCCTCATCCAATAGGCTTTGGACAAGTGTAAGCCTTGGATTTTTCATTATCTTCTCATTTTATTTAAATCGTTAAATAATGAGGTCATCGCTGCATCATAATGATGTCATAAATAATTTAATTTATTTAATGTCTAAAAACTATAAAAAAAATACTATTATGTAGTAAATATTTTTATCTTTCTAATGAATAATTATAGTCAAAATTTGGACTTGTGTAACCCCACTTAAAAACTATTTTAGTAAAACAACTCATGTTTGTGTCAATTTAATTTTAACATTAAATAAATATATATTAATGTCATTTTCCAAATACAGTGGCTCCATGGGGTCCCCAAGTTGACCCATGGGTTGTCTTGGTCGGCCATGACTCATCCAATAGGAGTAGGACAAGTGTCATGCTCATCTCATATTATTAAAACATTATTTGTACCTTAAACTACACTAATTACCTCTAATCGTGATTAAGAACTTAAAAGTTACTATTCACCAAAAAATTATTTTAATCTTATTGAACCACATTTTACTTCTTAATGACAACCATGTATGTCGGATTTTTGAAAATCAAATCACAGAAGTGGTAATATTTAATTTAAATGAAAAATCAGTTATTTAACTACCACTTAGTGGTTTCACTATTCATCAAAAATTGAAGTTTTTCAGAACAAGGCCAAAATTTCACCCTAAGCTATAATTGATATTCCGAATTCAAAAATGATGTCTATTTTACAAAATTAAAAACATATAAGTTGCATTAATTAATTTTATAATTAATTCCCGCTGTCACAACAAATAGCGTGTTTTAAGAAACAATTTATATCAAAAGATTGGCAATTGTTTATGTCCAATTTCAATGTTAAATTAATTCTAATGACCACCATTGGATAAAATGGTAAAAATATATTCTAATTAAACTTTAAAACCACTAAATAGTATAATTTATCACTATAAATTATTTTGATTAAAAAAGTTTTTTTTAAGTATTTTTCACTATTCATAAAAAATTAGAAGTTCTCAGAAAAATACCAAAAATTCAACATAGGCTAATTTAGATATTCCGAATCTAAAAATGAAGTCCATTTTGAAATATAAAATTTCTATAATTTTAAAAAGTGGTTATTACTATTCATAACGGCTACTTTGATTAGTCGCGGTGTTTTAGAACTCGAAGTTGCGTACAATGCAAGCTATTGCATTATTGAATGAGAAGCGTATCATGGAAGCTCGGGGTGTTACATTCTCCCCTCCTTCAATAAATTGTGTCCACACAATTTGAAAATTTTCTTTGAAAATAAAAGGTTGAAAATATAAAATACCTTTGTGGAAAACCGACATCGGAAATAAGGTTAATAAATATATAACATTAAAAGAAAGCAAGATAAGTACAAAGGTCACCTGATATAGCCCATTCTAGGATTCTATGAAAATATAGATATGGAGGAGAAACAAACCATCAAGGTCTGACGGAGATTTATAGAAAACAGGATTAGGAGAAAGTTTAACTACAAGAAAATCACAAACTTGTGATTGGTTAAACGGTCATTGAATCCCCAGTTGGAAAAGTTAACCGACAACATTTTTGTTTTAAGTTACCTTTTATAATGTTGAGGAATTTATTTATAAGATTTACTAAGAACATAAGGGAATATATATACTTGTTATGTATACTTTCATTCGTTAATAAATTTTTACCACAAACCCAACTTTTACTCAAAATGGTAACGGAACTCAAAAATATTCTATTTATCCTAATTGTATAAGGTTCCAAATGTTAACACATACCATTTAGATTAGTAAAATTATTTTGTAATAACCAGGGACATCCTGTAGGCTAGTGGTAGGAAATAAAGGCCTATCACACTTTGATTGTGGGTTTGATTCCTGCAGCTTTGTCCGACGCGACGGGTTATGCCCCACCCTGCAGGTTGTCCTTTTCCTAAAACTATAGTATCAGAATATTCCAAAAATAATCTTCATAAATTTTTTTATCCATAAACAATACTATCCAAAGATCAACTTAATCCACTCCAACTTTAATAGTTATCCAAAATACCTCCGTCCAGACTTTCTCTAAAAGGTCTCTAAATTCCGAAATCAATTGTAACATCAGATTCCCCAAACAAAGAAAAGTTTCTCTTATTGTCACATACTAAAAATATGATTACCTTAATCATATTAAAACCTTACTGAAATCAAAAAGTACTGCAGTACAATCTTTATATATATCACATTATTCTTATAACCAGAATATAATCCATGAGTCCAAAAGCACCAACACATTAGTTATTCTGCTTCAACTGTAGTAACAGCATAAAATTGTCCTTGATCCCTTGGCCTTTTCTGAGGTAAGTTTCCTTGATGCTTAGGACATTCATTTGCATAATGCCCCATTTCCCTACAATTGTAGCATTCAACATTGATAGCCTCTTTCTTTCCCTTGCAATCATGAGCCTGGTGACCCTCTTCTCCACATTTATAACAAACTCCCATTCCTTTTAGGCAAGTAACAGGGTGATTCTTCCCACAATTATCACATAATGGAAAATCCTTCTTTCCCTTTTCCCTTTATCTGTCTCTTGTTCCACCATTCTCTTCTTCTCTTGCTTTACTTTGTTGTCATAAGACTTAGAGAATTCCTTTTCTGTCTTGATAGCACACAAGACTATATCTTCGTATGATGAGAAGGATTGTGATACTAAAGCTCGACAGAGAAATGGTTTTAACCCATCAAAGAAATGATCAATCTTACTCCGTGGGTTACGTATATAATCGGCAGCATGCCTCGCTAACCTTGTAAAGTTAGCCTCATACTTTGCGACATTCTCATCCTCCTTCTGCCTCAGACTCAGAAATTGCCTTTCCATATCCGCTCGATGGTCTCGAGGAAAGTATTTTTCTAAGAACAGCTCTTTGAACTCCTGCCACTCCATGTTTGTTAATTCATCATCTTCCTTTGTGTTTTGAATTAGTGACCACCATTGATCGGCATCTCCAGTGAGGCGGTAAACTGCCATGACAACTTTCTCCCTTTCACTACTCCCCAAGGCTTGGAATATTTTCTCTATGGAATTTATCCATTGCTCAGCTACTATAGGATTTGTACTCCCATTGAAGGTTGGTGGTTGTTGTCTCATGAAACGGTCTAGCATTGATCCTCCACGTTGCGGATCGGGGTGCTCCATACGAGTAAGGTTGTTATTCATAACCTGCGTGAGTTGTCCCAGTACGGTGAGAAGCTGATCAGCAGCAGTTGTATCTCCAGATCCACAATAATTATCTTGAGCAGGAGGGCAATCCCTACACGGAGTGCGTGCATTGATACGGTTTCCATTCCTTCCACTAGGCGCCATTCCTAAATAATGGCATAAACTGGATTAGTTTATGAATCAAAATACATAATTCCATACTTGTAAAACACTTAACATAAATTGAACTAATTATGGATATAATCCATAATTATAAAAATGTTTTCTTTGAGGAAGTATATACTCGTAACCCTTCATAGTGGTTTGTAAAGAAAATGGGAATTATCCTAAGCATATCCCCCGGGAGTTTCGTAACCAAGAGTGCAGCAAGGCCCATTGTCGTGCACCAGTTCCCGTTCGAGTCTAGCTCAAAGCGGTGTTTTCGGGTTTTACCCCTAGGTACATCTGTGCCAGAGCCGCCTCTACCTGCTCGTATCCAGACATGGATGTATTGCGTGGAAAACTCACAAAATCTCTACAATACCAAAATTTTCAGGAAGTTCTTCTATACTAATCCTCAAAGTTCATCTTAGGTCTATGTGCTCTAATCAGAGTTTGTCTAAATCTAGCTTCCAAGGTTAGTACTAAACTGCCTTTGATACCAACTGTAACGCCCTGACCCTAGCTACCCAGAGTCGGTGCATTAATTCGTAACATTGGCATGATCACAAAAGATCAAGTCTGGAAAGACCGATTAGTTTAGTAGCCTTGGAAACACTAGATACATTCATAAGTATTACATTACATCATAAAGTGAAAAACTACAATAACAAAGTCTCCATAGACCACACTCATATCCTCTTCTGACAATCCCTGCAGGTCATTCATAAAATACTTCTTCACATCCTGGAAAATATTAAAACATTGAAAGGGGTGAGCTCAGATGCTCAGTAAGGATAACAATATAGCGGAAGCTTTCATAAATAAACATTAACATTTAAGGCAATGTATAACTAAAACAAAAGCCTTTTAAACTTGAACTTCAACATAATATGGCAAAAGTAAAATGAGATAATGCCATTCACTTCTTCACATTGATATTCTACTGGTCGAATAATCACATGCAATATCAATAACCACTTTCATAATGAGGGAATGTATAATGCCGGACATTCTGAAACATTTTGTCAAGGCCTCGGCCAAGACGTCTAAAATGATTAAGGCCTCGGCCAAAACCATAAATCAAATTGGGAAAGGGCCTCAGCCAATTCCACGTCTATTTGTCTAATGAGACCTACCGATGCATCGAGGAGCTATAGCGGGCTCCACCTGTCACTTATTAAGTCCAATACATTCCTCATATGAACAGGTTTAAACATCTCATAAACCATAACATAATCGTATCACATAAAACATGCATAAAGGAAACATAACATTTCCACATTTCAATCACAAGATATCAATACAACCCATTGATATAATAAAAACGCTTTCAAAACCATTTTCAATACCAAAATAAAAGAAAAGTATAACATGGTATTTATTCTTCATTAAAAAAAGGGTATGGCTTGTAGAGGAAGCCGAAACTCAAATAGTGGTCACGGCGGCGGAGAAGTCGTTGTTGCCACATACGTACGACAAAAACATTCCCTTTTGTCGTTTAGTAAACGCTTCTTATAAAAAATATTCCTTTTGAATAAACGTAAAAGTCAAAGTGGTTTATACACCGTATAAAAGAAATTTGTGTATAAAACCAAATATGCCTCAATGAAAGGAGATTGAGACGAAGTCCTTACAAAGATCATTTTTAAAATAAAATAGATATATTATGTATATTCACTATAGTTACACATAAAGAATACAAAATAAGACATAATAATATCATGACATAATTTGAAAGTAGGAGATTAACCCAAAGAATGGATGTTGGGTTAGGAAGTTCCCTTACCTCGTGTCTGACTTGACTCAACTGTTCTTTAACCTCCTCAAAATCGGGTAACTCTTTTTGATTTGAGCCAAAGGCTTCCTTGAAAAGATTTCTGCCCAAAGTGAGGCTTCTAGGAGTAAGAGGGGGAAGTTGGGAGAGTATTTGGGCAGAGTTTAGCCGAGCCAAATGGCTTGAAAGTGTAAATGAGGCGGGAGAGGTGGGGGCCTTTTATAAGTGGAGAGGAGGGGCACTCTTGGAAAGTAAAGAAAAGTCACTTTATTATAAAATGAGTTTCGGATTTTAGAGGTCCCACACTTATATAATTCGTGGATAAGGTGATAAGGGTTCGAAATCTCCTCATCCAATAGGCTTTGGACAAGTGTAAGCCTTGGATTTTTCATTATCTTCTCATTTTATTTAAATCGTTAAATAATGAGGTCATCACTGCATCATAATGATGTCATAAATAATTTAATTTATTTAATGTCTAAAAATTATAAAAAAAAAATACTATGATGTAGGAAATCTTTTTATCTTTCTAATGAATATTTATAGTCAAAATTTGGACTTGTGTAACCCCACTTAAAAACTTTTTTAGTAAAACAACTCATGTTTGTGTCAATTTAATTTTAACATTAAATAAATATATATTAATGCCATTTTCCAACTAAAGTGGCTCCATGGGGTCCCCAAGTTGACCCATGGGTTGTCTTGGTCGACCATGACTCATCCAATAGGAGTAGGACAAGTGTCATTCTCATCTCATATTATTAAAACATTATTTGTACCTTAAACTACACTAATTACCTCTAATCGTGATTAAGAACTTAAAAGTTACTATTCACCAAAAAATTATTTTAATCTTATTGAACCACATTTTACTTCTTAATGACAACCATGTATGTCGGATTTTTGAAAATCAAATCACAGAAGTGGTAATATTTCATTTAAACGAAAAATCAGTTATTTAACTACCACTTAGTGGTTTCACTATTCATCAAAAATTGAAGTTTTTCAGAACAAGGCCAAAATTTCACCCTAAGCTATAATTGATATTCCAAATTCAAAAATGATGTCTATTTTACAAAATTCCAAACATATAAGTTTCATTAATTAATTTTATAATTAATTCCCGCTGTCACAACAAATAGCGTGTTTTAAGAAACAATTTATATCAAAAGATTGGCAATTGTTTATGTCCAATTTCAATGTTAAATTAATTCTAATGACCACCATTGGATAAAATGGTAAAAATATATTCTAATTAAACTTTAAAACCACTAAATAGTATAATTTATCACTATAAATTATTTTGATTAAGAAAGTTGTTTTTAAGTATTTTTCACTATTCATAAAAAATTAGAAGTTCTCAGAAAAATACCAAAAATTCAACATAGGCTAATTTCGATATTCCGAATACAAAAATGAAGTCCATTTTGAAATATAAAATTTCTATAATTTTAAAAAGTGGTTATTACTATTCATAACGGCTACTTTGATTAGTCGCGGTGTTTTAGAACTCGAATTTGCGTACAATGCAAGCTATTGCATTATTGAATGAGAAGCGTATCATGGAAGCTCGGGGTGTTAGAACCACTGAAAAGATATTTTCAGTTCTTCAATGTTCTGAACATGATAAAGTCATCTTAGCAGTATATCGTTTGGAAGGTGAAGCTGATCAATGGTGGAATCTTATCAAGAATACGAGGCCAAGAGATGAAATTGAGTCCATGGAATGGGACGAGTTCAAGAACTTGTTTTTCAGTAAGTACTTCCCTCGTATTCTTCAAAAAAAGATGGAAAAGGAGTTTCTTGAGTTGAAGAAGAAGGATGATGAATCTGTTGGTATATACGAAGCGAATTTTACAAGACTTTCAAGGTATGCATCTGGCATTATCATCCAACCTGAAAGTAAAGTTGATCGATTTTTCAGTGGCTTAAAACCAAGTCTTCGAAGGGAATTAGCTATAAGAGACTTCAGTAGCTATGAAGAAATTGTGCGTTGTGCTATCAAGGTAGCAATGGAATTTGGTGTTACATATCCATCTCATGGTTTTGACAAGAAACAAAAGATGGAGTTCAAGGAGAAATCTCAAAATAATGGTGAAAAGAAGATGAATGTTTCCTTATGCACAATGTGTGGCAAGAAGCATGGTGGAGATTTTCTTAAAGGGACTAGAAAATGTTTTAAGTGTGGAAAAGAAGGTCATCGAGCAGCTGAGTGTCGAGGTAATGGAAAAAGGGTTTCTAATGATGTGAATAAAGAAAACAATGCAGATAATGCACCACCAACACTTCAATTCTTCAAGTGAAAGGAAATGGGGCATTATGATAAAAAATGCCCTAATCCAAGGGTTAGTGATGATCAACATGAGAAACCATTTAAGGAAAAGGACAAAGGGAAGTCACATGCGATCACTATTGGCGATGTTGAATATGACAACGATGTGGTGGAATGATTAAGTGTTTATGTAATGGGATTCCAAAATAATGTTGTATCATAAAGTATTGGAATATTTATGTGTTGGTCTAATGTGGTATTCAAAGTTCTTGAGATATTTTTGGAAATAAGATGATATGCGCATAATGAAGGGAAACGAGAAAATGAAATATTTGACAGTATTCATGAGCTCATGATTGATATAAGGACTAAGGGATATCATGGTTTGAGTATATAGAATTTTGAGGATTTTGGTATGTGAAAAACTTTTAACTGAATTCATGTTTTCACTAAGGTTCAATGGGTATTCATTCTTCAAGAGAATACATGATTAAGGTATTCACATGTTTGTAATTTGACCAACAAGATATATCTTATGATATATGGGGGATAAATGATGGCATTCAAGTAATAATTTTCTTTATACTATGAGCTTGGACAGAAGTATTTTAGATAAGCCTAAAGATTAGAATGGATTATGTTGGACATAAGTTAGGATAAAACGTTTTTCGATATTATTGATGGGATGTTATAGTAATATAGTTTTAGAAAAAAAGACAACATGTAGGACGGGCGACAGCCCATCGCGTCGGACAAGGCTGTGGGAATCGAACCCACAACCAAAGTGCGATTGGCCTTTATCGCCTACCACTGGCCTACAAGAAGTCCCTGTTTAGTAGAAACTAGTTTTATTATATTAAGCAGTATGATATATGAAGTATAAGTCCATTTTAGGAACCATATATAATTAATCTCACTATAGAATGACTTATGTATATTTAATAACTTTTGCTAACCTTTTGTTTAAGACAGATGGAATGACCCATCATTCTATCACATGATCTGCTAACACTTCACGAATAACAAATTCAACATCATTTATTTAAGAGATGAAGTGGAAATTGTTCAAGGAACGAACAACAGTGAGATTGTACCAAAATAAAGTAAGTATTTATTCTAATTCAAATTCTTCAACTTTAGGGAAACGATCTTGAAAACCAAAAAATTTGTCCTAGTGCTCTTATATCTGATTAATCAGATGGTACCGTAGATCGTCACAAATTTATGGATTTGTGATTGTTGGCTTTTCCATATCCATGTTCTCTACCACTCTCCATCAGAACATGATGGTTAGATTTCTCTTCCATATCCATATTTTCACCTATGTGGAAACCCAGTGATTAGTTTATTTGGGTAACCGTTACGTTTCATACTTTTGTTTTTAAAGATTGGTTTTGGTATTCCTTTTTACGATGTGGGTTTCTATTAAAGAAACTTTCGAGTAGTAAACCATTTATAACCCCGATGAATTTCGAGGGCGAAATTCATTTTAAGGGGGGTAGAATGTAACACCCCGAGATTTTATGAAAAATATTCTTTTTAATTTCATTAATGTCTCGTGTTATACGCTACACCAAAAGGAGCTTTCACAACACACATCTATGACCTGGCTTGAATTACACGCAATCGCGACCTTCCACGATAGCGTGTGTTGTACGCAACATCAAGTTTCGCTAAACAACGATATGCTATTAAAATATTATCAAAACTAGCCGTTATGAATAGTAATAACCACTTTTTGAAATTTTTTAAATTTTATTTTTCAAAATGGAATTCATTTTTGGATTCGTAATATCGAAATTAGCTTAGGGTGAAATTTTGGTGATTTTCGGATAACTTTCATATTTTGATGAATAGTGAAAATTACTAAATTTTAATTAAAAACAACTTTTTCAATCGAAATAATTAATAGTGATAAATTATTAATTTGAGTGGTTTTAAAGTATATTTAGAATATATTTTTACAATTTAATACAATGTTGGTCATTGGATGTAATTTCACATTTAAACCAGTTATAAACTAGTGTCAATCTTTTGATAGTTATTATCTCTTAAAAACACGCTATTTGTTTTGACGACGAGAATTAATTTTTAAATTAGTTAATGCAACTGATATGTTTTGAATTTGGTAAAATAGACATCATTTTTGAGTTCATAATATCAAATATAACTTAGGCCTAATTTTTGGTATTTTTCTAAAAACTTTCAATTTTCGATGAATAGTGAAACCACTAAGTGGTAGTTAAAAAAACTGAATTGTTCATAAAACTTAATTTTACCGCTTCTGTGAGTGGAATTTAGAAAATCCGAGAGACACGGTTAATATCAAGGACTAAAATGTGGTTCAATGAGATGAAAATAATTTTTGGTGAATAGTAACTTTTTACTTTTTTTTACCACGGTTAAAAGTAAATAGGGTAATTAAGGGTAAAGATGATATTATTATTACCCTAACACATGTCCTAATTCTATTGGATAAGTGTAATTCGACCACAAACAAACTTAGAAATAAAATATGACCATTTAGGCCCACTTGGATTAGATTAGGACATTTATTATTAATTTATTTAAAGAAGGGTTAAAAGAGTTAAAATCAATGTTTATTTACTACAACATTTTTAATATGGGGTTATACATAAGATAAATTCGGCTATAAATATTCATTAGAAATCTAACAAGATTTCCTACATTATGGTATTTTATTTGTAATTTTTAGACATTATATAATTTAATTTATTTATGACACAACGATGATGCAGTAATTATCTTATTAATAAAATATTGACATAATTGATGTTATAAATACCCAAATAAATATAATTTTAGACTTTTTATGAATTACATTAATTTTATAGGTTACTATGATATATTAGTTTTGATTTAATCAACTTGGTTCGAACATATAGTTCTGTTATGACTTTCACAAAAATCATATATCAAATAGTGTCAAAATTGACACAAAATAGTTTTTAAATTTTTATATTATATTATAAATTGTTATTTTATTCCTAAAAATCTACGGTTCGGCCAAAGGACTTAGATAAGGATATATATATTAATAATAAACAACTTGGGGTTCGTTTGTCATGTTATAGTAAGTGTATTAACCATACAGTGTAAGAAAACAAAAAGACACGGTAAAAGTTAAATTATTTAACTTAGAGTTAAATCTAATTGATAAGGTTAACTCAATAACCTAAACTTTTCTAAATCCTATTGGTTGATATTATTTCGACCCATCCCCAATTTACCTTCGAAATAATACCCTTTGGAACCATTATAACCCGATTTTGACTTTAATATAAAATAATATTTTGAGATATTCCTAAGATGCCCCTCTCCTCCCTTATAAAAGGACACCTCCTCCCCCTCCTCCTCACACAAATTTGAGCACTCAAGCTCGGCCAACCCCTGCAAAAATCCCTTCTCCACTTCCCTAGAATAATCCTAGAGGTCCTGGTCTTCTTCAAAGACCAATCTTCGTTCCCTAAGTGGAGGATTCAAAGAGGCGTTTCAAAGAAGAGGTAATATCCATTACCGATCTTTTCAATTTCTTTCTTCTTCAACTTCTTATTCTTTAGTTGTTTCATGAAAAAGTAATAACATCAGTATTACTTACATACTGATATGTTATTATAAATATGAAACAACCCTAATTCACCTTCTATCCATCCTACGGAAAAATGAAATCACCGCGCGTGCGTACGTGCGGAATACCGTCTCCACGCCGTGGTGTAATCTATTTTCCACCACCACCTTAATAGGATGGGTATAATGGTGTAATGAGTAACTATATATGATTATTATAAAGTGATATTGATACTGAAATAGCCTACATACACTTCAACACAATTCCACGACCATGGGAACGATATCATCGCTCGTGCGTACGTACGGACTACCGTCTCCACGACGCGATGAGATTCATTCTCAATGATTAACCATTCATAAATGATTATAAAGTATATATAATAAGTACTAATAAAATATATGACATAATAATGATACTGGATTTATGTAAATTTATATGTATATCATCTACTTAATTCCATTCACTTCAATAAGGAAACGAAAACAGCGTTCATGCGTACGTACGGACTACCGTCTCCATGAACGGTGTATTTCATTCCATTTATCGATATTATATATATATATATATTCTGAATATATATTATATATAAATCATGTTTTACATTCTGGATATAAGTAATCATGATCCATGTAATCATATTAATAATTACAAGTTAAAAACACGAACGACAAATGAGACGATTTTACCCAAAACGCTACTTTAACATGAATTTACAAAAGAATGGGTAATATAAAGTCATAAGTGGACCATATATGATATAATAACAATGAATATGATTATGGAATAAGTAAATAACATGATTTAAATCATTATACAGGAGGTTCGGACACATACAAAGCAAGTCGGACCTAAGGTAAGGGAAATATCACAATCTCATTTTTTATCCGAGGTTGTTTATACTTTAGTATTTACTGGGCTGTATTTTATCATCCAAATCCATATTTCCTCAATATGTAATGTTGTTTCCATCCACTTACAGTAGTTTAAATCCAATTTTACCCTTCGGTGAGATTTTAGTAAAGAATATGAAAGGAATATTTTGTGGTTTTTTCGTACGAGGTATTTTTTGACTTTTTCGACAAAAGTACGAAGAATGTTTTTTTTAAACTTATACGGCACGAACGAATTTTTACGGTTTTATAAATCCTTATTTTCATGAAGCTTACTCCAAAAGATTTCATGACTATTTTCAATTAAGTCTCTTTCTTTTAAAATTGCATGACGTTTTGTGAAAAGAAATTGATTTTGAAGAAGAAAGGATATTTTCCTCAAGAATTCATTTCAAGTGTTTTATCAAAATTATTTTCCATCTAAGATAACATAGGTTTCTGTTTTTATCCCTATTGTTACATTGATTTGATTATGTTGTGATGGAATTATTTTTATGAATTCCTTTATCTTATATGAATTGTTTTATGATGTCATGATGCTTAAGATTCCCATTTGTATTACATGGGTTATGCAATGATGTATGATTTATGATTTTGCGGCACACATAAGAATGGTATCATTATGAGATGGGTGGGACCTATATCTCCCTCCAATGAATTGGGTAAAGATTTTATATCTCATGAGATAGACATGGCTGGAATGGTAGGTTATACCGGTTCAGTGAAACAGGACTGAAACGAGGGTTACTCGATTCAGAAAGGGACTTTGTCCACTAAGATAGTCTTGGCAATGAGTCTTGACTAACAAGAAATGATTCTCTATGATTATGTGTGTATGCCACAAAGTTTCATGTTTTAAGTTATGATTATTGTGATTACATTTCACTGCCATGATTTATCCCATGTTATGAAATTATGATCTCTTTTGCAGGATAAGATTTCAAAAAGTTATGTGCTTATGTATATGATGTGATTGATATTTCTTTTGTTTACCCTTACTGAAATTTGAGCTCACCCTTTTATGTTTTCTTTTCCCCAGGATATAAAGAATGGTTTTAGGTATAAAAAAAAGAATATCTTTATGGGAGATGTTGAAGATATTTCACCAGGAATTAGAAGATTATATTCCGAGTTTCCAAAGACACGAAACTATTATGATCCTTGTGTGTGTGTTTTTGTTATGTACTATGTATTCCGCAAATGTAATATAATGTCAATGTACGTCAGGCTTCGGGTCTCTACACTTCTGCCCAAAGTGAGGCTTCAAAGAGTAAGAGAGGGATGTGGATAGACAAAATGGTCAGGGTTTGGCCGAGCCAAAGGCTTTGGAAGTGTGGTTAAAGAGGTAGAGGTGGGGGCCTTTTATAAGAGGATAGGAGGGGCACTCTTGGAATGTAAAGAAAAGTTACTTTATTTTAAAATGAGATTCGGATTTAAGAGGTCCCACATTGATATAATTTGAGGATAAGGTGATAAGGGTTCTAAATATACCCATCCAATAGGTTTTGGCATGTGTAGGTCATAGATTTTACATTATCTTTTCATTTTATTTAAATTCTTTTTTAATGAGGTAATCGCTGCATCATCATGATGTCATAAATAATTTAATTTATTTAATGTCTAAAAATTATAAAAAAAAATCAAGATGTAGGAAATCGTTTTATCTTTCTAATGAATATTTATAGTCCAAAATCTAACTTGTATAACTCGATGTAAAAATTGTTTTTGTAAAACATCTCATGTTTGTGTCATTTTTACTTTAACATTTAATAAAAAGTTAATTATGTCATTTCCCAACCAAAGTGGCTCAATGGGGTCCCCAAGTTGACCAATGGATTTTCTTGGTCGGCCATGACACATCCAATGACGGTAGGACATGTGTCAAGATCATATCATTTTATTAAAACATTTTTTTTACCTTAAACTACACTAATTACCTCAACTCAGGATTAAGAACTTAAAAGTTACTATTCACCAAAAAATTATTTTAATCTCATTGAACCACATTTTACTTATTAATGAAAACAATGTATGTCAGATTTTTGAAAATAAAATCACAGAAGTGACAATGTTTCATTTAAACGAAAAATCAGTTTCTTTAACTACCACTTAGTGGATTCACTATTCATCAAAAATTAAAGTTTTTCAGAAAAATACCAAAACTTCACCCTAAGCTATATTTTATATTATGAATTCAAAAATGATGTCTATTTTAAAAAATTAAAATCATATAAGTCACATTAATTAATTTAATAATTAATTCCCGCTGTCATGACAAATAGCGTGTTTTTATGAAACAATAAATATCAAAAGATTTACACTAGTTTAAGTCCAATTTCAAAGTGAAATTGATTCCAATGACCACCATTAGATTAAATGGTAAAAATATATTCTAATTTAACTTTTAAACCAATTCAAAAGATAATCTATTCATTTTAATAAATTAGATTAAAAAGAGGTTTTGAATTAAAATACAACATTTTCCACTATTCATTAAAAAAATGAACTTTTTCGGAAAAATACCAAAAAATTACACAAAGTAAAATTTGATGTCCCGATTCTAATGAAGAGTTTTATTTGGTCCAATAGAATGTATAAGAGTTACCAAAACTATATTTAATTAAGGTTTGCCAACAAATGTTGATAAGTGGACCTTTCGTGAAAATTAGATTATATAAGCCTAAAATTGAATTCTTTTCATATTTTAAGACTTTATCCTTTATTAGATAAATTTAAAAGCCTTTAAAAACATATATAATCATATTTTAGTTATTTCTATCCATTCCCGCTAATACAACGGCTACGTGTTAACTAACATTTAAAATAATATTATTTTATTACTAGTGTGCAACGTAAGATTTCAAAGTAACTCTTTGTTGCGTATCGGGTACGCTATCAAACATAGAAACCCCTTTAAAGTAAAATTAATATTTAATTCGAAAATATTAATAAATATGAATATGTATTATTCTTTATTTACCTGGGATGTTACATCCTTGCCCCCTTTTGGGAATTGCGTCCTCGCAGTTTTATTCACTTATCAAAATAAGTGGGGGTTTTATCCCTCATAGCATTTTCAGATTCCCACGTTGCCTCTTCAACCATATGGTTTTTCCATAAAACCATTACCTGATGAATCACCTTATTTCGTAACACCTAATCCCTGTGGTTAAGAATCTGGACCAGTTGTTCCTCATAAGATAGGTTCTCTTCCAGCTGAACTACCTCTGGACTCAAAACATGAGATGGATCTGGCATATACTTTCTCAGCATCGAAACATGAAAAACATTGTGTACCTGAGATAAACTAGGAGGTAATGACACTCTATATGAAACTGATCCAACTCTCTCCAGAATTTCATATGGTCCAATGATCCTTGGACTCAACTTTCCTTTCTTACCAAATAGCATCACAATTTTCCATAGAGAAACCTTGAGAAAAACATAATCACTTACCTCGAAAGATAGATCATTCCTCCAGTTATCCGCATAACTCTTCTGCCTGCTCTGAGCTGTTCTCATGTGTTTCTGAATCAACTGAACTTTTTCTGCCATCTCTTCTACCAATTCTGGTCCCATCATCTTCCTTTCACCCACTTCATCCCAAAATTCTTTAGTTCGACACTGCTTCCCATATAATTCCTTAAATGGTTCCATCTGTATACTGTAATGAAAACTGTTATTATAAGAAAACTCAACCAAAGAAATATGCTGGTCCCAACTTCCCTGATAATCCATCGAACAAGCTCATAGCATATCCTCCAAGGTCTGAATTGTTCATTCTGACTGCCAATCTGATTGAGGATGAAAAGATGTACTAAAATTTAATTCCGTACCCAACGACTTCTGAAGGCCTTTCCAAAAGTTAGAAGTAAACATGGGATCACGATCGGAAACAATGGAGAGAGGAACTCCATGTAACCTCGCTATCTCTTTAAGATACAAACGGGAAAGTTGATCTAGTGAAAATGTATCTCGTATAGAAAGGAAATGAGCAGATTTAGTCAAGCGATCAACAATAACCCAGATTTCATTATTACCTCGAGATGTCCTCGGTAATCCCACAACAAAGTCCACAGATATGTTTTCCAATTTCCACTCTGGCACTGGTAAAGGCTGAAGCATCCCTTTTGGTAACTGTCGTTCTGCTTTAACTTGCTGACAAGTCAAACACTTCACAGTAAAATCCGCAATATCCCTTTTCATTCCATCCCACCAGTAATACTCCCGCAGATCCTTGTACATCTTAGTACTGCCAGGATGAACTGAAAACGGGGAACTATGAGCCTCACATAACAACTCATTCTTCAACTGTGAATCACAAGGCACACATAATCTCTTCCCAAACCTCAAAACACAATCATTATCAAAGTTGAATTCAGGAAACTTACCCTTTTGAACCAGATCTAGGTTTTTCTACAACTCACTGTCTTCCCTCTATGCTTGCTTAATTCTGTCTGATAGGGATGATCTGACCGATACCTGAAACAAAACAGAAGAACATCCTGCACCAACAACTTCTATGCCAAAGTACATCAAATCAAAAACCAAAGGATCTCATTGTAAACATAGCATGGTTAATGAAGCATTACTTTTTCGACTCAAAGCATCGGCCACTTTATTTTCTTTTCCCGGATGGTAGTGAATTGTACAATCATCATCCTTGATTAATTCCAGACATCTCCTCTATCTCATGTTCAATTCTTTCTGAGTGAATATATACTTTAAACTTTTGTGATCAGTATATATTTCACACAATACTCCATACAAATGATGCCTCCAAATTTTTAAAGCAAAAAAAACAGCAGCTATTTCCAAATCATAATTAGGGTAATTTACCTCATGAGTTTTCAACTGACGTGAAGCATAAGCAATTACCTGATCATTCTGCATAAGGACACAGCCAAGTCCCTTCAACGAAGCATCACTGTATATAACAAACTCACAATTCCTATAAGGAAGTGCCAAAACTGGAGCATTCACCAATCTTCTTTTCAACTCCAAAAAAGAATCATCACATTATTTTGTCCAGATGAACTTAACACCCTTACGAGTTATCTTAGTCATTGGACTAGATAACCGTGAAAAATATTCAACAAACCTTCAGTAGTAACCTGCCAAACCATGAAAACTACAGATCTCGGTTACATTTGTGGGTCTTGGCCATTCTTCAACAACTTTTGTTTTAGAAGGATCAACAGTTATGCCATCTTTTGAAACAATGTGACCCAGGAAAAAAATTTGTTGTAACCAAAACTTACACTTGCTGAATTTTCCATATAGTTTCTTTTATTTTAAGGTTTTAAAGATAACCCTTAAATGACTTTCATACTCCTCTTTACTTTTAGAATACACCAAAATATCATCAATGAAAACTACCACAAACTTATACAAGAACTCATGAAAAATTCTATTCATAAGGTCCTTGAATATAGCAGGTGAATTGGTTAACCCAAAAGGCATAACTACAAATTCATAATGGCCATATCTAGTACGGAATGCAGTCTTCAGAACGTTTTCTTCTTTTACATTCAACTGATGATACCCCGACCACAAGTCAATATTTGAAAAATACTGAGCTCCCTGGAGCTGATCAAACAAATAATCGATATGAGGAAAATGATACTTGTTATTAACAGTAATATTATTCAAGGCTCTATAATCAATGCAAAGTCTCATTGAGCCATCTTTCTTTTTAACAAACAATACAGGAGCACCCCATGGTGATGTTCTAGGTTGAATGAAACCTTTATTTAATAACTCCTGCAATTGTTTCTTTAACTATAAAAGTTCAAATTGAGCCATTCGATAAGGGGGTTTTGAAATTGGCTTAGAATCATGAACTAAGTCAATAGTAAATTCAACTTCCCGATAATGAATAATACCATGAAACTCATCAGGAAAAACATCAAGATACTCATTTACCCCTGGCACATCATTAATCTGAACAGTTCCTTTATTTTCAACAATATGTGCAAGGTAACATTCATTTCCATCTTTTACTAGTATCTCAACTTCCGGATATGTTATCAAAATCAAGGGTTAATTCATGTACACAAACTAAAAATCTTTCTGAAAAGAAACCATTTTAGCTCTACATTCAATCTTAGCATGATAAACAGAAAGCCAATCCATGCCCAAAATAACATCAAACTCTACTAGAGGAAAAACAATAAGTTTTGCTGGCAGATTCTTTCCGCACACAAATATAGGAAGGTTCTTATAATTCTTTTTTGTCTCAAAGTTACCTCTGGGTGTTTTTACCATAAGTTCAGGATTCATATCTTGAGATGGAGTTTCCAATTTACTAGAAAACTTCTCAGAAATGAAAGAGTGTGTAGACAGTGAATCAAACAACACATTGGCATAATCTGAACAAACAAACAGTGTACCTGATACCACTTCATTCGATGGCCCAACATCTGCTGAAGTTGTTGCAAAGGATTTCACCACCCCTTTCTGCTTGTATTCTGGATGCTTTCCCCCAGTCGAGTTCTTCGTTAGACACTCATTTTCATAATGACCCATTTCATTACACTTAAAATATCTTACCGCTGGCTCTTCATTGCTTGCTTGATCATCTTCCTTACAGTTACGAGCAAAATGACCAGACTTACCACACCGAAAGCACTTACCAGACTTGGATAAACATTATCCAGGATGCATTTTACTACACTTATCACAGGATGGATATTTGGTTTTCTTACCTCCTTGATTCTTTGATTAATTCTTCCCCTTTTCCTGCCAACTAGACCTCTTATTCTGTTGTTTTTCATAGAACACATGATCATCGACAAACTCCATTTCCACCTTCCCCGCACATCGAACAAGTTTTTCATAACTTTTGAACTCACGAGAAGCTAAAGCCCTTCGATACTTTGTCTTTAACCCTGAGTAAAAACGGTTTATTTTACTATCAAGATCTTGTATGAAGTTTGGTGCATACCTTTCCAATCGAGTGAACTTTTCTTCATAAGGAGCCAATGAATCATTCTCCTCCCTCAATTCTAGGAACTGTTTTTCCATCCTAAGATGAACCACCTTAGGAAAATATTTATCAAGAAACATACCTTTGAATTCGTCCCAGTGAAGATCCTCAATCTCATCACTATCCCTGATATTTTTTACCATCAACCACAACTGATCAGCTTCACCTTCAAAACGGTAAACAGCAAGACTAAACTTTTGATGTTCTGAACACCCCATGACATCAAAAATCTTCCCCAGTGATTTAATCCACCCTTCGACTTGCACGGGGTCAGATGTTCCTTCGAATGATGGGGGATGTTGCCTCATGAAATGTTCCACCACTGACATGTTCTTCTGTGGTTGATCTGGCTGATCTCGTGCATGGATACCACCATCATTTATAGCCTGAGTCAACTGTGTCATCACTGCAACAAACTGTTCAGCTCGAATTCCGACCATCTCATGTTGGTGATTTGGAAGGTTGTCTTCCTCCTGATGTCATCCCAACATAGCTGCTTTGTTTCCTCTGCGGAAAACCATTATGAACATAGAAATATCTTAGGTGTAGCAACATGGTAATCTTTAAATGCTATATCATTTCAGTCATACCATAAATTAACTTATAATTTAACAATTTTCTAACTCCTATAGTTGTCTAAACCGAACTCTGATACCAACTATAAGGCCCGGGCCTTAAACATCTCTTAATATTGAATTAATTGAATAATTCAAATTGAGTATCTTTTCAAGTTTAGTGTTATAGATAATTAGAACATAACTACTACATCTCAAAAGATTACAAAGTAGACACTTCTACTAGGTTTCTATAGAATAAAAAAAACTCTTAAAAAGGAACATGTCTAGTTCCAAGTTTTATATAGCATGACTTTCCCTTCATCCCATCCTTGACCCTATTCCACATTAGGTCATGTGAAAAACATTTCAAAAAAACTTGGGGTCAGCATAAAGAGCTCATTAAGGGATACATAAAGGATGAAAACTGTTAGTTTATCAAAACAACAAGTAAACCATGTATACCTTATCAAAGAAATACTTTTCACCTTTATGAAGTAGTAAAAACTCTTCACTGATTAAAAGATCATTACTTACCCTTTTATAACCAAAATATTAACATAAAACCCATAAAAAGATCACATAACATATAAAGGTAACTTGGGACATAAACACACTTAAGTGGAATAACCATACGGTCAACTTCCACACATATCACTTAATGGAATAGCCATACGACCAACTTCCATACATAATTAATGGAATAGCCATACGACCGACTTCCATACCCTATGCATTGGAGGTTATAACGTAACCACCCGTCCTGGTATTCATGGCACCACCCGTAATATGGTTTATCACGTAACCACCCGTAAAATGTCTAAGTACCAATATAAAATCATAAAACATAAAACCAATATAAAGGAATGATAAAATTTCCACATTTCAATCAAAATATATAATTTAAATATATTGACATAATATAATCCTTTATCAAAACCATTTTCAATACCAAAATACGTAAAAGATTATATGGTATTTATTTTATTTTAAAAACATTACAGCTTGTTGAGGAAGCCAAAGACCAAATAATACTCGCGGCGGCGGAAAAGTTTGTTGTCACCGCGTACGTTAAAAGAAACATTCCTTTTTGTCGTTTAGTAAAATGCTTCGTAGAAAAAGATTCCTTTTGTATAAATTTAAAATTAAAAGGGGTTTATACACCGTATAAAATATAGTTGTGTATAAAACGAAATATGCCTCAATGAAAGGAGATTGAGACAAAGTCCCTTACCTCTGGTCCGACTTGACTCGATCATTCTTTAACATCCTGAATAATAAACTTGAGTTAATTTATATTTTCTTAAGAACATTTTTCGAGATCATTATTCCTTTTATATCACTTATTGCCATGTTATAAACATTATGTAATCATTTATGCTAATAATGATTGTTTTGTCAATATTTGGTCCATAAGTCGAAAGTGGACTTCTAAAAATTACATGTTGTTCGTGTGGTCAAAGGTTCATTATATCCAGAATGACATTCCTGATTTGGATATCATATATATCATATATATCTAGCATATAAATGTATTTATAATATCACATAATCATTTAGAGGTAAGAAATGAAATGCATCGTTCACGGAGATGGTAAGCCGTATGTACGAATGAACGCTACTTTCATTTCTATGTCATATTAATGGAATTAAAACTAAATGAGAGTTATGTATATTTTAATTCAAGAATTATATAAATAATTTAGATGTAACATACATCATATATATCCATTATATATTTGTACTTATAATAGTAAATTACATTTGGGGATAAGAAATGAAATACACCGTTCATGGAGACGGTTAGCCGTACGTACGCATGAACGCTACTTTCATTTCTATCTCATAATTTAATGGGAAGAAATAATAATGATATAGAGGTATATTATAATTCTAGTATATCATCATATATAATAACTTTAAATCCATCCTTTATACATCCCACATATGGCATTAACGAATCAAATCACTTTGAGGGGGCGGTAGTCCGTACTTCCTAAAATGAAATTATCGTGTTTACCCACAATAGAAACCATTAAGGTATACCACAAATGAAAAATACAGAAGCATAAGTGAAACATAAACATAATATATATCATATATAAATAGAGTGACATCTTAATGGCCACCATTAAAGGTGTTTAAAAGAAGATTGAACAATCATTATTTCGTGAGGTAGAAATTCGCCAACCACAGAAACAGTATGTTCTTTAATCATTAGATGTAGATGTGTGTAAGTGTAGATAGAATGATTATTATAACAAAATCCTAGTATATTGAAGATACTGGAGTTGTCACAAAATAAATGTATAAAAAGAGTATAGGGGTTTGGAGAAGCAAAATAAAACAAAAGAACACAAGTGAACACATTACCTCAAAATCGGGTAACTCTCTTAGATTTGAGCTCAAAGGCTTCCTTGGGAATACTTCTGCCCAAATAGAGGCTTCAAGGATTAAGAGAAGGATGCGGAGAGACAAAATGGTCAGGGTTTGGTTGAGCCAAAGTATTTGGAAGGGTGGGTAAAGAGGTAGAGGTGGGGGCCTTTTATAAGAGGAGAGGAGGGGCACTCTTGGAAAGTAAAGAAAAGCTACTTTATTTTAAAATGAGATTCGGATTTAAGAGGTCTCACATTGATATAATTAAAGGATAAGGTGATAAGGGTTCTAAATATACCCATAAAATAGGTTTTGGACATGTGTTGGTCATAGATTTTACATTATCTTTTCATTTTATTTAAATCCTTTATTAATGAGGTAATCGCTGCATCATCATGATGTCATAAATAATTTAATATATTTAAAGTCTAAAAATTATAAAAAAATATTATGATGTAGGAAATATTTTTATCTTTCTAATGAATATTTATAGTAAAAATCTGACTTGTATAACCCCATGTAAAAATTCTTGTAGTAAAACATCTCATGTTTGTGTCATTTTTACTTTAAGATTTAATAAAAAGTTATTTATGTCATTTCCCAACCAAAGTAGCTCAATGGGGTCCCCAAGTTGACCCATGGATTTTATTGGTCGTCCATGAAACATAAAATGATGGTATGACATGTGTCAAGCTCATCTTATTTTATTAAAACATTATTTTTACCTTAAACTACACTAATTACCTGAAATCGCGATTAAGAACTTAAAAGTTACTATTCACCAAAATATTATTTTAATCTCATTGAACCACATTTTATTTCTTAATGACAACCATGTATGTAAGATTTTTGAAAATAAAATCACAGAAGTGACAATGATTCATTTAAACGAAAAATCAGTTTCTTTAACTACCACTTAGTGGTTTCACTATTCATCAAAAATTGAAGTTTTTCAGAAAAATACCAAATCTTTACCCTAAGATATATTTGATGTTATGAATTCAAAAATGATGCCTATTTTACAAAATTCAAGTCATATAAGTCACATTAATTAATTTAATAATTAATTCCCGTTGTCATGACAAATAGCGTGTTTTTATGAAACAATAAGTATCAAAAGATTGACACTAGTTTAAGTCCAATTTCAAAGTGAAATTGATTCTAATGACCACCATTGGATTAAATGTTAAAAATATATTCTAATTTCACATTAAAACCAATTCAAAAGATAATCTAATCATCTTAATAAATTATATCAAAAAGAGGTTTTGAATTAAAATACAACATTTTTCAATATTCATTAAAAAAATGAACTTTATCAGAAAAATACCAAAAAATTACACAAAGTAAAATTTGATGTCCCAATTATAAAGAAGAGTTTTATTTGGTCCAATAGATTGTATAAGAGTGACCAAAACTATATTTAATGACGGTTCTCCATCAAATGTTGACAAGTGGACCTTTCGTGAAAATTAGAGTATATAAGCCTAAAATTTAATTCTTTTCATATTTTAAGCCTATATACTTTATTAGATAAATGTAAAAACATTTAAAAAACATATATAATCATATTTTAGTTATTTCTATCCATTCCCGCTAGTACAACGGCTATGTGTTAACTACCATTTAAAATAATATTATTTTATTTCTAGTGTGCAATGTACCATTTCAAAGAAACTCTTTGTTGCGTATCGGGTACGCTATCGAACATAGAAACCCCTTTAAAGTAAAATTAATATTTAATTCGAAAATATTAATAAATATGAAAATGTATTATTCTTTATTTACCTAGGATGTTACAGTCTTAATCATATAATTCTAAAAAATACTAGGCCTTTTCAGAAGCTTTTGGGTAACTATATAAAATTTATCAAAGAGATTGAATGAAATAACATCCCTATTATCTATAATACTAAAGACATCAAAAAAATAAAAAAACATCTAATTTCTCTTAATTGTGATGTTTGAAATCTTATTTTTCAATATAGACCATTTCCCAGCCTTGAAATATGTTAAATTCATTCAATAATGAACCTTCCTCTCTATAAAATGGCTTTTAAATTATCTTTCCCACAACCAATTTCTAATTTTTAATTTCATTAGAATTAGTCATTTTTACTGACTAATGATAATTTCTAATGGGGTGAGGAAAATAGATTTGGAGAATACCAATCAATAGGACATAATATTGATTTAAGGGACAATAGTATGTATATTTTTGAGAGATATAAGTGGGATATAGTGATAAAAAATAATATTTATATTAATACAAGTGACCCTTCATCTACTTGAAATTTGACAGCTCAAAATAAAACCCATATCTGATCTGAAGGTTGACATTTATCCTCAAACATTTAAATATCTATTCTGAAATATTAATTATTTTTAATAAAAATATAATAAAATGAACTTACTTATAAAAAAAACATCATGATATGATAGAATTTTAATTATTGTAAGACTATAGAAAATCAAAAGTGCACAAAAGGAAATATTAATAGATAATAAATGATAAACATTTGAAATTACCTATCATATTAAAAATTATTAATTTATTGGGAAATAATTATTGAAATTTTTCTTCTTTTTTTCAAAAATATATATTGCCTCTAAAATAATTGTTATTAGTCTTTTAATAATAACATTTGCTTTTTAGAAAAACTAAATATTTTAGAAATATAATGATTTTAGAAAAACTAAAAATAATTGGAATACATCCTTTTTTAATTAAAAATAATTAATTATGAAAAGATTTATTTTATAAAAAAATAAACTTCATAAAATATATGATGTTTTTAGAATAACTATTTTTAAAAAACCTTTGTTTTTAAAAAAAATCCTCTTTTTTAGAAAAAACATATATTTTAGGAAAAAATGAAATATATACTATCCATTCGAAAATTATTTCATTACGTAAGATAATTTATAAACAAGAAGTATATATGAATGGTCATTTTATGATGAAAATCCCTAGATTGTATTTAATATTTTTATATATCTCATAATTTTGGGGTTTATTAAATATATCAAGAGGCTTTTATTACATTATGATAAATTTTAAAATGAAATATTATATTTTTGTGTGTTCTAAATGGAAATCATTCCTTATATCTATGTTATTAGATGATGATTTGATGTGATGGGGTTTTTCTTAAATATATAGAAATTTTTTTCTCACAAAAAATTTTATTTTTACAAAAACTGAAGTAAATGTTAGCTAGAGTGTGTTTTATCCAAAACACTAGAGCACAGAAACTTCCAAATACCACAAATTCTACTTTAACAATGGAGAGTTATGTGGAATATTGATTTATATAATAATAAGGACCTAAATCCATACATATGAAATAAAATGTTCTATAAATACCTTTTCTAGTAATCTTATATCTACCAACTTTGTCATAATAAAACCTTTTTATATAAAATAATTTTTAGAAGTGTAAAATAATCCTATTTTGAAAGTTAATTTAAGATAATGAAAATTTAATTTCAAAGGATTAACATGAGACTTCTATGTATTATCATGATATCTTAGCCAAAATCAAATAAAAAACATTAATTTTTTATGACTACCTATTAATTATAGTAAACATCAAATCATTCCCCTAATGATATTTTGATAAACTGGTTTCCAAAATTTATCAATATCAACATTATTATTTACATTTATAGTATTACTCATAATTTTATTATTTTTATCTCCAAAATTCATAAGAATGTAAATTATATACTTATATTAAAAGTTAAATGTTTTATCTTGTTTTTGTGAAATTTTTAAAACAATAAAGTATGTATGTTCTCTCGTCATGCTCTTCTAAAACATAGATTTCATAAGATCCAAAATAGATTATAGAATATAATTTTGGGTTTATTAAAATATTATGTAATAAATACAAATTTGAAGAAATATTTTATTATTGTAATCATTTTTAATAACTTTTATTAAATATACATTTTCCATTACAAAATGTTTTTAAGAAAAAATTAAATAAATCCATCGTAGTAAGCTCTACGGGGTTGTTTAATTCCACAAAGAACAATATTATATTTAAATAAATATAATCTAGACTGTATATTTTCAAAACCTAGAGGTTATTTTATATAAACCAAAACATATATATATATATATACATTTAGAAAAACAATTCTCATACATTTTTATAAATTTTGAAATTTTTCAATCTTGCATATTCTAAGAGAATATGTTATATTCAAGTCTAGATATTAGACCATACGTTCCATTATATTTTTTGTTCTTTTGGTAATTATAATCATTTTTAAAAAGTCTAAATGTGTTTATTACTATAATACAAATTTTTTATATTTATTTTGGAAAACTTTTTTTACCCCAATAATATGTAAAACATTAGTACATTAAACTTAAGTCCCAACATGATATATTTTTAATTCATTTAGTTTATATGACATATCTTTTATCCTATATTTTTCATCTAAAACTATATCTGGAGTCTTAGGTTTGGGTTGTGATAAAAATTCACAATATCCAATTTTGTTTCTTAAAGAACGTCTTTCTTTAACAGGTTAATCCACATCACTAATTATATTATCACTAGCATTATTTGTATGGATCAATTGATTCCTTGGGTTTATAAAACCCTATTTATCAATAATAGGACGAAATTATTCATACGGTATAACTTCAAAAAAATTCTTCAGTTCTTCTGTCATAACATCAATTTTACATCATTGGCAGAAACTATGTTTTTGGAAAAAACATAGGAATATTTGAATTAAGCTTGTTCCAAAAATTGAAGTATTAGTTTCATAAACATTATCATCCCCTGTTTCTTCACTATACTTTTTTTCATGAATGACACTATATGCATTAATATTTTGTTGAATAGTCCAAAAATAATCATGCATATGACGTTGGAGAAAATTTCATAAATTACCATTATTATTGAAAATATAAAGTCAACCTCAAACAATTTTAAAATAAGATTTTATTGTAGCTATTCATATAAAAAACACATATAAAGTTTTATATACAAAATTTATTTTTAAAACAAGATTGATAGTATATAAAAAATTGATAACTTGTTCATATGAATAATGTGTATAAACCAAGTATTTGCATAACATGGTTCTTGTAATGACAAAAAGAAGTGTATTTATTCTTTTTACTACCCCATTTTCCATTGGATATTTAGGTTCCTAAATGATAGGTATTATGTACTTTTTTAATATAGAAATTATCAAAATCCAACATTAAAATCTCTAAAACATGTGTACTACTAATTTCTATCAATGAATTTTCTTTAAAATTTTTAATATGGGATTAAATGTTCTAAAAACGAAAAAATTGTTCAACCTTTTTTTAGAAACTATACTCTTATATATCTAGTATAACAATCACCTAAAACATATAAATAGTATTTTCATGAAAGATATAAAACTTATATGAGAGATAATGAATACATTTGACATAACTATAAGGAATCTTAATTTATTATATCACTAAAAGATTTAATACTTTACATGAATTTCATTCCAAACTATGAAGGATAATAAATTTTAGAAGATTCAAAATTTGGCCCTGAGAAATATTTATCATTTCCTTTATTTAATATTTTACAGTATTTTATAACATTATAGAGCTCCAATATTCTATTACATAACAAAGATAGATCTTTTAATGCACTAAGTCAAAGTAGATCATGTATCATAATGTCTTCTATATAAACTGTGTATACATTCTCATGAATATCAGTATAAAGAATATATTTATACATTGACAAATGAATAGTACATTTATCAATCCTAAATTTGATAATATAACCCTCATCAAACAATTTAATTATTATAATAAGTTTATTCATATGACCTAAAAAAATACAAAATTCAAAATTAACTCTTTTCAACGAAAATAGAGTTACTTATTATAATAATTCCTCATTGAGGATTATAACAAAATATAACATTTAGACCTTTAATTTCAATATTATTTTTGAATAAATACTTCTTATGAGTCATATGTGTGGAAGAACCACTATCCGTGTACAATATATATTTTTTTGTACATTTTATATTTTCTTGTAATCAATAAGAATATTATATTTTATCCCAAACCTACTCGTTTCCAATTTTGTTAGAAAATAATTTTTTTAGAATCCAAATATCTATAGTTTTACAATGTTGTGATGTTTTTAATTATTTAGAATGATAATATTTATGAAAGCCTAAAGGATGTGAAATATTTGAGAAACTTTAATTCTTCCAATTTACTCTACATTAATGTTTTATATATAATAGGGAACTCTCTAGAAAAAAATTGTTTTTTTAATTTGAATTTTTTATTAGTAAAACCCATTACAGACACTTACCTATGAGTTTTTAACAATATATAAAATTTATCACAATTTTATTTTTCATTATTATATTTTGATAGGTATTTTTTCAGAACATATATTTTAGAATTTAGGTTTAAAGAAAAATTATTATATTCAATAGAAGTTGTACTTGAATTAATTTTTCTTAACTCTTTTTTAAATGAGTATTCTAATTATTAGATTTATATTACTCTTTTGAAATATTAAAAATTTTATTTGTTAGGGTTGATGTTATTTAATTTTCATTCTAATATTTTTTATTATAAACCTCATGTTTTTTTGAAACATTGCAATTTTGTTTTTTAAAATTTCAACAAGTGTTTAAAATTCCACAAAGTTAGGTAAAGTATTATTCTCTTCAAGAAAATTAGATTTATCATATGAAGATATATAATTATTTTAAATTTCACTATATTGATAGTTGTAATTCAAATTTAGATTAGTTAGTGTTTCAACAGACACTATATCGATAAAAAATTATTGTTCTTTGGCATTTTATTAGTGAAGTTGATATTATTTTGATCATCAAATTTATTGATTGATGAATTGTGTGAATAAATATCACAAACACTTGAAATCCATGTTTATGAGGATTTTATACTTTTCATAACATTATATATATATATATATCATACTCAAATTCATATGATAATTTTTATCCTCACGATCTTTTCATTTATGCTTTGGAAAATCATGTCATATATGAGCATGTTTCATACAATCATAACATATCATTTAAGAAGAAATAGTTTATCACATTTTACCCTAATGTTTTGATTATACATATATCAAAAATTGTTCTTCAAAAAATTATTTTCCAATCACTTATAAATATTTCTTATCTCATTCTCAGAATGTTCAGAATAATATCTCTCTATTTGAACATAGTCATTATTTTTTTAAGGAGATTTAAAATTTCTCTACAAATATCACATAGAATCAATTGATCTAGAAGGAAAATCTTTACAATTAATTTCATAATCAAATTTCAATTTCCATGTAAATACATAAAAGAACAAATCTAATCCTCTGATCCTAATTTTGCAATATACATTGTATCATCAAGAGCTATTATCATGGATGGCCACTCTATCGGAATAATTTCTATAAAAATTTCAAATTAAATCTCATCTCCTAGAAATTATCAAAATAATCCATAAACAATTAAAAATATTAATGAATCAATTATGCATCATAGTAAAATATTTTCATGTTATGAAATAAAATTATTGATAATATACTCTAAGAATTTTTCCTATTTTTTATATTTTATTATAATTAAAAAAAAATTTAATCGAAAAATTCATTCAAATACAATTCAGATGTTCACAAGAAAAATCATTACTATAGAAATTTCCTTATCATAGGAAATAAAAAAGTATTATTTATATAATTATTTAGTTAATATTCAAATATATCCGGATTTATAAAATTAGAAATATTTGTTCAGGTATTTCATATTTTTCCATATGTATAACAATGATATATACTATACTTCTAGTAATAACATTTTCTTACAACCTATTAAATATTCATAATCAATCCCATAAAAAATCAGTGGTCTCTATGGACTATGATTACCAATAGTTCTAGATCAAAAAATTGTCATCTTCTTGAACATGAAGTATAATATTTTATTCAAAATAGGAATTATTGTAAATTAGTAAATTCAAAACCATTAAACAATAGTTTCAAAAAAAATCTGTAAAGACATAATATATTTTAAATAAATAAGTAAAAACATGCTTGTTAAATAGTGTAATATTCTCTGATACCAGTTGAAGAATCGATGAGAAAAATAATATCTATTGTATGAGTGAGTTATAGTTTTAGGTAACTAATGTAACTAAAAACGAAAGAATCTTAATTATAATTTAATAGACATAATTAATATTCAGATTTTTATAGTTCATTAATTAGATACATATATCTCACATGATACTAGAATTTAATAAAGTTATATAAAATAAAAATCAGTTAAAATGAATAGCTGAAACAAATAACTTGTCAAAAATAAAAGAGAGATACAGAAATTAAAAATAAGAATGAATTAAAATATATATATATTTAATCTTCAAACCAGTCAATAATAAGAGTTACATATATCACAAACCATGAATTTTTGTATCCCTTATTTTCATCCAATTCATTAAGTATTTCTTTTTATAAAAATAAATCATGAGATCATAACGATTAAAATCATCCTTATATTAATAGTTTTGTAAGCCCTTAAATACTGAGACGAGATTCAATAGTCTTACTATCCATATATTACATCTATCTAAACCCCAGTCAGACACAAAAATATAAATGAAAATGTTTCTATGGAATTCTTAATCCTCACACGGATTCCTTAGTAAAAAATCTCCTATGTTAAACAATGAGGAAATTATAAGATGTTATAGAATGGTAAGCTTCTGATAAGATAAGTCCAAAAATAATTATCTCCCACCTCTATGAAATCAACTATTTTTATAGAAATAGATCGAATAATTATATTTATTTATTCTTAGAGTTGGTAAAAGTGGCCTCATATGTGATTAATCTTAAAATCTCGTCGATGTTTTAACATATTAATTCAATGTTATTTGGATAGGATCTTAAAAATGTTGTAAAATTATTCTATTTTTAGAAATAGTAATGAGCACATATTTTTGAACAGTATTCATCTGATGAAATAAATCATATTTAGTTGAATATATTAAAAATAATTTTCTACTTATGGATCAAACAAGTTCTGTCTGGTGGATGTGAAAATTTAAATTTCATGGATTGGACTTCGTCATTTTGATTGACCAGAATTCATCAATATTATGGAATCAACATAGTAAATCTAATGGACTGGTATTTTTTAGTTTGAAAGACTAGAATTTTTCATTCTGATGGACTAGAATTAGTGAGCATGGTGAACCATACTTAGTTAGTTTGATGAACATAATATAGTCAATATGATGGGATATCCTAAATGTAAAAAAGTTTATATTCATCAATTTGAAAAAATTTTCTATGTTTAATATAATAAGAGTATCTATACAAAAACATTCTAAATGACTTGGAATAAAACAATTCTAGTAATATATGATATTTAAAAAATATAGTTCTAATTTTAAAAACTAAATATAGAATGTTTAAAAGGTATAAATTTTGACTCAACATAGTATACTCTAAATATGAATTAGAAATTTCACTATAATTTTTTATATTGAATTTTCTATTATAATTTATAACACATTAATATCACAGACCATCATTAACCATATTTATTCAAAAATCGCACTTTTAATGCCAAATTTAGAATGGTGATATCAATATTTAGTTCATATGAATTGAACACCAATATCATGATATATAAATATATATTTTATGAATGTACATATACTGGGCTCTTCCATACTTGAAGAAGGAATTAAGAATTACTCTTAATAATTTTCACATGGAATAATCTCTTTTTTAATATTTTTAATGAATTGATGAAATTTGTTATTAATGATAGTTATAATAATTATTTTCTTATAGTTGAAATTTCATAATTATTTAAAAGTACTTATTTATTATTATTAAAACTATGATATATTAGTTTTAAAAAGAAATAAATGAACATATGTGGTCAAACATCATGCATTCATGATTTTTTTTTCATGTAGTAGGTCTAGCTACAATATGATATTAAGATAATAGAGAAATTTCATAGGAGAAAGATCATACTATCATAAAACAGCAAGATACCATTGAACTCAAAATATGTACAAATAAATTGCATATTTATATTTTTCACATATTCTAGTTTTTTATTTTATTTCCTACACAACACTATGAACATACCCTAAATGATTTAATATAACATAAATCATAATTTTAATGTTCATTACAAATATCTCATTAAATAAAAAATTCACTTAGTCCCAAAACATTGATTCATTTTGAATCATAACGAACATGGTAAATGAAAATAAACCATTGGATTTCAGTTCTTCTATTAACCATCAAAATTCAATAAACTAGGAATTGATCTCAATTCTATCCAGTAATATATGAAAATTGGATCTATTATATTGGTCATTTTTGAATAAAAATCATATAAAAATCATATTTTTTAAGTTAAAAATACTATGGTCTGGACTATTATACTGTGTCAATGATAAACCCAGGGGTTCAGTGGAAATAATAGACCATTTTACCTATATTTAGTGAAAGAGTTCTGTATGAATTGAGAATTTGAATCATGAGAGAATAATTACTGTATGTGATCTTGTTTCAATGGACCAATGATTATATTTTTTTCATATGAATGGGTTAACCATTTGAAATTGATTCAAAATTGGGGTTTTTTAAGATTTATAGATTTATTATGCCAGGGGACATAAATTATTTGATTATACAAAATCTCAACAATAGATAACTAGATATTGAAACGCTCAAAAAACCCTTGAGATGGATTTAAATGATGTTTAAATATTGTTGTTCAAGTCAAATCGACTCCATATTTTTCCAAATAATGGGTATTTCATAATTAGGAGAAAATGTGAAAATATCAGTTTGGAAAGATATTTGATAAGACATATGATGGTTTTTTTATCCATCATATCATTTTAGCTACTTCAATTATCCTAAGTTAATTTTTTCAATGTTGGAGTAAAAAATATTTTTTTCATTAGTGGAGGAGATGTCTATAACATCTAAAGGGATTTTATTACACCAAAATTTTTATAATGGAATATTTATTGATTGAAATACTAGGAAATAATATTGGTTTGATAATGTAGATAATATTTTAAAAAATAATAATTTATATATATTATGTATGGGTAAAAAAATATAGCCTATCGTGGTTTGGAACCTAGTAAAATTTCAATGTATTATTACAAGGAATAATATTTTGTTGAAATATATTTAGTTTCTCGTGTGTTATTGGATGAAGTGACTGATACATGAATTGGATCTTATAGATCTTATGATGATAAAGTGGTTGTTTTAAATAAAAAATCTATGTTATCATAAGAGGAAGAAGAAATTCACAAGACCCCTAAGGAAATGAAATTCAATACACCAACATTTCATCCATGGAACATAGTTTATAGTGCGTTTTAAGGACCTTATGACACACATGATACTTTTACTTCAAAACAAGACAATGAGTTTTTTGATAAGAGTACTGATTCTCTTAGGAAATTTACTTTTTTTATGTTTCTATTAATATGATGATAATAACTCTTATGAGGAGGTAATTATAACAGTTGTTGGAAGTGTTATTACATTGAACATGAATAAGATTAGTGTGAAAGGGACTCCTCCAATGTGAATGAAATGGGGATAGTCTCTTGTTTGTAACAATCATTATCCAATATGGAAGACGTCTCTTAGATATTTAATTTGAATTGAGTATTCGAACTCTGATGATGATGGAGATGAAATTTATGGCGTTATTCCACATATATATAACACAATTTCAATTCGTGGTTTAATTTCCATTCCATCTCCTCTTCAACCTATTAAAGATTATTTGGAAGAAAGGATAGATCATGAATGTATGACTGAGAAACCATATCCCAGACTTAACGTACAAGTTGGACCGTTATAGTAGATTGATGTGTGGATTTTAGCTATAATCCTATTTTTTGTTCCTTATATATTAAATAATTATGTCCTTTGGTGGATGATATTGGATTTGATGATAGACTATCCCCTTTTGAATGTAATTCAAAATCTACTTATATTTATTCTTATTTCTTTATTACAAAAGAGTATTTATGATTATTCCATATTGATTTCCTGAATGTTCGTAAAGAATTAATTTAGTGAATTAGAACACTGGATAATTCTTATGGGGAAGAAAAAATTTCAATAACTAGTCCACTTATTTTAAATCATATCTAAAATATTATTTTTCAAATGATTGATCATATGAATCACAGGAATAAATGTTTAAGAGGAAAAATGTGATATTTATATCACTAGATAAAGGATATTACAAAAATAAATAATGACATATACTCGAATTATATGGCTTGAGGTACCTGTTCTAATTCTCTACTATATACTACGCATTCTTCTCTATCTTTTCAGGTTTCCCAGATAATAATATGATCAAAGATATTGCTAAAAATTATATTAATTTTTATTCATATTGTTTTTCTAATAGATGGGATATATTTCAATCCATTTTTATGATCAGGCTTCTATAACCCTTTTGATAGTTAAAATTGATGGAAAATAATATTAATGATACTTGTAAAGCATAAAAATAACAATTTACCATTATTTTTGTTGAATATTCAGCCAAATAATGTTCAATAAATTTTTTTGAAACATAGCTACAGACCATTAGAGGCTACCACTAACCTAATGTTTCAAAGATAAAGTGCACAAATTGATGTTGATCGCCCCTCTTTTAGAAATAATTATTAAAAGGATGAAACCATTTTAGAATTTATCGATTAGGGATATTTTTCCATAAATTTTCTGACTCATATTATTGAGACATATCTCTATAGTTCTCACACTATGAGTTTTCCCATACAAGATTTTCAATATCTTCTATCAATCCTACCGTAACGAAAACTTTTTTCCTCTATTTTGATTTACTCTAGAACAAGTGGTTTGACATTTTATACATAGGTGACGTAGAATAACCATTCCTATTCTATCCCCTTCTCAACACCAAACATTACCCATTCCCACCACTCTTACACATAAGGAGAAATGAAATTACCATGTTGATCCTATAACAATGAGAGAGGATGATTATTATTACTTTAAAAAATTTATCTTTTAGGGACCTTATAATTTTTTTAAACATCTTAAAAATGATTTTTTTAAAAAATATCTTAATTTTTATTGTTCTTATTTGCTTCATTTTATTCTTATCTTACATACATTTTTTTATAACAACAAAATGGGGGATAAATATGATATAGATGTACTGTTTGATTAGTAATAAAGTAAAATTTATTAAAGTTATGAGAATTTTTTTTATCATGAACATTTATCATTCCAGGAATTTAAATAATCATAAGGGGGAGATTGTATTATCAGTAATTAAATACCTTATTTAGTGAATATAATTCCCATTTCATATATTTTTAATAAAATAAGTGTTTTATGATAGTAATTTATTTTTGGATATTTGTTGAAAATTTATATATATTTAGAAGATGTTGGATATATATATAAATCACCTATATGGTCACTAAAGTGACCGTGATTAAATTTATCTGGTTGTTATATTAACCACATAATGATGTGTATTGACCATAAGAATCATTTCAACCATACACGAAAGAAAATTGAAGCTTTCATATATGAATTGCAGTTATTGCATGATGAAGTCCCAGTTGAATATTCTTATTAACCAACCACTTTTTGATTTTTCGAGTGACTATATGTTTTAGCTAATTTAACTTATATAGAGATCAATTTTTTGGTTCAACAAATCAATTATAGGTATATTGAAGGGAAAAAGTTATTCATTGTATGAAGTGACCCCATGATGGATGTTGATCGAAGTTTAATTGAAATATCAACTTCTTAATGGAAACAACTATCATCATGTAGTGATGAGCTACGAAATGATAATTATATATAACAAATAAAATAACTATTTGTCATAGGTAAATTTATAAATCTCAATGTTTATCTCTAGTAATTTATGATATTTTTAGTGCATTTAAACCATTTAATCTGAGAATGATTTTTTCCTCAAAGGACCCTTTTTGAGGAGGCCTCTTTAAATATGACTATGAATCAATCATGCATGAAAATTGAAATGGTTAATTATTAAATATATAGGGTTTCATTCACCTATACTGTGATATGATATTTTATAGAAATAATTTAAAAAACATAGAATAATTCCATTCCAACTACATCTTACATTTTCATGCCTTCCCAATAATAAAAAAATATAAAAAAATTCCCCTTATTTCATAACTATATTAATTCAATCATTCATATTTATTTTTTATTAAATTATTTCTGTAAATGTACTATGCAGTTTTCTTATATGATATGGAATAGTACTTTGATGTTATATTTATCTTCTCTTTAAATCTTTTGTCCAATGTAGAACTATAAAAGATGTTTGGTATATCAATGAATGTAATCGGTTATTTTTATTCATAAAACCAATTCCTAGTGGGGGATTTTTTATAATTCTATAATAAATGGTCATTATAGTGGATTACAATCAAGTGGAGAGGACTAAACCCCAAATTGGAGATAATCTATTCTTTAAATACTCTATCTATTTCATTATTCTTCTCACTTATTTTTTTGGAAGAAATTAAAACATTTCTTTATTTTTAATATTTTATTTTTATGATTTTGAATTAAACATGATCTCTGATACTTTTAATTTATAAGTGATATTTATATTATGTTTTATAAAATATAATCCTTTTGAAAACTAAAATATTTTAAATCATTTTAGATCCATAATGTGAGAAAATATTTCAAAGAACCATGTCATTTTTATCTACTATATTGTTAAAAAGTGATGTGTTTTTTATTTGAGGTGATTTAAAATTTATAATTTTCAAAATAGAAATTTTTTATAAGAATATCAATTCACCACCACATGATAATTCATTTGGGAAAAACTATTAATTCATTATGAACCAATTATAACAAAAATATATCCACACAATCATCAGTTATTTTATTAATATAGTCTTTATAGACTACATCAATCGATTTTTTTGTAGTATTTAGAGATGATATTAACATATATTTGAAGGGAAATGAATATGGTGATGATGAATTTTGTGTTTTTATACAGAACATGGGGAGGGGAAATTTTTTTGAAAAATATTTCATGTGTGAATTCTATATCAATAATGTATCTTTTATGTGTTATGTAATAATGAGAAAAGCTATATATGTGGATCACTCAAATATAGTAGTGATTGAAAAAAAGGAGTAGAATATCCATTGAAATTGAGATTTACAGTTTTCATGGATTAGTTTACACAATCTATGTTTTCAATGATCTAAAAATATTTTTGGTCACTGTACATTCACTGACAATAACATGCATTGTACACAGTTTGTTGAGATATAGTAATTCATTAAATAATTAATTGAAAAGTATCATCATGGTAATGGTAATTATAATAGATTATTATTTATATTAATTAATGGTTTTGGGGAAAATATATGATTAATACATTAGATCTAGAAGTATTGATATTTTCACTATATATATAGTCAGTTGTTCACTTTATTGAAATGATCTAAATAGGTACTAATCACTAGAGATTAAATTGTAGAGTATTAAATGAGGAGTTAACCATATTTTAAAGGATATAAAAGGAGTTGATCATGGAATATCAAGACTCAATTAAATACTAACCTATAGAAGAAAAATTATTGGATAATTCAATGAGAAATAAAGATCATTATACATTATCTATTATTGGTATTTATAGAGACCCAATGTATATAGTTTTATAATGGACGAACGTTGAAATATTAAAGGATGTTCAGAAATGAAATATTTTTTAAATAAATCACAATCATCCATCAATTTAAATATAAACGAGGAACAAATAGTGGATTCATAGTTACAAAAGTAGTTATGAGACATTCAGTAGTTCATCTTTATCATCAATTGAATTATAATAGATTGGAACATAATATATTTTTCATAAAAATAAAAAAGGACCATTGAGTTATTGGATGACATATATTACACATAATTCTCTTCCTACTATGAAGAAAAATGATGTATAGAGAATTAGAGATTTTTTTTGTTGAACAACAAGAATAGAGATATTATATATTATATATATCAACTTTGGGTATGCTAACAAGTTAAAATAAATGATAGAATTTAATGTGGGATATTTAACCATTACACATACCTATATGGAAGTGGGAGAACATCATTGTGGATTTCAGTTTGGACTTTCTAAGACATATAATGATATTATTATATTTAGGTTATAGTTGATTTCCTAACAGTATTTTGAAATTTACTTGTTATTAGAGACGATTTGTTTCTCAAAAAAAATAACGATATACATAAAGTAAGTGGTATGGTTTTAAATGGTACAAATATAAATTGTATCTATTCAATATATGAGGTTTACATTAATGTTTTTTAGAATTAATTTATAAGTAATAAATACAATTATATGTTTTAACAATGTTTAACATCATAGAACTAATATTCATTCTGAAAGGGATATATAAACTCTAGTTGATATGTGATGATCATATTTAATGGATTTCAAAGGTGTATTGGATTAACAACTTCCCATGGTTGAATTTTTATTTAGGATGGTTTTTATTCTAGAATTAAAAGGGATCTATATGAGTCACTATAGAATAATTGATATAGAACTTCATCATTTTGGGATAATGTAGGAGAAATTAAATTAATGAGATCGTATCATTATAAATAAAGTCTTGAGAGTATTAAAACTATAAAATAAAATATTATAAATATTCAATTATTTCATAGGATTTATATAGATAATAATTTATGGGATTTGGAATTTTATGTGAAAGAAAAATTATTACTTTAAATAACATAATGGGAGGGGGTTATAAGATTCTAAAAGAATTGAATGTTCAACCCTGGAAATATTATCCCCTTTGAAATCATTGGTCATATGGGGATGGAAGTTTACTATCTTCCAATTCCACCTTACCATGTGAATGATGTGTACCACATATGAATTTTATGTATGTACATACATATTCCCTCACATGTACTAGCCACAATGGTTATACAAATAGACCAAGATCTCTCTTAGAATGAAAATTTGTTAAAGATTTTTGATCATAGAGAAAAATTTCAATAAAACGTGATCAATATCATGGTAAAAGATTTATAGAGGAATTATATGTTTTATGAAGCTACGAGAGATCTTGGATATGTAATGAGGCATAAGTAAACTTATTTTTTCTAATTAGAGAAATGAAATTCCATGTGAAAAACTATAATAAGGGGTTAAATGGAACCCTCTAAGACTCTTGTATGAATTTCCATTTAAAAAACAATATGTGTTTTATATTTTTTTATACATGAAAAACAAATCTAAAATGAACCAAGATATTTTTTTGAGATAAAATTTTATATAATTCAATATAAAAATACTAAATTACCCAAAATAGATATAAAATATCATTATGAAAAATCTATGATAAATGTAAACATGTTAAAAAAATGTCATTAATATGAAATCATTTAAATCAAGGGTTTGAATGAAATATATACTACAAATTATAAATGTTGAAAGAAGGGTCATTAGTAGAACTGTAGTATACTTTTAGATAATTTTGATAATAAATTGGATGAATTTTTTTTATGTATGTATGTTTATATATAAGAATGAAATATGACAGTTACACATATATTTATAAGTTATATAGTCATGGGATATATGGTTTTTGCATATATGGTAATTTTTTATGAATATAACCAATGGGTATACATAGGTTTTGTAATTAAAGATACACTCTATAGTAAATCTGAATTGTAAAAATGCTTTGAAAACCCACTGGTCTATTTATTGTATATAGACACATATATGAACGATTTTACAAATTTTTTCGTATAGGTATTGTCTATGGAATCCTAAATCTACTATTTGTATTTGTATATTATATAGAAAACTATTCGAAAATTTTATCCTACCATTTTTATGGGTATCATTTCCAGCCTCATATACCAGTGGTCTGGTCAATCCATTTGTATCAGTATTCCTTATGGCCGCCTATACAAATAATTTTCCAAACTCATTAGTATCAGTTTTGGAATTATTTATACATAACAATAATAATACTAATTATACATATTTAAATATAAATAATCATTTATATAAATACATAACAATATATTGGTTCATATGAACATATTATATTTTATAATTTATTGGAAAACACTTTATAATAAAAATATGATGTTATGGGATCAAAAAAATGAGTTTTTTTTTCAATATAAGACCTATACCAACTATTAGAACAATATTTTTGTATAGGTATTTCCATTAAAATTACCTATAACTATTTTTTGAGAACTATTGGTATAGGTGTTCTATTTCATATGTTTGTTAAAAAAACTAGTAAAGGAATATATTGACATAAATACACTAAATAGACACTTAAAATGATATTATATGCTATTATAGTGGTTTAAGGGAATATATAAATGTCTCCAGAATAGTAGTTTGTCATTTCTTCTAGTAGTGTATATAATTCAAAAATAAAAAATCGTATTGGAGTGAGAAAATTTTAATATATTTAATAATAAAATTATGTATTAATATTAGTTAAATTTATTATTATTAAAGAATATTTTTATGTATTTATAAAAATAAAATAAACATTCTAATAATAATGGATTGATAAAATATAACAGTTCAATGATAATGAAATAGTTTTATGGGATGTTGTTATACTTTTTTGATGCCAATGTAGGGATATTTTCAAAGATGTTGTTTTTAATAGTTATGTATCATTATCTATAATAAATTAAATTTATAAATTCTAAATTATTTATATATTAGATTTTTTCAATGTATAAACAAATATATTAATAGATATTAAATTATTAAGTAATGTAAAATAAGATTAAGATCATTTAATATATTATATTAATATTTCAATAAAAATTGCTTATTGAGTATATATGTTATATTTGTATTTCAATGTTCAATATCTCATATTTATAAATTGAGTTATATTGATATAGTATATATTAATAAAAATAATTATAAAATTAGGCAATAAATATAATTTCGTTTTTAGTTAGCATAATAATTTACTGAAGTAAAAAATTTCTAGGTAGACTGGGTTAGATTCCGTGAGAGGTGGGTGAATCATGGTATAACAGATTAAAACAACAACCCATATTGATCTTGTTTCACTATTAACCAAAACTCTCTTCCCTATCTTTCATTTATCAAATTATAAATAAAAATTAAATCATCAAGAGGACATAAAAGTCATTTTATGGATAACCCTCAATGGGAAATGTACAAAGAGCATACACTGGTGATTTGCTGATGTACCAAATCCACTAAAAGCACATTGCTCTTTATAAAGTTTAGACCAGACTCATTGTCCCTCTTAGCTTCCAACCACTCACAATATGAACGCTCATTTATCTCTCAACTTATGTGTTCTCACTGCTTCTTCAAAAGATCCACTTATAGTTTAACGAATTTTAGGTCCCTTCATCATAACAAATGTATGCATCTTCCTCTATATAAAGATGCTCTGTTGAAGTTACACTTTCATCCACTGATAAATACAACTTTACCACGGGTGTACTGGGATATCTTCCAACCTTCCAATATCCCTATAATGTATAGTATTCTTCTCTATGATTGGCGCACTTCTTCAATTCCTGGCATGCTTCTATATTCACTGGCTCTCTTTTCCAAGTCTGGCGCGCATGTTTCACATAACCACTTGCATGACACTCCCTTCGACAACTCAAAACTTGTGCTACTTACACCCTTTTATGACCAAAATAATATTGGCGCACAACTATCAACTGGTGCGCAACTTATGAAAAACATTATACTTGAACGCCCAAACTACCACTTGTGCGACAAAACCACATTCATGACTGGGGCTCATATTTTTTTCTAAGTGATGAGATTTGATCAAAACGACGAGGGATATCCTTCTATTTTTAGGCATTTTGGGTACTCGGAGCACCGACAAGCATGTCTCCTCCCAACATAGAAGTCTAGAAACCCATGTCCCTATCACCCTAGTCCCCTTATGCTTCACAACCTTGTAATCCCCCTTTGTCAAAAAAATCTCCAAAACATGAAAAATCACCATGTAATCCCCCTTTGACATCAATTTTAGCATAATTTTTTGGTTAGTCAACAAACCAAACATGGAGGCCCACTTTGTCAATAAACAAAAATGATTAATCTCTATAATGGTAAAATTAGGGAAATTGGTTTAGCTAAGTTTATAGAACTAAAATATCCCAAACCATATATTTAATTCTATTTATGTGGGAATTATTTACATCCACTCATCCCTTATGTATTTAATTTATCATATTCACAGTTTAATTTTTAAAATGAGAAAATTTTATGTCCCAAACTAGCATGGATACCCTATTACCCTAATAACTATGCTGACAATTGTAGATCTTGAAATGAATTCTTGATTTCCATAGGTCGGAGATTAGAAAATTATATAATAAATAATAAAATAAGGATCAATTTTTCTATAAAATTAATATATGATAAAGATACATATCAGTAAACTCAGATCCACAGAAGGAGATTGTTCCATAAAAAAAATATGTATATAAAAACCCCAAAAATTACATCATCAATGTACCAAAATAGAAAAATTAAACTCAAACATCCAAAAGGTATCGACACTACAATATAAGAGGGTGATGAACAGCCACCACCTCAATGTGGATGTTTCCCTTTACCCAATCATAGAAGAAGAAAATATATAAAACCCATGAAGGAATGGTTTGGGTTTGAGATAAAAGGACAATAGGGTCTCACCATGTTTTCCATAAAAAGATTCCATAATAATAATAATAAAATTTTATATACTTTAACTGGAATAGAAATCGTATTACAATTTCATATTTTAAATAAACCATTATTTTCATTTCAAATGGTGGAAAAATTTCAAAAAAAAAATTCTTTAGTAAACAATTTATATTAAACCATTTATATATATCACTAATTATGAGTTAATTAGTTTCAAAACCAAAGGTAATAAATATAAAAATATCCATAACAACCTCCATTGTAATCTACCATTGGTTAATATAGTTTATAGTTTATGGATCCTCAGACATCCTATATCAGCGATCACAATGAATATGTGTACACACATCCCTTGGCATCATGCCAAATAGGACATCATCAAAATCCAATGAAGGATAAGATCATATAAAGTAGGTTTTTGTTATATTTTTTACATTAAATCAACTGTGAGAAAATTATTATCGAACTATGCTTCACAAAAATAACCCACTAACTTCCTGGGCTCACATGTGATCAATCAATCTATCAATAACAGGAAAATAATTTCAAATGAGTTTAAAATAAAATTTCCCTATTAATAGTTTGTATAATTTAGTTTCATTTAAAAATTGAGAAATTGGGTTTTAATCAATTCATTCCTTATAAATCCAAACACATTCATAATTTTTTCATCTATACATTTTTATCATTTTTATCAAAATCAATCCCAAATTAATTTCAATTTTTTTTATCAATTTCAAAAAAAAACATCCAAATATAATAATCTATTATACGTTTGGGATTTTCATGAAATTCATAACGTAGGAATTTCAATCACAATTCATATCATGTTCTGTTTTCCAAAAAACACATAAATTAAATTTTAATCAACAAAACATTATATGTTTATCCAATTGTAAAATCCTAAATAGAACCACCTAACTTTTTAATATATTCCAAAATCCAACAATTAGACTCCAAAAACGAATGTAAAAGGCATAGAAAATATTTGATATCAACATAGAATCGAGATTCAAGATCATAGATTTTTTAACCATCAATTACAATATAATCAATCAATCTTCAAAGATGGATTGAGAGTGGGATGAAAGAAAAAATATTATGTCATACCCACATAGATGATCCAAAATGTGAACAATGATCAATAATTAAATGTTTTATCTGGATGGATAAGAGATCCCGAAAATATCATAGGAAGACACTATATGATGAGCGAAATAAATCCTTTTTGATGGAAATAATATTTTTAGGTGGACCATATTATTTAAACAACACTTTATTATTTTAAAAGGTGTTTTCCCAATTTCATTTTGTGTAATTATTTATTTCTATATACACCGCAAAACACACATCCTTTTATAAAAAATAAAGAATTTAATATTTTCACATCATGTAATCTATACACAACATCAATCTTGGCACATTGGGTAGCCATTTCATAAAATATTTGAGGTAGTGATTACATGGCATGTAATCCAATTACATGGTGTCTAAATCCCTAGTATACTAGAAAATATTGGTATTATGTGGAAAATTAAAACAAATATCTGAAATCTTGATTACAAAAATTTTCTAAAATTCTATCTCAGACTACCCATCCAACTAAAATAGAAAATTAAAACATATTTCAAGATGTATCAAATATAAATGTAACAGATTGTTTTAACCTCCCCATCATAAAAATTTTATATCCCCAAAAAAACTATTAAGAAGATTCAATATAAAAAATTTAAGAAATCGCAATATCATCAGAGCTTCAGGATCCAATGTCTCATGTAATTCTATGTTCCGGTTCCACAGTACAAGATAAAAGGTATCCTCCTACCATGAGGTATGTTGGTATCAAAATCAAATATCCTAATTATTTTTTCACTCATTGAAAAATCATCATCAAAATTAGGACCACTCTTAATGAAAACCTGATATGAATTAGAAAATATGATTGTAGCTATGATACATGAAACACATTATGTGTCAACTTCATTTATATTGATAGTTATAATTGATTAAACACTCTCCATACCTTTTAAAAAACATAAAGAGGTCACAAAAAATGTGTATCATGCTTCCCTAGCCAGAAGATCCATCAATTCCTTAAAGAGTTGAAATATTTAAGAAAAATTGATCACCAAATGAAATCTAAAATAGTTTACAGTAGTGATTAACAAATGATTTATAATGTCTTTGTTTCATTGAAATTATATAATGAATCAACTGAATAATCTAAATTTTATCTTGAAAAAAGATTTCCCCAGCAAATAAATTTAATTGATCTCTGACTAACACAATAAATATTAACATGTAAGACCATAAAAGGCCTAAAAACATACCATTCTGATCACAGAAAGGTAAGTATTCTTACATGAAAACACAAACAGGAAAAAATAGTCTTCCCATGATCTATGAAGACAAGGTCTTAGGAATGGATCATTTATTTAAAATTGAATATATCTCTCAAAATTTGTTCATTAATCATTAAGTGTTATGTCACACTCAAATGAAATTGAGATACCATTACCTCCTGAAAACCTTTCCAAAATCAAGATGTAAAAAAGGAATCTCTATCAGAGACTATAGAATATATAAATCCATGAAAAAATCAATATATATCTCATATAGATTTACCTTCTACTCAAAATCGATTGTTTCTAAAATGGTTACAAATTTAGATAATTTTGTAAGCCTATAGGTCATTACCCATATTACATTATTCATCTAATGGGTACATGGAAACCAAACCATAATGTCCATAGAATTATCATCCTACTTCCAAGTATCCATTTCATGTGGATTATGTATACATGAATGTAGATAATGATTTTACTTGACCTTTTGGCAAGTATAGTAGTGAAAAATGAAGTCAGTAATGTATCATCTCATACGCAGCAAATAAAATCCTCACCACATGTCATGGAACATTATTGTGTTCAAGGTGCTGAAAATATTCATAATTATAGATATCACCCATACCCTAATTTATCATGGATAACAAAACCAAAAAACAAATTTTTAAAACATATAATAACCAGCATGGATAAGGACCACTTAGCGACATTCCCCCATTATATTGAGATTCCTTAATTCTACAAATTACACTGTTGAGATATTGTTCATGAAGAACCATCAAAATGATAAAATAGTTAAAATGATCTTTTTTTAAACCTCCTTACCTTTTATGAAATATAAAATATAAAACTATGAAAAAGATCCATCAACTTCCAATCCTCTAATGATTCCTTCAAAAAATGGTTCAGAATATTCCAGTGCAAGCCATCTCCAACTTCATTCATTTTTGCCAAGGTATTGGGAATATAAATATAAAAATATTATAGGTAATACCACCAAAAAATCTAGTAGATATTAAAATATTCTTTAGATAATATATAACTCAAGATATTCTGGTTAGAATACAATGTAAACATTTCTCAAAATAGTTAATGTCACAAAATCAAATGAACATGCATCAGAATATTCAGTTAAATGTCATGGTCCATATAATTATTCCTTGGTGGCCTATGATTTACGAAGAAAAAGAAAACAATGTTATCTCTATACATAAGAATAAATCCCAAAATAGAACTTGATATTTCACGTAAGTCCACATGTCCCAGTTCGTCCTCTAGAAGAGTCAACATTACCATGGAAGTGAAAATTCAATTCAGATCACAGCAAGAACTCTGATATTTTTCATCCCAATAAAATATCACTCCCTTTTTTTGAGAACAATCACAGATGAAGACAATAAATTTTAATTAATTAAAAACGTGGGATAATATCCTTTTAGACTAAATATGCTCCAATTCTAAAAAATGTTACGTGATTTATCCCATGGCATAACAAATTTCACCATATTATGATCAACTAAAACACAATGTTCTGAAACCACATGTACCATGAATGTCCCATAAAAAATCTAGAAATCATATTTTAATATGTTAGAATAAATTTAGTGACTTACAAAATCATCCATTAATACTCTTGGATTGCATTCATGATCCTCCTCAAACATATAGTAAACCAGGATGTCATCCACAAAGGAAACAATGAAGGTATCAAGATATTCATGGATGGTTATTTTCATTAAATTCATATAAACTAAAAGATAATTGGTTACACCAAATGGAATAAAAATTTACCCATAATATCCATACATGATCGTGAAGGATGTTTTCTGAATATTAGGTTCCATTATTCTCAACTGGTTATAAACTAATCGAAGATAAATCATTGATAACCACTTCACACCAATTTAATAGCCAAATATATCATCAATCTATAGAAACAAAAATTTTTCTATACCATGAAGCAGTTGAGTTCTCCATAATAAAAATATTGATGAATAATTCCATCATCTTTCTTAGTGAAGAGAATATGTTCTGATTACAGTGACAAACTCGGCCATATAAATTTTTTTTAAATATCATCTAAAAGACTCTTAAAATATTTTATTTTAGATTGTCCCTTGTAGTAAGAGTGAATAAAAAATGGATAGGTACCATGAAATATATCAATACAGAACATTGACTCACTTATTGGCGGTAAACTAGATACTTTGGAAGTAAAAATAGCCAGAAACTCAATGCAAAATCAAGGTAGATCACAGATAAAATATTCTCACTCCATGTCAAAATAAAAAATATTAATTTTAGTTTCCCCGAAATAGGATATGAAGGTATGAATCTACATTACCACAGTACCTATTCTCCCTAAAATATAATACACACCCCATTAAGATTATTAAATGATATCCATTGAAGGTAATAATTAGTTTTGGATTTATTAGAAATGATCTAATCCCTCAAAAAAAATAATATTAGTTGGTATCAATTAGAGAAATATAAAATAAAAAGAAATATCAATATCTCATTTAGAAAAAAAAAAATTAGACAACCAAGGTCATGTTATTTCTTCTATTTTGGGTTTTAGTAATATCCATCACATGAGATAAAATATAGATAACAATACATTTTGTATTCCCAATATGTGTAGAAATGATTAAATGAAATTTACCAGTATCAAATTAAGAAATCACCAAAGACGAAACTATATTGATGGTACCTATCACTATCGTCAAACATATATATACCTACTTGGGAGAATCTTATTTTATGTAAATATAAATTGTTATATTGGAATAAATATGGAATCCCTTAGATATTGAATCATGTTTTTTCATCACAATGCTTTTATATGTTGATGAGGATGTTCCACTACATGGTGTAGACTATGTATAACAAAACCTATCAATGTTTATAGATAGACCACAAGAACAACATATGTTGGGTGCCTCAGTGAAAAACAATTTTGAATTCCAAGGAATTATACATTTGAAGCAAGTCAAATGTACTCTTCTAGGAATAATAGGAGGTCTTGAATAACCCTTCTATCATGATCCATCCCAAGACTCTACACGATTTATCTTCCCTTTATGGTAACTCAAAAAACTTCCGCGAGGAGAAAAAGGAACTCCTATCAATCAAGAATTACCATCCAGATCATGTTCGGTCATCAAATACCTATCTATTATGTCATCATAAAAAGATATATTCAACATGAATTCATGGAACACATATTAGAGAAAATTAAATTCAAGAACCGACGAATATTCAACATCTCATTCATTATAATACATGGTGAAAACTACACCATCCTATAGGATTTTTTTAAATATTCTATCATGTTACTATATTTCTACTCATCTTTGAAAAACTCATTATCATTTTCCCACATAATATAATCATGGTATATGTTTTCATTGAAAAAAACATTAAATTACATACACTCTAAAACCCTTATACTGATCTTTCAACATCACCTCCAACATTCTTATTCTTGGTACCAATTGTTTAATGGTAAGACACATTATCCTAATAGAATTATGAGTTTACAATAAATCAAATAGAATAAAATCATTCCTATCCAATCTGTATCCTTGTGAGGATCATTAGAGCATTGGAATGCTACAGTAATTTTCTGAAAGAACTCATAAGAATAGTTTTGTGATTCATCCCTCTGAGATTCCATACCAATAACCTAGATGGGAAAGGGTGAATGTGCATATCCTATATTTTGGATAGCATGTTCCATAATCCCAATTATATTCTTATCCATGGGAAGATTTGATCATATTGGTTCATCATCTAATCCCTACTTCATCCTATCCATATGTTTTATTTGGGGCATGATGAAATAAAACCTCGGAAAACAATATAAAATACTTCGGAATATTACATAGATCAGAAAATCATAAATGATAAATATGGAAATTAATTCTATTAGATAGAGAAACATTATTTTGATCTGAAACATTTCAAATCAAAAGTAGGAGAGATACTAGAACTAATCCTAACCATTCAATTACCAAACCACACATAGTGACTTAAGGATGATAATGATGAGGTTTTTCTAGAAAATCATCCACATCTACACCTTATGACTCAACATGATATTCCAAATTTATATAGAAATGATGGATAGATGACAAAACTAAAACATTGATTCCACATTTTCATGAATCAGTCATATACCATGGTACCCCGATACCCAACCCAGAACTGACATTGCCTAAATGGAATTCCGGATCCCCATTGGTTGGTGAATGTAACTTGACTTCAGAAAAAAATAATATAGGGAAAAAATTTTCTTTTAAAATAATTGAAGATATAGATATATATATGTTTTCTCAAATATCATTTATTAGATTGTTCAAGAATCCAAACAGCTATATCAGAAAACTAAATAGGAAGTCATCAATGTAATAAAAATAGACATGATAAACTTAAAAATCTGAAAGGTATCAACACAGTAATACCAAAGGATCTAGAACTTCCACCTCTTCCAAAAGGATCATTAACTTTACTCAATAATTATAGAATAAAATTTACAAACATCTAAAAGAAAATGTAGGATGTGTGTGGAAATACTAGGGGGATATCACCAAGGGACCCATAAAAATATTACATAATTATAAAAAAACCATTCATTAAATTTTAAAAAAATGGGTATAGAATTATAAATGAATACTTAATGAAAAACATTATTTTATTTTTCAAATGATGGAAGAATTTCAATTTAAGTATTAGGTAAACTGTTTATACTCAATAATTCATATAAATTATTAGGGATGAGTAAATAATTTTCATAAATAAGGGCATATATATCCAAATAATAATAACAGGATCCATGGACATCTACCATGTGGTATTAATGATTATAGTTATATGATACTCACTCATATCATATTATTAATTATAGATAATATGCGTACAAACATCCATCATTTTAATATAGAATATGAAATCATAAAAATACCAGCTGATATAAGATCTTATAAACTAGGTTTATGTTACAGTTTTCATTATCAATCCATTTATATAGAATTATTGTCCTATAATGCATGTACAAAAAAACCCAATAGCTACCCAGTATCTCATGTTCTAAATCAATCAATAAATTATTGGGAAATCATTTCAAATCATTTTATAATATAATTTCTCCATTTCTAGTATTGATAGTCTAATTTCATTCCAAAAACCAATACATGTGGTTTTCATCAATTTGATCCTTTTAACAAAAAAGATATCATTGTTTTATCATTTGAATTTAATCAATTTCTCTTAAAATAAACTCATAAATCCTTTTTCTATATCCTTCAGGTTCAAAACACATCCCAATCTCCAATTCAATTGGAATTTTGGATTTTCCCAAAATCCATACCATATAAATTTCAATCCATATTAACATCAAATTGAAATTTTCATAAATCAATTGAAATAGGTTTCAAACAATAATTATTTCTATGATTAATCAACTAGCAAATAATTAAATAAATGACCTTCCACTTTCATGAAATCACAACACCCACAGCGAGACTAACCAATGATGGAAGATGGTGAAGAATATCTAGTAACTCTACATAGAATCAAGATTCAAAAAAATGTTTATAACCCTCAATTACAATATGATCTATAAAACGTTAAGGAGTGTAAGAGAGTTATATGGATGTGATAATAAGACTACTTACTTGGATATATTCCCTACAATCAATATAACGATAAATTTTAAAACAAATGATCTCCAGGGATTTGAGATATTGAAAATATCCTAGGAATAGTATCATGGTTTTAGATAATGGAATCCATTAAATGGGAAATAATAATTCCAGTTGAATTTCCATCTAAAAACTTGCACATGGGTATTTACATAACCTGTAACCCAATTAAACAATTTTAATACATAAGTCCCCTAAACGCCATAATGCCAATTTCCTTTTATTAATTATTTGAGTTTTAATATTTTCATTGAAGTTATTTTATACTTGGCTTGTAACCATGCATTCATTGTACCCATATCACAACATATTCCATGTGATTATTAGACATCATGTAATCCCATTAGACAATGTGTAAATCCCAACCGGATTGAAAAACAATAGTTTTTATACAAAACATTCTAGAGAATTATTAGCATCATCATTACTAGTTTCTTTTCAAATTATATATCAGCCTACTCAGATAATTAAAAAAGAAAACTAAATTATTTTTAGAACATACCAACCAACAACATTATGGGGAGTAACATTATACATCATGGAATGGGTATTTTCAAAAATGCCACTCAAAATCTCCAATATAAAAGTACCCATAATATACCCATAAGAAACTAATCATTTAACTGTTTTTTATCTTCAAAACCAATTAATATTTCCTCTATTAAATCATTCATATGAGTTGGGTTTATTCTTTTCCAAATAAGGATTCAAAAATTCTTTTTTTTAAAGTAACACTTTTTGAAAAAGACTCGATTCATTGAAGAATGTATATATTTTATTCATAGTAATTTTAATTTACCTAATCGTACAAACACATTATAAACCTATATATATATATATACATTAATGATATTATATAATCATTTTTTATATTAAAATTAGAATAAAATCAAATAAATCCCAACTAAAAATCCTTCTTCTATATAACATATACATATTTTTCATGTTTCAATAGTCTATATGTTGAGGTTACACCAATATAATCAATATAATAATAAAATAGTATCAACAAAACAATAATTTAATATAGGATATTTATGTGTAATTTAATTCAATAATATTTTTCTAGAAGGTTGTTACAAAATTGAATGGTTGTTTTAAAGTTACATGTTGTTATCAATAAATTTAACCATACTAATCCATTATATCAAATGATTTAGAGAAAATTTAACTTATTAAATTAAAATAATGTAACATTATTAGTTAAATATTTATGATTAAATTTATATCAGATAATGAGGGCTGACATCACCATTATGAAGATTTTACAAAACAACCATAATGTATAACATCCAATGATGAATGTGAGAAATAACTATCTAAAATATTTGAAATGAATGATAATAATTTAATATTATAAGATATCATATATATTAATAAGGTTATTAAGTAAGTTATTAGTATGGATAGGTTTATTATACATTGGGTTAAATAAAATTCATTAATTTTCAAACAAAATGTAAGGATTTATTTTTCCAATATCACTTGATATTCAATATTTTCAATGTTTAAATAGAAATTCATAAAGGTTGTATGTTCTTTCCCTCTAACGAACCATATCGTTTATTCTCCAATGATTATTTTTGAGTTTTTCTTGTCATATAAACACTTCACATTCCTTTAGTTCAAAATTTTTCTAAATGGAAGTGTGTATGTGGTGGTAACCTTATCTATTATATTTTTGTTAGGAATATTTATTCCTCGTATCCAAATTTTTTAAATAATTTAATAAATGTAAATATCTAAAATAACATTATTTAGTAAGGTAAATTTCTATTTAATTTAAATGTTTTCCAAAATAATGAAAGGAAACTTTTTAATCATTATATACATGAGTTATTTTCTAGTGAATTTTGTACAAAGTGAAATAGGGGTATATATTGATAATTGCCTCTTGAATTGATTTCCATTAATATTTCTTGGTTTTATTTAACAATTATCCTGTATATTTTTTCATTCTATTGCAAATTAATTTATATTACTTTTATATTAGAATTTTTTAACTATATTTTATCAAAACAGAATGATAATTTTTTATATTTTTATAATTATATTTCTAATGTTATTATAATTGATTTCATATACAGAAACCTATTTAAATGATTCATTGTCACGACCCGTCCTCGGGGCCCGTGCCGTGACTACCCCAAGCCCGCCTTCCATAGGCCAGGGGCTGGTGACTAGCACCAAAGGCGTAAATCCCGATAACTGGGAAGGCATTTACTTTATAAAAGTAAACAAAAACCACAAGGAACAAGCGGAAGTAAACACTAAGTACACAGAGAAGTGCTGAAAGGAAAATGGGCCAGAATACAAACCCAAAAGAATGTACATCTACAACTGAACAAAGTACAACAGAAAAAGACAACAGCTGGAGGGACAGTAGTGGCTCCTGGGTCGTCCTCCTCATATCCTTCCTAAAGGGTAGGTACAGATGATGCAGCTCCTGGATCGTCCACCACAGATCCTACCTGAAGGGTAGGTATAGATAGCGCAGCTCCTGGATCGTCCACCACGGATCCTACCTGAAGGGTAGGTACAGATAGCCTCCTCAACGCTCTCGCTCGTCAACCTCCTCCGGATACTGACTCGTCGTATAGTCCACCTCCGGGTACTGACTCGTCGTGTAGTCCACCTCCAGGTACTGTCCAGTCCTCGAACACTCGGCCTCTGTCAGCACTGCCCGTCATCTGAAACCAACACAACGAGGTGCGGGCATAGCCCGTGCAGGGGTGAGTATAATGATACTCAGTAGGGACCCCGAGACCCTCAAGGTCTCACTAAAACCAACAAGGATAACCACATAGAAGATCTCAACAGATAACCTCTACTTAGGTTTATGCCCATACATCTACTTAAGTTATCAAGTAACCCATCTCAATCATGAGGAAACACAAGGATAATGAAATCAACGGATAACCACTACCCTGGTATATGCCCATACATATACCTAAGTTATCAAGTGACCCATCTCAATCATGAGGTAAACACAAAGGTCAAAAGTCTCATCTCAAACCAGGATTTTCATTATCGAAACCGTAACTGCTGAAGAGCTCCGTCTCTGGAGTGTACAGTGGTCCGGTCACGACTCCGAGGTACTTCTCACTAACCTATGACTGCTGTAGAACTCCACCTATCGAGTACTGCGGGCCAGCTACTACAACCAAGCGCACCTCTGTCGTGGGTCTGCCGCTACAACCAAGCCCTCCCATGTGCCGCTACAACAAACCGCACCTCTGTCGTGGGTCTGCCGCTACAACCAAGCGCTCCCATGTCCCACTACAACCAAGCGCACCTATGTCGTGGGTCTGCCGCTACAACCAAGCGCTCCCATGTGCTGCTACAACCAAGCGCACCTCTATAACCCACCGAGTCGTTCGATCAGTAGTCGTCGGGTCTCAGTCAGCTACACGGTCTCTGTATTCCGCACGCTCGTCTCTGGGAGGGTTCGCTCCATGAGCTGCTGGTCGATACTACAAGTATCACAAGGTTGTTGAGTCAATAAGGTTTTCCTTATGACTTTTCCATTCCTTCTTGTTTTGAAAATCACAAACACCTTATCTTTAAGGAAAAATGCTTTCTTAAGGAAAATTGCTTTCTTAAGGAAAATCGCTTTTATAAGGAAAATTATCCTTATCATATTTTCATTCATATTTTTCTTAAGTATGAGTTTCAGATTCTTTTTCTCGGAATCATTGAACCTTTGATATAAAGCATTCTGTTCTAGGGTTCGGATTCTGGACAAGAACTATAAGGAAGTTTTATTCCGAATTCCGGATATGAACTCTGACTAAGTTCTATTCCAGATTCAGGATACGAATTCTGAAGAAGAATTCTCATTACGAATTCTAATGAAGAAATCCCATTTCGAATTCTCATTACGAATTCAGAAGAAAAATTCTCATTACGAATTCCAATGAAGAATTATCATTACGAATTCCAATGAAGAATTCTCATTACGAATTCCAATGAAGAATTCTCATTACGAATTCTAATGAAGAAATCTCATTCCGAATTCTCATTACGAATTCTGATAAAGAATTCTCATTACGAATTCTGATGACGAATTCTCATTACGAATTCTGATGATGAATTCTCATTACGAATTCTGATGATGAATTCTCATTACGAATTCTGATGATGAATTATCATTACGAATTCTGATGATGAATTCTCATTACGATTTCTGATGACGAATTCCTATTCCGAATTCTCATTCTGAATTCACCTATTAAACAGAATCTGATTATCATTGTTTTATACACTCTGAATTTATTCACTCCGAACCTTCACTCCGAAGTTTCTATTCCGAACCTTTATGTTAGAGTTTAAAATGATGTCTTACATTCTGTTACACTTGTTTTGTTATAAAACGATGTCGTCCATTTTGTTATAAACTAACCGTTGTCTAAGTGACACGTGTACAGGTCCCTCCGAACTTTAAGGAAAATATGACTGTTGGAGAGGAGCCGACCTTACCTATAAATAGGAGCTCATTTGAAAGAGCTCGATGCTGATGCATATGCCGATTGTTGAAAAAGTGCTTACATGCTGTTGAAGTGATTTCTAGAGAGAGAGTCTCTTATTAACTCTCAAAGCTTCGTGCGACTCCGAATGTTGGTGATTACATTCGAGGGATTCCGAGGATAGGAAGACAGAGGTGCCGAATACCATAACGATCGAGGGCTTTCTTGCTGAGAAAGACATAGGTGCCGACTACCTTAAAGATCGAGGGCTTTCTTGCTGAGAAAGACAGAGGTTGCCAACTACCTTGAAGTTGAGGGCTTGCGGGGATAGCAAGACAGAGACTCCGATCTTCGTATCGAGGGCTTACCCTGGTGTGAGTAAGACAGACTTGCTTGAAAGTATAAATCAAGGGACCTTTATCCAAGGTTGTTGGATACCCTTCTCTTTGGGTTAAAAGACTATTATCTTGTTACTAGTAGTTTTACTACTTCTCTTTATTCCGCTGCAATTTGTATCTTAAGGAAAGTATAACTTTCTTATACTTCCTTACTTACTCTGATTAGTTTAGATTCTATACGCTTTAAGGTAGAATCTCATATTGTAACTTTTGTTAAGTTTCAATTTCCGGAATCATATTTCTGGAACCTACTTTTGGAATCCCTTTCCAAGTTCAGTTCGGTGTTAGAGGTGTTGTGAATCTACTTAGTTTAACTTTGTTAAACTTAGTCCTTTCCTTTTCTTAAGGAAACTTTAGTTATTCATAACTAACTTTAAAGGTTCCAAAGGAATTTTTAAAGTATACAATTCACCCCCCTCTTGTATATTGAGCATCTCATATTATATTTCGATCCTACAATTGGTATCAGAGGTTGGAAACCTCTTACTCTATACCATTCTTACATTTGGTATCAGAGCCAAGGTTACTGAAATACTTGTACTCACATACAAGTTTTTCTTGCTCATTTTTCTATTCCGAACTTTGTCATTCCGGATTATCCATTCCGAACTTTTCCCATTCCGAACTTTGTGATTACGATTCTAAGCTACTAACAAGTTTGTGTGCAAAGTTATTTTTAGTATGGCAGGAATTAATGTTGGTTCGATTGACAATCTGAATCTTACAAGGCCACCAATATTCGATGGTAATGATTATGAATACTGGAGAGATCGTATGAAGACTTTTGTTATCAATACTGGAGTAGACAACTTTGTGATGCTTACTGGTGATTATAAAATTCCAGACAAGGAAGTCAGAACCTTTACTAACCAGGAAAAGCAAGAATATCAACTCAACTATAAGGTACACAATACTTTATTATGTTCAATGACTAGAAATATATATAGCCAAATTTCTTCTTGTGAAGCAGCTAATTGTATATGGAAGAAGTTAGAGGTTACACACTTTGGGACTTCTAAAGTGATTGATACTAGAAGAGCTATGCTCAGAGATGAATATCATGGTTTCAATTTTCCTTATGGAGAACCTTTCTGTAAAGTTCAACAAAGATTTATGACTATTTTCAACAGACTACAATCTATGGGAGAGAAAGGTTTAGATGATGAAGCTCTTGTGGACAAGATAATTGACATTATGCCCAATGAGTGGGAATCCAAGAGAACAGCTATAGATGAGAACAGGAAGGTTACTCAAATTACTCTTGATGAATTATTTGGAACACTTCTACAACATGAGACCAGAATGAAGAGAGATGCTGACAACATCAAGAAGAAGAATGGAAATGGTACTGTTGCTTTTACTACATCTTCGAATCAGATGAAAGCTAAGACTCCTGAGAGAGTAACCAGATCAAAGTCTAAGAAAGTTATTTTCCAATCCGAATCTAGTGAGAGTGAAGTTTCAGAAAATGAATTAGCCAATCTTGCTCGAAGGATGAACAAGATAGCTGGGCAGAGAAATTTTCAATCCAAGTATAAGAAGAAGGACAGGAAAGATAAGAAAGATGGAAAAGTTACTTGTTATGAATGTAAGAGAGCTGGACATGTTAGACCAGATTGCCCTATGCTCAAAAAGAAAGAAAGGAAGGAAAGACATTCAGACAGGAACAGGAAGAAGTATTACAAAGCTAAAGCTAAGAAAGTTTTGAAAGCTAATGACACCTGGAGTGCCAGTGGTGGTGACTCTTCAGATGAATCTTCTGAATATGAATCTTCAGGACAGAAGAATCTTGGTCTTATAGCCAGATTACCTATTGATAATCATTGTCTTATGGCTAAGGTACGAAATGCTGAATCATTGACCAATGTTTCTCTAAATTCTAATGATAGTAAGTATTATAACTCTTCTGATAAAGAATCATCTTCTGATGAGGAAAATACTTTACCTACTTATGAAGAAGTCTCTAGGTTTGCTGAACTTCTTGAGATTGAGAATTCCAAACTCAACAAGAAACTTGATAAGGCAAATTCTAGGAATTCTATTCTTACTAAAGAGATATCAGATCTTTCTAAAGATCTTGATAAGAAAAATGCTGATTTTGAAAATATTTCAAAAAATCTTGAGGAAGTAAGTTCTGAGAAGAATAAACTTTCTAAAGAGTTAGAAAAAGTAATTTCTAATAAAAATGTTTTCGAGCCTAACTCTAGTTCCTAAACTAACGATTTTGAGAATAAAAACTTGGTTGTAAAACTCAAGTCCGAAATTTTTTCCTTAAAGAAATGTTTATCAAACTTTACCCATGGTAAGGAAAATTTTGATAAGATGTATTCTCAAATACGACCTTTAAGAAATAAATCCGGATTTGGTTATACCCATGCAAAACCAGTTTTCAGTAACAATTATTTTGTTCCTCAAAGTGCCCCATTTTGCACCAAATGTCAATGTGGTGGTCACTGGGCAAGAAGTTGTTCCTTAAACAAAACCCAATCTTTAGGTTTTCATAAAGCTTACTTTTCTAAGAAAATGTGGGTTCCAAAAAATTTATTGTCTGGAAATCTCGGATCCAAACAAGTTTGGATTACAAAAGTCTAACTTTGTTCTTAATTTTAGGAAAATAAAGAATGTTCCAGCAACAATATTTGGTACATGGACAGTGGATGTTCCCGACACATGACTGGTAACAAAAGTTTTTTTGAAAAGATTATCAAAACGAAAGGAGGAAAGGTAACTTTTGGAGACAATGCTAAGGGAGAGATTGTTGGTATTGGTAATATAGTTCTTTTGGGTAAAACTTTGATTTCAAATGTTCTTTTTGTTAAATGTCTTAAGCACAACCTTATTAGCATAAGTCAGTTATGTGATGAAGGTTACCTTGTGAATTTTAGGAATGATAAATGCTTAGTTCACAATTCCAAGAAAGAATTTATTCTCTCAGCCAACAGGCAAGAGAATGTTTACACCTTAAACTTAGAAGACCTAAGAAGCCAAGATTTACCTTGCCTAAGTGAAATGGAAGATCATTCTTGGTTATGGAATAGAAGATTAGGACACTGTAATCTTAGAAACCTATGTAAACTCTCTAAGAAGAAACTTGTTAAGGATCTACCGGAGCTTATATTTGATTCTTCTAAAGTTTGTGATCCTTGTCAATATGGCAAGCAACATAAATCTAGTTTTAAGTCAATATGTGAAGTCTCAACAACCGATGCATTACAGTTGGTGCATATGGATCTTTTTGGTCCAACACAAACTGGAAGCATTGGAGGCAAATACTATGTGTTTGTTCTAGTTGATGATTACACTAGATTTACTTGGGTCTATTTTCTAGCAAGGAAATCTGAAGCTTTTTCTTATTTCAAAAGTTTTAGAGCCCAAGTTAAAAATGAGAAAAACCTTCCATTGAAAACTATTCACAGTGATCATGGAGGAGAATTTCAAAATTCTGATTTGGAAACTTTTTGTAGTAAGAAAGGTATTACTCACAACTTTTCAGCACCTATAACTCCTCAACAGAATGGTGTAGTTGAAAGAAGAAATAGAATTCTTCAAGAAATAACTAGAACCATGTTGAGTGAATATTCTATTGCTAGACATTTCTGGGCTGAAGCTGTAAGTACTGCTTGTTATACTATAAATCGAGTTTTGATTAGACCTTTTCTTAATAAAACTCCTTATGAGTTATGGAATGGTAGAAAACCAAGACTTTCCTTCTTCAAGGTTTTTGGTTGCAAAGTATTCATTTTGAATACTAAAGATAACTTACATAAATTCGCACCAAATTCTGATAAAGGAATTTTCTTAGGTTATTCCACAACCTCTAAGGCTTATAGAGTTTTTAATAAAAATACTTGCACTGTTGAGGAAACAGTACATGTAAAATTTGTTGAATCAGACCATTTTGTTTTTAAAACCTCCCAACCTACATCTTCGGATGTGTTTTCAAAAACTGATTGTCAACCTTTGATAGAAGAACCTTCTGATAAGGAAATTGTTCTAGAAGATACTTCTGAAACATTTACCCCAGAAGACTTTCTACCTTATGTTGATGAACAAGTTTTACAAAACCCAAATCAGGTGTTTCTTAAGAATCATCCCAGTGATAGTATCATTGGTGATGTAAATCAACTTGTAAGGACTAGAAGTTCCTTAAGAAATGAAGTAGAACATCTAGCATTTCGTTCCCAATTAGATCCTAAAAGCACTAATGAAGCTTTAGGTGATGATGATTGGATCAAAGCAATGCAAGATGAACTAAATGAATTCGAAAGGAATAATGTCTGGACCTTGGTTGAAAGACCTAAGGAAACTTCTGTTATTGGAGTAAAATGGGTTTTCAGAAATAAATTTGATGAAAATGGAGTCATTGTTAGAAATAAAGCTAGACTTGTTGCTAAAGGCTATAATCAGCAAGAAGGAATAGACTATGAAGAAACCTATGCTCCAGTAGCTAGACTTGAATCTATCTGTATTCTACTTGCCTTTGCAGCATTCTTTAATTTCAAACTTTTCCAAATGGATGTGAAATGTGCTTTTCTTAACGGTTATGTTCAAGAGGAAGTTTTTATTGAACAACCTCCTGGCTTTGAAGATACAAAACATCCAGATCATGTTTTTAGACTTACCAAAGCTTTGTATGGCCTTAAACAAGCCCCACGAGCATGGTATGATAGACTCACTGGATTTTTGCTTCAAAATAACTATGTTAAGGGAAATGCAGATCCAACCCTTTTTATAAAGAAAGATAAGAAAAATGTTTTGATTGTTCAAATTTATGTTGATGACATTATATTTGGTTCAACTCAGCAATCTTTGACTGACTCTTTTGCTAGTCTAATGAAATCTGAGTTTGAAATGAGTATGATGGGTGAGTTAACATTTTTCCTTGGTTTTCAAATTTCTCAAAAACCAGAAGGAACCTACATATCTCAACATAAGTATATTAAAGATCTTCTTAAAAAGTATGGTTATGACAACACTAAGAGTATAAGTACTCCTATTGGTACCTCAAACTCTCTAGATCTTGATGAAGATGGGAAACCAGTAGATCAAACATCTTTTAGAGGTATGATTGGAAGTCTACTTTACTTAACAGCTAGTCGACCAGACTTAATGTTTTCAGTATGCTTATGTGCAAGATATCAATCCAATCCTAAGGAATCTCACTTAAAGGCAGTAAAAAGAATTTTTCGCTACCTTAAGGGAACCATGGATCTAGGATTATTTTATACTTCTGGAAATGATTTTGTTCTAAAAATATTTTCTGATGCTGACTTTGGTGGATGTAGAATGGATAGGAAAAGTACATCCGGAACTTGTCATTTCTTAGGAGATTCTTTAGTTTCTTTGTCATGCAAGAAGCAACATTCTGTTGCACTCTCCACTGCTGAAGCTGAATATGTAGCAGCTGGAAGTTGTTGTGCACAAGTGTTGTGGATGCAACACACACTCACAGACTATGGCTTGAGTTTTACTAAAACTCAAATTTTGTGTGATAACACAAGTGCCATTTCCCTAAGTAAAAACCTTGCACATCACTCTCGTGCAAAACACATAGATATTAGGAATCACTTTCTTAGGGATCACACACTTAAAGGAGATATTATTCTTCAGTTTATCGAAACGCAAGATCAACTTGCTGATATTTTCACAAAATCCTTGCCTTCTGATAGATTTGAATATATTAAACAAAAGCTAGGAATGATAACTATAAGGTAATCTTCCTTAATTAACTTTCTGTTGAAAAAATCTCCTTACAGTAATAAACTCCTTTTCATAGGGGGAGTACATTTGGTTGTTTATTTAACAAAGTTTTTCAAAATTTGTTTTCAAAACTTTTCGGAACGAAAATTTCCGGAATGGAACTTCCGGAACTACAATTTTCCAGAAAGGATATTTTCGCACAGAATACTTCTGGAATGAAAGTATTCGTATTGAAAATTTCCGGAATGGAAAAGTTTCGTACTGGTATTTTCATAACGGAACTTTCGTACTGAATCTTCCATAACAAGTTTTTATTTACTTTTTCGTATTGAGTTTTTTGTATTGACTTTTCGTATTTACTTTTTCGTATTGAGTTTTTCGTATTTAGTTTTTCATATTGAGTTTTTCGTAGTCGTCTTTATATTACCCATTACGAACAACTTTCCTAAGCTAATCCGAAAGGTATGATTTCCTTACTGAAGTTTTCGTAATCATATTTTACTTGCTGGCAATTTCTTATAGTTTGTTTTCAGTTTTTGGATTTCTTAATTCTTTACATTAATAAAAACCTCAAAAAGATCGGATTCAAGCTCTCAACCGTCAGATTTGATCTCAGATCATTCTAAACCGTTAGATCAACCGAGGAAGTTGAACCGTCATCCCATTGCCTATATAAAAGGGGACCCTATTTTCTCGTCCCACATCGATTTCAAGCTTTTGCGTGCTGAAGCTCTGACTCTCTGATTTAAGGCCATTCCAAACTTCAGTCTTCTCGATTCCGAACTTCTCAGAGACTTCAGATCCGAATGTCTACAGAGTTAGCTTCTCAAGAAATGTCTTCAACCAAGCCTATTTCTCAGTGGTTAGTCTACAGAGAGAGGTTAGTTCATCCGACTTTCTTCAGCAACTAAGATTCTATTATTTCAAAGAATATCAAGCTGAATGGCTGGGAAGATGTTGCGGTATCAAAAACCGGCAACCAAGATGAAGTCTACTCTGACTTGCTTGTCGAGTTTTATGAGTCGGCTGCTTTTTTCGAGGAAGATAATAGAGAAAAAAGTTTCTTTCAAATCGTATGGCAAGACATATAAGCTTTCTTACACCAAGGCTGCAAGCCTGGTAGGGTTAAGTTATGAAGGTGAAGCTGAGTTTATTTCCCACGTATTTCCAGACTCTTTGGGTAGTTTCAACAAGGAAAAGGCATTAGAAATTCTCGGATTGGATGATGACAAGGCTCCAAAAATTGCAAGCCTATCTACAAACTTCCAGATTCTGGAGTTATGGGTGCAAGGGCTTATCGTACCGAGAAAAGGAGATAAGGATAGCCTGAAGAAGAGTGAGATATATATCTTAGATTTTCTGATAAATCTAAGGAAGTTCAACTTGATGAAGCATATTCTTCTTAACATTGAAAATTTGAAGAAGGGGAATCTGAGAGCTCAGATTGTGATGTACCCAGCAATATTGTCAAAGCTCATAGTTCGGTGCCTAGAATCTTTCAAGGTGGCTTGCAGTTCTAAGCCGAAAGTTTGCAAGATCATGTTGCTCAGTGATGCCACTCTTAAAAGGATGAATATATCTTTTGACAAGAAGTCTGGGAAGTTCATTGATCTGCCTTCACAAGAAGAAGTGGCTCTGAAATCTGCTGATCTGAAATCATCTAAGCCGGTAAGGAAGAGGAAGCTAAAAGAAGTGGTAGTCGAAGCTAAGGAATCCAAGTCTAAGGAAGTCCACTCCGCACCTCCTAAGTCTAAGAAGAAGAAAAACTATACTGATGAGGTTGCAGCAAAGTGGAGAGCTGACAAAGAGAAGAGGAAAAAAGGGGATCCGCAGTTCGGATTGGATCCTGCAGAGGCTAAAGCTCTGAAAGAAAAGGCTGCTGATGAGCTCGAGAAACAAGAAAAGGAGAAGAAGCTGAAGAAGAAAATGTCAGAATCCGAGGCTGTGCAAGCATTGTTAAAGTTCAACGAAATGGTTTCAGCAACCATTCCCGTTCCGAGAACGTTTTCTCTGGAATCTCTACCTGAGACTCCAGGAAGAAATCTTGTAACTCCGGAAGAGGCTGTTGCTACTGAGGAAGTAGAGCAAGTGGAAGAAGTTGAAGAAGCTGCTGAAGGAAGTGGTGAGACAGGAGATGTGCTCAAACAAGTAGATGAATATAAGGGAACTCCTTCGGAACACTTGTCGCTCCGAACATCTGAAGCTCAATCTTCGAAGCTTGTTACTCCTGAATTAGAATAAGAGAAAGGTGAAGAAGAAGTTTCTTGTCTGAGAGAAGAAGAACATCTTTTACTTGATGCTGCTCAGAAGGAAAATGTAGAAGTTGCTGATGAAGAAGATGATATTGTTCAAGTCTCTGATAGCGAGAAGAAATCTCCGGAACAGGTTTCTATTCCGGAAAAAGATAAGGGGAAACAAATTCTTGCTGATACCCCGAGTTCAGAAAAGAAGATGAGGAAGGAAGCTGGTAGTTCTTCGAAGAGGAAGTTGAAGCTTATTAAGGAAGAAAATTCTCCGAGCAAGATTTCAGATTCGGAGTCATCTTCGTTGGGGCATGATTTTGTTGTCCAGTCTTTGAAGAAGTTGGTGGGAACCATTCCAACCTTCTCAAGCATTGACTCTAGATGCCAGATGCTTCAACATGTGCTGAATCAGAAAACCGACTCTGTATCCATGGTTATGGATAAATGTGTTGAGATTGAAGCCCAGTTCAAAAATTTCTTTATTGGTTACGATGCACATAAAAGATCTTGCAAGAGGATGACAAGATGGTCTAAGAAAACTGTGGAAGAGATGAGGTTGCTGGATGAGTTTCAGGATAATGTTAAGGATGCATTTGAAACCGAGGACAAGAAGATTAAAGAGCTGACTGCATCATTCGAAGAAAAATTGACAAAGGAAAAGAACTTTCAGATTCAGGAAGTGAGAGATCTGAATGGAAAGCTCAATTCCGTTAATCAACGTTGGAAATATGAAAGGGATTATCGGATCGAGTTTGAAGAAAGGATGAAGGCTCAGGAAGAGAAGATGAAAGTTCAGGAAGAAAAGTTTAAGGCTCAGGAAGAAATCATTGAAGCTCAGTCAGCAAGAATAGTCGTCTTAGAGAAGCAAGCAGAGGAAGATCACAAAGACTTAAAGAAGATCAAGACAATTCTTAAGGGGCTAATGTCGAAGGAGAAAGATCCGAAATGACCAATCCGATCTTTTTGTTGTAATTATTTTGTTGCTGACATTTCAAATATAATGAGAATTGTGTTTGTTGTTTCGTTTGTACTAATGTCTCAGGTACTTTGTTAAGTTTTTCCATTCCCTCCAATTCTTTTTGAAAATCACAAAGGGGGAGAAGGAAAAGATCCTTAAGAAAAAGAGGAAATCTAATAAGTGCTTATCAAAGGGGGAGAAAGAAAAAATACCCAAGGAAAAAGAATTCTAATAAGAGTTTGTTTAAGGGGGAGTTTTTCTTAAAAAAACATCACTCCGGAAATATGAATATGATCCTTAGAGTTTCAAAGCCTAAGGGGGAGTTAGTCGTATTCATCTATATCCTTAAACCAAGGGAGATAAGCTTTAATGTGTTTCTTTCTTCTTAGAATAGCTTTTTCGTAAGGATGTTTGTGCTTTCCAAAAAGGGGGAGATTGTTGAGTCAATAAGGTTTTCCTTATGACTTTTCCATTCCTTCTTGTTTTGAAAATCACAAACACCTTATCTTTAAGGAAAAATGCTTTCTTAAGGAAAATTGTTTTCTTAAGGAAAATCACTTTTATAAGGAAGATTATCCTTATCATATTTTCAATCATATTTTTCTTAAGTATGAGTTTCGGATTCATTTTCTCGGAATCATTGAAACTTTGATATAAAGCATTCTGTTTTAGGGTTCGGATTCTGGACAAGAACTATAAGGAAGTTTTATTCCGAATTCCGGATATGAACTCTGACTAAGTTCTATTCCAGATTTAGGATACGAATTCTGAAGAAGAATTCTCATTACGAATTCTAATGAAGAAATCCCATTTCGAATTCTCATTACGAATTCAGAAGAAAAATTCTCATTACGAATTCCAATGAAGAATTCTCATTACGAATTCCAATGAAGAATTCTCATTACGAATTCCAATGAAGAATTCTCATTACGAATTCTAATGAAAAAATCTCATTCCGAATTCTCATTACGAATTCTGATAAAGAATTCTCATTACGAATTCTGATGACGAATTCTCATTATGAATTCTGATGATGAATTCTCATTACAAATTCTGATGATGAATTATCATTACGAATTCTGATGATGAATTCTCATTACGAATTCTGATGATGAATTCTCATTACGATTTCTGATGACGAATTCCTATTCCGAATTCTCATTCCGAATTCACCTATTAAACAGAATCTGATTATCATTGTTTTATACACTCTGAATTTATTCACTCCGAACCTTCACTCCGAAGTTTCGATTCCGAACCTTTATGTTAGAGTTTAAAACGATGTCGTACATTCTGTTACACTTGTTTTGTTATAAAACGATGTCGTCCATTTTGTTATAAACTAACCGTTGTCTAAGTGACACGTGTACATGTCCCTCCGAACTTTAAGGAAAATATGACCGTTGGAGAGGAGCCGACCTTACCTATAAATAGGAGCTCATTTGAAAGAGCTCGATGCTGATGCATATGCCGATTGTTGAAAAAGTGCTTACATGCTGTTGAAGTGATTTCTAGAGAGAGAGTCTCTTATTAACTCTCAAAGCTTCGTGCGACTCCGAATGTTGGTGATTACATTCGAGGGCTTCCGAGGATAGGAAGACAGAGGTGCCGACTACCTTAAAGATCGAGGTATTTCTTGCTGAGAAAGACAGAGGTGCCGACTACCTTAATGATCGAGGGCATTCTTGCTGAGAAAGACAGAGGTTGCCAACTACCTTGAAGTTGAGGGCTTGCGGGGATAGCAAGACAGAGACTCCGATCTTCGTATCGAGGGCTTACCCTGGAGTGGGTAAGACAGACTTGCTTGAAAGTATAAATCAAGGGACCTTTATCCAAGGTTGTTGGATACCCTTCTCTTTGGGTTAAAAGACTATTATCTTGTTACTAGTAGTTTTACTACTTGTCTTTATTCCGCTGCAATTTGTATCTTAAGGAAAGTATAACTATCTTATACTTCCTTACATACTCTGATTAGTTTAGATTCTATACGCTTTAAGGTAGAATCTCATATTGTAACTTTTGTTAAGTTTCAATTTCCGGAATCATATTTCCGGAACCTACTTTTGGAATCCCTTTCCAAGTTCAGTTCGGTGTTAGAGGTGTTGTGAATCTACTTAGTTTAACTTTTTTAAACTTATTCCTTTCCTTTTCTTAAGGAAACATTAGTTATTCATAACTAACTTTAAAGGTTTCAATGGAATTTTTAAAGTATACAATTCACCCCCCTCTTGTATATTGAGCATCTCATATTATATTTCGATCCTACTATTGGTATCAGAGGTTGGAAACCTCTTACTCTATACCATTCTTACAAAGGTTCCACGAAGAAGTATCTCTCAAGGACCTCTTCGTCACTGGGGTCTCAACACAACAGACGGTGCGTCAATCAGACGCCCGGTCTGTGAGTTATTTGCCTTTTCGTCCCAGGGGCCCGGTTGGTTTCGTGTGCGAACCAACCCAGCCGTATCTCAACTATACCCCGAACTCTCATAGGGTATGCTCATAGGTACCATTTCTCAACGTGATCACCAACACCGCTGACGGTTCGTCAAACGGACGTCCAGTCTGAAAGATATCAGCTTTTCCGTTCCAGGGGCCCTGTTGGATTTCGGGTGCGATCCAACCCGGACACTATCCAACTGCATCCAAAACCTGGTCGAAGTATGCCAAATGTTCCGTCTCATCAAGAGGAAATCAACGAGATAGACGGTGCGTCAATCGGACGCCCGGTCTGTGAGTTATTGGCTTTTTCGTTCCCGTGGCCCGGTTGGTTTCGTGAGCCAACCAACCCGACCGCACTCCGTCGGCATCCAAACCTCAACCGGAGTAAGCCAAAATATCCGTCTCTCTTATTGGATTCCATCAAAGTCTACGGCACGTCAATCGGACGTCCAGAGCTCAAGATATAAGCGTTTCCGCTCCAAGGGCCCGGTTGGTTTCATATCCGAACCAACCCGGACGAACCCAAAGTAATCGAAAACCTTGAGTGCGATATACTGAAACGACCGTCTCGATCCAAGGATCGCGTTGCAGCTGACGGAGAGTCGTTTGGAGGCCCGTAGATCATGTTACAGGCATTTGACTGAAAGTGGCCTGAAAACGGGGGTCTGGGGCAAGGGTGACCCGGCCCGACCCCCCCTGGGTCGGCCGACCCGGGTCCGACCCGGCTGGGCCCGGCCCGGCCCGACCCGGCTCGGTTCGGCCCGACCGGCCAGCCGCGGCTCGGCCAGCGTGGCCGAGCCGAATCGCGGAACAGCGGGGTGCGCGACTCCCTCGCCCTTCGCCGCTGATTGAGGCCGGCGGCGAACTGTCGGCCGCCTCCTTTCCGGCGGCGCGCCGCCGCCTTCCGTGGACCACCGGACGAGGTCCGATGGTCCGTTCCTCCTGTTGTCTTCGCCTATGGTCCCCCCGGGACCCCACCTTCACTGCGAAGGGATTCAAACGCCCAAATGTCCTGCTTCGTCGTCGCCCGTCAAACCGCACGTCAAAAACGAAACACACCGTCTTCGTGGTTCTCTGGCGCGACGCGTTGGCGCCGCGCCCCTTCGCCGTGGCCCGACTCCGTCCGCGGATGTCTTCGGGTTTCTCCGCCGTGACGCGACGGCGTCACGCCTTTGTTTTTCACAGCGCGGCGCGACGGTGCCGTGCATTACTTGTCACACGTTTCCGCGCGGTGCGATGGCACCGCACCATTCCCGTTTCAATCCACAAAAGAATCCAACATGAAATAAGGAGGAGGGTCGGCCGTGTTTGTGCGGTCCGGCACCCCTCGCGTTATTCGATAACAAAAGGTCATATTTCACGATGTTCGTCAAGGCAATAAACACGAGCAATTTAAATAATAACCCTCAACATCAAACCACATGATTGAACGATCCGCGGATCAACCCGGTATTGGTTGGTCCGCGCTCGTCGTTCTTTTCTCAAAAGATAAGAGAATTCCAAAAAATAAATTCCCCTACCTCGTGTCGTCCTTCATTTGTTGACAAAGTCGCGGAATGGTAGTGTCGCCGTAGAACGGTATCAATTCCATCGTTGTCGGAGTGAGCGCCATCGTCGATGGCAACGTTCCCCATGGTGATGCCTCCTCCCTTGACGTGGAGAATGAAGAAGAGAAGGCACGCCGTTGGTGCCTTCGCGTTCTCCGTCGGAGGGTCGGTGTGCATCACATTCTTTCTCGAAGTCTCTACATTCTTCAACGATGGTGATGGAGTTCTTCAAAACTAAGAGCTTCCTCTCTCAAAATCCACACTTAACCAAGCGACCCAATAAAATAAGGTCTCCCATTATTTTATTAACACATGGCAAGCTTTTCAAATTCCAAAATTCAAATAAATTAATTAATTGAAGAAGTTCAACTCATTAATTAAAATGTGTTGGCATGCACTTAAGAGGGGGAGTGGAATGAGAAGAGTTTTCATTAATAATGGGGAGAATTTCAAGAGTTAAAGAAAGGGAGATTAAATGGGGGGTTAAAGGAGAGTTATAGGAATTTGAAAGGTTGGGGCTCGTGTGGGCCCCACCATTCAAGTATCCACTCATGGGAAGTTGGTTGGTCATGGGCTCCACCAACAACTTCCCATTGGAGATAATAACTCCCAAAGACATAAAATAAAATTGTTCACACAATTTTATTTATTTTGAACTAAAACCCCAAAAAAACAAAATCTCAATCCGCTTAAAACGCAACTGTGGTAAAGGCCCCCTTAAGCAATTACCGGCGTTGCGAGTTCATTGGTGCAATCGGATTTCAATTCCAAGCACCGGTTCAAAAGATAGAAATTCCCGCTCGCTCGTTCACTGAACGTACCCGAGCCAAACTTCGGAAATTAATTCCGGGCACACCGGGCCTCGGAATCAGGCGCCGTCAGAAACTGCGTTCTTGTAAAATTTCAAAAAAAATTAAGAAATTTTTTCCTTGAAATTTCCAGGTCTTTACATTACTCCCACCTCAGAGATTTACGTCCCCGTAAAGAATCAACACAAACTAGGATCACAAAAGGGGTGCAGAGCACGCATCTGAGCCTTCCGCTCCCATGTGCTTACCTGGAGGTTCCGTACTGCCAATGAAAGTGTACCCGAGGAATCGATCGTCCTCGTAGGATCTAATTCTATCGATCCTCGATCCCCACTGGAACCTCCGTGAAAGACACCCCATCGCCATCGTCCAGCTCCTCATGGTTGATGATATACGATGGGTCGAGCACATATCTCCTAAGTTGAGATACGTGGAAGTCATCATGCACCTGGTGAAACTGCGGTGAATGGGGCAAGCGGTAAACCACTCCGCCTACCCAGCTGAGGACCTAAGAAGGTCCGATGACCCTCAGAGATAACTTGCCGCCTTGGCCACATCTCCGTAAACCTCGTTGAGGTGAGAACCATGTAAGGACGTGATCGTCATCCTCGAACTCCAGAGGTCTCCATTTTCTGTTAGAACTGGAACTCGAAACGACTTCAGCTACGAGGGTAAGGTTGACCGAATCAAGAGTGATCGGTCGCACCCTCCTGTGAAAGAGTTTATCCTGTGCTGCCTGAGGTTTCCTTTTCGCCGACCAAGGAAAACCCATCCCGACGTTTGCCTAAAACCATCAATTTGAGTATGAACAGTTATTGCCCATTCCATACTCAAACTAACGTCGTAAGGCCTCGATGATGCCACCAAGAGATTCCAACCAGAACTCTCGCCTCGAGGGTCTAACCACACCGTCGGCGTAAGTGTGATTATCGAGTCTCCTCCCAAGGTATCTCCAGACGTGAGGATCAAGTCGACGGCTTACCAGAAACTCTAGGTCTGGAACAAGATTTGTGAAAGTAAGGACTGATTCATATCAACGTCCATTACTAGAGCAGCTAGTAGTGGACAAAGACTGTCCCTTGAATCATTTCTAGAGCCATTGGGTCACACTCCTTGACCGCATGCAGGCGCACTCTTCCTCCGCCCTCCATCTCCCTGAGCCTGGCGGAAATAACTAAGGCGGGTGGTTGTACCATGCTAGGATGTACACAACCTCATGCTGCTCTCCTAGCTCTGCCTCCACGTCTACTGCTTCGTAGACTCATATTTCCTTTAAGCTTCCTCTTCTTTAACATTTAACACGCCCGAGTCTCTAAGACTGGCACCGGTTTCCTGTTTCTTACTGCACTGTGCAGTCTTCATCCTCTTTTTGATGACCTGGACCTCCTTTAGTCTCACAAGAGCAGCTATGATTTCTTCTTTGACGATAAGAGAAACATGGTCTCTCCCCTGGATGAACTACATTTGTTGCCTAATACAGTCAATCCTGACATGAATGACGCATTCATGCCATGGATGACGTCGTAAGGCCTCGACGTAACTACTAAGAGATCCAACTGTCACTCTCGCCTCCAAGGGTCGAGTCACACTGTCGGCATCAGTGTGAGGTTACTAGGTCCCCTCCAGTAGAAATCTCGAAAGTGAGGGTCAAGTCAACAGTTTAACCGGGACTACTCAGTATCAACCAAACAAAAGGACAGGAAAGCAAACAAAGATAAGTGTCTTTTTATTATTGCAGCTAATAGTACAAAGACACGAATACAAAAGCAATATGGAACTAGAAGTACAAGGGACATATCCACTAGTTCCGCTCCTGTCCACCTGCTCTCGGAGCTCTACTGCCTTGTCAACTGCTCGGTTGTTGCTCAAGCACCCACCGCTGCTTCTGCCTCGGTGGCTCCTCCAAAGCCTGCGGATCAACTGTACGAGGAGTCGGACAGTCACGTGCCAGGTGACCCTTTCTGCCGCATGAGTAACACAACCTGCTTCTGGCATGCCTAGCTCTGTTCCCACCCCGGGTGCCCCACACCACCGGTCCTAAAACCCGAGATCATTCAACTGCTAGTCTAGTCCTCCCGGACCTCTGCATCATCTGTCTACTTCCCACAGATGACTCGGCTACTGATCGAAAAACACGCAGCAAAGGCAGAAGCTCATGTACACGCTCGGGGTGTAGAGCTACTGGCACAAACTCCACCCTGACGAAGGTCTCGATGTCTTCCCATGTGAAGGTCATCCCGTTGCAAAACCGAAACAAGTGGCTCCACCACCTGCCTGTTGCTGCCTGAAGGAGGCTGGCAGCAAATATCACCACGAAGTCTGCTGTCGTCCCCACTAGCCTGAAGACTCTCACCACAGCCTCCAGCCAATCCTCAGCCGCCTGTGGGTTTGTCCCTCCCTGGAACCTGGGTGACCTCTGGCGCTGGAACTCGTGCAGTGCGCTCAAGCGACGTGCACCCTCTGCTGTTGGGGCTTGTGGCATCAGTGGCCCAACGGGTAGTATTACCGCTGGTGCCTCCGCTGGTTCCTCAACTGAAAAAGGCCCTTGTACTGAGGCCATGTCGCTCGGCAGGCCGTCAGTACGAACCACTCTCGGGGCACTAGTTGGTCGTCCGAGAGAAGGCATCCTGATATAAATAACGTAACACGGTCAAATGATTATACCTGGTGAGCTGACCTGGTTTGAGTTGTTTTAAGGGAAAACCTTGGAAAACACACACGCAATCAGTGTTTTCGTGCACAAAGTCGGAAATCATTTGTCAGGGTCTTGGTGTATGGATATGTCGGCCGCCCGCACCAACACTGGACTCCCTGAACTGAAAACCACACTCGGTACTCTTAACACTATTGCTTCACAGAAAGAAATTATCAGAGTTATAAGTTCTGCGGTAGAACCAACTCCTTTGATACCAATTTGTTACGACCCGTCCTCGGGGCCCGTGCCGTGACTACCCCAAGCCCGCCTTCCATAGGCCAGGGGCTGGTGACTAGCACCAATTGCGTAAATCCCAATAACTGGTAAGGAATTTCCTTTATAAAAGTAAACAAACACCACAGAGAACAAGCGGAAGTAGACACTAAGTACAAAGAAAAGTGCTGAAAGGAAAATGGGCCAGAATACAAACCAAAAATAAAGTACAACTACAATTGAACAAAGTACAACAGAAAAAGACAACAGCTGGAGGGACGGAAGTGGATCCTGGGTCGTCCTCCTCAGATCCTACCTGAAGGGTAGGTACAGAAGACGCAACTCCTGGATCGTCCACCACGGACCCTACCTGAAGGGTAGGTATAGATAGCGCAGCTCCTGGATCGTCCACCACGGATCCTACCTGAAGGGTAGGTACAGATAGACTCCTCAACACTCTCGCCCGTCAACCTCCTCCGGATACTGACTCATCATATAGTCCACCTCCGGGTACTGACTCGTCATGTAGTCCACCTCCGGGTACCGTCCAGTCCTCGAACACTCGACCTCTGTCAGCACTGCCCGTCGTCTGCAACCAACACAACGATGTGCAGGCATAGCCCGTGCAGGGGTGAGTATAACGATACTCAGTAGGGACCCCGAGACCCTCAAGGTCTCACTAAAACCAACATGGATAACCACATAGGAGATCTCAACAGATAACCTCTACTTAGGTTTATGCCCATACATCTACCTAAGTTATCAAGTAACCCATATCAATCATGAGGAAACAAAAGGATCATGAAATCAATGGATAACCACTACCCAGGTATATGCCCATACATATACGTAAGTTATCAAGTGACCCATCTCAATCATGAGGTAAACACAAAGGTCAAAAGTCTCAGCTCAAACCAGGATTTTCATTATCGAAACCGTAACTGCTGAAGAGCTCCGTCTCTGGAGTGTACAGTGGTCCTGTCACGACTCCGAGGTACTGCTCACTAACCTAAGACTACTGTAGAACTCCACCTATCGAGTACTGCGGGCCAGCTGCTACAACCAAGATCTCTCCCGTCGTGGGTCTGCCGCTACAACCAAGCACTACCATGTGCCGCTACAACCAAGCGCACCTCTATCGTGGGTTTGCCGCTACAACCGAGCGCTCCCATGTGCCGCTACAACCAAGCGCATATCTGTCATGGGTCTGCCGCTACAACCAAGCGCTCCCATGTGCCGCTACAACAAAGTGCACCTTTGTGGTGGGTATGCCGCTACAACCAAGCGCTCCCATGTGCCGCTACAACCAAACGCGCCTCTGTAACACACTGAGTCGTTCGATCAGTAGTCGTCGGGTCTCAGTCAGCTACACGGTCTCCGTATTCTGCACGCTCGTCTCCGGGAGGGTTCGCTCCACGATCTGCTGGTCGATACTACAAGTATCTCAAGGTTCCACAAAGAAGTATCTCTCAAGGACCTCTTAATCACTGGGGTCTCAACACAACATACGGTGCGTCAATCAGACGCCCGGTCTGTTAGTTATTAGCTTTTTCGTCCCAGGGGCCCGGTTGGTTTCGTGTGCGAACCAACCTGGCCGTATCTCAACTGTACCCCGAACTCTCATAGGGTATGCTCATAGGGACCGTTTCTCAACGTGATCACCAACGCCGCTGATGGTTCGTCAAACGGACATCCAGTCTGAAAGATATCAGTTTTTCCGTTCCAGGGGCCCGGTTGGATTTCGGGTGTGATCCAACCCGTCCACTATCCAACTGCATCCAAAACTCTGGCGAAGTATGCCAAAAGTTCTGTCTCATCAATAGGAAATCAACAAGACAGACGGTGCGTCAATCGGACGCCCGGTCTGTGAGTTATTGGCTTTTTCGTTCCCGGGACCCGGTTGGTTTCGTGAGAGAACCAACCCGACCGCACTCCGTCAGCATCCAAACCTCAAGCGGAGTAAGCCAAAAGATCCGTCTCTCTTAGTGGATTCCATAAAAGTCTACGGCACATCAATCGGACGTCCGGAGCTCACGATATAAGCATTTCCGCTCCGAGGGCCCGGTTGGTTTTGTATCCGAACCAACCCGGCCGAACCCAAAGTAATCCAAATCCTTGAGTGCGGTATACCGAATCTACCGCCTCGATCCAAGGATCGCGTTTCCACTGACGGTGATTCCTTTGGTGGCCCGTAGCTCACGTTACGGTCATTTGACCGAAAGTGGCCTGAAAACGGGGGTCTGGGGCAGGGGCGACCCGTCCCGACCCCCCTGGGTCAGCCGAACTGGGTCGACCCGACCCGGGTCTGACCCGGCTGGGCCCGGCCCGACCCGGCTTAGTCCGGCTCGGTCCGGCTTGGTTCGGCCTGACCGGCCGGCTGCGGCTCGGCCAGCGTGGCCGAGCCGAATCACGGAGCGACGGGGTGGGCGGCTCCCCCGCCCTTCGCCACTGATTGAGGCCGGCGTCGAACCGCAGGCCGCCTCCTTTCTGGCGGCGTGCCACCGACGCCGGTCACCGGCGCCGCCGTGCCGGCGTGGCGCCACCGTGCCAGCGTGGCGCGCCGCCGCTGCCTTCCGCGGACCACCGGACGCGCTCCGTTGATCCGTTCCTCCTGCCGTCTTCACCTATGGTCCCCCCGGGACCCCACCTTCCCTGCGAAGGGATTCAAACGCCCAAACGTCCTGCTTCGTCGTCGCCCGTCAAACCGCACGTCAAAAATGAAACGCGCCGTCTTCGTGGTTCTCTGGCACGACGCGTTGGCACCACGCCCCTTCGCCATGGCCCGACTCCGTCCACGGATGTCTTCGGGTTTCTCCGCCGTGACGCGACAGCGTCACGCCTTTGTTTTTCACAGCGCGACACGACGACGCCGCACATTACTTGTCACACGTTTCCGCACGGTGCGATGGCACCGCACCATTCCCATTTCAATCCACAAAAGAATCCAACATGAAATAAGGAGGAGGGCCGGCCGTGTTTTTGAGGTCCGGCCCCCCTCGCGTTAATCGATAACAAAAGGTCATATTTCACGAAGTTCGTCAAGGCAATAAACACGAGCAATTTAAATAATAACCCTCAACATCAAACCGTATGATTGAACGATCCGTGGATCAACCCGGTATTGGTTGGTCCACGCTCGTCGTTCGTTTCTCAAAAGATAAGAGAATTCCAAAAAATAAATTCCCCTACCTCGTGTCGTCCTTCGTTTGTTGACAAAGTCGCGGAATGGTAGTGTCGCCGTAGAACGGTATCAATTCCGTCGTCGTCGGAGTGAGCGCCGTCGTCGATGGCGACGTTCCCCACGGTGATGCCTCCTCCCTTGACGTGGAGAATGAAGAAGAGAAGGCACGTCTTTGGTGCCTTCGCGTTCTCCATCGGAGGGTCGGTGTTCATCACATTCATTGTCGAAGTCTCGACGTTCTTCAACGATGGTGATGGAGTTCTTTAAATCTAAGAGCTTCCTCTCTCAAAATCCTCACTTAACCAAGCAACCTAATAAAATAAGGTCTCCCATTATTTTATTAACACATGCCAAGCTTTTCAAATTCCAAAATTCAAATAACTTAATTAATTTAAGAAGTTGAAATCATTAATTAAAAAGTGTTGGCATGCACTTAAGAGGGGGAGTGGAATGAGAAGAGTTTTCATTAATAAGGTGGAGAAGTTCAAGAGTTAAAGAAAGGGAGATTAAATGGGGGGTTAAAGGAGAGTTATAGGAATTTGAAAGGTTAGGGCTCGTGTGGGCCCAACCTTTCAAGTATCCACTCATGGGAAGTTGGTTGGTCATGGGCTCCACCAACAACTTCCCATGGGAGAGAATAACTCCCAAAGACATAAAATAAAATTGTTCACACAATTTTATTTATTTTAAACTAAAATGCCAAAAAAACAAAATCTCAATCTGCATAAAACGCAACTGTGGTAAAGGTCCCCTTAAGAAATTACTGGCGTTGTGAGTTCATCGGTGCAATCAGATTTCAATTCTGAGCACCAGTTTAAAAGATAGATCTTCCCACTAGCTCGTTCACTGAACGTACCCGAGCCAAACTTCGGAAATTAATTCCGGGCACACCGAGCCTCGGAATCAGGCGCCGTCAAAAACTGTGTTCTTGTAAATTTCCAAAGAAAATTAAGAAAAATTTTCCTTGAAATTCCCGGGTCTTTACATTCATATACATAACATGGGATATTACCTAATGATAATATCTATATTCATTCCATGTATGTATTATTATTATGTTTTCCAAATAATTATTATAATTATTTATTTGTAAAGGTCTGATTAATATTTGATGGTATTGAAAATGTTTTCACATATATGGTTTACCATTATGTGTCTAGTGGGTCTTTTTCAGCTCTCAAAATAATTGGGTAATGTTTTATATCTTATTAAGAAATTAAGAGACATGAGTTATTATCCTATTTTCTGTTAGTATTGTTAAAATAATGATTATCCACAACTCTAAATGTAATGGTACATTAGTGGTTAACTTAATACATATAGGTTATGGGATATAAGTGATTATCCCAAGTCATAATGGTTATAGACACGGGTGGTTATACTATATTATAAATGTTATGGGATAAGGGTAATTACTCCATGTCCTAATGGATACGGGTTGTCAATGTTTATTGAATATCTAAAATGTTATTGGGCCTATGTGGTATTCCCATGTACTAATGGATATTGTACCTAGGTTATTATCCCAACTCTTAAGGGATTGGGACATGAACTTTTAACCCACGTACTAACAGTTTTTGTGCATTTTAGGTGAATCCATGTCCCAATGTTTATGGTGGAATAAGTTGTTATCCCAATTCAAATATTTAATCGATTTTTGGTAACCCTTGATAATTTTGATATATATATTTCATGATCATTATCCTTGAAATATGATATGATTTCTATTTTTTTGTTTGTACCTCATTCTAATGTTCTGAAACAAACCTATGTCATAATTTTTTACTCATGTTTTGAGATTCCATGCACTCACTCACCAAGATCTAGTTATATAAAGAATTCCTTATAGATAATTTGTTACCATGTGAGTTGATCTAAAAAAATTATTATATTTTACAATATTAGACATTAAATAACACAATAATCTCATAATACAATTAATTAAAAGGTATATTTTCTTTGATCATCAGTTATATAAAAAACATTTTTTCATTACACTATAGAAACTTTCTACAAAAGATCACCAATAGACACCCAATTATGTGAATCAAATATGATATAATAATATTAGTATCATGGGTAATTGTAATATACAAAATGGGTGACCTCAAATTTAAATTATGGGAAAAAATAGATACATGAATATAAAATGATAAGTGATTATAAGAAAATAAGTGGTATAGGATAATAATAAAGATCCATGAGCATGTCATAATTTATTTATACAAAAAATATCTCATTATAAGGATATGAGTAATAAATACTACATGATACATCATAACTAGAGATTATCGAAAAAACATTTGGTTTTTCGAAAAGTATATCCATGAGTAAACAAAACACAGTGAACATAGTTTAATCAAATATAGTGCCACATAAAATCTTATGAACATAAAATCTTATGAACATAAAATAAACATAACTAGGTAAAAATATTTTCCTAAGAACATATAATAAACCCAAAAAGGTATACAAATTGTCATATGAATAGATAATAACAACAACTACATCCACAAAATAATTATGTGATCATATGTTATCAAAAACAGGGTCCATTAAATATGAGGTTAAAATAACTCAACCAAATCCTTGATAACACAAAAAGATCATTATATCATGAGATATCATATATTACACAATGTATAATAGGGATTAATTTATCCCCCATTATCATAATAATAATCCATAACTATGTGTTCTAGTACAACATAAATTAAAATGTAATTTTAACAACACATAAATAATAAATGAGAAAAAATTAATGGGTTTCAAAAAAATCAATAGATAATTACATATTATGTGAAGATAAATAACTTATATTTTATTTTTTAGAGGTAAATTATAAACAACCAGAAAATATTTCAATATATAAATATAAAAATTGTTTAGTAAAATAATTTGGAAAATCAAATTAGAAATAATAAATACAGAAATATTTTCAAAACATTTATAAAAAGAGTATCCTTTTTCTAGACTTTTTGAAATTAATTTTTTTTAGAAAATAGTTATTAAAAAATTGAATAATATTCATTTTAAATGAAAATATGGTGAATTTATTTTAATGGGATTATTTTTCACAGTTTTAGAAAAATGACATGGGTGGAAAACATAAAAATATTTTCTTTTAAAATTTTCTAAGGAGGTAAAGGTTGAAGAAATTTTTTTATTAATTTTTTGAAATAACATTTATGATATATATATTATAGGGGGATGCAGATAAAAATAAGTTCAAATAAAAACAAAATATAGAATCCCACATTTCTTAATTGTTTTAAATCATCATATTTTAAAATTTTCAAAGAAGAAAAATATTACTAACAATATATAATTGTTATGAAAATTTATATGGATATTAAATATATATATATAATGATTTATAAAATTAAATAAATTCATTGGACTAACAATACAATCTAAATGATAATATGCTGAAAATTTAGAGTTATTATACAAAATATTAATACTTGGAATAGACAAACTCTTAAATAGGTCATGATTTACTCTGATCCTATGGAAAAATTCAAGAAAAAAATCATAGTACCCTATTAAAGTTTTTGAGAAAAATATTCATATCATTAAATCTTTCACACTTTATAATTTTAATCACTTATTATAAATATAACAAATATTTTTAAAAAATTATAAGATGTTGATTTTTTTGTTTCACTAACGGTTTATAATAGTGAAGTCGATACTTATTTTTTTAGTATATTGTCAATATTATAGAATCATTTTAGATACATGAATATATGTTTCCTTATGATTTATAAAATTATATTTTTTTATCAAAATTTTTTAATTTTGATATATAAATATGAAATTTGTGATGATATTATTTCATAAATTTTCAACAAACCAAGAGTGGTATCTTAATAAAAAGTAAAATATTAATAACAGCATTCAAAAAAAATTATAAATTGCATTTAATAATTATTTTAAATTATTAATATCATAAAATTTTCCCCATTTATTTATGAAAAAAAATTGTAGAATTATTCTTGTAGGTTGTTAAACAGTCCAAAACATTAAGATAAAATAACTTAATGGGTTAGTATGTTTAATAGAATGAATATTTTGACATAATATAAATACACCATAAAAATAATGGTATTATATATGTAATTTATATATTTGGAAAAATATTTAAGATATTTTTATGTATAATTAAAATCATGATGAAAATGAGTAATATTACATTGTGGACAAGGTAGTCCACACCTACCCATGATTAATATTCCCATTTCATAACGAATGAGAGCCATTGAACATTGAAAAAAAATATTATATAAATCAAATTTAAATAATATATATTTCAAATTCATTCATACTTTTTATTATTAAAATCTACCATTATAGGTGTGGATGTAAAAATAGAAATATACAGCTTCATAGATGAGTTTGTCTACATGTTTGTTTGATTGGAGATCTTTTCTTTTTCATACGAGATAGACAGTATTAAATATGTGACATTAAAATAATATATTTACATCAATTTTTACTTATCAAACATAATTAAATATATTCAATATATTAATATGTTTATGATATGTTTGTAATGGGAAAATTAAGAATAATGTGTCAATTATTAACTAGAATTCACTTTGGGACCTTGATCACTATCTTGAATGTATCATAGAAAAAGAGTTGATTAGTATAAAATAGGGAGAGAAGGATATTTATTTAGTTAAATATACTTTTATTTTATGAACATAGAAATAGGGATCATTGATTTTTTAATGTTCTAGTGTATCTTTGATATGATGGATAAAAATACTTTACATAAATGAATAAACGGGGAAATTTGGGAACACCCATTATTTTTAAATATTGTTATGATACTATTAAAGAGTAAATGAATAAAATATAATGAAATAATTTATTTCTGGGAGATCATTTTTAGGATATCAAAAAATAATTCCCACAATTTTGGATCATGTTTCATTTCATTTTCTCTTAGAGTTTTTATTTTTTTTATTTTTTTTCTTTTTACCAGGGTAGATTGCTTTCATCAAATAAATTTATTAGTTAGTAAAAATATAAAATAACTCATACTAATTATTTTTATGTGATGTATAATAATTTATTCCCTATTTAAACCAATTAAATTTTTAATAATCAAATAAATAACGTTTACATTAAAATAAATAATGTTTATAAAACCATGTTTTTTAGAAAATGATTGGTTCTTCATTAAGTGTCCTTGACGATATTTTTTATTGATAAAAAATAATTTTCATGAATATATATTCACATATGAATTTAAAATTGATAATTGAAAATTTATTTAATATTTATTAAATCCATTAATTTGATTACAATACTCAATTTAAAAAAATAACTCTTTAAAAGATATAGTTTTCATTATTATCGTGGTAATTAACATTATTTTCTGTAATTTTATTTGGGTTCCTAAAAAATATAATTGAACTTATTAAATATTATATAAATTTTTATAGAAAATGTGAAATAAATTTTTATATTATATTTATAATTTTTATAAAATCATCCTTTTTAATATAATCATATAAAATTCGTCTTTAGAGTGAAATAATAATTATCTCCCCAAAATGTTAATCAAGTGTTTTATAGATGACATGTATTTTTTTAATTCTTTTTGAAAATAATTCTTATTTTAATATTTTTATATATTATATATATATGGTTTCAAAAATATTGAAGTGATTCTTGTATTATGATAATTTCATAAAAGTTATAATTTTATGAAATGTGGTGTTTTCACTATTCATCATAAAAATTAATTACTTTAAAAGAAACCTATAAAATTAATAAAATAAAATTTTGATATGATTAATTATAAAATTAGGTTCATCTTATGAATCTTGATTTCTAATATTTCTATATTTATCACTCAAATAATTATATAAATTATTAAAAAAAAAATTATTGAAAAATTAACATTTTAAATATTATGTTTCTTAAATATTTTTTCCTACCAATTTATATTATAAATAATACTATTATTATAATTAATATATTAAAATATTATAGATTATTATTATAATAATTTATTTTTTATTAAAATCATTAGAACATTTAAAATATTTTTCAGAAAGAATGTGTCTCATAATATTTAGTCATGTTAATTATTTATTACCGAATAGCAATCATTTTCAAATGATTAATTTCTTTTTATTCACTATAGATTATATTGTTTTTTTGTTTAATTTATTATTTTTTAATATAATATGTGAAAACATTTTTCATTTTTCTCTATCTTTGAAAACAAGTTTTCAAACAAAATATTTATTTAATATAATAATTGTATTGTAAAATATTGGGACATGCATTACCATTGAATACATTGCATCTTCAAAATTTTAACAAAACCATATATTTCCGAATTTTTAATTTTCACGAAGAGTTTTAAATGAATAATGTAATGATTATATGTGTTACAGTTATCTTATTATTTTATATTATACTCGAAAGAATGTTTTTTTTCCTAACAATTTCATTGAAAACAACCATTTTGATTAGAGGTAAATTATTGATAGCTTGATTATTAGTTGACATTAATCCCATATTTAATTAATTAATATCATTGATAAGTGGTGATATCCTATACTTTTAAAAAATCAAAATAAATTCTTATAAATGACGATAATATTTTCTTCACAAAATACATTAACACAAACATCAACATGAGATAAATTATCCATAAAAACGGAAGCTCATACTTGATATTTTGATATCAAATAATTAGGTTTAAATTTCAAATCATCATAGATATAATATAGTGTTTAATATATAATGTGGAATCCACTAATATAGAGTGGTGGATAAATATACATTAATTATCATTATTTACATGCTTATGATGATCTACATCACCCATTGTGATTGCATATGATTTTCCTTCTTCCCTAGTTCATTAGGTTTGTTAATGTTAATTTTTATTAATAAACATTGTGTATATGGACTAGATGGAATAACACCAAACACCTTTCAATTTATTCGTTATATTGTGGGTATTTAATTTTTTGAGACTATATTATCCTCCAATAGGTTAATTAATGTATTAATATTTTTATTGAAATCATGAGCTCGATGAACAATTATTCACAAACAAAAACATTAAATTATTCCTCCTTGGTATCCTCTGAGGATTAAATCCACAAATATTCATATAATTGACTGCTAATTTTTCTTCTATCTAGGGTTTTATTTATTTGAGTTTATATTTTTCATATATTTGATTAGATCACTAAGGGGAATAAGGGTAAATAAGTTATCTATTATGTTTTAGGAGTTGTTACTATTTAATTTAAAACTATTGAAATATGATGGTTTTGAATCTAGTGTATCCTATAAGATAAAATAATGCTAAAAATATGATCAATAAATGAAATACATCATTATATAGTGTTCACATCCCTTGTGGATAAATGATCTCATCTATGGATAGATTGATCATTATATATGCACATTTATTATCACACAAATAAATTCAAAATTTTATAATGATCATTGACCTGTTATTCTAAAAACAAATCTACGAAATTCTATGATTTCTATTCTCCCATGTCTTCTAATATTCATGTAGACATCCTTTATGAAATCCTAGATTTGACTCTTTTTTCCTATCCCATATATATAGTGAATCATACTCTCTAGGTTCTATTACCCAATTCATTCTATATCAATCAAACTTCTCTCTCCATGTTGTATGTCTCATTCCACATATAAAATAGATAAATCCATTACCAAGTAAGTTTCCTACACATTAGAACAAAATATGTCACAATTAATGGTTCCATAAATCTATAAAATATCCCATTATCTCCAACATTAAATTCAAGAATCAATTATTTCACTGATTAATTTTCACTATATTTCAAAAAAAATTGATTGAATTTAATTCACATAAATTACCACTTTAATATAGCTATGAATATTTTGATAATAATTCCATAAAATAATGGCAGATGATTACTAAACCATTGAATAACCATTCATGACTCATCTGAATCAAATAAATCTCATTTTGTGATACTCCTAATGAAACACCCACAATTATGGATTTCTCATAAGCATTATGGTGTGGTCAATGTATCACAATGAAAATATTAATTTCAACATGACCATACCCATATAATTTCGGTAGTGAAGTGCTTCATCAACATAGGAATATGAAATGTTCCTTCCATTTTCTTTTGAAACGTTTATCTCCTTTAGCATCCTTATGCCAATTTTAGGCTCACCATGTCTCATAGGTGTTACCTCAACTAAATAAACCTAGTTCTATATCATAAAGAAAAAACCATTGTTTTTTCCATTAACATTCCATGATCTGAGACATGGTCATCACCATCTTATTATGTTGACCGTCGTGATCTATAATAGAATATCTGGCCTCACCAAAACATATTAACCACCATTTTTTCATATATAATGTTACACATGTTAAATATTCAACTACTACACCCTTTGAAATAGCATGTTCATGGCCATGTTTTCAATTTATCAACCATGGATACTCCAAACATTTCTTTTCACATATGGTTTTGGTTATGTTTCAATGCTTCTCTAGAAAAACCCCCATGGGATCCACACGAACTTGGCCCCTTCCAAATTACATGTTTTTTATTGTAATATAAAAATGATTTGTGGTATGGTGTTTACTTATCTTCACATACTCTATCAACTAATAATAACAATATCAAAGATACCATATAATTGAAAAACAATATAACTCATATTTTATTATTCCAAACAATATCCACATTTAGATTTTTTTCCAATACCTCAAAACCAAATATCTTGGAATAAAATTATGTAAATTCAAATTTATTCTCACATTAATGAAAATAAAATAATATTTAATTAATGGGTTCTTATCACCTCATCTTTCATCAAAAGAAATTTTTTCCCTATTGTACACTATTTGGATGTGAATGAAATTGCATTATTCACTTACCCAATATCCTCTAATATTTAAATTTTAACTATATATAGGATAAAATGTGTATAAAAAAGATAAATATAACTATGGATGTGTATTTGTCAATGAAATTGATTCTTTTTAAAAGAAACAATCCACTTTCTAACATCACATCAAACCATCAAACTTATTCATGTTATAGTATTGTAACTCATCTTTAATCACATATTTAAAAAAACACTCCTTATCAAGGGAAACTATTTTTTTCTTAATCATGGGGGATAATATTTAGTTTTATTCAATGGTAATCATTTTATTTTTTCCAAAACTGAAAATACTCATATATATCATTAATTTCATTTCATGTCCTCTTAAATACAATTGTGGTTAATATTGTGGGAGAAGTCTTGTTTTCATTTATGTATCTATGATTGAGTTTTTCTAATATAACTATGAAATTATTTCATTACAATATAAGCACATATATTGTTTTCATTATTATCAAATTTTTTAATTTATTCTTTATTTCATTAAACTTATTCCTTCTATGAAATTTTTTTCATCACCTTAGTTTTGACGAATTATGGTTCGATTGATTTTTTATCCTCATTAGAGGACCCAAACATCCCTTGTGTTCTTGAATATTCCTTATTAAATAAATATTGAACCAAATTGAAATATGTGTTTTTCCCATACCTTACACAACACAAAAAATAAACCTTAAATATAGATCTTATAAATTTATTATATATTTGAAAATAATGATTGTTTTATTTTTCATCATGATCATTATTTTAAATTGAGTGTTGTTTTTTTATTGTAATAATTTTTTCCTTCTACATAAAATATTATCAATAATATTTCTTTGTTATAATAGGTTCAAGAAAATATTTAAGTCCTAGATTGTTACTATATATATTATTACATTGGGAAAGTCTATGGATATGATTACCTTTCATATATATGTTATCTATATCATTATCTTGTGATCATTCTCCATTCACCTTAGTTTCATCGAGAAAATATTATCTAACACCATTAAATTATTTTTAAGCAGAGATACCAATTTATTGGGCCCCAAAAAGTTATTATTATTCTAGATTATATTCCTCTAAAATATTAAACTCTAAAATTTATTATTCACCAATTTTTAAACAGTAACTCTTGATTAAAAAATATTGGTTTATTATATATTGATCATTTCCATATTTTTCATATTTTTTATATTTTTTTCATTCAATTAATATATTTTCTGTTATTGGGGTTTGTAATTTGTTCATTATAATGTTTCAACATACCTTTGAATTCCCATTATACATTTATTCTCTCATCAAGAACATCATTATTTTCATGAAGATATAAAAATTGAATATCTTTGATTAATTAGATGTAATTATTTATTAGAATTAATTTATGATACATCATTTTTACTCTAAATTAATCTTCCATTGTTTTTGGAAAAGATAATCTACCTATCACATTTATTCATTTTTGTACACCCTTATTCAGAATAAGATTCTGATTCCTCAACCAACATCTATGAAAAAAGTTCAATATTTAGAATATAATTTCAATTAAAAATTTATGGAAATATCTTTGTTATCATTTCCATTTAATCATTATAAATATCCCTTATAACTATGATGGCATATAATTTAAATCCTCATCAACTATGGAATTAGAATAACTATTTTATTTTATCACGTTACCTTTTCCTCCTCAAAGGGATTTAAAATTTATCACAAATTTTCTACAATATTTCAATGTTATTTCCTTATTCATTTTATATTTAATATCAATATTGTTGTGTTCGTCGAATGAAATGTTATCTTCATGTTATATATATGATACATTATTATCAATCCAATCATGAGAATTCTTTATATGCCTCTATATACTAGTTTTGTCTTCATGTTTCTCATGTAATACATGAATATTATAGTATTTATCATTTAACTAACTAAAATAAATATATATATGTTCATAATCACCTAACTTATATCCCTCAAATATGATTCACCATACATGTATATTGGATTAATTCTCATTGATGATCCATTAATAATGTCTTTAATATTTTTACAAAATCTATTTTCAATTTCCTAGCTTCATTACCTTGATGTAATCCCTCTCTCATAAATTCATAAAATTATAAATTTTGTTCTATTTTATCTTACTCCTTAGTAATTTTTGAAATGAAAAATTTCATATTTTTGTAACGCCTTCAATTGGGGTATATATAAACACTAGTAAAAAATAATGGTTATATAGAAGCACAATACTACCCCATCAATAATAGTTAATTCTATAAAATATAGGAAATTCAAGGATTTTTTTAAAAAAAATATATTCTATATATTTATTTGATATTCACCGGTAACATTCCATGGATTCCACTTGTTATTCAAGGAGATAAAATAGATCACTGAGTGGGGGAGGGGGAAACCAAAGGATCTATTCTCTTTTAAGATGTTCTCACTTTTAATATAATTAACATGAGCCCATATAGGTTATAAGTCCAATCAAGAAAATATCTCAACCCTTCTAGGTATATAGAAACAATGATATACCAATTCAAAAGATATTTACAAGGTTTTATTTACCATGAGAACAACATTCCACTTTATTTAGTCCCCCAACATGGGTTATCCAATATTTCTACAATATTATGAGACACATAACACACTCTGTTATTTACATGTAAAATGTACACTATAAGGCATACATTTTATAAAAAAATTATCTGAAATGAAACATATCTGGATCTCATGTTCTATACACTTCTTAATGAATTTTCTCTAGTAAGAACTGATGGATGGACATATCTACACATATAAATTCTATATTAGATCTTCTATATCTAAAAATAGTAATCAATCTATTGGTACTGCAACACCTTCTAGTTCAGTTGATATATTGATTCTCCTCATTCATCTATCACTATGTAGATATCCTAAATGGAAACAATGATTTAGGTCTTGTTCAATCTCCTAAATATGGGTGAATTAGAGTCTCTTAATTCTATTGTATAATAGATTAATTATCTAACAATATTTCCCCACTAGGAAATAGGCCTCAATGATCCTCTCAACTAATGTAATCATTATTATTTAAATATTTCTTCTATCAGATAATTTTTACCCATTATATAGTCCCCTCCAACTTTATAATAACTCACATGATATCCACAATTTTTTAAATTTATAAAAACTCCAAGGATCAGTTTTTTCGTGATTTTAGTTTGATTTAATTATAAATAATTAACATAAATAGTATTTTTAAATCAACTTCTAATATTTCATGAATTATGAATTGAAATCAAGGACCATGTTTATTGATCTATTAGATATCCCAAAATGAATCATCAGAATGATATAATATCCATTTACAATATCTCATACTAACAAACTGATCATTAAAACGTGATCATGAACCCCAAAACATGGTTGGTGTTTCTATAATAAAAAATCCCCTTCATCACACTGATATACATTCCCTATTTATTATTTTCTCTCCACAATTAGAATACAATATTTGGTATCCTTAATCTGAATAAAACCATATCCCCTAAAGATACACCATACTAATTCTAGATTGATTATGTCTCACAGGTGGAACCACAACTGAGCTCATCAAATTTCATATCCATAGAGAAACTATGTATTTTTTTCCTCTAGCACAATAATCTCCATGAAATCATTCACATTGTCTGTTTGTGTTGACCATCCCAATATTTAGTAGAATCTCCAACTCCACCAAACCTCTCTATGATCATTTTTGAATTTACTTTATTATATAGGGAAAACTCTCAACCACCATTCCTAGTGAAATGATGATCTCATGGTCAAGTTATCCATCCATTAACTATATAAAATCTGAACCTATATATGACTATAAAACCCTACCCCAGGATCCACAAAAATCTTTCCCCAAGCAAGTTGGTCATGTGGCCTTATGAACAACTTCACGTATGCTATAGGATACCGAAAACCATTGGGGTTATAATGGTGGTACTGTGGGGAGACTATACCCTGAGGACCAAAAATAAATACCATGGAAGAAATTTATAATAATTTCAACAAAATATAATATAAACTGATAATAAAAATATAATTTTATAACTAGGACAATAAAAAATAAACAACCATGCATGAAAATTATACGTCATAAATATCTGAAGTCAATATAAAAGGTTTACATACAAAAAATGTGTCCAGATTATAAAAAGAATCAAATTAATTAAAATAATGTAATTCAAGTAGAAATCCCTTGTGTATTCTCAACTAAAACTCAGATTCTTCCATGTCTTCCATGAGTCTATAATAAAAAAATATCATTGTTTACAATACATATTTTCATTTAGAATCATGTGATCTATCTTTCTACCAATCAGAGGCCCAAAAAATGTGGGTGGTAAACTCATCATACCACCACCGATGGTGTCTAATGAAATCTAGTTTGTGCGTATAATATAATTTAGAGTTTAGTTATAGTAAATAGTACATTGAATATTAATGAAATAATGTTGGATTAGGTTCCTCATAAGACAACAGGCCAAACATACCAGCTTCAGCCTAAGACAACATATCTCTAAACATGGTCTATCATTTATATATAGACATATATGTCAATATATATATTAATAGATATACAAGAACCAGTTAGTATATAATGAATATTCCCAAGGCATCCACATAATAATAATAATATATTAAGGGTATCATATTTTTAAAAGGGACATCATGACCGAACAGCTAAATTGGGGATACACATTACTATCCATGTAAATCCAAATAAATTATTTCAAGAGTCATGTCCAACATCTTATTCAAGGGTGTGAAACATCAAGTACAACAACCCCTTATAATGTAAACCCCCATGTATAACTTTATAGACAAAGGGGGTGTGAAGACTCTTTTCTAAAAATCCCGCCCATGGTCCCTCAATGATAATCCAAAATAAAGTATTTCCATATTTCCTATGAGCCCATACTAGTGGTTCTATAAATGGGACACCTTATGTAACTCAAGGTGTAGCGTGACTTCATTTAACCCTCAATCTGGTCCTAATTATTCATACTCGGAAATAAAATTATCACATAAGGAATAACAATTAATTTAACCCTTCATAGTCATAGAACTTGTAAAGGAAATTTCAAGAAGGATGTAAACAATAATAATTAAATAAAAAACTATGCATAAATAGTTTTCACCACAATTTAAAAACTTTATATGATAACCCATAAGAACTATACACTCTAAAATATAATCTATTAATCACGATCATTCTATTTATCAATGAAATTATAAAATATAAGGAAATTGAAGAATGTATTTATTCCCAAACTCAAATTATAAAATATATTCATTTATATAACTCAATCGTTAGTGTAGATAAGGTACAATTATATAATTAATTCCATGTAATGGCATACTAAAATCAATTAATCCATATTATTTATAAGTGAAAAATATTCATACCTTGAAATGGCTTTTAATTACATATCCTTGGTAGAGAGGACAGATACATTTGGTCGACATGTAATGCCTCGAGCCCAGTTATGGGAGTCGATGCATTATTTTAATACATTGTCATGATTACAAGGAATCAAGTGTCTAAAGACTGATCAGTTTACCAGTCCTGGAAAATAGATTACATACATGTACATTACATTACACTTTCTAAAATACAACAAAAAATAATATTCATTTTACAATTCCATTGTTCCCTTATCTTAACCCTGCATCTCAAACATAAAACACTTCTTGGGATCTTGGGAAAATAAAAAATAAGAATGGGGGTGATATCAGATGCTCAGTAAGGTTAAATAATTTCGTGGAAGATAACATAAACAATAGGCATGGTGAATAATTGAAAACACATACCTTTACAAATAATAAACACGAACACTTTATGGAAAAATATGTGTTGAGTAAATAATGCCATAATGAAACATAGTCATGGGTGTTATACTTGTTGAATTACCATAGGAACCATCAATATTATTTTCATAATGAGGGAATTTATAATTCCAGACATTCTGAAACATTTTTTCAAGGCCTCAGCCAAGACGTATAAAAATGATTAAGGCCTCCGACAAAACTATATATCAAATTGGAAATGGCCTCATCCAATTTCATGTCTAATTTTTTCATGAGACCTACCGATGCATCAGGGAGCTATATTGGGCTTCACTTGTCACTTGCTATGTATAATACATTCCTCATTTGAAAAGGTTGAAACATAACATAAACATTCGTGTTAGAACTAGTATATGAAATGTCAATACATTAAACATAAACCATGAATGGTATAAATGTAACATATCCACAGTAAAAGATATCACAATACCTTTAATACGATGTGAATGATTAGTATCATAATAAATCAACTTCAAACAGTTTTAAAATCCATCAAAGGATGTTGACATAGAAGAAAATGATTTGTAAAACTCATTGAATAAATATACCTTTTTTGATGAAGAAATTTAAAAGTCACACAATTTATAAAAGAATACATTTAAAGGCATTTTTGAATCAACGTTTCCATACCAATTTGAAACTTTTGAATGTAATAATCATTTCAAAAACATTCATGTCCATATAAATAAATCCCTAAAACCCATTTGGAAAACATAGACATTAATGAGAATGATTTAGAAGAATAAATATTTAAAACATTTGAAATGATGTTTTAATAAAAGAGTCCATTAAAATAATACCATTTAAAACTTTTTTTGTGGATAGGGATAATAAATATGTCCCAATAAAAACATACCCATAAACAATCTTGAATAATGATGAGATTGAGGAATTAACCCTTACCTTTCTTTTCCTTTTGGTCAAGGGCATGTTTAACCTCCTGTATAATGACCATAGTATGTTATTAAATTATACAAGAACAATATTCATATTTATTATATCATATTGATTAATTTATGACTTTATACTACATATTTAAAAATTATTTCCATGTTAAATTAACATTTTAGGTAATTATCTCTTTCTTAATCGTATGTGTTTTAACCTGTTATTATTGATCGTATCACTTAGATCATGATTTTAATGAGTAAAGAATATAAACCTTGATTTATATATCATATATATTTCTAATATAAATATTTATAATATATGTATATATGAAATGGATGGCACCGTTTATTGATACAGTAGGTCCTACGTACGCATAAACGATGTTTCTGTTCTCACATCGTATTGAACGGAAGTAAGTGAATACGATATATTTAAGAACATAAAACATATTTATATACATATATATATCTAGTAGAATAATTATTTCATATATTACATACTTATTAATATTATATATTTTTATAATCATCATTGAATAGTGATCATGGAAATGAATCTTATCTTGTCGTGGAGACGGTAATCTGAATGTACGCACGTATGTTGACATGTCATTCATAGGATGGATAGAATAATAAATATGGTTGTACCATACTTATAATAACATCACAGTATATAGAAGATACTATAGTTATTGTTTTACAATTGAAACAATAATGAAAGAATAAGTTCAAGAAGAAAAGAACTTGAAAGAGGTGATGAATTATTTACCTTTTCTTCAAGTTCCTCCTTTTGATTTGATCAAAAGGGATCCTTAGGTTTTCTTTCTGACCTATGGAACAAATATAGGATTAAGGGAAGTTAGTTGAAAGGATATTTGGGTAGGGGTTGGCCATGCCAAATGTCATTGAAGGTTTGAATTTGAGATAAGGAGGACTTCCCTTTTAGAACAGGTGTGAGGGGCACCTTAGGAAAAGATTGAAATATTATTTAATAATAAAATCATATTCGGTTTATAATGGATCCAAATTTATTTATTTAAAATATAAATTGGGGATTGTCTAAATACTTTCAACCAATAGGTTTTAGACAAGTTTAGGTTATCATTTTAATCTTATCTTTTAGATTTCTCTCTAAGTTAAAATAATTTAACTTTTACCATTTCTTCTTCTATTCTTACACTATATGGTTAATAAACGTATTATAAACATCCAAAAGAATGTAACGTGGTTAATTAGTGACATATATATTATTATTTAAACCCTTTGGTTGAACCTTATATTTTTGGGAATATTATATCAACCAATAATATAGTATTTGTTTTAAAATTTAATTTATGTCAATTTTGACACTATTTGGTATTTTGTTTTTCATAAAGTCATAAAAATCTTATCACTTCGAAAAAAAATTATCTAATCAACCCTAACATGTCATATTAACCTATAAAATTATTTTAATTCATCGAAAGTCTCAATTTACATTTATTTGGATATTTATAATATCAATTATTTTAATCTTTCATTAAAAAGGTAATTACTGTACCATCAATGTGTGATAAATAAATTATATTATTTGATTTATATAAACAATAAACAAAATATCGTTATGTAGGAAATATTTTTATATTTATAATGAATATTAATAGTCAAATGTATTTTTTGTATAACCCTATATTAAAATGTTATAGTTATGAAAACATGAATTTAACACTTTTAACTCATCTTTAAAATAAATAATAATAAATGTCCTAATCTTTTCCAAGACGAAATAAGGGGTCATATTTTATTCCAAAGGTTGTTTGTGGTTGAATTACTCTTATGAAATAGAAATAGGACATGTGTTACAGTGATAATAATATCATTTTTACCTTTAATTACCTTATTTACTTTTAACCATGGTAAATAAAAGTCAAAAATTACTATTCACCAAAAAATTATTTTTATCTTATTGAACGAAATTTTATTTACTGATATCAATTTTGTCTCTCATATATTTGAAATTCAATTCACCGAAGCGGTAATATTATGTTTTGGGCATATTTGAAAATGTTCCTAGGAGGTGTGTAAAAGATGGTAAAAAGTTCAATAAAATATTTATATATCTAAACATATTATTAAATGAATCCAATGAATTAAATTGAACTTATATAGGTATTATTTATCTATTTTGACCTAAAATAATTTAAATAAAATAAATAATTATTTAAATAAAAAGTCTCTTTTAAACAATAACTCAATGTTTTTCTCTATTCATCAAAAATTGAATGTTTTCAGAAACATACCAATAATCCCGCCAAAGGTATATTTCATATTCTGAATTCCAAAATTATGTCTATTTTACAAAATTAAAAACATAGAAGTTTCATTAATTAATATAACATTAATTCCCGTTTTCAAAAAATAGCATGTTTTTAAAAAATAATATCTATCAAAAGATTAACACTTGTTTATGTTCAATTTCAAAGTGAAATTAATTATAATGACCTAAAATGTATTAAATGATAAAAATATAATCTAATTATACTTCAAAACAATTTAAATTCTTAATTTAACACTATATATTATTTTGATTAAAAATTTTTTTTTAATTAAAATTTTGTATTTTTCACTATTCACCAAAATATAAAAGTTATCAGAAAAATACCAAAAATTTGTCAAACCTAAATTTTTATGTCCCAATTATAAAGAAGATGTTAATTTTTTCAAATTTAATATATAAAAGTGTCAAATATTGTATTTAAAATGGGTTCTCCATTAAAGGGCGGTAAAATTTCATTTTTTCAAAAAATACTTATTTTATATGAAAAAAATGAATTTGTTCTTATATTATGTATAAAAAACACATAATATGGATGTTTAAATTATATAGAGTATATAAGATTCAAAATTCATTTTATAATATTTATAATCATTTTCTTAATGACTTGTTTGGTAAAGTTGTGGTGCGCTCGAACTCAGTGTTGCGTGTAGTGCAAGATATTAATTACATTAATGAGAAAACGTAATATGAGTTCATGGGGGTGTTACATTATCTCATCCTTGAATAAATTTTGTCCTTATAATTTGAAATTTTTCTTCGAAAATAAAACGTTAAAAATAGAGAAATACCTTTGTTGAAAACCCATATCGGTAATTGGGTTAATAAAATTTAGTCTTAATAAAAGGGAAAGGGAAATAAAAATGTTACTAGCAAATTATGGTTTCAAATAGGAGAACATTGGTGGAAATTAGAGACACAAAATGGGAGTAAAAAATATTTATAGGGAGTGATTGAAGTCATCAATCACAAACAAGTGTAAAATTGAGGGCCTCAAATCCGTCAATCTAAGATGATTTAGAACATCATAAGTTCAACAAAACCTAAGGTATTATGATAAATAATTATTCGTTTTAATATCACTTACAAAATTTTTAAGAATTAATTTAATTATAGAATACAGATATATATATATATATATAATTGACAAGTCGAGTTCCATCCTTTAACTAATTTCTACCACAAACTTATCTTTCACCCAAAAAGATAATAGAACTAAAAAATATTATATTTATCTATATACCATGAAAATTAACAAATTTATAACAACCAGGGATGTATTGTAGGCTAGTGGTAGGTCATAAATCTTTTTAGAGACCCGAAGCCTGACGTACATGGAAATTACATTACTTTTGCGGAATACTTAGTACATAACAAAAACACACACACAAGGATCGTAATAGTTTAGTGTCTTTGGAAACTCGGAACGTAATCTTCTAATCGTGGTGAAAGATCTTCAACATCTCCCATAAAGATATTCCTTTTTTTTACCTAAAACCTTTCTTTATATCCTGGGGAAAAGAAAACATAAAAGGGTGAGCTCAAATGCTCAGTAAGGGTAAACAACAGAAATATCAATCACATCATATTCAAAAGAACATAACATTTTGGAAATCTTAACCTGCAAAAGAGAGCATAATTTCATAACATGGGATAAATCATGGTAGTGAAATGTAATCACAATAATCATAACTTAAAACATGAAACTTTGTGGCATTCACACATAATCATAGAGAATCATTTCTTGTTAGTCAAGACTCATTGCCAAGATTATCTTAGTGGACAAAGTCCCTTTCTGAATCGAGTGATCCTCGTTTCAGTCCTGTTTCACTGAACCGGTATAACCTACCATTCCATACATGTCTATCTCATGAGATATAAAATCATTACCCAATGCATTGGAGGGAGATATAGGTCCCACCCATCTCATAATGATACAATTCTTATGTGTGCCACAAAATCATAAATCATACATCATTTCATAACCCATGTAATAAAAATGGGATTCTTAAACAACATGACATCATAAAACCATTCATATAAGATAAACGAATTCATAAACATAATTCCATCACAACATAGTCAAATAAATGTAAAAATATCGATAGAAACAGAACCCTTTATTATCTTAGAGGGAAAAAAATTTGATAAAACACTTGAAATGAATTCTTGAGGAAAATATCCTTTCTTCTTCAAAATCAATTTCTTTTCACAAAACATCATGCAATTTTAAAAGAAAGAGACTTTATTAAAAATAGTCATGAAATCTTTTGGAGGAAGCTTCATGAAAATAAGGCTTTATAAAACCGTAAAAATCAGTTCGTGCCGTTTAAGTTAAAAAAACATTCTTCGTACTTTTGTCGGAAAAGTCAAAAAGTACCTCGTACGAAAAACGAAAAAAAGATTCCTTTCACATCCTTTACTAAAAACTCATCGAAGGGTAAAATTGGATTTAAACAATTGTAGGTGGATGTAAATAATATTACATATTGAGGAAACATGGATGTGGATAATAAAATACACCCCAGTAAATGCCATAGTAAAAACAATCTCGGATAAAAATGAGATTGTGATATTTTCCCTTACCTTAGGTTCGATTTGATTTTTACATGTCCGAAACTCCTGTATAATGGTTTAAATAATGTTATTGACTTATTAAAGAATCATACATATTGATATGATATCATATATGGTCATATTCTTAGCTTCTTATTAATAATATTTCATTGTTACTTGTTACTCGGGTCTTTATTGCCTTTTGTTTTTATGCGTGTTTTGCCGAATAAATTCTTATTCTTATTTTAAGGTTATAGATACCTTATATCCAGAATGGTATTAGTGTAAAATATATCATATTTATTCATTCAATTCATTTATATAATTACTATGTAATGATGATCATGTAGAACGAGTCACATCACATCGTGGAGACGGTATTCCGTACGTACGCACGAGCGATGATATTGTTCCCATGATCGTGGAATTGTATTTAAGTGTATTTATACTATTTCAGTATAAATATAAATTTATAATAGTTATATATAGTTACTCATTACACCATTATACCCATCCTTGTAAGGTGATGGCGGAAAATAGATTACACCACGGCGTGGAGACGGTATTCCGTACGTACGCACGCGCGGTGATTTCATTTTTCCGTAGGATGGATAGAAGGTGAATTAGGGTTGTTTCGTATTTATAATAACATATCAGTATGTTATTAATACCGATGTTATTACTTTATCATGAAACAACTAAAGAAGAAGAAGTTGAAGAAGAAAGAAATTGAAAAGATCGGTAATGGATATTACCTCTTCTTTTAAACGCCTCTTTGAATCCTCCACTTAGGGAACTAAGATTGGTCTTTTAAGAAGACCAGGACCTCTAGGATTATTCTAGGGAAGTGGAGATGGAATTTTGGCAGGGGTTGGCCGAGCTTGAGTGCTCAAATTGGTGTGAGGAGGAGGGGGAGGAGGTGTCCTTTTATAAGGGAGGAGAGGGGCACCTTAGGAATATCTCAAAATATTATTTTATATTAAAGTCAAAATCGGTTTATAATGGTTCCAAAGGGTCTTATTTCGAAGCTAAAGTGGGTATGGGTCGAAATACTATCAAACAATAGGATTGAGACAAGTTTAGGGTATTATTTTAACCTTATCAATTATATTTAACTCTAAGTTAAATAATTTAACTTTTACCATGTCTTTTTGTTTTCTTTCACTATATGGTTAATAAACTTACTATAATATGCCAAACGAACCCCAAATCATTTATTATTAATATATATATCCTTATCTAAGTCAGTTGGCCGAACCTTAGATTTTTAGTAATAAAATAACAATTAATAATATAATATTTGATTTAAAAACTATTTTGTGTCAATTTTGACACTATTTGATATATGATTTTTTTGAAAGTCATAACAGAATTATATGTTCGAACCAAGTTGATTAAATCAACACTAATATATCATAGTAACCAATAAAATTAGTGGAATTCATAAAAAGTCTCAAATTACATTTATTTTGGTGTTTATAACATCAATTATGTCAATATTTCATTAATAAGATAATTACTGCATCATCATTCTGTCATAAATAAATTAAATTATTTAATGTCTAAAAATTACAAATAAAATAACATTATGTATGAAATCCTTTTATCTTTCTAATGAATATTTACAGTCGAATTTATCTTATGTATAACCCCATATTAAAAATGTTTTAGTAAATAAACTTTGATTTTAACTCTTTTAACCATTCTTTAAATAAATTAATAATAAATGTCTTAATCTAATCCAAGTGGGCCTAAATGGTCATATTTTATTCCTAAGTTTTTTTTTGGTCGAATTTAACTTATCCAATAGAATTAGGACATCTGTTAGGGTAATAATAATATCATCTTTACCCTTAATTACCCTATTTACTTTTAACCGTGGTAAAAAAAAAGTAAAAAGTTACTATTCACCAAAAATTATTTTCATCTCATTGAACAACATTTTTGTCCTTGATATCAACCATGTCTCTCGGATTTTCGAAATTCCACTCACAGAAGCGGTAAAATTAAGTTTTATGAAAAATTCAGTTTTTTTAACTACCACTTAGTGGTTTCACTATTCATCTAAAATTGAAAGTTTTCAGAAAAATACCAAAAATTAGGCCTAAGCTATATTTGATATTATGAACTCAAAAATGATGTCTATTTTACCAAATTCAAAACATATCAATTGCATTAACTAATTTAAAAATTAATTCTCATCATCAAAATAAATAGCGTGTTTTTAAGAGATAATAACTATCAAAAGATTGACAATAGTTTATAACTGGTTTAAATGTAAAATTACATCCAATGACCAACATTGTATTAAATTGTAAAAATATATTCTAAATATACCTTAAAACCACTCGAATTAATAATTTATCACTATTAATTATTTCGATTAAAAAAGTTGTTTTTAATTAAAATTTTGTAATTTTCACTATTCATCAAAAATTGAAAGTTATCCGAAAAGTACCAAAATTTCACCTTAGGCTAAATTCGATACTCCGAATCCATGAATGAAGTCCATTTTGAAAAATAAAATGTACAAAATTTCAAAAAGTGGTTATTACTATTCATAACGGCTAGTTTTAATAATAATTTAATAGCATATCGTTGTTTAGTGAAACTCGGTATTGCATACTACACACGCTATCGAGGAAGGTCGCGATTGCGTGTAATACAAGGCAAGTCAAGGATGCGTGTTGAGCAAGATCCTTTTGGTGTAGCGTACAATACAAGACATTAATGAAATTAAAAAGAATATTTTTCATAAAATCTCGGGATGTTACATTCTACCCCCCTTAAAATTAATTTCACCCTCGAACTTCGTCGGTGTTATAAATGGTTTACTATTCGAAGATTTCTTTAATCGAAACCCACATCATAAAAAGGAATACCAAAACCAATCTTTAAAAACAAAAGTACGAAACATAACGGTTACCCAAATAGACTAATCACTGGGTTTCCACATAGGTGAAAATATGGATATGGAAGAGAAATCTAACCATCATGTTATGATGGAGAGTGGTAGAGAACATGGCTATGGAAAAGATAGAAATCACAAATCCATAAATTTGTGACGATCTAAGGTACCATCTGATTAATCTGATATAAGATCACTAGGACATCATTTTTGGTTTTCAAGATTGTTTCCCTAAAGTTGAAGAATTTGAATTAGAATAAATACATACTTTATTTTGGTACAATCTCACTGTTGTTCGTGCCTTGAACAATATCCACTTCATCTCTTAAATAAATGAAGTTGAATTTGTTATTCGTGAAGTGTTAGTATGACAGGTCATTCCATCTGTCTCACACAAAAGGTTAGCAAAAGTTATTAAATATACATAAGTCATTCTTTAGTGAGATTAATCATATATGGTTTCTAAAATGGACTTATACTTCATATATCATACCGCTTAATAAAATAAAACTAGTTTCTACTAAACATGGACTTTCTGTAGGCCAGTGGTAGGCGATAAAGGCCAGTCGCACTTCGGTTGTGGGTTCGATTCCCACAGCCTTGTCCGACGCGATGGGCTGTCGCCCGTCCTGCAGGTTGTCCTTTTTCTAAAACTATATTACTATAACATCCCATCAATAATATCGAAAAAAAACTTATATCCTTAAACAATACTAACTTATGTACAACATAATCCATTCCAATCTTTAGGCTTATCCATAATACTGCAGTCCACTCTCATAACATAGTGAAAACGATTACCAGAGATTTAATACCATCGTTGATCCCCATATATCATAAGATATGTCTTGTTGGTCACATTCCAAACATTCAAAGGCCTTAATCATGTATTCTCTTGAATACCCATTGAACCTTAGTGAAAACATGAATGCTGACAAAAGTTAACTCATTCCACCTAGCAAAATCCAAAAATTCTATATACTCAAACCATGATATCACTTAGTCCTTATATCAATCATGATCTCATGAATACAATCAAACATCTCATTATCGTCTTATCCCTTCATTATGCGCATATCATCTACATTCCAAAAATATCTGAATAACCTTTCATGGATACTGGTAACATTAATCATACACTTTTAAAACTCAAGGAAAGACAACAGTGTAACAATCCTTAGATGTCTCTTTATTCCATAGTACCATGAGATTACTTATACAACATTACACATGATAAACATGTAATCATTCCACTACATTCTTAAACCATTGACCGAGCTTCAACAATTCTTTCATCTCACATATCATTTGTAGTCTCATCATAATCATCCACATAAATACTACCCATATGACCATACTGATTTTCTTCATGAGACTTTCCCTTAGGGCATTGGTTTTCATAATGCCCGTACATTCCACATTTAAAACATTTAACCATTTTTGATGTTGTAGCAATACCATTATCCTCATACCTGGTGTTAACTGAACCTTTTCCTTTGCACTTACTGGATTTGTGTCCTTCTTTTCCACACCCAAAGCATCTTCCAGTTCCTTTGAAACATTCTCCTTGATGCCTCTTCCCACATGATTTACATAGGGGAAATTGAACTTTCTTTCCTCTATGATCATCATGAAACTCCATCTTTCTCTTATTATCCGAGTCAGGAAACTTACCAAATTTTACTTTATTGATCATATTATGAGATTGCTGATTCGGAATAATAATGATGTTTGGACTTCCAAATCCCATTTCATTTGATTGCTTATGAAGAATATCATTCCATTGTCCATCATATCCTCCATTATCGTGAATCATCTTGTTTCCAGCCATTTTCGAAAACACAAAAAGAATAGTGTGAGATGCAAAAATAATAATAAAGGGGGAGTAACTTCAATATCTAACATCTTAGGTTAAATTCTAAGATCGTTATCGTAGTTCTAGGACTATATCCTATATGTATACCTATCCTTAGGGACATCCCTAGACATACCTTAGAAATATCTCTAGGGATCTCACTAACGTTTTCGCGTCCTAGTTTCCAAAGGTTGACTAAACCTTTCCTCTGATACCAACTGTAGAGACCCGAAGCCTGAAGTACATGGAAATTACATTACTTTTGCGGAATACTTAGTACATAACAAAAACACACACACAAGGATCGTAATAGTTTAGTGTCTTTGGACACTCGGAACGTAATCTTCTAATCGTGGTGAAAGATCTTCAACATATCCCATAAAGATCTTCCTTTTTTTACCTAAAACCTTTCTTTATATCCTGGGGAAAAGAAAACATAAAAGGGTGAGCTCAAATGCTCAGTAAGGGTAAACAACAGAAATATCAATCACATCATATTCAAAAGAACATAACATTTTGGAAATCTTAACCTGCAAAAGAGAGCATAATTTCATAACATGTGATAAATCATGGCAGTGAAATGTAATCACAATAATCATAACTTAAAACATGAAACTTTGTGGCATTCACACATAATCATAGAGAATCATTTCTTGTTAGTCAAGACTCATTGCCAAGACTATCTTAGTGGACAAAGTCCCTTTCTGAATCGAGTAACCCTCATTTCAGTCCTGTTTCACTGAACTGGTATAACCTACCATTCCAGCCATGTCTATCTCATGAGATATAAAATCTTTACCCAATGAATTGGAGGGAGATATAGGTCCCACCCATCTCATAATAATACAATTCTTATGTGTGCCACAAAATCATAAATCATACCTCATTTCATAACCCATGTAATAAAAATGGGATTCTTAAACAACATGACATCATAAAACCATTCATATAAGATAAAGGAATTCATAAACATAATTTCATCACAAAATAGTCAAATTAATGTAAAAATATGGATTGAAACAGAACCCTTTATTATCTTAGATGGAAAATAATTTTGATAAAACACTTGAAATGAATTCTTGAGGAAAATATCATTTCTTCTTCAAAATCAATTACTTTTCACAACACATCATGAAATTTTAAAAGAAAGAGATTTTATTAAAAATAGTGATGAAATCTTTTGGAGGAAGCTTCATGAAAATAAGGCTTTATAAAACCGTAAAAATCCGTTCGTGCCGTTTAAGTTAAAAAAAACATTCTTCGTACATTTGTCGGAAAATTCAAAAAGTACCTCGTACGAAAAACGAAAAAAGATTCCTTTCATATCCTTTACTAAAAACTCATCGAAGGGTAAAATTGGATTTAAACAATTGTAGGTGGATGTAAATAATATTACATATTTAGGAAACATGGATGTGGATAATAAAATACACCCCAGTAAATGCCAAAGTAAAAACAATCTCGGATAAAAATGAGATTGTGATATTTTCCCTTACCTTAGGTTCGATTTGCTTTTTACATGTCCGAAGCTCCTGTATAATGGTTTAAATAATGTTATTGACTTATTAAAGAATCATACATATTGATATGATATCATATATGGTCATATTCTTAGCTTCTTATTAGTAATATTTCATTGTTACTTGTTACTCGGGTCTTTATTGCCTTTTGTTCTTATGCGTGTTTTGCCGAATAAATTCTTATTCTTATTTTAAGGTTATAGATACCTTATATCCAGAATGGTATTAGTGTAACATATATCATATTTATTCATTCAATTCATTTATATAATTACTATGTAATGATGATCATGTAGAATGAGTCGCATCACATCGTGGAGACGGTATTCCGTACGTACGCACTAGCGATGATATTGTTCCCATGATCGTGGAATTGTATTTAAGTGTATTTATACTATTTCAGTATCAATATCAATTTATAATAGTTATATATAGTTACTCATTACACCATTATACCCATCCTTGTAAGGTGATGGCGGAAAATATATTACACCACGGAGTGGAGACGGTATTCCTACGTACGCACGCGCGGTGATTTCATTTTTCCGTAGGATGGATAGAAGGTGAATTAGGGTTGTTTCATATTTATAATAACATATCAGTATGTAAGTAATACTGATGTTATTACTTTATCATGAATCAACTAAAGAAGAATAAGTTGAAGAAGAAATAAATTGAAAAGATCGGTAATGGATATTACCTCTTCTTTTAAACGCCTCTCTGAATCCTCCACTTAGGGAACTAAGATTGGTCTTTGAAGAATCCCAGGACCTCTAGGATTATTCTAGGGAAGTGGAGATTGAATTTTGGTAGGGTTTGGCCGAGCATGAGTGCTCAAATTGGTGTGAGGAGGAGGGGGAGGAGGTGTCCTTTTATAAGGGAGGAGAGGGGCACCTTAAGAATATCTCAAAATATTATTTTATATTAAAGTAAAAATCGGTTTATAATGGTTCCAAATGGTCTTATTTCGTAGCTAAAGTGGGGATGGGTCGAAATCCTATCAACCAATATGATTTAGACAAGTTTAGGGTATTATTTTAACCTTATCAATTAGATTTAACTCTAAGTTAAATAATTTAACTTTTACCGTGTCTTTTTGTTTTCTTTCACTATATGGTTAATAAACATACTATAATATGCCAAAAGAACCCCAAATCATTTATTATTAATATATATATCCTTATATAAGTCATTTGGACGAACCTTAGATTTTTAGAAATAAAATAACAATTAATAATATAATATTTGATTTAAAAACTATTTTGTGTCAATTTTGACACTATTTGATATATAATTTTTTTGAAAGTCATAACAGAATTATATTTTCGAACCAAGTTGATTAAATCAACACTAATATATCATAGTAACCTATAAAATTAGTGGAATTCATAAAAAGTCTCAAATTACATTTATTTAGGTGTTTATAACATCAATTATGTCAATATTTCATTAATAAGATAATTACTGCATCATCATTTTGTCATAACTAAATTAAATTATTTAATGTCTAAAAATTACAAATAAAATACCATTATTTAGGAAATCCTTTTATCTTTCTAATGAATATTTATAGTCGAATTTATCTTATGTATAATCCCATATTAAAAATGTTTTAGTAAATAAACTTTGATTTTAACTCTTTTAACCATTCTTTAAATAAATTAATAATAAATGTCCTAATCTAATCCAAGTGGGCCTAAATGGTCATATTTTATTCCTAAGTTTGTTTTTGGTCGAATTGCACTTATCCAATAGAATTATGCATGTGTTAGGGTAATAATAATATCATCTTTACCCTTAATTACCCTATTTACTTTTAACCGTGGTAAAAAAAAGTAAAAAGTTACTATTCACCAAAAATTATTTTCATCTCATTGAACCACATTTTAGTCTTTGATATTAACCGTGTCTCTCGGATTTTCGAAATTCCACTCACAGAAGCGGTAAAATTAAGTTTTATGAAAAATTCAGTTTTTTTAACTACCACTTAGTGGTTTCACTATTAATCGAAAATTGAATGTTTTCAGAAAAATACAAAAAATTAGGCCTAAGCTATATTTGATATTATGAACTCAAAAATGATGTCTATTTTACCAAATTCAAAACATATCAGTTGCATTAACTAATTTAAAAATTAATTCTCGTCGTCAAAACAAATAGCGTGTTTTTAAGAGATAATAACTATCAAAAGATTGACACTAGTTTATAACTGGTTTAAATGTCAAATTACATCCAATGACCAACATTGTATTAAATTGTAAAAATATATTCTAAATATACTTTAAAACCACTCAAATTAATAATTTATCACTATTAATTATTTCGATTGAAAAAGTTGTTTTTAATTAAAATTTAGTAATTTTCACTATTCATCAAAAAAATGAAAGTTATCCGAAAAGTACCAAAATTTAACCTTAGGCTAAATTCGATACTCCGAATCCATAAATGAAGTCCATTTTGAAAAATAAAATTTAAAAAATTTCAAAAAGTGGTTATTACTATTCATAACGGCTAGTTTTAATAATATTTTAATAGCATATCGTTGTTTAGTGAAACTCGGTATTGCATACTACACACGCTATCGAGGAAGGCCGCGATTGCATGTAATACAAGGAAAGTAAAGGATGCGTGTTGAGAAATATCCTTTTGGTGTAGCGTACAATACAAGACATTAATGAAATTAAAAAGAATATTTTTCATAAAATCTCGGGGTGTTACATCTTTGTCACACTTTTGTTGTGAGTTCGATTCCTGCTGCTTTTTCGGACGCGACAGGTTATCGCCCGACCTTCAGGTTTTCCTTTTTCTAAAAATATAGTATTATATTATTCCAAAAATAATCTTAAAAAATACTATCCAATGTAAAACTTAATCGATTCAAACCTTTATATCTATCCAAAATACTTCTTTCCAAACTCATAGTACAAAATTTATAATGAAGGTAAACAAAATTAAGATCTCTTTTTCCACGTAATAACATATTAATACCTTCATCATGTATTCATTTAAAATATAGAAACACCCTGAATTACCATAAAACCTTATTGATTACATTCATGCTCCCTTATTCCTTATAGAATACTAGATATATTCTTTATATGCAATTTTTTTGAATATACCAGCAACGATGGTATAAAAAACCATTAATCAGTTCCAAGGTAGTTAAGAATATCCAATATAATTTATCCAAATCAACCATATCTTATTCCAAAATCAAAACCTCAGTATCAGAACCATATTATGGTTTAAAATTCCTTCAAATATATATTTTCCAGAAATATTAACCTAATATTGAGTCACATTACTTGGTTCCACACAAACTTATGTCCTTAATGAAATAGTACTATATTACAATCCTTATATACTCCATAATTATTATAACTAGTACATTGTTGATACACTACTCAAATGACATAAATCTTTAATATAAACATAAGAACACTAGTCATTACCCTTAATCTATGGTAATATCATAACTTTATTATTAACAAACGACATCATTTGTGGTTTACTATGATGATTTGGACATTGATTGGCCTAGTGTCCCAACTCCTTAAAGCAGAATCATTGTACATTTGAAACCTTTTTCTTACCCTTGTAGTCATGTACATGGTGTCTCATTTCTCCACACATATAATAAACTCCCATTCCCTTCAAGAATTTACAAAGGTGATTCATTCCACAGTTATCACATATGGGAAAATCCTTCATTCCCCTCTTCTCTTTATCCATCTTTCTTTCTTCCATTTTTTTCTTCTCTTTCTTCCCTTAAAACACATTGGACTCGAGGAATTATTTTCTTGTCTTATTTACATATGATCCTATTTCTTCATATGATGAGAATATGTGGGAGACTATTTCCCTTTTAAATGACGGCTTAATACCTTGAAAGATATGATCCTTCTTAATATTTTGATCATGTGTTTTGTTGGAATTATCATTCCTTCTACTAGGTGCCATTTCTAAGAATTGGAATACACTAGATCATTTTATGAATCACAATTCGTAATTTTACATTTGTAAACTACCTAACATAAATTGAACAGTTTGTGGACATAATCCATAATCATAAAAATGTTTTCTTTACAGAATTATTTTCTCCTAAATTCTTCATAATAGATTGTAATGAAAATTTGAATTATCCTAAGCAAATCCCCTGGGAGGGTCTTAACAATGAGTGTAGGAAGTCCCATTGTCGTGCACCCGTTCTCATTTGAGTCTAGCTCAAAGCAGTGTTTTTGGGTTTTACCTATAGTTACATCTGTGCCAGAGACGCCTCTACCTGCTCGTATCCAGACATGGATATATTTCTTGGAAAGCTCACCAAATATGAAAATTACCAAATTCATGGAAGATCTTCTATACTAATCCTAAAAGTCTATATTAGGGTTATTTAATTTAATCAGAGTTTACCAAAATCTTTTACCAATTTTGTTTCTAAACTTCCTCTTATACTAATTGTAATGCCCTGACCCCAGTTATGGGAGTTGGGGCATTATTTTAATACATTGACATGATTCCAAGGAATAATGTCCCGAAAGGCCGACCAGTTTATCAGTCTCAGAAAATTGATTATATACATGAACGTTACATTGCAATTTCTATCATACAACAAAAAAAATAATCATTTAAGAATGACATTGTTCCCTTTGCTTAACCCTACATCTCAATCATAAAACACTTCTTGGGATCCTGGGAACATGAAACATAAAAAAGGGGTGAGCTCAGATTCTCAGTAAGGGTAAATAATTTAGTGGAAGAAAACATAGACAATAGGCATGGTGAATAAATGAAAACAAATGCATTTACAAATAATAAACATGAACACATTATGGAAAAATATGATCTGAGTAAATAATGCCTTAATAAAACATAGTCATGGGTATTATACTAGTCGAATGACCACATGAACCATCAATATTATTTTAATAATGAGGAAATGTATAATGCCAGACATTCTGAAACATTTTTTCAAGGCCTCATCCAAGATGTCTAAAAATGATTAAGGCATCGGCCAAAAACATATATCAAATTGGTAAAGTCCTTGGCCAATTCCATGTATAATTGTCTCATGAGTCCTACAAATGCATCGAGGATCTATAGAGAGCTCCACCTGTCACTTACTATGTCCTATACATTCCCCATATAAAAATGTTGAAACATAACATAAACCTTCATATTAGAACTAGCATAAGAAATTTCATTACATTAACCATAAACCATGAATGGTATAAGAATAACACATCCACAGTAAAACACATCCCAAAACCTTCAATACAATATTGAAGATTTTTATCATAATAAATCTACTTCAAACAAGTTTAATATCCATCAAAGGATGTTGACGTAGATTTAAATTATTTTTAAAACTCTTTGACATAAATATCCCTTTTTCATAAAAACATTTAAAAGTCACAAAATTTAGAAAGAATGAAATTTAAAGACATTTTTGAATAAAAGTGTCCCATACCACTTTTATACTTTTTAATGGAATTAACATTTTAAAAACAATCATGTCCATAAAAATAAATCCTTAAAAACCCATTTTAAAAACATGGATATTAATGAGAATGATTTAGAGGAATAAATATTTAAAAAATTTAAAAAGATTTTTTAATAAAATAGTCCCTTAAAAGAATCCCATTGAAAACTCTTTCATAGTCATGGATAATAAATATGTCCTAGTAAAAACATACCAATAAACATTCTTTAATAATAATGAGATTGAGGAATTAACCCTTACCGTGCTTTTTCCATAAGTCGAGGGCATGATTAACCTTCTGTATAATGATGATAGTAGGTTATTAAATTATATCAGAACCATATTAATATTTATTATATAATACATGATTCATTTATGACTTTACAGTACCCATTTAATAATTATTTTTATGTGAAATTAACATTTTGGGTAATAATCTCTTTCTTTATCTTATGTGTTTTAACTTTTTATTCTTGATCGTATCATTTAGATAATGATTTAAATGATTACAGAATATAAACATTGATATATATATCATATATATTTAATATATATATATTTAAAATGTATTTATATATTAAATGGATGGCACCGTTTATGGAATCGGTAGGCAGTAGGTACGCATAAACATTGTTTCTGTTTTCCCATCGTATTGAATGAAAGTATGTGAATAAGATATATGTAAGTAAATACATACATACATACATACATAAATACATAAATACATACATAGATATATATATATATATATAGTATAATTATTATGTCATATATTACATTCTTATTAATTATGTATATTTTTATAATCATTGTTGAATGGTGATCCTGGAAATGAATCTCGTCACGTCGTAGAGATGGTAATCCGTACGTACACACGTATGGTGACATGTCATTAATAGGATGGATATAATAATGAATATAGTTATACCATATCATTAATAACATAAAAATATATAGAAGATACTAGAGTTATTATTTTACAATGGAAACAACAAGGAAAGAAGAAGTGTAAGAAGAAAAGTACATGAAAGAGGCGATGAAATATTTACCTCTTTTTCAAGATCTTCCTTTGGATTTGATTAAAAAGGATCTTTAGGTTATCTTTATTACTAAAGTAAGGCCTCTAGGATTAAGGGAGGATAGTTGAGAGGATATTTGGGAAGGGGTTGGCCAAGACAAATGTCTTTGAAGGTGTGAATTTGAGAAAAGGGGGAGTTCCCTTTTATAAGAGGGGTGAGGGGCACCTAAGGAAAAGATTGAAATATTATTTTATAATAAAATATTATTTGGTTTATAATGGCTAAAAATTGATTTACTTCAAAGCTAATGTGGGGATGGGTCGAAATCCTCTCAACCAATAGGTTTTAGAAATTTTTAGGTGACCATGTTAATCTTATCTTTTAGATTTAACTCTAAGTTAAATAATTTAACTTTTACAGCGTCTTCTTGTATTCATACACTATATGGTAAATAAAATTACTATAAACATCCAAGTGAACCACAAGTGGTTCATTAATGACATAGATTATATTATTTAATCCCTTTGTCTGAACCTTGGATTTTTAGTAATAATATATCAACCAATTATATAGTATTTGTTTTAAAAGTTAATTTTTGTCAATTTAGACACTATTTGGTATTTTGGTTTGGAGAAATTCATAACAACCTTATAACATCGAAAAACATTTATCTAATAAACCCTAACATGTCATGATAAACTAGAAAATTATTTTAATTCAACAAAAGTCTCAATTTACATTTATTTGGATAGTTATATTATCAATTATTTTAATATTTCATTAAAAATGTAATTACTTCATCATCATTGTGTCATAAATAAATTAACTTATTTAATTTCTAAAAATTATAAATAAAATACCATTATGTATAAAATATATTTTATCTTTATAATGATTATTTATAGTCAAATTTATTTTATTTATAACTCTATATTAAAATGTTTTAGTTATGAAAACATGAATTTATCACTTTTAACTCTTCTTTAAATTAAATAATAATAAATGTCCTAATATAATCCAAGTGGACCTAAAGGGACATATTTTATTCCTATGGTTATTTGTGATATAATTACACTTATCCAATGGAATTATTACATGTGTTAGGGTAATAATAAAAACATTTTTACCTTTAATTACTCTATTTACTTTTAACCGTGGTAAATAAAATTCAAAAGTTACTATTCACCAAAGATTGTTTTTATCTTATTGATCCAAATTTTACTTACTGATATCAACAGAGTCTCTCGGATTTTTGAAATTCAATTCACATAAGCAGTAAAATTATGTTTTATGCGAATTTGGAAATGCTCTTAGGAGGTGGGTAAAAGATGGTAAAAAGTTCAATAAAATATTTATATATCTATAATAATTATAAAATGAATCCAATGAATTACATTTTACTTATATAGGGATTATGTACCTACTTTTACCTAAAATAAATTTAAATAAAATAAAAAATTATTTAAATAAAAAGTCGGTTCTCAACAATAACTCCGCGTTTTTTATCTATTCATCAAAAATTGAATGTTTTTAGAAACATAAAAAAATTCAGCCTAAGATATATTTGATATTACAAATTAAAAAATGGATTCTATTTTTTAAAATTCAAAACATAGAAGTTTCATTAATAAATATAAAATTAATTCATGTTTTTAAAACAAATAGCATGTTTTTAAGCAACAATATCTATCAAAAGATTAACACTTGTTTATGTCTAATTTCAACGAAAAATTAATTATAATGACCTAAATTGTATTAAATGATAAAAATATAATCTAATTATAATTCAAGTCCATTCAAATGCATAACTTAACACTATAAACTATTTCTATTAAAAATGGTGTTTTTAATTAAAATTTAGTATTTTTCACTATTCACAAAAATATGAAAGTTATTAGAAAAACACAAAAAAAATATCAAAACTATATTTTTATGTCACAATTATAAATAAGAAGTATATTTTGTAAAATTGAATATATAAAAGTTTCAAATATAAGATTTAAAAAGGGTTCTCCGTTAAAAGGAGGTAAAATTGATTATTTATTAAAAAAATACTTCTTTTATCTGAAAAAATTGAATTTGTTCTTATATTATGTATAATAGACACATAATATAGATGGTAAAATTATATAGAGTATATAAGATTCAAAATGTAGTTAATACTATTTATAACAGCTTTTTTTACTACTGGTTTGGTAATGTTGTGCTGCGCTCGAACTCGATGATACGTGTAGCGCAAGCTATCAAATAACATTAATGAGATAACGTACTATGAGATCTTGGGGTGTTACACAACACATTCAATGTGTCCATCTGAGAAAATATAGATAACCTCCCATGATTATCGTAGGTGCGTGAGGTGTAGGTGATTTATGTAATCATAATTTACTTAATAAATCTCAAATTTTATAATTGACATATGGTTGTTCTTGTGCATGGTTGAAGAGTTTATTTTATAAAATATCATTAAATGAAAAGAATAGGGACTATATTTTACATACTAAGGATGCTCTAGTCATCGATTTTCAGATTTTTATTCAATCCAAAATTTAGGGAAGAAACTAATAGAAGTATTCCATTTAAATATGTCATATTTCATAGTATGGTAATAGCATCCAATACTGCAAGATAAATTTATGAAGGAAAGAGGAGGAATGATAAACTAACCAGATGTGATCAAATTTTACAGATGATACTCAATGTAGAATCCGAACATTGTAGAATTATTACAAGATTGAGGAAGAGGAGAGGGAGATCTTGGGTGGATAAAGATGGTGTTGTGTGTGAATGGATGAGAATTGACGAAAAACCTAAATGGAGGTGGAATAAAATTTTCCTTTCATGCCCCATTAAGAGATGTATGGTTAGGAAGACATGTCATTCCAACCATTTCCAAACCATATTGTTCCATTATCCAAATGGGACACCCACTCACATGACTTGGAACACATTAAATAAACTCATGCACGTCAATTTTGTTCCACTGCTAAAATCTAAATCCATCCCCCAAGAATGTAAAACATGATAAAGAAATTTCACTAAAATTTCATCTACCCTTGAAACAATTCACCAATTTATGTGGTTTACTATTAAATTCACACGGTTAAAAATAACTTTGGTACCTTAAAAAAGCGTCCAAATGTTTGAACTTCATGGTTAGCACTCAATGTGCACCAAACATTCACCCAAGGCTATATCTCGTAGAATTTAGATTTAGTAATATAAATCTCCTAAATGTCATCATGGTTTCTATGGCATATCAGAAAAATTGAAACCCATCAAAAAAATTAGTTTAGAGAAATTGAACTATTACAATCTCATTATAAATGTTGTTCCAATGTTTAACCTATCCAATAATTGAATAGATTAATTTCCATTGGTAAATTAACCTAGTAAAAAACATGGGATATTCAAACCACCCCACCATTGAAATATTATTCCTTATAAATCTGTTGTAGAAAAAAAAAACTCGACCAACTCAAGTTGTGAGATTCAACTCATTTGTCCATATTTCATTTATGAATTCACAGCTCACCTATTAGAGTAATTTAATGTATATAAAACATAAGGCAAAAAAATAATGAAAATAAACATACCAATCATACAAAACTAAGACACCGCTTTCCCAATCCCATCAAACTCAAGAATCATTTAAGTCATTTCCTCTTACCATTAATAAGATGGTGGTTCTCCCCACAATAGGTTATTGTCTTGAATATCCAATTCTAAACCGCAGTGCTCCCACTATTGAAATTTAATTTTTTGTATGTAACATAGTATCTTATAAATACTCCAAACATTCTCGAAAAATTACCGATGAGGAAAAAATCAAATGTTTTATATTTGATCAAAACATTTGAACTCCCATCGACCAAACACTAACTTGTCACACGTGAATTTTCTTTACAATCAGAATCCAAAATTTAACCTCCACCTACTTCTTCCCAATGAAATTCCCAATATGGTTCCTTGTCAAACACAGTGAAAAATGTTATGAAAATATCCTTCATCCAATTCAAGATGACTATTTATAAACCCCTCATTTTTGCAGGCAAACACATCACCTAAACTTGATTCTCAACATTTCTATCCTAAGGATTAATGAGATCATTCCTATAATCGAAAAAATATGTTTCTTACATTAAGTGATGTATCCTAGAATAACCATCTACCATATAAATCAATAACCATGTTTTTGAAATAGTAATAATAGATTCTTGATCAAACCCCTATATCATCACCAACCATCAAAATCATTACACCAACACATAGATATTACCCAATTATATATTCAAACTTGTTCCTGAAATTGAGTAATAAAACCTAACATATATGGTACAACTAATACAATAAAACCTAAGGAAAATTTCCTTCTGATGACCAGTATCAAGGTCCCAGGACAATTCCCACTTGAAGGTCACCCACTAATGATCGACGTCCATGTCCCAACCATAGGAGCATTCTTATTTTATTTTCACCAATGATAGGATTTATCAATTAAAATATCCTATGTACCATGCATCCATGATATAAAAACATTCATGGGTGAGAAAAATTTCATCATCAAGGGATAATACAAAATCCACATATCCCCAATTCCAACATTCTAATAAATGTTTCCACAATGATCGATGAAATTAAAATCCGTGTATGGGTGACCACACTGAAATTTCCATTGGTGTACAATAAATAATATCTCCATTGTGAATATCTCATCATGTAAACATCTCAAGGAGTCCTTTAATACAATTAGTATTATATTTAGATATCATATTTTCCATCTTACATGCTGTCATCATTCTCATGATGATGTTGAGATATTGGGAATCATCACACATAACTTGGAGTATAATGACATTCCCATAGAGAAAAATGTATATCTATAAATGAGATATGATCATGTAAAACCCTTGTTTACATTTATTTTTAACAATTAATGAATCCATATCTCCCAACAACACTTTTCCAAGATCAATAACGGCCAACCGTCAAACAACAAAAAATTCAAATTCCATAGTTATTCATCATCACAGTGGAACTTCCTGCAATTGAATCTAATTATCTTGGTCTTCATTCCCTCAATTATCATACTTGAAACCATTGGTACTCATTCAATAATATTCCATTCCATGATGTTACATTTCAATATACCTCATGTGCTATCGTTGTGAATTAATTTTTTCATACAAAGTGGGTGTACATCCCATATTACCTAATTAAGTCTAGAATCACACACCAATGAGTAATTAATCAACAAGGATATATAAACATGCTACTTATAATATCAATATTACCTCACAAGGTTCTCCCATGTAATGAATCATAAAATACATGAATCTTTACTATTCCATGATTTATCTGATTACAAATAATCTAATGGTGTTGTTTTATAATATAAATATTCAATGTAAATCCACTAGTCAACATGTATAGACACCCAAATATACCATCCCATAAAATTCAGTATAAATATTTGATAACCCTAGTTTTTTCATTGAATACCATAGGAATCACCTTTTCTATACTAAAAATCATGAGCACCCACTGTTCTTTGATATTAAAATGACCAATATGACAAGATCATTTCCTCTCAAGGAATTCATAAACATTAGTCCAAGATCTCCCATAGAGTTCCTTGATTAAACAAATTTCACTAACTCAAAATGATCTAAATAACTCCATATAAGATGTTGTATAAAAATTAAAAAACATTCAAATATTTATCACAAAAAAACCCATTGCCTCATGTACCAAGTAATATAAGGAATAGAGACACCTTCGAGGGTCCCATAATTGTACACTGTGTCCATTGATATGGTAATTCCTTCACCATTTTCCGAGTCAGGACTCTATAATATACAATTGGAATCCAATTAACATGAAACCCATTAGTAGTTTAAATTTCAAAACACTCAATGTTGGTTAATCTCTTTAGCATAAAATTATATCAATCACCTATAAGGGATGATCCATGTATATAAATAACCAATCATAAAGGTATTCATCCCCATGTTATAGATCCAGAAGAGTTTAAATATTTACTGTGGTTTAGTAAGATGAATCACCATTCCAATGTTATAGTGGTTATAAAATTTATATGTTAAAAATGTAATATTACCCTCAATTGTAGAATATAATAACTCCATGTATGATGGTGCATTTATAGGTATAACTGTTCCACTATTTAAATAATCCACTTAGGATCACACATGGACTTTAATAAATAATCCTATTTAAAAATAATATCATGTAAAACTATGATTGAGAGATGAACAAGAGTAGGCATGAAAATCATGTACATTAGAAGGAAATTAATGTAATCATAGAATAAATCAACCAAGAAGAATATAAACATAAAAACACTAAATGGTCAAACATAATGGTATATAGAAAAATATTCCTTCTAATTACACAATAAAAATATTCAAAGTATTAATCAATCATGAAATGTAATCTATAAGGCATGGTATATATATGTAATGAAAATCATTATGTGAAAATAATGCAGCATGTAAGAATACTTTCTTTCTATATCAGGACAATGATAAAATCACCTAAATCTACATCCCTTAAAAATATATATAATATTGATATAACAATCAATTTTAATGAAAACCAATCATGAACATCAATCCTATAAAAATAAAGATGATATTACCCCCTGGTGTGGGTATACCAGACCTAGAAATATTCTCTTTTTCAAGTTCCAACACGTTCCTTCTATCTGATCCAAAAAAAAGACAAATAGAAGAAAAACTTTGACATCATACGTAACATCCATGCTTAGTATCCACTAATATAGTTCACTGAGCTGGTTGGTAAAGGTCCCTTAAGCATGCCTACTTTACACAAGAGGCTTCCAACAAGTAGTGAGGGTCTGAAGGTAGTATAATAGATAGACGATGTTGTCTAGTTAGAAAATAAATATAGTGGAAGAAATAAATAATAATGGTATCAAATAATAATAACAACTAGATTTCAATAAATAAAAGGATAAATAGGACAGAAAGAAATAAAAAATCATGAATCAATATGAAATTAATCAAATATACTAATATAATAAAGTTGGTACATATACAAAAAATAGGGATTGACTATAAATGGAAAGAAATAAATAAAAAAAATCAAAATTCACAAGGTATTTGAAGTTATTTCATAGTAGATGCTTCTATGAACCCATGACCAACAGTAGTCCATAATGAAAATAAAAAAAGATCACAATACATTTCCTGTCCTATAACCCGGATATCTATGATGGTACTAATCAGTGGTCTAACCATGGTGTATGATAAACCATGTATATTTACACAGAGGGTGTCTAATAAAATATGGAAGTTCATTATAAAATAAAGTCTTATGCATCTATTTTATATTGAATAGTGAATAAAAATGAAATTATATCAACTTAGTTTCCTCCAAGGATATCGTGTTGGCCATACATATATTGGATTTGGCAGGAAATTCATCGAACATATTACATCATTTATATGTATTTAAATATATGAACCTATTTATTAAGAGATATACATGCACAAGTGCGGATCTGAGGCACATGAATAATGAATTCATTTAAAAATAATATAGTAACTGTAAAATATATTTATAAATGGATGTCATGACCAAACATCTAAATAGGGGATAAATAGATCCATGCCCTACATTTAAATTCAATTATTCAAATCATCATGTCCAATATCTTATTAATGGGCATGAAATTTCAGGACCAAAAACCCAAATGATGTAAAACACCATGAAGAACATCCCATACAATGGGTGTATGAAGAAAACTATCCATGAACTCTATCAAGTGTATCCTAATGATAATCCAACTTAAGGTATTTTCAAAGGACATGTGATTCTATCCATGGAATTCTATAAAAAAGAAATCATGTATCACTCAAGGAATAGTGTGATTTCATTTGGCCCATAAGACCATTTGAGGAATTAATACTTGGGACTAAAAGGTTCACAGAATGAGTAATAATTTATTAAACCCTTCTTAGTCACATCATTTGTACAGGATAAAACCAGAAAAAGTATAGAGTGATAAGGGTCTAGGTGAATTTTCCATAATTATTTTTCACCATACATGAAAATATTAATATGACAATCCATGAGACTTATTCATTCTAAAATATACATAATTCATCATGATCATTCCATTTTGAAATATAATTACAATGAATAAGGAAGTATATACTTGTATACCTTCCCTAATAATATTCAAAAAATAATTTCATTTATCCAAAACACTCATTAGTGTTGATAAGAGACATTTAAACAATATATTCCATAAAATGATTAATTGTAATATATTTAGCCATAATATTTATATGGTAATGGTTATCAATCCTCAATTGGGATATTAATTAAATATCTATGGAATAGAAGAAACATTAATATATTAAATAAAGTAAAAGGGTTGGTTCATATTGAGGTAGAAAAACACTTACGGTTGATATATATTTGCAAGGATTATGTTTTTTAAGGTGTTTGTATTTACTTAAGAAATATAAAATTTAAGTGGTGATGCACATAAGGTCTACTGTGAATAATAAGATTATATTATATAATAATTGAACATTCAAATGGGAATGTATCAGGACCACATTGCATATATCAATGAATATCTAATAACCCATTCCCAACCTTTTAATCAATCATAAATGAGAAAAAATAATGGAATATTACAAAACCCTAAATATATGGAAAATAATATCATATGGAAATATCATACAAAAAGATAAGATAAAAAATTATTATAAATAAGAGGAATGAAAGAAAATATATGAGAGGTCTATCATCACTAAAACTATTAAATTACGATTCAAAAAAAGGAGAACCATGGAAACAATATGGTGGAAGAGACAGAGATAATTGGTGGCAAGAGAGCATGTTTTGGATGAATGGGGATGAACAAATTAGGGCCACAACATATTGAATGTAGGTGAAATTTTCCTTTTTCATTACTATCAGGAGATGTAATGTTCAGCAACATTTTTGGGCTTACTCAATGCCAACCATGTAGTTTCAAAATTGAAAGTGAAACTGCCACATATGTATACATGAAATGTTAATGAAACGACAAATAGCCTATGTGTGTCCATTTCATAGAGCTCCATCCATCATTAATGCCTTCTAACCATAGTTAGACAAGCGATGAGCCAAACATGTAGCTACACATAAACGTCTTTCCCAATTGTCCTAGTTTATTGGTTTATCCAAATGAATAAAATAATCATTGTTCCTTAAAAAATGGTTTTCATATTTGATCTACATGGTTATTACTAACCATGCCACAAATATGATACCTAAACAATTTCTCCAGGAAATAATTTTTGAATCTTGACGCACCCTAATTTAATCAGAGAATTTGACACACCTCGCTGGCCTTAATCCCCATTAAAAGGTCGTTATAAAGAATTGAAACTCTTGAAATACCCTTACGAATCTAGTTACAACATTTGGCCCATCCACCAAATGAAAAGATCATATTTCATTTCCAACTTTATTCCTTAAAAAACAAATGATGTTACAATTATATTTTTAGTATTCGTTATGTTAAAATGATTCTCTATAACTACCATTATAGAAACCAACATGACCTTGTAACTTCTATAATCGCATGTTGATTGTTATTGTAGAAAAAAACCATAATATATGCCATGGATTATCCCATCATTAAATCATCAACAAATGCTGAAAGAATCAATGACTACCAGTAATAGAAAAAAATACAACTCATCCTTTTGGATTCCAAATAGTTTCCATGAAACACTATTTTCATAAAATTTTATAGAAATCCGTATGGATAATGAGATACAATAATTTCCATATCTACCGTCAGTACACATGGAATAATATCATTATAGCATCCAAAATCCTTGAAATCTAATTATTTAAATACATTCATATTATATCCACAAATGAAATGACAAATTTTATACTCATGGCCAATATTAAAACCATATGAATAACATAAAAGACTTATTTTTATTAGAGGATTTATACAAATTTTAATTCAATTAATTTAAATATATCCTCATTTTTTATTCAGTGTTCATGGATTTTTTAAGAATATATTATTAAAATATTTCTATTTCACAGAGAATATTTCATCACGTGGACTCACATGATTTACTATAGTCCTCCATTTGTCACCGTTTAATTCTCGTTAATAAATGGATAAAACAAAATTTCCATGCAATGAGTTCTTGATAATAAAATATGTATTTCATTTCACAATTATTAATTACACATAATTTAGTGGATGAGGAGATGCATTGAATTTTAGTAGTCATTATTTCATAAAAACTCATGAATAATTTTTTTTTATTTTCTGGTGCATTCATGACCACTACATGATTTACTTTATTATTCATAAACTAGGATATCATTGTGACTAATATTTTCACTTCATATTCCATCGTATTATTTTTATCATTCGGAAAATATCTACATATACAATAATAACCATTGTTAAAAAACCTTTATCCAGGTTCCATCCCTTACTTCACCTAATGGGAAAAAACATTTGAGAGTAAATAGATGGATTAATGATTTAATGGTTATGATAGAAAAATAGAAGTAACAAAAAAATAATGGTCATATATTAATTTAAAAATTTATTGGTTAAAATCACGGTAATACATAGTTGTTTCAAAATAAGGTCCTCTTACTAAACTGATTATCAAAGAATATATGAAAATGGTTTACAAAATAATTAGAATTAACCAATGAATATCCTCAATGACTATCTATCCAAGATTGAATTTCTATAACCACTTGTCATGCACTAGATTAAAGATTAAATTGATACTCAACTGACCCTTTTATAAACATTACCATTTGTTAAATATATTCCATAGTCATATAAAATTTCTAGTTTTGAAATACAGATATAATTAATAGAATAATTAAGCCCACATCACTTCATAAAATATTTGGATTTACTCCCATATATATGATTATCCAAATCGTTTTAACAATGATCACTTGTCATATAATCTGAAATAAATAAAATAATCCCCAAAAGTAACTACTCTTATCTTTCATACCGACATAGATCCCCTAATTGATGCATATATTTCTAGTGATAAATTCAAATTATTTACATATTCATTAATACATTTTGGCATCACCCAAGAAAACCTATCATATATTTTCAGCATTAAATGATATATTTGAAAATAATCTCACAAATTTAATAATTCAAAGGGTTAATTCCATTTGAGAGAATCTAAAAACACAATAATTTTTATAAAACTTGTGATAATTTCCCTATAACAGAACAATTATGGACAATATTTTAGTAATTTCATATGTAAAACTCAGCTTTAATCCATTATAATGTAAATATAAGAAAAGTGTGAGTCTAAATTCTTATTAAGGTAATCAATTTGAAAATAATGAAATATTATAAGTGAGATCGAGAAAAAATTTGGTATAACAACATAATAAAGATCCCAAAGCATGTAATACTGATTTCATATAAAAATATCACATTATAAGGATATGGATATAACATAAGTCATGGAAATTCAATCAATATTTTTTTTGTAAAAACATTTAGATGTTCACACGAATATGCATTATAAAAAACAGGGCATACTGAACATTGTTAAACATATATAGGCCCAAACAAAATCTTTTGACACTAAATTGAATGTAACATGTTCTAAATATAGCCATGTGAACCTAGATTAAACAAAAACGTTACAGACTCTATCATATGAACCTAGCTTTTCAAAAATAAGGTCCACACACAATCATGTGAATATACCTTAATAATAACTAAATCCAAACATGATCTTGTGAATAATTCATAAACCCATATAGTTTCATGATTTGAGATAATTATCCTATGATATATCTATAATTATCCAATGCATTGGATGAGATATAATGGATCCTACAATCACATCATGTAAAGATATACCTATGTTTGTCACAAGAGCATGAAATCAAACATAATTCTCACATTAGTTGATTAACCCATGAAAAAATCTAATTAGTTTCAAAATATATAAATAGAAATTTTCATAAGATATATAGAGAAATAACGTGGATTGTATAATTTATAGATTATCCTTAACCAAGATTAATATATATATAAATACAGATTTGATAACAATTTTATAAATGAATTCGGAAAATAACATTGGAAACAAGAAATTTCATTTGTTCATGATAAAATTTATCTCAATAGAATAATTTTATGAAACAAGGTAAATATGAAATATTAATTTTTAAATAATTAAAAATCTAGAGAATATTTTTTATAAAATATTATAATTATAGTGAAAATATAAATGAAAATGAACAATGTTTCTTCATAGTGGACATAGTACAGAAGTTCACAAGAATAACATTATCATTTCTAGATGAATGGTGTGGGTGAATATAGATAATAAGTAATATTTTCATACTTGTATATAAATTAAAATTATACCATGTATTACAAAAATATTTTAATTACAACCAATCATTCGATCCTTTGATGAAAAAACTAAAAGATGCCACATCACTGAGGTTGTAGACTCTATGTACACACGAATGTCATGATTTTGTTTTTATAATTGGATTTAAATGATTGAATATGTTGTTTTCATTAATATAAATAGAATTTATTATACTTATAATACTGAGGTCATTATAAAAATATCTATAGGATATTTAGAAGAGTATGAGTAATATTAAAAGGTTAATGGTTATTTGATAATCACATTGGTGCCGTGAAAATTATCGTTAATGTATTGTTGGAAACCTAGGGTGTATGATAAGATTGGGTGATATGGGTGAAAAAAAAAGACCAGAGCTAACCAAACACATCACCCAATCTAAACCATTATACTGAATGAAGTGTTCCTCTATGTAAAGTAGAGGTACCAGACTATGGGAATGGGTCTAATAGATAGGGGAGATACTACGCCCATCAGTGAAAGTAAAATAATATCATAAATTAGAAAAACATATGGAAGGTTTTTTATTGGAGTACATATAATAAAAAAATAAAAAAATGAGAATAATATAATAAATTAATTGTAAAAAATTGTCAAACAGACTCAAATAATTTGTAGTAAAAAATAGTTAGTCCCTCATTGAGGTATCCACTTAATCAAAAAAAAAGGAAATTAATACAACATTCTATACTACCAAAATTGATAAAATACACCTACCTAGTCACATTAACTCTTACGAACAACCTTCCTGATCTATGAATTCCATGAATGTGGCTCTATTAAATTCTGAAAAACTAGTCCACCACATGATTCACTGCACAACCTATCCTCTATATGTAAAAAATAAGATCTACATTCACACCAAAGTGCATATCCAAGGGGTTTTTGATTAATATATATAGGCCACCAACAACTTTTGAGTTGTAATCTATTGTAATAAAATATCAATGAAAATGTAATATGACCAGCCTAGTCAAAATATAAAGACATATGGAATAAAAGTATAAATTTTATTAAATAAAAATAAGGGGATAAATAAAACATAGAAAATATCAAAACATTTGTTCTAGTCTAAAACTCATGGTGAATCAATCATCGCTCAAGTCTATGTTAGTGGATTAATATTAATTGGATCACATATCCGTTCAATGTATAGAGCTTCCAAAATACCTATACCTGATCACAACGTCTTCTAAGTACCGAGGAATAAATTTCAAACCCAAAGGTATAATAATATTCATCCATATAAAAACACAAAACTAAAGGTTTATGGACTCAACTTTTATGATGTGAGCTATAAACAGACCTCTACAATCAACTCTAGGTAAATTCATATTCCCTAAAATTCATGTAGAACCCATTGTTATCCAACCAAGGTCCTAAAAATGTACACCGTCATGTGGATCTGTTCTTTTGTGGGACAAAAAGATCCATTATCCCAGGGTTGCCATATATCAATGGCCACAACTGATACTGTGTCCAAGGCTTCTCATTTATGTATCTGAGAGAACACTGCATCCAAGTCACTAAGGCCACTCAACATCCATTAAAAGGAACCTATAATAATAGAGTGACTCTCAACTAGATGATTCCACTCACTTTGACAACGCAAACTATCCCTAAGCCCATAAAACAAAATATTTCCTGAAAATAGACGTTTGTACATGATCAAACGGAGGGCCAACACCCTATCCCTTCAAATCTGAAACAAATACTCTCATAGGACATGTCCATATGAGAAACTAAATAAATTATTCCCCAATGGAAACCAAAACATACATTTATCCAAATATAAAAAGAAATATTCAAAAATATGAACTAATATTACCCATTTACTCTTGGAAAATTTCAATGGATCATGGGTTGATCCAAGCCATATAAAAAACGTCAAAAATTCATAAACATGATTTTATAATCTCATTTTGATTAAAAAATAGTGGGTTCTATGGCCCCATATGTCACAACATAATGAAACATCACGTAAGGTACTCCCTTGATATATCCAATCCATTTGGCCACTCCCTTCAAAAGATCCTCAAACTGCTAAATCTCTATAATAAAAGTAAGAAAACCTAATAGGGGTTCCTCTATCTCATCCAAATCATGGGTCAATATCATCACATAAACATCTTCATGTGGGCCTCTATGGCCTCCAAATTTTCCTTCATCGACCAAATTTCCAAAGGAAATACAAATGAATGAGCACACGCATAAGGGTATTCTTAATGGTCCTTAGTACCACCTCAAAAATAAGAACTTCTATTAGGGATCATAATAAATAAAATGAAACCACAGGGAAAAGTCGATTGAAATAAAACCTCATGTAGACACAATGGAAAACATCATATCATCATCTAATAACTCATCCAAAGGGTTATTATGCAAAACACTATTCTACATGGTTATACATAACAACAAACAATGACATAAACTACTCAATAGATCATAAACCATCCCAAAAGTGGAATCCATAATGGGTCCCTTAGAACCATCCCAACATCACATTGACTCCCCAACATAGATTCTATTCTATAGAGTCATTCCAGTCTGAATACCCGAATAGATCATTCCTCAATCATAGGATTTGTACCTCAATTTTTATAACCTATGTTAATATGACCCATCATCCAGGTAAAATACAAGATATCCTCAGAGATCCTACTTGATCACATCTTTTGGGATCCATCCGAAGTAACCTTGAGAAAAAATGACCTAGCATCAATAAGATAAGACGTATAATGATCTCATATTTTTAGCTCTAGTTTCTAATTTCATAACCTAACCCTATTGAGGAATATGAATCCAAATGATGATGTAATTCCCCCATCAAAATGTCTAAATCTAAAACACCATCCTTACAGACTCAAAATGTCAAGAGGATTCCACTATTGTGATCTATATATAAAATTCATATAATGAGATCCTCTTGTTTAATATTCTCACTGAGGGAACAAAAACTATAATGAACCACATGATGGAAAATGTATATTTTATGTACATTTAATACACTATTTTTCACTCGAATGGGAATCTTCATATTTACTTATACAACATTAGGGCACACCTAGGTTATCGTTGTGTACTTTCACACAACCAAGGAATGAATGGGGTCTATAAACATTCTACCGCAAGGCAATGTCACTCGTATATAGGGTTTCTTCACAAGTAACTAGCCACATGGATATGTACTACTCCATGATCTTAGTACATGACATGTAGTTCCTAAAACATTATGTTCCCAAGTACATGTCTACATTGACAAGTACTACTATATTACGTGTACTAAAAGTAAAAAGTGTGTACTCTAACACCCTTCATATTATTCATTAAGGTATGACACACATTATGTATTCAAAAAAATCATGTGGTTCGGATTTCTAAACAAGAAAACCTTGAAATTACCTTACAACTTCTGATATTTCCAATAATGCTCAACAGGGCCTCTTAGGGATCCCTAGGAAACACATAAAATAATTTAAAAATTTAAAACATTTAATCTATCAATAATTTAAGAAAAACATTAAAAATATTAACCTTAGTTACTAAAATTCTAAAACATCACACCCTATTCACAACATGATTTCACTGATGCATGATCTATACTTTAACATGATCATTGGGTGGTGCATTATCCTATATCATCCACTTAACTCCCTATATGTATCTTATACCCATAGTAAAAAATCCATAAGGGTGGAATATTCTATAATCCAAAATGGATAAAAGAAAATAAAGGTAAAAAAATAAATCGATTGAAATAAAATGAAATGAAAAAGGGTCCTAAAACCAACATTAACGCATGTGTTGGGTTTATTCCTTCATTTGAACACCCACACCATATAAGAATCAACCATAAAGATATAATATCAATTTGAAACTCCATATAATGTATCTCATTTAATGGAGACGAAAAAATAAATCATTGTTTAATGAAAGTATATTCAATAATAAATATGCCATGGAAACTCGAACATCTTGGATTATAACCAAACATAAGAACAATGGTAAACTCCCTATTACATGAAAAAAAGATTGGTAATAAAAATTATTTTTGATCATGGCTATGTAATATTCCTTTTTCACCCTAAAACACTTTTGAGAAAAAAAATAAAATTTATCAGGCTTTCCATAAACCCATGATGATTTGGGTCATCATAAACTCTCCAACATAAATGATTCACACCGTAGACATGTATATATGATAAGTTAGTATCAATGAACTCACGAAAATCACTAGTGGATCCAATGTTATCTCTACCTCAATTGATGAGTCATTAAACATTCAAGAATCTCTCCCTACATAAGAGACATTACATCATGACTCATTTAATTATCTGAAATATATAATAATCTTTATTAGTATTCCATTATGAAAATGAATAACTGCAAGTCCCATGTTATGTCCATCAATGAATGTAATAGATAGATGTGAAAAACTACTCACACTAAATCTCCAGCATGAAATGCCAAAGAGACTTTGGGTTATTCCCTAATCAATAGGAACAACAACCACTAAAACCCAAAAATCTTTTTATTTTTCTTGAAATCCAAAATATTTTCATGTACTCCCCATAATAATATTTTCCTTAGTTATATTGGTCAATAAATAAGAATCATCTTCATATGGGACATTTCCTATTGATTTAGGAATATTTTCTTAAAACCATTTTCCCATAGAGTTTAGTTGCAATGAAAACATTAGTATTCATAAAAATCCTCTTCAAAATCATGTAATCTCACTCCTTCCAAGGTTAAACACATAACCAAAATCTACTCAGTGTTGATACAAATCCACAAGTGTCCAACCACTCTATATTTGGGCTACCCAAATTGCTACCAAAATGAACCATGCCAGGATTATATCAACACCTTCCACCTCAATCCATCAAAGAGACCAAAATAACTCATTCTTCTTCAGTTATAAAACACTGTAAATCAATATGAAAACCCATACCCAGGAGATAAAAAACCTTAAAAATTATAATATTTTTGAACTACTACACCTACAAAAGAAAAAAATGATAGTAGGAACACAGGACCGACCACAAAACCTATTAGAAAAAATTTTGGTAAAATATATCCATATCATGAAACTCGAATTATGGGATTTAGGGAATATACTATCTCTATGATACTTGATCCCGATCAAAAAATATATCAAGAATCCTTTCCCATATTGAGACCCTAATGGGGGAGTCAATGTCTACATCGATGCAAAGAAGTCTCCTTTCTTTCTTCGATGATGGGAATTCATCACCATCACTGCTGAAAATCTCAACACAAGAACTACATGACCTATGATAAAAAAAATATTTATATATTAAATATTTTTGAGTTAAATTACACCCATGATCAATATGTTATAAACCATAGAATTTATTGAAAACACATTAAACAACCAAAACTAAATCATCAGGGAAAACACTGTAGATATTTATCTTTTTCATCAATCCCACATGCCAAAATGTATACAGGAACAATACACTCTTAACATGTGTTAAGAGATAAAAAGTAGAATAAATAGTAAATACACAAACTCATGTGTAACACAGTAGGTGGAATATTATAACCAAAAATTGGAAACCAAAAATTTAAATCCCTATTCTCAGTATCATGGATATTTTATCAGTAATGTCATTCATGACTTAGAAGTCTGATATCCATTATATATCCCAAAAAATTTCTTGGAAACCATTCTAACAACTTCCAAAATCACGAAACCAAACAAATATGATACAATTCTATAGATAAATAGCTTGGGATGACCTAACATGTCCCTAAATTCAATAATATACAATTCCTCAACCATGCCTTCCAATATTCTATAGGTTTTTGTATAGTGAAAATGGTATGACAAATTCAGTGGGGAGACAATAAACTATACTCATAGTAAGATAAAAGCAGTAACAACCAAAACATAACTATGGATAGTCATTTGAGTTTCCATAATAAATAAATAAAATACATTCCAAGTAGAATTAAATAAATAATATATATTTATACAAATGTAAAATATATGAACCAAATAATAGTTAGTCTCCTACTCGGGTAAAAACTTATAAAAAATACATCAAAATCTACTAGAAACTACAAGTAAAAACACATACCCTATTTCTAGGACTGATGAGCTATAATAGCCGAAAATTGAGTCTTTATCTGAGTGGATCTATTCAATTATGATGTATTGGGGATCCTCCAAATCCATTTTTAAAATTATTCTTCTACTAAAAAATAGATATCATATTTCATTTTTCCATGAAACACTTCTACTAACAAAATTATCATATTTATCCTTATTTCCTATAACCCATAAAGGGATGGTATACCACCATGGGATTTAGGACATGAACAGGGATTCTAGGATAGGAAAATTTTCTAGGGATTGATGAAAATTTCAATGGTCATGTTTAACATTTAGAGGGAGGAAGAGAACCCTTTTTATAATTGAAGAAAATGGAATTTTAGGGAACACACATTGATTTCCAATAATGGCATGATACAATTCAAGAGTGAATTATAGAACATATATGGTATAAGAGTGTGGGGGATATTTTTGTTGTAAAATAATCTAGATAAAATTACAATAATATTTTAAACAATATTGAAATCATTTAATCTTATGTTTTTACTTTTACAATTTTTTTTGTTTTTACCCTGGTAAATAGTATTCAACAAAAAAATTATTGATTTATTAAAAATATAAAATAACTCATCACATATATTTTTTATGTGCTAGAAAATTATTTTTTCAATACATAACAAAATTCAATTTCTAAAAATTATAAAATTATATTTAAATTAAGATAGATAATGTTTAGAAATATTATTTTTTTAAATAAAAATTTTATATTTTTAATTAAGTTTTCCCTGACTTTTTCCATGGATTAAAAAATAAATGGGTGACAATATATGTATATAGTTTTTAAAAATTTATATTATATTCATTTTCTAATATATATATTAATTTGTTCTATTGGATAACACTTTTGAAATGTTGAATAAAAATTATTAAAAATGAGAGTTTTTCCATTATCATAGAAATTGTCTATAATATATTTAATACTATTTAAATACCTAAAAATTAAATTACCATTTTTAATTAACATGTAAAATTTCATATCTAATACTAATTTTATTTTTTAGACTAAAAATATTGATGTGATAAAGTATAATATTTTAAAACAAGTGTACGTATATAATTTATCTTGATTGAAATATTAGTTATCTTTATAGAATGCGAGACATGTGTTATAAAAGTTTTATATAGTATTTCTAAATTAATTGTTTTTAATTATTATATATATATAATTATTATTGAAAAAAATTTAATAGTTTTTATGTCTTTCTTGTATTATTTTAGTCGAATAAATCCAATAATTTTATTAATGTTGTAGTTTTTCACTATTCCTCTAAAAGAAAATTATTTTATAAAAAAACCATATGAAATTTTTGATTTGTTAAATTCAATAATTATGATACTATTTCAAATTTATATTATTTGATATATATATATATATGTTTGACATTTATATAAAAATATAAAAAATAAATAAATTTCATGTTTATTTAAAATATTGATCATATTAAACATTAAGTTTTTATGATATTATTTATGCTATATTTTTAATTAATGTAATGTTAATATCATAAAATATATATTATTATTATAATAATTAAATTTTATTGATTTAATTACAGAACTCACTAAATAGAAATTTAAGAAAGTGAAATAAATTTAATATTAAATCATATTAATTATTTTTTTCAAAAACAATATTGATTTTTAGGTTACTAGATGTTTTTTTGGTTTCTAGTTTTATTTAGTAATATTTAACGTATTTGTATTGAGTAATTTAAATTAATTATTTCATGTGAAACAAGTTATAAAAAAATTAATTAATAGTTATAATATATAGTAAATTCTTTGGTCGTTACATGTTTCCACACTCTTATAAATCATTTTATATGTTATGCCCAATTCCTCTTGTCGAGATTCATGTTTTTTAATTATATTGTATTGTGTATGATTTCCTTTTGTTAGCCTCATGTTCCTATATTATATTATGTTTTTCAAACTGTTTATCTTATTCTCTATTATGACCATCTAATTTTATATCATTCATTTACCCTTACTGAGAGTCAGAGAACATAACATTTATATGTTCTAATTCTCTTGGTTATAGATAATATAATAACAAATAAATTTTATAAAAGGGGTCATTTATGGTGAAACTGGGAGGAAATGTTCACAATTGGAAATAATTTTATTTATTTATAATATCTAATAACATTAAATATATAATTTTCCAGTACATGATTTATTGTGAGATAGAATGAATATGCATTTATTATGCTACAATAAGTAAGTATTTCAAGGTTTTCTTGTCTCATTATAACTCACCTGTAGTACAAAATAACAAAAAGTATGACATTATTTCAATAATATAGATCACTTAATATGAAACATTAATAAAAAACATAAAATTTAAATTAATTCCCTGGGTAAAAATAGAATAAAACAATGAAACTATGATTTGATATTTTAAACAATGCAGTACCCCATAATTATAAGGATTGTGAATAAAGAGGAAAAATTAATGAACATAACTATATGATCATAATTATTAAAATGATTAAGTTAAAACATATGGGGAATTGAGGTAAATGATCATGGATGTAGACAATAAGATCCTATTATATGTAAAAAACTATGTAACACAATGATGTTTTTTATGAAATATTTTCATCGTATTATTTTCATTCCATAGTAGCATTCTTTAGACACACTAGTTTGCTCAAATGAACCATGAGATTCCCTTAGTTTAAAATTACTATTATAACCTAGATGTTATATTAGAGGGAATAAATATAACTATCTTATGAAAATGTATTATGAATTCGTTGGCTATTAATTATTAATAAAAAATATAAATCAATTAGATTTTATTATTTTTATGTGAATTATATTTCGTCACAAAATTAATGAGATATATTTATTATATGATTAATAAAATATTTTCTATATTCATCCAATGAATATTTTAGTCATAGGGTATGAATAAAACACTTTTTTATGAATAAGAACCTATTTTTTTCTTTTAAAATGTTAATTTTACACCTTTGAATGGCGAACCCATTTTAAATAAGGAATTTGGAAAATTAATAATTTATATAAGAAAACATAAACATTTTTTTTTTTGAATATGGATATTACAATTTACTTTTAATTTTTTTTGATATATTTCTAATAACATTCAAGTTTTGGTGAATAGTATAAATATTCAAAATTTTAATTAAAAACATCTTTTTTTATTGAGATAATTAATAGGGTAAAATTATATTATTTAATGGTTTGAATGTATAAATAGAATATATTTTTACCATTTAATATAATATATGACATTTTCATTAATTTTAATTTTATTTAATAGTTAGAAACATTTCAATATTTTGCAATGTTTTACCTTTTAAAACTTGTTTTCATAATTCAACAACCTGAATAATGTTAAATTAATTATTGCAACTTCTATGTTTTGAATTTTGAAAAATGGATTCAACATTTAAAATCAATAAGGTCCAAATTATGTGAATATGTACTTTTTATTTTATGGACATTAATAATAGTGACTTTAGTAATTATTTTTTTAACCCTGGTTAAAAGGTAAAATTGATAATTAATGGTAAATAATAATAATTTAACAATATACTACCACCCTAGAACGTGTCATAATACTATTGGATGAGATATTCCTAACAATGTGAACCTTTGGGTCGATTTGGGGACCCCATGGATTCACGTGGATGTGAAAATGAAATTTTATAAGAATTAATTTAAAGTAAAGATAACTATAACCTAAACACACATCATTTAATAAATCGATTTTAACATAGGGTTATATAACTGAACTCTATTCCTATAAATAGTCATTATAAATATAAAATTATATTCTAAATAATTTTATTTTATTTATAAGTTTTACACATTAGATAAATATATTTATTTATGACATAATTATTATGTAGTGATTACCTCATTACGGAAAAATTCAAATACATGAATTTATAAATATTAAAACAAATTTAATTTCATTATTTTTATGTCATAAACATATTTTCTTGATAATATTGAAATATTAACTATGATTTAATGCCTTATTCTCTGAGTAATCAGGTTATATGTTTTTTAATGTCAATTATGAATAGTTTCTAAAATTGACATAATTCACAACTTAAAACATTAAATAGCTTATTAAATGATATTAAATTACTAAAAAAATAGAATTCATTAAAATGGTTAATATAAGTCAAAATATGTCATAAATAACTTTTTTGGGTCATTTTACATGATATTTTAATTACAATAACCCACAATAATAAAATAACAAGATATCACAATAAGATTAAAAAGAGTAAAATAAGGGTTAAATAAAAAATATAAGGATAGAAAAATATTCAAAACTTTTCTAAAAATTATTGGATGATTGGTATTCTTAAAAAGATAATCTTATGGGCTAATTAAATATGTTTCAGACAATTTTTAGTCTAAACGTAATTTATAATAAATTAATATTTTCAAGAGTTTCCAAAAGTCCCCTATCATCGCTTATCAACAGGAACCTCCTACCTCTCATCTTCACTACATTTTGAGCCTTAGTGATCAGCCAAAACCTACCAATTTATATTATAAACTTCCCGAGTAACATTTTATAGGTGATGGTCTTCTCAAAATACCAACTCAAGTTCCCTAATAAGAAATTTAAAGGAGGCACATCGGGGAATAGGTAATCTCCTCTACTGATTGTTTAAAATTTATTTTTCCTTCTATTTCCTCTTATTTAGTTATTTCATTATAAATTAATAACATCAGTATCCTTAAAATATAGACATATTATTATAAAAATTAACCCACCCTATTTCATTTTCTATCCATCCCACAAAAAAACAAAATCATTGCGTGTTCGTACATACGACTTACCATCTCCATGTGGTGGTGTAATCGGGTTTTCACCACCACCTTACATGGATGTTTATAATGTGAAAATAATAAATATATATGATTATTATAACATGATAAAAAAATTTATATAATATAAACACCCTCTTCAATACCATTGAACAAATTACAGGAATGATAATGTTGCTCGTGTTTACGTACGACCTACCGTCTCCATGATGCGATGTGATTATTTTTACATCATATTCAGTCAACCATGATTATATAAATGAATTTAATTAATAAATATGATATATATTACACTAATTCCATAATTTCAAGGATATAACTATAAATTAAAATTAATAATAAGAACCTATCTGAAAAAACATGCATAATAACATAATGTATTTAATACTTAAATAACGAGTAACAATGAAATGTTATTAACAAAAAGATGGAAAATATGATCAATAATGATTTCATAGAAATGATTATGATTCTAGAAAAAATATGTAACATTATTTTTATCCTTATAAATGAGTTTTGGACATATAAAAAGCATATCATAACTATGTTAAGGGATAATTTAGCAATCTCATTTTTTATGAGATTATTTATACGTATGTATTTTCTAGGGATATATTTATCATCAATGTCCATGTTTTATAAAAATGTTTTCATAAAATGTTCATTATTATTTTATGTATGTTTAAATTAATTTTTACCTATTTTTAACTTCACTACGTGATATGGATGGAAACATTAATTTTATTACCATATGAGGTACTTTTGGACATTTCCAATAAAAATACAATGAGGATGTTTTTTTAGCTTGTTTGACATTAATGATTTCTTATGTTTTTAGGACACTTTATTTCCCCGAAGCATAATTAATCTATTTCAAGTTTGTTTAAAAATGAATTTGTTTCTTTTAAAACTTCATGACATTTTGATAATAGAAAATACTTTTAAAGGGGAAAGGATGTTTTCTTCAATAATTATGCTCAAGTGTTTTATCAAAATTATTTTACATATATGATGTGCAATGGTTATGTTTATATCACTATTTTTACTTATATTAGATTTATTTTATGTTGTCATTATTTTTAATAAGTCATTTTATCTAGTATGGATTTTGATATGATTAAATGATGTTTAAGAATCCCATTTTATTTCATGGGATATTCTATGATGAATTATTTTTTTATAGATCATGTTTTAAGGATTTCATTATGAGATTGGTGGGACATATATCTCCCTATAATTCATTTGGTAAATATTTATATCTAATTTTATAGAGATGGATATAAATACATATTAATCCGGTACGGTGATACAAGGCTGGATTGAGGAGAAAACTCGGTTCAAAAATGGATTTTGTCCACTATGATGGTCTTGAAAAAGGGACTTGACTAATATGAAATTATTTTCAATGCTTATGTGTGTATTCAAAAATATTTTATATCTTCTGTTATTACTATTTTAATTACATTTATCGTTTATTATTTATCCCATGATATGATATTGTGATCTTTTATATGCAGGATAATATTTTTAGATGCTATGTTCTTATGAATATGATATGATTGTTATTTATTTTTTTTATACTTATTGGGAATTTGATCACACCATTTTATATGTTTCTTTTCCTCAAGACATGAATAAGGGTATTAATTATGATATGCCAAAAAGGATTCTAGATAAGATGAAATAAATAGGTGAAAATGTAGATCGTTTATGAACAAGAAATTTATGTTTCCATGTTTCTAAAGACACTATACCTATACGGTATTATCATGGGTTTTTACATGTTGTAATAAATATACATCAATTCTGAAGTGACATCAATGTATGTAAAGAACAGGCCTCTATAGTTGGTATCAAAGGAAATTTATAGTGAACTTTTGGAAACTAGGATGAGAATTCCTTAGTAAGAGCCATAAGGATATGTTTATGTATAAGATACAATACCAGTGTTTTAGAAATGGCCATGAATAACCTCAGATAAAACATAAAGTTTCCTGAATTGAATTTTTATTATTAATTACATGGTTTCCCAATTATGATTAGTGTTTCTCCCACTAGGCTTCTTTGTTTTAGTCAGTTGATGGAACTGTAAGGAACCATATTATTGCTGAATGTGAAAGGAAATGCCGTCATTGTACCCCTGAGCAACAAAATGTTATGTGAGTTGGAATAAAAACTCTTATAGTCATAATCATCCAACATTATCAAGCTATGAATCATGTAGGACTTATATATGAGAAAAGGAAGGAGAAACATATTGTTGGATCCTTCATTAGGCAGTCTCCACCATCATTCAGTGGTTCTTCTGATCTATTAGTGGATGAACAATGAATCGGTACCACTAAAAAGATATTTTTAGTTCCACAATGTTCTGTACATGAGAAAGTCATCTTAGTAGTATATCATTTGGATAGAGAAGCTGATCAATGGGGCAATCTTGTCAAGAATATAAGTAAAATGGATGAAATTGAGTCTATAGAATGGGAAATGATCAAGAACTTATTTTTCTATAGGTACAATTCTCATATTCTTCTAATAATGTTGGAGAAAGAGTTATTTAAACTTAATAGAATGGATGATGAATATATTAGTACCTATAAAACATTTTTACATGGCTTTCAAGGTATTCTTCTAGAATTATTATCCAACATGAGAGTAAGATGGATCAATTATTTAGTGGCTTAAAACCTAGTCTCCAAGAGGAATTAGTCATAAGGTACTTCAATAGCTATGAAGAAATTTTTTGATGTTCTCTCAAGGTTGAGATGGCGTTTGGAGTAACCCATCAGTCACTTGGGTTTTATAAGAAGAAGAAAATGGAATTCACTATAATATGTAAAGACCACCCTGAAAAGAATATGAGTTTACCCTTATGCTCAAAGTGTGGATGGACAAATAAAAGGAATTGTCTTAAATGGACTAGTAAATTTTGTATGTGTTGAAGAGAAGGTCATCATGAAATTGAATGCCCAAGTGGTGGGAAAATTATTACGAATGATGTGAATAATGAAAAGGCTACACGGAATGCACCTCCAACACTTCAATGTTACAAGTGAAAGGTAATGGGGGACTATTCATACCAATTCACTAATCCAAGGGTTATTGACGAAGATCTATGTGAAAAAACACTTAAGTCCAAATACAAAGGAAAGTCAAATGAAATTACTATTGAAAACATGGAGTATGATAATGAAGCGATGAAAGGTATACATACCATCCACTCTAATGTAGACATTGTTTTATTTGAATTTTGGTCCACCCAATATTTTATTTCTGAATAATTTTTTAAGGGTATCACCTATTACCTCAACAATTAGACGTTTACTTAGATATGGCCACTCCTAAAGGAACAACAGTCGCATCAAAAGTTTACAATTCTTCTCCAATTGATGTTTGTCGAAAAGTAATTATTAAAAATTTTGTGATCCTTAATATAGTGTAATTTTAAATGATTCATGAATTGGATTATCGTTCTTTAAATGGAGCTCATATCAATTTCCAAATATATGAAGTCACATTTCATACTTTAGATCAATCTATGATCATATATCGATGCAAGGATGAATATAACATTCTAGTAGAAATTTCTTCCATATTATGAGTAATTTTTAAAATAAATGTAGGTATTTATCTCAAATGGTTTGATAGAAACTCACAATTATAAATACTCCCATTGTACGGGAGTTTGATGATGCCTTTATAGTGGAATTTATATGTCTTCACACGACACTGGGATGTTTAGTTTTCATAAAACTCATACTGGGTGCTATCCCTATTTCAAAGACACATTATTGAATGGCCCTAATTGAGTTTGAGGAATTGAAGAAGCAAATCCAAGATAATCTTGATAAGGGATTAATACACCCTAGTGCATCATCTAGGGGGCACATGTTCAATTTTTTATAAAAAAATATGGATCAATGAGACTCCGCCTTGATTATAGAGAACTTAACAACATCAATATCAAGAAAAAATAACCTCTCCCTCACATGGATGACTTATTTGACCAAATACATAGAGCTCAATAATTTTCCATGATTTATCATCATTCAGGGTATCATAAATTAATTGTCAAAAATGAGGAAATACCAAATACGGCATTCCGTAATAGGTATGGACACTATGACTTTATAGTGATGCATTTTTTTCTTACTAATGACCCTACTATCATCATGGATCTAATGAATAGAGTCTTTAGAGACTATCTTGATTAGTTTTTGGGAGTCTGTATATATGATATTCTTTTCCATTAAAAGTGAAAGTAAGAACATGATGATCACTTGATAATTGTAAAGAATACCCTAAGAAAAGAGAAGGTATATATCAAATTTACCAAGTGCAAAAGATGGCTTCAAAAAGTTTCATTTTTGGGTCATGTAATTTCAAGAGAGGGGATGTCTATAGATCTAGCCAAAACATAGGTTATTAGAAGATGGTTGAGACCAAAAATATTAACTAATATCTAACGTTTTATTGATTTGGTTTGATATTATTGATGTTTTCTGAAATATTTTTCATGATTACCTAATCCAATCAGAAAGTTGAATAAGAAAGGAGTTATGTTCATTTGGACAGAGGAATGTGACAAGAATTTCATATATCTAAAAAGAAGGTTTTCCAGTGCACTTATGCTCACACTGCCTTGTAGTGGAAAAAGGTTGTTATCTACGGTGATTAATTCCATAAGGGGATGCAGTGTCCTCTCATGAAAATGATATGGTGATAGATTATGTCTCATGATAGTTGAAAGTCCATGATAAAAATTTCACATCCCATTATTTGATGTTAGGTGTTGTAATCCTTTCAATAAAAATTTGGTGGAATTATCATTATGGTGAAAGGTGAGATATATATACTGATAATAAATGATTAAAATAAATTTTCACAAAAAATGAGCTGAATATGAACCAATGAAGTTTGTTGGAGTTGATTAATGATTACGACTACTCAATACATTACAACCCTAAAAAACATGTTGGCATATGCTTTGAGTAGAAAAGTCCATGATATCTTCTCAATAATGGTGACCAAGAACGATCCAATATTTATGGATTTACAAAGGATATATCATGATATTTTAATTGAAGTGGTGAAATATTATCTTTCTGAAATTAATATTCTACCCTCCATACAATTGTACATTAATGTGTCCTAGAAGAAAGATACAGAGTTAAAAATGAAGGTGAGAAAAGTTCTGGAATTCAACATTGATTGTGATGAAATAATAAGGTTTTGGAACTGTGTTTTTGTTCATGCCATACTAGAATTAAATAAGTATCTATTGGATGAGGGTCATAGTGATTCCTTCTCTATTAACCATGGAAGCACAAAGATGTACATGATCTAGAAAGAGTAATTCTGGTGGGTTGGCCTTAAAAGATATATCACTGAATATGTCTCTCGATGCTGGGTTTGTCAGCATGTTAAGGATCAGAGAGAGAATTATAAGGGGATGTTACAACCACTACCCATACCAGAATGGAAATGGGAAAACATCATTATGGACATTTTCATCCGAATTCCCAAAACATCAAAATAAAATAATGTTATTTGGTTTATATTTTATTGTCTTACGAAGTAGGCACACTTCATTGCTATTAGAGATGATTTATCTCTTGATGATATTTCCGGGATATATGTAAAGAAAGTAGTTGGATTTCAAGGAGTACCACTTTCCATTTATCTGATCAGGATCTGAGGCTTAACTTGAACTTTAAAAGAATTAGTCAATATGGTTTTGATATAGAGTTATGTTTTTTCACTACTTTTCATCCTCAGGAGGATAGTCAGTCTGAGAGGACAATTCAATCCCATAAAGACTTATTGAGAGATTTCTCTATGGATTTAATTGGTGGTTGGGATCAACAACTACCATTGGTTAAATTTTTGTACAACAATATTGTTCACATTAGTATGCAGATGGCTCCTTATGAAGGCCTCTATGTAAAAAAGCGAAGAAATCCAACTTGATGGGATGAAGCTGTGCAAAGAAAGCTGTTAGGACCTAATCTGTTTGATGAAATGGTAGAAAAGGTCAACTCTATTCAACAATCGCATAAAAGTAGCTCAGATTCGGCCAAAAAGTTATTCTAACAACCGAAGATTATGCTTATATTTTCATGTGGGTGATAATATTTTATTACTAATATCAACCTAGAAGAGAGTAATGAGATTTGGAAAGAAGGGAAAGTTAATCCCTAGGTTTATCAGTTCTTTTAAAATACTGGATCATGTAGGGAAGGTAGCTTACCAAATAGACCATCCACCAAATTTATATTATGTTCATGATGTGTTCCATGTATCTCTTGAGAGAGTGAACATACCTGATCATTCTCATATACTAAGATCAAAAGTCATACTACTAATGTAATGTCTTTCTTTTAAAGAACAAACAGTAGATAATCTGGATCAAAGTGAAAAAGTTCAATGAAACAAGACCACTCGCTGGGTTGAATTTTTATGGGGGAACTAAAAATTAGATGATGATACATGGGATATTTAGGATATGATGAGGGAGAGGTGTCTTCATCTCTTGGTTACCAAGAGAAGTATTTCGAGGGTAGAATTAAGTTTATGGGGGGTAGAATGTAATAGCCTAATGATTTTATGAAATATTTTCATTAAAAAATTGTTATTCTCTAGTATCTTGCTTTGAATGCAATCATGGGTTTATTCAATCCACGATATTCCTTTAGTATAAAATTTTCATTATATCCTATCCATTAGTTTAGTGGGAATAATTATAACTAACTTATGAAAATTCATTGGCTTTTAATTATTTTTGAAAATTTTAAATCAATTAGATATTTTTATTTTTTGGTGAATTACATTTAGTAATGAAATTAATGAGATATATGTGTCATATACATAATAAATTATTTTATAATAATCCTCCAATTGATATTTTTTTCATAGGGTATTAATAAAACCCTATTTTATATATAAGAACCAATTTTGTTTCTTTTAAAATGTTTTTTACACGTTTGAATGGAAAACACATTTTAAATTAAGATTTTGGAATATTAATAATGGCTAAATGAAAATATAAATGTGTTATTTTGAATCAGGATAAAAATACACATTGTAATTCTTTTTGATATTTTTCTCATAACTTTCATTTTTTTTAATAGTAATAATACCCATTATATTAATTAAAAACAACTTTTTTCATTGAGATAATTTCTATGGTAAAATTATAATAATGATTTTTTTGAAAGTATAAATACAATATATTTTTACTATTTAATATAATGTATGTAATTATAATTAATTTTATATTGAATTCATAGGTAAAAACATTTCAATCTTTTGCAATGTTTTAAATTTTAATACTCATTTTCTAATTACAATAATGGAAATAAATTTAAATTAATTACTGAAAATTATGTGTTTTGAATTTGAAAAAATAAAATAAATATTTGGAATTAGAACACCCAATTTTTTTAATAGTTACCTTTTATTTCTTGGATATTATGATTTTTAACATCAGTAATTATTTTATTTACAATGGTTAAAAAGTAAATATGGTAAATAAGGGTATAAAAATAATTTAATAGTATAAAAATACCATAAAACATGTCATAATCCTATTTTATGAAATATTTCAGACCATGGTCAACCATCGGTCAATATTTGGGACCCCATGGATTCTATTAGATGTGAATGTGACCATTTAGAAGAATTAATTTAATGTAAAGAAAATTATAACTGAACCACTTATCTTTTACTAATTCTATTTTAATATAGGCTTATATAACTGATATCTATACCTATAAATTATTAATAGAAAGCTAAAAAAATTTCTTACATCTTGGTAGTTTATTTATAATTTTTATAAATGAGATAAAAATATTTATTTATGACATAATTATTATGTAGTGATTACCTCATAAAAGAAAATTTAAAATTAATGAATTTATAAATATTAAAACAAATTTACTTTTGTTATTTTTATGTAATCCACAAATTCTATGGATGATATTGACATATAATCTTTGATGTAATTCAATATTTTCAATGGAATCATCTTCTAATAATATTTTTAAATTTTATTTTTAATAGTGTCTATAAGTGACATAGTTCATAACAAAAACCAAAAAACCGTTCATTAAATGTTATTAAGTTATAAAAATCTAACATTAGTCAAAATAGTTAATATATCTCCAAATATGTCATAAATAACTTTGTTGAGTGGTTTAAAATGATATTTTAAATACACTAACTCACAAGGTGTAAGTAACATGATATCATTGTAAGATTAAAAAGGGTAAAATAAGGCTTAAACCAAAAAGATAAGGATAAATAAATATTCAAAAAATGTATAAAAATTAATTTATGACAGGAATTCAAACCAAAATCGTCATATATTCTAATTAAAAATGTTTTGGAAAATTTTGATATGAAATTGAATTTATAATAAAATAATATTTTGAAGAGTTTCATAAAGTGCCCCTCACCTCTCTTCTAAAAGGGAACATCCTCCCTATCCTATTAAATCAATTTTGAGCCTTCATACTTGGCCAAACCCTTCCAATTTATCTTCTAAAAACCCATAGTTACATTCTATAGGTTCTGGTCATCCTAAAAACAAACCCTATTTCCCTAAGAGGAAATTGTAATGAGGAACATTGAGTAAGTGGTAATCTCTTCTACAGATTCTTTCAAATTTATTTATTATTCTACTTCTTCTTATTTTTTTGTTTCATTATAAAGTAATAAAATAAGTATCAATAATAAAATTATGTGTTATTATACATATTATACAACCCTATTTTATCTTTTATTAATCTTATGAAAAATGAAATCACTACACGTGCGTACGTATAGCTTACTGTCTCCACGCCATGGTGTAATCTATTTTTCACCACCACCATACATGGAAGAGAATAATTGTGGATATAATAACTATATATTATTATAACATGACACCAATTCTTCTATACTTAATCCATTCACTTAAATACCCTTCATCAAATTATGGGAACGATAACGTCTCTCTAGTGTACATATGGACTACCATCTCCACAATGCGATGTGATTTGTTTTACATAATCTTCATTGAACCATGATTGTATAAATGAATTGATTGAATGAATATGATATATATTATATTAATAAAATTATTTCAATGATATAACTATAACCTAAAAGTAGTAATAAGAACTTATCCAACAAAACATACACAAGAACATAATGTAGTTAATACCCAAATAACGAGTAACAATGAAATGTTATTATTAAAAGGATGAAAATATGATCATAAATATTATCATAAAATGATTGTAATTATGGAATTATTCAGTAACATTATTTAAATCATTATAAAGTAGGTTCAGATATTTATGAAGAATAGCATACCAAAGGTAAGGGATAATTTAACAATATCATTTTTATCTGAGATTGTTTATACGTATGATTTTTTTAGGGATTTAATTATCAACCACTTCCATGATTTATAAAAATGTTTTCATAAAATGTTTTCTATTATTCTATGTATGTTTAAATATATTTTTACCATTTTTTTACTTTTACTACATTGTATGGAAAGATTCTTTCTTTTGTTTACAATACGATGTACTTGTTGACTTTTCCGATAAAAGTACGACGAGGATGTTTTTATTAAATTATACAACATGAATAGTTTTTTTTGTTTTCATGGTGCCTTATATCAATGAAGCATACTATACACTATTTCATGTTTTTTCAAGTGAATTATTTTCTTTTAAAATTTCATTACATATTGTGAAAACCAAATGTTTTTAAAGAATAAAGGGTATTTTTCTCAGGAATTAACACAAGTGTTTTATTGAAACTATTTAACATATAAGATGACAAAGGGTTATGTTTATATAACTATTATTACATTGATTAAATTTTTTTATGATGGAATTATATTTTAGAATTATATTTATCTTTTATGGATTATGTTATGTTGAAATGATGTTTAAGATTCCCATTTTATTTGAAGGGTTTTGCAATGATGAATGATTTTTTTATGGAAGATGTAAGAATGATTTCAATCTGACATTGTTGGGACCTATATCTCCCTTCAATTAATTGGGTAATGATTTATATCTCATGAGATAGACATGGATGGAATGGAAAGATGATTCAGTTCAGCGATACTAGGCTGGAACAAAGCGAAAACTCGATTCATAAATGGATATTGTTCGATATGACGATCTTGGAAAAGAGACTTGAGAAATATGAAATGGTTTTCCATGCTTATGTGTGTATGCCACAAAATTTCTTGTATTATGTTTTGAATATTGGGATTACATTTCACTTTTATAATTTATCCCATGATATGATTTTGAGATCTTTTATATACAGGATAAGATTTTCCAAGGATATCTTCTTATGAATATGAAATTATTATTATTTAATTTTTTTATCTTTACTGAGCATTTTATCTCACCTTTTATATGTTTTGTGTCCCCAAGACATGAATAAGGGTTTTAAGTATGATATGCCGAAAAGGAGACAAGATATGATGAAATAGACATGAGGCAATATAGATGTTTTATAAACCAGTTGTTTATGTTTCTAGTTTCAAAAGACAGTATACCAATATGGTTCTATCATGGTTTTGTTACATGTTGTTATAAATATGATTCAATTATGAAGTAATATCAATGTATATAAATAATGGTTTTCTATAAACAACATGACCATTAAAATATTTGGCAAACTATTAGCCCTTCGGCAATAGTTATTAGGTATCTAATGGTGTGGAGAGGAACGAGAAGGGTAAACTGATTATGGATTGTAGTTGGACCATATAGAATGATAGAAATAAAGAATGGGTGGATGGTTACATATGATCATGTTTAGTGATGTGGTGTTGGTCTAGATGTCAAGCTATTGATACAATGTCACTCTTAAAATGCAGAGTCAAGACACAATCTATGAGAATGATCATGAATGGATGCCAAATGTGTCTAATTATTAGAGGGTAGCTACATTAAGGTGATGGGTCCATTGGAAAACCCTATTTATGGATTTAATCCCAACATTGATGGATCATAATATGACGGAAACCTGAGAGGGAGATGTGTTTTATGCAACATCAAATGTTCAATAGTTATTTCTTTTAGATGTTTATTTGGAAAAAGTGAATATCTTATTATGTAGATCAATTATTTTCTTATGGGGTTACAGATTTTTTTCCAACTAATGTTTCCTTCACTAATATTGATACAAATAATTGAGTTTAATTCAATTTTCTATGATGAAGGTATGATTTCATGTGGTCTATTGTTTATAACATTCAAATATTTAAGTACTAAATTATTGGAAAAATCATGAAGAATACATTTAGAAAATAATTTTTTTTGTGGATTTCAAGTCTTCAAATGGTAATCATAGTATCCCCTCCTTGTTCATTCTATTATGGGTTCCTTTACCACTAATTGGGTTGGTTTTTTATGAGGGGATTCCCTAAGTCTCCATTACATTAGACATCATTGACCATTTTTTCATCCTTTCTTTCTATCTCCGCTTAATAAGAATTTCTTAATTTGATTATTATAATAGTAAACTCGCTATTTAAATATTAACATAGTCCTTATAATATTACAATTAAATTGATATATTATTTACTATGAATAAAATAATTTAAAAAATTGTTAGAGTACTGTGATATATATATATACTAATTATAAAAATAAGTGTCATCATCAAATAATGTTTACTTTTATGATTTTGAAAACATTAAATTTTCTATTTAATAAAACAATCACAAGTTTTTGGAAAATTATTTTTAAAATAAAAATAATATTTTAAATCAAGTTATCAAAATTTTCTAATATTAAATGTCTTTTATTTTATTAAAAACACAGATTTTTAGTTAATAGTAAAAAATGATTTTTGAAATAATGCATTCTTTGTGACATATTAATGATGCAATATTGACATAGTAAATTATAAAATTATTTTATCAACCCAAAATTGATTTATAAAGATCAATGATTTTCTTAAAAATCATAAAATGAATTTATGAAATATAAAAAATAATATTCAGAGTCTAAAAAAATAAATCATTTATTTATTTTTTTTACTATATTGTCCTTTTATTATATAAAAACTAATAAATTCTATTTTAAGGGGTTTAAGAATTCCCAAAACATATAATATAAATCATTCATAATTAAAAATGTTACCAATAGTAATATTAAAACTACTACACTAAAATAATATATTTTTTTAATATTTTAACCTAAGGATACCCCACCAATCAAGTTTAAAAACTCCCTCTCAGTTCAAGTGGAAGCTAAATTATATTATACCAAATTTTATTATTTAATCATGTTATTGTAGTTTCATATAAATTTGTGTCATTAAATTGAATTCCCTCAAGGATTTAGTTCAATTTAAATGGAAAAAATAATTAACGATGAGTTAACATCAGAATATCCCCCTCCTTCTTTTCACCATATCTATTTTATTCATTATTCCAAAAAAAATTAACACATACAAAAATATTTACTTTTATGTTATGGTATATTTATTTCCAATAACTCTTAGTATATAACCTCTACCCATTATATTATAAAATTTCCCATTAAGTGTTCTTTTTTGACACGTATGAGGACATTATCAATTAATTAATTACCACTAACTTCATGTTTAGTTATAGTATATAATATATAATATTTTAACATGTTAATTTTGGTTTTTTATTACACTAGAGTTAAATTTACTTTTTTCATTAATAAAAAAAGTCACAACAATGAAATATAACTGTTAATTGAAAATTTTATATAATCTTGTAATTGATACGTTCTATTTCCAAGAAATAATAAATGATAAACAATGATAGTGATTGGTCAAGAATGAAAAAATAAATGTAATATATTTTTTGGATCAAGTATTTAATATATTTTAAACTAGAGGAAGAATAAACAAGGCTAAACAAAAATAAAAATTAGGTAAGAAAACATTGGAACCGAAGAATTTAATTTTTTCCTTTATTTCCAATATATATTTTATTTCAAAATTATTTTTATATACCCCTTCTAAAATATGATTATTTTTTTACCCATTGTTCTTCTAGGGATATATATATTCTTACCAATTTGGAAAATATGATAAAACCCCTTCAGGATTTTTTATTAATGACATCCTTAAAAATATCTATGATTCTTCTAATTTTACTTCTTAGAATCTCTATTAAATATGATATTTTATTTGAAAATGGTCCCCAAAACAAATAAAATTATGTATCCCATTATTATTTATTAGATTCTCCATGTTTTTTTCAATAATATAAGCTTATTACACCATTATGTAAAACATTTGTTTTCACATGGATTTATTTCATGATTCTAATTGAAATAATATAATTTTATATGATAAATACATGATTATGATCATTCAATGATGTGATTGGTGGTCTCAGAAATATATTTTCTTCTAAATCATTGAGTAATGTGTTATATCTCATTATATTTTGTAATCCACACATGAACATGATGCTAATTTGTTTTCAAATATATGAAATAATATTTGTACACATATGTTATGTGTGAACATGATGATATATTTTTTAACATTATATGGGTGGAAATTGCCTTTAATATATATTATGTTTCATTTTTTCAAGTGTTAAAGTCCTTTTCTAATTAAATTGATTCTATATCTATTTTGATGATTTCTGTATGAATATGAAATAATGGCCATGATGATGCTTACCCTTAGACTAGATTCAAATCATCTCACGTTCCTTCTATATTATCCATGTCATTAATGTGATTTTAGACCAACCATTCTTGGATGTGTGTAATAATGTGACAACTTGTAATTAGTGTAATTTTAATTATTAAAAGATGACCATAGTGATGGAATTAAATATTATCTAAAATTTTATAATTATATACGTTGTTCAAACGTAATTTTCAAATAAAAGTATACCTTTTGAGTTTATAATTATTATTGATATATATTATATTAATATTAATGTATTAAAAACTTATGTAAGATATAGTTCATTATATCTTTTATTATATAAACTTTTAGTCAGTTTATAAATTTTATAGTAAGAATATATCCTAAGAAATTATTAATATTACAATATGTTAATAATTAAAAATTTATTTATTTATGTAAATATGTTATTAATAAATATTTATTCTCTTCTATATTGTTTTTAACATTTCTAGTTTATTAAATTTTGGGAATCTAGAGAAATTAGTATAACCTCCCATGTGAGGGAAAATTAAATAATATTCAATTTACCCTACTAAAATTAATAATATTTACCCTGTGGTGGTATTTACCCTACTATCTCATGTTATAAATAATATCCCGAACCATGTCGAATATACACATTCATCCAACAGAGAGAAACATTCCATTGAATACTTACTACGGTAATGGCCACTAAAATTATATGAATCATCAAATCCATTAATTTTATAAAAAATATATCAACTAATTGGAAAATATAATTTCAATATACCATTATTATAATCAAGATAAATTTACATTGGTTAGGTAAATTTTAGAAGGGTAAGTGAATAAATGTTAAGAAGTGGTCATGAATAAAAATACCAATAGTAAAAGTAAATTAATAGTTTGATGAGTGTTAATGAAAAAATATTCATAGAAATTGTTTTACAAAAAAATAACACCATCATTGATAAAAAAATTGGAGCATAGGAAAAAATAGGAGTTAATTTATCTCAATTTATGAGTAAACTTTCACAAGGCTTTCATGGACAACCACTAATTGTGTAATGAATAAGAATACACACTCACACTCACACACACACACACAGATATATATATATATATATGTGTATATGGTTTATATCCAAATCCCTAAAGGATTTATAATTCAAAAAAATGGGAGTTATAAAGAATAATGAAATATGTGAAATGATAATTGATTTAAGGGAATTAAGAAATTTTTTATATGTGCAAAAATAATTGAATAATAATAATGAACAATTTAGGTACATAAAGAAGGTAACTACCATAGTGGTAGAATATATGGGGACACCCAATAGACAACTTATAATCGAATTATTCAACTATATTGAACAATGACACCATGAAAGGAATTGCAAAGGACCAACGGTCACTGAGGATAAAAAACATCCAAAATAACTTAAACTACATGATAAATAGATATTACACACCATAATTGTAACACCCTAATATTTAATTATAAATTTATCCTTAAATAAACTATTCATCCTTGATAGCCCAAATTTATAGAATCCTTGAGTCTAATTGAACCATAATATAGTATACTTATATAATCTAGCAGTTAAATTGGTAGATTGTATAATAGTACACATTTTTTTAAATATTTTTTCCATAGTTTTATATAAATAAAATAATTTTTTTACTAAAACATTACTGAGTAAATTAAAATTTTTTCAACATATATTATTTTTCTAATTTTTTTGAATGTCTATAAATTATCTTTTTATTGATCTTATAATGGTAATAATTATATCAAGGAGGAATGAAATAGTGAATCCCAAGTGTATCGATCCTTAACATAATATTATATTGATTTGGAAGAGAAACTATTTCAATGTAAAGAATAAATGACTCATTTATATCTGGTTTTCTCACTAATCTATCTTTAGTGAAGTTCCCCACTCTATCGGTGAGACTAACCACCACACACTGATCTAACATCATCATCCATTTCCTAATGAGTTATGTCAATTCCCAAGGAGTTACAATTTATTTCCACTTTGAAAACCTAAATGAACCTTGGGGTGGGTTTCCCCCTCCTTCACAGAAAAATATTATGTTTTCCCTCGGAAACCCCACTGATCAACTCACCCACCTCTACCTCGATAGAGTCTATATTCTATAAAATGTGCTGAAATAAAAGACCATTAAACCTATACCATCCAAAATGATCCATATACCTTTCATATGACCAAATATATTTTTTCCATCAAAATATAGTTTAATCCAATTATTATGGGGTTACAAAATACACACGTTCTCATGTTAGTACCAACAATATTTGCTGATTTCATTTCACCTCTTGGAATTAGATTCCTAAAAGAGGTAAACACATACTTTCATGTGATGTGTGCACCCTACTCCCCCAATAATGCAACCAACAACACCTATATAAATACATGTGAATGTATTTTTCATTCCCTCACATAATTATTTTCATCCCACATAATCCAAAAAAAGAAGAAATAAATATTCCATTTGAGTTAACCTCCACCTAATTCAGATCCCCCACCTAGAAACCTAATTATAACCGATATTCCATGATTTTAATTAGAACTATGACTCCCATGAAACCATTAACTATCTTACAAACAGAAAATACCATGTCACTTATGATAAACAATAGTCATGTAGTTTCTATTAATAGGTAAGCGCAACACCAATACTATGAAGCAAGAGAGAATCCTTTATAATATATATTTTGATCTATCGGTAGGGAAAAATTATCAATATTCCACAATTGGATGTTCATATTTACTAGTATCCATTTTCAACATAACGTCCTAGTTCAAGAATTGATCCCATTATTAATAAGATTCAACTTCAAAAAATCTCATCTCATTAAGATATTGAATGTAGAGGAAATAATGAAACTTTTATCACGATCATCGATCAACACGATTCTATATTAAATTGTCTATTTATGATCATCCTAAGTTGTGTAAATAAAAATATTTATCTCTTAGGCTTCTAGGAATTTGATTTCTAGGACTGTGATGCCTTGAAAAAATAGAGACACATTATCCTAGTTTTCCTTCAAATAATTAATATCCATGCACCCCACCACATGGTGTACATAGTTTAAATGGATCACTAAGAGATTGATCCGAATCATAGAAAGTCTTGATCGCCTCTTTATGTTAGTATCCTAGTCAACCATGTTTTCCATATATGTGTTCTATATGAAACTTTCTCACATGGGTTTCCCTTCGATAATATCCCATTCTGTCTTAACATGCATTACCATCATAGATTTAGAGATATCACGAATATTGATTCCACCTTCATCTATTGTTCTTTCCAATAATATCTCACCATCCAAGGGGAATATCCCAGTGTAATTTTCTTCCTAAATAAACATATTCTTTATTTTTTCTAAGTGGTTGATGGCCCCTTTTGTCACCTTAATAACAAATAGTACATCTATATCCATAGAGGTTAGTGTGTAATTAATCAAAGTATTATCCCCACCAAAAGAAACGATTTTTTCAATTATATATATTATTCATAATTTTATTTAGAATATAATCATGTAGAAAATCTTTCTTTAATTTGAAATGGTGGTTCCTAGATGCATAATGGGGAGACTATGCTTCAACATTCATAATATACTTTTTTTAACGCTACATCGTTAGCGTGTTCCTGTGTTTTCTATATAGAAATTTCTATTTTACAATATGATTCTTTTCCCAAAATTATTAAAACACTTTTCCATAATATTAATCCATCTATTTATAGAAATTTTCCATACATTCATAAATAAAATAATATTATCACAAAAAACTATATTTTAGAATTTAAGCATTAATTAAATAATATAAAATATTCTGTTTTATTTTAAATTGATCTAAAAGTTACATGAGATAATTTATATTATTAAATATATCACTAATATCATTGTAATTAATTTTAAATTTTCTTTTGGTAAAAAATGATTTTATATTTCAAAAAACATTTTTTCCTAGGAATGTACTTTTCGTAATGTTTTATGAGTTTTGTTTTAAATTTAATTTTTTAACATTTTTAATTTGAATTTTGAAAAATGGATTCTTTATTTTGAATCAGCGGGAAAAAAATTTTAATTTACATCCCATTAATTTATGTGGACTAAGAATAGTAACCATTGTAAATTTATGTCACATCATTAAAGGTAAAATGGTTAAAATATAGGTAAAAATTTGTGGTATGGCTTTAAAATTTTCCTAAAACATAAACGTGACTAATTAGGGTTGTTTAATTCATCCATATACATTCATGTATTCTATAAATGGACATCTAGTACAATTAATTTGAGTCCATCATGATCATAATGAACCTTACTTTAGTGGGTATGGTGATAAAATATTTTTTATGTAATGGAAAAATTCAACATAAATTATATTTCCCATTATCTAATATTAGGATCTTGAATTTTTTACCGTTTTATCATTTGGACCATGAAATAGAACAATATGGGATTCTTATTGAGAATATAGGGAAATATGAAGAAGTTGACACCATGTTTTCAAATTAGTTTAGGATATTAATTTTATATTAGTAATTTCATCAAATTATTTATACAGAAAAAAGATATAAATACATGTTATAAAAAAGAATATGTGAATCTATAAGTACCTATTTGGTAATTTTTAGAAGACTTGCGAGATATTACTCTGAGATAATAATCTAACAAAAATTTAATGTTTACTCATTCATTAGTGGAATAAAATCATGTATAATAATGGATTTATGAATAAGATAATATAGTGACTATAAATAAATCATCTGATGTACTATCAAGGCGTAAATATAAATTTAATATACCAATAAATGTATTTGTTTTTATATGAAATGAAATATGGGATTCAAAGGATATTCTATAGAACAAGGAGTAAATAAGATGATATTTCAATTTTGATTAATGTGTGGAATGAAACATCAAGGAAATAGTGTTATATAAATTGTTAAATGTTTTATGTGTGGAAATTAATGTAATTGAGAAATCAAATACAGATGTAATTGGAAGAGAAATTTACAAATTATGGAGAAAAAGAACCATATAAATCATAATATACACTCCAGTGTCTAAAATTATATGATTTTTGGAATATTTCTATACAATTCTTTTATAGGAATGTTAATTATAATGATCAATCTAAGAAAAATCTGAAGAGTAGAGACATGGTTAAATCATATTCAATCTTTATTTCTCATGTGGTGATTTATAAAAATGTAAAAAATGGTATTCATAATATGAACTATAGAAATAATAATTTCTTATTTTATTCATGTTCTAATAGAACATTTTTGATTTAAAAATTTTCTATGGGTTTCATAATAACACCAAAATGAGTAGATAATGAATTAATAGTAAACCCCCCAATTTTATAATTATCAAATCACATTCCTCTAATTCGTCTCAGATTTAATTTTTTTAAGGGTATTACTGTTAATCATTTAATTCTATGTATAGATTAATTTAAGGATTTTGTAGGAATAGATTGAATTTACTTACAAAAAACAAATCAATTTTTTATGAAGTGTAGTAATGTTTGGTATTCTATACCAACCCATGACTATCTATCAATGTAATGATAAATATGTACATCTGACGAAAATTCAATATATTATATGGATCTTGATTCCAATTTAATAGTGGTTTTTTTAATCTTATTTTGTCTGTAAGAAAATTAAAAAACAAATATATTTCTATTTTATGAGAGTTTGATGATGTTTTTGAAGAATAATTTCATTGTTCTACATAGATTCCTCATGTCATGTTTTCAATATAAATCATAATTAGTGCAACAAATAATTCAAATACTCCATATTTAATGGCCCCAATTATTTTATTAGAATTTAATAAGAATGTCCAAGAGGTTCTTCATAAGGGATGCATTTGGAGAAGTTCTTCACCATAGAGTTCACCTATTTTTTTAAAGAATAATGAAAGATCAATGAGATTCTATATTTATTATCTACAAATGAACAAGGTCCCGATCAGAAAAAAGTATGATATACCTAATATCGATAAATTTTTTGATCAACTATGAATAGATCAATAATTATTATAGATTGACCTTAATTATAGATATCATAAATTGAGGTTTATGAGGGAGGATATAACACGTCAAAATCCCCATATGAGCTATATTATCTAGGATTTTATATTGATTCCATTTGGACTAACTAATTCCACAGTTATCTTCATGATTTTAATGATGTTCATCTTTTTAGATGACCATGATCAATTTTTTTATTATTTCTATTTGATATTATTATATACTCTATATGTAAAGAAGAGCATGATCATTACATAATTGTTACATGGAATACCCTATAAAAGGATATGTTTTTTGAAAATTTACTAAGTGTGAATTTTATCTACAAATAGATTAATTTTTAGGTCATAAAATTCGTCAAAAACAGTATATCTATGGATCCATAAAATATTAAGCATATTAAAGGGGGTCTAAAAAATAACATAAAATGAGTTACATTTTTTGTTAGTTTAGATGAAAATTATTAATGATTTATGTAGAATTTATCACAGATCTCTAATAAAATTTCTTTGTAAACATTTATTGGAGCTAGGAACATTTTGATATATGGATGTGAGGAAAATTTCAAGGAACATAAGATAAGTTTTTTCATTACACCAATTCTTACACTACCTTATAACGGAGAAGGTCTTGTAATCTATAATGAAAAATCAATGAAGGGATTGGGACACGTCCTCATGAATTATGATAATATTATAGTTTATATGTGATAAAAATTTGTGGTTTATGAGAATCATTACCCAACCAATAATTTCTGCTTAACTACAGTAATTTTTTCATTAAATATACAATTTCACTATATTTATTGAGAATGTTGTGATATATAAACTAACAATAAAAGATAAAATTATATACTCACTTATAAATAGTTGAATATTATTGAGACAATAATGGTTAAAATTAATTAATGATTATGACTACTCAATACATTAACATCCTAGAAAAGTTAACATTGTGGAATATACTTTGTCTTATAAAGGTGTATTTATAGCATATCTATGATGATTGGATCAAAAAAGATTCCATATTTTATTATAATCATTTTATGGATATAAAAAAAATATGAATATGGAAAGTAATTTATTTTTAAAATTAGTGTTCAACAATATATCCATGTAAAGATTGAAGAAGCGAAGATGCATGATATAGAACTATATAATAATATCATAAATGTTATTGTGTTAAACAATTATTTTGATAGAATGAGAACGATCAAGAATAATTTATTTGTTCTATTTACAAAATATGTAAGTAAGTAACTATTTGATAATGCACATAATTCACCCCTTTCTATTTATCCAAGAAGTAAACATATTTATAGAGATACGAAAGGGTTCTTATGGTGGGATTACATGGGGATAGATATTGTAGAGCATATATCATAGTGATAGGTATATAATCCCATTAAGAAGAAGAGATATAATTATAAGGTGATGTTACAACCATTATGTATAATAGAATAGAAATATGAAAACATCACCAAAAAGTTTTTTATTAGACTCCCCAAAAATTGTCATGGTCAATATACAATTTGGGTTATAGTAGACCGCCTTAAGAAGCATTAAAAACTCATTTTCATTATGTAATATTTTGTTCTAGTTTTGTTAACTATAATTAATATATATTAAATAAGTTTTAAGTGTTCATGGAGTAACAAATTCTACTTTATCTAATACAGATTCAAAGTTCTCCTTAATGTCTGGTGAATTCTTTACTAGTATTTGGATACAATATTGAGTTACAATAGTATTTATCATTATTAAATATATGGTCAATCTAATTGATCCAATAAAACAAAATAGGATATGTTGAGATCTCTTTATATGGATTCCAATGGTGGTAGGGAACTACTCTATACTATAGTTTTGTTTTATTTCAACAATATCTTTTAATCGATCATTCATATGTTTCCTTATAAAGCAATCTAAGTGAGGATGTGAAAAAATTAAATTCTATGAGATGATGTTAGAGAAATAAATCTATTGGGACTAGATCTATCTAAGGGGATTTTAGTGAAATTCAGATCCATTTAGAATTTATCAATGAATATTGGAGTCAATATAAATATAACTCTGAACATATTTGGTGAAATATGGAATTTGCAGAATATAAAAAGATAATCCAATGAAATGATACATGGAAAATGGTTAAGTGATTCAAATAGATGTGAAATATTAGGAAGAAGTATATTTTCCACTTGTATATTATTGAATGACTAGGGAAGATAGGTTATCACTTGGTTCCTCTACCAAACCTCTCTCATTGTCACTTTGTGTTCAATGTATCAATCAAGAAGAAATAAAAAAAAAACAAAACAATCGCATCTATTGAACTCATAGGTTGTACCAGAAGATGATTATATTTCTTATGAATAACTAATTTTAGAAATATTGTATCATATATATGATTTGATAGAGAAAATCATTGCTCACATGGTTAATAATTTCTAAAAGAATAATAAATTTGAAGAAGAATCATAGGAACCCATGGATGTGATGAAACATATATATCTGCATATATTTTTAACATATTGATTCAATTTATTGTTAAATAATTATTTTAATGTGGTATAATGTAACATCTCATTATTCTATGACATATTTCTCTTAAAACATAATAGCTTCCTTGATTGCTTGTAATGCATGAAACCTCAGTCTAAATGAACTACATTATTATATATCATTATAAACTAACAGTAATAATTGTTTAGTTTAGTATAATAACCCTTTTTAGATTATATAAGTGTTTAATTTTTTTAAATGAATAAAATGTATTTTTAATAAAATTATTATATGATTTGATAATATATCAATCTTTAAAAATGTTTTTTGTTGTTTTTAAAAATCTTTATAATTATTTTTTGAATATTTTAGAGAATTTATTTAATAAATGTAACAAAAACTTTCATATAAAATTGAAAAATTAAAATAGATTTAATTTATGAAAATATTTTGTAAATATTTAATTTTAAAAAAATACTGAAAATATTGAATTTTATTGAAACTTTTATTTTCATTTATAGAATTGAGAATGTTAGAGATTATTTTCATAATTGTTTTAAAATAAAATTTTTTATTTTATGTTATTAATAATCTAATAATGGGAATTTTAATTATTGTTTGTCAGAATTTATCCTAAAATTCTATATACTTAAGAAACCATTTTCAAATAAAACTACTTTTCATCGTGTTTTGTGAGTTTAGATTTAAATTAAATTCTACCACATCATTGAATTAAATTTTTAAAACACAAATACATATTTATAATCGAGGTGATCAAATATAAAAAATATTCAACTTTTAATTCTATTCCTATGAAACATTTACCATTGTATGTTTATGTCACATTGGTATGGGTAATACTAGTAAAATAGGGTTAACATATCGATAATAGGATTTTAAATTTCCCTAAAACATTATTTTATCATACTGGATGTCTATAGTATAAACATATACATACAATACTTAAATATATGTATAATTGTGGAAATTTTTATGGGATTATTCCGTTTATATTATTCTAGGAATATAAATAATATAAAATCACACCAAATTGAATTTAATTTCTCAAAATTTGTTTCATAAAGATAGTAGAAAACAATTTATGTTCTAAATATTATTGGTAGTATTAATTTTTTTTAATTATAGTAAATTTTTTAAATTTTTTTATTGAATAGTTACCTTGCTTACTTATGCAATGAAAACAGAACAGTAATTAAATTAAAAAAAACCAATAACTTTAAGGGAAAAAAGAAAAATAATTTGAATGAATTATTCTTAAATAAGAAATTTTTTAGGTAAATAAAACATATTAGAGACTTTAACATTTTTTATATTTCAAAATCCTCTCTATCAATGATTTTTAAGGAAAAAGGAAATGAATACATCAAAAAAACATATTAATGATATTTTATAATAATAATTATTTTATAAATTTATTTTAAAATCTTAAAAATACTATATTTGTAAATTTGATTGGGATATAGTATATAATATCCCCCATGTTCAATTTAGGCGACACTTTTCCTTTAATATAAACAAATTTATCCCTTAATGATTAAAAAACATTGGTATATCCGTATTTATCAAAAGGGTAAATAGAGGTGAAAACAAAAACATAATGGTGCAGATGTAACTAATCCTTTCTTCATTTTAATTTGATGAGAGGATTTATAATAATAATTTATTTAGACTATAAATATATAATTTTTGATTCATTTCCTAATTGAAATTAATTTATATTAATTTAATACTTTGTGTAATTTCAAGAGTGCCCCTCCCTCACTCATAAAATGGAACATCTTATACTCCGCGAGACCAAAATTTTGATAATTATAAATAATAACTGAACATAAATATAACAATCCATTAGTAATTAAATATATCATAGAGCTTATAGTAATTCTAAAAGTATATCCCTTCATGTCATAATTTGTATGATCGAAGAGGGTTCTAAATAAAGAGGAACAACTCTTAACCAAGCATCTTCTATTTTTTCATCATATTTGACCAATTTAATGATAGTATCATTTCTAGAATAATGAATCTAGTAAAATAAATATTTTTAATTTTTATTGTAAGAATATTAAAACCATTTTCATCCTTCTTCTCATCTATTAGAAAATGATAAAGTCAATCGAGCAAACTTGTGGACTATCACCTCCATGAAGTGATGTGATTCATTTTTTAATTATGATTTAAATGATTAGTAATATGGACTATTTTATGAAAATATATGATAAACTTGATATAATAATTATTCTATAATGTTTAATTATTATCTACCTTTCATTTATTCAATCCATCAAAAAGTGAAAACATCATTGATGCATACATACGGCACACCTCCTACATGAACGATGTAATTTATTTTGGTGTCTCCATATTTTATAGATATAACTAGATATATGTATAAATATAATAAATATATATGATATTTATATCATGATTAAAAAATGTATATTATAGAATAATGACCAAATTATATTGACTGGAACTACCCAACTAAGATTCTCATGAAAAACTAAACAGTTAAAACCAAAATACAATGACTTTATTAAGGAATTATTATTAAATGGGAGATTAAATGTTATAAAGCGGTTATATATGATATTCATAAAATTAAAATTAATATGGAATTCAATTAGAATTAATAAAAATTTATTATTTATGGATTTAAGTCACTTTGAAGAATATAAAACTCAAGGAAAAGGTTTTATTTTACAATCTCAAGATTTATCGAGATTGTTTATAATTATGAATCTGACGACAAATTTTTATCATATATCTCTAAATAATATAATAAATGTTATTATACTATATTTATTTATGTATATTACATGTATTCCTTTAATTCCCCCCTGTAGGTACTCAATTTACCAAAATTATATTTTCAATAAAAAGTAACAGTTTTTAAATATTTTGAAGAGAATAATTTTACTAAATCATCATTTTTTATTTTAAAATATTTCAAGAATGTTTTATTTTTCCCCGTGGAATATAGAAATAAGTTTATATCTATTTTGAATTTTTATATAAATGTCTCAATGGAATCATATTTTTATTTTTTGAATGATATACTTAGACACATTACTAAAAAATTGGAAGAAATAATTTTTTTAACATACATGACATGAGTAGAATTTCATACATTCCCGGCCATTCATTGGTCCTAATAATAACGTATTATCTTAAAATATTCTTTACAAGAAAATAAATTACTAAATTATTGGTATATTTTTAGATTTGAAATAAATTATTTAATTATTAAAATGGTAATTGCCTCAGGTAATGATCAAGTGATCTCTAAACAAAATTTTTCATCTATGATCAAATACATTGATATTACACATTAAATACTGGGGTTATTATCAAAGTATACCATATTTATTCATTATTTTGATAGTTTAATGTAATAGTGATGAAATGCTGGAATGTTTACAAAACCTATTTTCATTCCATTTCTTTTTCTAGAGTGAAATAGGTAAATGTTTTTAACGCCACTTTTATTTTAATGGATTCTCCTATTATTACAATTTTCTGATATTACATAACACATTTTTATGACTTTCAATATTTTATGATTGTTCTAGATATTGTATACATTCTAATGAATTGGGTAAATATGAATATTTCATTAAAAATTTATTATTGGAATGGGTAGTGAACTCAATTTAGAATGGGAAACTATCAACAATGATAGTTTCTTGACTGTTTATTGACTTAATATACAATATTTTATTGAGTGAAACCATTGTAAAATGATAGTCTTGCTAGTGATCCACAACTAAAAATGAAATTAATATCTATGCTTATGTTTATTTTTTTAAATTTTGTCTTATGTTATTTTTCTGCACCTAGCTCTCATGCTCATTAATTAGTTTATTATTCATGTATTATGTAAATTAAATATACCTGAATGGATTGATGTTGGTGATCTATCACATGTTTTGTATTATTTTAAAATTCTATACTCTTGTTTTCATATTCTTATGCTGATGATATTATTATGTGATCAATGAAACCTCCCTTAGTTACCCTTAATAAGAATCTAATATAATCCTTTTTCATGTTCCCAATCCTTAATATATGAAAGAAAATTTTAATAAATATATGCATAAGAAGGTTTGTAGTTGTGAATAAGTATTTGTGGGATAGTATAGATGTCTTCTAAACATGTTTTTCTTGTTACAATGATTCCAAAAAATATTATAACTATATTATTAAAACATGGATCATAATGACATTTATTTAATATTTGTCTAATAATATGTAATATTTCTGTGTGAAAAGTACGGGAAACTGTATCACCACACAAGTTAAGGAGAAAGAAAATGTTATAGTGTAAAGTAAACATAATATACTCTTCATAATTTTATATTATTTTATTATTTTATTATTTAATCAACTTCTGAACACATTGAATTATCTATACATATAAAGACACCCTATGGTGAAATTTACCAAAGAGTAAGACTCCCCCCTAATAAATATGTTAATGAATATTTTACTTGGAAATCAAATAATCCATACTTTTTTTAATTTTGATATTATATAAATCATGTATTGGATTTCATAATATATATATCCTATTAAATTTCAGGATAAGGAAATCTATTTACATACCTAAACCAGCCATATGTTTTTATTAAAATGAAAAGATGATTATGTTTCTCTTTTTTAAATTCATTTTATGTTATGACTGATGATACAGATTGAAGAATCATATCATGCATAAATGTTTGAGAACAATTAAGCATTAACCATGAAATAAATCCAATTATAAAGGAATATAATATTATATTACCAAAGCAATAACCACTCCATACCCATGATCATGAGATAACATTATCAATAAAACATATACATAGTGATATAGTTATATCCAATACCCCTTATATGATGTTCCCAACAGAACTAGAGATGTTATAGAAGAAACAATAAGAGTATTTGGATAATGTTTTTATATTCCCAAGAGTACAACTATGCGGTGAAACAATACACCTTTATGTTAATAAAGATTAATCAATAAAGATTTGTGTCGGTAATCAATATATCAACACAACCATCATAATGAACAAGTAACCACTCCCATGTATTATTGAATTATTCTATCCACTAATTAATGTTGAATACATTTCCAAAGTAGATCTTCATAATATATATCATCATTTCAATGTGAATATAGAATATATTTAAATTGATGTCTTTGAAGCAATGATATGGGGTCCATTATTTAAATGATATTACATTTGGTCATAAATATTACAAATATATATTCATATACATAATTAATTTAGTAATTATGAATTTGATTAAAAAATTAACTATGATTTTTATTGATTATGTGGCTATATACATCATAGAAAGGAAGAACATGACGAATATTTTTTGGATTAGCATAGAAAATTAAGAAAGGTGAATCGATTCACTATGTTCAAAAAGTGTTAATTTTTTGGTGATGCAAGACACATTAATTTGGAAACTATTCATAAGAGAAGGAATTAATATTGTCCTTTCAATGATAAATATGATAAGGGAAAGAATAAGATACACAAGTTTCTTATTGATATGTTGTTTCTAGGATTATTTTTTCACAACTACCACCTTATTGGAAATTTATCATAAATTTTTATATAACTAATAATGTTGAAAATGATGGGGGTATAGTATATATAGATTGATGAATGTGAAGAGAGATTTAAATAGATTAGAAAGAGGTTAATTACTAAACCAATACTTTCACTCCCTATAAGTGGAGTATCATTTTTGATTCATAGTAATGATTCAGTGAAATTATTTTTTATGCATTCTCCAAAAAATTAGTACATTGATAGGCTATCACTACTATAAAATAAGCATATGCCCACGATTTACCCAAAATTGTTGGTATAGGGGTAGTATGGGAAGTTATACCCACAGTTTTAAGCATGACTATGTGTATAGGTTTTTTTGTGTATACCTATTCCCAAGGTTATGTAAAACCGTGGGAAAAACAGCTATACCCATGGTTTTGATAAAAACTATGGGTATAGAAATCTTTTTCAAGGCTTATCCCCATTGTTTTGGAATAACTGAGGGTATAGGTTTTGTTCAAAGACCTATACCCATAGGTTTATAAGACCATGTGGATTGAATTACCACATAATGGAAGGAAATAAAATTTGGTGGTAAAAAAAATATTAGGTGGGAAAACATATACACACGGTTTGGATTAATATATTAAGGGAGATATAAATATATAATCAAATATGTTTGGTAGATGAGTCGTTGAGATGCTCATTTGTGTTCCCTCTAAATGTTGTATCAAATCTCGTTGAGCACATTTTTTTGAATAGATTGGTAGAAATTTATATATTAAGATAAATATGATATTTTAATAAAATACATTGTTAGCTCAGCTGGTTAGTCATTCGAATGATGAATCAGAATCCCAAGATCAAAAACCACAGGATCCCTTCGTTATATTAATGTCTTGTATTAATATATTTATAAAAATATAGATATATATATACATGTATGCGATGTAGGTTGAGTGGTGAGAAGTGAAGATTTTGATCATAAGGTCACGGGTTCGACTCCTACTGGCTATTTTTTGTTCGATGTTTACCCACGGTTTTAAAACCGTGGGTATAAGGCTTAGATAGTGTGGAATGTGTCTTTGTCACCGTGGAAGAAAATCTGTAACCATGGTTTTAAAAAAATGGGTATAGGCTAGAGACCTATCCCGATGCCTTGGTTTCCCACAGTTTCCAAAACCATTGGTATAGGCTATACCGATGGTTTGGGGGGAAATACCCACAGTTTTAAATCATGGGTATAGGTTATTTTTTCAGTGGTGTATACCTCATGATAACTAAGTGTGTATTAACAATTATTTCACATCCATTATCTAGAATTAATTACTATGATCTTTACATAGATTATTAGGAGGAATTTCTCTTACAGAATGAAGATCAACATATGTTTAGATAATAATATTTCAAATTATATACTCAATCCGAAGGAACTAAGAATGAGTCATTGAGGATGATTCTAATTAATCAAGGTCCATGATTTCATAAGACAATTCCATGCTGAAAAAAATGAATGTAGTCTATTATGTATGAAAAAAATAATATAATACCATATTATTATGGTGATTGAGATTAAAAATATCTTCATATATTTTCAATATATGGATCATCAAATCATAATAGCGATAAAGAAAAACTACCTATAAAAAATGATTTCCAGAACATCTATCCAAATGAAAATCATGGAGCTGTAATTTAACATCATAACCCTTCCTTTCCCATATTTTCATTGATTCCTGATATTTTACCATCTTATCCTACATGTTTTTAGTTGATATATGTTCAGGAAATGGGTTTGGGATTCAAAAAAAATAATATAAAATATATTAATTTCAAAACAAGCTCCCAAAACTAGTGAAACAATGTTGCCGAACTCCAGGCCATGATGTAGAGTAGTTGGATACATCGTGAAGGTACTAGATATGTCTTAGTGGTATTGTAGGGTTTGGAGGAATACCAAAGTGAGAATGGCTACATCGTAGTGAGCCTCATTACTAGAGGTTTCATTAGATCCTTTTCTATGAAGGGTTATATGGGAATGGGTGCTTTGTGGTCTCTTAAACCAGACTATATAATAGGTTTTATGTTGGTTATAGAAACACGTAAGACTCATGGGATTTTTAATTTGTTAAACCATTTCTATTTTTATTGGGTGAAACATTTTTTTATTAATTAAGGGTTTTTTAATTTTTAATAGTTTGTTTCAATGGGAATCATAACCATGTTTATACCACTTTCACCCTCTTCTATTGGATTCTTCCTAATCTATGAAGGAATATATAGTCAACTCAATGAAGTATTTTACATGTTATGACATAGAGGATTGAGTTATATCATGATTTCACATAGTAGTACCACATATTTAACTTTGGTGGTGTGTGCTTATGTTACCATAGGATATCCTACACCACGGTGATCTATTATAGTGATTCCCTACACTATAATGTAACTCCTCACTTCATGGTGGTTGACTACTGTACCTATCCACATAGTAGTTCTTTTCTTCGTATATAAAGAATCCCAAATTTCAAAAGGTATAATCTATTTATCCTTCTAAACCCCTAATCGGGTTATTGTGATATTTCTATCAATATTGGTGGTTTTCAAAGATATTACTATTATGTGAAATATTTTATTATTATGTGTTTCAATTTTTTTTAAATCAATTTCCCAGGTTAATGTCTGGTTTTGATAAATGTACTTTTAAATGACATGGAATCTGATGAATAGTTATTGATTAAGATTTATTATTATTTTGAGATTATTATTCCTCAACTAAATGGAATGTATTTCAATATTAATGGAATGAGAATTTATAAAAACCATTATATATTTGTTTTTAAAATTAATAACATGAATTCGGATAACCAACATTGAGTATGGTTTCTGAAATAATTATAATTTTTTTGATTAAAACCATTTGAGTTTGGGTTTTGAAATGAAACCCATGTTTTTAAAAGTTGACATGGGGTAGAATAAAATGTCGATTGAAATGAATGTTGAACGAATTAATGGACCTTGCAATAATTTTTACTCTATTAACATGGGGAACTATGTGGTTGAGTAGGAAAAACATGTGCTATAAACTAATTATCTCTACCTATAAATTGATCAATAATAAAATTGTAACTAAAATTACTCTTTTGAATGGAGATTAGTCATTAGATATATTCTTCTTTCTATACATAGTGTAGTTTCTTATGCACATTGGAATCCTTACTTCACTAAGAAGTGAGAAAATAGTTGACCATCCGACCTCTAGGTCCCTTAACCATTGTTATATGATTATAAATTAATTTTCACATATAATGTTATAAATGTATTATTATTTTTAGTTTTGATGGAAATTATTATTAATAATCTATTCTGATAAATTTTTTATTCATTAAAATTTGAAAAACATGCACGATTATGAACGATTTGAGGGAAAACAGTTATACATGTTTTCTAGAATTCATTGGAAATGTTTCTTCACGAAATTTTTTATATGCTCCATAAAAATGATTCCATTGCATGTTTTATTCACATTAATAAAAAAATAGATTGTCTAGTAAGAAATTATTAATTAATTAATATAAATATCAAATTTGGATTTTAGCTGACACCCAACATTTATCTTCGGGAATTTGTAGATTTCGTCCGAAAGCTCTATGTAAAGGGAAGGCACCACACAAATATAGAGGGTGTGCCTTACATTTGATAATTTATATAGTTTAATCACATGATCATTATTTAGATCTATAGTTATTCGATTTTTTAATTTTCATTTTGTTGAAATGTATCTATCTCTTGTAGACCCTTTTCCCGTTGTATTATTTTCAATAAAATATATTTTATCAACTAGACAATATTAAAATTTTATTCTTATTGAGAAAATGTTTCCACTTTACTTTTTTTATTCCTTGGTTTTTTTCTACTGTCAGTTGGGATAAATAAATATATTTTGGTAATATTAGGATTTGATAGGGCATCCTTTAGAAGGTTTATCTAGGTTAGAATGTGAATAATTATTATCAAATGTGGTTGAGTATCCCCTTTATGTTGGTATGATGTTTGGGATAGATGTTTCAGAGGATTAAAGGTATTTTACAAGTGATTACCTAGTCAGATATAATCATAACAAGCCATATTCAACCAATTCTTATTTGATAATTAATATTGGTCAAAAAACTGATATTTTTATTATAGACACTTCTTATGAATTGGGTTGAGTGATGTATAACTCTATTGATTCCAATTGATAGGTGGAGGACCTATTTCCGACTGATTGAAGTTTTATTTGATATTTTTTAGTATCATTAACCCAATACGATATATGAAAAGACCCATGGGAGGGATCATCTTATAATCTTTAATAAGAGTACCCTCTAATTGTTAAAAAACCATGTAGAATTGTTTTTGTGAAATCCATGATTGGTGTCAAAAATATCCCCCAATTCCAAATCGGTCCAAAGTTTTTGTAACCCATTAGAATGATAGTAGGGATCATGGATAATTGTTTTTTAACTCAAACCTCTAACATTCTAGAGCACCGAGGATCCTCAATAGGCCAGGGACTGGTTGAATGATTTTTAAAAGTTTTTTTAGTGATTTGAGATGCATAATTTGGTTTTGTTGATCATTGATGCTTTTAATCTTGATGATTCTAGAATAATGTGGGGGACTCAATAGTCAAGACATGGAAGAATGTGTGGATAGACTAGTAATACATCTATGATTATTTAACATATCATTTTAAATCATAGTAAGTGGTGTTGGAATAATAAATGGATTTCATTCAACTCAAGAATAGTAGTGGAACCGTGAATTAGTATACCAATTACATTATAATTTTTTTTCAATTATCTCCTAAGGTTGTAACCAATAAGAAGTTGGAGGCTCAAAAATTATAGTTGGGTTTTATACCATGTTTTTTACCATTGGTTTTTCTAAAGAAACATATATATATTATTACATTATAATATATATATATTTGATTGTGGATCGTGATGTTTCTAAAATCTCATGGATAATCAGAGTTTCTCTTATTCCTAGTGATAATTTCAGTGGTCCCTATAAAGGGTAGAGAAAGTTTGATTTCTCTCATTGGAAAAACTTTGGTAGTGTAACTTATTAAAAATCATCCTTTAAAATATATATATAGTGTTCAATAATGTTATTATTACCATCTATTAGTGTGGTAAGGGTGGGAATGATTAATTATTACCCAAAGGAACCAAAAAATTATATATCTTGTGTAGGATGAAGACATTTTCAAGGGGTTTTTAATATTTTTATAACTCATTTCAGTGTTCAAGGGTCATCAATTCATATAGGATATATAATAGATTAATATTCTTCAACAATAATGGTGTTTCCATCCATATACATGAAGAAAAACACATCATAAAAAAATTAATGAATCTCATGTAAAGGATAATGTGGGTCCTATAATGGTGATAGATTCCATTTATATTTATTAACCTTTAGTGTTTATTTATTTTATATTAGTTAATCTCATTACATTTTTCCACCCATATTGAGGAATTATAAAAACATACAAAATATTTCATGAATTATTTTATAGAGCTTTATTACACCTATCAAAATGAAAAAAGTAAAGGGGTTTTGAATCCCACATTTCTATTTCACTTTTTTATAATTTCTACTACCATGTGAATTTTTGGTTCTAGATTTGAAACCTATATTTTTAATTGTGAGGATAGATGGGTTAATCATGAATATGGCTTGTATCAAGTGTCTTCATATATGGGTTTCCTTTGTTGGGACTAATGGTGTGAGTCATACTTTCTGGGATAAAGGGACCATAGGTAGAGGTAATCTAAATCCCCACTTTTGTTGTTGGGAAATGTGATGTATATGTTTTCCTTGGAACTTTACAAAACAATTGATCGCTTCATCATGTTTTTGTTGTATTTCACAAAAAAATCCAAATTCTCAGTCTACCCATAGTGATAGTGGTATGATTTTGCATCTACCTTGTAGTAAGTACAAGACATATCTATATTCCCTCTTGCAACATGGATGTATCAAAAATGAAGGAGTGAAAATCATTTTAGGATGATAATTTTTACAAAGTATTTATCTGATATATTGTTTAACTTTGGGATGAATCAGTGCAATTTTATAATACATCTATTGGGGCCCTTCATCATTGTGTTGACTATTGACATCTCAATCAGGTTACATTAATGAATAATTATTTGTTACCTTATATATATGATTTTATTTTAAAACTAAAAGTTAAATAGAGTTTCATAAAGATAGTTATTCTATCTGGTTATCACCATCATTGGATTGAGGAGTATGACATTACCAATACTTATTTTTGAATCATGTATGGCCTTTATGAGTACCTCGTTTTGAATTTTTGTCTAACAAATTCTCTTGTAGTGTTCATGGAATTATTGAATAGTGTTTTCCATGAGTATCTTTATTTTTGTACTATTTTATTCATGTATAACATTTTCATTTTCTATATGACTGTGGAGGACCATATACATCATCTGAGATATGTACAGGATATCTTGGGAAACTGAAAACTTTTCACCAATCATTCTGAAGGAATATTTTTTATATGATAAGTGAAATATTTTGTATAGGGAACCTCTAATAATGGTTTATCATTAGATCCATTGAAGTTGAAAGCAACTATAACACAGTAGGATCCATTTAATTTATTCAATCTTTCATATATAATTTATCATTGAATGATATTATAATCATTTTATGATTGATATATCTTAGATGGATTGTATAATGACCACTTTTACCCTGAAGGGTGAAAATTTTGTTTAGTATTTCAAATTATAGGTTTCCATTGATGAATCAAATCTTTATTTCAAATTAGTGCACTTTATTACTCATCTAGAAGTCATTTATGAATATTTTTTCATAAATGATGCATTGATTTCACGTTTGGGTTGCATTATTATGTTGGATGATAATCTGGTATCATATCGTTCTCTTCATCTTCGACCACATGAAAAGATCAATCCAAAACATACTCTTGAACTGAAATACATAATGTATTCTATGAATGATTAAATAAATCTCCATATTAGTTATTGTTTTATAATGTAATATTCTAATATAATAATGATCTATATAATCTCTCACAAATATTTTAACCTTCAGAAGTTTGGGTGGGTGGTGTACAAATGGGATTTTGAATTTCAAATTTCATAGACTCCATGGAATGGATGATATATTTTCTGTTATTCAAGTATAAAACATCTATACTAGTCCATGAAAGAATCTTAAATGGAGTGTATGTTTATATAAATCTTTGATCACTTGAATAAGGGTGTCTAAGAGGATGTTATCAGGATTACATTAGAGATTATTCATTATACATCCACACTACTCGAGATGATTCTTCAGGAGCATAAACACGATGGCACACTTAGAGGAACAAAATATTTTTTTAAGTCGGAGATACCATGAACGAATTATCATTATCTTAAAAAAATATCCCACATTTCTAGAAAACTTCAATCATTCTATTTTCTTTATGAATGGTCGTGATGAAAGATTACCACAACTCACAGTTGAAAGTACACCCTTGCCCCAAAAATATGTTTTATAATATGAAAGATTTATTTTGGTGGACGCCAATAAAATGGGTCATTGTATATTGTTTATCCCATTGTTATTCATTTCAATTGGTTATGGTCATGAATCATAAGTCTTTTTGTTTTCTACAGTCTCTTCTTGCCCTATTATGGAAGATGGATGAGATATATATAGACATTGTGCTCATATTTCAATGTACACATCATGTTGAGAATTCAACATGGTTGGGGATTTACTAATTGGAAAAATAATCTTTGTTCATTTTTATTAATGAATGAAATATGAATTAAGACCTCATATTATTATATGTACCACATTTCATGCAATTTCATGGATATTAAAATGATTTTTTTATGATAGTGATACCCAATTCACTTATATCTTTTGGAGGGTTCTCCAAGAGGTAGTGGGATCCTAGATGATGTTGACCATAACAACCCATCCTCAATTGGATTTCTATAAATAATTGGAAATTCATACTTTGGTTAAATGATATATGTTTTTTCCTTTGACTTTAAAGGATCTTGGGATAACCATTTGGTACGGGTCAGGGTTTTGTATAGTAAATTCTACCAATCAACCAATAAAATGGAACTGTATGAGGATTTTTAGGGCCGACCATTCAAATATCCTCCTTTTTAGAATGTGGTTGGGGAATTTTCCTAGGATTGACGAATTTTGTTCTTGTGTAAGAGGGGACTGATTAGAATCAGCTAATATAATAGTGAATTGTAACAACAGGGTGATGTTTAAAAAAATATATTGATTTTTAAGGATTTCCCTTTGAGTTTGGTGTCAGTGATCTTGTGTATATTATAGATTCTCTATGGTTGGGATATAGATGGTTCACGAAGTAGTAATGTTTCCACCTTGACACGTTGAACCATTTTAAAGTTGTTGAGTGGATTTGTAAATTGGTGTGCCATTTTTCTTTTCCAAAATAGAGGACATCAATAGACAATGTGATTCATCTGTCACAACTTAGGAAGTACCTGTCGGTTTTATCTCATGTCTTATGATGGCTGAATCTGGATATATAAGATAATTTATTTATGGGTGAGAAGTCAATTTTGATTGTTGAATCATAGAGAAAGAATCATCATGGGAAATATGTACTGTTGATTTATTTATCATGGTAGCATTGTTCTAATTCACATGAGACTTGGGAGTATGATGCTTTGAAGAGAGAGAAGTGGCCTTATATTTTTTTAATTGGATGCTTCTTGATCGGATTTCATAAAAAGAAATACTTTATATAGGGTAGAATTATAACATCATCTTCTTTTTATTCATATATATTCTTTGATTATTGAAATATTACATTATTCCCATCCTTTTTTGATTTGAGATACATTTTTGTAATGTATTTTGGCTTTAAAAACCTTATGCAATTTTTTTATTATTCCATAATATGAGCTGTAACACTATAATTATCAATAAAGTGCCGCATAGGTGTTGGCATCACCTTGGAGTTATTTGTTTCACCATAGTAGTAATTTAGGTTTTGAGGCCCCACCACGTAGAGAATTAATTTGACATAGTGACCCTATCCTCTAGGGGCAACATCGTAGCCTCTACTACAATGGGTTACATAGGAATAATTATTCTATGGAATCTTATACAATGATCAAAATCCTATTTAGAGTTACTTGCAAAACCTTGGAATGATGGGAAGTTCTTATTTCATTATAAAAAGTTGATTTTCTTTAGAGTAATTTTTTTTATATTAATTTAGAGTGTTAATTTCAGTTTAAATAATGTAATTTTAAGGGAATCAAACACTTATTTAGACCCATTTCATCCACTTCACTCGGCAGCACACAAAATCTAAGAAGGACTATAAATCAAATAGCATGCTTTAGTGATTTTTTATTCCTTAGTGGTTCTTCGTTCAATATTCTTCCACATCCTAGTGCCATATCATCAACTATATTGGTGTGTGTACCCTGTAAAACAACACATCCAATGTCATGGTGGGATCTTCTAGTGAAACACTGCACCCTGGCATTCCATCATTTTCCACGGTGGTTGATCATTGTACACCTCCATGATACAACACCTATAATGAACAATGATGTTTCCCATATTTCTATTGGTACACAACACTTATCATATGAAACCCCTTTCCAGGTTCATCAAATACGGTTGTCCCGATTTATGATTTTCATGCATATTATTAATATTTTTAAACCTTGATGATTGTGTTTTTTAAATGTTTTGTCCAATAAATTGTTAATTCTTGATATTAATTTTGGTAAATGGACATTTAAGTGGCAATGAGTGTGACGAAAAGTAATTTATTGTGATTGATCATTGGTTTTTAGAAAACTGTTCTTGAAATGAATGGCATGAATTTCAAAATTTTGGGAATTTTTTTTGATTCAAACCATTAGATTTGGTATTTAAATGAATGGAATAAATATTTATATACACCATTGATGTTTTATTTTTAAATAGTAACTTTAAAAAAACCATTTTGGATTCATTTTTTGAATTTAGATTCATTATTTGAAACATGAAATCGGGATGAATGAATTGATGAGTAATATTTTTTCTCAACAAATTATAGTACCATGTAAATTTATTGATTAAAATTGAATCACATATAAGACTAAGTAGTTATGTGGAATTAATACTGGTCGAGCATATATTAGTATAATCCATATTTTCTTTAATCTCACAACCTTCCTTCTCCTTTATGTATTTATAGATTTCCTTTTTCATTGTTCATGGGAAGAGGAGGAAAAAATAAGATATTAATGGTCCACCTGACTTACAGGACCTTTAGTATTTTCAATACATGATTTTGATTGTGATTCCATGTTATTTTTTATTGTATTGTCATTTTTAAAAATTATACCAAGGTGTTGATGACCCTTTTCCTCCATGGTGTGTTTTTCAAACCAACTATTTAATTTGATACAATATTTTATGTTATAACTCTTAAAGTTAAATAATTTCTCATAACTTTTATCAATAGCGTGGTTCTTATTGTACTCTCATGGTTATCGATAACTCCCTTTAAGTACAGAATGGATCATCTCATTTTCCATATATGTGGGTTATCTAGGTTAGTTCTTGACAAGTAAAGGGATAATTCAAATCATAAAAATAAGTTAAATAAAAAAATAGAATAGTACATTAATGAATTTAACCCCAATTAATATAGATAAATTTTATTTGAAATAATACACGGTATTCCATCATCAAAAAAGAGAATACAATAAATATTTTATAATTCACAAATCTAATCCGTTTGTATCCCTTCTGAAAGTACCATGATGTAGAAAGGCTATCGAGAGTACCTTTATTGGGTAAACATAAAGAATCTTATTACATACTACACCAAATATTTCATGGTATGACATCAAGATAAATTTGGTCATCAAAAGTCTAATTGGGTGGTATGAACATTCCAAAAATATATATGTAAATGGTATAACGTCACCTTCTAATTTACCATAGATCTACTAATAACATTAAAATAAAATAATCATATGGGTTACAGTGGATCATATCACCAATACTACTCATGTTATCTGCAATTGATGGTATTTCTCACAAATTGAGATGATTTCATATAGGTCGTGGAAGTGGAGTGGTTTTCGGGGCACCACATTTGATCTTATCAAATCGAGATCCAAGGATCACCTATATTTTATAGTGGATTATTTTGTTAGGAAGAAGCTGATTATGAAAAGTATCCTATTCAGGTTTTCCTTTTATTATCAATGATGTTTGAGAAGAATGTAAATCACCTCAGTTGGTATAAGTGGTTAATGGAAGGTAGGGATGTTACAATACATCCCAGGGTAACTATGACGATGCTTTGTTAATTTTTATTTCAAAAATATCATAAGTTTGGATAACTTGTGATGAGTTCCTTATGAAGGATAAGGGAGTAAAGAATTATTTTTGTCAAAGTATAGAACTGGGGCATAAGTCAAAGAGTGACACACAAATGTGGAACACTAGTATATGTGGCGTGCAAGTGTTTGTTGTACGCAAGTCATATTCAAGGATCATCACATCAAAATATGATAAACTAAAGAACATGGCATGCAAGTCAAAAAGTGGCGTGTAATTGTGGCATGAATGTTTAAGTAGCACACAAGTGCATGTTTCACACCAGTCATATTTCAACATTAACACATCAAAATATGAAAAAGGAAAGAAAGTGGCGCACAGGTGGTGAAGTGGAGCGCATGTGATGGAGCGTCTCTAATATGATGGAGCGATGTGAAAGTAGGAATGATGTGAATGTGTATGTGGCACACGGGTGAAAAAAATGCATGTAATGAGATGGTTACCCTCCTCGTTTTTCAATGCTCAACACTTAAGAGAATATTTGAGCTCTAATCACACATGTTGTAGAAAGTGGCCTGTAAGCTGATGTGTCGTACATGTTAGGTGTTATTTGTAAGGCACACAAGCGGATTTGAGCTCAAGTAGAGTGGAATGCATGTAAAAGTGGCATACAAGTTTTAAGTTGAGTGCCAGAAGGGAGTTATGTGAAAGGAGTGTGTTGGGAATAAGCCAAAGGTGGTGCGCAAGTTGTGAGTTGTGCAAAATAGTGTAGCACAAGTAGTTTGTGGCGAGAAAGATTGTAGGGGGGTATGATGAGTGGAACAAAATTAGGGATGCACACAAGTAGGGTGTGGTGGGCAGGATGTATTCTGCAGGAAGTTCTTACCTGTTTCTATGTAAGAAAGTGAGGAATTGTTTTGAAATATTTTATTTGTGAAAGATCATTAAGAGGCATAGAAACAATAAATTACCCAATTTGTTTTTAAAGGGAGCACACACACTATTGAATTGTTTTCAAAGTGCTACACAACTGTAACGGTATATCCTAATCGTTGTATGCCACATCAAAGAATTTTCTCCCATGGGTTATGTGGTACTGGATTGTTTCTATACCATACCAAGGACATTGTTACTCTTGTTGAGTTGTGACCTTTGTAAATCTTTTTTTCATGTGGTTGTGCATATTCTGCGAGGAAGAAACTCTTTAACAGTAAGTGAAGGTTGTTTCAAAAAGAAGGAAACATAAAAATAAAATTAATATCACTGATTCGCCCCCTCCCCTCTATGTGACATTTGATTCCATACTGGGAATTACAATTGATATCAATGGTAAAGTTACTTTCATTTTTTATTTTATGATGTTTTGTAGTGAATATGAGATGGAAAATTTCAATTGAATGAAAAGTAAGAGGACTCCGATGTTTTATGGAAAAAACTATCATGTCTAGAAAGATAGAATGATGCCTTATATTATGTCTCTTGGGGTATGAAGTTCTTGAAACTACAATTGATGGATTTCCTCTTATTGATGACAAGTTTCATCTTACACCTCCGGAAAAGTAGAATCAATAGAATGATAGAAGAGCTAAAAAATTATTACTCTCATCACTTTCTGAGAGTGAGTTTTAATAGTGAAATGTCATGCTATAGCTAAAGGCATCTGAGATATGTTGAAGAACATCTTTGAAGGAAATACAAAAGTGAACATGGAAAAACATCAAATTTGGAGGCTAGATTATGAAGACCTGAATATGTGAGAATATTAATGTGTTGGGGACTTCTTTACTAGGTTAAATGACATTATCAGTAAAATAACATGACGTGGTGAAATGTTGGATGATTTTACAGTTGTTGAAAATATCTTGAGAATTATTCCCTACATGTTTGATGCTAATGTTTCTTCATTAGATGAGAGAGACCCTAAAAAATTATCTCTAGATTATTTTCATAGCATTATAATTACTTATTAAATCATAAGGGAGAAGACTATATAGATAAAAACAAAAGCTGATAGTGAAATGTCATTCATGGCTGTAAATAGAGAGAAGTCAAAGAAGAATCTTATTGAAGGTGATGCTAGTGAATCTGATTCTAAAGATGAGGTGTGTAAAAATATTGATGAAATTTTATCCTTGTTTTCTAGGAATATAAAAATTGTACATGGAAATACAATGGAAACATACCTTGAAATGTTTTGAGTGTGGAGACATTGGTTACATTGTGGATAACTATCCCTAAAAGAATAAAGTATATGACAGTGATGATGATGACAGAAGACCAAGAAGGTTGCGGAAGAAACAAGCTAACAAAGATAAATATTTTTCAAAGGGGAAGGATAAAAAGTTCTTCTAATAAAAAAAGAAGAATATTTTTATCAAAATATGCAGAAGAAGATAGAGAGGCTGAATCAAAGAAATATTTTTCTGAGAAAGATAGAGATAATACTATTATTGTAGCTGTGAATAATGAATATTACGGAAGAAACTGTTATGATGAAGAAGAAAGACAACATTAATATCATATGAATGAAGAGTAAAAAGAATGTCTGATAAAGATCAAAAGGATTGAGAAGGAAAACAAGTTGTTGATAAATGTTAATTCCATAGTGAACAATAAATAAGGCTTTACTAATGAGAAAATAAAGATAGAAAAAGATATTTATGATCAGAATAATTCTCTTGAGAATGCAAAAAATCGTAATGATCATCTTGAAGTAAAGAAGAAGGAATAAAGAAGAAGAGTTGGAAAATGTACAACAAAAACATTGTAATGATTAATTAATTAATATCAATTTCAAATAATCTATTTTAGATGTTGGTGATCTTAATAGAAAAAATGAAGTAAATAAGGTTCCAAAAATGTTTCATTCAAAGGTTGAGAGGAAAGACCGAACTGGTTCTGATAAGAACAAAGCTGTAAACGCTATGTATGTGGCCAAATTCATCAATGATGAAAAATCATAACTACATTAAATTTATTACTTCAGAAAAATTTCTAATACAACTGGTACTGACAAGTTTGAAGTGAAATCTGAGCTGAAGAATAAAGTTATTATTGAAAATAAAGTATTTGATGTAAGTAGAGTTCTATTAAGAATGTTGTTGGGAAGTGTGTTCACAACTCTAGTCAGTATATATGTTTCAGAGAGAAATATTCATTCTATAGTTACTTCTAGTTTTGTGGTGGATTTGGAAACACTTCAAACATGTGTGGGATCAATAAAAACATTAGTATTATTCCACAAGATATGGAAGACAATGTTTGATGGGGAGTCAATCCTCTCAAAAATGGAAGAACTGGAAGGAAGTTCAGAAGAAATCTGAGAATGATGGTGTGAATGTTGAAAATAAGTTCCAACCATTGAAAACTATTTGTGAAAGATGTTAACAGCCTAGACATATTGCTAAGGGATTTCTTGTTTTATTGATAGCATAACCAAAGGTTCCTAACAAATCTCAAAAGCTGGAGGTGATGAATAAAAAGGAAGAACAAAAAGTTCTTGTTGTTGAAACTACCTTGAAAGCTAAAAAATGGGAATTCACATGGATTATTAATAGTGGGTGTTAAACTCATATGATAGGAGACTTAAATTTTCTGAATAATATGAATGAATTCAATAATGGAATAGTTAAATTTGGAATAGATGAGTCTCTGAGGATCAATGGTTTTGGATCGGCCATCATTGGGAAAGAAAAAATGAAACCTAGAAAAAAATTATATGTTGATGGGTTGAAACATAATCTGATTAGTGTCTCAAAACATTGTGATGTGGGTAACAAAATAATATTCAGAAAATATTGGTTTTTTTTGTGAAATGTCAAAATGATGGAAAGTAGTTACAAGAGGCCAACATTCAAAAGGGAACTTGTTCCATGTTGGTGAAGTACATAACTCTTGTTAAATGGGCATGGTGGATGAAAATCAGCTTAGGCATAAAATTCTAGACATATGTGTCAGTGAAACATGTGCATGTTATAAACATGAGACAGTGTCCGAGGTATTTCTTATTTATCAAGAAGAAGATATTGGTGATTCAATATTTGTGATAAAAAGAATATTACAAATTCTACGCATAATAGAGGTGAAATTCGTTCAAAACAACCCTTGGAACATATAAATTATGATATATGTGGACCAATGACCAAGAAATCAAAAAATGTAGATATGTACATCATTACATTCATTGATGACTTTACTCATATTACTAGTGTTATGTACACGAGACATAAGTCATATGATTTGAAAATGTTTGAGACATTCAAGTGGAAATCATAGAAGGTATGTGAGTACTATGTGTTGAAGATGAGGGATGATAATGGTGGGGATTTGAAGAAAGAAAAGTTTGAAGGTTACCTTGAGAAGCATGAGATTCATCATGAGTTTTGTTCACCATACACACCTCAGCAATATATTTTTGCTGAAAGGAAGAATAAAAGCCTAGTTGAAATGGGGAGAACTATGTTACTTGAAAATAGTATCTCATATTATTATTAAAGGCAAGCTATGAGTATTGTAATGTATATTCAGAATGGATGCTTCTACATGCCACAATCAGATAAGACTCCATATGAAAATATTTATGAAAAAAATTCATATTAGACACACGTAAGAGTTTTTGATAGTCCAAGCATCATAAAGAAAAATGGTGTAAACCTTGGTATGTTTGAAAAAAGAGTGGATGATGTAATTTTTCTTGGATATACTTAAAATAGAAAAGGATACAGATCTTTCAATAGAGAAATATGAAGAATCTTTAAATCTGCTAATGTAAAATTAGTTGAACATTTTGAGATGGAAAAGTAGACTTTTGCTGATATAGAAGTTGACCAGGATAAGGAAAGTCTTCTTAACGATTCTGATAATGTTTCCAATAGTAGTAATCCTGCTCAAGAAGAAGAATCAGACTCAGTAATTTCAAGTTATAAGAATGAAATTCAAAAAGATCATCCTAGGAAGAGGTAGCAAGTAGAGGCTCAGAACATTATTAGTGATCAACATCATAGGGTTCAATGAAGAAGAACAACAAATGTTGTTGCACATACTTCTTTGTATACAAATGTGTATCAAAATGATGTGTATGAATCTTTTGATCATCCAGAATAGATCTAGGCTATGAATGAAGAGATTAATTAGATAGAAAGAATGATACATGGAACTTCTACTTATGATAGATGAAAAAATTGATGTTGGTACAAAATGGGTTATCCGGAATAAGTTGAATGAAGAAGCCAAAGTTATAAAGAACAATGAATGATTATTGTGCAAAGGTTACTAACATATTGAAGGTGTTGATTGTGATTAGACATTGGTCAACTGGCTATATTGGAAACAATCAAAATATTACTTATTATTGTTGCAGAAAAAGGTTGATTTTTTTCATATGGATGTGAATTCCGCATTTCTTAATGGAAATCACGATGAAAAGTTTTATGTTGAACAACCATGAGTATTTTTTGTTGGAAATGATCAATACTATTTGTGTAAGTAGAAGAAAACCTAGTATGGGGTAAAACAAGCACCAAGGACAGAGTATTCCAAACCAGATACTCTCTTAAGGAAGATGAGTTTCAAGAAAGTAAGAGTTTATATAAATCATTACATCAAGCAATGCTAGTAGTCTTCTCTCATTGTAATTGTTTATATTTATAACATTATATTTGGTGGAAATGATAGAAGATATTGTGAAAGATTTTCTGAAGAGATGAAGAAGTTGTTTGAGATGTCCATGGAGGGAGAAATGAAAATATATCCTTAGGTTACAAATCTTATTAAAGAAACCACATTTTTCTTTTTCAAGAGAAATTTACTAAGGAACTTATGAAGAAGTTTGGCATGGAAAATTTGAAACGTGTTTCTACACCAATTTCAGTGGGAGTCAAGTTTTCTAAATATGGTGAAGTCTATGATGTTGATAAGAAATTGTTTTGAATTTTGATTGGATATTTCTTATATTTGACTGCCTCATGACCCGACATTGGTTATATTTTTACCTTATCAGTATGGTTTTAGAGTGCTCGAAAATAATCACAGTCATTTATTGGAAAAAGGATTCTTAGATATATCCATGGAACAAAAAAATTTATTCAAATATGATAGTGTATAAAATATTGAATTGTTCATGTATATAGATGTTGATTGGGTAGTACTTGTTCTTGATAGATGATCCACATCTGGTGGATTTTTCATTCTAGGGAAAAAATGTGTTAGTTTGAATACAAAGAAATAGAATTCAGTAACTCTCAGTATGGCTGGTGATGAGTCTGGTGATTCCACTCAAGTTGTTACCAAAAATATGTCGATTAAGACATAGTTGGAAGATATACTTGTTGAAGTGAGCTACCCTTACTCGTTGGATGTGATATTCAGTTTGTAATCAATATTAAAAAAAACTGGTACAACATTCTCGTTCAAAACACATTTACATAAAGCACCACATAATCAAAGAGATTTTAGAGTAGAATGAATTTATTCTAGAATACATTCCTAAAATTTAACAAGTTGCTGGCATATTTACAAAACCATTATTGAAGAACCATTTTTTAAATTATGGCTGAACATGGGTGTCTAACCACCTTCTCAACAGGGTTGAGGTACATGTGTCTGTCCCCTCTCTCATCTTACATTTGGATAGTGTTTTCAAGAGGGATAATTGTTTCATAATTCTATACTCATGGTTGAATGCATAAAGTGGGAGTTGTGGGTACGCTAAGAATTCATCATGCAAATGTGTGAAATATTATAATATTTTGTTAAAGTTGTTTTAGGGAAAAAGAGTTATTTCTATTTGGAGTTAAAGCTGATGAAGAAGGTTTGGAAGAAAAAAAGATGATTATTGTTTGGAGAAGGATATAGAATAATGTTGTAGATGATTCATAGTCACTACTCTTGGACAAAATTGTTTTTATATCAATAATTCTTGTTTCCAACAACGAGTTTTCTCATGTAGTCATATAATATTTGATGAGTAATCCACTGATAGAGATTTCAATGTTCTGTAATTTATGAATCTTGGTTGGAAAAAAATTCTAAAGGGGGATATTGTTAGGGTGTATCTGATTATGAATAATATCTTTTTTCGGTTTTGTCTTTTGTTTTCTATGATGATGGAAAAGAAATGAAATCACATCACTTTTTAAAAGTGGTTGATTGAAGGTAGGGAAGTAAAAATACTTTCCATGGTAACTATAATGATAATTTCCTGATTTTTATTTCAAAAATATCACAAGTTTGGGTAACCTGTGATGAAAGCCTTATGAAGGATAGGGGGACTAAAGAGGTGTCTTTGACAACTGAAATAATGTGTTGTGAAAGTCAAAGAGTGGCACGCAAGTATGGCACAAACATATAAGTGTTCACGAGTTTATGTTTTTCACATGTAATATTTCAAGATCATCACATTAATATATGAAAAAGGAAATAAAATGGTGCACAAGTCAAAAAGTTTCACGCAAGTGTGGCACGCAAGTATAAGTAGTGCCCATGTGTATGTTGCGCACAAGTCATATATCAACATTAACACATCTAAATAAAATAAAAGAAAGATTGTGGTGCACCAGTGATGGAGCGGCACACAAGTGATGTAGCATCGCTAAAGCGATGGAGCAGCGTGCATGTAAGAGTGGCACGCAAGTTTATGTGGCACGCAGGTCACCTAAATGCCTATAAAAAGATGACAACACTCCTCATTTTTATATACTCTACACCTAAGGTAAAATTTGAGCTATGATCTCCCAAGTAGTAGAATTTGTTGCACATGATGAAGTGTCGTTCAAGTTTGGTGTTATTTATTTGGTGTGCATGTAGGGAGGCGCACAAGAAGAAGTGGCACACACGTTATAAGAGGTGCGTAAGGAGGTAGTTGGGTTCAGGAAGTGTTTTTTGCATAATCCAAACGTGGCGTGTAAATTTTGAGTTGTGCACCATAGTGTCATGAAAGTGGTTGGGGATAAAAAAAATTGGTAGGTATGCAAGCTGTGTGGCGCACAAGAATGGAGGTGTGAAAGAAAGGTGTGGCACGCAAGCTATTTTCACTAGGTGGTTTTAACCAGCTTACAGGTAGGAATTTCATGAATTGTTTTGAAATATTTTATTTTTGAAATTTCATTAAGAAGGAAAGAAACATTACATTAACCTATTTGTGCTAAGAGGGAGCACACACCTTATTGAATTGTTTTAAAAGTGCTACATGATTTTAAGGGAATATCCTATTTGTTATATTCCACATCAAAGGATTTTTTCAGTGGATCGTGTGGTACTGGATTGATTCTGTACCATACCAAGGACGTAGCTACTCCTGTTGGAAAGTGAACCTTGCAAATCTTGTGTACCTATGGTTGTGTGTTTTTGGCAAGGAATAAGCTCTTTACCAGGAGGAAAAGGTAGTTTATAAAAACATAAAAAGAAAATTGATATCACAGATTCACCTTCTCCCCCTCTCAGTGATAATGTTGTCCTGACTGAGAACTACATATTCAATATACCATAATTTCCGAGTTAATGTTTGCTATAGAATAGCAACCCTATATTGATGCATATTATAAAATAACCATTCAAAAGGTCTATGATATGATAATAGATTTATTGATGTATTTAAAAGGAGGTTGGTATCAACATCTTCCCTTGGTCAATTTTTATAGAACAATTATTTACAGAGACATATATAAAGCAATATATGGTAAGAGATGTGTAATTATATTATTTTAGGATGAATTTAGTGAACAAATGTATCATGGAAATGAACATGATTATTTTACCCATTCAATAATACATTACTTATACTCAAAGTAAACAATAGATTTATTCAAAAAATCATTAAAGAGACCTATAGATCAATTAATGTGAATATTAGTTCCTTTTAATATCACCCGATAACATATTGATATGGTTTAGAAAGGGTAAATATCATAAATCAATATATTCTAACCTTTATGATCCATTATTATAGCTACCCTGGCCTAACACACATGAATATTACATCATTTTAGATGAATATTTATCAGATTACAAAATTACGTGCCAGAGCACCATAATAGTTTAGTTTCTTCAGAATCATGGAAACATAACATTCTATCTTGGTGACAGATCTTCAACATCTCACAAAAAGATATTCTTATTTAATAATACTACTTAAAATCTTTCTTCAAAAACTAGGGTAATGGAAACATAAGAAAGGGTGTGATTAGATGATCAGTAAGGGTTAAAAAAAATTATGGGTAACCATAACATGGAAATAAGGGTATGAGAACATGTTAATAAAATTTAAAATCATACCCTATAGGTAAATTATTATAATATTATTTCATGTCATAAATATTGGTTATTCAAATGAAAAGAATTATAAGGAAATCAAAGTGCATGGGTCATTGGTGAAATTATTTGGCATAGCACATAGACTTGTGGAATACACATAATAATATAAAACAATTCATAATAAGTCAAGGATCATATACAAAAATATCATGCCTCTTCAAGGGAAATTATCCAACAGGGAAAGACAACCACCATCCCCAGTTGCAACTCATAATTTTAGTGGAATAGGTTACACCTACATCCCATATTGGGTAAATCACATAGACTTGTTTCCCATGATAGTTGTCATGCTTCTCACCTAATACCATCTTAGTATTCAGGGTTCAATTCCAATACCATATTATTTGTCACGACCCATCCCCCGGGCCCCATATCATGACTACCCCAAGGATGCCTTCCATAAGCTAGGGGCTGGTGACTAGCACCAAAGTCGCAATTTCCTAAAAACACGGAAGGCATTGCCTTAATAAAACTTAACACACGCAACAAAAGTACAGGCGGAATAAAAATCTAAGTAAACCAGTAAAACAAGTGTGCTGAAAGTACAAATGGGTCGGAAATACATGCCCAACAGAAGGGTACAATTAAAACTGAAAGAAAGTAAAACTGAAAAGACAAACAGCTGGAAGATGGAAGCAGCTCCTGGATCGTCCTCCGGGTTCCTACATGAAGGGTAGGTACAAATGTCCTCCTCAGTAATCTGTGTCTATAAGTCCACTCCATGTTCCGTCACACCGAGTGTCCACCTCTCGGTATTGTCTAGTCCTCATACACTCTCCCTCAGTCAGCATTGTATGTCATCTGCATCCAACACAACGAGGTGTGGGTGTAGCCCGTGCAGGGGTGAGTACAACGATACTTAGTAGGGATCCCGAGACCCTCAAGGTCTCACTAAATCCAACAAGTATAAACAACAAGAAATATCTCAACAGATAACATTTATGTATGTGTATTCCCATACATATACCTAAGTTATCAAGTAACCCATCTCAATCATGACAAAAACCGAAAGGTCATTGACTCAGTTCAAACCATGATTTTATTCATGATGTCGAAACCATGGGTGTTGTAGAACTCATCCTATGTTGAGCACAGTAGCCTTTTCGTGACTCCAAGGTGCTACTCACTAACCTTAGACTGCTGAGGTACTCCTCTTGTCGAGTACCACGGGTCTGTCGCCCCAACAAAGTAACGCTCCTAGACATGGGTCTGCCGCCCCAACACAGTGGCGCTCCCCCTAATCGCCTATAGAGGTACTCCTCCTATTGAGTACTATGGGTCTACTGCCAAACTAGGCGCTCCATCCGCCATGGGTCTACCACCAAACTGGGCGCTCTATCCAATGGGCTAATCGAATCACTCCGAGTCGAATTGGTCAAGCAGTCGTCAGATCTACAGCTACTAGGTCTCCACACTCCATACGCTTCTCTCTGGGAGGGTCCGCTACACGATCTACTAGTAGATACATCCATGTTTCACCTAATCTCACTTTGAATTGTCTCAACGGACCGCTTCATCATAGGGGTCGCAACGCAACAGACAGCGCCTCAATCAGACGCTCGGTTTTTGAGTTATTAGCATTTCTGTTCGATGGGGCCGATTGGATTCGTGTATGAACCAACCCGACCGTAACTCAGATGTACCCAGAACTCCCATGGGGTATACACAAAGGAACCATTTCTCAGTGAGATTACCAACGTCGCTGACAATTTGTCATGCAGACGTCTGGTCTGAGAGTTATTGGATTTTCAGTTTTAGGGGCCTAGTTTGTTTTTAAGATAAAATCAAATGGATTGTACTCCAACTACGTCCAAAACTCAAGGGGAATATGTCCAAAGATCCGTCTCATCAAAAGGAAACCAACATATTTGATGGCACGTCAATCGTACGTCCAGTCCTTACGTTATACGTGTTTCCACTCCGAGGGCCCAGTTGGTTTTGGTTTCAAACAAACCCATCCATACCCAAACATTACCAAATCGTAGTGTGTAATATACCAAAACGACCGTCTCGATCCTAGGATTCCTACGCAACTGACGGTGCGTTGATCAGAGATCTGTAGCTCATTTTATAATAGTTTAACAAAAAACGGTCCGAAAAAAGGTGGTCTGGGACCGGTCCGACCCAGCCCAACCCACTCTGGATTGGCCCGAATCGGGGTGACCCAACTCGGGTCTGGTTCTGGCCCCGCCCGGCTGGCGCGGCGCGGCCTGGGCCGTTCGAGGGGAGGGGTGCGCTTGCTCTTCCAGATGGCGCGGCGTTAAGCCGCGCCCTTCCATAACCGGAACGGCTGAGCCGTCCTGGTTTCTCCCACCGCCGCGGCAGTTTGCTGCGGCGACGCGCCGCCACCGCCTTCTACGGACCACCGCATGCGCTCTGGTGGTCCGTTTCACCCACCGTCTACACCCATGCTCATCTTGGGTCCCGAACATTACTGTGATGGCTCCAAATCACCGTTGCGGCCCTATTTCGTCATCACCTGTCAATCCACGCAAAGACGAAAAACCAGCGGAGGGTCCAGACATGTTCGTTAGCCCGTGCCCTCCGCATTAGAGGCTCAATCCATAATTCATCAATGACAAGGGTATAATTTATTCAAAATAAATTATACAAACACCATACAATTAAAAGCCAATGATCGAGGGTATAAATCACATATATAAAAATATACAAAATCCCTCTACCTTGAAAAGACGTCGTATGTCGTCGAACCATGGAAGACGAATGTCGCGGTGGTCAGATGTCGTGGGAGAACAGTGTCGATTCCATTGACGTCAGATGAAGATACGTTGTCTTTGGCGGCATTCCCCACAGTGGTGTCACCTCCATTAACACGGAAGAAGAAGAAGAGAAGGCATGTCATCAGTGACTTCTCGTTCTTCGTCAGAGTCATTATTCGTTGAAGGTTGTTGTTCTTCGTCAGAGATGAACACTTCCTTCTAAATCCTATCAAGAGCTTTCCCACCAATATTGCAAACTAAATTAAAAAAATGGCCCTCACATAATATAACATGGAATGTATTTTAAAATTAAATAAAACTGTTTAATTAATTAATTGAAGAGTTGTTTATGTAATTGAGATGGGTTGGCAATGAATTAAATAGAGAGAGGGAGGTGGAATTTGGAGAGGCTCCACCCAATTAAATGGTGGTGTTGACAAGAATTAAACAAGGGGAGTTAAATTGGGGAGTTTAAGGGAGGTTTAAGGGAGATGAAAGGTTGGGGAACATGTGGGACCCACCTTACATATATCCACACATGGGAAGTTATGTGGGGGTGGGCCCCAATATTAATGTCCCCATGTAGGATTTAACCACCAAAGAGTATACAATTGTTCTAAACAATTTTATTTAGCTTATTAATTAAACCCCAATTTTTAACTATCAACCCAAATAAAATGAAACTATGGTAAAGGTCCCCTTATGTGAATACCAGCATTGAGAGTTCATCGGTGTCCTTATATTTTAATTTTGAGGACCGGTTCAAAAGATAGAAAAACCCACACGTACATTTACTGAACATACCCGAGAAAAACATTAGAAATTGATTCGGGGCACACTGGGCCTTGGAATCAAGTGTCATTAGAAGCCACAGAATTGTAAAATACCAAATAAATTAAGAAATAATTTTCCATGAAATTTCAAGTTCTTAACATTACTCCCACCTCAGGTCCTGACGTCCCCGTAAAGCTACAACACACACTAGGGAAACTAAAGGAGTGTATTGAGCACACATCTGATCCTCCCACTCCCATGTGATCTCCTGGAGGTTCCCATGCTGCCAGCGAAAGCGCACCATGGGAATCGAATGTCCTCGTAGGACCCACTCTAATCAATCATCAATCTCTACCGGAACCTCCATAAATGTCACCCAGTCATCGATATCTAGCTCTCCATGGTCTATGATGTGGGATGGTTCGTGCACGTATCTTATTAACTGAGATACGTGGAAGTCGTCGTGCACCTGGTGCAACTGAGGTAGAAGGGCCAGGCGGTAAGCCACCTTGCCTACTCTACTGAGGACCTGGAAAGATCTGCTGAAACACGGAGATAACTTCCCACCCCGACCAAGTCTCTGTAGACCTCGTCAAGGTGAGACCATAGGAAGATGTGGTCGCCATCCTCGAACTCATGTGGTCTCCGTCTCATATTAGTGTAGGACTTATGTTTTCTCTGTGCAGTCTCCATCTGCTCTTGGATGATCCGCACCTTCTGTGGAAGCCTCAAGATGGGCACACTGGTCAACCTCTACATCAGCTCCTGAAAAGCTCCGCTGGCATCTCTTTGACCACACAAAGGGTTTTCGCTTCTTCATCAATGGTAACAATGGTTCATGAACTCTAGAGAAGACTAGCACAAATATAAGTTTGGCCAACTCATTAGTGATCGAATGCACCCTCTTAGGCCAGATTCCATCCTGTGCTGCCTGGGGTTTCCTTTTCACCAACAAAGGAAAACCCATCCAAACGTTGTAGATAAACCACAACCATTTTGCCTAATACATTAAATAAGTGTATGAATAGTGGTTGCCCAGTCCATACCCAAACTAACATCGTAAGGCCTCGATGTTGCCACCAAGAGGTTCCAACCGAAACTCTCACCTCAAGGGTCAGATCACACTATCGGTGTACGTGTGATTATCGAGTCTCCTCCCAAAGGTATCTATAGATGTGAGGGTCAAGTAAACTACTTAACCTGAAACTCTATGTATGGAACAATATTCCCGGAAGGATGGAATGATTTTTATCAATGTCTTTTGTTAAGACAGCTATTAGTAGACACAGACCGTACCTTGAATCATTTCTAGAGCCCTTGGCTCACACTCCTTGACTGCATGTAGACACTCTCTTCCCCTACCCTCCTGCTCCCTGAGCCTAGTGGGGAATACAATGGTGGGTGGTTGTAACATGTCCAAATGTACATCACTGCATGCTTCTCTCCTAGATCTGCTTCCACGTATGCTGCTCTACAGATTCATCTTTCCTTAACACTTCCTCTTCTTGAAAAATTCTACATGACCAAGTCTCTGAGACTAGGGCCAGATCCTTGTTTTCCCACTCCTAACATTTAATAACTGTATCCATTCAGCCAAAGAACATTCTACCACAAAGTTTTTCTCTAGAACCCTATCAAAAGTAGGAATGCATAGAGGAAAAGTGATGGCCCGAATACCTTTAAACACACCACGCTCTAATGTCCAATCTCTAAAGAACTGATCGTTTCGTATTCATCATGTACCAGGAACGATCAGTATGCCTTGATGAATACTCAGTTATTGACTTGTCGTCCAGCCGAAGCTGTATAAGCTCTAGAAAACTCTTAGACACCTCCTCAAGCCAGTCCTCAGCCACCTATGAGTCGGGCTAGCCTCGGAACCTTAGGGGTAGCTGATGCTGAAACACTTGTAAGGAACTAAGCCTACATGTTTCATCTACCGGTACCCCCAGTTTTAACTGTTGACCAACAGGTAGTGATATAGCTGGTGCACTACCCGAATGTGTTATCTCAGGCATCGGTCCACATACCGAAGCCTCATCACTATTCGGACCAACCTCAAGGTCACTCACTGGGAAACACTAGTAACTAAGATCACCATATCATATAGTAGTGTCTAAACTAGCTGTAGAACTCTAGAAATTGCCTCCATCCAGTCCACTACTACCTAGGAATATTCCTCGCCTCCTATCCTCAGAGGCCTCTGCTATTGGAACTCGTGCAACACGCTCTGTCAGCATGCACCATCTGCTAAAACGACTGGTGGCATCTGTTTCCCAATAGGTGGTGCTACCTGTAGTACACCCCCCGGATGTACCATCATAGCAATAGGGACCTACACTAGATCCTCATCAATCGGTGGGCCGTCATCGGGTACTCTCTCCGGACTCCAACTGATTGTCTGCGTGGAGGAATCCTGAACAGATGTGATATGGTCAAAAGACTATACCAGGTGAGTTGTCCTGGTTTGAGGTGACTTAAAGAAAACTTTTGGAAACACACATGCAATAAGTGTATTCATGAACTGAGTTAGAAATTGGTACTTAAGGTCCTGGTTTATGGATACCTTGGCCATCGCCCCAACAATGGACTCCCAGAACTGAAAACCACACTCGGTACCCTTAACACTATTTCTTTACAGTAACGAAATTTCAGATTCCTTTGTTTTGCGGTAGAACCGACTTCTCTGATACCAATTTTTCATGAGTGGTCCCCTAGGGCCGGTATCGTGACAACCCCAAACCCGCCATCCATAGGCCAGGGGCTGGAAACTAGCACCAAAGGCGTAATTCCCTAAAAACATAGAAGGAATTTCCTTTATAAAACGTAACACACACAACCATAGTAAGAGCAGAATCAAACACTAAGTAAAGAAGTAAAACAATTGTACGGAAAGTACGAAGGGGCCAAAAATACATGCCAATAGAAGGGTACCGCTACAACTGAAAGAAAATACAACTAAAAAGACAAATAGGTGGAAGATGGAAGCAGCTCCTGGATCATCCTCTAGGTTCATACCTGAAGGGTAGGTACCGATGTACTCCTCAGCACTCCACATCTATCGGTCTGCTTCGTGTGCCGTCACGCTGAGTGTCCACCTCTTGGTACTATCTAGTCCTCGTACACTCTGCCTTGGTCGGCACTGTCTATCGTCTACATCCACAATGAGGTGCGGGCGTAGCTCGTGCATGTGTGAGTATAACAATACTCAGTAGGGACCCCGAGACCCCCAAGTTCTCACAAAATCCAACAAGGATAAACCACAAAGAAAGATCTCAACAGATAACCTTTAATTAGGTATATTCCCATACATATACCTATGTTATCAAGTAACCCATCTCAATCATGAGGAAAACACAAAGGTCATTTACACATCTCAAACCAGGATTTTATTCATGATGTTAAAACCACGGCTCCTAGAAAACTCCTCCTCTGGCGAAGACAGTAGTCCTGTTGCGACTCTTAGGTGATACTCGCTAACCGTAGACTGCTGAGGTACTCCTCCTGTCAAGTACTGCAGGTCTGTTTCCCCAACACAGTAGCGCTCCCTGCCATGGGTCTGCCGCCCCAACACAGTAGTGCTTCCCCGAATATCCTACAATGGTATTCCTCCTATAGAGTACCGTGTGTCTTCTACCAAACCAGGCGCTCCATCCACCGTGGGTCTTCTGCCAAACCGGGCGCTCCGTTCACTGGGGTAATCGAATCACTCAGAGTCGAATCGGTCAAGCAGTCGTCAGGTCTACAGCTACAAGGTCTCTGCACTCCTTACCCTCGTCTCTGGGAGGGTATGATCCACGAGCTACTGGTCGATACTTCCATGTGTCACGTAATCTCACGTGGAAATATCTCAAAGGTGTTGGAACCACTTTGTGTATAGGTTTGTATTTGTTGTCAATAGTTGTCAATGGAATATCAAAATGAAAGAGATCAAGAAGTACTCCAACAAAATGGAGGAATAGAAGCTCACAATGAAGGAGATCATGAAGTACTCCGATGATGTAGAGAAGTAGTGATTCAGACAATTGTTGTGCTGATCGTAAGTTCAAAGAACATGTGTCAAAGGTCTTACATTGTTTACAACAGTGAAGAATGCGAGGAGTAATCCATCCAAGGATGATTAAAGCAGGATGGTGTTTTTGGATGAAGACCATGCAATTCCTCCTTATTGCATGATGTTGATCATGACGGTTGATGAAGGAGGCAATGTGCCAATGAGTTGACTTATGAAATGGCCATGCACATCACATTGTCATAGAAGATGATGGTACTATTTTTGTTCCTTCAAAGAATACATATGAAAATAGTGGAGTTTGTGATAAAAGCAAAAGAGTTGCTGAAGGATACAGATCACCAAGAAGAAGTGTTGTTGAGGTGATCGTGCTAGTCGACAAAGCAAACAAACGACATAAAAATTTGTTGAAAAAGGAGATTCCATGGTGACATGTCGAGTTCAAGAGTTGTGGTCAACGATATATGTTTGATTCAAGAACATCGACAGAGGAATGGATGATCTGGAGGTGGTACAAAAAGAGCAGATACAAGGTGGTGCTGTTTTCCAGTGTTTGCCAAATTCCAGGGCCTCAAAATCAACAAATGAAGAAGAGTGATTTTGGAAAAGGGACTTGCGATCCATAATCTTGGAGGATAGGAAACTTGCACGCCATATGTTTTTGAAGACCAGAGCATCAAAATATGTCAAAGGGATAAGGGTCGCGCAAGTTTTGGTGAGGTCGCGCAGGTGAATTATGTGCTTGGAAGAGACTTGCGCGCCGACACCTTGAATGTATTATAACTTGCGCGGATATGGTTTTTCGATATCAGAAGATCCAAATTTGGAAAAGGAAAGATGTTCGCGCAAGTTTGGATGTTGATCGCGCAAGTGCCTAGCAGCGGCCGAGACTTGCGCGCCGATGGATGACTTGCCCGCCGCCGCGTAGGGGGTCCAGTTGGCCTATAAATACTAGAACACCCTCCTCATTTCTCACGGAGCTCAAGACATAGAGATTGTTCGAGCTCTCGTCGCACAGGTGGTTGAGCCGCGCAAGTGGTGATTGCGCGCAGATTGATGGTTGCGCGCCCTAGGTAATTTGGGCGAGAAAGGAAGTGAGTCGCGCAATATTAAAGTTCAAGAAGGTAGAGTCGCGCATGTGCTATTATGACACTTGCGCACCGGTTTATACTTGCGCGCCTAATACTTGAACGCCGGGGGAGACTTGCGCGCCAGGCTTGAAAAGAAGAGCCAGATATTATTAAAGCACGCCCGCCTTTCTGGAGCTGCACAAGAGCTGAAATATTTCCTGATACTTCTGGTGCAAAGTGAGATTGAAGAAGAAATCTAAATGATACATGCATGATCTCATGCATACATGGAGAACTGATTCTGACAATGACGAGTAAGCTGAGCTTCATTAAGTAAGAAATCACATCAGTGATTGTGATTCAGGCAAACGAAGACAAGGGGATCTAGTGCATTCATTCATTGCACTAAAGAAGAAGGATTGAACTAAAAGCAGCATCAAATTTGAACCCTGATGCAAGCAATGTCTCATGCTGAATAGGAGACGAATAACTTCAATGCACACCTATTGAAGAGACCTTCACGTCTATAAACTGAGTGAGACTTCGCCAACGGCAGTAAGCTAGGGGGAGTCAATGGGAGTGACCCGAGGGACGCAGTGAGCTATCCCTGAACAACTGTAAAGGTAGTGAGCCTGGGACAGAGTGTCTGTACCCGACCATTTGTAATCCGGAGCTACTGAAGCATAGTGGATTTAGGTACGACCGACAACCTGTCGGCGTATGCTCCTTGGATGTAGCCCTTAGTGGTGAACCAAGTAAAAATAGGTGTGTCATCTCTCTGCATGTGAATGTTTAATTGCTGATCATTCCCATCATACTGGTTTAAGTAGTTCCTACCAACGTGGGAACAAGATCCACAACTAAAAGAAGAAAAAGTTGCCACCCTGATTCACCCCTCCCCTCTCAGGGTGTCCCGGGGTCCTACAAAAGGACTGCCTCATCATAGGGGTCTCAACTCAATTGGTGGCGTGTCAATCGGACGCCTTGTCTGTGAGTTATTAGCATTTCTATTTCAGGGGCCCGGTTGGTTTCGTGTACGAACCAACCCGACCATATCTCAACTCTACCCCGAACACTCAAGGGGTATACTAAATGGAACCGTTTCTCAACAAGATTTCCAACGCCGCTGATGGTTTGTAAAATATACGTCTGGTCTGAGAGTTATTGGATTTTCCGTTCCAGGGGCCCGGTTGGTTTTTAAGCTAAAACCAACCTGACCATACTCTAACTGTGTCCAAACCTCAGGGCCCGATTGGTACTGGGTTCGAACCAACCCATCCATACACAAAATTCACCGAAACCTTGATTATAATATACAAAAATGACCGTCTCGATCCAAGGATTTCTTTTCAACTTACGGTGCATCAATCAGAGGTCTGTAGCTGATGTTATAGTCATTTAACCAAAAACGGTCCGAAAAAGGGGGGTCAGGGCCTGATACGCACCGGCCCAACCCACCATGGGTTGGCCCAAATCGGGTCGACCCGACCCAGTTCCAGGTCCAGCCCGGTAGGGCGCGGCCCGGTCGAGGGGGGGGGGGGGTGCACTGGCTTGGCCAGCTGGTGCGACATTAAGGCGTGCCATTCCAATCCCGGAACGGGTGAGCCATTCCGGTTTTTCCCGCCACCGCAACTCAGCCACGCCGGTCTGCTCCGGCAGCACACCGCCGCCGCCTTTTATGGACAACCGGACGCACTTCGCTGGTCCATTTCACCCACCATCTGCAGCTATGCTCGCGTCTAGTCCCGAACATTACTGCGAAGTCTCCAAATCTCCGTTGCGGCCCGGTTTCATCGTCACCCGTTAATACGCGCACAGACGAACAACCAGCAGAGGGTCTGGACTTGTTCGTTAGCCCGTGCCCTCAGCATTAGAGGCTCAATCCATAATTCATCAATTACAAGGGTATAATTTATTCGAAATAAATTATACAAACACCCTGCAATTAAACGCCCATGATCAAGGGTATAAATCACATATATAAAAATATACAAAATCCCCCTACCTCCAAAAGACGACTCAAGTCGTCGAACCGCAGATGATGAACGTCGCGGTGGTCGGACATCACGAACGAATGATGTCGATTCCGTTGACTTCAGAGGAAGAGTCATCGTCGTTGGTGACATCCCCGATGGTGGTGTCTCCTCCATTGATGTGGAGGATGAAGAAGAGAAGGCACGTCGTCAGTGACTTCACGTTCTTCATCGGAGTCATTCTTTGTTGAAGGTTTGTGTTCTTCTTCGGAGAAGAACACTTCCTTCAAAATCCTCTCAAGAGCTCTCCCACCAATATTTCCAACCAAATTAAAAAAATGGACCTCCCATAATATAACATTCCATGTATTTTCAAATTAACTCAAACTCATTAATTAATTAATTGAAGAGTTGTTTAATTAATTTAGATGGGTTGGCAAAGAATTAATTGGAGAGAGGTAGGAAGAATGTGGAGAGGCTCCCCCCAATTTAATGGGGGATTTGACAAGAATTATACAAGGGGAGTTAAAATGGGTAGTCTAAGGGAGGTTTAAGGGAGAAGAAAGGTTGGGGATCGTGCGGGCCCTACCACACAAACTTCCACACATGGGAAGTTATGTGGGGGTCGGCCCCACCATTATCTTCCCCATGTATGATTTAACCACCAAGGTGAATAAAATTGTTCTAAACAATTTTCTTTAAATTTTTAATTAAACCCCAATTTTTAACTTTCAGCCCGCATAAAACGCAACTATGGTAAAGATCCCCTTAAACAAATACCGGCGTTGCGAGATCATCAGTGTCCTCATATTTCAATTCCGAGCACCGGTTCAAAAGATAGAAAAATCCGCACATACGTTTACTGAACATACCCGAAACAAACATCAGAAATTTATTCCGGGCACACCGGGCCTTATAATCAAGTTCCATCAAGAGCCAAAGACTCGTAAAATTCCAAATAAATTAAGAAAAAAATTTCCTTGAAATTTCCGAGTCTTTACATTATTAGTCAAGGGTCAGTCTCAATACAATCTTAGTAGTCAGGGTTCACTATTAGGAACATCTTGTCAAAAAATTACCATATTGAATATGTTTCACTCTACATTTCATCCATGTATATATCAAGAGATATAAATCATACCCTAATTAAATGGAGGGAGATATAGGTCCCTCCTTTCAAATAACTAAATCATACATATGTGTACCACAAGATAATTATACATTTATCATATCATTATGCATAAAATAAATGGGTTCAATAAATATCATATCCTAACCCTTGAAATGAATTTTCTATCATACACATTTCAACATAATATACCTATGGAAAAGATATATCTTAGATAAGAATACCATTATACAATAACCAACGAAAATAAATGGTTTTCATAAGATTTTTACCATGGTATAACCTAAGGAAGAGAAATGGTTTTCAGAAATATGTTCAAATTTTAAACATAAACCATCCATATATAGATTGAGGATGGTGTCATTGTATTATATCCCTGATAAATCATTTGCAATCTGATTGGATTTCATCTAATATGGAGATGGGTTTTGAAATATAACATGGAGAATATTTTAAGGAAACTGAACATTCTTGGAAATTCACATTAAAAGGAATAAGACTTTTCAAAATCTGTTTCATTGAAAACCAATATGAAAACATATAAAATAAGAATTAAAATTCATTTATAACATTTCATGTTAAAAATATTCTTTCTTCTTAAAATATAATATTTTAAAACATAAAACATTAAGAAAAAAGTATTCTTTGGAAATAACCAAGAAAATTTAGAAAGGAAACATTGAAAACCATTCAAAACACATTAAATATATAAAATTATATTAATTTAAAATATGATTAAATGATCAGTGAAATGAATTTTTTATAAATTTTTTAGCAAAAATGGATTTTGAATAAAATATATTTCAAACTAAAGGGAGAAATAAGGTCATATTTTCATTAAAACATATTCTTAATTATCTTACATACCAAAGGGTTGGACAATGGTAACATTAATTTAAAATATCATTAATAATTAGAGGAGAATAAAATTTACGAGTGTTCCGTAGATATAGATGACAATATTTCATAAATGCAAGAGTAATCATAAATAATCATGATAAATGATGAGATTGTAACTATAAACTCTTACCACCATGGTAAAATTGAATCATAATCCACATGATAAATTACATTGATTTAAGGAAAAAAACATGGAAATAATGAACCATATAATAAAACATGTAAAGGGTAGTATATGCACCTTGTAAAAGAATATATTTTCATAACATAGCATGTGTCTCGAAGAAGGAAAATTGACACCAAATTACTTTACCGATTTAGTATCTTTAGAACCATAAACCCTATGAAAGATAGATAATAAAATAGATATAAAAATCCCTATAAATTTATGTTTTAAAATCATATATTACATTAATATGTAATATATTCACTATACAAAAGAAGCGAGTTCTAAATAAGGAAAAATCTTCCTAGAATTAAATGTGAGCCTAGAAATCTCCAAACTTCTTGAGTAAAATTTAAATCATGTGATCTAGGAATGAATGACATCAATTATGAATTTTAATATAAATACATAAAATAAAATAATGAAATAACAAGTAATAGGTTATTAAATACAACACCAAACAATAATAAGTGATGATTATAGAATATATCTCGTAGAAATAAATGTCAGATAAGAAAACCCTTACATTGAGTCTTTACATTCATCATAAACATTAAAAAACCCTTAACCTTACCTATAATAAGTCTAGTTTATTTTAAATGTTATAAATATCCTTATTAATATATATAACACAATAAATTATTTTATTATGACTCTATATTTCCAATGTATTATCAAATTTGTGTTAATGTTATATTTATTGTAATAATAAATTTGACTTTCTTATATGTTTTGACATGTTATCCAACATAATATTATATAGATCATGCTGTAGATATTTATATAATGTTAAAAATTATTTAAATACCGTATATATTCAGAATATATGTTTTTATAATAGTCATTAAATTATTTAGAAATTAAATGGAATACAATATTCATGGAGATGGTAAGCGATACGTACACATGGATGCTACCTCTTTTTTCTTACCATATTTAAAGAAAAGATATAACTAGTAATATATATATATTATAATTATTTAAATATATTAATTATTTCATATATATCATATATATTTACTGAACCCATCCTTAATACATGTCATGTAATGAGTGAACGGAGCACATCACTTTGAGGAGGCGGTAGTCCACATGCACACAAATGGAGTAATCATATTTAAAAAATGGAAATAATGTTTTTAAGTGTTATATAATAATTAAAGATGGATAATTAAATCAATAATTTCATATATATATATATAATATAAATACGTAAATTCAGTCATTATTCTTTAAATTGAAGGGTGGAAATGGGAGAATGAATGACATCAGCTTGCGTGGTGGCATTATGAAGTACACATGAATCATGCTTATGTATCCAATTTGATAGAAGTTTGTGTGATTTTTGGACATAAAAATAACATAACAAAATATTTTGGTAAATGAGAATAATTTAATGGAATGAGAACAAAATAAAACATGAGTTCTTATTGAAGAATGTTACCTCTTCTACAGGTAAATATTTTGGTTTTCACTAAAGTACTTCCCTAGATTTATTTATAAACAAATTAAGGATTATAAAATGATAGTAGTGGTATTTGGATATTATTTTGGTATGTATTAGAACTGAACAATGTATTTAGAGGTGTGAATTAGTGATAGGGTTCCCTTTTATAGTGGAGGATAAGTAGTAATCCTACAAAAATAAAATGCTAAATATTATTTAGAGGTCATCCTTAAAATGTACGACTAAAATAATTATCAATTATCTAGAATGAGGTGAATTAAAATAAATATTTCAATTTAATGGGGTTTTTATATGTTTTTACTTTTTTCCCTTATCTTAATGTTTATCCACTATTTAAAGTCGTTTTTACATTAATCGTTATAATTAATTTTAATTAATTTTTCTCATAAAATAACTAAACAATTAAGTTCAACGTATTAGAAATTATAAATTATTATAATTAAAAATATAGAATAAATATTTTTAAATTTCTAGTCACATAAGTTGTAGAAATTAATTTCAAATTTAATTTTTTGAAGTGTCTTGTAGGAATTTTTTTATAGAAAATATGTTAAAATGATTGAAGTGTTTTATACTGAATTTCATTGTAAATTTGTTTCCCATGAACTATATTGGATTAAATAACATAAAATGTATCTACAAAACATGAAAAAAAATTAAAAAATAATTTAACTGACAAATAAATTAGACTAAAAAGTAGTTTTAAATTAAAATTTAGAGTTTTCAGTATTCATTAAAAATTGAAATTTCTCAAAAAATTACAAAAAAATCACTAAAAGTAACTTTTCTATTTCAAATTTCTATAATTTAGTTTATCATTTAAAATATAAATTTTAAATGAGTAAAACATTTTATTTAAAATAGTATCACTAATAAAAGGTGATTAAATTTCCTTTTAGAAAAAATACATCTTTTTACTCATAAAATTATACCTTTTATTGTATGTTTTTTAGAAAACAGCTAAGATAAAAATTAAATAATAAAATTAATAATATAAATATGTTTTTATATATATATTCGTATATTTATACTAATTTATCAATATATTTGTAATTAATTTATTTTCTTAATAATTTTTTTGTTTCATAAAATCAATTTTTCAGCAAAACATTTCATATATTTTCAAAAGTGTATTAATTTCATTTCAATTAAACTGGTCACCATATAATTATTCTCCTATAAACAGGTAAAACTATTTTCATAATTTAATTAATCTTATTCAGAAACACCTTTCTGATGGCTAGGTAAATTTAATTATAATATTTTAATTGAAATATAAATATTACTTTTCAGTTTGGTAGATCTGGGTCTTGAATGTGAGAAATGATAATAAGGAAACATGACATTGTATACCACACAAGACAATCATATTATTCCTTGTACTGAAAGATAATATTAGTGTTTAGTGTAGTGAATGGTTGACTAGGTGTTGCTTTCAACGAAAAAATAACTTCGTGATTTCATATAACAAAATATATATTTTATATTCTGTGAAATTAAGAATGTTGAAAAGATTAAAATAATTAATGAAAAATTTCAAAAAATAATGGGGAGTAGCATTCTATCCCCCTTAAAATGAATATATCCATTCAAATTCATTTGGGTTATCAGAGGTTTAATTTGTAAAAAAAATTTCCTAGGAACTTAAATCATAAAAATGAATACTAAAAATTATTACAAAATATTAATGCTAGAAATTGAATAATTACCCAAAATATACCTTAATAATGATTCAACATAGGAGAAAACATGTTTAATGTTAAGAAATGGACATGGAAGAGAAATATAACTATCATGTTCTTTAGGGAGAGTTATAACATGGTTACAAGAAATTTAATGATAAAGAAGATATATCCAAACGTGGATTGGAAAAGGTCAATAATATCATCCAAAATGATGAAAATGGTACAAATTTTTATTCCAAGACCCTTTTCCTAATTTTGATTAATTTTCATGAAAAGATATTATTACATGACTTTAGCATAATCATACAATTTTTTTTCCATTATCAATTTCCACATCATCATTATTTTATGAAATAAAGGAAAAAATTTTAATTCCTGATACATTAAAATATCATGAGATCTATAAATAAAATGATAGGTCATTCCATCTTTTTTTATCGTAATAAAATAGATAACACCTATTATATAATATGATTAAATCCTCATTTGTAGAGATAATAATTTAATCTCTAAAACACATTTTATTTTTAAAATAAATCATTCGATTAATATTTAACTATGTTACCCTTTTGAAAGGTGAAAGTAAAATACATTTGAATGGTCGATAATTTTTTCAAAACTAGTTTACCATTAATACCTAATATATCACAATGTATCTCTTATTTTTCACATACAAAACATGAAATTACCCCCATCTATTATTCTCTTGTAACATGGTAACAGCCTGAATTAAAATAAATTCTTATTGAAAAGATAAAAATTTTCTTTATTCTATTTATTATTGGATATATTCCATAAATAAAAAATTGATTTAAATTTCAGTAATTATAGCATAAACCATTTCATCAAAAATAATTCATCATTTATAATGTATTTAGTTCTATCTATTTTTGAAAACTCCAAACATAATTATCATACAATGAAAAACCTATTAAGGGTTATCTTTACCATAATCATATGTGTCCCATAAATATCTACATTCCATTAAATAATTTTTCATGTTTATCTTAACCATCTGACAAATTATTGTAAATTCATATAGAAAAACATAAACTGAATAATAATTTAAGATTTAAAAAATTAGTAAACATAATTATGGAATCCAAATATATATCACTTCGATTATTCAACTAAATCCTTAATCCATTGATATGTCTACCATATCCCATTAATTGATACTTATTTTATAGAATATGAAAACTGAATCATTCGTTAATGTTTCATAACCTCAATTTAGTGATTCTTATTATGATCAATGTAATAAACACTGTTATAATATTCCATACCTATCACATGCCATTAGGGGTATCCTTATCTTCAATAGTATAAAACATAATCATTCCACCTTCATTTTTTTTCTGAGATCTCCACTTAGAAAATTAACTTGCATAATTTCCTTACCAACCACATCTAAAAAATCCAATGTTAACCCATTTACTTCTACATCCCGTTGTTGAATATGACTAGAAAACATTGTGTGAGAAACAATTATCCTACAAAAAACACATAACCAAGAAAAATTACTTATAAGATGGGTAAATCGTAAGACCTTAAATTAAATTTACGATATGTTAGGCTTATCCATAGATAAATCCATTGATAAGTCCTTATAAATATACCTAGTGACCTAAATACAACTTTAACATCCTAGATTCAAAATGTTGGTTTGAACTTTCCTTTGATACAATCTACAGTGACATGGGGTTATCATACATGAATATTATGTCACAGTGGATGAATATTATGCACATTAACGAAGTATATCGTATGAACCATAATGGTTTAGTGTCTTTGGAATCATTGAAAAATAATCTTCTATACTACAGAATGATCAAAAACACATCATGTGAAGATCATCCCCATTATTTTTACTACATGAAACCATTCAACATAACTTCGGTAAAGGAAACACAATAAAAAGTTTTCTCAGATTCTCAGTAAGGATAAAAATTAATGATATACATAAGAATAAAAAAGAAATAATGCTATAATAACATGAAAATAACATATTATTATTATTTCCTTCGTATCAATGATCAAAATAATGAGTCATGGGAACAATATTGGTAGTTAATAAGTCATTAAATATATGGAAATCAAATAGCATGATTCATGAGGGAACATTATTGGCATAATTCATAGACATGTGTAATACATATCATAATTTAAAATCAATTCCTATAGGTCAAGGATTATTTCTATAACTTATCAAGGCACATCATGGGGGATTAACCCACTGGGTGGGAGACACCACCATCCCCACTCATAGACCTTTCCATATATTGGATTAGGTGACAAATGTTTCCCATTTTGGGTCAATATTGTCGACTTGTTAATCATATTAGTAGTCAATTTTCACTCTGAATAAAATCATATTAGTGGTGGTTCAATCCCTAGTCTATAGTAATAGTCAAGTTACCCTCCCAAGACCATATTCGTAGTTATGGTTTACTCCCAAAACCATCATACATGAATAATTTACTTACTTAACTGGGTTAACTCGACATTTCATCCATGTCTATATCATGGGATATAAATATTTACCCAATTCATTAAAGGTAGATATAGGTCGAACCCATGAAATAATGAAATAATTCATGTGTGTTCTATAAAATTACAAAGAAATATAATGACCCATAATACAATAGGTGTTTCATTATCATTCTGTTGTACACGGGAAATGAATATGGTATCATAAACATTTCATTATATCATAACCTATTGAACAGACATATTATTCATAATAATTTCATCATTGAATAACACATGTAAAAAATGGGGTTTATAAGAATTTTATCATGGTGTAATGCAAAAATGAGAAACAGTTTTAATAAATTTCTTGACCTCTTAAACATAAACAATTTGGAGAAATAATAATAACAATTTCCTTAGATAATATTCATAGAAAATCATAAACTATATCAAAGGGTATCATCTTATGTGGACAAAGATTTTTAATTACACAATGGATCATTTATTTTAAAAAATCACCATTTAGAAAATAAAATTTTAATAAAAAAACCTTTTCAAAATTAATTCAAATTAAAATCACATTTAAAACTTATAAAATAAACATAAAAAATAATTCAATTTTTTTAGGGAATTTTCCTTTCAACATAAAAAATATTTTTAAATCACAAAGCATTTGAAAATCCATTTTCATTGTATATAATGTTTAAAATGTATAGGTAAAGCATTCAAACTCATTTAAAACCCATTTTAATGAATAATCCTAAAAATCCTTTTACATGATAATGAGATTATAATTCCATTTAAAATATTATGAAAAAAAATTTAGACTTTTTTCTGAATAAAATTATATTTTCAAATGAATAGAGAAAAGGGTATGTTTTAAAAATATTAAACCTTATTATTTATCTTAAGTAATTAAGTGTGTAAAATTGTTACCATTATAAAAATATTTATGAAATAATAGGGGGTGAAAATTTAAGATATTTTATTGAGATATGGATAATAAGACACCATCTGTGGAATCATAAACGTAAACAATCCTGATATATGATGAGATTGTACCAATAAACTCTTAGAACCATAATAAAATTGAATCATAATACACATGAGATACTAACATTAAATTAAACATTATATTTCCCTTAAATAATTATTTTAGTTATATAACATTTCAATGGGTTGGGTATGCACTTCATATAATAATATATGTTCATAACATAACATGCGTTTCGAATAAAGAAAATTTTGAAAAAGTTTCATTGCTCATTTGGCGACATTTAAAAAATAAAAACCATGATAGGGAGATAATAAAATGGTTTTGTAAAACACATAAATTTATGTATAATAATAATATAATACATTAATGTGATGTATATAAACCACAAAAAATAAATTATTATTGATTTTGTAAATTATCTCATAGAAATAAAAGTGAGACTAGAAATCCCATTTATACTTGACTATATTTTGATTAGTGAAATCCTTGAAAAAATAAAATCAATTGAAACTATTAATATGAATAAATAATTAAGATTATTGATATATGTTTTTATAGGGATATATATACACCACCTGATATGAATAAGTGGTGAATATAATATATATATTATATATATAAAGTTGAGGTGAGAAAACCCTTAACAAGAGTCATGATATTATTCATACTCATTTAAACCTCATATCTAATAAATAAAATTTTATTATTAATATAATAAATTACCATATTTTAATATATCATACCATGTATTATTTTATTGTGACTTTATATTTCCCATTTATTAATAATTTAATGATAAATTTACATTTTGGGTAATAATCACTTTGTTTTTCATATTCATTTTGACATTTTATTCTTGATCCAATTACTTATATAATGATTTACTATTTCATATGCTCTAAGACATAATATAAAAATAATAAATATTCAACATATAAGTATTAATAATATTAAATAAATTATTTAAAAATAAAATTGAATACATCATACATGGAGACGGTAGGCCATACGTACGGTTGAACACTATTTTTGTTGTCTTATCATATTTAAGGAATGGATTTAAATGTAATATAATTATATATAAATTAACATAAAATTTTCATTATTATGTTATTTATATCAAAAAAATTAACTAAATCAATTATTAATACATTCTATGTAAATTATGAACTAATCGCATTGCTTGTAGGAGGTCGTAGTCCACACGCCAACAAACAAAGTAATTCTATCTCAAAAAAATTTAAATCTTGAAGGTATGTGTTATATAATAATTATAGAATCATAATTAAATCATAAATATCATATTTGTTATATAAATACATAAATTACTTCATTATTCCCAACCATTTAATTTGGTAATGGAAGAATGAACAACCATAGTTCATTAGGCGGTAGTCCGCAGTAAAAACGATCAATGATTATGCATCCCAATTTATTTAAATGTGTGAGTGAGTGTAGGTAATATCCATAACATAACAATATATCATAAAATTTTGGATACATATGTTTTTATATAAATATTATATGACAATAATGGAACTGGTTGTGAAAAAATTAAATTAAGAGTACTTATTAAATAATGCTACATTTTCATTGGGTAACTGATTTTGGTTTTCTAAAAATTACTTCCTTATGGTTAAGTATAACCAATTAATGTGTTATTTTATGAAGTTAGGGATTTTTAGTGGTGTGAATAATTAGGGGGGGGGGACAAGTTTCCTTTTATAGTGGATGCGGAGTAGAATTCTTGTAAATATAATAAGGTTGGCACTATTAAGAAGTATTATAACAATCGTGCTATTTACTACACACTTAAATATTATTTATTACATTAAATATTCCCTTGATAAAACATGGAAAATAAAGAGGTGTAGTTTATTTGGGTCTCAAGAACGTTAGAGAAAAGACTTAAAACTTGAAAAAAAACATCTTTTTTGAAAACATCATTTAACTGACCTCTACAATCCCTCGTACATAATATTGAATGGTGTAACCTGAGGAAATACATAAGAAATGGGTGAGCTATAAAGACTAGTAATTGAGTAGAAAAGGAATAACATGAATAATATAGTAAATGTTAGGAAATATGAATATCAAAGGAGCATAAGAGAAACATGATCATAAATACATGATAGAGCATGATTATCATAACATGGAAATGTGGCCACAACACATGACATCGTATTAGAATGAGATAAGGGTCATTGCACATGGAGGATGATTAAACCCTAATTTCACTTGAATTATCATGAGTATACCCGCATTGTACTTTACAAATCATGATACTAATCATTCCCCAATGCATTGGTGCGCTATCAGGGCCCACCCTTCTTAATCATTTCATTTCATGCATAACTGTTCCATGTGGATCATATAACATGGATTCATTAAACATCATAATTTATTCAATGATAAATTAATGTATAATTCCTACATGAAACTCTATAATTAGTAATTAAATGTTTACAATGGTGAATAACCTTGATAGAGAAATGGGAATTGTCACGACCCGTCCTAATGAGGCCCACGCCGCGACTCCCCAAGCCCTCCTCCAACAGGCCATGGGCTGGTGACTAGCATCGAGTATGCATATTACTAATGTGGGAGGATTTTCCTCTATACCTATACACTCACACATCTTCAAGCCCACAAATTCTGAAATGTAATAAATTTACATGGAACAAAATGCATGCATACTACTAAACCCAACCACCAGATTACAACGAAAGGTAAAGTGATGAAAGTAAACTGAGCCAAAATACAAGCACACCAAAACAAGATTCTGAAAACTGCAATGCCCAACCCGTAAACACAATGTGGTACTGGGACTACTACTCATATTAGAGGGAACACCTCTACCTGTGAGGAACATATAAAGCTCTATCATGTCATAGTCCTCTATAGACTCTGTCAAAATACTGCTTGTCTAAACAAGACACGACATGTTCAGGCAAAGACCGTGCAGGGGTGAGTATAAGAATACTTAGTAGAGGACTCTGAAAACCAAAAATAAATACAAAAAGGTAAAAGTAGAGTTATCTCTACACAATATATGTCTATTGAATATATAGAAAGTGAAACAGAATCCGCATATACTCGAAACACAGACCCGCGGTCTAGAGACAAGTCACACAATCTAATACCCCCATTGGAGGTTATTTCCAAAGATTCCACGAAAAACTCATTCCAGGAGAACACAATCCATGAGTTTGTTATTTCTGAAGATGTCCATCCGAGAACTACCATTCATCGAGAAACATCACGAGAGGTAGTTACACTCATTACGGGAGACACACTCTTGAGTTAGGAGATCATGATGGATTGATAAAATAATTACGGGAGACACACTCTCGAGTGGGAAATATCATGATACACATATGAGGATCACTACAAGGGCCATGATGGATACATCGACTTATCCGGATTCACCAGATAGGTAGAGGATCAACGCTCGGTTGAGTTTGTCATGTTGATGCATGACACTACCTAGGGTCAGGAATAGATATAGGATCTCACTCTAGGCCTCTCTGAGAGATTCCTAACTCTATCATAGAATGTCCTTCTGAAGGGATAATACTAATATAAAAGGAAAAAATGCAAGAGCTTCAATGGAACGAGGAGAAGGGGTACATACCCAAACAAAACATGTCCAAGATACGGTGGACAAGACGACGAAGCCGTTTTCGAAAAATTACATGGCTTGTAGGAAAGTCACACGCCATGTCTTCTTACCATGGGTACTGCCCATGTTCAATGTCCCATGTTGTATGGTAGGTCTTATAGAGAATGTCAGTACATGGTGTGTTGTACGTATTACATGCCTTGTCTGAGGAACTAGAGTTGGCCCCTTGTATGCTAGCCATGTGCCCGTACACAGCCTCAACCCATGTACGCCAACACGTTTAGTCAGTACATGGGGTGACCCGCACTACTGGCCTCACCTGGCCGTGTGGGGAAGTACACGGACATGTACTAAACCATGTGTCCATGTATCCCCTGGATACATGTCGAGTCCGGTATAGCCCCCTTTTCCATGTTGCGTAGAGAGTACATGCCATGTCCGAGGCCGTGTAGTCCACCCCGTGACTGTGTACTTTCTAAAGTACACGCTGGGCTTAGGGGAAGGTCCAACACACTGTGTGACCAAGTTCACATGCTGTGTGATACCCATCTGACTCCTGAAACCCAAGCTACCACTGAGCCGGTCCACACGACGTGTTTTCTGGAATACACGCCGTGTATTCTCGAAATTTCCAGAATCCCAGACTTCCATCGTCGCACCTTCCATGCTGCCCTATTCATCGATCCGACCTTATGATCTTCACCAAACTAAACAATCTAGGTCGACCTGAAATCTCTATATTGTTTGAATTGTTTTTGGGCCTCCAATTGGCCCCGAAAACACATTTTGATTCACTCACACGAAGAATGGTCGAAGAAAAATAATTCTCGAACCATTTCGATTCATCTGCTGTTGTCACCGTCGCACCTCTTCTAGGTTATCGTGATGTTGGATATCGAATTCGGGATCATTGCATCCTAAAACAGACGTGCAAGGAACCATTGTTCTTCACCCCATGAAGAACGTGAAGAACACACAAAATAATAATGGAGAGAAAATCCAAGAAAATAAAACGGGGAATGAACCTCCGCTGTCGTTCGTCACGGCATTGAGCCACTCCCGTTAGAAGGATCTAACATAGTGGAAATAATCAACAAAAATTCAACATGGAAACAAATCCTTGAAATCAACACAATAAAACCCTCCGGCAAAAACACACGAATCCACTGATCAACTTGTTCGTGGTTGATCCGTGTTCTTTGTTTAAATCAAAAATTGGGAAAAGAAAAATAACCAAACCCTACCTCCAAAAGGGATCAATCGCTGACGATGAGGTCACTTCCATATTCGTCGAGATCCGTTAAAATTTGTTGGCATTATGATTCACGGCTTTGATTCATCGTCCTTTGTCTCTGAGAGTTTTTCTCCAATGCTCCACGGATTCTCTAGAGCTTCCTCTGACAAAAAATATTTCAACGACCACCATTCGATTATCTCCTTAAAAAGGGGAACATGATTCAGCATTTTTCTATGTTGCGTCATTAATGAGTCATGTTGTCCTTTCTGAGTCATTCTGATATGACATTAATTACTTGAATGAAGCCTCATCGTTGTGCTGTAGAGAATGTTTCCAAATATATAAAATAAAATAAACTGTTCAATTTAATTTACTCTATTTTACTAAAAACGTCTGAAAATTAACCTTTTTTCCTCGACCCATGCTGGTCGAGGTTAGACCCATTCTTGTGTAATGTTTCCATCCCAGACACAGTAGTGCACTCAGATTTTTTTATCCGGGCATCTGTTCGAAAACATCCACAACTGCACACGTGTGCCAACTAACTTAACTTTAAAAAGTTCAAACCACCATTCCGAACTCACAGGGCCTCAAAATGATGTGTCATCTCCACACCTGGTCTCGTAATAATTCCATATAATATTTTAAAAAAATAATACACTAGAAATCTGAGAAATTACATTCTCCACACCTTGGGGATTTACGTCCCCTGAAAATACAGAACAAGGCTACTCAAAATGATGGGGGTATTGGGTACGGATCAGAGTCTCCCACTCCCACGTTCTCTCCTGATGATTTCTGTGCTGCCACCTTACATGCACCATGGGAATCGATCACACATGAAGGATCCTCTCATGTTGATTCTCAGTCTCCACCGGGTACTCAACAATGGTCACTCCATCCTCGATGTCCAACTCTCCCCAGTCGATGACATGAGATGTGTCATGCATGTACCTCCTCAGTTGCGACACGTTGAAGACATCATGTACCCAATGCAACTGTGGTGGTAGATCTATGAGGTACACCACCTTGCTGACTCTGCACAGTATCTGAAATGGTTCGATGAACCTCAGAGATTGATTTTTGCCGCAACAAAATCTTTGTAACCCTCATTGAGGTGAGACTGGAAGAAAGACATGGTCTCCCTCCTCGAAAAATAGAGGTATCCATAGTTTGTCAGTATAAGACTACTACCGGATCTGTGTAGTCTTCATACGCTCCCGAATGATCTGCACCTTCTTAGTGGTGGCTCGATCTAACTCTGGACCGATGAGTGCTGAATCTCTTGGATCGGTCCAACAAAGTGTTGACTTGTAGGGCCTCCCATTCAAAGCCTCGAAAGGTTCCATTTCAATAGTGGAGTGGTAGATGTTATTGTACACAAACTCCACCAGTGGTAGATGGTCCTCTCAACTATGACCAAAGTCCATGATACATGCTCATAACATATCCTCTAGTACCTGAATGGTCCTCTCTGTCTGACCATCTGTCTGGGGATGAAATGATCTGCTCAAGTGTAGCTGAGTCCCGAAAGCCTTTTGTAATCATTTTCACAATAGGGATGTGAAACGGGCATCTCGATTCAATACTGTTCTCAAAGGGATTCCATGAAGCTGAACTATCTCCTACACATAGAGACATCCCATGCTCCCTAAGAAACACTGCTCCGTTATGTCTAGAAAGACGTACGACTTGGTGAGTCCGTCAACGATCACCCAGATGGAATCATTCCCCTTGGACGTCCATGGTAAACCTATCATGAATTCCATCTATATTCCATCCCACTTCATCTCTGAATCCTCTAGGCAGTGAGCTAATATCTCTAGAAATTGGTTCTCTGCCTTCAGCTGCTGTCATGTAAGGCATCGAGAAACCAACTCTGCTACTGCCTTCTTCATGTCTGACCACCGGAACTGCCATCGGAGACCGTCTTACATATTTTCCACTCTCTGATGTACCTCCAAGAGGGATGTATGAAACTCTTTCATAACCTCTCCCTGAAATTCCATCGGTACAATAGTGCATCCTCTAAAAAGAAGTTCGTGCTCCCCACCTTGCAAATATCCATCATGAGCAAGTACAACGAATAATTGAACACGTAAAGTCTCACAGTTGACATCCCCAAGATATGCCTCCCTAACTCGTTGTATGACTGGAGGGGAGACAACCATTGACTATAGGTAAGTTGCATCCTCTCTATCCATGAAGGACAACTACAACGTTGCAAACTACTTCGTCGCCTCACTCAACAGCTGCGAGCTCAACCTTCTACTAAGAGCATCTTCCACCTTGTTCCCTTTACCAAGAGTATAGATAATCTCTAAATCGTAGTCCGTGACGAACTCTTTCCAACACCTCTATCTTAGATTCATATCCTTCTTCAAGAAGATATACTTGAGGCTCTTGTGGTCAGAGTAGATGATGACCGCTCACCCAAAAGGTAGTGTTTCCAAATCATCAATTCGGAGAGTACCGCCACCAACTTGAGATCATGTGTCGCATAGTTCATCTCATGTGACCTAAAATGGTGTGAACCATAAGCAATCACTGCTTATCTCTACATCAAGATATAACTGAGTCCGGTCCTTGTTGCATCGCAGAAAACTACGTACTCGACACCCTCATCCTGTAATCTCTAGATTAGGGCACTCATCAAACTCTATCTCAAATACTCAAATGCCTACTATAAATTCCCTTTCCACACGAAGGGTTTCCCCTTCCAGGTCAAGGCAGTCATGGGTACAGTTATTTAAGAGAATTGTGGAATAAATCTTCGGTAATATCTCGCCAACACAAGGAAGCTCCGCACCTCCGTCATGCTCCAAGGTGGCTCCCATGAAAACACTTCCTCCATCGTGGTTCGGTCAACAGCTACACAATCCGTTGAGATGACATGTCCCAGAATGTAGACCTTTTGAATCCATAACTGGAACTTTGAGAGCTTCCAATAAAGATGGTTCTCTCAGAGCATGCCTAGATCTATCCACAGGTACCTCATGTGCCCCTACTTTGATGTCGAGTACACAAGGATGTTGTCGATGATGACCACTACAAACTGGTCCATGTATGGCTGAAAGATCCAGTTAATCAGTCCAATGAACACTGGGAGAGCATTTGTCATGCAGAAAGGAATCACCTAGTACTCATGGTGACCGTAGCGGCATCTGAATGTCGTCTTCAGTACATCCTCATCTAGTACCTGTAACTGATGATAACCTGATCAAAGGTAAACCTTATAGAACCACGTTTACCCTCTCGGATGATTGAAGAGGTTATCAATTTTCTATAGTGGACACTTATTCTTCACCATCCCCTAGTTCAGGTGCCGGTAATCCATGCAAAACCTTAAACATCCGTCTCCCTTCTTAGAAAACAAAACTGGGGCCACCCAGGGTGAAATGATGGGTCTTAAGAAACCCTTCTCCTGTAAATCCTTTAACTGCACCCTCAGATCACAAAGCTCTATTGGAGCCATCTGATATGTTGATGAAGAAATTGGTACATCCCTGGGTGTAAGTTGATGCAAAGGTCGATTTCTCGGTGGGGAGTTAGTCCTGGAACATCTTCGGGAAAGGCTTCCTCGTAATCCGCCACTACTGCTGGGAAGCTGGAGCTCATCACATCTATTGCTCCGAAGGAAAGGCTAGCCAACTCATGAGTGACTAGATGCACCCTCTTATGCATGATCCCACTCTATGCTGCATGGGTTTCCCTTTCTCCACCAAAGAAAAACCAATACCGATCACTACGAACACACTGCACTCTTCACCTAAAACAATCAATATGGGCATGGACGGAAGATAACCAATACATACCGAGAATGATGTTGTAAGGCCTCGATGCTACCACAAAGAGGTTCCGACTGAAACTCTCACCTCCAAGTGTATTATCACACTGTCTAAAAAGGGGTGTCATCATCGAGTCTCCTCCCGTAGGTGTCTCCAAGTGTAAGGTTCGAGTCAACGGTTCTACCGGAATCTCAAGGATTCACACAATACTTGTGGCTTTGATGGATGGATTGGAACCTGTGCCTATAAGTACAAAGGCTAAGGTAGAGAAGACACATATCATAACTCAGACCATCCATTGAGTCATAGGGTCATAGGCCTTGACTGCATGCAGTTGTCCTTGACTCTGTCCACTAGCCCCTGAGCCTAGTGAGGACCTCCTGGGGGTGGTGGTTGAAATAAGTCAAAGCGTTTTTAACCACATAAAGCTCTTCATGCCCCTATACCATATCGGCTGCATGGTGGGTCTTTCTCCTCTAATCTATACCTCTGCAATGGTGGTCCATCCACCACTTCCCTATCAGCAACTCGACAGGTCGGACAGTCTCTAGCGAGATGTCCCCTACCATCGCACGAGTATCACCGCTTCTCACTATGATGACTGGATCCATATTGCGAGCCTGGGACCATCGATCCCCCATCCTGGGTCCTCCTATGATGTCTCTTAAGTCCTGATCCTTGTGCCCGACATCAACTCCCCACTGTCGAGGTCTCCAGACCTATATTCCAGCAATTGACTGTCGTCGGCTGCCTCTGCTCTGCCAGGATGCTCTCTATCACCAGGGCTCGCTCAAGCACTCTAGCATAAGTCTAAATTCATATAGTCATGACGTTATCTCGAATGTCTCATCGTAGCCCTTGCTCAAATGTTCGAGCTCTGAAGTTCTGATCCCTGATCATATTCATCGAGTACCTGACATGGTTGGTGAACCTCGATGAATACTCAGCTACGGTCATACTACCCTAATAGAGATGAAGAAGCTCCTGGATTCATACCACACTCAATATACCTGGAGAGAACCCCTCCCTAAAGATTCGCTCATACTCCGTCCTAGAAAGAGTCTCCTCGTCGTGAGTCTGTGTGGTCATACTCCACCATCATCGCACCGAACCATTAATAATACTCGCTCCTAGGATCACAATCTGGTCTTCTGGTGTCCTCACTAGATGGAAAACTCTAGTCACCACCTCAAGCCAGTCCTCAGCTACTTGAGGGTCTAGCTCGCCTCAGAACCTAAGGGGTATCCGTCTCTGGAACTCTTTGAGGACTCTTTTCCAGTGCTCCTCGTCGGTCGCTACTGTAGGTACCATGGGCTACTCCACTAGTGGTGTCATAGTTGGTGCACCACCTAGTGGCAACGCCAGGGGAACTGGTCCCTATATCAATGCCTCGTCACTAAGGGGATCATCCTCGTGAATGTGTTGTGTAATCCTAGTGTGTAGGAATCGTGGAGGCATCCTATAAGGATATAAGTTTTATATAGTCAATGAGTATATCTGGATAACTGACACAATGGACTTGGAAAATACAACCCATTCCTATATGATTGATGTACCATTCTATTATTTCTCTGAAACCGGTGTTTTTTTGTATTGAATAAAAAAAGGTTATCAGCGTCCGGGTGTATGGATATGTCGGCCTCCCGTACCAACACTAGAGTCCCTAGCCTCAAATACAAACTCAAAAAACTCAACACGATTGCCCCAAACCAATCTCACAGACTCTTGGTCCTAAGGTAGAACAAACCACCTCTAATACCACTATGTCATGACAAGTCCCAGTAGGGTCCATGCCGCGACTCCCCAATCACCCTCCAAATGGCCAATGGCTGGTGACTAGCACCATGTAGGAAATTTACTAACTTTGGAGGTATTGCCTAAGTACCTGTACCCACACACTCATCTCCAAGCCCAAAAATGCTGAAATGTAAAAAAACGCATGGAAAAAATGCATGCATCAACTAATCCAAATCACCAGCGTACAATAGAAGGTAATGTACTGAAAGTAAACAGGGCCTAAATACAATCCCACCAAAACAAGAGTCTGAAAACTGCAAAGTCCAACCTGTAAATAGAAAGAGGTACCGAGACTGCTGCTCATTGCCATAGGAACACCTCGACTTGTGAGGAACTCAGAAAGCTCGATCATGTCCTGGTCCTCCCTAGACTCTATCAAAAGACTGATCATCTGCACAAGACACAACACTTACAGGAAAATCCCGTGCATGGGTGAGTATAACAATACTCAGTAGAGGACCCCGAAAACCACAAAGAAATACACAAAGGTAATGGGATGGTCAGCTTTACAGAGTATATGTCTATAGAACATATAGTATGTGAAACACAATCCAAATATACTCAAAACCCAGACCCGTGGTCTAGAGGAGAGTCACGCAACTGCATACCCTTGTTAGGGGTTCTATTCAACGATTCACTGAAGCACTTGTTCTAGGAGAACACACTCCATGAGTCCAGTAGCTTTGATGATGCCCATCCGAGAAGTACTGTTCTCTGGAAAACATCACAAGAGGTAGTTACACTCATTACGGGAGACAGACTCTTGAGTGGCGAGATCACAATATATAGATACACTCAATAAATGAGACACACTACCGAGTGGGAAAAAATTACGATACATGGATGAGGATCACTACCAGGGCCATGGAGGATACCGTAACTCATCCAGATTCACCAGCTGGGTAGAGGATCAACGCCTGGTAAAGTTGGTCACGTTGATGCCCGATTCTACATAGGGTCAGGAATGGATAGAGGATATCACTCTGCGTCTCTCGGAGGGATTCCTGACTCTATCATAGAAATTCCTCATGAATGAATCACAATCCTATAAAAGGAAATAATGTATGACCTACAGGGGAACGAGAAGAAGGGGTACAAACCCAAATGAAACATGTCCAAGATATGGGGGACAAGATGACCTAGCCGTTTTCCAAAAAGTACATGGTGTGTAGGAAAGTCACATGTCGTGTCTTCTGATCCTGAGTACTACCCAGGTTTAACCACCCGTTTTGTAATGAAGGTCATGTAGAAAAAGTCAGTACATAGTGTGTGATATGTATGACACACTGGGTCCAAGGAACCGGGGTCGGCCCCATGTACGCCGGCCATGTGCCCCTACACGACCTCAACCCATGTACGCCAACCTGTGAAGTCGGTACATGGGGTGACCCGCGCTACTAGCCTCACCTGGCCATCTTGTTTTGTACACAGTAGTGTACTACACCCCGTTTCTATGTATCCCATGGATACATGCCAAGTCCCACGTAGCCGCCTCTGCCATGCTACGTAGGGAGTGCATGTCGTGTCCGAAGCTGTGTAGTCCACCTAGTGTCCGTGTACACTCCAATGTATACACTGGGCTTCAGGGAAAGTCCAACATGTCGTGTGATACCCATCTGATGCCTGAGACCCTAGCCACCACCGATCTGGTCCACACGATGTGTTCTATGGGATACATACCGTGTATTCTATAAATTTTCAGAATCCCGGACTTCTGCCACCGCACCTTCTGTGCTGCCCGTTCGTCGATCTGATCATCCGATCTTCACAAAACTCTAGAATCTAGGTCACCTCGATGTCTCAAAGTTGTTTTCATGTATATTCATCTACCGTCGTCGCCATCACACCTCTACTAGGTCGTCCTAATGTCGGATCTCCAATTTGAGATCATTGCATCAAAAAACGGATGTGCAATGACCCATTGTTCTCTGCCCCACTAAGAACGCAAAGAACACACGAAATAAGAAAGGGGGAAGAAATCCAAGAAAAGAAAATGAGGAACGAACCTCTGACATTGTTCGTCACGGAGTTGAGCTGCGCCCGATAGTAGGATCTAATAGGGAAAAAATCAACAACAATTTAACATGGATACTAATCCCTAAAATCAACCCAATTAAACCCTCACAGAAGAACGCACGAATCCTCAGATAAACTTGTTCGTGGTTTATCCTCCTTCGTCTTTTAAATCAAAAATGGGGAAAAGAAAATTAACAAACCCCTACCTCTAAAAGGGATCGATCGCTGATGAAGAGGTCATTGTCGTCGTCGTCGAGATCCTTCAAATGTTTTAGCATAGCGATTCTTGGCTTTGATTCGTCTTCCTTCTTCACTGAGCGTTTTTCTCCAAGGCTCCACAGACTCTCTAAAGCTTCCTCTCAATAAATTCGTCAACGACCACCATTCGATTAACCCATTAAAAAGGGGAATGTGATTCAGCGTTCTGCTACGCTGTGTCATTAATCAGTCAAGTTGTCATTTCGAAGTCATTATGATATGACATTAATTACTAGAATACCACCTCGTTGCTGAACTGCAGTGACTGTTGCCAAATAAATAAAATAAAAATAAACATTTCAATTTATTTAATTCAATTTAACTAAAAAAATCTGAAAATTAACCTTTATTTCCTCGAACTGCACCGATCGAACATATACCCGTTCTTGGTAATATCATCGTCCCAGACACAGTGGTGCCGTCAGATTTTTTAATCCAGGCATCCGTTTGGAAACTACCACAACTGTGCATGTGTGCCAACTCAGATAACTTTTAAAAGTTCAAACCACCATTTTAGACTCACATGGCCATTAAATGATCTATCGTCTCCACACCTGGTCTTGTAATAATTCCATATAATATTTTTTAAAAATAATACATGGAAAGTCCGAGACATTACAGGCATGGTATTCCCTACACAATGACTTTCTCTTAGAAAATCACAGTTCAATTTCTACAACATAATAGTGTGTCATAAGAACTCAAAAAAAGATTGTTGATGAGAGAGAAAGGGGTAAATCATATTTAAATAAAATGGATAGTTAGGGTGTCATATAAATACATGTTCCAAAATATGTAATAGAATTTTTATTCTTAATACAAATAAATTTCATTAATGTAAATGAGGAGGGTGAAATTGGTTATAGAATTTCGAATGGGAACAGGTGTACATGGGAGGAATTAATGAGAGATAAAGGGGTCTACCATCATTTGAACATAACAAGTGATGTATCGTTGAGGTGAGATATCATACCCCCAACATTTTTAATTGAGAAGACGATTGTATAGGAACACAATGAAACATGGACAAAAATGAGAATCAAATAAATACATTACATGGAAGTGTGATCCCAAAGGCTTTGGTGGGGATGAAGAATGGCTTCTTATGTAACACCCCAAGTGTCCACTATACGCTTCTCTTTGAATAATATAGTAGTGTGTGTTGTACGCAACTTCGAGTTCTAAAACAGACCACAACCAATCAAAATAGTCATTATATATTGTAATACCAAATTTTTGAAATTTTTATTAATTTTTTCCATCAAAATGGACATAATTTTTGTATTCAGAATATCGAAATTATCCTAGGGTGAATTTTTGGTATTTTTCTGAAAACATTATATTTTTTATGAGTACTGATAAAACACTAATTTATAGTTTAAAACCGAATTTTATATTTAATAAATTTTTATTTTATTTAAATATATTTTAGTTCAAAATAAATTTATAATACCTATATAAGTTCAATGTAATACATTGGAGCCAGTTTAAAATAATTTTAGTTATATAAGATTTTTATTGAACTTTTCACCGTCTTTACCCACCTTCTAGGAGAATTTGAAAATTCACATAAAACATAATTTTACCTCTTCTATGAGTGGATTTTTGAAAATTCAAGAGACATAGTTAATATGAAGGAGTAAAATGTGGTTCAGTAAGATAAAAATAATTTTTGGTGAATAGAAACTTTTTACTTTTATTTACCACGATTAAAAGTAAAATAGGGTAAGTATGGGTAAAAATGATATTATTATTACCCTAAAACATGTCCTAATTCTATTGGATAAGTATTAGACCAAAAAACAACCTTATAAATAAAATACGAACCTCTCTGGTCCACTTTTAATAGATTAGGGCATTTATTATTATTTAATTCAAAGAAGAGTTAAAAGAGTTAAAATCAATGTTTAATAACTAAAACATTTTTAATATAAGGCTATACATAATATAAATTCGATTATAAATATTCATTATAAATATAAAACGATTTACTACATAAGTTATTTTATTTATAATTTTTAGACATTAAATAATTTAATTTATTTATGACACAATAGTGATGCAGTAATTACCTATTTAATGAAATATTAAAATAATTGATATTATAAATATCAAAATAAATGTAATTTGAGACTTTTTAGGAATTAAACTAATTATTTAGGTTCATATATCATATTATTGCTGGTTATATGAATTTGTCACATAGTAATAATGTAGTTATGAATTTAGAAAAAACAAAATACCAAATAGTTTCAAAATTGACATAATAGAGTTTTTAAAACAAATATTATATTATTAATTCACATTATATTCAAAAAAATATAAGGTTGGGAAAAATACTTATATAATGATAGGTGTATAATTAATGAACCACTTTTGGTTCCCATGAAAATATATAATATGTTTATTAACCATATAATATAAAAATTCAATGAGACATGGTAAATGTCAAACTATTTAACTAAGAGTTAAATATAAATGATAAGGTTAATATCATGACTCAAAAATGTCTAAAATCTTTTGGTTGAAAGGATTTAGACCCATACCCACCTTATCCTATAAATAAGTCACTTTGGAGCAATTATAAAACGAATATGAATTTATTATAAAATAATATTTTATGTTTTTCCTAAGGTGTCCCTCACCCCTATTATAAAAGGGCACTCCACCTTCTCTCAAATTCATACTTTCAAAGCCTTTTGGCTCGGCCAATACCTACTAAAATATTCTCTCAACTTCCCTCACTTCATCCTGGAGGCCTTATTTTGACTTGAATGCCAACCTATGGAGACCTTTTGATCATATCAAAAGGAAGAACCCGAAGAAGATGTAATATTTTCACCACCCTCTTTCAAGTTCATTTCTTCTTCCACTTCCTTTTTCTTTGTTGAATACATTCTGAAATAATAACTCCAGAAACTTATATATACTGTGATGTTATTATAAATATGGTACAACCATATTAATTATTCTATCCATCCTTTGAATGACATTTCATCGTACGTGCGTACGTATAGATTACCATCTCCACGTCGTGGTGTAATTGTTATTCAATACATTATTATTTTGATGGGTAAAATAATGATGTGTAATTCATGTAAATAATAAATACAACATGATAATGATTATTTATATATCATATAACATCCAATTATATACTATTTTAATATCAAAATAATGATACTATCGCTCGTGCGTACGTATAGATTACAGTCTCCATGAACGCGATAAGATTCATTCCCCATTGTATCCATTCAAGAATAATATTCATTTGATGATAAAAAATAATGTTTAAAGACTTGATATAATTATGTATATGAATAATATACATCCCATCTATAATGATTATGACTCACATAACAAATAATACAAAGGAAAAAAAATCTGTTAACACCCGAAGGAACAATAATACTAAGATATTATTAACATAGAAATGTTAAAAGATCATATATGATATCATATTAATGTATATGATTCGTTTATAATTTAATAACAATTATTTAACCATTATACCGATGTTTTTCCTACCCTCGACAAAGGAAAAGTACAAGGTAAGGGTTTATTTTACAATATCTTCATTATCTGATGTTGTTTATACATAATTATGTAATGGAACCGCTTTATCATCCACATCCATGTTTCTTAAAATATATTTTAATCATTATTACTATTGAATAGACTATAGGTTAATGTCATTTATACCCTTGTTGAGTTTTTATAATATGTTTATAAAGGAATCATTCTGTTGTTTTCCAAACAAGGTCTTTTTAACCTTTTCGACAGAATTAAGATAAGAATGTCTTTTTTAACTTATACAGCGGGTGCAGCTATTTTACGCTTTTATAAAATCGTCGAAGCATCCCTTAAAATCTTATAATAATATTTTAAAAGTAAATTTTTTATTTTATAATTATGTGACTTTTAAATGATTTTAAAAAAATAGATATTTCTCTCAAATAGTTTTGATTTCTTCTATGTCAACATCCTCTAATGGATATTAAGCTTATTTGAAGTTGATTTATTATGATACAAAACATCCATATAGTATTGAAGGATTTGTGATATGTTTGACTGGGGATGTGTTATTTTTATACCATTCATGGTTTATGGATAAAATATTGACATTTCATATGCTGATTTTAATACGAATGTTTATGTTATCTTTAAACCTGTTCGTATGAAGAATGAATTTGACTTAATAAGTGACGCGTGGAGCCTACTATATCTCCTCGATGCATCGGTAAGACTCATGAGAGAAACCAGTGTCCTGGAACAAGGCCTTGACAACATCATATTTGTAGTTTTGGTACAAGGCCTTGACTATATGGTTATGATAGTTGGGTATTATGTATTCCATCATTATGAAAGTGGTTATTGATATTGCATGCAATTATTCGACTAGTAGAATATCCATGTAAATAAGTAAATGGAATTATTTCATATTATTTTTTCCATATTGTGGTGAAGTTCATGTTTAAATGGATTTTTTAGTTATACATTGCCTTAAATGTTTATTCTTATTTATTAATGTTTCTACTATATTGTTATCCTTACTAAGAATTTGAGCTCACCCCTTTTTATGTTTTATTTTTCCTAGGATGTGAAGAAGTATTTTATGACTAACCTATAGGGATAGTCTGAGGGGATATGAGTGTGGACTATGGAGACTATGTTGTTTTAGTTTTCTTTTTATTATGTAATGTAAGACTTATGAATGTATCTAGTGATTCCATGGCTACTAAACTAATCGTTCTTTCGAGACATGATCTTTTGTGATCATTAAAATGTTATGTAATAATACACTTACTCTAGGTAACAGGGGTGGGGTGTTACAGTTGGTATCAGAGGATGTTTAATAAAAACCATGGAATCTAGATTTAGATAAACTTTCATTTGACCACATAGCACTAAGATGTAATTTGAGGATTAGTATAGAATAACTTCATAGAATTTTGGTATGGTAGAATTTTGTGAGTTTTCTGAACAATACATCCATGTCTGGATACGTGCTGGTAGAGGTGTCTCTGGCACAGATTTACCTAGGGGTAAAACCTGAAAACACCACTTTGAGCTAGAATCGAATAGAAACTGGTGCACGACAATGGGCCTTGCAGCACTCCTCGATACGACACTCCCGGGGGATATGCTTAGGATAATTCTAATTTTCTTTACAAACCATTATGAAGAGTTTATGAGTACATAAATATTCAGAGAAAACATTTTTATGATTATGGATTATATATATAAACTGTTCAGTTTATGGTAAGTGTTTTACAAGTTAGGAATTATGTATTTTGATTCATAAACTGATCTAGTTTATGTAATTTATTTGAAATGGAACCAATTAGAAGGAATGGAAACTATACCAATGCACCCACTCCATGTAAGGATTTCCCTCCTTCTCAAGATAATTCTAGTGGAGCTGGTGATACAACTGTTGTTGATCATCTTATCACCATACTGAGACAACTCACTCAGGTTATGAATAATAACCTTACCCTTTTGAAGCACCCAGATCTGCATCATGGAGGATCAGATTTAGATCTCATAATGAGGACAAAACCAACAAAATTCAATGGGGGTAAATATCTACTAGTAGCTGAGTAATGGATAAATTCATTAGAGAAAATATTCCATGCCTTGGGGTGTAGTGAAAGGGAAAAAGTTATCATGGATGTTTACAACCTCGCTGGAGATGTTGATCAATGGTGGTCATTGATTTAAAACACGAAGGAGGATGATGAAGTATAAAATTTGGAATGGATAGAGTTCAAAGATATTTTCATATAAATATACTTTCCTCGTGACCATGGAGCAGATATGGAAAGGGAATTTATGAGTCTGAGAAAAAAAGAGGATGAGAATATCACAAATTATGAGGCTAACATTACAAGGTTAGTGAGGCATGCAACATATTATATACATAACCCAAGGACTAATATTGATCATTTATTTGATGGGTTAAAACCATTTTTCTGTCGAGCATTTTTCTCACAATCCTTCTCGTCATACGAAAATATTGTCTCTTGTGCTATCACGATAGAAAAAAATTTCTAAGTCTTACTAATTTAAAGAAAAGAAAGAGAAGAAGAGATCTGTTGTTCACTCTGGAAATGGAAATAAGGGGAAGAATGGAAAAGTTTAATATCCATCCTATTGTAAATGTGGGAAGAAACACCCTCGGTACCTGCTTGAAGGGAATGAGAGTCCATTACATGTGTGGTGAAAAAGGACACCAAGCTTGTGATTTCAAGGGGAAGAAGTAAGCTACCAATGTTCAATTATAAATTGCAGGGAGATTGGACATTATGAAAAAAAATGTCCTAAGCGTCAGGGAAACATAACTCAGAAAAGGAAAAGGGATCAAGTCCAAGCTTATGCGATCACTACTACTGAGGTTGATGCTCTGAAAGATGTCGTGGAAGGAAATTTAATGGTTTCCTCAAGTTTAGAAAATGCATTTTTGGATTTTGGATCATCACATTGTTTCATATCTTCTCAGTTTTCTAAGAAAATTAGATATTTACAATTTGATTTAACAAGGGAGTTTTCAGTTAAAACTCCTAAGGGAATTATAATCGCAAAACAAATTTGCGAATCTGTTTCCATTAGTGCATATAAATGTCCTTTATCGGCTGATCTCATCATCATACCCATTATTTAATTTGATATAATCTTGAGTAAGGATTGGATTTCTGACCATGATGTGATGATTTATTGTAATAAGTAGGAGGTTACGATTTTTTATGATGATGATAAAGAACACCTTATCTTTAGAGCAGAATCGTCACCACCTGATTCTTATCTTGATCCACCCCCAGTAGCTTAACTAAATTCAATTATTTGGGAGGAAGAGAATGAAATATTTGGTCACGGAAAGGAATGTTCAAATAGAGGATGTACCTATTGTGAAAGAATATGTTAATGTATTTCTAGAGGATTTACCTGGACATCCTCCAGAACGAGAAATTTAGTTTTCCATTGATATTATTCCTAGATCAAGGCCCATATCGAAGACCCCTTATAGAATGGACACAATAGAATTAGTTGAACTAAAGAAACAACTAGAGGAATTTAATAATAAGGGAATTTTTCACCCTAGTGTTTCTCCATGGGGATCCCCTATCCCCTTGGGTAAGAAGAAAGATAGATTTATTTGGTTATGTATCAACTATAGGGATATCAATAATATAACAATAAATAACAAGTATCTCCTACCACACATTGTTGTTTTATTTGACCAACTGCATGGAGGTCAATAATTTTCCTAGATTGACCTTCAATATGGATATCATCAGTTGTGTGTGAAGAAGGAAGACATTCCGAAGATAGCATTTCGAACCAGGTACAGGCGTTACGAGTTTACAGTAATGCCTTTTGGGATGACTAAGGCACCCTCTATTTTAATGGATCTAATGAACAGAGTTTTCAAGTAATATGTTGATGAATTTTTATTGGTACTTATCGATGATATCTAGTTATACTCCAAAATCTACAAAGATCATGAAAATCACTTGCGTATTATATTTAAGACTATGAGAAGACATGAATTATACAGAATGTTTAGCAAGTGTGAATTCTGGTTTCATGAGTTTTCTTTTCTTGGCCATATTGTCTCCAAAGATGGAATCTCTGTTGATCCTTCTAAGACCAAGGCAATCAAAGAATTTCCAGCACCGACGATTATAACTTAGGTATGTAGTTTTATTTGTTTAGCAGGTTATTATCGACATTTCATCCAGGATTTTTCCCGATTGGCTAACCCATTAATGAAGCTCACACATAATGGGGTTAATTTTTTTTCGAAAAAATAGTGTGAAGTATGTTTTGATGAACTGAAGATAAGATTAGTCAATGCCCCTATACTGACTCTACCATTGGGGAATGATTAGTTCATTATTTATAGTGATTAATTAAAGAAAGGACTTGGTTGTGTCCTTATGAAAAATGATAGGTTTATTACATATGCATCCTGAAAACTAAAAATTCATGAGCAAAACTATCCTACTCATGATCTTGAGTTAGCTGCCATAATCTTCACATTGAAGATATAGAGACATTATATCTATGGGGAAAATGTGAGATATATACCGATCAGAGGAATTTGAAGTATATTTTCTCATAAAAAGAACTCAACATGAGGCAAAGGAAATGGCTTGAACTACTCAAGGATTACGCTTTCATGATACACTACCACCCAGAGAAGGAAAATATGGTGGTAGATGCTTTGAGGATAAAGGCTCATGGAGTTTTGAACAAAATGAGAGTTAAAAAGGATCCAATGTTCATGGATATAGTAAAGTTGGACGTGGGAATAACCATGGAAGGTGAAACATCAATTTGTTTCAAATGGTTTCCAAACCATCTTTACTAGAAAGGATTAAGAGTTCTCAGACCGATGATGAAGAGTTCCAAAATAAGATTAAACCTGTGAATGATGGGAGATTGAGTGACATTGTGTATGAAGATGGAATTTTGAAATTTTGGAAGAGACATTGTGTTCCTGATATACCTGATCTAAAAAGGGAATTGTTAGATGATTCTAATAGCTACAATTTCACTATACACCATGGGAGCGCCAAAATTTATAGTGATTTGAAGGAACATTTTTTGAGGGAAAGCATGAAGAGGGAGATTCCTGATTTTGTGTCAATATGTATGGTTTGTCAACAACTGAAAGCTGGAAGGAAACAGCCTGGAGGAGTCCTGCAACCTCTTATCATATTGGTGTGGAAATTAGATAATATCATGATGAACTTTATCGTGGGACTACCAAAGACTCCTAGAAGGAACGATGCAATATGGGTCATTCATGAACGTCTTACCATGGCAGCACATTTTCTTTCTATAAGAGAAGATCTACCACTTGAACGTCTAGAAATACTATATATTAATGAAGTTGTGAGACATCATGGAGTACCCATATCGATTGTTTCTGATCGCGATCCATGTTTTACATCAAGATTCTAGAAAAGTCTTCAGAAGGACTTTGATACTGAACTTCATTTGAGCACTGCCTACCACCCTCAAACAGATGGACAATCAGAACGAACTATTCAAACCATATCAGACATGTTTAGATCATGCTCACATGACTTTCAAGGTATGTGGGATCAATATTTACCTCTGGTAGAATTTTCCTATAACAGTATCTTCCCTTAAAGTATTCAGATGGCAACATATGAAGCATTATATGGAAAGAGATGTCGCACACCAACCTGTTGGGATGATGTTGGTGAACAAAAACTCATAGGCCCAGAACTGGTGGAGGAAACGATGGAAAAGGTGAAGTTAATCCAAAACCACATCAAAGCAGCTCCAAGTAGGCTGAAGAGCTATGTTGACTAATGAAAGAAGGATTTGGAATTTCAGGTAGGAGATCATGTTTTCATGAAGTTATCTCTATGGAAGGGAGTTATACATTTCGGAAAGAAAGGTAAATTGAGTCCCAGGTATATAGGACCTTTCGAAATTCTATAATAAATTACGGTTCTAGCTTATCGTTTGGGAATTCCACAAAATCTCTCCAAAGTTCATGATGTGTTCCACGTATCACTTTTGAGAAAATACATGCCTAACCCAAGGCATGTAATCACAAATGAGGAAGTAGAACTGGAACCCAGTCTGTCTTATTGCGAAAATACCTTTAGGATTATTGATACTAGAGAACAGGTGCTGAGAAACTGGACGACTCATCTGGTAAATGTTCTATGGAGAAACCATAGGATGGAAGATCCAATGTGGGAACCCAATGAACTTATGATGAAGAACCACCTGAGTCTTTTTATATGATAATATTCTAAAAATAACTAGGGAAAAATTATTTGAATTTGGGGAGAATGTAACACCCCAAGCTTCCATGGTACGTTTCTCTTCGAATAATACAGTAGCGTGTGTTGTACGCAACTTCGAGTTCTAACACACACCACAACCAATCAAACTAGCCACTATGAATAATAATACACACTTTTTAAAAATTTATAAATTTTATCTTTCAAAATGGACTTTCTTTTTGGATTCGGAATATTGAAATTTACCTAGAGATAATTTTTGGTATTTTTTCTAAAAACGTTCGATTATTGATGAATAGTAAAAAAACACCGAATTATAGTTTAAAATCGAATTTTTTATTTTAATAATTATTTATTTTATTTAAATTTATTTTAGGTCAAAATTGATACATAATACCTATATATGTTCAATGTAATCCATTGGAGTCAGTTTATAATAAATTTAGATATATAAAAATTTTATTGAGGTTTTCACTGATTTTTACCCACCTTCTATGAGATTTTAAAAATTCCAATAAAACTTAATTTTAATGCTTATGTGAGTGGAATTTTGAAAATCCAAGAGACACAGTTAATATGAAGGAGTAAAATTTTGTTCAACAAGATGAATATAATTTTTGGGGAATAGTAACTTTTTACTTTTATTTACCATGATTAAAAGTAAATAGGGTAATTAAGGGTAAAAATGATATTATTATTACCCTAAAACATGTCCCAATTTTATTGGGTAAGTTTAATTCGACCAAAAACAACCTTAGGAATAAAATATGAATCTCTTCGGTCTACTTGGATTAGATTAAGACATTTATTATAATTTAATTCAAAGAAGAGTTAAAAGAGTTAAAAACAATGTTTACTAACTAAAACATTTTTAATATGGGGTTATACATAAAATAAATTTTATTATAAGTATTAAATAGAAAACTAAAATTATTTCCTACATAATTATTTTTTAATTATTATTTTTAGATATTAAATAATTTAATTTATTTATGACACAATGATGATGCAGTAATTACATAATTAATGAAATATTAAACTAATTGATATTATAAATATCAAAATAAATGTAATTTTAGAATTTTTATGAATTTTACTAAGTTTATAGATTAATATAACATATTAGGGTTGGTTAGATGACTTTTTATTGAAGTAATAATTCTGTTATGAATTTAGAAAAAACAAAATACCAAAAAGTGTCAAAATTGTCATAAAAGAGTTTTTAAAACAAATATTATATTATTATTTCATATTCAATTCCTAAAAATCTACGGTTTGGCCAAAGGACTTATATAATGAAATATGTGTCACTAATGAACAACTTTGGGTTCTATTAGAAGTATATAGTACGTTTATTAACCATATGATATAAAAATACAAAGAGAGATGGTAAATGTCAAAATTTTTAACTAAGAGTAAAATATAAATGATAAGGTTAATATAGTGACCCAAACCTGTCTAAAATCTATTTGTTGAAATGATTTCGACCCATCCCCACCTTAGACTCTAAATAAGTCACATTGGAGCCTTTATAAACCTAATATGAATTTATTATAAAATAATATTTTATGTTTTTGCTAAGGTTCCCCTAACCCCTTTTATAAAAGGCCACTCCCCCTTCTCTCATATTCATACCATCAATGCCTTTTTTATCGGCCAAAACCTATCCCAATATTCTCTCAACTTCCCTAAATTCAACCTAGAGGCCTTATATTGATCCTAAATCCAACCTAATGAGACCTTTAGATCAAATCAAAAGGAAGAACCTGAAGAAGAGGTAATGTTTTCACCACCCTCTTTCAAGTTCCTTTCTTCTTCCACTTCCTTTTGTTGTTGCTCCCTTTCAAAAATAATAACTCTAGTATCTTATATATAATATGATGTTATTAAAAAATATTGTACAACCATATTCATTATTCTATATATCCTTTGAATGTCATGTCACAATATGTGCATACATACGGATTACCGTCTCCACGTCATGGTGTAATTGTTATTCAATATATAGTTATTTGGATGGGTATAAAAATGATGTGTATTCATGTAAATAATAATATAAATAAAATATTGATTCAATATATATGATATAAAATCCAATTATATTTTTTTAATATACAAAGAATGATATTGTCGCTCGTGCGTACGTACAGAATACCGTCTCCACGAACGCGATGAGATTCATTCCCCATCGTGTCCATTCAAGACTAATTTTCATTTGATGATAAAAAATAATTGTTAAAGACCGGATATCATTATGTATATTAATAAGATACATCCCTTACATAATGATTATTCCTCACATAACAATGAATACAAATGAAAACGAATTTGTTAACACCTGAAACGACGATAATACTAAGATATTATTAACAAAGAAATGTTACAAGATCATATATGATATCATATTAATGTATATGATTCGTGTATAATTTAATAACAATTATTTCACCGTTATAAATGAGGTTACCCTACCCTCGACAAAGGAAAAGTACAAGGTAAGGTTTTATTTTACAATCTCTTCATTATCCGAGGTTGTTTATACGTAATTATCTAATGGGTCCTCTTTATCATCTACATCCATGTTTCTTAAAAATGTATTTGAAATCATTCATACTATTTTATAGACTATTGGTTAAAGTCATTTATACCCCTGTTTACTTTTTATAATATTTTTATAAAGGATTATTTCCGTTATTTTCCAAACAAGGTCCTTTTTAACCTTTTCGACAGAATTAAAGAAAGAATGTCTTTTTTAACTTATACGGCAGGTGCGGCTATTTTCCGCCGTTATAAAAACATCGAAGCTTCCTTAACAAGCTTATAATTTTTTTTCAAATTAAAGGTTTTATTTTTAAGTTATGTGACTTTTAAATTATTTCAAAAAAAGAGATATTTCACTCAAATAGTTTTAATTTCATCTATGTCAACATCCTATGATGGATTTTAAGCTTATTTGATGTTGATTTATTACGATACAAAACCTCCATATAGTATTGAATGTTTTGTGATATGTTTGATTGTGGATGTGTTATTTTTATACTGTTCATGGTTTATGGATAGTGTATGGACTTTTCGTATGGTAATTTTAATACGAATGTTTATGTTATGTTTAAACTTGTTCATATGAGGAATGCATTGGACTTAATAAGTGACGCGTGGAGCCTGCTATAGCTCCTCGATGCATCGGTAGGTCTCATGAGAAAAACTAGTGTCTTGGAGAAAGGCCTTGACAAAATATTTTTTTAGCCGTGGAACAAGGCTTTGACTATGTGGTTATGATAGTCTCGCATTATGCAATCCATCATTACGAAAGTTGTTATTGATATTTCATGTGATTATTCAACTAGTTGAATATCCAAGTGAATAAGTAAATGGAATTATTTCAATTTATTTTTTCCATATTATGACGATTTCATGTATAAAATACTTTTGTTTTAGTTATAAATTTCATTAAATGTTTGTGCTTATTTATTAAATTTTTTGCTATATTGTTATCCTTACTGAGAATCTGAGCTCACCCTTTTCTATGTTATATTTTTTCCAGGATGTGAAGAAGTATTTTATGACTAGCTTGAATGGATAATATGAGGGGATATGAGTGTGTAATATGGATACTATGTTGTTTTAGTTTTCATTTTGTGATGCAATGTAAGACTTATTAATGTATCTAGTGATTCCAAGGCTACTAAACTAATCAGTCTTTTGAGACTTGATATTTTGTGATCATGCCAATGTTATGTAATGATTCATCGACTCTATGTAATAGGTGTCAGGGAGTTACATATTAGGAGATTGGAGAACCTTGATAAGAATATATTGAGAGGAAAACATAGGTTGTTTGAGCTCTAAAGTCTTTGAGTGAAGAATATGTGGGAGATTCTTTGGGTTTATATAACGAAGGAGGGGAATTCGTTATTATTTTAGTTTTGGGAACGACACATTTAAATAATCAAAACCACAAGAGAAACCATGTTTTTTGCCCATGATTTTTGAATAATTGGAGTGGAAAACGTTATTTTATAAGTCCAATGGAAGACCATCTTAAAATATTTGTCTTGATTATGAGGACATGAGTCACACTCTGAAGAAAATAAATTTAAAAGGTTTAAATGTTTTATATGCCATGAAGGGTCTACTAGAGCATTGTATAATTAATAAAAAAACCTAAAATAACATTTTATTAATGGAAAAATATGTATTGGCCGAAAAATATGTTAATAGTATTTTATTACTGCACTATTGGGTCATCATGATGTCATAAAATACATTATATATTGAAACTGTATTTAATTTTTACCCTAATATTCGACTGTCTCAGAAAATTAAGAAAAATTTTCCATTGGATAATTTCTAAGTCCAGATTCATATAATAATATTCATTTTATCTAAATAATTTTCTAAATATGTGAATTTTTTATTTCAAAATAAAAACCGATGTGTATTGAAAATTCATGGGTTTTAACAAAAATAGCTTCCAAACATTAATAAAAATCACAATCATATTCATAATAGTAATATGGTGATTATATATTATATAAAAATAAATATAGTAATAATATTTAATTAAAATATTATTTCATTAAAAAAAATCCATTAATTCATCAAAATAAGTTTATTAATTAAATATTATCTAAAAATGAAATTTTTTCTTAAAAACTATTTACCAAGTAACAATAATAAGTAAACATATATTCCCTATAAAAAAATAATGTACATAATAATAGTGCTATGGTCATCTTACATAGCCCCTTATAGCTACTGTATAAGACTGAAGGGTAAGGCATGTGATGGTGAAAGACTCTTGGTGTGGCTCTGATATCATCGCTCGGGTGGTAATCTATATAAACTTACACTTCTCCTGGTAGGCATTTCTATTCGAGATTAAGGTGTTGAATCTCGGCTTAGGATTGGTCCATAGTGAAGCCCAATGATGCCACCTCCTTTTCAGACTCTGATAAACAGGCTTCTTATGGGGAAAGTGTATTAGATGAGGCCATCACTTACCTTTTCCGAGTAAATTGGATTTGTTAAGTCTCGATATTTATACAAATAATGTGATCACTTTTCAACAACTATATTAGAAACGGTCACATTTCATTATAGTATTTTAAAATACAAAAACATAAATCCAAATAAATATATATGTTATATAAACATTTTTGGTAATACATCATTTAATTAGATTAAGATTAATTTCCATTAATATATGTTTGGGTCATTACAATATTCCCCCCTCAAAATTATATTTTCCCACACTAAACTAGATTCTCTTAACTCTACTTCATCACTTCCTCTGATTCCCACATTGCTTCTTCAAACTTGTGGTTTCTCCACAACACTTTCACAATGGGTCGTGTCTTATTTCATAGACCTTTTTCAATGTGATCAATTATCCTCACCTGCTTCTCTTCATTAAAGAGATCATTCTCCAATGGTACCACCTCTGGATTCAGTACATGTGATGGGTCATGTATTTACTTCCTCAAGAGTGATACATGCAATACCTCATGTACTTGATATAGGTTTTTGGAGAGTTTTAGTTGATAGGAAACTGCTCCAATGCGATCAAGGATCTAAATAGGGATGATGTACCTTGGACTAATCATTCCATTCTTCCAAAATCTCATAACCCTCTTCCATAGTGACTTTTGGAAGAATACCATGTCTCTGACATCAAACTCTAGGTCTCATCAGCAATTATCAACAAAGATCTTTTGTTTAATCTGTGCAGCTTTAATGTATGACTGGATGGTCTTATCCTTATCCATCAATTCATTGACCATTTATGAACCAAGGAGTTTTCAAACCCCAATTTCATCCCAACAAGCTGGTGTCCTACACCTCTTCTCATAAATGGCTTTATATAGATCCATTTGGGTGCTTGAGTGGAAACTGTTGTTGTAAGAGAAATCAACTGGATGAAGATGTTTATCCCATCAAACTTTAAAGATTGTTTGGAATGCTCTCAACATTTACTCTAGTGTTTGGATAGTCTACTCAGACTGGCCATCTGTTTGAAGATGATAAGTCTTACTGAAGGTCAACTCAGTCTCCAGAGTATGTTGAATACTCTTATAAAACATAAAGGTGAATCTTGGATCTCAATCAGATACAATAGATAGTGGTACTCCATGCAGGCTTACGATGACTTTGATGTATATTTGTTCTAATTGATCTAGTGAGAAATCCTCTCAAATAGAAATGAAGTGTGTAGTCTTTGTAAGATGATCCACAAAAACCCAGATAGCATTGATTCCTTTGGATTTCTTCAGAAGTTTGGAGACAAAGTCCATGGTGATGTTATATCATTTCCATGTCGGTATGGGTGATAGTTACATCATCCCCTTAGACTTCTTCCTCTCAGCATTCACATTCAGACACACCGGTAACTTTAATGTATACTCAGCGATCTAATTCTTCATGTCTTCCCACAAATAATTCCCTTGAAAATATCGATACATCATTGGGTTTCAGGGGTTAATAGAGATATTCAAATTAAGTGTATCATCCAAAAGTTTCTTCTTCAGCTCCAGACTTTATGAAACACAGAGCCATTTCCCAAATCTCACAATTCCTTCTTCTTTGACATTGATCTCTGAGTTTTTCTCTTTTCTGATAGTTTCCACCTTCTTCTAAATTTTCACATCATCCTTTTTAGCATCCATTAACATTTCCAAGGGATGTGGATGAGAAATAATTTGTGAAAGGATTGATTATCTTCCCTTCTTTATGATTCACATGTACATATTCAATAAATATAAGAAGATTGGATCCTTTTAAATTATCAGCAATGATATAATTGATGATTATTTCTACTTCAAGCATCCTCCACCTTGTTCACTTTCCCACGGTGGTAATGGATTGAGTAGTCATAGTCTTGGATAATCTCTAACCATATTTTTTGTAGAATAGGCTCTTCATTGAATCTTCACTGAATACCAGTAAAAGTTTTCCACATGAGGGCAATGAGAGCACATTCACACTAACAAGCCTCCTTTTCAACTCATTAATCATATCTTCACAATTATTACTCTAATAAAACATTAATCCCTTTAGAGTTAGCTTCGTAACATGGTTGGAAAATTTTGAGAAATTTCTCACAAATTGGAGATAATATCCAGCTAACCCCAAGAAGACATGGATATTCATTAACGATGTTGGCCTCTTCCATCCCTTTATTGCATGTGTCTTGGAGGGATCCACAAATATCCAATTTATTTTGATTATATGGTCAAATAATGAGACCTCCCTCTACCAGAACTCACACTTGTTTTACTTTGCATAGATTTTTTCCTTCCGCAAGGCCTATTGTACAGTTTGTAGATTCTCCTCTTACTCTTACATGGTTATGAAGTATATTAAAATAAAATTATAAACACTACCAAAAATTTTTCAAGGTAATCTCTAACGACTATATTAATCATGTACATGAATATTTATGGAGCATTCATGAGTCTGAAAGGCATTATTATAAATTCATAGTGCCCGTACCATGTACAAAAAGCTATCTTGTGGATATACTCCTTCCTCTTACATCGTAATACCCCATCTACAAATCCACATTGGAAAATTATTGTACCTCATAATGATAATGAAACAAGTCATTAATTCCTGGAATATGATAATTATTCTTTGTTGTGATTTTTTGAGTGCATGATAATCAATGCAAATGCGCATTGACCCATCTTTATTCATGATGAAGGGGACCGGTGCACCCCATGGTGAAGAACTTGGGTGTATAAACCCTTTATCCAGATTCTCATGTAGTTGTTTCTTCACCTACTCATGCTCCACAACATCCATTCCATACAAAGTCAAGGTTACTGGAAATTCCCTAGGTATAAGGTCAATTGAGAATTCAACATCGCCTTTTGGAGGAAGTCTAGGAAATTCATTGGGAGAAACTTCTACAAATTCTATCAAAATAGTAATATCTTCAAGTATGGTTTCTACATTATATTCAATCATCTGATCTAGATACACATTCTCATAGGGATGAAATATCCACACATGAGATGATGGTGATAAATACGGTTAATATTTCTCCTTGTAGATTTATTTTTTTGGGGGGTCAATTTTCAATATGAAGAGTGATTTACATCTCACAACAATTTATGTTGGATCCATATAGGGAAACCCAATCCATGCCAAGAATTGTATCAAATTCCATAATTGTGAGTTTGAGGAGTTTCTCTAAGAATTTCATACCACAAATTTTGATAGAGGAGGAGTTATATCTATGGGTTGCAATGATTTCCCCATTTGTGGTACTCACAGACCTCTTTACTTCCATGATTTTTTATGGAGTTGGGATTGTTCAACTAAACTTTTTAGATATAAAATAATGTATAGAACCATAATAAAAAATTATGGTTTCTATTATTGAATGAATTACTAGAATACATGTCACCACATTGTTATCGGGGTTCACTTTGGTGGTAGTGTTGGAAAAAGATCAACCTTACTGCCTTAGAGGATGTTTGTCTTGCCTGAAAACCCGTGTCGTAGGGAACTGATTTGCAAGTCAATTGATTTTTTTGTAGTTAAAGCAATGAACAAAACATTGACAGTCGAACATAGTGTTTCTATCCTCTATCGCAACTACTGGTTTTTCTGGTTAGCAGTTAAGGGCTAGGGGACCTTCTCTTCCACACCTAAAGAATCTCCTTGTCCCCTTCTAGAAATTTTTGGGGTGCTTCTTTCAGCACATTTAGCAAGCGGGGTGTTGGATTTTGATAGCACTGTTGGAATATCCATCATGCCACCCGAATTGAAGTCCACCTTATGCTTCTTATCCCCATGATACATTTGTGATTTGTCGATCTTCATTTCGAATTAGTGGGCACATCAGACAATTTCCTCATAGGATTCAAAGTCATGTATCACATGTGATTTTTGTAGGCTGGGTTTCATCCCACCAAAGAAGTGGTAAACATTGCATTTGGGGGTAAAGAAAAATCCATATGTGTATCATGCAAGCCTTGTAAATGTTTCCTTGTACGCTCTAATGGAATCGTGTTCTTTTTTCGTAAGGATTGGGAAGTCCCTTTCTTTATTAAATTGGAGGGTGCGTGGAAAATATTTATCGAATTTTTTTTTCCAGAAAACCTTTTATTCTAATGAATAGATCCCCCCTTAGGATTCTTATTTTTGATCAATTTCCACCATTGATCAGCTTCACCCTCCATACAATAAGTAGCCAGAAGAACCTTTTCATTTTTGGAACATTGAATGATTGAGACGATCTTCTAAATGGATTTGATCCATTGTTCGGTGATTGAGGGATCAGATGATACATTTAAAGTTGGTTTACAATGTCTCATAAAGCTCTCGATTGTGATTTTTTCTTATTAGGGGGTGGGTGTGGGGGTTGAATGTTCCGCTTGACCTAGGTTTCTATTAAAATATTATGTTAACTGGAAGAGTTTCATGAAAATTTTCCCGATTCCAACCCCCATTATATAGGGCATCTCATTAGAATAGTCACCACATTGATCTTCACATCGGTGGTTATCCTGAGTCCTCCTATTACTAGCCATTGGATGGAATAAAGGTAATGCTAGGGGTAACACATCATGGTAAATCCATGGAAAAAAGGATGTCTTCTAAATAACTTTTATTTCCTTAACATATGACTCCATAGGCACCAATTTCTGTTTTTCATGATCTACTTCCCAACATTTATTCTTCTTGAATTTTTTTTCTGATAACAATGGTTCTTAAAAATAGTGTGAATTTAAGTAAGAATATCCCCTAAGGAGTTTCGTAACTATGATTTTAACAAGGCCCATTGTCATGTACCATGATACCTCTGGTCAAACCCGAAACTTCTTATCAGAGTTTTCACTCCACGGTATGTCTGTGCCAGAGCCGCCCCTACCTGCTCATATCCATACATAGATGTATTTTCATGATAAACGAGTTACTCAATACATAGAAAAATTTATGGACGTTATTATAAAAAATAGTCTTATCCCCAAGTCTTTCACTAGGCTTTTTTAATCCTAAACCCAAAAATAACGGAATCTATCATTTGATACCAACTATTAAAACCCTACTCTATATTATACAAATAAACATTATATATTACATAAAATCATCACTTGGTAAAACCTGATTGATCAATAGGTAAAGTGTATTTGGTGTTTAGGAACATTAAATAATGACTTTAAACATAAAACAAAACATCTTTATTGAAAACATCATTTACATGACCAGTTCATTCACTCACAACTATCATTGCATGAGATAACCGAAGGACATGCTTAAGATATGGGTGAGCTATAAATCCCAGTAAGTGAGTAAACAAGGCATAAAATGAAGAATATAGTACATGTTAGGAAATTGACATATTAAAGGAGAATAATAATGACATTAATATAAAGTCATTCTATAACATGATTATCATAACATGGAAATGTGGAAAAACACTTAACTTGGTACTAGTATTATCCAAGGCTCATTGCACATGAGGAATGATTAAAACCCCATTTAAAATGAATTATAATGATTATAAAATCTTTTTAGTTGACATATCATGATACAAATCTATACCCAATGCATTGGAGAGCTATTTGGGCACACCATTCTTAATCATTTCTTTTCAAGAAAAAGTGTGACACATAGATCATATAACATGGATTCAGTAAACATAATAATTTATTTCCAGAAAAAGGAATGTGAAATTAATAAATGAAACACTATAATCAATATGTAAATTTTCATAAATATGAATTCCCTTAATAGGGAAATGGGCATGGTATTCACTACATAATGACTTTGGCTTGGAAAATCATGGGGAAATTTCGGCAGCATAACGCCATGTCATAAGAACTCATAAAAAATTATGATGAGAGATAAAAGAGTGTATAATCATATATACATTAAATTTACAATAAGGGGGTCATATATATTCATTTTTCAACATATTTAATGGAATTCAGATTCGTAATACAAAAGAATTGCTGGAATGGAAATGAGGAGAGAGAAATTCCATACAAAATTTCAGCATGGTAACAGGTGTACATGGGAGGAATTAATGGGAAAGGTATATAACATTATTAAAACATTATTAGGTTAGTATGGGGGATGTTAAAATTCATACCCCAACATTTTTAATTGAAAATACAACGGTATAGAAATATATAAAACATGGAAAAATTGAGAAAGGAAGAAATCCCTTACTTAGGAGTGTGATTCCAATGGCTTGGGAGGGGCTTGAGAGAGGCTTTATGGGAGCTTATAGTGACTTGTAAGGATTCAAGAAATATTAAGGTAGAGTTTGGTTGAGATCCAAAGGAATTGGTTGAAGAGTAAGTGTGATCTTGTCTAGGTTTATATAGGAAAGGGGAGAAAATTCATTATTATTTTGGTTTTGGGCACCACAAATTAATCTAATCAAAACCACAATCCGGACCATGGCTTTTGCCAATTATTTTTTCCAAAGGAGAGTGTAAAACACTATTTTTTAAGAAAAATGTCCGAAGTTCTTAAAATATTAGGCTTTCATTTGTGGAGGTGAGTCACACTCTCAAAGAAATCAATTTTAAATGTTGAAATGTTTTATAAGTCTTGAAGGGTCCCCTAAAGAAATATAAAATAAATCAAACAAACCTAGAATAATATTATTTTAATGGTAAAACATATATTGTCCGAACATAATGTTTACAATATTTTATTACAGCACTATTTGGTCATTGTGAAGTCAGAAAACACATTATATAGTTAAACGATATTTAAATTTTACCCAAAAAATTGACTACCTCAAAAAATAATGAAAATTTCACCTTCGGATAATTTCAATGTACTCAGTCCAAAAATGGTATTAATTTTATAAATTTTTTTTATAAATATGTGAATTTTTACTTTTAAAAATAAAAACAGAAATTTATTAAAATTCATAGGTTTTGACGAAAATAAATTTCCAACATTTATAAAAATTAAAATCATATATATAATAATTATACAAACATTTATATTAAATAAAAATTAATTTAGTAATAATATTTAATTAAAATAATATTTAAATAAAAAAATCCATTAATTCAACAAATATATGTCTTCATTAAATATTTAAAAAAAATGTTAATTTTTTAAAAAACTATTTGAGAAGTAACAATAATAAAAAATAGAATATTCTATTAAAAAAATATACATAATCATTTTGATAAAGCCTTGTTATATAACCCCTTATAACACCCACCTAAGACCAAATGGTAAGGTGATCGATGGTGAACGACTCTTCGGATGGCTCAGATAGCATCGCCCAGGTGGTAATCTCTGTCAACTTTCACTTCTCCCGTAGGCAGTTCCGTTTGAGCTTAATGTGTAGAATCATGGCTCGAGTTTGGAAAATAATTATGCCCAATGATTCCACCTCTTTTCGGTGCTCTAAAAAATAGGGTTTTTATGGGAAAAGTCTACTGAATAAGGCAATCACTTCCCTTGTCTAATTTAATTGGATTTATTAAAGCCTAATATTTATACTAATCATGTGATCATTGTTCAATAGCTATATTAGGAATAGTCATAATTATTAAAGGTAGTTTTCAATCCAAAAAAATAAATCCAAATAAGTGAATAATTTATATATCCAATTTATAAAATAATACATTTAATTGAAACAAGAAGAATTTCTATTGATAAAAGTTTTGGTCGTTACATGTATCCCTTACATAATGTGGATCAAGTAACTATATACTTTTTATAAAAGTATCTAATTGTTCAAACTATTTATATAGAACTTATTTTGGACCTATTTATTAATTTATCCCATATGGAAATTTTTATCCACTATGTAAACTCGTTTTTCCCATAATTGTTGTAATTACATTTAATTACATTCACTAATCATATTGTTCAAAGATTATGTTTCCCTTATTAGAAATTATAAATTATACTAATTATAATTATGTTATGAATTTTCTCAAATTATAATCGTATAAGTGGAAAAGTGTAATTTAAATTATCCACATAGACATGTCGTGAATGGTGGGTTTTTAAAGAGAATATGTTTAAATGTTTAAGCTATTATTATATCCAATTTCAGGATGAAATATATTCCAATGAACTAAATTGTATTAATTAATGTAAAACTAATATAAATATATTTTTGAACCAAATTCAAATATATTTAACAATATAAATTAATTAGATTAAAAGTAGTTTTCGATTTAAATGTAGTGTTTTTCACTATTCAACAAAAATGATACTTCTTAGAAAAATACCAAAAATTCACCGAAATAAATTATGATATTAGCAATTTAAATACAAATTTTATATTTTAAAATCAAAATTATAAAGGTTTAGAAAATTACATTTCAAGTATATGTTCCATTAAGATGTGGTAAAAGTACGTTTAAAAAAAATACATATTTTTTTTCCTAAAATTGTATTTATTCTTGTATCGTATCTTGATAAAACAGAAGTTGAACAAAAAATGGTTTAAGGAATATAATATATATTTAATCAGAAAAATATATCAACCATTTTTAATTAATATATTAGGATTTATCATGTTTGATCTAATACCTATAGTTTTCCAGCAATTGATTAGATATACTTTCAAAAAGGTTTTATTTTAATTTCTAGATAATTGGGCACCAAATAATTCATCTTATATAAATTCATATTCCATATTTTCATAATTTAATTACTCTTATTCATACCTCCCATTTCAACAGCTTTGTAAATACTGAATTAATATTTCAATAAATATATTAATAGTATTTTGTAATTTGGTAAATCTGGGTCATGTGTGTCACACTTGTTATCGAAGAAATGTGGAATTGTGTATAACACAATACATAAATACTGTTTAATTTACTACATGAAAATATTATTGTTTCAAATAGAACAATCATGACTCGGTTTTTTTAAAATGTTAAAAATAACTTGGTTATTTCATATAACACAAGCTCTATTTAGTGTTGCATGAATTGAAGAATTTTAAAAGGATTAAATTATTTTGAAAAACACTATTTTAAAAATCTCAAGGTGTTACATTGACCGCATATATTTCATTGAATAATAACTATTGAAAAAATCATTCTTATCACAATTGTATGATATGTTTCATGTATCTCTGTTTAGAATGTACATATCATATCCATAACATGTATTAAATCTTGTTGTAGATGAATTATAGAACAACCTATTTTATGTTGGAGTAACCAGTGAAGATCTAGGATTGTAGAGACAATGTTACAAACAAAAATATAACAACCTCTTCAATTTATGTTGGAGAAAAAAAATGTTTGAAGATTCAATATTGGATTCATAAAATTTAATGAATGAAATGATCCTTCAAATATTTTCAACAGAGGTTATTTTTTGAAATTTAAAAGATGAAATTTTTAAGGGGTTGGAATAGTATATGGAACCATAAATTTTATATAATGAATTTCACATCCAAATAGAAATGTGAGACATATTTTTGAATATATAAAGTATAAAACAGATGTTCCACAAAATTGAAACCATTCAAACATTATGTTAAAATTTTGTAATGATACATCCATTGAATAAATATATTTGATAAAATTGAACGTAGTGTAATGGGACAGCTAACACACCCAAGAATAACATAACTTCAATTTTATATTCTAATTTACCACTACCGCATTGAAAAAATCTCAGTGATGAAAAAAACTCTAAAAAATAAAAAAATATTAAAAATATAATATATATTTTGATAATTTTGAATCTTTAAATTTGAGGGGAATTTTAATATAGTATCATTTAATTAAATATGATGTATTTTTTTGGAAGCATATGATTTATATTACTATTGTAAAAGTTACATAACCATTGGGAGTAGTAGCTTAGTGGTTATAATAGTAACAAGCATTTTGGAATATTAATTTAAAAATAAATATTTTAAATTGAATGCTATAATATATTTAATATGAATTAAATAGTTATATAAAATTTTTATATTTCGATTTTATAAATGTTAAAATTTGAAAACAATAATTTCTTTTTTTATAATTTTTATTTTGAAATATTTTCTGAAAATTATTTTTTTTATTAAATATTTAAATTACCAATGTTAAGGAGTTATTTTGAGAAAATCTATAATATATTTGTATTAATCATTTAAAAATTTCTAAAAAAGGTAATTTATGTTAATTATATTTTTAGATGTAGATTAAAAATCTAGTATTTCCAATACTGCATGTTTCACAACATAGTAATGATGATATAACTACAAAAAAATTATAAATTAGTTAAATAAAACAAATATTTATTTAATATAATAAATTATTCGATTAAAAATTATATACTCCATTTAAAACTAAATAGTAATTTCTAATGTCTAAAAAGTTTATGTGTAGAATTAAAAAATAAATATTCATTAATTAATTATTTTGTAGAAACATAAATTAGAGGGGTTTCAAATTAAATATACGAGTAATTGAAATGAAATATAAATTATAAATAAAAAAATAACTGTATTAGAGGTTTAATTTGTAAATTATAATTTTTTCAGCATTTTAAGGTAAAAAATACTCCTCCCCTACCATATAAATTATAACAACATCACCCAATTCAATAGGCATGTGTTAGAGTTCTAAATTACCTCATGCATGCCTCCCAATATGAATGTTGTTTTTGAGTAATGGGAAGGATATAAATTTTGTCTTTGGGAGAATATATTGTTAATAACAATTTCTACATAGTGGAATTAAAATATTTTATACTTATACATACCAAAACATTATTGAATAAATTCAATGTATATAAACATTCTATAATAAACATCATCCATGTCATATAAAATAAAAAAAAACCCATAATGTGGTTGGAAAATGAATGAATGATAACCAAATAAAGAAAACTAAATCATTTTTGGTATAGTAATGAGTCCATCCCAATATCACCTCCATCCCCCAAGCTCGACCTACTTAACTTCATGACATAAGGCCATATCCCTTAACTAGATCCTTTTGGATGAAATTTACATTAGAATTGAGATTCCAATGTAGTGGAAGTGCGTGAACTCATTTTTAATCAGACAATACATTGTACACATTATGATTACATGTATATAATGGTTCATGTCATCACATAAGTAAATGAACAAAAAACTTTCCAATCTTTTGTCTTAATCTTGTACAAAAAAATGACAACCAGATGTCCTGACCATATGATCATTTTATATATTCTTGAATGAATGTATTATACGACATCACATAATGTATTGGGACATAATCCCAATATAATTTTCAGATTAAAGCCCATAGTTATTTAATCACCAATTCAGGCCACATGGACATCACATCCCCAACTCAGCTTTGTGTTATGCCATAAGGACAACATTCCTCTACCTCTATTAGGACAGGACATATGGTTATCCCACACCGAGTTCATGCTGTGGACATTCCACAAGGTTTTATGACCCAATATATTACATTTTGTTAGTTTGTAAGGTCTTCATCCTAATGTCATGTCTTCAGGTCCCTTCATCATCATCATTGAATGTTGCACTAGTACAAACTCCCCCTCGTGAGTCTAAATAAACAGGATGATACCGCATAACACATTTATAAAAGATATAAGACTCAATATGTGAGGAATAATCACAGAAAAAGGTATATCAATGTAGAAAAAATATATGCTAAATAATGCATATGTCTTACCAAGAACTCACCCACACCATATGAAAATTAGAAGACTCCCATTTAATTAATTGTTCCCACAGTTATAAAATCATTCCACAACATTATAATAACACCAATAAACATTATGAAAAATCCCTATAACGTAACTACATCATAATATTGGTTGAGAAATTTCAATTTCAATGAGCTATTACTAAATCATGCATGCACACACATTATTCTTAAATCCAAACCAATTCTTTATAACTAGCATTTTAGAATCAAATGTCAAGAATAATTACATATCAAGGTCAAAAGGGTAGATATAATTACCAAATGAGATCCTTTTACAAGGATAGATTTATATTTGTTCATGTGATTGGTAGACAGTCTTTAGATCAAATTGTAATGACCTAAAATTTCATGGAATGATATACTAGTGGTTTGGCATATCTTTAATAGATTTATTGTAGTTTTGGATAAATATTAGAGATTTTAGTTATGAGATTCTTAATTATAGGGAGAATAAGGTTGGACCATTAAAAAAAAGAAATTTCATAGACGCTAGCTAGATGGAAGAGAATTGTCTGCCTGCTAGTGGTAGATGAAATAGCCCCATGCTCTACGTGGAGATACCAGCCAACCCGTGATCCCAATCAGCAATTTAATCATGGGATACCCCGCTTTTTTTATTCATAACTTCTATTTTATATTTTTGATGGTTATTTTTTTATAATTATTATATGATATCTCTTTCAATGGAATTTTCACTCCCAACCCCATTCTATTATGTTTCAATCCTCAAATGATCTATTCACTACTAATCTGTAGATGTAGATCCATACAAGGGTTGGATAAAAGGTTTAGAGATCCTAAGAATATCAATAAATCAAACATGAATTATATATTATTTAAAAATTGAATCCAAATATCTAGAAATATTATATTATATCTTGGATTCATGTCACTATAAGGAGATGATTCATTCTACAATAGGTTAAATATACCATTAGGGAGCTAATAGGCCGATCCAATGTTGAAACTCTAATGAGGGTTGAAGGAGTGATATAATTCCATAAAATGTGAGATAATAGTAATTTTCATTATTAATTATGTTAAATGTAATCCTTAAAAATTTCATATAGATATTATGGCATGTAAATATGGGGCCTCTCTGATTAGAAATCCTACTATGCCAACTTGTTGGATAGTGGATGGGCCCAGTATGGTATATTTAGGTAGAGAATGACTCTCCACTCTTTACCATAGGACGAATACTAGATCCCCAAATTATTATCGATGGGATATCAAAATCCCATATCGTCTGGACATGCCACCAGCTACCAATGGTAATATACATGAAATATAGTGTACATCCTATAGCTTTTATATTACAAGACTAGCCTTATTATACTCACAATTCTAACACTCTGTCTATATCACCTAAAATTGAAGAAAATCATTATTTATTTTATCTATGAGTGAATATTACCTTGAAATGTGAGGATGTTAAAAATATTTCATTCTAATAAATTCTCATCCCCTATAAGTCCTTCTAGTGGTCTTGGTTGAACAAATCAGTCCATTAGAAATGAACATATAAATCCCATTTCTAATGATCCTACTGGATTAATCCATGAAACCTATTATTTTCATAAGTGGGAATATTTTACTCCATAAACCCATCTCACTCCAATCCAAAATATCTACATATCTCAATAAATAATGTATCTAGTTCCAAATCAAAATCCTTGTTATCGATCACAAGGATAGGACTAGGCACATACCTTTAATGTTGAGTCAACTAGAAATCATTATTCATATCTATATACTTTAGTGGAATATCAAATTAGTTGTGATGATTTATGATACATACAATGATTTCAAAAAATTCCCACAAACCATGACACCAACATCCAAAAATAAAACCATAATTGATTCAACAACCATTGTGACACCCATAAGGAAACCTACTCACCCCCAACAAAATGTTTAACTATCATATCCTCTGGTCAGTATATGATCCCTTCAAAAATTTATTAGTGTACAATCTATCATGAATGAACTAGACATGATTGTAGGTCTCATACACCATAATTATCCTAATAAATGTGACCTCACCAAACTCATTCAAACACAACTATTAATAACATAGATGATCATAAATATCCTTGAATTTTGATATTTAAATATAATATTGGTAGTTATTGTATCACAAAAATAACATCCAATTCAGGATTATCATCACATTTCTTGATGAAATGCATTGAATATTCATGATGTTTATCATACCAAATATAGTTTTTCACTTATTACTAACTATAAATTTGCTGATCATACACTATAATAAACATAAACTTTATCCCCATCAGTTTCTTCCACGCATCCTGAACCAAATAATGTAATGTGATTCTCATACCAATAAAATATCAAATGAACTAAATTTCATAGTATAATCTCGTATATATATATTTTTCTAAAACCATATACGGAATGAGTCTTTTGGACAGACAATAAATTAACCCCATTCACTAGTCGATCAACCATTAGACAAACCATATCTCAACCTCTTAGTGTTTGGGATAAACATGTTACAAAATCCACAATCACATCATCCCACTTCCATACTCTCACTAAAAGAGGCTATATAATATATAAAAAACTATAAGTTTTAAATGTATAAATTATATCTTATTATTTGAATATTCACCAATTAACCTAACGATATATGAAAAAATCATTTAGTTTTAGTGCCTTTGGAAATGCTCATACACAATCAACATGATCATATTATTCCTCCAATGTAACCACATATTTCTTTATTACCAACACTCTTATAAGACAAATCATACATGAAATCATTCTTCATAACATTGGGAAATGAAATAAAAATTGTTGACCCTAAATGCCTAGTAATTGTAAACTAGGGAAACATCAATGATCACTTGAATATATCATGATAATAATGGTATAGGACCATGAAATTAACATTTTAAACTAATAACATACATATAAAATATCCAAATCAGGATTCATTTAATAAAGAATTGAATTTCATAAGACACGAAACATAAAGGAACCAAAGAACATTATCGATGAGAGGGTAATACACAGATTTTTGGAATACATATATGTATATAAAATAATTCTCATAGTTGTCAAGGGACACTACCAAGACTATAATAGGGAATTGGATTCTCTCCCTATTTTATATCAATAGTAAGGGTTCACATCCATGACTATAATAGTAAACGAGATCCCTTATTAGGCTAGGTTCACTCTTATTATAGTTCTATTTATTGGATGATATATACATATATATCCATTTCATTGTATGGTTATATAATTTTAGTCCCACAAATCACATAACATAAATCATGAATATTTGTTCCATGTGACCATACATAATTAAACATATAATGAATAAAAATGAGGTTCATAATCATTTTATCAAGGATTTTCAAATGAAAAAATATGTTTTTGACACATTTCATCAATTCATCATTGAATAAACCAATAAAAATTTATTGTTCTATAAACTTATTATAATCACAATCCTTAACCATATAGGGAAACCATTTGGATGATATCACTAGGTCATATTACATGAAAAAAATAAGTGACAACTATAGAAGTCATCTTAGATGAAAAATTTCATAAAATGACCACTTGCAAAACAATTTGAGGAAAAAACCTTTTCATTCAAATAACATATTTAAAATAAAAGTCATAAAAAATAAAAACAGAATAAATTTTCATTGAAAATAATCTTGAAAAACTATAAAGGAATACTCAATTCATTCATTGTTCATGATGATTGTATTTTCAGTTCGTTCTATAAAAGTATAAATTAAACAATCCATCCATACTTCTGTAAAAAATTAAAAGTATCTCACTCAGATAAATAAAAAAAATATTTTTAAATATTTTTCTAAAAATATAAAATCATGTAAATAAATTACATTAAAAAATAATTGGTTACTATTAAAAATATTATAGAAATAAATTTCAAAAATCATTAATCTGCATGAAAAGTTATTTCTTTACGAAAGAGAAAAACAAAGATAGTTTTCCATAAAAATGTTTTTTCGGTATCATGAGTTCATAATGTGAGAAAAAAGGAATGAAGGAAATGTACTGTCAAGAATATAAATAGGATAAGAAAATTGATGAATTTATTAGGGGATGGATGAGAGGATTTCACCATTAGAAACATAATCAGAAACAATCCTTATAAATAAATTGATTATAAAATAAAACCTTGAAAACATTGTTAATAATCGAATCATAATACCCATGAAAAAATAAACTTATATGGAGATTTATATTTGATAATATTAAATAGAATAATATTAAAATATGACCATTATATGTATACACACCTCGTAAAATATATATTTGGTGAATATATAATGAGTCCCACATGAATAAATGTTAGACAGAAATCCTTAGCCTCGAGTTCCAGATTATTTGAAGGTGTCATATCTTATTGTATAATAATTTTAAATTTATAATAATTCTATAAAGAAACAATTTAAATACATTTAATGGTATTTTTTAACCTTTTAAAACATTTTAACATCATTTATCAATAATTATTTTTTAAAATCACAATTTTTAGGTGTCAGTTATTTATTTTGTTATGAGAATTTCAATTAGGTACTTTTGGTCAATATACATTGATAATGGTTACATAAAATACATAATGGGGATAATTTTATAAATATAGTATAAGTTCATTATACATATATATATATTAACAACAATATTAAGATATATAAAAATGAATTACATCATTCATCGAGGGAGTAAGATGTAAATAAATAAGAACCCAATTTTCTATTTTTTATTGATGGAAAAAGGGAAATTTAAATAATAATTATTCTTTATATAATAATTATTATGTAAACTAAATCATATATATTTTTAATATTAATCATTAATATCATCCATGTATAGTTTTAATGATAAAAAAATCATATCTCTTCGTCGAGGTGGTAGTCCAAGAATACTGATGAGCAAGATTATAATTTTATAAATGAATGGAATGTATGAAATTATATATGATGATATCCTTAAAGAATAAAAATTATTTTTTAACTGAAATATATAAATAATTAACACTTTTAATTCATTTCCATAAAATATGGTTATAAAAAATGAATCGAATTAATGTGTGTAGATTCTAACCCCTACATACGCACATATGATAATTTCACTTTATATTTGATGGGAATGATGAGTGGATTACTATGATTTTATAGTAAGAAAAACATTACACTTTATTTAGAATGCCAAATTATTTATTTTCTGATAAAAATAATAGAATTAGTGGAGGTTAAATAATAATGAATAATATAATGTAACTAGTTACAGAAATTACCACTAGTTTTAAATAACACCAATATATATCATGTTAATGATCATAAAATTTTTATTTTAGGGATAGAAATACACATTTTATGTTTATATATATTTTGAGATGATACATTTTACGATTTTATCAAGATATAGGGATAAAATTTGTTTATTGAAGATAAACAAGGTGTTTCCTTTTATATGTTATGGTAGGGTACTCTTGGAGTCTATTAAGAGATTAAAATATATTAAAATAAGTATCTTTAAAACTATTTCAAATTGATATTTATTTTAATTTATGGATGTAATTGTTTTATCACTCACAACCTAATAAAATTAAGATTTTTTTAATGGGTTTTAAATACATATATTTTTATTTTATGGCGGGACAATATTTTTAAAAAAAATTGAAAATAAAATTATTTTCAAAAATTATAATTAAATTCATTTTTAAAACTATTAATTTAATTTTACAATGAATACAACAATAAAAATACCCAATTAGAATATAATTAAATCAAAAAAACTATTATTTATAATTCATATATAAAATTTATTGGAAAATATAACCCACATGAATTGTATTATATTTAATATTTTTAAAAGAATATTAATTTATTGTTTTAATTGAATAAATATTTTATCTCCTTTGTGTAATCATTAATGTCACTTATATAATTAATAAAAATTATAAATAAGTTACCATTATGAAAATAATGTCACTATAAAATAAATAACCATTATTATTCATTAACAACTTTCTTTTTCCCTTTGTGAAGACATAAGAGATATTTCAATGTAAGATAATTATATTTTATATTTTTCATTGATTCATATTTTTTGTTAGTTATTTTTAGGGAAAAATCTCATTTAAAAACACTAATATCAAAACTATAGTGATAATGTTCAATGTACCTACTACCAATAATAAATAATCCAAAAAATGTTGACCATAACTCTTAGTTTTTACAATAATTATCCCATTTTACATTTACTATTGTAATGAAAATTTTATATGGTTAATATTTATAATGTACAAAAACTGAAGGGAAATAATTACTATATATAGACCACATGATTCAAAATACAGAGTCCATATTTCAATATTCATTTTAAAGATGTTTTAGAAATTAATTATAAAAAAAATAAAATGAAAGAGCACAACGATAAACATGTTTTTTTGAAAAATTCCTATTAAGTATATAATTATTTTAATTTAAAATTTAACCATAATTTGTTTTCAGATAAATGTAATTAGATTAATATTAATATAATAAAACTAATATTAATTTTAAATAAATTTAAATCAAAATACAACTCTGTAAATTATTGAAGAAAAAATACAATTTAAAAAAATTAGTGTTTTTGTTATACATTGAAAAATAAATAATTTTAGTGAATCATAAAAAATTTAATCTATGTTAAATTTCATATATTTATTTTGATAATAATATTATTTTTTGTAAATAATATTTTAAAATTTATATAATTTTTTTATTATATTTTCTCACAAAAAGGCATAAAAACTTTTTTTGGTGATAAAAGTATTTTTGAATCATATAAAAAATTTTAAAAATTTTCCTTTTATTTACCTGAAAAATATATATATAATTTTAGATTTTTTTATTAATTTTCATTAATTAAATTAGGGCCTAGGATATAAATTTATTTTATATTATAGTTCATTTGTACTCGATTTTTCATGTCATATATGGTACCAAATATAATGTTCTTATTTTAATGTATTATGGTGTTACATTCATCCCAATTTAATATATTTTTTTGTACAATTTTAACGTGATCATTATTATCATGTTTTTAAGAATATAAATTTCCACTATAGAGAACCAATAATGTCACATGTTTTAATAATAATCCTTTAAAAAATATGGAATGTGAAATAATAAGGTCATTTTTAATAACGCAAAAATAGGTTTCCAAAAACATAGTGAGAAATAAAAATATTAACATAGTGTAGAAATATAATTCCCAAGTACATATTTGGAGTGAGTGAGATAGAATGAAGATAAAGATAATGAATACAAGACCCAAAATTTATAATTGGTGAATATTCCATCTATGAATTAGAAAAACATTTTAAAGTATAACATTTTATTTAGAGATACTTTTCATAAAGTTGTTTGGTTATTTTACTAGCATGATATTGATGATGGAAAAATATAAAGTCCTTATTTATTTTTATATAATAAGTATAATTTTAATTAATGTTTGTTCTTTGATAAATTTACACTTCATCACTTACTCCCTAAAATTAATATTAATGATTAATATTTCTTGTGTAATGAACTAATATTAACATTTAATAGATTATAAAAGAAATAAATTAAAGAAAAATAATTCCTATTGTCCTTTTATTTACGATTAAAAAAATATTAACATAGGATATCAGATATCATAAATAATTCTTCAATCACAAACAATAATACTGAATGTTTAACATAAATTATTTCATATTTTTTTACCTTTAAACCCTATCAATATATCTCTATCCTAATTCAATATTGAAAAATTTACAAATAAGGAAACAAAATTTTCAGAGGAAACTTAACATCAATTTCCCAAGGAATATAAAGTAGCTCAAAATGTCACCTACCAAATATGTGAATACCATGATCATACATAATTAGAAAACATGGTGTTAATATGAATTTCATATACCATCAATGAAATTATTAATTGTTCCAAAAATTAACTCTCTCCTCTTGAAGTCACAAAATTTTGTATATATTACATTAATAAAAAAATGTTGTAATCTCCATTAATGGTAACATTTATACCTCAGTCATAAAATCTGTAATCAGTTCAAAAGTTAAAAAATAATATCCAATTTACTATATCAATATTCTCTCATATAAACTAGAAATTATTTTTAAAAAAATTGTCACATATTCATGGTTATCATTCCATCAATACTATATTTTCCAAAATCACATTACCATTAATGTTGTTTTCCAAGTCATTAGTATCATTCAATATATTTTGTAAAATCCTTCAGGTAAAACTATATAAGAACAATCCATAAATGTTTTATAGTTTTTATAATCACAATTTCATTGATAAAAATAGTTATACAAATTAATTATCAATGTAAAATTAATAAATAATTCAATCATTCCACTTCATAGAAAAATAATTTGGCATCACTATCTTATTACATGATACATAATTGGTTTTATATTTCATTCATAGTCACTTCTTTCAATATGAACAGTAAAACTATTCCTGATGAAACATTTTTTTATCCAATTCATGATCTTTCTTATTATAACAGTAAATCAGATTATCCCAATATTTAAAAAATTTATAGCTTTAAACCCTTCATGAACCCATAAGTAAAAAATATTTTTCTCATAAAATACATTAACCAAATGGTACATTTTTCATCAAATAAATAATTAATTATATTAATTTTTATTTACAAAAAAACTCCTTATCATTAATTTGAGAAATTTCCCTAGATTGTTCTTCAAATATATATGAAATGTAGGATACAAAATCAACTTATTGATATGATTATTATGGGTCTAAATTTTCCTCTTATTTTTTTTGGATGCTCACACATGTTGAGATTATTTGTTAAATAAAGTGATAGATGATTATACACAAGAATCTGGATTTGAATTATAAAACATATTTTATTTGGTTTCTTGTAAAACAATAATTATAATTTCCATCATATTCATATTTAGATTTATGATTTCTTATTTGTACCATTTAATAAAATTATAAACAAATGATTGTGAAAAAATAATCATAGATGGAAACAATATAATCATGAAAAATCATTGATTTGATGTCAAGATGATGACATCCACATTTCAATATAATGTACATTAGGTATAACCTATGTCATTTTGGATATCACCTATTCAAAAAAACAAAAGTATTCAAAAATATATTGTGAATTAACCTAATATTATCACTCGTGAGTGTCAAAAAAAATTATTCAGTAAATTCCCACTCAAAGTGCAGCAGAATGATGGAAATTTTATATAGGACCAACTTTTATTTATTTATTTCCCCATTAAGAAATTGTGAAAAAAACCACATCCATTTATTGTATTTAGACTCTACTGTTTTCCTTGGATTATCAAAATACTTTCATTATAGTAATATAATATATTATCCTACACATAGGATTCTGATAATGTTATTCACTAATGTTTTCTCATCCTAGTTTCCAATGGTTCAGTAAACCTTTCCACGATACCAACTATAATGAACCATAATTTTCCATTATAGATATCACATCTTATTATTTTAATATTAAATTCATATCCTAAAAATCCATTCCAAAATGATAGTGGTATTCTTTCTTTTTAATCTTGGATAAATAAATAAATTGATCATATAATATCTATATCATATCCCACTTATTTCTTCATAACAACCTCAATTCATATACAAATCATACATAAAAAATTATTCTAAACCTTGGTTAATGAATCATAATATAGGGATAGATTATATCCTTTGTAACGGTAAACAATGAGGATATCCATAAGAATAATAATATATCATGATCATTAGGGAATGAGAATATGATATTAACGTTTTAAAACAATAACATTAATATACAAGATTACAATCACGAGTCATTGTTTAAATCATGGTAGTTAATAAAATACAAATCATAAATTAATTAAAGAACATAATCCATGACAACATAACATTGATATAAAATATTATTTTGTAGTAGGCACATAATCATTGAAAATAATTTTCTCAATTGATAAGGATTGGTGTCTATATTATCATATTATATTAGGTTAGCTGAAAAATATATTATCTTGGTAATGGAATAATTCATATATTATCATAGAGTATAGAGTTCTATAATTAAATTAGTTCACTCCTCATTCCAATTGTGTTCATATCCTGAGATATCCATATTTACTGAGGGATTTAGTGGGCTATATAATTCCACGTTCCCACTTCACTTAATGAAAACAATACATATGTATTAAATTAAATCATAATACTATCATTATTTCATAAATAACAAAAAATGGGTTAATAAACTTTTAAAATGGATTAACTAATGGAAAATAAATGGCTTTATAAAAAATTCATCAATTCATCACAATATAAAAATTTGGGAAAGGTATGGGTTTTATAAAAATATTCTCATCATAGACATAAAACATCTACAAAAAAATAAGGATGGACTATTTGGATAATGTTCATATTAAAACGTATATAACATCATTGGTTTTAATATTATATAAACAATTCCCATCAAATATTACATGAAAATTTTCAATGGAAAATACTCGTCCTCTTTGAAATAAAATATTTGTAATCTAAATATTTCCCATATCTTATGGTAGAAAACTTTCACTAAATATTATCTAGAAACCATGTAAAGAAAATAAAAATGAATTTATTAGTCATGAAAACTATAAATTCAATTTACTTCATATAAGTTAAAATAACAAATTACTTTCATATAGTTAAAAAAAGGTCAAAAGAAATATAATTCAGAATTAGAAAATATAATTCATTTTATTTTTCTAAAAAAACTAAATTCTATAACGGGTAATTATTACTTTTTAAACCATACAATAATATATATAAATAATCATGAAAAATGGTATAGAAAAAATGGATATGGAAGAAGATAATTTTCGAAGGAAAATAGAAATAAATTCAGTTTTCCATTAAAATGATCTTTCAATATTGTCAGTATATGATGTTCAGGAAATGAAATAAAATCATATATTCTTAATGAATAACCAAATGAGTATAAAATTTATGAGTTTATTGTAAGATAAATAAAAATAATTCATTATCAGAAGCATAATCCTAAACATTCCCATTATAAATTAGATTCTAACATAAAACCCTTACACATTTGGTCACTTTTGAATCAAATGTCCCATGAAAGAGAAAACCTTAGATCAGTATTTATGACCAATAATATTTATGATAATAAACATAAAATACCTTCAGGGGAAGTAAATATTCCTCATAAAATATATAATTTTAGAATATGTATTGTGTCTCAGAGAAAAAAGATTTAGATGAAAATCTATTAACTTGAGTTCCAATTTTAGTGAAAGTGAGTCATCATCTTATATAATAAATTTTATTTTTTTGTTATTATTATATAAAATATTCATTTAAACAATTATAATTTCTTCTATGATCCTTTTATAACATTCGAAAAAATATTCCTCGAGAATTTCTTTTTCAAATAGTTATTTTTTTGTGTTATTATTTTTTTTATTTTTTGTAAGAATCTCACATTGGTAATTATAATATTTTATACATGGTATTATCAATATAGAGGATAAATTATTTCAAAAATATCATAAAAAAAATTTAAAAAATAATAATTTTCATCCATTATATATGGTGGGGAAAATTAATTATACTGTCACATGGATGTGGTAATCCATACATACCCATGTGTGATAATTAGACTTTTCATTTGAAGGTAATATTAGGTATTATGGTGTTTTAAATATAATTATAAAATTTCAGAATATTTTCTATGATAAAATTATTATTTTATGATTAATAACGTATATTTTCTAGAGTTAAAACAATAAGTAAAAAAGTAATTGTTATATTAAGGAGATGATATATTCTTTGAAAGAGAACCTTTAGATATCCACATAATGATCCTATGGTTAGTCTTTTGGGGAAACTATAACCTATATAATTTATATTAGGATGTTAATAATATAATATGTATATAGTTTTTAGATATAACTTCTAATGTAGTTCAAATAAAAGAATGTAGGTGGGGCATTTTATAATTTATGGGAGGGGATCCAATGGAATTTATTAAAATATTAATATATAATAAATTCATTATGTAGAAAAATAATTAAAAATTTTAAAATAAAAAAAATAGGCTAGTATTTGGTAGATATCCTAACAATAAATGAATTTTGGATCAGTTTTAATGGTATTTTAAGCCCTATATTTTGGATTATCCCCTTCATTAACAAATTTTAACCATAAAGAGATATTTTATTTTATACCCTTTAAGGAATATAATTTTACATATCATATTAAAATTGGCTCATAAAAAAATATTAAATTTTATGTAATATCTTATCTACCATGATCTATTTAAATATATATATTTTTATAAAATAATTTATCAATTATGTGTTTCATAAAATATCTTTATTATCATTACTTACACTATTAATTTATCTTGAAAGGGAAGACAACATGAAAAATATTGAAATAAAATAAAAATATTTTGAAAAAAAAAATTATTTTATATTTATTTATAAAATTCATGTAACACTATAACATAGAAAAATTATATTACATTTACTATTTTTAAAATCATTTATTTTAATTTTTATGTATTTATGAAATATTATATGAAAGAAATTATGATAATTATATAATCAGTAAATATTAGAAATAAATTAACATAATTAATATAAATTATATATTCTTAAAATAAACATTATTTTTTGTTCACAACAAAATTATTTCACTATGTTAAAAGATAAGATATATTAAAAATTAAGTGTTTGACTTTTTTTAGTTAAAGCTAAAATTTTAAATAGATCATATTCAAATAAATGATTCCATGAAAAGATACCTTTTGAGACTAGGGTGTCAACGATCAATGAACCCTTATCCAACATAACTTAATAGGGAGAAATTTAGACCTCAAGAAATAATTTTAAAACTATTTAATCTATTATACATTTACAGTGGTAATACAAATTTACTATGGTCAATATTCAAAATGACCAAAACTAAATGTAAACTATTTATGAAATTTGGAAATCCTAATTCCAAATTTTGAAATAAATTTGTATGATTACATTTCTAGAAGTTGAATAATTTTATTTAATAGAAAAAGATAAAACCTAATAGTTTTTTTCATAAAAAGGGATTCTATGATTAAAATTATTTTCCTACCAATTTCAACATTTAAATTAATTATAATTAATATCGTCATCATCAGTTATTTATTTATTGGGAGAAAAAAAGTACAAGTAAAAGCAAGGTAAAACAAAATAGAAGCTAGGTGGTGCGAAATTAATGAAAACCAAGGGAATCCACTCTTATAATGTTAACCCACTCAAGGCCCAAAAAATTCAGGTCACAGAAGTAAGACATGCTGGGGTTATGAGTAGCTAGAGAGGCAAGGTGATCCGCCACTTTATTCCCCTCTCGACATGTGAGAACAATTCGAATGTTGGTGGATAGCATGCCTCGAAATTTCCTAATGATATAGGCCATCGGCCAGGGAATAGACCCCATGCCTTGCAGGGAATTGAGGAGGATGAGGGAATCAGGTTCAACTTAAACAATGTAGATGTTTCCCTGGAAGCATAGGGAAAGTCCAGTGAGGAGGGAATGATCCTCTGCCTGAATAGTAGAGCCGCAACCAAAGTAAGCAGTGAATGCCAAGATAACTGAGCCTCTAGTGTCACGGACAACCCCTCCAACATTCATAACTACCAAGGTATAAGACAAATATGTATTGAGATTTAGGCCTATAGAGGGAGGAATCTATCAGATCCATTTTCCTTGTAAGGCAGAGCCACCAGGGAGAGGGGCTTGGATACTAGAAGATAGAAGGTGGAGGGATGGTGCATCATTCCATTTACGGGAGAGCCTGGAAAGGTCAAGAAGAAGGGTTCTGACTCTAGCGATGATGACTCTTGATGAGGAGTGGATTCCCTCGAATCTTGCTCTATTTCTAGCTTTCCATAAGAGCCAACATCCATTATGAAAAATGATGGAACATGCCATTTTCTACAGACCCCTATCACCTGAGCCATGGAACCAGTGGGAATGAAAAGAATCTTCGCTCAAATTGCTGGAAGAGAAGGCAGTGAATTCCCCAATGAAAGACCAGATGACGCGTGCCCATTCACCCTCAAAGAAAAGGTGGGACAAACTTTACTCTTTGTGATTGTTGGAGTAAGAGAATCGTGAAACCATGTTGATCCCGCATCTTCTGATGTTATCATCGGTGGGGATCAAATTTTTCCTAATCCACCATGTTTAAAAGTTGAACTTTGTGGAAATTTCATTCAACTAGACCTCACTCCAACAATCAGTGTTCCCCAAGATAAAAAAATTGTGATAATCCTTTACAGAGAAGGTCCCCGAGGAGGACAGAGTAAACACACACAAATCCGGGTAAGAGGTGAGCTCGATAAGATTACATGCGCCTTGCTAGTCATCGTTCAGCACTTCCCTGAGAAATTTCATGTATTTCCTCCCCTCTCGGAATGAAATGTTGGTGGCTAGGCATCCTGAAAATCCATGCACCGTGCTAGCGCAGTTGTAGTGCCAGAAGGTCAGATCCCCCTCTTCAATAATCCAACGAGTGTGAAGAAGCAATGTAGTAAAATAGGGAAGGATAATGGAAATGAAAGGAAACGCGAGGATGCTATGCATCTCCATGTAACCTGCATAAATGATGTACGTGACCCTGCCCTAGAGTGAACGCCGCTCATGGATTTCCCAAGCCATTTTTTTATGCCTTTAGAGAAGAGTTTCTGTGAGGATTCTAACATTGATACCACCTTCCAGAATGGGCCTCTCCATCCTCACACAGGACACCAAATGATGTTTTCCTTCAGCGAGAGCATCCTAGATGAAGCAATCCAAGATGTTGTCAATGTTTCTGATGAATTTTTTCGGAACATTGATGGAAGAGATGGAATGGACATGAGAGGCCAGAAGAATGCTATTAATTTTCACAATCTGACTCCAAAAGGAAAGAAATATGTTCTTCTAATTGAGGATATGATCAGTGATCTTATCTAGGGATGTGATCAAAATCATGAATCCGAAGTCTGCCTAAGGAAATGGGAGCTCCAAGATATTCCAATGGGAAAATTCCTTTTTGCATATCCAGAATACGGCCCAAGGAGGACAACCGACTGGTAGAGCATCTTCAACAGATGATGAAGTTTCTCTTAGACATATTAATAGACTGACCACCCCAATAAAAATATTCCTCATTCGACCTAAGGAGGCCTCAGACCGACCTCTTATTGGCATTCAAGAAGATTAAAGTGTCATTAGAAAACATGTGGTGGGAGATGGTTGGAAGATTCATGCTTCTCTGAAACGGTATGATCCCACCATTGCTCATGCTGCTATGGATGAGGCAGATAAGGATGTCTTGTATGGGGATGATAAGTCTCGATGATAGGGGATCTCCTTTTCTTAGTCCATGGGTCACTTTAAAGAAACCATGAGACTTCCCCATTAAAGTAACATTCAGCCACAAAGAGCTAAAACATCTAAAATTGAGGTCCGTAGTCTAGGGGGAGAAACCCATACCTAAGATTACCATGTTGATGAAGCTCCATTCAAGCCTATAAAAAGACATGTTCCAGTCAGGTTTGATGGCTATGTTTGAACCATGGGTCTTTGTATTGAGATCTCTCATCATCTCTTGGGCCAATGCAATAGCCCCTTGTATAGAGAGGACCTAATCAAATTCATGTTGTTCCATAGAGACCCACCGGGGAAGGTGAATGGTGGTCCTTGAGTTGAAAATGATTACCAGAACATTGTAGTGGGAGTTTCACATGTTGACTGGTCTATAATGAAAAATGGAAGAGGGGTTTTTTATTTTGTGAATGAGCACTAGAGTCTTGGCACATGCCACTCTAGGAAGGCTACCACCTATAAAGAAGTCATGAATGGCCTCTGATAAATCGTTTTTGACCACATACCAAGAGTCTCTGTAAAACATACCTGGAAAACCATCCAGACCTCATGTGTTGCCCGATTTGAGGTTCATAATAGCCTCTAATATTTCGTTCTCTTCGGTGATGGCCCCCAACCTCTCATTATCCTAGATAAAAACATGATTGGGAATGAATTCCAGAATCCCCTCATCATCTCCCAGGTATCCATTAGACATCATTGGATTTTGTCTAGCAAGAAGATCTTTGAATAAGGAATGAGCAAGGGACACCACAATTATAATTAACATAATTATATTATTGAAAAAATAATAGATCAAATGTTTCTGGGAAATAAATTTAAAATAAAATGTAACTTTTTAAAATATTGAAAGAAAAAAATACATTTTTTAAATAAAATTATGTACATTAAACAATTCATAAAAAGACAATATTTTCTAAATATTCTCAACAAATGACTATAGGATAATTTTTATATGTTCATTTAAAACGGATATCATTTTTATCAAATAATGTATTCAAATGTTCTAGAAATTAATTATAATATTTATTCACATTTTTCAATAAAATATTTTTTATAGAAAATATATTTTCAATTTATTTAATGAATTTACTACAAAATAAATTTCTTTATATATAAGCATTAAAATTATATTTTAAAAAATTTGGTTGTTCCATTTCATTACCCTAATTGAACAACTAGTTTATAATTTAACAATTTTTGGTGGATTGTTTAGACTGTAGTTTGGGTTTCATATATAATATTAAACATAATTTACACGTGTTAAAATATTATGGAGTTAAAAAATCCACATGGTGAGGATTAATATATTTAATCCTTTAATTATTAAGACAATAAAAAAATAAATATTGTGATTCCCACTTCATAACTACCCACCAAATCATCATATGATAACATGGTACATCTTAACTGATCCAAGGTGAAATTATCACTGTGAATCATGAGACTCAATCAACATCACTTCACTTATTGAAATATAAAAAAGCAAAAACTATATCATTATGGTAGATCATATTGTCTCTATTTAAAGATTGTATTTGAAGAGGATAATTCCCCACTAACTATTTCCACATTTTTTATCACTCAAAATTGGACCTATAGATGGATTTCAACCTAATTATCATGGTAGATGTGATAAATAATGTTTCACATGAAGTCACCCCTTGATCAAATAGTGGAACCCACCAACAATTCTGAAAATAGTTTAATTTTTCTACATTATACTTTTTATGGTTTATATAGAATCTTATACATATTTCTACCAAAATAATATTCAATCACATTTCCCTTTTTTAGAGGATAGTCTATATTAATGTCAAACATTTATAGATACTCAACCCAATGACAATACCAATGGCTCTTGTCCCATTGAGAAAATATATATAGGAAGCCCATGTTGTCTATATAAAATAAAAACCTCTCACAAAAATGAGAGTTTCACCAACATTATATGGAATTGCCCATAGTTGTTGAACTTAAATCATGAGTAAGGTACTTCCACTAATTGGGGCATAACTAACAGGAACTATATGTAACTTCATAATATATATATACATTAAAACAACTCCAAATTCCCCACTGAAATTATACATGTAAACATGGTATCTAGTTATAGGTTATTGTAATATAAAAATTAGAGAATATTTCAATCTTCTGTACTACTATGGGAAGGCCTCCTGGTACTAATCAGTACACTCTAACATTTCCCCCTTCGGGGTAACTATGTCATAGGTGATTCCAAATGGGATAAGTCCACGATAAAACATATATACTACACATCCAAACCAATGAAACCCTAAATCTCGAACATAATCCATGGAATTTTCTAACACGTCACTACATCTATCTTCTTAATATCTGCTGAGATACACACTATATAAGTCATTTTCCTATGTAAGATCATCTCAGAAAGTCAATGAAGACACTTTGAAATGGTTCCATAAATTCGATGCAATTTAATTTTAATCAACATATTCTGAAGGTTTCTAGAATGCATCTGTGGGGTTCATGAGAATATAAAGATATTAATAATTAATATAATAACACAAGTATAATAATGTGGATAGAAGATCCTATTAAATAAATACTTGGAATATTCTAAATCATTCACTTACCAAGAAGGAATTAAAAAATAATCATGTAGAGCATACAAACTACTACGAATTTTCCTTGGTATTTCCTCATTTTTCAAACAAGTTACATGGTATATTGATTACAAGTAAATCATGGAAAGACATCACACCCCCTCAAATAATGAAATAAATCATCAATCATTGAAAACGGGGATCTATTCCTCAATATGACCTCATTCAGCCTCCTACAGTCCACACACAGCTGAAGGATCTCATCCACCTTCTTGGCGACCAAATATGGAGTACCCCATGTATAATTTATTTCACTAATAAAACACTTTACCTCTAAATATCAATGATAATTTTTTAATTACATGAATAAATTCACTTAAATATCATTTAAATGTGTCAATATATTTTTTTCTCTATGATTTTGATAGATCTCAAATACAATTCCTCTATCTTGTGGATGTTATATAAAATCATCTTGAAGGACATCCTAGTAACAGTCCACCATTATAGAAAAACAAGAGGGAGATGTTACCTAAACATGATTAAGGACCATACCCACTACCATGACCATAATATATTTAATAAAAATTATTTATTGTCTTAATTTTCATATTCCAACTATAACAACCTTACCTGGGTTCCATGCACATTTTCCTTTATCCATTCATTCACATGACCATATGAATTCCTCCATACATGCCAGAGTCTGTCGAATAGTGGAGAGGGTCTAATATCAGTCATAGAGAGACTTTATCATCTTTATACCTGTAATGCATCATCAAAAAATAAATAAAAAATAACCGAATGATGTAATAATGACCAAAAAATAAATGTATCACATGATGACTAGAATAGGAAATACAATTTGAAACTGAAGAATAAATATTCCATGCCAAATTTCATGCCAAGTGTCAAATTGAAAATGAAAAGAAAAGGGATTGAAAATATTGAAGTGGTTCCTGCACTGTGTCTAGTTAACCAAATCATGATCTATCCTAACCCGACCATCTATTATAGGGACACTTCCCTTATCATTTCCTACAACAATGAAATACATTCTAGTACCAATTTGTTATCCTGAGAAGGGTTTGAGTAAAACTCAGTAGGCCACCACCACCAACAACTAAAAAAATATCTAGATAACAACATTGTATTCTGTTTTATAAACAAATACATGCAATGAAAAAGTATGTAGATATGATATTATAATTTATTCTTTTTTTTACTTTATAATCCCTCGGGGTCTGTTGGACTCCCGTATCTCAATACATTCTTCCTCCCAAGTTGGAGTATGAACTATTCCTAATGGATATCGTAACTCATAATTCCATTTCTACTATTATATAATTCATACTTGTATTCCCATGATACCATTCATACATTATTATTGAGTTCCCATGTTACCATTCAAAATTTTACAAATATCAAAACAGCTTACCATTAATAATTTCATAACTTAAAGACCATGTTACCATTTAAAATTTTACATTTGAATGACCTTGTTACCACTCCTAATTTTATAATTGACTAAATATGTTACCATTTCTAATTTCACAATTGAATGAACATGCTACTATTCATATTATATAATACATTACTACATTTCTAATATAAAATTCACCGACTCATAATTAATCCAAAATTTAATTATCTACATAAATTTCATAAAACATTACACAATTTTTAAATCATATTAGTCAAATAGTTAATATAATAATTAATTTAGATAATCAATTTCCTAAATTAATTCACCAATTAATTTTTCAACACCTACCTATTAAATATCCCAAAATTAAATCCTTAATTAATTATCTTATTAAATATCTTAATACATCAGAATTTATTCCACAATTAATTATTATAATTCTCAAATGTCAATATCTCATAATTAATTCTAAAATTAATTATCCAAATCAACAATCTAAAAATATCTTAATTAATTATACAATATTTTATTAAAATAAAAATTCTCAATATCTCATAATTATTTTTATAATTAATTATCCTAAAAAATATATACCAACATATTATAATTAATTTTTTATTATTTAACAATATCTATAATCCCAAAATCTATAATTTCACATCACTTCTAAAAAATGATTCAAAAAAATTAATTAATACAATCAATAACCCAAATTAGAAAAATTAAATATAAATAATAAAATTAAAAATGCGTAATTTAATATAATAAATTTTTAATTTAATTATAAACTTCTTTCATGATTTCCTTAATGAATGATCACCCAACATAATTCTACAATTTGAATGAAATAATGGCCTAACACAAGATTTAGATCTATAACCTAAATACCTAATTGGAATAAATAATAATCCCTTAATATTAGATATAGATCCATTATCCCTTGATCTAAATCCGTCAATATATGTAGATCCAAGATAAAATACTGAATAATAACATTTAAGGGATGTAAGATATATATAAATGAAAAGGGAAATTACGCGGGATGGGATTATCATTTAGAAAGGGGTTTAGATATTTAATATTAGAATCAAATCACAAATAAAAAAGAAATGAATGGATTTTTATATATCTGGAAGGATCCAAAATCATGAATGAATCGTCATGGTCAAATTTGGGGTCAATTTGTGATTAAAATATGTTTTAGGGAAAATTGAAAATAAAATTATTGGTGAATTAGAAACCCATGCACATTTTCTGAGGGATGAGGAGAATGGTTTCCCTAAACTATGTAATTTAACCCAGAACCTCTTCATGGGGAGTGCATAGTTTCTCTTTTTTGAGTCTACGGTTTGATAGATGATTAACAATCCATTCAAAACACATCATTCTAAGGTTGCATAGTTTCCTAGGTCAAGGAGAACGGTTAGGGAAAACGATGTGCCAACCGTGCACTTCCCCCTTTCTTTTATTTTTTACCTATCTTCTCCAAAGACACAAGAATGTAGAACCCATGAGAATTGTACAAAATACAATGAAAATTAATAAATGTAAATGATCTCAAGACATATTTCAAAATGGATGGGGTGTTACAATATCTGAACCTTATAAAAACTCATCATCTAGTGGTAAACCCCTAAATCATTATGATTATCAATCAAAAATAATTCTCCAATAAGACATTATATATGAATCTCTCTCCCATGTTTCCTTTAAAACATGTCCATGATTCCACAATATATGATCCATCATTATTGTATTTCTCTACAACACATTTTCACTATGATCCAACACATGTGTCATATACATCTCAAAGGAAGCATCGATCTCAAGAACATCTTTGTCAACATGGATCACATGAGAATGGTCAGGTTGATACTGCTAATGTTGTGAAACAAGGATAACATAAAGAATATCATTGTATCTCTGTTGAATATCCAATATCTATATCAATGTTCTGATTGTCTCCACAACCTCAAACAATATAACAAACCAAAGCACCAAGTAACAAAAATAGATTTTATGAGAATTATTCTTTTTAATTTAATTGATGTCTTATGTTGTACCTAATACCAAAGGGATCTTGCACTACACGCATCCCTGACATGGCTTGCATTACATGCAATCGGGACCTTCCTCGATAGCATGTGTAGTACGCAATACCAGGTTTCACTAAACAATGACATATTGTTATATTATTTTTATATACTAGACTTTATGAATAGTATGAAATAAATTTTGAATTTTATAACATTATTATCCATCTTACACATTATCTAGAACATGGTATGAGAACAAAATAATATTTTCGGGTAAAATAATTATTTTTTAAAAATACAGTTTTGCCTCCTTTTGATGGCGCACCCACTTTAAATCTAGTTTTTGACATGTTTATGAGTTAAATTTGATAAAATAAAATTCTTCTTTGGAATCAGGGTATAAAAATTTAATTTGGATAACTTTTTCATATTATTCTGATAACTTTCATATTTTAATGAATAGTGAAAACACGATATATTTTAATTGAAAACATATTTTTTCATCATAATAATTTATATGGTTAAATTGTAATATTGAATGGTTTTAATGTATAAATAGAATATAATTTTACCATTTAATATAACGTATGTCATTAGCATTGATTTTCCATTGAATTCATAGGTAAAATCATTTCAATCTTTTGCAATGTTTTAACTTTTAATACTCGTTTTCTTAACAACGTGATTAATTTTAAATTAATTTCTGAAAATTATATGATTTTAATTCAGAAAAATTGATTCCGTATTTGGAATCATTAGTTCCAAATTATGTGAATAGGCTACTTTTTATTTTTGGGCACTATGAATAGTAACTACGGTAAGTTTTATTTACTATAGTTAAAGGTAAATCGGGTAATTGAGGGTAAATATAAAATTATAAAATTATCCTAACAGTTGTCTTTATATAATTGGATGATTATATTTCGTCTGATATCATAGTTTGGTCGAAATGGAATCCATCTGAACCCACTTGGATGTGATTAAGACCATTAATTTATTTTATTTTAAAGAAAGTGAAATATGTCTCACTCAAACTTTAATAATTAAACTATTTTTAATATAAGGTTATACTGAATATAAATTCGGTTATAAATACTAATTTGAAAGATAATATGTTTTTATTTATCATGGTAATTTATTTGTAATTTTTAGGAATTATTTATTTACCTTATTATCTTATACATTAATGACACAAAAATTATTTATTTGGTGAAAAATCAATAATATAGTTTTTATTGAAATAGTAATACACATCAAAAGGCACAAAAACCTGAACAAGACTTATTTTTAGTTTATATATAAACCCTAAGCATCCAATGGCTGAATTAACAAACATTTTTATCCTTATAAAGAAGATTATGACCCATATATTATTTTATTTTAAATGATTCCAAAGTTGTCACCTTCATAATTTAATAAATATAACAATTTACATGTTTTCATTTTAAGATGATATATTCGAGTAAAAGTAATATTATGAAATATATGAGATTTATCATAATCATAGGATTTTATTTTTAATTTTAATGCAAAAATAAGTATATTAAATAACTATACAAAAATGTTGTACTTATTATTTTAATATGTGATATACCAAATAAATGGTATTAAAAATATTAAAATAAATATTAATGAACTATTTAATGTTCTACACAAATTGTCTATAAATATTTGACATTTTAGTAATCTATTAAAAACTTTGGTTAGAATATATCCTTTTTTTGGATTTCATTTAAATTAAAATAAATGAATAAAATCAAAATTGGAACTATTGTTATTTTATAAAAATAAAATATTATAAAATTGATTAAATATCACAAAAATATTTAAAAATTATAAATTGAAATTTATATGGTCGAAAATGTCATAAATTATCCAATTATAGACAATTCACAACACATATGTAATTATTTATAACAATATAAAATTTAGAATCTTATTACAACAAATAAAGATAAATAGATTAAATAAGGATAGATCAGGTTGATAATGCTTACAATAAATTCCCATCATGTCTAAATTTTATTGGTTTATGGAATTACAACCCTATTTCATCTAATATTAGAATATGAGTCATTTTTGGATAATTTTATGTGGGATTAAATTTATTATTAATTAATATTTCTTAGGTTTCCAAAGGTGCCTCTCTCCTCCCTTACAAAAAGGGAACCCATTTCCTCTTCGATTCACACCCTTTTGAGCCGTGAAGCTCAGACAAACCCTGCCAATTACTCTTATAATACTCTATAGTTATATCATAGAGGTTCTGGTCTTCTCAAAAGACCAACTTTAGTACCCTAAGAGGATGTTTAAAGGAGGCGCGTCGAGGAAGAGGTAATATCTTCTACCGACTCTTTCAAGTTTCTTTATTCTTATAATTCTTATTCTTTAGTTATTTAAATATAAAGTAATAAAATAAGTATTAATTATATACTTATATATTATTATAAATATGAAACAACCCTATTTCACATTCTATCCATCCTACGGAAAAAAGAAATCACCGCACGTGCCTACGTACGGAATACCGTCTCCACACCGTGGTGTAATCTGTTTTCCACCACCACCTTACTTGGATGGGAATAATAGTGTAAAGACTAACTATATAAGATTATTATAACATCATATTGATTCTATTATACTATATAATCCTCTCCAGTTCCATTTAATAAATATGGGAACGATATCATCTCTCGTGCGTACGTACGGATTACCGTACCCACGACGTGATGAGATTTATTTTCCATGTTAACAATTCAAGAATGATTATAAAGTAATATAATGAATAATAATGAGAAATATGAAATAATAATGATACTGGATTTATGTATATGTTATTTACTTACATCCATTCAATTTAATAAGGAAACTAAAATAGTGTTCATGCGTACGTACAGTTTACCGTCTCCATGAATGATGTATTTCGTTCCATTTATAGATCTATTGTATATATTTATATTTTGAATATATATTATATATAAATCATTTTTTACATTCTTTATGTAAGTATTCATGATCTAAGTAATCATATTAACAATTAAAAGTCAAAACACATATGACAAATGAAATGATTTTACCCAAAAACATGCACTAAAATGGAATTGTCAAATGAACGGATAATGTATATTCATAAGGTAATCATATATGACAGCATAAATATTATTAAGGTTATGTTAAAAGTTAATAATATGTTTAAACCCACTATACAGGAGTCTCGGAGACATACAGATGAAATTGGACAAAAGGTAAGGGAAAATCTCACAATCTCAATTTTTACCTGAGATTGTATATACTTCGGTATTTACTAGGGCATATTAATCATCCATATCCATGTTTCCTCAATATGTAATATTATTCCGATCCTTCTACAATTTTTTAAATCCAATTTTTCCTATTGGTTAATTTTTAGTAATATATACGAATGGAATCTTTTGTCATTTTCAGTACGAGATACTTTTTGACTTTTCTAGAAAAAGTACGAGAAGATTGTATTTTCAACTATTACAGAATGAACAGATTTCTACGATTTCATAACGCCTTATTTTCATGATTCTTACTCTACAAGATTTAATGAATATTTTATACAAAATACTTTTCTTTTAAAATTTCATGGCATTTTGTGAAAAGAAAATGATTTTGAAGAAGAAATGATATTTTCCTCATAAATTTATTTAAGTGTTTTTTGAAAACCATTTTCCATATAAGATAGAAATATTTCATATGTGTATCTTCCAAGTATAATGTGTATATGATTTACATGGTTTCACTTTTCTTATGATGAAATGATATCCATTTTTTTGTATGGATTATGTTACGATGGGATGATGTTTTTGAAACACATTTTATACTTTTTGTAATGATGAATGATTTATGTTCATGTTGTGGAAAAATTAAGAATGATTTCAATATGAGATGGGTGGGACATATATCTCCCTCCAAGGCATTGGTTAAATATTTATATCTCATGAGATATACATGGCTAGAATGAAAAGTGAATCCGGTTCAGTAATACAGTGCTGGAATGACACGTAAACCCGATTCAGTAAGGGACTTTGTCCACAATGATGGTCTATGCAGAAATGCCTTGGCTACTATGGAAATCATATGACGTGCCTAATGGTTTTCCATAATTAAATGTTTTATTCCCATGCTATTTTATCATGATTGATGATCCATTATGATCTATTCCTTACGTACTGCCATGTTTTGTGTCATTGCTCAAGATTTTGATGTTTCATGATTATGTTCATGTTTTTAAGTTCAAATGTATATGGTTTGTTTTATTTTCTCCACGCTTACCGTTAATGAGAATTTTAGCTCACCCTTTTTATGTTTTCTTTTCCCCAGGATATAAATAAAGGTTTTAGGTAAGAAAAAAAAGGGGACGATCTTTATTGGATATGTTGAAGATCTTTCACCGTGATTAGAAGATTATTTTTTTTCCGAGTTTCCAAAGACACTAAACAATTACGATCCATGTGTGTTTGTTTTTGTTATGTATTAAGTATTCCGAAAAAGTAATGTAATTTCCATGTACATTAGGATATGGGTCTCTACAGTTGGTATCAGAGGAAAGGTTTAGTTAACCTTTGGAAACTAGGATGCAAAAACATTAGTGAGATCCCTAGAGATATTTCTAAGTGATGTCTAGGGATATCCCTATGGTTTAGTATAACTATTGGTTATAGTCCAAGAGTTATGTTTATGACCATGAATAACCTAGGGTGAACCTAAGTTATCATGGATTAAATAATGTGTGATAAGTTAGACATCCCATAAGTGACTTTTATTGATTATGTGGTTCCTCGTTATTTTAAATGTTTCTTACACTGTGGTTTCTGGTTTTAGTCAATAGAGGAAACGAGAAGGAATTTAGTTAACGTTGATTCCGATGAAAAAATTAGTGATGGGGATCAACCAAAAAGTGTAATGCCTAGATAGAATGATATTGTGATTATGCTGAATCAGTCATCACGATATATGATTAATAAGGTGAACTTTGGTGGAATTCCGAAGTCATCAAATAAGAGGAAGATGAACTTTTATACATGTTATTATGGAGAGGAACATAGAGGAAGGAAGTTAAAGCTTTCTATGTATCAAGAAGAAGGGAAGATGAACCTTGAGTAATACCTCAAATGGAGGGGAAGATGTTATCTATGTGGAGAAAGGGGTCATAGAGTGACAGACTGTTATAGAGTTCAATGTCTTATTTGTGGAGAACATGTGCATTACCCAATTCAATGCCCTGACCTAAGATATTACTTCTAAATCAAGGAAGGACATATTCAATGACCATAATTTAAGAGGATGGATTGAAGTGTTTATGTATTGGTATTCAAGAATAATGTTGTTGAAGTACTTTTATGGTATAATACAATATTTTTGTATTAGTTTATTGTGGTTTTCAATAATTTTATGGTACCTGTATCCATGAAAAGTGATTGAAATATTTTTAAAATGTAGATGATATGCGCACAATGAAGGGTTAAAGAGAAAATGGAATTTTTGAAAGTATTCACAAGCTCATGACTAATATAAGTACAATGTGATATCATGGTTTGAGTATAATGAATTTTTGTGATTTTGGTATGTGGAAAGAGATAAATTTTGACAGCATTAATGTTTTCAGTAAGGTTCTATGGTATTTCATGTTGCAAGAGAATATAAGATTAAGGTATTCACATGTTTGGAATGTGATCAACAAGATATATCTTATTATATATGAGGGATAAATTATTGTATTCACGTGCTTGTTATTTGACCTTTCAAGTAATAGTTTTCTTTATACATTGAGCTTGGACCGAAGTATTTTGTATAAGCCTAAAGATTGGAATGAATTAAGTTAGACATAAGATATTATTGTTTAAGGCTAGAATTTTTTTTGATATTATTGTTGAAATGTTATAATAATATAGTTTTTGAAAAAGGGACAACCTGGAGGATGGCCGACAACCAGTCACGTCAGACAAAGTTGTGGGAATTGAACCCACAACTGATGTGCAACATGCCTTTATCTCCTACCACTAGCCTACAGGAAGTCCCTAGTTAGTAGAAACTTTTTTTATTTTATTAAGAGGTTTGATAGATGAAGTATAAGTCCATTTTTGGAATCATATATGATTAACCTCACCATATATGGACTGATGTATATTTTATAACTTTTGATAACCTTTTGTTTGAGATAGATGGAATGACCCATCATTCTATCACATGATCTGCTAACACTTCATGAATGAAAAATTCAACTTCATTTCTTAAAGAGATGAAGTGGAAATTGTTCCAGGCACGAACAATGATGAGATTGTACCAAAATTAAATAAGTATTTCTTCTACTTAATATTCAGCAACTTTAGTGAAATGATCTTGAAAAACAAAAATGTTTTCCTAGTATCTTCATATTCGATGAATCAGATGGTACCTTAGATCATCACAACTTTATGGCATTGTGATTGTTGGCTTTTTCAAAGCCACTCTCTCTACCACTCTCGATCAGAACATGATGAATCTCTTCCTGGTAACTATGTGTCATGGTATGGTTGAAAACCAATGTATAAGGGGTTAATGTAGTCTCATGTACCACATGAACATTTTTATATAAACTGAACATTATTTAAGGTTATAATCTGTGGATTTTAAATGGAGCAATGGGGCCAAAGGGTTAATAAATTTACATCTAGACCCACAAAATGGACATACAAGCATCATTATGTATCCCATGACAGTGTGAATCAAGACTGATGGTGTTATATAATATGGTATAGTATAATAACAATAATGGAAATAGGTGTAATCCTATATATAGAGGGAATTTTGGAATCTAATGATTATTATGAGGCATCACATTTTGAAGAAATGAGATAAGGATAATGTTTAATGTCATGTCTTGAAGAAAATGAAATTTTTAATCTCACATAATGTGATGCTTCAATGTTTTATATGAGGTAATGTTTTTAAATATATAATAATTATCATAAGAGGAATACAAATTTTATATAGTGTAATACTTTTAAATCATCTAATACACATCGTACAATGTATCCCAGTTTTATACGGTTTAATACCATCAACCATTAAGAGGAAACTAGGTTTTATATGGTGTAAGGCCCCGACATCAGAAGTACAGAATCAGTTCATTATTACATATCATTGGCATGATCATTAAAGATCAAGGCTCGAAAGACTGATTAGTTTAGTAGCCTTGGAAGTACTGAATACATTCATAAGTTTTACATTACATCATAAAATGGAAAACTTCAAAAACATTGTTTCTGTAGACAACACTGAGATCCCATAGACTATCCTTGGAGGTCATTCATAATATACTTCGTTGCATCCTAGGAAAAATAAAACATAGAAATGGGTGAGCTCAGATGCTCAGTAAGGATAACATTATAGCGGAAACTCTCATAAATAAGCATAAACATTTAAGGCAGTGTATAAGACTACAACAAAAGACTTTTAAACATGAACTTCATCATAATATGGCTATGATAAAATCAAATAATTCCATTTACGTATTCACATAGATATTTTACTAGTCGAATAATCACATGCAATATCAATAGCCACTTTCGTAATGATGGAATGCATAATTCAAGACTATCATAACCACGTAGTAAAGGAATTGTGCTAAGATGCTTATTAAGGATAACAATATAGCGGAAACCTTCATAAATAAGAATAAATATTTATTGAAATATATAAATAAAAAAAATCCTTTTATACTTGAACATAAGCATAATATGGGGAAAAATGAAATAATTTCATTTACATATTAATGTGGATATTCTACTAGTTGAATAATCAAAAGGAATATCAATAACCACTTTCATAATGATGGAATTCATAATGCCAGAATATCATAACCACATAGTCAAGGCTTTGTGCTAAGACTACAAATAAGATTTTGTCAAGGCCTTGTGCCAAGACAATAGTTTGTCTCATGAGACCTACTGATGCATCTAGGAGCTATACCAGGCTCCACCTATCACTTACTAAATCCAATGCATTCCTCATATGAAATGTTGAAACATAACATAAACATTCGTATTAACACTAGCATATGAAATGTCAATACTTTATCCACTTACCATGAATGGAATAAAAATTACCACATCCATAGTCAAACATATCTCATTCAATACAAAATGGAAGATTGTATTGTTACAGATTAACCTCAATCGAGAATAATGAATAATATTTTCATAGATGAAAATAATCATCAATACTCTTTGAGAGAAATATCCCCCATTTTCTTGAAAACATTTAAAAGTGACACTATTTGTCAAGAAGCCATTTAAAAATAGATTTTTAGATCAAAGTGTCCCATAGCACTTTGAAACATTTAAATGGGCTTTTAATTTTAAAACATTAATGTCCATATAAATATATACTTAAAACAATTTTCAAAACCTGGACAATAATGAGAATGATTTAGAATAATAAATCATTAGTACATTTAAAAATGAATGTTAGTTAGAGATTCTAACCAAAAGAGAGAGACATGAATAAAAATAATTGATGTAATCAAAACATTGTAATATCATGAGAATAAAGGGATTCATGATATACAGTGTCAAAGTACAGTATATACACCATATAAAATTGATTTGGTGTATAACAACAAAGAAGTCTCAATGCAATGTAAATTGAGATGAAATCTCATAAAAATACTGCATCCTTCGGTTAAGGATAAATCAACGACATAATTTTGTGTGGAAAATATAAATACACTAAATATGATTGGATATTCCGTGTAAATCAATCAGAGGACATTCACACATATTCTTGTAAAAACAACACCAATGAATTGGATATTTAATTCAACAAATGGAGACTGAGTTAAAATTACTCCAATCAAGTTCATATCGATGACTTGAGAATTTATCAATGGAGTGATAATGTGTATCAAAAGTTTATCCACAGAAAGGGGAGTGGAAATTATTACATAAGAAAATGAATAGTTATTCCACACATAATCATGGAGTAAAATAATCAATGAAGTATGCGTAAAGGCGAATGAGTGGAAATTGATATTTCAAATTTCCTTATGGATTTGGAAACTTACGAAACATACACCTATGAAATAAGGACCCTAAAATTATGGTGTAAATATCCATAAATTAAAGTATATTACACAATGAATACAATCACGGGTAGTACACACACCACATGCAATAAATTAGTGGTGAACAATGGAAATCTCACAAAATTATATGTGAGATAAGAAACCCCTTACATTTAATTTTTCCTTGGTCGAGGGTAAGATAAACTATGTTATAATGGTGAAATAATTGTTATTGAATTATTCAAGAATCATATACATTAATATGATATCATATATAATATTTTAACATTGATTTGTAAATAATATCTTAGTATTATCGTCATTTCTGGTGTTAACAGATTCTTTTTATTTTATATTCTTTGTTATGTGATACATATTTGTTATGGATGGGATGTATCTTATTCATATCTAGATTGATATCATGTCTCTAAATAACATTTTTATTCATCAAATTAAATATAGTCTTGAATGGATATGATGGGGAATGAATCTCATCGCGTTCATGGAGACGACAATCCGTATGTACGCACAAGCGACAATATCATTCTTTTGATATTAAAATAATATATAATTGCATGGTATATCATATATACAGAATCATTATCATGTTATATTTTATTATTTAAATGAATTACACATCATTATTATACCCATCCAAATAATAATGTATTGAATAACAATTACACCACGACGTGGAGACGGTAATCCATACTTACGCATGTATAGTGACATGTCATTCAAAGGATGGATAGAATAATGAATACGGATGTAACATATTTATAATAATGTTACAGTATATAGTAGATACTGAGTTTATTATTTTAGAATGGAAATAACAAAGAAAGAAGAAGTGGAAGAAGAAAAGAACTTGAAAGAGGTTGGTGAAATTATTACCTCTTCTTCGGGTTATTGCTTTTGATTTTATCAAAAAGGATCCTTAATTTGGATATATGGACAAAGTAGGGCCTCTAGGATTAAGTGAGGGAATTTGAGAGGATATTTGGGAATGGGTTGGCAGATCCAAAAGGCTTTGATGGTGTGAATTTGAGAGAAGGGGAAGTGCCCTTTTATAAGAGGGGTGAGGGGCACCTTAGAAAATACATAAAATATTATTTTATAATAATATCATTTTCGGTTTATAATGGCTACAAAGTGGAATATATTAGTTCTATGGTGGGGATGGGTCTAAAAAACTCAAAAAATAGGTTTTAGACAGGTTTGGGAACTATATTAACCTTAACCTTTAGATTTAACTCTTAGTTAAATAGTTTGACATTTACCATGTCTCTTTGTATTTTAATATTATATGGTTAATATACTTACTATATAACTCCAAGTGGACCAAAAGTGGTTCAGTAATGATACACCTAAAATTATATAAGTCATTTGGCTGAACCTTATATTTTTAGGAACAGAATATCAAATATTAATATAATATTCGATTTAAAAACTCTTTTATATCAATTTTGACACTACTTGGTATTTTGTTTTTTTCTAAATTCATAACAACATTATTAATTCGAAATAAAACTCATATAACCAACACTAATATGTTATATTAACATATAAAATTAGTGGAATTCATAAAACCTCTCAAATTACATTTACATTTATATTTATAATATCAGTTATTTTAATATTTCATTAATTAGTTAATTACTGCATCATCATTCTATCATAATTAAATTATTTAATGTATAAAAAATATAAATAAAATTTCATTATTTAGGAAATATTTTCATCTTTTTAATGAATATTTATTGTTGAATTGATCTTATGTTTATCCCTATATTAACAATGTTTTAGTTATTAAACATTGATTTTAACTCTTTTAACTTTTCTTTGAATTAAATAATAATAAGTGTCCTAATATAATTAAAGTGGACCAAAGAGGTTCATATTTTATTCCTAAGTCTGTTTTTGGCCGAATTATACATATCCAATAGAATTAGGACACATGTTATGGTAATAATAATATTATTTTTACACTTAATTACCCTATTTACTTTTTACCGTGGTAAATAAAAGTAAAAACTTATTATTCACCAAAAATTATTTTTATCTTGTTGAACCAAATTTTACTCCTTTATATTAACCGTTTCTTTCATATTTTCAAAATTCAACTCTCAAAAAGTGGTAAAATTATGTTTTATGTGAATTTACCAATTCTCCAAAGAGGTGGGTAAAAGACGGTGAAAAGTTTAATAAAATTTTAATTATCTAATATTATTAAAAAATGAAACTGATGAATTAAATTGTACATATATGGGTATTATTTATCTATTTTAACATAAAATAAATTTAAATAAAAAAATAATTTTTTAAATAAAAATTCGGCTTTATACTATAACTCATTGTGTTCACTATTCATCAAAAATTAAATGTTTTCAGAAACATACCAAAAATTCACCCTAATCTAATTTTGATATTATGAATTCAAAAATGAAGTCTATTTTACCAAATTCAAAACATAGAAATTTCATTTATTAGTTTAAAATTAATTCTCGTTGTCAAAACCAAAATGTGTATTTTTTTGAAATAATAACTATCAAAATATTCACATTTGTTTATGTCCAATTTCAAAGTGAAATTACTTCCAATGACAAACATTGGATTAAATGGTAAAAATATAATCGAATTAGACATCCAAACAGTTCATATGTATTGTTGAACACTATAAATTATTTGGATTAAAAAATTTTTTTTCAGTTAAAATATATTATTTTTCACTATTCACCCAAATATGAAAGTTATTAGAAAAACACCAAAAATTTATTGAAACTATATTATTATGTCCCAATCCTAAAGAAAAAGTTTATTTTGTCAAATTGAGTATATAAATGTTTCAAATATTGGATTTAAAAAGGGTTCTCCATTAAAAGGTGATAAAATTTCATTTTTTGAAAAATACTTTTTTTATCTGAAAAAAATGAATTTGTCCTTACATTATGTCTAAAAAACTCATAATAAGGATTCTAAAATTATAAGGGTTATATAAAGTTCAAAATTTGTTAATAATATACATAAACTCTTTTGAATGGCTAGTTTGGTAAGTCGTGGTGTGCTTCAACTCGATGTTGTGTGTAGTGTAAGTTATTGAATGAATTTGAAGAACTAACATACTATAAAATCTTTGGTTGTTACATTATTCCCTCCTTAAATAAATTGTGTCATCGTAATTTTTAAAATTGGGCTTTGGAATAACATGAAAAGTCCCACATCGGAAAAAGAGTCAATAAAACTATCACTTTAAAAGAAAGAAAGAGAAGTACAAAGGTCACCCAAGATAAAATATAGTGGGATTCCATGTAGGAAAACATGGATATGGATGATAAACTAATTGTTCAGTTTGGATAGAGAGGGATTGAAAACATTATTAATAGAAAGTTAAGAACAAGAAAACCACAAACTTGTGATGGGAAAAAAAGTCATTAGTTTCCCAGTAGGAAAAGTAAACGAGCATAATTTATTTGGTTTTAAGTTAAATTTCATAAAGATGAGTAATTAATTTATGATATTGACTAAGAACATAAATAGATATACTTTATTTTTAAGTAGAGATTCATTCTTTAATAAATTTATACCACTAACTCATTTTTTTAACGATGAATATTCAAGAAGACTTGGTCACACTGGAATAGCTAGAATAAACTTCTTGAGAATCACATGATCCACAGAGGATAAACTATATATTTACCTTGTCTTTAGAGATTAATCAAAACCAAAATGGTTAGTACAAGATCTGATGATCCCCCAAAAGTATATTCCTTTAGAGAAAGAAACACTAATATTAATTTCTAAAATTAAACCAACAATACCCCAAAGTTAAATAAATACCACTCACTAAACAATTTTCCATAAAATACTTCACCATAATCAAAAATAATATTGAAACAGAAAACATAGACCAATTTGGTTATGTAGTCTTCTATGTTAAATTGTATCTCCAAATGACATCAACTACTCTTAAAGTCACATACTTAAATGTAATTAACCTAATCACATGTTCTCTATTATAGGTTAATAATTTCCATAAATAACCCAAATCACTATAAAGCCACAATAAAAACATTGAAAAAATTCTACCATTTATCCTCAAATGAAATCCCATTGTATTCTATTTTCCATGGGCATATAGTGTTCCTAATAAAGAGAACGTCTTCAAAAATAAAATTTATCATTTAATCACCAAATCATTTTTCTATACTAAGGGTATTAATTTGATAAGACATAAGATCTCAAATAAACTAATTATTGATAAATAAAATCATTTTACTAAACATAATTAGTCACACTAACTAGGGACATCACATAGTCCAGTGGTAGGAGATAAAACCCAATCGCACTCTGGTTGTGGGTTCGATTCCCACAACTTTGTTCGGCGCGATTGGTTATCACATGGTTTTCCTGTTGTTCTTTTTCAAGAACAATATTTTATAAGATTAAAAAAATGAGATAAATTCCTCAAAATAACTATAACATAATTTAACCACAAATGTTATCTCATACCTTGGATTTTCATCCCAAAATATAAAAACATGTAATTTCCTCAACCCAATGATCATATTAAACCACATGGTTATTTATACCCATATCCACAAGAGAAAAGACAATTCTTCCTTAACTATCATTTTCAGATGAAAACCGCAGGGTTACAAATACAAGAGGAAATTATTCCAAATTTATCCCATAAACAAGGAGCACTAATACTTTTAAACATTTCTCCAAGAAATTATTTCCACGTAGTTTCTTCTTTGACCAAGAAAATATCCTATAGAGTAGGTCATTCAATCGGGTAATGTCTAGGTCTCCTACTTTTACGAAAAAATGACTATAAATGGATTCATGGGAATATTTTTATTTTATTCTATAGTACTCTTCATTTTTCCTTGGAAATTATTAACATTATGTATTTATTTCCCACATGTAAATTATTTCTTTGTTCCATTGAGGCACTTTCCTGGGTGTCTCCATCCACATTTCCTGCATGATTGAAATTGAGGATTCTTTCACCATGGTCTCCACTGCTGGAGCTCTTATCATTCATGAACTTTTTCTTCTTTGTTGAGTCTGGTAGTTGGTTAATATATATGTTTTTTATCATATTTTTGGAAAAATAATTTGGCATGAACATGATATCTTTTACGCCTATCAACATTCCATTTTGTTTATCATTTCCACCACCGTTCCACCTTGTACATCATGCTCGAAGTTACTATGACTTCCTTGGAATCTATCCATTGACTAAAACCAGAAAGAATTTTGTGAGTAATAGTAGTAATAAAATAATTTAGATAATATCACGACTCTATATTTTTAATTTTAAAACACCTTATGATTAACCAAGGTCATTTATTCTCATCTTATATTAAAATCATTCAAATTAGGTTTTAATGAAAATGTAAATTATCCTAAGCATATCCCCCAAGATTTTCCTTACCAAGAGTGTAGCAAGGCCCATTGTTGTGCACCAGTCCCCGTTCGAGTCTAGCTCAAATTGGAGTTTTTAGGTTTTACCGCTAGGTACATCTGTGCTAGAGCTGCCTCTACCTTCTCGTATCCAGATAGTGATGTATTTCTTATAAAACTCACAACATCTCTACAATAGTAAAATTATGGGATGTTCTTCAATACTAATCCTCAAAGTCTATCTTAGGGATATGTGCTCTTATCAGAGATTATCTAAATCTATCTTCCATGGTTTGTACTAAACTTCCTCTTATACCAACTATAACGTCCCGACCCCAGATGTCCAGAGTTGGTGCATTTTTACATATCATTGACATGATTATAAATGATCAAGTCTCGAATGACCAATTAGTTTAGTATCCTTGGATGTACTAGATACATTCATAATGTTTACATTACCTCATAAAATAGAAAACATCAAAAACATTGTTTCAATAGACAACACTAAGATCCTATAGACTTTCCCTCGAGGTCATTCATAATATACTTCTTTTCATCCTGGGGAAAATAAAACATATAAAGGGGTGAGCTCATATGCTCAGTAAGGATAACATTATAGCGGAAAGATTCATAAATAAGCATAAACATTTAAGTTAGCGTATAAAACTAGAACAGAAGACTTTTAAACTTGAACTTTATCATAATATATCAAATATAAAATCAAATAATTCCATTTACTTATTCACATGGATATTTTAGTAGTCGAATAATCACATGAAATATCAATAGCGACTTTCATAATGATGGAATGCATAATGCCAGACTGTCATAACCACATAGTCAAGGCCTTGTGCCTAGACTACAAATAAGAATTTGTCAAGGCCTTGTGCAATGATAATAGTTTGTCTCCTGAGACCTACCGCAGCATCGAGGATATATAGCGGGCTCCACCCTTCACTTACTATGTCCAATGCATTCCTCATATGAAAAGTTGAAATATAACCTAAACATTTGTATTAAAACAATCATATTAAATATCAATACTTTATCCACAAACCACAAATGGAATAAAAATAGCATATCCATAGTCAATCATAACTCATTCAATAAAATATGGATGATTTTTTTGTAACATGTTAACCTCAATCGAGAATAATGAATGCTATTGACATAGATGAAAATAATCATCAAAACTATTTGAGAGAAATATCCCCCTTTTTCTTGAAAACATTTAAAAGTCACGCTATATGTTAAGAAGCCATTTAAAAATAGATTTTTGAATCAAAGTGTCCCATAACACTTTGAAAATATTAAAAGGAATTTTAATTTTAAAACATTAATGTCCATAAAAATAAATCCTTAAAACCATTTTTAAAACATGGACATTAATGAGTAAGATTTCGAAGAATAAATCATTAAAACATTAAAAATGATATTTTAGTTAGATTTTCTAACCAAAATAGAGACAATTGAATACAAATAATTGAGGTAATAAAAACTTTGTAATATCATGAGAAGAAATGGATTCATGATATACTATGTCATAGTACATTATATACACCATATAAATGTTATTTGGTGTATAACAACAAAGAAGTGTCAATAAAATGTAAATTGAGATGAAATATCTTATAAAGATTGTATCCTTAGGTTAAGGATAAATCAATGACATAATTATGTGTGAAAAATATAAATACACTCAATATTATTGGATATTTAGTGAAAATAAATCATAGGACATTCACCCATATTCTTGTAAAAACAACACCAATGAATTATAAATTTAACACAACAAATGGATATTGAGTTAAAATTACTGCTATCAAGATCAAATCTATGAGTTGATAATTTATCAATGGAGTGATTATTTGTATCAAAATTATATCCACAGAAAGGTGAGTGGAGATTATGACATAAGAAAATGAATAGTGATTCCACACATAATCTTGGAGTAAAATTATCAATGAAGTATGCGTAAAGCCGAATGCGTGGAAATTGAAATTTCAAATTCCCTTATTGATTTGGTAACTTACGAAACATAAACCCATGAAATAAGGATCATGAAATGATGATATAAATATCCATAAATTAACGTATATTACACAATTAATACAATCATGGGCAGTACACACACCACATCTAATAAATAAGTGGTGAACAATAGAAATCTCACGAAATTAAATGTGAGAAAAGAAACCACTTACTTTGTACTTTTCCCATGGTCGATGGTAGGTTAAAATCCTGTATAACAGTGAAATAATTTTTATTTAATTATACATGAATCATATACATTAAAATTATATCATATATGATCTCTTAACATTGATTTGTTAATAATATCTTAGTATTATTGTCGTTTCGTGTGTTAATAGATTCGTTTTCCTTTATATTATTTATTATGTGAGCCATGATGGTTATGGATTGGATGTATTGTATTCAAATCTAGAATGATATCACGTTTCTAAACAGTATTCTTAATCATCAAATTAAATATAGTCTTGAATGGATATGATGGGGATTGAATCTCATCGTGTTCATGGAGACGGTAATCTGTACGTACGCACGAGAAAAAATATAATTCTTTTTATATTAAAATAATATATTATTGGATGTTATATCATATATAAAAAATCATTATCTTATTTATATTATTATTTACGTGAATTAAACATCATTATTATACCCATCTAAATAATAATGTATTGAATAATAATTACACCACGACGTGGAGACGGTAAACCGTACTTACAGACGTATGGTGACTTGTCATTCAAAGGATGGATAGAATAATGAATAAATATGTACCATATTTATAATAACATCACAGTATATAGAATATATTGGAGTTATTATTTTATAATGTAAATAATAATTAATGAAGAAGTGGAAGAAGAGAAGAACCTAGAAGAGGGTGGTGAAATTATTACCTCTTCTACGGGTTCTTCTTTTTGATTTGATCAAAAGGGAACCTTAAGTTAGATTTTTGACCAAAGGAGTGCCTCTACGATGAGGTGAGGGAAGTTGAGGGGATATTTTGGAAGTGTTTGGCTGAGCCAAAAGGCTTTGAAGGTGTAAATTTGAGAGAAGGGGAAGTGTCATTTTATAAGAGGGGTGAGAGGCACCTTAGGAAAAACATAAAATATTACTTTATAATAATATCATTTTCGGTTTATAATCTCCCCAAATTAGATTATTTAAAGTCTAAGGTGGGTATGGTTCTAAATCCTCTCAATAAAAAGGTTTTATACAGGTTTGGGTCACTATATTAACTTTAACTGATAGATTTAACTCATAGTTAAATAGTTTGACATTTACCATGTCTCTTTGTATTTTTATATTATATGGTTAATATACTTACTATATACTTCCAAGAGAACCCCAAGTGGTTCAATAATGATACACCTATCATTATATAAGTCCTTTGACCGAGCTATAGATTTTTAGGAATAAAATATCAAATAATAATATCATATTTGATTTAAAAACTCTTTTATGTTAATTTTGACACTATTCGGTATTTTGTTATTTATAAATTCATAACAACATTACTAATTTGAAAAAAACTCATCTAACAAACCATAATATTTCATATTAACCTAAAAATCATTGTAACTCATAAAAAGTCTCAAATAACATTTATATGGATATTTATAGTATAATTTTGTTTAATATTTCATTAATTAGGTAATTACTACATCATCATTGTGTCATAAATAAATTAAATTATTTAATGTCTAAAAATATAAATAAAATAAAATTATATAGGAAATATATTTATTATTCTTAATGAATATTTGTAGTCTTTTTATCTTATGTTTTGCCCGATATTAAAAATGATTTAGTTATTAAACATTGATTTTAACTCTTTTAACTCTTCTTTGAATTAAATAATAATAAGTGTCCTAATCTAATTCAAGGAGACCAAAGAGGTTCATATATTATTCATAAGGCTGTTTTCAGTCGAATTATACTTAGTCAATAGAATTAGGACATTTTTTAGGGTAATAATAATATCATTTTTACCCTTAATTACTGTATTTACTTTTAACCGGGCTAAATAAAAGAAAAAATTTACTATTTAGAAAAAATTATTTTAATCTTATTGAACCAAATTATTTACTCCTTTATATTAATAGTGTCTCTCGGATTTTTTAAATTCAACTCACAGAAGTGGTAAAATTATGTTTTATGTCAATTTACAAATTCTCCTAGGAGGTGGGTAAAAGATGGTGAATAGTTCAATAAAATTTTATATATCTAATATTATTAAAAATGACTAAAATGAATTACATTGAACTAATAAGGGTAGTATGTATCTACTTTAAACTAAAATAAATTTAAATACAATAAATAATTGTTTAAATAATAATTCGGTTTTAAGCTATAACTCAGTGTTTTTCACTATTCATAAAAAATTAATAGTTTTCAGAAACATACAAAAACTTAACCCTAAGATAATTTTTATACTATGTATTAAAAAATGAAGTCTATTTTACCAAATTAAAAACATAGATATTGCATTTATTAATTTAAAATTAATTCCTAATTTCAAAACCAAAAGGTGTATTTTTATGAAATAATAACAATCAATAGATTGACATTTGTTTGTCCAATTTCAAAGTAAAATTACATACAATAAAAAACATTGGATTAAATTCTAAAAATATAATCTAATTATACATCCAAACCATTCATATGTATTTTTGAATACTATAAATTATTTGGATTAAAAAAGATGTTTTCTGTTAAAATATATTATTTTTCACTATTCACCAAAATATGAATGTTATCAGAAAAACACAAAAAATATATTGATACTAAATTATTATGTCATGATCCCAATCAATAATTTTATTTAGTTTAATTTAATATATAAAAGTTCCAAATATTGGATTTAAAAAGTGTTCTCCATTAAAAGGCCATAAAATTACATTTTTTTAAAATTACTTCTTTTATCTGAATAAAATAAATTTGTCCTTAAGTTAGGTCTAGAAAACTCATAATATGGGTTCTAAACTTATAAGGGTTATATAATGTTCTAAAAAATTTAATACTATTAATAACCGCTTTTGAATGGCTAGTTTTGTATGTCGTGGTGCGCTTGAACACGTCATTGCCTATAGTGTAAGTTATTGAATTAATTTAAAGATCTAATGTACTATCAAATCATGGGGTGTAACATATAGGGTATGAACATATTTTATCATCATGAACAGAATATGATAACCATTAACAACACAAGAATATTCACTATCTATATATTCTGCCTCACCAAAGTGACCACAACACTATCCCCTTCATCACTATGAAATGACCCAATTTGTTCAACACATCAACAATGGGTTTAACTCCTAGTCATCCAAAATCTAGAATACCAATTACAACAAAGGCCTTAATGGAATGATGTATACCACAATCAATAAATCATGACATAAAAGGAAATACCAGAAATCAATGAAATGCATAAAAGGAAACATGAGAAATCAAGAAAATGTTAGGACATGAAAATGTTTGGTGGAAAATAGGTGCCACACATGTTACATATACAAACCAACTATTCCCATATTTGTTCAAAACATCATCAATAAAACAATTCATGGTCCAATGATGCATCATCACCCTCTCCACCTCCATCTCCACTTTCTGTTGTCACCTGTAAGAACATTATATTGAAAATTAAATATCATTGCATATTTATATTAAAACATAAAACCCATGAATGTTTGAAAACTAAATTATTTTGATTTTCTGTGATTTACCTACTTACCACCAGTCTATGCACTACCAATGGGGGAATATCTACTCATATGCTGATATATATCAGTCATCGCTTTCTGCAAATCGGATATCTGAGCCCCCTGGTCTTGAACTGAGGTTTTTAGAGAAGAAATATCTCTCTAAGAATCTTCGCGTATGGATTGACTATAAATCTGAGTAAATGCAGTTGGAATCGCAGGTGGCATGCCAAAGACCTCAGATGGTACAAGTCTGAAACCCATCCCACGCACTGTACCAGGATGCTCCTTCCCAAGGACATTAGCAACTGGGTCATCCTGGGAGACTTAGTAGAACTGCCCAGGATTGGAATCCCATAGTTATTTAATTTTTACCTATAAATAAAATATAAATATATATTAACACAGTAAAAAATAATAATCAGTTATTATAATAAAAAATTGACTTCATTACCCAACTTCTTTGGCAGCATCATTAACAAAACTTTGATCTGATTTTTTGTGAACATCCAACAATAGTTCAGTTCGGGATGCTTTGTGCATTAAACTCTGTGACTGCATTTAGCAAAGATAAATATATAATTCAATATAATTAACATATAATTTTTTATTATAAATATTTAAACTAATTAAAAGATTACCAATGTCATTCGGCTTCTAGAAAAGCTTTTTGAGCCCACAGTGTAAGGGATGGCTTGCTTTGTCCAGTTTGATGCATTCTATCTTGAGAGATCATGAAATAAATTAAAATCAATTTTACAGTAATGTATTCATTGTCATATCCTCTTAATAAACACGTATAAATGTAAAATGAGGATAATATAATAATATATAATTCAATACCATCCACTTCTCATCACGATGTATGTCAACAAAAACATTCCTCTGTTCTTTCGGTACCCCACAAGGTAGCTTCTCATAAATTATTTTCACGGTCAACGAAGTATCATTGAAATCACACCACAATCTCCATTTTAAAGAACCCTTTCTCCATTGGGGATAAAATCACTTTACCAGAAAGTATGATTGAAATACAGTCACGATTTGTGGAAATTCTCTAGTTGATAAAATGTATAATAAGGGTCTAAATTAGAATCTATAACTCCCAAAAAATCTACATAAAATTAATACCATGACCTGCATCATCCGGTATGAAGGTACATGAATATAGGATAATAATCATACCTAAAACCAAACTAGATGTCACCTAAATCATCTATACACACAAACATATATATATATATATATAACTCTTACCACTATTTTATTGAAAAGAAACAATCAAATGTGGGGATTTTGGGAGTGTGTCAAAGTGTCACTCATCTATTACTACTCCTACACCACCAACTTCTTAACCAAAACCAATTCCAAGTAAGTCAATTATCCTATAATAGTAGAATATATGACCTCTATGTTACATATAACATAGAGGTTTTATCACATCATTTTCTATAATTTTTCAATAAAAACTATAACCATATCCTAATTCTTGGATACATCCCTACCAGGAATTCTCAACCTAAAAACACTCACATGAGGACTACAACACAGGTGGAGTTTTGTAAGAAAAGCCCTAACCTATGTTCTATATAGATTCTTCATATAAAACTCTAATATCGAATAAATCATTTATAAATAATGTTTAGGGAAAACCTTATGATTCTTACAAAACTCAACACATTCTTTGATATGGTCATAAACCCCTAAAAAGGTTTAACATATCTGGAACTCAAAATATACTTAGTATTTGTGGATATAATCTCATCTATAACAAGGGAATAAATTAAAACCATAATGGATTAATACCATATGAGTTTGAGAAAACATCATCCACTAAAAAGTAAGTGTGTTTTCTAGATAACTTGGTTCTAGGATCACCATATAGTTTGTGGGTTTCTGAAATAGATGAATTCCATGAGTTGATGACTCCACTAAATCTTATACCAGAAGAGGATTAGTGGCTTCTCAGATCCTAGGAGGCCTCTACTACTGGAATTCATGTTACATAGTTTTCTTATGGGTATTCAATCAGTGGGAACTAATGTCTTATTAATGAGAAGTTCTATACAAAAAAAGGAGAGAAGATATCTAAAATAATAGGGAAAGAATATCTCTTATATAAGTATTCAAATCAACACCTCATCACATAAATAAAAAGTAGAAAAAGGATCAAGCACTGAGATGGGATTTTCACAAACTTAACTCTAAAAAAAGTTGTTTTTTCTGTAGTTGGAATTATTCATTTGATAAGATGAACCCATAATTGTTGGAGGAAATATAAATCAAATAAAATAGGAGTTACATGAAATATAATGATTGAGAACTATATGATTCATGTATCACATTAATTTTACCCTATATATGATGATTTAGAGATTTGTGTTTACTAACAGGTTACCAATGTCTCGGAGAAAGGATACATTTACAACCACACCGACTCTAGCCTCATTGGTATGATAACTAAAATAAAAAACCCCATGAAATCACAACTATAAATTCCTAAACTAGTCCTCATGTGGATAATAACTAAAAAATTTATTCCTAGTACTTGATCCAATCTAATTACACCCTAACATGACCTACCCCACAGAGACCGAAACTAGGATGATGATAAAAAAAAGTGTACCTACTAAATCCTAACTCCAATAGGTTAGGGAATGGTGAAATGACTGAGTAGGAATGTCACAAAACATATGAGGCCATATCCGATAATAACCGAGGTCATATCCTATAATAACCTTCAATATATATGCATCCTCAATATGAAAAATACCCAAACATACTATAATTTATATAAAAGAACCATTAAAATGTATATAATTCATAATGGGAATAAAAAATGATAAGTACAACACCATAGGGTTGATAAAATAGGATAAATACATATACAAAACACCACACCACTAGGTAAAATAAAATCAAGATAAGGGAAGACACCTCTACATAAGAATGGATTAAGGTATCACATAGTTTAAATTCATTATATGGGGGTATATATTGTTATTTTTAATTAAATGTGGTAATTATGTTCAATATATAGTTTGACATCATATGGTGTGGATGATTATGAGGTAAAGTCAGGAATTCTAATGAGAAAATAGATCCAAAACCCCAAAACCCATGTGATACATTCCAAATGTTGGAAACAAGGTAAATAGATGGATAACCAGGGTTGCAGGGGGCCGAGGGAAGTGGCGTCGCTGGGGTCACAGGGTCGTTGGGGTCGCTGGGTCGCTGGTGGCCAGGGGAAGTGGGGTTTCTGGGGTCACTGGGTCACTGGGGTCACCTGGGTCATGGGGGGCCTGGGTCGCAGGGTCATGGGAGGTCAGGGGAAGTGGGGTCACTAGGGTTGCCATTGTCGCAGGGGCCGGGGGAAGCATACACACCGGGGTCGCGGGGTCGCCGGGGTCGCGAGGTCGTGGGGGGTTGGGGACTTAGATTTGGATGAATTCATTGTTTTTTACTTGAAGTGGCAAGAACCACGTGAGGGATGGTAGTCCTGAGGAATGATAAGTGGTGGTGTTCATAGAAATGCATGATGAAATAACTTGGGAGATTAGGTTTTGACGATCTACGAACCTTGTATAGATTGAATTCCTATTCCTCTCTTTGTTTTATTCAGATAGAAAAGAGTGGTGGTGTGACTTGAGGGTGATTTGGATCATATATGTGTTAGTGATTACTAGTGGAGAATTATGGTTAAGTGGGAGGATCTAGGATTTGACCATGGAGTTGAACTAAGAGTCAGATTCAAACTTCGGTGTGGGAATTTATATATTTTGTTATTCATTGATCTTTAAGGCATTGTGGTTGGGATATGATAATGCATTGGTCGGTGGGATTGTGCGCCATTTGTATAATTCATCTAGAGAAGGACTTACTAGTGTTGTTGCCTAAAAATTTATGTGGTAAGGTGGATACCACATCAGAAATGTCGTTCAAGATGTGGCTGTTGTGGTTTGGGGATCAAACTTGGGTATTTGAAGAATATTTTATGTGTTTGGGCTTGGTGTTTAGAGATTCATAGTAGAATAATGTTGTGAACTTGGAGATTTATTGTGGGGTGTTGGTACTATCATCTAGTACAACATAATAATATAATAAGAATCAGGTAGTTGGAAATAGATCGCAGAAAGAATTATATCTAAACATTATATTCTGGAACTTGGAAAAATTATATTCTTCCAAACCACTACAATAATTTAGAATGGATTCAATACCATTCACTTCAACACACAAAATAAATTTATGAAATGTAAAGTAAATGACAGTACGAAAGAACACTTTGGTTTTATGTTGTTTGGATTGAAATTATGGCTTCTAAAGGAGAAACACTAATACTTTCCATTTTACCGAAAAAAAAGATTACAACTTGTGAGTAACAATCCATGACCTGAGGCATTACTCAGGAATCCCTATAAAGTCACTACAGTCTCATATGGTAGTAGGGGCTTCCATGCAAATGTATTAAAAGTATAAGGGATTCCATGACCATATATCCCAAGTATGAGGTACTCCAGTACTTAGTGATACTATATAGAGGTATTTGATTACCATGTATTACAAGTATAAGGGATTCAATGACTAATTATTCTAAGTATTAGGGACACTATGCTCGGGTGTCACAAGTATTTGGGAAACAATGCTCGAGTACCACACATATAAGGGATGGTTTTCTTGAGTAACACATGTTTGATGGACTCCATGATCGAGTATCAAAAGTATAAGGAACTCCATACCTAAGTGTCATAATTCATTATAGTCAACTAGGATGTATAATCTATCAAAATTAGAGTTTAACATGGGATTATCCATTTCTACTTAGAAACAGGTGATATAGTCTCATGACACCCTTTTTATCAAATTCATTACAGTCATTAAAATTAATATTCAAGAAAAAACCACAGATAATGTGGTTTGGTCACCTTAGAATTCACAATACCTAGGTATATTCCAATTGAACACCTTAAGTTGTTGAAAAAGTCGATAGGGATTAAACATAAATAATAACAAAGCGATAAAATGTTTTTCTATCATGGATAACATATTAAACACGGGTTATGTGTATATTTAATTAATCAAATGGAAAATAAACCATGAATCTTAATAATTCATAATATAAGGATACAATAATTGAGGTAAAATTACTATAATTCAAACCTTAGGGTTGATATAGGTCCCTGAGGTCGTGGGGGGGAGGGGGAAGTGTGGTCACCGGGGTCGTGGGGTCACTGGGGTCTCGGGGTCGCGGGGGAAGCGTGGGGGGGGGGGGGAGGAGGAGGAGGGGTTGTAGGGTGAGATGTGGGTTCGGGTTTGGGGGATGAGTCGGTAGTGTAAAAAAAATATTGTTTCATGGTGGATTATTATAAACCGCCAAGAAACCATTTTAAAAAAGGTTTTAGTGGCTATTCCCTAAACCGCTGTCAAAACTGCCGCTAGAGTCAATTTTTTTGGTAGTGTGATAAATCAGATAATGTATTTTAATTATTCACATGGATATTTTATTATTCGATAAATCCAATGTAATATCAATATATATTTTCATAATTATTGAATGTATAATTCCATACATCATAGCCATATAGTCAAGGCCTTGTGCCAAGACTACAAATAATTTTTGTCAACGACTTGTGCCAAGACACTAGTTTGTCACATGAGACATACCGATGCATTGAGTATATATAGTGGGCTCCACCCATCACATACTATGTCTGATTCATTCCTTATATAAAAAGGTTTAAACATAACATAAAAATTCGTATTAAAGCTAGCATACGAAATGTCCATAATTTATCCATAAACCATGAATGGTATATAAATAACAAATTCATAATCAAACATATCACAATACCTTTAATACAATATGGAAGACTTGTTTCATATTAAATCAATCTCAATCAAGAATAATATCCGGTAAAGGTTGTTTACATAGTTGAAAATGATTAGAAAAAATCATTGAGTGAAATACATCATTTTCATTAAATCATTTAAAAGTCATATAAATGATGAAAATTAAAAGATATTTTTTAATCAAAGTGTCCCATACCACATTGAATCTTTTGAATGGAATTGAAATTTTATATCATTCATGTAAATATAAATAAATCCTTAAAACCATTTTGAAAACATGGATATTAATGAGAATGGTTTAGAAGAATAAATCTTGAAAACATTTAAAATAATGTTTTAGTTAATGGTCCATTAAAAATAATCCCTTTGAAAATACTTTTATCAAACCTAGAAATGGATAATAAATATGTCCCAATAGATACTTATGTAAAAACAACCTCGAATAATAATGAGATTGTGAAATTAACACTTACCTTGCACTTCTCTTTGGTAGAAGTTATGTTTAACATCTAGTATAATGAAAATAGTATGTTATTAAATTATACCAGAACCATATTCATATTTATTATATCATACATGATTCATTTATGACTTTATAATACCCATTTAGTAATGATTTCAATGTCAAATTAACAATTTGCGTAATAATCACTTTCTTTTATCGTATGTGATTAACTTTTTATTCCTGATCATATAATTTATAACATGATTTAAATATTTCCATAATATAAACCTTTATTTTTATATCATATATATTTAGAATATAAATTTTTATAATGGATAGATATATTAAATGGAAGGAACTGTTTATGGAGATGGTTGGCCATACATACGCAAAAAGTCTGTTTCCATTTTCATATCGTATTGAACGAATGTAAGTGAATAAGGTATATGTAAGTACATATATATATAAATATATCCAGTAGAATTATTATGTAAAATATTAAATAATTATTAATAATATATATTTTTATAATCATTGCTGAATGGAGAATGTGGGAAGGAATCTCATCGCGTCGTGGAGACGGTAATCTGTATACACAAATGAGCGAAAACATCAGTATATTGATGGTTAAATCATATGTAATTCGATGTTATATCAAATATACAGAATAATAGACATGTAAAATTTATTATTTACTCCATTTATACTCATTATTATACCAATACAAATAATGTTGGGTTTGAATAACAAACTACAACATGACGTGGAGACGGTAAGTCGTACGTATGCTTATATGGTGACTATTTCATTTATAGGATGGATAGAATAAAAAATATGGTTATACCATATTTATAATAACATTATTGTATATAGGAGGTACTGGAGTTATTATTTTTGTATGGAAGAAACAAATAATGGGGAAATCGAAGAAGAAAAGAACTTGAAAGAGGGAGGTCAAGTTATTATCTCTTCTTCAGGAGTTTCATTTTGAGTTGATCTAAAGGGATTATTAGGATGGATTTCTGATAAAAGTAAGGAAAATAGATTGATGTGAGGGAATTTGGGAGGATATTTGGGCAGGGGATGTCCAATCCAAATGTATTTGGAGATGTGAATTTGAGAGAAGGGGTAGTGCCCATTTATAAGAGGGGTGAGGGTCACTTTAGGAAAAGATTAAAATATTAATTTATAATACAATAATATTAGGTCTAAAATGGATCCAAATGAATTTAATTTGAGAATTATGTGGTTATGAGTCAAATTACTTTCAACCAATAGGTTTTAGACACATTTTGGTTACCATTTTAACCTTATCTTTCAGAATGAACTCTTAGTTAAATAGTTTAATTTTTACTGTTTCTTCTTGTATTCTTACACTATATTGTTAATAAACATACTCTACACTTCCAAGATAATATCAGGTGGTTAATTATTGACATATATATTATTATTTAGGGTGTTTTTCTTATCCTTAGATTTTGGGGAATAATATATCAACCAATAATATAGTATTTCATTAAAAAGTAATTTTTGTCGATTTTGACACTATTTGGTATTTTGTTTTTGTGAACGTCATAAAAACCTTAACACATATAAAATTTTCATCTAATCTACCCTAAAATGTCTTATTAAACACGAAATTTCATGGATGGCATCAAAAATGGTAAATCATAATTATTTTAATATTTATAATTTAGTCTATTTTGATATTTCATTAAGAATGTAATTAGTACATCATCCTTGTGTCATAAATAAATCCAATTATTTAATATCTAAAAAATTATTAATAAATACCATTATGTAGGAAATATTTTAATCTTTCTAATGAATATTTATAGCCAAATTTATCTTATGTATATCCCTATTGTAATAATGGTTTAGTTTAAAATCATTGAATTTAACAATTTTAACTCTTCTTTAAATAAAATATTAACAAATGTACTAATGTAATTTATGTGGAAATAAAGGATCGTATTTTATTTCTAAGGTTGTTTTTGGTCGAACTACATATATTCAGTAGAATTATGACATGTTTTAGCCTAATTATAAAATCATTTTAACCTTTTATTACCCTATTTACTTTTAACCGTGGAAAATAAAAGTCAAAAGTTACTATTCACAAAAATTGTTTTCATCTTATTGAATCACATTAAACATACTGATGTAAAACTTATCTCTCGGATTTTTGAAATTCAAATCATAGAAGCAGTAATTTTTTTTTAAAAAAATTTGCTAACGTGCCTAGAAGGTGGGTAAAAGAGGTTAAAAAGATCAATAAAATTTTATACATCTAAGTTTATTATAAAATGACTCCAATGAATTACATTAAAATTATAAAAATATTATATATCAATTTTGACTTTAAAAAAATTTAAATAAAATAAATAATTATTTAAATAAAAATTTTGTTTTAAATAATAATGTTATGTCTTTCAATATTCATCAAAAATTGAATGTCTTCCAAAAAATACCAAAAATTCACCCAAATATAATTTTTAATTACAAATTATAAAATGAAGCCTATTTTAAAAAATTAAAAACATATAAGTTGAATTTTTTAATTTAAAATTAATTCTCGTTGTCAAAACCAAAATGCGGGTTTTTAAAAATTAAAAACTATCAAAACATTTACATGTGTTTTTTGTCAAATTGATATGTGAAATTAATTATAATGATATATGTTATATTAAATGATAAAAATGTAATCTAATTATACTTCAAAACACTTCAAATTCATAATTTAACACTATAAATTGTTTCTATTCAAATAGTTTTTTTCAATTAAAACATAGTATTTTCCATATTCATCAAAATATAAAAGTTATCAAAAAAGTACCAAAAATTTATCCAAACTAAATTCTTGTAACCCGGTTGTAAAGAAAAATTTGACATCATTAAATTTAATATATAAAATATCAAATATAGGTTTTAAAAATGGTTCGCCATTAAAAGGCGGAAAAATTGCATTTTTGAGAAAAATACTTCTTTTATCTGAATAAATGAATTTGTTCTTATATTATGTCTAAGAAGAACTTAATATGGATGTTAAAATTATAAATATTATAAATGATTCAAAATTCAGTTATTACTAATCATGACCACTTTTTGAATGGCTAGTTGGGTAAGTTGTGGTGCACTCGAACTCAGTATTGCGTGCAACGTAAGCTATTGAATTACATTAATGAGATAATGAACTATGAAATCTTGGGGTGTTACACCAATATCAGGTGTGGAATGATATACCAGACTATGGTAGGTTTCTCCATGGGTTATTATTAAATTTAAATGTTTTTTGGGGATGCATTATAAATACACTGATGTGGGTAGTCTAGGAGAGACTGTAATATTGTACTTAATTATTTAAATTTATTATCTTATATTGTAAGATGCAAATGGTAATTCAATTAGTTATTTACATGTGATAAGCATGTTTAATGGATTTTTAACTATGAATATGGTTAGGATAATTGTGTGTCTTTAATTAATTAAATATTAAATGACTGATATGGTCATTAAGAAACATGTTGTAGATGGATTATATTAATTGAGGTGATTTCGATCACTAGGAATGTGGGGGAAATAGTTATGTTATGATCTGCCCAATACACAGAAGGTGATTATGATCTCCTAGTTGATGCGACATGGTTTTTCGATTGAGTTTATGGGGTCTTTATGATGGATAGATGGCTCTCAAGCCGTGGGATGGTTTTGATCATCAGGAAATAGAGACATGGGCGCAAGGGAATAAGGTTTTAAATGATCTATAATTGTATATTGTTGGATATTTACATTCATAGATTATGTCCAAAACACTCTTCTATATGTTTTCACATAAATATGAATATGATAAGGTGTATTTGACCACTAATTGTTGGTAGAGGACTCCCGATATTTTTAGGGTCATATGATGACATTGATCATTGAATATGTTGGAGGTGATAAATATATAAAGCCAAGATGGATGTTAATGGACCATAGAGAGATGATGATGAGAGAATCAATTGGGGGGGGGGGGGGTGAGAAAATCCATTACACATTTGATTTATTGGATGAGATTATTGGATGACTTGTATTTCCGGGGACGAGATATCAGGATGTTGATTAGAAAATGATTGTTATAGTAGATAAAAAATATTGTTCTACCTTGGGACGTTTGGCTGTTGGCCCAACATGGAATTTCTAATCCGATTTCTGAGGGAACTGGGAATTATGAAAGGGTGTTCTATTATGACATCGTATTATTATTTCATGAAACAGGATGTGTCAGAGGACATGATGTGTAGTGTGATATTTATAAGTGGAACATGGTGGTTCACCTAATATGATATTCATCCGGGGAACCAGGTAACTAAGTCATTGGTCCTATCCACTGAAATTAAATATATGGATACTTATATTAACTGAAATATAAATAATTGGGGGAATATACTTAGAGTTTTCTATAATTATAAAAAGTAGGTAGATGATCACTTGTGGTCATTGAGAATAATTTGACTAGGTTATTTATTTAATATGTGTCCACATTTCCTTTTATTACATTGTGCATGCACATGTATAATTTTTTATGTATGTTAGACACACGTTGGTGGTGGACTAACGAGTTTATAATCAATACATACATGCGAGCCTATGTATTCATGTATGAATTTTTTATTTCAAATAAATTTAATAATTAAGCTCTAGTGGTGGACCTTATTGATTAGGTTGTAAATTTAAAATTGGAGGGAGTTCAGTGGACCATGTGGTTCCTTTGCCTCAGGACGATTTTTTTTGGTTTTTTCATATATATATACCTATATGGTTGGCAACTGGCTAACCTTATTTTCTATCTTGTATAAAATATTTTTAAACAGTTATCATCTAAAAAAGGTATTTTAGCATTGAGCTTGTTCATAATACTCCTAGATTTATTATGCTTATTAATATTTGTATTTTGTTTCTTCTATCGAGTAAGGATTATTGTTGATATATATATATATATATATATATATATGAAAAAATAATTTTATCACCACCATAGGGTATATTTTTCCACTATCACCTCATTAGACACTCACTACTAGTTAGAAGCCTTTGGCATAAGGAAGACATGCCTTAGTCCTATGGCCAACCGGATTGAATAAATTTTTTAGTGGGAAATCGGGCAAGGTTTCTACAATGAATGTATGCGATTGAATATTATGTAGATTCCTTGTGATTATTTATTAATTTAATGATCATATTAATCCCCTCTATCCATTCATTAGATTCGTAGGGTGATTTTTCACTATAGAAGATTGGTGGATTATTCTTGATGAACTCGGATCTCGGATCCTATACTTAGCATGGGTTCCTAACACTGACATGGCATAAGCTCATAATGGTGTCTATTAAATTATCCATAAGAGAAGGTTCCACAAGAGTATTTTCAAATGAACCCTCTCTAACAACTCCCTCATTCATATTTAGATGGGCTCTTCCAAGAGTAATCATCTCAATAACAAAAGAAAAATAGAAATCATCTTGAGATAAAATTCCCAAATCACATGACAAGCACCAAGAATCTATATCAATTCCCTAAAACAAGATAAAATTCATACAATATGATTTATATTAATAGACAAAATCACTATAAAAGGAATAAGTTTATTTAAATATACCCCATATCTTGTTCATTAAAAAGACCTATAGAACCAGGTCCCAAGATTGTAAAAATTCCATACCATGCATGGTAATTAATTTTCTAGAACAAAATGTGAGATACATAAGAGCCATCATACACTTACTAAACAAATTCTAATGCTCTTAAGTCCAATATACCCATGATATCAAACAAAACCAAGAATGTTTCATAACAGAAAACGATTAATATTCCCTCTAATACAATTCTATAATCCACCAACCCACTTAAACTAGACAAGACAACTAAGAGTGTCTTCATCATGATGGGGTGTATCAAAGAATGAATATCCTCATGTATAAATGAATATCAAATAGTGTACAATGCGAATGAAAACAATAAATACCTGTGATAAAAACAAGTACAATTTATACTAAAATAACCTAAAAAGTAAAACAATATTTTCCAAACAAGTTACCATGTGACAAATCATCTCCTCCAAATCATATTCTATGATAATGATGATAATAATTGAAACTTATATCATACACAACGACCTTACCATTCAAAAAGTCATGTAAGACAAAATGTAGAGTCCCCTAGAGAAAAATTAATAGTGTGAGAACAAATACAAGAATAATTTCACTGAAGAATCTTTAAAAAGTATAATATCAGTATTATGTAATTATATATTACAAAAAATCATGTTTACCCATTTATTTTTATAATAAAAAATATTTTCTTAAATAAAACATTGGTTTTTAAAAAAATCCATTCATTATAAAAAAACATATAATATGAAAAGTAAATTTAATAATACAGTATTGAATAATAATATGTTAACATGGATATAACATCAGAAAATTATGAGAAAAATTACTATTAAATTATCTATCATGTAGTAAACAAATTATAAATGGAAAATCACACCATTTGTGTTCTATCAAATGATAATAAATACTAGACATAAAATTAAATCTCAAATTTATGATAATGGTAGAACATGATAATATATTTTCTACTAGAAATACACCCACTAATGTGACCAAAGAATGTAATGGAATTCCACACATTAAAGTGACTTGTTTAATTTTTAATTTACAAATTTTTACCCAATGTGAAAAGTTTTCCAAAAACAATTTAAAACCCATAATAATATTTCAAAAAACAAACTCATGGCCATGAAAATATCATTCCATTCATGAGAACCCATTTTTCAACCAAAACCAAAATTTAACAATTTCATCGGACCATTGTTGTGCGCAAATATATTTTCCAAGAAAACTCCCTTTAAAATATAAATGTTTTCCAGTAAAACCATCATTACTTTAAACAAATTAATATAATGGAATAAAATAATGCAATATTAAGGAATATATAGAAATTAATGTGTTAAATATTTTTTATAGAGACACCTACCTCATGAACAGAGTGAAAAAAATCTCCTTTGGAAAATGAAATAAAAAATGAGTAGATCGGCTCCTCACGATCCTTGATCGACAAGAAAGAAATATTTAGTATTTCAAACACATTATATACATAATAAACTACTCATTACAGGGACAAGAAGACATTAAGCGAAGAGATATATCAATGATCTAAAATGAAAAGATAAAATAAGAAAAAAACAGCATACCAGGAAGTGATCTTTCAAGAATAAAAGTATTATAAAAAAGACTATAGAGAAATAGGGAATGTTTTAGTCAATCCAAATGCGAATTAAGAGGATATTAGTATTGAAAATGAAAAAATGGAAGGGTTAAAATACAATTTTTACATGTGGGGTGGGTGGGTGGGTATGCCTTTTCATTAGAAAAACGATGCACTAAACATCCCCAGATACTGTCCCTTAGAAATCTGGTCACACAGTTTCCTAAAGATAAACTCCATGGTTAGAAAATCCAGTATAGAACCATGTGAAACCCATGTTAAATAATGTAGTCATCCCCATGTCCTCCTTAAAGAGTTGAAAAATTTCTTTAACTATGATGATACCATGGAATGCCCCTTTATAATCTCCGAATGGAAAATGAAACTATAAGTGATAATAGTGCAGTTATTATGTTCCTATCCCTCATTCTAATAATTTTCATATTTTAAACCCATAATCCCTGTAAAACTCTAAATCAACATAAAATACATAAAATGATTAAATTTATTAATATATGTGATCTAATGGGTGTTACATATTCCATCTATATAATATAGGAATTTTATTGATTCTTGAAGTTTAATTATTGATGAAATGTTATTTGTAGGAATAATGGGCTTTTTTCATTGGTTGTGTTGTTTTTCCTTGGTATTCATCATGTTATTATTATATAATCTATTAAAATTCATATCAAGCAAAGGGATTCAATGTTTCTCCATTTGTATATGCGAAATTGGGAGTATCCTGATTATGATTCTATTAGGAAAATTCTATAATTGACATAAAGAATATAATTATGTTTAATATAGTAATTTCAAGATATTTAAAGGATATTGTGAATCTGTTTTGGTTATTATTTTATTCTTTATTATTGACTCATGTAATTTTCTATATTGTTTTTTGTCATAAAACTTAGATCAACAATACATCCTTAAAATATGCGATAAACCTAAAATCATTGTATATAATGTAATAATGATAAGACAAAGTGAATATGAAATCTAGAATAAAAATTTAGTTTCCAATCCTTATTAAAACTTTATATCATGGTATAATATTTATTTTAACATGTTTATTAGTTGAATATAGATTACACTAGAAGTGATTTCTGGTTTATTCTGTTTAAAAATCATTATTAATATAAAATTAAAACGATCCAATGTTTTATTAATGGAAAATATCATCATATAATTATGTCATATAATTACTTGAAATCACTACCCAATGAAATACTGTGTACAATGTCACATTTAAAAATAATATTGTCACTTCTGTGTTTTGAATTTAAAAAAACATACATACACAGTTGCATTCAGTAAGATATTTAGCGTCTCACATAATGAACTTAGTTTTTGATGAATAATATCATACCATTAAGAACAGTAACACAAACATATAAATATTAATGAGTGGAAATGAATAGTATGTTGGACAAAAAATGAAACATCACCCACAAATGTATAAAAATTTTTTAGAGATATTATAAATGAGAAAACAATCTTAGAATACATATTGTAATTTTTGTATGTCAAAACTATTTTAATTACAATTTTATGATTAAATTAGTAATTAAAAATGGAAATTTATTTTCATTAAATATAATAATAAATTTTTATTTTATTTATTATGGTTATTAGATAATATTATGGTCCTTGATTAATTTTCAAGGCGTTATTAAACCAGTTATAGTTTTAATGTTGTTTTTTTGAATAAATAATGATTTTATTTAAAAATTAAATTAAAAATATTTAGAAAAATATTTTGGATAATATGATTTTATTTTTGGATTATACACATCTAAATGATTTTAGGGTGAATTTTTGGTATTTTTATAAAATACATGAATTTTTTATGTATAGTAAAATATGATAATTCACAATAAATGCTAAAACCTGAATTTCTGAAAAATGAATGAGTCATAGATGATGTAAATGGCCATTGGTTATAAATCACATAACATATTACTATTTTTGGACACAATCATTGAACACAATTACTTTTTTTAAGAAAAATAATTAAATAATGAATTTAATATTCCAAATTCATTACTCTTCTCCACTATAAAAACCACCCACACTTTCCTATTCTATTCACTCCTACCAAGCCTTGTTCCTTTCCATATGTTCTGACCAAATAACTCCCCAAGATCCTCCCACACATCAAAAAAACCATTGGTCTCCACAGAAGCCCTAATCTTATCCCCATAAGAGGATCTCAAAAGAGATAAACTCAAGAGGTAAATTCCACTTTCTGATTCTTTTGTTGACTTCCAAGTTAGATTATTTTCTTGTTTCTTTCTTTACCTCCATTAACCCAAATGGTATAATAACTCAAATAACATAAATTTACTAGAATTATATTATTATAAATGGATATTTTATCAATTATTCTCCCTCCCCTTCCTTCTATTCTATAAATGAAAATACCATCAAAGATGTGTTGATTTATCACATTCAAGGAATATGGGTTTCCAATTTTGTTTACCATATTATAAACTGGTCATGATAATATTTTAATGGTTTAACTAGATAATAATATTTATATTTTATCTTATTTAATGTTATTAAATCCTTATAAATTGATTAAGTAAAACAATAATACAAAACAAGTTAATTGTGTTCAAAATTACCACATTAATCCACGAGTTCACCATTAATGTTTTCTATAATGATTCAAATTCCCTCAATGTATGAAAATTAAATTTATACCCATTTAATATTCAGAATTTTCAATAATTTCCTATAACATGAATTCTGTGAAACCAATCTCAGTATACATGTTTATCCATTCATGTATATAATTAAAGTGAACATGAAACAAACGGATCCGAAGAATGATATTGGACCTCATAACTAATAGAAAAGGATATTAATGGACTAAAAAATGTTATAACAAATCATTTAAATGTTAAATATGTTCTTTAATTATTAATTTAAGATCCTTATATTATTATTCAGGTCATTAATATCAAGGGGAGAGCACTATCAGAGTTAAGGAAAGGGATCCTCTCTTTCTCACATTTATTCAAGTATATCCTATTTGTTATTCCCTTTTAAGTATATTTCCGAATAATGGGGTATGATTTTTCACCTTCCCCATCATTCTTTCATGTTTTATAAAATATGATAAATACCATTCCCTCTCATTAATACCTTTTAAGAACACCTAAAACCATGTCGATATTCCGTTTGGGATTCCACCAGAACCGCCTTTATTCCATCCGGTAGTTCAACATTTATTTTAAAAAATATTATGTTGTCTTTTTCATTTTAGGTAAAAATTAAACATACTGTTTATATTCTCCAAAATAATATTTCAATATCTATCTCTCATATATTTTGGGGATATACAAGCATTTAAGTTATTCCCTCCTCGATGCTTCCCAATAAGAAATCTAATTTTAAGGGAACATCCCTATTTTTTTTACCAAATTTCAAGTTCACTCCACCATTTGTCTAAAGAATCCTTTTTTTTATAAAATAAGTATTTTTATTATGAAACCCATATTCTTTATCTTTTGGTTTTATATAAAATTTTATTCCCATTTCGAGTTTACATGCTCTCTAGTTTTTTCCTTAAAACCACAATAATTTTTTTAATAATAATTTTATTAATTAATCTTTTTACATGTTGTCATTTATGATTTACATAACATACCATGATATATGAATCTTTTACCTTGTTAATTTCCTTTTATGTTTTTATTCCATTCTCTCATGGAAACATTTTGATATTCCCATTCATTATGCTTTATGACATGAATGTGATACTCCTTTCTCTCTATTGGTTGCCTTATATTTATATGTGATTGATCATGCGTGATTATTTATGTGGAAAGAATATTCATGAAAATTTTAGTATGGTTGATACCACATAAAATCAAATTAATTTGATAATGTTTAGTCTCTTTAGATGTAATGTGAAACAGTCTTGGCGTTTATCCTTGACTCATTCTACCATGTGCAGTTTTCTTGGTGGTAATCCATGAATTGTGCTCCAATATGTCCAATAATCCTTATCTAATGCTAATTTCATGATTTATGTTTCATCAAAAATATTTTTAATTCATGTTTATATGATCCAATGTTAATATTTTATGATTCTACATTCCATTTTATATCAGTATGTCCTGATCCCTAACCATTATTATAAAGCCTTATTCCTATGTTTAATCCATTTCTAGGCTTTTAGCTCATCCATTTTTTCATGTTATCCCATGGGAACCCTATGTAGTTGTATGGGCTCAACATATTTTAGGATATATTTATGACTATTAAATAATGATGTGTTTTTTAGTCCCATGTTTTACATTTTATGTACCTAGTCTTCAAAGTCCCAAGAACTCATTATCCATGGCATGTACAGTGATTTTTAATTTTTTTTTCAAATCATGTATTTCTATTTGTAAATGTCTAGGGACTTTATAGTTGGTATCATAGGATGATCTAGTTATTTTTTGATATTATGAATATATAACTTTAGTGAGAACCTTAAATATGATACTATATATAAGAGAGAAATCCAAAATATTGGTAAGTATAGTGTAAGTGTTTTATCAAGAAAATACATCTATATTAGGATAAGAATAGGTATTGGTTGATTTGGAACAAATGTAACTAGGGGTAAAAATTGAAAACACAACTTTGAGCTAGACTCAAATCGGTACTAGTGCATTAAAATGTTCATTCATTCACTATTGGATATAAACTATTGGGGATATTCTTCGGTAAAATCTTGAGCTTGGTAAAAACCATTATAATGGGAAAAAAATGGACCTTAAGAATATATGATATGAAATAGATCATGAATAAATTATATTGAAACGTGGTAATTCATAAGTTAATATATTATTATACTTTACATGTTATTCCATTTATGTTAAATATTTCTTTTTTTATGCTCAATATCTATGTATTAAAGCTCTATAATTTTACGTTGTTTTTCTATGTTAATGGAGGGAAATTGAATAAAATTTCCAAAAATAAATGTGATAGTTAATGTGAAGGTTTCCATAATTATCTTCCTGATATGATGGGAAAGAGTGATCAAAACAACATGACAGTAGCCGCTCACCTGGCTCAATTTATGAATAATAACTCGAATAATGTGGAACACCCTCCTCCTCCTTATAAAGAGAAGCGTTATGTCAAATCATTAATGTGGAAAAGGACTCCCATGTTTGGTGAATCATTGGATCCCCTCTTCATCGAATTGTGGATTAGATCCATTGAAAATACATCCTCTATACTCTAGTACTTAAGAGAATTGAAAGTTGTGTTGAGTGTATATAATTTTTATGGGGAAGCTAATCAGTGGTGGAAACTGATCAATATTATGAAGCCCCTTGAGGAAATTGATTCCATGGATTTGGAGGAATTATATAGAATGTTTTTCAATAAATATTTTCCCTCAACCCAATTTCCCAAGATCTAAAGGGTGTTCCCTGGTCTCATGTATAAGGAAGATGAGTCAATCAGGGAGTATGAAGTTAAATTTACAAGGCATGCAACGTATACATCTGGCTTTGACATGAATATCCAAATCAGAGGCTCTCTTTGGGATCTTGGGCCCAATGACAAGAAGAGTAAAATGGAATATCATGTGGATAGTCCGGAAAACAAATTACATGATGGGAAGAATATCTATCATTCCATATGTAAGAATTTGTGAAGAAACATCCTGGGAACATTCTAAGGGGAACCATGAATTTCATCAAATGTGGAATATTGGGACATCTGGATAAATGTTTTGAAGAGATATAAAGAATCCCACTAAAGTGGAAGAATAGAGGATGGTTCAGATCAACCCTCATCCAGTAGTGCAGTGTTACATATACAAAGAGCAAGGGAATTATGTGAACAATTACCCTAAGAAGATGGTTCTCTGAGGTAATCAACAATAACCTCTAAAGAAAAAATTAAGGGCTTATGCTATCACCACAACTGATGTGGAGTAGTACAATGATGTGGTTATAGGTATGGTAATAATTCATCAAGAATAGTGAATTTACTATTTGATTCTGGTTCTACCCATTCATTCTTATCTTCAAAGATTATTACAACTATTCTAGAACCACCTAGAAAATTTAGAAGATATGTTATAGGGAAAACAATGAATGGGGAAATTATTTCATCCATGGTTTAAAGCTCCTCCCCAGTTAACATTTGAGGACTAAATATCCCTTCCAATATCGTCATACTTCCATTAGAGGAGTTCGATGTTATTCTGTGCATGGACTGTCTATCTCTATAAACATCCTACGTTATTTTGTGGTAAAGGGAGATCATTATTCAAATCACAAATAATCCTCTAATTATTTACAAGTGTAAGGAAAAAGATGAATCTACATTAAAATGAGTGTCTCAAGTGTGGATATTAATTTGTTATGAGCTATCATGTCTAGCTAATATAATTTTAAAAAAAGTATAATATAATTCTTGAAGATATTCCCATCATGAGGGACTAATCTGATGTATTCCCTAAAGGGTTGTTTGGTCACCATAATGCTGGAAGAGCAGTAGAAAAAGATAATGGAGAATCTGTAGAAGGGTTTTATATGTTAGAGTGATCCACCATTGGGTGTACTAGTCCTCTTTGTCAAGAATAAGGCTAGGTCAATGTGCCTCTACATTGATTATAATGACCTCAATAAAATCATGATTAAAAAATGTTTCTCCTACCACAGATAGATATCTTGTTCTATTCACATCATGGGTCCAATTATCTCTCTATTGTGGACCATCGGTCAGGATATCAAAAATTAAATGTGAGGAAGGAAGATATTCCCAAGACGGCCTTTTGAAGGAGGTATATCCCCTAAGAGTTCATAGTGATGCCCTTCAGACACAATAATGATTCATCAATTATGATGGATTTAATGAATAGTGTAATTAAAGAATACTTTGAAAAATATTTGGAGGTCTTTATCGACAATATTATGATATACATCAAAAGAAAAAAGTAACATCAAGAGAATTTGGATACAGTGTAAAAGACATTGTGAATGGAGAATATGTATGCGAAGTATAGTAAATGTGACTTTTTGATGGAGGATGTATCATTCATGGGGCATGTTATCACCAACAAGGGATATCTTTAAACCATTCCATGACAAAGGAGATTGAAGAGTGGCCGATGCCTACATCTGTAATAGAGCTCTTCATATTTCTCATTCTATATATGTATTACCTAAATGTAGTGAAGAGTCATTCAAGAATATAAAAGACCATGAAAAAGCTGACACCATAGGGAGTGATGTTTGTCTAGACTCCCGAATGTGAATATTGTTTTAAAGAGTTGAAAAAGAGGCTAATCACTAGGCCAGTACACACACTCCTAACAAGGTGAGAAATTTTTGTGGTGTAGAGTGATGGTTCAAAAAAGGGATTAGGATGTGTGGGGATGAAAAATGATAAATTGAGAGACTGTGAATCAAGGTAGCCGAAAATGCATTAGAAAAACTATCCTACCCATGATCCTGAGTTGGCAGATGGGATCTTTGCATTATAAATCATGTGGAATTATATCTATGGGTAGAAGTATGAGATATATAATGATCACAATATTATAAAGTATATATTCCCAAAAAAAGGGACTAATATGTGCTAGATAAGATAGATATAGATCCTGAATGATTATGACTGCTCAATCAACTACTATCACAGTAAGGAAAATATAGAGGATGATGCTCTAAGAATAAACGATCCTACATCTTAATAAATGATGATAATTGAAAAGGACATGATCTTCTTATATTTTATGAGGATTAACATGGGAATCATTAAGAGAGTAACATCATCAATCCTTTCGAAAATTATTGCTCAACCACCCATTAGTGAGAAAATAAAGAATGGAAAAAAGAAACTATGTGGAAATTATAAAAGGGGTTGAAGATATAAGAAATTGGAAACCCTTAGAGTTCATGATTTATGAAAAAAGTTTTGTAATATTTGGATAATGATTATGTGTAATGTACGATCCAGAAATAAAGAATGAGCTTTTGAATGACCCCCCATAGCTCAAACATATCTATTGAAATAGGGATCACAAAGATGTAACAAGATATTCGAGATAACGTTTGGTGGGATAATATGATGAAGATGATAGAAGAGTATACCCCAAGGTTTTTGGTACGTCCAAAAGTAAAGGATAAATAAAAAGAATGTAAGGGGAGTATGCTACTGCTACCCATACCAATATGGATGTGGGATAACATCACCATGGACATTGTCACTAGAAATCCATGGACATCGAGGGAATATAATACTAAATGGGTCATTGTGGAAAATCATACAAAGATAACTCACATTATCATGGTTTATGAGGAATTATCATTGGATCAACTTGCACAGATATATATGAACGTGGAGGAATGGATGAATAGAGTCCCACTATATATTAAATCGGATTGTCATATTAGATTCACCCCAATTCTTTAGAAGAGTCTTCAACATGATCTATTCTCTAAACTGAACTTATGTACGACCTATCATCGTCATAATGATGGCCAATCTGAGTGAACTATTCAGAAACTAGATGATATGATCAGAGCATGTTTTATATACTTCAAAGGAGGATGGGACCAACATCTTCAACTTGATGAATTCTCCTACAACAAAAGTTTCCAATAAACCATCCAAATGGCACCTTACGAAGTCCATTATGTGAAAAGGTGAAGAACACCAAATTATTGGGATGAAGTCGGCTAGCATAAGCTACTAGAACCTAAAGTAGTTCAAGAAATTATGGAGATGGTTAAAAATTTTCAACAGAGCATCAAGAGAGACCAAAGTCCAAAAAATATGTATACAGACAATCGTAGATGTGACATTGAGGTGAAAGTTGGAGACATGTTATTTCTATGCATATCTCTAAGAAGAAGATCATGAGGATTGGGATGAAAGGAATGTTAAGTCCCAAGTACATCAACCCCTTAGAAATTATTGATTGTGTTTGGGTTGTTGCCTATCGACTGGCACATCCACCTACCTTGTCCAAAGTACATGGTGTCTTCTATGTATCCCTCTTAAGTATATACATACCATAACCTTCACATGTACACTTTTCAGAGGTGGTACAGTTGGATAATGATCTTTCATATGAGGAGTATCTATTGAAAATATTTGATTATAGATATAATTTTATATGTAATAAGACTACTCACCAGGTCAATGTACTATGGAAGAACTATAAGTATGATGAGGTAACATGGGAACTGGAGGAAGTAATGAAAAAAAAGTACCTGCACATTTTTATGGATTTTAATGTAAAAAAGGATATTTTGATGGTGAAATTTCATAAGGTTGAATAATGTAACAACCCAATGTTTTATCAATGGAATATCCTCTCTTATTATTATGTTATATAATCTCATGAAATCAAAACACAATGAACCTATAAGTACTATGTGACATTTAAACATTATATTGTCACTTATGTGTTTTTAATTTCGAATATATGACATACGCAGCTTCATTCAGTAAGATATTTAGAGGTAGATAGAATAAATATAGTTTTTGATGAATAGTAACATACCCTTATGAATAGTACAACACCCATATTAATAGTAATGTAGAGTAAGCTGGAAAAAATACAAACTTCATCCATGCATGTATAAATACAATTTAGACATCTTATATGTGAAAAAAATGATAACTGTATAAGTATTGGTATTTTTATTTTTCATAAAAAGTTCAATTAAAATTTTATAATTAATTTAATAATTTAAAATGAAAATTTATATTCATAAAAGGTAATCATAAATTTTTATTCTTTGTTTTATGTTTAAAAGAAAATATTTTGTTACCTTGATTAATTTTTCACGGTGTTATAAATTGAGTTATAGTTTTAATGTTGTTTTTTTTTCAAATAAATTATAATTTTATATAAATATTAAATTATTTATATATATAAAATTATTTTTTAATAATTGAGTTCATTTTTGATTTCTACACAATGAAAAACGTTTAAGGGGGAATTTTCACATTTTTCTAAAATACATGAATTTTTTATGAATAGTAAAATACAGTAATTCACAAAAAAATGATAAAACCAGAATGTATGCATCATTATTGAGTAATATATGATTCAAATATATACTGGATCGAACTCATGAGAACATATTAATGTTTTTGGTCACATGCATTAAACACTATTTCTTTTCTTGAGATAAATTAGTAAATAATCAATTACATAATCAAAAATCACTCCTCTCATCCACTATAAACCCACAGAAAATGCCCACTTCTCTTCACTCCTCTCAAGACTAGTACCATACCTAATATATTATAAAATAACTCCCCAATATCCTTCCCCATGTTCAAATTCCCTTGGACTCCTCAAAATATCAAATCCTCCCCCCTTAATAGTCTCTCTATTGAGATAAACTTAAGAGGTAAATTCCTCTTTCTAATTGTTTTATTTTCTTTCATGTTCTTTTAATTTTTTTTACACACATCCCTTCACAAAAAATGTATGATAACTCTCGTAACTTACATGTACATCAATTATATTCTAATACTGGGATATTTTATCGTAATATATCCCTCTCCGTCATTTTTTCATTAAATGAAATACACTATGAGATGAGATGATTTATCACATTCAAGAACGACGGGTTTTCAATTTTCATTACTTTCTTCGAGACTGTCCATTAAACCATTTTAATGGTTAAACTAGATCATAATATATGCATTTATCTTATTTAATGTTTTTTAATCCTTATAAATTCATGATGTAAAATAATAATACAAAACAAATTAATTGTGATCAAAACAGCCACATTAATCCAAGAGTTTATCAGTAATTTTATATATAATGATTCTCCTTCAATCTAAGAATGAAAATTATATTTAAAAACATTTAATCATACGGATGTCAACTAATTTCTTATAAACTCAATTCTTGACAACCACTCTTCCCATAAATTTTTATCCGCTCGTGTATATAAGTTAACCGAACAGGAAACAAACCGGCAAGACCGATTGAATTGAACCTCATAACCAATCGAAATTTTAATGATTGAACTAAAAAAGTTAATTGTAAATAATTTTAATTTTAAAATAGATTAATGTTTTATTAACTATTTAACCTAATTTGATTATTTAGGTCATTAATATCAAGGGGAGAACACCACCAGACTTGAGGTAAGGGATCCCCTCTTTCTCACATTTATTCAAGAATTCCCTCTATGTTGTCCTGTTTTAAATATAATTCCTAATAATGGGGTATGATATTTAACCTTCCACATACTTCCCTCTTTATATATAAATGATGATATATCGTTTTTTCTCTCATTAATACCATTTATCTAAAACTGAAACCATGTCGATATTATGTAAGGGATTCCTCCCAAACCACCATTATTCCTTTAGGTTGTTGTATCTTTATTTTTACCAAAATTATGTTATCATATATTTTTTATGTAAAAATTTAAATACTATTTATATGCTCAGAAATCATGTTTCAAGATCCATCTATCATTCACTTCTTGGGATATATATGCTTTTATGTGATTCCATCCGTGATACATCCCAAGAAGGAAACCCGTTTTAAGGGAACATCCCATACACTTTACCCAATTTAATGTTAACAATACCATTTCATTAAAGCCAAAATTGCTGTTATTAAATATGAAATTTTATTATTAAAAAATTTTCGGTTCACTTATGTTTTTATATAAAAGATTATTCCCATTTAGATTTTAAATTCTCTTTAGTATTTTCCCTAAAACTGAACTAAAATGTTGTAACACTAAGACTTTCCTAAATACTCATCTTAAAAGTTGTCACATAGGTTTTACATCACATACCATGATATATGTCTATTTTAACTTATCAATGACAATGTATGTTTTAGTTCATTAATATAATAGACACTTTTATTATATGCACATTCATAATTCTTTATGACATATACGTGACAACAATTTCTATCTATGGGTTCCCTTGTGATCATGTATGACTGATTATTTATAATTATTTATTTTGAATAAATATTCATTAAAATATTAATATAGATGAAACCAAATATCACTTCATTACATTCGTTAATGTTTAGTATCATGATACATTTTGTGAAAGTGTCTTGGATGTTAGCCTTTACTTGTTCTCCCATGTGCAATGGTCTTGGTGGCTAACCTTGAATTCTGCTCCTCTAGGTGCTACTATGATTGAATCATGATAATGTCATGAAAGATGTTTCTGCCACAATAATATTAATTCGTGTTTATACTATCTCATGTTTATATTTTATGATTCTATATTCCATTTTATATAATTATGTCATGATCTCTAACCCTTTTGATAAATCTTTATTCTTATGTTTAATCTCTTACTAGGATTTTAGCTGATTCCTTTTTTCATGTGATCCCAAGGGTACCATATTTATATGTAAGGTCTCAACGAAAGTTTGGAGCACAGTATGATGATTAAATAAAGAAATTTTTTTAGACCCATGTTTTATGTTTCATGTATCTAGTCTTTAAATACATTTGGCTTTACAATCCATGGATTGTAATATGATGTTTAATTATTCTAAAATTCATGTAATGTTATCTATAAAAGTCTAGGGTCACTATATCAATTATGGATAAAATATTTTTATTATTAGAAATAATAACTATTTTTCATATACTGTTAGAAAATTATTTTCATTATCTTGTTTCTTTGAATTGTGTAGCATTTATTTGTTCATGATATTTACTACTTATAGAATTATGATTTTTTACACTATATATAATGGAATTCTATAGAACATGTTTTGAATTGATATAAATATATATACTTGATTCAAAATTTGAGGGTTGATAATGTTTGAAATTTTTTGGAAATGGAATGATGTGGTTAATGATTTAAGAGTGTTGATAATATGTAACAATGTTAGGGATGATTCTGTGATGGTTGTCTCTATATTGGATCCTTTATTGGTGGTCATTTTATTGTACTTAGTTATTGTTGTTATATATTACATGTTTAAGATTGGTTATTTAATTATAGTTACGTCTATTCTATTATATGGGACTACTTTCCTCAATGGATATGAAATAAAATAGATCGGTAATGATTTATCAATGAGCTAACATTATGGGGTATTGTAGTGAAATATTAAATTATAATTCATTGAATGGATAATGATCTCAAGTGCTTAGAAGTGAATTCTATAATTCTGTTGTCAAATATAATATCTTATTCAATTTTTATGTACTATATATTAAACAATAATAGATTATGGTTTAATAAAAATGATTTGGTATTGAATTATTATAGTGAATATGGACAATAATGAGGTTGCGTTATTATGTGCTTAGATAAGTACTAGAATACAATTCTTCAGAATGGAAGAATGGTTTTCATTTAGGATGTAAACTACTTAGTTTTTCTACTATTTTGTATTTTCCCTGAGATTCATTTTTAAATATATTATTTAAGTTCCATTTTTTCATATACCCATCCACTAGAGTCGTGATGGATTACTAAAACCCATTTTTTGACTTGGTTTCTGAGTGTGTTATGAGGATCTAGGATATTGAAAATAATGATATCCAACTAATCCCCCTGAATTTGTTTTTCTCCTTTATGTAGAAATGTAATTTTGAAATTTTTGGGCTATATTGGTGTGCAATTATTAATCTTGTACACAAACAAGGTATAGAGACTCATGGATCTGAACTAAATATATATTTGGGTTATAGAGGATTGTGTTTTATAATATATATGTACCTGATTTTAATCGATTTTGGTTGTTATATGTGGATTTCTATATGTACTATAATTGATAATAGTTTAGTATATGATTACAAGGGATACAATAGATGTATGTGAGGAAATGTGATTATGGGGATGTGATAATGAGATGGATATGATTTTTTTCATGGATATGATGTATGAGATAATGATGTGGTTTTGATTTTTTCTTGGGTTTATATTATATCTTATAGTGGATATGGGATCAGTATAGTGAATGATGTAGGGATCTGGTTTAATGACCTCATATTTAGCTAATTACATTAGTTAAATAAATTTTATAATAATACATTGTTCTATACACATACGTAAACTAAAATGAAATTGTAATACATTAAAAAAAATTTCCCATTATAATATAGTCATTATATTAGCATGAATAAATGGAAGTTACCATATTACAAATATGTTATGAAATCGAAATGAAATAAAACCCTAAAAAAGTATCAGTTAGGAATTTCATATGTCTAATAGTGGAAATTAGTTAGCTTAACCATGAATACCCTAATACTAATCCTAAGACAATATCCAACAATTATGAAATGACTGAAATCAAATAAAACAATTGTTCAATATCTTGGAAATTTCCATAGGAGCAGTGCTAAAGGCATCAACACCATACTACCACCAGTGATTACCTTATGATTAGATTTTATATGGATATATAAAGAGGACATATAATTAGAAATTATGATTATATAATCATGTAATTACTATTATTATAAGTTTTTTATGACAAATATATTACAAAATTTTTAAGGTAACATTTAATGAAATTGATAGTTTATTTTTCTATACAAAAGTTATTATTTTGTTTCATATTGAAAAGAAATTTTTATATTGTTTTATAAATTTTATTATGACTAAACTGACATAATTTTCTAATTTATATTTTAAATATTATCATAAGAATAATTTTTTAATATTTCTGAACAAATTTATTTTTAGTGAATTTTGAAAAATTCACATTTTACCAAAATAATACATTTTGTGAATATTTAATATATAAATATAAGTATATTACAAATTTATTGTTAATAAATATTTTTTAGGAAAAATGGTTTTAAATATAATAATAATTTTATATAACCTAGATATTATTTTTCGAACTTATGTAAGATTTTATTACAATTTAAAAACAAGGTTTGGCCATTTTCGTTAATTTACCATATGAAGGGAAATTTTTATTTTTAGATTTATTTTAAACCCTAATTAATTCATAACATTAAAATTTATTTAATCTAAATTAATATGACAGATAATTTTCAACCTACACATAAACATTATTCTTTGAGTCGCAATTTTTCTAAAAATGGTTATTATAAATTAAATGAACTAATGTTAAAATTTGTTTTTAGTACATGTTGAAATTTAATATGATATATTGTAAATCATATTTGTAATCCACAGTTACAATGTATTTAATAAGGGAAATTTTATTTGTAGGTTTTGAAAAATGAATCACATAAGTCAAAACTAATTGTATTAGTAAAAACAAAAAATAGTGAAAAGGGGTAACTTAAGGGTTAAATGGATTAATAATTCAGAAAAATTAATTTTTTATGTTTCTTTGACCAAATATATATCCGATAACACTATTTTAAATTTTATGAGACATCATGACATTTAATACATGTTTACTCATTATTTTAATTTGAAATATTTAAAAAAATATCATTCTCATCACTTATAATAGGGGACTCTCACCAACCCTTCAAGACTATTGAATGTTTTTTTCTTATAGAAAAACAAAAATTTTTCCTTACCATAAAATAAAATTCCACTTTTATAATATTTTTTTTAAAAAAAATTATTTTATCATGAACACCCCACTGTCAAGGACAATTATAACGGAAAACTCAACTCGACAATGTGAGTACTAATTTTTCCCAAACAACTTCTCATTTATATCTTATTCATCAAAATATAAATATTTCATTAATTTATAATATATATATATATATAAATATATTATAGTTAATTAAATTATTATAGGTTAATATTTATTATCAAACGTTTATCTTTTCAATTAATAAAGACGAAAACATCATTTGAGGGCATGTGAAGTACCAACTTCACAAAGTCATGTTTCTAATTTTCAATATGTTTCTATGTTATATGTTTAATTTAAATTAAATAGGTTTCAATTAATTATTAATATTTAATTAATTTAATTTTCATTCTAATAGAATGATATTATTCAAAAGATAATGACTTTTATTACCAAACGTATCCATTAATTTGGGTATGCTCCTATTTGGTGAAATCTAACAACATACGTGGAAAATAATTTCTTATAAAATCTTGGATGAATATGAGAAAATAGTTTATAATTATATATTATTTATATAACTAAATTATTATATTGTTTTATCTTATATTGGTATTAGTAATATTTATCTTAGTAATTTAGATACCACTGTTCATTTTTTTAAAATAACGAAAACATATTTTTCACTCATATCTACATTAAGAAACCTAATTTAAACTATTATAGAATTAAATTATATCATTGAATAATATCATAAAAAATATATTTTAGTTTCTATTAGGATCTAGGAATGATTTAATTTTTTATAATAATGAATAGCAACAATACTGCTAAAAAACTTATCTGAAACTCAGATGATTACTCACTTCCCATTTTGGAAATAGATATTTACTATCTAATATAAATGTACATAAAATTTTTAAATTATTTTTATAATAGTTTATAGAAATAAATAAATCTATAAAATTTATTATATATTTTTTTATGTTTTTTATATAGGTTGTCAGAGCGTGATGAACTATTCTTAAATTCAAGGCAAGGCTTTTGGAAACTAATTTTTTTATTCATCAGGTCATAGTGTTTCTTACATTAATATGAAATTAATTCCTTCTCTAATGATATCTTTCAAATACATGACTTATTTTAAAGTTATTTTTCATATAATTTTCATTATTTATTTGTTTTGGGGGTTTCCCCAGCATTTTTGGAAGAATGTGTGAGTTTTCATGATTTGTGCCAAACCGTGATCCCATTTCCAGATTTAAAAACCAATTTTGTTTCTTTTATAACACTTTTTTTTCAATATGGTTCCCCCATTACATATCAAAAATGAACTCCCCTGACATATTATAACCACTATAATAATTTGGACCCTTTAAGAATCCATATTCATCTTGTATTTATGATCTTATTTAAGGAATTGAGCTAGCTGGATTTCCCATTTCTCATTTTAAAATCTAATTTGGTTTATTTAATATCATATTCCATTTTTGGGATTTTTCAGTGATTCTATGTCTCACCTGAGATCACATAACCCCAGCACTCCCCAAGACTCTTTCCCACCTCTTTGAAGCTTGTATGCATCAGGAAATTGGGTAGAACATCATAGAGATTCTCCAATCGTCTATATTTAAAGAGGTAACTTCATTCCATCTTAACTCCTTCAATTATTACTCTTTCCCCCCTTCTTAGTTCTCATATGACCTTCTAAGACATATTATAACTAAAATTTTATTTTTTAGGGATTTTGAAATTCATCTACTCATGTATTTGGGGTGATTTCTTCACGATCCCTCATTTAAGTGTGTTTCCTTCACTCTTCCTCTCATTTTCATAGGGTTTCCCCCGATTTTCATAGTGTTTCTCCCCATTATTATTATTTTTTATAATTTATAGAATTTTGGGATTTGAAACTATAGATCGATATTGGATTTATTGGTCTTTCTTTTGGTTTTATTATTGATCTAAGTCCCTTGTGGGGAGGTAGTAGTGTAGTTGGATTTTCACACCAAGATTTGAGGGTTTTAATATTTGTGGTAGATGATTCCCCAATTAATAAATGTTATATTTGTTACATTTTCTGAATTTCTATTTTTATCACACTTATCATCCATTATCCTTTCTATGAAATCTTGTTTTGTGGACATTCATTGAGAAAATGATTTTTAGGAACTGAGATGGTGTTATATTTGGTGTTTTACATGTCTATTTTATTTTTTTTCCAAATGGGGTTGTTTTATTACTCATGTTATGGGTGTATAGAATTGTTTTGGGTGCTGAAAATTATTTTTTGGTGAATATGGGTACACCGATGGTGTTCAAAGTGGGATTTTAATGGGATTTTTTTGTGGGAAGCATTGTTAAATATTGTGAGGTTGTTTTTTTTGAAATTTTAATTGTTTTATTTAGTGGTGTAAGTGGTTCAAAATATGTGTAGCTACTATTTTAAATGATTATGACCTAACTTATGTGTTTTTGTGATAATATATTTTGGTATCATGAGATAATGGTTTGATCCCAATGGGGGAATCTCGGGTACCAAGGAGGGTGGATTTGTACTAGTACACTACTGATCTGGATGAGTTATGTCCCTGTTTAATTGATCAAAATGGACAATAGAAACACTAAAAAACTATACTGTCGATGTTGTGGGACAAATATATTATGGGTATGTTCCCTAATAGTCTCTCATGTAGGAGAATGTATTTTTTATGGTTACTTTACACAGGGGTATGAGGTACAAGGGGCCCGAGAGTTCCAAGTTCCTAGGGGTGTTCTCGAGATTAGTGCTCATTGAATATTTTGTAATTATCTTTGGAATATGGTGGTTTTTTTGGAAAAATTCATAATCCTACATGTTTACATAAAGGTTCTCATTAATTTAAAATTCTCTAGATAAAAATGTTTACATTTTAATGTTTCATCCTCTAAAAACTTTTCCTCCACTTCTTGTGTACCAAAAATGGAATGCTTTATATATTGTGTTGTTTAATCATTGGAATGTCATGTAGGAATACTATTTTTCTTGGGTTCACACCCTAAAAAAACCCATTGGGTGTAATAATACATGATCATGTTTTAAATAGGAGAAGTTATGGCCTTCCGTGATGGCGGTTTGGGTTGTCAGTCTCCTTCATCGATGTATTGTTGTTGAGACGGCTTGTGGGTGATGTCCTCTTTTCTTGTGGAGTCCTTGGGGATGTTTGTGTGCTATTTTTATGAATCATTGGACATCTTTTAGTATGTTTGAAACTATGTATTATGTTAATGACGTTTTTTAAGTCTTCTTTGGAATGAATTTTCAGATTCGGTGTATTGATTGTTTTTGATGTTTTCTGTATCCATATTCGGGATAATCATTCCCGAACAAAAATATACGATACATAGGAACTTATGTCCACACCTGGGGATAAGTAATTACCTTTAAAAAATTCCATAGGCTAGGTTTGGGGATACTTTTATCAGGATAATTTGGACCCTTCAAGATCCTTAATCATTGTGGATTTTGGTTTTTAATTAAGAAATTAAGCCAACTATGAATCACATTTCCAATTTTGAAAACTTATTTTGTTTATTTAATATCATATTTAATCCTTATGATTTTTAATGATTAAAATTCTCAATAGAACCAACTGAACCTAGGCACTGCTCCATTCTCTCCCCCCCTTTGGAAGTCGTATACATCTTGAAATTGGGAAGAACATTTTAGGGTTTCTCCATTCATCCAGATTTAAAGAGGTAATTTATTCAATTAATAACTCCATTAATTATTAACATATTTCCCCCATTTATGTTCACAAACGACCTTCTCATACTTAATCTAAAGTCACATTTAATTTTTTTCTATTTTTAAATTCAGCTACTAGTGTATTTGGGGTGATTTCTGCTAGATCCCTCAAGTAAGTGGGTATCCCTTATTCTTCCTCCCATTTTCTTAGGGTTTTCACTTTTTCATAGTTCTTCTTCTAGTAATTATTGATTTTTATAATTTATAGAAAGTGAGGATTTGAAAATGGGGTTTATCTCTGATTTTATAGCCTTTTATTTTGGTTTTAGTCTTGATCTAATTCCCTTGCGGTGCAGCAGTGGTGCTGTTGGATTTTGGCACAAAGATTCGTGGGTTTGGATATTTTTTGGTAGGTTATTCCATGGGTAATAAATTCATGATGAGTTATATTTGCCTAATTTATATTTTTAGCACACTTATAATACATTAACATTGTTGTGATATCTGGGTTTGCTGGCGTTCGTTGAGTAAATGATTTTTAGGCCCCTATTTTCAGTTAAATTTGTTATTTTACAAGTATTTTTTATGTTATTCCAAATTGGTTTGTTTAATAACTCTTGTTCTGGGTATAAAGAATTTTTTTGGGTGCATAAAATTCTATTTTGGTGAATATGTGTATTTACAGGGTGTTGAATGTGGTATTTTAAAGGGATATTGTGTGTAAAGCATTGTTAAATTTTTTAAAGTTGTTTTATTGAAATTTTAAAGGTTTTATTGAGTGGTGTAAGTGGTAAAAACATGTGTAGAAACTATTTAGGGTGGTTATGGAAATAAATGACGTTTTTATGTGATAATGGATTTTTTTATCATGAGATAGTGGTTTGAGAACAGTGAGGGATGCCCGGGCACCTAGGAGGGTGAATATGTACTGGTACACTGGTGATTTGGAAGGGTTTTCTCCTTATTTCACTGGTAAAAGTGGATAAAAACAACACTAAAAAACTATATTGATGATTATTGGGGACCCCTAGGTTGTGAATATGTTCCCTACTAGTGGATTGTGCATGATAATATATTTTTCTATTGTTTCCTTACACCAAGGTATGAGGTATATTGGTATTGAGAGTACCTAGTGTCTAGGGGTGTTCTTCAGATTAGTGTTCATTGAATTTTTTGTACTTATATTTGGAATATAGTGGTTTTTGATTGAAAATAGAGTATATTACATATTTCAATTAAATTATATCATTCATGGAACATTACCTTGAAAAACTATGTACATTTAAATGTTTCATTCTCTAGAAAGTATTGCCACTACTTCTTATGTATCATAAATGGAATTCTTTTTATCTTGTACTATTTACTATATAAAATCACCGAGCAGTATCATAATGGTATTGGTATCACAAACTAATTACATACCATGGGTGTATGTGGACTTGATCATGTTTGACACAGTTAAAATAAATGCCTTCAGTGATGGTGGTTCGGGTTCTTAGTCTTCTTTTTTGGTGCAGAGTTTTGAGGACGGCTTGTGGGTGATGACCCCTTGTACTGTGGAGTCCTTGTGGTAGTTTTTCTAATATATTTATGTTACTTTGGATGTCTTGTTGAATTATTGAACCTATGTATTCAGATCTAATTTTTTTAAGTATTTTATGGAATGAATTTTCAGATTCTGTTTATTGATTGTTTTTTATGTCATATGTATCCATATTCAGGTAAATCATTCCCAAACCAAAATATGTGATACCTGGAACATTTACCAAACCATAGAGATATTAGATTACATATTTTAATGTTATGCTTCATTTAATTTCCATTATATATTTTTTTTGGGTTTCCCAAGCATTTGTGGAGGAATTGTTGAGTTTTCATGATTTGGGCCAAACCGTGAGCCCATTTCCAGATTTAAAATACTATATTGTTTCCTTTATAACTCCTTAATTTAGAAAATATTGTCCCACCATTATACTTCAAAAATTTCCTCCCATGACCTATTAACACCTCAATATTAATTTGGACCCTTTAAGAATTCATAATCCTGGTGGATTTGGGTGTTTATTTGAGGAATTGGGCCAGCCTGAAAGCTCATTTACAGTTTTTTAAAAAAAAAAATTTTAATTAATATGTTATTTAATTTTTTTATATTTGTTATCTATTCCAAGTCTCATCTCAAACCACTAAACCCATAAACTCTCCCATTCCATTTCCCCCCTCTTTGGAGCTTGTATTCATGGTGAAATTGGGCAGAACTTATTACGGTGTCTCAAATCGTCCAAATTTGAAGAGGTGTCTTCATTTCTTCATAAATCATTCAATTCTTAATATTTACCCCCATTTCAATTCTCACATGAACTTATAAGACTTATTCGAACCTCAAATTAATTTTTGGTTATTTTTAAAATCATATAATAGTGTATTTGGGGCGATTTCTTCAACATCCCTCAAGTAAGTGGGTCTATATCATTCTTCCTCCCTTTATATAGTGGATTTTTCGTTTTTCATAGGGTTTCTTCAAATTATTCTTTATTTTTATAACTTCTTGCATGTTGGGATTGTAACCTAGGCTTTTATCTTGGATTTATTGGCCTTTTATTTTCATTTTAAACTTGATCTATTTAGCTTTTGGTGTAGCGGTGATGCAGTTAGATTTTTTAACAAAGATTGGATGGTTTTAATATTTGTGGTATGTGATTCCAAGGGTAATAATTGCTAGATGAGTTAAATTTGCCAAATCTATATTTTTATCATTCTTATCATCAATTATTTGTCCTGTGTAATATGATTTTTGTAAAGATTGTTGGGTAAATGATATTTAGGCACCAATATGGTGTTAAATTGTGTTCTTTACATGTCTATTTTTTGTTATTCCAAATGGGGTTGTTTTATAAATCATGTTATGGGTGCTAAAAAATCAATTTTATGGTATATAGTTATTTCTATGGTGTTCATAGATGGATTTTAAATGGATTTTGTGTTTAAATAATGGTTATATCTTGGTGAAGTAGTTTTATTGAAATTTTAATGGGATTTATTGAGTAGTGTATGTACCGAAAAACATGTGTAGATACTATTTTGGGTGATTATGACTAGAAATGTTGTAATTATGTGATAATATATTTTGGCATACTGAGATAATAGTTTGAGCACAAAGGGGGAAGCCTAGGTACTTAAGAGGGTAGAAATGTACTAGTACGCTAGAGATCCGGATGGGTTTTGTCAATGATTCACTGAGCAAAAAGGATAAAGACAACAATAAAAAAACTATATTTATGATGATTGTGGTCGAATAGGTTATTTTTATGTTCACTTATACTTTCTTAAGCTTGAGAATAGATTTTTCTAGGGTTACCATAGACCGAGGACTAAATACATGGGGTCAGAGAGTACCTAGTGCCTAGGTGTGTTCTTGAGATTAGTTCTCATTGACCATTTTTTAATTATCTTTGGAATATGGTGGTTTTTGAATAAAAATATATAATTTTACATTTTTTACCTAAAATTTCTCATTCTGGAAAAAATACGTTGAAAAACAGTTAATTTTTAAATGTTACCGTCTCTAGAAAGTATTTCCACCACTCCTTGTGTTCGAAAATGAAATGCTTTTTATCATGAATGTTTACTCTATGGAATATATTGGTAGTATCCTATTGTTCTTGGGATCACAACCTACATAAAACCCCTATCTATATGTTGAATTGATCATTATTGACACAGGTAAATGGACAGACATTGGTGATAGCAGTTTCTGTTGTTAGTCCCCAACTTTTGTGTGGAGTTGTTGAGATAGCTTGTGGGTAATGACCTATTGTCGTGTGGAGTCCATGGACTAATTTTTCACTATTTTAATCTGTGTTTAGTCCACTTATTGTATGTTTTAACCTATGTATTTTTTTCATGATTTTTTTAAGTCTTGTTTGGCATTAATTTTCAGATTCTGTTTATCGATTGCCTTTTATGTTTTCTGTATGTATATTCAGGTAAATCATTCCCAAACCAAAATATATTGTACCTAGGCACATGAACCTGGACATGGGGATATTAAATGAATTATTTTAACGTTATTGTTTATTTAATTTCCATTATTTTATTTTGTTTTTGGGGTTTCCCATGCATTTTTGGAGGAATGGATGAGTTTTCATGATTTGGGCCAAACCATGAGACCATTTCCTGATTTTAAAACCAATTAGGTTTTATTTATAACTCATTAATTTTAAATATTATTCCACAATAATACATTAAAATGTCCTCCCATGACCTATTTACACAACCATAATATTTTGGACCCTTTAAGAATACATACTCATGGTGGATTTGGGTTTTTATTTAATGAATTAGGCCATCCCGAAATCCCTTTTCAGATTTTAAAAACAAATATTGTTTATTTAATATAATATTAAATTTTATGTATTTTTTGGTGATTACAATTCTCACTTGAGCCCACTGAAACTAGGCACACCCACATTCTCAATTCCCCCTTTTCCAGCTTGTATACATTGATAAATAGTTCAGAATTATTATGGTTTCTAAAATCCTCTTGATTGGAAGAGGTAGTCTCTTTACTTCATAACTCCTTCAGTTTTTACTAATTTTCCATAATTTATGTCTTAAAAACCTTATCAGACATATTGGAACCCCGCATGAATTTTTCGATATTCTGAAATTCCCAGACTAGTGTATTTTGGGATATTTCTTCAAGATTCCTCAAGTAAGTGGGACTCATTAAATCTTCCTCCCATTTTATTTGTTTTTTTTTTTCATTTTTCTTAGGGTTTCATGAAATTAATATTGATTTTGATAATTTCTAGAAAGAGGGGATTCAAACATAAGGTTTTATCATGGATTTCTTGGACTTTTAATTTGGTTTTAGGCTAGATCAATGTCTCTAGTGGTGTGGCGGTGGTGCTGTTGGATTTTCGCACAATGATTCAAGGGTTTTAATATTTGTGGCAGGTGATTTAATTGGTGATCATTTATAGATGGGTTAGATTTGATGAAGTTACATTTTAATCACACTTATTATACATTATCCTTGATGCAAAATCTGGTTTTGGTGAAGTTCAATGAGCAAATGATTTTCAGGCACCAATTTGGTGGTAAATTGGGTGTTTTTATGTTTATTTTATGATATGCCAAATTATGTAGTTTCATTACCCATGTGGTGGGTTTATAGAAATTTTTTGTGAGACATAATTTCTTTTTTGGTGAATATGGGTATGCCCATGGTGTTCATAGTGGTATTTTAAAGGCATATAGGGTGTAAAACATTGTAAATTTTGGAGAAGTTTTGTTATTAAAATTTAGGTTGTTTTATTCAGTGCTTTAAGTGGTGAAAAACATGTGTAGATACTTTTTTAGTGATTATGATGATAAATTATGTTTTTATGTGATAATTTATTTTGGTATCCTGACATAATAGATTGAGAACAAAGGGGACCCTAGGTACCAAGGAGGGCGGATATGTACAAGTACACTAGTGATACTGATGGGTTTAGTCAATGTTTCACTGAGAATTATGGATAACAAAAACACTAAAAACTATATTGAAGATTATTGGATACCAATAGGTAATTCTTATGTTCATAAATAGTTTCTCATGCATGATAACAGATTTTTATATTGTTACTTTAAGCTGAGGTATGAGGCACATGGGGCCAAAGTGTACCTAGTGCCAAGGGGTGTTCCCAATATTTGTTCTCATTGACTCTTTTTTAATTATTATGTGAATATGGTTCTTTTTTATGAAAAATAATGTATCTTACATATTTTACTTAAATTTTTTCATTCATTGAAAAATCCCTTGAAAAATTGTTTACATATAAAAGTTTAATTCTCTAAAATGTATTTCCACCAAATCTTATGTATCAAAAATGGCATGATTCTTGTCTTCTACTATTTACTCTAAGTAATATCATGGTTGTATCCTATTGGTATTGAAATCACACCCTACTAACACCCCATGGGTGTAAGTATATTTGATCCTGTTTGACACATGTATAGGAAAGCCCTCCGGTTATGATGGTTATGGTTGTTAGTCCCCTTCCTTGGTGTGAAGTTGTGGAGACAGCTTGTGGTTGATGAACCCTTATCATGTGAAGTCATTGGGGTTGTTTTGGTGCTATTTTTATGTGTTTTTTGACCTCTTTTTGTATGTTTGAAAATATGTATTTGGTTGTGGATTTTATTAAGTCTTGTATGGTATGAATTTTTATATTCGGTTTTTTGATTTTTTGATGTTTTATGATGTATTTCAGCAGTTCTTGTGGCCTGGTATGAGATGAGACATCAATGACTTTGTGTGGAGATGATACACATGTCAGGAGGTGAAAGAAGTGAATCAAAGGACCACTGGTTTACTCCAACCACTACCTATACCGACCAAGAAGTGGGATTAGGTTTCCATGGACTTCATTGTTGTCTTACCCCATACACCTGAGGTCTGGAATTCCTTTTTTGTGGTAATTGATTGTCTGAACAAGTTATCCCATTTCATTCCGTTATGTGATATAACTAAACTGGATGAGTATGACCATTTGTGTCTTCAATAGGTGGTAAGGCTCCATGGTGTTCCATCATCAATTCTCTAATATAGAAACCCTTGATTCACTTATCAGTTTTGGGAAAGCCTTGAGAGGGCCTAGGGCTCTATGATTATGATGAGAACAATATACCATCCTCAAACGGGTGGTCAGACAGAACGAGCAGATCAGATTCTGGAGGAAATGATCCATGCATGTGTTCTAGATGTTTTAGGTTTCTAGGATAGCCATCTAGGACTGGTTGAGTTTTTTTATAATAACAGTTACTAATCCTCAATTAAAATGGCACCTTTTAGGCACTATTTGGATGACCAATTCGGTCCCCCATATGATGGGATGAGGTATTTGAGACCTCACTTCTGGTCCCGAGTCTAGTGTAGGAGACATTTGAAAAGGTCAAGTTGATCAGACATTTCTTATTAATATCTTAGAGTCTCCATAAATTATATGCTAACCAGAGGCATCGAGATCTACAATTTTTTTAGTGACAGGGTATTCTTAAATGTTTCTCCTCGTCTGGGCCATCGTCGATTGGGAAATCAAGGGAAGATAATGCCATGATATGTCAGAAGATTTTAGATCACTATGAATATTAGAAACGTTCAATATAGTTTGGTGTTATATTCTCTGTTGATATCCATCCATAACGTCTTTCGTGTATCTTAGTTGAAGAAATACAACCTGGATCTATCCCTTGTGCTGAATTGGGAGGAGTTGGATATAGAGCATGATTTATATGTTTTAGAGCAGTTAGTGAGAGTATAATAATTCCAATAAAAGGTGCATGAGGGAAATTCTATTCCACTGGGCTGGGTTCTTGGTAGCATGGGAATGATATACATGAGACCTGGGAACATAATCCATGGGTTAAGGAAGAGTACTCATTCTTGTTTTCAGTTTAAGAATCAGGTTGACTTTCTGGGGAATAATTTCTTTCATTGGGGGATAAATTGTCAAATCCATGAATTATTATATAATTATTTTTCATTTAATTCCTAGTATTTATATGTTTTGGGGGTTTCCCATGCATTTTTGGTGGAATGGGGGAGTTTTCATGATTTGGAGCAAGTCGTGACCCCATTTCGAGATTTAAAAACCAATATTTTTTCTTTTATAATTCCTTAATTTTTTAATATGTTTCCCCTTTTATCTTCTAAAATTGCATACCCAGACCTATTAACAACACCATATTAATTTGGACCCTTTATGAATCCATAATAATGGTGGATTTTGTTTTTTATTTAAGGAATTGGGCCTTCCCGGAAGCCCATTTCTAGTTAAAAAAACCATTTTTGTTTATTTAATATCGTATTAAATTTTTATGGTTTTTGGTGATTCCAAGTCTCATTCAAGACCACTCATGCCAGGCCTTCCCCCATTCTCTTTCTCCACTCTTTGGATCTTCTGTGCATCTCGAAATAGGGAATAAACTCTTAGGGTTTCTCAAATCATCCAGATTTGAAGAGGTTACTGTTTCCTTAATAAATCCATCATTTATTACACTTTTTCCCCAATTTTTGTTCTCAAAAGTATTTATCCAACATATTAGAAGCCCAATTTCATTATTTTATATTTTTAAAATCATCTAATAGAGTATTTGGAATCATTTCTTCAATATACCTCAAGTAATTGGATCTCCTTCAATATTCCTCCCATTTACAAAAGATTTTTTTCCTTTTTCTTAGGGTTTATTATAATTATTCTTGATTTTTTAATTTACAGTAAGTTTGGAATCTAACATAGGGTTTGATAATGGATTTAATAGATTTTCCTTTCACTTTTAGGTTTTATATATGTCCCTTGTGGTGGGGCGGTTGTACAACTGGATTTTCAGACAAAGACTCAAGGGTTTTGATATTTATGGTAGGTGATTCTATCAGTAATCAATTCTATATGAGTTATATTTTCTTAATTTCTATTTTTATAACACTTATCATACATTATCCTTTCTGTGAAATTTGTTTTGGGTGATTTTTGGTTGAGAAAATGATTTTTAGGCACCAATTTGGTTTAAAATTTGGTGTTTTACATGTCAATTTTATGTTATGCCAAATGGGGATGTTTTATAACTCATGTGATGGATTTATATAAATGTTTTGGCTACTGAAAATTCTTTTTTGTCTAATATGGTTATGCCCATGGTGTTCATTGTGGGATTTATATGGATTTTGTGTGTAAAGAATTGTTAAATATTGTGTAGTTATTTTATTGAAATTTTAATGGTTTTATTTTGTGGTGAAAGTGGTGAAAAACATGTTTAGCTACATTTTTGAGTGATTATGATGATAAATAATGTTTTTATGTGATAATTTATTTTGGTATAATGTTATAATGTAATGAGGACAAAGGGGAAAACCCGGGTACCTATGATGGTGGATATGTACTTGTACGCCACTGATCCAGATGAGTTTTGTTCCCTTTTCACTGAACAAAATGGATAATGACAAGACTAAAAATACAATATTTATGATTATAGGGGACCAAAATTATATTTTTATGTTCCCTACTCAGGGATCATGCCGGAGAGCGTATTTTTCTTTGGTTACATTACACCGAGGTATGAGGTACGTTGGGCCCGATAGTACCAAGTGCCTAGAATTGTTCCCAAGATTAGTGATCATTGAATATTTTATAAATTTCTTTGGAATATTGTGGTGTTTTTAGGAAAAACTCATATCATACATGATTTACATAAATTTTCTCATTCCTGAAAATTTCCCTTGTTAAAATATATATAATTAAAAGATTTATTCTCTAGAATGTAAGACCACCACTTCTTGTGTATCAAAAATGGCATGCTTTTTATCTTTTATTGTTTACTCTATGAAATTTCTTGGCGGTATCATATTGGGATTGGGATCACACCAAACTAACACTTCTTACGAGTATGTATACTTGATCATGTTTGACACAGGTAAAGGAAAGGTCATTGGTGATGGCGATTTGTGTTGTTAGTCCCTTTCTTTGCTGCAGAGTTGTGGGGATGACTTATGCGTGATGAACCCTAGTCGTTTTGATTCCTTAGGGAAATTTTTATGCAGTTTTTATTGGTATTTGGACATATTTTTTATGTTTTATCCTATGTATTCAGTTATAGATTTTGATTATGTCTTTTTTGGTATGAATTTTAATATTCGTCTTAGCGATTGTTTTTTATGTTTCATGTATTCATATTCGGGTGAATCGTTCCCAAACAAAAATATATGAACCCCGGGAACTTGTGACAGATTGTTGAGATAGGGAACGCCCTTCGGGACATGTCGTGGGCTAGGTTTGGATCTGGTTTTTTTCCATCCAAATTTAGTTGATGACACAACCATAATTATATTGTATATTTTATTTAATCTCATTCAGTAGGTAAATTTCATATATACTTTAGAAAAAACATTATTTATTATTATTTTTTCGAATTAAAAATCTATCATTTCTAAGAATAACTCCCATTCTTAGCCAGAAATCTTTTTCTTGCTAGTTCATATTTTTCTTATGAAAGAGTTTTTTATTAAATGAATAATTTTTTCAATTATATTCCACATATTTTTTATCTTATTTTATGAAGTAAATTCCATTAAACATTTATCTAATGTGGATTATTCGTTAAAATGACCTAAAAGCATTATAATTTCATTTTCACATAAAATTTAATACCCCAGATTTATTACCCTAATTTTTTTTATCTTTTCAAGGATCATATATTTTGAGGTTCGTATAATATGTTTTTAGAATTTATTGTCAGTCCATTCTATTTTTTTAATAATTATAATTTATACATCATTATTTAAAAAATTTCTCAGATGGATTTGTGTAAAAAAATTATTTTCCCATAAAATTTTCATATAAGGTTTATCTCCCATAAGGTGATGTTTTGATCACCCTTTATATTTTATTTTTATATGATTGATATTAAAAAATTATATTTTTCTTATCATGTGATCACATATGTTCTTGTATGTGATGTGGGAGAACCAATTAGGGTATTTATGATCAGTAAAATGGGTTGAGGTGAACCAATGATCTTCTATTATTTATTTTACTAAAACATAAACTAACCTTCATCTCCTATTAGTGTGAAATATATGTACTAGAAAATAATAAAACAAGCACACCCATAAGTTAACTTTTATTTATCATGTTCACTACACAATATTATTAGCCAATTCATCAAATTTTTTATAAGTAATCCACCACCAAAAGAATCAATAAAAATATACATTGAATGTTGTTAAAATTAATAGGGAAAAATATTACTAGAAAAACACTACAGTCAAATGACAGTGCATGTTCTGTACAATCAGTTTAATTTTATAACAATTATTTGTAACAAAATTAAAAAACTTCACTAATGTGCCTTAGTATGTTGTTACTTTTCTTATTAAACATTATCCACACATTATTTTCAAGAATGTACTTATTCATCATCATTTTCATGAATATATGTAGGCATGAATCTTATTTAGTTTAATTCTACTTCTTTTTATAGGATTATGTGTTATTCACCTATGATGTTTTTCTGGTATAATCCATCATATACCTTCTTTTTTTTTGTAACAACTTATAATGTAATTTTCGTCTGATCAACTCAACGCAATATTCATTTTATAACACCCGATATGTAAATTCATTCAATGTTTTTTAGACTGATTCCCCAACAGCCAGTTCCGCTGAAAACATATTTACATCATCCCCAATACAACTTAATCATATCACAAAATCTATTATTTTTCATATTGATTCAACATTATAATATTTTTTTAATTGACAATTCATTTTTGTAGGGCCTCACTGCACTTCTACAAATTTCACTTTATCTTGGTGAATAGACCCCTTTATATAAGAAAAACACCATATAATTTTTATGAAAAAATATGAACATCATTTAAGCAATCCCATGTAAAACTTTTTACCATCATGGACAAGAAATTTCCAAATATTTCCCACATTTGTTTCACCTTAAATGTAATTGATCCCATTATGAATGGATGATAACATACAACTTCAATGATCTATTCAGTTATAAGAAATCCACAAAGTCATGTGTCCACACATTCATGAATCTAAATACCCGATTTCAAGTCATTATTCAACCCAGAAATCAATACAGAGTTGTTGATTTACACTTAGTAAAGACTTACTATTTACAATAATAATAGTTATTCTACCTAATTTTTAGAAAATTTATTGTACAATGAATCACTATAACTTTTAATACCTTTATGAAAGATTTGTAAATTCATTAAACTGGTCCAACTTTATACCCCTCATTATTCAACAAAAATATCATATATGCACTTCAAACCAATATAACTGAATCATGTGTTACTATAACTATTCATATGAACGTCTTGTAATCCTATAATCATATAATTATCCAATACATTAACATACTTATTACCAGACAAAATATTTCCTTCGTATACTAAACACTAAGAAATGCACTTCATATAAAACAAATTTATAATGTTTTCAACCAAAACCATATATTCGGTGAATCATATACATCCTTTCAATGATCATATACAAAATTTAATTTTTAACATCATGAAGGTATATCAAAAATTCTTTATAAAAAATTGTAAATACATAATGAATACAAATTATTCATCTATGAGACACAAATGAATGACAATGTATGAGATCATATAAAGGACTTTATCTAACGAACATACTCAGTGAATTCCCTTAAAAAAGAATAAATCTTATCCAAAAACTCTATAACTATTTGATTAATAAAAAATTATACCATAATAACACAAAATATTCATAGGATAGAAAAAAATACATCCATGCCACCATATCTTTATTAACATCAAACCAATACTCCTCCTATTTATATAAAAGTGGATCATGAAAAAACATATTATACAAGATGTTAGGATTATTAATAATAGTAAATCATATCCAGTTTTACACTTGTATTATCATTCTATCTAATATAATTGTTATGTAATTGAAGATAATCAATCAAAAAAAATGAGGTTTCATAAATCAGACCATTAATTTCCATAAAATGGACACAATGAGTTTAATTCTATACAATAATTGTTTTATAAAATCTAAATAATTTATTATTATTAATTATTTTAGTAAATTAAATAAAACAATTTTATAATACATTTTACATGAAATATAAATTATATTCTTAATATCTTTCATCATCATCAGAACACCTAAGAATCATTTGATCACAATAATCTCTCCCTTTAAGTTTTGTTGTCTACCTAGGGAAATAAAACACTGAAACTGTGTAACATGTAAATAAACATTAGAAAAGATAAAATCAATATTCAATAATATTATTTCCTTTATAAAAATTAACATATTGTCAAAAAAACCACTCATACTAACATTATCACTTTTCAATTTTAAATAATTTACCCAAATACCTGATTTGTTTAACAAATTTAAAAAAATATCCAATTGATATATTTATGTTAATTCATTTTTCTCACCCTTAAAAATCACTATCCAAGTGAATGACATAGAGGTATTGGTAACATAGACCATATCCTTTCATACATCGATGTTTAACTCCCATTATAAACCTCTACATATGAAATGTCTTAGTCGGTAATGATTTAGTAATGATATTAAAAAGTTATCTGATTTTGGAACCAAATTGTAAATAATATCATTCCTATTCACATGCACTTTAATTAAATGTTATTTTATATTAATTTCCTTATAATGACTAGTTTATAATGTAATTTTATTAATACTTATTGAAAATTTATTATCACAACCCAAGTGAGACGGAATCATTACATCTAATAAAAAACTATCCAATTGAGTATTCATCCAAATAAGTTTTGTTTAACCATTATGGAAGATATATATGAAAAATCTATAAGGATGAGTGTTATATTTATATTTTGGCCTATTTATTCTAACTCCAAAAATTTTCTCAAAAAAATTGAACTCCAACTAATGTGGTAATCAAAAAAATCATACCAGTCTCTATATACACAGACAAAAAAATCAATCCTTCCTAGGAAATCATATCTTATTCCAAAGTCATTTCCATATCTGATATATCTGAAATTGTTTCCCTACCATAATATTAGACTCTAATGGAGAACATTCATAGCAACCATATAATGTAATAACAGACACAATATGTAGTATTGAAGCTGCTAGATATCACTGGCCCCCTACCATATTCTTTAAATAATTTGGACTTACCTCCTCACCTTAATTGTCCATTGGGAACATAGTTCCCACTCAAAGAGGTTTCAAAGATATAATTGAATCATCCATGTAATACAACGTCATAACTTCTATATAAATCTTTAATAGATATAAGAAAATGTTTTTTTCCTTTTGAGAGACTTATAAGGTAATAAAATACTTCATCTCAAATAGAATGTAAATTTCAAATAACATCATAATATCTATAGAAAACTCTGGACAAAAATTTCATTTTAATTCATTGTGAATAAAATATCATAAACATACACAATCACAATGAGGGAAATGTAAATATTTTTTTAATGGTTACATTCAAATAATCCTATCTTGAAGATTAACTTTCTTAGAAAATAGTCCAATTTACAATAAAAATATATCAAAGTTTGCATTAGGACATATAAATAGATCATTAACAGGTATACATATATTTCATATTAACCAAGAATAAATACACATAGTTATTCAATATGACCTTTATCATTGATACCGTTATTAAGAAAATATGGATTTATATCTATCTAGAAGATCAAATATTTCTATTTTTTAGTAATAAAAATTACAATTATATGGTTTATAATCATTCTACAAGATAAATGGTAACATAAACTTCAATGCATTTAATTTTTGAGTATCCTTAACAAACTAATCATGAAATGTTTCATATCACACCACCATTCTCAATCAAATTGATTCAGAACAACTTATTACAAATGATATTCTTACTGTTTGGTTTTGGAAAAGCTTCCCATGTATCATTCATTTCAATAAGATCAAAATCATAATTAATGGAATCTATCCAATTTCTATGCTTCATGGGTTTTTCAACATCTTTTGATCAAATCAATGAATATAATGAAGTATCTGAAACTATCCTTAATTTGATTTTGTTTTGAACCAATTAAGCTTGATCACTAATGATTTTTTATACCTCCACCTAATTGGTTAACCTATGATGAGATAAATGTGGTTTTCAATCATCACTTAAAATAGATGAATAAGAATCTTTAAAATATACTTCTTTAATACTATAAATTTTTTAAATAAATTTTCCTTATTCATTAAGTACAAGAACATTATCCTCCCTTTATTTCAAATCCACTATTTCATTTGAATTATTCATATCATAATGTTCAAGGCTATTCACATCTACAGAATCGAAAATATTTTCAACTTCTTTTATAAACTACATTTAACCTCCACCATTAAGATATCAGCCATGAATAATTCCACAAAAAATCCTGACATCAAATATTCAAATATTCTCACATTTGAAATTAATAATAAACGGACTACCATAACACTTAGATATTTCAAATAGGATGTTTAATATTATACATATATGACAGAATCATATTACTTTTTGGAATATAGAATCATTTATTAGGAATATAAACTACTACTCTAGTATTCTAGATAAATAATTCCAAGAAGTATGATATTCAAACAACATTTCTCTTTACATATCTACTAAGCGTCAAATTCAAAAATCAAAAAATTGTTTTGTTTTCCTATGTATGGTTAACTAAATTCATGATAAATTCTATTCATTTCAGTATTGTCTCTAAACATCACATTCATATACATAACACCATTATCATTTTAAATCGTCTTCATAGAATAGCCATATTTATTTTCAGCACATCTTTTAATAGAATAAATATCTTGATAGACCTACTTATATACATTAAAAAACAAAATACATGTAATTAAAAAATAAAATAAAATAAAATATATATCTATATTTTTTGGTGTATGTCTTATTTTCTTGCATATATCTAATTGTATATGCTCCAAAGGATGAGTTCAATGAATCTTGATATTCTTATATACAGAGTTTGTAATCTCCCCTTTTTGATACATTGGACAAAAAAACTATTTTTATTTTCATAATAGAAATATCACTAATTATTTTTAAATTTTCTAGATATCTTATATTCTTATGAGATGTATTTCTCAACATCTTATTACAAAACTAATTTTTTTCATCATTTTGAAATAAAAAAACTACGTGATTATCCAACTTGAAATAAGGGTCTTTTTATTAGTTGGCCTCACGTTACAACATTACCATATATCATCCATTTAAAAAGAATGATATTTATTCTTGAAAAAATGTCATTACCATAATCGTAATCATTTGAAGGAGTTGCCCAATTATTTTTTAACCAATCAATAAACATTGTGATTATAGATTTTAATTTTTTCTTTCTAATTATAATTGTCTGAGGCCATTGATTATGAGTGACCTAGTATTTGAAATAATCACATTACAATCTTTATAATTTGTAGATTATTTAATCTCCATAAATCAATCATCATTTATAACAAACAGTCAATATTCAATATCTAAGGTATTTATCATATTTTCTCTTTGAGTACAGTTTCAACAAATAAGGAACTTTTTCATTCCTTTTACATAAATCTCAATCAAAATTTTTATTTTTTGTATAAAAATTATATGATGGTATATTGAATAGAATACATTTTAAATATATTTAGGATAATAACTTTTTCAAAAATATATTCCAATGAATAGAATCAATTTTCAATCTTCAAGCTACTTTCTTAGGTTGTATTTATTGAGTTGGAAGAATCTCTATCAAACTCTTCCTTTAGTTTCTGATGGATTCATCATTGATTGGATGATTCAAACAAAACTTTTTCTACACATTCCTAATACCACCATTATACTATAAATATCCATAGAGGGTATGTTTTCTTCTATAACGTGTATGATATATAGCCTAATGTATAATTTTACCATAATTATTAACACCTTCACCCTTAGAGATTAGTTGGGTACCAATTTTTTGCTATACTCTTGAATACCTTTCTTCTATATTGAATATTTATTACAATTTTCAAAATCTACAATAGTTTCATATTTTTTGATTGACAGTGAATCCAGGGATTTTTAATGACATTTAAATCCAATTATTTTGGCTAAATACTATGTTTTTATAACATATTTTATTTATTGATAAATTAAACGTTCTTTTACATGTTAGGATTATTTTTTTCCATTTTGGTATTAATATTTATATAAATATCAAAAAACAAATTGAAACAAAGTGTTGGATGCCTTTTGTTCCTCACTATGCTTTAACAAATGTATAGTGAAGTATGATTAATTCCTTCTACTTCAACTTAATCTATTATTAGATCTTAATGTTGATGGTTTTATATTAATCAAGTGACCTATATAGATCATCTCTCTATTTTAAAATAATTCATATCTCCAAATGAAAATTCTCTCATTTAAAAGCTGAAAAATATTTTTTATTCAACATATTGTTTTAAATTTCAATTTTTATCATATTTAAAAGAATTAATTGAATTCAAAAATTAACCTAAAATCCACTTGAGTGTAGTATTTTAATTATTCATTAGAGATACTAGTTTAATCATTTGTGAAAATATCATAATTCACTTTTTAATAAGCACTTTTTTTGAAACATCATCACTCGAGTTGTTATCATATTCTCCACTTTCATCACCTTCCTCATATATAGAATAATTTTAAATTTTTGAATTTATAGAAATTGAAACCATTTATCTTTGTATGATTCATGGATTTGACTATCTTTATTTTCAAACATCTTATTATCTTTCTATAATGTTAATAACTATCTTTATTTTTCTAATGTCTTGGAAAATTTTCATAAGAATGTCCAATTGCTCTATAGAAAATGTACATTAAATTTAATGATCCTTTATAAATTCAAGTACATCATTTATTAAAATTATAAAAATTGAAATATTATTTTCTAAAAAAATACTAACATGGTTTTCATTATTATAATCACTAAATTGTTCCTCAAAAACATTTTTATGATTTCAATGCATTTATGATTTGAATGATATTTCATGAATATTATATTCATGTTCTATTTAGGTTATCCCGATATAGATTTTTTTAATATATATCTTCCAAAAAAGAAACGATGTTATTATTTTTTATTGGAGAAATATAAGAATAATTTTAATAATAGTTCAATCATCTAACATCTCACAAACACATATTATGGGTATTAAAAGATAAATATATCATTTAAAGTTGCAAACAAGAATATTCCACTTCACCCATCTTATGTTCTTCACACTTCAATATATAGATATGTTAATTTTTTTGTATTTGGATCATAGATTTTGTTAATATTTCTAAGATGAAATTATCCATCCCATTTAAATTAACTCTATGAATATGAAATTCATAGTGTGAGGAAAGTACATAATTTCCTTTTTCCTTGTATTTTTACTAAATTCATCTTATAAGATTCTATTAGGGGAACTTCCTCAGTGTGAGGAATAAAATCAATGATATAATCCTCAAGATAAATGTAACCAAGTTATATAAGATAAGGAAAAATTATTTAATTATATATATGATTTTTATTTACATCCAACACAAGAATAACCTACTAATAATAATGGTAGGAATGCTTATATGGAAAATAGTTTTCGTAAAAAATTATAAAAGAGTTAATGAAGGGGATCATGATATAATATATATTAAATGAATAAATTAGGAACGATTTTTTCACTAAGAGGGGTATGGAAAAATAAATGGTCTTTTATATTTTATTTCTCTTAGATATAGAAAACAAAATGCAATTCCTGTTAGTTATAAACGAGTATGTTAAAAAAAAATTAGAACAATGACAGGACGATGGGTATTTTCAAAGTTCACTTCTCATTCAGAGTATATATTCCCTAACATGGGTTGGATGTAATTATAAACCATAAAAACCCTATTTGATAATCATTGGAATATCATTAAACTATTAAATGATTATCCTTCCACATTAAAATCACAATAGTCAATTTATACTACATATTCTCCTCACATAGATAAATGATGTAATATTGTTTTTAAGAACTATATGAAATTTCACTAATTGGAATCGGTATGTTTTCATTGTTCTAATAGATAATTATTCATACATGATTTTCTTTAATGTAAATCTTTTTCTTCTTCATTGTCTTATATATAAATAGGAATTTACCCTCGTTGGTTTAATGGAACATTATTTTATTGTTTCATCTAGTAATCTTTATCTCTTGTCTTCCCGGTATACTCTATCTAATGATATCATGTAGATTGATACAACTTATAGTGTGATATTCTTTCAATCACCTTGACATACTATTTAACTCGTACCACCAGATATGAAACATCATCCAGTGGAATTTCGACAGATTACTCCTCAACATGTTCGTATAATCCCTTCTTTGAAATCTTTTTTCTATATCACCGGATGGGAAAACATTATCTAGAATTTCCTATAAATATTCATCTTTAAAATGTTTTTCTCATAAACAAATAAATTATGTAGTTATTTTCCTCACATCATCTAATTTAAATTCACTTAATCACAAATACCCTCTTAATACATGCCCAACACGTCCATGTTTTCATAGATACATGTAAAAATCATTTCATCCATTATTATAAAACAATTTGAGTGCCCCACATAGAAACCATCAACATTTGATAGCATTTAATTCTCCTAAAACTAAGGAGATTAGCTTTAGACTCAGTAATAATATTCTACATCAAACGTACTTGCGCATTATAAGGAATAGTTATCTTCCACCCTTATTTTAGGAATTTTGAACAACTATATCTGCACCATCACATTTGATTTCTTTATTAAAAATTCATAATTTACTTCGAACTAGAGACACATGATACATTTCATTTATACGAAAAAACATCATAGAGTTACTTCAAATGTATGAAAATCCATATAGAGATGTTGTAAAACATTATAATAATTCCATTATAATATTCTTCAATACATTTACAGAATTTGATTACATTCATACAAACTATTAAAATGTCTATATTCCATGCGATACTCTGTTGGATGAACATATTTTTAAATAAGTTATCTAATGAGTTCCAAATAAACCATATATTTGAGGACTAGTTAACAGTTTTCTGATCATCATATAATAACATCAGTATGAAACTTCATGAAAGTCGACATGGTAGTCATTAGAAAAAATTATACATCCTTAATCAATACAAATTGGTATTTCAATGGACTCAGACTATAAAAATTATAAGAGATCTTATGATTCAATTTATCCAATGAAATATTTCAACATATTCACATTGAATCCTTTTATATTTACAGACTCTATGAAAATATTATGGATAAAAATTTATACAATCATAACATTAATTTATCACATGTTTTAAAGATTGACTTCATAAACCCATTCCCCCATACCTTCTAAAACCTTGCACCAAAACTCATTCCTTGTACATAATATTGTATTTTGAAAAACTCTAATATCCTAGATTATGGAATCATTAATTAAAGTAATGCATATACTATTTTACAAGTCACAAAAAAATATTTCATATAGAATATTTATTCATGATTGGATAACCATTCATCCTAAAACTTGGGATAATTAGACAAAACTAATTAATTTCGTCTTTTAAACTAGTGCCATTGCACACCACATGATCACATATATAAGAATGAAAGAAAATATTTTGTGATTGATGTTAGAAAAAACATTGATAAACCATTCTTAATTTGAATGAAATATTCCTCGTAATGTATAATAGCTTATTCAAACCACCAAAACCCCTCTTGTTCCCATTATGATGTTTTGTAAATGTTTAAACTGTCAATTATTTCAAATGGGTTCTTTAAGATATGATAATAAATGATATTATATGGTACGCAGATATATGTTTAATGGTGGGAGGTGTTTAAACATTTCCATGTAATTGATTGTTTAATGTTGAAATATTATGGGATAATTAGGAATGGACATATTGAGTTTTTTCACATAGGGATGGGAATAATGAGTTTTTAGACAATTGTTTTCCATTCTTATGATTATTACACATTTCATTCTTTATATTTGTTTTTAATCAAATTCAGGGTGAATTTATTTTTCAAGATATGTAAGGTTTTTTTAACCTTATTTATAAAATAATCTATAATATTATTTTATGATAAATTTTTTTTGATTATTGATATGTATCTTTATCCACTTCTTATCTTTTAGGCATAATTGACGATATTATTATTGTTTTATGTTTCTCTAACATATATTAGGAGTATAATATCAGAACTTCTGTTATTTTAATAATATATTTACCCTCTCCTCAAGTTATCCTTCATGATTATATTCTAATATATTATTATATGTTATTACCTTACAGATCTTCTTAGATAAATACATTATTATGTTTAAATTTCCTTGGATATAAAGATGATTATTTGCTGTTAGATGTCTACATAATGTTCTAGTGGATTATATTTAAGGAGTAATGTTCTCAATTGGTGTTATATATTATGTTAATTAATGTAATGCAGATGCAAATAAACCATTATGTCCTTTGTTTGGGTGACTATTTGTTAGGTTTATTTACTAAATCATGGAATTTATGTGTTATTAATGAGTAGTTAGCCCATGTTACATTATTGGTGTGACGTTTCTGTTCAGAAAGTTGAATCAAGGCACCATACTTCTATATATAGTCTCTTAATATTGTTTTTAACAGTTTAGGGTGTTATACGGTGACTAATCCTTAATGAGGATGATAATATTATGACCTAATTTTTGTAAATATATAATTTCTATGTTTATTCAATGGGGATTTAAAATTATTCTTAAATATTTTTATAAGATACTTCATGTATGATCTACTGAGTAATAATTTATTTTGACACACACACACACTCAAATATATATATATATATATTAATTTTATTTTTCAGAAAAGTGTTAATTGTAATGTTAAAATGATATTACGAGCTTCTATAGGTTATTCATGAGTTTATTGGGTTTATTGCTAGCTACTATGAATTTTTAGTGTAAATATTCATGTTTTTTGTGTATTTGTTTAAATTTTCATTTATTATTATTGGTTTATTTCATATACTTCATTCTTATATTATAATTATCACTCAAAAAATGTGTTCCATGTAATTTTAAATAGAGAATGTTTGTAGTGAAAATCCATTGAAAACACAATTTATTTTTCACATGATGGAATTGGAAGTGGAATAGATGAAGAATAATTGTTTATATTGGTATATAAATTATTTTATTAGGATATATAGTAAAAATATATTTTTATAAGTAATTGGATATGAACGTATCATAAAAAATAAGGCCAAACATAGCTAACCAGGATTTCAATCTCAACCATGAATATGAAGGAGTTTCTGCGACCGCACCTAGGATCCCACCACTTGGATAACATAAGAGTAGAATATTGAGCATATTTTTCTAATAATGGGATTAGATCTATAATGTGATATGGAATAACATTGGAGGAGAGGTCCAGTATGAGTTTGTGCCAGTGAATTGATGCACTATAAGAGAGTACCCCATAATCGATTCCAGAATGATTTGAATATGACATTCATTATAAAATGAAGTCCTACTCAATAGATGAAATGATGTGAGATGCTCTCAATTGTGGGAAATTTTCATCCTCCCCTAAATGATAATCTTATATTGTGGGACATTGGATGCATTGAATTTATTCCACTTTATCATAGTAGATATCATATTTTTAGTTTTATACACCAAAACCTTCAGTAATGTTGTAGTTACATGAATAGATCACCTTCGTGTTTCAAACAGTAATAAAGTTCATCCAATTATCAAAGGAATATTGTAAATCAATTTATTATAGTTTTCTTCAAATTTTTAAAATGGGGTTCGATGATGTTTATATCAGTTTAAGGTTCCACGTGGATGATACAATGATTTACGATTCACATTTTCACATTTTCACATGATACGTGATTAATGGTTTCCAAAAGAATTTGAGAATCTATTTTTGGAGACCATATTTATGCAGTGAAGGATTTGTAGTATATGGAAATTTATAAATATTTATTGTTCATATATGCAGTATACATGAATAATTTCATTAGACAAAAAATGATTTAAAATTTTATACGAGTTCACCCTAGTATCAAAGAATCATTTAATATATGAATTTCATCTAACTTCAAAATGGTCTCTAAGATTATGTATACGGATGAAAAGGTTATGCTCTAATTCCATTTGAATGGGTAGTTTAAATTATATATGGAAATCATCTTTCTAGGAAGTGTTTTTGTGGATGAAATGCGATATAAGGGAGATAATTGCGCAATTATTTTCAGCATAGAGTGTATTTCCACATAGAATATAATTTTCCATGAAAGAAAAAATGTGGTGAACAAGAATTTAATTTATGAAAATACAAAAAATAATGGTTTAATGAAGATGTTGAGAATAAAATTTTATAGAAAAAGTTATATGTTCACCTGATTCCACGTGAAAGATGTTTTAGAGGAATAAATGAATTAGGACCAAGAAGATAGTTATATACATGTGATTAAATATATATACATGTAATTTCATTTCCACTATATGTAAGGATATTATTAACTCTGCCTAATGATAAAATTCATTTGTGGATGCAAGTTCTATGTAGACCTCTATGCTATGTAAGGATTACTTTATTGATAAAGATAATAGTGTCCCAAGATTATTACAATACTCTATATGGGGAATTCAATATGAAAAGGATGTGTTGTGTTCGGAATGAGGTATATTTTAGGACCTAAACATAATAAATAAATTTCTTTTTTTAGTTATTAGAAGAAAATAACTATGTGAGATTATTATGTAGATCTCCCATGCAATCCCCATCATCTACCAATAATAAAATAGAGGTATTTTCTTAAGAAGATGTTATTTACCAATTCCAGTAACACACATCACCAACACCAATGGAGAATCTATTTTTCATTTATTGTGAGATTAGAAAGAAGATGTATGCATAAACATAGCTGAAAAACAATTTTATAATGGAATGATTCCTTCAAAATAAATTATGTAGAAGTTGTGAGTTTTGAATCGATAGAGCCATACTATATAAATAGATTCATATATAAACCATTATACATGGAAATTACATCACAAGTGAAATGATGATACAATTATATGAATCTATAACTCACAAAGACTCCTAGTAGACTCAATATCACAGACACCCTCTTGCATATGATACCATGAGACAAACTCCATGCAGCTAGCCAATGTAGCCATTGTAGGGAAGCTACCTCAGGCATCCATTTCCATGATGCCATGTCCATGTAGATAGCCCATACAACCAATTATTTGCTTCCAGAAAATGTGTAATGTGGTGCAACCATCCCATGTTACCAATTCCATGTGGCCAATACCATGCGGCCAACCCCCCTATTTGAAACCCTAAATAAAAAATCCTATGAAAGTATATGATGATTTGAAAACTATAAATACATGGATCGTACTAGGTATAATCCCTATTAAAAATATTGAATAAACATTGATTTTTTGATACTCCTCTTGGGTATCCCCAATTAACCAATTATTTGAGACAATCAAATTTATTATAGAAATATGAGTGTTCTTCTAGCTGTAAGAACCATTTAAAATAGTCAATAAAAATTTTGTCAACATAATCTTCTTGGATTTACTCAACAAACCATTGATTCCAAATACACTAAATGTTTCTAATAATACTATAATCCTACTCAATATAAAACCCGTTAATGATATCCAATATTAATTATGTAGAGATAATCCACTTGGTTATCCTCACTTATCTTCTAATTCGATTTACTTCTTATGGTTGTAGAAATAGAAGCATTCTCCTAATTATACACCCCAATAAAAATATTCAACAACCATTGAGTCAGGATACTCCACTTTTTTGTCCTGACGTATCTATTTAGTTGAGATTCTCTTATTGGTTAAAATATTTAGTCAACCATGAGTCAAGATACTCATCATGGTTCTATAAATCCAAGTTTTCTCCATGGTGTAACACTTTACCAAATCATAAATTAATAATGAGTAAAGATTCTCCATATGATCAAAACATAAATTAATTATTATTGATGATATTGTTAACTAATAAATCTTTAATAAATCATTATTTGAGATCTTTCCCCAGGATAGAATATGATATTTCCCTGAGTGTAGATACTCCTCTGGGGTCTATAAATTCAATATTCCTCCTAGTTAAAATCCAAAATTATATCAATAATTAACCATGATTCATGATAATCCAATGCGTTAGAGAAATATAGAAATCATACTAGGTATAACACCTATTACAAATATTCAATAATTTTTGAGGTCTGATAATCCTCTTGGTTATTCTCAAATAACAATTTAGATTAAATACATATCATATATAAGCTCATTAATTAACCATGAGTCTAAATACACCTCATGGTTCTAGAAATTCGAGAATCCTCTTTGTTGTAATACCCAAAAAAATATTAAATTAATCATGATTCAAGAATCTCATAATGATTAAATCAAAAATTAATGACGTGTAGAGATACACATCATGATTAAATATTCAATTAATCACGAGTTGAAAAAATACTAATCGTTAAAACATTAAATTACCATGAATTGAGATACACCTCACATTTATAGAAATTATAGTCTCCTTCTTGGTATAATCAATAAACAAATATGTAATTAACTGTGATTCGAGATACTCTTCATGATTCATGAAAAATTGTTACCATCACAGGTGTAGACCCCTTAAAAATTATAACACAAAACACATACCACTACTGGTATCTTTATGCTTTAAAATAGTAATAACACTTCATTTCCTATTATCTACCATTTCATGGAAATTGAATGTCATCAAGGAATATTATTTTTATAATTACTCTTTTAAAATATAATAGTGTTCTCTCATATAATGTGACAGATCATACAATGTCCCTTGTTTCTCAATCCATGAATGACTCACATTGGATTAGATAATTGTGATAATAATCCCATATTTATTAGGAAAGTGCCTCCATGATGGGCCTCCTATTGTGGTATAGTTACCAAACATTCCTTCGAACATTTTGGGCTTTGATTTACTCTCATATTAGGATACATAGGAGACATCATTTATATATTAACCCAATTTAATTTCCCCTTTACCCATGTCATCAAACTATGTGGGTTTTGATCCTTTTTTCAAAGATATGTGTAGGATGCATGTCCAAGGTTCAATCCCATCATTAACACACAAACTATATACTTGTATGGAAATATATTATAGATAAAAAACTAGACATCATTAAACCAATGTATCATGAATTAAAAAGAAAATATGGGGTGCAAATAATTCATATAGATGTATGCATTAAACCGATCATGAAGATCAAATCATTAACATGAGGTTAAAATTCCCACATTGGGATTTGGGATAGATTCATGAATACTTATTATATCTATTCTTGATTTCCAATGTAGGTAATAGTTGTTCCAAAAGGGTGTTATAAGCCTTATATCTCAACTTCACGCCCAATTTTTTTTTTAAAAAAATTGATTAGAAAAATAGATTAACTACCTTCAATTAAAAGAAATTTATCACTAACTCAAAATGAGTCTACATGTCAATTCTATCCAAAAAATGGTTATGCCGACATAAATATTTCTACTATGATATGCTTTCACAATTAAATGTTATTCCATTTTCATGTGAAATAGAAAAACCTATTATTAAACACATAAAAATAAATGAAATCAATTATCCATAAACTCTTTGTTTTATTTTACGTTGATGACTACATTTTTTGTGTTTAATTCATATAAAAATTATATTTCAATCAAAATGGATTCTCTAAATCATCCAATGATATCTATTCTCTCTAAAAAATGATGGAATAATCTATATGAGACTAAAAGAAACCCAACTGATTATATAAAAAATGACTCAAGGGAAATGAAAAAAATGATTAAATGGACTTGACAAACAATATCCATAATGAAGCACCACAGGTTCATGGTTAAAAATATAATTGTCTCATTGTATCACTACAATTGATCCATACAAATACATGATGCTTCTAATGAATGTCTATAAAGGATGAATCCCCATAGTTCGTCATACTAACGATGGAATGGGAGGAAGAAAGTGGTGCTTGTCACCCCTTACAATAGTTATAGGATCCAATATCCTTAATTTTGAAACCCATTCAATATATTTCCTATGGAGGGGGATTAAATTTTTTCACCACATCAAGGAAACCAACAATGAGTTTTCCAATATTGTTCATGTCCACTACGGTCATCATCATCATTACCACTCTATGACACCAATTCTGTACACAACTATTAGAGAGATAGTTGATATCATATCCATCTAGATCTGATAATCCTAAAGTTAATCCCACTTTGGATATTCAATCATTGTAACTCTATGTAATGGTCCTAGTCTATCCTACTACCAAATCCTATGAATCACATTGATGCATCTCAACAACGACACATGGATGACTCTAGATAACCACTAACCAGAAATATCTGTAATATATATAGTTAGTCTCCATCATAGTAAAACTATAGGGAACAAACTATCCCATATGGATAGGGTGTTTTAATCAATTGAGTCATATCCAATATCATATATTATGCAGAATCGTACCTAGATAAAATTTATTCATCCACTAAGGAAATATCTCTTTCCTCCCACAAGATTCATATCAGTAAATTTCATCACAATTAGACTAGTTGATAATGAATAACTTGATACAATCAATAAGGATAAATACATGTTACCATTCACTACCCATCCATCACCTGGCCCTGGTGGAGCTCCCTCAACATTAGAGAAAATTTGTCATCTCATATTCATAGTATTATAACTTTAGTAGGTCAATTCTTAGTCACTCACGGGTGAAATATTCATTGAGTAAAATCATCAAACTAATGATTTTATTCAATTAATTGAACCAATTTATGGAGATATTTTTTCTCATCCCATAATGGAAGAATCGTTCATCCCCCTCCAATTGAGATGAATCATAAAATTATATTACGAGTTCGATTGATCTCAATGTACCTCCACCAATAAGAGGAAATCAATGACCAATTAAAAAAACTCATCCACAGTTGAAACAAATTGGGATATATTAAGAATTATTGGACTCCCTTATTACATGGTTGGATTCCCTTCAAGTTAGACTAACCTTGTAAAACTATAGAGGAAGATGTATCCTATGTACGTGGATACAACTGCTCCCCCACCCATCATTGAGAAATAAACATCCTCCACATTCTATGGAGTGATTGATATAGAAAAACATCTCGCCCATATCATATCCATGTGTTGGCCCATGTTGGGAACCCAATAAGAAAAGGAGGTTCCAAATCTCAGATGGTTTGTGAAAAACATGGAAGGATCACACCTTTCATGGTATAATAAATATATAGACAAGTCTATATCATGCTAGGAAGATCCCCATTTATAATTATTTTTTTCTAATTCCGTTTTACACGAAGGAAAAAAATATTATCATAACATTATAACAGTATGAAGTCAGAAATTAGAGGGACATGGGTTTCATGGAAAGATATAAGGATCCTAAATTGTCAACGCAGACAAAACTTCTACATGATTTTTTATTTGAGATCTATGTGGAAATAATATGGGATCCTTTTTCAACTATGATTGTTATCATGATGTTCTACTGTGGATTTTTAAAGATTAAAACTATATCACAATATAAAAATAATGATATTTTCAGAACAATGGAATTATCATATTAAGAATCATCAACATATATATAGAATCCAAGTAAAGATTACGATACTGTTGTCAACATGAAACCAATAAGGATTTAGTGATGTGATGATGAAATTTTGAGTAATAATAGATTCCTTACATGATTATCATATCCCCATGTAGTTCATATTCTATATAGATTAAAAGCTAATAATTCTTCTAGAATTCAAAATTATAGAAGGATAATGGTAGGATGACTATACAAATTACATCCCTTGTCATCGTATGATGGGTTACATAATCCAAGGATGTGTAGTTGTCAAAAACATACTATATAGGATATTCAAATATAGTGATCTATAGTAGTAATAACCAAATGAACTTATTGAATGTGTTTCATCCATTTTCCTTAAAAAATAAAGATATTCGTCATCGGTGCCAACACTCTAAATGAGAAAACGAGACCAGAACCCCCAAATGAGATATGGGTGAAATCACAACAATGAGAAAATGGGTGATGTACTACCAAATGAGAAGATAGAAGGTAACCCACCAAATGAGAGAATGGGAGGTGACTAACCAAATGAGAAAATTGGCACCAACCCCCCAAAATAAATAATTGTGACCAATCCACCAAATGAGAAAATGGGATCTGACCCACCAAATGGTAAAATGGGTGTTGACATAGTAAACGAGCAAATGGGTACTGTCCCACCAAATGAGAAAATGAGTTTTGACCAAAAAATAAATAGAAAGCGAGTTGACCAACCAAATGAAAAAATGGGAACCGTCCCAAGATATGTTATATTCAAATATAGATATTAAACATGTCAAATGAATATATATAAAAATGGTATCAACCATGTCTTAACACTATAATAATATTTTTGTTAAGGACATATAATTAATTTATTATAGTACATTTATGTAATCTTTTTGTCATCAAAATGTTGTGTTACACTATTCACCAAGAATTGGTGAAGGAGGGATCAATGATACATTCCTAACCTTTATATAAAGAATTATCAATCATATTTATGCTTCAGTGTGGATCATTAATACAGAATTTGTCCAATGCGAAATAGAAGATCCAATATCTGATGTTTAATGTGATAGTTTCATAATTTTCCACCCATCCTCCCCAGGAAAAAAGAAGTGGTTTAAATGATTCTTCGGATTCTCATATACTTGAGGAAGACATTTACATCATTCCCAAAGAATATATCACTCCCTTGAATCAAGGAAATAAGGATCACATTTATATAATTATGAAGATTCTTCATTAACCATTTACCCATGTGTAAATAATTTAATCTTCTTATTGATGTCTCCCTTGAACAACAATACCCCTTTACATAGGGCTAGGGTTATTTTCAAAATTTTCACCCCCTTATCAGGTGAATTCCAAAACACATTCCACCTCACCCTGTCTTATAGTTCTTGGTGAAATTTTATATTTTAATGTTCCCCATCACATAATCTTGTGAGAATTTAGTATTTCCACCTCATTATTAGGTACATTCTATTAATTTTTAGACCCCTACACTTTCCACATAAAATCTTGGAGAGTAAATTTTCTCTACTCTAGGGGATACATCATCAGTATCTAGGGCCTCCAATCCTAAAAATTCCCTAACATAATTGATCATGATCATGGTTATTCCTCCTAGATTTATAATTCATCCACATTATAATACCAATAGTGGTCGATTTTATAAAACTTTGAATGGTTTTGGTCATTTATCATTTGATGAAAGAAAAAAGAAAGTGTATTATTTATAACTTGACAAGTTCCCCATATATCTATGTTATTCCAAGGAAAATTAATTGATCATCCTCATGTGGGTGAAGAAGAAAAAAATGGTAGATTTTGGAGAACATCTAAAAAACATCCCATATCATTGATTGATAGAACATAAATTGAAGAGGCTCTTTATCTGCAAGTATTGGCTTCAGATGAAAATATATGGGGGATATTTTATCCATTGATACATGGATATCTACACCAGCCATGTTGATGTCCAAATACAAACACCCAACTTGAATCAAATCCTCTAGGACACCCATCACTCAATGCCATTCAAATTAAATTCTATCCCATTATGTTTCTAGATGGGTGGCATACATTGTATTTTCTTGAGAGAATCACCTCCTTGATCTACCAAGGGTCATGAGACCTACATAGGTAGTTAGGGAATATCATCCCAATTATTTTATATACAATCACGTTTTGGGACATTCAATTAAAAAATTATCTTCCATCAAAAAATGGGTCCAGAATAATGTAGATGAATGCCTATTAAATATATATAATCCTAAGACATATTCCACATAAATGTGAGTTATTCTCACTCCACCAAAAGAACACTACTCATGATGACTTATGAACAAAGACTTCCAGTAATATGATCCCGAGCTTCATGAAATCACTATTTTCCTAGTTATATAGACTAAAAATACAAGGCACCATAATTGAGATATAATACATTAAACAACAATGATATAATGTCTTGGTAAATGACATGAAAATATACAACATCATCCCCAATACCTATTGTAACAACCATGTGATTCCTTGATTGTTTATAATGGGATTAGTTGTGTAAAAATATGAAATACCTTATATAATGAACATGGGAATCCTCCTATAAAAGAGAAGGCATACCTCATGAAAATTACTTGTTTAAATTACCTTTCCTTTGGGTGGAGGATTATTTCCTCACTATATGTCATTGAAATACATGTTCAATTTAATTTTTCAAAGATGTAAACATGAAATTTTTATCCTCCATCATGTTATTTTAAACCACATGGTTCCATGGTTTTTCATCTAATAGGATGTCACACATCGAGGAATTGGTCTCTTACCACACCAAATCTTAAAGCAACATGTGGATTTATCAATATCTACACAGGATATATAGTGATTACTAGACCAATTGTTTTAGGCCCATCTATAAATATACCCCTTCAATATATGGTTTTCACCACCCATTTTTCCCTAAGGCCTGTCTTCAAGTCAGTTATCTTTCATAATAGCTAATAAAGCCATATTGTTTCAACCATAAGTAAAATATTTTTCACTATACTCTATAGAGACCATATCTAAACTATGTGTCTCTTGATTCCTATCTATATAGTATATGTATTGACACCAATTTTTCATATATTTGGTCTAACCACATTGATAATGTATTTGTGTTTCCCTCTCTCGATGTACGGGTCAGACTTTCACATGGAATATTCCATCAATGAATAATGTAAATATTTATTTTAATCCCTTTGAGATATATAAAGACACACAGATTCAACATCCTAGACCATCCAACATATGATTATAATACCAATATCTATTCTTATAATAAATTTTATTTGGTGAAAAAACATTTTACATTCATTGATTCTCATTCCAATCATAACTCACATGGGATTATGAATTTTGGAGAAGGGTTCCCCATATGATCAAGGAATATCAGTTCACTTTAGTGATAGAATGGTCTTAGAGGCATGACTATAAAAGTAAACAAAAAATAATTTTCCGTTTGGAATTAATCATCAGTTTTTATGTCTCTTTCATGATGTAAAATTATTATTCACATATTCCATCATCATGGGGAACACTATATGGGGTGTTGGTCTCCCACCATTCCATCATTCAATAAATATTCATTTCATGAATTTTTCCCTCATGAGTTATGTAGTGGTGACAAGATTCTAAATCATGGGTCCAAAAAGAAAATAAAAAAATTCCCCTCGCTCTACTATTAATTAGAGATATCATCATGGTAAATTCTAGAATTTATTTTATAATTAAATTTAAAATCCCTGTCAAAAAAATTCATCTTTTACTCCCATGAAAAATTTGATAAATGTGTGGGATTTTTTAAGAACTACATGCGGCTTGGTATCTATTTTCATGGGACACATAGTGATTTCGTGTCCCTAGGTCTTAGGCCCACCTGTATGTTCTTCCTCATAAGTGCAAATGTATTTTCTATAATTAGGCCCATGACCCCCTCTTCACATCATGTTTTTTTATCATTTCATGAAAATGATATCTCACACACTCCATTTTACAATTCTATATGACCCTAAACTATATAAAAACATTATCCTCATAATATATTGTTAAAAATGATGAAATTAATTCCTAGACACATGAACATTATATTATGTGGGGTGTGGTCAGGCTTACAGAACCATGAATTTATTACGGAGGTCACTCGATAATGATCTTAATCTATAACCTTGATTCCTCTATGCATCTTGAGTTCCAGTTCCCTATTTTTTTTGTTTTAAAGGATCCTTCCTTTATGTTTTGGTTGATTCCTGTTACCTAAGTATCATGTTTATAATTTGATTACATAAAAATGGGATTTATCAAAACCTTTTAGAAAACCCTTCATCAATTCAAACAACATGATTAATTTTTATTCATGAACTATCATGTTCCCTCAGGTGATTAGTCCTATTGGTTCATTATCTTGTGGAAACTTTTAACCTTGGTTTCACTAAAAAAAGGGACCCCACTACGAAATAATGGTGAATGACGCGGGTTTTCATTGATCGTATGAAGTAAACTAATGTGGAAATTTTATTCCTAGAGTAAAATTCCACCTAAACTACATATTATTTTCCCAGATTGTATGTGAAAAGGTCTAGACAACTCCAACCAATGTCAATCGACTGTGAAAGAAATTGACTTTCCTCCAATACTGATGGAAATTATACTATCACTAGTCTATTATTTATTCAAAAACCATAGTACATGATTTATGTTTTTACATTTTCTAATGATGAAAATTATTTATAATGTTTTTTTTCATAAAAACATGCTCTTCATCTACTATAGAGGAACCTCCAATTGGTCTAGCATGCATGACCTTAAATTTCATTAAATGATCTAGTCTATTTGACTCACATTGATTATGTAGTAATGAGATCTATATATGATTTCATGTCACAGGGTCCCCTATCCAGGATATTATGCAAGGAAGTGAACTTACCTCACATATAAGCATCCAAAACCAATGTAAGGATTCTATATATATTTTCAATAAAATCTTCACTTTAGTTCAACTTGTCTTGTTTAAATTATATCAAATAGTACAACATTTTTATTTACTATATGACATTAATTTATATGTCTAATTTCCTTTGAAAAATATATTAATCTACATTTCATCATCCTTATTTCATGACATAAAATATCATATTGGAGTTTCCCTCAGTTGAGTGGACCTTCACTCTCGATACATGTCTAATACCGTATAAAATATTTAATCTACATGTGACTTTCTTCTCATTAGTATGATATATTTAAATTCTCAAACCTACTATATCCGGAACGGTTATAAAATTGTAATACAACATTGTGGTTTCTTATATTCAAATTGTATCTATATAGGTCCCTACATTAGAAGCTAGTTTGTTTTTCCATGGCCATATATATCATATTTATTTTCTATGATGTAATACTTTAAATATAAACACCTGGAAATCATTTACGCACAACCCCAATGGACATGAATGTAATAATTTGAAATTATGAAACATTTATGAGATGTTTATGATCATAAATAATATAAATAATATATCCTGACCACCAAAAATTGAACTATTCATTGATGATATTAAACAATACAATAATAATCCATGAAAAAAAACATTAAACAATACAATAAGGTCCTCATCATATGACATGAAACTATAGAACATCTAAGTCCTTGTAGCATGAAATTAAACAGCTTAACACAAATTCCATTCTATGAGACCTATTACCTACATGAGATAGAGATCTATATAAGGACACATGGTATATAATCCCTTTTTGGAAATCAAAACTATGGATGAGTACATTATTTTTTATAAGAATCATACTTCCTTTATCATGGGGACTAGCTATGTAGCTTCACATTATTTCAATCCAACACCATGATGAAAGTAAAAGCCCCTCTCCCCTACATAATTGTTTTATCAATATAGGTGGATATTTATAATTAATTTGTATGTGTTGATTCTATTATCGTGGGATACGTAGTGATTCATTGTACTATTTTTTAGGATCGACCAATTTTTTCATTGATTTCAACAACATCAATATATGAATTCCATATCCATGTAGAGATTTATTTTTATTTTAATGAAAATCCCTAACACTACCCTTGTCAAGAACACTCAATTCATTTAAATTTTTTCCCATGTATTATTTTTTTATCATGATGAGCATGACTCATGGGATATTAGGAGACCAATAGGTTAATTCTGACCGAAAATATTGAGTTTGATTGTTATTCAATGATAGGGAAATTTTTTTCTATATCCTATCATTAAAATGTGTATGAGATTAATCTACATACAAGATTATGAAACATGTTCTTTGGTTTATAGACATATTCGAAGAATAAAATTTCCCTTCCCTTATAAATGATTCAAATAGGGCTATTAGTCCTTTTTATTCAAAGAAAAATGTGTCGATGGATTCTTCTCCAAATGATTAATGTAGTGGTCTTGAGGTTTTCAATATTATTTCCCACCACCAACATTAGGTCTAACAAATATGACCATAAACATTATGGATCACACCATTGAATAATATACTCTTGTAGTTTCCATACCATTGACTTAAAGATCATCCAATTCCTCACTATGCTAGATATATCACCCCTATATACCAATATATGGAACATTAATCCTTAGTAAAATTCGGTCCAAGCTAGATGACAGTAATCATTAGGAATTAATAGGATTAATTTCATGGAATTGATGCATAATTCCAAATAATATGACATTTTATCCCTTCTCCATGAGAATGTGATAAATATGTGGGTTCATAACCATTCTAGTGATGGAACCCTTCTTGAAAAATCTTATTATGGAAATCCAATTTCATGCTTTCTTATGGGTGAATAATTATGTTCCTTCAGCCAATTAGAACTCTTATTTATTTCTATCATGGAACATTTAGTAGAAATAGTTTATTCCTTTGAAAGGGACCCTAGTAATAAATAACGGTGAGTGGCATATTTTTCCTCTAAATGAAAGAAATAACCAATAGAAGATGTTCAGGTCTGAGAGGAAATATCCACTTGATGCCCTTTCACTTTATATATATATATATATAAAATCTGGTAATGGACACCATACACCCACCAATATACATTGATTTAATGTGGTATTTTGTTCTTCCATGGTAAATATTTATTCTATTCCAACAAGTATCCTATTATAATTTATTAATACATTCATTCATTATGATTTAAAACCTCATAAACCTCTTATTCAAGAAAAGTAATGTACCATCAATGATATTAACTCTCATAAAATTATCACATCCAATGAAATTTTATGATTCGATAGTAATGTTCCCCCTTTTAAATTTGTGTATCTATCCTTTTGAGATGATGGTTCTTATGTTAGTCATCAACATTTGAAAACTCACTCTCATCTAGGGTCAATGGATTATGATATCTAACTAAATTCATCGGTCTAAATCTATGACAATATACTGTGATTAAATAACCATGATATATTCTATATCAGTGCTAACCTCCCCATTAATTCTTTACATCTGTTGACCCTTATTGTATAGAATGTCCCACCCAACATTCATGGTTCATGTATTGTGGCACTAAACCCATATTAATATCTTTTAAAAGCAGCATGACCGTAAATTACAACAATACATTTTTCAGGCTTGTAAGAAATTAAACTATAATTGGAAGGAGAGATAGCTTTTTTCAGGCTGAAAACCCTCAATGGGAACCTAGGGAAAAATTATATTCTCTACTCATAGGGAATTTACCCTAAATATCATAGTAAAAAATGATCAATTATATCAATTGAAAAAAATCTCAATAATTTCTAGTTTAAAACCCCATAAATGGAATCCCGAGTAAAAGCTATGTCTATTTCCACTATGCCTGTCATTAACATATTTGGGATAATTTTGGGTGAAAATTAAAAAATTACAAAGCTCATAAGGGCCATTAATTTCCCATAGAAAAAATTGGGAAAAACTATATAGGTTCACTATCCTAGGAAATCATTTGATTACATATCTATTTATTTGGATCAATATTAAGGTACCTAGTCGCATCATGAATTTAAAAATTATAACACTGGGTCTATATTATAGGACCTTAAAATTGTTCAAGTGACCCCCTATTTATAGCTTCAAATGGGGCATAAGAGAATGGTAAAAATAATATCTCCATATAAACATGGGCTATTTCCTAAGAACTCATGGTAAAGTGATGTTATTCTTTCTCATAAAAATGATACAGATCAATGTTGGATATTTCTTCATACAGTTCATTATCAATGAAGATATGTTTAATATTTTATCCCCTATGTATTTGATACATTTAAATAGAAGACCCTTTATAAGAACTATGTAATGGTTGATTCCCACACCATGTGAAATGTAGAGCGGTCCAGATCCCTTATATTGGACCCATCCACAAACTTGTTTCGACCTAATTCAGTGATTATTAGAGGATCTATATCCATTCGGATATGAATGAATCTACATTACGTTACAAGATCATATCAGTTAGAAACCTGATGTATTGAGAAGAGTATTCATCTTGGAAATTCGAAAGATTTATTTTTTGGAAATGAAAACAACTTGTGTTGAAATTTTCCACATTGTTGTTCAATAGATTCTCCAGTTAACACAGTCTTTTTTTCTAAAATCCTCATCATTATCAAATCCTTTTAGATATAAAAATATGTTGTAATGGGATATATGTTTACTTTATTAATGAAATAATTTAATTCTGAAACAATCCAATTCTAGGTGAGATCTGTTGGCTCTCAAAAAATGAGATCCATAAAATTTTTTGATCAATAATTTTAGATGTGTAGGGCCCATCCAAATACAATTCTTATTTTCCAATAAAGAAATGTAAGGGGAATTTTTTAAGAATAATGGTTTTTCTTGGGATCAATTATCTATAAGGATACATATCATAATTGATTTTTATTCTAATTAATTGGAAGTGATTTTTTTAAATATTAACATAAACCACAACTAACAAAGCGGTACATTTCAAAGCGGCACTTGATGGAGTTTCTATAACCACACCTGGTAGCATGTTAGATGGATAGAAAAGGAAAGAAGGGTTGTCATGGGAACCCACATTAAGGGAGAAGAGTAATTCAATGGAATGACTATGTAGAAGAGGAGAGGGATGGAATGGGCTAGTGCCGATGGATGGAGTCATAGGCTGGGAAGAGACCCCTTACTATCATTAGGTAGTATTCGAACAAGAAATTCATTGTTTATTAAGGAAACACATAGAAGAATTATTATGGGGAACTATCCTTTATGGGAACAATTCATTTTCCTCAATGTGATACACATATATCATGGCCCATCATTTTAGATTAATTCATGATGGATGATCACATTAAAGATCATATTATTCCTCCCATAGACTGAACCCATCATTTATAAGGGAGACACGTATATAGACTACATAAAAGTTTCAAAAAAATTTTGAGATCATCTAAACATCAATGGAATGGTGGAAATCACTTCATTATAGACTACCATAATATGTAAAAATGGTTTGTGATGATGTTTAGATTAGTGGAAACACTATGCCAATTATCCAACTGCATGAGATTAATTGTTTTTCAGGCTATGTGATTCACGTTTTCCATTCAAATATTATAATCTATTTATAGAGACCAGATTCATGTAATAAAGTATTTATAGTATAAACTCATGCATAAATAATTTGGATGGATATATGTTTTGGAGTTTTTGTCCTCAGAAAAATTGTTTGTGCATCAATTACATGTATATTCTACGTTTCAAATATTAATAAAACGTTTTATTACATATTTTTAAATTTTTTGAATGATTATAATGTAATAATGTTTGAGAATATAAGTCACAGTGATAAGGTAATAGTAGTGTCCCACTATGATGAAAACCTTTGTGTGATGTGATGCTATTACCAAATAATGTTCTCTTCTTGTATAACATACTATGATAAGAATCATAGTACATAGACTGCCAGGTGTGAGTACTTGTAAGAATACATTGGAAAAAATTTAATTTTCCAAGGATATCTTTCAGATAATTCATGGAGAGGGTTCTTAACCTAGGACTCACAATTTCAAGCTCATTGGATACATTGAGTGCTTACAGTTTTTGGGTTTTAAACTCCCTAAAGAACAAGGCACTGACCTCATTATGGAATATCTCCCTCAGAGAGTCTCCATTTTGGGTGATTTTTAATATGAAAAACATTGTTAAGTAACTACCAAATATTCTTACTCTTCTTAAACATGTAGATAAGTATAGAATGTGTGGAAAATAATTAGTACTTATGGTGAACAAACAGAAGGGAAAATTGATGATATCCAAGCCCAAAGTGTCTTCACACCCTTCCAAGAAGAGGATCATTCAAGGGAAATGAAGGGAACTGGCTGGTTTGAATTTCACTTATGGTTTGATGGGCTACTAGAAGAAAAAATTCACCCAGAAAAAAATGAAAGGGGAAGATTCATGTGTCTTTTGATCAAGTTAGATTCATATGTTTTTAAAAATTGAGTATTTTATATAGATTGGGGTTCTCAGAAATGTGTTAAAATATAGAAAACATGTAGTTCATGAAACATTGACCGATGAGAGGTAGATATTTGGGAATCCAATGGATTTAAACATACTACAGTAGCTATTAGGGACTACCATATCACATATTCTAATAGTAATGTTCATGGTTTTAATGGGTTTTTATTATGTTCCTTCCATTACTAAAAACATTTTTTCTTTTTCCATACAAGATACAGGTATTTTTAATTTCAAATTTGGGAAATAATTTTGATTGTTTTATAAATATATCAATTTTTTATGCTAATCAACATTTAAATAGAGTACTATATGTGATAGATTATATTATACTAATAATATAAATTGATAACGAATTTATGTCTCGTGACTCATAACACAACCAACTATGGAATAAAAATCCAGTTCATGTAAACGAAAAGAACATGAATAAATTAAATATAAATGGATATTTTGATTATATTTGATTACAGAAACATGGTGTATATCACACATGATTTCTCGGATAAATAACCAAAACCCATTTAGTGGGAAAACATAATAGACAGAATATCTTCTTCAATTAGTTCAGACAAATGTGTGTGGACAATTTACTTTTTAAGCAAGGTAAGTTACTCGCACATCATAACTTTAGAGGGTGATTTCAGTATATATTTTTTTGGATACATAATGAGATATAAGTTTCATTATTTTCACAAATTCAAGGAATATAAGAATGAAGTTTATAACCAACTTGGTAAGACGATTTTGAATCTTCTCTCAGACCATAGTGGGAAAAATATTATTCAAGGCATTATTGATTATTTATGGTATTTCATTATTTTTACTCAACCCACTCATCATTATAATATTTTGTGGAACGGTGTAAACAAAGAGAGTAATTGTAACTCATTACATATAGTGAGGTCAATGATGTTTCATGAAAGTCTTCCATTATAATTTTATGGATAATTGTTACAGACAAAAAAATACATACTAAACCCTGTGCAATCTAAATTAAAAGATGGCATGCCATAACAATTATGGAATGGAAAGTAACTAGTGTTTTATTTAATACATATATGGGGTTGAGAATAATTTGTTATGTCTTATTTAGGTGAAGATTTCAACTAAAGTCACAATGTGTGCCTTTCTGGGATTATTATTGAAGCAACATGATTTTACCAATACTATCATTCATACAAAATAGTTGTCAATGATAGAAGTCCCACATTTCATAAGGAGGATCTTATCTCTAAAAGAGGTAGTGGGAGTGAGATAAATTTTGATAAAGTATAAGATCATGATATCTAATATTTTCCATAGAAAAATTCAACAAAGCATTATTGAAGAAGAAATTATTCCAGAGACATAGTTATTGTGTATCAATACAAGAGAGTTTAGAGAACCCGAACATTATGGTTCTATAGTCACTAAGGATGTTGACTCATTATTAGTTGATAATAATGATCCTTTATCCTACAAAAATGGTTTAAGTGGCATATATGTTGCCAAGTGGAAAAAATACATGAATTATGAAATGGAATACATGTTCCAAAACCATGTCTGGAGTTTTTTAGACCTTTTGGTAGATGTAATATCTATTGGTTTCAAGTAGGTATTCATGAAGAACCAGTGCATGGAAGGATAATTTAGTGCCTACAAGGCATGACTAGATTCAAATGGTTTTAAATAACATCAAGGAACAGAGTATTATGAAACAATTTCACAATTTTTAATGATGAAATAAATCATATTTCTACTTTCCATTGAATTATTCAATGATTATACGATGTAAAAAATGGATGAAAAAAAATTATACCATAATGGGAACCTTCAACAATATGTCTCTATGACACTGAAGGATGGTTTAGTAACTGAAATGGACTTCATTGATGGATATATGTTTCAAATATTTATAGCATATTTAATGTATCCATGTCATTAATCATTTGTGGTGATGAGAAAATAATTGAAATTATTTACATAAACAATGAATTTGAGATGTGTGTCTATAAACGTCATTGTGGGAGTAAATTGTTTATGTTAATAGTATATGTTGATGAAATATTACTCATTGGATATGAGAGAAAGTTCTTATAGTCTATTAAGGCAAGGTTGAATAAATTATTCTATATCATGGATTGGGGTAGGGTAACACATATTTTTGGGATCATGATCATACGTGATATATCCAAGAGGTTTCTTAGAATAGGTAAAAAGGAATACTTTGAAAAGATACTGAGGGAAATTGGAATGGAAGAACCCAATGATTGATTGTTTCCAACATAAATTGGAATTCATATTTTTAGAAAAATGTATCCTCATACACATGAAGAAATAAAAATAATGAAAATGATTGCATATGCATCAGTGAATGGGTCAGCCATGTATTATATCTTATATAATAGGATAGATATGACCTACACATTATGCACGTAGGAAAATATCAATATAATACATGTGACCACAATTTTATTGTAGTCAAGACTATACATAAGTATCTAAGGTGTAATATGGAAATTTTTTTAGATAATGTATTATATGAGGAAATAGTAATTAGAGTGTATATAGATTTTAGTTTCCTAATTGGTCCTGATTACATGAGGTCACAGACAGAACACATATTCACTTTGAATGGAGTTGATGTGAGATGGAAGATCTCAAAGACGATTGTGGTTACCAATTCAACAATAGAGTCTATGTATATTGTATCTTCTGAGGTAGCTAATGAAGTAGTATTGATGTAAAAATTCACCCATGAGATTAATGTGGTATCCAACTATAAAAATCATATTACACTCTATTGTGTCAATACTACAACAATTGCTCTTCCAAATGATAGAAGTTCAAATTAACAGATACAGAACATAATTTTCAAGTTTCAACTCATTAGGGATTTTCCTCATAGAGGTGAAGTTTTAGTGAGCATTATTTCCCCAAAGAAAAATGTAGTGGACCCCTTGAACGAACCTATGGCTCAATAGAAACCTGAATATTATGTAAATATTTCCAACAATATACATTGAATAGATATGTTTGTAACTGTTCCCTACTATAATGAGAACATTTCTTTTCTATGATGATATTTTAAAATAATTGTTTGATAACATATAAATTTGGGACACAAAGTACATGGACTAATAGATGAGAGTAGATATAAGCAGATATGGATTCTTCTCATGATGTTGACACTTGGTAATCTCTGTGATAAGAGATTAGAAAAACAAACCTTCCATTATAAATACCATTTGTTTTGGGGAGATCAAAAATTCATATATATGAGTGTGTGTGAGGACCCATATGATTTATGATTATTATTAATTCCCATTAAAACTCACATACATAGATGTATTTTTAAACCATGATGATAACAGTTCACAGTAATGTTGAATATATTTGGCGCTTTTTGAGTAAACTTTTGTTAATGAATATTTCGGGGAAGGATATTACCTGTCCATCTTAATGAGAGATGATATCTTAGACCTTTTATTGAAATAGAACTACTGCATTAAATTCTATGGCCATGGTGTTATAATGTATTTCTTTTATATGGTCAAATAAAGACATACCATAAATAGTGGTTGGTGAAATGGATGTGAAACCTTCTTCATGAGAGATTATGAAAAAGGGATTGTAATAAATAGTGAGTCTTCATATGTGGTTGTAGACATTGTGACATTATTTTCTTTCTCTGGGGTTCCAGGAAAGGTTACTAGATTGTATTATTAGACATCAGTCATGGCCAAAACATTCCAATGAGAATTGATCGTGGAGTGTCCCATGACGTGGTTTCTATTAATCATGACTAAATTCCATTTATGTTTAATTTATGGAGTATATTCTATTATAAATTTTGAGTAATTCTTTTATTCCAGTTATATTGATCACATCAATTAAAAATAAATTTATTCACTGGATTTGGAATAAAATATTAATTTTATTTATTTAATATGCTAATATATAGTAATTCTCTAGAATGTTAATAAAATATTTATTTATGAATATTATATTTATTCAGTTGTTCCGTAAATTCTAGAGAAGTTCTAATAGACCACGACTGAGTCCGATTATAAATACTAATTAAAAATACTATTACATATTTTTTGTTATTCTTTATGTTGGTGTACGCCATGATTTAACATTAATAAATATTCTATTATGTGATGTGGGGTTTACTAAATACTATAAATGTTATTTAATGTCCTGCATGGAATTAATTAATATTTGAACTTAAATCCTAAATCTATAAATAAATGGATTTTTCTATTGTGTAGAGGTTCCAAAAATTGAGAATATATAATTTTTTCATTTTATAAATTACATCTCAACTCCTCATTCTCTTCCATTTTTATGAAATAGAAATGAAAGTGATATTTTCTCATAACTGAATAATGAGCTACCAAGAACAAATAATAGAAAAAAATTTCTTGCCACGCTTGCAACTGGATATCAAGGGGTTTTTCTCAGAGATCATTGGAGCATGTGTGGATCACCACTTTAGGTATTCTATCATTGATCCTCACAGCTCAACAATGGAAATATGATAATGTATTTTTGAATGGAAATCATTAACTAATGAACAATGTTCACAATCCAAATAATATTTTTCCTTAACCTATTAAATAAATCAATTATATATTTAATAAGAAAGATCCTCCCTTTTGGTTTCAAGAATCAATTACTAAAATAATTTTTAATATTTATTCCACTTCTATATGCTTTAATTTCACCCATAAAAATCGTTATAAAATATATGTTTAGACATCTGTGAGAATACATATGATATCAAATGTTACAAAATCTCATCTCATGAACTAATAAACATTGAATATGGGTTACATATTAATTTCCAAACATTATAAAAATGTTTTTTGAGATTGAGTTCTCATATGAATATGTTATGAGATAAATATATAAGAAGAGGAGTTAATGGTTTCTTGTAAAAGAATTAATTTATGTTCAAAATGATGAATGTTGATCATTCATGAATAGTTTAATTTGGTTTAAATGATGTGTGATAAGAACTCTTCTTTAAATTTTAGTATGTATATGTAGTGCGATATGTGGGAGTTTAGTTCATGGTGGGATTCAATATAGCATAAATAGTGGGATAGCATATAAAATTACATAAAGACGTAAAATTAATTTATAGGAACTAAATGTATGGAAATATGCATGTTTTTTGTTCCATGTTTAATATGGAAATATAAGTTTGTAGAAAATATCTATAAAATAATTCTACCAAGATAAATTTGTTTTGTGGTGTTAAACACATCATGGTCCAATACAAAATCATATGAGTGTAATTTAGTATGAAGATATGTAATGTTGATTGCAGTATAAGGCATCTTGTTATATCCTTCATATAGAGAATAATTTCTTTTTTGAATGAAAGTTATATATAGACCTCATTGTTGTGTGTGGATGAATTCATGGTGGAAAATAATAATATCCTTCAATTATTTGTGAATACTCTACATGTTATTCATTATATAGAGGGAGTATCATTTGTTGTGTGAGGCATCATATTATGACCTGTACATAATGAATAAATTTCAAATGAATCACATAAGTGGAAATTCATTTTCCATCATTCTATGGAGATATCCTACATAATAACTCTCAATCTCCTCTTTATGTATGGTCATAGATTTTGGATAAGGGGTTATTTTCTGATTCCTATATAATTCAATTCCCACTAGGGTGGAGATGTGTATTTTTTTATGGTCGAGAGTAGTGGAATAATAAGGTATAATAAGAAGAGAAGAAACCTCTAAATATATCGATCTCCCCTCCTAGAATCATTCTGGTAAAACACATGAATTTAAAATTAGTTAGATCCTTAACCTAGAAATACCACAGCATGGAAGTTTCAACATATTGATATCCCTTTGTAAGGGATTCCATGATCCAATTCTATGTGACCACCCCATGAAAATACCCTATGTATAGTCACTTTTATAGACACCCCTATAGAGATTATTCCATGTGGACAATGAAATGAATCCAACCTATGTAACCAATGGCATGTCAAAAATCCCATACATCCAACCGTTGCAGCTAATACCATCTTATCCAGGTCTTAAATACAAACAATGTATCAAATTCCATGAATCCATACTCTCTGGAAGTCTATAAAAATAGAATATGCTGCCAATTCCATGTGTCAACTAAGATACAGTTGTCATCATTCATAAATCCTTATAGGGAAAATCTATTGCAAGTGTGTGATTTTACAAGAACATAAAATTTGGGCATCCTACATGCAATGAGCCCCATTAAAAATATTAAATAATTATAAAGTCGAGATACTGAATTTTTTTCTACAATCATCCATTCATTCAAGATACTCATCATAGTTATCCTCTATCAACCACTTTGTTAAGACACCCCTCATGGTTCTATAATGACAAGTGTCTTCCTATGTGTTTATATTATTAAAAATATTTAATAACCACTACGTAAAGATACTCCTCTTGGTCATCCTAAAAAATTATTGAGCTGATATAATCCTCATGCTTATAGAAATATGAGTATCCTCATAAGTATAATCCCCGTTAAAAGTATTCAACAACAACTTTGTTAAGATACACTTATTGGTTATCCTAAATTAACCATTGATTTAAGATACTAATTTTGAATAAAATCCTTTATGAATCATGATTTGAGATACACTGGTTGGTTCTATAAATTTAGGCATCCTTCTATTGGTATTCCCTATCAAAATATTATATAAATCATTAGTCGAGATAAACCTCATGATTAATTCATAACTTAATCATGAATCAAGATACTTATCAAAAAATAAATAATCAATAAATAATTAGTTGAGATACATTTACTTGTAAATAAATTAAATTAGAATGATTTGAGATATCTGTCAATCTTCCATAAATTCTATCTTCCACCTTTTTATAAGTCCCGACAAAATCAATAATTAACAATGAGTTGAGTTACTCCTCATCGTTTAAGAAATATGCGGGTATTCATATGTATAATCGTTGTTATAAATATGAAATTACCATTGAATTGAGATAATACTATAGTATATCCTAAATTATCCCTTGAATCGAGTTACTCATTATGGATAAAATCATTAATCTACCACGATTTGAGATACTCAAGGTTCTTGAAATTATGTCATCCTCCTTAGTGTATGACCCAACCAAACCTTAAATAAATCGTTATTTGATATAGTCCTTGCAATGAAACATTAAATTAATAACGACTCAATATAATACTCATGATAAAATATTAAACTAATCATGATTCAATATATTTCTTGTGATTAAAATATTAAATTACCATCACTCGAGATACACCTTACATATCCATAAATTTCAGCATTCTCCTATCTAAAACCCCAACTAAGTCATTTATTAACCATGATTTGAGAGACACCTCATATTTCCATAAATATAGTCATCCTCTAAGATATAATCTACATAAACATAGATATATGACATAACTACTAAGACATGTATCTTTGAGCTAATAAATCCGAATCCCCACCTTATTTCCTATAATTTCCCCATTAAAGGGACATAATTATTGTCAAGGTATCATCAATGTGTAATTACTCTATTGAAATCTAATGTTGTTCAATAATGATATATTTCTTGATCTAATATTGTACCTTGTTTTTCACACTGAGAATGAGTCACTAGGCATTAGAGATCTATGCTTATCATCACATATGCCTTATGGTGTTGACTCCATTATTAGCGTCTAATTGAGTTACAGATAACAAAAATTTTATCAAACAATGTGCAGTTTGATTACTTCTCATAGATGTATCATGTATTACTTATTGAGGTTGGAAATATATTTAATTTCTTGGTTCCCATTTCTTCAAACAACATGAGGTTTGATACTTATCTTCAGCAGGATACTTAGGATTCCTCATAGATGTTAAATTCCAAAATCAAAACACCTCCAACACTCCTATAAAAAAATTTATTATAGAGATCCAATCTAGAAAATTTTAAATTTATCTTACAAAATTAATAATAGGATACCAGAAAACTATACATAGTAGATAAGATTCCATCAAACAAGTGGTATCAATCAGTTCATTAGCATATGGGTAACTTTTTCTTCTCTTAGATCTTGAACGGAATCACAAATACATCATGATCTATTTGAGATAGTCTAATAGTATGAAATAATTTCCTTCAAAATGGGTGTGTTGTGACCGAACTCCAACCATCTCATCAAATGTATTTTCTATGATATTAATCTAAAAATCCATGTGACCTCCTGCCTTGGGGAAGCAAGTCTTCATTAACCTAAAATGAGTGTGAGTGCGATGTTCATAAAAAACAACTAATAATTCATTTTCATGTAAATTATTAGGGCACGACCTCCCTAAGTGGTGATTTATATACCCTATTTAATATTATCCATCAAATGGAAAATGGGAGGTATGATTTTTGGATTACTCTTATCATCGCTATAGTACTAGGATGGGGACCAGTGGGAGAGGGTGATGAAATATTTCTAAAATCCCATTGTTTATATTTTATGTATATAAATACATGAATTTGTATGTTATTACTAGAAATAATGGAGTTTATTTTTGAAATAAAAATCAATGTGTGATTTTCTCATCCATTAGATTGGATTTGGTGAAAAATAATCTCTATGATCAAATAAGTTATGAGTTTTTCTATAGAAAGATATAGAAATGATTAGATATGATACTTGGTAAACAATGTGTTTAGATATTTAATTATTTGATAGTCACAAAAAAAAAGACAAATGAACTTTTAAAGGTTGTTAAATATAGTTTCATTGTACCTTGGATTGACTACAATTGGTTTTCATTTTGTGTCCCTTTTAAAGTGCTAAAATCATCATATGACAATACAAGATACATATATAAAAAATTAAGATTAAGTTTGTGTTTGGCGTCTTCTTTGGAATATTATAATGTTTTTTATTACATCATATATATACAAAACAGTTGAAGATATATATTTCACATTTTATTGTACATTAAGGGACAATATAATGTGAGTCTAGATAAAATTTATCTATATCAATTTTAAAATTTCAAGATATATATGAGGTTATGTAAATAACGTATATATTTTAATTTATATTAGTAATTTTCGTAATTTTTTATATTGATAAACAGTCATAGATTTATAAATTGTAAAAAAAATTATATGAAATTATAGATATTATTAATATTATGTAGTTCTTTGTTTAATGTAATTAATTTATTGTATCCAAAATATTGATTATTAAGCTAATAAATCATCATCTTTTACTGTATAATTTATTTGTGGGTAAATAACTAGCCATATCATATTCCAAATTCATCAACACTAGACTCATATCTAGTGATATGGGAGAATACTTAATACCATGTGTAATTTAATTTTTTTTCCTAGACCATGGATGGGTGGAAATTTTCAAATTAAATAAAACTATGTAGATAATATTATAATAACAATCCATGGGTTATAAATTAAAATAATTTATCTTATTTTTCACATTTATAATTTGATATTATTTTTTGTAAAATATTTCCCTAAATATATGTACCTTTATTTGGGAAATATCTTTTTTATTTTAATTTTATATCCATTCCCAAAAAGAAAAAAAATTTATGATCTTAACATAACAAGTTTTGGTCATAAAAATATTTCATTAGAAGACATTATTTTTTAGTAAATAGTGAGAGAATGTTTGAACATACGCACTCTAAAAATAAAATAAATAAATACTGACAACAATATAATTTAATTTAAAAGTCACATCACATACCTAATAAATGAGAATAATTTTGAAATAATTATAAAATAATAATATATTTTACGATTTTCATTGAATAATTTTTTCTAAAATAAATAATCAATTTTTTTTGGAATTTAATAATAAATTTAACAATATTTGTGGAATAATCATAGAATAATTTTATACATTTTATTCAAAATAAAAATGTGTTTATCATAGAAAAAATGGATGTTTTTGAAAGGTATATTTAATATAATTTTCTATTGTTCAACATAATTATTATAAATGATAATCTCAAAACTATTAATATATACATTCATTATAGAAGTTTTCTCATTTAATATTTTAGTGTGATGAATTTTAATATAGTCATATCTTTATAGGTGTAAAAAGATATATAAAATTTAGAAAAAAACTAATTTAAAACTCATGAGATCAGAAAGATCTTTATATATGTGGATGTGGTAGGACTAATTATTTTAATGTAAATTATTTCAAAATTTAAGAATATATGAAATTATCATTTATTTATTTGGATCACATATATGATACGAGAGTTAAATTACCCATAACCCTTTAGATATTATACTACGTATTATATAAAATTTATGGTCGTTAGAGGTAAATATGGGGTTTGAAGATTTGTTAACATTATAAGGGGTAAGGGATAATTTATAGACTCTAACTCCAATAACCCAAAGACTTGGTTACTTTGTTTATTTTCATAGTATACTAGTGATTTCATCGCAATTGACAATATTTTAAAGTAGTATTGGTAAAATATATATATACTTAAATGTCCCAATATATTTAAAATCATAAAATACAACATATTGAAAGTAAATATTATGTATCCTTAAACATGTTAAATGATTCATTCTTCATATCCTACCAGAAGTAAACAAATATAGGGTGAGGTAAGATTCTTATTAAGTGAATTTGAACTATGGAAATTATCATGACTAAATAAGAAATCATCATTTTGTATATTTAAATAAATAATAAAATTTAATTTAATTAATAACATTTTTATAAAGAATAATACAGTAGATATAAAGGATGGTTAAATAAACCTATATAAATAATCGCAAAATCATGAAATATTTACATAAATATTATAAATTTTCAAATAATCACATTGACATCAAAGAAAATTTCATAATGATAAAATTAATAATACCAGAAATATTAAAGATACTCTCAAGGTATCATGCCATGAGATCTTACACAAATTATTAACCCATTAGAAAAATACCCAAACTAGTTTGTTTCATGATAACAACTGATTAATTAAGGGGTAATAATGGGGCCTTCATTAAAATTACTATTTATAATTCAATCCTTATATAAAATAATAATACAACTTTAAAAACATTCTATAATAATAAAAAATGACAGAATAATAATTTCAAAATTTTTTCTTGAAAAATTGATTATATACCTTATAGGGAAAGAATAATGATGGTATAATTACATTATATCTCTAGTGAAGAATTAATAATTTAAATTCATTCTTTTTCTAATTATAGTTATTACACTGAAATGGGTAAAAAAAGATTCTTGATGAAAAAACCATTTTCAATTTGGAATTCTTTTTGAAAAGATAAAAACTATCATCATATTTGGAATTTTTCTATGAAATATAATATTGGAATATATAAATTAATCCTCAAATAAATTTATGTGAATTATGGTGGTAAATTTCAATCCATTCTTATATGATAAAATAATGATTATTTTCATTTTTTTTATATAAAGGAAAAAGTATCTCCTTTAAAATAAGATGACAAGAAATATTTAAAAACGTATTTTAAAAATTAAAAATGGGTAAAAATGTCTTTACAGAACCCTTAGAGAATTTGAAAAACATTTTTTAATGTTTTTAAAATGAAAATATACAAATAGAAGAACAAGATAGCCACCTGAGTAGAAAAAACCATGATTTTCTTTAAATAAATTGTGTCAATGTATTGGGTACATCAAGGCATTAAAATTAATAAAAATTAATTTAAATAAATAAAAAATATAATTTTATTAATTTTATTTAATATCTAAATATAAAATAATTACCAAACCATATGTCCAGATGAAATTAATTAGGCCATTTATTAAAAATGAAAAAAAATTCACAATGAAGTAGTCATATTCAAAGGGAATTGAACTCATCAAAAAATGTTACAATTAAATATAATAATATGAAATATAAATTTCATAATCAATATCATTAATTGTTTCACACCAAGATTGAGAATTACATTGATTAAATATATTAAGGACTTCTGTAGTGGCCCTTCATTGAACCTTAAAGGATGATTTGGTGGCCACCATCCTTGGTAGATTATAGTAGTCCATTTATAACATTTTATTTGAAGGAGCATAAGTGAAGGCCTCACTATGAATCACATTTTTCATTCTATTGATGAAAATAACCTCAAAAATTGCATAACCTATTTCCACATCCTTAATGGGTGTGATATCACTCACCCTAACGTCATTAGAAACATTCCTCTCCTTATGAGAAATTCTTGAATAGTTATAAATGTTCTGAATCTTCTAAACATAATTAGCATGAGTGGAAGACTGATTTAGATCATTGAACAGTGTATCCCATGTAGCCTCTATTTGATTACCCTCACACATGACCAAATGTTCGAAAAACCTCACTATCTAAGACCAATCTAGCTTGATGTGGAGTACCGGCTTCACCATCAACAGGAGTATGAAGAAGAGGCATCCCCTAATCTACCAATTTTCTTAATGCACAAATACATTCACGCTACTCATAATTATCTATGTGAGGAAGATGATTATAAGACCTAAACAATAAATATTACTTATCTTATGAATTTGGAAAATATTTTGAAGATGAGTTATACCCATTCATAACATCAATGGAACCATAAAATCCATGCAATGCAAAGAAACATCATTCAAATAGTTATTATAGATAAGAAACATCCCACATGCCATATCATTCTTATCACTTTAGAGGGGATACATAGATGAAACATCACCATTTTTTCCCTAATTATTTAATTTTTCATAAAAATATTAGAATCATGAACGTTATTAAGGATAATTTTTTTGGTTATAATGTACTTAAAAGAAATATTTTTATAACCATTTTTCTAGAATGAAAACAAAATCAAGGATCTTCTCCTAAATAATAAGAATGTTAAGATATTCATTTTGTGTGGGTAAAATCACTTTCCTAGATATAGATGACCTCATATAAACATCAAATAAGACCGTGAAAAAATATATGAAACTAGAATACTCTATATTCATATACATTTTAATTAGAATAACATTTGATGAAGATAAATCAAATAGAATCGTTGGGTGGAAATAAAACCAATTAATTCTTAAAAATATTACCCGTAATTGAGAGAATGATTTCATAGTTTCAATGGGATTTAAGATATAACTCTATTAATAGACCTTTATATCAAATTTCATCATTTAAATATAACAAAATCCCTATTCCCTCTTTACCAATACTGAATTAGGGAAAATAGTAGAAAATTCCATTCCCCATCAAAATGAATTTCTATTTTGAAATTCCACAAATCAAATATAGTTTTCCAACATGATTTTATGATTCCCACGGTTTCATCCCTTTATAAATCATGACATATCTGAGAAGAGAGTGATGGAAATGGGAAAATTGATTTTGAGACATTGTCTTTCCTTTTGATAACATGACTAATATCACATATTTTAAATATTTGATTAAAGTCACCATCACGAGCGAATAAAAAAGCCTTCTATTACGATTTGTGGTCCGAACTCTATACGAGGTATTGACTTGGATAAATAAAAAGAGAATAAATACATAAAGGATTAGCAAAACCTCTGGAAATCATCCTCACCCAATTTGTTCCTCACAATATGTTTCTCTCTATCAAATTTTCTTTTGATGGGGGAATCCTTGCTTTAAGACGTCGATAGGGGGTAACCACTAGATATTAGCTCAAAACCTAGAAAATATTAAATTATATAGAAAAAAGAATCATAAACCCCATTTTTACTTAGTTGATACCACTCCCAACACCACGCTGCATAACCATTATCAAATAATTCCCCCAATAGAGACTTAAATATAATTAATCCATAATAATGATAAGATTTTGAAATAAACCATTACAATTTTGGAAAATTTTGATTAAAACCCAAAATTACGAAAATAAATTAAAATGAAATATGAAATAAAATGAATACAAAAGGAATCATGTTATATCATTTTGAAGTAAAATTACACTACGTGAATGAAACTTGTGGTGAATAAGGTATATATATCACTAAAACAAAAGGTAGATAGGAAAACCCATTAACTCATGACGGACAACTGTTGTATGTGTTAAAATTTACTATATAATAAATATATATTTTTACCAATTATATTATTGAACCATTAAAATATATATCATACCATATACAATTTATATATATCATTTTATAACATATTTATTAACAATTATTTAATAAACTAATTGTTCCTGGTGATAACTGCTTCATTATATTATATGTTTTGGATCAATATTTTTTTCCCATGTACATTTATCGCAGTTAAATCATATAAAAAAATTAATCATGATATAAATATCATATATTTTCATTATATACATATTTATAACTGTTTATAAAATATATAGAGAGAGAGATGAATTATTGTGTTCATTGAGAAGGTAAGCTATATGTACACAAGGATGTGAAGTTCAATTTTCGATATATGTAAAGATAGAATGGTAAATGTAAATTTAATATTATAATATTATTATTATATAATATATAATTTATAAATTCATTAAATATATCCTTACTACCATCCATTTAATGTTGAAGTGAAAAACAGATCACATTGCTTCATAGAGGATGTAGTCAACACGTACACATGAGCAACAATGTCATATAAAAAGTGATAGTAAGATAAGAAGGTATATAAGATATTATAATTCTAAAAGAATTTTTATTTCATAAATATCATATATAACAAAAAAAACCCTTTCATTATTCTTTTCCATGAATTTTGTGGATGAAAAATTATTTTTATCACTACGTGGGTATGGTTAGTCATACGTAAAAATGAGGGATAGTTTCATGTCACATTTTTGGCGAAATACTGTGGATAATATTTTTATTAATAATCAAAATAATATTTATGTACATACTCAATACTGAAGTATTTTTTATGAAATATTCCATTTATTTATATAAGGTTAATAAATAATTAAAAAAAGAAACAGATTGGTTAAAGAAAATTGATAATTTTTTGAAATAATTGTTCTAAACCACTATTTAAGGAATACAGGGTTGTAATTATAAGAATAATTTGACCTCAATAAAATGGGTAATTATATTAAAAAGGTAATTTGGTTGCATTTTGTTGATCTAGTGGTCTCATTTTTTGTATGATGTTTTGAGAGAAAGGGGCATCCTTTTATAATGGATGCTAGGGTACTCATGGAAATTACTTAGTTATTTAAATATAATAAATCAACCATCTAGATAAAATTCATCAAATATTTCCATATAATCTAATTTATGTTAATTTTATTTTAAATCCACCCATAATATTAAATTATTATGTTTAATGTTGTTTCTAGAACCTTATCATTTGGATAAACCCCTTACATTATCTTATTTTACCCTTAAATACGGTAACAACATTATAACTATTAAAGGGTTGTGATTGTAATTTTAAGGTAAAAATTAGAAACAAATACCAAAGGAATTACTTTTTCGACCATATCTTGTACCCCAAGATCAATACCAGTACCTTTATGTCTTTTTAATAATTTTAGAAAATATTATATTACAAATTTTCATTAATGGCATTTTTTAAATAAATCATTTCATCTCCATTCAATAACAAAATAAAAAAGATTGAATTTGAATATAATCTTTTAGAAAATAAATTATATGTAATAATATTCTTTAAATTTCATGGATAAGTATTACTCACCCAAAAAATATTAATTTTAATATTTATGTGTTAATTTTTTAATTTTTATATTAGATGAAGAAATATCGTGTAAGCATTGCTTAAGATTTTAAGTTTATTATATAATATATAAAAATTTAAAATATGTTACTAAGATGAAAATAATTTCAGTATTTTTTCAAATGACCTTGAATAATCATTCACCCTCTTCTTTTCTCCCATAGTAAAAACATTAAATATTTTTAAATGTAAGAAAATGACATTATGTGTTTTTCATTACATTAAATAATTTATTGGTCATTTTCATGGAAATTTGTTACTTAAAAAATTACATGTCAATAATAATGATATAAGGGCCAAATTAGAATCATTTAATAATAATTAAGAGATAAAATGGTGACCTTGTCACTTAGTTTTCACGCAGGTTAATATGATTTGATATTTATTGTGGTTATATGTTTTACGAATGTTTCTATACATAATAATTGAAAATTAATCCGACATAATTTAAAATGTGGAACCAATAACTCCAAATAGTCAATAAATTTTATCAAATTAAATTCATATATTTTCCCAAAATAAATATATAATAATTTTCATAGCATAATAAAAATTATTTTTTCCAAAAAATGAATTGTATGTGAAAAAAATGTTTTTATCTCAAATTATAATATTAAATTGATTCCAATTAAATTAATTGGATAGATAATAATATAATAAAACTAATTTTATTTTTTTACCATTTTAAAACTAAATTAATCTTAATAAATTAATGACGAAAACATAGAATTTTCAATTAAAAATAATATTTTCATTATTCAATGAAAAATCAATATTTTTAGAAAAATCCTTCAATTTCACTCTATGATATAATTAACATGATTATTATAAAAATAACATCATTTCTATCCAAATAAATTTACAATCACTGTATAAAAATTATAATATTTTCTCACAAAAAGAAATAATACCAATTTTTTTAAGGAAACATATTTTGTAGAATAAAAATATTTCACAAAAAAATGAGTTCATGATTTATAGTAATTAAAACAAAAATTAATTAGTTGGTAATATATATATATATCATAATGTGTTTAATAATGTTTATAACCACCCATTACTTTGCGAGGTAATAAATATAATTTTTAAATAATAATAATTTCTATTATGTTTCACCATGTTGTTTTGTGTAGAACTTGATGTTGAACATAATGTTGCTCCTTTAAAATATCATATCATTAAATTATACCCCATAAATATATTTCATCCAGAAAATTTCAATATCTCTTATTAAATCTATTAATTGGAATTTAAAATTACTTTTTTTGAAAACCCACATCATTAGAAGGGTTAATAAAACATCCTATTAAGAAGGAATGAGAATTATGATTTTCATATCACATAACACAAAACTAGGTTATAAAAATTTAGAACATTAATTGGAGTTTAAAATATGAAAAATTAAGTGGAAATTATAACCCACGATTTAATTTAGAGTAAAGGATAACATTGTCAAGAGAATGTTAACAAAAAAACAGAAATCTATTTTCGGTTAAAAGAAAATTTATAAAAGAAATAGTAAAATTATAATATATTTATTTGTAAATAATTTTCTAAATATTGTGGAATTATTTTACTATATTATATAGTGTAACATATACTTAGTTGAATTATTTTTAATTCACATGAATAATTTCATCATTTTGGTAAGATTCGAACGATTTCCACCTCATCACATTCTCCAAGAAATGGATATTCATGATTATTTTTTATTCCAACCGTAAAAAATAAAATAATATTATAATAGATAATAATATTGATTAAATAAATATAAATAGAATCTTTTTATCTTAAAATATATACAAAACCAAATATACTATCATAACTTATCTAAAATAATTCATTAATCCATAAAACCACAATAGTTACTCCCTAATATCAATAAAATCTATTCCATAATTAATTAACCATGTAACCCATGAAAAATAATATATATATATATATTTATATATATTATAAATCCAGAAAAATTACAACTAAGGTAACTAAATTCCAAAAATAAACATAACATTAATTCCCAAGAAACATAAAATTCCTCTTAATGTATCATACCATATATTTGAATACCTTGATCAAATATTTTTATAAAACAAGGTAATAACATGAATCACCATAAAAATTTAATGAAAAAATGCATGATTCTAGAAAATATTTCACTCCAAAAATAAAATCTCATATTATAAAATTTATTTAGAAAATTTATAAATAATGTAAACATCAAAAAATAAACCATTAATTATCTAATTAGTTCCTTGGTCCCCAACATTATTCTATATATATATTTAATATAAATCTTCTCTCTATCTCTTTTAAACATTTTAATCTCATGATTGAGAAGGTTTTAATTATTAACATTTATTTAATTATGACTCTCCCATAATATATAAACATACCATTTAATAAAATTTCTATATCATTAGTACCAAATAACAAATGATTTCAAACCCATAATTAAAAAAACAACTAAAAAAACCTTACATTATTCACGTGTTTTAAAACCAAAATATAAATAATATGACACTTTTATAAAATTAACTTTAAAAAAAATAATTATAAAAATAAATTTCAATGACTAACATGGAATATTTCCTTCTTTGATCGATGAATTAACCCTTTGACATTGAAATTTATTCTAATAATTCACCTTTTCACTACACACAGTACATTGAAATCCAAATAAATTCATTAGACTGTGATCATTATTTTGCATATAAATCATATTCCCCTTCCTTTGATATATTACCTGTGGTTTTTCCATCACCATTTTTTTCGTGATGAAATTCAATTTTTATTTTCTTTATAGTCCCCACTACTCATGTTCTCAGCAATGTCTATCATTTTATTCCTTAGAGATTCATAGAGTAAGTTTATTTATTTGTTTTAAATCATATATCCTGATATTTAGTTATCCATAATCACAATATAATTCAATATCGTGATCATCCAATTTAGTTTCTCATAATCGCAATATTTTCCATCCATTCAATGTTAACATGGTTCCTTCTAGTTCTATCCATTGACTAAAATGATAAATAATTGAATGATAAAAAATAATTGTAATATAGAAAAATATATTCCAAAAAATATTTTATAGGATGTATAAATCATGAAACCTTATTTTTAATCTATGACAAATTAGTTTTAACCAAGGTTTTTTATCTACATGATCCAATGAAATACATATTTATAGTTTGTAATGAAATTATGAATTAACAGATTAGTATCCCATATGAGTTTTATACTAGGTGCATAGTGAGGGAATACACACTATGAATGAGAATAATAGCTGAGATATTTTTGACCAACACATTTCATGATTATTTACTGTAGATAAATTAGTGATAATACGACATCAACTATTAGTATCAAAAAAGTGATTTATTTATTGGAAAACTATGTAATCACAAACTTCCCAGAACATTAGGTTTTTGTTATATACATAGATTTATGATCAAATTCATTCATATGGTTATGTTTCCTAATCAAAATTTACCTGAATCAGGTTCCACAAGTTTCTACAAAACATCGTATAATTAACACATTAGAATAACTAATTCCAAATTCCCAATGTCAGCAGTTATATTATATTATTGGAATAATAAACATGTGATCAGAACTCAAAGGACCAGATAGTTTTCTGGTGAGGGTAAACTAGAAATATACCAGAATCGTAAAATACATTTGAAAACATAAAATATAACATAATAAAATAAATATATTCTACATCATTGAAAACATTCAAGTATTTATACTTCATATCCTGGAGAGATAAATCAAAAAAATTTGAGAGATCATATAATGAGTAATGGAATTTGAATATTGGAATCTATAACATGTAAATATAGAATAATCAATATTAAAAGTTAAATATTAAGAAACAAATTCCATTTAATCAACAAATTTAGCATTAAAAATAATACGGTATTTATAATTGATTATAAAATATTTCAATATAAACAATCACATGATGTTGAAACTTATCTGGGTATATAATAACTACTTATATAATCACAGGGTCATTAATGACAAATTTCATAATGATTTAATGAAAAATGTTGGACATCTTAAATTTACCACGAGGAACCTTTCTATGAATTCTAACAAAAATGGGAAGGAATCATCAAAATAACAAAAATAGTATTCCTCATGAGTCATACATATCAATAATGTGTATATAATGGTCCATTCATATCACATTCAAAAAAAATGAACTCCACATTTGTATAAACAATATAGTTTAACTAAGATTAAATAATAATAATAAAATATGATCTACAACGTCAATACATTCTGTAGTTAACCTCATTATAAACCATCCAAACAATGAATAAGGATTGCACCATTACAAAAAATACATAACATTTAATAAATATAGTAAAAGGTTATAGTCAATCATGAATTGAATTACAATAAAAATACCATTTAAAAAATATTGGGGAAAATATCATTTTCACATTGAAATTTATATTTTAAAACTAAATAATTTCATAGTATTAGGAAGAAAAATTCATGTGAAGTGAGTCAGAAAAAAAATAAAGGAATCATGATATAATTAAGTTTTCATGATTATTTATAATTCAATTAAGGATGTATATGTCAAAAAATTTCAAAATTTTGTTATATAGTAAAAAATACCATGTTCGGAAAATGAAAAGACAAATATTTGTAAACCATTTTTTAAAAAGATAAAAAATGGTTTAAAATGTCTTTATAATAAATTTATTATTGTAAAAATATTATATAAGACATTTTAAGGTAAACATGGACATGGAATAAAAAAAATCACGGCCATGTCATAAAATTATATTGGTTTTCCATAAAAAATATTTTGACATATTCTATTCATAATGATGTGAAAATGACACAAAAAAATGTAATCTAATTAATGAAACATATGATAATAAAATATATTGGGATTTATTATATAATATTAAAATAATTCTCCCAAAAGTTAATTAATGTAACCAATTGTAAATAATGATAAGTTTATAAAAAAAACCCTCACTACTGTAGAAAGGTTTGAAGAAAAAAACCATTGAGATAAATTACTTTAAATGAGATATCAAATGAAAAAAATATAATTTGAATAATTATATATTAAATCAAATGGGATTTACACCACATGAAATAATTATATGGTGAATATGGCATATGGATTCGGGAAATGAAACTAAGACGAATGAACCTTTACAACAACCATTAATTCCTTATTATGTGTTGGAACATCCTGAATAATAAAACATAGATTTATTTTACTTGTTTTACAGAATAATTATCATATATGGTAAACCATATATTATTTAATTACAACCTTCTTAATATTTTTAATAACAATTCATTATTGAAATCTTTGTTTTGGTTGATAACAGCTTCATTTTTCTATTACGTTTTCTTCCATTAGTGTTTTTCGTTGTACATTGATCATGGTCTAATAGACTCCAAAATTGTAACTATGATATTAATAGTATATTTATTCATTATAAACATAGATATAATCCTATAATATATATATATATATATATATATATATAATGAATTAAATTGATCATGGAGATGGTTAGCTATACGTATGCATGAACACTGTTTTCAGTTTTTATCATTTGGAATGAAATAATTTATGTAATATTTATAAATTCTAGGATAACTTTATGGTTATTTATATTCTATATAATAATTAAATATATATTTATTTCTATCCACATAATGTGTAAATGAAAAATATATCACATATCTTCATGGAAGTGGTAGTCCTCACGTAGGGATGAACAAAAATAACTTCTCCCAAAAAAATAGATGTTAAGATGATAGATATGTCATCATAATTCTAGAAGAATATTTATTCACTAAATATAATATAAGATAAATATACAATTAATAATTCCAATCCATAAAATATGGTTATGAAAACTGATTTATATTTATATGTGGAGAAATTAATCCAAACATATGCCCAAGTGATACGTTCACTTCCAATTTGATAGAATAGATGGTACACAGAGATAGTTTCATAGTAATAACATAATTTAATTATATTCAGTATAATTATTTTATATTATTATGATATTTATAATTAATTAATAAAAGATATAAAAAGAAATAAGAAAATTGGAAGTGATCAGTTCAGGTGATAACCACATCTTTAAATAGTATCATCTGGATAGAATCTTAAGGTCCCCTAGTCATGGGATTTTGGGAAGAATAGAACCTATATAACATAGATAATGATTTTCATAAGAGAATTTTGTATGTTTAGGTCATTCTATAAGCCTCAATGTTGTGTGAAGAATTGACAGAAAGGGTGTCCATTTATAAGAGAGGATAGGGTAACTATTAGAATTTAATAAATAAATAAAATATAATTAATAATATCTCTAGATAAATGTTTCAAAATGGTCTTATAATTGTATATAACATTGTTTTAGTTTTAAATCCCCTGATCTAAAAAACTTTTATATGTTTATGTGTTTTTTAGACCTTATATTTATTTAACCTCTTAATTATCCTATATTAACCTTGACCACAATAAAAAAATTTTCCACAATTAAAGGGTTATAATTTTACTTATAAGGTACTGGATCAATCATAATGGACATGGTCTGATATTTTATCACCATATCATATCCCCTTCATCATATTTCTGGATTTTTATGATTTCAAAATAATTCCATCAAATAATAATTTCATAAAATATCATTAATGTAATTTTTGACACTATTAATTTAATTTGACTTCATATACATAATGAAAATTATTTAATCCTAATAAATTAATTTAATAAATCACTAATATAAAAAATTAATATTTGAAATTCTTTTCACACTATTATCCTCACTAATTTTATTACATTTTATTTTTCTAAAATAATTTATTTTATTTTTCTACTACTTGTTAAAATTTTTTGTCACCATTTTGAAACAATTTGTTGTAATTAAATAATAACAAAAAATAGAAACAAATTACATAATATGAAAATAATTAAATTTTTTAAAGAACAATAAATATTAATCCCCAACTTTCTTTTATCCTTAGGTGAACACATAAGATATATTTTAAATTAATAGAGTGACATTAAATGTTTGTCTTTGATTTAACTATTAACTGGTAAATTAACATTGGAAAGTGTCCCATAATCAATTAAATTATAAGATTTAGTTGATAATATTCAATTTAAATCAATTAAATAAATATTAATATGAAAAAAATCTCATTAACACTTTGTTATAATACAGGTTAACCAAATTGACCCTTTAATACGGTGATGATATTTTCCATGGTTACTATTCATAAGGCCCAAAATAAATGGAAACACTAGAAATAATATTATCTTTTTAATTATATATATTATATAACTCTAGTAAAATTATATTTTTATTATCGAACTACATTAAATTAACATAAAAAACAATATGAAATTGAAACTAATACTTTCAGATTTTTTTAATAGAGAAATGTTTTTATCCGAAATTAATCCTTAAATTTGATTATAATAAAAATAATTGATTTAATAATAATATAATATGTCCTAATTTACTTCGAAACCAATTTATAAAATATTTTCCTTTTTAAAATTCTTGAATTAAAAAATAATTGTCAATAAAAAAAAAATTTCTCATTATTCACTAGAAAATATTTATTTTTATAAATATACAAAATAAATACATTAAGATAATTTTGACATACTGCCTAAAAATATATATCCTTTCTATGGAATAAAATATTTTCAAAATTATTATCATTAAATATAATATTCAGTCACAGAATTAATAAAATGAATATAAAAATGCTATATTTACTATTAAAATTTCATATCTAAAAATTGTGTACTTATTTCATATAAAATATTAAATAATATTTTATTGTGTTAGTTATATATATATATAAATCATTATGAGTAAAATCTAATTAATGCCCTCCAGTTCACTAAAAAGATTATAACATTCATATGTGAATAATTATTTTTTATTTTTGTTTAATCGTAGCGTTAAATGATATATACACTATCAAAAGTTGCAATATTGTTTTAAAATCACAGAGTGTCACAGCTGATGAGACAATATGTGTAGATTATATTATAGATTTCATTTATTTTTTATGAATTATATGGCTTCATACATCATTTTATTTATATGATATGAGTGTTAATTTCAAGGTAATCTCTATTAACTAATATCAATAAAGAACATTAAATATGAACATTCACACTTTGATACAATTTTATGTTACTCTTGACAATGGGATTGTCAGGGAATGTTGTATTTTTTTTTGAAAATTTTGGAGTTTATAGATATACAATATAGAATTTATAATCTAGTTTTCCATTTTTGATATCTAGTCCCTCGATTGGATATTATAAAGGAAGGTTTTTTTACCACGAAATGTTACAATATATATAATTATCCAAATATGTGACTAACATGTGATATATTTATCTCAAAGGGCGAATCACGTAGTCTATATAATTCATCATTAACTTAGTGAATCAATAATTTATGTATTTCCATGTTTGATATTGATACACTCCATGTATCATGATCAAATTATGTTTATTATATAAAGAAATAATATGACTGTGTGTGATATATTAGATACATCTAATTTATGCTGGTGCAATGATATATGTGTTTGGTTTAGGTTATGTTATATTTATTTTTGTATTGGTTACCACATACACTTTTATATAGGAAACTCATTTCTTTCAATTACAAATCATAGAGTAATTATTTTATTTAATGTATAAAGATTCATGTGGTTACAAAAAAAGGTTATGTATATAAGAATGTTTTTTCATAAAATATCTAAAATATTATATATTTAATTAGTAGAATCTAATAATGAAATTTTGGATGAGATTTAATTGATTTTTTATTTGATTTTTAATATTATTTCATATATTCCATAATTTATATTGTAAATAATTTCTAGGGTAAATTTTTATATGTCAAATATTAACAGATATTGTTCACTAAAGGGGTATAACCAAGATTAAATTATAGTCATAATTTCTTATGGTACATATACTAGGAATATGATATTTTATAATATATGTTAGTGATAAAAACCTATTTATGCTTGTGATATGTTTGTGATATATGACATCATTTATTATCATCTAAAACAATCACCCATAAAACATCTCAGATGATTAACTATTTTAATTTGATAATAATTATCTCAAGAAATTAATTTTTATAGAAATAAAATTATATACTTGATTTATTTATTAATTGTGGTCTATGATACAAATGATTTAGAATATAATTCATAGGGCGTTTCTGATGCTAACCTATAGTAATCACATAAGATGAATCTTGGATTGTCTATATAGAGGTGTTTAAACATAGTGTCCATCTATGAAAAAAAAATTCAATCCACATCCTTAATTATATTATATTTTTCATTAAATTTAACTTAAGGATCTAACATGAAGTATAATAATTGAGTAACTGTATCCTAAATATTTCAATGTGATTCACCTTCTTGGGGAAATGGGTGTTTCAATATTAAGTGTTTCACCCCAGTGATGGTGGGAAAAATAGTGTCTTGAACCCATAGATTGAGGTGATGTCTGATATTTACATTCTACTATAATTATGTGGTGATGTCATTGAAATATATCTTTAGTTGTTGGAGACGAGTAAATTTTATTTTGAATTTCATTTTTCTATGATGGTATGAGATGTTTCTTTGTAGTGTTGGTGATGGGTTCTAATGATTTATGTGGGTAGAGAGATGACAATAATGAATCGATGTTGACCAACATCGACATTAGGGATCCTTTATTGAAAAACTCCACATAATGTGATGATTTTTTATTGTTGTGATTTAAAAAATACTATTGTTTTGCATCTATTATAGTATATGAATGTTTCGACAACTGGCTAGAAGTATATGATTGTTTTCATAGGTTTTCTTATTTTCATTATTTTGGTTTTTGTAGTGTTTATTTTTGTTTGAGGTCACTTTATAGTTTTCTAAGATTTAAAAAAAATATTTAGGTTTCCACATATCCCTATAATATAAGATAATGAAAAAAAATTAATTAATTATTCTATAAGAATAAGACATTATGTTTAGTTCTTTTTGTGGGACTGTTTTCTAATTATTATGATTTCAATGTCACAATATCGATGAAAAAATAAACAAAGGTGCTAATGTCATATAAAGTGATCAATATGAACAGAGATATTAATTCTATTTTATAGGTGATGAAAATCATAGAAAATATTTCATAGTTGTTAATTATTATCATTATTAAAAAAATTTATTACTAAAATATAATACCACTTATAGAAAATGTCAGTACTTTACTACCCATTTTATTATTAAAGAACTAATCCACTACTAAATCATAATCAAATATTCATTTCTACTCTATAAAATATAGTTATATCCTACTACACGCATACTTATACCCACACATAGATAAATAAACAAACATATTACACATGTAGAGATTTATTTGTTTTTAACGATTTAAGAACAAGTATTAACATGACCACCTTATTTCAGTTTCTATCATTATTTATTATTGAAAACATTATTGACAATATATATATATTATTAAATTACAAACCAAATGAAATTATATATATAATTATTTATGAAACAATTGAACCTCTAAATTACCTAAAAAAAATTATTAGTAAGTAATTCCATAATGTCATCTACAATACCATCCAATATCATGGAATCATTGGTGTAGTTATGTAATTCGTAGATTTTTTCCAATTGATTTGAATACTAAAATATATATGAAAACATCAGTAACTCTCACATTTTATGGTATGTAATTCTATTTATTGTATTTTCGATTTTTGTATTGGTTCGGAAAAGTTTCATTATTTTTTGAGATATTTTTCAGAAGTTTAGAAGGGGTTCATAGGGCACGTGTTTGGAGCATGTTTTATAAAACCCATGTGAATTATCAAATTAGTTTTATGATAGGTTGGGTAAGTATATGAGTAGGTTTATGGTTAACGTAGATTTAAGGTAATCAATGAAATTCCATAGGTAGCTGTTTGATGTCCCATTAAGGTGTTTCATATGGTTGGATCATGGTTTTTTAAACTGTGTTGAAAACCCATGAAACCAGAGATATTTTGGATAGCTAGACCCATAATATTTGTGCAAAGATTGGTAAAAAAATAATCTTAACCTCATAAATAGATTAATTGAGTATGAAAATTGAATTTTTATCCTAAAATCTCCAATGATCCCCCTTTCTTCCTCTCGTGTTCTAGTATCACATACCTCAACCCTAATTTTGGTGATCTTTGGTATTTCATTCATGCACATGAAAAAAATCAATGTAATAACATGTGTTGGTTCATGGAATAAAATTAAAGTCTCATTGTCTTTATTCTCACTCTTGATCTTGTAATGATACCTTGAAAAGAACCTTAGATTTTGAACATTCATGGACAAATATATGGCAGAGAAAATGATTTTTTGATATTTATTTTTGATTAGTTGAAGGAATGAGAGGGGGAGTTCAGAACATCCAAGATCATTGTTTATATTTTTATAAATAAAATTTTTTGGGGGTAATTATATTCTCTCTTTGTCAATTTATTCTGGAACATAAAAGTTTTTTAACTCTAAAACACTTATTTATGTTTTTTATGAAACAATTTATGTAATATTATTGTAATAAATTTTACTATAAATTTCTTGAAAGAGTCACACTATTTATTTTCATTATTGTTTTAAAGAAAGGTTATTTAATGAAATATAGGTTTGGTGATACTTTGGAATATGTGAGTTTGAGTGAATTTTCGGTATTTCTATATGGATTCTTGTTGGTCTACAAAAATATATTATTTCTAGTAGGACACAAGGATATCCCCAAAAAGTGATGATCTAGTGAGAAGATAGGTCATCTCTCATGAGTATTGGGGCATTCATTTGGCTTGCAGGGGGTGTCTATGTGCATATTTAAAACTATTAATCCATGTTGAACAAGATTATAGTAAATAAAAGATAATATCTCTCTTATAATGAATGTATTTTAGGTTCTTGTTTCCTACTTTTTCATGAAATTACCTTCATATATTTTTTAATAGTCCTATTCATTCTATATAAAAATTGATTACTTATTTTGGAATTATTGGCTTCTATGGGAAGCTTCATGTCTATTTCATACTAGATTGCATAATATATACCATTATATAAACCTCGGTGCATATGGAGATTCGTTTTTCATGAATTAGTTAATAGAAATAATTCATATTTCATAGGTGGAACATCATGTTTCTTGGAAAATTGTAATTGTTGGTGGATCTTAGAGATGTTAGGCTCAGTTTTTTAGAGTGATGAACTATTTATTTCATTATTTCGTGATGTATTTTTGTTTTGAGTGGTGTTGGATTTTACTTTCTACTAATACTCTAATTTACAATTTTTTTGGATTTCAATTCATTTATTTTAGTCTCATTAATCATAGAGTATTATTGTTTTTCTATATTGTTAAGTCTTACAAGTTGTGTTTTCTTAAGATAAATGCATCCTACATTGATTTTATAAGACCTTAGAAATAATTTCCCAAATTTGGTTCCTGAGGAATGTCTTATATGGTATTTAAAACCTCTATAACATACTAAGATAGTATGTTTAGGGTGTTATGTTTAAAATGGTATCTGTTGTTATGGACCATCAGTTATGATGATGATTATGGAGGTATTATTTGTTGGAACATGAAATAGAGAGAATAAAAGGCAGAGGTGAACTTTTTATACTAAACATTGAGTTACAATGGTGTCTTAGGTTAAATTTTTTTTTCATATACACTTCTCTTATTTTCATCAACTCATCAATTTTGGTACACCCGAAGATCATAGTGAATATTTCATTGGTAGAGATACATCTAACTATGACTGCACTATCCATATTGTATATGATGACTTTTTTTCTATTGTGGTGATTATTTGCAATGTTCTAAGACTTAGGTTTGTTTTATAAATATTTTTTGTGTGTTTTATATTATATATTTATATAATTAATGAAACAAGTTTAATGGTTGGGAAATAGATGTGCAGAAGTGTCTAAGAATTTTGTTCTACCTAAACCACATGTGAATTAGCAGCTTGTACAATGTATACTTCATTCATTAAAATATATTAAAAAAATACATCATTTGAGTAAATTCTTCCTAAGAATAATTTATTTTAATTTCATAAGACTAATCCTCTACACTATTAAGGTGATTCACGATAAGACAATATTCATTTGTGGCTTGGATGAATTAATAAAACCAACTATTTTCCTCTAACTCTCATCAAAATCATAGAAAAGTTAGTGGTATACCTACTCTATGGAATCATGACGAAATGGTTGGATATTGTTATTAAAACTAAACATGACCATTAAATCACTTTTTAAGTGATCGAGTAATTATTTTAAAAACCATTCTACCCTCATACCTTTAAATTCATGGTAAATAAAAAAGTATTTACTCTTTAGAAAGTTAACATTACATTAATTTTGTAAACAATGATATTTATGAAACTAATATTATTTGAATGATTTTTCACCTCTACTGAGATACTAAATTCACACATCATAGTGTAATGAATATTACAATATATCTATTATAAATGGGTCATAATCATTATTAAACATTATATATAAATGGTGAGAAAAAATAAATTTTTTAGAAAATGATATCACTGGGATGTATTGTGTAGGAAAAACATTTATCTCTAGAGAAACAAAGAGGAACAATATTGATGGATTTAAGAGTAATAAGGAGACCAATATGATATAATCAAAGTAAAAGAAAACCAATCTACTAGATAAGTATCCTCTATACCATATTTATGTAATAACCATGAATCAATTGAATGTTATTTTTTTCCGTATTTTTTGTGTTATTTTATTATTCCACCTAACAAATATCAATGTTTTTGTATAATGGGAACCTCAATAATTGCATTCAAATTTCCATGATGTTTACAAGAAGAGATTTCTTAAATAAGTGGAAAACCTTTCATTCTCAAAATAGACGACCATCAATTAATATTTGTCACCATAAGAACTGATAATGTATGGGTGATTCTATTAATAACAAAATATTGTGAATGATTCCATATTATTAGCGATGTAACGAGTATTAAGGATAACCCGGTATGAAGTTGTATGGTTTGGAACGAATACTCACACTAGATCAACCTGGCCCCTTGATATTATTAAGAACCATCCTTTTAAACACAACTTGATTGTATCTTGTGTTTGATACTAGGTCAAACAAATCTTAAATTTATCATCATGTTATAATACATATTGAATTATATATGTAAATTATTCATGACAATATGAAAATACATAGATTTCATAATAAATGATATATTATAGGGCTGAAATGTGTTACATATTCTATAATTATTAAAAAGTTCTAGGTTGTGTGGGATATGTTTATACATGTTATGAAAATATTTTAACTAATACTAGGAATTTATTGGGTGACATATTCCATGACTCATCTTGAATTTTATATCCAAACTATGATTTTTACATCTTCTGATGGAGTGGTGAATCTATTTTAAGGATATTTAGTTATAAATTCTCACAGAGTTGAGCCTTTATTATCATAGGTTATGGATATCTCTTATAAATTTATTATAGTAAAGTTAGAAAATCTTGATACAATAAAAATGATATTTTTTATCCATCATAGATTGATATCAATATCTTTTCCCAATTTTTTTTACAAAATTCTATCCAAAGGGAAACAATATTTTTGATCGATCTACAACTAAGGACCAATATCTTTCCATATACATCATATAAAATAAAAAAAATAGTATTGAGATAATTTAAGGTGTAGGTGGAATAGATGGAAAATACTTTTTTATAAGACCTAGTTTATCACCATGGGATACCCCTATCATCTCTATGAAAAAGGTAGATCGTTCTCTTCCTCAATTAATTGTATATCATAAGAAAAATTATTTCACGATAATGTTTAAGTAACTTATTCTAATAATCAATGAACTATTTTACAAATTTAATGGATCTAAAAAGATCTATACAATTGACTAATATTTTGGGCACCACCAAAATTGAGATAAATATATGTATTCACTGAAGATACCTTTTATAATTTCTAGTAGTCATTAGGGATACCTTTTTATTCCCTTTATTCTTATGAATAAACCCTCAATTTTCATGGCATTGATGAATTGTATCTTTCTAAGGTAACATGACCAATTTAGGGGTACTTTTAGATAAAATCATGGTATATTATTAGATTAATAGTTTCCATGAAGAACACCTATTTTTTTCAGGAACCCTATTGAAAAAAAATATATTTATTTAATATTATATATGTGTGTATTCATGATCCATGTTCTACACATTAGAGGAAATAAAATTTTAGGGAATGGTGTTTTGTTATATCCTAAAAAATTAGAATAATTTTTCACTTGGGAACAACCATTGAATTTCCTTTGAGATATGTATCATTATTTTCTTAGAAGATTATTACTATTTCATTTATCAGGTATTTTCATGTCTTGCCTCTCCATTAATTGATTTAATGTCGAAAGGTACTCTATTATAATAAAGTGATGGATGTTTCATATCCTTTAAAGATAGTAAATCTAGACCCTTATGTGACCCATGATAATGATTAAAAAATTATAAAAATAAAATCATGATTTAAATCATATATCTTGCAAATTGTCACACAACGAATTGAAATAATTGTTAGTGTCTTGGAGATTAACATAATAAATAAATTATTTTTCAAAATTTTAAAAAAAATCCATATTTATGATTCTCTATATCATTTTAAGGCATCTCACATGATACGTTAATATTCATTATAATGATATTGGAAATATAAGAATTTGTTGTGCTCTAATTCTTATTAATAGAAAATATATAAAATAAATGGTAGGGCATTAAACATAATGAGCAATATTATAATTTCATAATTAACATAAAAAATCTCTAAATAATGGATTATAATTATAAAACATGATTATGAAATAATAAGATCATTATGAGATCCTTATAGAACCCTAAAATAAATAACCTCTCTTAGAAAATAATTATCAATAATCCTAAAAAATTTAACAAGATATAAATTTTTTGAATACTTAATATTTTTTGTAATCATAAAAACATGAAAAATGATAAAAACATGAATCTTTTGAACAATAAAACATACCCTTTTTAAACCTAGAGGATTTATAACATTTTATGCTTAAATATTTTGATTAGAGATTAACAACCTCATAGTCTCCCTTTATGAATGTAAAAAAATTCAAACTTGCTCCAATGTAAAATGGATAGAAGAGAATAACACCATCACAATCACCGTTTCTTCACATAGTGATCTTCTTTCCTATTCAAATAAAAATTATATCTCATGAGATATAATACATTACCCAAATGTATTAGAGGAGGATATAGATTCCACCAATATCATAATCCTTATATTTGTGTTCCACCAAATAATGTGGCATTCATCATACCTTAATGAAACCATGTAAAAAAAGGCTGGGTCACGTATGACATTTATAAACATCACATCACATGATCTTAAGAAATCCTTGAATATCATAACTCTAATTTTGTAAATGTAATTATATTATAATAACATATAATGGTTGGAAAAAGTAAAAAATCCTAAAAAATTAACCATTTAGGGTTAATATAATTGAAAATAAAATATTTTTTTCAATTCAATTTTATAGTATCAAAATGAAAATTAAATTTAATTATATTTCCATGGAAGGAAAGGGAACACATATTTAAAACTTATTATAAATATTTCTAACAAATTCCTTTTATAGACACAATGGTTTCAAAGGACATGTAAAAATACACTGATAATTTTCAAATTTAAGATAACATTTAATAATTTAAATTTTAAAATTACACAATTATTTCAATAAAATAAGTGAATATACTATGCTAAATTATAGTTTTAAAGTAAATTTTTAATAATGATAACTTGGAGTGGAATTAAATTTTCCATAAAATAAGTTGAAATAAATGGAAAAAATTTTCTTCTAAAATAACATTTAATAATAGATTCTTAAAAATACACAATATAAATCAAAATAAAATTTGAAGTGGATGATACATATTTTATTATTTATATTATGAAAAATAATTTTGAATATTAAGAAATTACCTTGTTGAAATATAATATTTCATAGAATATTTTAAATCATAAAATTTTAAATAATGAAGATATAAATTTAAATTTGCCTATAATATCGAGATTATAAGAAAATAACACTATCTATTTAGTGAATAAGAATAGAAATTATTATATTATTATATCGCAATTCAGAGGTCTCATATTTTGGAAGTGTGGTGAATTTAAATCCAAATGAGTTGGGTAACATTTAAATAAAAACTATTGATGGAAAAAGACCATGAAGTTGAACATAGAATACCTTGAATGAAAAATAAATTCATGATAAAACATATTATATATTATTCACACAGACAACATAAATGAAATTTGGTGAAAAATATAAACAATGAGTATATGAAGGGGAAATTGAGATAAAAAACATAACAAAACTGGTACGATTCAATTAAAAACCTAAGAAAGAGTGCGAGATTTTTTTAAAAATACCATGAAAAATATAATTAATATTTTTAGGAAAAAAATATATAGTACACCCACAATTTGGTTTATATTTGGAAAATTAATGAATATGTGTCTCGAAGAAGGAAAATTTTGATATTAAGAACTTAACTCATTTCATTAATTAGTTGAGGAAATAAAATCCTATAAAAAATACATATCTAATTTTTTATACAATTATACATCCTTACTAATAAATATTACCCTATATAATATTTTTTATTAATCTTTATCATGCCTACACTTTTTAGTTACAGTGTATTATGACCATCATGATTTAATAAAATTGCCTATTATGAGAATGTTTAATAATTTTGATATCATTAACCATAATTCTATAAGAATTTCAATTTTTAAATATCATTTAATATTTATAACAAATTACATTTATTTTATAAAAAAATTATTATTTCAACCAACATGTGTTTTGGTTATGTTTTGTGAAAGCAAAATTGATAAATGATTATTTTTTGTAAAGGTAGTGAATGAAATTGTTACATTAAAAAAATGTTAAATAAATAATATAATATTTATATAAACATATTATAATTCTGATTTACTTATTTATATATAACAATAATATTATTCGTTCTCTTATATTCATCCATAACTGGGTCTTAAAACAATATTCTCGATGGTAGTAAAACCAACCCAAAGTTGAACATGTTTTAATATGATTAGAGAATATGGTTATAGGGAGAAATTATTTTAAAATAATATCATTATCATAGAATAACAATTCTAATATTTTCATTTTTTATAAGTTTCAACCATATTTGAAGATTTACATTTTTTTATGAAAATATAGATGAGAAATAACAAAACGAATCTTCTTGGATGTAGTGATCATCATATATTCATAATTAGCTTTTCTATTAATCAACATGTGATAGGGGTGAATTTAGATATTCAATTAATTTTCCAACAACATAATTTTATGTTATATATCATATTTATTAATTATTAACAGTATGAACTACATAAATTATATGATGTTATTAAAAAAATTTACTTCATAGAGGTCATAGATTATGCAATGCAGTAAAGGTGTTCTTTGGTTTTTTAAAGTTCATGAAGCTAAATAAATAACAGTTGTACCAATAATATAAAAAATATATGTACAAAAATTACACCTAATTCATCATATAACGATGTTGATAAATTTTTTTTGAAAATTATATTATAAAGTAAATCATAAAAGGAGATAACACATACATTATTGACATGATTATTCCATTGAATTTACCTTAAAATTGAAGGGTCTAAAATTACTATGAGTGACCAAGGAATGATGTATGTTGGATTGGTTTATAGAGAGATTGAAGGGGTTTATTTTTATATAGTTATTCAGAGGATATTTTTGTTTTTTAATATAATTCCCCATACATTAAACACATTGATATTAATTTAAACGTAAATAATATTCATTACTAAATGTATTGAATCCAAAATAGAACTATATATATAGTGTTATTAGAAAATGGGAAATATAAACAACTGGTTCATAATACATCTTTATTGTCACCCGCTTATTTCATCATAAGTGGACCGCCATTTAACATATCTTACATTATTCCCATATTCAAGACATGTGGAAAAGAAACATATGAAAAGATGAGATTAGATGCTCTGTAAGTGTAAAAAGGGAAATATCAATCATATCATAAACATAAGACATATGAACATAAATTTGAATATCTTATTCCTCATATGATTGATCATCATATCATTACATGGGTTAAATATTATAAGTTAATAATAATCAATGAAAATAATAAAAATAGGATTAACATAATACCTGATGTTTTTTGGTATATACATAAGAATGTAAAATCATTTCATATTAGTCAAGGCTCAACGCAATGTCCATCATTGTAGACAAAATCCATTACTGAACTAATTTTACTCCTCGTTCCGACCATGTCTTACTAAAATGAAATCATTTCTCATTCTCTCTATGTATATATATTATGATACAAATTTTTACCCAATGAATTTGAGTGAGATATAGGTTCCACAGATCTCATAATGAAATCATTCTTACATTTCCCACAAAAACCAAAATCATTCATCAGCATAACCCAAAGAATAAAATGGGGTTTATTAATATCATCCCATCATGATCCATATAAAAAATGAATTTTATAAATAACATTAAAATATTAACACAATTAATGAATAGTAATAATAGGGATTGAATCGTAACCCTTTTGAATAATGTCATCTTTGAAGGAAAATAATTTTGATAAAACACTTGATATTTATTATTGAGAAAAATATGCATTCTTTCTTCAAAAAAACAATTTCTCAATATTTCATTAAATTTTAATGGAAAATAATATATTTTAATATAAAATTTAAATCATGTATAGGATGATTCATTGAAATAAGTCACTATTAATATGTAAAAAAATGATTCATATTTTATAAGTTAAATAAACAATATCCTCATTATTTTTCCAGAATACTAAACAATTACCTCCAAACGAATAACAACATAATAGTCCTTTCATTAAATTTTGTAAAATTTCACCAATTGGTAAAATTGAATTTTAATTTTTTAAGAAAATTAAAAATAGTATTACATATTTACGGAACATTTTTGTAGATAATAAATATACACCAGTAAAAAATTGCGAACAAACAATTACATATAATAATGAGACAGAAAATTTATCCCTTACTGTAGGTTTGATATTCATTGTATTTATCAAAAACAAATGTATAAATAATTAAATAATTTATTTGAATTATTAAATAATAATAGTCAATTTTATGATATCATATATGATCATATAATCATTTGTTTTTTAATAACATTTCATTATTGCTTATTATTTGGACACAAACTACTTTATGTTCTTAGGAATTTTTTTCAAATGTGTTTTTGTTTCTCCTTTTAAGTCATAGTTATATCATTAATCAATGATATTAACATAATATATTCTATATTTATTCATTATATTCATTTACATAATTATTCTTTACTGATGATCGTTTGAATGATTCACATCGCATTGTGGAGATGGTTTGCGGAAAGTGTGCACGAGCAATGATATCATTCCCATATTTGTTGAATGGTATTGAATTGGTTGGTGTATAATATTTAATAATTAATATAATGTTATAATAATAATATATAGTTATTATTTCCATCATTAGACCATACATTTTAGGTTGTATTGCAAAATAGATTACACCACAGTGTGGGGATGGTATATCGTAAATACGCACACATGGTGATTTCGTTTTTCATAGGACTGATATTAGGTTTAATATGGTATTTGCATAATTATAATAAAATTTTAGTATATTAGTGATAATATATATATAAATTTATTATTAAACAACTCATGATGATGTCATAGAATAAGAAAGATGTTTGAAATAATCGGTAGAGGAGATTACCTATTCATCAATGTGCTTCCTCAAAATCCCCTCATAGGGCACTAGAGTTAGTATTTGAAGAATACCAAACCCTATATAATGTGACAAGGGAATTTTGTAAGGGAAATTGCTATGTGATTTTAAAGATTATAGGATCAATGGGATGTGAATAGGTGAGGGAGTAAGTTCTATTTTATAATTGATGTGAGGGGCCCTTTTCGGATCTCCATATTTATTATTTATAAAAAATAAAATCCAACCCAGAACCTCCAAAACATCAAAATATGAAATATGATATGAGATATGTTTCTATATTAAGAAACAAATAATTTATGGATAACTTTTCATGTAAATTTAACAAATATAATTTAATTAAATCTAAGTTATTCTATTTAATTTTAATTAATATAACAAATATTTCAATATTAAAAGGGTGATATATTTAATTATTTGATTTAAATTAGACCATAAAAAAATTCCATACGAAATTTTATACCATATAATTATTATTATATATTTTTTTAAATTGATGTATGATTTTTAAATAATTTAATAATACCTGATTTTGTTAAACAATCAACATTGTCAATTTTTACTCTTTTCAATACATTGATTTTTTAAAATATTAAGATAACAAGGTAACTTATTAAAAACTATTTTATTATATTAATAAGATTGAAATGTATTATATAATATTAATTATAAATATTAATTTAAAAATTTATATTTATGTTAAGATTATTAATTACATTAATTTGAAATATCCATTTATAAAATAATTACTACATTAATTTTGTTAAATTATTCCGACTAATTTCTCACTGAGTAAAATGTAAAAATAAAATAATATGATGAAGATAAATGTACAATATTTAATTATACTATAATAATCCAAATTAATAATCTAGTAAATTAAACATTTCAAATGATATACTTATTAAATTAAGAATGTAACAACATTAACATCAGTTAAAATAAAATAATATAAGTGTCAGAATATCATCTATAAGGACCCAAATGGTCACTAGTTAGACCCTAATATGGTTATTATCAATATATACTCGAATAATATGATTTGTTTATGTTTTTGTGTCCTTTAATGGTTATTAAAATTTTAATAAAAAAGGTTTTATGGATTTCTCATCAATAAATTAATTTTTACATCATCAAAGTATGGGTCTTTAAGGAAATTATTTATTTTATAAAAAGTAAAAATAAATTAAAATGATTAATAAAAATATTTATGTATCAAATCAGTAAATATGAAATAATTTATCTTCCGTATAAACTTATATAAAAATGCTTTAGTTACTAAAATTTGAGTGAGACACATTTATCTTTTCATTAAAAAGAAATTAAATGTCATAATCTAATCTAAGTGGATTCCAAAGGAATCCATTTAGACCCAAGGATGGTTTAGGTATAAAACCAATAATTCAATGATATTAATAAATGTATCAGGGAAATTTTATAATAATATTGTTACCCATAATTAGCTATTTTAGCCTTTAACCGTATTAATAAAAAATAATGATGTTACAGTTCATAATGCCCAAAAATAAAATAAAGATATTTACATAATTTTGACCTAATGATTACAAATATGAAATCCATTTTTAAGAACTCAAAACATAGAAGTTTAAGAAATTTATTTAAAACTTATCTCATTGTCTGAAAGAGAGAACACTGTTTAAAAGTTAAAACACTGAAAAAATATTTAAAGGTTTTTAAATATGAAATCAATGTAAAATTAATGCTAATGAATTAAATAATATTTAATTATAATAATATATTATATTTATACTGAAACCCATTCAATATTATAATTTAACTACTAATGTTGTTTTGTTTGAATTTTTTTTTAATTATAATTTTGTGTATTTTTAGTATTCATCAAAATTTTATTGTAATTAAGAAAACATTAGAATTTCATATAATGTAAATTTTTATATCCTTTTTACAAAAAATATGTTTATGTAGTTTGATAAGAACTATTAAAGTGACATGGACATAGTTTAATGGGGGTTCTCCATTAAAAGTTGAAAAAATTCCCTTTTGAAAAATATAGGTTTTTATACAAAAAATAGGGTTTATTCATACCCTATGACAAAAATATTGTTGGAATGAATATAAAAAATATTTTATTAAGTATATAATATATATACCATTAATTTCCTTTACATGTTGTGATTCAATCAATTTTAGAAAACAAAAACAAAAACAAATAATTGATTTATATTTTTTTTGAAAATAATTGGTAGTGAATGACTCCACCATAGATTTTCATAAGTTAGATATATTTATTCCTACTAAGATAAAATCTAGGTTAAAATGGTCATTTTATACTAAGGTTATATCATGGTTAACTTAAACTCGTGATTTTTTTAATGTAATATATTAAATATTTAAAAATATTTGAAGAAAATATTTCACAAAAAAATACGTGTGTTACATTCTACACAACATAAACTGATTACTTTACTTGAAATTCATCAGATGGATTCCAATAGATAAGGAAATTTATCCATCATCTTATCCTCATGTTCCCACGTAGCTTTTTCAAAATGGTGGTTCCACCATTAATATTTAACCAAGCGAGTGGTCTAGTTTTGTAGAGTAATATCTTTATGATCCAAAATCTCTATCATTTATACTTCATAAGAAACATCTTTCTATAGTGGTATGATTTATATGTTTTGTACATGTGAAAGATTAGGTATTTACTATCTCAGGATAGATACCTAGAACACATCATGAACTTTAGAGAGATTTAGTGAAATCACCAATTAGTAATCTACCTTTCATTTATGATCCATAATTTCAAAAGGACCGATATATTAAGGGCTCAAATTTACCTTATTTCCAAATATTATTACTCTCTTCTAGTGAGATATTCATAGAAACAGCTTGTCACCAACTTCAAACTCTAGGTATTTTCTTCAGTTGTCAACTTATTTTTTTCTAACTCTGAACATCTCTTACGAGTTTTTGATAGAACTGAAATTTTTTTTTTCAATTTCACCAACAAGATTAGGTAATAATATCATTTATTCCCCAACTTCATCACAGAATTTTGGAGTTATGTAATTTTTTTATAGTTGGATTCATAAGGATCCATCAGAATACACGAGTGAAAGCTATAGTGGTCTGTATATTCCACCAAAGGTATGTGTTGATTTCAAATACTATTGAAATCCATATATAATGCTCTCAACATGAATTATAGTGTTTCAATTGTCATATCAGACTGACCATCTATCTAAGGACGATGAGTAGTGTTGAAACAGAACACTATATACAGATCCTACTAAATAATTAACTAGAACATTAATGTAATCCCCAGATCATGATCATAAATAATGAAAAGTGATACTCTGTGAAATCCTACAACTTCTATTATATACATTCGGTGAAGCTGATCAAGATAGAAATTCTCTCTAATAGAAATGATGTGTTCTGAATTCGTAATTGAATCCACTATAAACCATATAGAATTATGGACATTATTTTTTTGGGAATTCCAATGAAAAATTTCATAGTTATGTTTTACAATTTCTATTCTTGTATGGTTAATAGCAGTAACATCCCCTTAGACTTCTATCTTTTAACCTTAACTTACTAACAAACCAAAAAACCAAGAGACATATTTAGCAACATATATATTCATGTCATCCCACACAAAATACTAATCTTAATCCATTTACATCTTTGAGCTTCCATGGTGAAATGAGAATGAGGAACTATGAGCCTCAACAAATAGCTCTTTCATTATTTCTAGTATGGGTAGAATAAAACCCATGTTCATGAACATTATTTTTCTATCAAAATAAATATTTAATTCAGGTATATTTGTCACCATATTTTGTAGATATACATCTTCCTTATGTGCCTCATTAATATAAACTTATATATATTATTGGACATTCATTTGAGAAAGTTAATATTTCTCCCCTTCCATTGAAATTTAATGTTCAATCATTTTCAAATCCAAAAATATCAGTTCTTTTGTTATCCACATCAATGATATGCTAGCAATGTCCTTTTCTCACAAATAATATTCATCCTTGTTCTCTTACTTATGTTAGTAATGTAATGATTTTTCGCAATCTTTAATCAACTCCAACCATCTTCATCGACACATATTCAACTCATTTTGTGTTAAACTATAATTTAAATGTATATGAATAGTATAAATATCACACCTTTCACCTCAAAGATAATACCTCCATATCTTTAATGAAAATATTACTACAGATAACTCCAACTCGTGATTTTGATAATTGATTCTCATATATTTTCAATTATCTGGAGGAATATGCTATAACCTTATCATTTTTCAAAAGGAAACATCTTATTCCCCTTTTAGATGCATAAATGTAGATCACAAACCTTTATCCACATCAACGTTGTGTGAGCATTGGTGGACTAGCAAAACTTATTTTGGGCTCTTTGGAATTGTCTTCACCTTCACATATCCATACAAACATAACACAATTCCGAGTCAACTAAGTTAGTGGATTAGATAATTGTGAAAAATTTCACAAAACATTGATAATATCCATTCAAACCAAGGAAAATTTGGATACTATTTAACGTTTTTGGTCTTGACCAACTATCAAAAACATCTATTTTTTGGATCCACATATATCCCATCTCTTGATATTAAATGACACAAAAATGAATCTTTATAAATCCAAAATTCACACTTGGTAAAAAAATTAAAAATATTATTCTTTCTCAAGGTCTACCATACAATTCTGAAGTGATATTTATCTTCTTCCTTTATCTCCAAATAGACAAGACTATCATCTATAAATAATACCAGAAATTGATCCACATTTTATCGAAAGACTATATTCAATAAATCCCGGAATATATAAGAGTAATTAATATGACCAAAAGGAATCTCTATAAAATATTAGTTTCCATGCATTGCACAAAATTTGGACTTTGTATTTCCTCATTATTGTCCCTTAATTGATGATATCCTGAACCTAGATCAATCATTGAAAATTATTGAGCTCTCTATTGTTGGATGAATAAGTCATCAATGTAGGGAATGTGATATTTGTTCTTGATAGTGATCATGTTAATTTCTCGATAACCAATTCAGAGTCTCATTGATCCATCCTTCATCATAACAGATAGAATGGGTTATCCCCAAGGTGACACACTATGGCGTTTGAATATATTACCATGATTCTATTATATTTTCTTCTTTAATTCATGTAACTCAATTGGGGCTATTCTATAAGGTGTCATTGAAATAATCATAGAACCTAGTATGAGTGTAGAGACCCTAATCCTGACATATATGGACATTACATTACTTTTGCGGAATACTTATTACATAACAAAAACACACACACAAGGACCATAATAGTTTAGTGTCTTTAGAAACTCAGAATATAATCTTCTAATCATGGTGAAAGATCTTCAACATCTCCCATAAAGATCTTCTTTTTTTAAAACCTAAATCCTTTCTTTATGTCCTGAGGAAAAGAAAACATAAAAGGGTGAGCTCAAATTCTCAGTAAGGGTAAAAAAAAGAAATATCAATCACGTCATATTCATAAGAACATATCTTTTGGAAATCTTAACCTGCAAAAGAGATCATGATTTCATAACATGGGATAAATCATAGTAGTGAAATGTAATCCCAACAATCATAACATAAAACATTAAACTTTGTGTCATACACACATAATCATATATAATCATTTCTTATTAGTCAAGACTCATTGCCAAGACTATCTTAGTGGACAAAGTCCCTTTCTAAACTGAGTTCACCCCTCGTTTCAGTCATGTTTCACTGAACCAGTATAACCTACCATTCCAGCCATGTCTATCTCATGAGATATAAAATCTTTACCCAATTCATTGGAGGTAGATATAGGTCCCACCCATCTCATAATGATACCATTCTTATGTGTGCCACAAAATCATAAACCATACCTCATAGCATAACCCATGTAATAAAAATGGGATTCTTAAACATCGTGACATCATACAACAATTTATATAAGATAAAGGAATTCATAAAAATAATTCCATCACAACATTATCAAATCAATGTAATAATAGGGATAGAAACATAACCCTTTATTATCTTCGATGGAAAATAATTTTGAAAAAACATTTAAACTCCATTCTTGAGGAAAATATCCTTTTTACTTAAAAAACACTTTTCCTTTCTTAACATGTCATACAATTATAAACTAAAAGAAGTTGATTAAAAATAAACTTGAAAACTTTTAAAGTAAGCTTCTTGGAAATAATGTTTTAAAAATCCATTCATGCCGTATAAGTTAAAAAAACATTCTTCTCGTACATTTGTCAGGAAAGTCAAAAAGTACCTCGTACGAAAAACGACAAAAGAATCATTTCATATCTTTTACTAAAAAAACACTTAAGGGTAAAATTGGATTTAAACAATCCTAGGTGGATGTAAATAATATTACATTTTGAGGAAACATGGATGTGGATGATAAAATACACCCCAGTAAATACCAAAGTATAAACAATCTCGGATAAAAATGAGATTGTGATATTTCCCTTACCTTAGGTCTGATTTGCTTCGTATGTGTCCGAACCTCCTGTATAATGATTTGAATAATGTCATTGACTTATTCTAGAATCATACTCATTGTTATGATATCATATATGGTTCACTTATGGCTTTATATTACCCCTTCTTTTGTAAATTCCATGTTAAGGAGCGTTTTGGGTAAAATCGTTTCATTTGTCGTCCGTGTTTTGACTTGTAATTATTCATATGATTACTTAGATAATGATTTCTTAATTCCAGAATATAAAACATGATTTATATATAATATATATTCAGAATATATATATATATATAATAGATCAGTAAATGAAAGAAATACACCGTTCATGGAGACGGTAGACCGTTCGTACGCATGAACGCTGTTTTCTTTTCCTTATTGAGTTGAATGGAATTAAGTAGATGACATACATATATATACACATAAATCCAGAATCATTATTATTTCATATATTTCATTATTTTTTATTATATATACATTATAATCATTCATTAATGGTTAACGTGGAGAATGAATCTCATCGCGTCGTGGAGACGGTAGTCCGTACGTACGCACGAGCGATGATATATTTCTCATGATCATGGAATTGTATTGGAGTGTATGTATACTATTTAAGAATAAATATCACTTTACAATAATCATATATAGTTATTATGTACACCATTATACCCATCCAAGTAAGGTGGTGGTGGAAAATAGATTACACCACGGCGTGGAGACGGTATTCTGTACATACGCACGCGCGGTGATTTTGTTTTCCGTAGGATGGATAGATGGTGAAATAAGGTTTTTTCATAATTATAATAACATATAAGTATAGAAGTGATACTGATGTTATTACTTCATAATGAAACGACCTAAGAAGAAGAAGTGGAAGAAGAAATAAAGATGAAAGAATCGGTAACGGACATTACCTCTTCTTTGAAGCGCCTCTTTGAGATCTCCTTTTAGGGCACTAAAATTGGTCTTTTAGGAATACCAGAACCTCTAAGATGTTGATAGGGAAGTGTATAAGGGAATTTGGTAGGGTTTTTCCGAGCTTGAAGGATCAAAGTGGTGTGAGGAAGAGAGGGAGGAGGTGCCCTTTTATAAGGGAGGAGAGGGGCACCTTTGGAATAAATAAATATATTATTTTATTGTAAAGTCAAATTCGGTTTTAAATAGCTCCAAATTGATTAATTTCTAAGATAAGGTGGGCATGGGCCGAAATCCTCTCATCCAATAGAATTTAGACAAGTTTATGTTCCAATTTTAACTTTATCATTTAGATTTAACATTATGTAAAATAATTTTACTTTTACTGTGTCTTCTTGTGTTCTTATACTATAAGGTTCATAAACTTACTATAAGAAGCCAAACGAACCCCAAGTTTTTTATTATTAATATATATAACCATATATAAGTCATTTGGCCGATCCTTAGATTTTTCGGAATAAAATGACAATTAATAATATAATATTTGTTTTAAAAACTATTTTATGTCAATTTTGACACTATTTATTAATTGATTTTTTTGAAAATCATAATAGAATGACTAGTTCGAATAAAGTTAATTAAAACAATACAAACATGTCATATTAACCTAGAAAATTATTGTAATTCATAAAAAGTCTCAAATTACATTTATTTTTGTATTTATATCATCAATTATGTCAATATTTCATTAATAAGATAATTACTGCATCATCATTGTGTCATAAATAAATTAAATTATTTAATATCTAATAATTACAAATAAAATACCATAATGTAGGAAACCTTTTTAGATTTTTAATTAATATTTATAGTAGAATTTATCTTATGTATAACCCTATATGAAAAATGATATACTTATAAAACGTTGATTTTAACTATTTTAACCCTTCTTTAAATAAATTAATAATAAATGTCCTAATCTAATCCAAGTGGGCCTAAATGGTCATATTTTATATATAAGGTTGTTTTTGGTCGAATTACACTTATCCAATAGAATTAGGACATGTTTTAGGGTAATAATAATATCATTTTAACCCTTAATTACCCTATTTACTTTTAACCGTGGTAAAAAAAAGTAAAAAGTTACTATTCAACAAAAATTATTTTCATCTCATTGAACCACATTTTACTTGCTGACATCAACCGTGTCTATCAGATTTTTGAAATTCCACTCAGAGAAGTGGTAAAATTAAGAGTTATGAAAAAATCATTTTTCTTAACTACCACTTAGTGGTTTCACTATTCATCAAAAAATGAAAGTTTCCAGAAAAATAGCAAAAATTAGGCCTAAGATATATTTGATATTATGAACTCAAAAATGATGTCTATTTAACCAAATTCAAAACATATCCATTGCATTGATTAATGTAAAAATTAATTCCCGTCGTCAAAACAAATAGCGTGTTCTTAAGAGATAATAACTATCAAACGATTGACACTTGTTTATGTCTGGTTTAAATGTGAAATTGCATCCAATGAACAACATTGTATTAAATTGTAAAAATATATTCTAAATATACTTTAAAACCACTCAAATTAATAATTTATCACTATTAATTATTTCGATTAAAAAGGTTGTTTAAAATTTAGTAATTTCACTATTCATCAGAAAATGAAAGTTATTCGAAAAGTACCAAAATTTTACCCTAAGCTAATTTCGATATTACGAATCCAAAAATGAATTCCATAAAATTTACAAAATTTCAAAAAGTAGTTATTACTATTCATAATGGCTAGTTTTAATAATATTTTAATAGCATATTATTGTTTAGTGAAACTCGTTATTGCGTACTACATACGCTATCGAGGAAGGTCGTGATTGCGTGTAATGCAAGGCAAGTCAAGGATGCGTGTTGTGCAAACTCCTTATGGTGTAGCGTAAAACACAAGACATTAATGAAATTAAAAAGAATATTTTGCATAATATCTCGGGCTGTTACATTCCACCCCCCTTAAAATGAATTTCGCCCTCAAAATTCATCGGGGTTATAAATGGTTTACTATTCAAAAGTTTCTTTAATAGAAACCCACATCGTAAAAAGGAATACCAAAACCAATCTTCAAAAACAAAAGTATGAAACGTAACAGTTACCCAAATAAACTAATCAATTTGTTTCCACATAGGTGAAAATATGGATATGGAAGAGAAATCTAACCATCATGTTCTGATAGAGAGTGGTAGAGAACATGGCTATGGAAAAGCCAGCAATCACAAAGCCATAAATTTGTGACGATCTAAGGTACCATATGATTCATCAGATATAAGAGCACTAGGATAACATTTTTGGTTTTCAAGATCATTTCCCTAAAGTTGATGAAATTGGAATTAGAAGAAATACTTTGGTGATTTTGGTATAGTCTCACCGTTTGTCGTTCTTTGGACAATTTCCACTTCATCTCTTAATAAAATTAATTTGAATTTTTCATTAGTGATGTGTTAGCATATCATGTGATACAATGATGGGCCATTCCATCTGTCTCAAACAAAAGGTTAGAAAAGTTATCAAAAAATACATAAGTCCATCTATAGTGAGATTAATCATATATGGTTACTAAAATGGACATATACTTCATATATCATACTGCTTAATATAATAAAACTAGTTTCTACTAAACAGGGACTTCCTGTAGTTCAGTGGTAGGCGATAAAGGCTAGTTGCACTTCGGTTGTGGGTTCGATTCCCGCAGCCTTGTCCGACGCGATGGGTTGTTGCCCGTCTTGCAGGTTGTCCTTTTTCTAAAGCTATATTACTACAACATCCCATCAACAATATCAAAAAAGTTTTATCCTTAAACAATACTAACTTATGTCCAACATAATCCATTTCAATATTTAGGCTTATCTAAAATACTTCGGTCCAAGATCATAGTATAAAGAAAATGATTATTGAAATGTCACATAACAATCACATGAATGCCATCATTTATCCCCCATATATCATAAGATATATATTGTTGAATACCTTAATCATGTATTCTCTTGAAGAATGAATACCCATTGAACCTTAGTGAAAATATGAATGCAGTTAAAAGTTAACACTTTCCACAAACCAAAATCCAAAAATTCTATATACTCAAACCATGATATAACCTTCTCCTTATATCAGTCATGAGCTCATGAATACGATCAAACATTTCATTTTCTCATTTTCCTTTCATTATGCGCATATCATCTTTTTTTCCAAAAATATCTCAATCACATTCTATGGTTACCGATACCATTGAACACCACAATAGGCCAATACATAAATATTCCAATATTCCACGATACTATATACAACATTATTTTGGAATCCCATTACATAAACACTTAATCATTCCACCACATCGTTGTCATATTCAATATCGCCAATGGTGATCGCATGTGACTTCCCTTTGTCCTTTGCCTTAAGTGGTTGCTCACGTCGATTATCACTAACCCTTGGATTAGGGTATTTATTAGGATAATACCCCATTTCCTTGTACTTGAAGCATTGAAGTGTTGTTGGTGCGTTATCTGCAGTCTTTTCTTTATTCACATCATTAGAAACCCTTTTTCCATTACTTCGACACTCAGCTGCTCGATGACCTTCTTTTCCACACTTAAAACATTTTCTAGTCCCTTTAAGACAATCTCCACCATGCTTCTTTCCACACTTTGAGCATAAGGAAACATTCATCTTATTTTCACCATTATTCTGAGATTTCTCCTTGAACTCCATGTCTCGTTTCTTGTCCAAACTATGATATGGATAAGTAACACCAACTTCCATTTATACCTTGATAGCACAACGCACAATTTCTTCATAGCTACTGAAGTCTCTTATAGGTAATTCCCTTTGAAGATTTGGTTTTAAGCCACTGAAGAATCATCAACTTTACTTTCAGGTTGGATGATAAATCCAGATTCATACCTTGCAAGCCTTGTAAAATTCGCTTCGTATATACAAAAAGATTCATCATCCTTTTTCTTTAGTTCAAGAAACTCCTTCTCCATCTTTGTTCGAAGAATACGATTGAAGTAATTATTGAAAAATAAGTTCTTGAACTCGTCCCATTCCATGGACTCAATTTCATCTTTTTGCCTCGTATTCTTGATAAGATTCCACCATTGATCAGCTTCACCTTCCAAACAATATACTGCTAAGATGACTTTATCATGTTCAGAACATTGATGAACTGAAAATATCTTTTCAGTAGTATTTATCCATTTTTCAGCAACAAGTGGATCAGAAGACCCACTGAAAGAAGGTGGACGTTGCCTCATGAAGGACTCAATAAAATATTGTTCCCTTATCTGCTCATTTGGAAGTCCATAATGATTCATAGCTTGTGTAAGTATAGCAATAAGAATTTTCACTCCATCTCTCATAACATTTGTTTATTCAAGAGGACAATCATTGCATTGTCCATTGCATTGATCAACACGGTTATGTCGGGTTCCCTCCATCGTCTAAAACCCAAAAAGAATAGTGTGAGAAGCAAAAATCATGTTAGGGAAAACAACATAATAAAGGGGTAGTATCTTCAATATCTAACATCTTAGGTTAAATTCTATGATCGTTATCGTAGTTCTACGACTTTATCCTATACGTATAATTATCCTTAGGGACATTCCTAGACATACCTTAGAAAAATCTCTCGGGATCTCACTAACGTTTTCGCATCCTAGTTTCCATAGGTTGACTAAACCTTTCCTCTGATACCAACTATAGAGTCCCGTAGCCTGACGTACATGGAAATTACATTACTTTTGCAAAATACATAGTACATAACAAAAACACACACACAAGGACCATAATAGTTTAGTGTCTTTGGAAACTCGGAATATAATTTTCTAATCATGGTGAAAGATCTTCAACATCTCCCATAAAGATCTTCTTCTTTTTTTAACCTAAATCCTTTCTTTATGTCATGGGGAAATGAAAACATAAAAGGGTGAGCTCAAATGCTCAATAAGGGTAAAAAAAGAAATATCAATCACGTCATATTCATAAGAACATATCTTTTGGAAATCTTAACCATGAAAAGAGATCATAATTTTATAACATGGGATAAATCATAGTAGTGAAATTTAATCCCAATAATCATAAATTAAAACATGAAACTTTGTGGCATACACACATAATCATAGAGAATCATTTCTTATTAGTCAATACTCATTTCCAAGACTATCTTAGTGGACAAAGTCCCTTTCTGAACCGAGATCACCCCTCGTTTCAGTCCTGTTTCACTGAACCGGTATAACCTACTGTTCCAGCCATGTCTATCTCATGAGATATAAAATCTTTACCCAATGCATTGGAGGGAGATATAGGTCCCACCCATCTCATCATGAAACCATTCTTATGTGTGCCACAAAATCATAAACCATACATCATAGCATAACCCATGTAATAAAAATGGGATTCTTAAACATCGTGACATCATACAACAATTCATATAAGATAAAGGAATTCATAAAAATAATTTCATCACAACATAATCAAATCAATGTAATAATAGGGATAGAAACAGAACCCTTTATTATCTTAGATGGAAAATAATTTTGATAAAACATTTAAACTCCATTCTTGAGGAAAATATCCTTTCTACTTCAATAACACTTTTCCTTTCTTAACATGTCATACAATTATAAACTAAAAAAAGTTGATTAAAAATAATCATGAATACTTTTAAATGAAGATTCATGGAAATAATGTTTTAAAAATCCATTCATGCCTTATAAGTTAAAAAAACATTCTTCTCATACTTTTGTCGGAAAAGTCAAAAAGTACCTCGTACGAAAAACGACAAAAGATTCCTTTCATATCTTTTACTAAAAACTCATCTAAGGGTAAAATTGGATATAAAAAATTGTAGGTGGATGGAAATATTATTACATATTGAGGAAACATGGATGTGGATGATAAAATACACCCCATTAAATACCAAAGTATAAACAATCTCGGATAAAAATGAGATTGTGATATTTCCCTTACCTTAGGTCCGATTTGCTTCGTATGTGTCCGAACCTCCTGTATAACGATTTAAATAATGTCATTGACTTATTACAGAATCATACTCATTGTTAAGATATCATATATGGTTCACTTATGGCTTTATATTACCCGTTCTTTTGTAAATTCCATGTTAAAAAGCGTTTTGGGTAAAATCGTTTCATTTGTCGTCCGTGTTTTGACTTGTAATTATTCATATGATTACTTAGATAATGATTACTTAATTCCAGAATATATAACAGGATTTATATATAATATATATTCAGAATATATATATATATATAATAGATCATTAAATGGAAATAAATACCCAGTTCATGGAGATGGTTGATCGTTCGTACGCATGAACGCTGCTTTCTTTTCCTTATTGAGTTGAATGGAATTAAGTAGATGACATACATATATATACACATAAATCCAGAATCATTATTATGTCATATAATTCATTATTACTTATTATATATACTTTATAATCATTCATGAATGGTTAATGTGGAGAATGAATCTCATCGCGTCGTGGAGACGGTATTCCGTACGTACGCACGAGCGATGATATCGTTCTAATGATCGTGGAATTGTATTGGAGTGTATGTGTAATATTTCAGAATCAATATCACTTTACAATAATCATATATAGTTATTATTTACACCATTATACCCATCCATGTAATGTGGTGGTGGAAAATAGATTACACCACGGCATGGAGACGGTATTCCGTACGTACGCACGCGCGGTGATTTCGTTTTCCGTAGGATGGATAGATGGTGCAATAAGGTTGTTTCATAATTATAATGACATATCAGTATATAAGTGATACTTATGTTATTACTTCATAATAAAACAACCAAATAAGAAGAAGTGGAAAAATAAATAAAGATGAAAGAATCGGCAATGGACATTACCTCTTCTTTGAAGCGCCTCTTTGAGATCTCCTTTTAGGGCATTAAAATTGGTCTTTTAGGAAGACCAAAACCACTAGGATGTTGCTAGGGAAGTGGAGAAGGGAATTTGGTAGGGTTTTTCTGAGCTTGAAGGCTCAAAGTGGTGTGAGTAAGAGACGGAGGAGGTGCCCTTTTATTAGGGAGGAGAGGGGTACCTTTAGAATAACTAAAACTATTATTTTATTATAAAGTCAAATTCGGTTTTAAATAGCTCCAAATTGATTCATTTCGAAGATAAGGTGGGGATGGGTCGAAAGCCTCTCATCCAATAGAATTTAGACAAGTTTAGGTTCCTATTTTAACCTTAACATTTAGATTTAACATTAAGTAAAAAACATTTACTTTTACTGTGTCTTCTTGTGTTCTTATACTATATGGTTAATAAACTTACTATAAGATGCCAAACGAACCCCAAGTTTTTTATTATTAATATATATAACCTTATCTAAGTCATTTGGCCGATCCATAGATTTTTAGGAATAATATAACAATTAATAATAGAATATTTGTTTTTAAAACTATTTTATGTCAATTTTAACAATATTTATTAATTGATTTTTGTGAAAATCATAACAGAATGATTATTTCGAAAAAAGTTAATTAAATCAATACTAACATGTCATATTAACCTATAAAATTAGTGTAATTCATAAAAAGTTTCAAATTACATTTATTTTGGTATTTATAACATCAATTATGTCAATATTTCATTAATAAGATAATTACTACATCATCATTGTGTTATAAATAAATTAACTTATTTAATGTCTAAAAATTACAAATAAAATACCATAATGTAGAAAAACGTATTATATTTCTAATGAATATTTATATTCGAATTTATCTTATGTATAACCCTATATTAAAAATGATATACTTATTAAACTTTGATTTTAACTATTTTAACCCTTCTTTAAATAAATTAATAATAAATGTCCTAATCTAATCCAAGTGGGCCTAAATGGTCATATTTTATTCCTAATGTTGTTTTGGGTCGAATTACACTTATCCAATAGAATTAGGACATGTGTTAGGGTAATAATAATATCATTTGTACCCTTAATTACTCTATTTACTTATAACCGTGGAAAAAAAAGTAAAAAGTTACTATTCACCAAAAATTATTTTCATCTCATTGAACCACATATTACTTACTGACATTAACCTTGTGTCTCGGATTTTTGAAATTCCACTCATAGAAGCGGTAAAATTAAGTTTTATGATAAATTCATTTTTCTTAACTACCACTTAGTGGTTTCACTATTAATCAAAAAATGAAAGCTTCCAGAAAAATACCAAAAATTAGGCCTAAGATATATTTGAAATTATGAACTCAAAAGTGATCTCTATTTTACCAAATTCAACACATATCAGTTTCATTAATTAATTTAAAAATTAATTCCCATCTTCAAAACAAATAGCGTATTCTTAATAGATAATAACTATCAAAAGATTGACATTTGTTTATGTCTGGTTTAAATGTGAAATTAAATCCAATGAAAAGAATTGTATTATATTGTAAAAATGTATTCTAAATATACATTAAAACCACTCAAATTAATAATTTATCACTATTAATTATTTCGATTAAAAGGTTGTTTAAAATCTAGTAATTTTCACTATTCATCAGAAAATGAAAGTTATCCGAAAAGTACCAAAATTTCACCCTAAGATAATTTCGATATTACGAATCCAAAAATGAATTCCATAAAATTTACAAAATTTCAAAAAGTGGCTATTACTATTCATAACGGCTAGTTTTAATAATATTTTAATAGCATATTTTTGTTTAGTGAAACTCGTTATTGCGTACTACACACGCTATCGAGGAAGGTCGCGATTGAGTGTAATGCTAGGAAAGTCAAGGATGCGTGTTGTGCAAGCTCCTTTTGGTGTAGCGTACAACACAAGACATTAATGAAATTAAAAAGAATATTTTTCATAAAATCTCAGGCTGTTACAATGAGTTGTTTTAAAAACTCAACCTCATGAATCATTGGAAGACCTGGCAATTCTTATAGAATGAAATCATAAAACCCCGATACAATGGTTGTATTCTGCATTGTGAGTTTGTACCCAATAATTTGAGATAAATAACCATATTTTATAGGAATCAACACATATAATATAGATGAAACATCTAGACAAGTTAATAATCATCCTTTCACTGATAGATGAACATAGATTGATCTATAATATGTAATGTGGAATCCCTTCCTTTCCAATTGATATGAGCTCCATATATGGAATGCCAATCAATTCTAAGAATCCCATAAAATTAAACTATAAGAACGATCACAATATTTGTATGAATACTATCCCACAATCTTTAACTAGAGAAGAATTATAAATTTTGATGCAACCATTATCCCATTAGGTGTAGTAAAATCCAACACAACATCTAATTATTGAGGTATTACAATGATTCTCTTAGAAAATTCATCAGAAATAAAAGAGTGGGTGGATCCAGAATCAAATCCAACATTTTTTACTTTAGAGTGGATGTTTAGTGTACATTTTACCACATCATTATCATACACCACATCAGCAAGAGTGACACCTTGTGACATGCATTTTTCTTTGGCCTTATGAGATTACTGAAGTCAATCATCATCAATAACCATTGGACTATGGAATTTATTGGCACAATTCCCCATTTATTTTCACTTGTAACATTGATGTTTAGGAGGTACATTCTATGAATCCTTTTCTTTTTTTTCATCATTCGAAATATTTTTCCCCACAATTAATTATTCAACATCCAAATGACCTTATTTTCTTCATTTCAAACTATTATTAGTCCCTTTAAGAAAATTCCCTCTATGATTCGTTAAATACTTTGGGTGTAAGAGAAAAGTCATCTTAATTTCCATATGGTCATTAGATTTTCAATTAAATTCACTTTTTCTCTTTGTATCAAACCCATGTGACTGATGGGTTACTCGAATCTTCAACTGAACCTTTAGAGAACATTGAACAATTTCTTCATATTTTTTGATGTCTCTTATGGATAATTATATTAAGATACTTGGTTTTAATCCACTAAAAAATAATTCAATATTACAATCTGGTTGGATAATAATTCTATATGTGTACCTTTCATGTTTGGTAAAACTTGTATCGTAGGTACTAACATGTTCATTGTCACATTACCTATCTTCATGGATCTTTTTATCCTTTATTTATTAAATAAAATGAGTAAAGTAGTTATTAAAAAATATGTTCATAAACTCATACCATTACATGGATTCAATTTCATATCTTTTCCTAGTATTCTTGATATGTTTCCAGCATTGATCAGCTATACCTTTGAAATAATTGACTTCAAGAATTACCTTATCATCATTTGAACATTGGAGAAATGAAAATCTCTTTTCAGCAGTACTGATCTATTGTTCTGCCACTAATAGATTAGAAGACATTCTAAATGAAGTTAGACACTACCTTATGAGGGACTCAATAGAATGTTGTTACTTATATTTCTCATTTGGATGTCTTGCGTGATTCATAGGATGAGAAATTTGTCTAGGAATAGCTATAAATATTTTTCATTCAAGGTGTCGTAACACTTTGTTTCCCAGGAGTAAAATCATTTCATCTACAATCACATTCATCATTAATGTTTTTCCTTAGGGTTCCATCCATTGACTAAAACTATGAATAATAGTGTGATCAACACTAATCACAATTTGAAAACCATATAATAAATAATGAAAGATCAATTATGGACACATTATGTTTTATCCTAGGTTATTCATGATCATTTCTATGAAAATAGGAATGTAACATATATGTTGACAAATCCTTTGGGTTCATATTATTATTTTCTCATCCTAGTTTCCAACGGATAACTATACCTTTCCTCTAATACCAACTACAATGAACCAAACATTACATACATTAATATTACATCGATGTTGAAAAATATTCTTTATAAAATATAAAAATTCTACAAAAGGTTTGTATAGGTATAGTGTGTTTAAAAAACGATAAACATTAACAATTGGGGAATAAGACATCTTCATTTTCTCCCAATTATTTCATTATAACTAGACCATTTTTTGACATATCTTACATAATAACCATATTTATAACTTTGGTAAAATAAACATACAAAATGGAGAGCTCTGATGCTTGGTAAGGGTAAATAAGGGAAATAACAAGAATATCATAAACACAACCAAAAAATAATATATCATTGGAAAATATTTTCTGGCATATGAAAGTTCGTGATATCATGTCATGGGATAAATATTAAATGTTAATAATAATCAATAAAAATAATCCCAGAAGTTATATCATAAGTCATAAAGTTTTTCATAATACACATAATAAAAGAAAATCATTTCATATAACTCAAGGATCGTTTCTAAGAACATCGTAGTGGATAAAGTCCATTTTATAATCATATTCACTCTCCATTCCCGCCTTGTATTACCAAACCGAGATTATTTCTCAGTCCATCTACATCGATGTCCGGATATATAAATATTTACCAAGTGCATTGGAGGTAGATATTGGTCCCACCCACCCCATAATGAAATCACTCTTACATGATCCACAATAACACAAATCATTCATCATAGCATAACCAAATGAATAAAATGGGTTGCTTAAACATTATTCAATAATAATCCATACAAAAAATGATTTTCAAAAATAGAAATCCAATATAAACACAATAAAATCATAGTTATAATAGGTAATGAAACATAACCCTATTAAATAATGTCATATTAGATGGAAAATAATTTTTAAAGAATAGTAGATATTAATGCCTGAGGAAAAAATCATTTCTTCTTCAAAATGGTTATATTTCTAAAAAATTCAATAAATGTTAGAAGAAAAGAATTTATTTGATAATAAATATTAATTTTTTTGGATAATATTCATAGAAAAAAGGAATCATGACTATGTAAAAATCTATTCATTCTGTATAAGTTATAAAACATTCTCTTCATTATTTTCCAAGAAAAGTCAAAAAGTACCTCATAATGAATAACGAGTAAAGATTCCATTCATACTATTCAGTAAAAATTTACCCAAGGATAAAATTGACATTAATACATTTTATAATACTAAAAATAGAATTACACATTTTTGTAAATTTCATTTGGATGATAAATGCACCACTTTTAATACTTAATAATAAATACTCTTCGATAATAATGTTATAGAAAAATTATCCCATACATTTGGTCTGATATACTTTGTATGTAACAGACCTCTGGTATAGTGATATAAACAATTTAATTAACTTATTAAATAATCATATTAATTTTTATTATACCTCATGGGATCATATTATAATTCGTTACATAATAACATTCCATTATTACTCATCATTCATATATTTACTACGTAATGTTTTGATGCATGTTTTATTGAATAAGTTATGGTTCTCCTTAGTAGGTTATACTAATATAATTTTAAAATAAAATTAAGATAATATATACCATATTTATTTGGTCTTTACATATATATAATTAATATTTAAGTAAGATCATAAATAATGAATCACATTGTGTTGTGGTGATGGTAGGTCGTACATACGCACGAGTGACGATATCATTCCCATGTTTGTTGAATTGTATTGAATTGGATGTTGTATACAATTTTAGAATTTATTTAATTTTATAATAATCATATATATTTATTGTGTCTTTCATTATACCCATCTAAATAAGTAGGTGGTTAAAAACATAGTACACTATAGTGTGTAGACGGTACATTGTATGTACGTACACTGGTGATTTCATTTTTCATAGGATGAAACAAATCTATAATATGGTCCATTATAATTATAATAACATATCACTATATAAGTGATACTCTATTTATTACCTTAAAATAAAACAAATCATAATGATTAAGTATAATAAGAAATAAATTTGAATGAATGTTTAGAGGATATTACCTCTTCTTCGACGTGCTTCCTCCAAATGCCCTCTTAGAGCACTAGATGTTTTCTTTAAAGAAGTCCAGACCCTATATAATGTCACTAGGGATGTTTATAATGGAAAAACAGAGGATATATGAGCTTAAATGCTCCATGTTATATGAAGAGGATATGGAGTCAATGACTTTTTATAATTGAGTTGTGGGGTACTTTTGGGATCTCCAAAAGTACTGATTTATAATAATATAAAACCCTACCAAAAAACAACCAATATGTCCCAAATTTTAAGAAGAGATGATATGGGGATGTAATATTATCATCCAATAAATTATTCACATGTTTTTTTGTCAATTTGAACATTATCATGTTAATTAACACTTTTTTATTCTATTTATTTTTTGTTAGTATAACAAATATTTCAATATTAAAATGGTGAAATATTTACTTATTTGATGTCAATTAGACCATAAATAATTACATAAGAATATTTTAAGAATTATCAAAATTATTATATATTTTTTAATATGTATTATGAAATTTATTTAATTTAATAAAACATTATTTTGATAAACAATCAATAGTGCCAATTTTTATACTATTAAATTCATTGATTTATAAAAATATTAATATTACAAATTCAACATCGAAAAACTATTTCATTATATTTATAAGAGGTCAATGTAGTATATATAAATTATTGGACATATTAATTAACAAAAATTATATTTATTTTAATATTGTTAATAAAATTTATTTCACATCTCTGTTAATAAAATAATTACTACATCTATTATGTGTAGTTATTTAGTAAAAATATTTGTTGAATAAAAAAATACTATAATGAATATAATTCTACTAGATTTATGAATAATATATGTAGTCAATTTTTAATCTATAAAATACAACATATAAAATGTTATACTTATGAATCTATGAATCTTACAACATTATCATCAATTTAAATAAAATACTACAAATAACACAATCACTTCAATAAGGGTCCAAATGGTGACTAGATTAATCGATGTATGGTTATGGTTGATATATAGTGGACCAACAATATATTTTTATTTTTTTAGTAATTTTATGGTTATTAATATTTTAATAAAAAAGTTTATATTGATTTCTCATCAATTATTAAATTTTTACAACATCAACGTATAAGTCTTTAAAGTAATTATTCATTTCTTACATAATAAAAATAAATTACCATGATAAATAAAAACATTTTATCTTTAATATGAGTATTTATAATCTAATTTTTTTCTTTTCTACCCTTATATAAAAATGATTTATTCATTCAAATTTGAGTGAGACATATTTAAAATTTATTTAAAAATTAATTAATTGTCTTAATCTCATCCAATTGGCTACCAAAGTACACAATTTAGACCCACGAATGATTTAGGTAGAAACCCACTCATCTAATGATATTTTGAAAAGTGTTAGGGTGATCTTATAATACTATTCATACATAAAATTACTTGTTTTACCTTTAAATTGTATTACTAAAAATTTCTGAGGGTACTATTAATAATGGAATAAATTAAATCTATTTACATAATTAGGTCCTAATAATTCCAAAAATGGAAACTATTTTTTAAAATTCAGAACATAGAATTTTCAGTAATTAAATTAAAAATAATCTAGATATTGGAAAGAGAGGAGATGTCTTAAAAGTGATAAGATTGGAAAAGATTAAAATGTTTTTACATCTGAATTCAATGTAAAATTAATGATAATTAAAAAATGTATATTTAATTATAAAAATATATATTTTCTATACATCAAAAAATATTCAATGGAATAAATAATCGTGAGATATTATTTCGTTGATAAAAGTATTTTTCCATTAAAATGCTATGTTTTTTTACTATTCCTCAAAATTTAATTGTTATCAAAATAATATTATTAAATGGAGTCACCATTGAATGGATGAAATTTACCCTTTTGAAATATATATGTTTTTATACCTCAAATAGGGTTTATTAATACCCTAAGACAAAAATATCAATTTTATGAATATTTAAAATATTTCATTACATATATAAGACACATATTTCATTAATTTCATTTAATAATATTAACTCAAATATGTTATTAATATTATTATAGAAATATATAATTGATTTATATTTGTTTTATAAATAATTTGAAGAGAATGACTTTACTATATATTTTCATAAGTTAGTTTTATTTGTTCCGGAAAACTTAATGGCTGGGTTAGAATTTTCATTTTATTAAAATGGAATCTCATTGTTCTCTAAAACTCATTATTGTGTTGAATGAATGCCACTGAATAAATAAAAATATTTTAATAAAATATATCATAAAAACAAGGGGAGTTTCATTTAAATTAGGTATGTGACCCACTTTTATAAGATAAGATAAGGGTAATTTTAGAATCACTCTTTATAACTTAATAATATCAAGAAACTATTCCATGTTAATTGGATAAAAGTGTTCAATATTATTGATTTTAGTGTTTATTTGTGATTATAAATGAAAGTACATGTGATTTTACACATTTTTTTTATAAAATGTATAGTTTTTTTACAATTTAATGTTTATATTTTACATTTTTACATTAAAAATATGTAACTTGTTTTTGTATATGTGATATTACGCATTATTAAATATATAAATTAATCCATTTAACCAAATTATGGATGTAATGGAACTAACTTTAACCTATATTTAATGAAACTAAATCTCTAACTATTCGAAAACTATATTTCAAATTTTATAAATTATCATTGATTGAAATCTGGTTTAGTAGTAAAATCAATAAAAATTCATTATATATTCATGACATTATTTATTATTTTTTTACAGTTAAATGTTTATTAATATATTTATTTATCTAATTATATATCATGAATGGAAAATTATTTAATGGTTATATTTTTTTCATTTTACATAAAATCCTTGTCATTATTAACAAAATAATTTCAAAATTATTATTTTATCATTGTTGTGGTTCTTAACAATAATCTAAACAATCTATATTTAATGCACACAAATTTAAATTGAATGTATGAAATCATATGTAGATTAGTATCTCACATATAAAAATAATATTTTCAAATTATCAATATATGTTTATGGAAAATACTCTTAACATTAGAGTGTGTAAAATATAAAAACAATTTTTAAGGTCATTTCTATGGAATATATTTTACGATTATGAAAAAATTATCAATTCAACCAATTACATTGAATTTATAACTTTACGTATCGTTTATAAAGTAATTATTTAGTAATAAAATAAATCAATAGTTTAATTTATTCAACTTATATCTAATTAGTCAAAATAATAAAAAATCCAACAAAATGATTCAAAATTTTATAAATATTGATCAGTATTTTCTGTATTGAATGTTTTCTTTTAAAAAGAATTTTTATACTCTGTAATAATATTTTTTACAAGTAAATAGGATTGAAATCCTTTTATGTCATATAATAGTTATTATATAATTAAATTTCAGTATTACTCATTATTCACTAAAAGCACATTATTTTAGAAAAATCTCTAAAACACATCCAAAATTAATATTGTTACTAATTTAAAAATTATTTTTTCAATTTCAAAATTAAATTTTAGAAATTAAATTTTAATATTATTAAATAATATATATAATATAAATAAAAATGATTTTAGGGAAAATAACCAATTTTTAATATTGAATCATATTAATTATTTTTCGTTTAATGGTATTAACTATTAACGTCTTACTATATTATTGTTTATTATATATTAATTAATAATTTATAATTAATATATTGTGTTTTTTAGATTTTTTGTATCATGGGAAAAATTTTGTAGAACATGGAGTTTAATTTAACGAATCCATAATCGTAATTCGTTGCTTTGTACACCCTTAAATAAATTTTTTCTAAATATTATATTTATCCCTATCTAATGGAAGGAACTAAGAGATCCCTGAGATATTATAGATTTTTATTTGTCTCATATATTCATATCATTATCCTTTATAAGGCCACAAAACTATTTAACTCAAATATTATAAATTTTTATTTGTCTCATATATTCATATCATTATCCTTTATAAGACAAAGAAACTATTTATCTCAAATATGATTATCGGGTTCCTCTAAGATAACTTTTATAATTTAATTTTCATGTTCCCATTTCAAATATAACACTACAACCCAAATGGTTTTTGATAATGTCAAATAATGTTATATTAAATGATCATGTGAAAATGAGAACAAAATTCTAATATGTTTTATTTAAAGATACATTTATTTCAATATTTAATATATTCTTTTCAATTATTTCACATGTAGTTCATCCTATATATATCTTCATTTATCCTAGGTACATTATGTTGCGATATTGAATAATTATCAACAAAATAACTAAAAATGGCTGTGAAATCATTCCTTAACCATGTTTTGTAGAAAATATATGATTAATAAAAGGGGATCCATTGAGTTCCAAACTTGGTTTATAGCTGGCCATATTTTTTATGCACCAGCTGATGATTGATTTATTTCACAAAGTTCCCTCTTAGGGGTAATTACCCCTTGGAACAACTGTTCCAAAACATAAATACACCTATAGTATCAATATAGAGTTATATTTTTATATAAAAGCTTTAACTCAAGAGATTAAAAATATTTTAGGATATTATCCAATACATAGACTCTGATATATTCATTTACTATGTTTCTCTATCTCTGAACCCATATGAAAGTTAACAATTCTTCTGAAGTATATAAACTAATAACCAAAAAAATTCTCTCATACCAACTAAAAAACCCCAATATAAAAATAAAATAACAATTAAATTAATATCATGAATTAAATAATAGATCCAAAAAATAATTACATAGCCCATGGGCATAAAGGTTTAGTCCATTGGATATTAGTAACATAATTATGTAATTTCACAACAATAAATAACATTTACTGATAATAATAATCCTCTAGACCATTTAAATACATCTCATAGGAAACATTCATAATCATTACCTAGGTAATTTAGACATAAGAAAGAAGTTATCTCAGATTCTAAGTGTGGGAAAATACATCTAATAATGTATTATATAATAAACCAAAAGGATTATTTGAGAATGAAAAAATAACATAAAAATTTATAAAAATTTCATGGATAATAATAGCCAAACATGATTGAGAAACATAAGATCCTAATATGATCGTTTTGGAACAATAAATGAAATTCAAACACTTAAAACATGAATATTAATAATCTTAAAACTTGTGAGCATGATATAAATGTTAACCAAACAATGAAAATAATTCATAGTCTTGAATATATAGAATAACATGAAGAAAATTAAAATGTGGAGAATTATAAATATTGGATTTGAAATATTTCAAATCCATGATACCCAAATACCAAAGGACCTGTAAAATTATGGTTAGATCTTAATTCCACCACACCCACCCTTTTGATCCTTGCAACATTTTAACCTGTTTACACATACAATTGTGATTGGATATTAATGAAAATACTCTCACCACTTGGGAATCAAGTCTCTAGATAGCATGTTCAAAAATTAATTTTTTGAGACTAACTCTATGATTACCATCATTTCTGATCAATCAACTAGTTAACCTATTCCCATTTTTAATTGTGAGTAATGTTTGAGTGGTATTATCTTTTAAAAGGATGTGGAAAATAAATTCTTACTAGCTTGTATAACATTTAAATACAAAATTCATAAGGTGAATAAAAATTAAATTGGATTTGGAATACAATTACTTAAGACCTAATTAAGGATATAATATATTATATATTCATAATACAAATCACATGTATGATAATATTTGTGTAATAAAAACAATGTCCCATTGAAGGTGAAATTCAAATTATAAGTCACTAAGTCATGAAAAATATTATAATAAAAATCCCATTATTTAGAGAGATATTGAAACTGATGTTTAAATATCATGATATCATTAATTATTTTATATATAGAACAATTATTGTTTATAAACACAATTTAGTATACATTACATTTATAAAAAGAAATTTTCCTCAATATAGGGAAATCAGAGAAGAAACACATACCTTGTTCCTTTTCTTAGTTTAGAAAACTATAACTACATTTGAAACATATATAACTAAATTAATAACATATTCCATAACCATAATAATATATATTTAAATTTTATAATCATTTTTATAATTATTTATCATGATTAAATTAATAACATAGAGATTATCATTATCATTGAACTGTTAATGATATTAACAGTTGAGACTAATTTTTGAAAAAGAATAAATATAATTACCAAAAATTTGATATTGATATCACTATTGATATACAATTTAATAGTCCTAAATATATTACTTTAAATTATTTGAATATTCTTATTTCATTCCATATACATTTCGGTTGCGTTATGTGAAAACTGAATTCATAATGTCTTATTTCAATTATTTAACTAAACGAAAATAGTACATTAAAAATAAGGTTAATAATTTATAATATTTTTAAATATTTTTAAAAAATAATTGTTTACTAAAATATTTTTATAATTTTTGTTTTCATGTTCTCATAGTAATTTTTAATCATATGTTAAAACATTGTTCACAAAGGTGGTTAAACCGATCCAAACATGAACATTATTTAGCTCGATGGGTGAGTATGGTTAAGGAGGTGTTCCAATTGATGATATATTATAATAAAAGAATAATATTGATATTTTTTTATGGTTTTATATTTGTACCATATTTATAATTTTTATTGAATTTATTATAATCAATATGAATAATGAAAAATGTGTCATCAAGGAGGTGGTAATCCTCTAGTACACACTATTAGCGTTCTTATTTTACTACATGTGAGATGAGGTTGAATGTGGATATTTTATAACATTTCGTAATCATAATTATAAGTTATATATAATATTTATTAATTATTAAAATTATTATTATCATCCATGAAAGTATGTGGTGGAAAAAAATGTTCTCTCTTTATGGTGGAAGTAGTCCACATAATGCACTAATGATTTTCATGTATTTTGTATAAGTGCATAAAAATGAGTAAATAATGTTTTTATGAATAATATGAGAAACTATAAGTATTCTAATAAAAAATAATTAATAATATATTTTTATGAAAATATATTTGGATTGTTATGATTAAGAATTAGTTCTTAAAAAATGACAACACTTAGGTTGGAGACATGAATTTTTACTATGAACCAATCTTCAAATTTAATGTCATGTGGTATAAATGAGTTACCATGTGATTATTTTTATGGGATTTAGTTACAGGGGGCATAAAAGGGATGATATTAAATGAGTAATTATAAGGATAGGTGTGTTTAGTGGCTTTATGTGATCACCTTTTATAAGACATGAAAAGGGACATTGGGAAACACCCTTCATAACATACTAATTCCATGACACTATTCCATGGACTATTCAACAAATCATTTTAAATTAAATTTGGGGGGGGGGGTATTTTTAGGTTGAAAGAAACAAAAATCTATATCAAAACATATTTTAAAACTTTTAGAGAGTTTTTATAATTATAAGTTTAAGTTTTATTTTTTCTACTTTTAAATTGGGTATCTAGTTTTTATCTACAATATTTTCTATTTTATTAAACATATATTATTACCCATATAAACAAATTTTATATTTTTGAAACTAAATATTACATATTATTAATAAAAGTATATTTATAAACATTATAAAATAGTCATTTTTATTAAAAATATTATGTCTAAATAAATAAGTTTAGTATAAAAAATTACATTTTTACAATTTTGGATTCTTAATATTGGTTTACATTGATTATAAAATAAATATATGTTAATATAAAAATTTATAAACTAATATAAATTATTTTATACATTATTTAATGTAATTAAATTGATATATTTGATATAATTTCGTTACTATTAATAAAATTATAATTTCAATATATTTGTTTCATAACTATCATGGTAATCAACATTAATCATAATAATCTAAATTTTATATCAGAAATTGAAATTTTCAATATAAATTAAGATTAAAATTGTTTTATAAAATATAAAAAACATTTTATAAAATTAATTATATATTTTTAGGAAAATTAATCTTAACATTAGCGCATGTAACGTCCAAAAACCCATTTTAATGTATAATTTTAATCAAAAAGATTTCTGATTATGATATAATTATCAATTAAATAGATTCCAATGAATTTAAATGAACAATTATTATTAAATGAGTATTTTTATGGAAATAAATGAATTTGAACACTTCATTTAATCATTATATTATTAATTATACAAAATAGTTGAAAAATATATTTCAATAAAACGATACATAAATTTTCTAAATGTTGATAATGGGTTAATAAATTTAAAATATTATTTTAAAATAATTTAATCTGCATTATATTAATTTTTTATATATAAATAGTCTAAATAATAATTTTTATATAAAAATATTGATATTATTAAAAATTATTTTATTTCACGAATCACCTAAAAAATTTATATCAATAAAATGTATTAAATACATATTATTTTATGTTTTTCAAGGGGAATCCAAAAAAAATAATTTATTTCTCTTTGTAAGGAAATAAAAATTAATGGAATCCCATCTTAGTACTTAATAACACTTTATTATTAATTTATTTAACAATTTTTTGTGCTTTATTTTTATTGGGAGTATCATTTAACTAATGTTATATATCATATTATGTATTTTAAAGGATACAAAATCTTAGATCATTATTGATAAAAAATGGAACCTGACATTATTGTCCAAAAACAAGGGAAGTTTTATGTGATATATTGAGTTTTTTATGGGTCAATTTTGGGTTTGGATCTCATGAAATGAAATAATGTTGTAGATTATGTATTTTTTCAATTAATCATATACAAAGAAATTATAATCTGATTTGTATTTTGGAATTGATTATTTTATTAAATGATTTTACAAAAATTTGTCAATATATTATTGGTGAAACGTTTACTATGATTATAGATAATAATATATTGAAACATATAGTTTCACAAAGAAATTTAATCCTCAAGCAACATCAATGGATGAAATATCATCATATGTTTTAATTTTTTGTAGTGTATAAACAAGTTAAATAGAATTCAAAAGAATATTATCTAATTGAAAATTAATAAAATTTGTCTCTTAATGAATAATTTGATTTTGTGATGTTGATATACATTATTATGGATATGAATATATATAACAATAAATTAGATATTGTCAATGTTATCTTTTATGTGACTCTTGTTCTTGATTTTCATGAATAGGTGAATGATTCTTGAATATATGATCTTGACTATCTTACCATAACGTATGATCTCAATTTTGGGATTACATTTATGAATTCAATGATAATGGGAAATTAGCATTTTATTTTATAATTCAGAGGCTACGTTTTTAAAATTTTAAGAAATATCTCCTTTTTTCAAACAAATATCAAATTTATATAATAATATAGGATTCTATAATATATACAAGTCAGTGAGGGAACCCTTTTTTAGATTAAAAATAAAATGTTGACATGATTAATATGTATTTCTATGACTCAACTATCAGAAGGTAAAAGACAAATACCAAATAAAATATGTTATTTTTTAATCCTTATTTTTTTTGGAATGGAAAAGGGATCAATTCATCATGGACCTTGTCACGATTTTACATAAATTAATTCATAAGAAGGATGTCATGTCAGAGATTATGGAACAATATATAAATTTAGAATACTTCATTTAATTCATTGAATCCAATATTGTATAGGCCCTAGAAAATCATTATATCTTGTATGTAGTGATGCAACATAGAGTCCCTGTTTCAATCATATATGACTAAAACCTGAGGATATACATATAATTTTGGAGATGATTACAAAAATCCCTTGTAAACTAATAGACCATGAACCTAAAATATCTCCCTCAAATGGATTGGTAGTAGGAATATGTGATAAAAATTCGTAATACATGTTCAGAACTTGTCTTATGGCTTTTAGTGGCCTATGAGAGGATACTTTACCATAAATAGAGTTCTTAAATAATAATAGTCTTCAGTGCATGACATGTAATGATCCAATCGATGATTTTCACGGTATTTTTTGTCACTATTTACTTTTATAGGTTAAAAAAATGAGAATTTACAAATTATACCAGTCCTATAACTAGAGACACTAGCGAAGATTTATATAATTATTTAAAGTATTAAAAAACCCTAAGTAATAATAAATTTTATAAAGATCACCATATTTAGTAGTTACCATCTTTAGTGTGGCAAAATTTTCATGACGGTCACTCTAATAATGTTATATCATCTTTTAGGTCAATAAGGGATGTTTTATCCTACATACATATGTCATTTCTTGATACTGGAATGGATATATGATGTTTTTCCATCAATTTTATTTATAATTATTGTCCATCTTAGATCATAATGTGTTTCATTTATCATAACCAATGAAGTACAAGCCAAACCTTGACCATTTGATTTGATCAGATCATATAGATCTTGTTTTAGATTCAACATTTATCCATTCTTGGATATGTATTCTATATAAACGATATAAAATAGTATATGGGAAAATGTATATGATTAGTGCGGCTATTATAGAAACACAGTTAGATTATGATGTCTTAAAGATGTGAATTTCACATATTTGCATCATTGAAATAAAATATCACGTCATAATAAATTCATTTGTTATTTGAGGTTTAGAGATTTAGAGTATTATGTCAAAACATAAACTGAAAAAAATAATGTATAATTGAAGTAATGTAAATTTTTATAAGTACATAAAAAATGTCATAATCAATAACTAGTCTAGAAAAACACATAAAACATATCCACATAAAATACACTTCAATAAGTATCTTATATTTCACTTTTAATCATAACATGGGGAAATGGAAACATATGAATGATGGGATATAGAATTCTATTAAATATAAACATAAGTGATATAAACAAAATATCATGTTTTTTCATTTTATAAGAAAGTGGTATAATATTGACGCATAATAAATTTATACCCAATAAAGCATCCATCCTAAATCTCGGAATATAAAAAGTCATAATAGAATAATGTGTCATATCTTTTAAAAAAGTTATAAATAAGTATTGTAACATAGTCTAACCATAATATAAACATATAAATATTGAAAAATCAATAGCATTGGGAACTATTTGGGAAACACATTATGCGCATTTCTCGGGTAAATCCCCAATATTTAAAATCCTAAAATTTTTAGCAAACTCATTATTCCCCCACTAATGTGAACAAACACATTATTTCCTTACCTATGTTTTCCATAAAAAATCAATCATTCCGAAAATATAACATCGAAAAAATAGACTCTATATCATATTCAAATTGAATAATATATAGAATATATCAATTACTACATCAATAAAAATGAAAAACCTATGGATTGAAATTGGGTATCAAATGATAATAAATACTGTTATTGATAGATTATATTTAATAAAAAATATTGTATTTAAACTATACAGATGAAAATTATACTATTAGGTTAAAAATGTTCCCAATAGTTCAATGTATTACATTCCAATAGAGTCATACTCAATTAAATGGAAAATAGGGTATTTAAATTTATGTATTATTAAAAATGAATCATGCTTATAAGAAGTGTATGAATAAATATGAAAAATCAGTTATAGTTTTACCTTATTTCAATCCCACAAATAAAATGTATGGGAGGATTTAGAATATTATCAAATTCAAATATATATAATACAAGATGGAAATGGGTGGTAAATATGAGTCATATCTGAATGAATCAAAATTGAGATACGAACACCCTAATGGTACTGGTAACATAAGAATCAAGATTATAAACCATTAAATTTAAAATATAATGAAATTAATTATATTTATAATAAATAGCGGCCATAGAGAAGTGAATATACTATATAAAATTAATGACAGTGTGAAATTTCAAACATGTCTCAAGAAAATGAAGACATACACAAATAAGACATACAGTTGTAAATACATTCGAGTAATCACCCTATAAAGGATATATATTCAAATGAAATATTAAATAAAATAAATAATGAGATTATGAGATTAAAATATAATAATATAGAATTAAATACACTATACATATGAAAACAAAGTGTATAATAAGAAATATGTGTCATATGGTAAAACTTGAGACCGGAAACCCTTTTTCATTGAACCACTAATTCAAATGAACTATAATATCATATATATCAAAACTAAATTACTTAATATTATCTGGTAGAAAATTATACATATAAACTATCTATAATTTAGTTTTTTATAATAATTTATTATTTAAATGTAAGTTTGTTTTAGCCTCTTTTTTCATCACCTATTTTTAACTATAGTACAAGTTTTCTTGGTTTATAATGCTGATTTCAGCACCAAATAATTGATATTTGGATTCATAATCCAATATCATTTAGGACACTATAATAGATATCATTTATTAATCTATAAATGTCTTATCTATTTATATATATTTTTTATTTATATGTCATGGAAGTGAAATTACTGATAGATTATTTTGGTAGTTTTTCCGATGGAAGTTGAAATAATATTTATAATTGATATTTTTTTATATTAAATCAGTATTGATAAAAAATCATGAATTTTTTATTACCATGTTATAATATTATCATTTAATTTCCATATCCATCCATAATAGTTTTTTATAACGTCATTCATGGAGGTTGTTAATGTGTTCAAAACAAGAATAAGTTATAACATGATGGGTGAGAATGTTTATTAAATCTTCTATTTCTAAGTAATATCACTAAAAAATAGAATAATTATATAATTTATATTTCAAAAAATATGACACAATTTTATTTTAATATTTTTTGATAAATTACAAAAATCAATATCAAATATAAAAAAATGTAAATTAATTGAGGTGGTAGTCAGTATAATGCACAATTAAGATTTTAATTACAAATTAATGAGAGGGAATGTGTTGAATTATAATTTATCTCATATTAATCATAGTTATAATATATATTTCATAATTTCATTCTCTAATTGCATACAAATAATTATATAATATATTTTGTTAGGAAAAATAAAAGATGTTTCTTTATACTGGAGATAGTCCACACATACAACTATCTATGATCTTCTGTTTTTTTAATTGGAAGAAAATGAGTAAATAATAATTTTTCCATTACTAAATTACACTTATTAATTTTAATAAGACTAATTTAATTATACTATAAGGGATTTTGGTGTTATAAAAAAGAATTTACAAAATAAATATTAAATAGAGTAAAGACACTTACATAGAAGAAATTAATCTTATATTAAAACCACTTTTATTATGAAGGGGTTTGGGAAATCATAAGGACCCAATGGATAAGGAATATAGGATAAGGTTCTAGGGGAGCTAATGTAGTATTCATTCAAAAATAATTTTGATGGAATAAGAGTGTCACAATGGAGAGAAATTATTCCCCTTTTATATGTGAAGATATTAGATATTTAGGTAGTGCCCGTTAATTTTCAATAATGAAATAATACTATTCAATAGTCAATGGTTCCAAAAGGAGGAAATAAAATAGTGTAAATGTTATCTGGTTATAGAATAATCTCCACCATTAATTTAGATACATGAATTAGTGATTTAGGGTATGTTTTTTTCTTTTGATTTACTCTAATGTACATTTAACTAGGTAATTAATATATAACCATATTAATTAATTTTGTAGAAGAAAAATGAAATTAAAAATATTACAACATTTTATACGATAATTGAATATTTTAAAATATTATTTTCTGTTTTAGGAAAATTAATGTTTTTATATACACACAAATCATGTGAAAATGGTTTTTTAGAAAATGTGTATTTTTACGCTTAGAATTTATATGTATGAAAAAATCAATTAGTTTGAATTTTAATGAGAGATATAATTTTATTATAATTAAACTAATGTTTATTTGGATTCCAATGAAACCCAAAACCTAATACTATCATTATCATTTATAATTAAATAAATAGGTTAAAAACTACATTAAAAATAGGAAAAAATGTTTCCCATGTTATAAAAATAAAACCTTGGTTTTCAAAGTACAATGTTTACAAAAAAAATCATATTTATAATCAAATAAATATATAATAAAATAAAGTGATTATATTCTTTTAATTAAATTTCTTATAATGATAAATTCAAAAAAAATACAATTTTAACAGAAAGAATATTTTTATCTATTAACGTAAAAATTATTTACATCAAAAAAAATAAAAAAAGACTAAAATATATTTTTTCCTTAAAATTTTAATGATTAATTGAGTTTTTATAAAATGAAATTTTTTAATTTTGTATATATAGTTTTTTAATGGTAATACAGAATCTATAATGGTGAAATAATATTATAGAAAAGTCTTATTTTTTACCATTAAGTGTTTTTAATATTATATAATAACAATATATAATTTTAAAATTGGTAAAATTTTATTTCATTATGTTGATATTATTTATATTATTATAATAATATCATAGTGTTTCAGAATTTATTTATGTTGGGATAATTAAAAAAGACCTTTTAAAAATAGACATATGAATAAAATAATCTTTTATAATATTATTTAATTATTTTTTAAAATATATTCATTTTAAATTAATTAATATAGTTATATTTAACATCTAAATTGTTATTATTATATTATTAATAGTAATCACAATCTATAATTTCATGACTCATTTTAGATTACCGTTTCATGTGGAAGAATCTATCAATATGATGATTATATAAAGGAGAAAATATATAGTAAATTATTGTGTAATTACATCCCCCCTCTTAAATAAATTTGGTTCTCACAATTTTAATTATTACCCATTTATGAAGATAGGTGAGTTTAGACATAATATATTTATCATCCATGTTGTAAAATATAAAATGAAATCGACATTACTATATTAGGATATATTATGTTACTTATCTTTCCTCAAGATACAATAATCTTTTATAAAATCATACAATAAAGATCATATATAATCTAGTAATACATTAACTACAATATACCTCCCCCAAAACCTTATATATCTCAAAGGTATTAATTCATATTTGAGAAATATATTATTTTACAAATTAACTATATGATCATAGACGGGCTCTCTCTATGTACTATACCTATTCTCTTTGTGACCTCAAGTAAACCTCCATGAATGCCATATTATACCAACTAGAAATGGGTGTGTAAAAGGTAACATGCAAAGGATATAAAAAACTATATCAGAGTATATAATATGATATTATGTAACTGAATATAATTTATCACAAAATTAAAATTATATTATATCCAAATACCTAACAGTTTTGAAGTGCACTGATTTAAAGTCTTAAACACCAATAACATACATTAAAATGACTTCCCATAGGGCTAGTTACATATATAAAAGATAATAAGTATAAAATAAAAATAGTAGCAATATGGAATCCCTGAACCGTACCTCATCTGGATCACCGTCCTCAATTGATCCATCCTACACAACCATGTCCTCCTCGGCTGAAACCCTAATTGTACTTATAATCAAGTGACATCTTCTTGGGTAACCATATACATTGGAGGTCCCACTATTTTTTCATTAAAAAATAAGTGGGGAACTACCAATGAAGGAACACATAGACCATCATATACACTAATATGCAGAAGTGATTTATTTATCTCGAATATATTATAATAGTTGGAAATAAATAATTAAACAACCATTGTTAATTATTTGGTATGTAAACTCATCTGACCATAAAATATATGTATATAACATTAGTGTATTTGAGGAAATCATCATGGCCATTATTCTTATGTAATTTGTGGGATTGACATCCCTTTAATTCCATACAATATTCTCATGACTCATGGGCCCCATGGCATGGGTTTCCAAACATTTGAGATCCAAACCCATGGTTGCTAAACCAATCATCCATCTCTAACTTGTGGCATCCATAACTATATCTCAATCGCTATATGACCCTTATATTAGATCATGTGAGCCAGTATCTACCTAATAGAATCTATATTCATAGCTCTATAGCTCGGGGGACCATCCCATGGTTGCATATGTATCTGGATCTATGTTAATCGAATCCACGAACATAATCTAAACACTTTGGATTCTTACCATTATAATATATATTCATGCCTTCAAATCAATGGAAACCATATCCATATATATTTTTATCAAGTTACTTATCCCTTAGTATCATGTGCATCAAATCCAACTCATGACAACTATAACCATGTCTACAAATCTATAAGGACTCATCCCACAGTATCACACGAATTTATATGTATTTCCATGGATGAGATATCCATAAAATCATAAATTAAGGTCTTCATCCCTTGTAAATATATATGTTTAGTTATAATACATGGCCTCCATAACTGTTTCTCACCTCCAAATCTATAGATTCTCCCACACCAAGACCTATCATTATGGAATTTCCAATTGCATCCATCTCCAAATCATGGAATCCCAATCATTACACATCTTCCCTAAGGGTGAATTACATTTACAACAATAAATAATAGAAATCATAGTAATTTATTAAATTACCACACACAACATCACTTTTTGGAACACATCCATATCACAAGCTTGGTGTCAGTTACATAGTAACACAGTTACCATCCCAAATACACATTCTTAGGGTATTTAGTCTATAGGTCAACAATTTGGGTAACTCTAGTCATTATAAATAGAGGTACTATTATGGTTTTCCATTATCTTAAATACAATCTAAAGTCCAAAAAATATTTATAATGGATAACTAGCTTTATGGATTCACTGCACACATTTAGATACCCAATATTATGAGGATGATTATTCTAATTCCATTATAAAACACTATTATTATTATCTTAGGATGCTATGAAAGGGACACATGTCTTCATTCATCATGTTTTTCTCACATCGGTTTAACCCCTTAGAAAGGATTCACACAATTCAGGGAAACAGTTAGGTCAAAGCATCATCCATCATTATCTATCAAAAACCATCTCGTAAAAAGGTCCATCAGGGGCTAGGTACATTTTTCATAATAGTTGATTAATTAAATTATAAATTTAAAAATTAATTTTGAACACATAAATTCAATATGATTCATGACCAGACACCCCACCCATCATTAAACCTTAACTTCCATAGGTTAGGTCTTTGGAAAACCTAAAATTTTATAATATTTACCATTTATTTTCCTATAGATTATATTAGAAACTAATTCTTATCAAAAACTATAAAACATTATCTATAATCATATGAGCTCATAATAGAAACCTGAGAAGAAAACCATAACACCCTGCCTCTACCTAATTGGCCTGAGGAGGTACTGAGGTTTACTTGGCATCAAGTGACATCCCCAAGACACCAAAGGCTTGCAATAAATGCTGATGAGTTTCAAATACAAGTAGGGGTTGGTTTACCCCTGAGATAAAACCAACCAACCAATTGATCCACTGTCAAAAAACTATATGATCCATGTCAACAAAACAACCACCTCATACATTACCCAAAGAGAACTACACTATTCCACAATACAGCCCACAAACCAATACAACGAACACAATATCATAGTACTATGTGGAAGACTAAAAAAATACCCTAGGAAATCCAAGACACACTCCTCGTCTCCACACAGAGCTCCATGCTCCAAGAACCCCCATATATCCCAAGAATCACCAAAAACCACTAGCAATGAGATGTTTTACCTTTACATTTTCCCAGAATACAACATTTGCAAAAGAACCAAAGTGCCAAAGAAGGGGGTGAGTACTAATACTCAGTTGGTTTTCCCCAAATGAGTTAACTAATCACGCCACTAATATAGAAAAGTTAGTCACATTTATATAAAACAGTTTATATATAACAATTTACCAAAATAGATTATAACCAAATATAAACTTGTTTCCAAAACCATTTATTAACAAAAGCATACATGTGAAATTGAAACCAATTTTCCAACGAGTTATTTTTATTCAGAAAAATAACTAAACAAGATTTAGAAACATTTCACAACATCCTTTTTTGGCATACCCAACCCTTCCACAAACCCAGACAACCAACCAAGAATGCTACGTTATGGCAGTTCCGTACACATGAGCAGTTTCTCGTCGATCTATCAATTCATCACGAGGTAATTGTTTCACATGTTCCATTAATCCTTTGGTATCGTGCAAAAGGACATATTTCAACCAATCCCCATATATTCAATATGAACACAAAACACATATTCCCAACGATCAGGCCAAAATAACCCTTCCAAAAAACACATTTTTATTGAAAACCATTTCCATCAAAACCATTTCAATGTCAAACCATCTCAATGTCAAAAAATTTCAATATAACTATACAATTATTGAAAAAAAAGAATAAAACAATTTCAAAAAAGTCATTTCACATCAATAAAACATTCCTTTTTATTAAAATCATTTAATCCAAACCACGTGTCACAAATCCATAAAAATTAAGAACCAAAGCAATGATTAAAAATCCCCAATTTCCCATATTTCACAACCATCACTCAAGAAGGATTCCAAAAAAAATTTAGCAACTAAATAACAATCAATTCCACACCAAAAATTCAATTAGAAAGCATTCCAATCAGTTCTACTTAGTGGATTAGAGAATGAAGCCTCCTACCTTAATAGTTTTTCCAAAAACCACAACGAACGAAGAACGCACAAGAAAACTAGGTTGATTCTTCAAGAACCTACCTTAGGTATCTTTTTCTAGGAAGACCAAGACAAAATATCATCATATTTGGCATCCACACACTTAGATCTACCAATAATGAGCATAGATCTAGGAAAAAAATAGAATATGATAAGTATGTCTAAGAAACCGATCATGAACGATGACGAACGATCACATACCTCAAGAATTCGGCTTTGAATCGCCCAAGAAAGCCTTCTGATCACCTCCAAAACTCTTGGGAGAGGTTCTCCTACCTTCAAGGGAGAGTGATACAGAGATATGGTCACTTAGGAGAAAAAACAATCCATTTAGAGGAAGCTACATATGAGATCCGCCTTTTTAGGATCTCACTTAAGTTCCCAAATGGTTAGTTCGCCCAATTTTGAAAAACCATGTGCTAACCATGCATTAGCCACTGCCTCGAAAGACCCTATACACAAGGTTTAGACACATGGTTAGACAAATCGCGCACTGCCCATGTGACTTCCCCTTTACCTAAAAACTTTATTCCATGTTCTTTCACCTCTATCATTCATCACCATTAAATTTATATCCATTAAAATAATTAAGTAAGGGTTACATACCAGAAACCAGGGGTACTAAATTCTACCCACCATTGGCCTTTCCATCCTCAGAATGTACACAACCCTTGCTGGACAAAAATAGTTCTGGCCACTGCTCTTTCATTCAATCTCATGTTCCCAAGTCTCTTCATGAATCTAATTATATTTCCACAAAACACACACTAGACTAATGCTTTTCCCACACAACACATTCTCCTATCTATCCATGATCCACCCTGGAATATGTACCAGTGATGCATCCGGTTCTAGCTCAACATGATCCCATCTGATCACATGGTCAAGATCAATGTGATACTTTTTCAATTGGGATACATGGAACACATTCTGCACCGAACTAAACCATGGTGGAAATTCTAACTGATATGCAACCTATAAAACCCATTCTATTATATCATAAGGTCCAATGTATCTAGGAGATAACTATCCCTGCTTCCCAAAATGATGATGTACAAACCTTAGAGAGATCCTCAAGAGGACATGATCACCCACGACAAATGACATTGGTCTTCTAAGGTGATCTACATATGATTTATGAAGACTCTAAGCTGTCTCCATCCTCTTTCTAATCAACTGGATCCTCTCTATTATTTCTTGGACAAGTCTTGGCCTAACTAGTGAATTTACAACCTTTCCACCCAGTATAGTGGAGAATGACAAGGACGCCAGTACGATGCTTCAAACGGAGCCATGCGTATCGAGGCTTCATACCTGTTATTATCTGAGAACTCCACTAAGGGTATATGCTCCTCCCACGAGCCACTAAAATATATTACACAAGCTCGCAACATGTATTACAATTTTTGTATCCTTCACTCAGATTGTCCATCTGTTTGAGGATGATATGTTGTTCTTATAGTCAACTAATTTCCAAGGGCTTGCTGCAGTGATTTCCAGAAATGATATGTGGACCTCAGATCTCTATCCGAGACTATAGACACTGGTACTCCATGGTTATTTACTACTTCATGGAAATAGATTTTTGAATGATCCTCCCCCGTATGAGTTTCATGGATATGGATGAAATGGGCCAACTTGGTTAGATGATCCACTACCACCCAAATGACATCATGTTTTCCGACCATTCCTAGAATACCTATAAAATATAAATTTCTATTTGATTCCATTTACACACTGTGATGGGAAAAGAATGTAACATACCTGCTGGTCTCTGATGCTCTACTTTAACCTGCTGACATGTTATGCACTGTGAGATGAACTCAGCCACCTTCCTTTTCATTCTTCTCCACCAAAATTGCACCTTCAATACCTTATACAATTTCTATGTACCTATATGTTCTGACCATATTTAATGGTAGTAATCATGAAGTAGTTTTTCTGGGAGAACCATAGGTTCAACCATCCAATCTCTGAAACACAAAACTGAACATCCATCTAGTTTCCTGCCATCAATGGTCTCACCACCATTGGGTTTTGAACTTATAATTAGGCATTCTGCATTAGATGTTTCTGCTTCTTTGATCATTTTTCCTAAATAAGGTACAAGTGTAGCTGAAAATAAAACTATAACATCACCTGGCTCTTCACATTCCACAAGAATGTCAACAAAGACTGACATCAATTTCCATTTATCTGAAGCTTCTTTCACAAACTGAGCATATGACATTCTACTCAATGCATCCACCACCGAATTTCCTTTCCCCAGTGTGTACATCAAGTCAATGTAAAACATTTGGAGATACTCCATCCACCTCCTTTGCCTTAGATTCAAATCTTGCTATGGGAAAATGTGTTTCAAGATTCTATGATTTGTATACACGGAAAATTTCTCACCAAAGAGATAATGTCTCCATGTTTTCAAAGCATGGACGACTACAGCTAACTCCAAATCATGTGTTGGGTAATTATTCACTTAAAGCCTCAACTTCCTTGATCCATAAGCATCCATGTGATCTATTTTCTTAAGAAACCAACCCAACCACGATCCTAAAGCATCAAAATACACCACAAACCCCGGTCATGATTCTGGCAAGGTCAAGATTGGTGCCGATGTAAGCTGCACTTTCCCTTCCTGGGAAAGTTCGGACACTATTCTGTCAATTGGAATGGATAATTATTCTTTTTCAGAGATATCATTGGTGAATCTAGTCTTGAGAAATTATGCACAAAGAATTGGTAGTAATCAGAAATACCAAGAAAACATCGTATCTGAAACACATTATTCCATGGATGCCAAGTGATAATGGCTTCTATCCTTTTAGGATCAATAGAGATGCCTTTATCAGAAATGACATGGCCAAGGAAACGTACTTGATGTATCCAAAATACTCACTTTGATAATTTGGAATACAAACGATGATCTCTGAATATTTATAACACTGTATCCAGGTACACCTCATGATCTTCCCTTGTCTTTAAATAGACCAAAATGTCATCCACAAACACCACAAAGAATTAATCCAGATATTTTTTAAATATCCAATTCATAAATGCCATGAATATTACAAGTGTATTTGTTTGACATAAAGGCATGACAACATATTCATAGTGGTCATATCTACTTAAGAAAGCTATATTGGGAATATCCTTTTTCTAAACTCTCAATTAATAAAATCATAATCGCATGTAAATTTTAGAGAACCATTGAGATCCCCTTAATTGATTGAATAGATCATCAATGCATGGAAGTGGATATATATTCTTTCTCGTAACTCGGTTAATCATACGATAATCAACACACAATTGAAGAATTCCATCATTCTTCATCATGAAAAAAACTATTGCTTCCCAAGGAGACTTACTTGGTCGAATGAAACCCTTGATTTCAAGCTTCTCTAACTGAAATTTCAATTCATGTAACCATGTTGGTGTCATCCTATAAGATGGAAGGGAAATTAAACCGATCCCCAGAAGGAGATCAATCGTAAACTCCAATTCTATTAGAGGTGGTAACCCTGAGAAGATATTGGGAAAGGCATATGTAAATTGATCCATAACAACTAGAATACAATTTTCCCCAATCTCTTCCATTAATGCCAAAGTCAGTGATATAAATTGGTAAGATATCGTTCCCACAATTGGTTTCAACAAGATCTTTGCACCTTTCTTTACAGTCTTCTCTCCTCTAAAGAGATGCTCGATACCGTCCTCAGTCATGAAACTAACTATTCTACTATAATAGTCGATTTGAGAATTGAACATTGTCAACTAATCCATACCCTAGATTACATCATAGATATCCCTATCTAACATCATGAAGTCCCATTTTTGATCTAGTCCATCTATAGTTATAGCACATTCTCTACACGAAAAGTCCTGAAAATCTCTTTCAACAAGATAAGTTTTCAGTTTCAAAATACAAGGCATCATTTCATGTTTTAAACATAGCATGTCAAAAAAAGAGAAGAAATTAAGGATTGATATTCACCAGTATCAAACCACACTTTCCCCAAGGTAGAATTCAAAAGAGTCGTACCTAGTACTATAGATGGTCCAACCGGATCATTGACAATCATCTCCTCAGATCCATAAAATTTCTTCTTCACTATACTGTTCTCCTTGTTTCCTTGAAGAGGTATCCCTGGTTGAGTACTCATGGTAATTCTATAATCATCATCACTTTCTCTTCTATTCTGACAAGACTGATTCCATTTTCATCATACAGTCGAAGCATATGATGCTTGTGAAAGCTGAGAAGTGTCTCGAGCACCAGACCATGTAGCACTGCGAAAATAGCACTAAAGATGCCCAATATTGTTGTAATTATGACATGCTCTAGGTCGGGTCGTACAATATCACATTATGTGGTCAAGTAAACCACATTAAAAACATATTGCTTTGATATAGGGTCATGGAGGAAGGATTACTGATCCTGCCGTCTAGTTCTGATTTCCACTTACTCCGTGGAAATATGTGCCCCATTTCCAATTGTCCCCAGTGGTTGAGTTCCCACAGTTTTTTGTAGGTATCATCATGCCTCCTTCTATCAATCATGAGATATCACATTCAACAATAGTCACTCTATTCACCATTTCTAAATAATCAATAATATATAGCACCGAAATATTCAATCGAAGCTCCCACCTTAGCCCCATTTTGATGTTGTGTGCCTTAAAAGATGCACTTATTGCAACCTCTGCTGCAAAACGTATTATGTTCATGATCATAGCTGCATACTCTGCGACCGAGATTCTATTTTTTTCATGACGAATAAGTCTTTTGTTTTCTTGATCCTGAACGTGTGAGGATAGAATTGTTTGTTGAAATTTTATTCAAAATCCTCCCGTGCAAGGCCTTCATCCAATTTAGCATTCCCCACTAAATCTCACCCTTGACGTGCAAGATCCTCGAGCATATAAATCACCAGCGTGACCGTGAGCTCTAATGGTGTGCTGATGAAATCGAAGATATGATTCATCCAACTTGGCCACACCTTCGCCTTCTCAGGTTCAGTATCACCCCGAATATTCGGTGGATTCTGCTTCATGAACTGAATGGTATGATCCACATGGCGTGGTTTAATCCCCTCTTTCCCCTTATCCATAGCATGAAAAGCCTAGAAAATACTCTGAACTAGCTCTTGTTTCACCTGTGGTTCTGGTGCAACCACATTCTCCATAGCTTCTTCAGATTGGTTTCGACAATGCATACAGGGTGCCATTTTCTAACAAAACTTCAAACTCCATCAATCTCACTCTCTATAAAATGATGTATTATCATTTTAAATAATATCACATCAACTATCACAACATTGTTTTCCAAAACATCCTTTTTCCCATGTTCAGTTATATTTGAAACCACTTCACATGCTTTTAAAAATTAATCCATTTTCAAAATACAATAATCATTCACTTTTTGAAAATCATTAATTTGAAAACCAATTCCATACTTTTCAAAAATGATCATTTTCCAAAATGATGTATGCACTCCTAGTGGGAAGTCATTCCTCTATAATGCCTGTCATTTTCTTCTCATTGGCTAAACCCATGACAATGAGACTTGAAAATCCTAGAAGTGTCTCCAAACACATATTTACTAAACTCCCTGGTAACTTGAAGTTTAGCATAAAAGGGTTAGCTACTTCCTTTTATGATATACATTCCACGATCTGACATTCCTATGCCTTGATACCATCCTGACTCAAGGAATATACCACAACAAATATCAACTCCAAATCTGAGAATCAACTCCAATGGACCGAACTAGCTGATACCACTTGTACCCCCAAGGACGGACCGGACTGATACCATCTGTAACACCCCACCCCTACCTCATTGTCTTGAGGAGGCAGTGAGGGGCACTTGGCCTTAAGAGAAGCCCCAAGATGCCAAATACTGGCAATAAATGCTGATGGGTTTCAAATACAAGTGGGGGATGATTTACCCTTCACACAAAACCAACCAACCAAATAATACACAATCAACAAAAAACATGATTCATGTCAAAAAACAACCAACTCATACATTACCAAAAGGGAACTACAATAATTCACAATAAAACACATAAACCAATACAACTGACACCATATCAAAGCACTATGCAAAATTCTAAACATAAGACCCAAGGTAAGACAAGACACACTCTACGACTCCAGACCAAGCTCCATGCTCCATGTACCACCACAAATCCAATGAATCACAACGAACCACTAGTAATGAGATGTTTTACCTTTATCGATATCCTGGACTAAAACATCTGCAAAAGCAAAAAAGTGATAAAGTAGTGGCTGAGTAATAATACTTAGTAGGTTTTATCAAAATGACTTCCCTACTCATGCCACTAAGATAGAAAAGTTAGTCACATTTCTATAAAACAGTTTATATAAAACAATTTACAAAAACAGTTTATAACCAAATTTAAACAAGTTTCTAAAACCATTTATAACTAAAAACATACATGTGAAATTGAAACCAATTTCCCAAAAATTTATTTTGGTAAGAAAAATATCTAAACAAGCTTTAGATCATTTTCACAACATCCCTTTTTGGAATACCAAACCCTTCCAAAAACCCATAAAACCAACTATGTATGCTACGTTATGACAGTTCTATACTCATGAGCAGATTCTCATTGATCTACCATGTCGTCACAAGGTCATTGTTTACCATGTGCCATTAATCTTTTGGCACCGAGCACAAGGTCATATTTCAACAAAGCCCCGTATGTGAAACATGAAAACACAACACATATTCCCAACAATCATGCCAAAAAACCCTTTCAATAAAAATGCTTTTTTATTTAAAACAATTTCAATCAAAACCATTTCGATGCCAAACCATCTCAATGTCAAAAAAATTCAATAAAACTGTACTTTTATTGAAACCCAATGAATAAAAAAATTTCAAAACATTCATTTCACCTAAATAAAACATTCCATTTTTTTAAAATCATCAAATCCAAACCATGTGTCGCAATGCCAAAAAAACCCATATTAAAATCTCAATTTTAAAATTAAGAACCAAAGAACTCATTCAAAATCACCAATTTTCCAGATTTCACAACCATCACTCAAGAAGTTTTCTGACATGTGTTCAAAAACCAAATCACAATGAATTCAAAACCAAACATTCAATTTGAAATAATTCCAATCAGTTATACTAATTGGAGTCGAGAAAGAAGCCTCCCACCTCAAAGGTTTTGACAAAAACCACAATGAACAATGAACACAAAAGATAATCGTGCTGATTCTTCAAGAACCCCCATTAGATCTCTTTTCCTAGAAAGAAAAAACCAAATCTCATCATATTTGGCATTCAAACACATAGATCTACCCATAATGGGTGTAGATCTGAGAAACCAAGAAAATAGGAGAAGTTAATCTACGAAACTGATTAGGAACGATGACGAATGATCACATACCTCAAGAATCTGGCTTTGATTCACCAAGGAAAGCCTTCTGATCGCCTCCAAAACACATGGGAGAGGTTATCCTTCCTTAAAAGGAGAGTGATCCTGAGTTATGGCTTCTTAAAAGGCAAACCATGTCATTAAATGAAAAAACGTGGGAGATCTACTTTTTTAGGATCTCACTTAAGTGGCTGGACTATTAGTTCACACTATTTTGACAAACTGTATGCTAACCGTGTGTTAGCCACTACCTCGACAGACCCTCTAAGCACAGTTTGGCCACACAGTTTGAAACACTATGTGCTGCTCGTGTGACTTCCCCTATGCCTCAAAACATCATTCCATGTTCTCCTGACTATCTCATTCATCACCCTTAAATTTATAACCATTTAAAGAATTAAGTAAGGGTTTCATACTAGAAACTGGGAGTACTACACAATATCATTCTAAATATCAAAAATTATTTATTTATAGCATTTTATAATAAATATAAAAATAGAATTTAGTTATCTATATATTCCTAAAACTCAACATTTCTTCCTTTTACAATAAGGAAACAAACAATAAGGTGTGATACACATAAAAAATAAACTCAAACATATACCACAAAAAATCATCAATGTATATTTCTAATCAATTAATAAATTTTTCAAAATTAGGAAAAACCCAAAAAAATCACTAATAGATTTATGTGGGGTAAAATTAAATAAATTGGATACATGATGTCATCTCGAGTCATCAACTTATTTGTCTATAAAAATCATCATTTATTAGTCCAATTTTGATAATGATCTAGTATAAATCCTAAAAACCCAAAACAATGTCAAATGAAAATTATGGAGGATGAATGGACGGAAAATGGGAGAGAATAAGAATAAAATTATTACCTATAATGACATAGAGTCATACCTAGAACTAACATAAATATATAACTAAATACAAAGGGGAGTTGTGAATATGATCAAGCCTGTGCGACTCATTATTCTGAATTACGGTGTGAGGCCCAATTAAATATTTACAAACATGATTGGATAATATCCTGGAATGGCAATGGGTGTTGTGCTACAAATGTATGGGCAGTATTCATAGGTTGGTATTCCATCCCCTGATAATGTACCTAACTCCTTGATCATATCTAATAATATATTTTCACTATTTGAAATCCCTATTCACATCAGTAATAACAAAAGAATCAATTTTCTGTAGACTATTTCACTTTTTACTACACTAGTATTCACCAGAACTTCTAGTACATCTATCATAATATAAAAACATCCAAAAATCCATTTTATTGAGTTATAATGATGAGATATCAAGTAAGAATCCTAGTTCTATATAGGAAAGATTACCCAAAATGAAAATTCAAAATCCAATAAAATTTCATGTCACATCAAGATGTGGTGTTTTATTTTCTCCCCAATATATGTCTTGTTGTCTCTGAGAGGTATCATCATCCATTTGAAAACCCAACTGACATACATAGGACCCTAAGTCATACATATTTTTCTATATTCTACCATGAAACACAAAATGAGCTTATATTATAAAACTCCAAACACAAGGTGAACTCTTCATCAAAAACAAATACACCACTCATAACCATCAAAAAAACATTGATATGGAACCTGATGCCAACCATCAATTTTGGAACACTAATGATTTACAATCCTCATTACTATGTTTATGGGTATTTCCACTTAATAACCCAACTAACCTTTGTGTACATTCATCAATGGTGTTTCCCACCATCAGACTCACTTATCTGTAAACACAACCTCTACCAATCCACTATCCTATCAACTATTTCTCATATGATAATGCTAGTATAGTTTCCCTCTCACTATGTCTAACCACAAACACAACCATCAGTTGGACCGGTGCCTGTGAAATTCCTCCATACATTTTTAGTTGTACATGATAAGACATATTCAAAAGAAACAAAAAACATCAATATATTATTTTCTAAAAAATCCCTATGTGGGATTCCCCTCATGCCCCAAACCATGATATCGTCTTACTATGGTTTCCATGATTGTTTTCCAAAAAAATCACCCATAATAAATAATTTCTCATGCTTCACCCCCAAAATAATGTAATGAAAATTGATCTCACCCCTTGAACTATATTGTAAATCTTTTTTAACGACGAAACCATTTCATGAAATTACGATTCACCCCCTAAATTATATAAAAAATGTTGGTTCACCAATGGAACCACACCACAATATGGGGTTCACCTAATGAACATTATTTAGATCACATTTTAACTATCATAAGGCTCATTTCATCGTTCTAACTCCATCGACTATCCCATATGAATGTCAACTTAGTTTTGAACTCATTACAAGAAAAATATAGAATCTATTACGTATAATGAATTAGGAAGGACTAGTATATCCACACTTCAGAAACTACCAACATGAGGTTCATGTATCAACCACTCAAGATTCATCTATTAATATACACAATACTCATACATGAATACCTATATTAGAACTAATATCCTACATTAAATATCAGTGGTCACCCATTATCAGATCACAAGAAAGGCATCCCCCACAACAAACAAATATTCCACATAATTAGTGTCACAACCTAAAATATATAATGGTTTACTCCCCACCATATATATTCTATTATAACAATATTGGAGATCCATATCAATAGGTTCAATCATTAAATTCATATCTTTCCCATAGATATATGCTCATTCATCCTTGGGAAAAAACATTGTGGCATCAAACCATGGATTTACCATGCCACCACACCCAATCTATTTATAATGTCTCTTTTACCATAGAGTGTCATTTTATATTTTCATAAAGTCCTTATCCACCATGTCAACAGTGTTTTAATTAGTAACATCAGTCACCATCTATCACTCAGATACTAAATAATTAAATATTTAAATGTAATAATTTACAATGAGCATGTACTATTCTAATATCATCTAATATACTACGTGTTAAATGTTACAAAACCTAGTCACATCACTAGATTCACTCTTCAAAAATTCTAACAACATTCAGACTTATTTTCCATGTTCTATGGAATACCATCTCATTATTCCAACCACAATGTTTGCCTCCACCTTGTGCTACTCTTATTCTTCAATAATTTACCTTTGCTCACACTGTAATTGAATGTGCACTCAAAAGTATCAATCCCATGCATCTGAATGATTATTTCATCCCAAACCATCATTATGTAAAAATATATAGAACATGCAACGCATCTATAAAAACCATGAATCAATTATTCATGCTTCATGACATAAAGGAACAACTAAATTAAAACCAACATATCTAGCAGGTTTCCCTTGATCAAGCACTACTGGACAACTCAATAATTATGGATTCTTAACTAATAGCCACTACGTCTCCCACATTTATCTACTTGGAAAGTATCTTTTCTGTATCATTGGGCCTTACTTCATATCCCTAATAGTCAGTTCTCACATAACATCATACACACTCCAATATGATAATCATTTTCCACAAAAATGCTAAAACACCCATCTCTATCATCTAATATATGACAAGAATAACATCTCATGTGACATATAAATAAAGGAACCAATTTTTATGATCATCCACCTAAGAAACCCCCCCCCCCCCGAGTAATATAAGACATTGATTAAATATAGACATAACCAAGAGAAGCATCTTATATAATATTAACCTTAAAAAAAGACCATGTTCAATTAAGTAAAATTCCATATAGGCCTATATAGGAAGAAACATTATATATCATTACTATTTTGTTTAAATAACTAAACCCAAACAACTGTAATCAAAAATGGATCTAATGATTAGTTGCAATTTTCTTATCTTGACCTACCATAGCCATAGTTCCTTATTCATATAATGACCACGCCACCATAATCACTATATAGAATATAATTATAGATTCTCATGAACTTCTGCTATACGGAAATTCACATACACATATACCTAGTTGATTTGAATTCCATAAAGTAATCATAGTAAAAAACCAAAAAATTTAATTTGTTGAATCCTTTAAAAATTGAGCCTCATTCAACATTAATATTACACACTAGTGGGACTATATTTCATTTCAATCAAACTTACCTATAATTATTCATGTTATATATCTTCTATCTATAGGACATGAGTTGAAATGTAATCACATGTCACCTTCCATAGGATATGATCTAAAATTACAGAAAAATCTTATGGTTAAAACCACTTGTGCATTGCTCACAAGTAAAATATTAAGTCATTATAACACTAAACAACAAGAACATCAGTCACATCCATAGTATCTATGAAATTCTACTAGAATATATTTTCTTGATGCTCCACTGCAGATTCCAACACATTATTTGGAACATTCATATTTCTACAGAATACCAAATCTTATAAAATTCAGATAAAACAAAAATAACGCAGATATCCTATTATAGTATCTCATTATAGTTTTCTCTAAGAATAACATCCAAACCTATTTAACACATGAACTCAATCATACATCCCTAAACATCATAGTATGTGGACTATAATTGGGGGACTAATGATGTATCATAATGACCCTATACCACTATATCAAAGCATTAAAGAGAATATGTTGTAATTAAACATCCTTCCTTAAAATCTATAAATATAACGTTGTTAAAAATACAAGAATTTTAAGAAATAAAAGATAGTAAAGTGGTTAAAATTTATTTTATATATATATCTGACCTCCCAATGAGATTGTTACATATTTATTTCATATTACGAATAAAATCAAAATTTTATCTCATGAAATCCTGTGTCTATGCCTCATAATAATCTTCAACCTCAACTAAGTCATGCTACTCAAACATGTAATCATATTCCTCACCCCTACCTATGACTGCAATTATGCGAAAGTCTCTTTTATTACCCATGATCTATGGAGGCCCATGTATTGTGTGAGTATGAAAATCAGTAGGTAACAACCAATGTTTACTTTTATTATCCAACGTATATAGTGATTTGTGTTTTAGGCATACATATATGAAATAAATAAGAACTAATGTACATAAATAAATAGACAACCACTACTGAACATTAAGTCCACGAACCTAATGTACCATACCTACTTCTTGAAAATCCTGGGTTTCTCTGAGCACACCTTAATGACCATGACACCCACGTAATATGTGGGACCCACTTTATGGGTTTCAACAGCAGTAATTTAAATAATTTAGTGTATTATAAAAACAATCCCAAAATCAAAGTAACAAATACATGGAAGCTCAACCATGAATTTGGATCCACTTAATGGTAACTATAACTATATCTATATGTCATCTAGTTCCCTTGCCCTGGTATAAATGCATCATGATATAACTTATAGAACCCATAACCATATTTTGATACCTCTAGGGACCCAACCAACATTATTACATTTTTTTATAAAAAAATACATGGAATCCATAATCATAATTCAATGAATTTTCAATTCCATCCCATTATATTAAATTCACCCAACTCTAAATCCATGATAGCCATAAACATTTTTTCTCTTCTTCTAAGAGCCGTCCTAAAGAAGGTCATCCATCTAGCTCCTACTCATGGTGGAAAAAATAATATTTCTTCATGGATTCTTGGATCCATCCCATGGATTCATATGCATTTTTATCTATGTCCATAATATCCATAACCATAATCCCCTGACTTTTGGTATCCATACCATGGTAGTATGTGCATCTAATTTTAATCTAGGGAATCCATGACCATACCATACCTCAACATCCTTGGAATCACAAAAAAAAAACAACCTCTAACAACATTGAAATTATAACGACATCTATCATTATATAACAGTAACAGAACCCTTCCATGTCTTATATAAGGGAGAATATTATTACCAATCACAAATAATAATAGTCATAGGAGAACCTGAATTCCCACTCCATAAAAAACAGTTGAATTCACCTTCTGCTCACATGCTAAATATGGGTTCTATGGAGAACCATTCTACCATATCATATATATATATGGTCAGTATGTCAATGAGAAACCCTATTTCTCCCCTTACGATCATTTGAATATAGGAAATATACTAATATTCCTTGACCTCAAATAATTTATTTGGTCATAACCTAATACTGATGAGACATCAAGACCAACGACTTCACCAATATTGTAGTATGGCCTGAAAATCTATATTACAACTCACCTAAATGGAATCATTCAAGATATGGACAATGTTATAACAAATTCATCATAGAATCTCTCACTTGGTCCACTAACCCAACCCAATCATAGTCTACATATAGTCTATCCCCATAGGTTGGGTCAGTTCATATTCGATAAATAACCTTATCCCAGGCTTAGTATAATGATCATAATTTCTCTACGTAATCATAAGCGATACCCAAGCCTATAATGGATGATTGCGTTAATGTCCATATAAACCCCTATATGGGGGTTTTTTATCCTCCTAATCATGAGGAACTCATATTTGATCAACTATCATCACTCACATAGGAAACAAATCTCATGAGGGGTTCACCCACAATAAGTAATCTCTCTTGTCAATACATCGACCATAAGAAGTTGAGGTATACCATAAAGTACTATGGTTTATCAGGTACAAGGAACCGTGAATCCTAATGAACGAATCACAGCTAACTTTTAAAAATTATGGTTAAAAATATCTTAGTTTACTTACCACACACACCATTTATGAATAAAATGTTATAGGGAATGTTTGAGACCACAGACCATTTTATATTCTTTCCAATTTCTTTTCCATGATCCAGAATCATCATTCAATGCCCATCCAAGCCCATAAAACAATTTTAGAGATAAAATGAGAACATTGAAATACCAAAATATCTTAAATCATGCAAAAAATAAAAATAAATTATTTATAAAATACTACACATAATTAGGAAAAATAATTTAATTAGGAAAGTATTTATAAAACCCACCAGACCATCCCATATAACAAAAACACTTGAAAGAGATTTTGGTCTAGTCCTATGATTTTTCCAAATCAACACCACTCAAAATCCACAATGTATATCACTAATAAAATGGAAAACATTAGAGAAATAGTGAAAACCCCTAAACATCACTATGTGACCTACCTTTGGTGAAATGATCCATTGAGGTAGGAAGACCTCATCTTGCTTTATCCATTACTTATGATACATAAAATCCCCACAAAGTAGGTTGATTTATTCTATGATCATGTATATATTTCCAAATACACTTAATGAAATAATATGAAATTCAAGGCAAACTAAATAATGGTAAAATTAGAGATAATAAGAAGAAGAATAATACCACTGATTCCCTAGAAACGTGCTAGAATCACTCTAAACATATGATAAAATAGGGAAGGGATGGTATGATAGATAGCCTCCCAATACTTTCCATTTTTCGCAATAAAAATAGAGTTTTATCCCCTATTTAAAAAATTAATAACTGGATATTCCACTTTCATGTTGTGGCGGTAAGCACCACATTATGAATATTTAAACAATGTTTTCGGGAACCTCTTCCAACATCCATTTACAACCTGAAATCTAAATGGAAACCTCATAAACTATTTTCATATTATGAATAAATAGTTTATGAAATGAATATTCTAAAATTTAAATTTTCAGCAGCTTGTTCCCATGTTCACTCATTTGGAAATCATAAGAACTAAAATGAATTCCCTTATGATTTATTCCACATCTAAAACACCATCATTGGATATTAAAACTCCGAAAATTATTTTATAATTCCCTGTTACCAAAAGGATCTATCCACCAAAATTTTAATTCAAATCCCCAATGAATATCATAATTCATTAAGATATGGGGTTTTACATTAACACTATATTAAACCCTCAAACATTTTAAACACGGGGTCATAGAATCACACACTAGAAAACATTTAATACAATCCCATAAAATTCGATATACCTCAATACAAATATCTTGAATCAGATATTAATCAAAAGGGTAGAAGTAGTATCTATCTTAATTTTTTATAATCAATCACCCGATTATAATTTCATCGCCATGAATTCCTTAAACATGTGATTTATATATCACTAAATAATGTTTTATTAAATACATATCCCAAAAATTATAACATATCCACAAAATAAAATTTCAATGGTATTGATACAAATTTATATAAATTTCATGATCATTATTGAAAAAATACTATGAACTATCCTTATATGTTTCACATATTCCTCATAAATTTGTAATATACTAGAGCATAATTGAAAATTATCACTCCCAAATTAAAATCACTAAGTGTATCACAATTTAATTTTTAGTATGATTTCAACCACTCTAACATATTTTTGAATAGAAAAACCACATTTTCCTTAAAACATGTGTATACCATGACTCTAAGATATTTATGTATGTTCCCTTATTTTATAATATGGAATATTTATTTCTGGATATATACATTTATCAAGTTTATTATAATTATTATGTTACAAAAATATACTATAAGCAATAGGGTTATGAAAATATCCCAAATCTAAATATGAAAATATAAATATTGAAATTTATTCCTCTATGAAACTTTATTTTTTAATATATGACACATTTGATTCAACTTATTGATCTATTTGATCATTCTCTAGTTATCCAATGCCATTTTCTGATTTGGTTATCTAAACCATTTAGTTGAAAACCTAATAAAATCCATCATAATGGTTTATTGATGATAATATGAGTAAACTGTATTATATCACCTACGAGTGTGAAACTATGTTCGTTGTTAAGAATCATTATCATGGAAAATGTGAAGATTGAGTTAACACCTAATCATCCCTAGTAATGGTTATTACACCTAGGGAAATCTATGGAATAGATTGCATCTAATAGTATTGTCAACATAGGGATGTAATTTATAAGAGATCAATATACATCTCGACAATAATTAAATTTTAAATGTTTTCTTGTAATGCAATTTATCCAACAGTCTTATTATTAGGGTTTAACTAATGTTTTATTATCCCAATATATTATATATTCAATAATAATTAAATATTTATTGGATGTTATTTATATATTTGGAATGATGTTTAAAATTTTCCTATAAAACCTTAAATTGTCCACATATAACATCCTATCATAAATAGTTATCTATACCCATCTATAATAAAAATTATATGTCCACAAAAACGTGAATTCCCTGTAATTACAGAAATTAAGTACAATATTTCATTATAATACATTCCAATGATATTTTAGTTTTATAGTGTTAGAAATTTGGTATAAACCTAAAACAAAATTATTCATGTGCATTTCAAATATCAAGAATATTTCCCGCAATATAAGAAACTAATTAATCTATTGAAAGTCTTTAACATATCCAAACAATTTTCCACATAATATATTATTATAGAAACATCATGTGTTTTAGTTCTTAATATAAGTCCTATAATATCATAAACATATCAAATATTATAGAAAATATACAAAAGAAAAGAATTTATAAAAGTTCCAAATAGAATACAACATATAAAGACGTAAAATCAATACACCTAATAAATGTTTTGAGAAAAATCATGATTACCTCCCCTTTGTGAATAACGTCGTAATGTCCAGTATTACTAATGTTTTTAACTGATTATTCTCATTCCTATCTAAAAATTCTCAATTTTTCCAATAATGACAATGTCATGCGAAATCAAACTCACCCAATTCTTTAGAAAGAGATATCAGACCCCTATCATCATTCTCATTAATTATTTGTTCCATACGAAATAAATATTATTATAAAAAATGGAATAAAAATGGATTTAATATCTGCTTAAATTGGAATATTATATAGAAAACATTCAGAATTCTGCCAAAAACAATATAAATAAGAGGAATATAAATAGGCACCCAATGATATAAAATAAATTTATTGGTAGAAACTATTTTATATTCCAATCCTGTTTATACCATATAGATAATGGTATATATATTTATAATTAATTTCTCCTATCGATCATTGGATGTGTGATGAGATGAATATTCCTAAAATAAATGGATAATATTGTATTTACAGAGGAAAGGCATTTAAATTTGAATCATTCCCACACAAAATGAATGATTATGGAAAAAATGATTTAAGGGATTTATACGAGTTTAATTACCCATAAAAAATATTTAAAGGATTTATATATTAATATATTAACAATATATACTCTATTAAGGAGAAAAATGTAGTGAATTAGATTCATATCTCAATTAACATAATCTTCTATGAAAACACCATTGTGGTAATGAGATCCTATGAATAAAAGGAAGAAAGCATGAAACTAAAATATAGCAAACTAAAATATATATATTTTAATATAATGAAATTTTGATGTGAATACATCATATAAATATAAATATGGAGAAGTGTATCTAACATGTTTCCTGAAATTGAAAATATAGAAAAATAACACTTCTCGATTTAGAAATATTTGTATATAAATAATGAAAAGGGTATAATATTAAGTGATAAATTAAATTAAATGAATAATGTGAGTATCATGATACAAAATAGTAAATTTTTAGTAAATATAGAATTAAAAAATGGTGTAAAATAAGAAATATGTCTTAGGTGGTAAAAATTGGGAAGAGGAACTCTTAACTTATTTCTTCTATTACTCGAATGCAACCTATAAACCAACCTAAGAAGAATAAATATCAAAATACAATATATTATAACACTATTAAAATTAATTATCAACCATAAAATATATTTATGATCATTTATTAATTAATTATTAGTCAGTTATAGTTTTTTTCCATCAACTATTATAAAAATGGATTATTCTACACATGATGTGGAATATTATTTTCAGTGCACATTAATTGATAGAAACATCATAATCTATATTTCATTTAATGTAATGGGAAAAATATATTTTATTAATTAATTGATCTTTTATATTATTCAATAATAATTGTATTTATATTTCATATGAATGGAATCAATGTAGGGAAATTTTGGCAATTATACCCTTATAAGATTATATTTAAATAATAAGGTAAATAATTAATATAACATTTAGAAATCCATATGAAAATAATTATTTCATTAATAAATTATAATTATGTTACTATTTAACTTCCATTATTCATTCATGATATAGCGTTATAGTATTGTCCATTTATTTGGTTAAACTGCCCAAATAGGATTATATAAATATTCAACAGGTGGGTATGGTCATGATATTAATTATTTTGAAATAGTGTCATTATAATACATTAATAATGATATAATATATATTTTTAATTCATTTCTAATAATATTTTTACATTTTGGGATAAATAATGAAAATCGAGATGAAAAATGAATAAAAATTAGTTGGTGGAGGTGATAGTTCACATGACCCATGGTTGACATTCCCATATCTCAACTAATGATGGGAAATGACAGTAGATTATAATTTTACATCTAATAACCATATTTTCATTATATATTACACATGTATTATATAATTCAATCCTTATAATAAATGTAGTGAGAATGTGTGGTGAAATAAAAGATGTCACTTCCTAGATGCAGTAGTCCATAAAAAGAAGAACAATGATAATATTATATCTAAGTAAATGAGGAGGAATAAAAAAATATTACTCTATTAAAGTAATAAAATTAATTTTTTTTAATAAAAATATATTCATTATATAAGAATGTATTTTCGGTAAATAAAATTTGAAAGAATAGTATATTAATTAATGATAAGTGTGACACTAACATAGAATAAATTAATATTTTATTTGAATCCCCATGTTATTGAACGGGTTTTTTCAATATTAATGACATAAATACTCATGAATGTGGGTGAATATACTAATAGAGGTTAAATTATTTTAATTTAATGAAACATTTAATGCAATAACAGCGAATTTATGTGGCTAACGTGTTCCCATTTTATAAGTAATGAGAAGGGTAATATTGGGAGTACCCATTAATTTTAAAAAAAGGAATATCCATATAAAATTGTAAAAGGATCAAAATTGGGAAAAACAAAGTGGAAATGGTATTTAGATTTATAATAACGTCTACCTCTAATTTGGATTTGTGATTTAGTTATTTAGGTCATTATACTTTTCACTGGATTTACAAGTTACTCTTATATACCTTTACCTTTTAATTAATTTTTCACCTTAGTAAAAAATTATTGTTGAAATTTAATATTAACATTACATAAAAATATTTATATTTTAATTTAAAATTTTAAAATATTTATATCGAATAATATTTATAAGGCTTAGAAATAATAATTCTATTATTTGAATATATAACATATAAAAAATTTTTTTCTAAAAATGTGTGATTTTAATGAATTTTTTTCAGGATAAAATTAGTAAATATTGTTTTTTTTATATATACTAGTTTATAATACAAAAATAATTTTTATTTGGCATCCAATGTAAGGAAAATCGTAATATTACAATTAAAATATGTAATTGAAAGAAAAGTTTAAAAAAGAATTTATTTCTTGGAATAAAATGTTACAAAATTATGTCAAATTAATCGTAAGTTTCATATATAGAAAATGAGATTTTAAAATACATATTTTACTTATAAAATACCTATTAAGTAAATTTTATTTTTTTATTAATAACAAGGTCGTTCTCATATACATATACTATCATAAAATTAATAACTTTGTTAAAAACATTATTTTACATTATTCACATAAAAATTAATTATTTTGGAAAATAACAAACATATAACCCAAAAAATGTTAAATCTTTAAATTAAAAAATTAAGTTATTTTTGAAACATTCAATTTAAAAGTTTTTTATGTTTAGTTTTTTATATTAATTCTAACATATAAATACAAAAATCATTTATTGAAATATAATATTTTATTAATATAATCATTTTAAATTGATTAATTCGTTATCATTTTCTTTGAATTTTATTATTATTATTTGTTCTTAATAATAATCATTTAATATTCCATATATCATTTTTTGAGTAGTGGGTGGAATAATATATCAATGTGATGTTTACTTAATAAACATATTATATAGTATAATCTATATTCGTTACACATATTCATTTGGAGAAATGGCTACGTGAGAACTTCATGGTGGATAAATAGATAGAGGTCTTCAAAAGAACCACCAGTCCCAAATATTCCAAGAAAGGAACGCCCAATGGTTGGAAGATCATAACACCCTGGGTTTGAGGTATGTTATTTTTTAGTATGCGTTACTAAGTTTTACTTTTTTATTCATAATCTCATAGAGTGTTTGGGATGCATTTGGATGTTTTGGAAATATTTTATTAGGTGAATTTATAGAATATAGTTAGGAAAAACTATGTGAATTATCCAGGTAACTATGTGTATGGGTCAGGATATTCAAAAGGAGGCATAAGATTGGTTAATAGTTTGGGGAAATAGTGTGTATTTCAAATGTAATTGTGTGAAATGGGATAGAGGTGTTTCACTTGGTTGGATGATGGCATGTAGAGGATCATTAATTCCTTCATGTTTAATCAAATTCATAATTTATAAAAAAAAGTTTTCGATTCTTGAAAATCTAGTGACAAGGCGTGTTTGAGATCTAAACCATGAGATAATTAATTAGTAGTAAATGAAATTATAATAGTTAAATGAATAATTTATTGATTGATTTTATGATGAATATATAAAATATTTCTAATTAAGATTTGGTTTCTTACCAGGTTCTATGATATCATTATTCATGTGTTTGTGAATTATGGAAACTAAATTAAATTATTATATTTTTCATTAGATTCCAAGTTGATGTTGATTATTGGTCTTGGAATCATTTTAATAACATATTTTTTTTATATGGTCACATAAATTGGGTTTTTAATAATTTAATTTCCTTGATAACCTTTTTAAATGTGATTTTATTGAATTACACAATATTCACGTGGAACATAATATTAGTTGAACGATTTTTGTATTAATTTCAACATTTATTTTAATCTAGATATAAATATTCATGAAACAAAATAAAATAAAAGATTGGAAGAATTACGAATAATCAAAAGAACCCAAAACATGAATAAACAATGAAATTGACCCACATTTACCCCCATCATTTTAAAACTCCCAAAACATGATAGTATTATCCTCTCATGTTATTCATGAGATTATTAGAGGGGAAGGGTAACCAAATAAATTATGGAGGATTATGTTTCGTAGTGCTTCATCAAGGGAAAAATTATTTTCATTGTGGACTGATTTGGAGGAGAGGCCAAGCTATATATTAATATTAATAAATTACCACTTATATCATAAAATCTTATGTTGAACCTTCATAAGTAAACTCCAATACATACAAATAATATTGAATGAGTACTTGTAAAATTATATAAATTATTATATTTGTTCAGATCTTCTAGGAAGGTATCACATCCTGACACATTGTGTAATGATATGATAATTCAAGGCTTCCTTCTGATGGATATTTTTTACAATTTTTTCATTTCATGTATATATTATATATATATAGGTAAATATTAATTTCATGTTTTGAATATTTATACTCAGAACCTCTTTCATTCATTTTAGCCTTTGATATCCTCTACAAGCCTTGTTTTTGTCAACAATGTCATGAAAATGTAATTATAATTTACCAATGTGAAACATTGTTATTATAAATACTATTTCTCTGAATCAATCATTCGATGCATCCTTCCAAAATATAAAAAAATTGGATTGATTTAACAATTTAAAAAAATATATTTTTGGTAAAATTAAAACTTGTGTAAAAAATTTTTTTTTATCATATCTCCCATTCCATAACTCTTGATTTTTCTCCAATTTAAAAAATTGATAAATTCTAATAGAAAATCATAATACCTTAATTTTAATTTTATTTCATCAGAAATAAATTATTTAAATGGGTAATTAAATAATCACATATCTCATTGAATCATAAATTCTCATATTCTCCAAAAAACAAGTAAACTGTGTATTTTACATTTCCTCTATTAACATATCATTTCCATTACTTTCATCCATTCATTCTATAAAATTTATTCTAAATGTGCACTCCACTATAAATTTATCTCACTTTGACTTTTATCACTTATTATATTTTTATCAAAAGATAAGGAAAAATGTTTCAGAACATGAATCATGATCCTTAGCATTGACCTAAAGTGAATCTACTTTATCCCCCCATATAGAGAAATTTTATAAGTAATCATGATGAGTTCATTATCTACATCAAATTATTGTAAGGATAAATCATAGGTTGATAAATAATGTAAAATTATACAGAAAATAAAAAAGTAGTTTTGATATATAATGTACATTTAGTGACAATTAATAAAATTTTAATTAAACATTCGGTCAGTCAAATGAGATCTCTCTATTTACCAAAACTCAAATTATGATGAAAATTAATGAATATCAACGAATGATAAACCCTCATGAATATATTTACATTTTCTTTTTTTTCTTTTTTTTTTGAATGAGGACTGTCGGAAATTATCACAACCATCACCCTACTCCAAGGGGTAAAAGTTAATTGTCATTTAAAAAGTTATGTTTTCACCCTAAAAACAAAATATTTTATTTTTCTTCTCATGAGTCTATGAAATAAATTAAAATAAATTATTATTCATGAACCTTCCTAATATGAATTGACCCCCCCATATCCAATTTTATATTATCATTGTTTCAACCATATTTCTATCACCCCCTCCCCCACATTCATATTTTTTATAATAATGAAAATAAATATATTAGGGTGGGATAAGAGATATTTTTTCAATTAATGAAGCTCATAGCTAAAAATGATTTTTGGGATTCCATCTTAATTAAATAGATTATTGTAAAAGTGGGTCTCATGATATGGTCTTATGAAATACTACTTCTATAATATCAATGTGAATTTTTTTAATTATGGAAATAACATGATTTAAAAAAAATTCTTGAAGATAAAATAAAAAAGTTCCAATTAATAATATTACAAATGAAATGATTAGAAATTAATGGATTAAAAAATTCCTTGAAAACAAGATTTATATGGTAATGATAATTATGCATAAAAATTCATAGTAAAAAAATTAATTAACATAAATATATTATTATAAAGGTATGGAAAAATATATAGAAATTTTTATTAAAAAAGATAACAATATCTTTAAATCGTGATTTTTCAAATTAAAATCCACCTTTTTATCTTTAAAAATTTAATCCCCCAGTGTTTTAATTTTATTTGTTTTAAAAAATATTTAAAAACATGATATAATGATATTTATGAGTAGTGTCTATATCATTTATTGATGTTCATGAAAATCATTTAAGCATGGGTGAAATTTTTAATTAATTTATTATTTTTTTAAAAATAATAACTAGAGGATTGTGGAAGTGGATACTAAAAATCATACTCATTCCCCTAAAATTTATAGATATTTTAGACAGTGAAACCAGATTTAATTTATTTTTATTTTATCCTACCTTGGGCATTCACTATAGACTAAAAAAAGATAATACACCTGATAATATGAATTTTTTTTAAAAATAAATCTAATAATATTATAGGATACTGCCATAAAAATATAAAAATTGAAAAAACATGGGTTTTCTTTGAGATGTTTTTTATAAATGTTACTGTCTTGAAAATAAATTATTATCATTAGTGATGGGGGTTATAAATATTTTCCATTATCTATATTAAAATACATAGAGGCATGGTAAATGTCAAAATAATTAACTATGAGTTAAATCTAAAAGATAAGGATAATATAGTGATCCAAACCTATCTAAAACCAATAGGTTGTTAGGTTTTCAACCCATACCCACCTAAGTCATTAAATAAATTATTTTTAACCATTATAAACCGAAAATGATTTTATTATAAAATAATATTCAATCTTTTCCTGAGGTACCCCTCACCCCTCTTATAAAAGGGAACTTCCTCTTCTCTCAAATTCACACCATCAAAGACTTTTGGCTCAGCCAAACCCTGACCAAATATCCTTTACAATTTCCTCCATTCATCATATGGTCATTCAATTAGTCATAAAGCCAACTTAAGAGGACCTTTTGATCAAATTGGATGGAAGAACCTGAAGAAAAGGTAAATATTTCATCACCTCTTTCAAGTATTTTTTTTCTTCTTCCACTTCTACATTCCTTGTTGTTTCCATTATAAAATAATAACTCCAGTATCTTCTATATACATTGATGTTATTATAATTATGGTACAACAAAATTCATTATTTTATCCATCTATTTAATGACATGTCACCATATGTGCGTACGTAAGACTTACCGTCTCCACGTCGTGGTGTAATTGTTATTCAATGAATTATTATTTGTATGGGTATAATAATGATGTATAATTGATGTAAATAATAAATATTAAATTATAATAATTATTTATATATGATATAATATCCAATTATATACGATTTTAATATCAAAACAATGATATTGTCACTCGTGCGTATGTACAGATTTCCGTCTCCACAAACACGATGAGATTCATTCTCCATCCTATCCATTCAAGACTAATTTTCATTTGATGATTAAAAATAATGTTTAAAGACATAATATCATTATGAATATGAAAAAGATACAACCTATCCATTAAAAACATTACTTACATAAAAAATAATTTAAAGGAAAACATATCAGTCAACACCTGAAACGACGATAATATTAAAATATCATTAAAAAAGAAATAATAAAAGATCAGATATGATGTCATATTAATGTATATGGTTATTTTATAATTTAATAAAAATTATTTCACCATTATTCAGGAGATTAACCTACCCTCTACCAAGGAAATGTAAATGTGTTGGTTGATTTCACAATCTCTTTATTATCCAAGGTTGTTTTTACATACGTATCTACTGGGACTTATTTATCATCCATATACATGTTTCTTTAAAATGAATTTCAAAACATTTTTAATATTTACCAAAAAAGGGTTAAATTCATTTATACCCTTATTTGAACTTATATGTTTTGAAAACAATCTTTAAGTTGTTTTCCAAAGAAGGTACTTTACGACCGCCTCGACAAAATTAAGGTAAGAATGTCATTTTTAACTTATACAGAGGGTGCTGTCATTCTCCACCATTATAACATCGTTAAAGCTTCCCTGAAAATCTTATATAAATATTTTAAAAATAATTTTTTTTAAAATTATGTAACCTTAAATTATTTTAAAAAAATAAAGAGATTTTTCTCTCAAATAGGTTTGATTTCATCTATGTCAACTTCCTTTGATAGATTTTATATTTTTTTGATGTCAATTCATTATGATACAAATCTTCCATATAGTATTTAAGCATTTGTGATATGTTTTATAGTGGATTTTTTATTTTTATACCATTCATGGTTTATGGTTAATGTATTGTCATTTCGTATACTAGTTATAATATGAATTTTTATGTTATATTTCAACCTTTTCATATGATCAATGTATTGGAATTGGTATGTGACAGGTGGAGCCCGCTATATCTCTTCAATGAAACGGTAGGGCTCATGTGAAAATTAGACGTGGAATTTGATGAGGCCTTTCCCAATTTGATATATGGTTTCGGTAGAGGCCTTAATCATTTTTAGATTTCTTGGCTGAGGCCTTGACAAAATGTTTCAGAATGTCTAGAATTATACATTTCCTCATTATGAAAATAATATTGATGGTTCATGTGGTCATTAGACTAGTAGAATAACCCTGATTAAGTTTTATTATGGAATAATTTACTCATCTGATATTCCATCCATAAATGTGTTCATGTCTATTATTGGTAAAGGCATGAGTTTTCAATTATTCATCATGATTAATATTTATGTTATCTTATGATGTATTACTTACCCTTACTAAGCATTTGAGCTCACCCATTTCTTTTTTTTTCATTTTCCCAGGATATGACGAAGTTAGTTATGAGTGACTTGCAGGAATAATCTATGTGGATTGGATGTTTCTAGTAGAATAAATAAGTGTTTTATTTCTTTTTATGTTTTCAAGTTGAACTTTTGTATGAATAATATTTCCAATAATACTAAAATGAACGGTCTATCGGGACATGATTTCCTTGTGATCATGCCAATGTTATGTAATAATGCACCAAATCTCGGTAACTGGGGTCGGGGTGTTATAGTTGGTATCATAGGAAGTTTAGTACATCCATTGGAAACTTTATTTATATAAACTATGATTAGAGAACATTTCCCTAAGATAGACATTGAGAATTAGTATAGAAGAACTTCCTAGAATTTTGGTACTATATAGATTTTGTGAGTTTTCCAAGAAATACATCCCTGTATGGATACAAGAAGGAAGAGGCGGATCTGGAACAGATGTACCTACGGTTAAAACATAAAAACACCACTTTGAGATAGACTCAGATGAGAACTGTTGCATGACAACATGCCTTGCTGTGCTCTTGGATACGACATTCCGGGGGGATATTCTTAGGATAATTCTCATATTATTTACAAACCATTATGAAGGGTTTATGAGTATATACATCCTAAAAGAACCCATTTTTATGATTATGGATTATATCCATAAACAGTTAAATTTATGTTAAGTGTTTTACAAGGTTGGATTTATGTATTGTGGTTCATAAACTAATCTACTGTATGCCATTGTTTAGAAATGGATCCTAGAGAAATGAATGGAAACCGTATCAATGAATGTAATAAATATAGGGATTTATCTCCTACTAAATACAATTAATGTGGAGCTGGTGATGCAACTGCTGCTGATCAGCTTATCAACGTACTGGGACAACCCACACATGTTCCGAATAATAACCTTACCCGTATAAAGCACCCTGATCCACAATGAGGAGGATCAACATTAGACTTCTTCATGAGGTAAAAACCACCAAAATTCAATGGGATTACAAATCCATTAGTGTATGAGTAATGGATAAATTCTTTATATAATGTGTTTCATAATTTCGGGAGTAGAGAATGGAAAACATTTGTCATGGTAGTTTATCATCTCACTAGAGATTTTGATCAATGGTGGTCATTGAGTCAAAACACAAAGGAATATGAATAAGTGTTCAGTATGGAATGAAGGTATTTTAAAGAACTTTTTATAGAAAAAAACTTTCCTCATGACAATTGATCTCATATAGAAAGGCAATTTTTGATTTTGAGGCAAAAGGAGGATGAGAATGTTGCAATGTATGAGGCAAACATTACAAGATTGTAAAGGAATGCTGCTGATTATATACGTAACCCAAGAGGTAATATTGACCTTTTCTTTGATGGGTGAAAACTATTTCTCTATCGAGTGTTAGTATCACAATCCTTCTCATCATATGAAGAAATATTTGTAAAGACCCGTAAATTTCAAGGAAATTTTTTTCTTAATTTTTTTTTGAAATTTTACAAGGACGCAGTTTCTGACGGCATCTGATTCCGAGGCCCGGTGTGCCCGGAATCATTTTCCGAAGTTTGGATCGGGTACATTCAGTGAACGGATGAGCGGGTTTTTCTAACTTTTGAACCGGTGCCAGGAATTGAATTTTGAGGGCACTGATGAAATCGCAGCGCCGGTATTTGCTTAGAAACGCCTCATCCGGAGTTGCGTTTGCTCGGGTGTGGTTTTTTAATTTTTTGGGCTTAAAGTTAAGAAATAAAATAATTTTACGACAACTTTATTTTATTTCTCTTAAGCCACTTGAAGCCACTTGAAAGCCACTTAAACTGAGTTGAAACGGTTAGGGTGCTATCCAGAAATATCCTACCCTCTTGGTAGGATATTTTTGAGGTGGGGCCCGCACGAGCCTCGCCGCTTCTTTCCGCTAAGTAACACACCCGCGAAAACCCATCATTATGAAAGTCAACTGACGCGTTTTCTTAAATCCTTAACGCACCATTTAATTGTGCGGTTTATTTCGTGAATTAAATGGGCAGTTTCTTTCGTTGAATTAATTCAACGAATTGATGGGTCGTTTCTTACCTTTTTCGTTTGTTGGCATAATAATAAAATAAGACCAACACTGCATTTGGAGGATTACACGTTGAGAGGCTTGACGGAATTCTTGAGCCTTCATCCTCCTTCACGAAGAACGCGAAGAACTCCGTCACCCTCGGAGTTTGACGACGCTTCATCCGAGACGTTCTTCGGCGACGTTCCTTCCTCCACGATAAGATCCTTCGATCTTCCATTGAGGTGAGTGTTTGTGATTCCTTAAATCTCCTTTGTGTTTTTTTAACAAAACACGGATTTAATTATTTATAATTAAATCTGTTGTTTCTTGGTCCGTTGAGTTCGTCGACGCAACGCCGGATTCCGCGACGATGCGACGCCTTTCTGCGACGACGCGACGATCCCCTCCTTCCGCGACAAGAAAATCCGCGATGATCGTGCGTACGACGACGACTACGAGGTAGGGATTTATTTTGGAAATACCCCCTTTTGTATTTTATTCCCGTGGAAGTTTCATTAAAATTAAAGAACCGAATGCAAATGAACAATTTTAATTTATTAAAATTGTTGTATCATGTGTTGATTTATTTTCTCCCGTTGTGTTTATATAACGCGGAGGGTGCGGGCCAAACGAACACGGCCCGACAACCCTCCGTCGTTCTTCGTGTTGTGCGGATTTGACAGGCGATGACGGAACGTGCCGCAACGGAAGTTTGATGATCCCGCAGTGATGAACGAAACCCGGGAGGAACAACGGTGCAGACGGGAAGGAAAACGGACCACCAGAGTGACCCAGGTGGCCCGCGGAAGCCGGCGGCGGCGCCCGCTGACCCGCGGTCGCGCTGGTCCGACGTGCGGAGGACGCGGCTAAAGCCGCGTCCGGCTGTCCAGGGCGACACCCCGCGGGTGCCGCGGGGTTGTCACGCGGGGGCGGCGGCTCCCCCCCGCGTCGCTCGGGTTATCCTGGGTGACACCCCGCGGGTGCCGCGGGGGTGTCACGCGGGGGCGGCGACTCCCCCCCACGTCGCGCGGCCGAGCCTGGCCGGGCCGGACCGGGTCCGACCGAGTCGGACCGGTTCGGGTCGACCCGGTTCGGCCGACCCAGGGGGGGTCTGGCCGGGTCGGCCCGGGCCCGGACCCCCCGTCTTCGGACCATTTTCGGTCAAATTCCCATAACTTGAGCTACGGGCCTCCGAACGACGCGCCGTCAGCGGCAACACGGTCCTTGGATCGACACGGTCGTTTTGGTATATCGCACTCAAGGTTTCGGAATACCTTGAGTTCGGCCGGGTTGGTTCGTACACGAAACCAACCGGGCCCTCGGAGCGGAAACACTCATATCTTGAGCTACGGACGTCCGATTGACGTGACTTCAGCTTTAGTGGATTCTTCTAAGTGAGACGGATCTTTCAGCATACTCCGCCAAAGGTTTGGACGCAGGTGGAGTACGGTCAGGTTGGTTTTGCCTTAAAAACCAACCGGGCCCCTCGGACGAAAAAGCCAATAACTCTCAGACCGGGCGTACGATTAACGCGCCGTCTACGACGTTGAGTTCCTGTTGACGATACGGAACTTTTGGATACATAAACTTAGGAATTTGTGTCAGTATACGTATCAGCCTCTCCGCTCGTGGAGCGGACCCTCCCGAACGAGCTTGCTGTGTGCGGGAACCCTAGAGCTGGTTGCGACTGCTACTTCGACAGCGACGACCGTGCAGAGATCCTCAGTGGACTGCGACGACGACTGTGCAGAGATCCTCAGTGGACTGCGACGACGACAATGCAGAGATCCTCAGTGGACTGCGACGACTACAGCACTCAGCGATCCAACGTGGATCAGTTCTACAGGTTCTGTGTGGGCCCGATCCTGTGTGGGTCCGATCATTTGTGGGTCAGCGCTCAGCGGTTCTGTGTGAGCCAGCGCCTACAGGTCATGTGTGGGCTCGATCCTGTGTGGGTCATTGCGGGGGTTAGTTACCTATCGATCCTTTGTGAGTCCAACGACTTAGATGGATCAGTGATCATCTTTATCGTCATAAAAGAAGTATACCTGTGTGAGCTGAATCCTGTGTTACTCTCTTTTGTGGATTGTGTAGAGCTATCCTGTGTAGACTTACTGTTTACTCTCCTTTGTGGATTGTGTTGAGCTATCCTATGTGGATTACTATTTACTCTCCTTTGTGGATTGTGTTGTCCTATCCTGTGTGGGTATACGCTTTTTCTTTCCTGTGTGGACTGGGTTGTGCTTGGGCTCGGACGTTGGAGCCGAACGGGAATTGATGACTTAGGTATATGTATGGGCATATACCTAAGTAGTGTCGGTTGTTACTTCGTGATTGTAACTTTCCTTTGTGGATTTCGGGAGACCTTTGGGGGTTTCGGGGTCCCTACTGAGTATCTTATACTCACCCCGGCACGGGCTTTGCCCGCACTACGTTGTGTTGGTTGTAGACGACGGACATCGCTGATCGTGGTGGAGGCGTGCGGAGCAGGATGGTACCTGGAGGTGGACCACTGGGCGGGACGTACTCGGAGCGGTTAGGTGGACCCGAGGAGCAGTGGAGGCTATCTGTACCCACCCTTCAGGTGGGACTTCTATTGGATGGCTCAACGCTGCGGCTTTTCTTTTCAGTTGTTGTTTTTCCCTTTCAGTTGTACTTTACAGTTGGGATTGTATTTCCGACCCCTTTTTAATTTCAGCACAGCTTGTTACAGTTTTACTTAGTGTTTACTTTTCCGCTTGCTTACTCTGTGGTGCTTGTTTAATTTTCAAAGGCAATGCCTTCACTTTTGTTGGGATTTACGCCTTGGTGCTAGTCGCCAGCCCCTGGCCTATGGAAGGCAGGCTTGGGGTAGTCACGGCACGGGCCCCGAGGACGGGTCGTGACAAATTGGTATCAAAGGCGGGTCGGTTCTACCGCATACTCTGATCTTTCTTCTATGTGAAGCAATAGTGTTTAGTGTATTGAGTGTGGTTATCAGTCTAGGGAGTCCAGTGTTGGTGCGGCGGCCGACGTATCCGTACACCAGGACCCTGACTTCTGATTTCCGACTTAATGCACGAGAACATTGATTGCATGTGTGTTTCAAGTTTTCTTTGTGATTACTTGTGTCTGCTCACCAGGTATACTGTTCTGACCGTGGCACACTTGTTTCCTTTCAGGATGGCCTAACAACAGCAGCCAACTAGGGTTTCGAGAGTAGAGCGCGATGACAGCCCGCCGAGCGACGAGGCCTTCGTACAGGGCCTGTTGACAGCAGAGGCACCGGTGGTACCTTTACCCGCCGAGCCCCCGATGCTTCCAGCACCGACCGCTGACGATGCACGATGCCTCAGAGCTCTACACGAGTTCCATCACTAGAGACCACCCAGGTTTCGTGGGGAGACGGACCCCCAGGCAGCTGAGGACTGGCTGGAGGCGGTCGTTCGAGTTTTCAGGCTAGTGAGGACACCAGCAGACCTCATGGTGATCCTCGCGGCGAGCCTACTGCACGCAGCAGCGGGACTATGGTGGAGCTTGATGCTCCAGGTGAACGATGAGGCCTCCCTCATCTGGACGGACTTTGAGAGCCTCTTCCGCTCAGAGTTCGTCCTGGCCACCCTCAGTGTGGTGCGCATCCAGGAGCTTCTTCAGCTGCGGCAGGGCAGCTTGACGGTCACCCAGTACGCGGCGAGGTTCACCGATCTTTCTCGATACTCGACCGACATGGTATGGGACCCCTTCTTCCAGGCCCAGAACTTCGAGCAGGGATTGAGACACGAGATCAGGGCATCGCTGATCTCTCTCAGCATCCCGACCCAGGCAGGAGTGCTAGAGCGAGCCCTTCTGATCGAGAGCATTCTGGCTGAGTCCACAGCGAGACCTACCGCTGGGCGACAGGTGGCGGAGTCTTCGGCAGCAGGTAGCCGACGAATGACTCAGGGTTCCAGGCAGACCAAACCCTCTCGTAGGCTACCTCAAGACACTGGCTCAGCCATTCGGGGCACTCAGTGCTGATCCAGTCTTCGGAGAGGCAGGCAGTTCTACGCGTGCGGCGGGCAGGGCCACTTGGCTCGTGACTGCCAGACCCGTCGTACCGAGGAGCAGCAGACGGTGGAGGGGCCGCCGAGGCAGAGGCAGAGGGTCGACCGTGGCGGTCCACAGGGAGGAGGTGGACGAGGGAGAGGAGCAGGCCAAGCAGTAGGTGGTGGGCGACGCTTTGAGGCTCTGCCACCACCTCCCCGAGGAGGTCCGCCCCGACCACAGGGAGCTGGCGGGCAAATACAGCCACAACTCCTGGAAGTGGAGACCTATTACCACGGCGTGCCAGAGATGATTCAAGGTACAATCTTTGTCTATTCCACCCTTGCTGCAGTTCTAATAGACACAGGATCGAGTCACTCTTTCATAGCCGCTGCCCTTGTTCGGAGCTCGGAGATTCCGACAGATCCGTTTGCTTGATCCTTACGGCTAGAGACTCCTACAGAAGCAGACTCGACGATTACGCACTACTGTCGGTATTGTGACCTTACTCTAGGAGGTGAGAGCTTCGGCTGGGAGCTTCTTGTAACAGCGTCGAGGCCTTACGATGTCATCTTGGGCATGGATTGGTTATCTACGGTCCATGCTCAGATTGACTGTTTTAGGCGCAAGGTGCGATGTGTGCGCACCGATGGGAGCCGGTTCACCTTCACCGGCGAGAAGGGAGCCTTCACATCACAGGATGGACTCACGCAGAGGAGAGGGCAGACCATCCCTCATCAGTTGGCTAGCCTCATCCTTGGAGCAGTTGATGTGCGGAGTCCTAGTTTTCCTGCAGTGGTGGATTAGTATGCGGACATCTTTCCAGATGATGTTCCAGGGCTACCTCCTCGCAGAGAGGTAGACTTTTATATTGATCTATACCCCGGCAGAGCCCTGATATCCACTTCAGCGTATCGGATGGCCCCCGCTGAGCTTCGAGAGATACGGGTACAGTTGGAGGACTTGCAGGGAACGGGGTTCATCCGACCCAGTGTTTCACCCTGGGCTTCCCTGATTTTGTTTGCCAAGAAGGCAGACGGGAGCTTGCGACTATGTGTCGACTATCGTCACCTGAACTAGGTGACAGTGAGTAACAAGTATACGCTATCATGGATTGATGACCTCTTCGATCAGCTCAAGGGAGGACGGTGTTTCTCGAAGATAGACCTCAGGTCAGGCTATCATCAGCTCAGAGTTCGAGACGGGGACGTGCAGAAGACGGCCTTCAGGTGTCAGTATGGCCACTATGAGTTCTTGGTTATGCCTTTCGGCGTAACCAATGATCCAGCAGTGTTCATGGGCCTCATGAACAGGATCTTCCAGCGATACCTCGATCGATTTGTCGTGGTCTTCATCGACGACATTTTGGTGTACTCGACCACGGAGGAGGTGCACACCTACCAATTGCGGGTTATACTAGACACACTCCGAGAGCACTAGCTTTATGGAAAGATCTTATAGTGCCAGTTCTAGTTATGTGAGGTCCACTTCTTGGGGCACGTCATTTCTGAGGCGGGAGTTGTAGTGGATCCCGCGAAGATCGAGGCAGTGCTAGCTTGGGAGCCACCCAGGAGCGTGACGGAGGTGCATAGTTTCTTGGGTCTAGCCGGATACTATCGGAGATTCGTGCCAGACTTCTCTAGAGTTGTGGCACCACTCTCAGCTTTGACGAAGAAGGGGAAACCCTTTATGTGGTCAGAAAGATGTTAGCAGAGCTTCCAGGAGCTGAGGCAGAGATTGACCAGCGCACCTATCTTGAGGTTGCCTGAGGAGGGAGTTGGATACGTAGTCTACTGCGATGCATCAGGGACCGGACTCGGGTGTGTCCTGATGCAGGAGCGGGCTGTGATTGCCTATGGATCACGTCATTTGAGGCCGCATGAGAAGAACTACACTACCCATGACCTGGAGTTAGCAGTAGTTGTCTTCGCTCTGAAGACATGACAACACTATCTGATGGGCGAGCACTTTACAGTCTTTTCTGACCACCAGAGTCTCAGGTACATATTCTCGCAGAAGGACCTGAACCTGAGACAGTCGCGATGGCTCGAGTTCCTCCAGGACTATGACTTTGAGATAGTCTATACTCCTGGGAAGGGGAACATGGTAGCTGATGCCCTCAGTAGGAGGACGGGCATCCAGCTACTTGAGGAGGCGACAGAGCAGCTAGCTGCCTTGCAGATATCCTTCGTGGATAGAGTTGGAGCAGCCTTCCTTTAGTCTCTCATAGTCACCCCTCCACTACTGCAGCGGGTCAGAGAGGCACAACGTGAGGATGCTGACTGTGAGACGCGGCATGCACAGATATCCTCGGGGCAGGCAACTGATGGTTTCTCTCTTGGAGTAGAGCACGACGTCCTTTTTAGAGGACGTACCTTGGTGCCAGTCGCTTTATGAGAGGAGGTGCTGAGAGAGTTTCACACTTCTCCTTTTGCGGTACATCCTAGAGTGGCGAAGAAGTACCAGGACCTCAGACGACAGCACTGGTGGCCAGGCATGAAGAAGGCTGTAGCGGAGTTCGTTTCTCAATGCCTCACCTGCTAGAAGGTGAAGGCAGAGCATCAGGTACCAGCAGGCATGGTACAACCCTTGGAGGTCCTGGAGTGGAAGTGTTATGGGATATCTATGGACTTTGTGACTGGACATCCATGCACTTCCAGAGGTCACGACTCTATTTGGGTGATTGTTGACCGACTCACCAAGTCGGCACACTTCTTACCCATCAGAGAGCAGGGCTCAGTGGAGAGTTTGGGGCGTCTCTACGTTCAGGAGATTGTACGGCTTCACGGTGTGCCATCGACTACCGTCTCCGATCGAGACGCTCGTTTTACTTCCCGTCTTTGGAAGGGGTTGCAGGAGGCGTTCGGGACGCGGCTATGTCTGAGCACCGCCTTTCACCCTCAGACAAATGGTCAGACGGAGAGGTCCATTCAGACTCTCAAGGACATGCTCCGTGCATGTGTCCTCGACTTTGGTCGCAGATGGGAGGACCACCTACCCTTGGTGGAGTTCGCGTACAACAACAGCTACCACTCCACCATCGGGATGGCACCATACGAGGTGTTGTACGGCAGGCCTTGCAGATCTTCTTTGTGCTGGACAGACCCTAGGGAGTCCGCACTTGTGGGACCAGAGATGGTACGAGCCATGACAGAGAAGGTACAGGTCATCCAGGAGTGGATGAGGACAGCTCAGAGCCGACAGAAGTCATATGCTGACAGGAGGCGGAGGCCACTAGCGTTCGAGGATGGCGACCACGTCTTCTTGCGTGTCTCACCTCGACGTGGTTTACAGAGATTTGGACGAGGCGGCAAGTTGTCTCAAAGCTTCATTGGACCATTCCAGGTCATCAGCAGGATTGGTGAGGTGGCTTATCGCCTGGATCTACCACCTCAGTTGCACCGGGTGCACGACGTCTTCCACGTATCTCAGCTGAGGAGATACGTGCACGACCCGACGCACATAATTGACTATGGGGAGCTAGAAGTGGATAATGGGGTGACTTTTGTGGAGGTCCCAGTGGAGATAGAGGATCGAAATAAGCAGGTCCTACGTGGGCGATCGATTCCTCTTGTGCGCATCAAGTGGCAGCACAGGAACCTCCAGGAGAGCACATGGGAGCGGGAGGCTCAGATGCGTGCTCAGTACCCACATTTGTTTCCCTGGCATACGATGTATCTTTACGGGGACGTAAATCCCTGAGGTGGGAGTGATGTAAAGACACGTAAATTTCAAGGAAATTTTTTTATTATTTTTCTTTGAAATTTTACAAGGACGCAGTTTCTGACGGCACCTGATTCTGAGGCCCGGTGTTCCCGGAATCATTTTCTGAAGTTTGGCTCGGGTACGTTCAGTGAACGGGCGAGCGGGTTTTTCTAACTTTTGAACCGGTGCCCGAAATCGAATTCTAAGGGCCCCGATGAAATCGCAGTGCCGGTATTTGATTAGAAACGCCTCTTCCAGAGTTGCATTTGCTCGGGTTTGGTTTTTTAATTTTTCGGGCTTAAAGTTAAGAAATAAAATAATTTTACGACAACTTTATTTTATTTCTCTTAACCCATTTGAAGCCACTTAAAAGCCACTTAAACTGAGTTGAAACAGATAGGGTACTATCCAGAAATATCCTACCCTCTTGGTAGGATATTTGTGAGGTGGGGCCCGCAGGAGCCCCTCCGTTTCTTTCCGCTATGTAACGCACCCGCGAAAACCCGTCATTATGAAAGTCAAGTGACGCGTTTTCCTAAATCCTTAACGCACCATTTAATTGGGCGGTTTATTTCATGAATTAAATGGGCGGTTTCTTTCGTTGAACAAATTCAACGAATTGATGGGTCGTTACTTACCTTTTTTGTTTGTTGGCGTAATAATAAAATAAGACCAACATGGCATTTGGAGGATTACACATTGAGAGGCTTGACGGAATTCTTGAGCCTTCATCCTCCTTCACGAAGAACGTGAAGAACGCGAAGAACACCGTCACCCTCAGTGTTTGACGACGCTTCATCTGAGACGCTCTTCGGCGACGTTCCTTCCTCCACGACAAGATCCTTCGATTTTCCGTTGAGGTGACTGTTTGTGATTATTTAAATTTCCATTGTGTTTTTTTAACAAAACACGGATTTAATTATTTATAATTAAATCTGTTGTTTCTTGGTCTGTTGAGTTCGTTGACGCAATGCCGAATTCCGCGACAATGCGACGCCTTTCCGCGACGACGCGACAATCCCCTCCTTCCGCGACGAGCAAATCCGCGTAGAACGTGCGTACGACGACGACTATGAGGTAGGGATTTATTTTGGAAATACCCCCTTTTGTATTTTATTCCCATGGAAGTTTCTTTAAAATTATAGAACCAGATGCAAACGAACAATATTAATTTATTAAAATTGTTGTATCATGTGTTGATTTATTTTCTCCCATTGTTTTTATCTAACGCGGAGGGTGTGGGCCAAACGAACACGGCCCGACAACCCTCCACCGTTCTTCGTGTTTTGCGGATTTGACGAGCAACGACGGAACGTGCCGCAACGGATGTTTGATGATCCCGCAGTGAAGAATGGAGCCCGGGAGGAACAACGGCGCAGACGGGATGGAAAACGGACCACCGGAGCGACTCCGGTGGCCCGCGGAAGCCGGCGGCCGGAGGCGGCGGCGCCCGCTGACCCGCGGCCACGTGGGTCTGGCGCGCACGGGACGCGGCTGAAGCCGCGTCCGGCTGTCTAGGGCGACAAGCCGCGGGTGCCGCGGGGTTGTCATGCGGGGGGGGGGGGGGGCTCCCCCCCCCCCCGTGTCGTCAGCGGCAACGCAGTCCTTGTATCGAGGCGGTCATTTCAGTATATTGCACTCAATGATTCGGAATACCTTGAGTTCGGCCGGGTTGGTTCGTACACAAAACCAACCGAGCCCTCGGAGCAGAAACGCTCATATCTTGAGCTACGGACGTCCGATTGACATGCTGTCAGCTTTGGTGGATTCCTCTAAGTGAGAAGAATCTTTTGGCATTCTCCGCCCGAGGTTTGGACAAAGGTGGAGTATGGTGGGGTTGGTTTTTCCTTAAAAACCAACCGGGCCCCTGAGGCGAAAAAGCCAATAACTCTCAGACCGGGCATCCGATTGACGCGCCGTCTGCGACGTTGAGTTTCTGTTGACGATACGGAACATTTGGATACATCAAATTCGTACATTGTGTCAGTTGATGTATCAGCCTCTCGGCTCGTTGAGCGGACCCTCCTGAACGAGCTTGATGTGTGCGGGAACCCTAGAGCTGGTTGCGACTGCTACTTCGACAGCGACGACCGTGCAGAGATCCTTAGTGGACTGCGACGACGACTGTGCATAGATCCTCAGTGGACTGCAACGACGACAGTGCAGAGATCCTCAGTGGACTGCGACAACTATAGCACTCAGCGATACTATGTGGATCAGTGCTACAGGTCCTGTGTGGGCCCGATCCTGTGTGGGTCCGATCCTGTGTGGGTCAGCGCTCAGCGGTTCTGTGTGAGCCAGCGCCTACAGTTCCTGTGTGGGCCCGATCTTGTGTGGGTCATTGCGGGGGTTAGTAACCTATCGATCCTTTGTGGGTCTGACGACTTAGATGGATCAGTGATCATCTTTATCGTCCTACAAGAAGTATACCTATGTGAGCTGAATCCTGTGTTACTCTCCTTTGTGGATTGTGTTGAGCTATCCGGTGTGGACTTACTGTTTACTCTCCTTTGTGGATTGTGTTGAGCTATCCTATGTGGATTACTGTTTACTCTCCTTTGTGGATTGTGTTGTCCTATCCTGTGTGTGTATACGTTTTTCCTTTCCTGTGTGAACTGGGTTGTGCTTGGGCTCGGACGTTGGAGCCGAACGGGAATTGATGACTTAGGTATATGTATGGGCATATACCTAAGTAGTGTCGGTTGTTACTTCATGATTGTAACTTTCCTTTGTGGGTTTCGGGAGACCTTCGGGGGTCTCAGGGTCCCTACTGAGTAGCTTATACTCACCCCTGCACGGGCTTTGCCCGCACTACGTTGTGTTGGTTGCAGATGACGTACATCGCTGATCGTGGTGGAGGCGTGCGGAGCAGGACGGTACCTGGAGGTGGACCACTGGGCGGGACGTACTCGGAGCGGTTAGGTGGACCCGAGGAGCAGTGGAGGCTATCTGTACCCACCCTTCAGGTGGGACTTCCGTAGGGCGGCTCGACGCTGTGGATTTTCTTTTCAGTTGTTGTTTTTCCCTTTTAGTTGTACATTACAGTTGGGCTTGTATTTCTGGCCCCTTTTTACTTTCAGCACAGCTTGTTACAGTTTTACTTAGTGTTTACTTTTCTTCTTGCTTACTCTATGGTGCTTGTTTACTTTTCAAAGGCAATGCCTTCCATTTTGTTGGGATTTACGCCTTGGTGCTAGTCGCCAGCCCCTAGCCTATGGAAGGCGGGTTTGGGGTAGTCACGGCACGGGCCCTGAGGACAGGTCGTGACAATTTTCCGGGGTGGTATCAAGACAGAAAAAGAATTCTCTATGTTTTATGACTCTAAAGAAAAGAAAGAGAATAAGAGATCTGTTGAAAACTCTATGAAAGGAAATAAATAAATAGGGAAGAAAGGAAGAATTGAAACTCCAACCTATGATAGTTGTGTAAGGAATCACCCTAGTTCCTGTCTAAAAGGAGAAGGAGTATGCTATAAATGCGGACAGAAATGCCATCTTTCTGGAGATTGTAAGTGAAAGAAAGACACTACCAAAGATCAATGCTACAATTGTTGGGAGATGGGACACTATGAAAATGAATTTACTAAAAATTAAAGAAACTTACCTCAGAAAAGGCCAAGGGATCAAGGCCAAGCTTATGAGATCACTACTGGAGAGGTTGAAGCTCTAAAAGATGTGGTGGTAGGTAATTTAATGGTTTTCTCAAGTTTAGAAAATTATTTATTTGATTCTGGATGATCTCATTTTTCTATATCATCCCAGTTTGCAAGGAAAATTAGATACTTCTAATATGATTTGGCAAGGGATTTGTCAGCCAAAACTCTTAAGGGAAGTATCATTGCAAAAATGTTTTCTGAATCAGTTCCCATTAGGGCATATAAATGTTCATTATCTGCGGGTCTCATCATCATACACATGATTGAATTTGAATTAATCTTTCAAATGGATTTCCTTTTGAACCATGATGTGGAAATTTATTTTAAGAATATGGAGGTTGTAATTTTCAATGATGATAAGGAGTGACTTATCTTTAGATTCGAAATGTAACCACCTTATTCTTATCTAGATCCACCCCTAGTAGCTCATCTAAATTTAATTATTGGGGAGGAAGTGAACGAAATAACTATGGGTGAGGAAATGAATATTCAAATAGAGTACGTACCTATTGTTCATGAACATGTTGATGTGTTTCTAGATGATTTACCTAGACATCCTCCAGAACAAGAAATTGATATTTCCATTGATATAATTTATGGTTCACTACCCAAATTGAAGACCCCTTATAGAATGGGAAATGTGGAATTAGTGGAAGTAAAGAAACAACTGGAGTAATTTATTAATAAGTGATTTATTCCCTATATTGTTTCTCTGTGGGGAGATCATGTCCTTTTGTTAAGAAGAAAGATGGATCTATGAGGTTGTGAATTGACTATAGGGAGATTAATGTTATAACGATAATGACCAAGTATACCCTTCCTCACATTGATGATTTATTAGACCAACTTCGTGGAGCTCAATATTTTTCAAATATTTCCCATAAATCTAGATATCACCAATTGTGTGTGAAAAAGGAAGAAATTTCTAATGCAAAATTTCGAACCAGGTACGGGCATTACGAGTTTACATTAATTCCTTTTGTATTTACTAATGCACCCACTTTATTCATGGATCTAATGAACAGATATTTCAAGGAATATATTGATGAATATATAGTGGTATTTATTGATGATATATTGGTATAATACAAAAGCTATGAAGATCATGAAAATCACTTGGGCCCCATTTTGAAAACCCTCATATGAAATGAATTATATGAGATGTTTAGCAAGTGTGAATTTTGGATTTTGGATATTTCTTTTCTTGTCCATATTGTCTCTAAGGATGGAATCTATGTTGAACCTTCTATGACAAAGGAAATCCAATAATAGACACCACCGAAAAGTAAAACTGAGTTACATAGCTTTATTTGTTTAGAGGGTTATTATTGATGTTTCGTCCAAAATTTTGCTCGATTGGCTAAGCCATTAATGAAGCTCACAAGTAAAGGGGAAAAATATATTATAAAAAAAGAGTGTGAAGAATGTTTTGATGAACTGAAGAGAAGATTAGCCATTGCTTCTATAATGAATCTACCATCGTGGAATGATGGGTTTGTTATTTATAGTGAAGCCTCGAAGAAATGACATGGTTGTGTCGTTATGGAGAATGATACATTTATTTCTCATGCATGGCCTCTGAGCGGCGGGGACCTTCTCTCAAGCAGACCTAGGGTTTATTAAACAGAGTTGCCTCCTCCCCTACTTTGGCGCGGTGGATCGGTGTCAGCCTCTCGAATCAACGTGGCTCGGCCTTGGCTCCGACATCATCTCCAATGTGGCTTCTAGATTCACATCAGGTGTGGCTTGGCGTCGGCTCCAGTGTGCTTGGAGGGGGGAGGTTTTTAATTTTTGGTTTTGGATTTCGGTGATTCTACGACACCTCAGATGGGCACTGCTCTTGGGTTTTCTCCTCACTGTCTCCTCCTTCCGATCATATTTTAACGGTGACCACCCCTGTACTCGGAAGGTTCTAGCAGGTTGCCCAGTTGCGGTGGCTTTGTGGACTTGGTCGTCTTTATCTTTCCCCATTGCCTGATATTCCTGCCTGATTACTTTCCACCTGATAGGGTTTTTCTTTTGTGTTACGGTGATGGTCCAAGACCGAGGCTTCAGATCCATCAACCTTAGGTCTTTACCTTGCTTCCGATGTGTGTGGTTGGTATCTACTTTCGGTTTTTGACTTTGAATAGGATGGCGGCGACTATATCTGGGCAGCAGGAATCCTCTTGGATCCTGTGCGATAGTTTCCAGCTTCATTTGTTATTTGTGGGGTTCTTCTAGATCTTCAGTATTGGCAGTATCTATTTTTCATCATATATGTTGTTATCTGATCTGTATGGAAGGAAGTCGTTCTGTTGATGGTGTTAATCTTGTGTTGGTGAATCCGTTGGATTGATTTTGTGATGAAGTTGACACGCAAGGTTGGGAAGTGGTTCTCAGTGAAGTAGGATGCGGCGTCAGGACAACACGGTCTACCTCGATCTGCATTCTTCATTGGCCTTCTATGGATGCGTTCTTCCCGAAGGATTTGGACGACCTCCAACTGGAGTTTGCTGGCAGGTTCATGGATTTGGACCGGTGTTGATGGTCACATTGGTGGCATTCAAGAAGGGTGGTTTTGAGGTTTATTCATGCTTTTTAAGGTTCGTGCTTTATGCTTTCTGGTTCACGGTCCCTTGGTCTTCTCTTGGGTGATTCGAACTCCTGATGTGATGGCTTCCAGTATAAATGATAGAGTGGATAATTTGGTATGTTGAATGAGTTGTTCGGTTGACCATTTTATTTTGATCAATGGTTTCTGAATGTCATATGTCATGAAGGTATGTTTGGTTCACCACTTTTCCTCGATGTGTTTGTTAGTTTCTCAGTTTTTCCTCAAAAGTTTTGGGAAAATAAAATTTTAATTTTCAGTCATTGTTTATGCATCACGACAATGAAAACATCATGAGAAAAACTAACCCACACAAGATCATGAGTTAGTAGCTGTAATTTTATCTTGGATGATATGGAGACATTATCTCTATGGTTAAAAATGTGAGATATATACTGATCATAAGAGTTTGATGTATATTTACTCATACAAAGAACTCACCATGAGGCAATGGCGATGGATTGAACTACTCAAGGATTATGATTTCATAATAAACTACAACCTGGGGGAGGCAAATACGAAGGAAGATGATTTGAGTTGAAAGTATCATGGATTTTGGAACAGGATGAGAGTTGAAAAATATCCTATATACTTGGATCTAGTAAAGATAAATATGGGAATAACCATGGAAGGTGAAACATCAATGATTTTTCAAATGGAATCCAAATCCTATTAACTAGAAAGGATAAAGAGTTCTCAATCCGATGATGAGAAGTTTCAAAATAAGATTAAATCCATGAATGATGAGAGATACAATGTCTTCATATATAAAGACATGATTTTGAAATTTGGGGAGATACATTATTTTCTTGATATACCTGATTGGAAAAGGGAATTGTTAGATGATGCTCAAATTTCCAATTTCCCTATACACCCTTGTAGCACAAAGATGTACAGATATTTGAAGAAATATTTTTGGTGGGACAACATGAAGAGGGAGATTTCTGATTTTATGTCAAGATGTATGGTTTTTCATCAAGTGAAAGACGGAAGGGAACAACTTGGAGAGTCATGTAACCTCTTACCATAACTTAGTGGAGATGGGATAATATTATGATGGACTTTATCATGGGACTACCATAGACTCCTAGAAGGAATGATGAAATAAGGGTCATTGTGGATCGTCTTACCATGTCAGCACATTTTCATGCTATAAGAGAAGATTTACCACTTGAATGTTTAGAAAGGCTGTATATTAATAATGTTGTAAGACTTCATGGAGTACCCCTATTTGTTGTTTCTGATTGTGATCCAATGTTTACATCAGTATTATGGAAAATTCTTCTGATATCGTTGGATACTGAACTTACTTTGAGCATTTCCTACCACCCTTAAACTGATGGACAATCAGAACGGACTATTAAAACCTTATAAGACATGTTTAGATCTTGATCACATGACTTTCAAGGTATGTGGGATCAATATTTACCTCTGGTAGATTTTTCTTATAATAATAGCTTCAATTCATGTATTCATATGGTACAATATGAAGCGTTATACAGAAAAAGAAGTCACACACCAACCTATAAGACTGATGTTGGTGAAAGAAAATTCGTAAGCCCAGAACATGGGGAGGAAACGATGGAGAAGGTTAAGGTTATCCAAACCCATATCAAAGAAGATCAATGTAGGCAGAAGAGCTATATCGTTAACTGAAGGAATTATTTGGAATTTCAGGTAGGAGATCATGCTTTCATGAAGTTATATCACTGGAAAGGAGTTATAAAATTCGGTAAGAAGGTTAAATTAAGTCTTAGGTACACCAGACCCTTTAAAATTCTAGAACGAATTGGGTGTATAGCATACCATTTTTCAATTCTGCCTTGTCTCCCCAATGTTCATGATGTGTTCCATGTATATTTCTGGAGAAAATATATGCATGACCCAATGCATGTGCTTACCAATGAGGAATTAGAATTGGAACCCAGACTTTCTTATTGCAAAGATCCTGTCAAGATTCATGATACAAGAGAACAAGTGTTGAGAAATTGGATGACTCATCTGGTAAAAGTTCTATGGAGTAACCATACAATGGAAAAGGCAACGTGGGATACTGTGGAACCTATGATGAAGAACCACCCAAATATTTTAATGCAGGAATATTCTAGAAATTTCATGGATGAAATTATTTGAAGGTAGGGAGAATGTTACTCCCCAAGAATCTACGGTACGTTTCACTTTGAATAATGAAATAACTTGCATGGTACACAACTTCTAGATCCTAACACACCGCGACCAATCAGACAAGCTAGTAAAAATATTAGTACGCACTTTTTGAAATTTTATAAATTTCATCATTCAAAATATACTTCATTTTTGGATTGGGAATATCGAAATTAGCTTAGGGTGAATTTTTTGTATTTTTTTGAAAATATTCAAATTTTTATGAATAGTGAAAATACTAAATTATAATTAAAAACAACTTTTTTAATCAAAATAATTTATTGTGTTAAATTATACATTTGAATGGTTTTTAATTATCATTAGATTTTTTTTTATAATTTTATATAATTTAAGTCATTGGATGTAATATCACGATTAAACTTGACATAAACAAGTATCAATCTTTTGATAGTTAATATATCATAAAAACAAGCTTTTTGTTTTGATGACGGGATATAATTTTAAATTTATTTCAGCCACTTCTATATTTTGAATTTGGAAAAATTGATTCCATATTTATACTCAGGAGTTAAAACATTTTTAAATAGGTAACTTTTATTATTAGTTATTATGAATAATTGCTTCAGTAAATATTTTATTTATAGTGGTTAAGGGGGTAAATTAGGTAAATAAGGATAAAAAATAATATTATTATTATAATAAATTACCCGAACACATGTCCTAACCCTATTTTATGATATATATCTGACCATGGTCATCATTGGGATGATTTGTGGAGCCAATGGAGCTATATGGGAGTTATAATGACATTTTATATTAAATACTCTAAAGTAAAGAGAAAAATAACAAAAGAAAATATCTTTTACTAAAAAACATTTATATGATGTTATATTAATGGTCTATTAGACAATAAATAGTAATTAAAAATCTAAAATATATTTCATACCTTAGTATATTTTATTTATAATTTTTATACATAAAATAAATATATTTATATATGACATAAGAATGAGAAAGTATTTTCCTTCTTAGTGAAACAATAAAATAAATTATGTTATAAATACTAAAATAAATATAATATGAATGTTTTGATACCATAAATAAATTTTATAGGTGACTATGACAATTTTTTTTTATTAAATTTATTTAGTTCTATGTAATGATGTTTTTAGGACTTTATAAGAAACCAATTAATAAATATTGTCAAAATTGACATAAATGAGTTTTAAAACAAATACAATATTTATTGTTGATATAATAATTCTAAAAATATAAGGATCATCCAAAAGTCTTATATAATGATATTTGTATCATTAATTAACCTCTTGAGGTACTATTGGAAGTTTATAGTATGTTTAATAACAATATAATATAAAAATACAAAGAGGCATGGTAAATGTAAAACAATTTAACTAAGAGTTAAATCTAAAAGATAAGGTTAATATAGTGACCCAAAACTCTATAAAACCTATTGGTTGAGTGTTTTTAGACCCATACCCTATTTTTCTTTTAAATAATTCATTTAAGAACCATTAGAAAACGAAAATGATTTTATTATAAAATAATATTTCAATATTTTCCTAAGGTGCCCCTCACTCCTCTTATAAAAGGGAACTTACCCTTCTCTCAAATTCACACCTTCAAAGACTTTTGGCTCGGCCATCCCATACCCAAATATCCAATCCACTGCCATCCCTTAATCGTAGAGGCCTTTATTTAGTCAGAAAGACAACATATGGAGCCTTATTGATCAAATCAAAAGGATGAATCCGAAGAAAAGGTAAATATTTCATCACCGATTTCATGTTTTTTTATTCTTCCACTTGTTCATTCCTTGTTTTTTCAATTCTAAAAAAATAACTACAATATATTTTATATATTATGATATTATTATAAATATGGTACAACCATATTCATTATTCTATTTATCCTCTGAATGACATGTTACCATACGTGTGTATGTATAGCTTACTGTCTCCACGTCGTGGTGTAGTTGTTATTCAATACATTTTTATTTGGATGCATATAATAATGTTGTATAATTGATGTAAATAATGAATCTGTATATATGATATACCATCCAATTATATAGGATTTTAATATCAAAAGAATGATATTGTCGCTTGTGAGTATGTATGGATTGCCGTCTCCACAGACACGATGACATTCATTCCCCATCGTATCCATTCAAGACTAATTTTCATTTGATGATTAAAAATAATGTTTATATACTTGATATCATTCGGAATATGAATATGATACATCCTATCCATCACAAACATTACTTACATAACTAATCATTTAAAGGAAATCGAATCAGTTAACAACTAAAACGATGATAATACTAAATTATTATTAAGAATGCAATATTAAAATGTCATATATGATAAAATAATAATGTATAAGGTTCTTATATAATTTAATAACAATTATTTAACCATTATAAATAATTTTATCGTACCCATGACCAAGGATAAGTACAAGGTAAGGGTTAATTTCACAATCTCTTTATTATCCGAGGTTTTTTTATGTAATTAAATTCTAGGACATCTTTATCATCCACATCCATGTTTCTTAATAATGTATTTCAAACAAAATTTACTATTTACTAAAAAAATGGATAAAGTAATTTATACACATATTTGAAGATATATGTTTCGAAAGGAATATTTCATTCATTTTCCTAACAAGGTACTTTATGAACTTTTCAAAAAAATTATTATAAGAATGTCTTTTTAAACTTATTCGGTGGGTGCAGTTATTCTCTGCCGTTATAACATCGTAAAATCTTCCGTTACAAGCTTATAAGAATATATTCAAAATAAATGTTTTTATAAGTTTTTTAAACATAAATGATTTCAAATTAATAATGAAGTATTTCCCTCAAATAGTTTTGATTTCATCTATGTCTACATACTTTGATGGATTTTGTACTTGTTTGAAGTCGATTCATTATGATACAAATCGTCAATATTGTATTAATGGTTTTTTGATATGTCTGACTGTGGATCTGTTATTTTTATACCATTTAGGGTTTATGGTTAAAGTAATTAAATTTCAAATAATAGTATTAATACAAATGTTTATGTTATATTTCAACCTTTTTATATGAGGAATTTATTGGACTTAGTATGTGAAGGGTGGAGCCTGCTATAGCTCCTTGGTGCATCGGTAGGTCTATTGAGACAAATAGATGTGGAATTGGTTGAGGCCTTTCGCAATTTGATATATGGTTTTGGCCAGGCCTTAACCATTTTTTGATGTCTTGGTCAAGGCCTTGAAAAAATGTTTCATAATGTTCGACATTATACATTCAATCATTAAGAAAATAATATTGATGGTCCATGTGGTCATTCAACTAATAGAATACTCACGATTATGTTTTATTATGGCATTATTTACTGAGCTCAAATTCCTTCAATAAAAGTGTTCAAGTTTATTATAGGTAATGGTTGGTGTTTTCAATTATTCATCATAATTAATATTTATGTTATCTTCGGCGGTATTGCTTACCCTTACTGAGCATTTGAGCTCTCCCTTGTCTTATGTATAATTTTCCATGGATATAAAGATTTCAGTTATGTGTGACTTTTAAGAATAATCTATGAGGCTTGGATAATTCTAATGGAATAAATTAGTGTGGTTTTTCTTTTCAAGTTGTAAATTTGAACTTATGTATGAATCCTATTTCCAATAATACTAAACTGATTGGTCTTTCGGGACATGATTTCCTTGTGATCATGCTAATGTTATGTAATAATGCACCGAATCTAGGTAACTGGGGTCGGGGCGTTACATGTAATTAGAGTGTTGTAGAGATCATCAAATGATAGAATTTTAGGATATCCATCTCCCAATAATGAATCTACTCTATGGAAGTTATCAATAAGAATTCATAACATCATTTCAAAAACTATTGAATATTATTACACTCACCAATAACAATTAGGGTACATAAAATTTCATTCAATCTTTTAAAGAAGTCACCAACAAAATCATAATCATCCATGCTTATATATTCCATATTTATTATCAATAATACTGAGATAACTTTTTTTAACTTTTAGATTTCCTTCAAATATGATCTAATATTCTCCCAAATCCATTTATAAGTTAAAAATCATTTTACTTTTAGAAAATCAATTGCAAGGAGTGGGGAAAGTATATGATTTGTTGATCACCCATTATTCTATAATGTTTTATTATCAGAAACTGTTAGAGGAACATTTTGAGTAAAATTTTGGAAACCATCTATCACAACATCATAAATTTAATAACCAAGAAATATATGATATGGGAAAATTAAATCCTTAAAAATATGACAGTTAGTCTTATCTAAAACACGAATCCACTTACTATTAAAATAATTCTAAACATCCATATAGTCATATATTTTCATCCAAAATCACCAAAGTGACAATTTAGTGAATCCTCACCTCAATAACATTTGAATGATCCATGAATTATTTATATGATCACTAAAAAGGGGAATGGGTGAATCAATGATCACTAGTTTGTTATTGTTTTTATTAATTATAAAAAACCATTCCCACCTGTTAAATAGTTATAACATTAATAAAAAATTCACAAGAATAACTATTCTATCACAAGAATTTCCATGTTTCACTACTTATCTTTAGTATCTCGTCATGTTCATGGTTTGGAAATAATACAATACTAAAAAATCCACATTTACAGAATCCTATTATTTGATTACACCCATCATTGAATCACTATAAACTTTAAACATACTATTTTCAAAACTAAAGTGTATGTACATTATAGACTAGAAATAACGTAGGAATGATAATATATAAACATTTTGAAACCTCCCCAAACAGGCTCCAGACTTTATCATTTATATATATATATATATATATCAATTTTGTATTATTTAAAAACAATTTTTCTATACTTTCTTTACATTACTTAGGTAATATATTCTTTGACTAATTTTTCATCTATTTAGTGATTTTATCCAAAATTTCTATTCAAAAATTTCATAAAAAATGTTTTTACAGTTACATATAAAAACTTCTACAATATAATTAAAACAATATCGTTATATTGTTCATGATTGATATATTTTATAGTGATTTCATCTAATGGTTTTTTATCAAATAAACTATGTTCATTTCAAACATCTATGTCTTCTTATTCATAAACTATGATATTCCTTGATATAAAACATTAAATTTCAAGACTTGATTTTATAGAATATTAGGGTATGCGAGTTCCATTAATTCATCCAGAAATATTTTTATATCACTTTTTATTTTTTTTCATGTGAATGGTACTCTGAATACAAAGTATTTTCCCATGATTTGTGTTGTAATATTTGAGGTAGTATAAATAATAAAAAATAGATTCGCAATGAATGAACGATCGACATTCCAAAATCCTTCTATCTCATTTCCCTAAAATGATATAAAAAATTATGTAGCCTTATTGAATGAGTTTGAGAGTCCTTAGTGAACCCACCCTTCTTAAAAATTATATAACACTCAGAAAAAAAAATCATTATCTTCCATAATGATATTTTTAAAATTAAAAAACAAACTCAACAACATAAATTTTAAAAAAATTATGAAATCATCAGTAAAAAACACTAGAATTTGAAAAAAAAATACACATGATTTTTTAATGATAATAATTATTTTGGAAATCATTTCCTAGGAGAATATTTGTCTAACTCTTCCTTAAATACATTTTTTTAAATTTTAAAAAATATTTTTTGGTAATTCTTCTGTTATTTCCTTCCATTTGATATGCCTCCATATAGTTACTCGTACCAGAATCCTCTTTTAGTACCCTTAATATACCAAACTCTATCTGATGAATTTTATACCATATTTTTCATATTATCATATTTTTGAAATTCCAACTTCACAACATCGAACATGTTTTTACTATGGATATATTATCAATAGTGGTTTGGTGACCATTTTTTAGTGCACTTTTTTAATTTGAAATCATCTAATCTATTTCCCAAACAACATTTTAAACACTTTTCAAACATACAATCATAAATAACCTTTTTTAATTTATGAACATATTGATTGTATGATTTTATTATAACAATAACATCATTAATATTTCTTAAAATGTTTATTCTGACAGATATTGTACAAAACCATTGTATGATGGACTTCGTCAAGATACATGTTCAATTTCTCGTCTTGGTAATCCCCTTAGGTACTTCGGTGGGTTTCCACTTTTCAAAAAACATTTAAAATGTGAATAAAAAATACTTAAATGTCATGGATTCCAATCTTAAGAAACATTGTAAACACATTGAACAAAATTCCTCATCATGAACACTATATGATTTTATATGTCAGATTATATAAGAACCTTGCTCGTTATTTGACATTAATAATAGATTTATTAAATAAAATATATCATAATAAAAGAAATAATATCACAAATTATTGTTTCATTATGAATGAATTACATTATATAATCACATAAAATAATAAAAGATCATCTCTATTGAAATATTATTTCACATGATTAAACATAAAAATTCATGGGAAAACCTGATGGAATACAAAAGAAAGTGCTGATCTATAAAGATTAGTAATGGAATAAACATGTCAAAAGATGAATATAATAATACATATTATAAAATAGTAAAATAAATGTGGCATAAAAAGTTTGGAAATAATAAACATGAACAATGAGACAAGATATAACATGATAATCACAAAGGAAACATATCAAATGTGGATAGAACATAATATGCTATATAATAAACATAATTCAAGGCTAACGACCAAGAAATCAATATAGAAAAACTATAAAATTCAATTAGGTTCACTCCTAATCCCAAAATAATGTCTAACGTGACTAAAAATTACCCAATGCAAAGAAGACTATATAATTCTAGTCACACCCATCAATTTCATTTCATTCTCATGATTTTGTGTTCCACATAGATAAAAAAATAATATAATCATTTACAATAACATTTTATTCCATGATAATGTAGTGTGGAATAAATAAATTTATGTCCCTAATAAATATATATGGGTTTTTAAAGGTGAAAACCCTTGATAAGAAATGGTTACAGGTATTCCCTATTACATTGTTTGTCATCTAAAATCACCGTGGAACATCGACATCATGACAAAATCACATAATAATTCATAAAAAATGGTTAATGTGGGAGAATGGGGTCTCTCGTAATTTTGATATCAAATGGGCTGCAATAGGGACATTTGAACAAATATCTCAACATTATAAATTATAAATATAAGGCATAAGGTAATAAAGAAATATGAATAAAGAAGATTAGTTGAGGATCCCTTACATTAGTTTGTTACTTCTAAATCAATAAAGGAGCTTTAGGATAGCCTGCGGATCCTTATAAAGACTCTAGAGTGAGTATGGAATTTTAAGGATATGATCTACGGATTTTTGGTGAATATAAATGGAATATTGGTAGCGTTTATATTGGGAAATAGTGTAGATATATTTATCATTTCTCAATCATTGGTTTTGGACTACATATAATAAAATATCTAAACCCACAAACCTTCCAATGGGGGTTCCCATGGTTTATGAAAAATGGAAGGGGGTTCATTATATTATAAGACAATGGCCTGATCATAATAAAATAATACCCCTATATTTGTTTAGGTTAGTATTACATCTAATGAATAGATTCTAAAATAATAAAATATAATAATTGTTTTAGAGGACTCATAATTTATTTATAAAATAAAAAAATAAAAAAACAAATCATTTTAAAATTTTAACATATATTTAATGATGGATATCTTTTATAGTATATATTACTTCACTTTTGGGTCATTATGATGTCATAATACCCAACGTATATTTATACAGTATTTAATTTTTATCTGAAAATTCAACAATCTCATAAAAATTAAGAAATCTATTCCATTGGTTTATTGTGACATTATAATTTCTAATATAATATTCATGTTGTGAAAAAAATTTATAAATATAGTAATTTTTTAGGTTTAAATAGATATTCATCATTTATTGATAAATTCCATGTTTTGGACAATAACTATTTTTTGACCCTTGTAAATTTTACATTGGAAATATAAAAATTAGTTTCCCATTTATATTAACAAAAATTAAAATAATAGAAATAAAATATATTCATTATTCTATGATAAATAACGTAAATAATCATATTTATAGGGACTTGATACGTATCCCATTAATACACTAGAAAACTCCCCAAGAGTATGGTGTGTGATAGTGAGACATTCATGGGGCGGTTTACTGGATATAGTTTCGGTTATAATTGCCATGAGCTTGAACTCATCATATTAATAGTTCCACTCATGATAAATTTTTTGAATCCTAGATTTATATTTTTCATTATTGAAGAATAAAGATGGTATCATTGTTAGATGATCTAAAAAAATATGCTTTATAGGGTACGATTCTACTGGTTTGAGGTCATCACTTCCTTTGTATGGATCAATTCGATTTTTTAAACCTATATATTTATACTAATAATGTGATCGCTGTTCAAAAATTATGTTAATAATTGTAATTATGGTCAATGGTATTTTAAATAAGTTATAATAGTGCCAAATAATTGAATGTGTTTTCTATAACCACAATACATATTCATACAATAAAATATATAAAAAATTTGAATTTTATTTATAATAGTTTGGGTTGTTTAGTCTTATTCCATTATGAAATTTCACCATCATAATTTTAATTTTCAACACAAGAATGAATTAGGATAACCCTATTCCATCATCAACTCTAGTTCCCATGTCTCTTTTTCAAACATTTGGCTTCTCCACAACACTTTTATAGGGTGCATTGTATTATTTCATAGAGCTTTGTCTCGACAATCTATGATTTTCAGCAGATTCTCTTCATAGGGAGGGTCATCATCCAATGGTTCCATATATCAATTGAGTATATGTGGGTGATATGGTATGTTCTACCACATGATGGAAACATTGAATACATCATAAACTTGAGATATATTATGTGGGAGTGTCAATTTATAGTCCACCACTCCAATGAGAACATGGATTTCAAAGGGGATAATTTATCTGGACTAAGTATTCTCTTCATCCCAAGTATTATCAAATTATTGAATTTATATACTCATAGGAGTAACATGTATACAATATCAAAATCTAGGTCTCATCAATGACTGTCAACATATCTCTTCTATCAAATCTATTTATCCTCGATGTGCTGTTGAATTCTCCAAAACATTTCCACCCCTTCTTCAACCATTTGAGGACATATATATATTTTCCCCAAAAATCATCCCCCAATAATGAATTCTACACATCATCCCATAAAGTGATGCATTCAGGTCCATTTTGATGATTTAGTGGAAATAGTTATTTTATGATGACTCGACCAAAGACATATGTGGGTCTCATACACCTTTGAAGTCTATTGAACAATATATCAACATATATTCAAGTGTCAAAACCATTCACTTGGACTGGACATCAGTTTGAGGATCATAGGTAGTACTGAAGCTCCTCTCAGTGTTTAGAGCATATTGGTGACTTTCCTAGTACTTGGATATAATTCTCATATCAAGGTTATATTCAATTGACAGTGGTACTCCATGAAGCCGCACACCATAATTGATGTATATACCTGCAATTTGGTCGAGTTATATGTCCAACTGAATTGTAATAAATTTATATTCAATTGATATAATTCCCACAAAAACACATATATAATTGTTTGTACTGGATACCTAAGGATGTCCTGTGAATTTTGATTTTTTCCATTTCCATGTTGGTATGGGTAATGGTTGATTCATTACCATAGACTATTTACTTTTAGAATTCAGTTATTGAAATAAAAGGCACATTGATGTATATTCACCGATATCTATATCCATATTTTCCTAAGAATAGTTCTCTAGAAGATATTGATACATATTTTTTCTCCCTTTGTGAATAGAGAAGGTTGAGCTATATGCATCAATAATAAGCAATTTCTTTCTGACTAGAATGAATCTTTCTTATAGAAATGACCCAAATATTCCATCTCATTATACATTAACATTGAACACTAAGGATTTAACTATTCTTATAGTTTCATCTTTCTTATGAATTACAACAACATTTACCAAGGAATACATTATATATTACAAAAGAAACGGTTGAGAAATCATTTTTGAAAGGATGGATGATGTTCCTTCTTTTTTTGTAACGATGATTATCCTTTTTAAGTCTATGATGATAGGATCCCTAAAAATTATCAACACTGATTGAAATTATTGATGATTTCAACGTAGAGAGTCTACCTCCTTATATTAATTACCATAATGGTATTTTGTGAACTTTTCATAGTCTTCGATCTACTTTAACCATCATCTCTAGAAATATTCATATCCTTTTTTGTTAATACATACATTGGGGTTTTTTGATCTTTATATATCTCAAACTACTCCATAAAGTGATAATTCACCCATATTTGTAACACAAATATATCTGATGATAGCTCCAGATCATGCGTTGGGTAGTTCTCTTGGTTAACTTTTAACTATATTTATGAATTGGCTATGAATTTTTTATTCTACATTAACACACATCCCAATTACTTATTAGAAGAAAATTTGAATACCAGGAAATTTTATCCACTTGTGGGTAGTGTGAGAAAAAAACAATGATAACCATCCTTTCCAACTCATTAAATACCTATTCACTTCAACATTCTATAAAAACAAGACTCCATTTTTTGTAAACATTGTGTGTGGGTTTTATAATAATAATAAATCTATCATAAATCAATGATAATATTCTAATAATCCAAGGAAAATACATATATCTATCACAGATGTTGTCCTAGTACTTACTTTAATATCATCTATTTTAAAGGGTCCATAGATATCACATTTTATGTTCTAATATGTCTAAATAAAAAGACTACATTAAACCACAAATCACATTTTCTGTTCTTTTTGTAAGGCTTCTACTCCTCCAAGTTCATTATCATAGTTCATAGATTCTCCTCATGATCCAAATTGATTATTTATAATATTATAATATCAATTATAAATACTACCATAGTTTGTTGAGGTAATCTCGAAAGACTCTATTCATCAGGTACATGAAATTACTATAGAATTACTGATCATGAAAGGAATCACAATGAACTCATGGTGTCTATATCCTCATATGAATATTAGTATTGGGGATAACCTACTTCTTCACCCTAACTTGGTATTATCCTGAAAATATATTCTCTTTGGAGAAGTATGAGGATCTAAGCAGAGGATTGATCAAGACATAAATCCATTGGAGATGGTTCATGTTCTCTATAGTGATCATGTTGAGCTCACAATAATCAAACCACATGTGTATTGAACCATCCTTCTTGATGATGAGGACTGGTGTACCCCATGGTGAAGCACTTGGTCATATGAACTAATTATCTCGATTATCCAATAGTTGTTATTCGTCTCCTCGATATCCACAATATCCATTCTATATGGGTTCTTAGCTATTTTGAATGCCCTAGGAATATGATCGATTGAAAATTCAACCTATCAACTAGGAGAAAGATAAAAAATTCCTAGAGAAACACATTTGTGTATTCCATCATAATGTTAATTTTATCATGGATGATACTTTCATTAGAATAAATCATTCAAGATAGATTATAATACTCATAGGGAATTAATATCCATTCTTGAGATGTTGGTGTTAAATAAGATTCATCATATTCCATGAACCTGTTCAAAATAAGTGGTTGATTCACGATACATAGAGTGATTTTATTCTTATGGAAATTTATGTTGGCTCTATGTAGGGAAATAAAATACATGCCCAAAATTTCTTCAAATTTTACCAATTAGAGTATGAGAGGTTTCATTTGAATGTTCATCCCAAAAATTGTGATATAGTTGGAGTTATATAATATAGATACAATAATTTCCCCATTTTCCATTTTCGTATATAGTTATACTTCCATTGTTTTATGCTATGTTTAGTAGTTCTAATAAAAAATTTTGAAATGAAAGAATATATAGTATAAGAATCAAGAAGCATATTCCCAATTATTGAATGAATTACTAGTACACCTATCACCACATAATTGTTGGGATTCCCCTCTATGGTTTTGAAGGAAAAATATAACCATTCATTACATAGAGTTTCTTGGTTGTCTCCAAAAAAACTCTCCTTTGTTTATTGTTTTTTAAATTTCCATGGTCCCTTGCAGTTGATGTGATGAAAAATTCATAGAGGGTTGATCGGAGAAGTCATTTCCTCCATCGTAGTAGTGGGTTTCTCCTTTTTTAAATATCATGCTAGGATCCCTTCATTATAAAACCTAATGCATGTCATCAACCCCATTAGGAAATTTTAGGGGAACTTCTTGCCGCACATTTGATAAGTGGTATGTTGATAATTCTTGGCACCATTAGATTTCTCCATTAGACTACCATAATTAAACTCTACTTTTATCTTCTTATCCCCATGATAACATTGAGGTACTTCAATCTCTATTTACACTATTAGGGAACATTGTAAAATTTATTCATTGAAATCAAATCCTTGACCATAATTTCATAGATTTGCATTTAAAACCTTCAAATAGTCAGTCAATATTTTATTTGGTGGAAAGGAAAAATCTAGGGGCGTATCATGCCTTTTATGCGATCTCTTCATTCTATGCACTAATAGATTTATTATATGTTTTATTGAGGGAAACAAAATACTTTTACATTTGAGGTCATCGAGTGTAATGAAAATATTTATCAAAAACATTTTTCTAGAATTCATTTCACCTAATTGTTTCTATCTATTCCTTAGGCTTGGTATTCTTGGTCAATATCCACCATTGATCAACTTCTCCCTCTATACAATAAGCATCCAACAAAAGATTTTATTATTTACAAAATTGATGTATGGAAATGATATTCTTAATGGAATTTATCTGTTGTTTTGTGATTATGTGGTCATATGATCTATTGAATGTTGATGGGCATTGTCATATAAAATAATCAATAACAACTTTTTCTTTATTAGGAGTATTTGGGTTCTTCACTTGATCAAGGTTTTAATTTAGAAACCGTTTCAGTTGAGAGAGTATCATCACATATATTTCAATTCATACTCCTATCAGGTTGGGAATCTCGTTGGTGTAGTCATCACATTTCTTGTCGCATTGATTGTTTACGAGATTCCTCCAAATTTAAAATACTGGCAAGAATAAAAGGAAGATTATGGGTGAATATTTTTAAACTACTAAACACATAAATATAAATTTAATGAAATTAATGGGATAAGATATAACATAAATTTATTTCCTTAACATATGAATTTATAAGCTTCAATCTATGTTATCCACAATATATTTCTTAAACTATATTATTCATGTAGTTTTTCGTTCAATTTTTAATTATTATTAGTGATATTGTGAATTTAATGAATTATATCCCCTAGGACTATTAAAGTAGGTTTGTAATAAGATCTTTTGTTATGTACCAGGTTATGCCAAGTCAGGCACGATGCACGTTGTGTGGCTTATTACCACTAGGTACATCTTTCCCACAACCACACCCACTTGTAGTATCTAGAAATGGATTTATATGATCGATTAACCACTTACTCTATTATTAACAAAATATGGGGATTTTTTCTTATACATAGTCTTATCCGAAAGTCTTTCAATATAGTTTTCAAATACCAATCAAGAAAAATTATGAAACCATTATTTTGATAAAAACTATAACAACCCTCATATTTATTTGAAATTAATACATGATTTATTACATAAAATTTCAAAAAATATTAAATAAAATATCAATAATTATAGTTTCATTTTGAATTTTTTACATTACATAACAACCTAAATATATAAAAAAATATTTATTGAAAGCATCATTAATGTGCTTGCAACTAAAACTTCATGGGATTACCTAGAGACACACATAATAAAGGGGATAGATATTAATTATTGTAAGAGGGAAAACATGTAATTGTAACACCCCAAGCATATAGGGTACATTTCACTTTGAACAATACAATAACATGTGTCATACACAACTTCGAGGTCAAACACACCACAACCAATCAAACTATCCATATGAATAGTAACACCCACTTTTTTAATTTTTATAAATTTTATCTTTTAAAATGGACTTCATTTTTGGATTCAGAATATTGAAATTAGCTTTGGGTGAGTTTTTGGTATTTTTCTGAAAACATTTTATTTTTGATGAATAGTGAAAAACATTAAGTTATTGTTTAAAAACAAATTTTTATTTAAATAATTATTTATTGTATTTAAATTTATTTTAGGTCAAAATAAATATATAATACTTATATATGTTCAATTTAATTCATTGGAGTCATTTTATAATGAGTTTAGATATATAAAAAATTAATTGAACTTTTTAGCGTCTTTTACCCTCCTCCTAGGAGCATTTACGAATTTGAATAATACTTTATTTTACCATTTCTGTTAGTTGAATTTCAAAAACCCGAGAGACACGGTTGATATGAGTATGTAAACTATGGTTCAATAAGATAAAAATAATTTTTGTAGAATAGAAACTTTTGACGTATATTTACCACAATTAAAAGTAAATATGGTAATTAAAGATAAAAATAATATCATAATTACCCTAACACATGTCATAATTGTATTGGATTAGTTTAATTCGACCAAAAACAACCTTAGTAATATAATATCATCCCCTTTGGTCAACGTGAAATAGATTAGGACATTTATTATTATTTTATTTAAAAAATAATTAAAAGAGTTAAATTCAATGTTTAATAACTAAACCATTTTTAATATATGGTTCAACAGAATATATATTCTAATATAAATATTAATTAGAAATATAAATATATTTTCTACATAATGCTATTTTATTTATAATTTTTAGACATTAAATAATTTAATTTCTTTCAGACACGGTGATGTTACAGTAATTACCTTATTAAAGAAGGATTAATATATTTGTTATTATAAATATCCAAATAAATTTAATATGATACATTTGATGAATTACACTAATTTTAATGGTTAATATGACAATTTAGGTTTTATTTAAATTTTTTTTAAGTAATCATGGTTTTATGATTTTCACAAAAATAAAATACTAAATAGTGTCAAAATTGACATAATTGAGTTTTTAATCAAATTCTGTATTATTAATGGATATAATATCCTTATAAGTATATGGTTCGTCAAAATGGCATATATAAGGTTATATATATTAATAATGAACCAATTTTAATTCTCTTGGAAGTTTATAGTCTGTTTATTATCCATATAATATAAAAATATTAAGAAACATGGTAAATGAAAAACTATTTAACCAAGAGTTAAATCTATATGATAAGGTTAATATGGTCAAATAAAAATATCTAAAACCTATTGGATGAGAGTTTTTTCACCCATCCCCACTTTAGCCTCTAAATAAATCATTTAGGATCCATTAAAAACTAAAAAATATTTTTATTATAAAATAATATTTCAATATATTCCTAAAGTGACCCCGACCTCTCTTATAAAAGGGCACTTCCTTTCTCTTAATTTCACATCTACGAAGCCATTTGGCTCTACCAAACCATACCCAATTATCATCCAAACATTCTTCCCCTTATCCTAAAGGCCTTAATTTTTTCTTAAATCCAACGTATGAATCCCTTTTGATCAAATAAAAAGGAATAACCTGTAGAAGAGGTAAATATTTCATCACATATTTCAAGTTCTTTTCTTCATCCACTTCTTCATTCATTGTTTTTTCATTTCGAAAATAATATCTCCAGTATATTATATATACATTTATGTTGTTATTGATATGGTACTACCTTTTTCGTTATTCTATCAATCCTATAACTGACAAAGTCACCATATATGCATATGTATGGCTAATCGTCTCCACATTGTGGTGTAGTATGTTATTCGAACACTTAATTTATTTGTATGGGTATAAAAATGAATATAACTAATGTAAATAATAAATATAACATGTTAATGGTTCTTTATATATGATATACCATCCAATTTCATTCTATTTTTCCATCAATATAATGATATTGTCGCTCGTGCGTACGTACGGATTACCGTCTCCACAAACGCGAAGAGATTCATTCCACATCGTAATCATTCAAGAGTAATTTTCATTTTATATTTAAAAACAATGTTTATGAAAATAATATAATTGATCATATGAATCAAATACATCATATCCATAACAAACATGGATTACGTAACAAACCATATATTGGAAAATCAAATCAGTTGACACCTGAAATGATGTACTATTGAAATATTATTAGCAATGCAATAGTAGAGGATCATATAAGAAATCATATTTATTCATATAGTTATTTTATATATTAATTGAAATTATTAAAATATTATACATGAGGTTACCATACCCTCCACCATGGAAAAGTATAATGTAAGGGTAAATTTCCCAATCTCTTTATTATCCGAGATTATTTTTATGTAAGTATCTAATGGGACATCTTTATCATCCACATCCATGTTTTCTTAAAATTTTATTTCAAAACATTTTTCAGTCTACTATAATATGTTTTAAAGGTATGCATACCCTTGTTGGACCATATATGTTTTGAAAGAAATCTTTCCATCATTTTCCAAACAAGGTACTTTATGACCATTTCAACAAAATAATGTTAAGAATGTCTTTTTTTAACTTACATGGCGGGTTTGGCAATTTTTCGCCGTTATATCATCGTTGAAGCTTCCCATACTTGCTTATAAGATTATTTTCAAGATAAATGTTTTCTTTTATAATTATATAACATTAAAATGATTTAAAAATATGAAGAGATATTCCTCTAAAAAACATTTTATTTCATCTATGTCAATATCCTTTGATGTATTTTAGGCTTGATTGAAGTTGATTTATTATGATAAAAACATCCATATTTTATTTAAGGTTATGTGATATGTTTGACAATGGATGTGTTATTTTTACACCATTCATGGTTTATTGGTAATGTATTTAAATTCTGTATGGTATTTTTAATACGAATGTTTATGTTATGTTTAATTTTTTTCATATGTGGAATGAATTAGACTTAGTAAGTGATAGGTGGAGCCTTTTATAGCTCATCGATGCATCGGTAGGTCTCATAAGACAAACTAGTGTCTTGGAAAAAGGCCTTGAAAAAATCATATTTGTAGTCTAGGAACAAATCCTTGACTATGTGTTTATGAAGTCTGGAATTTTGCATTCAATCATTATGAAAGTGACTATTGATATTACACGTGATTATTAGACTAGTAGAATATCATTTTGAATAAGTAAATGGAATTTATTGATTTAATATTTCCATATAATTTTGTTGATTATGTTTAAAAGGATTTTTTAGTCTTATACATTGCATTAAATGTTCATGATTATTTATGACTGTTTCTGCTATATTGTTATCCTTACTGAGAATTCAGCTCACCCCATTCTATGTTTTTTTTTCTAGGATGAGTAGATGTATTGTATGGTCGACCTGTAGGGATAGGCTAAGCATTTAAGTGTTTTAAAAATGGGAAAAATTGTAGTTGATGTTTTTATTTAATGGTGTAATGTAAAACCTATGAATGTATCTAGTACATCAAAGGGTACTAAACTGATAGTTATTTCGGGATTTTATCCCTTGTGATCATGCAAATGTTATTTATTTATGCACCAACTCTAGGTAACTGGGGTTGGGGTGTTATAGTTGGTATCAGATAAATTCTAGTATAAACATTGGATTATTGATTTTGAAAAACTCCAATTAGATAACATTACCCTAAGATAGACTTTGAGGATTTGTATAGAATAACATCCAAGAATTTTGGTATTATTTATATTTTGTGATTTCTCCAAGAAATATATCCCCTTATAGATAAGATAAGTAAGAGGTTGTCGCTTCCACAAATGTACATAGGGTTAAATGTTGAAAACACCACTTTGAGCTATGCTCAAATGGGAACTGGTGCACAACAATGGTCCTTGATGTAATCTTGGTTACAACACCCCCGTGGGATATGATTAGGATAATTCACATTTTAATTAAATGCCATTATGAAAGATTTAAGAGTAAATACATCCTAAATGAAAATATTTCAGGATTGTAGATTATATGCATAATCATTTCAATTTACGTTAGGTATTTTACAAATTTGGAATTATGATTTTCAATTCATAAACTAACCTGGTGTATGCCATTGTTTTGAAATAGCACATTGTAGAAGAAATGATAATTCAAAGAATACGCATGATCAAAAGATTAAAAAGTATCATATCATTCATGGTATTAAGCCATCATTTATATGGGAAATACTCTACCACATATTCTCATGATATGAAGAAATAGTATCATGTGTCAATAAGAAAAATAAAGAATTCTCTCAGTCCTATGGCTTTGAAGGGAAGAAAAGAAGAAAATGATGGAAAAGAGAAATATGGACAAATGGAAGAGAAGAAAGAAGAATTTTACCACATGTGATAACTATGTAATGAGTCACCTTTTTAAATGCTTGAAAGGACTAAGAAGTATCATTGTAGTCAAGTTATGTGAACAGTTCCCATTAGGGAATATAAATGATTGTTATCTGCTGATCTCAAAGTCATACTCATGATTTAATTTGAAATAATCTTTGGAATAGATTGTCTTTCAGACCCTGATGTGAAAATTTATTGTAAGAAGAAGGAGGTTACAATTCTTGATAATGATAAGGAGTACCACATCCTTAAAGCAGAAATGTCACCACTTAATTCTTATCTAGATCAAAACCAAGTAGCAAAACTAAATTCATTTATTTGGGATGAAGGGAATGAAATAACTATGGGTGAAGAAAGGAATGTTCAAATAGAATATGATCCTATTTTTCAAGAATATTTTGATGTGTTTCCAGATGATTTACATGGATATCCTCTAGAATGATAAATTCAGTTTTCCATTAATTTAATTCACGGTTCGAGGACCATATCAATGACCCCTTATATAATGGCCACTGTGGAATTATTGGAACTAAAGAAAAACTAGAGGAATTGTGTAATAAGGTGTTTATTCACCCTAGTGTTTCTCCATGGGGAGCCTCGGTTATTTTTGTTTAGAAGAAAGATGGATCTATGAAATTATGCATTTACTACAAGGAGATCTATGCTATAACAATTAAGAACATGTATCCCCTACATCGCATTGATTACTTATTTGAAAAACTTTATGGAGCTCAATATTTTACAATGATTTACCTTCGACCTGGATTTCATCAGTTGTGGGTAAACAAGGAAGACCTTCTGAAAATAGCATTTTGAACCTGGTACGATCATTATGAGATTACAGTAATGCCTTTTGGATTGACTAATGCATCCTCTATCTTCATGGATCTAATGAGTAGATTTTTCAAGGAATACATTGACGACTTTGTAGTTGTATTTATTGATGATATCATGGTATACTGCAAAAGCTACAATGATCATGAAAATCACTTCCGCATTATTCTAAAGACACTTAGAATAAATGAATTATATGTGATATTTAGCATGTGTGAATTCTGGATTCAAGATATTTCTTTTCATTTCCATTTTATCTCTACGGATGGAATGTTTATTTATCCTTCAAAGACCAAGGAAATTCAGTAATGGAAAGCACTGATGAGTATAAGTGAGGTATGTTGTTTTATTGGTTTAGTATGTTATTATCGATGTTTTATCCAGAATTTTTTTTATTTTTCTAACACATTAACCAATGTCACACGTAAAGGGGTTAAATTATTTGGGAAAAAAGAGTTTGAATAATTTTATTATGTACTAAAGAGAAGATTGGTTAATGCTCCTATCTTGACTCTACCTTCAGGGAATGAAAGGATTTTTATTTATAGTGATGCTTCAAAGAAATGACATGGTTGTTTCCTTATGAAGAATGATAGTGTAATTTTTTAGGCATCATTGCAGTTAACAATTCATGAACCAAACTAACCCACTCATGATCTTGGATTAGCTGCTGTAATCATTGCCCTGAATATATCAACACACTATCTCTGTGGAGAAAAATTTGAGATTTATACTAATTAAAAGAGCTTGAAGTATATTTTCTTACAAAAAAAACTCAACATGAGGAAAAGGAGAAGGCTTGAACTACTCAAGGAAAATGATTTCACTATAAACTGCCACCAAGGGAAGGCAAATAATGTGGCAGATGCTTTGAGTAGAAAAGATCCTAGAGTTTTGAACATGATAAGGAATGAAAGGGATCATATTTTCATGGATCTAGTAAAGATTGATATGGGAATAACAATGGAAGGTGAAACATCAATGACTTTTCATATGGTTTCAAAACCATCTATACTAGAAAGTATAAATATTTCTCATACTGATGATGAGGAGTTTCAAAAGAAGATTAAAGCTATGAATGATGGGTGATTGAGTGACTTCATATATGAAGATGGGATTTTGAAATTTGGGAAAATACATTGTGTTCCTGGTATACCTGATCTAAAAATGGAATTTTTGGATGATGCACATAGCTCCAATTTCTATAAACACACTCGTACCACTATGATGTACATAGATTTGAAGGAAAATTTTGTGGGACAACATGAAGAGGGAGATTGCGGATTTTGTGTCAAAATTTATTGTTTTTCAACAAGTAAAAGCTGTAAGGTAACAGCCTAGTAGAGTCATGCAACCTCTTCCCATACCTAAGTGTTAATGGGATAATATTACGATGAACTTTTTCATGGTGCTACCAATGACACCTAGAAGGAATGATGCAATATGGGTCATTATTGATCATCATACCAATTCGGAACATTTTTTTGCTATAAGTGAAGATTTAAAACTTGAAAATCTCGTAAGACTGTATATTAATGAAGTTATAAGACTCCATGGTGTACCCCAATCGATTGTTTCTAATCATGATCACTGTTTGACATCATGATTCTGGAAAAGTCGTCAAATGTACCTCGATACTGTACTTCTTTGAGTACAACCTATCACCCTCAAACCGATGGAAAATCTGAACATACTATTCAAAAATTATAAAACATGTTGATATCTTTCTCACATGACATTCTAGGTATGTGGGATAAACATTTACCTCTAGTAGAATTTTCCAATAAAAATAGCTTCCATTCAAGTATTCAGATGGCACCATATGAAGAATTATAAGAAAAGAGATGTTGCACACCAACTTGTTGGGATGATGTTTTTGAAAGAAAACATGTAGGCCTAGAACCTGTTGAGGAAATGATGGAGAAGTTAAAGGTTATCCAATCCCACATAAATGAAGCTCAAAGTAGTCAGAAGTGAAATGCCGATAATTGAAGGAATGATTTTGAATTTCAGGTAGGAGATCATGTTTTCTTAAAGGTATCTCGATGGATGGGAGTTATAAGATTTGGTAAGAAGGGAAAACTAAGTCCCAGGTATATCGGACATTTGAAAATTATAGAATTAATTGGGGATATAGCTTATCGTTTGGAAATACCGCCAAGTCTCTCCAAAGTTAAAGATGTGTTCCACATATCACCGTTGAGAAAATACATTCTTGAACCAAAGTATGTACTCACCTATAAGGAAATTTAACTAGAACCCATTCTATCTTATTGTGAAGATCCTGTCAAAATTCTTGATAGCATAGAAAAAGTGTTGAGAAACCGGACGACTCGTCTGGAAAAAGTTCTATGGAGAAACCATAAGATGGAAGAGGCAATATGGGAACCCGAAGAACTTATGATAAACAATCACCTGAAACTTTTCATGCAGTAATATTCTATAAATTTTGATGAAAAAACCATTTTAAGGAGGGGAGAATGTAACACCCCAAGCTTCTATGGTACATTCCCTTTTGAACAATAAAATATCTTGTGTTGTATGGAACTTTGAGTTCAAACACACCACAACAAATCAAACTAGATGTTAGGAATATTAATACCCACTTTTGGAAATTTTATAAATTTTATCATTCAAAATGTACTTCATTTTTCGATTTCTAATAGTGAAATTAGCTTTGGGTAAATTTTCGGTATTTTTCTGAAAACATTCATTTTTTTTGAATAGTGAAAAACACTAAGTTATTGATTAAAACTAAATTATTATTGAAATATTTTTTTATTTTATTTAAATTTATTTTAGGTTAAAAAAAATACCCAATACCTATATAAGTATAATGTAATTCATTGGAGTCAATTTTTAATGATTTTAGATATATAAAAATTTTATTGAACTTTTTACCTTCTTTTACCCACCTTCTAAAAGCATTTTCAAATTTGCATAAAACATAATTTTATGACTTTTGTGAATTTAATTTAAAAAATACAAGAGGCACAGTTGATATTAGCAATTAAAATTCTGTTAAAAAAGATTAAAATACTTTTTCCTAATAGTACCTTTTGACATTTATTTTCCACGTTTAAAAGTAAATAGGGTAATTAAAGGTAAAAATGATATCATAATTACCTTAACACATGTACTAATTCTAATAGATAAGTGTAATTATATCAAAAACAACCATGTTAACCTGGTGTAATTTAATTATAATTTTTTAAATAATTTAATTTATATATGACACAATGATGATGCAGTAATTACCTTACTAAAGGACGATTAAAATAATTGATATTATAAAAATACAAATAAATTTAATTTGATAATTTTGATGAATTCCACTAATTTTGATGTTTAATAATACATGTTAAGGTTTATTAAATAATTTTATTAGAATTAATCATGTTGCTATGATTTTAACAAAAATCAAATACTAAATAGTGTCCAAATTGAAATAATTGGGGTTTTTAAACAAATACTACATTATTAAGGGATATAATAATTTTAAAAATATAAGGGTTAGACAAAAGACATAGATAAAGTTATATAAATTAATAATTAACCACTTGGTATTCTCATATATGTTTATAGTATGTTTATTTACCATATAATATAAAAATACTAAGAGACATAGTATGTGAAAAACTATTTATCTAAGAGTTAAATCTAAACGATAAGGTTAATATGGTGACCTAAACCTATCTATAACCTATTGTTTGAGAGGTTTTCGACCCATTACCACCTTATACTCTAAATAAATAATATTTGGGCTATTTTAAATGGAAATTTATTTTATTATAAAATAATATTTCAAACTTTTCCTAAAGTGACCCTCACATCCCTTATAAAAGGGAACTTCCCATTATATTAATTTCACACCTCCAAAGCCGTTTTTCCCAGCCAAACCCTTTCCACATATCCCCCCAACATTCCTCCCTTCATCATAGAAGCCTTTTTTTGGTCAGAAATCCAACCTATGGATCCCTTTTGATCAAATCAAAAGAAAGAACTTGAAGAAGAGGTAAATATTTCATCACCTTTTTCATGTTCTTTTCTTCTTCCAATTCCTCTTTCTTTGTTGTTTCCATTATTAAATAAAAGTTCCAGAATATTCTATGTACTGTGATGTTATTTTAAATATGGCATAACCATATTCATTATTCAATCAATCCTATAAATGAAAATGTCACCATACATGCGTACATAAGGCTTACCGTCTCCACGTCGTGGTGTAGTTTGTTATTCAAACACATCATTATTTTGGATGGGTATAACAATGAATATAACTAATTTAAATAATAAATTTAACATCATAATTATTTTTTATAGATGATATACCATCCAATTACATACGATTCCATCGTAAATATAATGATATTGTCGTTCGTGCCTATATACAGATTACTGTCTCCACGAACGTGATGAGATTCTTTCCCCATTGTAATCATTCAATAAAAATTTTCATTTTTGGTATAAATATTATTTTTATAAACATGTTATCATTATGTATTTGAATCAAATATATCCAATCCATAAAAAACATGGAAAATGTAACCATCCATATAATGGAAAATAAATCAATTATCACCCGAAATGATGATACTACTAAAATATTATTAACAATGAAATATTATAGGATCATAGATGATATCATATTTATGTATATAGTTATTTTATAATTTAATAACAATGATTTAACTATTATACAAGAGGTAAACTTACCCTCAACAATGGATTAGTACAACGTAAGGGTTAATTTCACAATATCATTATTATCCGATGTTGTTTTTATGGAAATATCTACTAGGACCTCTTTATCATCCAAATATTTGTTTTCTTAAAAATGTAATTCAAAACATTTTTAATATTTACTATTATATGGTTTTAAGTCATTTATATAGTTATTTTACCATATATGTTTTTAAAGAGATCATTTCTTTGTTTTCCAAGCAAGGTACTTTATGACCTTTTTGACAAAATTAAAGTAAGAATGCCTTTTTTTATCTTATATGGCTGGTGTGGCTATTTTCCACCATTATATCATCATTGAAGGTTCCCATACAAGATTATAAAAATATTTTCAATATAATTTTATTCATTTATAATTATATGACTTATAAATGATTTCAAAATATAAAGAGATATCTCTATCAAAAAGTTTTTATTTCATCTATCTCAACAACCTTTTATGGATTTTAAGCTTGTTTAATGTTGATTTTTTATGATACAAAACATCCATATTGTATTGAATTTCATGTGATATTTTTTACTATGGATGGTATATTTTTACACCATTCATTGTTTGTGAATAAATTATTCACATTCTATGTTCTAGTTTTAATACGAATGTTTATGATATGTTTAGTCTTTTTCATATGCGGAATGCATTGGACTTTGTATGTTATGGGTGGAGCCTGATAAAGCACCTCGATGAATCGGTAGGTCTCATGATAGAAACTTGTGTCTTGGAACAAGGCCTTTATAAAATATTATTTGTAGTATGGGCACAAGGCCTTGCCTATGTGGATACGAAGTCTGGATTATGCATTCCATCATTATGAAAGTGGATATTGATATTGCATGTGATTATTCAACTATAAGAATATCTATGTGAATAAGTAAATTGAATTATTTGATTTTAACTTTTCCATATTAAAATGAAGATTATTTTAAAAAGGATTTTGTTTTATTCTTATACATTGCCTTAAATTTTCATGCTTTTTTAGGAAAGATTTCGTTATATTGTTATCCTTACTATGCATATGAGCTCACCCCATTCTATGTTTTATTTTTCCCAGGATGTGAAGAAGTATTTTATGGTTGACCTGTAGGGAGAGGATAATAATTTAAGTGTTGTCAAAAGGGGAAAAAATTTTGTGGATGTTTTTAATTGATGATGTAATGTGAAACTTATTAATGTATTTAGTACTTCCAATGCTAAGAAACAAGTCATTCTTTCAGGATTTGATCCATTGTGATCATGACAATGTTATGTAATAATGCATCAACTCTAGGGAACTAGGGTCGGGGCTTTACAGGAATAATATGAATAAAATAATATATTTTCGTTAATATGAATATAAATGGGCCATAACAATTGTTGGAATCATAATAATACACAATGAGACATGATATATCATGATAATTATAAAGGTAACATATGAAATATGGCACCAACATAAAACAAAACATCATAAACATTGGTCAAAGATAATTTCCATGTCATTATGATTGAAAATTTCACATTAATATATCATGTTTACTCCATGTTCCAATATGAAGTGTCATTATGCTAATCATTACCCAATGCATCAGAGCATTTTATAATTTCAGGCACACCTGTCACATTTGTTTTATTCTCATGCTTATGTGTGCCACATAGATTGTGAATGATGGAATTATTTATCGTATAATTTTATTTCATGATCTTGGAGATGGTATAAAATATAAATATTTACCCATTAAATATGTATAATTTTATAAAGGTAAACAACCATGATAGTATATGGGTATGGGTATTCACTACACAATTGTTTGGCATGGAAAATCGCATTGGTATTTCAATAGCACAATGACATCACATAAAGATTCATAAAAAATAATTGAAGATAGTTAATGGGGGTATCTCATAATTTTGATATCAAATCAGTACAAATATGAAAAATTATTGTGACAAACCAATATTATTAATTTTAATCAAAATTCATAATATTACAATTAAATATTAGTAAATAATATAATGTGAGGATACCTTAGATGAGTGAGTGGCTCCAAATTTTTGAGAGTTACTTCTTAAGAGCTTGGGAGAATCTTGGGAGGACTATAGAGAGGGTATAAAATAACATGTACATGCTACACATATTATGAGTTATGAGAAGAGGGAAATTGGGTGGGTTTATATAGGAAAGTAGTAGGGATTTATTTATCAATACTCATACATAGGTTTTAGATTATATATAATGAAATAACCAAAACCACAAACCATATCATGGTTTTATTATGGTTTCTACCAAGTGGTAGTGGCTTTCAGTTTTTTATAATTACATGGGCCAAAATTAATTAAATAACATCCTTTCATAAGTGTTGGTGAGTCATACTCTTAAAGAATTTATTTTCAAACCCTAAAAAATATTAATTGTTTCGGTGGATTCATAAAGGCTTTATAAAATAAAAAAAATTAATGTCACATTATATTATAGGTAAATATTATATTTGGTCTTGGATACATTTTATAGTTTTACTACATATCTTTTTATTCACTATGATTTCATAATACACCTTGTATCTTTATAAGGTATTTAACTTTTACGTGAAAATTTGACTATCTCAAAAAATTATTAAAATTCCCTATTGGATAATTTAGTCTTTCTGATTCCAAAAATAATATTCAATTTATAAAAATAATTCTCAAAATATGTGAAAATTTACTTTTAAATCAATATTTTACATTTATTGGTAAATGATGGGTTTTCAACCATAACAATTTTTGGACCCATAAAAAATACATCTGACTTCATAAAAATTACATAAAATTTTATATATAGTAATAAGTATTTAATAATATTATTTGTTAAAATTGTATTTATTTAGAATTTCTATTAAATGATGAAAAAAAATTTATTAATTAAATTATAATATTACACAGAAATACTATTTCAGTTTTATTATATAAAATTAATATATAAAGTTACAGCAATGGGATAAAAATCTATTTATTATTCTATATAAATTTAAAAAAATACTTATATTTCATGGTTCTTGATACATATCCCTTTTTAACACTAGAAAATTCTCAAAGAGCATGGTGTGAGATAGTGTGTCTTTCATGTGGTGCTTTGGGGTGCATTGTTTGTGTTGAGTTCTTGATGAGCATCAACTTCTCTCATAAATGGTTTGACTCATGCCTAAGTTCTTGGGTCTCATATTGGGCTTGTTCCAGGGAAATCCGATATTTTCTACTCCCTTAGAAGCACTGATAAATGAGATTCATATGGTATGATCCACCTGGTTGAGGTCATCACATCCCATTTCTATGTTAGATGGATTTGGTAAAAACATTTATTTATACTAATCATGTTATCTCAATTCAATGAAAATATTATCAATTTTAATTTTTATTAAACATATTTTGAGTCATATATAATGAAAACAAATAAATTCATGTGTTTTTTGTAACCATAGTACATAATAAAAAATTTAAAAAAACCAAAATGTGATATTTTATTTATAATTGTCTGGTATTTTTATAGGTTTATTCCAAAAACATATAAATGAGAACATTGAATAAAAAAATCTTCATTCATATAAATTATTGGATTATGATATATTTTATTACTCATGATTTAGAAAACATTCATATCAATAATGAAAAACAATAGATTTATTGTCCAAAAATTGTTTTCAAAACCTTTTTAATAGGAACATCCAGCACAAGGACTTTTACTGATGTACATAGATAAAAAATCCTCTTTTGATCTTTTTGTAAATATGAAAACATTTTTATTTCTATTTTACACTTCATAAAACATCAAATGTCTGAACCATATTGAATATTTGATCGACTTGGTTAATTATTATTGTTTTATCCTCTTGATCTAATTCAATCTTTGTTCGATCACCATTTTTTTAAATTTTGACATTGTCAGTTGATTTTATTAAATGAATCAAAATAAAATAATTCATAAAAACTTATTACATCTAGATAGATTTGACTAATTCTCTTCCATCATGGCCCCAAAAAAGGAGCATATCCCATAATAATAAGTCTATGTGAAAATAGTTATTCACATACTAAGTAGAGGATGACACGCATGGTGTGTACAAAATGTACATAGTGTGTGGTGACCTAGTGTTATATTGAATATATCACTGCAAAATTAAGTCCTTTATGGGTAACCAACATGGTCCATATGATGGACCACAATACATGTGATGCTTAGGTGATAAATAGACTCTTACACACTACACACATGAATGTGGGAGACCGTGGCCTACATGGCCTGGATATTTAAGGTACACATTATATGAGATTTATCTCTATCATAAATCCTAGATGGAATTTAATGTTTGATAAATGAAATGATAAATTTATGAACATTTATTGTGATAAATTATTCCAAAAAGAAATATAATTACCTTTAGCAAATTTACCAATATAACTGATAAGTCCCTTGATGATGCACAAATAAATTCTTACAGATTTTTTCATGGTTATATCGAATATTGGGGATTAATCCGTCCCCTTTTGAAGCCCAACTATTTATCATTAGTAGGGAGATTCTCATAAATACTATCATAGAATTCACTAATTCATAGAATTTTACAACCAGTATTGTTCTTTCATTGTTTAACATAGTAAAATTCCGAAATTTTCCTTCAAATTACCCTTATACCTTAATCTCTACTTCCATGGTCTCAAATAATTTATACTTACATGTTGACCATGAACACCTCACCCTAATCAAATTTCATCAAACAATAACATATTGAGATGGTTTGTAGTGGAAGCACTAAGAATATTGGGATTAGAAATAATAAAATTATAAATGTCGGTGCCTTTTGAAATTTTTTTGTCTGGATTGGTCTGGTGATGATTTTCATAAAAAGGTTAAAAATGAGGAAATTACATTTTTTCGGTAAAAATTTAAATGAATAATTTTCATTAATTAGTTCTCGTAGAAAGAAAGTCGAAAATGATTAAAAACACGTTAAACAACAGATAGATTTATTTATAAATGGAATGATCCCTACAAATATCATGATCACTCACTAGTGATGATCAAATTGTCACAACGCTGCATCGGTGACCTCTTCATAGAGAACATGCTTATAACACCTTAATTCTATGATTCTTGAAACACTCTAGAAAGTAATCTCTCTAATTATGGTAATTAAAATGACTAGACATAAATTATATATTTAATGATTATTATATATGGTATTTATCTGGTTTTAATAATATCAAGTATTAATTAAATATATACTTATTTTTGTAAGATAACACACCCATGATTGACCTAGACTTGGAACCAAGTTGTGAACCAAATTTACCCCACACCTAAGGTATCCCACATAATTCATGATGTATCAATGATGGTGTTTTCTATTTAAGGATTTATATATGAGTAAAATATATTTTTATGTGATCCCATGTGTGATGACTAAAAATAATATTTAATGTTTTATAGAATCCCTCAGGGAATCATCAATATCAATTCCATGAATTTTACTCTATGTCCCATATAAAATCAATTATTTAATATATTATAAAGCTTCATATCTAAAATATAATTTTTACAACCCTACCACATTAAATTATAATCACCTTGAAAACAAAAAACTACACAAACATGTGAGGGTACTAAGTGAGTATTTACACTAGTGGAAATACAGGGTTTAACGTCGTCGTAATAACGTCGGTTTTTAAAAGCCGATGCGAATAGTATGTGCGGGAAATTTATGGCATCAGTTTTATCTAAAACCGACGCCAAAAACAATTATCCGATGATATTTCATATCGGTTTTCACGAAACCAACACAGAAATTTTTTTAAAAATTTTGGGCGTCAGTTTTGAAGAAAACCGATGCTGATAATAATAATAATCAAATTTTCTGCGGTGGTTTTGAGGAAAACAGACGTGGAAAATAATTTTAAAAAAAAATTCAGCGTTGGTTTTGAAGAAAAATGATGCCGAAAATAAAAAACAACTAAAAATTTAGCTTTAGTTTTTTTGAAAACCGACGCCATAAGATGTCTTTTCGGCGTCAGTTTTCTCCAAAACCGATGCGAAAACTAAAAAATTATTCGGCCTCAGTTTTTAAAATAATCGACGCCGAAATATTTTTTTTAACTTTTTATCATCGGTTTTCTCTAAAACTAACGCGAAAAGTCATTTAAAATTATTCAAGGACCGAAAACCTGATTTTGTTCGATCGTTGAAATCGAGTTTCGCTGCGGCGCTTTGGACTCATGATGACCTTAAAACCTGATTTGCAATATTGGAAGACTGTTGTTGAAGGTTTTGTTCCGTTTTCACGATTTCAGGTATGCGTTCTTCCTTTTTTATCTCTTGTTTCATCTCCCATTGTTTATTTTTTCTTCAAGAACCCTTTTTTTCGCGGTTTTCATTATTGGTTCGATTTTGGTTGTTGTTTATCGTTATTTTTTGATTTTTTTTTATCATTGTTGGTATATATTTTAGAGTGTTTTTTTTCGAAGTCATTATACCGAGTGCAGTTTGGATTTAACATCTCCATTTGGGTTGAACATCAAATATTTTCTTTGTATTATCATTATTTCAGTTTAAAATTATGTTTCATTACATTATGATGTACTATATTTTTAATTCCATTTCCTTTTAGATTCATTCTTCTTCAAAAAAATAATTTTATTGTGTTATTTATTGATGAAATTATTGTGGCTTGGTCGTAGTGTGTCTTGTTTTTTTGTATCTATATTTATCATTTAGGTCATTATGTGTTATATTGGATTAACATGTGAATATTTTATTTCATCAGTGACTTTTAATTAAATGTGGTTGAAGTTATAAAATTACATTACACCCATTTTGATTGATATTTTACATTTTAAAACAACCAATTATATTTTTTTACTTTCAATAAAGAATTGAGATTTATTAATAATTAACTAACCATGTCTGTGGCTTGTATTTCACACCAAAATTTATTAATTCTAAGTTGGTTTATTTTTTTCTATACATTGTATGAATTTATTTTTTAGCTAATGATGTTTTGTCTTCCCACATTATTGACATTATAAGGACTCAAATTAAAGAAACATTGATTCCTTTGACTATATATCTAGCACATTAAAATTGATATTTAATTAATCATATAATTAAATATGAAAATGATAACAAGAATAAATTTGTAATTATTGTAAGAGCTATTTCAATTGTTTTAGTAGAATCTATTATGTATTATATAGGATGTGCATTTTCTATAATAGTGTAACCACTATATTGATTATCCGCTACATGGTTGCCTCTATGGTAGCACCATTGGCTATAGCTTGTATCCTTGTTGATCATTATCTCCTAGGAAAATTACCCCATCCCGACCCTCCTACCTAATCCCACCTCTCTACCTATTTATACTCTCCGCCTCACCACCTCTCAACCTCTCCCTCTCAATCCCTTTTCGAGCCTCTCCACTACATACCCACCTCCCACTGGGACTCTACCTTCCCCTACCAACCTTTAACTCAATATTCATGTTTCCGACTTCATTCCCATTGCCACCTTCATTTCCATAATTGAGTTAATTACCGTGTTCCCTTCAGATCTAACTCCCAAATTCTCATTCTCATTTTTTCCGCAATGTCCATCCATCCTCTCGAATAACATCATCTACATCACTAAACCCTATAATGGGTTCATCCTCTATCTAGAACTGCTACTATATTCACCATCATATTAATCTTGATACATGTATTTGTTAGTACATTGGTATAGTTCATACCACAAAATCGTCAATAATTTATACATATTTCCATGTACTCCCACATTTCACTTATTGCATCCTTTAAATTAATGTACTCTTAAATATTTTTGACACATGAAACATCGAAATATTGCAACTATGTAAAATGAACTAATAAATTTTGAAATAATGATATTATAATTAAATTATAATATCAATATAACACACATGTATATAATATGAAAATAAACTGTTTCCACTATTAGTAAACGTGTTTCGTATCTGATGTCTTTTATCTGATTATCAATAGTTTTTATTAAATATGTTTTTGTTTACAATTTATCTGATAGATATTTAAAGGTTTATATGTTTTAATATATTCATCAATTATATTGTGATATTAGGTATTAATGGATCGTAATTGGATTTATTTACGAAGAACCACTAGTGAATATGAAAAATGAGTTGATAAGTTTTTGGAATTTTCTAAACGACATCTTCAAAATATTGATTAGATTTTCTATCCATGTCTGAAGTGTGTAAATATGTAAATTTTAAACTCCAATGAAATCAAGGATCATCTCATTTGTTATAATTTTAGCCTTAATTAAACACTTTGGATCTTGCATGGTGATAAAACTGAAAATTCAACATCCAATGTCGATGAAGATATTCATAATGAGGTAGAGGATCGCATTGAATAATTAATTCATGATGTAGGTGTTTAAACCATAAAAAAACACCAACTGATAATGATTGTATGGAGATTCTGAGAAACCATTATTTCCAGGTTGCAGTAAATATACAGTTTTATCAGCAGTTTTGAGATTAGTTAACTTAAAGGAAAAAAATGGGTGGAGTGATAAAATTTTCTCCAGTTTACTTTAGCTTTTAAAAGAGCTACTTCCAGAAGGCAATGGGCTTCCAGATTCCAATTATGAGGCGAATAAAATATTATACCCAATGCGATTGGGGTATAAAAATATACATGTTTTCCCAAATGATTGTGTACTGTATTGGAATGAAAATTAACATTTATCAAGTTGTCCTACATGTGGGACATCGCGCTATAAGATGGATGATAAAGTCCACTCAGATTCATTCTCAGGTGATGGCATCTGACATTATGGAAAATCAATTTTTTACTTTCCAATGATATCATCCAATATTTTTTGCATAAAATTCTGATAATTAAATTCTGATTTATTTTTAGGTACCAGAATCAAAACTCCACCTAAATCAATTTGGTACCTTCCAATAATTCCTCGTTTGAAGCGTCTATTTGCAAATTCAATTGATGCAAAAATGTTATGATGGCATTCAGATGAGCACATCTCTGATGGTAACATACATCACCCTGCCGATTCACCACAGTGGAGGAGTTTTGATAAAATATTTCATGATTATGGAAGTGAAGTTAGAAATCTCAGAATGGGATTATGTACTGATGGAATGAATCCATATCAGAGCCTTAGTAGTTGACATAGTTTATGGCCTGTTTTGCTAGTACTATACAACTTGTCCCCACATATATGTATGAAGAAAAAAATATGTTATGATGAGTCTGATGATTTCTGGACCTAAACAACTGGGAAATGATATTGATGTGTATATTACACCATTGATTGATGATTTAAAACTACTATGGGAGGAAGGTGTTAATGTTTTCTATGCATAAAAGAAAGAGTATTTTCTTTTGTGTGCTATGATAATTTTCACTATAAATGACTTTCCTATATATGGAAACTTGTCTAGATATAGTGTTAAGGGACATAAAGCATGTCCAATTTTTGAAGAACAAACATCATATTATCAATTGCAGAATGGAAGAAAGACAGTGTACATGGGACATCAAAGATTTTTTCGAATTGATCATCCTTATCGTAGATTGAAAAAAGCATTTAACGGTTTACAAGAATATAACCTCCTCCCTCGACCACTGTCAGCTGAAGAATATTATGACATAGTGAAAGATATTGATTCGACATTTGGAAAGAGAAAAAGTTATGGTTTACAAAAACATATCTTGATGAAGTATTTTATTTTTTTCGAGCTACCTTATTGAAGAATTTTAGAGATAAAACATAACATTTATGTTATGCATGTTGAGAAAAACATATGTGATAGTTTGATTGGAACATTGTTAGGTATAAAAGGAAAGACAAAAGATGTATTATATTCTAGATTGGACTTGATATTAATGAGAATACATTTAGAGTTAGCTCCCATAATGAAAGGAAACAGAACATATTTACCTCCGGCTTGTCACACATTAAGCAAGATTAAAAAGATGTATTTTTTCAGTGTCTTCGTGGTATTAATGTACCCAGCGGTTTTTCTTCAAATGTGAATAATTTTTTTTCATTTAAGGATTTTAAATTAATAGGTATGAAATCTCATTATTTCTATGTGTTCATGAAACAAATTATACCAGTAGCAGTGTGTGGTATATTACCGAAAGCTTTCAGAAAGACAATTATCTGGTTATGTAATTTCTTTAAATCCATTTGTAGCAAATTTTTTGATCCAAATTTGATTGATGTGTTGGAGAATGACGCAAATCTTATTCTTTGTCAACTAGAAATGTATTTCCCACCCACAATTTTTGATATAATTGTTCATCTATTGATTCATTTGGTGCGTGAGATAAGAATATGTGTTCCTGTTTATTTAAGATGGATGTATCCTTTTGAAAGATATATGAAAATTTTGAAATTATATGTTAAAAATACTTATGGATCAGAGGCCTCTATTGCTCAAAATTATGTATCAGAAGAGGTCATTGAGTTCTGTACTGATTTTTTGAATGAGGTGGAGCATATTGGTCTCCCTGTATCTCGACATATGACAGTTAATAGAGAAGGTATAGGGGTTCGTGGCTTAAAGTTAAAGTTCATTCCACGTGATGAAGTGATGCAAGCACATTTATACTTTTTGAACAACATAGATGAGGTTCAACCATATATATCTTCACATTTTTCTGAATTAAAGTTACGATATCAAAAAATAAACGAAAAGGGGTTGATGATTGAGCATAAGAAGACATTTGTTTCATGGTTTAAGGAGAAAGTCACCCCAGATATATCTGTATCAGAAACATTGAAGTGGTTAGCCGGGGGACCATCTCTTAATGTGATCATAGGGTCTGGTTTTGATAATGATGGAAACACATTTTACACAAAAAACCTAGATGAAAAGAATACCGTTCAGAATAGTGGTGTGATGGTATTCGCTGAAGTAGTGAATTTTTCGAATGCCAAAGATAAATACCAGATTTTTGCATCAACGTCATATTTTGGAGTTATTGAAGACATATGGGAAATTGATTATATTAAATTTCGAGTCACTTTTTTTAAGTGTAATTGGATTGATAGTAATAGTGGCATGGAACATGATGAATATGGGTTTAAACTGGTTGATTTCAAAAGATTTAATCACAATGTGGAACGATTTATTATGGCGACACATGAAAAACAAGTATTTTATGTCATTGATCCATCGAATGAACAATGGTTGGTTGTTTTTCAAGGGAAAAGATACCATTTGGGTGATGAGGATGATTCTGATGATGCTAGTGATTTACATGAGCCTTATTCATCTATTACACAATTTCCAGATGATTACAATGAGTAGAAGACATACTTTGACTTTCATCTCACGTGAATCAATGATTTTAAAGGAGTCATATATTTATATCCTAAAATGTGATACATATAAGTTGTTGCAATCAATGAATTACTTTTGGAGAAATTGTTGGCCTTATGAAACCAATCACATAGCATGTATATCCTTGAATATTAAAATGATCCTAAGGGATATATATCAACCTATTCTAAACATCAAGAAACATTAATGTGGGAAAATCATTGGGAACACATGATCTCCTAACATGAACACCAAAAGACACTACTTTTAGTTAACATAGGACCTATTATTGATTATGGATATCATTATCTACTATGTGATCAACGACTCCTTCATACCATTAACACTATATCTGGTCCCATCAGTGACACCACTCCAAAAAATCCCAATAAGGGGTAACCATTATTGTCACCTGTAAATGACCTTAAAAAGATCCATGTTGATAGTGAAGTTATAGATATTATTGTACCTGAACTAATCTTTGTGAATGTGATATACTCAACTATGTATTAGTTATTACACATACAAATGTATCATTTCGTAATGAAAATAAATGTTTCTATTTGTTTAGACATTACTCTAGTGGTTTTTGATCATATTCAATCATAACTAATTAAAATTTTCTACCTACAAGTTAATCTATAATTATGATTTTAATTGACAATATACATTAGAATTGCTATCAATGGTATCCCTAGAAACCGAGTGATCTAATCTATTTACATGTTTCCCATGTTCTCCAAAATAAATTTATCTCAAATAGGATGTTTTATAAAATAGATATGAAGTCAATGATAACTAAAATTTCCTCATGTCAACTCAATAATCATATATTCCCCATTATGAAATCTAGTGGTATGTTATCCCACGTTCAATTCATAACCTAAATGTTTAATTCCAGACATGTTGTAATATGGTTATCCACAATCACTTATTTACATGTGATATTATATCAGTGAAACTCTATAATACTCTTCTTCATATTTGGACACTATTTTCGATGAATGTGGTCTCAGTAAATCTTTATCACACAAGGATATAATACTATGGTGTAAGTTTGGAACTACCGCAACAACTACTTGTGAAATGTTACTATAAAAAAAATTCATCTCTTGAATGTGGATGACATTCTCCACTAGATGAAAAAGAAAATTTCATTCATCGACTAATGATATACAGTCACATTGGACCCTGAAATAGATGTTTAAAAACAAATATTCCCTCATCTGCTGAATGAGAAGAGGGGTAACCACCATTGATTAAAAACAATCAACACCTTCCTCGTGCTCTATGGAAAACTAAATTGAGACCAACTAATGAAACACATCCCTTTACAACTTATCATGATATTTATTTATATGGTAATAAGATAGCACCATACCCTTAAACAGATTGTAGAAAATACCATTTTCACTGTACTATAAATAATACAATGAATTCCATTGATTTATGTTAATATATCTACGTTTAATATTTTAAAAAGATTTTTTGTGATACTAGTATACTATAACAAACCCACCAAGAACAAAAGGTATTAATGTACTTAAGTTAAACACTTCTACAATGAGAACTGAAATACGGTTCATTTAGTTCGACTCATGAAGACTTAGTAGTCTTCATGGATTATCAATCACAACATAGCTCTATATTAAGAAACATCCATTACTATATTCATTAGATTCATAGAATAAATTGTTCACAAAAATTTATTCTATAATCTATTGAAAAATTTCACGCATTAGAATCTACTTAAACACTTGAAATTACCCTTCACATTAATCAGCTTAATGAACGGAAAACTACTTTCATGTAAAGGATGTTATGGGTCATTTAATTGTGAAAAATCATACTATAACTATTTATTGGAATCCTTTTAACCCAAATATGTTAATAGAAAAAAGACACTAATATGAGAGTCTCAATAAAGAACTTACTTGATCTTCACCAAGTCCATAACTAGTCCACATTGTGATATAACATGATTCTCTAAGTCGACCTCCTAAATAAATAACAAATACTATCAGGGTTTACAATATAGCTAGTTATCTTAAAGAAAGAACAATAAAATACAAAAATTCACAATGTCATCATCCTATAATATGAAATATATATGGATTTTATAGATGATTATAAATATGAACTTCTATATTATTAATTGAAAGACTTAGTTAATGGTTCTTGTAAACATATATTGGGAGATTTTTATACACAAATTAATAAAAATGTCTTAATTCCAAAATCAATTTCATATTTTTGTCTCTATTATATATTCCTTAAAACATGAATATATTTATAGTCATACATATTAATGGTCAATGAGAACAAATTTACATATTTTAGCTAGTTTAAGGGGTTATTAATCCCATATAGTAATAGTTTTTTACCTTCACCTTATTTGGGAACTGATTTTCATTAAAAATATTCCTGATATCATCAAAAAATATCAAGATTAAAAAAAGAGTTTTATAGAGGATACACTACGTTTAATGAAACAATTTTCCCTAAGTTACTCTCACCACTCCACTAGCTCCCTAATTAGATTCAGGTCTAGAAGATAACTTGTAAAGGATATAGAAGTTCTCCCAATGTATAAGTTAATGTTATAGTTGATCATTAAATGAGATATAAAAACACTAAAATCCTGATGGAAATGAATTCATATAATCCTCCATGACTACATGGAGATTCTAATTTAATTCATCTTCCATAATAAATGTAAAATTGTTAACTAATGGTAGTCAACAACAATATTCTACACATAAATCCCACTAACTTCATCTAAAGTTCCCTCTCATTGATGAAAGAAACTTCATCCATTCACTTTACATCATAAGAAACCCTAGTTGTATATCTCCCTTTAGTCATAGGCTAAGGGTAAATAAAACTACTGTTGACACTATGTATTTAGTGAAGGGATATTTCAGAATAAGATAATCTTTTGAGATAATATTGATGACATGAGATAAAAGTTCTCATATTTGAAATTAAATTACTTCCTATACCTAGTAACTAGTCATATAGATATGAAATATTGAATAAGGTTCTAGAAGTTATTGTTATGACTTTACATTTTTTCAAAAAATAAATCATATTAAATATTAAATATTTCCATAAAGATAATAATTTTTAAAAGATTTAAGGTGATTAGAATATGTATGATGATGTATGGAAATTTCATTGAATTATTTGAATAAAATATTATTTGTTGGATCTCAAAATAAAAAAAATATTATAATATCTTATTAGGTACTACATTAAATATGTAATATATATCTACCATTGAAATATTTTGTATAATTGTATAATATTTTATTACATGCAATATATTCTTAAGTCATATGATATTTTACAAGATGATGAAGATTATGTTTTGAGTAATTAAAATTAGTTACACATAAAATAATTGTGTCATGTATGAAATTGCATTAAAAAAATATTTTTATTTTACCTAATATATTTTTACTTTTCATTCAATTTTTTCAATTTGTAATATTTTATTGACCATTTATAGGTATACCTTTCTAGATTCTCTGATTAATGTAAATAATATTTAATATACTTTAAATGATTCTGTTAATGGTTTATTTTTTTTCTAGAATTTCTTGAAGGGAAATTAAATTATGTTAGATGGAGTTAATTAATATCTAAAAGAAATAAATACCATGAATTAAATTCAGAATTCATAGTGGAATATGTTCGAAACTGAAAAATGATGAAAGACATTTGGAAGCCTTTTGGTGGCATCCATTAGAGACATATTGATTATGGGATAAAAAGACTCATTTCGTATGATATTAATTATAAATTTACATGATGTTATGATATTTTATTACATTATATTATTATGGGTGGATATGGAGGGATTTGGTATTATTTCATGGATAATGAAGATCCAAGTGTTAAGGGGGTTAATATTATAAATTTTCTACAACAGTTTTGAAGACGATAGATTGAATGTGAATGACGATATCATATATGAATATTATTTATGTGTCCATATGAAAATATATTAATTGAATAAAAAGATAAAATGTGTTGTCGAATAATATAAAAAATAAATTTTGAATATATCCTATAGAATTCGATAGAGAATATTTTGAGGAAGATAGTTAATGATTTTCATTATGATCAATAAATAGATAGATAGTGCAAGGAACTTTTATTTCCATTTTTTAAATAAATTAATTCATTATGTTGTTATATACAATTATATTTTTATACATTACTGTGCACATGAATTCAATTGAATTAATATTTTTTTACAAACCAATGGATAGGATTCAACACACCTGATAACATGACTATTTTCTATAAGAGGAATATATATCAGTTATTTTACAAAATTGTAATCATTTTAAAATGTGGGATACACCTAGGTGCATGATTTAGTAACAAATAGTTTGGTTTCAAATAATTGAATTTATATGTATATTGTATTTTTATTGGGTTATTCTATATTGTAGATGTATCACCAAAATATTTCATTTATATTTCCTTGGAAATAAACTAGAAGTATTTGATATCTTTCCTTACTCACAACCTTGAGTCTATGTGAAGTCTGACACAGTAAACCAATATAACCAATCTTTAAATTTATAAGTAAAAATTGAAATAAAATCATTAGGAATCATTCATATTTTTTTTAATAATGTAAATTGATTGATTAACCTATAATAAATACGTAATCAATATTTAGTAATGTCATTTTATGCCTAAAAAATATGTTTAATTCAAAAATGGTATCTTTTTTATTTTGTACAAACATATTATAATTAATTTCTAACACATATGAAATTTAATTTTTGCGAATGGATATATTTTTATATAAAACCACATCAACATTAGCCTATGATAAATTTTTAAGAAATTTTCATAGATGATTTCATTTTGAGTTAATATTGATTAATAACTATTTTTGTAATAATTGACATTTATTTTCAGGTAAAAGTCCAATTATGATTTTAATGTAATATTAATCTAACATAAGAGTAATTTTATATTAAATAATATAATTAATTATTTTAGAATAATCATTATACATGATTTTGTTTTTTCTTCACTTTTGTGAAAAAACACATTCCTCTAAAAACTATTTTTATACAAACAGTTTGTTTTGTCTAATTAAGTTAGATTAATTCTATTAATTAAATTTTTATTAACATTTAATACTATATTTTAAATAAAGTAATTTAATTTTCATTTGTTTAACAAGGAATTGAATGAGAATAAATTATGTTTTATTCTCCAAAATAAATTTTTCAAAAATGGGTAGTCATTGAGTTATGCACACTTATTTAAAATTAAATTCCTACAATTATAGAAATTTATTTTTTTTATTTGGTTTCATATTTTAGAAATTGTTTTTTCTATCATAGAGACTGTTCAATCTATTCAACACCATATTAAAGCTAATATGTTTCAAAGAATTATCTAAAATAAAAACCCTTTAAGAGACTTAAATAATGATTTTGGAGAAAATTTGTTCCATTGAATGTTATGCTAGAAGAGATTGATGAGTTTTGAAAGGATATTAAATCATAAAAATATAAATAATAGACCCTTTTAGATTGTTAATCAGGTTGAATTGTACACCTATTTTCTAGAATATACATCAAACGTATGTAAAGTGAAGGATATGTTCCACATATCACTCAAGAGATAGTACATTTTATATCTATCACATGTATTACATCTAAATGGGGAATAGTGAGTTCACTTATTATTTTATGGGGCATAAATAATGAATATATTGTATTATACACAGGAATATATAAAAAAACACTAACATCTTCAAAATAATTTTGTGAAACCCTCAGTATAAAGAGAAAGTATGGAATCATGAGGATATAATAAAACCCATGATACCTCATTTATTTTCAATGAAGGATTCATGTTGGAATTTAAAGGATTAAATTTCTAGAGGGTGGAAGAATATAATGAACCATAATTTTATACATGTAATTTTTCTTTTTAACATAATTATGGGACATATTTGTTATTATGTTACATAATAAGACATATGTGAATGAGGGATTAAATAAATTTGAGGAATTATATGTATCATAAGACTAGTATGACTATTTAATTAGTTACATAACCATAGGGAAATGTAACTTGATATGTAGAATAGTAACTTGATCTATTGAATAGTAATTTGAACATAAGAATGTTAGATTGAATATAAAACATTATATTCATTTAATAAAATAATTTATGTGATTATTACATTTCAATAAAATAAAATTTTAAATTGGAAATACTATATGTACATTTTTTCTAAGTTTTTTTACATATATAGAAAGGATGTAATTTTTTATTAAATATTATAAATACATAAGATAAAACATTACTTTGAAAAAATAAAACTACTTTTTTAATCATAATATAAAATGATTCTAAATATTAATTATTCATATTACTCTGGAAAAACTATATTTTTAGGTGAAGAGACAAAATATTGTTTTCAAATACTTCATGATATAAAAAATGTAAATATTTAATAATGACCTATTAAATTATAAATTTTTTAAATAAAAATTAAATTTCTTTAATATGATAAGTGATTCATTTATAGTTAAAAATTATTTTTTCAATCCTAAAAGGCCATATCTAATGTCTAATATGATAATGTACATTAGGAAAAAAATTAATTCCTCACTTTTTTTGGTTAAACTATTGTTAAAGGTTTAGAAATTCATTAAAAATAATTATTTTAAATAAATTATAATTAAAAAATTTAAAAATACTAATATTATATATTTCACATTGGAAAGAATAATTTATTTAATATATTAACATAAAGATACACATCCCCTCAAGTATAAATTGTTGCACGAAATCCCTAATCCCTGGGGGTGTGTTAGAGACATAAATCACCTCATGTGCACCACACTATATTTTAGATGTTGTCAAATATTGGTAAGGATCTAAATGGTGTTAGGTGGAAACAATACCCATGGTAACAACACACATACATAATAATTGCAACAAAATATAAGTAAGAATCCAAGAAAAATGTTGTAGAAAATAAATTTAGATCATCATGCTATAAGAAATAGAATCCAATTAAAATAATATAAAATAAAATACCCCAAATCTTGTAGGTGAAAAAATGAATGATAACTGAATAAAATAAATTAAAACATTATAGTAACAATATATAGTTTTCCTAGCCTCACCCTTTTCCTCCATGAATTGCCTACTTTGCTTCCAAATATAGGTCCCTTTCACTTATTTGGAACCCTGATCAAGATATTTTCATGAACATATAGTGCATGGTGTTATTATAATCTTAGTAGGACACCATCAACACATCAATAAAATAATTTTCACAAAAAATATAATGGTTAATGTCATGATGGAATTTAACATATAAATAATAATCTATTATTATGTTAGGAATGTGTGCACTAAAAAACATCCATGATACCCAAACATTCCCAAATAGACACTATACTGGAATGAATGTCTCATAGTTCATCGAATATTGAATCATGCATTGAAGCCAATACATATCTCATATCAGGGCCCAAAGTCAATCAAGCCCATTGTTAGGAAACAAGGTAGATTCACCCCTTTCCAATTTCTTTAAAGGCAAGAATTCCATCCTATCCCTACCACTACAAAGATATTTCATAATTTTATTCCACATGGGGATTAAGACCGGTTAAGGCCAGAAGTTTATCATACCCCGTATTCTATCTCATGTTTTTCCGTATAGACATCATACACATTTTTGGTATCCAAGTCTCTTTTTCATCAGCATCACAAGGCACAAAAATTAATTGTTCCCCTATGGGGATAACCAATCAAGGGTGATCCTACATGTCACAATGATAAAATATTCCTAACAACACAGATAAATAATTCACATGATGAAATTCAAAAAATAGAACCCTATAATCAAATAACATAATTCATAAGTCTCACATTTCACTCATACAAAGCTTACGTAAATCAAAAGAATACCAAAAAACATAATAGTTACCACAAGTATGCATCCATTACCCCTCATAAAAATAATTAAAATAAATATCATTTAAATAAATGTTTTGGTAATGTATTCTTTTGTTAGGTGATTTAATTTCAATTTCCATGATCTACCACTGAATCATGAATGTGCCACAACAATACCCATAACCAATTAAAATTGGTCATGACCAAAATTCTAGAATGAAAATTCAAGAAGAATAATATTACATGTTCTTAGTAAATTACCTAATATTATATTCCTCCATGGGTACAATTGTTTTATTTTAAGGGAATGAAGTTAACTCTCCCAATCTGATAATAACATACTCAAATTTGAAGGAATTATTTACTCTAGTTTTTTCATATGTTGAAAGGATCTTGACTCGTTTTAGAGACATATTTGAGGTCATGGTGACTGCTTTTTAAAAATATAGGAACAAATAGGATAGAACGGTATAATAAATTAACCCATATGGATACATACAAGTTGTTATATCATTATTATCCCGCTGGTGGTATAGATAGTAGGGATAGGGTCCGCTTAAATCATCCTTCCAACTGATGCGCCCAGTCAGAATATTAATCAGGGGAGTCCTCACAATTTTATTTAATAACATCTATATGATATATCCAATTCATGGATCAGCCATCATTTACAGTTAATGTCCATATGATATCTCTTTTGATGGAATTAGATCAATACTTCAACTTACATTGGAGATTCATGCTTTTAGTGATTAGCTGGATCCTAAAAAGTGGATCGTGATCTGTTCAATGTAAGGATATAGACTTTTTAGAGAAGATGATTATCCATAAATAAATTTTGATCTATCTATTGTATTATGGTTTTTCCATACATCTAGAAGAAATCTCTTAGATATATGATTCATGTCAAGAGAAGGATATGATTCAATCTATATTTGATGAAACGTATTCCATGGGAAATAATAGTTCGATCCCAGCATGAAACCAAAATGAGAGGGGAACAGGGGAGGGAATTTCATATATTGAGTACTATTATGTATAGTTTTTTATGAATGATTTTACATTTAATGATTGTAGATATGTAATAGTGGATAAGTCATGAAAAAATTTGCTTCCACCGATTTATATTCTCATGGGGCCCATTGGCTGTATTTTTTCTCCATGTAGATAATAGGGTTACAATCTCTACCACTGGATTCTTCTTGAACATGCCACTGCTTGTCACTGGTTCCATACTGGCCAGCCAGGGGCCATCTAATAAATTTTAATCTACTACACCAGCCTTTTTTAATGGATTTTTAACACCATCTACTTGAAAATTGAAATAAATCTCTAACAATTAAGTTTTGTTCAATATTGAAGAAATGGTACATTAAAATGTAATAATATAACTAATATAAATCCCAAAAAACATCTCATCTGTGAAAAGTGTCTCTTGTGTTTTTTTCTCAATCAACTCCGGCCATTGGGCTTAAATATTTATGTAATGTCCCAGAATTTCTATTGAAATTTTCATTAAATATTATTAATTATTAAAATATTGAAAAATCTGATGGAATGTGATTTCGATGCCCAATGTTCCCGGAATGATTTTTAAAAAAATGTTATGTTTAAAATAGCCCACGTGAGTGGTTTTCATAAAAAAAATTGAATAAATCTTAAATCGGTGCCCAAGTCCTAAAAATGAGGGCACTGTAGTATTTAGGAAAGCGAGTTGACCCTAGTAGCGACTTCTGTTTAGTCAGCGTAGGCCTCCGGTGAGAAAACCCGAATATGGCATAACCATAAATAAAATAACTAAATAATGTTACTTTATTTTTAAAATGCATATAACTCACCAATGGTGACTCTGATTAAAAACATGAGACCACTACTGAGCTCATGAGGGTATGCTGTATTTAGGTAGACACTAACATTGGCCGGTACAGGGCAACTCTGGAAGTTAGATTTTTCTCCATAAATTATATAATTAAGTAACAATTATTTTATTTTTAAAATCCATAACTACTAAATGGTAACTCATATTGAAAATCCAAGAGAACCATTGAGTTCTTTTGGATGTGTTTCCCTTTGGTAGAGCATAACCTCGACTGGTGTGGGTCGAGGGAGAATGTTAATAATTTATTGTACTTTTTTAAATGGTATATTCAGTAAATACGTGGGAGGTGTTTTATAACATTTGGAGTGTTTATCAGATTAAAAATCTGATAGAACCTTTGAATAAAAAACACAAGTATTCACATAATGGAGGCTTCACTTCAACCATAGTTGGTCGGCTGAAAATGTAAGTTTTTGCGGCTTTTGCAAAAATAATAAAATAACATGGAATTTTTTTTGTTTTATTTTTTTCTTTATCCAATAGGAAAGCGATGGTTGCGGGAGAAATAAAATGTCAATAAATTAAATGTCTTGACGCTTCTTTACTTGAAACCTCACCATTGAGAATTTGGGAGGTTCAATAATTAAATGAAACTCATTAATTAATTCTGTGGTACACTCTCTTTTGCCTCTTCTATTTATATAGAGCTTGAGAAGGGGTGTTGTCATGACTTCACCAAGCAATGAAGCTCTAGAAATTTAATGTGATTCTAACCATATGGAGGACGAAGCTTGATTTAGTGATCAGTGACGAGCACCACTAAATCACTAACCGACGATAATGACTAAAAGTTTCCATCAATCGTCATCAACACATATATTATCCATGGAGGGGGTTTGTTTTTTACTTTATTCATTGTGGACTTATTTTTTCCCCTGCTATCATCTTAACGTGGTGTTCATGGGTCCAAAAAATAAGGCATGGACCCTCTAAAGCTTCGCAAATGTTTCATTCATCGGGGATGGTTTCCTCAGGTTTATAGACACCGGAATTTGCGGGGCACATTTTGACGACGGAACCCTAGGTGAGTCGTAGGCACAATCATCACCAAGAATTGACCACCAGAGGATGTTCGGTGGCCCACGGATGAAACCACAGGCATGCCTTATCAATGGAGGGCAGCGGTGGCCGTAGGTGACCCATGATATCTGGCTGCGTGCAGTGGAAGAAGGCACGCAATGTAACATCGTGGTGGCCGATGGTGTCCGGCCCGAGTCGATCGTGTAGGAAAAAAAGGGCGGTGCCCTCAGGGGCCTCAGGCGGAAGGAGCCATGATAGAATGAGGGCGGTGAGGAGAAGCTGCGGCCGGCGGGCCATGGTAGGAAGGGGTGGCATGCACATGCGACGCACCAAGTTGGAGAAAGTCGGTCGGCCGAATACGTGATCATTGAATCGGAGTTGGTCACATCTCTAATGGCTGGTCGAAACGGCCCCGCAACCACGAGGCAAGTAGGACACAATGGTACACGTTCGGGCAGATGGTGTCGGACGCGGGCTGGACCCATGACTCAAGGGGCTGGCCCTACTCAGCATGCCAGACCCGCCAGTGGATCGGGCCATACCCGGTACCCAACGGGCCAATGCGGGTGGGCCGAGCCTCACCAGATGTGCCATACCAAAAGCAGCATGGGCTTATTAAAAATTCAGGACCACCCTGATGGGCTGGACCCTATGAACTGGGCCGACCCCTAGTGGGCCATACCTAAATGAGGTCTTGTAGACAATTGGACCTGTTGCGTCGGACCGGTGTGACTGAGTCAGACTGGGCCCAGACCCAACCGGTACCTGAATAAAGAAACGCTCATAACTGATGAATCGCATGTCCATTTTACAAGCCATCAGTGATGTTGGGACCCCTTTTGGGAAGAGGTACCATTGGCATATTCAGGCTAGCTCGACCAAGACAGGATGGACTGAGGTGCGATCAGCCTCATTTCATGTAAAGGGGTGTAATTAACAGACCGAGCATCCGATAGACGCACCGTCTCTGGAATAAGGACCATTGTGATAAGGTGGTCCTTTGGAGATACACTTAGTTTGTCTTGACAGAGTTTGATGTGTGACAAGGGTTGGATATGATTTGAATCCAATGTGGCCCTTTTTACAAATGTTATCAAATATCGCAGATTGGGTGTTCGATTGACGCATCGTCTGTCACTTTGGGACCCCTATCACGGGGCGGTTCCTTGGGTATAATTTTTTCAGGACTTCAAACCAGTTGAAATGTGACCGATGTATTGAGGATATGTTTTCCTAGAACCAAGCGGGCTATGAGTGGGAACTTGGTGGTTGGCTGTAACGTGAATAAATTACAACAATCCTATGTGGGTCAAGATATATCGATCCTGTGTTGGTCAATGCATAGAAATCATGTGTGGGTCGGTATCTATCGATCCTCTATGGATCAGAGCCTAGAAATCCTATGCATGTTATCATATATCGATCATGAGTTGGTTAGCAGCAGAGCCTCTCGAGATAATAAGATGATCTTTTTTTACGACTAATCATATGTACTTCTCTACTTAAGTTATATACCTTGTGTGAGTTGAGTATTTTACCTTCGTGGAGTTACCTTCATGGTGTTGACTTTTTGGTACTTTAAACATTGTGTTATTACCATTGTGGTACTTTTACCTTTGTGGTGTTTCCTTCATGGTGTTACCTTTGTGGTACTTTTACTTTCTTGGTGTTACCATCGTGGTGTTACCATTTTGATATTCTTCCCTCGTGGATCAGTAGTGCTAATGGATTAAATGTTGGAGGCTTATTTTTCCTCATGTATAAGATGACTATATTTTGATAACATAGGTATATGTACGGGAATATACCTAAGTAGAGTTGATTACTATAGCTTCATGATTTTTGATTGTGGTCTTGCTTTGTGGTTTTTCCTTTTTGGAACTCTGGGAGACCATCGGGGGTCTCAGGGTCCCTACTGATTATTGTTATACTCACCCTTGCACGGGCTATTTCAGCACCTTGTTATTTCATGTGCAGATGATGGACTATGTTGATCGAGGCTGTGGGATCCAGGATAGGACAGCGCTTAGAGGTGGAAGATTTGACATGATGTGACGTAGTGATAACTGATAGGGATTTGTAACTACGCTTATGGTTAGATCCTCAGTGGATGTTCCAGAATCTAGTTTATCTTTTAGTTGTACTTGTAATTTCTAGTTGGGCTTGTATTCTGGCCCCTATACATTCAGTACCCTTTTTTTCTATTACTATTTACTTCATGGTTCATTCTTGTAGTGTTCTATGATTTTTTGTTTTTATAAGAATAATGGAAATTCATTCCCATTATAGGGATACGCCTTTTCGATGCTAGTCTCCATACCTTGGCATATGGAAGGTGATCTTGTGGTTGTCATAGAACGGGCCTCGGGGGACGGGTTCTGACAAAGTGTTATCAAAGGAGTCGCTTCTACTGAATAATTTGGGCTGTGATATTTTTAATGGGGAAATAGTGTTCAGTTCTGGGAGTCCAGTGATTGTGCCGTGGCCGACATATCCATTAACTGGGACACTAAATTCTAATTATCGACTCAGTGCATGAATACCCTGATTGCATGTGTTTTGGAATTGTCATTCCTTGGTTTATTTGGAGCTAACTCACCAGGTATAACTTAATGATCATGGAACACCTATTCCTTATCAGGATTACACCACATAGATATATATATCGGAATCCTGAGAGAGTATACGTTAAGGCCCATTGAGCCACCATGTGTGGATCAGTATTCTAGCGACTTTGTGTCAATCTACACCAAGAGATTCTATATGGATTAACATTGATCGATCTGGTGTGGATCAAGAAGAGATGTTTCCAGTGGATTGTGCATGCCAACTGTGATTGTTGCATGAGTTCTCGCAGAAGAGGCCTTTGAGGTTTCAAGGCAAGACAGATCCCCAGGCAGTTGAGGACTAGCTGGAGACTTTTGTTAGAGTTTTCTGCAATGTTGGAACACTAGCAGATCAGATGGTGATCCTATCTACTAGTCTTTATTTGTGTGTGACCATGAGGATGGTCTACATAGTGATGAAGCTTCAGAACATGGACCATTTCCTGAAATGGTTCCTTTGGGTAGTGTACTAGCTAAATAACTTCCAGTTGGTCTGTAGTTACAAACAAAGGTACCAATAGAGGACACATGTAGTCTTAGTTCCTTACACGTGTTTCAACATTAGATCCCCTCTTGTTCGGAGGAGAGCCCAACTCACGGGAGGATAAGGACTGTCTTGAGGAGGTGGTTGAGTTTCCATCAAGCCAAGGAAACATTCGATCAGATGGCGGTCCTGGTAGAGAGAATGATATGTGGCTCATCAGGATGATGAAATAGTTTAGATTACCCCTGATCATGCGAAGAGGATAGTTTTTTGTGGATGAGGATGAATACCTTCCTCGGAGAAGGGGGTCTCTTTCCCTAGAAAACTAAAGGGTGCATGATCCATAGAGTTTCTACTGCTTCGACATGATGACATGTTGGTAGTTGAATATTCATTGAGGAATACTAACCATCACAGGTACATGTTTAATATAGTATGGTTAGTGCTTCAGGGCATAGATCACTGATAGAGGTGGGTATAGGGACACCTGAGCCATCAATATTCTTCTATACATTCCTAATTATGTTTGGGTGAAATATAGAACCTTTTTGGTAGATTGTTGTTTTGCTCGGTGGATATAGCCTATGAATTTTAGCAGTGGGATAGTAGGAAACTAATTCCAGTCAAAGAGACTTGGCCATGTAAAAAGTTTTGGGAAGTGGAAGTCATAGGGACAGATGAGTCTTTAGGGAATCAAATGTGGAAGTGGATCCAGGAGAGAATCATTAGGGGGTACACATTTCAACATGTTACCACCACCCTAATATGGTCCCCACCATGCATAGGGAGGTGGAGGAAAGGGGAATAGAATATCATCATGTGGTCAAGGAGTGTGACCTAAGGCCTCGAGGAATGCATTGAGGTATGGTTTGTGTCTACTAATAACTACCGTAATAATAAACATATGTACCAATTATTCATTCATTCCATGAATCATGATCAAGACCTAGAGTTTTTAGTTAAACTAAGAACTTGAACCTTACTTATGGAGATACATTTGGTAGGACACTCAATAATCACACTTATATCGACGGTGTGATCTGACCCTTGAGGTGAGAGTTTCAGTTGGAACCTCTTGGTGGAAGTGTCGAGGCCTTATGACATTAGTTTTGGGATGGACTGAATATCCAAAATTCATACATAGATTGATTGTTTTAGGAAATAAAATATATTATATCTACTGCATTGGATTGGGATTTCCATGGTTGGTGAAAATGTAATTCCAAGCAGCACCTGATAAACTTAGGAACAAGAGAGTTCAACCAATCACTTTTTAGTCGGCCAACCTTAGCCTTGTGGTAGCAAGAGTTTTGAGTTTTCAGTTCCCAACCGTAGTGGTATATTTTGGGGACATAATTTCAAAATATTTATCCAGGATCACCTCCTTGAAGGGAGAGGTACTTCTACTTTTGTTGGGTACTAGCAAATATTTTCGCCTGACGTCTACAGGGTAGGGGCACCCTTGTCTGCTTTGACGTAGAAGAGGGACACTTTCATATGGATGGAGTAGTGTTAGCAGATATTACAGAACATGAGACATAGACTGAATAGTGCCCCATATTGAGGATACTAGGAGAGGGTGTTGGGTATGTATTCTACTATGATGCATCAGAGAATAGACTTGGTTAGTTCTGGATACAGGAGCGGGAAGGGATCGCCTACGGCTCCCGACAGTTGAGACAACATGAGCAGAACTACACAACCCATGACCTGGAATTTGTAGAAGTGGTCATTGCACTGAAGATGTGGCAGCACTACTTGACGTGTGAATAGTTTACAATTTAGTCTAATCATATAGGTCTTAGGTATATCCTCTCACAGAAGGACCTGATCCTGAGACAACGACAATGGCTAGAGTTCCTCCAGGACTATGACTTTGAGATAGTCTATACTCTTGATAAGGGGAACGTGGTAACAAACACACTTAGAAGGAGGTCTGTTCTACAGCTGCTGAGTGAGTTGTCAGAGCAGCTATACGCACTGCAAATATCCTTCATGGATAAAGATGGAAGATCATACCTTTAGTCTTTGACTGTCACTGCCCAAATTTTTCAGTGAGTTCGGGAGGCACAACTTAGGGACGTTGACTACGAGGCCTGATGTTTTGAGATATCCTTAGGATGGTCTCCAGATAGATTTTATGAAGGTGAGTAGCAAGTCTTTCTCTTCATAGGACACACCATGGTAACAGTGATTCTTTGGGAGGATGTTTTGAGGGAGTATCATACACCACCTTTAACGGTATATCCTAGAGTGGCGAAGATGTACCAGGACCTCCAATGTCAATTCTAATGGCCATGGATGAAGGAAGCAGTGGCATAGTTGGAATCATGATGAATCAATTTTCATCATGTGAAGACTACACAGATCTAGCAAAAGTCTTATTCTGACAGGAGACAGAGACCCTTGAAATCGGAGAAGGGAGACTATGTCTTCTTACGGGTCTCAACCCGATGAGTATTAATGAGTTTTGGACGGTGAGATAAGCTATCTCCAATGATCATCAGTCCTTTCTAGATTCGTAGCAAAGTGGGCGAGGTGGCGTACCATCTATATCATCCCCCACAGATGCACAATGATCGTAATGTTTTGCATGTGTCGCAGTTGAGGAGATGAGTGCATAATACATCACACTTTATCAACTAGAGAGAGATGGGATTTGACGATGGGATGATATTTTCGGTGTTCCTGATGGAGTTAGAGGATCAAAAAGACTGAGTCCTTAGAGGACATCCGATCCCTATGGTGCAAGTTTGGGGGTAGAATACGAACCTCCAAGAGAGAACAAGGGGGTGAGAGGCTCAGATTTGTGCTGAGTACCCTCATTTGTTTGATTTTCCTTTTTTGGGCTTTTGGCAATGTAAATCCCTAAGGTGGGGATAATTTAATGTCCTAGAATTTCTGTATAATTTTTTTTCTAAATATATATAATTATTTTGAGACCGCGAAATATGACAATGGGTGATTCCATTTCCAGAGTGCCTGAAATGATCCGTTAAATATTGTTACGTTTAAAATAGGGTTTAAGAGTGTTTTTAATAAAAAAATGTACTAACTCTTAAGCGGGTAACCAGATCATAAATATGAGGGCACTGTGGAATTCAGGATAGCGGGATTACCCTAGGTGCAACTTATGTTTACTCAAGGTAGGCTTCCAGTGAGAAAACCCAAAAATGGAATAACCGTAAATAAATAGTTAAATAAAGTTATTTTATTTTTCAAATGCTTATAACTCATGAACGGTGACTTAGATTAAAAATCTGAGACCACCACTGAGATCGTGAGGGTATTCTTTCTTTAGGAAAATACTAACATTGGATGGTGCGCTCCAACTATGGAAGTTAGTTTTTGGCCGTGAATAAAATAATTATCAAACAATTATTTTATTGTTAAAATACATAACATCTAAATGGAAACTCAAATTGAAAATTTGAGAGTACGGTTTAGTTTTCTTAGACATGTTTCCCTTAGGTAGAGCCAAACCTCGACCATCACAGGTCAAGGGTGAATGTTAATAATTTATTGATCATTTTTTAAGGTGTGTTGGGTAAACACATGGGTGGAATTTTCTAACTTTTAAACCAGTTCTTGGATTAAAAATCTGAGGGAACCATTGAATCCACAGTGTCAGGATTCTCATAAGGGTGGATTCACTTCGAGCGTAGTTGGTCATGAGAAAATGGTAGTTTTGTGGCTTTTAAAGAAATAATAAAATTACATAGAAATTGTTATTTTATTTTCTTTAATCTTTCTCTTTTTGATGATTGACAGTGGTGGGACCGACGATATGTCATGCCATTAAATGGCTTGACACCTTTTTACTTATAATCACACCCTTGGGAATTTGGGAGGTTTATTAATCAAATGATCCTCATTAATTCTTCATGCAGGACACACTATTTCTCCTCTTCTATTTATATGGAGCTCAGGGAGGGTTGTTGGCACTGCTTCACCAAACGGTGAAGCTCCGGAAAGTACCGCAATGCTAACCAACTAGAGGATGAGTCCAGATTCAGCGAGTGGTGACGAGCGCAACCGAATTGCAAATCGTTAAAATTGAAGAAGGGGGTTCTGTCGATCATATCCAGCAGAAATCTTATCCAGGTAGTGGTTTATTTAATTTGATTAATGATAATTTCTTTTCTCTTGCATGATTTCATTTTTACACAGAGGTCACGAGCCAAACAAAAAAGCCTCGGACTATTGCCACTTTTCTCATGTTTCATTCATCAGGGACGATTTTTTAATGTGGATGGAAACACTAATTTTCGGGTCACGTATTGATGAAGACACCCCGATAGATCTGTAGCCCCAGACGACACCAATAACGGACCACCGGAGCTAGTCCGGTGGACCGTGGAAGAAACCGATGGGGTGCCATTACAACGGTGGCTGACGGTGGTCAGAGAAAACCCACGAAATCCAACCATGGGTGGTGGAAGGTGGTGGGAGACTGCGTGCCGTGGGGGATAAAGGCGGTCGGCCTAAGATGGTCACGCAAGACAAAAAGGGCAGCTCCCTCAGGCATCTCCAGTGGCAATAGCCGTGGACAGAAGGCCATGGAAAAATGATGGCAGCGTGGAGTAGCTGCGGCCAGTGGGCCACATTAGGAAGGGGCAGCACAACAACGTGCTACACCGCGTTGTAAAAATATGGTCAACCGCATATTTGATCGTTGAATCGATGTGGTGCAACAACCCAACGTTTGGTCAAAATTTCTTTGAAACCATGGGGCTAGCGGGACTCAACGGTCCCCCACCGGGCGGACCGAGCCAAACGTGTGCTGAACGAGTGGTCCAGAAAAACCCATCGGGACGGACCTACCCAGTGGTCCGGACTTGGCCAATAGTCCGGGCCAGACCTGCAGACCAACATGCTAGTGATGGTGATCCATGCCACACCCGATGGGTTGGGTCAACCGATTTCTGGGCCCATGAACAATACTGGTCGACCACGATGGGCCGGACCCAGTGATCCGGTCCAACCCGCTGTGGACTGGACCCGATCAGGGTCAGGTAGACCTCGGGACCCATTGCGTTAGGTCGGTCTGACCGAGTCGGACCAAGCACAGACCCAATCGATACCCGAATAAATAAATGCATGTAACTGGAAAAAACATGGGTCCGTTTGACGTGATATTAGTGGAATTGGGATCTATTTTGGGAAGATTTTCCTTTGACATATTCCGGTGGGCCTGACCAAGCCGGGCTGGACCGAGGTGTGATCAACCCTGTTTTACAGAAAGGTCTATAACTAACATACCAGGTGTCCAATCGATGCGTCGTCTATGCCATAAGGATATTTGTGACAAGGCTACCATTAGTGATACACTATGTTAGTTTTGAAAAAAATTTAGGTATAATATGTGTTGGATCAAAAATGAATGCAACCGAGCCTTTTTTACAAAAGTGCCCAAATCTCACAAATTGGGCATCTGATCCACACGATCTCTATCACTATGGGATCCCTATGATGGGGTTTTTCCTTCGGTATGCTTTTTGTGGGATTTTCGTACTAGTAGAAATATGATTGATGGATTGAGGAGCGCTTCTCCTAGAACTAAGTTGTCTGTGAGCGGGAATGTAGTGGCTAGCTGTAACGTGAAAAAGAACATCGATCCTATGTGGGTCAGCATCTATCGATCCTATGTGGGTCAGCTCCTAGAGATCCTATGTGGGTCAGTATCTATCAATCCATTGTGTGTCAATTCCTAGAGAACCCGGGTGGATCAGCATCTATTGATCCCATGTGGGTCAGCAGTAGAGCCTCTCGACAGAATAAGATGATATTGTTTTAAGACTAATTATATTTACTTTTTTACTTAAGTTATATACCTGGTGTGAGCTGAGTCTTTTAACTTTTAGGTGTTACTATTGTGTTGTTACCTTTGTGTTACTTTTACCTTCTTGGTGTTGCCTATCTGGAACTTTTATCTTTGCGGTGTTACCTTTGTGTTATTATTCCCTCGTGGATCAGTTGTTCAAATGGCATAAAAGATGAAGCATTATGTTTCTTCATGTATGAGATGAGTATATTTTGATAACTTAGAAATATGTATGGTAATATAACTAAGTATATTTGATGAATACTGCTTCGTGATTAGTGATTATGGTCTTTATTTGTGGTTTTTTCTTTTTGGAACATGGGAGACCTTCAGGGGTCTCAGGGTCCCTACTAAGTATTGTTATACTCACCCTTGCAAGGGATATGGCCAAACCTTGTTGTGTCTTGTGCAGATGACTGACAACATTGATCAAGGCTAAGGGATCCAGGACTGGGCGGTGTTCAAAGGTGGACCGTTTGATGTGATGTGATGCAATGACTGCTGATCATGAGTTGTACCTACCCTTCAGGTAGGATCCTCGGTGGAAATTCCAGGAGTTTTTTTGTCTTTCAGTTTTACTTGTACTTTCTATTTGGGATTTCATTCCGGCACCTTTACTTTCTGTACAGTTTTTTACTACAGTAGTTTACTTCGTGGTTTCTTCTTGTTGTGTTCTTGTATTGTGTGTTTGTATAGGATGAAAGACAATTCATTCCCGTTATAGGGATACACTTTTCCAGTTCTAGACACCAACCCCTGGGCAATGAAAGGAGGGCTTGGGGTAGTCACTCAATAGGCCCCAGGGGACAGGTTGTGACAATTTAAATCTCATTTCAAATTACACTCTTTTATTTTTATACTATACCATACAACATGTTTAAGTGTAATAATTTTACACCTAAACACATTCTCACCCCATTCAATAATTTTTATCATTCTCTAAAAAATGATGCATCTAGTTTCAAATTAACATCTTTATATCGATAACATGGACAGGATCATTTCGTACATATAATGTTTAGACACAAGGAACCTAATATTCAAACCTTGAAACATTACCATAAGATCCACTGTGTTTGTGTCTATTAGGATATTCTAAATGAGTTCAAATGGTCCCACTAAAAGAGACACCAATATCCCTTACTTATACAATCATTGATACCTTAATCAAGGTGATAATTGAAACAAATCATTCTAACACATGATGAAGAGTAATGGTAACTTCTTCTAGTGGCAATTTGATCACTACCTAAATTGATCAAAAACCAACTACTTAGAAATCATCATGACTTAATTATAGTTCTTCTTCAATAAAAATTTCTTTATAATAGATTCACCTACAACTCATGCCATCATAGTGTTGAATTACATGTCTATCCATAAATAGCCTCTAACGGTTCAAATTTTGTTTAACGTTGGTAATTATTTTTTAATAATAACTCTCCAAAGGATAGATGATTATTCTATAAACCACAAAAACACAAGAAACATTCTTGAAATATATCTTCTAAAATTTAAATTATTATCCCAGTATAGCCATCAATATGTCAATGGTACACTTTATTGAGAATCCCTAGGGACCTCATATCCTTCTACAATCCTTCCCAAAATGTATAAATAAATCATATATCTCAATGATAAAAAATTATCAAATGAATTGAATTTAGTATTATAAGATCATGAACTTATATTTCTCTCAAATAATCTATATAAAAAGTCTCTCAAATATAAAATAAATGGCCTACCTTTTTGTCGATAAATCAAAAACCATGCCACATATCATATTCTCAGATTCGTGGGTAACTTCTTAACAAAATCCCTTGTCACCTCATCCCAATTCCTCACTATAAATGAAAGTGTCTGATGTAATATATAGTATCCCATTCCATTTATACATAGATATTAAATCTTATTATATTAATATTCATTATATAACATAATGATCCACACAAAAATTATATATTCATAGTACATTGTATACATTTACACCTAATAATCACGATCATATGATATTTATATCATCTCCCACACAGTAATTCAAATGTATTATCATTCTAATTTGTATCATACATTGAACATTTCTTCATAACGAAGGAAATTAAGACATAAAAATGGTGAGACTATATTATAATGAAGGGTAAACAAGGGGGACATCATGGATCATATAAATAAATAATCGTCATTATGTAATAATAATATTTGCATAAAATTTTAAAACAATAACCTTCATATTAAAAATTGTAATCATCAGTCAGGACATAAATATTACCATTTTATAAGAAATGAATCATAAGGTAATAAAATAACATGATCCATGAGAACATTACATTGCAGAGGACATCTATTTTTGGAATATACATAAGAATATAAAATAACTTCCTTAGTTATCAAGGATCACTATAAATACTACTAGTATAGGATTTTGATTACTCTTTATTTATTCATAGTAGTCAAGGTTCATTCCCATGACTATCATAGTAGTCATAGGAACATACTAAACTGTGTTTACTCCATATTCCAGTCCTCTTTATCTCATGATATATCCACTATTGACCATTAAATTGGATATCTTTTTAATTTTGATCCCACAAAAAACATAATTAGAACCATAAATATGAGTTCCATGATTTTATATAACATTAATAATATCATAACCCCATAAAACAAAATTCATAAATATTTTGTCATGTAATTATCCTGGTAAAGAAAACTGGTTTCATAAACATTCCATCAATTCATCATAGAACACCAATTAATAAATGTATGGGTTTTATAAAAATATTGAAGTGATAATCACAAACCATTATGAAATAAAATATATATGGCATCATTGGTTAATATTCCTAGTAATATTAAATTGAAATCAAATTATTTCATCTGAAATGATACATTATTTAAAATGTTCACCAAGAAGATTTCAATAAGAAAGCATTATTTTATCATTTAAATCAAATACTTAATATCTAAAAATTTTCCAAATATTAAAAAAAATATTTGAAAAAAATATTGAAAAATTATATAGAATTTTTTGTAAATTAATAGGTCATAATTTGGGAAATTTTATTCTATAATAATAATTTAAATAAAACATTCATTTCAATATTTTGTTTAAAAAATTTAACAAGTACTTCATTGTAACTATTAAAGAAAATTCATTTTAAACCATTTTGTAAAACTTCCATCATGGGTAAAAATGAAATAAAAAAAATAGGATATTATTAAGAAGTGTCGTTAAAATAGTAATATAAATCAATGAAATGGAAGAAAATGTTTTTTCAACTAAAAAGCGAAATAATTTCATTTTTCCTTAAAAATATTCTTTTAGTATCTTAAGTACTTAGATTTTCTAAAATCAATGAAAAATTTATTATATATAAATAACCAAAGGATAGAAAAATCCAGTAATTTCCTGATAGGTATATAATAATATTTGTTCCCTCAAAACTTAATAATAAAATATCCCAATAAATGAATAGTATATAACATAAAACCCTTACCTCTTTTGTAACTTTTGAATGACATGCCCCATTAAAGAAATAATATTTGATGGATTTATATATCCCAATGTTTTATTGAAATGTATCATAAGTGAAATTTATTTTTATTATAAACAACATAACGAAGACAAAAGTGTAGAATATTCCATTTTTCTCACATGAATAAAATTTAGACTATATTCCATTATATCAAGTTCCACATTCTTTTGAACGTTTGAAATAAATATTTTTAATAAATATAAATTTCTTATAATTATATAAAATAATTATTTATATACTTATAAAATCATGTATTATCCTTTTATGACATTTAAAAAACCTTGAATCAATACTTATTTAATAAAATCATCCTTTATAAGTGATAATATTTTATTTTTTATGGGAATTTTGGTTTGGTGGGTCTAGTTAACGTAAATTGATCAAAGTTCCATAATCTCCATAATGTGAATAATTATATAAATATCATATATATATATATATCACAATATGTATTTTAATCAATAAAAGATATAGATAGAAAAATTAATTACATCGTTCATGGATATGGTAGGTCATGTGTATGTATGAATATTATTTTTACTATTTGAACCATGGAAGAAAAACAAATGTTAAATTATTTTTTATATTACTATAGTCATTAATAACTAATAAAAATCACATATATTCATAAAATAAGTCCTTACCACCGTCCATATAATTTTTAAATGAAATACAAATGGCATCAATTCGTATAGGTGGTAGTACTCACATAAACATGAGCAATGTTATCATTTTCAAATGGATTATAAATACAGAATAATGAAATGATATTATAAGTAGAAAATAATGATGATGATATAATATCACATATAAATATTAAGCCCATAATATTATCAAAGCATAAAATAAATTGATGAAAAATGAATTTTATCACTATGTGGAGACAATATGTCATTCATACGCCTATGTGATACTTTCACATCTCATTTTATTGGAAAAAATATTGATATTTTTTAATTATAATAACAAAATTTAATTTAATTTAGTATAAATAATTTATTATTTATTTGATAAAAATCTAGTATTTGGATATTTTTGAATTAGATGTAAAAAGATATTGTTCTGTTAAAGAAATTACCACTTCAATGAAACAACTCCTTTAGTAATCCTCTTAAGGATCCTTGGGTTGGACATCAAGGAGAAAGGAAGCTCAATAATGTGTATAAGGAATGTTATAATAAAATTTGGGGTTTCTTCAATCTAGAAGGCTCAATTTTCTATAATTAAGTGAGAGGAAGAGTTTCCATTCATATGTGATGGGTGGGGAACTCTCAGAAATTCATATAAGATTAGAGTATAATCAAGTCATTATATATAACAATAAATCCAAATTCATTTAGATTAAATTATAAGGTAGTATTGTGTTGATAACCCCTCATCCAACAAGACAATTATAGGTTTATATGGTTATTTAATCTTTATGTTTTGGTCTATCCCCTTATTTATACATTTTTTACATAATTGGTTGTAATGCATATTTTACCCTTACCGGGTTATAATTTAACATACATGGTGACTATTTGATCATACATGGACAAGGTATGATATTTTGACCATATATTATCCACAATGTTCTATTTTAATATTTTTATTATTTATGACTAATTTAATTAAATATTATTATCATAAATTTTCATTGATGTCATTTATGACACTATTCAATTAATTTGACACTAAATCCACAAATACGAAGATGGAATTCATATATAATCCTTTTAAAAAAATTACATTATATTAATATATATAATTCATGTGACACTATAAATAACTCTTATTACAATACTTTTAATACTTTTAAATTTGTTTAGTTTTTTTCTTAATTAAATTGACGAAATTTTATGTCATGGTTAACAAAGAATATAATGTAAATATACAATTACAAAAAAATTTCCACAATGGAAATAATTTATTTTTTCTCAATATAGACATTATTATTCATTCACAATATTAATTTTTCGAAATGTGAAGACAGAAGTGATATTTAAACTTTAGAGAGTAAAATTTTATTGTTTTCATTACATTAAATATTATACAAGACATTTTCATGGGAAAGTTTCCCATACAAAATTAGATCCTTTGGTGATAAATTATTATTTCCATTTATCCAATAATAATTAGTTTTAAAATTTGTAGGCCTTAATTTTTTTAAACTATTTAACACATTTGACTTTTATCATGTTTTCAAACTTTTACATTTGTTACTATTTCTAATGTCTTATAATAAAAGGGTCATATAAAAAATTGGTATTTCTAATTCCAAATATGGAATCAATATTTCATTTTTTACTTTATGAAAGGTTTAATAATTTAATTATGATATTGAATCAAAACAAAATGAATATATCTTTATTAGAATAATTAATTTTAATTATAAAATTTGTTTAATCAAAATGAAACCTTAAAATTGATTGCAATGAACATATTTTTCTTAATAAAAATATAATATAAGTAATTATACATTGAAATAATTTTATAAAGTATAATGTTTTTAATTATATAAATAAATAAAATTATATATAAAAATAAGTATTCATTCACTATTCATCAAAAAAATCTATCTTTTCATGGAATTATCAAAAATATGCAATTGGATCATATTTAAATACTGATGTAAAAAATAATATCATTTTAGTATCATAAAATTTCTTAAATTTCTATAAATTAATTATAATATTCACTAAAAAATAAATGAAAACTTTTTGAGGAAAAGTGTATTCTGAAAATATATATTGATGTTTATAAAATATATTTTCTTTAAATAAAAAATTTATACATATTTTCACAAAATGTGGTTAGACTTTTAATTACACCAATTTAATAGTCATAAAATTAAAATTTAATATATTTTGATTCATATAGACTTGGGGTTTTTGATCGTAATGTTATCAAACATAATGTTATTCAATTAAAATATTAGGTTGATATATTATAGAACTATTAATAAATTAATTCCTTGAAATTTGAACATGTTCTTAGTAGTCGTGGGTTTGAAATTTGAAAATTACATTATGTAAAACCCATAAAATAAATAGGATTACTAAACAACCACTTAAAAATAGGGAAACAAAAATATGACTGTCAGAAAAAATAACACAAAACTATTATTCTATATAAGATACAATTAGTATGAAGTGATTATAAAAAGATGGAGGAGAATAAAAAATCTAATGATTAATTTAAAGTTATAGAAAACATAGATATAGGTAATTGAAAAACCAAAATACATAAATATTTTATGTATGAAAATACCATCAATTTATCAAGAATGAGGATAAATGTTTAGTCTTTCCTTTTTAGGACATTTTTCTATGGTTGGGGCATCATTTTAATTTCATAGTAAGTAAAATGATAAAATATTCTTAATTAATTTATTTCCTAATCATAATCACAGTATATTCGTTTGATTGGATGTCAAACAATTTCCACATCATTTCTTACTCTATAAATTAAATATTAAATAATAAAATTTAAAGTGTAATGTAATATAATTATCATTCAATGGCTCATAAGATCCATAAAATAATGAAAAGTCATATTTTAGTCCCCATTTTTTAAAAAATAAAATTTACCAGAACAATTTATATAATATGACAAATCATAATTTTACAATAAACAATAATAACCAATGTTTGACATAAACCATTCAATAGGTATTTAACACTAAAACCCTCCCAAAAACATTTGTAAATCAATTCAAAAAGAAAAAAATATTTTTAATATAAATAAAATTCAAAATTTAAATTTAAATTAATCCACCAATGAACATAATATAGATTCGAATGTAACATAACAAATATGATCATACTTTGATCATATAATTAGGAAAAAATTACTAATAACCTAAATTACCATAACATATTATTGGAAATAATCATGGTTCCTAAAATTAACATTCTCTTCCTAAAATACCATATTATTTTATATATTATATGAATATAATAATATATTTAAATTTATCAAAAATAAAAAATAAACCATTATTATTAATTTTTTAGTTTTTTCAAATGTAATCAATTTTATCACATCTAAAATATCTATAATCAAACTATTCAAATTAAACATCATTATTTCATTATAGAGAAAAAAATTTGGGTTATACTTCTTTCAATAATGTGTTTTCCATATAAATTTACAAATAAATAACATTTCTAAGTCATCAGTATTGTTCAATATATGTTTTCATATCCTTAAATTAAAATTAAAATAGAAAAAACATTCAACGTTTCCTATATTTTATAAAAAGAATAACATTTAGAAAAATATAGCTACAGTATAATTGTCAACTTCCAGTACATGATAAACGTTATAATTCAACTTCCATTTTAAAGAAATATCACGGATTCATAATCTTATTCCTTATAAACTCCAATATATCATATGTATTTAGAATTATCTACCTCATCAATAATAATAACTTTACTTATAAAAAATTATTGAACCTATTTTCAATCATTCTCTTTTTGACATCAATATTCAATATGAACAGTTTTCCCACTTTTAAAACATTCAACCATTGATTATACCTTTGTGAAACAATTATTCACATCCATTTCCATAATAAAAAATTTATTCCATTTCATGATAATTACATTCTTTATTATTACACAAAAAAAACACCTCATTTACTTGGTAAATTTATCTATATACGTATTTAATCAATCATTACATATATACAACATACTCTTCTTCCCTCCACATCCTCCATGAATCCCTATTTTCCTTTTATTATGTGTTTTAAGAAGCTTTCTATATTTTTTATTTTTTTTTTCATATTATGTAGTATCTAATTAGGAATAACCACAAGGTTTCATAATTTATATCATGGTTATCTTTGTCACTCATAAGGTCAATCATTCATATTTCCATCATATTCTTTGTTAGAATGATGTGTTTGGGTTCTAACTGTTGTCTAGAACAAAAATTAAAAGTGTAGGAAATAATAATCATTGTATTTTCCCAAAAAATATTGAAAATCATTCATAGGATGTCTATATGTATACACATTCTTTCAAATAAACTAGTCGATCATTAGTATTCATATATTCAAATCATTTATAATGATTTATAAAATTCTAATTGTCCAAATAATATTCCTTGGTATTGTGAAAACTTTTATATTGTAAGGGAAAAAACTATGCAACAAAATGAAAGATTAGATATACTATAAAATACCTTTAAAAGGATATTACCCAAATATTCATTTCTAAAAGAACCCAAATCTACCTACAGAATCCAAATTAGGATGTTTTCATGTAAATTCCAACTACGTTATTTATAATAAAATGAAAATTCTTCAAATACAAAGGAATATTTTATGGGTATTCACTACATATTTCTTATTGTAGTTTCGTAAGTCTCACAAAAAAATCGGTGATGAAAACTCTACTTACCCACAATTTTCGTACATTGATTTTACATAATACTATAAGAATATTCATTATGTAACATAATGATCCAAACAATATTCATATATGTCGAGTGAATTTGAAAACATGGATACATCGAAAATATAATAATATGAGTTCTATATCAAGTCTAATATAGTTCTTTATAAATAGCACCCATATTAGTAATATAATACCTAAGAATATTCCTTATAACATTGGTAAAGTAAACATAATAATTAGTCAGGTTATATACTTAGTAAGTGTAAACAAGGGAGACATTTATGTTATCATAAATATAAAACATGAATAGTTGTATGAAAACATGAGTATAAAATTTTAAAACTATTTACATATCATGGATCATAATCATTAGTCATTGTATAAATCTTTTCATTTCATAAGAAATAAATATTAAAGGAATATATGAATATGAGCCATAATGTCATAATATTAGAAAGAAGATATATATATTATTGGCATTTAAAAGGAATAAGAAATCATTTCTTTTAGAGTCTATTATCTTCTCCATGACTATCATAGAAGATTGAGTATACACTCTAGATTCTAGTATAGTATTCATGGATTATACTGAAGACTATAATAGTGGAGAGTGACTCTTATAATAATGTGTTTACTCTCTATTCCATTCCTATTTACCACATGATATATTCATCTTTACCTTATTAATTAGAGGTCAATATAATTTAAATCCCATCCCTAAATTATTGAAAACCATATATATGTGTGTACCATGAGATCATAAAACATTCTTATATCATAACATAAGAAAAAATCTATTTCATTAACATTTCATCAATGTGTAATGCATGGAGAGTAAATGGGTTTCATAAAAATTTCATTAGTTCACCTAACCAAACACATGTAAAAGTTAATTTTTCAATAATAATATTCTCATCATAATCATGAATCATCAATTGGAATGAAATATTGTATCATTTAATAATATTCCTATTAAAACATACGTAACAACAACGCATTTCAACTTCAAAGAAAAATTCTTTTGAAAGATCACAGATAATATTTCTGGATGAAAATATTATTTAATTTTTGAATAAAAATATTTAATAAATAGTAATTTCAGGAATATGAAAATAAAATATTTTCATTGAAATGAGACTTGAAAACTCATAAATAAAACATCAACGAATTGATTGGTCAGGATAATGGGAAATTCTGTTCATGTCGTATTAGTTAAAATAAATATTTCAATAATACATTTTGGATGAAATTTGAAATTAACTCACTAAAAAATGATAATAAGATTCATTATAAACCATTTTTGAAAAAATTCCATAAAGGTACTAATTAAATTAAAAATCATATTATAATATAAAAACATTCTTGAAAACAATTTTAAAAATCTTGGAAATTTATGAATATGGATTTTCAACCAAAAATATAAATAACTAGTATTTCCCCCATGCAATTTCATGTCAATTGTTGTGATTTTTTATTTTTAAAAATAATGAGTTGATAATGAAATTAAAAAAATTAAACGAATAAATATTATATGTATCATGATATAGTGGCATGTTGTTTAGCTACTGATAAAACATTTTACAAATGATAGATGAAAAAAATGATATAATGCTAGATGATCAAAATTAAAGAAAAAATAACTTAAAAAATAGTGTATACCTCTTGGAATTTTTTTTTATTTGAATGAATGTGGAGAATAAAAATAATTAATCATTAATTAAGAGGCTGGAGAATGCAGTTTTAGGTGCAGCATAATTGTAAAATTCTAGAAAAATATCAACCTTTAAAAAAAATTAAAATACAGAATTAGTAGAAATTAGATAAACAGAATTAACATATACATTGATTTTTCATAAAATTTAAGATAATTCCCAAAAAAATGTGTAAAAATTAGTACCATGTAGAATTTTTCATTACATTTCACATGATCTAAGGATAAAAATCAGTACAATAAGTAATGAATTGTAAGGTATATAAAAAAAATTAATAGATCTTAAATATAATAATGATTGGAAACCACTACAATATGTGAAATTTGTATCCTTACAGATTGTTTGTTTTAGATTATAATGTTAAAAATAATTCCAATATGATCTTTCAAAAATTAAAAATTTATTAGAATCAATTACTAATGTTATTGAACTGGAGAGAGTTATGTAAAAAATTTAATATTGTTTATTGCACATATAGTGGACTAAATATATAATTATTTTTGGAATCTATACATATTTGTAATGATACATTAATATATATTACATTTTTGACTATATCAGTAACATCATCAATCAATATACTTGATCTTAAAATCGATATACAAAATAGGGATAATTTCAATTAATTGAACATGTATAGTTTTCTACTATACATATATCATATCTATATCAATTTTAATTAAATTATATATACAATATTATATATATAATTTAGGATCCATTGATATGAATACCCCATTAGTTGTTAGATATTCTGAAACCAAAGCATCTCCTCAGTGAGTTCTCTCCGCATACATAAAATTTATAGAAAATAGAGGAAAAAATAATTACATAAAAACAAAGGAATATTTTAGGAATAATATCTAAATGTTTTTATAATTTTTTTAATTAAATTATTTTTAAAATGATAAATAATAAATTTTTATGTTAACATTTATTGTAAATATCAATAGAGTATGTATGTAATAGAATGAAAAGGAAATAATTATCTAGGTAACTAAATATTGGTATTAAATCATATTAAAATAAATATAATATTAGTACATGTACATACATGGAAAATAAAGGAATACTATCACCTGTAACATAGTTTAATTGATGAGTATGTTTTTATTCAGAGGGACTTCTATAGTGTAGAGATATAATATATTATTTTTTATTATGTGTAGTTTTACAATTCAATTAATTTTTGGTTCAAAACATACAGAAAAGTAGTTGAATGAAATGTCCAGTTTTTCAATGGTAATCTGAAATGATCACATTCATACAATACTCATGGAGGTGAGGAAGAAGGTGGAGTAATATTTTCTAATCGTTATCTAAGATATGTTTCTATTCTCTTGGTTGTGGTATTAGAAACTTCTATAGTTCTATTGTGGAGAGGAATACAAGTAAATAAATAATCTTCTTGTATCATATTAAAGTAATAAATCTAAAATTGGATTGTTAGTTATAAATTAGTTACAACAACTATTGAAATAAAACATTGAAACTACATTGTAAATTTAATGTTAAATAGTGGGTAAAACAAACCATTGATTTTCAAATCGTATAGTGGAATTAAAAATGAGCTATTTATTTTATTACCACCATAATAATTTTGTTTTTTCATCAACAATAGGAATACTATTAAGAGAATTTAATGACCTATGACCAATATATGAACGGGTTATACATGAAAAAAATTTAAACAGATAAATAATTAAAACAAATCTAAAACTTATTTAAAATTTAGTAAATAAAATTTCATGGAAAGCAATTATGGCCAAACCTGAAATGTTATCATTTTTTATGATATCTTCCTTGGTGCACAAATTGTTATTGGTAGAAATTTGTTAAATCTTTTTTTGGTATCATAATTTTAGTGTAAAGTGGTTTTGTTGATAGAAGTCAAGGAAATTTTGAGGAATCAGAAAAGAAAACACAAAACACACAACAGAATTAATTTATTTGAACCAAAAATACATTTCTAGAGTTTCTTCGGTGAAAATAATTAATTTGAACTTAAAATACATAGTAAGAGTAATTTAATTCACTAAAAATGTATACCCAATATTTATTTTGAAAATAAGTGAAATGTAATTTACAGGGTACTACTTCAGATTTAGGGAGTTGAAAATATAAGAAATATATAATATATATGTGCACAACATGATTATACATATGACATTCATAGTATTCATAGAAATTATATAATGTTATGATAATTTCATTTACGTAATGTTTAATTTTGTAAAATTCATATATATTTTGATGAAAATAAATGGGAAAACATTAATTTCATTGAGTGAATGAAGTTACATCGATGGTTTTAACACAGATTCTAAATGAATTGGATTAATCAATGTGAAGAAGATAAAATCAATTAATGTACCAATTGAAGAGTGTTAGATATAAGTGATTGAATTCTTTGAACAAAAAATTATTGTTGGAAAAGTATAAAAATCATAAAAAAAGTGAATAAGACAACTATTAGTACAATGTTGGAATATAACCTAACTTGATGTGTAAAAAGAGAAGTTGTTCAATCAAGTTAAAGAATATTTCATTCACTGAAGAATAAATTGAAGTGATCTAAAGATATGAACCATCAGATTATGGCATAAATTTTTAATAAATTGAAACATAAAAATACAATTACATAAACTAATTGTCCAAACATAAATCTTTACAGACCAGATAGTAAGACAATAGAACACCTTTCAGTCTATATTATAAAAGGTGAAAATAATTTTATGTGTGATTATTCTAGATTTGATATAAATTACATGAAAAATATAGACATATTTTGAAGAGAAATTATCTATAATGAAGTCAGTGAATATTCAGATAGTTGAAAAGTGGAAGGAGTATATTTTAACCTATCGATGTTTGTGGTATGACTTAATAGTCAGATATGCAGAAAAGGAATATACCAGGAAGCATGAGTCAGTTGGTAATCCGAGAGACCCACTAAATTTAGGGTTAATTCTTACATAAACTAAAATGTATGTTCATGAAATAACACCGTTCATAGGATTAGCCAAGAAGTGGAGATGTATGCAGATTTTGGATGTCGGACAATGGATGTGTGTAGTCATAAGTCCAATTTGGCTATCTAGAAGGCAGATATGGGTAGCCTTTAGGGCGAGTTGAGTGGTCGGAAGACAGAGGATGATATTTATAGCAATAGATGATGGAGGGTTTGAAACAAAGATAATTTGAGAGGGGATCAGGGTGTAGGGCATTGAGGATCACACGAGAAGAGGGTGGGGAGAAGAGAGGGGTGGGGAGTGGGGTGGGAGACATGGGAGACATGTGAGTAGCAGAGGAGGGAGGATTGGGAGAGTGACGATAGGGAAGGGGATGGGGCGAAGAGGATACCAATAAAAAGAGCAAGAAAGTGGGGAATGTGAAAATTTTGAAGAAACATTTTTAGGAGGAGGAAAAATGTGGATGAGACCCATGTGAATTAATATCAGCAATAGATATTGTTCTTCCTTAAAAATTACCTTTTATTCATCTATTTTCATAAAATGGTGAAAATAAAATAAAAAATTATTTTTATAGAAAAATATATATGAGAATAAAATTCATGAGTTTCATGAGAGTTATATCATATTCCTTCATTGTCAAAAACATAATTATAAAAATCTATTCATATATAATTAGAGTGTAACATAGAATTCTAGTTTCTTGGAATGTTTTGAACGATAATCCCCTGAAATAAAGAACATCATATGTCTCTGTATATACAATAATTTTCATGTTATGAAAAATAAAATAAATTCATGGTTAGTATATACACCACATAAATGATAATGATGGTTAATATGAAAAGTGTCTCAAAGAAATAACAATTAGCACAAAATCCCGATTATTGACATCCACATTCATTCAAAGTGATCAATCCTCCTACACAAATAAAGTAATTTTTTTATAATTATATTAAAAAATTCCTGATATTTCTTATAATTACTTTTATGATACATTTATAACATTATTTTAACCAATTATCAATGATTATTTTTTAAAATATTTAGTTCTACGTGTTTGCAATTTCATTTTTATAAGTTGTTTGGTTCTATAGATCTAGTCATTGTATTTTGTTAATGGTTCAATCATCTACATAATGCTAATAATGATATAAATTCAACATAAATTGATTATATATATATATATGTATTTTATTCCATAAATTGTATTGATAACATAATTAATTACACCTTTAATATTGATTTTTCTCTATATGTACGCCTGAATGCAGTTTTCAATTAATGAATTATTGAAATAATTAATATTAATTAATTGTTAAAAATTATCGAATAATAATAATATTTTATAAGTTATATATATTCTGAAAATACATCTTTATTTCAATCCATGTAAATTTTCAATGACAATTGAATCACATCGGTTTTTAGAGGTGATAGTCGACCAATACGTACTGATAACCTTTTTCCAATACAATGGATTGGAATGTAATAATGTAGATATTATATTATCATTCTTAAATAATTATTATTTCCTATATAAAAATTATAAATATTTTACCTATCATAATATCCATCAATAAAATATGTTAATAAAAAATGAATAGTATCTCTATGTGGAGATCGTAATCCGCACCTATCCACAAATGATAATTTCACATCCCATTTAATGGGAAATATGGTGGATGAAAGAGTTTTGAAAATCATAATAAAATTTTTATACATTTTTTATAAATAATTTTTCATTTTGTTATAAAAAACACATATTTATAGGATTTAAAATAATAAGTAAACAATAATAAGTGATCGGTTATGGTGATTAAATCTCCTTTAAAATAAATCCTTTTGATTATCTCTTAATTATACGAGGATTGGTAATTTTTGATACCATCACCTATATAATGTGTATAAGGATGTTGATATTATAATTCTAAAGGTTTTTTGAGATATAAGGCTAAAAATTATATGAAGTAGAAAAATGATGGGTTTCTCTATTATAAATGCGGTGTGGGGAACACATGGAATTTCACAAAATAATAAAATATATTAAATACATTATCTTGAAAAATGATCCAAAATGGAAAGATATCTAAAGATAATGTAGTATTTTGAAGATACACCATTATACAATTGAATCTAGATATAAATAAATGTATATTAAATCCCTATCATTTCCTTTAACCCCATAACATATTATAACATTAATGGTGATAACTTCTTGTTAACTTGTAAAGGGTTATAATTTTACCTTTAAAATGAAAAATGGATCTTAAATGGAGAAGTAATTACATTTTTGACAATATCTTGTCATACTAGTTCTCATTCGATATTTTTATGACTTTTAAATATTTTAATAAAATATTATCTTCCCAAAATATCATTAATGTACCTTTTTACTCTATTCATTTAGATTTACACTAAAGATACCAATAATGTAACATAATTCAGATATAATCCTCTAAAATAGAACTAATATGTTATATTGTACTATAAAATTCATTTAATATTTTATAACACTCAAATTGTATTTTTTTTAAATTTAGTAAAATAATTATTTTTTATTTTTTATTAATTCATTAAATATAGTTTTTTTTGTTTTTGATGATTTTAAGGTAAATATATGATTATAAAAAATTATAAATAAATTAACATCATGAAAATAATAATATTATAGTCTAAATAATCATTTATATACATTCAAAATATTCGTTTTCTCAATGTGAACAGATATTATATTTTTAAAATTAAGATATTGACATTATGTATATTTCATTTCACTAAATAATAAATAGGTCATATTAATTTTCAAGTGTCCCTTAAAAAATTAAATTTAAATAATATGATTATAAGGGTTAAATTTAACACTTCTTATAGTAATTAAGATGAAGAAATTGAGACCTTATGACATATTTTTATCCATAGTTTATCAATTTTAGCATTAGAATAGTAATAAAAATTTATTATGTTTAACATTTATATGAAATTAAATAAAAGAACCCAATTTACCAAATGTGGTACTTATAATTAAAATTATAGAATCTATTATTCATTATTCTCTTTCTATAAGTTATCAAAATATATTTTAAACAAAAACTCAAAAGGCAACAATAAATTTTATTCTAATTAATTCATTATAACTCTAAAAATTGTATTCTAACAAGTTCAACTATAAAATTGATTCAAATGAACATAGTAAGATTAAAAAATATATAATTGAAATAATTTTACATAAAAAAATTCAAATAAAATGAACCTTGTAAATGAGTGAATAAAAAATACATTTTCATCAAAATTATGTTCTTTTTTATTATTCTTCAAAAAAGAAATATTATAAAACATTCTCCACAAGATGTTTTTTATATGTTGATATTAGAGACAATAACATTTTTATCAAGAAAAATAAAAAATTTATTATCATTATTTACTATATTCACTCATAGAATTAAATAAGAACCTTTTTTATAAGAAAAAGTATTTTGGATAAAAATAATGACTTTAATAAAAATATATTTTCATTAAATAAATCATATATACATATTACTTCAAAAAAACTATTCCATTTAATTATGATAATTGAATATCTCAATTTTCTGGTTTTACAAAATTATTGTTCATTTATACTTAGGTATTCAAACCATATGTGCAATCAGGCATTATGTTCATATTTTAAAATAGTAGGGTGTCACATAATTCACATGGTCGATGATTCTCATCTTTAATATTATTATAAGTAAGATAATGAGGGAATAAATCTTGATGTCTCTCTTCATACCTATCCTCTAGAACCATTATATAATATCATGCTGCATATTCAGTAATCATGGGTGGACATCCTACTTTGAATCATGGGACACTCTCTCCTTCTATTACCTTATAAAAGTAAGAACCATAAATATTTTCTAAATATGCATCATATCATCTCCATTTGATGACCATATTAGAACTATATAATTACAATATAATCGTTCTCATTCCATTAAGAACTCGGAATCCAACTCTTGGTAGGCTTTTACAATGTCTACCAAGGTTGAAGTGATAACTATGGGGGAATAGTCCTAATCCAATGATCATCAGATGATCCCACCAAACCACTATCTAATATGTTCATTAAAATTGATTCCTTATTTTAAGGATACTATACATGCATCTCTATCTTTATACTAAGTGAATATACAAGAACATTAACCATTTAAGAGTATAATACATCTCATATTCATATGTTGAAAAATAGTATACCCAACGCCCTATTACAGATTCAAATCCCTCAGACATAAGCTATACGAAAAACACTTATGGTGTGTAAAAATAAGAAATATCTCCCAAAATAGACAGTGTCCCAAATTTTTCTGGGCATAAACCAGCATATCTATATATAAAACATGATCAGTGTGGTTTCCCTCATGGGGTCATAGCCAGTCAGACTCATAGGAAACAAACTAATAAACCTGCAACAGAAAAGATCCCAATCCGGGGAGTACTATTTCATAATAAAATACATATCCAATAAATATGTATAGAAATTTCAAAACTAGTGAATATTTCATTATCATCTTCATATCATGGAATTATTCTTCATAGTTATTATTCTACTAAGACCTTGCCACACAATTGGAAATATCAGTCCTATGAACTTCCAAATGGGGTAATTATATGATTAAAATTATATACTATAAAATACTAAACTAGGAAACTCTTAATCTGGAACACATTCATAGGAAGTACTCTATACATAAAAAATTATAATTTATCAAGATAATATTATATCCCCACCTAGTAAATCAAATTCCAAAGAAATAACATCTCTTATATTCAAATGTGAAACTTCTAAATATTTTCATAAAATGATGCACATGAAATATTCTCTACATCTTCTCAAAATATCAATCATGAATCGTTGTTGTCCATGAGTATATCAGGCTATCATCAGTGAATATAATGATTGGATTGTTATCATATAGATAAATGAACATATTCCTGAAATCCATGAACACCACTAGAGTATTCATTAACCCAAATAGTATTAAAATATATTCATATGGACTATAACAACTCCTTATCGTCGTCTTATATATATCCTCTTATCTAACTTGAATCAGGATATATATTTATCGTATGACAATCTTCGAGACCCATGGGGATCCTACAAAATAATATTATAAAACATCAATCCTCATTAATTATGAGATTTTCCTCACATTGAACACATTTATAATCCTATATTCCACACATATCCAAAGGCACACATCCTCCATCTTTGTTGTAAAAATAGTAGCACCCCAAATTGAAGTTATTGGTCTGATAAAGCAATTCATCTCTAAACCCTCATGTTACAAATTACATTCATCAAAATAATCAATTCTGTATGATTTTGATTTATTGATTTAGTTTTTTATCCTAGATTTAGATACATCTCGAATTCAATAACCCTCTTAGGAAGAGTTCATAAGAAATATTTTAGAAAGAAATCCTGGATATAGTCCACCAATGGAGGAAAATTGGACAGATCTACAACCTGATAATAAAAAAAATCCCTGCCAACTACATGCACTATAATATCTATAATATGACTTAGTTTCTATCCAATTCATCTTACTCTATCATCCCATCCACTGGTCCCAATAATCATTTCCCCCTATTGGAAGTAAAGCATACTAATCTCTTATAGAAGTTGATGTTTTTCTGATATCTCGTCAACTAATCCATTCATAAAATCTCACAATAAATAAGTATTTGTTTTAAAATAATATTCAATAAATGTTTTTTACATGTACCTACTACATGATACTCTAGATACATCTATAGATTTTATAAAATCTTCCCCTAGAGTTTTTCATGAGAACCTAATTCATAAGAGAACATATTTTTTATTTCTAACCTAGTAATTACATGAGAAGACATAAAGGAGTGTGAATTCCCCTTATCAGGAAAGTAGTATAATGTATAAAAATAACATGAAAATATATTCATTAAAATATATAAGTTATTTTTTTACATTCATCCAAAAATAATTCTATAATATACACTAAGCTTAAATTTGATCCAAGACTCTTTCTCCAAAACCCCTAGTTCGATTGTTTATCTAGCCCCTATGGAATATTGGAATAATGCTGAGATCTCTAGATAGTACTATGACATAATGAAAAAATAATTGTAAAACCCATAGGGAAATATATATACAATTACATTGAAAATACACCCTAGAGATACCCAATATTTCAATATAGACAACACTTTTATTTAAATTATTAAAAAACAGAAAATATTTTATGCTCTATCTACAATTAAGGCATATGGTGACACATCCTTACTGAGATGGATTTGAATAAGAAATATTCTACTCTAATATCATCCTCCCACTATATTTTTTATCATCATCCTTCCTCCACCTACTAAATAAATAAACACTCACTCCTTGATAAGGATTTTATCTTATTGGTTCTATAAATTCTAAAATAAGAACTGATTCTCTACAATCCTCTAGACTATTCTCTATCATCGTGGGATTTTATAGAACCTCTCAATATTTGATCATGTGGAATATCATGATAGATAACATCATATATGATTTATGTTTTATATTTTGATTCCAAGAATTATTCACTATATTCACAATAAAAATAAATGTGAGGAAAAGAAACATATTGATACAGGAATAGTAAAGAGATACTAACATCATATTTTATAAAATCTTTATAAACAAATGATCTTGAACCAATTTCTATGTATCTTGAAAAATAACCTCAACGTTGATCTCCCAGGCTCGACCCTTATGTCTCCATTCCGAGTTCATGGAGACCCACCACCTTCTCCAATGTCCTTGTGCAATAAAGCATCTAGTTTAACCTATCGAACCATCAATGTGTCTACTAGATAAAACATTCCCATAATGGCATGAATACAATCATAATTATCATGGTTTCATAAAATAAACTAGAATTATTGGGGATGTTGAAACTATAAATCTCAATAACAATCAACCATCACATTGGGAGCATTATCACCATGAAAAAAAACTATTCTAAAGACTCTACGATAACTCAATTCTACAGCCTGAACTATTGGACTGGCTATTGGATCACTCTCAACAATGCCATATTACATGTCAAAAGGAACTACATGTTAACAATATTGTACTTTATATATTAACAAAAATGTTTTCTAATAGTATAAAATTACTAATGAAATATAGTTAATTGAAGTGTTATGTATAATAGGAAAAATGGATACAAAATGTGATTTTATCTTGTCATAGTAATGTTTTGTAAACATACCCAAATACTATATACTATAATAACACAATAGTAATAAGGATCATAATCAAACATTAACATTAAAACCAGTTAAAACCCAACCTCCATGGTATCTCTGAGGTCCTGTAAAAAAACTTTTATAGGCACATGCATAATTCCCCTCCCAGAGTTCCGAAAACCCAATATCATTTTAATGGTGCCTGAAACACAGCGAATATGAATGATAAATAAAACCACATATGATACTAATTTTTAACTGCACGTCCCAAATAATTGTTCCTGGAACCTCACCTCTAGTTAGTAGCCTCTTGTATATAGGGAGTCACTTATGAGATCACGTAGCACTCTATCATGGACCTCGTGATTCAGATTAGGGTATGACATAAAAAGACTACCTCCCCAAAAATAAGTTATAAATCTATTTCATTATCCCAATTCTATTCTCATATTCGTCCATGTTTTCATAGGTATGTTCTTGTGTCATCAAACCACAATTTTCAGTATTAGATCTAAATCAATAAATTAAGGACTAAGAAATATGTCACTATAAAATCGTAAAATTTCATTTTCTCATTATACCTTTATAATATCATTTCCTTTTTTATATTAATAAATTGTTTATATCAAAATATATTTAGGTTTTAATGATATTGTTTAACTATTTTATACCATTTATAATATATATACTCTCTTTCTACTTATTTATAACATGTCACGTTAATATGTATTTTTATCCACTAATGAGGATGACTATAAAATATTTAGTTACCCTTGTCTTCATGGATTTTTTTATCGATTATATATAATATATAAACATGAAAATTTATGTTACTTTATCCATATGTATTGAATTTTACTTATTTATAAATGTAGAAGATTGAAAATAAATATAGTGTATCATAGATTTTAATATTAAATAAATATTTCAATGAGCCATTCATTATTCAATGAAAACTTAATAAATAAATTCAAATTGGTAAAATTGATAAAATTTGATAAAATTCGATATAATATATATTTTCGTTAATTATTTAATAAAAACAATTTTTTTATATAGGGGGTTCAATAGTGACCAAACAAAACATGAGATTAAATAAGGAGACTCTTGTACCCTACCCATTAAATTTGGATTTACAACCCTTTTCTAACTCTGTTCTTCTTGATTCGTTTAGATCCCATATAAATATATTTTTATTTTATTTCCCTCTATTCTTATGTGAATGTATATATTCTTTATTTGTTGCGATGAATGCTTTGAAAAATTCATTATTATTTTTCAATAAATTTGTCTATGAATATATCTTCAATTCTTCTTTTTTTTTGGAAAACTCTACATGAAATATGAACCTTTTATTATTCATTATAAATGTGAAAATAAAAAATAATGTCATTCATTATTATTTGGGGAACCCACATGATTCATACAAAAATAAATTTGATACCAAACAATTATAAAACTAATTATTTTCTCATGTGTTTATTTCATGATTAATTTTTAAATATGTTTTTTATCTATGCCACATTAATTATTATGATCATTTTATGATGTGAATGTTTGGAACATCATATTATATCTTTCTAAATAATTGATTATTGTGATATGTCTTGTAATATTATGTATGTAATACATGAATATGATGTGATTTATCTAGAATCTATGAAATGGGATCTGTATGCATATGTTATGTTTGAAAATGACCGTAGCCTTATTCACATTCTATGAGGGGGTATTGAGTAAAATAGATATTATGTTTCAGTTTTGTGTATGTTCCACATTCCATGAATTCATAAAAATATTACATCATGCTTATGATGATGATACCATACATATGGTATAATAATGACAATTATGATATGTAACATCCCAAGTAAATAAAGAATAATACATTTTTATATTTATTAATATTTGTGAATTAATTATTAATTTTACTTTAAAAGGGATTCTATGTTCGATGATGTACCCGATACGCAACAACAGATTTCTTTGAATTCTAATGTTACACACAATGCTCAGTCATACTGAAAAATAATATAATAATATTATTAATAATGGGAGTTAACTCATTGTCATTATATTAGAGTGAATAAATAGAACTAAATACAATATGATTATACATGTTTGTTAATTTTGTTTCATTTACCCAATAGAATTTAGAGGCTTAAATTGTGAATGAATCTGATTTTAATCATAAATACTCAAATATTCTTTAAAAGTTTGATTTACAACCTTTTAATGGAGAACCCTCTTTAAATAAACTTTTGGACACTTTTAGATGTTCTATTTGACAATATATATATATTTTTTAGATTCGGGACAACATAATTTATGTTGGGTAAATTTTTGGTATTTTTATGATAAAATTAATTTTTAATGAATAGTGAAGAAATACTGTATTTTAATTCAAAACTACCTTTTAATATTATTTATTTATACCATTATATAATAATTTTAATTTCTTTTAATGTTTAATTAAATTATATTTTAACCATTTAATCCAATATTGGTCATTCAATTTAAGTTTACTTTGAAATTGGACATAAACAAGTGTCAATTTTTTGATAGTTATTATAACTTAAAAACAGTCTTATTATTTTTGACAAAGGGAATTAATTAAAAAATAATTAATCCAACTTATATGTTTCAAATTAGTTGAAATATACATCATTTTTTAATTTTTAATGTCAAATATATCTTAGGATTAATTTTTGGTATATTTATCTGGAAAACATCAATTTTTGATGAATAGTGACAACACTGGGTAGTAGTTAAAGAACTGAATTTTTCATTTAAATGAAATTTCTCCACTTCTATGAATTGAATTTGGAAAATCTAACATACACGGTAGTGATTAGTATGTTCAATGTGGTTCAATAATATGAAAATATTTTTTTGTGAACAATACCTTTTTACTTTTATTTATTGCGGTTAAAGATAAATAATATTATACAAGGTAGAAACAATATTATAATAATATAAAATTACTTTAACACTTTTACATACCTTATTAGAAAATAATGTCCTACCAAGACAGTCCCTGGGTGCGAATTTTGGCCTTTTTATGCCACTTGGGTAAGATAATAATATTAACAACTTTTTATTTCAAGTAAAAATAAAAATATCATAAACATGTATAGTTTTCCAAAAACAATTTTAATGTGGGGTTATATAATTGATATATTTGAATATAAATATTTAATATAAATTTTGAATGATTTCCTAAATAACGGGATTTTTTAATAATTTTTAGACATCAAATAAACAAAAATATTTATGACTTAATAATGATGTAGTGTTTACCTCATTAATGAATGGTTTAAATAAATAAGATTATAACAATTAAAAAATATCCCGAATCTATCCAATTCTTATTGGATGATTTTATTTAGAACCGGATGCATCTTATATTTTACTTGAATCTGTTTTGGACCTTTAGAAACTGGAAATCATTTTATAATAAAATAATATTTTCAAGCATTCTTAAAGAGCCCTCCCCCCTTATAAAAATCCCTCTCCTCAAACCCATTACTCATACCTATCAAGACCCTTGTATCTTCCAAAAACATCCAAATTAGGCTCCATATATCCCTCTATTCCACCAAGAGGTCTTACCTGATACATAAGGCACTTCAATGGGTAATGAACATACTGTTTATGTGGATAGTAAACAATGGCCTCACGAAATAATGATTGTTCAATATTATCCTATCACCTCTTATGGTGGACATTGTAATGGAATTTTATTTATATGAGATGTATATTATATTATTATTGTCCTTATGCTTCTTTATTTTTCATTTATAACATACATTTATGTTTTCTATAATGGGTAAACGTGATAATTTCATTCGAGGAATTTCGGTCTACTACCCCATCCAAATGATATGACTTGTTCATGCCATACGTGGAATGTATAAAAGATGGAGTTAATGAAATTATATATGAAATTATACTTAAATTATAATATAGATATTTTTCATTAAGTTTTCATTCCATTAAAAATAAAAAATATGAATGGAAGTTGTTTTCATGCGTACGTATGACTTGCCATCTCCATGAATAGTGCATTTCATTTCATACCTCAAAATGTTATGCACTATTATAAATACATATATATACTGGATATATAAGATATATTTAATATCTAAATCATTTATATCATTGTTTAGAGAAAGAATTTTTGACCACATGGACAATTTGTGACTATAAGAACTTCAATTTTAACTGAAGTATTGAATATCTAGAAAACGACCATTATTAATGTAAATGATTACATAATGTTTTTAACATGGAAATAAGTGATATAAAAATAATAATAATCTTGAAAAATGTTCTTTAAAAAGATTAAATTACCTTTTTTTGTTATTCAGGAGATTAAATAATGAATGGTTCATGTCGGACACGAGGTAAGGGACTTCATCTCAATCTTCTTTCATGGAGGCATATTCTGTTTTATACACAACATTCTTTTATATAGTGTATTAACATCTTTGGATTTTCATTTCATTCAAAGAAAATATTTTTCTATGAGGAGTTTTACTAAATGAAAAAAAAACAGAATTTTTCTTTCAACGTAACTGGTGACAGAAACCTTTTCCACTACCGTGCGTATTATTTGATATATGGATTCCTTGAAAAGCCGTAATGTTTTTAAAATGAAAATAAATATCATATACACCTTTAATCATTTTGGTATTGAAAATGGTTTTCATAATATATTTGTTACGTCAATATATTTAAATGATATATTGTGATTGAAATGTTTAAATGTTATCTTTCCTTTATATTTGTTTTCTGTGAAATGAATATGATATGGGTCGTGGGAATTTTTTATGTATTTGGGTGGTTCCATGATAAAAATAGGGTAGGTGAGACCGTGGTAGATCTCATATATATTGGGTTATGTGACAGAGGAAAACGTGAATGTTTCTATTTAGAGATGTAGGTAATATACTGTGATGGGTATTCCAAATGTGACTCCCTACATAGCTGTGAACGGTACAATGTAATAATGTTATAGGTACCAAAAGTTAACTTTAAGATTTGTGATTACTATGTGCTATTCATAAATCATATAATCAATGATGTATGTTAAAGAGGATATGTTATGAATGTATTGGAAAATTAATGTTTTTTCTTTATTTTATAACCCTTATTAAGATTTTTATGCGCATCCCATGTTTGGATGTGTTTATCGTAGGACATAAAGATGAATTTGGTCAAAGGTGGGATCAAGTAAAAGTCATGTTGTCTGAAACATTTATCTAGACATGACTCTTTTTTAAAAAAAAATTTATTTTACCATAAAATTGAAAAACTGAGTAGAAGTGTCTACATAGTAAATTTTTGAGATGTAATGTAATAGTTATGGCCTAATTCACTAATACTCTAAACCTGAAAATATTCTCAATATTAATTGTCCATTTAATTAAATTTTATGTAATTTTTTAATGATGAGTCCTTATTGTTGGAATCAAAGGTCAGTTTAGTTAACATTATGAGTTAGAATATTGTTAAATAAATATCCATAAATTAATTTATGTTAACATTGAAATGATAAGGAATTTACATATTACCATGTTGCTTCGCCTAAGTTATTTTTGTGTTTAGACTATTTTTATGAAGAGGAAACCGGGTAGCTGTGATGCGACGACATCAGGAGGTAGACAACCTTCCAAATCAGCAACCAGAGATTGTCATAATTAGAACTGAACAACATTCTCTAATAATGACATGGTTGAATTAGGTTATAGATAGTGGTGGAATCCATGCACGAGATCACCTTGATCAACCACAGAGTAACATGTTAGTAGTGGATCATTTCATTAGGCAACATCCCCCATCATTCATAGGATCGTCAGTCCCTATGTTAGATGAGGGGTGTAATAAAGCACAAGAGAAGGTTTTTGAGGTCATGGGGTGTTTAGAACATCAAATGGTTAGTCTTGTTGATTTCCATTTTGATTTTGATGTCGTTCAGTGGGGGTTGATGGTGAAAAATAATAAGGATAGTGAGGAGGTTGATGGTCTTGATTGGGAAGAATTCAAATGTATGTTTCATTAGAAATAGTTTTCTATGGTGGTTCTTCTAAGGATGGAAAACAATTCATGGAATTGAGGCAGGAGGACAACTCCATGGCTTCTTATGAAGATAAATTCACTTGATTGGGATGCTATGTGACAAATTTCACATGAGATCTTGATAATAAAATAAACCATTTTTATTCAAGATTAAATCCAATGTATCAAGGGATTTATATTCTCATGAGTTAAAAAGTTATGAAAAACTTGTTCGATGTTCGGAGAAGGTGGAAATGGAGTTTGAGATGATCAGTTGTTCTTTAAAAAACATTAGATTTAGAGGTCAAGGTAGCAGATGAAATGGAAGAACTCTTAAAAAACGTTTGATGGTAAGAAATTTAAGTTTATTGATTGTGAAAATTGTGTTTAAAATCATGACGGAGAATGAATTTTGCATTATGGTAAGTGATACCGATGTGGTAAAATGGGACATAAGGCTCGTAATTTCACTAAAAAGCTATGTGAAATGGTAAGGTAAAATCTGATTTATAGTCAGAAAAATGTTTTTAGTGCAATGAAATGGATCATTATGGAAATGATTGTCCAATGAAGTAATCAATTGAAGAAAATCATCCAGACTACACGTTGAGAGGGGTGGTAAAATCATTTTCAACTACTTCTACAGATTCTGGGCCATCAAATAAAGTAGTATTAGGTACAATGTCTGTTTGTTCAGATTATGCCAATGTATTGTTTTATTAAGCGTCTACACGTTCGTTTATTTCTGACAAGTATTCTAGTAAATTGGGAATTCCATCTAAATATTTTAATCCTGAATTTATGGTAATAACACTGGGGGAAATGTTGAGACAAAAAAAATATAAGAACCTTCTTGTCCTTGTGTGCTGAAATAGTCTACCTGCAAAAAATATTGTTTATCCTCTAGTAGTGTTTTATGGTATTTTGGGTATGGATTGGCTTTCTATTTATCATTCTATGATTGACTATAGTGCTAATGAGGATTCTTTTCATAAATATTTTCAGTTTTTGTAAATTAATGAACACTTACTTTGGATAACATATCAGGAAGCCGAGAAAATAGTAAATGATGGAAGTGTATGTCAGCTTACACAAATTTTTGAAAAAAGGAACTATCCAGATTAATTATGTGACCATGGTAAAGGAGTATATTTATGTTTTTCTTGAATATTTTCTTGGTACAATACCTAATAGTGATGTTGAATTTACTATTTACTTAATTCTTAATTTTATGCTAATTTAAATACCCCCTTTTCAAATGGTTCAAATTAATCTTTTAGAGTTAAAGAAGAAATTACTAGAATTATTAGATAAAGGTTTCATTCGACCTTGAACATAAAAATGGTGTGATCCATTCTTGTTAGTTAAAAATAATTATGGTTCAATGATAATTTTCATTGATTAAAGTTCATTTAATAACATCATTGCTAGGAACAAGTATCCTTTGTCTCATATCGATGATTTTTTTGATCAGCTTTATAGACCTTAGTATTTTTCAAATATTAAAATGAGGTCGGGGTACCATCAGTTTAAAGTAATGAAATAAGACATTCCAAAGACCACATTTTGTACTATATATGGCCACTATGATTATGGGTTTATGCCTTTTGGATTAACTAATGCACCTCTTGTATTCATGGATCTTATTAATATAATTTTCTATGAGTTCTTGGATAACATTTTTCTTGTGTTCATTAATGATATATTTTTTTATTCTAAAAGTAAATAGGAACATTAGAATCATATAAGGGTTTTATTGCAGACTTTAATATATAATAAACTATTAGGGAAATTCAGAAGTGTGAGTTTTGATTACAAAAAATCATTCCTTGGTCAAATTGTTTCAAAAAAATACATAACTGTTGATCCTGCTAAAACAAAAGTTTTTGAAGAATATCCAAGACCCAAATATATAACTAAAAAATATTTTTTTCTTGGTTTGGAAGGTTATTATCGGAGGTTTGTTGAATATTTTGAATGGTTATCTATCCCACTGACTATGTTAACTAAAAAAGGTGTTATGTTCATTTGGAAAAAACATTTTGATGATTGTTTTTAGGAATTGAAATGAAGATTGGTGAACGCTCTTATTTTGGAATTACCTTCAAGAAATCGTTAGTTTGTTTTCTACAGTGATTCTACATTGAAAGGACTCGGTTGTGTCCTTACGCAGAATGATCAGGTAATTGCTTATGTTTCACATCAGATGAAACCTCAATAGTTAAATTACCCTACACATGATTTAAAATTAGCTGTAGTTGTTTTTTCTATAAAAATATGGAGGCATCATTTCTATGGAGTAAAATGTGAATTATATACTAACCCAAAATGTTTAATGTATATATTTACTCAGAAAAAGTTATAATGACACAGTGGGGATGGATGGGATTAAACATGTATTATTATTGTATGAACCATTATCATCGGATAAAAGATAATGAAGTCGATGAAGCTTTAATCGAAAAAGTAATGCTTCATTAACCTTGTTATGTTTTGAATGAGATACTTTTGTTTTTGATTTGATGAACCTTATCATAGAAGTTGTTGGAGCAGAAAATTTTTCTATTTTGTTTCAGGTGTCAATGAAAACTTATCTATCAGATAGAATTAAGCCAGTGAAAAATGAAGATAGTGAGCGGCATAATAATTTAGAGTTGGTTCAGAAGAGTAATTTACCTGATTTTAACACTGAAAATGATTGTTTTTTGAGGTTTTGGAAGAGATTATGTGTGCCATGTGATTCATAGTTTATAAAAGAGTTATTAAGTGAAGTTCATAGTTCTCTGTTTTTAGCCCATCCTCGCAGTACTAAGATGTACAGAGATCTTCAAGAGTATTACTAGTTGGATGGAATGAAAAGATCTATTTCTGAATTTACTTTTATGCATTATCATTTTAAATATGTTAAAATAGTGAGGTAGTTTTCTAAAGGGATGCATTAGTCTTTACCAGTGCCAGAGTGGAAGAGGGAAAATATATCCATGGAATTCTTTGTGGGATTACCAAATACATCTCAAAGTAATAATGCAATTTGGGTTATTGTTGATCGATTGACTAAATCATCTCACATTCTTTATTTTCGAGATTATTTTTCTCTAGATCAACATTACCAGTTGTATGTTAAAGAGATATTCAGGTTTCATGGAGTTCCCCTCTTTATTTTATCTGATGGTGATCCCAGGTTTACTTCTAACATTTGGAAAGGCCTTCAAAAGTCATTGAGTATTGAATTAAATTTTCTTACAGATTTTTATCCTCAATTAGATGGGCCTTCATAATGAACAATTCATACTTTGGATGATATTCTATATGCTTTTTCATTTTATTATAAGGGAATTTGGGACCAACATATTATATTGGTTGAATTTTTTTATAATAAAAGTTTTTGTTCTATTATATAGATGGCTCTGATTGAGACATTATATGGGAAGCAGTGTCGAACTCCATATTTTTTTGGATTAAGAAGGTGAATGGAAGACAATAAGACCAAAATTTGTAGAAGAGATGGAAGAAAAGGATTAGTTGATTCAGAAGCACTTGAGAACAACTCAAAGCCGGTAGAAATGTTATGCGGTTAACTGGAGGAAGGATCATTTTTTTGAGGTAGTTGATCATTCCTTTATCAATGTTTTTCCATAGAAATGTGTTATGTTTTCTAGTAAGAAGGTAATGTATTGTTCAAGGTTCATTGGAACGTATGAAATCTTGGAGAATGTTGGATCAGTTTCCTACATAGTGACTTTACCTCCAAGATTATCCCAGGTAAACTATATTTTCAATGTTTCAATGTTGAGAAAGTATATGCCAGATCCATCTCATGTTTTGATCCCAATGGTAGTTCATCTGGAATAGAATCTATCTTATGTGGAACAACCAGTCCAGATTCTTGACCGGAGAGAGAAAGTGTTGCGGAATAAATTAATTCATCATGTAATGATTTTTTGGACAAACCATATGGTTGAAGAGGCAACATGGCAATCTGAAAATGCTATGAGGTATAAATACCCCCACTTATTTGATAAGTGAATAAAATGTTTGAGGAAGCTATTTCCAAAATGGGTAAGGATGTAACATCCCATTTAAATAAAAAAAATTGAATTTTGTTATTTATTAATATTTGGGAATTAAATATTTATTTTACTTTAAAGAGGATATTGTGTTCAATGGAGTACCCAATACGCTACAACAGGTTTCATTGAAGTTTAATGTTACACACAATGCTGAGTTATACTAAAAATTAATAAAATAATATTATTTTAAAAGGTAGTTAATATCGAGGTGTTGTATTGGGAGGAATAAATAGAACTAACTAAAATATGATTATACATGTATTTTTTAATGTTTTGACATTTATCCCATAATAGTTAGAGTCTTAAAATATGAATGAATCTAATTTTAAGCATAAATACTCTGATATTCCTTAAGAGGTTGATTTACTTCCTTTTAATGGTGAACCCTCATTAAATTGCTTTTGGTCACTTTTATATTTTCTATTTAAAAAAATAAAATTCTTCTTTAGATTCTGGAAATCAAAATTTAATTTGGGTTTATTTATGTTTTGTTGATAAGATTCATTTTTTAATGAATAGTGAAAAATACAGTCTTTTATTTCAAAAACATCCTTTTAATATAATTTATTTATATGGATAGATTATATTTTTAATTGAATTTAATGTTTAGATACATTATATAATTACCATTTAATCCAATTTTGGTCATTGGAAGAAATTTCAATTTTAAATTGGACATAAACAATTGTCAATCTTTTGGTAGTTGTTATTTCTTAAAAACACGCTGTCTATTTTGACAATAGAATTACATTTAAATTAATTAATACAATATCTATGTTTATAATTCGTTAAAATAGACATCATTTTTGAATTCATAATATCTAATATATCTTTGGCTGAATTGTTTGTATTTTTATGAAAAACATTAAAATTTTAGGAATAGTGTAAACACTGAGTAGTAGTTAAAGAACTGAATTTTTCATTTAAATGAAATTTTACCACTTCTGTGAATTTATTTTTGAAAATATGACAAACATGGTAGTTATTTATTATGTAAAATTTTGTTCATTATGTTGAAAATATTTTTTGGTTACTAGTATATTTTTACATTTATTTACCACAGTTAATGGTAAATATGATAAATCAAGGTAAAAACAATATTATAATAATATAAAATTACCATAACACTTGTCCTAACCTTATTGTATAAGTAATGGAAGACCAAAACAGTCTTTTGGTGATACTTTTGGCCTTTAAAATAGACTTTTGTAAGATAATGATTTTAATAACATTTTATTTAAAGTAAAAATATAAATATCAAAAACATATATAGTTTTGCATAAAAACATTAATTTGGGGATTATGATTGATATATTTGACTATAAATATTCATTAAAAATCTAAAAATATTTTGAATGTCATGGTATTTTTTTATTATTTTTATACATCATGTATATAAAATTATTTTTGACACAATAATTATGTTGTGTTTACCTCATTAATGAATGATTTAAAAAAATATGTTTATAAATATTAAAAAAATATTGAAAACCAGTCCAATTATAATTGGATTATTTTATTTTGAAAAAGAGTAATTTTATATTAATCATTAAAAACTTTTGGACATTTGGAAACCGAAAAACACTATATAATTAAATAATATTTTCTATATTTCCTAAAGATCACCCCCTCCCACTTATAAAAATCCATCACCTCTAACACATTAATCACACATCTCAAGCCTCTTGGATCATCCAAAATTCTCCCAAACAATCTCCCTAAATCTCTATCTTATAATTTAGAGCATTAACATAGGATTAAGGCACTTCATAAAATCCTTTTGGTTCAAACCAATGGGAGTAACCCGATTTAAAGGAAACATATTCTCTTATGTACTTTTGTTTTATTTTACTTCTCCAAACACCTAAACTATTTTTATTAAATTCATTTATAATAACACTTGTATCATAAATATATTATGTTCTTGTGATGAGAATTATTCTAACTAAAATTAAACCCACCTCTATCAAATAGGTAAAGATCATACTGTTTCTGTGGACGGCGAACTACTGCCTCACAAAACATTGATTGTTCAATCTTATCGCACCACCTCTTATATGGGACATTGTGATAGAACTGTATTTATATGAGATATATATTATATTTATATTGTCTCAATTCATCTATATTTTTCATTTATATCATATGTTCATTGTTTTTATATGGTGTAAACGCGATAATGTTTTTTGACGAAGTACGGACTGCCGCCCCCTAAAAGTGATATGAATCATTCATTCCATACATGAATTGTATAATGGATGGAGTTAATGAAATTATATATGATATTATATTGGAATTATTATATACCTATTTATCATTATGTTTTCATTCCATTAAAAATACGAAATAGAAATGAATCCAGCGTTCATTCGTACGTACGGCTTACCATCACCATGAACGGTGCTTTTCATTTCCTACCTAAAAATGTTATGTACTATTATAAATATATATATATATATATATACTGGATATATATGATATTTATGACATCTAAATCATGAATATCTTTCGAGATATAATTTAATTTTGACCACATGGACAACATGTAAATATAAGAAGTTCAATTTTGACTTAAGTACCAAATATTGAAAAAATGTCCATTATTAACATAAATGATTACATAATGTTTATAACATCGAAATAAGTGATATAAAAAGAATAATAAACATGAAAAAGATTCTTAATAAAGTTGAAATTAACATTAGTTTATTATTTGGGAGATTAAAAAATGAACTGTTCAAGTCGGACACGAGGTAAGGGACTTCGTCTCAATCTTCCTTCATTTAGGCATCTTTTGTTTTATACACGAAATTATTTTATACGGTGTACAAAAATATATGAAATTTAATTAAATTCAAAGAGAATATTTTTTTGAGGTGTTTTACTAAATGAGAAAAATAGTGTTTCTTTTAATGTAAGAAGTGATGATGACCTTTTCTGCCGCCATGAGTATTAATTGATATATGGATTCCTTAACAAGTATTAATGTTTTTAAAAGGAAAATAAATTCCCTATACACTTTTAAGTATTTTGATATATAAAATGGTTTTGATAATGGATTTGTTATGTCAATATTTTTAATTGATACATTGTGATTAAAATGATGAAATTTTATCTTCCCTTTATGTTTGTTTTTTGGGTTATGATTACATTATGGATCTTGGGCATTTTTATATATACTGGTGGTTCTATGATAAAACTACAGCGGGTGAGCCCGAGATAGATCTACAATGCATTGGGGAATGTGTATGAGGTAAACATGAATGTTTCTTCTAAAGGATTTATGGAATATATTATGAGGGGTATTCCAAATGTGACTCCCAAAGTAGGTGTGAAAGCTACAACGTAAGTATGTTATGAATTCCACAAGTTAACTTTATGATTTGTGACTACTATTTGTTATTCATAAATCTTATGATTTCAGGAATTATGTTAAAGAGAATATGTTATGAATGTATTGATGAACAAATGTTATCTTTCTTTATTTTATAACCCTTACTGTGCTTTTTATTCTCATCCCCCATTTTGAAAATGTTTTTCATAGGACAAAAATATGAATAGGGTAAAGGGTGGGATCAAAGAAAATTCATGTTGTCTAAAACATGGAAGTAGTCATGACTCGTTGTTTTTAAGTGTTTTTATAATAGGCAAAAAATGGAAACTAGGTAGAAGTGTATTCTTTTAAAAATTTTGAGATGTAAGGTAATAGTTTTGACCTAATTAGCTAAAACTGTAAACCTGAAAATATCATCATTGTGAATTATCCATTTAAATCATGATTTTTTAATGTTTTAAGGTTGGGACCATATACGGTTACTTGTTTATTTTACCAATTCTTATATCCTATTAATTCCCTATTATCCTTCCCTATAATGGGATTTTTGATCACCAAATATTTAATGTAAATCCTATTGTAATAATATGTTGTAAATATAATATATAATTTTAAAAATTACTAAATTGAATTATTTAAACAATTATAAGAATTTTATATTTTATCATGTTGTATTAACCTTATTTTCCCAAAATACCTAATTATATGCTTCAAGAATTTATTATTTTTATGTATTTTATCTAAGAAATTTTTAAAAAATAATGTTTGTAATATGAGGGTGGCTATAATTATATATTATGATGATATCAATATTTATTGTAATGTTATTTATTGTACCCATTGTGGCGGATAATATTGAGAATGTTTGATAATGATTCTAGAAACTATCATTTTATTTTAATATGTAAATTAATGAAGTACTATTGATTAGAAATTTCAAAACACGAATTAAGAATGGATAAAAAAGCAATATTATTGAAGCTAAAGGTGTTGTGTTGTATTATGTTGAATAAGTGTTGGATTCATATATTATGATAAGAGAATATGATATAATTAGTTGTGAATTCCCAATAATTTTTGTCATTATATAATTAGTTTTGAATGTTATATAAATTTTTTGGAACACCTTGGGGCTTGGAGTATTGAATTCCCCTCATCTTCTTATTATCATTATAAATGCAAAATGTCAAAAGGATGGAAGGAAATCTTATTGAAACCATTAATATGTTTAAAATAGGTTTATTAGTTACATAAAATGATCTTATTTCATATCACGTGATTCTTTTTTTAGGGATTGGAATTTAATTTAAAAAGTTTCAAGTTATTTCATCTTGATATGTTATATATTATATTAAATAGGTTTATGTAAGCCAATGTGTAGAGAAGATTTCCATAGAGTATTGACATTTCAGAATGACTTATATTTTTTATGAAAAATGATCCTGTATGTGGAGGAGTATGACTACATACAGAGTTGATATGAAAATCTAGGTTAGGCCATACTTTTGAATATTACCCCTGATTTTTTATATATATGATACACCTGGGTGATAAAGCCTAAATAATATAAGTTTAAGAATATATGAGATAGCTGTTAGATTTATCATGAAATATATAGAGCCCAATATAATATAATCATTTTTATGAAATTATTAATATGTTTGAGGTTGTGGGATATGATTGACATATTTATGACCTCATTTATTTTTTTGATAATTAGGATAAATGTAATTTTTTAAGAGTTCCTAATTTGATTTGAAATAAATTAGAGTTGTATAAGATATAATGAAAAAATTTGAATTTAATTTTATTTATTTTGATATCATATGTATAATATTTAAAAATGGAAAAAATAGATGATAAATTATAATATCATTCACTTGAATGTTTCTAAATTATTGGAAAATTCTTGCATATGTATCAAAATAATACATAACATATTTCAGATGATATATACTATCTTATTGTTCATATATGAGATCAAACCTATGAGAAAAATTCTTCACTAATTTTAATAAGACTCTTTGTATGATATATATAATGAATTATAAATGTTGGAGGTATAAGAGAGATCAATATTGTGTATATGTAATAGAACTTTTAATATAAATACGATTATCCTAATGATTGAAGATAAAATGTAGGAAACATCATAAGTGTATCAAGATTTAATTGAATAGTCTAGGTGATTCAATAGTATAGTCTATATGATGTTAATACATTCATAAAATATTTAATAATCATGAGTCATTTGTGATTTACCATGTTTTTAGTCTTGTATCAATCTTTTATTTAGTACATGAATAATCCTTTGTGAAAAAATTATTTCTCAATAACTCTTTCTGTATTTATGAATGATGTAATGGATTATATTTTTTAAAATTCCAATAAGAAAGTATTTTTGAGAAATAAATGAGGGGAATTATGACCATGTAGTTGGGGAATGATAGATATTGATAATATTAAAAAAACTAATAGAATGAAAAAAATGATGTGTTTTTCTCAAATAAAAAATATTTTCTTTTATTCAACATAAATTTTGGATTAATTAAAATGTTTATTATAAAGTAATAATTCAAGGAATTGTACATATATAAAAAATCTGAATTTTATTTTATATCAAAATAACATTAATGATTTGGAACTCAAATTGAGTAAGGAATATTATGAATGATACAATGAGGATACCATGATGATGTGATTTTATAATGTATTTTAGTATTTTTAATATTTAACTAATGATATAAATATAAATGTGACTGAGTTTAGTAGACTATAAAAAGATACAAATAAATTAAGAAAAAACTAAAGGAGAGTGATTCGGATGAGGCATTTCCCACACATATCTTATTATTATATAGGGTTATCAATGAGAGAAGATGTTGATATTATATAATTGAATAAACTAGGAAAAGAATAAATTAATATATTAAACATGGTTGTGTATTGTATATAAAATAATAAGATAATAGAGAGATCCTTTACATGATGCAATTGACTATCACATGTATCCTTTTTGAGGAACATGATGTGAGACATCCATAAGTTATTGTTTTTATTAATACGAAGAAAGGAATAAATTTGGAATATTGATGATGAAATTATTAATAGAATATACAATCATTTTTATAAAATTATCTAAAAGATGAATGAATGAAGATAGTGGTTATATTTTCTTACCCATTTAGAGACTCAGTGATATTATTCTTATAATTTTAAAATATGATTTTTATGACATAATTAATAGATGTTTGTTATTTAGAATATATTGAATGGTTCCTGTAGGAAAACTATTTGAATTTAACCCTGTGTTACAGTTACTGTCAAAGGTAAATGGTTTTTCGTCCACACCTACCCTATTTATTATTTTTATAATAAGAGAGAACATATTTTTATTTGTGATAAAAATCTTCAAACCTCATGTAATACCTCACATATTGATATTAAATGACATAAAAACACATGTGTCTCTATGTTTTGTTTTCTTAATTGTAATTTCATTCATGGATCATGTGATAAAGAGATATGTAGTGAAATTAATTCACCCTAATATATGAATAGGAAATATTGAAATATATTAAATTAGTAATATTAGGTCACACTAATTAACCATCTCCTATCCTCGTAGTGTGGTTTTCACAAACCTAATAGAACAATGGATATTAATCATAATATTTCCAATGGAATCCATTTTTATAGAACATGGATATCAGTTTTGTTCAAATATTGTACTTTTTTATGTGTATGATACTGTTGGGATTCAAGTGGTAACCTCTGGGACTTTGTAAGAGAATCTAATAAAAACTGATGACCCACTATAACCATATTGGTTTTACTAACATCTATTATTGCTGGGTTAGTTTTTAAATTTATAGGATAAATTATTATTTATTTTCTATTTTTTTATGAGATAAAAATTATCACAAATAAGAAGTATCCTAAATCCTCTACAACTCTCATTATCATCCATTTTCTATTAATATATACATACAAGATATAATCTTCATATATAAATTTGGTTTAGTTTTTTAATTATACAAAATAATAAGGCTCTTATAGGTTTATTTATAGTTTTATAGATTTTGTTATCAGATTTGTTTATTTTTAATTTGGTTTTGTATATTTCATAATTCTTGGTAATGAGAGAAGTCAAGATTTTCTTCTTATATGAATTATTGATTCGGTATCATGTTATTGAAATAAAAAATTTATTTTATTCTAATTAAACATTTAATGTGTACAGATATACTATTATTCCTAAATCTAACTATAGTATTGGTAACATCCATTGAAATAATGTTTCCTCTACAGTGAAATAGTCCGAATGAATTAATTTGAATGATTCAAACACTCCATACATTTTTAATAAATTATAATATTAATTTAACTTGTAGTAAATGATTATGACATGTGTTTAAGTGTGATTAAATGTTCATATAACATTTACGTAAATGGTGAGAATATTAAATTGTAAAATCAAGTATTAAAATTTTAAATTATGTGAAATAACAATTATTGCTAATTCGATCATATAATATTATTATTTAATTAATCTATTAAGGATTTTAAATGTTTCGTTATGAAATATTATTATTTAAAGGATCACATAATTTTTTTTGATATGGTGATATTATTAATATGCCTAGGAAAACCTATAATTGATTTATATATGGGATATTTGGGAAAAAAAGATTGTTTAAATCCAAATAAAACTAATATAAAATGAGTTCGATATAATTAATTGAAATGTTTTTAAATTAGTTATGTAATTTTATTTTTTTTATTAAAATCGACAAACTATCATGAACTATTTAAATTATATTATATGATTGAAAAAATATTATTTGGATAATAAGAGAAGCAAAAATATTTAAGGAAGCATAGTATGTTGAACAAAACTTATTTATTTTAATAATAAAATATTTTGATATGGTAAATTATGATTCATATTGACCTAAATTTTTCCAATCCCTTCCCTTTTTATTTATCAGTTATTGAGGGTGACCAAAAAAATTTGGCGGTGGCCTTGTGGTTCAGGGAAGGAAGTGTTTGTTAGGGTTTGGGTTTATATAAGGAGAGACTTGTCATGGTGTTAGAGTATTTTTAAATCAAGTAATTTTCATTCAGATGGTGTTTCATGGAATGAGGAGGTATCATTGAATGGGAGAAATATATATGAGAGTTAATAAACAAAATATTTCTAGTTGGGATTCTCATCCAATTTGACCTGGTTTGGGTCCCCACAAGAAAACTTTTATATGGGATTTTGTAAAAGTATTTTATTAAATATTCTTATATTGGTATTTAATTATCATATATATTTCATGTTACATTTTCATGTTCATTAATTGAATTTTATTTTTAAGAAATGGAAAAATTTAAGCAATGTTCCTTGGTTTTACTGTTTTGTAGATCATCATTATGTTGTACATAAGCCATATTTTTGTGATTTTTTGTGGTCAAACAGAAAGAGAATGAAGGATCAAACATTTACTATGACACGCAGGGATTTGAAATGAAAATATTTTAAAAATTATTCATACTATGAATTTATTTATTTTCTTCAATTAGACAATAAATTATCACAAAAAGGTTCATACAGATAGGGAATGGAAGTAATTATCATTAGACCAAGGATTATGGAAGAGTAAAAATATTTGTCACACTATGATTATGTTTTTTCAGTTTAATATATAAATTCATGGCAACCTTAATTATTTTTCTACATAATATTTTTTTAAATAACCCAATGATATTTTTCAATTATTTTTTCCGACATTATTCCTCTGTGATTTATTCTCATACTTTTTCATGTGTATTGACAACTCTTGAGATTATGTATCTATGTTTCCCATAACTTTTAATCTTTTCATCCATTTTTATTCTTATTAAGCTATCAATGATATACCATATTGCATATATGGGTCTATTATTGATTCATGATGGATAAATCTTAATGCGATTTTGTATCATGGATTCATGGTTTTGTGATTAAAATTTAGTTTGGTGTTCCTTTGACCTCATTAAATTTTTATTCTGAATATTATGAATATATATATCAAGGTAGGTGATTCAAAGAATTTTAATTATTATTTGTGATCATATTTGAGTATTAAAATTATGTATCTATTAGGTAAAAATTATAATTTACTGAAATAAAATAATAATATTGAATAATGTAATTGGATGATATTGGAAGGGTATTCTGAATCATATTTGATTATTCTAATATTCATGATGGTTTCTAAATTTTAGTTTCTCATTATTGTGTTTTCTTATTTCTCATATCAATAAGTCTTCCTTTTAATATATGATAATATAAAAATCCCTCTATGTAATGTTAATATGGTACGAAAACTAGAATAAAAAATGACTATATTAATTAATATTATCATTTTTCACTAAATTATCCATAATGATAAATTTTTTCTTTAATAATATTGTTGGAATAATATTTTTTCTAATATATGTTTATTGTAATGTTTATTATTTATATAAAACCTTATCATAATGAGTTAATAAATCCTGATGGTAGGAAATATGATTAATATTGGAATTTATAACTGCTAGTCAGATATGTTCAAAGCATTTTTTAGGCATATATATTTAGATTATATTGAATTAAATGATTGTAGATATTTATATCTTCGGGAATTATTATTTTTTACTCACAATATATTGGAATGATATATATAAATTTTACGTAATTGATCTACATACTTTTATTATCGGGATTCAATGAGAGGGATGAATTTCATTTCAATGGTGTAGAAATGACTAGATATGGATAATGGTTGAATAGTAAAAAAAATTGTGGAAAGTTGTTAGGGATGATGTTTATATGGTTGGCTTTTCATTTTGGGAATTTCATGGTTCCTAATTTCTTATTTGATAGTTGTATTTATTATTTCATACTTGTTACATATGGTTTATTTCATTATTTGTACTTCTATTTCTTCAAATGGATCAATCTATGAAATAGACTATCCAAAATTTAGGAGTGATAATGAATTATTAATTAACTATCATGAATGTTTATTAATGATTGATGTGCTATATTAAATGGAATGTCATAGAATGTGTTAGGACCAAATTGTTTGAATGAGTTTTTGAGGTTGCAAGAAGTTTTTTTAAGTTGTTTGGATGGATTATTTCTTAAAAAGAATATTTTCTACAAATGGTTTAATTTTATTTCATTATCATAAATCACATTACATTGTATAGTTTTCTTATGAATGTAATTATAAAATGTGGCATCAAACAATGAGGATATAACAATAGTTTTTTAGCCTAATTTCATCATAAAAAAATTTATATATATAAATTTATGAAATATTTTAGTGATGATTGTGCATAAAATTATGTTTACAATGATTCAATCATATTAAACATTCAATTATAAAACATGTAGATTATTTTATATTATGAAATATTTGAACATAATGAGTTTTTAAATATCAGAAGATTAATGATTTTAGTAGAATGGGGGGGTATTTTTTTAGTTTATGATTTTCTTAATGTGGATGTTCTATCGAGTTTATCATCTAGACATAATTAGAAAAACTTTCAGTTTTGGAATGTTATTTACATAAGTCAAGGTGTTTGGATTTTGTGGCAATACAAAGTTTGTGATTTATATTTTTGATATCATGTAGATGAGGAATGTTTATTAAATATATAAATAGAAAGAGTATTCCTAATAAATCCAATGGGAAAACTTTTTGTATAATTTATAACAATCTTTTTTGGAAATCATAATTTTTTATAAGTCAATTAGATGAGCATTTTATTTGTGATTTGTGAGGATAATTGGAGAGGGGAATGTTTTTATATATAGATTTATGTTGATTAATGGGATTGGATGATGTCTAATCATAAATTCATCATACAAAAGTTTATATGATCAATTTTCTGTTCAGTTTCAATCGGAAAAACATGTATGATGTTATAAAAGAGAAGAAAGGTTATGATGATATTTAGAATTATGAATAAATAATGGATTGATAGTTTCAAATGTGATAATTTTTAACACCCCAGGCTTCCACTGTATGCTTCTCTTTGAATAATGCAGTAGCGTGTGTTGTACGCAACTTTGAGTTAGAACACACACCACAACCAATCAAACTATCTGTTATGAGTAGTAATACCCACTTTTTAAAATTAAATAAATTTTATCTTTAAAAATGGACTTCATTTTTGGATTCAGAATATTTAAATTATCCTAAGGTGAATTTTGGGTATCTTTCTGAAAAAGATCAATTTTTTATAAATACTGAAAAAACTATGAGTTATAGTTTAAAACCGAATTTCAATTTAAATTATTATTTATTTTATTAAAATTTATTTGTGGTCAAAATAGATACATAATACCTATATAATTTTAAATTAATCCATTGGAGTCAGTTTATAATAATTTTAGACATATAAAAATTTTATATAACTTTTCACCGTCTTTTAGCCACCTCCTAGGAGAATTTGTAAGTTCACATAAAACATAATTTTACTGCTTCTGTGAGTGGAATTTAGAAAATCCAAGAGACACGGTTAATGTAAACGAGTAAAATGTGGTTCAATAAGATAAAAATAACTTTTGGTGAATAGTAACTTTTTACTTTTATTTTCCACGGTTAAAAGTAGATATGGTAATTAAGGGTAAAAATAATATTATCATTACCCTAACACATGTCCAAATTCTATTAGATAAGAATAATTCGACCAAAAACAACCTTACGAATAAAATATGAACCTCTTTGTCCACATGGATTAGATTAGGACATTAACTATTATATAAATCAAAGAATAGTTAAACGAGATAAAATCAATTTTAAATAACTAAAACATTTATAATATAGTGTTATACATAAGATAAATTCGATTATAAATATTCACTATAAAGATAAAATTATTTCCTACATAATGATATTTTATTTATCATTTTTAGACATTAAATAATTTAATTTATTTATGACACAATTGTGATGCAGTAATTACATAATTAATAAAATATTAAAATAATTCATATTATAAATATCAAAATAAATGCAATCTGATACTTTTTATGAATTACACTAATTTTCATGGTTAATATAACATTTTAGGGTTTGTTAGAGGAGTTTCATTCGAAGTAATAATGCTGTTATGAATTTAGAAAAAACAAAATACCAAATAGTGTTAAATTGACATAAAGTGTCTTTAAAACAAATATTATATTATTAATTGATATTCTATTCCTAAAAATCTATGGTTCGGCCAAAGTAATATATAATGATATTTGTATCATTTATTAAACACTTGGGGTTCTTTTGGAAGTATATTGTATGTTTATTAACCATCTAATATAAAAATTAAAGAGACATGGTAAATGTAAAACTATTTAACTAAGAGTTAAATATAAATGATAATGTTAATATAGTGACCCAAACCTGTCTAAAATCTATTTGTGGAATGTATTTCAACCCATCACCACATTATCCCAAAAATAAGTCACTTTGGATCCATTATAAACCGAATATTAATTTATTATAAAATAATATTTGATGTTTTTCCTAAGGTTCCCTTCACCCCTCTTATAAAAGGGCACTCCCCCTTCTCTCAAATTCATACCTTCAAAGCCTTTTTTCTCGGCCAACCCCTTCCCAAATATTCTCTAACCTTCCCTAACTTCATCCTAGAGGAATTATTGGGATCAGAAAGCCATCATAAGGAGCCCTTTTATTCAAATTGAATGGAAGAACCCGAAGAAGATGTAATGTTTCTACCACCCTCTTTCAAGTTGTTTTCTTCTTAAGCTTCTTTTTATTTTTTATTTCCATTCTAAAATAATAACACCAGTATAATTTATATACTATGATGTTATTATAAATATGATACAACCATATTTATTATTCTATCCATCCTTTGAATGAGATGTCACCATATGTGCGTATGTACGGCTTACCATCTCCACGTCTGGTGTAATTGTTATTCAAAACATTATTATTTGGTTGTGTATGATAATGATGTGTAATTGCAGTAAATAATAAATATAACATTATAATTATTCTACATATTTTATATACCATCTAATAATATATTATTTGAATATCAAAAGAATGATATTGTTGCTCGTGCATACGTACGGACTACCGTCTCTACGAACGCGATGAGATTCATTCCCCACCATATCCATTCAAGTCTAATTCTCATTTTATGATTAAAAATAATGTTTAAGGACGTGATATCATTCTGGATATGAATAAGATACAACCTATCCATAATAAACATGTCTCATGTACCAAAACATATAAAATAAAACGAGTAAGTTAACACCTAAAATGACGATAATACTATGATATTATTGACCATTCAATGTTAAAAGATCATATATTATATGATATTAATTTATATGATTCTTTTATAATTTAATAAAACTTATTTCACCATTATATAGGAGGTTAATCTACCCTCAACCAAGGATAAATACAATGTAAGGTTTTATTTTACAATATCTTACTTATCTGAGGTTGTTTATACGTAATTATCTACTGGGACCTCTTTATCATCCACATCCATGTTTCATAAAAATTAATTTAAAATCATTATTACTATTTTATTGACTATTTTTTATAGTCATTTATACCCCTATTGAATTTTTATAATATGTTTATAAAGGAATATTTCTGTCATTTTCCAAACAAGGTCCTTTTTAACCTTTTTGACACAATTATGGTAAGAATGTATTTTTAACTTATAAGGTCGGTTCGGCTATTTTTTTCCATTATAAAACTATCGAAGCTTCCCTTACATGATTATAAGAATATTTTCATAGTAAATTTCCTATTTTATAATTATGTGGCTTTTAAATTATTTCAAAAAAACTGATATTTCTCTCAAATAGTTTTTATTTCATCTATGTCTACATCCTTTGATGGATTTTAAGTTTATTTGAAGTTGATTTATTATGATACAAAACATCCATATTGTATTGAAGGTTTTGTGATATATTTTACTGTTGATGTGTTATTTTTATACCATTCATGGTTTATAGAGATGGTATTGACATTTCGTATGCTAGTTTTAATATGAATGTTTATGTTATGTTTAAACTTGTTCATACGAGGAATGCATTGGACTTAATAAGTGTCAGGTGGAGCCCGTTATAGCATCTTAATGCATAGGTAGGTCTCATGAGACAAACTAGTGTCTTGGCACAAGGCCTTGATAAAATCTTATTTGTAGTCTTGGCACAAGGCCTTGACTATATTGTTTTGATAGTCTGGCTTTATGCATTCCATCATTATGAAAGTGGTAATTGATTTTTCATATTATTATTCGACTAGTAGAATATCAATTTGAATAAGTAAATGTAATTATTTAATTTTATTTTTTCCATATTATGCTGAAGTTCAAGTTTAAAAGAAATTTGTTTTAGTTATACGTTGCCTTAAATGTTTATACATATTTATGAATGTTTCTGGTATATTGTTATCCTTTCAGAGAATCTGATCTCACCCCTTTCTATTTTTTATTTTTCCCAGGATGTGAAGAAGTATTTTATGGCTGACATGTAGGGATAGTCTGAGGGGATATGAGTGTGGATTATGGAGACTATGTTGTTGTATTTTTCATTTTATGACGTAATGTTTTAGTTATGACTATATCAAGAGATTCCATGGCTACTAAACTAATCGGTGTTTCGGGACATGATCTTTTGTGATCATTCCAATGTTTTGTAATAATGAACCAACTATGGGTAACTGGGATCATGGAGTTACATTTGGTATCAGAGGAAGTTTATTACAAACCTTGGAATCCAGATTTAGATAAACTCTGATTAAAGAACATAGCTCTATGATGTACATTGTGGATTAGTATAGAAGAAATTCCTAGAATTTTGGTATTGTAGAGATTTTGTGAGTTTTCTGAGAAATACATCCCTGTCTGGATACAAGCAGTTAGAGGTTGTTTTTGAATAGATTCCCCTAGGGGTAAATCCCAAAAACACCGCTTTGACCTAGACTCGAACGAGAACTGGTGCATGACTACGGGCCTTATTGCACTCTTGGTTACAACACTCCTGGGGGATATGCTTAGGATAAGTCTCATTTTATTTACGAACCATTATGAAGTGTTTAGGAGTATATACTTCCTAAAAGCAAACATTTTTATGATTATGTATTATATTCGTACACTATTCAATTTATGTTATGTGTTTTAGAAGTTTGGAATTATATATTTTTATTCATAAACATATCTAGTTTATTCCATTGTTTATAAATGGAACCTAGTGGAGAGAATGGAAACCATTCCAATGCACCCACCCCATGTAGGGATTTCCCTGCTACTCATGAAAATTATAGTGGAGTTGGTGATACAACTGGTGTTGATCAGCTTATCACCATACTGGGACAACTCATTCTGGTTATGAATGATAAACTTTCCCATATGGAGCACCCTGATCCATATCGTGGAGGATCAATGTTATATTTCTTCATGAGGAAACAGCCACCAACATTAATGGGGGGTAAGAATCCACTAGTAGCTGTGCAAGGGATAAATTCCTTAGAGAAAATATTTCATGCCTTGGGGAGTAGTGAAATGTAAAAAGTTATCATGGTAGTTTACTGCCTCACTAGAGATGCCGATCAATTGTGTTCATTGATTCAAAACATGAAGGAATATGATGAAGTGTCAAATGTGGAATGGAGTGAGTTCCAAGAGAGTTTCTTAGAAAAATACTTTCCCCGTGACCATCGAGTAGATATGGAACGGAAATTTTTGAGTCCGAGACAAAAGGATGATGAGAATGTTGAAAAGTATGATGCTAATGTTACAAGGATATCAGGGAATGCAGCAGATTATATACATAACCCAAGGAGTAAGATTGATCATTTATTTGATGGGTTAAAACCATTTCCCCATCGAGCATTAGTCTCACAATCCTTCTCGTTGTACAAACATATTGTCTCATGTGCTATCAATACAGATAAATAATTCTCTATGTCTTACGAATTTAAAGCAAAGAAAGATAAGAAGTGATCTTCTGATCACTCTGGAAATAGAAAAAATGTAAAGAAGGGAAAATTTGAATATCCAACTTTTAGTAAATGTGGGAAGAAACAACTTGGAACTTGCATGAAGGGAATGGCAGTCTATTACAGTTGTGGTGAAAAAGGCCAACAAGCTCATGATTGTAAGGGGAAGAAGGAAGCTAATGATGTTCAATTCTTTAATTGTAGGGAGATAGGGCATTATAAAAAGGAATTTACTAAGCATTAGGGAAAATTACATCTGAAAAGACCAAGGGGTCAAGGCCAAGCTTATGCGATTACTACTGGTGAGGTTGAAGCTCTGAAAGATGTAGTGGAAGGTAATTTAATGGTTTCCTCATGTTTAGCCAATGCTTTATTGGATTCTGGATCATCGCATTGTTTCATATCTTCCTATTTTTCTAAGAAAATTAGATATTTCCAATTTGATCAAACAATGATGTTGTCAGTCAAAACTCCTAAGCGAAGTATCATTATTACCATGTTCTGTGAATCAGTCCCTATTAGAGCACATAAATGTTCTTTATCTGCTGATCTTATCATCATACCCATGATTGAATTTGAAATAATCCTCAGTTTGGAATGGCTTTTGGACCATGATTTGAATATTTATTGTCAGAATAAAGAGGATACGATTTTTGATGATGATGATAAAGAACACCTTATCTTTAGAGCAGAATCATCACTACGTGATTCTTATATAGATCCACCACCAGTATCTCAACTAAATTCAATTATTGGGGAGGAAGATAATGAAATAACTTTGGGTGTGGATAGGAATGTTCAAATAGAGGATTACATATTGTGAAAGAATATATATATTGGTTTCCGAATGATTTACCTAGAAATCCTCCAGAATGAAAAATTGAGTTTTCAGTTGATTTAATTCCTGGTTCAAGGCCTATATCGAAGACCCCTTATAGAATGTGTGATGTGGAATTAGTTGATCAAAATAAACAACTAGAGTAATTGAGTAATAATGGATTTATTCACCCTAGTGTTTCACCATGGGGAGCCCCTTTCCTTTTTTGTTAAGAAAAAATTAGGATCTATGAGGTTATGTATCGTCTACAGTGATATCAATTATATAATAATAATGAACAAGTATCCCCTACCTCGCAATGATGATTTATTTGATCAACTTCATAGAGATCCATACTTGTCTAATATTGACCTTCGATCTGGATATCATCAGTTGAGTGTAAAGATAGCATTTCGAACTAGGTACAGGCATTATGAGTTTACAGTAATGCCTTTTGGGCAGATTAATGCACCCTCTATTTTCATGGATCTAATGAACAGAGTTTTCATGGAATTTCTTGATGACTTTGTTGTGATATTTATTTATGATATCTATGTATACTCCAAAATCTATGAAGATCATAAAAATCACTTGTGCATTATATTGAAGACTTGGAGATGACATGAATTATATGGGAAGTTTAGCAAGTCTGAATTCTGGCTTCAGGAGATTTCTTTTCTTCGCTATATTTCCACCAAGGATGGAATCTCTGTTGATCCTTCTAAGACAAGGCAATACAAGAATTACCAGCACCGATGCGTATAATTGAGGTACACAGTTTTATTGGTTTAGCGGGTTATTATCGATGTTTTGTCCAGAATTTTGCCAGATTGGCTAACCCATTAACAAATCTCACACGTAAAGGGGTAAAATTGTTTGGAAAGAAGAGTGTGAATAATGTTTTAAAGAACTGAAGAGAGGATTAGTCAATGACCTTATATTGACTCTATCATCTTGGAATGATGGGTTCGTTATTTATAGTGATGCATTGATGAAAGGACTTGGTTGTGTCCTTATGTATAATTATAGGGTTATTGCATATGCATCACGCATGATAAAAAATCATGAGCAAAACTATCCTACTCATGATCGTGAGTTAGCTACTGTAATCTTTTCTTTGAAGATATGGAGACATTATCAATATGGTGAAAAAATGTGATATATACACTGATCACAAGACGTTGAATTATATTTTCTCAAAAAAAGGAATCAACATGTGGAAAAGGCGATGGCTTGAACTACTCAAGGATTACTATTGCACGATACACTGCCACTCAGGAAAAGAAAATAAGGTGGAAGATGCTTTGAGTAGAAAGGATCATAGAGTTTTGAACAAAATGAGAGTTGAAAGGGATCCAATGTTCATGGATCTAGTAAAGTTGTCTATGGGAATAAAAATGGAAGGTGAATCATCAATGCTTTTTAAAATGTTTTCCTAACCATCATTACTTGAAAAGATTAAGAGTTCTCATACCGATGATGAAGAGTTCCAAAATAAGATTAAATCTGTGAATGATGGGAGATGGAGTGACTTTGTCTATGAAGATGGAATTTTGAAATTTGGGAAGAAACATTATGTTCCAGATATACCTGATCTAAAAAGGGAATTGTTAGATGATGATCATAGCTCCAATTTCTCTATACACCTTGGGAGCACCAAAAGTTATAGAGATTTGAAGTAACATTTTTGGTGGGACAACATGAAGAGGGAGATTGCTGATTTTGGATCATGATGTTTTGTTTGTCAACAAGTGAAAGTTTGAAGGCAACAGCTTGGAAGAGTTCTGCAACCTCATAACATAGCTGAATGGAAATGGTATAATATCACAGTGAAATTTGTCATGAGACTACCAAGACTCCTAGAAGGAACGATGCAATATGGGTCATTGTTGATCATCTTACCAAGACAGCAAATTTTCATGCTATAAGAGAATATCTACCACTTGAACGTCTATCAAGACTATATACTAATGAAGTTTTGAGACTTCATAGAGTACCCATATCGATTATTTCTGATCGTGATCCACGTTAAACATCATGATTCGGGAAAAGTCTTCAAAAGGCCTTGGATACTAAATTTCTTTTGAGCACTACCTACCACCATAAAACATATGGACAATCAGAATAAACTATTCAAAAATTAAAAGACATGTTTAGATCCATCTGACATGACTTTCAAGGTATGTGGGATCAATATTTACCTTAGGTATAATTTTCCTATAACAGTTTCTTCCATTCAAGTATTCAGATGGAACCATATGAAGCATTATATAGAAAGAGATGTCACACACCAACCTGTTGGGAAGATGTTGGTGAAAGAAAACTCATAGGCCCAGAACTGGTGGAGGAAACAATGGGAAAGGTGAAGGTAATCCAAAACCACATCAAAGGAGCTCAAAGTAGGCAGAAGAGAAATGCTGAAAACCGATGGAAGGATTTGAAATTTCAGGTAAGATATCATGTTTTCTTTAAGGTATCTCTATGGAAGGGAGTTATATGTTTTAGTAAGAAAGGTAAATTCAGTCCGAGGTATATAGGAACTTTTGAAATTTTTTATTGAATTGGGTCTGTAGCTTATCATTTTGCAATGCCACCAAATATCTCAAAAGTTTATGATGTGTTCCACATATCACTATTGAGAAAATACTTGCCTGACCCAAATCATGTACTCACTTATGAGGAAGTAGAACTAGAACCTGATCTGGATTATTGCGAGGAGCCCGTCAGGATTCTTAATACCATAGAACAAATGCTTAGAAACCGGATGACTCGTCTGGTAAAAGTTCTATGGGGAAACCATAAGATGGAAGAGGCAATGTGAGAACCTGAGGAACTTATGATGAAGAACCACCAGAGTCTTTTTATGCAATAATATTCTAGAAATTTCGAAGATGAAATTATTTTAAGGAGGGGAGAATGTAACACCCCATGTTTCCACAGTACGCTTATCTTTGAATAAAACAGTAGTGTGTGTTGTACGCAACTTCAATTTCTAACACACACCATAACCAATCTAACTATCCGTTATGAATAATAATACCAACTTTTTAAAAATTTATATATTTTATATTTCAAAATGGACTTCATTTTTGGATTCTGAATTTCAAAATTAGCCATGGGTGAATTTTTTGTATTTTTCTAAAAACGTTCAATTTTTTAGGACTAGTGAAAAAACACTAAGTTATAGTTTAAAACCGAATTTTAATTAAAATAATTATTTATTTTATTAAAATTAATTTCAGGTCAAAATAGATAAGTAATACCAATATAAGTTCAATGTAATCCGTTGAAGTCAGTTTATAATAATTATATATATATATATATATTATTGAAATTTTCACCGTCTTTTACCAACCTCCTAGGGGAATTTGAAAATTCACATAAAACTTAATTTTACCGCTTCTGTTAGGGGAATTTAGAAAATCTTAGAGACGCGGTTAATGTCAAGGAGTAAAATGAAGTTCAATAAGACAAAAATAATTTTTTTTGAATAGTAACTCTTTACTTTTATTTAACACGGTTAAAAGTAAATAGGGTAATTAAGGGAAAAACTGATATTATTATTACCCTAACACATGTCTTAATTCATTTTTCTAAGTATAATTCTACCAAAAACAACCTTAGGAATAAAATATGAACCTCTTTGGTCCACTTGGAATAGATTAGGACATTTATTATTATTTAATTTAAAGTAGTGTTAAAAGAGATAAAATCAAAGTTAAATAAATAAAACATTTTTAATATAGGGTTATACATAAGATTATTTCGATTATAAATATTCATTATAAATATAAGAAGATTTCATAAATAATTATATTTTATTAATAATTTTTAGAAATTAAATAATTTAATTTATTTGTGACACAATGGTGATGCAGAATTTACCTAATTAATGAAATATTAAAATAATTGATATTATAAATATCAAAATAAATGTAATTTGAGACTTTTTATGAATTAAAATAATTTTTTAGGTTAATATAACATATTAGATTTGGTTATATCAATTTCTTTCGATGTAATAATGCTGTTATGAATTTAGGAAATACAAAATACCAAAAAGTGTCAACATTGACATAAAAGAGTTTTTATAAAAAATATTATATTATTAATTTCTATTCTATTCCTAAAAATCTAAGGCTCAGCCAAAGGACATATATAGTTATAGGTGTATAATTAATGAACCACTTGGGGTTCACTTGGATGTATATAGTAAGTTTATTATCCATATAATATAAAAATACAAAGAGACGTGTTAAATGTCAAACAATTAACTAAGTGTAAAATATAAATGATAAGGTTAATATAGTGAACCAAATGTATCTAAAATCTTTTGGTTGAAAGGGTTTCGACCCATCCCCACATAAGCCTCTATATAAGTCACTTTTGATCCATTATAAAATGAATATTAATTTATTATAAAATAATTGTTTGTGTTTTTCCTAAGGTGCCCGTCACCCCTCTTATAAAAGGGAACTCCCCCTTATATCAAATTCATACCTTCAAAGCCTTTTGGCTCGTTCAAACCCTACCCAAATATTAGCTCAACTATCCTTACTTCACCCTAGAGGCCTTATTTTGATCAGAAATAAAACCTATGGAGCCCTTTTGATCAAATCAAAAGGAAGAACCCAAAAAAGAGGCAATGTTTTCACCTCCCTCTTTCAAGTTCCATTCTTCTTCAACTTCTTCTTTCTTTGTTATTTCCATTATAAAATAATAACTCAAGTATATTATATATAATGTGATCTTATTATAAATATGGTACAACCATATTCATTATTCTATCTATCCTTTTAATGACATGTCATTATACGTGTGTACGTACGACTTACCGTCTCCAAGTCGTGGTGTAATTGTTATTCAAAACAATATTATTTGGATGGGTATGATAATGATGTGTAATTGAAGTAAATAATAAATATAAAATTATAATTATTCTTTATATATGATATACAATCCATTTATAAATTATTTTAATATCAATAGAATGATAATGTCGCTCATGCATATGTACGGACTACCGTCTCCACGAACACGATGAGATTCATTTCCCATCGTATCCATTCAAGTCTATTTCTCATTTTATGATTAAAAATAATGTTTAAGGACATGATATTATTCTGTATATGAATAAGAAATAACATATCGATAATAAACATGGCTTATGTAACAAAACATATAAAATAAAACGAGTAAGTTAACACCCGAAACGACGATAATACTAAGATATTATTAACAAAGCTATGTTAAAATATCATATTTGATATCATATTAATGTATATGATACTTGTATAATTTAATAACAATTATTTCACCATTATAGAGGAGGTTAGGCTACTCTCGTCCAAGTAAATGTACAGGGTAAGGGTTTATTTCACAATCTCTTCATTATTCGAGGTTGTTTATACGTAAATATCTACAAGGACCTCTTTATCATCCACATCCATGTTTCTTAAAAATGTATTTCAAATCATTCTTACTATTTTATAGACTATGGGTTGAAGTTATTCATACCCTTTTCTAAACTTTTTATAATATTTTTATAAAATAATCTTTCTGTCATTTTCCAAAAAAGGTCTTTTTTACCCTTTTTGACAAAATTGTGGTAAAAATGTCTTTTTAACATATATGGCGGGTGTGGATATTTTCCACCGTTATAAAATCTTGAAATCTTCCCTTAAAACCTTATGAGAAAATTTTCAATGTAAATGTTGTATTTTATAATTATGTGGCTTTTAAATGATTTAAAATATATATATATTTCTCTCAAATAGTTTTGATTTCATATATGTCTACATCCTTTGATGGATTTTAAGTTTATTTGAAGTTGATTTATTATGATACAAAACATATTTATTGTATTGAAGGTTTTGTGATATGTTTGACTGTGGATGTTTTATTTTTATACCATTAATGGTTTATGGAGAACGCGTTGACATTTCTTATTCTAGTTTTAATACGAATGTTTATGTTATGTTTAGACCCGTTTATATGAGGAATTAATTGGACATAGTGTGTGACAGGTGGTGCCCGCTATAGATCATTGATGCATCAGTAGGTCTCATGAGACAAACTTGTGCCTTAGCATAAGGCCCTGACAAAATCTTATTTTTAGTCTTGGAATAAGGCCTTGAAAATGTGGTTGTGATAGTCTGGCATTATTCATTCCATCATTATAATGTGGTTATTGATATTTCATGTGACTATTCGACTAGTAGAATATCCATGTGAATATGTAAATGGAATTATATCATTTTATTTTTGTCGTATTATGATGATGTTCTAGTTTAAATTGTTTTTTCTTTAGTTATACTGGCCTTAAATGTTTATGCTTATTTATGAAAGTTTCTGATATATTGTTATCCTTTCTAAGCATCTGAGCTCACCCCTTTATATGTTTTATTTTTCCTTGGATATGAAGAAGTATTTTATGACTGACATGTAGGGATATTCTTAGGGGATATGAGTTTGGAATATGGAGACTATGTTGTTGTTGTATTCAATTGATTATGTAATATAAGACTTATGAATGTGTCTAGTGATTCCAAGGCTACTAAACTTATCGGTCTTTCGAGACTTGATCTTTTGTGATCAGGGCAATGTTATGTAATAATGTACCGAATCTGGGTAAATGGGGTCAGGGCGTTACATAATTGGACATAGACAACTGTAAAAAGTATTAGAACAATAATTCATTTCCATGATCAAATGTTCTATATGATGTTTTTGTAAATATATATAATATTATAACTGGTTAATGATTGTTAAAATATTAAAATATCATGGAATTAAGATATTTGATTATATATAATGAATAAGGATGTTTTATAATGTTTTAATTTATGAGAGTATTTAGGAAAACTCAATAAGTATTGAGGTGATTTAGGAAATCATTTTAAAAATAAATTTGAAATTTTAGTTCTCATTGATGTTGGAAAAAACATGGCATTCATAACTTATCTAATATAAGAACATCTCTAAAAGGATCCCATAATTTATTATGGGTTACAATATTCTCTCATAAAAATGAATATGTGATCGAGATTGGGTTTCATATAGAGATTCTAGATTAACTTATAAAGACACAATTTGAGAAGAATGGTTACCAACCAAGGATTCTCTTCATGAAAAAAGGACAGGAAAAAGTTATTTTTTATAAAAAGTGTTATAACTATATGAAGTGGATGAAAATTTTTGTAACTGAATAAACTTTTATAATAATTTAAAATGGATTAAAAAAATGTTAACAATGTTTAGAATATCTTAACATTACATAAGAGAAATTTTAAAATGAAAATGGATAAACAAAGAATATATAAAGATTTCGTGATAATATTTATATAGAATGTTATTCCATGGTACTACATGATTACATAAAATAATATGATGTTTTTTAGGAATAAAAAAATGAGTACTTTCTACAAAATGCATTGTGAAAATTACCTAATCCAATTTTTGAAGGAATCAAAAGTTGTATTGGAATCATTGTTACATCTTATATCTCTACCAAATTCTCCATCACTATTATTATGATAAATTTGAAATAAAAGAGTAAGTATATTACCTACATATTATAACAACATAAAAGGATTTTTTTCTACTACAATGAATGGTATTTTAATATTTATAATCAATACCAATGATATGATATTTTTTTAGTAGTGGACCATATAAATTCATATATTCCTATGGGTATCCTTATGAGTTTGTTTTAAAAAAATTTATAGACCCTTAATATTGGGGAATGTTTTTTAAAAATATTGAAAAACATAAATGGAAGAATGGGATCCCAAAATTACCCACAACCCTCTTCGAGATCACATAGATCCAACTTGTTCCATTCAATTGTAATCATTGATAAGGTTCTCATAATTAAATCTTTGTGGATGTTTGAAAATAGTTTTTTTTATGTTCATAATTATGTGAATACTAATATGATTCATATTTTTGATGAAAATAACTATTATATATAGATAGACATAATGTTACCGTGTATTATGTATATTGGTTATTATGTTCACAAAGTTTCTACAGATGTATTTTCTCCACAATTGGAGAATGTTTCCCTTATAGATGATAATAAGAAGAATATATGAAATGATGGGAATTCAATGAATACTATAAATTAGAAAAACTTTTTATATGAGAATAATACAATTATAGGAGTCCTAAAAATTTAAATAACATTGAAGAAGTTGATCAAAATCTATAAAAGAAATAAAAATTTGAAGAATGTGAAATTACTAATGTCAGGATCAAAACCAGGTACCCTAGTAACCTGAAAACTTAGCTGACACTGACATATCCCAAATTAAATTCCCAATCCCTATGGGTCAGCGACTACCACCTGAAATAAAAAAAACAGAATTTTGGAACAATTTTCCCGAAAAAATGAAGATGCAAATGAAACAGGGCAGTATACATACAAAAAGAAATTCCACTGGGTTTAATGTACCAGAGGTAAGAAAACGATAAACATTACCAAAGTATCAGAACTCAAGTACCAAAATAGTTCAAAACACTATAATTGCATAATGACACAACTCAGAAAGTCTAATGATTGACAACTAGATCAACGTCTAACTAGTGATTTCCCCTTTCTCGAATATTGATGGAGACAATCTACAAATACCGGATATCACAATTAATGCGGGAGATAAAAATATAATTAGTGTCTCACAAAGGATTCTATAACATATACCAAAAATATACAATCCAAATAAATTATTTTAAATTTTAAAATAAACATTTTCAGTTTTTAGATATAATAGTTATGAAAATCATGTTATTCAATTTAAATAATGGAAAAATAATATAAGAAATGGAAAATAAGAGAGATTGAATATTTCTAAAACAATGAAATAGATAAAATTGTTAAATAAAATAGTTTATATATATTTAGATGTAATGAAATGAAATTTTACAACATTTTCATAATTTGATATCTCAAATATAAATTATAAGTGTGAACCATGGTCATGTTCCAAATAGGAACGCATTATCTGTTCTATAGGACAACACACTCTATAAGTAATCTCAATAATATGATTATACATAGTTCCCTCTTACATAAGAAAAAGGTGACTAATCACCATCCCATTGGATATTTGATCCACTTCATGTATTCTTCAGAATGTTATAATATCTTATAGTGTGTCCAAATAACATTCAAACTATATTAGGAACTACTTTTCACATGCACAATCAAGGAGGGGAAATTTTTATTAAGACTGCTTAGAATTCAATTAAATCCCAGTCTTCAATTTCAATTATAATTCTCTATTTAAAACCAAAATTATTTTTAATGAGAAACATGCATCTTTATCAAGATATAACCAATGGGTTTCTGTCAAAACATTATAATCCATTTTTGCATTTTTGAAGTCAATTGATAACAAATAACATCTATTTATCAAATCATTTCCATAATTAAATTAACAATTTTAATTAAAATCACTTCAATGAAAACAAAAATTTATATTAATATTTTTAAATCAACCGATTTCCATAAACACACCCCAATTCAATGGAATTGTGGGTTTTCCCAATTCAATTTCCATAACAATTTCATGTATCCCAATACATTAAAATTGGATTTTATTATTGAATCAATTAAAATAAATTTTAGGAAATTTTATTTAATTCAACAGTTTAATTAAATCAATAAAATTCAATGTTAATCAATTTGGGTAAATAGGATGGAATGACATACCATTATCTTGAATATCAACACTTTCAATGACTCCCTTCATTGAAGAAGAAGGGGTGGAAGACCTTGAAATCCAACCTAGAAATTAGATCCAAAACTATAGGGCATGAATCTCACAATTTCAAGATGATCTATTGAAATCCCATAGGAGGAGAAAGAGAGAAAGATGAATAATGATGGAAGAAGATTACCTGATAATCACACCATAATTGTAACTATGATCGAATGTAGAACGACTAGATATGGAAGAGTAAGATCACTTCATGATCTCATGCTGAAGACTTTGGTTCGAGTTTAATGTTATTGGAGAGGATCAAAAAGTGAGAGATAAGTCATGCTTCCTATTTAAAAAATCAAGTATGGGTATTACAAGATGGGTAATACCAATACACATCATGAAATAGTTTATTTCCAAAACTACTGTAAAATGCATTGCCTTGAATTTAAAAAAGATTCTCCAAAATGAAAAACTAATCTTTAAATAAATCATGATGTTTTATGACCCATAATGTCATGTATCCTTCATAGATTGAAACTTTTCAAGACTTGCATGCAGAATCATTTAATGACGTGTAACATTATTACACAATGTGAAACCCTCCGACATCCTATAGAAAAGAGACAATTAAACAAGAGAGTCCAAAAAAATTATAAATTCACTATTATAGGTAACCTACAAATTCATTATCAATCCTTCCCAATCAATGTAATAAGCAAGATCACAACATTGTAAAATATGTACTTGTCATATCTATAATACGATGTTACAACCAGCACAACATAAAAACGTTTTGTCCCTAAAAAGCCTATGATGAAGCCTCCATTCCAAAAATATTAGTCCAATTCTCTATCATCAGTGCCTAAAATGGCCATGTGTCTCGATTATTATAACCCTGGTGCCATAGCACATGAACCAAATATATCTTCCTCCCAAGAAGTACCTTGGTATAAAAATCAAGTATCCTAACCAGATGCTTAGTCTGTGATAAACCCGTTTCAAACTCAAGATAAGTACATCTAAAAACATGAGATGGATCTCGTAAACACTATCTTAGATATAGTACATGGAGTATTTTATGTATTTATGTCATATTCAATGGAAGTGATAAATGGTATGAATTTTTTCCCACATGTTAAATAACCTCAAAAGCTCCTATAAAATGAGGTGGAAGCTTCCTTTTCCTACCAATTTATTGATAACCCAATTAGGGTATAAAAGTCAAGAAGAAATGGTCACCAAACACAATATATATTTTCAAGGAAAAACATACAAGGACTCAAAAGGTTAAATTATAATCACTTAATGGTATCTATTGTTATAAGAAAAGTCAGCCATACCAAAATGATCATCCCAACCCCCACCAACTTTGAGAACACATGCACGATGAACATCCTATAGAATCTTTGTAGATCTCTTTATCTAGCCATCTAACTTTTGATTGTAGGCCGTTCCCAAATGTGCCTAAGATCCCAGTTCTAACTGAAGGCCTCTCCAAAAGTTATAGGTAAACAATGAATCCCTATCAGAATGTATAATATATGGATCACTATGAAAATGGATAATCCCATTCACATAGTGATTTCCCAACACCACAACCATGTTTGTATCTTGAATGAGTATGATGTCAGTCGACAAGGTCATCCTGTCTATAACAACCCATATCACATTATTCATTCATTAGGTAAAATTCAACCCAACAAAACTTTCCATAGATATTTCATCCCACTTCCATGTAGGGACAAAAAGTGTTTGAATAAAACTCGATGGTTTATCATTCCCAACATTCACATACTGGAACATATAACAATGGAGGTAAACTCATCAATGCCTCTTTTCATCATTAGACCCCATAACTATCGTATCATGTAATAGAACATCATATTGGTTCCAAGCGGCACAAACCATTATGAAATATGAAATTCTCTCATCACTCCCTCTCTTGTTGCTAAGGGCACAATGTAAAGATTATTAAACAATTGAAAACACACTTTGGAAAACATACATAGGGAAATGGTGTCTCCACCATATATATAGTTTATAATGATACATAATTAATCATCAACCTCATGATATTGAAATATCATCTAGATAAGAGAGGATGTCAATTAATACAAGAAAAAAAATTCAACCACGTTATCCTGAACACCAATTTGAAATTTAGAAAATAGACTCAAAAAATTAAATTCACCTAAATATTTTTTCACTTATTAGGTTATATGTTTCATTCTCATTGCATATAAAATTAAATTTAAATTAAATGGGGTATAGGTGATGTAAAATTATAAATATTAATAGTATTCTACCCAACACCTATAGTAGATATTCAAATATTTTTTTAGAGAAGTTGTTACTCTATCTTTTGATGTCTAAATACATATTAAACAGTAATCTGAAAATGTGGTGTCACCTAAACATAAGTGTGTGAATCATTGCTATATGTTCAAGGTAATTTCTAGGATAATTCATCTCATGTATCCTATGCCAATGAGAACAATATTCTACAACATGATCTCCCCTTACAAGAATAAATCCCAATCCTAAACCTGAAGCATCACAAAAAACCAAATAGCCCTTCCTGGCCTCTAAAAGATTCAACAGTTATTCTATAGTCAAAATATGTTACTACTCAAAAAAACAACTCTAAAATTTATCATTCCATGAAAATATCACCCCCTTCAGAGTCTGATTAGTCATAAATATTTGAGAATTACACCACAAACTAATGATATCATTCGGCTAAGCCGAAGAATATTATAATATCTATGACATTTCATGGTTTCTCCCAAGTCATAATATCCATAACCATATTAGGATCACCAAACATACCCTGTTTAGACACCAAATTACCTTGTAATTTCACTTACTGAAGCCATTAATGACTCTTTGAGAGCGTGGAGTAATGTATGTGATTTATCAGTAGACTCAAAAATAATCTCGGATGATGAACATGATTGTCCTCAGATTTAGTGTAAATTACGATATCATCCACAAAGACTACGACAAATGTATCCAGATAATCAAAAAAATCAAGGTTATTAGACCCATTAAGACTATAGGATTATTTTTTTACAAAAATGGGAATAAAAGTATAATCAAAATGGTTGTACCTACTCCGAAATGTAGTTTTCTTAATACCAGAATCTTTTATCCTCAACTAATGGAAACCCGATCAGAGGTTAATCTTTCAAAACAACTTTTTCCAAATTAACAGATCAAATGGATAATCAAACCATTTAAATTTATATATTTTTACCATAAATCAATTAATATTTCTATTATAAACACATATGTGAAGAGAAAAATCAATTTTCTTATAGATGAAAACATATGCCACCCAAGGTCACACACAAGTGCATACAAATCCATTCTGATGAAGATCGCCCAATATGGACTTCCATTCTTTAATTTATAAGGGATCCATGTTGAAGGTGGAAATTGAAACTAGTTGAGTGATAAAAATTAATTCAATAGAAAGCATGACATCCTTTACGGATGGAAAACTAGAGAAATATTAAGGGAACACATCGGGAAACTCAACGAAAACTAGAGGGAGATCACAACTAAATGGTTATGGAATTAGATCAATACAAAACACTAATATTATATTTTCATATTTCAGTATAAAAAGGTTTGACACTGCTTGACATTCTGTCCCATTCTCCCTGAACTACAAGAGACACACCATAAGTTGTAGTAAAGTAGACCCATCAAAGATAAAACTAAATCTGGGATTTATTGGAAATGATCCCTTACATAATGAATATGTCATCAAGATATTTCATATCAAGGACCAAAATACTCCAACCTAGATCAACATCAGATAGAGAGAAGACACAAGACAGACAATGAAGACCTCTCTCTCTCTCACTCTTTACCTAAGGGTGTCCTAAAATCTCTAATAGAAGATTAAATCTCTAAAAAATGATTATATATGATAAAATATGGTTTGAAATAAACAAGTTATATACACCATTATCTAATATAGAAGTCACTAATGATGAAGCGATTATAATGTTACCTCACATAGTTGTTAGACTTATGTTTGCTACCTAGGTATACTCTTCCACTATGAGAAGTATATTCACTCCGGATTCATGTGTCTAGAAACCATTCATACCTACAACATCTAATGGAATAGCATTTTTATGAGGAGATGATGATCATTTCCAACATCATGGAGTATAAATGTTATGGTAGAATATCCTTAAGATTTTTGAATGGCCGCAAGAGATAATATTCTAGGGTGGCTTAGTGAAAACACTCATAAAATATCATGGCTTTCCACATTGATATAAAATAAATGGACTTCAACTTGGCACTATAGGATGTGTTTAATGACCTTTCCATTGAAAACTTCAATGAGAATCAAAATGCATCCATTTCCCTTATAAGGAACTAACATTGACCGAATGATAAAAAGAAACTCTCATCAACCCTAGAATTCTAGCTAGGTATATATCATCCATCATCGCATTATCCATCACATCAACATCAGTTGGAATCTTTATCAAGAAAACTAGGGAATATATATCTTATCAAATTACCCACTCGAACTATAGAGATGTCATCCTATCAATAGATATATTCTCAAGGGAAAGTTTCACGATATCAATAATGTGATTTCAATACTCATCCATGGTATTTTTATCCTTCTCAATCTTGAAATACTCAACACACCTAGATAACACTATTTACTCTGAATAGAACTCGTTAGTGAAAAAACCATGATGTATTTTTACTCCAAGACAAAATGTTTTTTCATTATCACCATAGTTTCCCACAATCTATTTCTCAACACCTCCAGTATAAAGGTGGAACACTTCACCTTGATCTTGTTTGGTGTCCTTAAGAACCCAAACAGACATTCTATCATGCCCAACAATTCCTCATCATTTCGCAGACTATGGGAGACTTTGAAAACTGGTGGCTCTTACTAAAGGAACTCTTGAGAGTGATTCCATAGAACATCCCCATGAGGATCCATAGTTGGAACATAAATAGGAACTATAGGTGGTAATTATCCTACAGATTGGACAGTGTGTACAATCACGCCAACTAGATTTGAGTCCACTTAAGGATTCACTCATTATCGTTCAGCATCATCTTCCACCTAAATATAATTCATACATCTTCTCAAATGGATGATTCTAAAAAACATCAACAGTAGAAAAAGAATAAATTTTATTAACACTAAAACTAAGTAACATGGGTTATAATCTCAAAAAAGTACCACCCTATAAAGATTCCAGTCTATCCAAATATAAATAATGAAAAGGAATCAAATAATTCACAAGAATTAATTTCATAACTACCCTCAATAACATAATCATCATTGTGGAGAGAGTTTCCTATACACCCAATTACAATTACCACTTATGTCTTGAAATTATTTTTGATATGCATACTAACTTTAAGACAAAATGTCAACAACCTATTATCATTACATTTTATCACAAACAAGCCAGGGTACCCTGTTAACCCGATAACTTATTTGGCACTCACATGTCCCAATGGGTGTTTTTTTCCCATGGGATGATGACTAGCACCATGCATCATACAACCAGAAAGTGTGAATAATTTTTCCAAAACATTTTGGATGGAAAAAATTAAATAAGGTAGTATACAAAACCAAAGAAACTCTAATGTGAGTAATGTATCAAAATTCAACAAAGAATTTAAATGCACAAAGTAATATAACCCAAGTTTAAAAATAGTGTAAACACTCCAAGAACCTATTTGAACCACTCACCAAGTCTAATGATCAACAGATGGTTCAACATTCAAGTGATCCTTTTCTGTTTCCCAAACCTAGAAGTAGATAATCTTAAAACACAGGATGGAACAAGTAGGTTGTGGGATAAAAATCCCAATAGAGTTTCACCAAGGATTCCACAAAAGGTTGCCAAAAATAATTTATTCAAATAAATTCCCTGAATTTTTAAAATAAATCTATTTGTAATTTAAAAATATTATTTAAATAAATCATGTTGTACAAATTAAATAATGGAAAAATAATGTAATAAATGGCTTTATAAGTGATGAAATAATTTAAAATTTTCATTAAAATATTATATAAAATATATTTTCTAAATCTAGATGGCAGGAAAAGTGGTTTTAAATTATTTTTATAAAATTATATCTCAAATATAAATTAAAAGTGAAACACATGGTCCTCTTCCAAATAGATACATATGTTCCCGGATATAAGAATCCACACTATCCAAGTGATCTCAGAAATATGTGTATACAAATGTCCCCATGAAACATTCAAAGTTAAACCTATCTCCATCCCATCAGGGATGTGACCCACAACATGTTGTCTTTAGAACATTGTAATAGCATAGAGTGTGTACAAATAACTTACAAACATCATAAGGAATTCATGTTATCTTACACAATCACTGATAATTAATTAATTTTTAAATAGATTAAAATAAAATTTTATTCCATTATTAAATTTCAATTTCAATTTTCTATTTAAAACATTAATGGGCTTTAATAAAAAAACATTCCTCTTTAACGAGATAAAACCACAGGGTTTGTTTAATTAAAATTTAATCCATTTTCCCAAGTTTTAAATCCATTAAAAACTAATTCTATCAGTTTTAGATTTCATTTACCCAATTAAATTCGACAGTTTAATTAAAATAATTTCCCTAAAAATATTATTTAAATTACAAAATTTAAATAAACCAATTTCGATAAACACACCACAATTCAAAGGAATTGGGGGTTTTCTCCATTCCAATTCCAAAACCATTTAAAATATCCCAATTCAATGGAATTGGATTTTATAATTGAATAAATTGAAAGAATGACTGATTAATTAAATTTATATAAACATTATAAGTAAATAAAAAAATTCAATGTTAATCAATTTGGTTAAACATGACAGAATAACCTATATTTATCTCAATTCTCAACACTCATAATGCCACCCATCAATGGTAATGAAGGTTTTAGAGACCTGAAACCCAAATTCAAATCGATATCACATAATACATTGCATTAATCCAACAATTTTATTATGATCCATTGAAATAGTAAAGGAGGATAAAGGGATAAAGAAGAAGAACGATGGATGTATCTTAGTCATAAATGATATCACTAGAAAAAATATTATTGAATACCAAAGAAATGGATATAGAAGATTTGGAGAACATAATGATCTTCTAAGGAAGGAGTTGAGTCGATATGAGTGAAATTGGAGGGGGACTAGAAGGGAGAGAGTGATCATGATTCCTATTTTAAAAATAAAGTCATGGTATTACATGACATATAATACCAATACATGTCATGAAATAGTTAATTTCTGAAACCATCGAAAAACATGTCAACTCAAATTAAAAATTGAAACTAAGAATTAAAAAACTAATCATTAATTAATTTATGATTTTTAACAAACCGTCAAGCCATTTACACTTCACAATGTGAACCATTTCATGACATTCATTCAAAATCATTACACGACATGTTAATTTGTCACATGATGTGAAATCCTCCTCTAGCCAGCATAAAAAACGTTTGTTAAAGTAGTGAGTCAAGTAATTATATAAATTCAAATTATATATATCATCATAATTAATTATCAATTCTACATAGTCTAAGGAAAAATGGAAAACCATGAGAAGGTTAAAGACATACATGTCAGATCGGTAATGGGATGTTACAATAATTCTGGAGGTTGAATAATGAAGATCTAAAAATGTATAATTATGAATCTATTGGTGAATTCTTTACAATATTTAATTATATTGTATGAAACATAGGTTTGCTCAGTTATAATTAAGAATAATCAACAATTGTTGAATTTATATTGAAAATTATTCTTGATATGATTGATAATATAGTTTCATTATTGGAACATAATCTTCCTAAAGCACTATCTTTGGATGATTTAAATAGTGATCTCACTATATATAAAATGGGGTGGAAAAATTTTAAAAAGGGATAAGTTATGGATTATATGGTAGTTTTCTTAGAATATTTTATGAATGTAAATGTCATTACTGTCCTTCTCTAAGATGAATGAAGGGACAAAAATCTGCCAGACCCATCCTTCTTCTCGGTGAAGGCGCTTAGGGACAGAATGGTATTTGAGGTGATGGTTTAGAGATAGGATAGAGTTTTCAATTTGGAACAATGAATATTTCAGGTTATGGCAGAAAAACAATGTAAGTCAATCATCCTATGTGAAATAAACTAGGGATGACATGCTCAGACACATGATTTTAGGCCCCATCGTGATCTGACAGTAGGACTCTAGACCTGCCGAACATCCAAGTAAGGCTACACTGATTTCAATGTAGATACCCTAGTAATGGTACATTCATCACATTGACTTGTGTTCTTTTTTGTTTTAGGTGTTTTGGGAATTTAAAGTTAATAACATGTTTAAGAAAAATTTAAAATATATTCTCTACACTACTCGGGCTTAGGTATTCATTGTTTAACATGTAGCTATGGAACTTAGATGAAAACCCTGAGTAGTGAGGGTGATTGAGTTTTAGGAGGAAGATCTAGCTGATCAGCAGAGGGATGATCAAGAGGAGGAAGATGACCAGTGGAAGAAGACACATTTGGCCTTTCGGTAGACCCTTGAGAAGTATGAGGGCATTATCTCAGCCTTGGATAAGGAAAACTAGCTCATGGAGTTGGATATATCATTTATCATCATCAAGGATCCGGTGGAGAATTTGGGTCATCTGGCTATGAGCCAAATCTGGGAAGAGGCGCGTCAGGGGTGGATGCTCTTCGTCCGGGAGAATAGGGAAGATGAGGTTTCGTGGACTAACTTTGAGAGGGAGTTGCAGGAAGAATTCCTCACTACCACAATGAAGGTTGAGAAGAGGAATGAGATATTATACCTTTCGTAGGGGATTATTTCAGGGAGGGAATTGGGGATCAAGTTCAAAGATCTCCTTCGTTTATCTCTATACCACATTCCTGATGAAGATTCTCGGGCGAGTCATTTAAGGGAGGCACTCCGACCTTCTCTTCAATATGTTGTTACTCCATTCACTCCGCCGATATACATAGATTATTAGAAGTAGGATTATGTGGTGGAGAGGATGAAAACGTAGGGATTTGTGGCATGAGAGGGGATCCAGTTGAGCTCGTAGATGGTGAAGGTCGTCATTAGCTGGCCTCCAGCCTCAGGTCCCTACAGTTTTTGACCGATGGGGAGTAGGCCCCAGCAGTTCTAGTTTTGATATCCTAGTCCTCACTCTTTCTTTTAGTGCCAAAAAATGAGATTCTTCATATATGGGTTTCATGGAACCTTTAGAATTAGTTTTCAGACTTCGTGCAGTATAGTAGTGGTGGGCAGGTTCTAGCACCCACCTTAGTAGTAGACGTTTCTAGAATGGCTTTTTAAGAAGCCGCAACATAGACAGCGATATCCCACTACACTAAGAGAAGACGTTGTAAGATGAGGCTGACCTCAGGGAACTACTCAGGGACCATGAAAAGGGTATGGCTGGGGAGGCGACTGACAGCCCAGGGGGAAAGGTGCTGGGTGTGGGCATTTTCACACCATTGAGGCAATAGTTTTAGAATTTCTAGGGGTCATTAATTGTACGATCAAATGTTTAGTATTCTTTCATATGCCTTTATTGATTTAAGAGCTTCAAAATCTTTTGTTGAATCCATTCTAGCCCATTCTTTGGGTCTAGATACAGAGAGACCTCACGTGCCCCTACTATTGAATATGCTAGTTGGAGGTCAGACAACTTTGTCCTATGTTTTTAGGTGATGTAGATTATTATTGGGGCTACATCAGCCCAGTGGGGACCTTATTTTGATATAGATGAAACCATATTATGTCATATTTGGAATCAATTGGTTGTTCTATGTGTATGCCATTATTGACTGCTTCTAGAGATGGGTCGAGTTTTCAGACGTTGGCGGCCATCACATAGTTTTCGTTGACATACAAATTTCGCAGTAGGATAACCGGCGTGTAGAGCCCCTTTATTATTAGTTAGCTATGTTGTCTGTGGATTCAGTAGATACAGAGATGGTGGAAGTTCCAGGGATCTTCATGGAGTTACTCAATGTATTCCCTTGATAGGTGGTGACTCTACCTCCTTGATGCGATGTTGAGTTCATGATAAAATTTCAACCCTATCCATGTATGATTTTGATGGCTCGTTGTCAGATGACAAATTCTATGTTTCATTAGTTTCGGATCCAGGTTGATAACCTAATGAAGAAGGGATTTATCCAATCAAGAATGTCACCATGGTGTGCACGAGTCTTGTTCGCAAAAAAGGTAGACAGTGGTATCAGACTATGTATAGACTACCGAAGGCTGAATAAGGTGATGATCAATAACTGTTACCCCCTTTAGAGGATCAATGAACTTTTTGACTAGTTGAAGGTAAAAGGTTGGTTCTATAAGATCGAAATTTGTCCAGTACTTACCCAGTTGAGGGTGAAGGATGGTGACATCTTGAAGACTATTTTCATGTCAAGATTTAGGAACATTATGTTCGTGGTCATGTTGATCGGTGTTATGAATGCACCATCCATGTTCGTGGGGATCATGAAATATATATCCCAATTATATATGTATTGTTTTGTAGTCATTTTTATTGATGGAATCCTATTCTACTCACGATTAGTGGAGTATCACGGCAAGCCTCTGAGGACGGTTTTTTGAGGTCCTCTGTTTGCACCATCTCCATGGGAAGTTGTCCATGTGCATGTTCTAGAAATGAAAAGTGCACTTCCTTGGACCCATGGTGTCTTAGCAGGGAATAGTAGTGGAACCATCGAAGACATATTCTATTATTTCTTGGAAAGAACCCAATAATGTGGTAGATATTTTTTGTTTCTTGTGTTTATTATGTTAATACCATAGGTTTGTGCCTTACTTCTCTCGAGTTGCATCACCTTTGACATCCTTAACCAAGAAAGACCAAGATTTTGCATGGAGTGAGTACTATCGAGAAACCTTCGGTAACATGAAGGGAAAACTGGTTAGTGCCCCAGTACTTTGGTTTTTTGAGGAAGGGGTAACGTTTTAAAGTTTATTGTGATGCTTCAGACCTAGGATTGGGGTGTGTGTAGATGAATTAGTGGGGAGTTATATCTTATGGGTGTAGGCAGTTATGTCCCCATGAGCATAACTATGACACCCACAACCAAGAGCTTGTAGAAGTTGTTTTGATGCTAATGTTGTGGCGGAATTATCTAATTGGGGAATGCTTTGTGGAATTCAAAGATCATAATAGATTGATGTATATCTTCAACCAGTGAGACTTGATCATGCAACAGTAGAGGTGGATGGAGATTCTTCAGGACTAAAACATTGAGATCTTCGACACCTTAGGAAAGGGGAACGTAGTTGATGACTCCTTTAGTAGGAATTCACAAACGGACGTGGTTCGAGAATCCATATATGCATGGATGGAAATGGAAGAGTTGGTTGCCATACACATGGATGTAAGGGTGGATGAAGTAGAGGTTGTCTGTTTCATATGATGGTGTACTCTTCCTTCGCACAATAGGTGGTGGAGTCTTATTTGGGGGACTTAGAGGCCTATGTGATGTGAGATGATGGTAGACCAGTAAATGTTGTGGAATGATGGTAGGAGGACTGTCCAAATCAGATGTTGTTTCATTAGAAGCTGTTTTCCCTAGAGGAAATGTGTGAGGGAGTTCTCGGTGAGTTCCAGAACTCAACCCTAATGGTACACCTAGGAGAATACAATATGTAACGAGGCTTGAAGGGTTTGTTTTGGTGGCCCATTCTGAAGCAAGAAGTGGTAGAGTTTTGGGAAATGTTTCTCATGTATCAACTAGTCAAGGATGATCACTATGTCTAGGAAGTTTGTTGTAGCCTTTAGATGTCCCTAAGTGGATGTGGAATGAAATCTCAAAGGAATTCTTCATGGGACAGCTGATGGATAAGCAGGCTATGTTGTTATCTAGGTAGTGGTGGACCGGCTAACAAAATCAACTCACTTCTTACAAGTCAATGAGTCATTTACAGTGGATTCCTTAGTACATAGGTACGTGGACGAGGTGGTGTAGATTCATGGAATTCTGAGGTTCATAGACCCGGATCAGGATAAACGGTTTACCTCATGAGTCGGGAAAGGATTAAAACATGCTTTTGGCACCCATCTATGCCTTAGAACAACATTCCACCACCAGAAATATTGGCAGATAGGGCAGACTATCCATGCATTGGAAGATTTTCTATGATCGTGTATTTTAGTATTTTGGGGATCATGGGCATGACAGTTTCCTCTGATAGAGTTTTCTTACAACAATAGCTATAACTCTACCATTGTCATGGTTACATTCTAAGACTTGTACGGAATATTGTGTCATTCAACCGTGTGCAAGACAGTGGTTGGGGGAGCAGGTTTTCATGACCCATATGTGGTGCAGAGAACAACGGAGAAGGTCCACCCTGTGTGTGAGAGGATGAAGGTAGTTCAGTACCGGAAGAATTCATTTTCCAACCATAGGATGAGATCCTTGGAGTTTGAGATTGGGGACCACATTTTCTAAAAGTTCTCCCCTATGAATGGCAAATAGAGGTTTTCAAGGGGGAATAAGTTTTCTCCCATGTTCATCAAGCCCTTTACGAAATTGTGTTGAGTTGGTGAAGTGGAATATCTGTTGGCCCTACCACCACCACTGTAACGACCCAAACTTTTTAAAAAGTATATTAACTTACTCTTAATGATTTAATAAGATGTTAATGGTTAATGCAGAAAGTGGAGTCGATGGATTCATCCAGTAGACTCGACCCTTATGAAGCCCACTTATCAGAGCTTGGGAAGGAGGTAGCATCAGTGGGTTTCGCTTTGGACCAAGACCAAGCCGAACTCCAGCGTGCCAAGCTTGAACGGAAACGCCTGCGGGAGAAGTTCAAGTTAGTAGAGATTACTACTAGGGCAATGTTATCTAAGCCTCCCTCATATTCTCTCACCATAGCACACCTTACACTTAGGTCATATGCTAGTGTTATAAGGGGCTATGTGACGAGACCCTAGCTTCCTTGTGTAATCCTTTGGGTTGAATGAATTGAGATTTCTTCCTTTAGTGATGTTTGTGAAATTTCAATTGTTCGGATAATTTTAGGATATATTTTATTGATGAATTTTGAAAAAGAGATATTTTAAAATATTTATGAAACCCTAAATAATTAATGATGTGTAATGATTTTCAAAAAATGGTCTTCTGCAAAAGTGTGCAGTAAAGAAATTGGAGGCTAATAAGATCAACATAATTTTTTATGAATAGTAAATTATGAATAGTGATTTTATGCATAGGATTAGTAAAGTGATCAAATGGATTAGTAATTTCACTCAAAGAAAGTTTTAATATAATTTAGACACCTAGATTAAGTAATGTGATTCAATAAAATGGGTAAATAACGATTTCATAAATTATTAGTCAAGTATTAGTTTTTTCGGGTTAATAGTTTTTTAATTAAAAATTTAATTAAAAATAATTAGAAAATTATTTTTATAAAATGGAATTTATTTTTGAACTCAGAGCATCGATATTATGTTATGGTAATTTTTGGGGATTTTTCTGAAAAAATGAATTTTTGGTGAATAGTGTATTTATTTAAAAATAAAATTAAAAATATTTAGAAATTATTTTTATAAAATGGAGTTCATTTTTGAAATCAGAGCATAGATGTTTGGTTAATGTGAAATTTTTGGATTTTTTTGAGAATGTTGAATTTTCAGTGAATAGTAAAAATACAGTTTTAGGGTTTCGGTATGTTTAATGACATCATAACTGTGTCATAATGAGGTCATTAGATATTTTAAGGGTTGTCCGGCCAAAGGTGATGAATTATTGTTTTGGGGGCCCCATGTGGCCTAACTCAATGGTAAATTCTAAGGGAGATCACATGGTTTTGAGAAAAGCACTTGTGAGGTGTCCCTTGGCCATTAATGCCTTGTTCCCTCACTTTCCCTATAAATACCCACCCTTTCCTCCTTTAGTTTTCACTCCCAACACTCACCCAACGTAGTTTTGGTATCCTTACCTCTCAAGGAGTCCTCCCAAGGTTCCCCCAAGCCCTCAAGGTCCAACCTTTTTAGTTTTAAGAGTTACGTTTTAAGGTAAGGGATCCGACCTCTCTCTTTCTTTTCATGTAATCTCTTTTATGTCATTCTTTTTATGCTCCATGTTCTTATGTGATAGGATGTACTTTTATTTTCCTCTTATATCCCTTTTCATGTTTATATGATGAGAGATCCCCTCTTACTCTCATCATTTCGTTTTATGAAAGTTTAAGTGACGTCGTTAGACTGCCGAAATTTATAGGGGATTCTTTCACCCTTCTCATTCTTTTCAAAGATCTACTTCCATGTCAAGTCTTTCAAGTTCCTTTTTAATTATATTGGGGTATTATATCTATATCTATCATACTGAAATCTTGTGTTCATATGACGAGGGACCCTATTTGATCTTTTCCATTCATTTTTGTTGAAGTTTAAGTGACGCCGTTAGGCTGCCGAAATTTCATAAGAGAAATCTAATTTTTGTCTTCCTTCCCTGTTTTTCATTTCAAATGGTATGTCCTTAAAATTTCATTACCATGTTCATATATCCTTATTATTCTGTCCCTCTACTATTTGATGGGTCATTTATGAATGTTTTACCCATGTCCCCTCTCTTTTCAATGTTTTCTAAAACCCTGATACATAGCCGTTATGCTGCAGAATTTTCGTCTCAAAATGCCTCTCTCTCTTTTATCAAAATTATTTTTTTATTATAAAGTGAATACTCAAAGATATTATTTCTACAGGGGTACTCACATATATATCAAAATGTTCTATTTTACATTCTGGGAATTACATACATGAAACCCTTTTTCCCTATCCGTGGGATTAAAGTGACATAAAGATCATGTCTTTAAAGCAGTTTTTAAAACGTTATGATTACGAAATGAAACCCATTTCTTTTATGATATATGGGTTGTTTACGAAATGATTGATGATGATATATGTGGCTCACATGATAATAAAGTCATTTCAAGGGTGCGCCCAGATAGCGCTCCAATGCATTGGTTAAAGACTTAATCTCTAGAGATGACCATTTTTAATGACGCCTTGGTGAATAACCTTGGTAATTTTTAACGACACCTTGGGGATGGACCTTGGTGAAATGAAACGATTGTCAATATTAAATGTTGTATCCACATCTTCAAGTTATGAAAAATTTTATTTTTATTATGATGTATCTCATGATTTCTTTCTCATGCCTTAAAGTTCTTTTCATATCCTTATTGAAGTATCTCAAGTTCACATGTAAAATGTTTCTCTTGTTTCCCTTACTGGGCCTTCTGCTCACCCTTTCTTTTGATGTATGTCCCCAGGTTATGAGATGCAGTAATTAACCTAGTATGAACTTAAGGAGAATCCTTTCAAGTGTTTAAGAAGATTGTTTTATGTTGTTTTCATATATATTGTTCCTTGTTTCCAAGACACTAAACCTTAAAGATCCTTAGTTCTGTGTAATGAAATGAAAGTTATGTTATAAAAAGACGGGATGATATAGTTGGTATCAAAGGATGGTTTAGTTATTTGAGGAAATTAGGATATAAAAACTTTAGGAAGAACCCTATAGAAAAGTTTAAATATAGGAAAACTTCCTGGTATTTTGGTAAGTATTGGGTGAGTGGTTTATCAAACAAATACATCCATGTCTGGATACGAGCAGGTAGAGGCGGCTCTAGCACAGATGTACATAGGGGTAAAACCCAAAAACACCGCTTTGAGCTAGACTCGAACGGGAACTGGTGCACGATAACGGGCCTTGCAGCACTCTTGGTTACGACACTCCCGAGGGATATGTTTGGTTAATCACAAGCTTTTTATGAATCATTATGAAGGAATTATAGAGAAGTGTAATTGTCTAAGAATCAAGTCTTAGTTAAAAGGTTTATAAATGAAATAATATTCTCACTAAGGTTTTATTCTTTTAGAACATGGAGGGAAATAAAATGAATTGTGCCAATGGTGACCGCAATTCACCATGTGCTGATGGCCCTCCGATAGAAGCTGGAATGGAAACATTCATGCGAATGATGAACAAACTGACTCAAGTTATGAGTAATAACTTGAATCAAGCTGAGAGGCTGACCTCACCATGAAGGGAACAACATTCTGTTGAGACCTTCATGCGTCAAAGACCACCATCATTCATTGGATCTACTGACCCTTGGGTTGCGGAACAATGGATAAGCTCCATTGAAAAGATCTTTTTTGTACTCCATTGTTCGGAACTAGAAAAAGTCACCCTTGCTATTTATCACCTAGAGGGAGAAGATGATCAGTGGTGGTCACTGGTCAAAAAAAAAGCCTAGAGGAGAGATGGAAGCTATGGAGTGGGAAGAATTCCGGGGAATATTCTTTAACAAGTATTTCCCTCGTTCCATGAGAACGAGAATGGAGAAAGAGTTTCTCGAGCTGAAGCAGAAGGAGAACGAATCTATCGGAAGCTATGAGATGAACTTCACCCGACTTTCACGATATACCTCTAGCTTTTTCATGGATCCAAGTGGGAAGGTTGATAGATTTTTCGGTGGGCTGAGACCTCATCTGCGGATGAATTTAGCCAACCGGGATTACGATAGCTATGAGGAGATCGTGCGGACTGCAACGAAAGTTGAGCTAGAGTTTGGTGAGACGCAGTGGTCTCATAAATCAAATGAAAAGAAGAGATCTTTGGAGCCCAGTTTATGGAAGAATTTTGACCAGGGAGGAGGTGGGAAGAAAATGCAACTTACCACATGCAATAAATGTGGGAAGAACCATCTGGGGAACTGCTTGAACGGAAGTGGAAAGTGCTACAAGTGTGGAAGAGGAGGCCATATTGCTCGGAATTGTCGTAGTGAGGAGAAGCCTCAAATCCCCAACACTAACGACATATGAAAGATGGTTATGGCATTACACGAAGTCCATTGCTTCATGTGTGGATAGCTTGGGAACTATGCTAATCTTTGTCCAAATCCAAGGGCAGTGGGAGGGGGGGGAATCACCATCAACCTCAGCAAAGGCCAGGGGAGAATGGTTGTGCTTTTGCTATCACGACAACTAAAGTTGAAGCTCTGAATGATGTGGTAGCAGGTACTCATGTTGTCCTCTCAAAACTAGCAACTACATTGTTTGATTCTGGTTCTACGCATTCCTTTATTTCTTCCAAGTTTGCAAAGAATATAGAATCAATCCCAGAATTTCTTGAGGTAGAGTTGTCATTCAAGACTCCAAGTGGGATTATCCATGCATCAACAGTGTTTAGAGACTCTAGTGTTTACTTTAGTGGTCACAATCTTATCGCAAATCTAGTAGTCATTCCCATGTTGGAATTCGACATTATACTACGGATGGACTGACTCTCAAAGTATAATGCTACGATCAAATGCAAAAGTAAGGAAATCTCAGTAGTCTTGAATAAACAACCTACATTTATCTTCCAAGGAGAGATATCCCTAACTGATCCCTATCTAGAATCACCTCCTATAGCTTTCTTTATGGAGTTAATCAGTGATGATGAAGAAATAAAAGGGAGCATACAAATAGATGATGTTCCAATTGTTTAGGAATACATGGATGTATTTCTTGAGGAGTTACCTGGACCTCCTCCAGAAAGGGAGGTAGAGTTCTCCATTGAACTCGTACCTGGATCTCAACCAATATCAAAGACCCCGTATAGAATGGAAAATGTGGAGCTAGAAGAGTTAAAGAAACAACTCCAAGACTTATTGGAGAATGGGTTTATCTGACCGAGTGTGTCTCCTTGGGGGGGCACTAGTTCTATTTTTGAAGAAGAAGGATGGATCCATGCGACTATGCATTGATTATAGAGAACTGAATGGGATCACAGTGAAGAATAGATATCCTCTTCCAAGAATTGATGATTTTTTTAACCAACTTCGTGGGGCTCAGTTCTTCTCTAAGATTGACCTTCGATCTGGTTATCATCAACTAAGGGTGAAGAAGGAAGATATTCCAAAGACTGCCTTCCGATCAAGATACGGGCATTAAGATTTTAATGTTATGCCCTTCGGCTTGACTAATGCTCCTGCTATTTTCAAGGATTTGATGAATAGAGTCTTTAAGGACTACCTTGATAACATTGTGGTAGTTTTTATTGATGATATTTTGATATATTCAAAAAGTCTTGAGGAGCATGAAGATCATCTAAGGGTTATTTTGAAAACTCTACGGAAGGAGAAGCTCTTTGGAAAGTTCACCAAGTGTGAGTTTTGGTTACAACAGGTGGCTTTCTTGGGGCACATCGTAACCAATGAAGGAATCTCGGTTGACCCTGCAAAGACAATGGTTGTGGAGGAGTGGCCTCAACCCACAACAGTAACTGAGATTCGTAGTTTCCTTGGTTTAGCAGGATATTATAGGAGGTTTGTGAAAAACTTTTCGCGGCTTTCTAATCCACTTACCAAGTTGACTCGAAAAGGGGTTAAGTTCATCTGGACAAAGGAATGCGAGGGAAGTTTACAAGAGCTGAAGAAGAGATTGGTTACTGCACCTGTGTTAACACTACCCTCTATCGGATAAGGATTTGTTATTTTTAGCGATGCATCTCTAAAAGGGCTTTGGTGCGTCCTCATGCAAAATGACAATGTAATTTCTTATGCATCTTGGCAGTTGAAGATTCATGAGAAGAATTATCCTACGAATGATCTAGAGCTGGCGGCAGTTGTTTTTGCTCTAAAGATATGGAGGCACTATCTTTATGGGTAGAAATGTGATATATACACTGACCACCAAAGTCTAAAGTATATTTTCACGCAGAATGAATTGAACATGAGACATAGGAGATGGTTGGAGCTTATTAAAGACTATGATTGTTCAATTCATTATCACCCTGGAAGAGCTAATAAAGTCGCGGATGCATTAATTAGGAAAGATCCTGTTGTTCTGGCAACAATGAGGATCCTAGGAGATCCCTTGATTAAAGATCTAGTAAAACTAGACATGGGAATTATAAGGAAAGGGACATCATGAACCGTATCCCAAATGATTTCTCAACCTTCATTACTAGAGAAGATCAAGAAGGCTCAAAAAGAAGATCCTTTGCTGCAGGAGAAGTTTGAGGCTGTAAAGGATGGGAAGTTCCCTAATTTCAATATTGATCAAGATGGTGTATTGAAATTTCGTACAAGACTATGTGTTCCATCTAATCCGGAGATAAAGAAAGAAATGATGGATGAAGCTCATATCTCAACTTTCTCTATACATCCGGGAAGCACTAAGATGTATAGAGACCTTTGTGATAATTATTAGTGGGATAACATGAAGAGGGAGATTGCTGATTACACTAAAAGGTGCCTGGTGTGTCAGCAAGTAAAGGCAGAACGGCAACTTCCTAAGGGGGTATTACAACCGCTACCCATACCAGTATAGAAGTGGGATAATATCACTATGGACTTTGTAACTGGTCTCCCGAAAACATCCAAAGGAAACAATGCGATATGGGTTATTGTGGACCGTCTCACCAAGACAGCCCATTTTATCTCTGTTCGGGAAGATTTCTCTCTGGATCAGCTGGCCAAGATATATGTGAAGGAAGTGGTAAGGCTACATGGGGTACCACTATACATTGTGTCTGATCGTGACACAAGATTCACATCAAAATTCTGGAGAAGTCTTCAACATGCTATGAATACTGAATTGAATTTTAGTACGATCTATCATCCTCAAACTGATGGCCAATCTGAAAGGACTATTCAGACACTCGAAGACATGCTGAGATTATGCTCAATAGAATTTAAAGGTGGATGGGATCAACACCTCCCATTAGTGGAGTTCTCCTATAACAACAACTTCCATGCGAGTATTCAGATGGCACCCTATGAACCTCTGTACGGAATGCGATGTAGAACTCCTACTTGTTGGGATGAAACTGGTGAGAGAAAGCTTCTTGGACCTGATCTTGTGCAAGAGATGACAGAACAGGTCCATGCCATCCAACAACACATAAAGGATACTCAGAGTCTGCAGAAGAGCTATTCTGACAATCGTCAAAGGGACTTGGAGATTGGTGTTGGTGACAATGTCTTCCTTCGAATTTCTCCATGGAAGAGAGTCCTGCGGTTTGGGAAGAAAGGGAAGCTCAGGCCTAGGTACATTGGCCCCTATGAAATCCTTGATCGCATAGGAGCAGTGGCATATCGTCTATCACTTCCACCGAACCTAGCTCAAGTTCATGATTTCTTCCATGTATCTCTTTTGAGGAAGTACATACCCGACCCTTCGCATGTGCTGAACCCAGAGGTGGTACAACTGAAACATGACCTCTCTTATGAGAAGCAGCCAGTGGAGATCTTCGACCGTAGAGACAAGGTCCTACGAAACAAGACTACCCACCTTGTGAAAGTGTTGTGGAGGAATCATAAATATGAAGAAGCGACTTGGGAGCCTGAGGAATCAATGAAACAACAGTACCATCACCTTTTCGACTAGGCCTCAAGTATAAATTTCGGGGACGAAATTTCTTAAGGGTGGAAGAATGTAATGAACCAAACTTTTTAAAAATTATATTAACTTACTCTTAATGATTTAATAATATGTTAATGGTTAATGCAGAAAGAGGAGTCGATGGCTTCATCCAGTAGACTCGAACCTTATGAAGCCCACTTATCCGAGCTTGGGAAGGAGGTAGAATCAGTGGGTTTCGCTTTGGGCCAAGCCCATGCCGAACTCCAGCGTGTCAATCTTGAACAGAAACGCCTGCGAGAGAAGCTCAAGTTAGTAGAGATTACTACTAGGGCAATGTTATCTGAGCCTCCTTCAGATTCTCTCACCATAGCACACCTTACACTTAGGTCATATGCCGGTGTTATAAGGGGCTATGTGACGAGACCCTAGCTTCTTTGTGTAATCCTTTGGGATGAATAAATTGAGATTTCATCCTTTAGTGATGTTTGTGAAATTTCAATTGTTCGAATAATTTTAGGATATATTTTTTTGATGAATTTGGAAAAAGAGAAATTTTAAAATATTTATGTAAACCCTAAATAATTAATGATGTGTAATGATTTTAAAAAAAATGGTCTTCTGCAAAAGTGTGCAGAAAGGAATTTGGAGTCTAATATAATCAACTTAATTTTTGATGAATAGTAAATTATGAATAGTGCTTTTACGCTTAGGATTAGTAAAGTGACCTAATGGATTATTAATTTCACTCCAATAAAGTTTTAATATAATTTAGACACCTAGATTAAGTAATGTGATTCAATAAAATGGGTAAATAACGGTTTCATAAATTATTAGTCAGGTATTAGTTTTTTCGGGTGAATAGTGTTTTTTAATTAAAATTTTAATTAAAAATTATTAGAAAATTATTTTCATAAAATGGACTTTATTTTTGAACTCAGAGCATCGATGTTATGTTTTGGTAATTTTTGGGGATTTTTCTGAAAAAATGAATTTTCGGTGAATAGTGTATTTATTTAAAAATAAAATTAAAAATATTTAAAAAATTATTTTTATAAAATGGAGTTTATTTTTGAAATCAGAGCATTGATATTTGGTTAATGTGAAATTTTGGGATTTTTCTGAGAAAGTTGAATTTTCAGTGAATAGTAAAAATACAGTTTTAGGGTTTCAGTATGTTTAATGACATCATAACTGTGTCATGATGATTTCATGAGATATTTTAATGGTTTTCCGGACAAGGGTGATGAATTATTGTTTTGGGGGCCCCATGTGGCCTAACTCCATGGTAAATGCCAAGGGAGAGAACTTGGTTTTGAGAAAAGCACTTGTGAGGTGTCCCTTGGCCATTAATGCCTTGTCCCCTCACTTTCCCTATAAATACCCACCCTTTACTCCTTTATTTTTCACTCCCAACTCTCCCCCAACTATTTTCTGGTCTCCTTACGTCTCAAGGAGTCCTCCCAAGGTGCCCCAAGCCCTCAAGGTCCAAACCTTTGAGTTTTAAGAGTTACGTTTTAAGGTAAGGGATCCGACCTCTCTCTTTCTTTTCATGTAATCTCTTTTATGTCATTCCTTTTATGCTCCATGTTCTTATGTGAGAGGATGTTCTTTTATATTACTCTTACTGCCCTTTTCATGTTTATATGATGAGATATCTCCTCTTACTCTCATCATTTCGTTTTATGAAAGTTCAAGTGACGCCGTTAGGCTGCCTAAATTTATAGGGGATTCTTTCACTCTTCTCATTCTTTTCAACGTTCTACTTCCATGTCAAGTATTTCAAGTTCATTTTTAATTATATTGGGGTATTATATCTATATCTATCATACTGAACTCTTGTTTTTATATGATGAGGGAACCTATTTGAACTTTTCCATTCATTTTTTGATGATGTTTAAGTGACGCCGTTAGGCTGCCGAATTTTCATATGAGAAATCTAATTTTTGTCTTCCTTCCATTGTTTTCTTTTCAAATGGTATTTCCTTCAAATTTCATTACCATGTTCATATATCCTTCTTATTATGTCCCTCTACTGTTTTATGGGTCATTTATGAATTTTTTACCCATGTACCCTCTCTTTTCAATGTTTTCTAAAACCCCGAAACATAGCTGTTATGCTGCAGAATTTTCGTCTCAAAATGCCTCTATCTCTTTTATCAAAATTATTTTTTTGTTATAAAGTGAATACTCAAAGATATTATTTATACAGGGGTATTAATATATATATCAAAATGTTCTATTTTAAATTCTGGGATTTACATACATGAAACCCGCTTTCCCTTTCCGTTGGTTTAAAGTGACATAAAGATCATGTCTTTAAAGCAGTTTTTAAAACGTTATGATTACGAAATGAAACCCATTTCTTTTATGCTATATAGGTTGTTTATGAAATGATTGATGATGATATATGTGGATAACATGATAATAAAGACACGTCAAGGGTGCGCCCAGATAGCGCATTAATGCATTGGGTAAAGACTTAATCTCTAGAGATGACCATTTTTAACGACGCCTTGGTGAATAACCTTGGTAATTTTTAACGACACCTTGGGGATGGACCTTGGTGAAACGAAACGATTGTCAATATTAAATTTTGTAGCCACATCTTCAAGTTATGAAAAATGTTATTTTTATTATGATGTATATCATGATTTCTTTCTCATGCCTTAAAGTTATTTTCATGTCCTTATTGAAGTATCTCAAGTTCACATGTAAAATGTTTCTATTGTTTCCCTTACTGGGACTTCTGCTCACCCTTTCTTTTGATGTATGTTCCCAGGTTATGAGATGCAGTAATGAACCTAGGATGGACTTAAGGAGAATCCTTCCAAGTGTTTAAGAAGATTGTTTTATGTTGTTTTCATATATATTGTTCCTTGTTTTCAAGACACTAAACCTTAAAGACCCTCAGTTCCGTGTAATGAAATGAAAGTTATGTTATAAAAAGAGGGGATGCTATAACCGCTACTGAGGGTGCATGCCATATTCCATGTGTCTAGGCTTTGTTTTTATATATATGATGATTCAAACATCCTCAATGGTGGGAGATGGATATTGAGGATGGTGCATCATTCATGGTGTGACCAGTGTGAGTCAAGGAACATGAGGATAAAGTGCTTCGTGGATGAACCATTCCCTAGGTTCATGTGTTCTGGAGGTATGGTGGCCTTGAGGAGAGTACCTAGGAATGGGAGGAACATATGTGTTCCCATTTCCCAACTATGTTTAGAGTTTTGTGCTGAGTTGTTTTGTACATGACAACGATGTAATGATTGACCTTGTTAACCATGATATGGGATGTTTCCACTATTCTATGAATTTGTGTGAAGATTCCTCACTTTTGGGAGGGGAGAACCTGATCCCTAATCAAGACTCATTAAATTGGTTGTGATTAAACTTGTTCGGTTGATTCAATGCCTCCAAAAGCAGATAATATATTGATATGGAGGAATGAACACTCTAATACAGCTATATGAATGGTTTTACTTTTTTGTTTTTGTGTTTTCATAGTGTCTCTATAGTGGTTCAGAAGTTGGGTGAGAGAGATACTCCTAGATGTCAAGGTTCTTTTGGCTTTTGAGAAACTACATTGTTGTTTTATCTCGGATAGGCATCTTACAAGGTGGTTGTTCATAACCCTATATTTTCTTCACGATTACTATTGGATTCTTGAAGATGAGAATATTTGTAGAGGTATCTCTTGTAATTTCTCGGACCCTCTGAGTCCATTACTTTTCCAAATATTTGGGGTATGATGTATCCTATGGACCACTATTGACTCATTAAAGAGATTTCCAGATACTCAGTTCCACCAAATTGTGCCACTGAAATGCTGGCACTGGTCTTGGTGGCTCCGTGATGGTGGTATCCTGATGGTGGCATCGTAACGGTCAAACCCATCATAGTCACACACTGAAACAGTGAAACCATTACAGTGGCATCATTTCTCCCACCCTTTTCTTTTTTTTTTTCATTTTCTATATTTTTTCAGTTATCTCCCATAATATATTTTTTGATGTAAAAGTGTTTTAATTCCATTTTTAAATCTTGTAGAAGATTTTTTAATTCCCCAAGAGTTGGGAAACGATTTAGTGACCAAATTGGGATGATTTTTCCTTAGTGTGACACCTTTCCCCATGCATTCCACCTTTTCCCCTATTATCTGGTTTTCTCTATTTAGAGTATATACATAAACTCACATTCTTCTGCGGGGCTATTTTTACTGGAATTAGTAAATAAAAATTAATACAATTATGTGTAACCACCCATCTACATGGTGGAACCACGATCCGCCTTTTATGCAGTTGAGGATTTCATATCCTGTATCTCCAAGATCAGGCCTTTTAACACACATTGATTCTTTTTCTTCTCCCTAATTCCATTATTTTCCTTGGTACACATGGAGTCCCTCATTCAAAGATGAGTCGTGAACTATGTGAGAGCCCTTCCCGCTCAGTCTTGGTGAGCATGAAGTTATTTCTATGCAAGTAATGCTACCACATTTCTTGGGGCGAGGAGAAAACAATGATCAATGTGAATTTAGGTAGGTTTTTTATTCATATCTCTTTATTTTTTATTAGGTGGGGTGGGTGTGATAATGTTTCCTCAGGGCGTGGTTGAAACTAAACCTTAACAAAGATAGAAAATGTATTTTTTATGAATAAAGGTGTGCGATTCTGTATGTATTTTATATACTCTTTTATCTTCATTTATATGTTGTGATCTATATGGGCTTATGCACACTGAACATCATGGACATTGGTGGTCCTTTATCTTGCACTAATGAACCTCTATTTACATGATAATCTTGTGATTGAATGGCTGTAACAAGGGAACTAATTATCACATAATGTGGTAGATTAAATAGTTTACCAATGAATAATAATCTTTATGTGATCACCTTGGTTAACCAAACAGAAAGAAGGAACTTGTTAAATATTGTGGTTAAATCGGAAAAATCCCTTGATATTTTCTACTAATAAGAATGATAGTTCAGTATAATGATTTTTGGGTAACGTGGATAGGGATGGGATCCCTTTTTGTTCAGTTGTTGTTTTGGGTATCTGGGGCTATGTAGGGGGGTATGTTGTGGCTTGGTTCGGTTCCAATACATTAAGGGGTCTCACTTTTCCCATTTGTCTCTATGAATTTATAAGAGAACTAGGTGTGAATGCTCAAACTGTATTTGTATGTTTTCTTATTTATTCCAGAGTTGTTCTGAATTGTAGATGTTCTTATTTGTTTCCCAGTAGCATAGAATTATTTTTCAAATGAAATAACTTTAACATGATAAAGAAATTAGAGGTTCTCTCATGGTGGATATTGTGCTTTTGTGCATTTATGAACAGTAATGAAGGATTTTGTGAATGATATGGTTTTAGGACCATTAGGTTTGGATGAGTGATTATTTGCTTATATGTATAAATTTAGTTTTTTTGTTTCTTATTCTCACCCCACCCATATTGAGAACATCATTCTAAACACCCCCATTTCATGGGAGAGGGAGTTTCATCCAACCTCCTTGTTGGTTTCTGGTTATTAACTCCTTTCTAATCCCTTTCATGAGTTTCCCAATACACTTCGGGTAGGAAATGATGGCCTGAGGCCCATTATAGCACAAGAATCTATGAGCATGGTATGTGTAGTGGTTGGCCAAAGTGTGTGTGGGAAGGTTTGTTTTCTAATTGTCTTTGGGATGAGGCACATGTGTCTTTAGGAATGGTCGTAGTAGTTGAGGCTCATGTGTCTTAAAAAATGGAGGTATTTTTTCATACATAGGTGTTTGTGGGAGTGGTTACATATGGTTGTGGTGGACAAAGTGTGTGCAGGAGAGATGTGTGGTTGTGGGGGCCTAGGTGTATGTGGGACAGATTATTGGTTGTGGTGGCCCATATGATTGATGTTGTTGGGGTGGCAGTAAAACTATAGTAAATATTGAGTGAAAGGTTTGACACGTTTGATGTCCTAAATAACATGGGGTAAAGTGGTGCAGGGTACCCAATCCTCAATGTGTTATTACTATTACCTTTCCTGACACACATTATTTGGAGAGTGTGCCTTTGTGAAGCTAGGTGGATAGTTTCCCTTGATAGGTTTTATGGTTATATATATTTCTCATGGGGCATTAGAATACCTCTCCACTTGTGCACTAGAGGTTTTGGAATTCCCTAATGAGTATACCTCTTCACTCACACTACATATATAAAACTACATTCAGATTTCCATGTGGACTTTGCGAATAATGCAAGAATATATTAGATCCGATGTTGGGAATGTTGTTGTTGCTATTTTCTTTTATTAAGGTACTTACCTTTAGAGTTAAAATATACTTTTTAGCACTTTATTTTGAACATGCATATGTAATAAGGGGTTTTGGTTTTACATTTTCTTTTTGTGTTTTGAGTTTTTTGTGATTTATCATCTTATCTACTGATTGTTTTTTATAAAAAGGGTAATGAAATTCCTATTATGTGTGATCCAATACCTAAGGGTCTAGTCACCACTCAGGGGCCAATTTAAGGCAGGACTCGAGGGGTCATTATATCTCCTTCAATGTGAATAAGGTAGGGTCTGATAGTTTTATCCCTTTCCTCATCTTGGTAAAGTTGGTTCGTGATTGTAAAATCTTTGAAAATTACTATATATTAAGATTTTAGTAACTTTGAAATCAAATAATCCGTTAGTAAAATATTTGATGAAGTTATGGAACTATTTTATAAAAGAGTAAAAAAGTGCATACGGATGTATAAAGGGAAGTTTCTATTAAAATTATTTGGTTGAAGTGTTGTTGGGAACTATTAAACAAATTTCACATGAAAAAGTGTGATGTAGATATTGATACATATGAAAAATTGCGAGAACATAATTTATGAAATTTTTTGAAAATAAAATATTTTTTCAATGGAATAGAAAAAAATTTCTCTATATAATATAGGATAATATTTTTTACTATAGATGAAGAATGCGACAATAGTGAAGAAGAAGATAAAATCTGAAATGATAATGGTATGACACATAAATTTATGAAAATATTAAGTGATGATAAGTTCAATAGTTATGAAAGCATTAGTTTTGAAGAAGAAGAAGAAGAGATTCAGATGGATAATCTGATAAAAATAGAATTTAAGGAATTTCATAAAAAAATTGTTAGACATGGAAGAGATAAAGAAATTTAAAGAACAATAATATCCCAGTAAATAATCAAGAATTTGTTATTGAAGAAATTTACATGTCTCCTAATGTGATTAATGTTATATTGAAAGAGTATAATGAAAAAAATATAAAAATTGCGCTCAAATAATATATTATATTAATGGAGTAATATTTAAAACTTAATTAGAAAAACATTATAAAAATAAGAAATAGATTTTATATTTGAAAAAATAATTCATCGAAGTAGTTGAAGGTTTGGGAATTTGAAAACCGATGAAGGATTAATATAGGTAATCCTCATTGGTTGAGAAGAATGAAGTCGTTATTCAAAAGAATAATAAATTTGGGACAACAATTTATATAGATAAAACAAGATGACTAAATAAACTGATGATTCTAATGTTGAAAAATATAATCCTAAAGTTCTTAATATAATTGATTCTATTAAGTAAAGGAATAAAATCTCAAGAAGTAACATTAACATTGGTTTGAAATGAAATACCAAATTATAAGCCATAGTAATTGATTAAAATAAGAAACTGAACACTCAATAAAATGGAATCTATATAGGGAGATATTATTTATATGCTTATTTCTAGAATTATGGATTTTTTGGTCATAAAACATATATGGGTTGGTTTAACAGCCAAAATTATAGGGAATCGAGAAGAAGTAAAATTTTATAAGGTAGTGAAACCACTCAAAAATATAAATATTGAGAAAGTTGTTTTAATGATTGGAAATAAATTCCTACTAATAGAAAATATTTTTTTATTATATGAATCTCGTTGAGTTAATGAAAAAGGTTTTCTTTTCATGTAACTATAATAACAAAACATTAATATAAAATATCATAGGGTGGATGTGAAGATAAAAAAAGTAAAGGAAAAATGACCATGTTTTTTAAACTACTCTCAATGCTACCAAAAGAGAAAAATAACATATTTATTATATTGGGTTCTCTTAAAATATGATTGGATATCAGAATCTACAGAATAATGTGATGGATTTCAAAGAAGCTATAGAAACATTTTTAAATTATGAGTTACTTAGAATCATGTTTATTGGATCTTTTATCAGTGGGAAAGAAAAGTTGAAATAAAAAATAGAATTGTCTATTGATGGGATTAAACAATGTTATTTTAGATTATTTAGAAAAATTATGATAATTTAAATAAATTTATTTTTAGTAAATATGGTTTTATTTTAATGGGAGTTGATGACAAGGATGTTGTTAAGAATTTCTACCAAACAAAGGGAAATTTTCTTCAAGATGATTTTGTTGAACCTTCATGTTATATTAGAATGATGAAATAATTGCACCTATAACTTAAGAGGTTGGGGAACATGTTTTTGAGGAATAAAAGAATGTTAATAAAGATATATTGCATCAGTGATAATGAATATATGATAAGAATATGAAATTGGTGTTGTTTTATTATTCAGAGAGTGAATCGGAAAAATGAATGCAAAAAATATTTAAAAAATGTATAACTCCTCCTATAAAGATGAATAAATCTGATATATTTGGGAAAATGAATAAAAAATATACATATATAGATAATTAAATTATTCCTTTCATTTATTATTTTACTATCATTATATGTATTAGGTTTTTAGAAAAATAGAGAAGAGACTGAAAAAATGTTTTCTTTATACGAGAATAGTAGAAAAAAATATGGATATTGTGTGAGAAATTTATGGATTGATGAGTGAGGAGAATATAAAAATGAAGAGTTGAAAGATTATTTTAAAAAACATGGCATTAAACATAAGTTGTTTCATCACAATCCTAACAAAAATAGTAATATTGAATTCATAAATAGTTTTTAATGGTTATAGTGGAAACATTTTTGATCGAACATGATACATATCATTTTTTTGGAGGAAGGATATCATTGCATCTGATTATATTCAAAATATATATTTTTATAGAATGATCACTTTTTTGGATTCTTATAAAAAAAATTATGATGAATCAAATTTTTTTATGAATTAAGGGTAAATAAGAGTCTTTTTATTATAAATTCATATGGTGTAAGTATCATGATTCTTCATAATAATGTTTTTTATGGAAAAACTTGATTAATAAACTTCCAATTCTATTGGATAAAAATGATTTAATAATTAAAAAATCAAGATATTTGTTTCTATAGATGTAAATCTTCATGTAAAATGTAAAAATAAATATTCAAAAATAAAAATGGAGTCAAATTCTATGTGGTTATAGTTGTGAAACATTTAAAATATATAAATGAAAATAATAATTTCAATGCTACACAAGAATAGGGTTCAAGGTATAATCTCTCAATTGATGAAGAATTTTTTTTACATATCATCCAACTATGACAAAACATGCGGATGCTCATAAAATCATTAGATATCTACCAAAAAAAATCATACCATAAGACCTTCAATGCCTCTTTAACATACTTATTTACATTCTTAGCTTGATGAAAACGTTTTTGATGAAGTATGGAAGCATTAAAAGATGTTTAATTATATTAACTATTATTTTGATCAGACTCTGAAGACTAATTCTTGGGAACTCTTAAGTAAAAAAAATAATTAAAATATAATTTGTAAAATGAGGGTTTCAATAAATTATTTAAACCAAAAATGTGAATTTGTAATAAATAAATCCCAACCAGTCTGTAATGATTACTAAAAAATTTAGGGACTTGACTTTGATCAAGAAAAATATATATTATCATGATTATCGTCAATTATAATATTACGTACTAACATACCATAATGATGTTACAAATTTATAATATGGATGTAAATCAGGTTCTCTAAATAATGTTCATAGTTAAGATGTTTATATTGTAAAACTATTTAGTTTTGTTAATCGAAAATTTGAATACTATTTCTATATATAGAATAAGGATTCGTATGGGTTCATGAAATATCTAAGAGTTTGGAATTAAAAATGGGAGACATTCATGTGAATTTAAAAAATTACAAAATGAATATTTTATTTTAAAAAATCTATATAAGAAATTAATTAGGTTACCCTTAATATGGTCATTTATATTATTGATATTAACATTGGTACTAATTATTATGAAACTTGGGAAAAGTTTCTTGAGGATATAATTAAATAATTTGAAATTTATATTATCATTGAAATGAAATACTATATTATCTTAATAATTTCACTAAAAAAGAAATATATTTTCAAATATCAAGAAAATTATGTTAAAAAACTTCTAATCATGTTTTAAATCAATGATTCAAAAATATTTTCAATACCAATTTTATTTGGATCCATGATTTCCAAATATGATGAATTGATTGAAGTTGGTCCCAAGTAGTATAGATAATTGATTAAAATTTTATTATACCAGATGTATTCTTGACATTGTATTTTATATGTCCTTAATCTATTGATAATATTTCAATGTTCTACAAAATAATATCACCTATTGGAAGGAAAATAAATTCACATATATATCAAATCCACAACATATTTTATTATTAAATAAATATAGATCGTGGAATGTGGATTTTTTTATTATTTATTAACTATTTGGGATGGATGTATTGATTATTGAAGATCCAAAATTGGTGGAGTCTTCTTTTGGGGTGAATATTACGATAATAGGCATAAAAAGAAACAAAATTTAGTAACACTCCGTATGGTTTCAGTGGTGTATTTTCCTTCCACTCATGTCATGAAAAACCTCATGTGGATGAAGAAATAATTGAATTATTTTTTATTTGATGTTAAGTTAAACCAACTCTTAGGTTTTGATAATCAATTTTCACTAAATAACTCTAAAAATTCTGTTCAATATTATTATTTAATGAAACTTAATATGAAATATCATTTCATCAAATTGAATGTGTAGAATAAGAAAATAATACTATAATATTTTCCTACAATGGAACATATATATAATGTGAAATTGTTTTTCAATAAGAACTATAACAATTAGAGGAAGCCATAATTTTTCCACTCGATAATGTTTTATAACATATGAAATCAGATGAATAATAGTGTAAGAAAGTTTTCACCAAATTGTTTTTTGATAGAATAAATGGACATGGAAAATAGATGAATTGTGAATAATGAATTCCTCGAATAAATTTCATTTCATCTACTATTTTCTAAAGTGATGGACGAGGATGATATTCCAAGAAGTTAAAAATAATGTGTTTAAATAATAATTATAGTAAAAACATGCTGAGACTTTTGGTGAAGGTTTATAAAGTAGTAAAAAAATATTTATTACATATTTTATCTCTGTTATATTTTATAAGAACTTTTTTTTTTAATTATAATGAAAGGGTAATCATATTGAATTATTTATATTACAAAAAACGTATTAGTTTCAAGTGTATTATGTATTATATTATTTTTTCTAGAGTATTCCATGGGATATAAATCCTATTGAGTAAAGACCCCTGGAAGTTAAAACATTTATTTTATTTTTCTTGTAACTTTGTTTTCATAAAAGTTATCAATCTTTAATCAGATGTGATGGTTATTTCATAAGAATATAAGATATAAAAGGAAAGAGTGACCACTGATTCAGTCTCTCCCTCTCTTAGTGATGACATAGATCATGCATGGTTGTTTAATAAAGGATTATGTTCCAATATTTATGGAATTAAAATATATAATCATATTAAAAAATATAATATCACTCTCGATTTGGAGGTATTATTTTTTAAAATATAAATACTTTTCGTTATCTTATATATTATTATTTATGGAATTTTAGTAATGATTACAGATAAAAATATATTTTAATGATTATGTACATAGATAAGGATGGTTTATCATTTTAGACTATAGATATAGTTTGAGTCTTGGTTTCGGTCATTTAACATAGAATGGTTATGATATATATTTTTTATGATAGGATATTTAATATGATCCATCACTAGAGTGTGGTGAGCAAACAAACACCCATATTTGGCATTGAGTTTCTGGTGTTTTCGAAACATCAAAAAAATATAAAATACATTAAATGATAAAATACAGATTTAGGATTAAAATAATTAATTTTAAAATTTATTCATAACTTATAAAACCTTTTATTTTTTTAAAAAGTTAGGAAACATTTCTTAAAAAATTAAAAACATTTTTCAATAATTTCATATAATAAAAATAATTATTTTAAAAATTAGTTCTATATTTCATTGAAAACATATTTTCTCTTATATTGACCAATTTATTTCAATTAAATAAATATCATTTATATGTTTATTAATATAAAAACATTTTAACATTCAAATAAAAATTATTCAATAAATTATTTTTAAGTGTTCCATGTGTTAAGTTTAAAATTCATTTTTATTGCATATTCGAATTTAATTTGATAATATAGTATTAATATTTAGAATCAGTAGGTTGATATTATTTTTTATGGTCCATTTCCTCTTTAAGCATAAAACATTATCATACACGGTAAAAAATAATTAATATATTTAAGTATGAAAATGGTGAAATGGGGGGGCTATGTTATAAAAGGCCTAAAATGTTAATAACTATTTATAGTTAAGTTAATTTTTTTTAATCATCCAAAAATTATCCTCACTCCATTATTTTCATTTTTGATTCTTCTATACATGTAATATATATTATTTATATATAATAAATTGAAATATTTAAAAAAATATTTAATCAACTTTTAACTGGGACCTCTCACCACTCCTTCAAGAACACTATAAATTTCAGTTTCTATTTTATTGTTACACCTATTTAATTTCTCTATTCTCTAAATAATCATATATTATCTTTGTTTGAAAATAGGTTATAAAAAACCCTCTATTTCTAAGGACTCCTTAAGAGGAAAACTAATGTCCTCAATGTGATTATGTAAATTTTTCTCGAACATGAATTTTTTTCTATCATTCCATCACTAATATATTTTTATAGTGCCTATATATTGAGTTTATAATTTATTTTATACAATATTCTATTATTCTTAAATACTAAATATTTACAACTTTTCCCACTTTCCATTATGAAATATGAAAATAGTATTTTTTTTGTCTGTGGAATCCCATATTTATAAAGTCATATATCCCATTTTTTCACTAGTTAATTTATTATTTATTAAAATATAGTTAAATATGATTAAATTTCTTATTAATATATAAATTATATCATCATTCTTCTAAAATAATGATATTATTACAAAACAAACAACGAGCATCACCATACTTATCAAATAATTATAGTATCATCATGTACATCTCTGTCTAACCACCTAGTTATAGAATACTATAAAATAATATCATATATGACTATTATAACATAGTTTATAATTATAAAAAATAAATAGGTAATAATTATTTTATATTTGTTTTTAATGGTAAAATTAATATTAAACTCATTAATTTTGTTACCACTATACATTTTTTAAAAACATTGATACATTTTTTTGCCAATTTCAACTACAGAAAACATAATTAACAAATATAATAGAATATAATTACATCTATAAAAAATTACTAAAAAATTATATTACCTTCTTAGATATAAAAATTAATAACTATGGGATAATAATGAATAAAAACTCTAGAAAAAAACTCATACAAAAGGATCAAGATTACTCACACAAAATAATGAAAATAGTTGCATACTGACATATATAGATATGGAAAATAATTTCATATAATGTATTAAAAGGTTACATAAAATAATATGGTTCTAAAATATGTTTTTAATATGGGTCCGTATATTTATACAGGAGGTTATAGTGTTATTATATATTTCAAAATTCGTTGTAAGTGTTTCATTGACTCAATTTCTAATTCATCAGGTTATATAATTTATTACTTGAATATACATTTCAAGATTTATTTGAACCACCCATTCCATGCTCATGTTTTTACAAATAAAAATATGTTATTTAATAATAAATATATATTTATTATATATTAAATTCTTTATATTTTCATATCATATTTTATGAATTCAATTTCAACCAACAATTCCCTAATTATTATAATTTATTAAAATGTCCTTAATAGAATAATAAATTCATTTCCAATCATTATTTAATAGTCTTGATTAATAGTATAATTGTTCGTTTTAATTAGAGTATCCTTTATTTCAAGACCATATAAAATATATTTAAAAAATATTCACCCCATCTACTCAATTGTTTTTATATATCTAGCTTTTACTTCATCTTTGATAACAACATCTAATTTTTTTTGTGAAAACATTTTTATTTCCACTTCTATTTTTATTTCAAGATTTATATGTCATGATGTGATGTTTTAATCACCCTCTATATTTTATTATAATATTATTCATTTTGGACAATAAATTTTTTATCCTACATTCCCTTTAATTAATCTATTATGATGTGAAATGAAAAGCCTAGATCTTTGTGATCTAGGAGGGGTATCAGTTAACCTATGATATTCTCATTATATGTTTTCCATTCTTGGGGAACAACCTTCACCACCTATATATGATAAATCACATTAATGGAAAGTAATAAAAAAAGTAAAACCATAGAAATATAATTATTTTTAAGGCTTATTATAAAATAAGATTATCATGTTCTTAGGTTGATTTTAAAGTAATCCAAGTTCACATGGACTACCAGAAATAAATACTTTTAGTGTGCTTACAATATGAAGTGAGAATCTATTCCCATTCATCCACCAGTGCAAAAGATGTCTTTTAAGTCGATTATTTTTCATTTTTTACGTTGTTTTTTAGCCAAGGTTAATACGGGCGACGTTATAAATATATCTTTATACATCAGTTATATAAACACTGACGTAAAAAACATAACATCAAGGTGTTATCCACTTCGTTTATTTAATAACAGACGTGAAAAACAAGTGGTGGAGTTTTTACCAAGTCGGTTATTAAATAACCGACGTGATAAACCATATCCCAGGGGTTATCACGTCTGTTATTTTGTAACCGACGTGATAAACCTCTGGGCAATGGTTTAACATGTCATTTGTTAAATAACCTACGTGATAAACCATAGGGGGTGTTTATAATATCGGTTATTTAATAACTGATGTGAAAAACCCATGTGGAATGGTTTTTCACGTCGGTTATTTAATAACAGACATGGAAAACCATTTCCCAGGCATTTATCACATCACTTATTAAATTAACTACATGAAAAACCATTCCATAGGGGTTTAACAAATCTGTTATTTGAATAACTGACATGATAAATCCTCCCCCATTCAATTATCACATTGGTTATAAAATAACCAACATGGAAAACCAATTTTTTAAAAAAAAATCAAATGCAGTCTTATGCTCTCCTCAGAAACAACTAGAAACCAAACCATAAATTCGAACCAGAAAATAGAAGTAGACCAAAACAAGAACCAAAGAAAAATTAAACATTTACATTGATAACATTTAAAACATACAATGTCTACTAAAAATAACTTAAATCAAACAAAAACAATCACGAAATACACAATTACAATTACTATTTTCAAAATTTCATATTACATTACAAACAAACTAACAACCAATCAAACCTGTAAAATAATTTGACCATTTCACTTGTAAGTGTTCTACCTCTTGAGAACTCTACGGATTAAGTTAATCAAATAGCCACAAAGTTAAAGGAAAATAGTTAATAGGTAAAATGAATAAATCAACTTAAATATTATGGCAATGTTCATAAGAAAATCTAACCTGGTCAAACTTCAAAAGTGTTCCTGTTGTAATCATTTCAAACATAAATCATAGCATATAATATCCACATTAAATGACGCATTATTTTTCATGAATTTTTTTTTAAATTAGTGTCAATTAAATATAACACTTTATATAATATATCCAAAAGTAAAAGTTATAATTGTATATTTTACTTCACTTGTACATATTTGATCATGGCACCCCTTTTGTTTGTGGTTTTTAGAAAGTTGTTCCATCCCATGTTAGAAAATAATATGAATGAGATAAATTTAAAATTCATTATAATATATAAACTATTTGTAAATTTAAACATACTTCTACAAACAATTATTAAAACGTTTATGCACATCACCATGGATAGAGCATATCCAATAAAGTGTTTTCTCCTGTGGACAAAAAACACCAAACATCCAATGATCACTGATATAAAAAAATTAGGTTAGTGCTATTTTTGTTAAAAGAGATAGAACACTACCAGATATATGTTTCATACCTCTCACAATAAGTTATCATCCAACACTGTGTGATAATATTTTGTTGAAATATTTCAACATTATAAATTTCTCTTTCTTCCTCATCCAATGAATGTGCATCAGGGGAAAGAAAATTCGGGTCCATGTACCCATATACATCTATCTGATCATTCCTCTCACACATGTTATAAAGATACCTAATACAAAAAAGGAATAATTACTCATTTTTTATAAATTTAATGCAAGGAAAAAATTGTGTTACGACTTATATGTAAAAAATCTGCACCACATTGACGCCCAACATGTCTTCAGTAACAAGCTCCATGATATAATTTTTCAAAATTACCACATTTATTGCACATCTGAACACATGACCTTCCAATGGAAATGAATAATGCTCCGCTAATAAATATGAATATCTTGACAATCTGTCAAGAATAATAGAATCTGTATATGATGTCATAGCCATTTGTCTTAGTTGTTGTCTATAAATTATTATTTTACCTTTAATGTATTCTTATAAATAAATTGATAAATATATTTTCATTGAAATTATAAATCAACATTATTAATAAATAAAATATAAGATATAAAACACATACCTCTATAGTAATGACTCGCAGAAGTTTGGATAGCCAAACTAATAAGTGGCCGATACTATGTCCAATTTTCGTCACCTCATCTATAGGTACTGTAACTCGAGATGATATATCTATAATATCTAGTACAGTGAACCTATGTTTCTCTACCTATAACTGTTGATGATGAACCGTATCTCCTATACAATATACCTGCCCATTTTCCACTATATGATGGTGAGGATCATCAACATACAACTCACAATAAGTAGGAAGCTATGGTGAAGGAGTATGATAAAATATGGGGTACATAGGTTGAGGTGGAGCAATGGAGGCCTTAGGCTGAGGTGGAGGAGTGGGATCTGCTGCCGGATGTGGGGGAGTGGGATCTGCTTCCGGAGGTGGAGGATAAAAAATGGAATCTATAGGGGGAGCTAGAGGAGTGGAAAATGCAGTCTGAAATTGTCTTTGCATGTCTGAAAACATAGACTGTACGGGTGCTCTAATCTTTTCCTATATTGTCGCATTAATATTTTGAACTTTAGCCTCCAAGGAATCTATTTTTTTATACACACCTTCAATGGAAGACATTGAATAACGTGGAAACATTTTTCTTAACGATACACCCATCGGGTATCCTCGCACACGATCGGGGTTTTCCGGACTTCCAAATGCTTCAGATAAAATATCATGCCTCCCAGTAGCTGTAAATTCCCCCTGTGTGCTCTTCTCCTAAAGAGAATCCTGTATTAATTAATTAAAAGTAATTATTAATTGAAAGTATATAATTACTAGATAACAATTTAAATAAATAAAATAAAAATATTATTATCCTCTCAGCTACGATACACGTTTCATATGAAAGATATTGCCCATTTTTTCCCATCCAATCCTTCTAGCATTTTTCATGTCTTGACGGAGGGGATGGAGGAACAACCTCTCCTGAGCTTGAAGACTCAGCTGTAAGTTTTGTTAATTTTTCGGCCATCATTTTTTCTTCCAATATTTTATACCCTCCCCGAGATAAGATATGAGGGTATAAATTTTTAGCATGGATCTATTGATGATATTTCCTTGTTTTCTGTAAATTGACAATAAGAAATCATTAACAAATTTTTGATAAGTTCAGTTATATAAGAAGACTTATAAAAGGTTGCATTTCACTTACCAAAAATGATTCTTGTCTCATACTTTACACAAATTTTCTCCACATTTCTTCATTAATGAAAGGATATATACGACATGGATTATCATGATTTCTTTGACCATGAATGAAATCAGATGTGAGGGTCGATTTGAAATCCCTCCATCTTCATGTTTCCATTGATAAACATTTCTTCTTGAGTCCTCTTGTTTCAGGAATATCAAATGTAATCTGATAAATAAGATATTGTTTATATTATACTATATTTTTTTAAAGATAAGTCAAACAGCACAAAATGATCTTACCAAAATAGTCTCCCAAAATTGAGCTTTTATCGTTTCATCTACACTTTTTAATCATTATACAAAATTCTAACTTTGATTTTTCCTTGAGTTGATACAAAAATCTTAAAATATTTTTCATTTGGACCTCTTGGAATATAAATGTCATCAAATTCAACTACTATCCTATGGTCCTAGTCACTGGAAACTGATAATTTTGGTAAACATGTGCTACCACGTTTACCAACTCTTGATCTCTTAGTTGTTATGGGAGCACATGAAGACGACTGGGGAACATCAATAGTTGCATGTAAATGTATCTCCCCAGAGGAATCATCACATTGCTCACCTTCAGAATTAGGTGGTTGATCAACTTATTGATCTGTCATTGTCCTTGAAATCAAAAAAGAAAACATTAATTCACAAATAAACAAATTCAACTATCACAATGTTAAACATGGTAAATATGGTTTATCATGATAAATAATGGTAATGATGGTAAACATGGTAAACATGGTAGTGTAATTGAATTTTAAACATTATCAATAAATATATAACTTATGTAAAGCAAAACATGATAAACTATGATAAAATATGGTAAAAAAATGTAAAATATGTTAAACATGTTATACTTGGTAAACTTTGGTAAACTATGGTAAACATGGTAAACATGGTAAACATGGTAAACATGGTTACCATGGTAAACATACGTTACCTATAATATTAGGAATGTACAAATGGATTGTTTTCCAAAATTCCTTCATCATGATCATTCCTTATGGAACAAACTGTGGTAAACATAGTAAACATGGTAAACATGGTAAACATGGTAGACATGGAAAACATGGTTAACATGGTAAACATGGTAAAAATGGTAAACATACGTTATTTGTAATATTAGGAATGTAAAAATGGATTGTTTTCCCAAATTCCTTCATCATGATCATTCCTTATGGCACAAATTATGGTAAATATGGTAAACATGGTAAACAAATGTTACCTGTAATATTAGGAATGTACAAATGGATTGTTTTCCCAAATTCCTTCTTCATGATCATTCCTTATGGAACAAACCATGTCTACAACATGCTCATCATTACATTCTGCTAATCTTTCCTTGAACATAGGGATATCAAATAAACCAGAATCTACATCAAGTTGATCCTCACCAACATTTTGTTCTTTTTCTTGAAAAACAATAAACCACTACATATTTGATTGATCAACAACATAGAAAATCTGTTTTTCATGTGTTGAAGTTATAAAAGAATCTGTTATGTCTTCCAATCTATTCAGATTAATAATTGCCATTCCAAATTCATCGTGTATCATACTATTGTTACCGACAACCCATCTGCAGTTAAAAACATGAAATTTAATTTTAATGTAATCAATCACCCATATTTCTTCAATGACTCAATAATATGCACTTGATGTAGAAATTGGACTTCTATATTTAGAAGTTGAAAAATGCATTGCTTCTACAAACCCCAATACCCAACTATTCTGAACTACACTTCTATTGTCCTGATCTTTCATATGAAATGTATAGCTGTTAATGTCATACCCAGAGCATGTTATCAAATTTAAACTTGGACCACCCACTAACCATCTTAACTTATCTGAGATATCTGATCAACCATGTAGTGTCTTTTTAAACCATGTAAAAAATGTTTTGTTGTGCTCATTCAAAATCCACATTTCATTCTTTTTTGAATGAAATTGTTTGAACTCATTAATATTCAATGTGATATATGGTTGAGCATCAGCTATGTTATTCATGATAAATAAATGTACATTCTTCATCTTTTTAGCTGAAAATGATTTTATGTTCAATCAACGAATCCCATTTCCCTCAGTATTAAATCATTGATGACGAGATATAGGCCAACCTATGTGCTCCACTGCAAACAAGTATCTTGTACAAAACTCTACAAACATCTCAGAAATATAATTTTCAATAATGGAGGCTTCAGGTAGATATGGATTTTTAACATACCCCTACAATATTTTCATATACCTTTCAATGGGATACATCCAAAGAAGATATACAGGTCAACAAATCCTTATTTTTTGAACCATTTGAACTATTAAATGCCCCATTATATCAAAAAAAATAGAGGAAAATTCATTTCGAATTGACAAAGTATATACATTGTATCCGTTTCCAAAATGTTTAAAGCATCCACATCAATCACTTTATTACAAATTGAATTGAAAAAATAAAACACCTTCATTATAGTCTCTCTCAAATGGATGGGAAATATTCTACGCAATGAAACCGGTAGAAGTTGTTGCATCATTACATGACAGTAATGAGATTTCATACCTATCAACTTCAAATCCTTCAGAGAGAAAAAATATTTTACATTTGATGAATAATCTTGAGGCACTTTGATATCATGAATACACTGATAGAAGCTAATTTTGTCCCTCTTGGATAATGTATTACATGCCGGAGGAAGAAATGTTCATCTTCCATCAGAAGTAAGAGCTAACTCCAAAGATATTCCCATTGATTGTAAGTCTAATCTTGCATTCAATCCATCTTTAGTATTTCCTTTAACATTTAACAATGTTAAAATAAAACTATCTCATATATTCTTCTCCATGTGCATGACATCAATATTATGCTTCAATTCATGATATCTCTAATATGGTAGCTCAAAAAATATTGACCATTTCCTCCAAACATGTCTATCATTACTCGATTTATGTGTCTTTCCCAATGTCACATCAAGTTTTTTCACCCTCTAAAAATACTCATCAGGGGATAAATGTTTCAGATCAATATATAATTATTTTGACCCATTATATGCCTTTTTTCGTCTTCTATATGAGTGATTCATAGGTAAAAACTTTTGAGGACCCATGTAGACTGTTTTCCTCCTATGATGAAATTGGAACTATAAAGTCTGTTGTTCTCAAATTGGACATGCATTCTGCCCTTTAACACTATATCCAGAAAAACTTTCATACTCTGGGAAGTCATTTATAGTTATCATAAGTACTGTATGTAGTTGAAAATAATTCATTTTATAAGAATCATACACTCTCACACCATCATCCCATAAAAGTTTCAAATCATTAATCAATGGTGGCAAGAAAACATCAATATCATTTCCGGGTTTCTTTGGACCAGTGATCATTATACTCAACATGACATATTTCCGCTTCATAAAAACTTGAGGAGAAAGGTAGTAAATTACCAATAAAATTATCCATGAACTATGTGTGATACTGAGTATTCGATATGGATTCATTCCATCAGTGCACAATCCAAGTATACAATTTCTAATTTCATTTCCAAATTTAGGATACATCTCATCAATTTTCTTCCATTGTGGACAATCACCTGAATGACGATTTTTTCCATCACATATCTGCTCATCAGCATTCCATCATAATCTTTTTTCATCATGTGAGTTAGAAAATAAACATTTCAAATGAGGAATTATAGGAAGATACAAAAATACTTTGGCAGAATCCTTTGTAATCTCTACATCAGCCTGTGCTTTTTCATTCAACTTATATTGTGATGTACGACATTTAGGACACTCTGACAGAAATTTGTATTCCTTATAATATATTATATTGTCATTTAGACATCCTTGTATTTTCTTGAATCAGATTCCCATTGGGAATAATATATCTTTCTCCTTATAACGTGATTATGGAAGATTGTTGTCTTTTGGAAGAATGTTTTTCAACAATTGTAGCAGTTCTGTAAAACTTTTTTCACTCCATCCATGTTTCGCGAGCTTGCTAATCAATCCTAACACTACCGAACAAACTGTAAAATTATTAAAACCAGGATATAATGGTTTCTCTGCATCATTATATAGACATGCAATTGTCGGTTCTATCTTAATTTGTTCTGCTGCAATATCACGAATCATTTTGTCAATTCCCTCGGAGTTATCATCTTGCAAGTCATCATCATCAATAGATCTGACATTCTGTCTAGTTTCACCATGCTAAATCCAAGGGTTGTAACATGGATTAAAACCATGACAAATCATATGATCTTTGATATCTCTACTTTTCAACATCTTCATATTCAAACATTTCACTCATGGATAGAAAAAAAATGTCATTTCTTGGAACATTTTGTTCAGAAAATTCCAAAAAAGCATCCACACCTTCCTCATATTCATTACTCATTCGATGTGTCTTAATCAAACATTGAATCATTATTACCTATAACAAATATCAAAATTAGACATCTTATAAAGAAAAGAAAATTTTATATTTATTTGAAAAATATCATAATTTGGATGAAAAAAAATTATGAAATATAAAAAATGAAATCAAACATGTGTAAAAGATATTATTTGTGATAACAAGCAAACCAATAAAGAAGAAATAAAATAAAAACCATAAACATGAAATTTTACAAAACCCTTGTTTGTTAAACCCATAATGACAAAATGATGATACAAAACCCTCAATGGCTCAACCCATAATGAAAAAATAATGTAAAATGGAGAATTAATTCACCACAGTTCTTGTAATAGAAAACCCTTGTTCATTTAAAAAAATAAATTTGATTATATTATCATATTAACTGTCAAGATGCATTGAAAACATAAATAAATAGGTGATAAACTATATTATAAACGTGAATATTATAATAAAATTAATCCAAATAAAAAATGTATTTAGGGAATCATCAAAAAATAAGAAATGAAATCGCGGCGGGTTGAAAGTCTAACTTAGGTATTGAGAGTCGATCTGAGAGATTTTCTAATAATAAAGATGATTAAGGATCTAGATAAACTGGTATTGAGGGAATGATATCTAGGTGGGTTTATAGGTTTTCTGTGTGAGAGAGACGAGCTGCATGCCGCAGATCGAAGAAAATAGATAAGCATACTGATCCCGATAAATCATTTAAAGGGTTTATCACGTCTGTTTTTATATAACCGATGTGATAAACCACCAAGACATGATTTTTCATGTCAGTTATTTTATAACGGATGTGATAAACTATTTTTTTATGTTTATCACATCGGTTATAAAACAACAGACGTGATAACTCCTTTTTTTAGATTTTTCACGTCGGTTATAGAATAACTGATGTGGTAAACACTCGAGCCTCTGTTTATCACATCGGTTATCTTATAACCAACTTGATAAACTGTTTTTTTACGTTTATCACATCAGTTATAAAATGACCGATGTCATAAACCGTGTTTCTAGGTTTATAAGGTCATTTATTTTATTACCGACGTGATAAACCCCCCTGAACCTCGGTTTATCACGTTGGTTATTTTATAACTGATGTGATAAACCACTTTTTTTTGTTTATCACGTCTGTTGGGATATAACGAACGTGATAAATCGAGGATTGGTGGTTTATCATGTCAGTTATAAAATAACGGATGTGATAAACTTTCGTGATTCTATTTATCACGTCGGTTATAAAATAACAGACGTGATAAATGTCCATTATAGATTTATCATGTCGGTTATAAAATAAATGATGTGATAAATCTAGTATCATGATTTTCCCTGTCTATTATATATAACAGACGTAAAAAATTCCACCATGATAAATGTTTTCTTCACTAGTGATTGAACTATAGTCAATCGATAGTCCATGTACTCCTCAAATATATTAATTATAAAAAAGATTTTTGTAACTACTATTAGAACAGTCAACCATAAAATAATGTTTGTTGTAATCATGATACATGAACTTCTTCAAAACATTCCTTTCATAAAAGTACTTATTTTTTATCACTTCCATGCTAAAAAATAGGAATGAAACTCCTTTAATTTTCATGAATTACATTCAATGAGTTTTTCATGTATAATCCATTATTGTCTCTAAGGTATGAACCTTATGTTTCATTATTCTTAAATTATTCCCCTTCATATTTAATCCCCATTCAATTACATTTCCATATATTATTTATAAAAATAGTTGATATAAAATTTAATTTAGTATTTCTTTATCTAATGTATTTTCAACTAGTTAATATGATTACTTATTAACCCATACATCTAATACATCCTAAGGAAGAAAAATCATCCAATATTCATAAAACTACGGCCACAATACAATTTACCTATAATAATACTTTTAATTCCATTTCTCATAACCTCATTTCTAAAAATTCCCTTTCATCTTGGTCTACATGCCTCCTTTATATATGAAAAATCCATAGAAATTTTTAGGGAATCAGAAAAAAATCATTTCAACCATCCCATAAAAAAATTTGAACATCATACTCATAAAATTATAAACATTTACATAATTAATTTTTTATAAAATATATGTGATTCCATTATGTCTCTGAGATAACATCTTCTTTGGAAATCATTAAAACTCAATAGAAATCGTGATATTATTACATGTTTTTATGATCACTGAATGAAAATAGTAGCATCGTCACATTTGATACTGTAATTAAATGTTTATAAAGTCGTTAAAATATTAACAATCATATATGATTCATCTGTTTGATATAAAATTATAGCATAACTGCCTATTGATTCTACTCTATCTTGTGATACATAAAAAATCCATAGGAAAATCTTGGAACTAATTCAAAAAAATATATATACAATCAATTGAGATATATTATAACTCTTCAATGATTGACTTTTCATGGAAACCTCTTTCAGATGAACATTATAAAAAATACATAACCAATGATTTAAACAAAAACAACCATTCTGATGAATATAAGACATTAATATATTCATTCTATGAAATATTCACTTAGAAACTTCATGTAGGTCTATGGGAACAACATTATACAAAAATAAATCTACCACAAAACTTTTAATTGTTTATTAGAGGGGAAAACAACAATGAAATTGAAAGATATCAACTAATTCTCTTTGTTTGAGGACATTTCTCAACGAATTTTCATGGAAACACTGAAAAAATTATTCATATTTAAAAACCATATAAATGTCTAAAAAATATAATATTTTACATTCATAATTAAATATCTTCATAGTATTAGAAAAATAACCCTTCAGATAAACATTCCATCATATAATTATATACCTTGAACCAAAAATCCAATATTTAGTAAATCATTGGTCCTGAAATCATATAGTATACTTGATTTTAGGAACATTAATAATATGAAATCATCATCATTTTTATACATAGCTAATCATTATTTTTAATGGACTTTTTATGTAATATAATAGAATCATTTATTACCAAAATTTGATCAATTTTATTATACTATTAATTAACATTTGATATACTCGATGCATTACATGCCTTTTAATCACATTTTTATGAGATCTCAAAAATGTAATGTGATTGATTTCAGACATAAAAATACAACACTTTGAGAAATCCTTATTAAATACAAACAAATTTTATTTTTTACACCTTTTATCATCTAAAAATACATCAAACCAATTGGTAATATAAATAACCCACTTTGGATTTTATTTTCATCCATGGAATATAAATCACTAAATTTATGTTGTAAATAAATTATATTACATATTTAACAATTCTATTTCAACTTGAGTGAACTCGGTGTATGAAATAAGAATCTACCAACCACAAAACCATATTGTCCATAAGATGTGAATATATAACCTTTTCATACACCTCTCATGAATCATTTCATAGATACATTAAAAACTTATTAAACCCATTTTCACATTCCTAAATAGAAATAAAATAAACTTACATGACAAATGATTCATATATCAACCTAATCAAGTTATTAAAGACTGTTCTCACATGTTATGAGCTTAGTGTCCGCCTTTTAGGTACTCCCCATAAATTCATGATTTCTCTCAAATGGTAAAACCAATAAAATGGATACATTAATATTATATCAATGCTCTACCATTTTAAACCATTAATCAAATGGAATATATATAGGGAAGGTAATAACATACATTATCATTGCATATAGTGAGGTTGAACAACCACTATGAACGCCAATTTTTAGAATTTCTCTATTATAATGATTTAATTTTGATATCAAAAACATATTAAGATGTAGGAAAAAACACAATAATTAGTTTATTCCACTCTACATTCCATTTTGTTATGTGATATTTGAAATAAATGTTCAGGGATTTAGAATGTCACATAGAATTATTAATAAGAATTATAGGAATTTTATTATCACAACACAAGATAAATAGAATAATTTAATCTAGTAATAATGTTCTATAACTATGTATTCATGAGCGTAATATGTGATACATCTTAAGATGTAGTTATATGCCAGATTTTTATAGTAATAATTGTTATATAAATTTTCTTTTTTGGTACAAACTAAAATATATGTCTCCAAAAAAAACACCATAAGATGTAAATATTCTATTTTTAACAAAATATACCAAATCTGTATCAATATAACCAAAAAATAATTCTTTCCATTGAGTTCATATTAAATTCAGAAATCAATTGTGCCTTCGATATAACTAGTAATTATTTTCCAACTGTAATGTTATACCCCTTTTGATAACATTGATAAAATTAATATAATGTAACAACCTACACTATATATAATATTGATTCTATTTGATATAATAATCTTTGAACGATATTTCTAAATACTTCAGTATGATCCCAATACATTTCATCATTTTCAAAACTCGGTTACCAGATAAATAGGTGGTGAAACTAGAATCCAGTTATGAATTTCAATATTATATAGATTTTATTTATTATACATATCTATAAATAATATTTCTCTTATCTTCTTTTGATATATTTTTAATCCAAAAAAATACTTCTGGTTCCAAATTCTTGAAATTCAAAATAACATCTTTGTCACCTAAAAAAATTATTCTTTTTTCTTCTACATTCCCTATGAATATAATATCATCAACATAGATAGTAAAAATTACAGATTCTACATGATATTATATTTTTTAGAGGACATGGCCAGCTATTACATTCTTGATGTTCAAATTCCGTGGGAAAGTATCCAATTTTGAATATAATTATCTTAGTGCTAGATTTAACAAATATAAATCATCTTATAAAATGAACCCAAATATTTTTTCTTTCCTAATCTCAAATCATTAATTTTTTTCAATACAAAAATCTCTATAGAGATTTATATTATTAGAATATGACTTGAAAAACATATGGATGATCATTTATTTCTATCATGTAGTGTTTACAAGAATTATTGTGATATTTTCAATCTGTCAATAAGATTAATGGTCTCATAAATTATAATTTCCTTAACATTTTAGAATCCTTTAAAAAAATCATGCCTTCATTCCTGTGACTTCACCTTTCACATTAAATTTATTTCATAAAACCAATATTGAAATAATGAAATTATCATCATTGGTTTGGGTACATGTTCCCATGTATCATTCTATTAAATATAATATAACTATTATTTCATGGAATCTAATCACTCTTTTTTCTTCCACAACTCTTTAACATCTTTTTTTAACATGTGAATATAAAAAAGACTTTGAAACTAGTTTGGATGTTCATGTTGTTAGAACTTGTTTCCATTGATAAAATTTTCTTGTGTAGACCTACAACTAATTCCTCAACCTAGGATTAAATAGATGTTATTATTCTGTATCATTTTAAATATTTGGGATATAATCTTTACCTTGATCATCTTAAAGAATATTACCTTTTTTGAGAAATTTTTCATTTTATTTATCTGAAACAAATTCATATTTACTTTCCATATATGTAGTTTATTTTGAATAGATATTAACATATTTTTCTAGAACATTAAAATATTTTGACTAAAAAATTTAAATTATTTTTTTATTATAAAACTTGTATCATATACCATTAGGTGGGACACCCAGATAAATTCCAAAAACTACTCTCCGATGAAACATCCCAATACTGTCAAATTTGGTCATAGTATTTCAATGATTAAAAAATAATATGTGTTTAAATATTTTGTATTATTTAAAATATAAGTCATATGGAGTCATAGTAGAGTATTTCTAATATAAACATTGTTTTTAAAATGGACTTATGCTATGATAAACAGTCTCAAAAAAATATAGAAATACAATTTTTTACCAACATTGCTCATGCAACCACACCAAACTTAGATTTCTTCATTCTACTATATTGTTTTGTTGTTGTTTTTATAGTGAAATATGTTCATGAAACATTACATGATTTTAAATATAATATCATAACTTCTCTTTTATTTATACTTATCTCTATTTTCATTTTGTATTTTATTAACAGAATTGATATATTTATTTTTATCACTTCTTTTAAATATCTTATACATCTTAACAAACAATTAAATTCATTTAAAAATCTATTACATGTAATGAGAGTAAAATAAAAAATAAATGAATTTATTTATTTATCTCCATTTATTTATTACCTTCTCATTGGACCATATGTAACAAAACATACCATCTTTAAAGAATGACTTAAATGTATCTCAACATTTTTTTGTGAAATGTTTTTAACCATAAATTTAAAAATAAAATAAAAAAATACCGTATTCAATTCATGTTTGTAATATCACTATTACATTCTATATTATCCTTCTTTCTCATATTTCATGTGCATGTATGTCCCAAAAACTTATGCCATAATTGAAGTTTTTTCATCTAGTTCTAATTGAATCATCCTTATTATTTTGATACATGACTGTCATTTAAACATTCACATATTCCAACCTATTAAAAAACAATATATTATAAAGATATTATCATAATGATCTTTAATTTTTTTGTATATGTAATCTATTTTACTAAACATTCAATAAACAATAGACTCATGTATTTAAATTTTTCAATTCTAATGATATTTTATCCATTGAAATTTATTATGATTGAATCATCATTAAATAGAATCAAAATATGATATCCAAAATTATTTACAACCATAAATAAAATTAATTCACTTTTCATGTTTAAAAAACACAATATATAATATCTAAGGTTATTCTCATCTAATATCGTTAATTGTACTTTTAAAAAGTATTTTTCCTTAACGTTTTTTTATTTTTTAAAAAGATTTTGATATTGGTTTAAAAATATTAATTGTGTTGATATAATGAAGGAAAAACATTTACAAGATTTCTTGTTAGATAACGTCTTTTACAAATAGATTCCATGGGATGGAATCAATTTGCAACTTTCAAGATGACATTGTCTTGTTGGATTCATTGAGTTCGTACACTAACCCTCTAAATTTATGTTAAATTTCTCAAGGATGAACTATTGAATTTATTATTCAACTAACACATCTTCTGTGTATCCCTAAAACCACCGTAGTATAAGATACAACAATAGAACATAAATTTTCAATTTTAACATGATTACTCTCTAGAATAATGTACCTATTTGGAATTATTTTTAAAACAGTTCACTATGGAACTCTATTGTGTACCAATGTTCTTTTTACCTACTTATATATTCTTTTAATTCTTATAATTATTCTCAAACATATTTAAATCTTTAGTAGTAATATATTTTGGTACAGACATAGAAACCATAAAACTTTCAAGATTTTAAATTCCACTTATTTTTCCAATATACATGGTCTTCATGAATTTTTTATTTTTACAAAAATGAAATTTTTTTTATCATTTCAGGATGAATTTTTATTATTATTATATGGATTAATATTATTATAACTTTCACCACATAAAAATTGATTTTGGGATGTTTTTTTCTCCTTAGTCATCATTAAAATATTTTTATTGAATATGATTGAATTCCCTCTGCTTCACCATCATTTTTATTGAAGATATATATTTGGGATTTTTCATCATAATGTAACATATATAAAATTAAAATAACAATTATAAACATGTATTTATCTTAATTAAATGGTTCTCATTTTTTTCTGAATGATATTTTTCTTCAACTCCATGTTATCTTTTTCAACTCTAACAATCATTGTAAGTAATCATTTCAAATATCAATTTAGCATTAAATCCAATTAAGACTCCAATTTATATTATTCTAGCATTAATATTTCATCATAGGTGAACATTTCATCAAAAAAATTCATAATACTATATTTTTTAGAACCATTTTCACTGGACTTTTCAACTTAGTATTCATTTTCCTAATATTACCCACACAAAGAAAATAGGTTATCTTTTTTATTTAATGAATTTAATATAATTTACTTTATATTTGAAATAGATTCATCTACCACATTTTTTAGTGAATTTCTCATATTTCCACTCACTTGGACACTATCATCATTTTTCTTATTCCTTGATCAATTTTCTGAAAAAAATTTCAATACCATCGAAACTAATGTACTTCAGAGGTAAAAATCAATTATAATTTCATATTCATATCTTCACATTTTAGAATACAATGAAAAAGATTCATCAAATTTTTAACTAATAAAATTTGGTGTTAAATCCACTATCTTCATTATCATGAAAATATTTTGCATTCCTTACTTGGTACCATTGAATGAAATGTAATGATCATTTAGTTCTTTCATCATCATAATCATTTCTCTATATATTTTATGAGTGATGAGAATTTAATGTAAGTATCATTATATAGAGTTTGATAATATAATTCTTTAAATGATGATTCAATGGAATTAAATTTTTCTGAATAAATTCATTGAATATTTTCAATAATAGAACAATTCACCAATTTCTCACTAAATCATTGTATAGTTCATAAAATGACATTAACTCTGGTAAATGTGTCACCAATAGATTTATCCTCACCCAATTTAGGATCACTAAAATTAAATATCATGATAAATAAAATGTCATTCAATATATTTGTATTTACATGATAGATTTTTTTCAACATTTCCCAAACTCATTTAGTTTTTCCAATTCCATTAACTATGGAAATCTAACAATCAGAGGGTGAGGAAATTATAGAATTTTTTGATGTACCATTTTTATCTAAATTACTCTAATATTTCCAGGTTCAGGGAGAGTTCTTAGCATAATATGTAAAAACATAAATAATGATCTCAATTTATAATTAAAAGAGTGATATAAGATAGGTTAACATTAAATATTTCTAAATATAATATCTCTTTCAATACAAAAAAGAATTACCCTTACAATTAATAGAGTTCACAAGATCTATGGTGAGCCTCTCTTTCTTAAAACAATTGAAGAGGCTCTAGAAATATAACACAGATCAAATAAAACATAAAATGACCGATTATAATATATGGGATCACTTAGAGGGGTTGGGTTGAATCTATGATATTCTCTTATTTTGATTTTTCATCTTTTCAAAATTAAGTTATCTACTTGTAAGTGAGGAAAGAATCAATTAGAAAACATGGTCATAGAAACAATGATAAGAACGTGTGTATTTAAATGGTTCACTAATAAATAATAGTTTTTACACTCTGGCTTGGTTTATTATTAATTCATTTCCAAATTGGCCACTATAAAATAATCCCATGAATTTGGTTACAGAAATTAAGGGCTATCTACTCACTGGAAAATCTCTATAACCAATCAAAATTTCATGTTCTCCGGTCAAAGATAAATGATAAATTTTTTTTAACATCTGTAAAACCATTAATAAATATGGTTTTAAATGTTTTCATTTTACTTTTTGAATATTAATCACAATTACAGATCATATAATTACATATTGTTTTTCACTTTCTTATGAATTAGTAAGATGGAAGCTTTAAATGTTTGATGGTAGTTTTTAAAATGTCTTAATTTGGTGTACTCTGTATGCTATCTTTTTAGTATACTCTATTCAATGATTTCATATATACTAATATGACATCAAATGTGATATTTATCTGATCACCTCATCACACTATCTATTTGTTACCACCTAATATGAAGATTCCTTCAGTATCATTCTCACTAATTCCTCCCAACGTTATTTGTCTGATCACTTCTACACACTACAAAGTCATTACCACATGATGGGTGGACTTCATTTGGAATTCATCTGATCGATTCTATTTTACAAATATTTTCATATAGAATTTCCAATTCTGTAGTTCTTCACCTTAGTTCCAAAAATTCCCTTCCATATTATCACACATATCCCCTCTATATTGTCAGAACACATCTAAATTTTTAAGGAAACACATGAACATTATTTCAACCTTCCAGGTCAAAGTTTTTTATTGTCCCTGTGGATTATTTGTAAATTATTCCGAATTAAATTTTAAAAAAATTGAGATACCTTTATGAATTAGTGAAAATAATGTTCTTCAATCACACACCATTCTCAAAAAAATATTTTTTTCCCACCATTAATATTAAAACATTAAATTAACAAGCCCATACTATCTCATTTGATACCATTTAGAAATATTGATAAATTCCATCAAATTGTTAAAACATTATACCACACCTACATCTTATAAAAACCATTGAAACACATTTTACTAAGGCAAATCCATAAAATATTACAAGAAAATATTATTTTAACATCTCATAATAATTATTTCAGATAACTATATAACCCGATAAATTATATCATAAATCATTCAACATTTTCATTCCACCAAAACCATTGACCAATGAAAATCATACAGAAACATTTTTTTAATGAAACCAAGAAAACCCACCTATCTGACAACTCAAAGACTTCCATCTGATCATATTATAATAATTTCACTTCTCAAATTCATGTTATTCCATAGGATAGTCATTGTAAAAAAACATACATTTTCATCCAAACAAATGGTATATCTAATTCACATAGACAAATAACCTTATAAGAGATGATATAATTCTCTTCAGCCAATGAAATTCCATAAAAACATCTCTTTGAAATTTCAAAAAACATTTTTTCATGGATATAATGTATAAAAATTAGAACAATAAATCCTTTAACAAATCATAACTATATATATTTACATTTTTTGAAAACAATCATCTGACAACCACTTCATTATATGATAATAAAACTTAAACTAAAACCCTTATATATACATAATCAAGGATAAGGAAAAATTCTAGTATATATGAAGTTTTAACATTAGAAACATAAAATCCATTTTTATTTTACACATCATAAAAAATTGATATATATATCTTTTAATAATAATAGGATAATCATTCAATACAAAACAAAGATGGATTATATAAAATCAAAAATGTTTTTCTGATGAACATGAGTCATTTCACTTTTTCTGATTAGATATATAGGAACAAAAAAAATATAATGGTATTTATGTTATAAGATAATATAAGGACATTAAAAACCTTCTTCTATAAAAACCAATATTCTTCATAATATCATAAAAATTCTTCTCAACACATCAAAACCTATTTTCCGCAACATGTTTCTCTTTTAAATTGTATGAAACACATTTATTTCAATATGTTCCATGAGATATGATAATTTTTTATTAGAAAATAGACACATATGTAAGGATGATAATGGGTGGGGTTTTATTTTTCCCCCTATTAAATATGTTGAATTTGATATGTTATCAGAGAGAGAGGCATGGACATAGTATGTTTTTCACATACGCAGGGGAATAATGTTTTTTCTCACAATGGTTTTCATATGGTTATTTTTATACCTCATTTTCATGTTATTTATCAAATTATTCCAAATTTCATTTATGATTTTAATTTTGGGTATTTCCATTATTATAATGTTACATTTTATGTTTAAAATATTCCAATGTCTTATTTCATGCCCACATGATTTTTGATTATTGAGTGTCTTTGGATCCATGCCTTATCTTCTATGCTTCATTAATGAAAATTTTTATCTTATTTTTCAATACCATATTTTGTGATTATATTCTATGGTATAATGTTCTCTTCATAAGATGTATATCATATCTTGAATATCTCTTTGATGTTGAAAATTTAATACATTGTGATTTTTTATTACCATAAAACGTTTCTTAGCTCACCCATTCCATAGGTTCTATTACCTAAGTTATGAATAAGATTATATCATGTGAGATGTATATAAGAGGGTCCAAATTATATATAAATTTTCAGAAGTTTTGTAAAATAAAATTCGAATATATGTAATCCCCATGGAATAAAACCATTTGTTCTTTGGGTTGTGTGAAATTTTTTTACTATTTATTATTTAAACCATGGAATTCAAGTATTTATAATTACTGGGTTGCATGGGAATCTATATAAGTGTGACAATTCTAGTGGTAAAAGAAATTTCATTTCCCATCCTAAAATATATATTCTCTTGATGTTGTGTTACATAATTATATGTGATATTTGGTGAGGAATCCTTAGTGGTGATGGGAATATGGTGACCTAATTTGTATCATGATTTCATTTATATGTTTATTCACCATATATTTATAATTCTTTTTCATTATTTTCTTGAGAGGATTCATGGGGTGTCCTCCCAGGTTAAAATGTATGATGAAACCTGTATATATATATGTTTGCATGTATATTAATATTAGTCCAATATGTCTAAATCAGATATTGAGAACCCAATTTGTAGTTAATAGTGGTTAGTCATGAGTTTTTGGTGTTCATGGTTAGTGATTATCCAATTTTCAGGTTAAAATTTCATTTTTTGTTTTTTTTGAATTTAATTTCATTTTTTATATTTCTTTTTATAGAGTTATTTCTTAAAAACTATATTAATTTTCGATTGAATTATGATTGCAATATCTCCCATTTTATTAATTTTTATATCCTCAATGTTAGAATCCAACTAATAGTTAATTAAATTTGGGATTTAGGGGTCACTCACATCTTTATAGTGGAAACAAAAGGGAAAATAGTGGTGGGGATCGTGAATTGTTTCATATATCCATGTGTTCAGATATGATGTATGGTAATTATTTTAATTGAAAATTATTTCATATACTGAATGTGTTAATAAATGATAAAAGACACCATGTGACTTTTAATCCATTTTATGGTTTTGGTGAGAACTAATATTGGTAATAAAATAACAAATGATTTTTTCTATAGATATTGATAACCAAAAGATTATATATGATACTAGTTGAACCATGTATTTTTTAATTACATGATCTGATAGTAAAACAATATTTTCATTGGAACATATCAATGTAGATAAATAAGTATTCAATATACATTGGTTTGCTATAAACTATGTTGCATTATGGTTTCCTTTAAAAAATTTGAAATTCCACATTTGACATTTAATCATAAATAAATGACGATTTTGGGAACAATTTTTTATTTACGGACTCTAGTGGAATAATATAGTGTTTTCCCTCACACATTATATATACAAAACTGCTGAAGATATATATTTCACATTTCATCATGATAGAGAGGAAAAGATAATGTGCCACTACATATTAGTGACCATGATCGGGGTTATGATTTCAAAAAATATTTTAGGTTATATAGATTGTTTATATGTTATATTTTATAATAGAAATTTTAATTATATGTTATATTTATACAAAAACATGGATTAATACATTGTACTTCATTTTATTATATGGAATTATGAAAATTATGGCGACAATTTAGAGTCGTATTTAAGGGAATAGGGTTATTATTTCTTAAACATTATTTACATATCTAATAATACTTTATTTTATAGTTAGGAATTATTAGTGGATAAATCGCCCCAAATGATATGTTAAGAAAATCAGAGCTATCAACTAGCCTCTAATGATTGGTAAGAATGCCAAAGACCATGAATAATTTCACAATAATTTCATGACTGTAGAAATTTGGAGCGTTTTATATTAATTCATACTATATGAATTATATTAAAATTATTGTCCATGGGACATTTATTTATCTATATTATCTACTTTTTTCTATATATAATATTACAGGTGGTTTTATAAACAATGGATTTAATTAATGAATAAAATTTTTATTTTTAAAACAAATGGTTTATAATTTAATAAAAAATTCATTCTATTCCATAATTAGAAAATAAGGATCATGATTAATTTTTTTCTCATATAATCTTTTATTGTCTCTCATATTTGTTCAACTATATGAGAAAAATCCAACCATCCATTATTGAGTTATTTTAAGAACAATTTTCAGGATATTTCTATAAATATATGTCATTTAATTTTAGATTATATTATTTAATTTATTTTTATAAAAATAATATAAAGAATTTTTTTTTATTTTTTACATAATGAGATTATATCTTTGAAATATATCTTTATAAGGAAAAGTTTCTAGAAGAATAGTATGAGAAATTTTATATATGGATCAGATCAGAATAAATTTAATAAATTCTAACACTAATATATTTTAAATATAATGGATCATCACATACTTAATAAATGAGAACAATTATATTTTCAAATAATTATATATTTTATGAGTTTTAGTTACAATTGTTTCAAAATTATTTGATTTAAATTAAGAATCATTTTTTTTAAAATACATATTTTGATAGAGTAAATCATAGAAAATTTATAATTAGTTTTTATTCGAAATAAAAATAGATATTAATATAATAATTTATTATTTTTTTGAAATATATATAATATATAATTTGATGTGTTGAAAATTAGGATTATGAAACATAATCTCACCACTATTAAAATATATATTCATCATATATTCTTATTGGATAAATATTTTTTTGTGATTATTTTCATATAGTCACATCACTATATGTGTTACATCAAATAAAAAATATACAAAAAATAAAATATAGAAGTAATTCAATCAAAAAGGAATATATATATATATATAAGGATATCTAAGGTAAATTTTTTTAATTAAAACTAATTTCACTTTTAGAATATAAATTACTTTTATTAATTTATCTAAATTCCATATATTATATGTGAGTGAAATGATTGTTAAGACTTTGTATATTTTTTCTCTAATTTATCCCTAATGTATGTCTACATAGATAAAATTGGGTAATGAATACATATGAAAATTATAATGGGTATGAGATCATCAAAAGACCCCAACTCTAGTATAATATATATAATGGTGATATTATTACATTGGAATAAGATACACATGATTTCATTATCAAGGGTAAAATAGTTTAGTAAACTTTATAAACTACATTCTTAATTGAATCTGACATGACATTTGAAATCACTAATTACTGTATATCCAAAAGGATCAGGAGAAATTCATACCATCTCTTAAAAAAATATTATCAAAAATAAAGAGTTCAGAACAGATCAGAACAGAAGAGTATTACATAGAAAAGTGTGTATCACACCACTACAGCTCATCTAAGCCGGACTAAAACAATAACTTGGAACAAAAAGACCAAATGGAAGAAACCTCCATAATTTCTCTTTTAGAAGGAGCATCAACAACTTGGTCAGCCTCACAATAACTGTGGGAGACATGAAGAGTGATTAACTCATCAAGAATAAGACAAGCAATCCATGAAGACAGCTTCCTCTATGGTACATTACTTTAATGATCTTTGCTATTTTTCAAAGCAATAGATGAATCATACTCAATCTATAATCTACACCATCCATAATAGACTGCATATCGTATCTCCTTTATCATACCCATAGCTCCATTTCAACTGCAAACCCATTTATAGTTAAGTGGATAAACAACCCTTAATGAAGCCCTGATGCGTGTGAAAAACGCCGCTATAACCAGCAAAACCTAGTAAACCAGAGGCCCCCCATAAAAATTTACAATAAGCCAATCGGAGATCGGTGGAATCCGTCAGATGTATTTCTCAACACATGGTTTCCTTGCCCTACCACCAACACCAAGTGTCCTTAACATAATAAGATCAAAATAATCACTCTCCATTGATCCGGTCTGAATCATAGAAGTGAGTCTAATGCTATGACGAATAGCTAGAATGCCATCATGGAATGAGGTTTTTCAGTGGTTAAAAATCAGATTACTTTGTTCCTTCCATGTATAAGATAAAATAGTGATAGCCGCTATAAGATAGTGGGATTGCACCTAGTCACTACAGCCCGCCTGGAAAACCAAAATGAGCAACAAATCAATTGACACAAAGTTGAGGCATCACCGAAATAGGTAATTCACATAGCCTTATAGCCAACTGATAAACCAACAACAAGAAAAAAAATGAAAAAAGGACTCCTCAGCACCTAAACCGAATTAGCATAGTCTGGAAAGATACAACCCAGTCCGCTGAAGGAGACACTGTATAGCCAGCCGCTGCTTCCATATTTTTCAGACAAGTAGCACGTCATTAGGGGAAATGAATGGCTTTCCAAATCTAGCCACCCATGAAGGGATCCCAGATGAAGTACCACATTGATTCATATAACATTCACTACTAGAAAACTTCCCATCAAGAGTAGGCATCCAGACCAATATATCATAGTATGAAAAATCATTTTTACAGATCTCCATCAGAAAATGACTAGGAAGAATATCATGATAATTCAGATTACCTTGCAATTCCGATATTGAATGATTCTTCAAGGATAGAGGGAACAAATATTATCCAAAATGGGATAATACAACCAATTGGTCATCCAACAATTCAAATGGGAATCCATTAAGACCATCTATTTGGAATGATCCATGATCATTGAGTAATTCTTCTTGATTGATGTCCTAATAGAGGATTTAATGTAAAAAGGGTGCTCGTTGTGTAGCCTGTCAACAAATCTAGTAACCAGAAACTCCACTGAGAAATAAGACGTGGAAAGAATCATCCATGTAAATTTATGAAGGAAATCATCATTAATAACCCTGATGTATTTAATTTCCATTCCACCCAAACCCATCGGTTTGATTCACTCCTTCCAAGAAACCCTTACAAGCATCCTTTCATAAATTGAACCAATCAAAATAAATTTATGTATTCTGCCACTCAACTCCTTCAAAAGGTCCTGAGGCCATCTATACAATGATAAAGTGTACAGAAACATTTAGGTAATAACCGAATTGACTAGATGGACTCTACCTACATGATACATAGACTTCCCTTTCTTAATTGCGAGTTGATTAGTGATTTTCAATGAAATACTCTCTATGTATAAATTTTTTACCCTGCCATGAAAAAAATAATGTACATGATAAGTGAAGGGAATGGATCCTCGATTCAAACAATGTCTCTAAGAAGCCTTTCTCTGCTTCGAGATGTGAATTTCTTCTCCAAAGATAGCAAAGGACATATTCCATGTAATTAAATAACCTACTACCACTTCATAGTGTGATAAACTCTTTTTAATGTATGATATGGTTTGTCTATCAGCCTTGCCGAATAGAAAGATATAATAAGTATAGAACAAGTGTGAAGGTGAAAAAAAATTCCTTCCAACTCTCATTCCCTGATACAATATAGAATTGTCAAGGTTTTAAAGGCACCAACTCAGATAGTCCTCATGAATAGAAAATAATAATCAAGATATAGGGTCACCCAATCTGATTCCTCTTGAACAAAAGAAGAAACCCATTTGGGACCCATTAAAATGAATACAAAGGCATCCACTTTCCAAGATGAAGTAGGCCATACCAGTAAACCATGGTGGGAACCCATGCATTTTATGGATTGAAAATATGAAATACCACATTATTGTGTAAAAAAATTTTAAAATATAAACCTTCAAGGACATACTACCATCATTAACCTTCCTTTTCATACTGTTAACACAATCAGAAGTAGGGAAAACAGAATTTTGAACATTTCTTCCAGGGACAATCCCAAACTGATTGACTGATATAAGTTATTTGGCCACATCACCCTGCCAGCAAGCCATTATTTTAATAATAACCATTGTAATATAATTCAAAATCGCAACATGCATGAAATCCTTAATTTACAAGGCTTTATTTTTTTTTGAAATGAGTGTAATGAAATTAGAGATCATCTGAAATGGTATTGAGGAATGATTAAAGAACTCCCTCACATCATTTATCACCTCAATCTGAAAAATTTCCCAGTATAACATAAAAACATTGTTGGTAAAGTCGTTAGGACCGGAAACACTATCCATGTTTATGGAGAAAAGGGATGAATGTATTGCCGTTGTTCTAAGTACATTAGTTAACCTATTATTTTGAACATCATCAATGCACGGCTTAATGCACTTCATCAGTTTTTCTGAATTCTCCTCCAAAGAATCTGAATATTTCTTTTCAAAGTAAGAGGTCACAACATTTTCTATATCATTTTCAGAATTAAACATGCTCCCATCAATCATTAGAGAATTTAGACCCCTATTTTCCTTCTTCTCCCTGTGCATAAAATAATAGAAACGTGAATTCAAATATCCCCCCTTCAACTACCTAATGTAAAATTGATTACAAGCATGGTTATATTTGAGGGTCAATAGATTATCCAGGTTTTCAGCAGCATGTATCTCATATTGAGAGGGTGAATCCTGAGACATTTTACCATGATAGAAATTAATAAGATGAGATTAAACCTCTTTAATATCACCATAAAAATTATAAAATGAATTTTTTCTCCATTATTTCAATTTTTCACTTCACAATCTTCATCTTGATAGTTAAAATTTTAAAAGGACATCGAAAACACATACATTTCTAGGCATCCATAATAAATTCTCCACATTCTGGCACAAAATATAATACATTATTGAATTTTAAAGGATGGGGGATGAGCTCAATATATTAAAACAGATATCATCAAGCAGAGTGTTATCATTGAAGTGATGTCTGGGAAGATTCAAACCAATAACATTCACTGCATCACCTCTCTCATCCACGTGAACCAAGATCCTGTCCAACTTACTAGCCTACCTCTAAGGTGTACCTTCTCCAAGTGAAATCATCACTAGATATAATAACATAAACCAATCCACATTGATCAATGTATAGATAACTCATTGGATAAGGATCTATAGAAATTATTCCCGGTTTTTTCCACCAGCATCATGATATCATTATAATCGCCAATCAGAATCTAGCTGGTAGACATATTCTCATAGGTGGAGACCATATTTCTCCACCTGGATATTCATCTGATGTATAAATGTAAAGCATAATCAAATGTCATAAACATATAATTGGACTATAATCAACAGGAAAGGGTCACTGGCTGATGATCATTATAAAAATAATCAATCGTGACACTATTTTGTTTTAAAACCAACAAGGATTCTGTGTCAATTTCAAATTGACTATTTCCAACCAAGGAATACCCTAGAGAACATTTTATTCATATCACCGAGAAAGAAATAAAATAAGGGGGAGTTAAAATATGTCGTTAGTGAGTGAAATTAGTTGAATCTATGTTTATTAAATAATGCATAATCAATATGATAAGTAAAACAATTAAAAACCAATTCAATTTAATCATTATCTAGGGAATGCAGAATAATATGGTTGAGATAATTTATGGTCCAATACTTCCATATACACAAGGTAATGAACTTGAAATTGATCGATGGATATCGCATCTTTTAAAATAATCAACTAGATATCAATACCTAATTTCACAACAACAAAATTATTAATATCAAAAATATTAATCTAAATTTCAAGGATCATACATAAATGGGCAAGGACAAGGTGAAATAACAAAACTTGTTTATCTCATGAGAGGAACTAATGCAACAAAGGGTTATAAAGGGAATCTTCTATTATGTACCATATACAATTAATTCCTTTTGGGAATAAATAATGCGACTTAGTCAATATTACATAATAATAATAATATTATGTTTTAACTTGAATGTCAACACATTCCCCATTCAAACTGATCATCAACCTTCTAGATAAATAATATTTAAGTTATCAGTAAAATAACCCAAGTAGATCATAAAAAAATTAAATGGATGTACTCTTTTTTAGTATAATTACTATAAAAATATCATTAATAAATTAATTGTGGAAAATACCCTATATGCATTGAAATATAATTTATAAAACTTAGCATTTTAGAATATACGACAAAAAAATTTCTATTAAAAGAATAATGGAAATAAATAATGAAATTACAAAATTATATGGTGTTCATGATGGATGGAATTATAATTTATTCCTTATAATGTATAATAAATATTAATTTAAAATTTTAGAAAATTTAATAATCACATCCATTATAAAAAAATAAAATGATTCTATTAAAAAATATCATAAAAAGTAAAACCTTGGGTAAATGTATAACATAAAACATTATAGATTTATATATATAACCATAAGATTATAAAATAATATCACATTATTATATTTTGTATGATAAATGAAACACTATGCATAAACCACCCATGAAATAAATTTCTTTTATTTATTCTATTCAATAGTTTGTAGAACCTGAAACCCTAAGTCTAAATAAAAAATAATATAGCACAATTTTATAACATATCCATGAAACTTTATTGTAATAGTATTAATGACTAAATTATTTAAATTATTATTTTCTATTAATTAGAAAAAAATAATGTGTAAAATAAATAAATGGTTTTTAAAAATCTATATTTCTTTATAAAACGGTCCAGTCATACTTTTCTCACATAATATTAAATTAAATTAAAAAAAATTAGAAAATTATTTGATAAAATTAAAATTATTGTTTGAATCATAATATAAAAATTATTCTAGGTTCAATTTTTTTTATTTTCATACAATACATAATTTGTTTAATTCAATTGAAAAATACCTATTGTTGTTGAATACTACCTTTTCCTTTAAATAATTCACATGGATAAATTACATTTTAAATTGGTTTTAACATTTAATTAGATCAATTATGTAAAAATATAACTACTTTATGAAATATAAATTAATTTTCATATGAAAATATTCTATACTTATATAAATTCTTTCTTCGAAATAATGATTTTTCATCAGATCTACAATTATAATTTTAAATGGAATTCTTCCTCATTAATGATTTTTATTGGAAAATGGATTATATATTTGGAGCCTAAATAATTTATACTATCTATATTTTTTAATGTAATTTTTTATCATTATAAATATTAAAATAAATAAAAATTAATTATTTTAGTTGTTATAAAAAAAATTACTAGGAGGTTAAACATGAATGATAAGGGAAAAAAATTACCTAAAAACTAATAAAGAACAAATTTTATCACCTTATCTCATAATTATGACCTATATAGTTCCACAGTGATCTATCGTTCGGGTTTTATAAGATAAAAATGTGTTTTTAATTTATTAGTTTCAAAACATTCATGTGGGTCCTCTCCCCCAGCTATAAAATACCATACACTCCCTTCCCCTCTTCATAGTTCAAAAAAATGGTTTATTCATGACCTACCAAAATAAAATTTTTAATAACATACGACCATAATAGATTCCATTTAATGATCATAAAATATTCCTTGAACTGGTTCTGTTGAAATCATAAATAGGTTGGTCGAATAGAAGGAAACTTTTTTAAATGGGCATTTTCCCAATTTCTCCTATTACCAAATTCAATTAGTATTTAACACTTATTATATAGTAACTTGTGTATTTAAAATAATCATCTATTTTATTATATTAATGGAGGGATTTATATCTATCTCCTCTTCTATCAAATTGGAAATGAACCTGTCGATCTTGTGTACAGAGCACTACCGCCTCGCGAACTGATATAATTGTTTTACCTTTATTACAATTTGAAAATTAGAATAAAGATGGATTGAACACATTTATATGATATTTATGATATTATTATACTTATTTAATTTTAATATAACCTATAACTTCTTAATTTCTATTTCTTTTAAAATCGGACAACGCCACACGTGTGTATGGAGGACAACCGCCTTGCGAAACAGTGTAATTTTTTTCACTTATGAATTACATGGAATGAATTAATTTAAATTTAATTATTCTATGTGAAATATATGACATTTTATTTATTATTAAATATTAATATACCAACCAATTCATTATCCTTTCACTTTTTAATGGAACGGTATCATTTCATGTGTGTACGTATGACATACCGTCCCTACAATGCGATGTGATTAATTTTTCAGGTCCAACATTCATGAAAGATTCTAAAAATTAATATTATGTGTCAACCTGATATTTATATGATTGTTTTATTTATTTATATGAATTATACAAATCATATACCCATGAACTGGAACATTCATGAAAAAACACTCATGAAGAAACATTGAAATTAACACCCAAAACAAGGACAGTAATGAAACAATAAAAATATATAAAATATTAATATGTTTATATAAAAATTCCTGGATGCTAAATTGTTTTATAAATATCCATTTTTATAATAAAAATATGAATATTTTTATGTAAAAAATTAAAAAAATCACTATATCAATTATACATTATATTAAATTATATTAAACCAAAATGAGCATAAGGTAAGGGGCTTCATCTCTATTTCCCTAAATTAAGGCACACTATATTTTTATGCTCCCAATTTCTATTATATATTCTACATAATAACTTATTATATATAATATAATTAATCCTTCATAATTCATGGTATTCTATGTTTTAATTTTAATTATTTTAATAAACATAATTTTACATGAAAATTTGGAAGTGGTATGGGATTTAGTCTCAATTTAAAATATATTGGCACATATTTTTTAATATAAACCTACTCAAATATGCATGGTTTATATAATAAAAATGTTATGAATTTGACATGAAAAAATATTTATTCAATTTGTTTTATATTTATATAAATATTTATTCTTCAAGGGGCTATAATTTTAATGTTTCCAATAAGGTAAAACTTATTGTACTATCTCACTATATTTTGTGATTTTTTACATTATCTTGAAATAATTAATTTCTCATGATCATTTTACATTAGTAATTACATTTATCTTAAACATACATATTATTTTTTTTGATAGATATGATTATTTCTTAACCCTTCTACCATTTTTATATGTGTTTTTACTTTGAATAGTAGTTGATTTACTGGGGAAGTATTTATAAATCTGTATTCATTAATCAATAATGGTATTAATTAATAGGGAATAATTTTCATGAACTAAAGTGATATATATATATAGAAGTAATTGTTTATACATCTAGATATGTGTGGGTCTTGGTAATAGATAACCCCATGATTTATTGATAGTCTTATGAGAATATTTAGTTGGATAGATTTAGTTATATGAGATTGTGATGCATACCCACCCTTTAGTTTTACACTATCTTATGAATGGTATTGACAGTGGAGGTGTCACGATGATTTAGATCATATAGTCAATTAATTAGGAATTTAATTTTTCAAGAATTCTTTTATTATTATTGATGATATCATCTCAATTATATTATATCTGGATGTAATTATTACATAGAATAATGATTTAATGGAATGTGATCCTATAATTTACCTTGTTATATTGATAATGACCTATCTATTTATCGTAGTCATTCTATTGTTTGAATTAAATGCTTTTAAGTTATTATTAATCCCATATTAATTATGATAGTAAAATTAATTAAATTTAATGTATTTTTCCTTATTTAATTTTCTATTATTATTCTTCTATGTTCATGATATCTTATTTTATACATATGCCTTATTTAGTTTTTGATGACACCATTATTACTATTCCATTCCAAGAAATCCAGGATGTGTACTAGGATTGATATTCAATGATATTGAAGAGGGTATAATGATATTCTTAGGATAAAAATGTTCAAATATTTGTTTTTAATTTAATACGGAAATCATGTAGGTGTCTTTTATACTAGGACAAATAATTTCTTTATTCTTTCAGGATAAAATTATTTTATCATATAACATTGTAATAATGTATGTAACTATATTGGGGTTAAAAGATTCAGGGTCGTTTTAGATAGTATCATAGAAATTATAGTAATAAAATTTTGAACAAGATTTAGGGAAAACTATATTAGGGAACATAACCCTATGTTAGTCATTAAGGATAAGTAAAAAATAACTTATAGTTTATATAGGTTAGAGATTATTTGTTATTTCCATGAAATTCATCCGTATATGGATACAATAAGTGGAACTAATTATGAACCATATTTTTCATGGGGAAATATGTTTGAAAAATGCATGTTGGTCATTCCTCCGGAGTAACCGAGTACATGGTAATGAGACTTATTTTTCACATCATTTGATCCACATGGGTAAATTTTTTTGGATAATTAAACATTTCATTACAGAACATTATGAATTATTTATATAGATGATAATATTATATTACGTAAGATAAAACATATCTGTATTAGATAGAAATTTTATTTCAATATTTATACATTAAATAAATGAACCCTCGTGATTATGTGGTTTTCCATTAGATTAATGTTTCTCACAATATGATATTTCATTTTAGTCAATTAATGGATCTCAAAGGAATCATCATTAAATGGTTTTATGATAAGACTAAATGAGATTTTGATACTTTATAATAATTTATTCTTAAATATGTTTTTGAACATATACCTTAACCAACTCTTGGACTCCCCAAAGAGTATAAGGATGGAGTTCAATTAGAGCTCGAGTGGTGAAGAAAATGGATGAATAAATGATAGATTTTAATAAGGTTGTAAATATATAATGATTCACTTATGTAAGTGTCTTAAATGAATATGAAAACATTTTATTTTTGTAATGAATGGAAAAAATCAATGTATTTATGAGTAAAAAGGAATTATAAAATTGAAAGCTATAAATATCTTCATAGTTATAAATTTATAGTTTTCAACTTAAATGTGGGAAACCTAGAATTATAATAGTCAAGGAAATATTCTATACACTACCTAGTAAACTATGGATTGAATTGTGTTGAAATAAAATTATTGAAGTACTTATGTATTTGGATTTGAGAATTATATTGAAGAATTGTTCTAACTAGTAGTTTTTTTCAAATAAGAATCAAATAGTATCAAACAATACTTTTAAATTTTGAAATCATATATGTCTTCATTAAATTATGATATACGGGTTCTATCATGGGTTTATGAATTTTAGGTTGAACATAAATTCTATATCTTAAATAATACTTATGCAAATAGTTTTTGTAGTTATATTCCATTATTAAGGACATTTTTTAAAAACATTTATGGAAATAAAACCTATGGGTTTATTATATGCATATTTAGGGAGAATAACATACTTTTTTCTACATAATAATAATGATATTGGTAATTATTGAGGTTTACATTATCATAGATTTTTTTAATAATTATTGGTTATCAATACTTTTGAGCATTATAAGAATTATATAAATATAGTTTTACAAGAAGGATGCCCCATATGTCGAGTGACAACATATCGCGTCCAGAAACACCATGGGGAATGAACGCACAACTGAATTAAGATAAGGTATAATAACATAACACTAACATATGTGACATGTGGTTAAATATTACATCATTCATAGGTAAATTATTTTATGAATAAATAATAATTTTGAACATGTGGTGTTACTGTTGAAGTTTATAGATTAATGTATTAAATTGGTAACTTGTCATAACCATATTTGTTTTTGAAAATAGATAATGACATACTAAAAGGCTTATCACTATTTTATGGATTTTATGATATAATTAAAGTGACATTTTTTTAGGAATAAAAATTCATTATATTACTTTCATTTCATGTGGTATGAAATTAATGAGAAATTTATTGAAGAACAATCAAAGGATGAAATTTGGGTTTTGAAACATAAAATTATCATGTTTGTATATTTCCTTATATTCATATATTATAAAAAATTCAAAACATTTGGAAAATTCTTTTGAATAAAATCATCCTTTTAATTTCATACCCAATAACTCATATTTTCATATAAATCATCTCATATTTACGGTTTTTAGGACTTTAACAATCCATTGATCATTCACATTCTGGTGGTCAATGACCTATACCACTATCTATAATTATTTACTATTTTTTTCCATGTCCATATATTCACATTCCACCAATTATATCATATGTATAAACCTTTTTATGTGTTACTAAATATAACCTTGGTATAACCCTTTATCTCTTTTTAAAAGGATATTTTAATTAACTCATTTTATAACGAGGGGTTTCAACAAAGTAATGATCAAATATAAAACCTTAGATTGCTAAGTAAATGATCTGATTATGAGGATGAAATTTATTTTGGGTGTGGATACTATAACATCCATAAATTCATAAATAATAAAATTATATTCTATATATTTTCTTACATAAAATACCAACCTTAAACAACTCATGAAATATATTTCATTAAATTTAATCACTTGGATAGATTGTAAAAAATGTAATATAGAGTCTAAATGTAATATAATATTGTACATACTTATATAAAATATTCTAAATTAAGGGGTATGAAAATTACTATCTAAATTATTATAATAATGGATTTCTATTGATTATAATTAAAAATATAATCATTTAAGAGAAAAAACTAAATTTTTTCTAAAAACTACATTTTTTCTCGAAGATGGTTTCATTACTCTTTGCACCAAAAAATTATAAATAACCTTGAACAATTTTTTAAAATCAATATTTTAAAATTTACATAATTTGTTTTGTTTTTATATAAAAATTATATTCGGTGGAATTTCTATGTTTTTTATGAAATGATTCATTCTTTGATGACTAGTGAAGATACTACTTTTTATTAAATATATTTTTTCAATTAAAATATTAAAAAAGTTAAATTACATATGCAATAGGATTTAAATTAAATCATGTCTAATAATATTACAATTTTATAATTTTCCCCATTATTTTAAATTTAATATTTTTTTTATATTAAATCCTTCTATACTTATTAGATTTTTCTGTTTGAAAACCTTCTTTTTCATCATGTCTACAAGTATAATATTAAATTGGACCAGACCACCTATTTGGATTGAATATAAAAAAAATAGATTCCATATTTGGAATAAGTACAATTTTGATAATCTATTAGGTACAAATTAATTTTTGACCATTATTAATAGTGAATGATGTTAAAAAATAATTCCCATGGTTAAGATGAAAACATTTTTTCTGAGGATTAATATAAAAAGATAAGTGTTTGAAATGTCCTAAAGACTTTTCTAAATCACATTGAATGGAGAAATGTTGTTCATATTTCATATAATGTTCTAAAATTAACCATATTTTAGGATTTATCAAAAATAAAATGGGTAAAATTAATTTATTCCTTGAATTCCATGTGTGTACCCTCCCCAATTTATAAAAGACCTCCCCTATCCTCCCCTCTTAAAACATGATATGAATTTTAGTTCAACAAATACCAATTTAAATAACATCCTTTATCCACTAAAAATATCCTATAGAACTATTTTTTTATCATAAATCCATTTTAGGAAGGCTTTTGGTGAAAACCTTATAGGTCGTCCGAAGAAGATATATCGTTTTTAACCGATCATTTTTATTTTCTTTCTCCTACCATCTATTTAAAATAATATTTTATAATGAATTTATAATGTCTTTTTAATATTTCATATTATGAATAGGTATTATGTTATGTAAATAACCTATATTCATCTACTCTTCCCTCAAATGGTTAACAATATTTTCTATCATGTGTATAGTGGATTAACACCTCACAATTCATTACAATCTGTTTTCAATCACCACCATTAGTGTTTAGTTACACATATTATTTCAACACACTTATGTGATATTTATGGAATATATATTATATAATAATTATAATATCATATATATATTCTTATATTTTTTTCATTTAAAATATTATCAATTTTCTCATGTGTGTGACAGACTAAATCCACGCAAAGCGATGTGATTAGTTTTTCACGTATGCTTTACCTGGAGAGTATGATGGATGTATTTAAAAACAATATGTGATAAATATGAAATTATATTTATTATATTATATTATAATGTCACTAAATTCTATATAAGTTCAATTTTTAAGGGATTTATTTCATCACTTGTGATTATGTACGACCTACAATCACCATGAATTGATATGATTAATTTTTCATATTCATCATCCGAGAATGATTCTATAAATACATATAATGATCCAATATTATTTTTAGAACATTTATATCTTTTTCTAGATAATGGATATATAAATTATACCCATAAAAATAATATAAATGAAAAAAATCACACATAAGAAAAAAAAGAAAAGACAAATGAAACACAAAAATACTGAAATATAATTAAGAAATATGTGGTAAAATGTTATGAAATGATCACAAATGTCATTATAAAATTGAATATGGTTTCGGTATTAATTATTAACATGCCTAAAATAAATATATTGGGCATTAAATCTTGTTCAACCAAAAGGAAATGTGAGGTAAGGGACTTCACATCAATTTTCCTTCATTATGAAATATTGTGAAGAATTATCCCAGATACCCTGGTACCCCGATAATTGAGATGGTCCTAAAATATGTGGAATTTAATTATATATCTTTATGTCTTGTCTTATAGAACCTGGATTCATACAATATAGTGGTTGTAATAGTTTTTGTACATAAACATTGGAAGAATCAAAAACATGTTTCTATGAACAAAAGTAAACTCAATGGAGAGAATAGTAAAAGAATTCAAATAGGTATAAAAAAATAAAATTAAATCATCAAAGTAAAAAAAACATGATGGTAGAAAACCAAATTACCAATGGAGAGATCATCTACAATCCAAATTGTCAACAAAACATACCACCTCTAAGGGGTGATATCCCCAAGCTCAGACATTATTGGAGGAAATCTATAAACGCCTGAAGGAATAAGAAGGGTATGATCTAAAATACCAATACAATCTCACTATGTATTCCATAAAAACATTCAAAGATTATTGATACAAGTAAATCATCAATTTTAACTAAAAAAGTATTGGTAGTCCATGATCATATTTAAAAAAACATGATTTACATTTCCAGGGATGGGAATATTTAAAACAATGTATTACTAATAATTTTATATAAAAGGGCTTATGTAAATAGAAAAGGTTTGTTTGTAATAGTTTTCAATAGTGGAATATATATAAAAATTAAAAAAATGAGAAATAATATCATATTACTAGAGGAAATATAGTTCTATATAATGGGATACCCAAACACTCGAATCAATGATTATGATAATATAAGTACACACATCCTGTGATCTTAGTCAAATATGACTCATCACCATCCCATTGGGATTGTGGCCTGTGGTATATGTTTTTTTATTATTTATAAAGAATAGATAAAATGTTTCCCCATATAACCCACTAACTACATAGACATACATGCTCTATAAAAATAATAAAAAATGTTAAACTTGTTTCAAAACTATCCAAAATATATCTAAATTTATATTCTCCAATTATAGATTGAAAATATCAATTTAAACACAAAAATGGGTTTTAAGAAATTAATTAATTTTCTAGGAATAACCCAATGGGTTTTCATTTGAAAAATTTGTTCTAATTTCCTCAAATATAGATATGAAATCAATTTCACCATTAAATTTAACAATTTAATTAACAATCTCCATCCAATTTCAATAATCACTCCCAAATTGAATTTAATTTGGGGTTTTCCCCAAATTTCATTAAAAAAAATATAAATTCGATTTGAATGGGGTTTCTCATAATCTAATTGAAATAAATTACATAAAATAATTTGTTTACCATTTTATTAATTGGTAGATAAAAAATAGAACCACCTATTATATACCATAGGATCTCATAACATGACTTCTGCAAAAGGATTCTCCAACAAATAACATCGACATTGAGGAAAAAGAAATCAACACTATATTCAATATCCCAAAGAAATAATATTAGGTAATACAACAATGAATAGATCTACCAAACACTGAGGTGGATAGAGGAATAATATAAGTGGGAATGAATATGGAAAAAATTGTTATCAAGAATGGATTGAATGATGATTTAACATAATTTTTCAACCTTGGATAGAGTTTGGAGGAGCCAAAATTGGGTCTTGGGATCCCTCCTGACCTATAAAATCTTAATATGGAGATTTAGGTCCAAGAATAAAATACAATGGTTGTCCAAATAAATTTTTAATGATGTTTCAGAATAATATAATCATGTCTGCATGGTTAGCTTCATAGGGGTGGAAGAGTTTTTCAACCGTGTGACACTACTAGTGGGGATTTGTGGTTTGTCCTTGGTGGGAGTATAGCTTGATAACCATTAAACCAACCATGTAGACCCATAATACCTAGGATTTCACTGTTTTCACTAGCGGGGAACAAGATTTGGGAAAACAGTTTGCCAACCATGCACAGTCCATGAGCCCTTCCAAATATTCAAAATTATTCCTGAAATAACCCAAGAAAAAACCAAAATTATGAATGAAGAAAATATGGGGTGTGGAGTACCAACAATTTAGAATAGGAATTTACAACATCTCCCTCAATAAAAACATTATGTCCCATGAAATCCTATCAAAAAGATTTCATGTTAAAAAGATGGGTCCACTATTCTATCATATGTTCCTCACAATCCCATATCTCATGAGTATCAAAACCATGTTTCCATGACACTCAAAACATGATATCATCCTTTGAAAAATTAGTTTAATTTCATAATCATCTATCTAGATTGAATGCTTAGTCATGGATAAATTAGTCTTGACATCAAGATCACTCTATCTCAGAACATGAGATTGATTATAAGGATACATTCATAGATCTGATACATGGAACATGTTATGCATTGATGCCTATGAAAAATAAATGAAGTAATATCATCCAAATTCAATACATGCTCAATAACCTCAAAAGATACCAAAAAATGAGGAGCATGTTTTTTTCCTATATAGTCATTAATGAACCCAAAGGGGTGAATCTTTAAAGAAAACATCGCCACCAACTTAAAACTCCAATGATATATGATGATGATCAACAAAAGACACATATCATTTTTGTCTCATAAACATTCTCTATAAAATAAAATAAACATTTTAGGTCATTTCTTGAACCGTGATCCATCCATCCTAGAAAAATTCACAGATCTCTAACCAAAATAATATATATTTGTAAGCAAGGTCATATAAGGCCTAAAAAATTAATTTTCGATCAAAGAATGGAAACTATTCTTATAATAAAACATTGTGAGCCCTAGATGTTCATCCCAAGCTCCACCGATGTCTTGGACTCACTACAAGAAAATTGAATATTTGCGAGGGGTAATTTGCGACGGGATCCCGTCGCTAAAGGTCTTTTGCGACGGGGCTCCGTCGCAAATCGTCCATTGCCAAAAACGGCGTCGTAAATAGGTGTTTTTGTGGTGGTCCCGTAGCAAAAAGAGTATTTGCTATGGTATTTTTACCCCGTCGAAAATTAGTTTTCGTTTATATATAAAAAAGTAATTTGCGACGGGCTATCGCAGATATATTAGGTGTGACGGGTCAGAAACCCGTCGCAAATGTAAAATTAAAAAAATACTTGCGACGAAGGTATTTGCGACGAACCGTCACAGAAATGTTTTTCCTATGGGTATTCGTCCCGTCGCAAATATTAAAAAAAATAAAATAAAAATAAAATAATTAATACAAATCGTGTAATATTATATAATAATAATAATAATAATAATATAAAAAAACTATATTATTATAATATAAATTAAAAAATATATAAAATATAATTATGAAATATTAATATAAAATAATAATAATATGAATATGAATAATATAATATAATATAATAAAACTAATATTAATAATATATAAAATTAATATAATAATATTATTATTAAACTATTTAAATAATAATAATAATAATAATATTAATATTAATAAATGATATTATTATAATATTAATAATAAAAAATATATATTATTTAATGATGAAATATTAATATCAAAAAATAATAATAATATGAATATAAATAATATAATATTATATATTATGAAATATTATTATCAAAAAATAATAATAATAGTACTAATACTATTAATATAAAAAATTAATATAATATTATTATTATTAAAATAAACATACATATTTATGAAAAATTAATATTAATATTTTTAATATTAATAAAATTATAAAATTATAAACTTCTCAATATTAAAAATAAATATTAAATATTAAAAGTAATATTACTAAAATAAGCAGACATTAAAAATAATACTAATAAGTAATAAAATATTAAAACAAATAAAAACAAATTAAATCATGAAATATTCGTACCAATATGAAAGAGGAATTGTAAATAGTTCATATGACAATAAACTACGTAATCAATTGTTTATTACATCTAAAAAATAATTGGGGGGTGGATAATCTGGAGGACCTGGAGGACCTGGAGGTGGTGGTGGAGGAAACTCCATCCCTAAACTATGAGTCAGACGACGCATATACTCTATATACACCTGATGTTTCTCCTCATATCAACATCTCCCCTGATCATGCTGCTGACGCATCTGCTCCTGCCATCGACACATCTCCCCATCATTTTGCTGACGCATCTGCTCCTGCCCCTAAAGCAAATGCTCTATAAGCTGACTCTGAGCATGCAGCTGATCCTGATACTGTGAGGCAGAAGATGATGTCTCTCCATGAGCTCCTCTCGAGCTGGACGCCGACATCACATCAGTACCATAATAAGCTGTAGGAGTCAAATGAGATCGGATACTAACTACTCGGCCCTTTTTGAAGCCATACTAGGTCGCCTGCATCCATGTCGTCTCATCAAAATGGTAGGCACTAGTCTGATCACCCATCTCTTCATGACTCTCATCATGTGTCTAAGAGGTCGCGACCTCATATGAATCCTTAATTTTCAATTAGAAATTAAAATAATGAAAATATTATATGCATTTAATTTGAAAACTGAAAAGAAAAATAATATTAACCACAATCTGACGCTGGCGGTCACCTCTAATCTCTCCAGTAGCCGGGTCAGTGTACATCTTCCAATATACGCAGTATGCCGAAATACCGGGATACTCGACTTCCTATATGAATATAAAATAAACTATTTATATTTAAAGTTGTATAAAATATTAAAAAAAGTACTTACCAGACGCTCTCTATGCGCACTGAATGTACGACTACCAGCTCGATGTGTCACCTCTTATATACCCCGATTCTGTCGACCTGATGCAGATCTCCCCTAAAACCCACCACCCAACCAGTTTGTACATAATCCATCCCAAATGTGAGATGAAATGTACTCTGGTTGGTGGGCTCTACAGGACTCATCAAATTCTATCACTCCGGCTTTCTTCACAGCCGCCTTTCTCAAATTATGCAAAAACTGATGGAAATGGTCACACATATAAACCACCCATGCTGTGTGGATAGTGGCATGCATGCTCTCGTCGATGGGATACCATAAACCCTAATATAAAGTTATTAATGAATTAAATTTCAAAATATATAATATTTAATTACCTACCAGCCAATGATCAAACATGGCTGCCTGCACATCAACGGGAATCTGATCTCATGTGATCTAGGGCTGAGAAAAATAATTGCTCAAGATAGAACTCCCCTGTCCAATAGCTATATGCGTAAAACTGTGGAAAAGAACAAATAATAAAACAATTAGAATATTAATAAATTATAATGAAAGATAAAAAAATACACAGGTTACCATACCACTGTGTGTGCGCATCAAATCCAAGAGGTGGACGTCTCTCCGGGATAGGATCTGGAATCACTAGTCTGGCAAGACCATACCCCCTCTGAGTGATCCCTGTAGTGCCAACAAGATGAGGGTCAGATGACTCAAAGACCTCATCATCCATAGGTAGATCAGCCTCCAGCAACTGACCATACGTTTCCGAGTCCATCTGAAACATGAAATGATTGTTATTAGCAAACAGTTGAAAATAACTATTATGTATAGATATATATTTGTTATGATTCTAACCATCATTTTACTGTGTCAATGTTCATCTTCATCATCATCTTCATAGTTTTCAATGTCAATGTCTCCATCTTCCACATCAACATCCTCAATTTCTATATTAGTTTCACTTTCATCATCTATTGTCATTTCAAATTCAGTTGTAACATCATTGACAACAACATCACTATCGACCCTTAACTGTGGGGTGTCATCCTCGATATTCATGTCTCTTTGTGAAAAAGATGTGTTTTGAGGAGTGTCCTGAAAAATTTCATTTCCTTGCACTTAAGTGGAACCACATTCAGTTTGAGTAAACTGATTTTCTCGAGATTGACCTTTTATTATACTCCACCAATCATCCAACTCTTTTGCAGTAGCACAGTATTTTGCATAATAAATTTGATGTGCCTGATGAGCCAATAAAAATGGTTCATTTACTGCAAAAATAATTTTATGTTTAATATCAACAATTCCATGAGTCGGATGATTATCCAAGCCTCTCTGAATATCCAGCCATGGACATTTAATCATTATTACATAATTCTATCCCAAATACCACAGTTCAATTATTTCGTCAAGCATGCCGTAAAAGTCATATTCAATATCTCTATGATGTGATCCCTTCAAACAAACACCACGATTCATTGTTTTCTTTGACTCCCCATATGCACGTGTATGAAAGCGATAACCATTAACCACATATGCATTATAATATTTAACCATTTTGGATGGTGGGTACTCAATATACGCAATCGACTATCAATATTATCAGCATGTACAGATTCCTGAAAATTTATAAAACATTTATCACTATTACAAGTACTAAATTGATTATATATGTAAAACCAAAAAAATGTATGTTACCAGTTTTTGAAACCAGTAGGAAATTTTTTTTTCCGACGTTCTTCTAAGCCAGCTGCTGTAATTTGTGGAAATTGTTTCTTGATAGGATCATCATATAACCTACAAATACAATATGATTAATTTACTATAACAGAATCTATAGAATAAGGGATAAGAGCACTCACTATACAATTGGTAACATTTCTTCACAGTTGAGTAGAACATATGTATGAGCTCTATGATGTTCATCATCTGAAATCCATCTATCATGAACTCCACCAAAGCCAAGTTCAGGCTGATTGAAAACTGATAATTGATTGTTCATATCATCATCAAAATTTCTCTCGTTCCAGCCCATGCTGTTAAATTTTGAGGGACATTTTGATTCAAAATATTGAGAGCAGAATAATGCAATTTCTTCTTGCAAATAAGCTTCATCAATTGAGCTTTCAACTGATGCTTTGGTAAGGACTTTTTTCTTCAATTTCTGCATGCATCTCTCAAATTGGTAGATCCATCGAAACTGAATCGGACCTCCACATTTTTCTTCATGTGGAAAATGTAATATCAATTGTTCCATCGAGTCAAACAAATCCAAAAGAAAGATTTTTTCCAGTTTTTATATAATTACAACAACAGCTTCTTTCAGTTTTCTTAGTGTATCGTGGTCTGTTGTCGCCGCACACATGTCTCAGAAAAAATATGATATATCTGTTATCGAATCCCAAATCATTGAATTCAACAAAAATCTTAATTCAATAGGCATAATCCTATCCATTATAACCAGACATTCATAACATTTTAATCTGGTAATATGACCATTTTTAACACATCTACCCAAGTTGGATGCATAGCCATTTGGATGTCTCAAATCTGCAATCCACTGACAAAATAATAAGGGAATCTCTTTGGTCAGTGTATAAGATGCTTTTGGATTCATTAATCTCTGTGATCTGACATTTTAAAAAAATTCAAGTTCTGGTCGCCTGCAAATTTGGGCAAGATCTAATCATGCCTTTACATTATCTTTGGTTTTACCCAGTGTATCCAAAACTGTATGAAATAAATTATCAAAATAGTTCTTCTCAATATGCATGACATCCAATAGGTGTCAGACCAACAAATCATACCAATATGGCAGATTCCAAAATATGATCTGTTTTGTCCAATTGTGTTCTTTCCCAAAACCATGAATTTTCTATTGGTTTATTGTATATGAAAAAGTGATGGAAGGTAATGAAAATACAACTGATTGTAACTATGTACCTGAGATCATTTTTGGAGTTTCATCTCTTTCAATTCTGCCATTTCTAAAATGAGATTTATTCCTCCAAAAATGATTATCGATTGGAAGAAATCTGCGATGACAGTCAAAATAGAAAGGTTTTTTTTCCATTCACGAGCATAAATGATTTTTTGTCTCCCATACAGTAAGGACATGATTTTGGACCATGTGTACTCCAGCCAGATAACATACCATATGCCGGGAAGTCACTAATTGTCCACATCAAAGCAGCTTTCATTAAAAAATTCTGTTTCGCAGCAGCATCAGATGTACCAACACTATGAATCCACAATAAATTTAACTCATCAATCAATAGTTTCAAATAAACATCAATATTTATCTTCGGATGTCCTGGGATTAATAATTTCAAAAATATATAAGTCTCTTTCATCAACATCCATGGAGGCAAATTGTACGGAGTTATAAAGACAGGCAAACATGAATACTGACTACCAAAAGATCCAAATGGACAAAAATCGTCAGTAGAAAGTCCCAATCACATGTTCTAGGATTCTAAAGCAAAAGAAGGATGCACTTGATCAAAATGTTTCCATGAATCACCATCAGATGGATGAATCAAGCTTTTATCATTTTAAATATTGGTTTTCTGACATGACATCATTATCATTGTGTTCTAAGAAATAAATAAACACTACATCCTGGGTGTAAGCTGGAAATATATCAACTGTTTTACAGGAATCAATCCAGACTTCCCTGATTGGGATTCTTTATACCTCGATTTTCCACATGTGGGAAAACTATCCAACGACTCATTTTCACCACAATATAAGATAAAATCGTTTGAACATGCATAGATCTTCTGATAACTAAAGCCTATATTACGAACGAGTCTCTTGATCTCATAATAATTAGGAGGAAACACATTTCCTTCAGTTAACAGTGCTTTAACCAAAGAAAATATCTGATCAAAACAGTTATTTGACATTCCATTATCTGATTTAATAGCCATAAATTTTGCAACTCCTTCTAATTTGCTTATCTTGCAACCAAGATATAATGAATCCTCATCAGAACTTAACAACTCAGAAAATTTAGATGGTGCCAACTCGGGAGGTAAATCAACATCATCCTGAATTTCTATTTGGTGAAAGGATGACCCTACAACATCATGTACTATATTCTGAAACTATTATGGATCCAGAATCAAATTATTATTATCTTCTCTGGAACTGCATTCACCGTGTTGATACCAAAAAATATAATATGATTGAAAACCATAATGCAAGAGATGTTTCCCAATGATGTCAAATGTCTCAAACGTTCTCAGAGCACATTTTTTACAAGGACACATAATTTTCCCTTTTGAAACAAATTCTGGGTTTGATGATGCAAATGATAAGAAATATTCAACACCATAAACATATACAGGATTTAAACTAGAACCATTTGGATTTCTGAGCTGATTTATCCAAGCACGGTCTTCTAATAATGATTGATGTCAATTTCCTTGTTTTATATTCATATATATGTTTCTACAAAATTTAAAACAATTACTATTGTTAAATGATTTTATATAAGAAATCCAATATCCTAAAAAAGAAGATACATAATTATAGTTATTTCTTAGTAATTACCAATAATTATAGGCGACACAGTTAGTTTGTAATCATCGCCACTAATTATTATTAATTTAGCAATACTTAGCAATACTTGGAAAAATGAAATATTCTTGAATAATGAAATAAAATTGTGTAATCATCGTTGTGGATATTATATTACTAATTATTCTGATTTTTCTGACGACTCATCTCTTTTTAACATTCTCCCGACTAAAATCCGTTTGAAAAACTTGCTCTGACATACATTAGAGCACATTTTTCATAATAATTTCAGTGGAAGAATGTAGCAAAGATATGAGACGTTGAACAAAAGGTAGCCACCAATCTGCTGAAAATTGTGCCAATTTATAACCATGTAGTTGAATTTATTTTATTTTTGATTAATTATTACTAATTATTACTAATTATTACAAATCTCAATATTTCCAACAGATTTTACTCTATTTTTAACATGTTCAAATCTTAAAGAGTCGTCAATTTTCAGGTCATGCCCAATAAAAAGTCGGTGTCAACCTTGTCCAATTTAAACTCTATAATTGTCCTTACATGGTTGATCATCTCGTAAGTAGTATTGCAATAGGACGACACAAGTAATGAGAATGACATGATTTGGGTTGTCCTATTGCAATGCTACTTGCGAGGTGATCAACCAAGCAAGAACAATTATAGATTTTACATCGGACACGGTTGACGCAAACTTTTTATTGGGCTTGACCTAAAAATTGGCGACCCTTTAAGATTTGAAAGGTTAAGAATAAAGAAAGACTTTTTGAAAATATTGATAATTGTAATATTTTAAAAATCTTTTATATTTTTAATAATATTAATATTTTTTTATAAATATTAAACATATAATAATAAAATAATTATATTACTAGTATTATTTAATTATTAATATTAGAGTAATATAATATTTTATATTATGTTAGTATTTATGTTACTAATTATATTACTAATTATGTTACTAATTAGAAATTCGAAGATATGCATATAGGTCAGGTGGTTAATAAATCATTATATAGAAAAAAACGTAATTGTCCACTCATCTACCTTAATTTTCTTTTTATTTGTGTGTTGAGGTTGACAGGAAAATTCTACCTCCACATGTAATGTGTTCTTTTACTGTCAAAATTATAAACCTCCTCACCTCTATATTGGCGAGGAGGTTGATAATTTTGACATTAAAAGCATATATTACATGTGGAGGCAGATGTTTCCTGTCAGGCCTCAACACACAAATGAAAATAAAATCGAGGTAGATGAACGATCAATCACGCTTGCTAATTTTCCTAATTGTTTCCAAATTTTCCTAATTGTTTCTTAATTACTATAATTGTTTCCTAATTACTATCATTATTTCCTAATTACTATAATTTTTTCCTAATTACTATAATTGTTTCCTAATTACTATAATTGTTTCCTAATTACTATAATTGTTTCTTAATTACTATAATTGTTTCCTAATTACTATAATTGTTTCCTAATTACTATAATTGTTTCCTAATTACTGTAATTGTTTCCTAATTATTGTAATTGTTTCCAAATTACTGTAATTGTTTCCTAATTACTGTAATTGATTCCTAATTACTGTAATTGTTTCCTAATTACTCTAATTATTTCCTAATTACTATAATTGTTTCCTAATTACTCTAATTGTTTCCTAATTACTATAATTGTTTCCTAATTACTATCATTGTTTCCTAATTACTATTATTGTTTCCTAATTAATATAATTATTTCCTAGTTACTATAATTGTTTCCTAATTACTATAGTTGTTTCCTAATTACTAAACTTGTTTTCTAATTACTATAATTGTTTCCTAATTACTATAATTTTTTCCTAATTACTATATTGTTTCCTAATTACTATAATTGTTTCCTAATTACTATAATTGTTTCCTAATTACTACAATTGTTTCCTAATTAAATCTAATTGTTTCCTAATTAAATCTAATTGTTTCCTAATTATTATAATTGTTTACTAATTAAATCTAATTGTTTCATAATTAAATCTAATTTTTTTCTAATTATAATAATTGTTTTTTAATTAAATCTAATTGTATCCTAATTAAATATAATTGTTTCATAATTAAATCTGATTGTTTCCTAATTAAATCTAATTATTTCCTAATTAAAACAAATTGTTTCCTAATGAAATGTAATTGTTTCCTAATTATTTTAATTGTTTCCTAATTATTTCTAATCAATTAAATCTAATTATTTCCAAATTATTGGATAATTATTTTAGTTAAATATAATTAAATCTAATTATTTCTTAATTATTTGATAATTAAATATTTATTTCTAATTATTATCAAAACATCCTCTAGGAGTGTCGAAACAAGAGTGCAGGAATGCCCGTTGTCATGTACCAGGTTACCCCGAGTCAAGCTCGAAACACCTTGTCAGTGTTTTCACTCCTAAGTACATCTGTTCCAGAGCCGCCTCTACTTGTTCATATCCAGACAAAGATTATTTGGTACAACAACATAATCTAATTATACTATATAGCTACTAAACATTCTATTAAAAAAAATTAAATTAACAATTAAAAATAAAATTAACAATTAAAAATAATTGATCAATTAAAAAAATTTAAAAATAGAAAAAATTTAAATTCCATCGATATTTTTATGTAATATGCGACTTATAACTTCTTCATTCCTCTTCTTGAAAGAAAAAATTAAAAAAATTCTACTCAAAACTGAATGATAGAGAGAGAGAGAAGAAGGGAGATCTGAATATTATGGAAAAAATGGCTGGGGTGTATATATAAGTTAGATTATTTGGGACGTTCGTATTTGCGACGGTATCCTGTCGCAAATACCTTCGCCCGCATTAAATACGGGCGGGGTGTAAAAGGGTTTTTGCGACGGGCCCGTCACAAATAGCTGCCTACTAACACTCCATTAGCGACGAGCGGATATCCCCATCGCAAATTCCAATTTACCGCTGCCGGTATTAACGACAGGCCCCGTCGCAAATACCTTCGCCCACAACACCATTAGCGACGGGTGGATGTCCCCATCAAAAATTCCTATTTACCGCCGCCGGTATTTGCGATGGGTCCCATCACAAATACCACCCGGTGAATAATTTTTTGCGATGGGACAATTTACCCGTCGCAAATAGTATTTACCACCACCGGGTAGTTGCGACGGGTCGAAGGCGACCGTCGCAAATAGGGTTTACCGCGACCGGTATTGGCGACTGGGCCCGTCGCAAATAACACCTGGTGAATAATTTTTTGCGACAGGACAATTTTCCCATCGCAAATACTATTTACCACTGTCGGGTACTTGTGACGTGTATCCTTCTAGCCGTCGCAAATAGGCTTCCTACGTTTTGGCGCGCAAACTGTGCAATTTCAATTAAGATGGGTCCTATATTTCCATCACAAATAACTGAGCATTTGCGACGGGAATATATTCTCGTCGCAAATACTCCTTTCATCGGAGTTTTTGCGATGAGAATAAATCCCGTCGCAAATACCCCGCCGCAATAAGCATTTTTTTCCCGTAGTGACGTAGGTGTGAATGATAGCCTCAGGAATCTTTATAGCTCTTTATTTCTATACATATGACTATTGATGGTAGGTTTTACTCAAATGAACTCAATACCACTGTTCCTTATTAAGGCCCCAAAAAATTAAGATGTATCCCTTGGATCTCTATCAGAGACTATATCATATGTAATTCCTTGAAAAATAAAAAATATCACTCACATATAGATTTCCCAACTCCTAATCATTGGATATATCATGAATGGGTATAATATGATTCGATTTGGTCATCCTATTGATCAAAACCCATATCCCATTATTCCTTCTCTAGTTATGTATAAACCTAACCAATTATTCCATGGAGATATCATCCCACATCCATGTGGGCACTGGAAGTGGCTAAATATTACCCGAAGGTCGACGATACTCATCCTTGACGGATTGGCATGTATAAAAAGTATAGAAAAAGTAAGAAATTTTTCATATCATACACGGCCACTAGAATCATCACCTTATGTAATAAAACATCTTCATGGTTCCTATGTTCATGACCCATTAAAAAATATTGAAACCCCCCATCACAAATTTATGAACAGATAACGGTACCAAAAATGATTCTAAAATGATTTAATTCCCTCTTTGGAAAACTACCACTAATAAAAAATCTCTCCACTCTAATTAGAGTCTCAAATGGTATAGAACTTCTCATCATGATGTTGTTCTAGAATAATAAAATCGAGAAGAGTGGATGAAAACAAAACTCTATCCATGAAAACCAGGCCCCCCTAATTCTTATAATCCACTAAACAACTTTGAAAAAGTGTCTTCAAGTTCCACTATTCTGGTTGTTTTTTCATGGCCTAGGTCAGAAATGCATCTTTCACGACATTCCCTTTCCCCAACGTATAGATGATATGGAAATAAGAGGATTATAGGTTCTCCACCCAATGCCTCTAGTAGAGGTTCTAATATTTTTGAGTTAATATATAGCTCCAGACCATCTGACCAGAATACAAGATAATGATTTGTCATAACATATAATGTTTCCAACTCCTAAGTGCATGAATCATAGATGCATGTTCAATTTCATGGGTCTAGTGAATCTTAACTTATGTTTTAAGCTTTCTATATCCATAAGAAATTACATGATCACCATGTATAAAAACACATCCTAAACCTAAACTAGATGCATCCTAGAAGAACACATAGCCCTACTCTGACTCTATAAGAGTCGACACTGGCACACAAGTTAAAATTTTTTTCAGCTCAAAAAAATAACTACAAAATTTCTTAACCCAAATGAACTCTAGTTCCTTCTCAGTTAGGGAAACCATCAGAGAATCCAACTTTGGGATGTTCTTTACAAACCAGTGATAATATCTAGAAAAACCGAAGAACCTCTTAATCTCAAAAACATTTCATGGCTATTCTAATGTCATCACATCTTTCACCTTTTCCTAACCAACTAATATACCACATTATAAAACAATATATTCCAAGAACATCACTTTTAAAATCCATATATCTTGGTTTGATATCTTGGAATAAAGTTAGTGACTTCTCAAAAATTATATAACTTCTCTAAAATTATGCATATTATCCACCTCGTGCATTAGGTAGATAAATACATCATCCATAAATACTACAATGAATATATCAAGATACTTCTAGAAATTATTTTTAAATAAATGTAAAATGACTAATGGATAATTAGTTAAACCAAATGGAATGAAAAGGAACTCATAATTTAAGTACCACATTTAATAGTTTGTTAACATAATGTAAAATTCTATTATTCTTAATAGATGATAACTTGATATATGATAATTGTTCAGAATGAAATTTTACCCTATTAACTAACCAAACTGATCAAAAATCCATGGCAACATATATTTTTTAATTACCATGAATTTATTCAGTTTTTAATAATTAACAACGAGTCAAAGTGGCCCATCAACATTCTTGAAAAAAAGAACTGGTGCCTCCAAATATGACACACTCATATGTATAAATCCTTTCTCTCACAAATCATTCAACTATGTCTTAAAATAGTTCATTTATATAGGTTATATGTAATGAGAGAGAATAGACACTCATTGAGTACAAGAAACTAAATAAATTAAAAACACTACCTATCTTCTTAGTGGAAGACCATAAATGTTAGCAGGAAAAATGTTAGGAATATTGACGACCACTGGAGGGATATCAATACTCAATGATTTATGGTCAATATCAAAATAGATCACCGATATTAATTTTCGCAACACTACATAAGAAGTCCTATCTCTAATAGTCCATGAGTCCCACACTGCCTGATAGATCTGAAACACCCAATTAGGTGCAGTAAAGTATACCCATAAAATATAATAATAAATTTAGGCATTATTAGAGACAATTTATTCAATCCTAAATATGATGTCAGTAGGTTTTAGGTTGAGAACATTAAAATCCAAAGCACCTATGATATTTGAAAATAATAAAACACAAGAAAGACAACAAATACTGATATCACTCTTTGTTCCGATTGGGTTAGTAATATAAATCAGCTAAGACAAAATATCTATAAATTTATTTAGAATAATAAAAAAATGGGTTAAAATAAATGAATCAGATGAACCAATATCAAATAATTATGTTACTAAAGATGAAGCATTACTGATGGTACCACTAACGGTTACAGGACATGTATTTTCTTACTCTAAAGAAGCTTTCACTACATGAAGAATCTTTATTCTGGATTCTTTTTGTTGGACCCCATATTTTTAGTGAAACATCTGATTTAACCATAGTTTTATTGGGTGATGATGATCTTATTCCACTACGAAGATCAGAATAGGTATGGAAGAACATATGTGTGTGACCTGAGTATACACATGAACCACATATTTTTTATTCCTCAATGTAAACTATTTTTAGTTCCCTAGTTTTTCACATTGTTAATAAATCAATATTTCACTTCCAAAAACTGTAAGAGGTCTAAAAAATATAATTTTGAGAAACAACATGATATTAATCACACATCATATTCCAGTTATGGGAAAATAAATAACATCCACCAGGAGAAAAATGAACTCTTATCAACCTTGAAATACCATCTTAGCCTATTTAAACCTTCAAAATATTATCCATCACATCATATTAAGAAGCCAACATCTATAAGAAAACCCTGGAACAAATACCATACCAAATTCCCATTGAAAATTATTGATCTCCATTTTCATATTTTTCATAATATCAGTTGAAAATGTTAAAATATATTGAAAAAGATTTACATATTCTATCACAGTCTCTTCATCCTACTCACGTTTGAAAAACTCAAAAGGCATATCTAACACCATTAAATTGGGATAGAACTAGTTAGGGAAAAGAGATATAAATTCTTTACACAATAAAACCTTTGGCTTATTCAATGTCATTTTAATGTCCCACCGTCTTCTATTATGTCTATCTATCATGATGGTGGCACAACTTACCTTGATTTCATCCATCTTCTCGAATAATTCAAATTGATGTCTGATATTCATCCACTAATCCTCAAATGATTTCAGATCATTATAACCTAGGAACTCTAGTGGTTTTTGGTGAATGAAATTAATATAATGAACCCTAATGTCATCCTTCTATGGTTTTATATCTATATCCTAAATAGTGATGGGTGATGGTATATATACCATAACATAGACAATAAACACAATAACATGAACCATATTCAAATCTATGGGAGTATTTAATCATTATTATTCCTCAGATGATTCCTCCTTGATATGATTCACATGTTTTCTCATTGGAATGATGCTACACACCAACCAATAATATTATTTAATACATTGTAAATATTAAACAGATAAAATCTTGAATAAGGAAAATAATGAACAATAATCCCATTAAGTATATAAACAAGACTAGTTTTTAAATCATTCCAAATAAAAATAAAATAAAACAATATAAAAAATCATAAAAAAGTATTTCGAAAATAACCCCTAGTGAATTTACCCGCATTGTAAACAGAAATGGCAATGGATACAACAGAAAGTACATCCTTAGTCGTGAAAAGTTTTCATAATAGCATACTAATATCAAGGAAAGATGCTTAACATAACCCTTTGAGAATATTTTAACATGAACTAGCCTTGATTCCCTAGATCCCTGATAACCATGTCAATATTCCCATAGCTCGAAAGAAATTCATGATCCCAACCACTAGGAAACAAAAACCATACATCATAAAAGACAATGTTGGGAATGTTTTTTCAATAAAAAATATCGGAGAAAACATAAACAAGCTAGTATACTCAAACGAAAACTCTATAGGGATAATAGAACCTGAATTAAAATAGGTGTAAATGACCTAATGAACATAATTAATGTACCTAAAAGTGGGAAGATACCAAAAGAAATTCCTAGTGAACACAATATCTCAATGACCATACATCAACAACAATTACCACCTACAAGTGGTGTTTTTCCTATCTAAAAATGGATATAGGAAATCTACAAACAACTAAACAGTAGGTAGAGTGTGAGATAAAATATCAATATGGTCTATGCGATGATTCCATAAAAAAATTACAAAAATAATTTCCCAAATAATTCATTTAATTTAAAATAAAACATGAATTGAAATTAAAGATCACATTTAAAACACATCATTATTTACATTTAAATTTATAGAAACGTTTCAAACAATGGATTAATAAAAATTTCATTAAAAAAATTTATATAAATTTACATGGAATGTATAAATTGTTTTAATAAATTTGTATATATATCAAATTAATCATAATAGATAAAAATGGTAATATTTCAATAGGTACAGTAGTTATAGTTTATTAAGTGTACACACACTCAAATTAGTTATCACTATAATATGTGTACACACATCCCACAGACATTGATCAATGACACTCACCATCATCCCATTAGGGTTGTGTGAAATATCAAATTTTTAAGATATTTAATGCTTAAATAGAGTGTTGTCCCAAATAATTCAATAAATACATAGGCTTTCATGTTATCTAACAATAATCAATAATGGGATGAAAATTCAACCAGTTAAAAATAAAATTAACCCATTTTTCTCACATTTTAGAATATCAATTTTGATATATAAACCAAAAAATTAATCAATTCATGAATTTTTTTCTAGAACAAAACCAATGGGTTTTAATACATAAAATTACTCCATTTCCTCAAAATTGAATTTGAATTCAATTTCACAACTCAATTTCCCAATTTAATTTCATAATTTATTTCAACAATTTTGGTCCAGTTTCCACAATCACACCCCAACTACATTTGAATTGGGGTTTTTCCCCAAATTTGATCCCAAAGAAGAAAAAAATAAATTCAAATAAAATTTGGTTTTCTAAATTACTTTTGATAGTAATTAGATTAAAAACATCCAATTAAGTGTTAAACGAGTTGGAAAATCATAAATTGAACCACCTACAAAATATCACAAGATTACATAACACAACTCCCACAATTTTAATCTCTAAAAAAGATCATAAAAAATGGGATCACTAAGTAAAGCCTATATTTAGGATCTAAAACAATGGAAGTTAGATTCTCTAACAATACAAAGATCTATTAATCCCTATGTAGGAGAGAGGAATATTTAGTGAGAGAATTAATGGGGAATGAATTATTACTGAGAAAGTATCCAACAATGATTTTTTATCTTCAGTCTTCCATATAGAAAATTTTAAGAATCCAAAAGTCTCATTTGGGATCCCTACCGATATGGGAAATCCAAATATGGTGGGTTAAACCCAAGATAATAGGATAAAAGGGGATTTGGATTTTTTAATTCCATAATTTTCAACCCCACGTGAAAAGTTAGCTTCACAGAGCCACATGGTTTTTCAAACTATTCACCCCTACTAGCGGGGTTTTACGCTTACTCCTTAGTGGGTGAAAATATTAAAAAATAGTACGCCAACTGTAAAGACCCAGAAACTTCGTGGAATTTTTTTTGATAAATTCATAGGATTTTTACAAGTCCGCAAATTTTTACGGTGTGTTATTTCGAGGCCCGGTTTTCTCAGAATCAATTTTTAATGTATTTTTCAGGTACATTCAGTATACGTGCGAGCATGATTTTATATCATTTGAAATGGTGCTCGAAACATAAATCTGAGGGAACCGTTGAACTCACAGCTTCAGTATTCACTTAAGAAGGCTTTTTCCTCGATAGAAGATGGTCGAGAATGGAAGTTAGATTTTGGGGTTTTTAATAAAGATAAATAAAAATAACTGTTAGCTTATTATTATTTTTGAGGTGGTTAAATCCTCCACGAGCTGGTTAGAGGTGGGTGCCACCACACCGTAACCTCCCATGAGAGGTTATGGTGGTGGGGCCCACCCGCACATAACCTTCCTTTGGAGGATTTCCTTGGTGGGGACCACACAGGTTTTAAACCTCCTTAACTCCCCGTACAGGGGGAGAAAACTCTTCACCTTCCCCATAATTTAATTGTTCCAACTCCACCAATTTAATTAAGTGAGACAACTAATTTAATTAAAATGCATTTTGAATTCTGTTGATTATTTTGGCTAACAAATTAAATAATGGGTTAGCTTAACCCATTATTTTTTGTTGGAAATTATTTTGGTGGAGCTTTGAGAATGGTCTTGGAAGAACTTGGAGAACCTTTTTAGAAACTAATTCACCAACGATGAACGATCTTAAACCGTGCCAAAATAGATGTAGTCGACCATAAATAACGTCTTCTTTGACTTCGTCACCTCTGAATGATCATCCATCAATGACAGATATCCTCTTCCTTTTCTGACATTGACGAATCGACGTCGCCATTCCACGACTTCATCAACAGTCATTAATAAGAGATAGGTGTTAGAAATTTAATTATTTCATGTTCTACGTCGTTCAATTTTTGGAATATGTTATACCGTTTGATATCAACATAACGTGTAGGGATCTGGCTGCCCGAATATAAGGCCCCAGCCTTAAACCATACTTAATCTTGAGTTATTACAAGATTACACATTGAGGATCATTTCAGGTTTAGAGTTTTAGAGAATTAGATCATAAAACTTTCATTACATTCCACATATAAACAAAGTGGTTACATAAAGATAGTATTCTTCATTCCCATCAATGGAAACACATTTAAAATAAAACATGGATTATTTCTTGACACATCCTTGACTCTATCATCTTATCATGTACCTTTCCCTTGACCTGTGAAAAACATTTCAAAAACTTGGGATGAGCATAAAAACTCAGTATGGGTTATAAAAAAAACATGGAAAGGAAACATGAGTTCAAATATACATAATAATGAAATCATACTTTACACATAAAACATAGGCACTTTAACATACTTCATAAAATCATGAATAAATCATAGAAATCATAAGACATAAAGGTAACTTGAGGCATTCATAACATTCTTACGTAGGGAGTAACCCTCTTGGTTACGTTTGGAATACCCATCACAATATATTCCCTAAAATCTCTTCGGAGAAACCTTAACATTTCACTCCTTCGCGTTACCCAATGCATTGGAGAGCTATAACGGGCTCACCCGCCCTTAGTTCATCACGGAACCACCCGTCTTCATAATAATGCCCAAGAACAATAACATAATCATATCATATAAAACATGCATAAAGGAAACATAAAATTTCCATATTTCAATCACGAGATATCAATACAACACATTGATATAAAAACATTATGAAAACCATTTTCAATACTAAAATAAAAGAAAAGTAAAACATGGTATTCTTTTAAAAAGAAGGTATGGCTTGTAGAGGAAGCCGAAACTCAAATAACGGTCACGACGGCGGAGAAGTCGTTGTCGCCGCATACGTACGACAAAAACATTACCTTTTGTCGTTTAGTAAACTCTTCGTATAAAAAATATTCCTTTTGAATAAACGTAAAAGTCAAAGGGGTTTATACACCGTAAAAAGAAAGTTGTGTATAAAATAAAATATGCCTCAACGAAAGGAGATTGAGATGATGTCCCATACCTCGTATCCGACTTGACCCGACCGTTATTTAATCTCCTGAATAATAAACCTGAGTTAATCTCTACTTGCTTATGAATCTTTTTCAAGTTCATTATTCCTTTTATACCATGTTATAAACATCATGTAATCAGTTAAGTTAATAATGTTCATTTTGTCGGTATTTGGTTCTTAAGTCAAAAATAGACTTCTTACACTTACATGTTGTTAATTTGTTCAAAGGTTCATTATATCCAGAATGGTATTCATGATGTAGATATCATATATGTCATATATATCCAGTACATACATGCATTTATAATATTACATAATCATTTAGAGGTAAGAAATGAAATGCACCGTTCATGGAGACGGTAATCCGTACGTACGCATGAACACTACTTTCATTTCTATTTCGTATTTTATAGAACGGAATCATAATGATATAAAGGTATATTATAATTCCAGTATAATATCATATATAATATCATAGTCCCATCCTTTATATGTCCCACATATGGTATTTAACGAATCAAATCACTTTGAGGGGGCGGTAGTCCGCACTTCCTAAAATGAAGATATCGCGTTTACCCATAATGGAAACCATAAAGGTAAGCCCAAAATGAAAAAAACAGAAGCTTAAGGAAAACATAAACATATTATATATCATATATAAAAATAGTGACATCATAATGGCCACCATTGATGGTGTTAAATGAGTGTTGAACAATCATCGTTTCGGGAGGCAGAATTTCGCCATCCACGGAAACCGTATGTTCTTTAACCATTTGATGTAGTTGTGTGAGAGTGTAGCTCAAATAAATATTATAACAACATCCTTGTATATTTAAGATACTGGTGTTGTTACAAAATAAGTAAATAAAAAGAATTTAGGGGGTTGGAGAAGCAAAATAAAACAAATGAACATGAGAGAATGAATTACCTTTAAAAGTGTTACTCCTTTTGATTTGAGCCTAAAGGCTTCCTTTGAAAGGATTCTGCCCAAAGGGAATCCTCTAGGATGAGTAGAGGGATGTGGAGAGAGTAAATGGGCAGGGGTTGGCCGAGCCAAAGGCTTGAGTAGTGTGTGAAATGAGGTAGAGGTGGGGGCCTTTTATAAGAGGAGAGGAGGGGCACTTTTGGAAAGTAAAGAAATATTACTTTATTTGAAAATGTGTTTCGGTTTTAAAAGGTCCCACATTGATATAATTCGTGGATAAGGTGATAAGGGTTCTAAATCCACTCATCCAATTGGTTTTGTCCATGTGTAGTTCATATATTTTACATTGTCTTTCCATTTTATTTAAATCGTCAAATAATGATGTCATCGCTGCATCATTATTATGTCATAAATAATATAATTTATTTAATTTCTAAAAATCATAAAAAAAATATGATGTAGGAAATATTTTTAGCTTTCCAATGACTATTTATAATCAAATATATGATCTTTATAACCCCATGTAAAAATAGTTTTCGTGAAACATATTATGTTTGTGTCATTTTTACTTTTACATTAAATAAAAAGTTATTTATGTCATTTCCCAACCAAAATGTCCCCATGGGGTCCCCAAGTTGACCCATGGCTTGTATTGGTCGGCCATGACACAACCAATATGGTTGGGACATGTGTCTAGGTCATTTCATATTATTAAAGCATTATTTATACCTTAAACTATACTAATTACCACTAATCGCGATTAAAAACTTAATAAGTTACTATTCACCAAAAAATTATTTTAATCTCATTGAACCGAATTTTACTTCTTAATGACAACCATGTCTGTCGGATTTTCAAAATTCAACACACATTAGTGGTAAACTTTCATTTAACTGAAAAATCAGTTTGCTTGATTACCACTTAGTGGTTTCACTATTCATCAAAAATTGAAGTTTTTCAGAAAATTACCAAAAATTCACCCTAAGCTATATTTGATATTCCGAATTCAAAAATGAAGTCTATTTTACAAAATTCAAATCATATAAGTCACATTAATTAATTTAATAATTAATTCCCGCTGCCAGAGCAAATAGCGTGTTTTTACAAAACAATAAGTATCAAAAGATTGACACCAGTTTAAGTCTAATTTCAAAGTGAAATTGATTCCAATGACCACCATTGGATAAAATGGTAAAAATATATTATAATTTCACTTCAAAACCAATTCAAAACATAATCTAATCATATAAATTAATTAGATTAAAAATCAGTTTTGATGTAAAATGCAGTATTTTTCACTATTCATTAAAAAATGAACATTGTCGGAAAAATACCAAAAATTCACACAAGGTAAATTTTGATGTCCCAATCATAAAGGATAAGTTTATTTTAACAAACATAGTTTATAAAATTGTCAAAATATATATTCAAAAATGGTTTTCCATCAAAAGGTAGTAAAACAATATTTTAAGAATATTAGTGTATTCCATGCATAAGATTGTATTTATTTTCATTTTAAGCCTCTATAACACTATCTTAATCATTAAAAGACATAGATAAAAATATCTATTATTCATTACTTACTTGGGATGTTAAATCCTTCCCCCCTTTAGAAAATTGTGTCCCCGCAATTTATTTACTTATCGAATAAATGTGGGTACTTATCCCTCATTGCATTTTCAGATTCCCATGTTGCCTCTTCAATCATGTGGTTTTTCCACAAAACCTTTACCTGCTTAATCAAATTATTTCGTAACACTTGCTCCCTGTGGTCATGAATCTGGACCGGTTGTTCCTCATAAGATAGGTTCTCTTCCAGCTGAACTACCTCTGGACTCAAAACATGAGATGGATCTGGCATATACTTTCTCAACATTGAAAAGTGAAAAACATTGTGTACCTGAGATAAACTCGGAGGTAAAGCCACTCGGTATGCAACTGATCCAACTCTTTCCAGAATTTCGTATGGTCCAATAAACCTTGGACTCAGCTTTCCTTTCTTACCAAATCTCATCACACTTTTCCAAGGAGAAACCTTGAGAAAAACATGATCACCTACCACGAAAGATAGATCCTTTCTCCGGTTATCCGTATAACTCTTCTGCCTGCTCTGAGCTGTTCTCATGTTTTTCTGAATCAGCTGAACTTTTTCTGCCATCTCTTCTACCAATTCTGGTCCCATCAACTTCCTTTCACCCACTTCATCCCAGAAAGCTGGAGTTCGACACCGCTTCCCATATAATGCCTGAAATGGTTCCATCTGTATACTGGAATGAAAACTGTTATTATATGAAAACTCAACCAAAGAAAGATGTTGGTCCCAACTTCCCTGATAATCCATTGAACAAGCTCGTAGCATATCCTCCAATGTCTGGATTGTTCGTTCTGACTGCCCATCTGATTGAGGATGAAAAGAGGTACTAAAATTTAATTCAGTACCCAACGACTTCTGAAGGCCTTTCCAAAAGTTAGAAGTAAACCTGGGATCACGATCCGATACAATGGACAGAGGAACTCCATGTAACCTGACTATCTCTTTAAGATACAAACGGGAAAGTTGATCAAGAGAGAAAGTATCTCGTATAGCCAGGAAATGAGCAGATTTGGTCAAGCGATCAACAATAACCCAGATTTCATTATTACCTCGAGATGTCTTCGGTAATCCAACAACAAAGTCCATGGATATATTCTCTCATTTCCACTCAGGCACTGGTAAAGGCTGAAGCATCCCTTTCGGTAACTGCCGCTCTGATTTAACCTCTTGACATGTCAAACACTTGACAGTAAAATCAGAAATATCTCTTTTCATTCCATCCCACCAGTAATACTCCCGCAGATCTCTATACATTTTAGTACTGCCCGGATGAACTGAAAACGGAGAACTATGAGCTTCACATAACAACTCTCTCTTCAACTGTGAATCACAAGGCACACACAATCTCTTCCCAAATCTCAAAACACAATCATTATCAATGTTGAATTCAGGCAACTTACCTTTCTGAACCAGCTCTACCTTTTTCTGCAACTCACTGTCTTGCTTCTGTGCTTGCTTGATTCTATCTGATAGAGAAGATCTCACTGATACCTGAAACAAAACAGAAGGACTTCCTGCACCAACAACTTCTATGCCAAAGTTCATCAAATCGTTAACCAAAGGATCACGTTCCAACCGCAACATTGTTAATGAAGCATTACTTTTTCGACACAAAGCATCAGCCACTTTATTTTCTTTTCCCGGATGGTAATGAATTGTACAATCATAATCCTTGATTAATTCCAGCCATCTCTTTTGTCTCATGTTTAACTCTTTCTGAGTGAATATATACTTTAAACTTTTGTGATCGGTATATATTTCACACTTTACTCCATACAAATGATGCCTCCAAATTTTTAAAGCAAAAACAACAGCAGCTAATACCAAATCATGTGTAGGGTAATTTACCTCATGAGTTTTCAACTGTCGTGAAGCATAAGCAATTACCTGATCATTCTGCATTAGGACGCAACCAAGTCCTTTCAATGAAGCATCACTGTATATAACAAACTCACCATTCCTGGAAGGTAGTGCCAAAACTGGAGCTTTCACCAATCTTCTTTTCAATTCCTGAAAACAATCATCACATTCTTTTGTCCAGATAAACTTAAGACCCTTCTGAGTTAGCTTAGTCATTGGACTAGATAACCGTGAAAAATTTCTAACAAACCTTCGGTAATAGCCCGCTAAACCAAGGAAGCTACGAATCTCGGATACATTTGTGGGTCTTGGCCATTCTTCCACAACTTTTGTTTTTGCAGGATCAATAGTTATTCCATCTTTAGAAACAATGTGGCCAAGGAAATAAATTTGTTGCAACCAAAACTCAAACTTGCTGAACTTCCCATACAATTTCTTTTCTTTGAAGGTTTGCAAGATAACCCTTAAATGTCTTTTATGCTCCTCTTTACGTTTAGAAAACACCAAAATATCATCAATGAAAACCACCACAAACTTATCCAAGAACTCATGGAAAATTCTATTCATTAAATCCATGAATACAGCAGGTGCATTGGTTAGCCCAAAAGGCATTACAACAAATTCATAATGGCCATATCTCGTACGGAACGCGGTCTTCGGAATATCTGCCTCCTTTACCTTCAGCTGATGGTACCTCGATCTCAAGTCAATCTTTGAATAAAACTGAGCTCCCTGGAGCTGATCAAACAAATCATCGATATGAGGCAAAGGATATTTGTTCTTAACAGTGATATTATTCAAGGCTCTATAATCAATGCAAAGTCTCATAGAACCATCTTTCTTTTTAACAAATAAAACAGGGGCACCCCATGGTGATGTGCTAGGTCTAATGAAACCTTTCTCTAATAAATCATGCAATTGCTCCTTCAACTCTAAAAGTTCAATTTGTGCCATTCGATAAGGGGGTTTTGAAATTGGCTTAGCATCAGGAACTAAGTCAACAGTAAACTCAACATCCCGATCTGGTATTATTCCAGGCAACTCATCAGGAAAAACATCAGGATACTCATTTACCACTGGCACGTCATTAATCTGAACAGTTTCTTTATTTTCAACGACGTGTGCAAGGTAACATTCATTTCCATCTTTTACAAGTTTCTCGGCCTCTTGATATGTTATCAAAAGTAAGGGTTCATTCTTGTAAACAAACTGAAAGTCTTTCTGAAAAGAAACTTCTTTAGCTCTACAGTCAATCTTAGCATAGTAAATAGAGAGCCAATCCATACCCAGGATAACATCAAACTCTACTAGAGGTAGAACAATAAGGTTTGCAAGTAGGTTCTTTCCACAGATAAGGATAGGAAGATTCTTATAAATTCTTTTTGCCTCGACACTTCCCCCAGGTGTTTTTACCAAAAGTTCAGGAGTCATTTCTTGAGATGGTATTCCCATTTTACTAGAAAAGGTTTCAGAGATGAAAGAATGTGTAGACCCCGAATCAAACAACACACTGGCATAATCTGAAAAAACAAACAAAGTACCTGATACAACTTCATTTGATGGCCCGACATCTGCTGAAGTAGTTGGGAAGGATTTCACCACCCCTTTCTGCTTGTAGTATAACTGCTTCCCATCACTCAAGCTCCTTGTCGGACACTCGTTTTCATAGTGACCCATCTCATTGCACTTATAACATTTCACTAACTGTAAATCAAATTTGTTCTTACCTTCACCTTGATCCTTTTCAGTGCAATCACGAGCCTTATGTCCCATCTTACCACATCGGTAGCACTTCCCAGAATTCAGAAGACATTCCCCAGCATGCCTTTTGCCACATTTATCACAAACTGGAAACTTAGTTCTCTTACCATCAGACTTTTTTGAAAAATTCTTACCTTTCTCCTGCCACCTCAGTCTCATCTTCTGCTAGTTGTTATAGAAAACTTGGTCATCAGAAAACTCAATTTCCACCTTCTCAGCACATCGAACAAGCTTTTCATAACTTTTATACTCACGAGAAGCTAATGCCCTTCGATACTTTGGCTTTAATCCTGAGTAAAAATGATTGATTTTACTATCAAGGTCCCGGATAAAATTTGAAGCATACCTTGCCAATCGAGTGAACCTTTCTTCATAGGCAACCACTGAGTCTTCCTCTTGCCTCAATTCCAAGAATTGCTTTTCCATCCTAAGTCGAACAGCCTTAGGAAAATACTTCTCAAGAAACAGACCTTTGAATTCATCCCAGTCAAGAGCATCAATCTCATCGGCGTCCCTGATATTTTTAACCATAGACCACCACTGATCTGCTTCACCCTCCAAACGGTAAATAGCAAGACTAACCTTTTGATTTTCTGAACACCCCATGACATCAAAAATCTTCTCCAGTGCTTTAATACACCCTTCAGCTAGCACAGGGTCAGGTGATCCTCTGAATGATGGGGGATGTTGCCTCATGAAATGTTCCACCACTGACATGTTCCTCTGCGGTTGATCTGGCTGATCTCGTGCATTGATACCACCACCATTTATCGCTTGAGTCAACTGCGCCATCACTACAAAAAACTGTTCAGTTCCAATTTCGACCATTTCTGGATGCTGATTCGGAAGGTTATTTCCTTCTGTATGCCTTCCTAGCACTGCTTCCCTGTTTCCTCTGCGGAAAACCATTCTGAACAAACATGTCTTAGATGAAGCAACATGGTAATCTTTAAATGCTATATCATTTCAAAAAAAATATATTTTTGGTTAATCATTTAATAGAATTATAACTCCTAAAGTTATCTAAACCGACCTTTGATACCAACTATAAGGCCCCAGCCTTAAACCTTACTTAATCTTGAGTTATTACAAGATTACACATTGAGGATCTTTTCGGGTTTAGAGTTTTAGAGAATTAGATCATAAAACATTCATTACATTCCACATATAAACAAAGTGGTTACATAAAGATAGTATTCTTCATTCCCATCAATGGAAACACATTTAAAATAAAACATGGATTATTTCTTGACACATCCTTGACTCTATCATCTTATCATGTACCTTTCCCTTGACCTGTGAAAAACATTTCAAAAACTTGGGATGAGCATAAAAACTCAGTATGGGTTATAAAAAAAACATGGAAAGGAAACATGAGTTCATATATACATAAGAATGAAATCATACTTTACACATAAAACATAGGCACTTTAACATACTTCATAAAATCATGAATAAATCATAGAAATCATAAGACATAAAGGTAACTTGAGGCATTCATAACATTCTTACGTAGGGAGTAACCCTCTTGGTTACGTTTGGAATACCCATCACAATATATTCCCTAAAATCTATTCGGAGAAACCTTAACGTTTCACTCCTTCGCGTTACCCAATGCATTGGAGAGCTATAACGGGCTCACCCGCCCTTAGTTCATCACGGAACCACCCGTCTTCATAATAATGCCCAAGAACAATAACATAATCATATCACATAAAACATGCATAAAGGAAACATAAAATTTCCACATTTCAATCACGAGATATCAATACAAATCATTGATATTAAAACATTATGAAAACCATTTTCAATACTAAAATAAAAGAAAAGTAAAACATGGTATTCTTTTAAAAAGAAGGTATGGCTTGTAGAGGAAGCCGAAACTCAAATAACGGTCACGACGGCGGAGAAGTCGTTGTCGCCGCATACGTACGACAAAAACATTCCCTTTTGACGTTTAGTAAACGCTTCGTATAAAAAAAGATTCCTTTTGAATAAACGTAAAAGTCAAAGGGGTTTATACACCGTAAAAATAAAGTTGTGTATAAAATAAAATATGCCTCAACGAAAGGAGATTGAGACGAAGTCCCATACCGCGTATCCGACTTGACCCAACCGTTCTTTAATATCCTGAATAATAAACTTGAGTTAATCTATACTTGCTTATGAATCTTTTTCAAGTTCATTATTCCTTTTATACCATGTTATGAACATCATGTAATCAGTTAAGTTAATAATGTTCATTTTGTCGGTATTTGGTTCTTAAGTCAAAAATAGACTTCTTACACTTACATGTTGTTAATTTGGTCAAAGGTTCATTATATCCAGAATGATATTCATGATGTAGATATCATATATGTCATATATATCCAGTACATACATGCATTTATAATATTACATAATCATTTAGTGGTAAGAAATGAAATGCACCGTTCATGGAGACGGTAATCCGTACGTACGCATGAACGCTACTTTCATTTCTATTTCGTATTTTATAGAACGGAATCATAATGATATAAAGGTATATTATAATTCCATTATAATATCATATATAATATCATAGTTCCATCCTTTATATGTCCCACATATGGTATTTAACGAATCAAATCACTTTGAGGGGGCGGTAGTCCGCACTTCCTAAAATGAAGATATCGTGTTTACCCATAATGGAAACCATAAAGGTATGCCCAAAATGAAAAAAACAGAAGCTTAAGGAAAACATAAACATATTATATATCATATATAAAAATAGTGACATCATAATGGCCACCTTTGATGGTGTTAAATGAGTGTTGAACAATCATCGTTTCGGGAGGCAGAATTTCACCATCCACGGAAACCGTATGTTCTTTAACCATTTGATGTAGTTGTGTGAGAGTGTAGCTCAAATAAATATTATAACAACATCCTTGTATATTGAAGATACTGTTGTTGTTACAAAATAAGTAAATAAAAAGAGTTTAGGGGGTTGGAGAAGCAAAATAAAACAAATGAACATGAGAGAATGAATTACCTTTAAAAGTGTAACTCCTTTTGATTTGAGCCTAAAGGCTTCCTTTGAAAGGATTCCGCCCAAAGGTAATCCTCTAAGATTAGGAGAGGGATGTGGAGAGAGTAAATGGGCAGGGGTTGACCGAGCCAAAGGCTTGAGTAGTGTGTGAAATGAGGTAGAGGTGGGGGCCTTTTATAAGAGGAGAGGAGGGGCACTTTTGGAATGTAAAGAAATATTACTTTATTTGAAAATGTGTTTCGGTTTTAAAAGGTCCCACATTGATATAATTCGTGGATAAGGTGATAAGGGTTCGAAATACACTCATCCAATTGGTTTTTTCCATGTGTAGTTCATAGATTTTACATTGTCTTTCCATTTTATTTAAATCGTCAAATAATGATGTCATCGTTGCATCATTATTATGTCATAAATAATTTAATTTATTTAATGTCTAAAAATCATAAAAAAATACTATGATGTAGTAAATATTTTTAGATTTCCAATGACTATTTATAATCAAATATCTGATCTTTATAACCCCATGTAAAAATTGTTTTCGTGAAACATATTATGTTTGTGTCATTTTTACTTTTACATTAAATAAAAAGTTATTTATGTCATTTCCCAACCAAAATGTCCCCATGGGGTCCCCAAGTTGACCCATGGCTTGTATGGGTCGGCCATGACACAACCAATAAGTTTGGGACATGTGTCTATGTCATTTCATATTATTAAAGCATTATTTATACCTTAAACTACACTAATTACCACTAATCGTGATTAAAAACTTAATAAGTTACTATTCACCAAAAAATTATTTTAATCTCATTGAACCGCATTTTACTTCTTAATGACAACCATGTATGTCGGATTTTCAAAATTCAATACACATTAGTGGTAAACTTTCATTTAACTGAAAAATCAGTTTGCTTGATTACCACTTAGTGGTTTCACTATTCGTCAAAAATTGAAGTTTTTCAGAAAATTACCAAAAAATCACCCTAAGATATATTTGATATTCCAAATTCAAAAATGAAGTCTATTTTACAAAATTCAAATCATATAAGTCACATTAATTAATTTAATAATTAATTTCCGCTGCCAGAGCAAATAGCGTGTTTTTACAAAACAATAAGTATCAAAAGATTGACACCAGTTTAAGTCTAATTTCAAAGTGAAATTGATTCCAATGACCACCATTGGATAAAATGGTAAAAATATATTCTAATTTCACTTCAAAACCAATTCAAAACATAATCTAATCATATAAATAAATTAGATTAAAAAGCAGTTTTGATGTAAAATGCAGTATTTTTCACTATTCATTAAAAAATGAACATTGTCGGAAAAATACCAAAAATTCACACAGGGTAAATTTTGATGTCCCAATCATAAAGGATAAGTTTATTTTGACAAACATAGTTTATAAAATTGTCAAAATATAGATTCAAAAATGGTTTTCCATCAAAAGGCAGTGAAACAATCTTTTAAGAATATTAGTGTATTCTATGCATAAGATTGTATTTATTTTCATTTTAAGCCTCTATAACACTATCTTAATCATTAAAAGACATAGATAAAAATATATATTATTCATTACTTACATGGGATGTTACACCGAACATGGCCCGACCCTCCCCCATTTGATTGTTCTCGTTTGTTGTAGATAGCGGCGGCACAACGACGCCACCGTAAGAGTTGGCCGTGGTAGAGCAATGCAACCGGCATCGGGCCAGCCTCGAACAAACCGATGGCGCAAGGCCGCCGGTTCGCCGGAAGAGCGCAGTGTCGTCACGCCGTGTGTAGGGGAAGGCGGTTGCGGCCAGGACGGGCCGCGGTAGAAGGGCCCGACGCCCTCGCGCCGCGCAGAGAAGATGCAGGCTGATGCCATGGTGGGCTGCGGTGGAAAAGCTGGACCGGCTGGCCGCTCGGCCAGCCTGGGGGAGCGAGACCCATTGGGTCCCAAGTGAGCTGGACTTGTACCAACTGGCAACGGTTTGGTTCTAGTCGAATAGTTCAACTATTTGGGAAACCAAGGGGATGCACGCCTCCCCCTAGACACGACTAGGGTAGGTCGTCGGCCTGCTATGCTGCTGGCCCGCTAGCCAGCTAGGCCTCGCGGGCCGCCAGCCTACCGGGACACGGGGGCCGCCAGCCAGCCAGGCCATGCAGGCCGCCAGGTCGGGCCGCCCCCTTGAGCTAGGCCAGACACAGAGGCCAGGTCGGATCCATGGATAGGGTCGGACCCCGGTCCAGACTTTGGTTGAGTTGGGTCGGTCCGGCTGGGTCAGACCGGACCCGGACCCGTTTGACCTGATAACACTTTTGCACCCATATCCTGGGCTACGGGTGTCCGATTGACGAACCATCTATGAAGATGAAAAGGGTAGAGAAAAATGGTCATTTGGCATTTAAAAAATGATTTTGACACACATTTGGGATATGTTAGGGTTGGTTTGAACCATAAAACCAACCGGGCCCTTAGAACGGAAATGCCAATAACTCACAGACCGGGCGCCCGATTGACGCGCTCTATGTTGTGTTTGTTGGGTCGGAACAATCGAGAAGGATGGCAAGAGGGGGGGTGAATTTCCTTTTAAAAAAATGATTAACAATTTAAAAATCAAAGTGAAAGTGCAGCGGAAATAAAGAGGCAATCACACAAGAAATTGATAACGGAGTTCGGCCAAAACCCGTCCTACGTCTCCGCTCCCAACTCAACCGTTGAGAGATTCCTACCGCTTGCTTTTCAATGGTTTTAGCAAGAAACCCACTAGGCTTTGAGGTAGCACTAGGACCTATTACAGCTTGCTTTTAGTGGTTAAGCAAGAACCCACTTGCTTTCAATGGAATAGAAAGAACCCACTAGCCTTTTTAACGGGTGAAGGCTAGCTCACCGGTGACACAATCCTTTTAAAAGGAAAGGCTTGAAGAAACCTCTTCACACCTTAATGGTGATGTGAAACCCAAAAGAAAGGGGGGATGAGAAAAGGTTGGGGTTTGTATGCACAAACCCAATTTTAAGCTCAAAAAATATAAAACAAGAAAAACCGTAATTGAGGAAGACTTGGGCGCCAAAGTTTGATGGAGTTGATGTAGCGTGCTCTCCCAAGCTTCTTGAGGTGCTCCTTGGATTGGGAATTGGATTGGAGCACTTGAGGATCCTTGAAGGTGGAGCGCCGGAGGTTCGCCAAATGTGCAACAATGTGTCCGGGCGCTTGGTATATGATCCGGTTGGTGTCCGGGGCTTCCTAAGCCTTTATTTATAGGCATGGAACCCTTGGGGAGGCTTCGGAGCCGTTGGAGAAGTCCTCGGAGCCGTTGGAGGCCAAAAGATGGTTGACTGGTCAAACCCAACGGCTAGTTTGACTGGGCTACCGGCTGGCCGGTACAGCTCCACCGGCTGGCCGGTGCCTTGGATGTTGAGAAGTGCTTCTGCCCAGGAGCCACCGGCTGGCCGGTGAGAAGGCCACCGGCTGGCCGGTGGTGAGACAGTAGGTCTCACTGTTCTGGCTGGGTGCCACCGGCTGGCCGGTGGCAGAGCCACCGGCTGACCGGTGGTGAGGCAGTAGCCTCCTCTACTGTGCAGGTGCCACCGGCTGGCCGCTGGTGTGCCACCGGTTGGCCGGTGGTCTGGACAGAAGGATGCCTTCTGTCCAGGCTCCTATCGGTTGGCCGGTGCACTTCCATCGGTTGGCCGGTGGACTGAATTTCAGTCCACTTTGCCTCCTTTCTTTCTTGGCCCAATTCCTTGGCCACCTGAATTGATTCCTATCATCCAAAAACACTTGAAAGAGGATTAGAAAAATATGAGGGTGATTGTGATCATGAAAATAAAACCTTGAGGGGTTCGAGAGATACAACAATCTCCCCCTATTTTGATGATCACAATCACAAAAACAATCAAAGTAAAAAACTGAAAGAAAGGCATGCTTTTAAATGATAAATTGAAAATAAATACTAAGCATGAGAGAAAAGATTCTCCCCCAATCAATCAATAAATTTCTCCCCCTTTGTGATTATCAAAAAAGAATGGGGCATACAACTTGATTGAGGGAAAATTAAAAATCAAGATTTTTAAATCAATTGGAATTTTTGAAAATTGAATTGAAAAATTTGAATAACAGTTTGAATTGAAAGTTTTGAATCAAAAACCAATTGAAATTTGAAATTTGAATTGAATGTTTTGAATCAAAAGTTGATTTGAAAGATTTGAATCAAAAATTTGAAACCAAGAGTTGAAATTAAAAGTTTGAATCGAAAAATTGAAATTGAAAAAAGCTTAAACAATCCTAACTCCCCCAAAAAAAACAATAAATCATCGGGGAGAGGTTTTTGAAACCGAAACAAATTTAGGTCCGGTGAGACTCGCTAAGAGGGATTTTTCAATCCATACTTGTCTCATGGCGGGTCTTCTCCTATAAAACTCATCGGAAAAGAAAATAGACTTGGGTTGACCGTACCGGGCGTTTTTACAATTACATTCATAAATAAGGTGCCCGTGTTTTTTTACAATAGTTACAAAATTTATAACTAGAGCTCCCCCTTACAAAAATAGTTGGAGCATGGGAGGAGGAAGCTATATTGGTATATCCTAGCCCTTGGGTGGTTCTAGATATACGATGGGAACCAAGAAAATTGTTCAAATTTTGTTCACCTTGGGTGAACTTGGCTAGGGTCTCCCTTAGGTCTTTGATGGTTGATTCCAAAGAATCAACATTTGGGAAATTTTGGATTTTTTGGGAGAGTTCCTCCTTCTCTTTGAGAAGTTGTTCTTTTTCGGAGGAGAGTTTTTTGAAATTCTTTTTTAAAGCAACAAATTTTGAAGAGAGTTCATGAAAACCATTTTCTAATTGGTCTCTAGCATGTTGGAGTTCTTCATAAGATAGATGATTTAAAGAATTGGAATTTGAAGAACAAGAGGAAGAGGAGTCGGAAGAAGTTACCTCATGAAATGCCATTAGGCATTTTGTACCTTGGTCGCTCGAGGAGGAGGATGATGAGGAGGTGTCACTCCATGTCGCCTTGAGGACCTTTTTCTTTCCTTTTTTCCTTTTGCGTGGCCCGTTTCTTGTTGAGTGGGAAATCGGGCTTGTAATGGCCCTTTTCACCGCACCCGTAGCATTTTACCTTGGGCTCAGATTTTTCGGTGGGTTCTTGCTTTCGGTGCATGCGGGATTTCTTCTTCTTCTTGTGCTTCTTCAAAAACTTGTGCATTTGGCGGGCGAGATTCTCCATTTCCGAGTCACCGCTTGATGATGAGGAAGATGAGGAAGGAGATGAGGAAGAAGATGAGGAGTTTACTTCCTTTTGTACCTTGAGGGCAATGTTCTTTGGTGTCTTGATTGGTGTGCCCTCATTTTGAGCTTGCCTCCTCATCGTGATCTCATAAGTCATGAGGGATCCGATGATCTCTTCGACCGGCATATTCTTTACATCCTTAGCTTCTTGGATAGCCGTCACCTTAGGTGCCCATGAGCTCGGAAGGATCCATAGGATCTTCTTCACCATAGTTTCTGCAGAAATATTATCTCCAAGAGACTTTCTACCATTGCACACGTCAGTAAATCGAGTAAACATTTCAGAAATTGATTCATTTGGGTGCATGGAAAAAGATTCAAAGTCTTGTCTATACATATCCAATCGAGTATCCTTTACTTTGTTGGTCCCCTCATCGGTAACCTCCAAAAGTTTCCAGATTTCATGTGCGGAGGTGCATGTGGAAACTCGATTGAACTCGTTTCGGTCAAGGCCGCAATGAAGAGCATTCATGGCTTTTCCATCAAGCTCAAAATTTCTAATGTCGGCTTGGGTCCATTTGGATTCGTCGGGGGTAGACAAAGTGTAACTTTGCATGACAATTTTATAAATGGGATATCCTATGCTTCTAAGAAAGGTAGTCATGCGGGTTTTCCAATAATTATAGTCGGTCCCATCAAAAAATGGAGCTCGACCCAAAGAGTAGACCTCGGGGGCGAAAGAGGTGGATGCCATCACAATGGATCTTTGAATTTGAAACCTTTTAAGGTATTACTCAAATTACCCCTCTGATACCAATTGTTGGGTCGGAACAATCGAGAAGGATGGCAAGAGGGGGGGTGAATTGCCTTTTAAAAAAATGATTAACAATTTAAAAATCAAAGTGAAAGTGCAGCGGAAATAAAGAGGCAATCACACAAGAAATTGATAACGGAGTTCGGCCAAAACCCGGCCTACGTCTCCGCTCCCAACTCAACCGTTGAGAGATTCCTACCGCTTGCTTTTCAATGGTTTTAGCAAGAAACCCACTAGGCTTTGAGGTAGCACTAGGACCTATTACAGCTTGCTTTTAGTGGTTAAGCAAGAACCCACTTGCTTTCAATGGAATAGCAAGAACCCACTAGCCTTTTTAACAGGTGAAGGCTAGCTCACCGGTGACACAAGCCTTTTAAAAGGAAAGGCTTGAAGAAACCTCTTCACACCTTAATGGTGATGTGAAACCCAAAAGAAAGGGGGGATGAGAAAAGGTTGGGGTTTGTAGGCACAAACCCAATTTTAATCTCAAAAAATATAAAACAAGAAAAACCGTAATTGAGGAAGACTTGGGCGCCAAAGTTTGATGGAGTTGATGTAGCGTTCTCTCCCAAGCTTCTTGAGGTGCTCCTTGGATTGGGAATTGGATTGGAGCACTTGAGGATCCTTGAAGGTGGAGCGCCGGAGGTTCGCCAAATGTGCAACAATGTGTCCGGGCGCTTGGTATATGATCCGGTTGGTGTCCGGGGCTTCCTCAGCCTTTATTTATAGGCATGGAACCCTTAGGGAGGCTTCGGAGCCGTTGGAGAAGTCCTCGGAGCCGTTGGAGGCCAAAAGATGGTTGACTGGTCAAACCCAACGGCTAGTTTGACTGGGCTACCGGCTGGCCGGTACAGCTCCACCGGCTGGCCGGTGCCTTGGATGTTGAGAAGTGCTTCTGCCCAGGAGCCACCGGCTGGCCGGTGAGAAGGCCACCGGCTGGCCGGTGGTGAGACAGTAGGTCTCACTGTTCTGGCTGGGTGCCACCGGCTAGCCGGTGGCAGAGCTACCGGCTGACCAGTGGTGAGGCAGTAGCCTCCTCTGCTGTGCAGGTGCCACCGGCTGGCCGCTGGTGTGCCACCGGTTGGCCGGTGGTCTGGACAGAAGGATGCCTTCTGTCCAGGCTCCTATCAGTTGGCCGGTGCACTTCCATCGGTTGGCCGGTGGACTGAATTTCAGTCCACTTTGCCTCCTTTCTTTCTTGGCCCAATTCCTTGGCCACCTGAATTGATTCCTATCATCCAAAAACACTTGAAAGAGGATTAGAAAAATATGAGGGTGATTGTGATCATGAAAATAAAACCTTGAGGGGTTCGAGAGATACAACAGTGTGGAGACCCATATGACGAGGCAGACCATTGAGATACTTTTACATGGGACTTCGTGAAATTTTGAGTATCGACCAGTAGCTCGTGGAGCGGATTCAATCAGAGACGAGCGAGCGGAGTACGGATACCAAGTTGCTCGCTGAGACCTAAGGATTGCAGACCTTTCAACTCGGAGTGTTTCGACTAGCCCAGTGGGATGCGCCTCCACTACTAGAAATGCTGTTTTTTCCAATGGGTGTTTACCAATGGTTTGATAAAACCATTGGGGTTGAAGGATTAAGAAAGCCTTTCCCAACGGTTCATTGAAACCGTTGGGAAAAGTCAGCCCTTTGCCAATGGTTTGAAGAAACCGTTGGGAAAGGGGTGTGTTAATCACCTTTTGCCAACGGTTCAAATAACCGTTGGGAAAGGGTCATCCCTTTGCCAATGGTTTCCTCAAACCGTCGGTAAAGGGGTCCTTAGCATCTCTTTCCCAATGGTTCTTAAAAACCGTTGGGAATTATTTCCCCCAAATCCAGCCGTGGGGCTGCTCTCCCCATTCACACAGAAACCTAATTTCATCCGCTCCACCGCTCTCCTCTCGCGAAATCCCCTATCCGAAGAGGTGAAAACCATCTGAAATCAGGTATCTTTTCATTTATACACAAATACTTCCTTATTTTTATTGTTATTGCTTTAGTATTTTAGTTTTAAGTTATCAATCCACCTCCAGCTCTCTGCTACTCTCCAAATCACCCATCTGAATAGGTGAAAACCCATTTGAATCATCTCAAATCAAGTAATTTTTTCTTTATACACATATGGTACCTTGTTTTTATTGTTATTGATCTAATATTTTAGTTTTAGGTTTGGATTTTGATGTGATTTCACCGTGTAAAATTGGGAAATGAATAAATATTTTGTTAATTAATTAGTTTCCCCTGGAATATCAGTTGTGTTATAATGTCCATGCTAAATAAAGGGGTAATGTAATAAAAGACCTTGAATAAATAAATTGTGGAAGTTGGGGTATGTTTCCTCTATGAGAGGTTTGTTGTCGTGTTTCATTGTATGTTGTAGGCTGTTTTATGGGGATTAAGGTGACCAGTTGGGCTTTGTGATATGTGGGGTTGTAATGTGATGGTTAGTGGGCATGGATGTGTCATGTGAAGTTGTATGATAGTGATGATGTGTGGTGGTGTTGTGTCGTGTGGAGGTGTTGTGTGATGAAGTTGTGGTGTATAATGTGGTGAGGTAGTTTTGGTTGTGCAGTGGTTTGTGATGTGCAATATTTTTATTATGATATGTGGTTGTTTTGGTGAGATGGTTGGACGATGTAACATGGTGTCGATGGTTATTGTGAGATGGTGAGTTGTTGTGTGGTGGTTTTATTAGTTTTCTGGTTATCTATGGAATAAATTATGCTGTTGAAACAAAAAAACAAGATATTAAATAAATGAGATGGAATAGAAATGGATGTGTAGTAAATGGATTTAATTAATTTAACATTAAATGAATGGACAATGTATGTGTGAATGAAGTGGATTATAAATGAATGTGAGAAATGCTATGCGTCTTGTGTCATGGTGGTGTGGTTTATGTGTTTTATGGTAGTAGTGAAGTGTGTGATTATGTAGTTAATGTGAACCCATAGGTTGAGTATTTTGTTCTATCTATATATCATGTATTTTTATGTTATTTCTACACATTACAGGGGGTGGTATGTCTAGGTGGTGGCGGTGGGGTTGCAGGGGAGGGGGGTGTGGGCTGTTTGGGAGGGTGGGCGGGGCTATCCAGGGGGGGTACGGGGTGTCCTGGGGGGTACGGGGGTGGGCGGGCTATCCACAAGGGTGGACGGGCTGTCCACGGGGGTGGTCGGGCTGTCAAGGAGTGGTGGGTGGGCTGTCCAGGGGGGGTGGGTGGGCTGGCCACGGGGGGGTAGGGGTGTCCATGGGGGTGGGTGGGCTATCCAAGGGGGTGGGGGGCTGTCCATAGGGAGAAGGGGTGTCGAGGGGGGTGGGTGGGCTGTCCACGGGGGTGGTTGGGCTGTCTAGGGGGGTAGGGGGTGTCCACAGGGGTGGGCGGGGCTGTCCAGGGGGTGTGGGTTGTCCTGGGGGTCTGGGTGGGGTGTCCTGGTGGGGGAGGGGTGTGTGGGGTGTCCAGGTGGGGTGGTATGTCTAGGTGGTGGTGGTGGGGTTGCAGGGAAGGGGGTGTGGGCTGTTTGGGAGGGTGGGCGGGGCTATCCAGGGGGGTACGGGGTGTCCAGGGGGGGTGGGTGGGCTGGCCACAGGGGGTAGGGGTGTCCAGGGGGGTGGGCGGGCTATCCAAGGGGGTGGGGGGCTGTCCATAGGGAGAAGGGGTGTCGATGGGGGTGGTGGGCTGTCCACGGGGGTGGTTGGGCTGTCTAGGGGGTAGGGGGCGTCCACGGGGGTGGGTGGGTTGTCCACGGGGGTGGGCGGGGCTGTCTAGGGGGTGTGGTCTGTTCTGGGGGTCTGGGTGGGGTGTCCTGGTGGGGGAGGGGTGTGTGGGGTGTCCAGGGGGGTTGGTATGTCTAGGTGGTGGTGGTGGGGTTGCAGGGGAGGGGGGTGTGGGCTGTTTGGGAGGGTGGGCGGGGCTATCCTGGGGGGGTACAGGGTGTCCAGGGGGGTACGGGGGTGGGCGGGCTGTCCACAAGGGTGGACGGGCTGTCCACGGGGGTGGGCGGGCTGTCAAGGAGGGGTGGGCGGGCTGTCCAAGGGGGGTGGGTGGGCTGGCCACAGGGGGTAGGGGTGTCCAGGGGGGTGGGCGGGCTATCCAAGGGGGTGGGGGGCTGTCCATAGGGAGAAGGGGTGTCGAGGGGGGTGGGTGGGCTGTCCATGGGGGTGGTTGGGCTGTCTAGGGGGTAGGGGGTGTCCACGGGGGTGGGTGGGTTGTCCACGGGGGTGGGCGGGGCTGTCCACGTGGGTCACCAACTAATATGGTTATGGGATGAGGCATGCTCTGATGTGATAACACATTAAGTTCTTGTTGGTTTTACATTCTTTCAATCACACATTACTATGTTTTTTTTCACATGTGTAGTTGACACCATGATTATTTTATTCCTTTATCGTTTACTTAAATGTATTTTCTATTAAAGTTCAATCCTATTGAATTGTTTATGACAAAATGACTTATATGATGTTTTTTACAGAATGGACAGAAGTTGGATGTATGAAACCGATCGTATCTCAAGAGATTTTCAAAACAATTTGGAGAGCTTTATAGATTTTGCATTTCATAATGCTTCAGATAGTGGTCACATACACTGCCCATGTTCTAATTGTGTTGGTAGACCTTGGTTGAGTTGTGAATAAGTCAGCTACCACATAACCAAATATGGTTTTCAAGAAAACTACTTTGTGTGGTATCACAATGGGGAGAAAATTAAATCTCAAAATGGTGATGATCAAAATGAAAGGACTGGAATGGAGAATTTGTTAGATGATCTGTTTCCGTTTATTTGTCATCATGAAAAAGAAAGGATTTCGACTCAAGAAGACGTCAATATGAGGACAACTGATGCATCTAGTTAAAATGATGATATTGATAGGGTGAAAAAATTGAATGATGCTGCCACGACTCCAGTATATCGACGATGCGATAAAATGAAAAAGATGGAATTTTTAATCTGATTGATTCATGGAAAAACTATGTATGGGATTTCTAATACAGCAATCGATTACATTCTTACCCTCTTGAAGGATTTACTTCCATATGATGCAGATATTCCCTCAAACCACTATATGGCATGGAAGTTAGTTGAAGAACTTGGATTTTCCAGAAACAAAATTCATGCTTGCCCGAAAGATTGCAGTTTATTCTGGGAAGAAACCGCTGAACGAAATGAATGTATAAAATGTGGCACATCCCGCTGGAAGTCAAAATCTGATGGAACACCATCTCACGTTCCACAGAAAGTAATGTGGCACTTTCCATTGATCCGCAGACTCCAGAATCTTTTTATGTCTGATGACATATCAATAAAAATGAGATGGAAAGATACTGAGAGAAAGAACACTAATAATGATTTGGTTCATCTTGCAAATGGATTTGCATGGAAGAGATTTGATGCTCGACATCCTGATTTTTCAGCTGACGTGCGTAATGTGAGGCTGGGTCTTTCATACGACGGTTTTAATCCGTTTGGGAAGATGCTTACTTCGCACAACACATGGCCAGTTTTTATACATATTTATAATCTTCCCCCATGGTTGTGTATGAAAAAATCTTTCACTTTCATGAGTATACTCATATCTGGTCCTTCTGATCCCGGCATTGATATTGATGTATACATGAAACCTTTAATCAAAGAGTTGAAACTTCTTTGGGATGTGGGTGTGCGAACATACGATGCATGTTCGAAAGACATATTTCAGATGCGTGCTGCGCTTATGTGGACGATCAATGATTTTCCGGCTTATGCAATGATGTCTGGATGGAGCACGAAGGGAAAACTGGCATGTCCAGCTTGTATGAAGAATACACGATCCAGAAGACTGAAACATCGTTGTACTTTCAGTTTTATGGGACATCAATGATTTTTTCCAAAAGATCATCCATATAGAATGAATCGCCGAAGATTTGATAATACTATAGAGACCCCCCTCATTCTTGGACCCTGGACAACCCCCCCTACCCTTGGACCCCGAACACCCCCCCAAACACCCCCCAGACAGCCCCGCGGACAGCCCCTCGGACAGCCCCGCAGACAGCCCCTCGGACAGCCCCCCGTACAGCCCCCTACCCTCCACCCTGGACCCCGGATAGCCCCCCAGACAGCCCCTCGGACAACCCCCCCCCCCACCCTCCCCCTTGGACCCCGGACAACCCCCCAAACACCCCCCGGATAGCCCCCAGAACAACCCCGGACAACCCCCTGAACAACCCCTGAACAACCCCTGAACAACCCCTGAACAACCCCCTGAACAACCCCCGGACTGCCCCCTGAACAACCCCAGACAACCCCCTGAACAACCCCCAAACACCCCCCGGACAGACCCCGCACAGCCCCCCACCCTCCTCCTTGGTCCCCGGACAGCCACCCGGACACCCACCGGACAGCCCCCCCCCCCCCCCCCCCCCCGGACAGCCCCCGCGGACAGCCCCCTGGACAGCCCCCCGTACAGCCCCCAACCCTCCACCCTGGACCCCGGATAGCCCCCCAGACAGCCCCCCGGACAACCCCCCCACCCTCCCCCTTGGACCCCGGAAAACCCCCAAACACCCCCCGGACAGCCCCCTGAACAACCCCGGACAACCCCCTGAACAACCCCCAAACACCCCCCGGACAGACCCCTGAACAACCCCCTGAACAACCCCCAGACAGCCCCCTGAACAACCCCGGACAACCCCCTGAACAACCCCCAAACACCCCCCCAGACAGACCCCGCACAGCCCCCCCAGCCTCCTCCTTGGTCCCCGGACAGCCCCCCGGACACCCACCGGACAGCCCCCCCGGACAGCCCCCCAAACAGCCCCTCCACCTTCCTTAATTTCATTAGCTCTGAAGTGTTTCATAGCACGATCAACTAAAATCTAATCCATACTAAATATTATATAAAAATATTCTATATGAATTTCCATAAGATTTTATGTGAAAACAAAAAGTGAAATACGAAAAACTGACCAAATGCATTCGAAATGTGTTGATGCTTTAGGACAATGATCCATGGGTCATATGTGACGTGTACGAATCAACCCCGCCTCAATCTGAGGCGCGGTGCGGTCGGAACAACTCAAAGTGTATGTCTTTTGTTTCAAAAGGACATCATTTTAAGTGAAAAACATCAACTGGCATACGGAAAACCGGCCAAACGCATTCCGATTGATGTGCCGTCTGCTCGACCACTTCATAAATTACTCACCCGTATTTGTCATCTGATTTCAGGCCATTCCGAAATGTTTCGCCCGTTTGGACCACCCTCACGCGCGTTTACGAAGCGCGCGCATCACTTAAAACACGAATATTGAGTCGTACCGCGCAAACCGCACGTCCGATGGACGTGCCGTCTATGCGTACATGTCACGAATAAAAATTAGAATGTTTCACGGTGGTTTCAGCTCAATCCGAGGTCGTCCGCTATGAATTTGACCGTTTGATGCCCGTTTTGGCCGTTTATGACACCAGAACTGCGTTGTCGGTCACCGCGGGCACATGGAACGTCCAATTGACGTGCTGTCTGCTCGACCACTTCAAAAATCACTCACCCGTATTTGTCGTCTGATTTCAGGCCATTCCGACTTCGTTCGGCCCGTTTGGACCCCCCTCACGCGCGTTTACGAAGCGCGTGCATCACTTAAAATATGAATATTGAGCCATACCTCGCAAACCGCACGTCCGATTGATGTGATGTCTACGCGAACACGTCACAAATAATAATTAGAATGTTGAACGGTGGTTTCAGGTCAATCCTAGGTCGTCCGCTATGAATTTGACCGTTGGATGCCCGTTTTGGCTGTTTATGACACCAGAACTACGTTGTCGGTCACCGCGGGCACATGGCACATTCAATTGACGTTCCGTATGCTCGACCACTTCATAAATCACTCACCCGTATTTGTCGTCTGATTTCAGGTCATTCCGACTTCGTTCGGCACGTTTGGACCCCCCTCACGCGCGTTTACGAAGCACGTGCATCACTTAAAATACGAATATTGAGCCGTACCGTGCAAACCGCACGTCTGATTGACGTGCCGTCTGCGCTTACACGTCACGAATAATAATTAGAATGTTTCACAGTGGTTTCAGCTCAATCTGAGGTCGTCCGCTATGAATTTGACCGTTGGATGCCCGTTTTGGCCGTTTATGACACCAGAACTGCATTGTCGGTCACCGCGGGCACACGGCACGTCCGATTGACATGCCGTCTGCTCGACCACTTCATAAATCACTCTCCCGTATTTGTCGTCTGATTTCAGGCCATTCTGACTTCGTTCGGCCCGTTTGGACCCCCCTCACGCGCGTTTATGAAGCGCACGCATCACTTAAAACCCGAATATTGAGCCGTACCGCGCAAACCGCACGTCTGATTGACGTGCAGTCTGCGCGTACACGTCACGAATAATAATTAGAATGTTGCACGGTGGTTTCAGGTCAATCTGAGGTCGTCCTCTATGAATTTGGCCGTTGGACGCCCGTTTTGGTCGTTTATGACACCAAAACTGCGTTGTCGGTCACCGCGGGCACACGGCACGTCCGATTGACGTGCAGTCTGCTCGAACACTTCATAAATCACTCACCCGTATTTGTCGTCTGATTTCAGGCCATTCCGAAATCGTTCGGCCCGTTTGGACCACCCTCACGCGCGTTTACGAAGCGCGCACATCACTTAAAACACGAATATTGAGTCGTACCGCGCAAACCGCACGTCCGATTGACGTGCCGTCGGCGCGTACACGTCACGAATAATAATTAGAAAGTTTCACGGTGGTTTCAGCTCAATCCGAGGTTGTCCGCTATGAATTTGACCGTTTGACGCCCGTTTTGGCCGTTTATGACACCAGAACTGCGTTGTCGGTCACCGCGGGCACATGGCACGTCCAATTGACATGTCGTCTGCTCGAACACTTCATAAATCACTCACCCGTATTTGTCGTCTGATTTCAGGCCATTCTGACTTCGTTCGGCCCGTTCGGACCCCCCTCACACGCGTTTACAAAGCGCGCGCATCACTTAAAATACGAATATTGAGACGTACCGCACAAACCGAACGTCTGATTGACGTGCCGTCTACGCGTGCACGTCAAGAATAATAATTAGAATGTTGCACGGTGGTTTCAGATCAATCTGAGGTCGTCCGCTATGAATTTGACCGTTGGACGCCCGTTTTGGCCGTTTATGACACCAGAACTGCGTTCTCGGTCACTGCGGGCACACGGCATGTCCGATTGACGTGACGTCTACTCGACCACTTCATAAATCACTCTTCCGTATTTGTCGTCTGATTTCAGGCCATTCCGACTTCGTTCGGCTTGTTTGGACCCCCCTCATGCGCGTTTACAAAGCGCGCACATCACTTAAAACATGAATAATGAGTCGTACCGTGCAAACCGCACGTCCGATTGACGTGACGTCTGCGCGTACACGTCAAGAATAATAATTAGAATGTTTCACGGTGGTTTTAGGTCAATCCGAGGTCGTCCGCTATGAATTTGACCATTGGACGCCCGTTTTGGCCGTTTATGACACCAAAACTGCGTTGTCGGTCACCGCGGGCACATGACACGTCCGATTGACATGCCGTCTGCTCGACCACTTCATAAATCACTCACCCATATTTGTCGTCTGATTTCAGGCCATTCCGAAAACGTTCGGCCCATTTGGACCACCCTCACGCGCGTTTACGAAGCGCGCACATCACTTAAAACACGAATATTGAGCCGTACCGCTCAAACCGCACGTCCAATTGATGTGTCGTCTGCGCATACACGTCACGAATAATAATTAGAATGTTTCACAGTGGTTTCAGCTCAATCCGAGGTCGTCCGCTATGAATTTGACTGTTTGACGCCCATTTTGGCCGTTTATGACACCAGAACTGTGTTGTTGGTCACCGCGGGCACAGGGCACGTCCAATTGACATTCTGTCTACTCAACCACTTCACAAATCACTCACCCGTATTTGTCGTCTGATTTCAGGCCATTCCAACTTCGTTCGGCCCATTTGGACCCCCCTCACGCGCGTTTACGAAGCGCGCGCATCACTTAAAATACGAATATTGAGCCGTACCACGCAAACCACACGTCCGATTGACGTTCCGTCTGCGCGTACATGTCACGAATAATAATTAGAATGTTGAACGGTGGTTTCAGCTCAATCTGAGGTCGTGCGCTATGCATTTGACCGTTGGACACCCGTTTTGGCCGTTTATGACACCAGAACTGCGTTGTCAGTCACCGCGGGCACACGACACGTCCGATTGATGTGCCGTCTGCTCGACCACGTCATAAATCACTCTTCCATATTTTTCGTCTGATTTCAGGCCATTCCGACTTCGTTCGGCCCGTTTGGACCCCCCTCACGCGCGTTTACGAAGCGCGCGCATCACTTAAAACACGAATATTGAGTCGTACCGCGCAAACCGTATGTCCGATTGACGTGCCGTCTACGCCTACACGTAACGAATAATAATTAGAATGTTGCACGGTGGTTTCAGCTCAATCCGGAGACATGGTGTGGTCGGAACCACTCAAAGTGTCCGTCTTTTGTTTCAAAAGGACGTCATTTTATGGGAAAAGCATCAACTGACATACGGAAAACCGACCAAACGCATTCCGAATCTATTGATAATTTATCCCAACAATCCATGGGTCATATGTGACGTGTACGAGCAACCCGAGATGATTCTGAGTCGCGGTGTGGCCAGGATAAGTCTAAGTGACTCTCTTTTGTTTAAAATGGACACCATTTTAAGTACATACGGAAAAACGACCAAACGGATTCGGTTTCCGTTGAAACTTTAGGAGAACGATCCATGGGTCATATGTGACGTGTAAAAATCATCCCCGCTTCAATCCGACATGCGATGCGGCTGACACCACTCAAAGTGTCCATCTTTTGTTTCAAAAGGACGTCATTTTAAGTGAAAGGCATCACCTGACATACGGAAGAACGACCAAACGCATTCAAATTCTATCGATACTTTAGCACAACGATCCATGATTCATATGTGACATGTACAAGTCAGCCCTGTCTTAATCCGAGACGCGGTGTGGCCGACACCTCTCTAACTCTGTCTCTTTTGTTTAAAATAGACATGATTATAAATGAAAAGAACAACTGGCATACGCAAAACCGAACAAACGCATTCGTAATCTTTTGATAAATTATCACAACGATCCATGGGTCATATGTGACATGTACGAGCCAACCTGGGATGAATTTGAGTCGCGGTGTGGTCAAGATTAGTCTAAGTGTCACTCATTTGTTTAAAATGGACAACATTTTAAGTACATACGGAAAACCGACCAAACGCCTTCGGTTTCCATTTAAACTTTACGAGAACGATCCATGGGTCATATGTGACGTGTACGAATCAACCCCACATCAATTGGAGACTCTGTGTGGTCAGAACCACTCATAGTGTCCATCTTTTTTTTCAAAAGGACGTCATTTTAAGTGAAAAACATCAACTGGCATACGGAAAACCGACCAAACGTATTCGGATTGTGTCGATACTTTAGCACAACGATCCATGGGTCAAATGTGATGTGTACAAGTCAACCCCGCCTCAATATGAGGTGCGGTGTGGTCGGTATCACTTCAGGTGTATGTATTTTGTTTAAAATGGACATCATTTAAGGTAAAAATATATGGTATAGAAAAAACTGATCAAATTTTGAATTGAATTTCGGATTCCACATATAATTGTCATCTAAATTTTAAATTGAATTCTATATGAATTATGTACATTTATAATTACGTTATGAATTCTAATTTAATTGTCATCTAAGTGTGGTCGGGACCACTCTAAGTGACTTTCTGTTGTTTAAAATGGACAACATTTTAAGTACATACGGAAATCTGACCAAATGCATTCGGTTTCCATTGAAACTTTAGGAGAACGATCCATGGGTTATATGTGATGTGTACGAGTCAACGCCACCTCAATCCGAGGCGTGGTGTGGCCGGCACAACTCAAAGTATATGTCTTTTGTTTCAAAAGGACATCATTTTAAGTGAAAAACATCAACTGACATACGGAAAACCGGCCAAACGCATTCGGATTGTGTTGATACGTTAGGAAAATGATCCATGGGTCATTTGAGATGTGTAAGAGTCAACCCCGTCTTAATCCGAGACGCGGTGTGGCCGGTACCACTCTGACTGTGTCTCTTTTGTTTAAAATGGACAAGATTATAAGTGAAATAAACAACTGACATATGAAAAACTGACCAAACACATTCAGAATCTGTTGAAAATTTAGGACAACGATTCATGGGTCATATGTTACGTGTACGAGTCAACCATGCCTCAATATGAGTCGCGGTTTGGCCGAGACCACTCTAAGTGTATCTCTTTTCTTTAAAATGGACTTCATTTTAAATTCATACGGAAAACCAACCAAACGCATTCTGATTGTGTTTATATTTTAGCACAACAATCCATGGGTCATTTGTGATGTGTACGAGTTAACCCCGCCTCAATACGAGGCGCGGTGTGGCCGACACCATTCAAAGTGTCTCTCTTTTATTTAAAAATCATTTTAAGTAAAAACTACAACTGACATACAGAAAACCGACCAAACGATTTCGGAATATGTTGATACTTTAGGACAACGATCAATGAGTCATTTGTGACGTGTACGAGTTAACCTCGCCTCAATCCGAGGCACGGTGTGACCGGTATCATTCTAGATGTATGTATTTTGTTTAAAATGGATATCATTTCTATTAAAAATATATGGTATATGAAAAACCAATCAAATTATGAATTGAATTCCGGATTCCACATATGATTGTCATCTAAATTTTAAAATGAATTCTAAATGAATTATGTATGTTTATAATTATGTTATGAATTCTACTTTAATTATGGATGTGTATATTTTCAGGATGCATTATATGTGTTGGTTGGTTGGTTTGCATTATTTTTATGTGTTGGTTTGTTCTCTATATGTATGCATTATATGTGTTACAGGTACAATAATTGGATTGAAAAATGAATTGAAAACGAGGGCATAATTGGATTGAAAATTGAATTTAAACCGAGGGTGAATGCCCAAAAACCAGACCTGCTGTGCAAATTGCAGAGCAGGCTATTGTAAAAATTGCACAGCAAAGCCTATGCCAACGGTTTTCAATCCGTTGGCATAGGCTCTATGTAGTGGTTTTTACCAACGGTTCAAGGAACCATTGGTAAAAACACCCTATCCCAACGGTTTCAAACCGTTGGGATACTTTGTTGAATGGCTGTTTTTAGCAACGGTTCATGGAACCGTTGGTAAAAACCTTTCCCAACGGTTTGTAAACATTTGGGAAAGAAAATGCTCTGTTGATTTCCCAACGTGCCAAACCGTTGAGAAAGGCCTTTCCCAACGGTTTGGCAGAACCGTTGGGATAGGTTGATTTTGTCTAACCTATCCCAACGGTTCTGTGTAAACCGTTGGGAAAAGCCTTTCCCAACGGCTTACTTCCCCACAGTTTGCAGAACCGATGGTATAACATATACCAACGGTTCTGTAGCCTTTCCCAGTGGTTCTAAATCGTTGGGAAATGCTGGATTTCCAGTAGTGCTCTATGTGACGTGGTAGACCCACAGTGCGGGGTGCCTCTATGTGACGCGGAAAACCCATGGTACTCGACTGGAGGAGTACCTCAGCAGGCTAAGAAGGGGAGCACCTTTGTGTGATTCGACCGACCCACAATGAACAGCGCCTCGGTGTGACGCAGCAGACCCACGGTGCTCGACAGGAGGAGTAACACAGCAGTCCATGATAGTGGGAAGCACCTCTGTGGGATGCGGAAGGCCCATAGTACTCTATAGAGGAGGAGTACCCCAGCAGCCGACATTTCGACAGTTTGACTGGGAGCGCTACATGTTACCACTCTAGAATAAAATCGTGGTTTTGAGCTAAGTCAATGACATTAGTTTTTTCCTCGTGATTGAGATGGGTTACTAGATAACTAAGGTATATTTATGGGCATATACCTATGTAATGGTTGTCCTTTGTTTTCATACCATTGTAGTTTATCCTTGTTAGATTTTGTGAGACCATGAGGATCTTAGGATGCCTACTGAATATTATTATACTCACCCCTGAATGGGCTATGTCTGCACCTGGTCATGTGGGTTGTAGAGAACGAACAACACTGAATGAGGTAGAGAGTAGCAGGACTATACTGTACCTGGAGGTGAACCACTCGGCGTGACATTACACGAAGCGGACAGACAGACGTGTAGTGACGAGGTGGCCATTTGTACCTACCCTTCCGGTAGGAACCCTGGAGGACGACCTAGTGGCTGTTTTACTTTTCTTCTTTCAGTTTTTACTTGTACATTTCCATTACCTTGTACATTACAATTGGGCATGTATTTCCGACACCATTTACTTTCAGCACTCTCTTTTGTATACAGTTTTACATAGTGTTTTCATTCCACTGGCGTACTCTATTGTGTGTGTTTCAGTTCATAAAGGAAATTATTTCCCATTTTAGATATTACACCTTTGGTTCTAGTCGCCAGCCCCTGGCCTATGAAATACAGGCTTGGGGAAGTCACTATACGGGCCCCGTGGGATGGGTTGTGACAAATTGGTATCAGAGGAGTCGGTTCTACCACAAAACATAGGACTCTGATATTTCTTTTCTGTGAAGAAATAGTGTAAAGGGTACTAAGTGTTGTTATCATTTCAGGGAGTCCAGTGTTGGATAGGGAAGCCGACATATCCATACATCGGGACCCTAACTTCTGATTTCCAACTCAGTGCACGAAAACACGGATTGCGTGCGTGTCTTTAAATGTTTTCTTATGTCAGCTCAACCAGGTCAGCTCACCAGGTATAATCTTTTGACCGTGTCACATCTATTTCATTCAGTATGTCTCCCTGCAGATCCCCAAGATTCATACACTCTGATAGCCCACCAAGAGACAAGGCCTCGGTGCAGGGCCCTTTACTAGTGGAGGCACCATCGGTACCACATTCCATTGGGCCACAGATGCCCCCAGCCCTAGTAGCAGACGATGCATGCCTCTTCAGCATGTTGCAAGATTTCCATCCACAGAGGCCACCCATGTTCCTAGAAGAGACAGACCTACAGGAGGCTGAGGATTGGCTGGAGGCTGTGGTGCGAGTTTTCAGGCTAGTAGGGACACCAGCAGACGACATGGTAATCCTTGTTGCCATCCTCCTTCAGGCAGAAGTTGGTAGATGGTGGAGCCTGTTGATCCAGGTTCTTGACAAGGATACACTACTATGGGAGGACTTCATGAGCCTGTTTCAGGTGGATTTTGTACCAGCTACCATTTTAGAGGTGTGGAAATAACAGCTACGTAATCTGCAGTAGGGCAACATGAATGTAGATCAGTACTCAGCGAGGTTCCTAGATCTCTCGCTCTACTCCATGGATATGGTCGATGACCCATTCTTCAGGGCCCAAGCCTTTGAGCATGGACTCGGGTGAGAGATCAGGGAATTGATGATCTCCCTCAGCCTCCCGAAATAGGCGGGGGTATCAGAGAGAGGCCTCCTAGTAGAGAGTTTTTTTCTGAGAAGTCACCAGCAACGAGACCCACTAATATTCGACATGCAGTGGAGTCTTCTGAAGTTGGAAGTAGACAGATGATGTAACGGTCCAAGAGGACCATAACCTTTGGTGGATTACCACAGGACTCATGATCAGTTGTTTGGGGAACCTGAGGTAGTGACTTGCCTGCCAGGAGTAGGCAGTGTTACTCATCCAGTGGGTAGGGTCATAGGGCTCACAACAATCTGGCCCACTATTTATATGATCAAAAGACTATTGAGGGATATCCCATGCAAGGGTATAGATTTGATTGAGTCAGTCTGCAGGGCGCATGCGGACGTGGCAGAGGATCTCGTTGAGCAGCTGGTGGTGGAAGACGTTTTGAGGTGTTTCCACGACCACCACTAGGAGGACCCCCATGACCACATGGAGTAGGTGTATAGGGGAGAGCCCAGCTTTAGGCAGCTGATGCATATGACCATGGTTCTTCATAGATGATTCGAGGTACGATCTGTGTCTACTCCACCATAGCTGCAGTTCATATTGATAGAGGTTCTTGTCATTCAATCATAGCCACTACCCTCGTTCGGAGCTCAGAGATTCCGATAGAGCCATTGGCTAGATCCTTATGGCTAGAGACACTTACGGGAGAAAAATCGATGAATACACACTAGTGCTAGTATTGTGTGCTTAATATAGGAGTCGAGAGCTTCAGATGAGATCTCCTCATAGTGGCATTGAGGCCTTACGACGTCATCTTGGGTATGGACTGGTTATCTACAATCTATGCTCAGATTTACTATATTAGGAAAAATGTGTGGTGTGTCCGCATGGATGGGACCTGATTCAACTTCATGGGCGAGAAGGGATCCTCTTCAGTACAGGATGGACTTACTCTGAGGAGGGCGCAGCCGATCACTCACCAGTTGGCTTGCCTTACCCTCAGGGTAGTTTATGTGGAGAGTCCAACTTATCTTGTAGTGGTGGGCTGGTACACGGGTGTTTTCCCTGACGATGTTCCCGGACTGCCTCCTTACAGATATGTGGAATTATACATTGAAATGTAACCTGGGACGACACCGATATCTATACCAGCATATCGGATGGCTCCCAAAGAGCTTTTTGAGCTACAGTTACAGTTGGAGAACTTAAAGGGAAATGGATTTATCCGGCCCAGTGTTTCTCCCTAGGCAGCCCTGATTCTATTCGCCAAGAGGGCGGATAGGAGCTCGAGGCTTTGTGTCGACTACCATCACCTGAACTAGAAGACCATGAATAATAATTCCCCACTCATGAGGATTGATGACCACTTTGACCATATTAAGGGATCATGGTGGTTCTCGAAGTTAGACCTCATATCAGGCTATCACCTGCTCAGTGTTTGAGATAAGGATGTGGAAGAGATGGCCTTCAGGTGTCGGTACGGCCAATACGGGATCTTGGTTATGACCTTTGGCATAACCAACACTCCTTAAGTGTTCATGAGTCTGATGAACATTATTTTTCATCCTTACCTCGATTGCTTTGTCGTTGTCTTCATCGACGAAATTCTGATCTAGTCGACTACTGATGAGGAGCATGCCAACCATTTCCCGGTAGTACTTGACATACTCCAAGAGCACCAGCGTAATGGTAAGATATCGAAGTGCCATTTTTGGATTCTATAGGTTCACATCTTGGGACACGTCATCTCGAAGGCTGGAGTTGCAGTGGATCCAGCAAAGTTTGAGGCGGTACTTGCTTGGGAGCCACCAAGAAGTGTGATGGAGGTACGATGTTTCCTAGGTTTGGTTGGATACTAGCGGAGATTTATTCTAGACATATCTAGAGTTGCAGCACCACTATCAGCCTTGACGAAGAAGGGGAAACCCTTCAAGTGGTCGGAGAGATTCTAACAGAGCATTCAGGATATGTGGAAGAGGCTAACTAGTGCCCCCATCTTGAGGCTTCTAGAGGAAGGTGTAGGGTACATAGTCTACTGCGAAGCATCAGGGACTGGACTCGGGTGTGTCCTGATGCAGGAGCGAGTTGTGATCACATTTGGTTCTTATCATCTGATACAACATGAGCATAACTATGCTACCAATGACATGGAGTTAGCAGCAGTGGTCTTTACCCTGAAGATGTAGCGTCACTATCTTATGGGTGAGCGTTTCATGGTCTACTCTGATCACAATAGTCTAAGGTATATCTTCTACCAGAAGTACCTGAACCTAAGACAACAGTGTTGGATTGAGTTTCTCCAGGACTAAGACTTTGAGATAGTCTATACTCCTAGGAAGGGGAACATTATTGCGGATGCACTCATTAGGAGATCTAGTATTCAGCTGCTAGGAGAGGTGATAGAGTAGCTGGATTCTTTACATATTTCTTATGTGGACTGAGATGGAGTAGCTTTTCTTCACTCTATTATAGTAACTCCTCCTCATCTTCAGCGAGTTATGGAGGCACAGTGTAGAGACGCTGACAGTGAGACGGGTCGTGCTCAGATATCCACAGGGCAGGCACCTGATGGATTTTTAGAAGGTGGGGAGCACGTCATACCCTTCATAAGAAGTACCTTGGTACAAGTTGCACTTCATGAGGAAGTGTTGAGGGAGTTCCACACATCCCCTCGAGTGGTACATCCAGGAGTGGCGAAAATGTACCAGGACATTTGACGACATCAATGGTGGCCAGGTTTGAAGAATACAGTAGAGTAGATTGTCTCTCAATGCCTCACTTGTCACCAAGTGAAGGCAGAGCACCAGGTACGCATAGGATTGGTTCATCCCTTAGAGGTACTAGAGTTGAAGTGGGATGAGATATCTATGGAGTTCATGACAAGCCATCCGTGTACATCGAAGACTCACCATTCGATATGGGTGATCATTGACCGACTCACCAAGTCGGCTCACTTCCTACCGATCAGAGAGCAGGGCTTAGTAGAGAGCCTGGGACACCTCTATGTGCAGGAGATCGTGCATGTCCAAGGAGTAACATCTTTTATTGTCTCCGACCGTGAAACACGGTTTACTTCCCGGCTATGGAAGGGGTTTCAGGAGGCTTTCGGGACAAAGCTATATCTGAGCACCACCTTCCATCCTTAGACAGATGCTCAGATTGAGTGGACCATTCAAACCCTTGAGGACATTATACGAGCATTTGGCCTCGAATTTGGTCGCAGCTAGGAGGATCACTTACCATTGGTCGAGTTATCCAACAACAACACCTATTACACCATCATCGGTATGGCACATTTTGAGGCCTTGTATGGTCGATCGTGCAGATCACCACTGTGCTAGACAGACCTAGAGGAGTCGGCACTAATAGGACTAGAGACGGTACGGGATACCACGGAGATGGTTCAGATCATCCAGGAGTGGATGAAGACTACACAGAGTAGGATGAAGTTGTATACTGAAAGGGGACCGAGACATATGGAGTCTGAGGATGGAGACCATGTTTTTCTACGAGTATCACCATGACGAGGTCTATGGATGATTGGATGAGATGGAAAATTGTCTATGCGATTCATCGGACCTTTCCAGGTCCTCAGCAGAGTAGGCGAGGTGGCATACTACTTAGATCTACCACCTCAATTGCACCGGGTGCACAACATCTTTCATGTATCTCAGTTGAGGAGATATGTGAACGACCCATCCCACATCATCGACCATGGAGAGCTAGACATTGATGAACGGGATACTTTCATGGAGGTTTCAGAAGAGATCGAGGATTTATAGGAGTGGGTCCTTCATGGATGATCGATACCTCTACTACGACTTTTCTGGCAGCATGGGAACCTCCAAGAGAGCACATCGGAGCGGGAGTCTCAAATGTGTGCTCAGTACCCCCATTTTTTCCCTTAGTTCGAGTTGTATCTTACGGGGACATAAAGCCTTGAGGTGGGGAAAATGTAAAGACCCAGAAATTCCCTGGAAATTTTTTTTCTTAAATTCAGGGGATTTTTACGAGTCCATGAAAACTTATGGCGCGTGATTTTGAAAACCCTGTGTGCCCGAAATAAATTTCCGATGTTTTGTTCAGGTACATTCAGTAAATGTGCGAGTGGGATTTTATAACTTTTGAACCAGTTTGTAGAACAGAAATCTGAGGGCACCGTTGAACTCACAGTGCCAGTATTCTCTTAAGAAGGCTTTCCCCTTGATAGCATATGGTCATGAATGGATGTTAGATTCTGTGGTTTTTAAAATAGTTAAATAAAAATAAGTGTTAGCTTATTTTTATTTTTGAGGTGGTTAAAATCTACAAGTGGTGGTTAGTGGTGGGGGCCACCACACCCTAACCTCCCAGGGGAGGATATGGTGGTGGGGACCACCTGTACATATCCTCCTTTGGGAGGATATCCTTGGTGAGGACGACATGGGTTTTAAACCCCCTTAACTCCACATAAAGGGGGAGAAAACTCATCACCTTCCCCACCATTTAATTGACCCAACTCCACCTATTTAATTAAGTGAGATAACTCCTTTATTTAAAACACCTTTTGAATTCTTTTGAATATTTTTTCCATCAAATTAAATAATAAGTTATCTTAACCCATTATTTTTGGATGGCAGTTCTTTTCGTGGAGCTTTGAGAAAGGGCTTGGAAGAACATGGAGAATCTTTCGAGAAACTAATTCTCCAACGAAAAATGTTCTTCAACCGTGCCAAAAGAGAAGGATTCGACTTTAAAGAACGTCATCTTTCACTTCATCACCTCCGAATGCACATCCTCCAATGACTAATATCCTCTTCCTTTTCTGACGTTGACAAATCGACGCTACCTTTTTGCGACTACATCAACGGTCATATGTACGAGGTAGGGGTTTGAATTGAATTTCTTTTTGGTTCTACATCGTTTAATTAAAGTAATATGTTATGTCATTCGATATCAACATAACGTGGATGGTCTGGACCAAACGAACACATCTCGACCATCCCCCGTGTAATTGTTCTCTTCTGTTGACGACGACGGAGGCGCAACGGCGCCGCCCAAATAGTAGACCACCACATAGCAATGAGACCGGAGTCGGGCTGACCGCGAAGAAACCAGAGGGTCCCGCATGAGTTGTACCATCACCACCAGGTGCCGGTTTGGTTCCACCCAAATGGTTAAAATATTTCAGAAACTAGGTGGCGCGTGCCTCCCCCCTTGGACACAGTTTGGGCAGGCCGCCTAACCACCAGCTAGCTGGGCCGATGGGCCACCCGCCAGCCGGGCCACGTGGGCCGCCGGGCCGGGCTGCCCCCTCTGGTCGAGCTTCCCTCGGGCAGGGCCGCCCACTTGGGCTGGGTTGGACCCCGGTCGATAAATGGCTCAGGTCGGGCCGGTTCGACTGGGTTTGACCGGACCCGGACCCGTTTGACCCAATTACACTTTTGCGCCCATATCTTGGGCTACGTGTGTCCGATCGATGAACTATCTACGGTGAAATAAATCTTAGAGAGAGAGACGGTTCTTTTTAGAATATCCCACTTTAGGTTGGGACAAATTTTGTATAAGGTCGGGTTGGTATGAACCTAAAAACCAACAAGGCCCAGAAACAGAAATGCCAATAACTCACAGAACAGGCGTCCGATTGATGTGTCGTCTATTGTGTTGAGGCCCCTATGACAAGTCATACCATTGAGATACTTCTACAAGGGTATTCTTTACTGTTTTAGTATCCAACAGTACCTCATTGAGAAGTTTCCCCTAGAGACGAGCGAGCGAATTATGGAGACCTAGTAGCTGTCTGAGACCTAACGACTACCGGCCTTTTTACTCTGAGTGTTTCGACTAGCCCAGTGGGAAGCGCCTTAGTGTGATGTTGTAGACCCACAGTGGGGAGTGCCTCAGTGTGATGCGGTTGACCCACAGTACTTGACAGAAGGATTACCTCAGCAGGCAATGAGGGGGAGTGCCTCTATGAGACACGACCGACCCAAAGTGGGGAGCGCCTATGTGTGATGCATCAAACCCATGATGCTCAACAGGGGGAGTACCACAACAGTCCAGGATAGTGGGAAGTGCCTCTGTGTGACGTGAAAGGCCCAAAATACTCTATAATGGAGGAGTACACCAACATCCAAGGTTTCAATAGTTTGACTAGGAGCGTTAAATGTTACAATTCTGGAATAAAATCCTAGTTTTGAGATGAGTCAATGGAATTAGTGTTTTCCTCATTATTGAGATGGGTTACAAGATAACTTAGTTATATGTATGGGAATATAACTAAGTAATGTTTGTCCATTGATTTCATACCATCGTTTTATATACTTGTTGGATTTTGTGAGACCTCGAGGGTCTTGATGTCCCAACTAAGTATCTTTATACTCTCCCCTGCATGGGAGATGCCCACACCTAGTTGTGTTGGTTGTAGATGACTAACAACCCTGACTGAGGTAGAGAGTAGCATGACTATATGGTACTTGGATGTGGACCACTCGGTGAGATGGTACATAGAGAGGACAGACAGATGTGGAGTGGCGAGGAGGCCATCTGTACCTACCCTTTAGGTAGGAACCCCAGAGGATGACCTAGTGACTGCTTTAAATTTCTTCTTTCAGTTGTACTTGTACTTTTCCACTTCCTTCTACTTTACTTTTTGTCTTGTATTTCTGGCCCCCTTTACTTTCAGCACTCTCTTTTGTATATAGTTTCACTTAGTGTTTTTCATCCAGTTGTGTACTCTGTTGTGTGTGTTTCGGTTTATAAAATCATTGCCTTCCTAGTTTAGGGATTACGCCTTTGGTGTTAGTCTCCAACCCCTAGCCTATGTAATATGGTCTTGGCTTAGTCACGATACAGGCCCCAGGTGACAGGTCATGATACCAACCATGAAATCCCCACCTATCAATGATTACACAGTTTTCACTAGCATGGTGTACGGTTTTCACTTTCACTTGGTGTATATACTTATCCATTCATGTATTTAGGAAGAATAAATGTTTATTCATATTGTTTTATGTTTTCTTCATGTTTATTCTTTAAGGGGTTATAATTTTAATGTTTCCAAATATTTAATATCCATAATTCAGTCTGGAATTATTTTATGATTATTTACATTCTGTTAAAATGATCATATTATTATGGTCATTTTATTTTGGATATTACCATTTTCATAAATATTCCTATTCTTGTATGATTTATATTATTATGTACAAAATAATATACCATTTTAATAGATTGTGTGTACGTTTAATGTCATCTGATTGACTTGGAATATTTCATTAAATCTTTATTCTTTAATCAATGTATATATATGTTGATAAGGAGTATTTTTTATGAATTAAAATATTTAAATGATATATGATGAATTAATTAGATATTAAGATATGAGTTGGGCCCAGATATAGAAATCCCTTTGATGCATCATTATTCTAGTGAGACGAATTAGTTGGCTGCCTTGGTTATATAGTTTCTTTTTGTATAACTACCCATTTTTTAAACTATTTGTGAAATATTTTAATATTAGAGATATAATGATACTTAATATCATTAAATCCCAAAATAAATCATTTCATTCATCAATAATTCATTTACTATTATCAATGAAAATTTTGTAGTGATAATATCTACGAATTCATTTCTATATTTGTTTGTTGATTAAATGTAATGTTTATTATATTACATAAATTTATATATTTGTTATTCCTTATCCAAATATGATATTAATATTATATATCAAAAAAAATTTCCGATATTTACCATTCCATATTAAATATGCTGCTAATATTATTTGATGGTTTTGTGTGTTCAGTTATTTACCTTTCCATGATTATACATAATGATTCCTGATAACTTTTATTGTACTTAACACTTACTGTGAATTAGAGATTTACATTATTTTAATTAATTTTCAATGATTCTTGGAAGAATTAAATTTATGATTTTAAATGATATTATTTATATAATAATTATATTCTCGAACATAAAATTTTGTAATAAGTGTTTTAAACTATAATTTGGGAATCAGGTATATATCTAGGCTAGAAAGAGTTCAAAATTACTTGGTCCTTCCATATGTGAATCCATGTAACTTATAAAAATATAATAAATTAATACACTATATCTGAGTTACTACTTTCATGTTCATTATAGTAAAAATATAATTCACAAATAATAAAGGAAAAAATTTACAATGAATAAAAATAATCCCAATAGAGAAGAAATAATATTCTATTTTCCTAAGAAAACATTATTTTGGTTCAGGATTAAATTAATACAAGAAAATTAATGGAAAACATATATTTGAAAAAAACAATGATTGGATAAAAAATATATTTGGTTCAAGAAATAAGGATCAAATAATTCCCCTAATTTATTCAAAAGCATAAAAAATTCTATATAATGATGAGATTGTGAAATACACCCTAACCACTTTGGAATATTATAAATCATATCCCCCATGGAAGAAATAACATCAAACAAAGTTTTGAATACCATGAATGCGGTGGAAATAATAATATATCATATCAAATAGGAAGTAAACCACATGAAAGTAATATGTTGTGAATATGGAGTATGTCTCATGGAAACAAATGAGAGGTGAGAAAATAATTACCTCACGTCCAAATTTATTAAAATTTATTCAAAAGTCATTTATAATAATTATTGGTTCATTATAAATATATTATAAAACCATAATCATATAATTAAGACCTTATGGGATTTAATTTTTACCTTTTATCTCAAATTTATTAACAATTACTTATTAAATTCTCAATTCCAATTGATAACTTCTTTTTTTGACATGTATGTTTTGCATAACTGGTTTTGACCCTGGTAAATTAAACAAAAATAAATAATAAATATATATAATAATAATTTTATAAAAATAATATATATTAATTATATAACAATATATTAGAAAGAAAAAAATGTAGATATTGAAAACTGTATTAGTCCATTCCAAGAGATTATTAGTTGTACGTACTCATGAATTTTGTCTTCACATTTTGTTGTATAGATTAATGAAAAGGTAAATTATAATACACCATTAATGGATCATTGTTATGTAATATATATATTATTTAAATATATCCTTTTACCATCCATGTATAGAAGAAATTAAATATGGATAACATCACTTTGTAGATGTTGTAGTCCACATAAAGACTTGAGAAACATTATAATTTTCCAACAGATTAGAACAAAGATCTGAGATAAGATATTATTATTATATAATTATATTTATATAATAAATATCACATATAAATATTAAATCCATCAAAATTCCCATCTATAAATATTGTGATGAAAAATGAATTTTATCGCTTTGTGGATATGGTAAGTCATGAATACGGATGAGGGATACCATCAGTTTCCATTTCACGTGATAGTGGGTGGATAAGGATTGTTTCATAATAATTAATTGATTAATTTATATATAGTATAGATAAATTATTATTTTATGTTAAATACCATAAAATTATAATATGTAAAATTAGAATTAAAAATGAAATTGATCAGTTAAGGATATTACAACTTCATTTAAATAACTCCTAAATATATCCTCTTAAATACCCTCTGGTTTTTATTTTAGGAATAAAATAACCTATATAACATGGATAATGATTATAATAAGATATTTGGGAAGGGTTTGGTTGATCTATTTTTATCAAAGTTTTGTGAATAATTGAGAGAAAATGGTTTCATTTAATAATTGACTAGTGGGGGACTCTTCAAATTTTGTAAAAGATTAATATTTAATAAATACATTCTATAAAAAATTCTTCAAAATGGATAAATATTTGATTATTTTTAAGTTGATGGTTTGAATAACATAATACAGAAAAATGTGGTTAGTTTTATGTGGCTTTTCAAACCAAATATTTTTGTTTAACCCCTCAGTTAACCTATTTTATCCTTAACCACAATAAGAACTTATTCACTCGTAAAGGGATTTGGTATTACATATAAAGTAAAAATTGTCTATTAAATAGAAAATGTTTGAATATTTTCACAATATATTATTAACCTTTCCCTATTTTGTGAATTTTAGAAAATTTATAAAATATTATATCCCTAAATTATCATTATTTTTTGATGATATTAATTTTATTTAACAATAAAGACAAAAAGACAATGATGGAATTCAAAAATAATCCCGAAATATATACTTAATATTTCATATTTTTCAATAAAAATTTTGGAAAACTATTAACTAGTAAAATTATATTATTTTAGTATATTCAAAATAATTTATTTTATTTTCTTAATTTAATAAAAATCGTTTTTATGTTATGTAAGAAATAAAGGTAATTATATAAATAGTAGTAATTTCTAATAAATTGATTTCATGAAACGTTTTTCACAACTCTCAAAATAATAAATTAAAATCACTAACAAAAAAAATTTATTCCTATTTGAACATATTAGAGAATTTTTTAATTAAGAAATTGAAATTTATCAATTTTCATGGATTTAAATATAATATCAGTTTTCTTCATCAGAAAGTGTCTTTAAAAAAAATAATTATTTTATATTATGGTATAGTTATAATTTCCATTATTAAATATTAATTATGATAAAAAAGGGTGATGATAAAACTTATTTTTAACATATATTCACCTATTTTACATTTACCAACATTTTCAATTTTACCATTGATATTATTCATTGTGTATAAAAATAAAAGGGAACTATTTACCAAATTAAAATTTTATAATTAAAAAAAGGATTCATTTTGTAAAATTAAATTCCTATATGATGTATAAATATATTTATGATAAATGTGAAAAGAATCCAAAAATAAAGTTTTTTTAGAAAACAATTATTTTTATGTATATTAATTTTTTATAAGAAATTAAATCATAAAATTAATTCAAATTAACATAATATTATTACTCATAATATACATGAAATATTTTTACATTGAAACAATTTTAAATTAATATATATCTATATCTATTATGTAATGAAACATAAAATTTTAAAAAGAAATACTATTTTCAGTTTTCACTAAAAAATCAATCGTTTTAATACTATTGTAAAATTTTACGCTAAGATAAGTTTTACATTATACATCAACAAATGAATTCATTTTTATGAAATAGTATTCCTAAATTTTATTGAAATTAATTATTATATTTCTCACAAAAGCTGTAAAGTCCAATTTTTAAAAAAAATGTATTATTAGGAATAATATTTCATTACATAAAACAGAGTTCATATTTCTTATGAATTAAACAATAGTTTTCATTTTTTAAGGTCATTTATATATAAAAATATATAATCTATAATGCGGTAAATTTTATTCAGACCATCCAATTTATCTATTATATTATAGTGGGTATAGTTTAATGATAATATTTTTTGGTTCATTTTATCTCGCAATTGAGTGTTTTATATGCTATACAACACAATTTTATTCTTTTAAAATATATATGGGTAAAAGTATCCTCACTCCATTCCATAAATTTAATCCTTTTAATTAAAATCTTCCATATAAATCAAGTGTTTGACATATGGATTTTCCTTTGATAAAAGCACAAATCGTAAAAAGGGTTAATAAAAAATCCTTTATAAAAAGTGAATGTGAACTAAAATGTTCATATACAATAAAAAATGAGGTTCTATAATATCTTAACATTACTTGGTAGTGAAAAAATGTACATATATGAGAAAACTAATTTCCAATTATTAATAGTGTTATTGGGTCATGGTCCATAGAAAATTAATAATATAAAACCAAAAATATGTTTTGGGTGAAATGGCCATTGATTCATAGAAAATGAGGGTAAAGGTAATAAATTACTATTTATATATCCATTTATTAATTTTGACAGATTTTTTTACTCTTATTAATTGGAACACTATAAAACATACTTACTTGATATCTTTCTATTTCATAAGCTGAATTTCGTTTTTTGGTTTTTCTCCCATCAATTTCCACTTCATCTCTTACACCATGAAATGAATATTCAAGATGATTTTTTCATCCATTATGAAATAATATTAAATTATGATGGATCATATGATCAATAAAATAATTAAATCTCTATTTGATTGTCTTTATATATTTCCACAACTAGAATGGTTAGACGAAGTTATCAAAAATAATACATTTGTAATGACCCAATGTTTTTCAATAGAAATTACATTCTTAAAAATATGTCTTATAATCACATTAAATCACAAAACAATGAACTAATATATACTATGTGAAATGTAATCATAATTTTGTCACATCAGTAATTTGAATTTCGAATATCTGACATACACAGTTCCGATTAGTGAGTTATTTGAAGTCTAGTAAGACCAACATTTTTTTTGTGAATAGTAACATACCCTTAAGAATAGTAATTATACCCTTATGAATAGTTTTACATCCTAATTAATAGAAACATTACTTATAATAGTATATAAATAATATTCAATTGGGAGTACAATATACCTATATCTTGGAATAGGAAAACAAGTGTTTTTTATTGTTGTTTTTTTAGTAAATTATGATTTTATTGAAATATTAAATTAATAATATATAGAAAATTATTTCGGAATATTGGACTTCATTTTTGGATTCTACAGGTCAAAAAATTATTAGGCAGAAATGTTTGGTTTTTTCTAAAATACTTGAATTTCTTATGAATAGAAAAATCTGATAATTCACAATAAATGCTAAAACCTGAATTTCCGCATCATTTTGATGTAACAGATTATATAAATGGCCATTGGATCAAAATAAAATGAATTTATTACTATTATTGGTCATGTATGTATAACAATTTCTTGTCTTATAGAAAAATATTAATCTAATTATTAAAATATTATGAAAACCATCATCTCCTCCACTATAAATATCACCCATCCTTACCTCTTCTATTCACTCCACTAAATCTTTTTGACTTTATTATATTCTGAAAAAATCTCTTCCCAGCATCCTTATTCATGACCGTATACCTTAGGTCTCATAAAATGACCAAAACAACTCCCCTTAAGAGGTTCTCAATGAAGATCAACTCAAGAGGTAAATTCCTCTTTCCAATTCGTTTATTTCCGTTCAAGTTGTTCTTTTTTCTTGTTTCCTTCCTAACATAATTTCACCCAAATGGTAAGACAAATCTAGTAAAATAAATAAAATGTAATTGTATTATACTAATGGGATAATTTCATCATCATCTCTTCTTTCCCCACCTTTTATTTGAATGATATAAAAATGTCGTTTGGGATGTGTTAATTTGGCAGAATCACGGACCACAGGTAATGAATTTCTATCATTATCTTCAATTATCACCAGGAAACCATTTTTATGGTTAAACCAAAATATTTTTCTTAGTATCTTATTTAATGTTATTTAATCATTATGAACACATGATGTAAGACAATAAATCAAAATAAGTAAGCTATGAGGAAAATAAATAAATTTAATTCAAGAATTTATCATTTTGGTTTTGTATAATGATTCAACTTCAGTCTAAGATAAAAAATTAAATTTAAAACCATTTAATTTCTTGTATAATCATTAATATCTCTTAACTTAAATTCTATAAAACGAGTTTCATATGACAATTTTTATCTGAAAATGAAGATAAGGGAACCGATCATTAAAACCGAGTAAGGAAATGGACCCGAACAATGAAATTGATTAACATAACAAAAAAATGGTTATAAATGAAATTAAAAAGCTTATAAAAACTATTATAAGTATATAATATTTTATTTAGATATAAATTAATAAACGAATTCTGTTTATTTAGACATTAATAACAAGTGGAGAACACCAACAGACATAAGCCAGGGGATCCTCTCCATTTCACATTTATTCAAGAATGTCCTCTATGATATTCCTTTCTCTGTATAACCACTAATGATGGGGTATAATTTATCACCTCCCCCATACTTCACTCATGATTTAAAAGTGATTATAATACCCTTTCTCTCTCATTAATCCCTCTTATGTACACCTGATTCCATCCCAATAATCATTAAGGAATTCTACCCGAACTGCATTTATTCCTTCTGGTTGCTCTATATTTATTTTTACCCAAATGAAGTAGAATTTTATTTTTTATGTATAACTTATATATTATGTTTATATGGTCCAAAAACATGTTTCAATATACATCCCTTATTCTATATCAGGAATATAAATGCTTTTATGTAAATCCATTCTTGATATTTCCTAATAAGCAAACTCATTTTAAGGGAACTTTCCAAATTTTTTTACCCAATTTCAAGAGAACTATGTCCTCTATTTTAATCGAAAATTGTGTTTATAAAATATTTATTCTTAATATGAAAAACTTCTTGGTTAACTTATAGTTTTATATGAAAGAGTTTTCTCTTTTCTATTTAGAAAGCTCTATAGTACTTCCCTTAAAACTGAAAAAAATTGTTTTACTTTTAAATTTGTCAATTACATTTATTATATGTTGTAACTTATGTTAAATATCACTCACCATGATATATTCATATTTTATATTATGAACATCTATGTATGTTATAATTTCTTTTTTCATTGTCACTTTCGTGATACACCGTTTGGTTAAAATTTATGTCATGATTCTGGTAACCAATTCTTTACATGGGTTACCCTTATCTTTATGTATGATTGATTATGTATGATTCATTATATAGAAAAAAATATTCAATAAATTTAATATGGGTGAACCCATATATCACACCAATGCATTCTGTAAATTTGATTCTCATGAGACGTTATGTGTGACAAACCTGACAGTTTGCATTGGCTTGTGCTACTGTGTGAAACAGTCTTGGCGGTTAGCCTTGGCTAATGCAACTATGGGAAACAATCATAGAGGTTAGCCTTGACTCCTACTAAATTGATGTTTTCTATTTTTTTCCATATTTATATGATTCCATGTTTAATGGATCCCATGTTTATATGTTATTATTCCATATTTTACATTCCTTTTTATATCATCATGTCATCCCTTCTATCCCATGTGCTAATGATTTGTTCTTAGTGCTATTCCCTTATTTGGATTTTAGATCATCCCTTTGTTCATCTTGTCACAAGGTTATCCTAGGAAGATGTATTATTACAATGGACGTTAGGGGCTCCTTATTAAGTCTAAATAATGAATTTTCTTATTTAGTTCTATGGTTGTACTTTTATGTAGCTAGTCATCAAAGATACTATGCTACACAATCCTTGGCATGTACTCTAATGTATATCTTCTCATAAAATGATGTAATGTTAAAAGTAAAAGGCTAGGGTCACTATAGTGGCTATCACAGGATGGACTATTTATTTATGGATATTAGGAATATAGAACTTTAGTGAGAACCTTAAGGATGAGATGAAGTATTAGAAAACACCCCTATGTTTTGGTAAGTACAGAGTAAGTGGTTTATCAAGAATATAAATCCCATTATAGATACAAATAAGAAGATGTGGCTTTAGAAAAGTTATACCTAGAATTGGAAACTCTAACATGTAGTTTTACGATTGACACATGGTATCATGGTTCACAATAATGAGCCTTGTTGCACTCTGGGTTTCAAAATATCAAGGGATGTGCTTTGGTAAATTCATGAGAGTAGTACAAACCATTGTTAAGGGAATTAAAAATCCAGTAATAATATATATGTTATGAAATATATCAAGGATAACCTAGATTTAAACAAAATTAATCACATGTAAAGATATATTTCTCTTGTACAAGATAATCCTCTTATATTCAAAGTTTTATTTTTATGCTCAAGAGATAAGTATTCAATCCGTCTAATTATACAATATTTTACTTAGTTAACAATGGGAAATAGAAAAACATTTCCCAATAATTAATGATATAGGAAATTCAATTATTTCCCTAATGATATTCCTGATATATTGGGAAAAAGTCCATAAAACATCAAGACAACACTTTCCTAGTAGTCTCATGTTATCAATAATAAGTTGAGTCATTTGGAACACCCTCCTCCACCCAGGAAAGTGAATTTTTTCATGGAATCCTTTATGTTGAAAAGTCCTCCCATGTTTAGTGAATCATCTTAACACCTCCTCAGGGAATAGTATATTAACTCCATTGAAATTATATTCTCTATCATCATATGCTCATAAGAAGAGGAAGTCGTATTGGCGCTCTATCGTTTTGATGGGGAAGCTGATCAGTGGTGGACAGTGATTATGAATACAATGTTTCAAGAAGAAATTGATTCCTTGGATTGGGAGGAAATCAATAGGAAGTTTCTTAATAAATATCTTCCTCTATACCTCCTTCTCAATATAGAAAGTGTGTTCCTCAGAGTCCAATAGAAGGAAGATGAGTTAATCAGACTGTATGAAGCAAACACTATAAGTCTTGTGAGGTACACCAATGGATTTATCATGAACAGCAAAATTAAGGTGGATCACTTCTTCGGTGGACTAAGGTCAATTCTACGAATGGAGTGGGTGTTTTGAGACTTTGACAGTTAGGAGGCGATTTTATGTTTTTCCCCACAATGTAGAAAGGTATATTGGAGACTCATAGTGGTCTCGTGGGCCTAGTGACAAGAAGAAGAAGAAGAAAAAAAATTGTTGGTTGAACAAAAAAATGCCATGATGTAAAGAATCCCAAATATACGACTTATAAAAGTTGTGGGAAGAAACATCTTGGAAACTGGTCTAATGGGAACCAATAATGTCTTAAAATGTGGATAGCTGGGATATCTGGCCTAGAATTACCATAGGGATATGAAAAAACATCTAATCTAGAAGAAGAAAAGATGTTTCAGATCTATTCTCATCCAATGGTGTAGTGTTACAACTTCAAGGATCATGGGCATTATCCGAATAATTTTTCTAAGCCAAGGGTTGTCAAAATAAATCAACAAAAACAACTAAGGAAACTAGTAAGGGATTATAATATCACTACTACTGAGGTGGAGCTGGAAAATTATGTGGTTATTGGTATTATAGTAATTCATTCAACAATAAATAACATTCTATTTGATTATAGAGCAACACATTCATTCATAATTTGTACATTTTGTAGAAGTATTCAAACACCACCATAATATTTGGAGAACAAGTTATCTGTGAGAACTATGAAAGGGGAATTTATTGCATCCATGGTTTATAACTCCTCCCTGATTAACCTTTGTGGACTGAACCTACTAGAAAATATTATCATACTTTTTTAGGGAAGTTTAGTTCTATCTTGGCCATGCATTATCTGTCTTTATTAAAATACAATATCAATTTTCAGGAAAAGGGATATCACTCTTCATATCCTGAATCATCCTTAGATTCATTACATGTTTAAGGATGAAGATGAATGTCTTTTTGAATCATTGTATCATGTGTGGATATTAATTCCTTATAGGAAAGAATGTCTAGCTCAAATGACTTGGACAAATGATAGAATCATTCTTGGGGACATGCCCATCATGAGGGATTACATTGATGTATCCCCCAAAGAGTTTCCAATTCTTCCTCTTAATCTAGAGGTTGAGTTCTCAATAGAACCTATTCTGGGATCTCTTCCAATATCAAATAACAATTATAGAATTTCCATCATAGATATAGAAGTTCCGAAGAATCATCTACAGGAGAATATGGAGAAGGGTTTCATACGCCTGAGTTTTTCACCATGGGGAGTTCTAGTGTTCTTCATCAAGAAGAAGGACAGGTCAATGTGCATCTACATTGATTACCGTGAGCTCAATAAAAACACAATAAAGAGAAACTATCCCCTTCCTTGGATATATGAATTTTTCAATCAGATTCATGGGGCCTGTTATTTCTCAAAGGAGGACCTTTGGTCGGGATATCTCCAATTAATGGTGAGGAAGGATGATATTCCCAATACTGCCTTTCAAAAAAGGTATACAGACCATGATTTCATAATTATTCCATTCTGACTCACTAATTCTCTATAAATAATCATGAATTTAATGAATAGAGACTCTAGATATTACCTACAAAAGTATTTGGTAGCCTTTATCGATGATATTATGTTATACTCCAAGAGCAAGGAGGAACAGTAAGAGCATCTGAATACTGTGTTAAAGAATTTTCAATAGAAGAATATGTATTCAAAGTACTGTAAGTGGGAGATCTAGATGGAGGATGCATCATTCTTTCGACATGTAATCACCCACAAAGGGATATCTGTAGACCCTTACAAGACAAAGGCATTTAAAGAGTGGCCTAGGTAATCTTCTGTAATGGAAATCTGTAGCATTCAAGATCTAGCTAGGTAATATCGACGATTTTTGAAGAACATTTTTCAATTTTCAAACACAATTACCTAGATAAAATGGAAAAGTGTAGAGATTTTCTGGACTCAGGAATGCGAAAACGGTTTCATGTAGTTGAAAAAGAGTCTTATCACTACGCCAATACTCACACTCCGAATAAGTGGAGAACTCATTGTGGTGTATAGTGATTCTAAAAATAATGGATTTGGATGTGTGATGATGAAAAATGATAACCTGATATCCAACACCTCATGGAAGCTGAAAATCCATAAGAAAAACTATCCCATACATGATCTCGAGTTGGTGATTGTGATCCTTGGGTTGAAAATCTGGCGGCATTATCTCGATGGGGAGAAATGTGAGATATATACTATTCGAAATATTCTAAAATATATATTCACACAAAAAGATATTAATATACACCAATGAATATGGATAGATATCATCAACGATTATGAATGCTCAATCCACTACCATCCTGGTAATGCAAATAACACATCATATGCTCTAAGAAGAAATGATCCCTCATCATTACCAATGATGATAATTGAAAAGGATCTGATATTATTAGAATTTATAAGGATGGAAATGGGAATCATTAAGGGAGTAACATCATCAATCCCTTCTCAAATGATTTACAAACCATCTCTCACAGAGAAAATTATGGATTCTCAGAGAAAAGATGTAGAAATTCCGGAAAAACACATTCTTAAAAAAGAAAAATCACCTGATTTCAAAATTTTTGAGAAAGGAGTTATATGTTTTTTGTCACAATTATGTGTACCATTCAATCCAGAGATAAATAAAGTGCTTTTGAATGATTCTTATAGCTCAACATTCTCTATTCACCTAGAGAGCACCAAAATTAATTGAGATCTCTAAGAAAACATTTGGTGGGACAATATGAAATGGGAGATTGCAGAATATACATCAATGTTCATGGTATGTATATAGGTGAATGTTGGGAGGAAAAAGTCTGAGGGGGTGATAAAACGACTACCCTAACCTACCAGGATGTGGAAGAACATTACCATGGACTCTGTCACTAGAAATCTAAGGACATGTAGAAGAAATAATGAAATATAGGTCATTGTGGATCGCCTTATGATGACAACCCACTTTATCATTATTTGAGATGAATTCCCTTTGAATCAAATTGCACAGATATACATCAAAGAAGTGGTAAGGCTTCAATGATTACCTCTATCTATATTTTCCGATCGTTATCCAAGATTCTCCTCGATGATCTAGAAAATTATCCAACGTTATCTAGGCACTGAATTTCACTTTAGAATAGCCTAGCATCCTCCATCTGAAGGCCAATCTATGTAAACTATTCAGACACAGGATGATATTTTTAGATAATATTCTTTGAACTTCTATGGATGATGTAACCAACATATTCCATTCGTTTTATTCATCTACAATAATAGTTTCCACTCAAGCATCAGAATGGAACCATATAAATACCATTGTGGGAAAAGGTATAGGACATTGACATGTAGGGATGAAGGCGGTCTGTGTAATATGGTAGAACCTAAAATGGTCGAATTAATGGTAGATAAGGTAAAAACCATTTAGCATCATATCATGTCCTCCCAAAGTCGATAGAATAGTTATGAAGAAAATCATCAATGAGACCTTGAGTTCAAAGTTAGAGACATTGTATTTATATGCATAACTCCATGGAATAAGGTCTGGAGGTTTGGAATTAAAGGGAAATTAAGTCCTAGGTACATCATCCCCTTCGTGATTTTGGATCATGTAGGGGTTGTGGCCCATCGACTTGCACTTTTACATACTATGTACAAAAAAAATTATGTCTTCCATATATCCCTCTTAAAGAAGTATATACCATACTATAAGGCCCCAACCTTAACCCTTACATAATCTTGAGTTATCACAAGATTACACGTTGAGGATATTTTCAGGTTTAGAGTTTTAGAGAATTAGGACATAATTATTACATCTCAAAGATTACAAAGTAGACACATCTACTCAGCTTCCATTTTTTTCAAAAAATAAAAACTCTTGAACAAAAGAGTCATGTCTAGTTCCTTGTTTTTGGACAGCTTGACATTCCTTGATCCCATCCTTGACCCTATTAAACTTTAGGTCATGTGAAAAATATTTCAAAAACATGGGATGAGCATAAAAATCTCAGTAAGGGTTATATAAATATGGAAGGGAAACATGAGTTCATATATACATAAGGATGAAATCATACTTTACCCATAAAACATAGGCACTTTAACTTACCTCATAAAATCATGAATAAATCATAGAAATCATAAGACATAAAGGTATCTTGAGGAATTCATAACATTCTTACATAGGGAGTAACCCTCTTGGGTACGTTTGGAATACCCATCATAGTATATTCCCTAAATCTCTTCGGAGAAACCTTAACGTTTCACTCCTTCACGTTACCCAATGCATTGGAGAGCTATATCGGGCTCACCCTCCCTTAGTTTATCACGGAACCACCCGTTTTCATAACAATTCCCAAGAACCATAACATGAACATATCACATAAAACATTCATAAAAGAAACAAAACATTTCCACATTTCAATCACAATATTACATTTTAGTATTTTGAAATAATGAATCCATACAAAAAAGAAGCCATTTCCAAAACCATTTAAAACATTTAATAAGGAGAATTTTGAATCAAAGTGTCCTATACCACCTTGAATCTTTTTATCATTTTAAACCATTAATATCTATATAAATAAATCCTTAAAACCATATTGAATACATGGATATTAATAAGAACAAGTCATTAAAACATTTTAAGCGATATTTTGGTCAAAGGGTTTTTACCAAAATTGGAGACACTTGAATACAATAATTGAGGAATAACAATTAATCAGAACTTTATAATATCATGAGAATAAAAGGATTAATGATATAATATTCCAAAGGAGAGTATATACACAATATAAGTTTGAATTGGTGCATAACAACAATGAAGTCTCAATAGGGATGTAAAATGTGATGAAATCCCTTATAAGGAAGGTATCCTAAAATTAAGGATAAATCAATATCAAAATTATGTGTGACAAATATAAATACACCCAATATAAGTGGATATTAAGTGTAAAACAATAAAAGGTCATTCACACATATTCAATGGATGACATATTCAATAACTACATGTTGAACCCAAAGAAATCGAAATTGGGTTAAAACGTTCTCTTGGTAAACATCGACAGCCTAACGGCGTCACTTCAAAAATTCAGAAAATGAGTTGATGAGAGATAAAAAGGGAATCTCATCACTTGGAAATAAAATTTACATCAATCGGGATATATAAGAACATATCCCAACATAATAGTATGTGAATTAAATGACATAACAAACGAAGTCTTTTAAAATTAGTAGGGTGAAAGGTTCCCTTACAGACATGGGTATCTTTCGAAGCATAAACCTCATGAAAGAAGTACAATACAACATTGATGTAAATACTCATAAAAGAAAGTATATTACACAATGAGGTAAATAATTGGAAGTACATACACCACTCAAAGGAAATTGTGGCAAATGTAGCATAAATGTCACAAGAATAAAAGTGAGATGAAAAATCCCTTACGAAAACTCGGCAGCCTAACAGCGCCACTCAAAACTTCCAAAATGGATTGATGAGAGAGAATAGGGACTCTCATCATATGAACATAAAAATTACAGTAAGATTAATATAAAAGAACATCCCAATCAAAAGAAAGATGAGCTTTAGATGGAATGACATAAAAGAGTGTACTTAAAAAGAAAGAGAGGAGTAGGATCCCTTACCTCAGGTCCGACTTGACTCGATCGTTCTTTAACATCCTGAATAATAAACTTGAGTTAATTTCTACTTTCTTATGAACCTTCTTAAAGTTCATTATTCCTTTTATATCACTTATTTCAATGTTATAAACATTATGTAATCATTTAAGTTAATAATGTTTGTTTCTTCAATATTTGGTTCTTTAGTCGAAAATGGACTTCTTACAATTACATGTTGTTTGTGTGGTCAAAGGTTCATTATATCCAGAATGATATTCATGATTTGGATATCATATATATCATATATATCCAGCATATACATGTATTTATAATATTACATAATCATTTAGAGGTAAGAAATGGAATGCACCGTTCATGGAGACGGTAAGCCGTACGTATGCATGAACGCTACTTTCATTTCTATCTCATACTTTAATGGAAAGAAACAATAATTATATAGAGGTATATTATAATTCCAGTATAACATCGTATATAATAACTTTAAATCCATCCTTTATATGTCCAACGTATGGCATTAACAAATCAAATCACTTTGAGGGGGCGGTAGTCCGCACTTCCTAAAATGAAATTATCGTTTTTACCCACAATGGAAACCATAAAAGTATAAAACAAATGAAAATACAGAAGCTTAAGTAAAAAATAAACATATTATATATCATATATAAATATAGTTTCATCTAAATGGCCACCTTTGAAGGTGTTGTATGAGTGTTGAACAATCATCGTTTCGGGAGGCAGAATTTCACCATCCACGGAAACCGTATGTTCTTTAACCATTTAATGTAGTTGTGTGAGAGTGTAGCTAGAATAAATCTTCTAAAAACATCCTAGTATATTTAAGATACTGGTGTTGTTACAAAAGAAGTAAATAAACAGAGTTTAGGGTGTTGGCGAAGCAAAATAAAACAAATGAACATGAGAAAATGAATTACCTTTAAAAGTGTAACTCCTTTTGATTTGAGCCTAAAGGCTTCCTTTGAAAGTATTCTGCCCAAAGGTAATCCTCTAGGATGAGGAGAGGGATGTGGATAGAGTAAATGGTCAGGTTATGGCCGAGCCAAAGGCTTGAGGAGTGTGTGAAATGAGGTAGAGGTGGGGGCCTTTTATAAGAGGAGAGGAGGGGCACTTTTGGAAATCATGAAACTATTATTTTATTTTCAAAATTGTTTCGAATTTCTATGGTCCCACATTGATATATTTCAAGGATAAGATGATAAGGCTTCTAAATATTCCCATAAAATAGTTTTTGGACAAGTTTAGGTCTTAGATTTTATATTATCGTTTCATTTTATTTAAACTGTTCATTAATGAGGTCATCGTTGCATCATCATGATGTTTTAATTAAATTAATTTATTTAAAATCTAAAAATTATAAAAAAAATACTATGATTTATTAAATCTTTTTAGCTTTCTAATGAATATTTATTGTCAAAATCTGGACTTGTGTAACCCCACTTACAAACTGTTTTAGTAAAACAACTCATGTTTGTGTCAATTTAATTTTAACATTAAATAAATATATATTAATGTCATTTTCCAACCAAAGTGGCTCCATGGGGTCCCCAAGTTGACCCATGGGTTTTATTTGTCGGCCATGACTCATCCAATAGGGGTAGGACAAGTGTCATGGTGTTTTCATATTTTTATAATATCATTTTTACCTTAAATGACACTAATTACCTCTAATCGTGATTAATGAAAAAAAGTTACTATTCACCAAAAAATTATTTTCATCCCATTGAACCACATTTTACATACTAATGAAAACCATGTATGTCGGATTTTCAAAATTCAATACACATTAGTGGTAAACTTTCATTTAACTGAAAAATCAGTTTGCTTGATTACCACTTAGTGGTTTCACTATTCATAAAAAATTGGAGTATTTTAGAAAATTACCATAAATTCAACCTAATCTATATTCGATATTCCGAATTCAAAAATGATGTCTATTTTATGAAATTCATAACATATAAGTCACATTAATTAATTTAATAATTAATTCCCGCTGTCAGATCAAATAGCGTGTTTTTATGAAACAATAAGTATCAAAAGATTGACACTGGTTTAAGTCTGATTTCAAAGTGAAATTAATTCAAAAGACCACTATTGGATTTAACGGTAAAAATATATTCTAATTTCACTTTAAAACCAATTCAAAATATAATCTAATCATATAAATAAATTAGATTAAAAAGAGGTTTTGAATTAAAATACAACATTTTACACTATTTATTTAAAAAAATGAACTTTATCGGAAAGAAACCAAAAATTTACACAAAGTAAATTTTGATGTCCCAATTCTTAAGAAGAGTTATATTTGGTCCAATTGAATGTATAAGTGTGAACAAAACTATATTTAATGACGTTTCTCCATCAAAAGGCGATAAGTGACCCTTTAGTGAAAACCAGGGCATATACGCCTAAAATTGAATTCTTTTCATATTCTTAGCCTTTATCTTTTATTGGATAAATGTAAAAACATTTAAAAAAATTTATAATCATATTTTAGTTATATCTATCCATTCCCGCCAATACAACGGCTACATGTTAACTACCATTTAAAATAATATTATTTTATTATTAGAGTGCAACGTAAGATTCCCAAGAAACTCGTTGTTGCGTGTTGGGTACGCCATCGGCATAGCGTCCCCTTTAAAGTCATATCAATATTTTATTCACAAATATGGATAAATATAAAAAGGTCATATTCTTTATTTACCTAGGGTGTTACATCCTTCTCCCTTTTAGGAATTGCGTCCTCGCAATTTTAAAATTGGGCTCAGAAACTTCATTGAAAATCCCACATCGAAACAAGAGCTAATAAAACAATCACTTTAAAAGAAAGAAAGAGGAGTAAAGAGGTCACCCGAGTTAACCCATACTAGGATTCCATGTAAGAAAACATGGACATGGAAGAAAAAACAAAGGGTCATGTTCTGAGGGAGAGTGATATTAAACATGTCTAGGAGAAAGTTAACCATAAAAAAATCACAAACTTGTGATGGGTTAAACGGTATTTGATTCCCCTGTAGGAAAAGTTAATAAACAACATTTTTGTTTTACTTTACTTTTTATTAGGGGATTTATTCATATGAAAACATAATCACTTATCATGTGGACTTTTAACTTTTATTAGATTCCTTACACAAACTCATATTTTCCCCAAATGACGAGTATTTAGGGAGACTTGTTCGCATTAAGAGTACTATAATCAAATTCTTGAGAATCACCTAATCCACAAAAGAGAACTATACATTTCCCACGTCTTTAGACCTAAACCAAAATTAAACAAATAAAGTTATTATGAGATAATATAATACCCAAAAAGGATAATCCTTAAAAACAACAAATCTATTCTTAATCTCCAAAATTTATCAAACAATAACCAAAGTTCAATAAGGACCATTCAATAAACTATTTGTCTATAAAATTCTTCAAAGTAAACCAATCTAAGATGGAAAACCAAATATTTTAAGGATTTAGTCACATAGTATTCCGAGGTACAAATTAACACTTATCTCCAAATAACATCAGTTATTATTAATGTCTCATATTGAAAAGTAATTAACCTAATCACATATCCTCCATGATACGTTAATAATTTCCATAGATAACCCAAAATCAACTTACTCTTAATTCATAAAATCATCTAACTAAAAATAATCCGTCAAACTAACCAGGGACTTCACGTAGTACAGTGGTAGGCAATAAATACCAGTTGCACTTTTTTGTGGGTTCGATTCCCGCAGCTTTGTCTGATGCGATAGGTTGTCACACGGTCTGCATGTTGTCCTTTTTATAAAACTCCAAAAATAACCCTAACATGTTTTAACCTCAATAGTTTTCTTATACCTTTAATTTTCATCCAAAATCATTATGATCTCAACACCTTATTTCTTGAAGTCTTATTTCACCACCATAAGATAAAATAAAACGATTCCCAAAATGAATAACATCATACCTTGATCATGGCGTCCACTCGGTTTCATTGTCATCTTGCTCACGTAGGTAGAAGTTCCATGCATTACATCAATGATTTAGAGATCCTTCAAAATCATTTGCTTCCTCCATCCAAATACACCTCGTGCAACATGGGTCATATGGGTGTTCACAGAAAAACAGTTTTGGAAAATAATCATGTATGACATATAATTCCAAAACATCTGATAAAACATGATTTCTAAAAAATAGTCGGACCGAAATTGAGTTGAAACTTTCTATCATTGGTACTTTTAAAATACCATAAGTATGTGATGTGAGACTATATTTAAAAGAAAATATAAATAGGTTGCGCAAGGGTCTCCTTTCTCAGCACCATTTTTAAAATCATAATATGCTTCTAATTCTTGTGATAAGGTAAAATATTTGAAAATACCTTGATAATATTTACCTCTCTTGAAAACATGAGAATATTGTGAAAATATTATTTTTCTAAAAACAACCCATGATCCACGATGATAACGAGGTATAGCGTAGGTGTTTGATATCTCAAAAAAATGTTTGCAAGTGAGTTGTATGGTAGAAAAAGTTTCCCAATCATCCGAAGATGACTTTGCAATAATTATTGCAAGCATGTCATCAGGAAGAGATAGGAATGTCGTTTGAGATCCTCCTCCTTCCATTCGTAACCGACTTTACTTGACCTAAAAAAAAGTTTTAAAACAAGGATTTAACTGAAATAATAGTTATAGGGACTAATCATGTGCCTCACAAAAACTCATAATCCCTAAATTTGTCTAAACCGACATTTGATACCAACTATAAGGCCCAAGCCTTAAACCTTACATAATCTTGAGTTATCACAAGATTACACGTTGAGGATATTTTCAGGTTTAGAGTTTTAGAGAATTAGGACATAATTATTACATCTCAAAGATTACAAAGTAGACACATCTACTCAGCTTCCATTTTTTTCACAAAATAAAAACTCTTGAACAAAAGAGTCATGTCTAGTTCCTTGTTTTTGGACAGCATGACATTTCTTGATCCCATCCTTGATCCTATTCAACTTTAGGACCTATGAAAAACATTTCAAAAACTTGGGATGAGCATAAAAAGCTCAGTAAGGGTTATAGAAATATGGAAGGGAAACATGAGTTCATATATACATAAGGATGAAATCATACTTTACCCATAAAACATAGGCACTTTAACTTACCTCATAAAATCATGAATAAATCAAAGAAATCATAAGACATAAAGGTATATTGAGGCATTCATAACATTCTTACGTAGGGAGTAACCCTCATGGTTACGTTTGGAATACCCATCACAGTATATTCCCTAAATCTCTTCGGAGAAACCTTAATGTTTCACTCCTTCGCGTTACCCAATGCATTGGAGAGCTATATCGGGCTCACCCGCCCTTAGTTTATCACGGAACCACCCGTTTTCATAACAATGCCCAAGAACCATAACATGAACGTATCAAATATAACATGCATAAAGGAAACAAAACATTTCCACATTTCAATCACAATATTACATTTTAGTATTTTCAAATAATGAATCCATACAAAAAGAAACCATTTCCAAAACCATTTAAAACATTTAATAAGGAGAATTTTGAATCAAAGTGTCCCATACCACCTTGAAGCTTTTAAAATTTTAAACCATTAATATCCATATAAATAAATCCTTAAAACCATTTTGAAAACATGTATATTAATAAGAACAAGTCATTAAAACATTTAAAGCGATATTTTGGTCAAAGGGTTTTTACCAAAATTAGAGACACTTGAATACAATAATTGTGGAATAACATTTAATCAGAACTTTATAATATCATGAGAATAAATGGATTCATGATAAAATATTCCAAATGAAAGTATATACACCATATAAGAGAGAATTGGTGCATAACAACAATGAAGTCTCAATAGGGATGTAAAATGTGATGAAATCCCTTATAAGGAAGGTATCCTTAAATTAAGGATCAATCAATATCAAAATTATGTGTGACAAATATAAATACACCCAATATAATTTGATATTGAGTGTAAAACAATAAAAGGTCATTCACACATATTCAAAGGATGACATATTCAATAACTACATGTTGAACCCAAAGAAATCGAAATTGGGTTAAAACGTTCCCTTGGTAAAATTCGACAGCCTAACGGCATCACTTCAAAAATTCAGAAAATGAGTTGATGAGAGATAAAAAGGGACTATAATCACTTGGACATAAAATTTACATCAATCAGGATATAGGAGAACATATCCCAACATAATAGTATGTGAATTAAAATACATAACAAATGAAGTCTTTTAAAATGAGGAGGGTGAAAGGTTCCCTTACCGACATGGGTATCTTTCGAAGCATACACCTCGTGAAAGAAGGACAATACAACATTGATGTAAATACACATAAAAGAAAGTATATTACACAATGAGTAAAATAATTGGCATTACATACACAACTCAAAAGAAATTGTGGCAAATGTAGCATAAATCTCATGGGAATAAAAGTGAGATGAAAAATCCCTTACGAAAACTCGGCAGCCTAACAGTGCCACTCAAAACGTCCAAAATGGATTGATGAGAGAGAATAGGGTCTCTCATCATATGAACATAAAAATTACAGTAAGAGTAATATAAAATAACATCCCAATCACAAGAAAGATGAGCTTTATAGGGAATGACATAAAAGAGTGTACTTAAAAAGAAAGAGAGGATTAGGATCCCTTACCTCAGGTCCGACTTGACTCGATCATTCTTTAACATCCTGAATAATAAACTTGAGTTAATTTCTACTTTCTTATGAACCTTCTCAAAGTTCATTATTCCTTTTATATCACTTATTTCAATGTTATAAACATTATGTAATCATTTAAGTTACTAATGTTTGTTTTTTCAATATTTGGTTCTTTAGTCGAAAATGGACTTCTTACAATTACATGTTGTTTTTGTGGTAAAAGGTTCATTATATCCAGAATTATATTCATGATTTGGATATCAAATATATCATATATATCCAACATATACATGTATTTATAATATTACATAATCATTTAGAGGTAAGAAATGAAATGCACCGTTCATGGAGACGGTAAGCCGTACGTACGCATGAACGCTACATTCATTTCTATCTCATACTTTAATGGAAAGAAACAATAATGATATAGAGGTATATTATAATTCCAGTATAACATCATATATAATAACTTTAAATCCATCCTTTACACGTCTCACGTATGGCATTAACGAATCAAATCACTTTGAGGGGGCGGTAGTCCGCACTTCCTAAAATGAAATTATCGTGTTTACCCACAATGGAAACCATAAAGGAATGAAACAAATGAAAATACAGAAGCTTAAGAAAAACATAAACATATTATATATCATATATAAATATAGTTTCATCTAAATGGCCACCTTTGAAGGTGTTATATGAGTGTTGAACAATCATCGTTTCGGGAGGCAGAATTTCGCCATCCACGGAAACTGTATGTTCTTTAACCATTTGATGTAGTTGTGTGAGAGTGTAGCTCGAATAAATCTATAACAAAATCCTAGTATATTTAAGATACTGGTGTTGTTACAAAATAAGTAAATAAAAAGAGTTTAGGGGGTTGGAGAAGCAAAATAAAACAAATGAACATGAGAGAATGAATTACCTTTAAAAGTGTAACTCCTTTTGATTTGAGCCTAAAGGCTTCCATTGAAAGGATTATTCCCAAAGGGAATCCTCTAGGATGAGGAGAGGGATGTGGAGAGAGTAAATGGGCAGGGTATGGCCGAGCCAAAGGCTTGAGGAGTGTGTGAAATGATGTAGAGGTGGGGGCCTTTTATAAGAGGAGTGGAGGGGCACTTTTGGAAATCATGAAACTATTATTTTATTTTCAAAAGTGTTTCGAATTTCTATGGTCCCACATTGATATATTTCGAAGATAAGATGATAAGGATTCGAAATATTCCCATCCAATAGTTTTTGGACAAGTGTAGGTCTTAGATTTTATATTGTCGTTTCATTTTATTTAAACTGTTCATTAATGAGGTCATCGTAGCATCATCATGATGTCGTAATTAAATTAATTTATTTAATATCTAAAAATTATAAAAAAATACTATGATGTAGGAAATCTTTATAGATTTCTAATGAATATTTATAGTCAAAATTTGGACTTGTTTAACCCCACATAAAAACTGTTTTAGTAAAACAACTGATGTTTGTGTCAATTTAATTTTAACATTAAATAAATATATATTAATGTCATTTTCCAACCAAAGTGGCTCCATGGGGTCCCCAAGTTGACCCATGGGTCGTCTTGGTCGGCCATGACTCATCCTATAGGGGTAGGACAAGTTTCATGGTGTTTTCATTTTTTATAATATCATTTTTACCTTAAATTACACTAATTACCTCTAATCGCGATTAATGAAAAAAAGTTACTATTCACCAAAAAATTATTTTCATCCCATTGAACCAAATTTTACATACTAATGACAACCATGTATGTCGGATTTTCAAAATTCAATACATATTAGTGGTAAACTTTCATTTAACTGAAAAATCAGTTTGCTTGATTACCACTTAGTGGTTTCACTATTCATAAAAAATTGGAGTTTTTCAAAAAATTACCAAAAATTCAACCTAAGCTATATTTGATATTACGAATTCAAAAATGATGTCTATTTTATAAAATTCATAACATATAAATTTAATTAATTAATTTAATAATTAATTCCCGCTGTCAGATCAAATAGCGTGTTTTTATGAAACAATAAGTATCAAAAGATTGACACTGGTTTAAGTCTGATTTCAAAGTGAAATTAATTCCAACGACCACTATTGTATTTAACGGTAAAAATATATTCTAATTTCACTTTAAAACCTATTAATAAGATAATATAATCATATAAATAAATTAGATTAATAATAGGTTTTGAATTAAAATACAACATTTTACACTATTCATTTAAAAAAATGAACTTTATCGGAAAGATACCAAAAAATTACACAAAGTAAATTTTGATGTCCCAATTCTTAAGAAGAGTTTTATTTGGTCCAATTGAATGTATAAGAGTGAACAAAACTATATTTAATGACGTTTCGCCATCAAAATGCGATAAGTGACCCTTTAGTGAAAACCAGGGCATATACGCCTAAAATTGAATTCTTTCCATATTTTTAGCCTTTATCTTTTATTGGATAAATGTAAAAACATTTAAAAACATTTATAATCATATTTTAGTTATTTCTATCCATTCCCGCCAATACAACGGCTACATGTTAACTACCATTTAAAATAATATTATTTTATTATTAGAGTGCAACGTAAGATTCCCAAGAAACTCGTTGTTGCGTGTTGGGTACTCCATCGAGCATAGCGTCCCCTTTAAAGTAATATTAATATTTTATTCACAAATATGGATAAATATAAAAATGTCATATTCTTTATTTACCTGGGGTGTTACATCCTTCCCCCCTTTTAGGAACTGCGTCCTCGCAATTTTAAAATTGGGCTCAGAAACTTCATTGAAAATCCCACACCGAAACAAGAGTTAATAAAACAATCACTTTAAAAGAAAGAAAGAGGAGTACAGAGGTCACCCGAGTTAACCCATACTAGGATTCCATGTAAGAAAACATGGACATGGAAGAAAAAACAAAGGGTCATGTTCTGAGGGAGAGTGATAGTAAACATGTCTAGGATAAAGTTAATCATAAAAAAAATCACAAACTTGTGATGGGTTAAACAGTATTCGATTCCCCTGTAGGAAAAGTTAATAAACAACATTTTTGTTTTACATTACTTTTTATTGGGGAATTTATTCATAAGAAAACATAATCACTTATCATGTGGACTTTCAACTTTTATTAGATTCCTTACACAAACTCATATTTTCCCCAAATGACGAGTATTTAGGAAGACTTGTTCGCATTAAGAGTACTATAATAATATTCTTGAGAATCACCTAATCCACAAAAGAGAACTATAAATTTCCCACGTCTTTAGACCTTAACCAAAACTAAAACAAAAAAAGTTATTATGAGATCAGATAATACCCAAAAAGGATAATCCTTAAAAAAACAAATCTATTCTTAATCTCCAAAATTTATCAAACAATAACCAAAGTTCAACAAAGACCATTCAATAAACTATTTGTCCATAAAATTCTTCAAAGTAAACCAATATAAGATGGAAACCCAAATTTTTGAAGGATTTAGTCACATAGTCTTCCAAGGTACAAATTAATACTTATCTCCAAATAACATCAGTTACTCTTAATGTCTCATATTGAAAATTAATTAACCTAATCACATATCCTCCATGATAGGTTAATAATTTCCATAGATAACCCAAAATCAACTTACTCTTAATTCATAAAATCATCTATCTAAAAAGAATCGGTCAAACTAACCAGGGACTTCACGTAGTAGAGTGGTAGGCGATAAATACCAGTTGCACTTTTTTTGTGGGTTCGATTCCCGCAGCTTTGTCCGATACGACAGGTTGTCACACGGTTTGCATGTTGTCCTTTTTATAAAACTCCAAAAATAACCCTAACATGTTTTAACCTCAATAGTTTCCTTATACCTTTAATTTTCATCCAAATTCATTATGATCTCAACACCTTAGTTCTTGAAGTCTTATTTCACCACCATAAGATAAAATAAAACGATTCCCAAAATGAATAACATCATACCTTGATCATGGCGTCCACTCAGTTTCATCATCATCTTGCTCACGTAGTTAGAAGTCCCATGCATTACAACAATGATTTAGAGATCCTTCAAAATCATTTGCTTCCCCCATCCAAATACAACTCGTGCAACATGGGTCATATGGGTGTTCACAGAAAAACAGTTTTGGAAAATAATCATGTATGACATATAATTCCAAAACATCTGATAAAACATGATTTATAAAAAATAGTCGGAGCGAAATTGAGTTGAAACTTTCTATCATTGGTCCTTTTAAAATACCATAAGTATGTGATGTGAGACTATATTTTAAAAGCAAATATAAATAGGTTGCGCAAGGGTCTCCTTTCTCAGCACCATTTTTAAAATCATAATATGCTTCAAATTCTTGTGATAAGGTAAAATATTTGAAAATACCTTGATAATATTTACCTCTCTTGAAAACATGAGAATATTGTGAAAATAGTATTTTTCTAAAAAAAACCCATGATCCACGATGATAACGAGGTATAGTGGAGGTGTTTGATATCTCAAACAAATGCTTGCAAGTGAGTTGTATGCTAGAAAAAGTTTCAAAATCATCCGAAGATGACTTTGCAATAATCATTGCAAGCATGTCATCAGGAAGAGATAGGAATGTCGTTTGAGATCCTCCTCCTTCCATTCATAACCGACTTTACTTGACCTGAAAAAAAAGTTTTAAAACAAGGATTTAACTGAAATAATAGTTATAGGGACTAATCATGTGCCTCACAAAAACTCCTAATCCCTAAAGTTGTCTAAACCGACCTTTGATACCAACTATAAGGCCCCAGCCTTAAACCTTACATAATCTTGAGTTATCACAAGATTACACGTTGAGGATCTTTTCAGGTTTAGAGTTTTAGAGAATTAGGACATAATTATTACATCACAAAGATTACAAAGTAGACACATCTACTCAGCTTCCTTTTTTTTCACAAAATAAAAGCTCTTGAACAAAAGAGTCATGTCTAGTTCCTTGTTTTTGGACAACTTGACATTTCTTGATACCATCCTTGACCCTATTCAACTTTAGGTCCTGTGAAAAACATTTCAAAAACTTGGGATGAGCATAAAATCTCAGTAAGGGTTATAGAAATATGGAAGGGAATCATGAGTTCATATATACATAAGGATGAAATCATACTTTACCCATAAAACATAGGCACTTTAACTTACCTCATAAAATCATGAATAAATCATAGAAATCATAAGACATAAAGGTATCATGAGGCATTCATAACATTCTTACGTAGGGAGTAACCCTCTTGGTTACGTTTGGAATACCCATCACAGTATATTCCCTAAATCTCTTCGGAGAAACCTTAACGTTTCACTCCTTCGCGTTACCCAATGCATTGGAGAGCTATATCGGGCTCACCCGCCCTTAGTTTATCAGGGAACCACCCGTTTTCATAACAATTCCCAAGAACCATAGCATGAACGTATCAAATAAAACATGCATAAAGTAAACAAAACATTTCCACATTTCAATCACAATATTACATTTTAGTATTTTGAAATAATGAATCCATACATAAAGAAACCATTTCCAAAACCATTTAAAACATTTAATATGGAGAATTTTGAATCAAAGTGTCTCATACCACCTTGAAGCTTTTAACATTTTAAACCATTAATATCCATATAAATAAATCCTTAAAACCATTTTGAAAACATGGATATTAATAAGAACAAGTCATTAAAACATTTAAAGCGGTATTTTGGTCAAAGGGTTTTTACCAAAATTAGAGACACTTGAATACAATAATTGAGGAATAACATTGAATCAGAACCTTATAATATCATGAGAATAAATGGATTCATGATATAATATTCCAAAGGATAGTATATACACCATATAAGAGTGAATCGGTGCATAACAACAATGAAGTCTCAATAGGGATGTAAAATGTGATGAAATCCCTTATAAGGAAGCTATCCTTAAATTAAGGATAAATCAATATCAAAATTATGTGTGACAAATATAAATACACCCAATATAATTGGATATTAAGTGTAAAACAATAAAAGGTCATTCACACATATTCAAAGGATGACATATTCAATAACTACATGTTGAACCCAAAGAAATCGAAATTGGGTTAAAACGTTCCCTTGGTAAAATTCGACAGCCTAACGGCATCACTTAAAAAATTCAGAAAATGAGTTGATGAGAGATAAAAAGGGAATCTCATCACTTGGACATAAAATTTACAACAATCAGGATATATAAGAACATATCCCAACATAATAGTATGTGAATTAAAAGACATAACAAACGAAGTCTTTTAAAATGAGGAGGGTGAATGGATCCCTTACCGACATGGGTATCTTTTGAAGCATACACCTTGTGAAAGAAGGACAATAAAACATTGATGTAAATACTAATAAAAGAAAGTATATTACACAATGAGTAAAATAATTGGCAGTACATACACCACTAAAAGGAAATTGTGGCAGATGTAGCATAAATCTCATGGGAATAAAAGTGAGATGAAAGATCCCTTACGAAAACTCGGCAGCCTAACGGCGCCACTCAAAACATCCAAAATGGATTGATGAGAGAGAATAGGGACTCTAATCATATGAACATAAAAATTACAGTAAGTGGTAATATAAAAGAACATCCCAATAACAAGAAATATGGGCTTTAGAGGGAATGACATAAAAGAGTGTACTTAAAAAGAAAGAGAGGAGTAGGATCCCTTACCTCAGGTCCGACTTGACTCGATCGTTCTTTAACGTCCTGAATAATAAACATGAGTTAATTTCTACTTTCTTATGAACCTTCTTAAAGTTCATTATTCCTTTTATATCACTTATTTCAATGTTATAAACATTATGTAATCATTTTAGTTAATAATGTTTGTTTTTTCAATATTTTGTTCTTTAGTCGAAAATGGACTTCTTACAATTACATGTTGTTTGTGTGGTCAAAGGTTCATTATATCCAGAATTATATTCATGATTTTGAGATCATAAATATCATATATATCCAGCATATACATGTATTTATAATATTACATAATCATTTAGAGGTAAGAAATGAAATGCACCGTTCATGGAGACGGTAAGCCGTACGTACGCATAAACGCTAATTTCATTTCTATCTCATACTTTAATGGAAAGAAACAATAATGATATAGAGGTATATTATAATTCCAGTAAAACATCATATATAATAACTTTAGATCCATCCTTTATACATCCCACGTATGGCATTAACGAATCTAATCACTTTGAGGGGGCGGTAGTCCGCATTTCCTAAAATGGAATTATCGTGTTTACCCAAAATGGAAACCATAAAGGTATGAAAAAAATGAAAATACAGAAGATTAAGTAAAACATAAACATATTATATATCATATATAAATATAGTTTCATCTAAATGTCCACCTTTGAAGGTGTTATATGTGTGTTGAACAATCATCGTTTCGGGAGGCAGAATTTCGCCATCCACGGAAACCGTATGTTCTTTAAACATTTTATGTAGTTGTGTAAGAGTCTAGCTCGAATAAATATTATAACAACATCCTAGTATATTTAAGATACTGGTGTTGTTAAAAAAGAAGTAAATAAAAAGAGTTTAGGGGGTTGGATAAGCAAAATAAAACAAATGAACATGAGAGAATGAATTACCTTTAAAAGTGTAACTCCTTTTGATTTGAGCCTAAAGGCATCCTTTGAAAGGATTCTGGAAAAAGGGAATCCTCTAGGATGAGTAGAGGGATGTGGAGAGAGTAAATGTGCAGGCTATGGCCGAGAAAAAGGCTTGAGTAGTGTGTGAAATGAAGTAGAGGTGGGGGCCTTTTACAAGAGGAGAGGTGGGGCACTTTTAGAAATTACGAAACTATTATTTTATTTTCAAAAGTGTTTGGAATTTCTAAGGTCCCACATTGATATATTTGGAATATAAGATGATAAGGCTTATAAATATACCCATACAATAGTTTTTGGAAAAGTGTAGGTCTTAGATTTATATTATCGTTTCATTTTATTTAAACTGTTCATTAATGAGGTCATCATTGCATCATCATGATGTTGTAATTAAATTAATTTATTTAATATCTAAAAATTTTAAAAAAACTACTATGATGTAGGAAATATTTTTATATTTCTAATGAATATTTATAGTCAAAATTTGTACTTGTGTAACCCCACTTAAAAACTGTTTTAGTAAAACAACTCATGTTTGTGTCAATTTAATTTTAACATTAAATAAATATATATTAATGTCATTTTCCAACCAACGTGGCTCCATGGGGTCCCCTATTTGACCCATGGGTTGTCTTGGTCGGCCAGGACACAACCCATAGGGGTAGGACAAGTGTCATGGTGTTTTCATATTTTTATAATATCATTTTTACCTTAAATTACACGAATTACCTCTAATCGCGATTAATGAAAAAAAAGTTACTATTCACCAAAAAATTATTTTCATCCCATTGAACCAAATTTTACATACTAATGACAACCATGTATGTCGGATTTTCAAAATTCAATACACATTAGTGGTAAACTTTCATTTAACTGAAAAATCAGTTTGCTCGATTACCACTTAGTGGTTTCACTATTCATCAAAAATTGGAGTTTTTCAGAAAATTACCAAAAATTCAACCTAAATTATATTTGATATTCCGAATTCAAAAATGATGTCTATTTTATAAAATTCATAACATATCAGTCATATTAATTAATTTAATAATTAATTCCCGCTGTCAGATCAAATAGCGTGTTTTTATGAAACAATAAGTATCAAAAGATTGACACTGGTTTAAGTCTGATTTCAAAGTGAAATTAATTCCAACGACCACTATTGGATTTAACGGTAAAAATATATTCTAATTTCACATTAAAACCAATTCAAAAGATAATCTAATCATATAAATAAATTAAATTAAAAATAAGTTTTGAATTGAAATACAACATTTTACACTATTCATTTAAAAAAATGAACTTTATCGGAAAGATACCAAAAATTTACACAAAGTAAATTTTGATGTCCCAATTCTTAAGAAGAGTTTTATTTGGTCCAATTGAATGTATAAGAGTGAACAAAACTATATTTAATGACGGTTCACCATCAAAAGGCGATAAGTGACCCTTTAGAGAAAACCAGGGCATATACGCCTAAAATTGAATTCTTTCCATATTTTTAGACTTTATCTTTTATTGGATAAATGTAAAAACATTTAAAAACATTTATAATCATATTTTAGTTATTTCTATCCATTCCCTCCAATACAACGGCTACATGTTAACTACCATTTAAAATAATATTATTTTATTATTAGAGTGCAATGTAAGATTCCCAAGAAACTCGTTGCTGCGTGTTGGGTACGCCATCGAGAATAGTGTCCCTTTAAAGTCATATTAATATTTTATTCACAAATATGGATAAATATAAAAATGTCATATTCTTTATTTACCTGGGGTGTTACACATACCCTTCAAATGTAATATATTCAGAGGTGGTAGAGTTAGAGGATGATCTTACTTACATGGAGTAGCCAGTGATGATCTTGGGTCTTAGAGATAATGTTCTATGTGACAATACTACTCACCTAGTCAATTTAATGTGGCAGAATCATATGTATGAAGTGGGAACATGGGAATTGTAGGAGGCAATGAAGATAAAGTACCCACACCTATTTATTTCATAGAATGTAAAATGAAATAGTAATTTTACCCTTATGAATAGTGACATAACATAATGAATAGTAACCTTACCTGTGATATTATATAAATAATATTCAAGTGGGAGTTCTATATACTTATATCATTGATTTTTTTTTTAAATTGTTGTGTTTCAATTAAATTGTGATTTGAAATAAATATTATTTTAATTACATTTAGGAAATTATTTTGGTAAAATAAACTTCTATTATTGATTTTACATGTTGAAAAACGGTTAGGTTGAATTTTTGGGATTTTTCTAAAATACTTGAATTTTTTATGAATATTAAAATCTGATAATTCACAATAAATGATAAAACCTGAATTTCTGCACCTTTCTAGAGTTAGGGATGGTGTAAATGTAAATTGGTTAGAACTCACATAAATTTAATACTATTCATAGTCCTAGAATCATCACTATTTATTGTCTTTTAGAAAAATAATAAACTAATTATTATAATATTATGAAAACCCTTTTCTCCTCCAATATAAATACCACCCATCTTTACCTCTTCTCTTCACTCCTCTCAAGCCTAGTTCCATACATAAATTCTGCCTAAATAACATCCCATAATACATCCACACGTCCATCATCCTTTTTCTCCTCAAAATTCTAAAACATTTCCCCTTAATAGGTCCTCAATGGAGATAAACTGAAGAGGTAAATTCATATTTATAGTTATTTTATTTTTATTCAAGTTGTTTTTTTATTTCATTCCAATCATCCTTTCACCCAATGGTATTATAAATCCATTAACTTACACGTACTAGAATTATATTATACTAATGGTATAGTTTCATCATAATCTCTCATTTCCCCACCTTTTATTTGAAATAATTGAAAACATCATTTGAGATGTGTTAATTTAGCACAATCAAGGACATCAGGTTATCAATTTATATTACTATATTCAATATCGGTAATGAAACAATTTTTATGGTTGAAACAGAATATTATATGTTTATTTTATATTTTTTAATGTTTGTAATAATTATTCACTAATTATGTAAAATAATAATACAAAACAAGTTAGTTGTGAGAAAAATCGCAAAAATCAATTCTAGCATTTATCATTAATGTTTTGTATAATGATCTGACATCAATCTAAGTAACAAAATTAAATTTGAAACCATTTAATCACTGGTATGCTCTTTAATATCATATAACATCCATTCTGGAAAACCACTTCATTTAACATGTTTGTCTGAACATGAATATATGTGCACCGATCATTAAAACCATGTAAGCAAACAGACCCGAACAATGAAATCGAACATCATAACCAATAAAAATTGTTATAAATGAACTAAAAAATGATATAATATATATTATACATATATAATAGGTTCTTTAATTACTAATTAATAAACTTAATATTTATTCAGGTCATTAAAAACAAGTGGTGAACACCAACAGTTTTAAGTTAAGGGATCCTCTCTATTTCACTTTTATTCAAAAATTCCCTCTATGATATTCCATTATATGTGTAATAAATAATGATGAGGTATTTTTTATCAACTCCCCCGTAATTCCCGCATGATTTAAATGTGATGATAAACCCCTTTCTTTCTCATGAATCACTCTTACGTACACCTGATACCAGGATGATAATCTGTAAAGAATTCAACTAGAACCACCTTTATTCTTTTAGGTTGCAATATCATTATTTTCACAGAAATCAATTTTTATTTTCTTTTTATGTAAAATATCTAAATGATTTTTATATGCTCTAAACTCATGCTTCAATATCTATCCCTCATTCACATTTAGGGATATACTTTCTTTATAGTAAATCCCTCCTCGATACTTCTCAATAAGAAAACTTATTTTAAGGGAACTTGAATTTTTTTTACCCAATTTCAAGTGAAATATATTGTATGTTTTAAGCCAAAACTATCTTTATAAAATAAGACTTTTTATTATGAACACCATCTTTGTTAACATCTGGTTTTATATATAATATTTTTCCATTTCTATTTAGAAATCTCTATAATATTTCCTTTAAAACCACAAAAAAAATGTATTGATGCTAATATTTCTCAAATACATTTCTTATATATTGTCACTTATTTTTGTAAAAACATATCATGTTATATGAATATTTAAACTTATGAAAATCCATGTATTTTCAAATTCCTTTCATCATGGAAACTTTGATGATACACTCTTTTGTTATGTGTTTTGTTATGATTGGGGTACCCAATTCCTTTCATGGGTAACCCTTATGTTAATGTAATATTTATTATATATGACTATTTATGTGGAAAAAATATGCATGAAATGTAAGATGGGTTCACCCAGGTAGTGCTCCAATGCATAGGGTATAGTTGAGTCTAATGAGATGTTATGTGTGACGGTCTTGCCGGTTAGCCTAGGCTTGTGCTACTATGCGAAACAGTCTTAGCAGTTAGACATGGCTTGTGCTACTATGGGAAATGTTCTACGCACATAGCCTTTAATCTTAAAAAATTCATGTTTTATATATATGCCAAATTTCTAGGATTCCATGTTTATATGTTATGATTCCATATGTTACATTATTTTTTATATCATCAGGACATCCCTTCTATCCCATGTGCTAATGCATTATTCTTATGGTTATTCCCTTACTAGAATTTTACCTCATACCTATGTTCATGTTATCCAATGGTTATAATACAATGATATATTAGTAAAAGGGAAGTTAGGGTCTCTTTATGAAGACTAAATAACTAAATGTTTTATTTACTTCCATGTTTTTAGTTTTATGTATCTAGTCTTCCAAGACACTATACATCACGATCTTTGGCTTGTACTCTAATGTATAATTATTCTTAAAATCGTGTAATAGTATATTTAAAGGGCTAGGCAGGATATTACATTAGTCTCTAACACCTCAAAAGTAACAGCCGATGTTAAAAATAATACAATAAATAAATATTTAACCTAGAGATCCATAAAAAATATTCCTAACCAAATTAAAAATAAAAAATAGAAAGGAATTCAATAAAATTTAAAATTTAAATTTAAATTATTTCCCCAAACAGAATAATTTATCTCTCAATTTCAAATTCCAAATTTTTAAATAAATTTATCATATATTCTTCTAAAACATGGTAATAAACTCAATCAATGTAAACCATTAATAAAAACATTCATGCTTTCAAAAATATACTCTCTCTATATTCCATAAAATAATATAAGATTATAATATATAGTTCATAAATTAAAAATATAAAGAAACATATTTAGTGATACCATAAAATAACAAATTAGTCTCATGTTATCCAATATTACACTATTAATTTTCCCATTAATAATTCTCTCTTTATCTCAAATAAAATTTGTTAACTCAATATTAGGAATATATTAAGTATTATCTTTCACAAAATTATGTTTTTTTATATAAAATATCACCTTACCATTATATTACATTTCAAGTTCACCTTTACCATTCACCAAATGATTTCAAATAAATAAGGAAATACTACCATGGTATAGTCAATATACCTTTCTTGATTCTTGTACCTAAAATATCATTGATATAACACTTCAATGACATTAAAATCCTAAAAAATCACTATAACCACCATTTCCATATAGTTTACATCTTTCCATTTTAGACATTCCTTATGGGGCATCTTTCCAAATTTTTATGTGATTAAAAATGAGATTTAATTACTCTATAGTCTCCACTACTCTTATTCTTAGTATAATATATCATTTTCTTCATGGGTATGTAAAATTTATGGTTAGGGTACATGTTTTAAATAATACTTCATGAAAACATATTAGGAATAATCACAACACATTTCACTGCCTTCATTATCTTTTTTTTCATAATAAGAACAATATTAACCACATTCCGTGTTAACAAATTTCCTTCTCATTACATCAATTAACTAAGACAAAAAATATTTTAATCACAATAATAACAATAATGGGAAACCAGATAGTCACGAAAATAATTTATAGAATTAATAAATAATGAAGTCATATTTTGTAATCAAATAAAAATATGGTTTATATTATGTCATTCATTCTCATAAACGATAAAATTCCTTCAAAATAATCTATATGGAAAATCTGAATTAACACAAGAATACCACACTACTGTGTCAAATAAGGTACACAGTAATGTAACACTGACTATAATTAACCGAACTATTTTAAATAGAATGTACAATTTGATTTAATAAAATTCCGTATTAAGTAAATATTTTTATAGAAGAAACTTTTAATAAATTTTTTAATTATTATATCATATTTAATTGACCATTATGAATAATTATCATTTATAATATAATTGTTGAAATGTTATCACATGATTATTATTAATATAGGGTTTCAAAAAATTTAATTGACATACAAAAAGGATGTGATTGCCTCAGCTAGTAGGATCATACCCTATGAATCCCATTTATTAGAGATTATAAGGGAGATATGATTTCATGGAATTTCACTTGACCAATGCCTATATAAGATCATACAACTTAAGTATGAGTGAAGCCGTTTTTGGGAAAAGATCAATATCATCGAGACAATGGCCCAAACTATGTTCTTTGAACCACCCCATGAAAGTCCCTCCATCATGAGCCTTACACTTAGGGGGTTTGTTGTTGGATTAATGGGATATGTGTCTATACTAATGAAATATAGTTATTTAAATTATATTCTATATAATAATTAATATATTTTCTTCATGTTATTGTTATATTACAACTGATTTTTATTGATAGTATTTTTGGGTAATAATAAAATTCTATTAAGAAAATTATTTCGATTAATTAATTGATTTTTTAAAGATATAATAATTTATTAAATTTCTATTATTATTTAATTTTTATTAACTATTAGTTATTTTATATTTTTATGAAGTCAAATGTAATTTTTATAAGGATTTGAAAAACTATTATTGTCAGAAACCAATCATTACTCAATAAATGCTGGGTTTTATATATAAAGTGAAAATTGAATTATTTAATACTATATTTAGATAAAATTACTATTAATTTTTGAATATGAATTTCAAAATTATCCAATGTTTAATTTTTCATACTTTTTTGTGATAGTTGAATTTTCAGTTAAAAACATAAATACCGTATAAATATACATTATGCATTATGAAATCACAATTACCCACAAGTGTAGTAATAATTAATATTAATTGGATACATGACCCAATATATTTATTCCATTTAAAAAAATGATAATATAATTTTTTATTGAATTATTATTTTAATATGTTGTGAATGATCAAAAACATATGATATATTTTTAGGTTTTAAAATTATTTTTTAGAGTGTAACTCACATCCACATCACCAAGGGTACTATTATAATATGTTTATATAATTTCTATATAAAATAATTTAAAATATCCCCATTTTGGTAGAAAATGTTGGAAAACCGATTTATATGGATTGCGGTTTTGGATATTTAATTCTAGAGTCCCAAACCTAAATAAGTTTGATATCCCCCTCTTTTTCCTATATAACCCCACCCAATATCCCATTCCCCTTCACTAAACATAATTCTATAACATCCATAATCTTATATCATCTCTCCAGTTTCCTCTTAATTTACCCCCAAGCTCTCAATGAGTCCTTCAGAATCCTTTGGAGTCACACATTAAAGTAAGGGACCTTCTTTGCCTTCTTTCAAATTCGTGCACATTATTTGAAGATAGTTATTTTAATTTCTATGGGTTATATTGTAATTCATTTACAATAATTCAATTATTATACAATTGATTATATTTTAATGATAGATCAATTATTATTTCTAATTAGTACCCTTACATAAACTTTTACTGTGCTGAAATTTTGTAAGGGATCCTCCACTCTCCTCTATTATCAAGAACAACATTTATGTCATTTATTTTAATTTTAATTTTCATATTTTAGGATATTTTATTAAACATTAACCCTACTTGAAATTTGATTTATAAATTATTATAGATCATTCACTCTCAGTTTCCCTCCAATGAACCCTTATGTACACCCATTACCATACTGAAATTTCATAAAGGTTCTCTCCTTTTTCTTCATTATTAGTGTTTCTTTAATATTGTATATATTTTATTTTTTAATTCCTCATGTTGGTAGATCTATTTTCATGTAACTGTTACAATAAAGTTTATGTATAAATGATGATATACACCTTTCTCTCCCTTAAATTCATTTTATATGTTTTTATGAGACATCATAATGTTGTTGAAATGTCACTAAAATTTTCCATGATAAAAACATTGTGAATTGAATAACATAACCATTTTATATCAATGGTATTCACAATTATAAATATATACATTGTTATATTGGACTTATATATGTATATTCTATACACCTTGATCATGGAATAAGTTTTTATGATGAATGAATCCATTTTTTATGGTCAATGTGGCACACTTAATGAAGAGTATAAAATAAATATGATGGGTGCACCTTGAAATATATTCAATTCATTAGGAAATGTTTAGTATTAGGATATTTAATATTGGTATAGTGGGTGAACCTTATTACTTTATGTAATTTTTTAATCCATTATGTCTTGGTAGATTTATCCTTGGGATACATTTATGATATTGTATTTTAAGTTATTTCCACATTTCCCTTATTATGATTATCTTGATGAATCATTCATTATTATTAATGTTTCTTTTATTCCCCCATTGATATTCATATTTTCTATCATGTATCATATTATTCATTTTACTCCTTTTTTATTCCGTTACTGGGATTTATAGGGGTCCCCTTTATTATGTTTTCCCCTAGGTTATCTTATATTGTTTTAAGTTTTTTAGGAATATTATCAACATCTCAAGGAAGGGTACACCAATTGTTTTACCACATGTTATGAGTTATCATATAATATACCTAATTCACAAATACACTAGACTTCTCGGTCTTCCGGGTGGTATTAATTGTACTTTTATGTAATAAAACATAAATTATTGTTTAAGAAAGAGAATGGTTTTAAACTAACCTGGTACTAGATTGATGGTCAATATATAATCTACACACTCTCTCGAGGTTTATTACCCATGAATTCATTTGTTCCAAAAACCCCACCCACATATAGAATCAATTCAAAAACATATTACTAGTAAAAAATTTAATATCTTTCCCACAATAACATTAAGATGTCTTACTAGAGTTAAACATATTCACAAATTTAGTCATTGGGTAATGTTCCCAAATATATGACTACATAAATATAGTTCCCAAATATTCTACTAAATCACCTGTTATAACAACTATAATGATCCAAACTAGAGTGTCCCAGAGCCATATGTTACTTTAATACATTATCATATGAAACATGTGGTCAAATCACTGATTACAAAATTGTTTAGTAGTCTTGGTAAACCAGACTCACACATGAATCTAGACGTATATTTTTATAAATAAAACACGATATAAGGAAAGTAAGTATTTTAAATACTTGATTAGAGTGAAATATTACTTCTTAAAATCCTTAGTTAGAATATAAAGAGGGCGTGATATTCGATTCTTAGTAATGGAATGTTTTTTTAAAAGGTTGGGGCCGAAGCCTCATTTTTATTATCAAATCAAAGAAAAGACCTCTTTTAACTCGGTAGAGGGAAACCCATTACATAACCCGAAGGCCCAGTGGGCTTGTAGCCCATTACATAGCTCGTATGCCCAAATTCTAAGGCGAGTTCACATTCTGTGAATAGCAGCCTGCAGCTATAGTACCGCACAGTATCGCCGCCGCTACCGTGCCCTGCTGCCGCTACAATACCCGCTAATGAACAGTGCCGCCGCTGCTACAGTATCGCTACATTACTGCTACAGTACCTGCACCCCATGGGTTTTGAACCCCCATTTTCCATGTAGTATTACGGGGTGCTTACCACTAAGCCAAACCCCAATTACATTCTTAGTAATGGAATGTGATGAGTAGAAGATTTAATGAAAAACTATTTTGATTATTAGTATATAAAGACAAATAATTGAAAAAAATTTCATTTTATCAATAATGTTAAAGTAAATAATAATATTTTAGAAAAAAATTAATGGTCAAATAAATCCATATAAATAACCACATGTGCTTGAAATATTATAACACATATTATAACTATTAAATTAATGTTGTGGAAATCAATAAATAATTTTTAATTGATGGAATACATAATGTTGAAAATCATAAACATTTTATCGAGGCATCATACAAGGATATAATAAATACTTTGTTAAGACATTAAAAGATATCTAATCTTGTAAATCTCATGAGACCTAACCATGCATTGATGGTTAATGAAGGGCCCATACCATCACTCACTATGTCTAAATCATTCTTAGTATTAATAAAAAAAATAACATAATATAGATTACATTAATAATAAAAAACTATCCAAAATTGTATGTTGAAAAATTATTGTATAATATTTATCACAAAACATACAGGTAAAGTATAATGATGGTATTATTGAAAATTAACCCATTTGGAGGAAAAATAAATTAATTTTTTTTCACCATGGTTGAATAAAATTACCATAAAAAGATCATTAAAAACAATTTTTATTAAAATACACTTTCACATTAAAAATGACTTATAAAAAATAAAATGTCCAAGAATATTAGGGAAATAATTATATTTAAATAACCATGAAAACTTTTAATAGATTATTCAAATAATTGGGTGTTTATAACTCTTAAATATTCTATAAATTCCATATACATTTTATTTGTTTTCACATTTTGGAAAATAAGTCAAAAGTACATTGTTTCGAAAATGACCAGATGATTCCTTTTAAACCATTTTATTAAAAGTGAACATTGGTAAATATTTAATTAATAAATCATTTTATAATATTAAAAATATACCTTTAAATATAATAAGATATATATAGTTATTGAATAAAATGATTCCTCACCAAGTGGGAAAAAAGTTTATTTTCCATGAAAATAATATATAGATGTATTGAGTATAAAAAGAGTGGGAAATTAATATAAATAATTTAAATTATATAAATTACATGTTGATAAAAAATATTTTTTTAATGATGGAAATTTGGAATGATTTCCCCAATGAATACAGAAACCCAAAAGATCCCAAATAATGAAGAGATTGTGAAATAAAAACTAAAGATTTATAAAACATTTGAATCAGAAACACCTTGAATGAAAAAAATAAAATAAAACATTAAATGAAATGAATATAAATTTAATGCCAATATATCATAAAAAATGGGAATTAAACCCCATAGATGTTATTATTTGTGAATATGGTATATATCTCAACGAAATAAATGTGAGGTGATAAATCCCTTGCCACTAGTATGACTTTTATTGTATGTGTTAGGATATCCAATATTATAAATATATATTTATTATAAATATATCAACTAATATTAATCATAAATATAAGACTATATATTATTTACTTATAAACATTTATAAAATGTTTACTAAAATATCTTTATTAATTTTATAATTCATTATTATAACTGATTTTCTTTTCTTGTTTGACTTCAATCTGTAGTTTTGGTCTTTCTAACATGATCATGGTTTTATAATCTACAATGTATTAATCATGATATAAATATCATATATATTAATTACATACATATTTTTAATCACCCTTAAAAAATAGGGATAACAGAAATAATTACATCGTTCATGGGGATGATAAGTCGTACGTATATATTAACATAATTCTCTATTATCAATGTATGTAATAAAATAATGATAAATAATATTTAAAATTTATAATTTCATATTAATATTATATATATATATATGATATCTTGATTAAAATTATACAATTAATATATTTATATTTTTGGTTATTTAAATACCCATTTAGTTATATATCTATTATGGAGTTTATGGTTCAAAATTTACCAATATAGTAAAGTTAATTTTTGATCAATTTTTTTTATTTGAGACACATGTTTTTTATACACCTAAAACATTTCACGAGGTGTATATGCATTCCATTTTACTGTTTATTTCATAAATAATTTTATTTTAAATATATTACAAATTTTTTAATGTTATTCCATCAGGTTTATATGGATTTAATGGTACCAAAGTAGTAATATTTTATTATTACAAGCTCATTATTTATCTATATTATTCATTATTATGTTTCAATGGAATAAATATTATCATGAACATTATTCTCTTATGGTTATTAATGATATATTAATTTATTAGTACCATTATTACAATATATATTAATTAATATATTTAATTAAATGGTTTAAATACAATATGACCCAATTTCACTATTAGTTCAGGTATCTGGTTTATCCCTAAATATTGTTTTCAAATATGTTTTCAAAAACTTTTAAATAAATATTTTATAAAATGATATAAAATAGAAATATTAATTTATATTATTTTTATTATTTTCAAATCTAATTTCAAATTAAAATGTTATCAAAAAGGTTTTATGTTTTAAAATGGGGTTTTCAAAGTTCAAATGATATTTTCCTCCCCATATTTTTTCAAACGATATTATCGAACGATGTTAAATATCTATCATATAGTTTATGACTTCATTTGGATATGAACCTTGGAAAAAATTAATAATATTTATTTTAATGGTTTATCTTTAAGATAACATGTTTCTTATGACACTTTTGCTGATTTTACATGTTATATGCTTTTAAAATATACTTCTTTTCATTGGTTAAGATTTGATAAAGGATAATGTTACCAATATCTTTTATAATTTATATAACATGATGAAATTTTTATAATGCCCATTTTATTTCATGCGTTATGATATATTTATAATGAATCTTAATACCCTATGATAATATGGTGAAACATGACCTAGTATAGGAAGATGGGGATACTCGATCAACTATACGAATATAGGGAATAATGATTCACTATGGGATGATGGGTAAACCTATTAGAATATAAAGAATGTAATATGAAGTGGGATAGTGGTTTTTCCATACAAAAAATTTTAGTACCGATGAAGTGACCTCATAATTTTTTGAAATGAACCTTGTATTATAGGTTATGATATTACATGTTTATATGATTGGCCAAATTCAATGTCTTATTCCAATGATTTTTTTTAATAGATTATGCACTTGATTCCCTTATTATTCATGTCTTAAGAACTACCAATATTTATTTCGTGATTCATTTTCCTGATATTTTATATTATGGGTATGCTATTTTAGTTTTATTATCATTTTATTATATGTTTATGCTCATGATTATTCTTTCATATCTCAGTTTGCACACTTACAGAGCATCTGATCTCACACCTTTTTATGTTGCATTTATCCAGGTAATAAAGATATGTATTATTTATGATATGTTTAAGATGGTTTCTAATCATTATTATCGATGTAGGAGATAATGTAGCTCACATATGTACTAGTGTTTATGATTAAATGATTCTAAAGGAACAAAACTAATAATTTGGTTGGGTTTCTATTAGCATAATGTATTAAGTATTCTAAAAAAGGATTTCAAGTTAATGTATGTTATGTTAGGTTAGTTCTATAATTTTTTTTGGACTACTTTATAGTTAATACTATTTTATTTAAGAACCCAAACTATTATGGAATTGGTAGCCAAGGATAGAGAAACTATGTCTATAACATGTTTCCTAGATTTTTGGGCATAGTATTATAGCTCCAAACCATGGATTTAGGAATCTTTTCTAGATATTACCATCACATTCACCCTTTATAAACCAATTGACTTGTTATACAAATTAAAAGTTAAATTATGATAAATTTTTAATGCCACCACACTCACCATTTGTGAACCTAAATACTTGACAACTTATTAACATAAAATTTCTATATATGAAAACCTAATCATTTACCCCGTTCATTATTGGGAGATTTAAATCCAACCCATCTCATAATCTGTAAATTTTTATAACTAAAGAACCATTTGATTAAAATGTGTTTCCAAAATCACCCATAACCGTCACATAACATGACCATTCTGAATCATAGAATACCATTACTAACATTTACGAAATGAAATAATATCACAGTAATAAAATAAAGGGTTATAAAAACATAACAACATTAAAAATAAATCATGAAGTGTAAATATACGTGAAGATTAAAAAAATCCTAAATCCATTATTATTCGATGAAGTGTAAAATAAATTCAATAATATTTTTTTGAAGGTAAAGATAATCCTTTTGAAAACCATTATAAATAGTTCCATATAAAAAGTCTTTGAAAATACATAAATGGTTTTGAAGGTGAAGTGAAAATAAATTTAAAATGTTTACTTTGTGGCGAATCATTAATAATTTATACATTAAAAGAACATAAATCTTCCATTAAATTAAGTGAGTTTTATTTATAAAATTTAATTTATATAATATTCCATAATAATTGAATCGTGAATAACAAAATAAATTTATCTATAAAATAAGTTGAAATATTTTGAATATTTTTATTTTGTTTTTAATATTTAATAATTGAAACATGAAAATTACTTAATTGTAGAAAAAGTAAATGGTCCATTTATGATAACCAATTTACTTTAGAAAGGATGAGAAAACCTTTTAATCATTTTGAAATAAACATGTTGAAGACCCACATTTTATTGAAGATTTTATAAATTAAAATAAAAAAATGAAATATAAATTTATGTTTTGTAAAGCGATATAATAGAGAATAAAAAAGGGGGCTTTTTAAGTAATGAGCTTACAAATTCAAAATATGTATTATCACATTATAGAGGTCCTGTTATTTGGAAGGAAATTGAAAATAAAATCATACGGATTGTGTAATATTTTAATTAAAAAACATAAAGATGAAATACCATGAATATTGAAGAATAATTATATGAATAAATATTTACTTCAAAATTTAATATATTAAATAGGTAGTATACACAATACTAAAATAAACATGGGTGTGCAATAAAAACACCATCTTAATAAAAGGGAAATTGAGATGATAATACCATATGACACTAAATAATTATGATAAAAACCCTTCAAATAGAGATATATATATATTGAAAGTACGTATGGGTATTTTTATCATGTTTATCATTCATTTTATAACTTGTACATTGAGATTTACATTACTCTCTTAGGATATATAAAATTACTGATATTTCCTCAAAAATATAATATTTAATACAATCATATAATAATGTATTTAAATTCCATAATCATACATTATCTAAGATATAATTTTCCAAAAAACAATATTAATTTCCAAGACACTAAACTATAGTGACACCATATATTATTTTATAAATTAATTGTAACTTAATAGCCCATCTATCTCTATAACTAGTACCAATTTACCACAAAATCTCAATTGTGCCTCCACGAATGATAGAGGATGCAAGAAAGAAATGTGGGTATAAGGATTTATAATGGGGAGTAGATACCCACTATTTCAAAGTAAGTAATAAGAGATAAATTCACTAAATATAATTCATCATAATTAAATTTAAATAAAAAAATGTTAAATGTAAATGAATGTAATGAAATGAAAATCAGTCAATGATTGAACAACAACAGCATATATAAAACTGATTCTCAACAAGTTTTTTTATATATACCGACCCAAATAAAAAGAAATTAAAAATTATAGCTCTAATAATACCTTATCAATAACATATCCTGGTCACCATCCCTAACTTATCCATCTTAATCAACCATTAAATCATAGACCTCGACCCAACACATGCTTTCAATCATGTAAACTTCATCCTAGGTACCCATGTATATATGTTTCCCCCATTGGGTGTGAGAAAAAAACATAGTATAAAATTACTAGATAAGTCCCTTAATAATCATCATATACAATGATATATTCATGTGACATGTATTGAAGAAATAAATATTAACAAATGAGAATAAATAATTAATCATACATAATTGATTCCTTGGTCAGTGACCAGAGTTAATTGTATCTACATTATAAGAATCTAGGATGCCTTTTTGAACATCATGTTGACCATTCATCATAGGTAACTTGTGATATCCGCATCCCTAGTAACCCAAACCTTATTCTCATGACCCCAGGGTCGCATCCCATGAATGACCAATCATTTGATCCTGAAATCTATAATTGCTCAACCATGCACCCAACTCTAACTTGTGGTGTCCATAATATTATTTCCTTGGATTGGGGAGTAAATAAAATGGGATAAAATGGAAGTATATCAGACTCATGTAAAAAATATTCACATCTCCCAAACTCTAGATACACATCCCATAATATCACATTTGTCTATATATTGGTCAATAGAATCTGCAACAATATTCCTATGACTCTTGGGATCTATCCCATGATATTGTACGATGAGGGATCCAAAAACATTTCAAATATATCCCTATTTAAATTAATAAAAGGACTTATACCATGGTATCAGAGGTGTTAGGATCAAAATGATGGCAGCCATTTCTATATCTACAAATCCCCGATGACCAATCCTATAGCAACACATGCATCAGTCTCCATGTCCATGGAATCCATCACCATAATCCAACTAATCTTGGTATCTATACCATGACAGAATGTGTGTATGTATATAATACCTGGACACCATAACCATACCAAATCACTACATCAATTTAATCTCTAACACTATTCTCCAACATTATGTAATCTTTAATCGTATCCAGCTAAAAATCAAGGAAATCCAACCGTGTCACATCTTCCCTAAGGGGAAATTACATAACCATTAATAAATAATATAAATCATAATTTATGGTTTAATTGAAACACCCAAAACTAATATTGAAATACCAATGGGATCACATGCTCTATGTGGGTTTTATGGAGACACCCGCTACCATGTACCATACACTCTCTTAGGGGTCGTTGATCAATGGTGAACCCAATATGGTAGCACTAGTCAATATAAATAAAGGTCACTCCTTGGATTCCGTAATATAATATACTATATCGGATAAAAACCAAAATATTAAGGGATGTTTCAACCTACAACAATTTCAATAGTTTAGAAAATCCACATTAGATGTTTGGGAACTTTCCACAAACTCAATATTCATTAAATAGTCTAAAACATTTTTTGATCTTCATGGTTACTAATGGTTGGGTTTCTATTCAAATATTTTCCCAATATTATTATGTTATATCCCCCTAAGATATTTCACATCAAAAGTAGAATGGAAAAAATACCCAATGTCAATATAAAAAGACCAATGGATCTAGGAAACCCATATAGATACCTAATCCATCAAGGGCTGATAATTATTATTTTAAATAATTCCTACTATGGGATTCCAACGGTCATAAAAAGGTCTAGTCAGCTTCGATAAACATTTTTTACATAAATATATGACACCAATTTAGAGGGTTTTAACCATATGAGGCAAACACGTTGGTCAAGGCCTCAACATTCAACGGTCGAGGCAAACTAGCATGTATAATGTCCCATCGAGGCCTTGGTACCATATTCATCTTAATTAAGAGATACAATATTAAATTTAACAATTATCATTAAAAATTCCAACACACTATATAGAAAAACAATACACACCATTCTTCATAACCAAAATAAAAAATTCGTTATGTTAGTTTTCATACCGTATATTATTTTTGGTTATTTCCAATTACACCTCTATATTACCCCAAAACATAGAAGAACCCATCAAATGTGTTTCCATTGATCAAAAAAATCAATGAGCCACAAAAATGTTTTTATAAGAATAGGCCTATAGGTCTACAACCATTCTTTAAAATTTGTGCCTCACATTAAGGTCACAAGGTCCAAACACCTATCCATACCTCTCAGATCTTACGTAACATTATTCCATACCCTATCATCAAATAATGATGCTTTAACATTACAAAAAACCTATATATAGGGTCTAATATATGAACATAATAATAGTACAACTATCCCACACATATGGGCATCAATTATCATCAAAAACAAACAGGGAAACTATTCCACTAAGGATCAAAACTCACTAGTCAGCTCTACCCATAACCACAAACATCGGTAGAGAGGATACACACTAAGAAACATAAACACACATTTCAAGAATTTAAAATTAAATTAAAGCCCATATGAATAAAAATATATCTATTTTTTAGTACTTATATTAAAAAAATAATTTTAAAAAATTACAACTCACAATGGGTACAATGATTAGTACCCATGTTCTTATCATAACCCACTAGAGAGATCATACCTAATGCGCACCAAGACCATATCATCATACTCATTGTACAAGATCTCATCATTGATTCTCATGAAATATAGTAAGATGAAAATATACATATAGGTTAGGCTATTTTAGTACAATTTTTTACACACCAATCTTCACCAATACGTTTCTCATTGAATAATACAATTGCTTGCATTGTATGCAACTTCGAGTTTTAGCACACCATGACCAATCAATCTAGTAGTTTTGAATATTAATACACACTTTTAGAAATTTTATAAAATTATTTTTCAAAATTGTATTTATTTTTGAATTTGGAATATCAAAATTAGCTTAGGGTGAATTTTTTGAATTTTTTTCAAAACATTAAATTTTTGATGAATAGTGAAAAGCACTGTGTTTTAGTTTAAAACCTACTTGTATTTCAATAATTATTATTTTTATTTAAATTAATTTTAAATTCAAAATAGACACATAATACCTATATAAGTTCAATTTAAATTATTGGAGTCAATTTATAATATTATTAGATGTATAAAATATTATTGATCTTTTTAACCTCTATTACCCACCTTCTATGCACATTTGCAAATTTGCATAAAAAATCATGTTACAGCTTCTGTGATTTTAATGTCAAAAATTCTAGAGAAATGTTTGACATCAAAATTAAAATTTTGTTTAAAAAAATAAACTAATTTTTGGTTAATAGTATATTTTGAATTTTATTAACCTCGATTAAATGTAAATTGGGTAATTGAGGGTAAAAATGATATTATAATTACCTTAACAGTATCCCAATTCTATTGTATAAGTTTTTTTCGACCAAAATAAACCTTATTAATAAAATATTATTCTCTTTTATTATGTTGGATTAGATTAAGACATTTATTATTAACTTATTTAAAAAAGATTTAAAAGTGTAAAATTTAAATTTTAAAAACTAAATATTTTTATTATAGTGTTATACATAAGATATATTTGACTATAACTATTAATTACAAATAAAAAATTATATCATACATAAATGTATTTTATTTATAAATTTTAGACATTAAATAATTAAATTTATTTATGACATAATGATGATGTAGTGATTACGTTATTAAAGAATGATTAAAATAATTGATATTATAAATATCCAAATAAATGTAAATTGAGACTTTTGAGGAAGCCCAATAATTTTCTAGGTTATTATTATTTTTTAGAAGTGATTAAATATATTTTTTTCCCAATAATCATGTTTTTTTACATTCAAAAAAACCATATACTATATAGTTGAAAAATAGACATAAATGAGTTTTTAAAACAAATACCATATTATTAATTGATATAATATTCTTAAAAATATTAATTTCAGCAAAAGGACTGAGATAAGGTTAGATAATTCAATATTGAATCACTTGGTGTTCTTTTTTCGTTTTATAGTAATTTTATTAACCAATTTTTATAATAATACAAGAATACATGGTAAAAGATAAACTCTTTGACAACGTGTTAAATCTAAAATATAAGGTTAATATGATTACCTAAACCTATCTAAAACCAAGTGGTTCAGTGGTTTTCAACCCATCCTCACCTTAGCCTCGAAATAAATCATTTTGGAGCCATTATACACTGAATATGATTGTATAATAAATTAATATTTCAGGATTTTCCTAAAGTGACACTCACAACTATTATAAAAGGGTACTCTCCCTTCTCTCAAAATCACACCTCCAATGGAATTTTTCATGGCCAAAACATAAAAAAATATCTTAAAAACTACCCTAAATTCATCTTAGAGGCCATAAATTGATAATAAATCTGACCTATGGATCCATTTTTATCAAATCAAAATGAAGAACCTAGAAAAGAGGTAATAATTTCATCACCTCTTTCAAAGTACTTTTCTTCTCCCATTTTCAATTTCATTGTTGTTTCCATACCAAAATAATAAATCCTGTAACTTCAACATCATATGATTTTTTTATAAATATTTCACATCTATATTATTTTATTACATCCATCCTATGAATTTAAAAGTCACCATACTTGTGTATGTACGACTTACCATCTCCACAGCGTGGTGTAGATTGTTATTCAACACTCCATTATTTGGATGGTTATAATAATAAGTATAATTGTTAAATATAACATGATAATGATTACTTATATGTGATATAACATCAAATTATATATCATTTCTCCATCAATAGAATGGTATTGTCACTAGTACGTACGTACGGATTACCGTCTTCCCGAACATGAGGAGATTCATTCCCAATCGTAAACATTCAAGAATAATTTTCATTTTATGATTAGAAATAATTTTTTTGAACTTAATATCATTCTTGATATGAATTAAATACATCCTATCCATGAAAAACATGACAATAATAGAAAAAAATATAAAGAAAAATGAATCAGTGAACACCCGAAATAATGATACATGTAAAATATTATTAATAATGAAATATTAAAAGATCATATATGATATCTTATTTATGTATGTGGTTCTTGTATAAAATAATAACAATGATTTAACTATTATAGACGAGGTTAACTTAAAATTGACCATGATAATGTACCCGTTAAGGGTTTGTTTTACAATCTCTTTATTATCTGAGGTTGTTTATACGTGAGTATATACATGGACCTTTTTATCATCCACATCCATGTTTCTTAAAAATTTATTTCGAAACATTTTTAATATTTCCTAGAATATGGGCTAATGTAATTTATACACATGTTTGACTTTTAATAATTTTTCTGAAAAGAATCATTCTATTATTTTACAAACAAGGTACTTTGTGATCTTTTCGACAAATTAAGGTCAAAATATTTTTTAACGTATAGAGAGGGTGTGACTATATTCTGCCATTATAACATCTTCAAATATTCCCTTACAATCTTATAAAAATACATTCAAAATAAATGTTTTCATTTATAATTATGTGACTTTTTAATGATTTCAAAATTGAAAGAAATATTTCTCCCAAATAGTTTTGATTTCATCTATGTCAACATCCTTTAATGGATATTACACTTTTTTGAATTTTATTGATTATGATAAAATATTCTATATATTATTGAAGGTTTTGTGTTATGTTTGAATGTGTATGTGTTAGTTTTATACCATTCATGGTTTATGGTTAGGCTTTTAACATTTCATTTGCTATTTTTAATACATATTTTTATGTTATGTTTCAATATTTTTATATGTGAAATGCATTACACATAGTAAGTGATGGGTGGAGCCCGCTATAGCTCCTCATTGAATCGGTAGGCCTCATTAGACAAAAAAGTGTCTTTGCAAAAGGAATTGAAAAATTATTATTTGTAGTCTAGCCATGAGGCCTTGACTACATGGTTATGATGTCCGATATTATGCATTCCATAAATATAAAATTAGATAATGATATTACATATGATTATTTGACTATTTGAACATCCATGTGAATATGTAAATGGAATTATTTGAATTATATTTTCCATATTATTATAATGATCATTTTTAAAAATATTTTTTTATTTTTTTACACATTACATAAAATGTTTGTTCATATTTATGATAGTATCTGCTATATTTTCATCCTTACTTTGCATCTGAGCTCACCTCTTTTTATGTTTTTTTTCCTAGGATGTGACGAATTATATTACGATTAACCTACAAGAATAGGCTAAAAGATATGATTGTTTTCAAAGAATACACAAGGTTTTTTGTTTTTTTCATTTCATAACGAAGTTTAAAACATATGTATGTATCTTTTACATCCAAGGAAACTTAACTACTCGTTCTTTCGAGACGTTATCTATTGTTATCATGTCAATGTTATGTAATAATGCACCAACTTTGGGTAACTAGGGTCGGGGCATTATAGTTGGTATCAGGGGAAGTTTAGTACAATCCTTGGTAAGTATATTTTTAATACCTCAGATTAGGGAACATTAACCTAAGATATACTTTAGGATTATTATAGAAGAACCTCCTATAATTTTGATAATGTAGAGATTTTGTGTATTTTCCAAGCAATACAGCCATGTCTGGATATGATTAGGTAGAGGCGGATCTAGAAAAGATATACCTCTGAGTGAAAACTCCAACAACGAGTTCTGGGCTTGACTTGGGGTATCCTGTTACACCACAATGGTCCTTGCTGCAATATTATTTATGACACTCCTGGGGGATATTCGTAGGAAAATTCACATTTTACATAACAACCCATTATGAAGAATTTATGAGTAAATAATTCCTCAAAGAAAACATTTTTTTATGATTAAGGATTGTATACATAAACTTTTCAATTTATGTTAGGTATTTTACTACTTTAGAATTATGTATTGGGGTTTATAAACTAACCAAGTGTATTTTTTAGTTTAGAAATGGATCCAAGTGGATGGAATTGAAACTGTATCAACAAACATAATCCATGATGGTATTTCCCTCCTACTCAAGATAATTTTAGTGGAGTTGGTGATGCAACCAGTGGTGAACAACTTATAACCATAATGGGATAACTCTCTTAGGTTATGAATAATAACCATACCCGTATGAACCACCCTACTCCACAACACGGAGGACCATTCTCAAACCTCTTCATGAGGAAAAAACCATTGACATCCAATTGGACTACAAATCCATATTTTATTTATAAATGGATAAGTTCCTTATAGAAAATATTTCATGCTTTGGGGAGCAGCGAAAGGGAAAAAGTTTTCATGGATGTATATCAACTCATAAGAGATACAGATAAATGGTGGTCATTATTTCAAAGAAAAGGATGAAGAATTAGTATAAAATATATAATGGAGGGAGTTTAGAGATATTTTCTTAGAAAAATACTTTCTTTGTTACCATAGAGCGAATATGGAAAGACAATTTTTGAGTCAGATGAAAATGGAGGATGAGAATGTTGTAGTGTATGAGGCTAACATTACAGGGTTAGAAAGTCATGAAAAATATTATATATATAAACCAAGGAGTAATATTGATCGATTATTTGATAGGGGAAAATCATTTCGACATCGAGAATTAGTCTCTCAATCCTACTCATTGTACAAAGATATTATCTTATGTGGTATCAATACTGAAAAAGAAATCTCTAAGTATTACAACTATAAATTAAACCATGAGAAGAAGACATTAGTTTTACACTCTAAAAATGGGAATAATGGGAAGAAGGGAAAAGTTGAATTTCCATCATTTAGTAAATGTGGGAAGAAACACCTTGGTGCATTCCTGAAGGGAATGGGAGTCTATTACAAGTGTGGTGAAAATGGCCACCAAGCTCTTGATTGCAAGGGAAAGAAAGTGCTTCTCAATGTTGAATTCTACAATTATTGAGAAATGGGGTATTATTAAAATTAATATCCTATGAACCACTGAAACATACCTCAGAAAATGATAAGGGAGAAAGGCCAAGTTTATATGTTCTCTGTTGCTGATGTTGATGATCAGAATGACATGGTGGCTGGTAATTTAGTGGTGTGATCGAATTTATACAATGGTTTATTTGATTCTGTATCATCTCATTGTTTCATGTCTTCCCAATTTTCTATGAAAATTATATATTTACAAAAAAAAATTAACATGGGAGATGTCAGTCAAAATTCCTAAGGGAAGTATCATTTCAAAAACATTATGTGAATTTGTTCCCATCAGGGCATATAAATGTAATTTATATGCTGATATAATCATTACACCCATTATTTAATTTGATATAATCCTTAGTATGGATTTTATTTCTGAACATGATGCAAAAATTTGTTGTAAGAAGAAGGAGGCTAAAATTTTTGATGATGATATGGATTACCTTATATATAGAGAAGAAACATCACCATCTGATTCTCATCAAGATCCACCCCCATTAGCTCGACTAAATTACATTATTGGGGAGGAAGATAGTGAAGTAAATATGGGTAAGGATAGGAATGTTCAAATAGAGGATGCACCTATTCTACAAGAATATGTTGCTGTATTTCCAAATGATTTACCCAGACATCCTCTAGAATGAGAAATTGTGCTTTAAATTTATTAAATTCCTAGTTCAATGCCTATATCGATGACACATTATAGAATGGCCACTATGGAATTAGTGGAACTAAATAAAAAAACTAGAGTATTTGAGTTAAAAATGATTTATTCTCCCTAGTGTTACTCCTTGGGGAGCCTATGTTATTTTTGTTAAGAAGAACAATTGATCTTACCAGGTATGTGCATTATGAGTTTACAGTAATGCATTTTGGAATGACTAATGCACCCTCTATATTCATGGATCTAATGAATAGAGTTTTCAAGGAATATCAGGTTGAATATTTAGTGGTATTTATTGATGATATCTTGGTTTACTCCAAAAGCTATGATGATCATGAAAATCACTTGCGCACTATTATAAAGTCACATAGATGAAATGAATTATATGGGAAATTTAGCAAGTGTTAATTATGGAATCAAGAGATTTATTTTCTTTCCAAAATATTCATTAATTATGGAATCCCTGTTGATCATTCTATGAAAAGGGAAATACAAGAATGGAGTGTCGAATTTGTCTACCAGTGATGTCCACAGCCCTGGGGGGCCTCAAGGTTGGGGCTGGGAGGACTCTAACTTGCAATTGAAATTCATGGGATGAGGAAACAAGCTACCCAAAACTTTAGACATGCCGTTTAGTGCTATTCAGGCCAGGGTATACAGAGGGGAGGCTGAGCATTCTATATTTCTATTGTAGGGGAATTCCTTCTTGCTTGATGTTATAGGGTCTCGTGGACATGGAATGCAGGATGGGGTTAGTGTCTTGGGACCCTTGGACCCAAAAATTCCCATTCCCTAGTACTCTTCCATCTAGAAGTCTGGAAGTGAGGGAATGATGAATGGAAGGGTGGCTAAAAAGGCAAGGTTAAATTTCTTCACCGGCCGAGGCCTCTCAAAGAAGCCCTGAGGTTTGAGTTGAAAAATCGTTTTGATGGTGTGGACATCTAAAGACCAAACATTGACCCATGAGGAATATGATTATGGTGAAGAATGTTATAGCCAAATCTCAGTGGATAGTTTGGAACATTTCAAAGGAAATGTTCCCCACAGCTCAAGAAGGAAGAAGGGGAAAAAAGGAAAGCGTGACTCAGGGAAATGCATTGTGGCTGAGGGGAAAAAACACAAGGGACACAAAGAATATTCTTAATTTCCTAAACCGATGTAAATAAGGTCATCCAAGATGGTGGGCGCAAGGAAATAGAAGGCCTACAAGTCAGGGAAAGGGGTGATCCATGCATAGAAACAAAAGTGATGGACGAAGAGGTGGAGGAGTGTCTAAGGCTCATAATACACTCCAAGGAAGAAATGATAGAGGATATTCTTTGGCCCAATTCCTCAAATGATGAGATTTTAAGAATATATAAAATAAAGTTGCATGTAGAGGCCAATGAAGAGCAAGAATCTTGTACAAAAAATAGGACTGAATCATCGCCCGATGCTTTATTCAAGGGTAAATCACATTAGAGGAATTCATTTAGACAATGGAAAGAATGGTTACTCACCTTGAAGAACTTATCAGCGAGGATACAGACATCCAGGTTAATACTCTGTATAGGGAATTATATAGAATTTTTGACTCAATTAATCTTAGTCTGGTGTTGAATAATTTTTTGAGCTCATTTAGCACGTAGTGGTTATTGATTTGTGGACTATGGTTTCCCACTTTCCCTTACTGTGGCTTTATAATAAAAATTTATATTTGGTATCGAAATGATTGTGTTATTTCCTATGCATCATGATAGCTTAAAAATCATGAAAAATACTATCCAACTCCTGATCTTGAGTTTTCAGCATTAATATTTTCTTTGATGATATGGAGGCACTATCTCTATGGTAAAAATGCGACATATATACCGATTACAAGAGTTTGAATTATATTTTCTCACAGAAAGAACTCAACATGAGGAAAATATGATGGATTTAACTACTCAAGGACTATGATTTCCCTACCCACTACTACCTAGGGAAGGTAAATATGGTGGCAGATTCTTTGATCATAAAGGATCATGGAGTTTTGAACCAGATGAGAGTTGAAAGGGATCCTATATATATAGATCTTGTAATGATGGACATGGGAATAATCATGAAAGGTGAAATATCAAAACATCTTCTAATTGTTTCGAAACATTCTTAACTAGAAAAGATAAAAAGTTCTCAGACTGATGATGAGGAGTTTTAAATGAAAATTAATGTTGTGAATGATGGGAGATTGATTGAACTTATATATGTAATTTCGAAATTTGGGAAGAGTCATTGGGTTCCAGATATACCTGATCAAAAAAGGGAATTAATGGATAAGCCTATAAGACAACAAGAAGAGAAGACCGAGTCATGAAAATTCATCCTATAAATGAGTGTAAATGGGATGATATTATGAATGATTTTTTCATAGCGCTACTAAATACTCCTAGAAGGAATTATATAATAATGTTCATTGTTGATCGTCTTACCAAGTAAGAACATTTTTTCCTATAAGAAAATATTTACCACATGAATGATTAGCAATAATATATATTTATGATGTTGCAAGACTTCATTGTGTACCCCTATCGTTTTTCTATGATTGTGATCCCCATTTGACATCATGATTCTAGAAAATTCATCAGAAATCCCTATAAACTGAACTTCTTTTATGCAATTCCTACCACCCTCAAACTGATGGACAATTAGAAAGAACTATTAAAACAATAGTAGACTTTTTTAGATATGGATCACTAGTCATTCAAGGTATGTGGGATTATTATTTACCTCTGGTATAATTTTCTTATAATAATAGATTCTATTGATGTATTCAGATGTCACCATATATAGCATTATATTGAAAGAGATGCAGCACACCACCTTTTTAGGATGATTTTAGTGAATGAAAACTTGTATGCCTATAACTTATTGGGGAAACAATGGAAAAATGTGAAGATTATCCAAACCCACATCAATGCAGCTCAAAGTAGGAAAAAAACTATGCCAATAACCGAAGGAAGGATTTTGAATTTCGAGTAGGAGATCAAATTTTCTTGAAGGTATCACCATGGAAGGGTGTTATAAGATTCGGTAAGAAGGGTAAATTAAGTCCAGCGTACATCAGATATTTCTAAATTCTAGAACGAATTGGAGTTGTAGCTTTCCGTCTGCAAATGCCTCCAGGTCCCTCAAAAATTCATAACGTGTTCCACGTATCACTATTGAGAAAATTCATGCCGAACCCCATGCATGTACTCACATATGAAGAAAAAGAACTAGAAACCAATTTTTCTTATTGTGAAGGGCCTATCATGAATCTTGATACCTAGGAACACGTGTTGAAAAACTGGATGACTCGTCTCGTAAAAGATCATTGGAGAAACTGTAGAATGGAAGAAGCAAGAAGGGAACCTGAGGATCTTATGATGATGAACCACCCAAATCATTTTATGTAGTAATATTCTTTAAATTTTTAGAATGAAATTATTTAAAGGATAAGAGAATGTAACACCTCAATCTTCCACGGTATATTTCACTTTGAATAATACAATAGCTTGGGTTGTAAGCTACTTTGAGTTCTAGCACACCACGACCAATAAAACTAGCCATTATGAATATTATTACCCACTTTTCGAAATTTTATAAATTCTATTTTTCAAAATGGACTTTATTTTTTTATTTGGAATATCAAAATTAGTTTAGGGTGAATTTATGGTATTTTTCTAAAGACATTCAATTTTTTTGTGAATAGGGAGAAACACTGCGTTATTGTTTAACACGAAATTTTATTTAAATTATTATTATTGTTATTTACATTTATTTTAATGTCAAAATATATTCATTATACATTTATATTATTAATTTAATTTATTATAGTCATTTTATAATAATTTTTTATCTATAAAATGTTATTGAAATTTTTAATGTCTTTTACCCACCTTCTAGAAACATGTGAAAATATTAATAAAACATAATTTTACTGCATTTGTGATATGAATTTCAAAAATCAAAGAGAAATTATTGACATCAGTATGTTAAATGTGTTTCAATACGATGAAATTAATTTTTGGTGAATTGCAACTATTGAATTTTATTTACCACGGTTATAAGTAAATAGAGAAATTAAGGGAAAAATGATATTATAATTATCTTAATACTTTTCTTAATTCTATTATATTTGTGTTTAAAAAAAATAAATCATAGGAATAAAATATGATCCCCTTTGATCTAGTTGGATTAGAATAGGACATTTATTATTATTTTATTGAAAGAAGAGTTAAAAGAGTAAAATTAAAATTTTAATAAATAAAAAAATTTAAATATTGGGTTATAAAAAAGATAAATTAGACTATAAATATTAATTATAAATATAGAACTATTTCCTACATTATTTTATTTTATTTATAATTTTTAGACATTATATTATAAAATTTATTTATGACACAATGATGATGCATTAATTACCATATTAATGAATGATTAAAATAATTAATATTATAAATATCCATAAAACTGTAAATTGAGACGATTGAAGCATTAATATAATTTTATTTCATAAGATGACTTGTTAGGAGTGATTTAATTTAATTTTAAGAAGTAATAATGTTATTTTTTTAGAGAAACAAAATAATAAATAGTGTCAAAATTGAGATATATGATTTTTTAAAACAAATAAAATATTATAAATTGATATAATATTTTAAAAAATCTATGGTCATCTAAAATACATATATTAGGTTATATATATATATTATTTACCACTTGGGGTTATCTTGGTTATTTATTGTATTTTTATTAACCATTTATTATAATAATACAAGAATACAAGGTAAAAGTTAAACTATTTAACTAAGAGTTAAATATAAATATAAGGTTAATATGGGGGTCCAAACTAGTATAAAACATATTGGTTGAGTGTTTTTAGACCCATAACCACTTTATCATCTAAATAAACTCTTTTGGATCCATTATTAACCTAATATTATTGTATAATAAATTAATATTTCTTGCTTTTCCTAAAGGGACATTCACCTCTCTTATAAAAAGATACAGCCCCTTCTCTCAAAATCACACCTCCAAATCCATTTGACATAGCCAAAAACTGATTAAATATCTTCCCTGCTACCCTAAATTAATCCCAAGGGCCTTATATTTATCAGAAATCTAACCTATAGAGCAATTTGGATCATATCAAAATGAAACACCCGATGAAAAGGTAATAATTACCTCACCTATTTCAAAGTTCTTTTCTTCTTCCACTTCCTCTTTATTTTTTGTTTTCATACCAAAAAAATAACTCCATTACCTTATACATATTGTGATGTTATTATTAATATGGTACACCCATTTTCATTATTATATCGACCATATGAATGAAAAAGTCACCATACGTGCATATGTACTTCTTACCATCTCCACATCGTGGTGTAGTTTGTTATTCAACACTACATTATTTGGATGTGTATAATATTTAGTATAATTAATTAATATAAAATTTTAATGATTCTTTATATATTTTATACCATCCAATTACATATGATTTCCCAATCAATAGAATGTTATTGTTACTCGTGCGTACGTACGGATTACCTTCTCCACGAACGCGATAATATTCATTCCCTATCATAATAATTCAAGAATAATTTTCATTTTATGATTAAAAATAATGTTTAATGACATCATATAATTCTGGATAAGAATAATATACATCCTATCTATAACAAACATGACATCCATATCAAAACATATAAAGGAAAATAAATCAGTTAACACCTGAAACAATGATACTACTAAAATATTATTAACAAAACATTATTAAAAGGTCATATATGATATCCAATTTTTATATACGGTTCTGTTATAATTTAATAACAATGATTTATCTATATTAAATGAGGTTAACCTACCTTATACCTTGGAACAGTAAAAGGTAAGGGTTAATTTTACAATCTATTAATTATCGAAGGTTGTTTATACATGAGAGTCTACCAGGAAATCTTTATCATCCACATCTGTGATTCTTAAAAATTTATTTCAAAACATTTTTAATATTTCCTAGAATATGGTTTAATGTAATTTATACCCAATTTTGTTTTTTTTAATTTTTTGAAAGGATTCATTCCGTCGTTTTTCGAACATGGTACTTTATTACATTTTCAACAAATTAAGGTTAGAATGTTTTTTAATGTATCCAGTTGGAGTGGATATTTTCTACCATTATAACATCTTTGAAGCATCCATTATAATCATAAAAGAATATTTTCAAAATAAATTTATTCTTTTATAATAATTTGACTTTTGAATGATTTCAAAATTGAAAGAGGTATTTCTATCTAATATTTTTGATTTCATCTATGTCAACATCCGTTATGGTTTTTCACACTTGTTTGAAGTTGATTTAGTATAATAAAATCATCCATGCTGTATTTAAGGTTTTGATATATGTTTTACTGTGGACTTGTTATTAATATACCATTCATGTTTTATGGTTAAATTATTATCAATTTGTATTCTAGTTTTAATATGAATGTTTAAGTTATATTTTACCTTTTTCATTTGTGGAATGCATTGGACATAGTAAGTAATGGGCGGATCCTACTATAGATCCTCGATGCATCAGTAGGACTCATGAGACAAAATAGTGTTTTTCAACAAGGCCTTGAAAATATATTATTTTTACTCTGGTCACGAGTACTTGACAATGTGGCTATGATGTCCGGTATTATTCATTCCATCATTTTGAAATTCTCTATTGATATTACATGTGATTATTATCCTAGTAGAATATACTTGTGAATAATTAAATGGAATTATTTGACTTATTTTTTCCTTATTATCTGGATGTTTAAGTTTAAAATCCATTTGTATTTGTCTTATACATTACCTGAAATTTTATTCTAGTTTATGATAGTTTCTGCTATATTTTCTCCATACTAAGAATTTGAGAACACCCCTTTCTTATGTTTTTTCCTGTGATTTGAAGATGTATATTACGATTTACTTGTTGGAATAGGCTGTCGTATGGTAGTGTGTTCAGATGGGACATAATATTTTTATTTTTTACATTTCGTAATTTAATGTAAAACTTATATACGTATCTAGTACTTCCAAGGCTACTAAAAAAATCGGACTTTTGAGACATGATCTCTTGTGTTCATGCCAATGTTATGTAGTAATGGACCAACTCTATTTAACTAGGGCTGGGTTGTTACCCAATTCCACCAAGAAATCATGTAGTAAGACAACATATGATTAGTTTTGAAACATTACTCAACTGATCCTGTGTAATCATTAAAACATCAAACTAGATATTCTATCATTCATGAAAATCATATATTTCTGATATGATGAATGGGATTCCCCATCCTTCCATATGAAATTAGTCAATATCAATTCAATCGCATCTTTCCACATGACAAGATCTAAAAACCCATCAAAAATAATAAATACAAAACCAAATGTGGGTAGATCAAATTGAAAAGAATATAGAACATTAGCATCAAACACCATGAACATCATTCCCGTTACTAGAAACATATAAATTTTACTAGAATACTTTTTTATGATGTACAATCCTGAATCCCATCTCATGATCCAAAAACATTTCTATGTATCCAATAAAAAAATTACCAAAATAGTAAGACAATAAAAAATAGATATGAAACCACTTTGTAGAATCCCATAGTCACTCAGTCTATGAATTTGATCCAAAATTTTTAATGTGGCATCAAACACACCTCCTCATACTCTATAGGATACCAAATAGCAATGGTTTTTAAGTATGTAATGTGGGAAGGTTATACCCCACATATATGATTTTGAAATGGAGTTCCACATTACAATATATAATTCATCATAAATAAACAAAAAATATATTTTCGTAAAAATACAATAATCTTAATATATTAAATGAAATAAAGTATAGAAGAGGTATTCCATACATATAATTGACCACCATCTTGGAAAGGCACATGTTCATACCATAATAATAATAAAATTAAAATGATACCTCACTGAAATCCTTGATCCATGTCACACCCCAAGCTTTCACGATACGCTTCTCTTTCAATAATGCAATAGCTTGCATTGTACGCAAGTTCGAGATTCTAACACACCGAAACCAATAAAAATAAGCATTATTAATATTAATACCCACTTTTTAAAATTATATATATTTTATATTTCAAAATGGACTTCATTTTTTCATTCGGAATATCGAAATTAGCATATGTTGAATTTTTGGTATTTTTCAAAGAACTTCCAATTTTTTATGAATAGTGAAAAATACTTTAAAACAACTTTTTTAATCAAAATAAATACATAGTGATAAATTATACTATTGAGTGGTCTTAAATTATAATTAGAATATTTTTTTACCATTTCATCCAATGTTGTTCATTAGAAATAATTTCACTTTGAAATTGTACATAAACAATTGTCAATCTTTTGATATATATTGTTTCTTAAAAACATGCTATTTGTTGTGACAATGGGAATTAAATATAGAATTAATTAATGAAAATTATATGTTTTGAATTTTGTAAAATAGGCATCATTTTTGAATTCGGAATATCAATTATATCTTAGGGTGAAATTTTGGCTTTGTTCTGAAAAACTTCAGCTGTTGATGAATTGTGAAACCACTAAGTGGCAGTTAAAAAACTGATTTTTGTTTAAATAAAACATTACCACATTTGTGATTTTATTTTCAAAAATACAACATACATGGTTTTCATTATGAAGTAAAATGTTGTTCAATGGGATTAAAATAATTATTTGGTGAATAGTAACTTTTATGTTTAATTAATCGTGATTAAAGGTAATTAGTGAAATATAAGGTAAAAATGATATTATAAAAATATGAAAATACCATTACAATTGTCTTGCCCATATTTGATGAGTCATGGCTGACCATGAAAATCCATGGGTCAACTTGGGGACCACATGGAGCAAATTTGTTAGGAAAATGACATTAAAAACTTTTTATTTAATGTTAAAATAAAAATGTCACAAACATGAGTTGTTTTACTAAAACAATTTTTAAATGGGGTTATACAAGTAATATATTTTACTATAAATATTAATTATAAAGATAAAACTATTTCCTACATCATGGTAATTTTTTTTATAATTTTTAGACATTAAATAAATTAAATTTTTAATGACACCATGGTGATGTAGCGATTACCTCATTAATTAACGATTTAAATAAAATGAAAAGATAATGTAAAATCTAAGACTTACACTTGTCAAAAACATATTGGATGAGTATATTTAGAAACCTTATCACCTTATCCTAGGAATATATATGTGTGGGACCTTTAAAATCCGAAACTCATTATATAATAAAGTAACATTTCATGACTTTCCAAGAGTGCCTCTCCTCTCCTCTTATAAAAGGACCCCACCACTACCACCTTATTTACACATTCCAAGCCATTTGGCTCTGCCAACCTCTGCCCAAATACTCTCTCAACTTCCCTCTCTTACTACTAGAAGCCTCCCTTTGGGCAGAATTCTTCCCAAGGAAGCCTTTGGCTCCAATAAAAAACGAGTTACCCAGTTTTAAGGTAATGTCTTCTTTTATGTTCTTTAGTTTTATTTTGCTTCTCCAACCCCCTAAACTCTTTTTATTCCATTTCCTTATAACAAAACCAGTATCTAAAATATACTAGGATGTTTTTATGATATTGATTTGATTTAAACTTACACACACCTTCGTCTAATTGTTAAAGAACATACTGTTTCTGTGGGTGGCGAAATACAGCCTCACGAAACTATGATTGTTCAATATTCTTTTAACACCTATAATAGTGGACATTTTGATGACACTATTTTCATATATGATATATATATTATGTTTATGTTTTCCTTATGATTCTTTATTTCTCATTTATGTCATACCTTTAATATTTCCATTATGGGTAAACACGATATTTTCATTTTAGGAAGTGCGGACTACCACCCTCTCAAAGTGATTTGAATCGTCAATGCCATATGCGGGATGTATAAAGGATAGATTAAATCGTATTATACATTATATTATACTGGAATTATATTATATCTTTATATAATTAGAACTTCATTCCATTAAATACGAAATAGAAATGAAAGTAGCGTTCATGCGTACGTACGGCTTACCTTTCCATGAACGGTGCATTTCATTTCTTACCTCTAAATGTTATGTAATATTATAAATGAATGTATATACTAGATATATATGATGTATATGATATCTACATCATGAATATAATTATGGATATAATGGATAATTCACCACATGAACAACTTGTAATTATAAGAAGTTTAATTTTGACTCAAGTACCAAAGATCGACAAAATGACTGTTATTAACTTAAATAATTACATAATGTTAATAACTTGGTAATAAGTGATATAAAAGGATTATTGAAAATGAAAAAGGTTCTTAAACAAATAGAAATTAACTCTAGTTAATTATTCAGGAGATTAAAGAACCATCGAGTCAAGTCAGACATGAGGTAAGGGAACTTTTTAACCCAATTTCCATTCTTTGGGTTAATCTCCTACTTTCAAATTATGTCAAGATATTATTATGTCATATCTTGTATTTTTACTTTCTTTATGTGTACTTATAGTGAATACACATAATAGATCTACTTTATTTAAAAAATGATCTTTGTAAGGGTCTTCGTCTCAATCTCCTTTCATTGAGGCATATTTTGTTTTATACACAACTTTATTTTATACGGTGTATAAACCCCTTTGACTTTTACTTTTATTCAAAAGGAATATTTTTATACGAAGCGTTTTTACTAAATGACAAAAGGAATGTGTTTTTTTATGTTTGCAGTGACAACAACTTCTCCGCCGCCGTGACTATTATTTGGGTTTCGGCTTCCTCTATAAGCCATAACATTTTTTTAAATGAAAAATAAATACAATGTTTTAATTTTCCTTTATTTTGGTATTGAAAATGGTTTTGATAAAGTTTTTATTATATCAATGTGTTGTATTGATATCTTGTGATTGAAGTGTGGAAATCTTATGTTTCCTTTATGCATGTTTTATGTGATACAATTATGTTATGGTTTATGATATGTTTATACCTATTCATATGAGGAATACATTGGACTTCATAAGTGACGGGTGGAGCCTGCTGTAGCTCCTCGATGCATCGATAGGTCTCATGAGACAAACTAGTGTCTTGGCACGAGGCCTTGACAAAATCTTATTTGTGGTCTTGGCACGAGGCCATGGATACGTGGTTATGATAGTCTGGAATTATGCATTCCATCATTATGAAAGTGGTTATTGATATTGCATGTGATTATTCGACCAGTAGAATATCCATGTGAATAAGTAAATGGAATTATCTCATTTTACTTTTGCCATATTATGTTGAAGTTCAAGTTTAAAAGGCTTTTGTTTTAGTTATACATTTCCTTAAATGTTTATGTTTATTTATGAAAGCTTCCCCTATATTGTTATCCTTACAGAGCATCTGATCTCACCCCTTTCAATGTTTAAATTTTTCCAGGATGTGAAGAAGTATTTTAGGAATGACCTGCAGGGATAGTCTGAAGGGGATATGAGTGGGGAAAATGGATACTATGTTATTATATTTTTTCACTTTATGATGTAATGTAACATTTATGAATGTATCTAGTTTTTCCGAGGCTACTAAACTAATCGGTCCTTCAAGACTTGATCTTTTGTGATCTTGCCAATGTTATGCAATAATGCACCGACTCTGGGCAACTGGGGTCGGGGCATTAGAGTTGGTATTAGAGGTAGTTTAGTACTAACCTTGGAAGCTAGATTTAGATAAACTCTAATTAGAGCACATAGATCTAAGATAAAATCTGAGGATTAGTATAGAAGAACTTCCTAGCATTTTAGTATTATAGAGATTTTGTGAGTTTTCCGAGGAATACATCCATGTCTGCATACGAGCAGGTAGAGGCGGCTCTGGCACAGATGTACTTAGGGGTAATACCTGAAAACACCGCTTTGAGATAGACTCGAATAGAAACAGTTGCACGACAACGGGCCTTGTTGTACTCTTGGTTACGACACTCTCGGGGGGATATGCTTAGGATAATTCTAATTTTCTTTACAAACCATTATGAAGGGTTTATGAGTATATACCTAATCAATGAAAATATCCTTATTATTATGGATTATATCCATAAACCGTTCAATTTACGTTAAGTATTTTCCAAGTTTGGAATTATTCATTGCAATTCATAAACTGACCTAGTTTATGCCATTGTATAGAAATGGAGCCCAGTAGAAGGATCGTGAACTCTAGAAATACGTATGATCCAAAGAGTAAGAAGGATCATATCATTCATGGTATTAAGTAAACATTTAGAAGGTAAATAGTCTCCCATGTATTCTCAACATATTAAGAAATAGTATCATGTGTTAATAAGATAAGTAAAGAATTCTCCGAGTCCTATGTATTTGAAGGGAAGCATGAGAAGAAAAGGATGATGGATAAAGGGAAGAGGGAAAAGAAGATTTTTCCAATATGTGATAACTGTGGGAAGAAACACCTTGGGACTTTCCTGAAGGGAATGGGAGTTTGTTATAAGTGTGGAGAAAAAGGACACCAAGTGCGTGACTGCAAGGGTAAGAAAAAGTTTTCAAATGTATAATGCTTCATCTTCAAGGAGTGGGGACACTATGCAAACCACTTTCCAAATCATCAGAGTATGCCCCAAATGATGTTATTGGATAATAATCAAGTTATGATACTACAACAGATGAGGAGTAATGATTAGAGTTCTTATTATGTTATTAATGATTTTTTTCATTTGAGTTTTGTATCAATGATGTACTGGTTATAATAATTATAGTGTATATAAGGATTGTACTGGAGTATTATTTCATCAAGGACTTGAGATTGTGTGGAACTAAGAAAAGTGACTCCACAGAAGGTTAAATTTTTGGAAAATATATGGTTGAGATAAAGATAAACCATAATATAGTTCTGATACCGAGATAGTGATTTTGGAATAATACATGGTTGATTTGGATAAATTATATTGGATATTCTTAACTTCCCTGAAACTGATTAATGATTTGTATACATTTTTGGATAGAAGTAGTATATCTAGTATTCTATAAGGAATAAGGGATCATGAATGTAATCAATAAGGATTTATGGTAATTCAGGATGTTGCAGTGTTTTAAAAGAATACATCATGAAGGTGTTCACATGTTGTTACGTGAAAAAAGGATCTTCATTATGTTTACCTTCATTATAAAATTTCAACTATGAGTTGGACAGATGTATTTTGGATAACTATAAAGGTTGGAATAGATTAAGTTGAACCTTTGATAGTATTTTTTAAGGTTAAAACATTTCTGAATAATTTTTTTGGAATATTATAATACTATAGTTTTAGGAAAAGGACAACCTGTAGGTTGGGGGATAACCCATCGTGTCAGAAAAAGCTGTAGGAATTGAACCCACAACCATAGTGCGACAGGCCTATATTACCTACCACTAGCCTACAGGAAGTCCCTGGTTATTACAAAATAGTTTTTTTAATCTAAATGGTATGTAGTAATATTTGTAACCTTATACAATTAGGATAAATAGAATATTTTTGAGTTCTGTTACCATTTGGAGTGAAAGATGGGTTTGTGGTAAACATTTATTAAAGAATGAAAGTATACATGACAAGTAAGTATATTTCCTTACATTCTTATTAAATTTCGTAAATAAATTTCTCATCTTTATGAAAGCTAACTTAAAACAAAAACGTTGTCGGTTATCTTTTCCAACTGGGGATTCAATGACCGTTTAACCAATCACATGTTTGGGATTTTCATGTGGTTAACTTTATCCTAATCCTGTTTTCTACAACTCTCTATCAGACCATGATGGTTTGTTTCTCCTCCATATCCGTATTTTTATAGAATCCTATTATGGGCTATCTCGGGTGACCTCTGTACTTCTCTTTCTTGCTTTTAATGTTATATTTTTGTTAACCCTATTTCCGATGTGGGTTTTCCACAAAGGTATTTTCTTTTTTAAACCATTTATTTTCGAAGAACATTTTCAAATTGTGAGGACACAATTTATTGAAGGAGGGGAGAATGTAAGACCCCAAGTTTTCACAATACGTTTCTCTTTCAATAATGCAATAGCTTGCATTGTACGGAAGTTCGAGATTCTAACACACCACAACCAATAAATATAAGCATTATGAATAGTAATACCAACATTTTAAAATTATATATATTTTATATTTCAAAATTGACTTCATTTTTTCATTCGGAATATCAAAATTAGCCTATGTTGATTTTTTGGTATTTTTCTACGAACTTCCAATTTTTTTTATGAATAGTGAAAAATACTTGAAAACAACTTTTTTAATAAAAATAATTTATAGTGATAAATTATACTATTGAGTGGTCTTAAAGTATAATTGGAATATTTTTTTCCATTTCATCCAATGGTGTTCATTAGAAACAATTTTACTTTGAAATTGTACATAAACAATTGTCAATCTTTTGATATATATTCTTTCTAAAAAACATGCTATTTGTTGTGACAACATGAATTAATTATAAAATTAATTAATTAAAATTATATGTTTCGAATTTTTTAAAATAGACGTAATTTTTGAATTCAGAATATCAATGATAGCTTAGGGTGAAATTTTGGCTTTGTTCTGAAAAACTTCAATTTTTGATGAATAGTGAAACCACTAAGTGGTAGTTAAAAAACTAATTTTTCATTTAATTGAAAAATTACCACTTTTGTGATTTTATTTTCAATAATCCGACATACATGGTTGTCATTAGGAAGTAAAATGAGGTTCAATGGGATTAAAATAATTTTTTGGTGAATAGTAACTTTTATGTTTAATTAATTACGATTAAAGGTAATTAGTGAAATATAAGGTAAAAATGATATTATAAAAATATGAAAATACTTTTACACTTGTCCTACCCCTATTGGATGAGTCATGGCAGACCAAGATAATCCATCAGTCAACTTGGGGACCCCATGGAGCCACTTTGGAAGGAAAATGACATTAAAAACGTTTTATTTAATGTTAAAATAAAAATATCACAAACATGAGTTGTTTTACTAAAACAATTTTTAAATGGGGATATAAAAGTAATATGTTTTACTATAAATATTAATTATAAAGGTAAAACTATGTCCTACATCATGGTAATTGTTTTTATAATTTTTAGACATTAAATAAATTAATTTCTTAATGACACCATCATGATGCAGCGATTACCTCATTATTTAACGATTTAAATAAAATAAAAAGATAATGTAAAATATAAAATTTTAACTTGTCAAAAACCTATTGGATGAGTATATTTAGAACCCTTATCACCTTATCCTAGAAATATATATCTATGGGACCTTTAAAATCTGAAACTCATTATATAATAATGTAACATTTGATGACTATTCAGGAGTGCCCCCTCTCTCCTCTTATAAAAGGCCCCCACCACTACCACCTTATTTACACCTTCCAAGCCATTTGTCTCGGCCAAACGCTCCCCAAATACTCTATCAACTTCCGTCTCTTACTCCTAGAAGCCTCACTTTGGGAAGAATTCTTCCCAAGTAAGCCTTTGGCCCAAATAAAAAAGAGTTACCCGGTTTTAAGGAAATGTCTTCTTTTATGTTCTTTTGTTTTATTTTGATTCTCCAACCCCCTAAACTCTTTTTATTCCTTTACAATATAACAACACCAGTATATAAAATATAATAGGATGTTTTTATGATAAGTATTTGATTTACACTTACACACACCTTCATCTAATGGTTAAAGAACATACTGTTTCTGTGGGTGGTGAAATACTGCCTCATGAAACGATGATTGTTCAATATTCTTTTAAAACCTCTAATGGTGGCCATTTTGATGACACTATTTTCATATATGATATATATATTATGTTTATGTTTTCATTATGATTCTGTATTTCTCATTTATGTCATACCATTAATATTTCCATTATGGGTATACACGATATTTTCATTTTAGGAAGTGCGGACTACCACCCCCTCAAAGTGATTTGAATCATTAATGCCATATGTGGGATGTATAAATGATTGAGTAAATGGTATTATACATTATATTATACTAGAATTATATTATACCTTTATATAATTATAACTTAATTCCATTAAATACGAAATATAAATGAAAGTAGCGTTCATGCGTACGTACGGCTTACCATCTCCATGAACGGTGCATTTCATTTCTTACCTCTAAATGTTATGTAATATTAAAATGAATGTATATAATAGATATATATGATTTATATGATATATAAATCATGAATATAATTATGGATATAATGGATATTTTACCACATGAATAACTTGTAATTATAAGAAGTTTATTTTTGACTCAAGTACCAAAGATCGACAAAATGACCGTTATTAACTTAAATAATTACATAATGTTAATAACATGGTAATAAGTGATATAAAAGGATGAATGAAAATGAAAAAGGTTCTTAAACAAATAGAAATTAACTATAGTTTATTAGTCAGGATATTAAAGAATGATCCAGTCAAGTCGGACATGAGGTATGGGAACTTTTTAACCCAATTTCCATTCTTTGGGTTAATCTCCTACTTTCAAATTATGTCAAGATATTATTATGTCCTATCTTGTATTTTTACTTTCTCAATGTGTACTTATAGTGAATACAAATAATAGATCTACTTTATTTAAAAAAATTTATCTTTCTAAGGGTCTTCGTCTCAATCTCCTTTCATTGAGGCATATTTTGTTTTATACACAACATTCTTTTATACGGTGTATAAACCCCTTTGACTTTTACTTTTATTCAAAAGGAATCTTTTTATACGATGCATTTTTACTAAACGAAAAATGGAATGTTTTTTTCTTACGTATGCGGCGAAAACGACTTCTCTACCGCCATGACTATTATTTGAGTTTTGGCTTCCTCTATAAGCCATAACATTTTTTTAAATGAAAAATAAATACAAAGTTTTAATTTTCCATTATTTTGGTATTGAAAATGGTTTTGATAAAGTTTTTATTATATCAATGTGTTGTATTGATATCTTGTTATTGAAGTGTGGAAATCTTATGTTTCCTTTATGCATGTTTTATGTGATACAATTATGTTATGGTTTATGATATGTTTAAACCTGTTCATATGAGGAATGCATTGGACTTAATAAGTGACGGGTGGAGCCCGCTATAGCTCCTCGATGCATCGGTAGGTCTCATTAGACAAACTAGTATCATGGCATGAGGCCTTGAGAAAATATTATTTGTGGTCTTGTAACGAGGCCTTGGTTATGTGGTTATGATAGTCTGGAATTATGCATTCCATCATTATGAAAGTGGTTATTGATATTGCATGTGCTTATTCGACCAGTAGAATATCCATGTGAATAAGTAAATGACATTATCTCATTTTAATTTTGCCATATTATATTGAAGATCATGTTTAAAAGGCTTTTGTTTTAGTTATGAATTTCCTTAAATGTTTATGTTTATTTATGAAAGCTTCCGCTATATTGTTATCCTTACTGAGCATCTGAGCTCACCCCTTTCAATGTTTTAATTTTTCCGGGATGTGAAGAAGTATTTTAGGAAAGACTTGCGGGGATAGTTCGAAGGGGATATGAGTGTGGAAAATGGATACTATGTTATTGTAGTTTTTCACTTTATGATGTAATGTAACATTTATGAATGTATCTAGTGTTTCCAAGGATACTAAACTAATCGGTCTTTCGAGACTTGATATTTTGTGATCATGCCAATGTTATGCAATAATGCACCGACTCTGGGCAACTGGGGTCAGGGCGTTACAATCCATGCCTAAACCCGATCTTTGATCGTAATTGAGTCATCTTCCTCATTCATTCCACAATGTGACTTATCCCATCCTATGTCTTAAATAATGTGAAATTCTTCTGAATAACCCATGTGTAGTGGCATCCTATGAAAGGTGTGACTAAAAAATTCAATAGTGGAAAACCAAAACTAGCTCAGAATCACAAGAAAACGTTTTTATATGACCATGCTACATGATCAGCGGAAATACATATTAATTGTTTGTAAAAAAATAAATAAACAACCATTTTTAATCATTCATTCAATAACTCTGATTGACCATACCTGCTATAGACAGACCTAGGGTTTCTATGATTAATTCATGACCACCATGTCTCCCTAATAACATGTTGCATCCATATCAACAGAGTCCAAAATCATATCCAAATTACACTAGGGTCCCATACTATTATATTGCACACATTCGAGCTCCAACATTATGATAACCCAACCATGCATCCAAAAAAACTCATGGAATACATAACTATATCTCTACACCACCATGAACCCAACCGATAGTATCACTTGAATCAAGATCCAACTCATATCATCTATAAAAAACATAATATCTCTAAGACTTGTCCAATTGAGTCTCATGCGTCATCCTCTATGACAATTGTAGTGATAACAATAATTCTATGACTCTATGGATCAATCCCATTGTTGAATGTTTTTCCAAGTCCAAATATATGGTAACCATACCCATAACTCCCAGTCACTAAGGGAACATACCATGGTATTAAACCCACCATGTCCCGACATCTGTTGGCCATACCCATATCTCAGTTTCTTCGAGGACCTAACCCTTGACTACAAATGTACCTTGATCTAATACCATAATAATCATATCCATAATATTAGGACATCTGGAATTAATCCAATGGATGTATTTTCAACATACTCTAATCCATGGAAGCCATAATCATAATGGAGATCCACGTATAAGGAATGTCCAAAATTGAGCATTAACTTCATGGTATCACAAACAACATCTATATATAAAACATAACATCCCATATATGTCAAATAACCCATGAGGGAAAATTATATAACCACTCGTTAATATCATATTTTATGTGTTACACATTAACAATCACCACAAACACCACTGTAATAATCATATTGGGATCACATAATTGGTGTGGGATCCATAGTGACCCTTGCTACCATCTCGAATCTTCTTGCTGAGGGTCGGTTTATTAAGGTTGCACCCATTGGTCACCCTCAAGTCAGTCCAAATGGAGGTAATCAAAATGGATTCCTTGGCCTATGATATGGTCTCAGTTCAAATATCTATGCATATGGGACTTCACATACAATAAAACCATAAATATGGTAGAACCGCCTTGCTAGATTCATGGGAAATCAAAAAAAATTCCATAGTTAAGAGATGGGACATGTCTTATCTATATAATCAATGAGATTCTAGGTCAGTGCGCTCACCCTACCTTGTCTTGGTTTACTTACAGTATGTAATCCTAGGCTAGGTAACATTAAATGGTGGAAGTAACACTCTCTAAATGTTATCAGAATGAACCTAATTGATGTAAGGAATCCACAAAGATTCCCAATCAAATACGGGATTGGAATCCAATGTCCCTATACACACTTACAAAGGGATTCCAAGGCTCTTAAATGAAAGGAACTCAAATTTGTTCAATTTTTCATTCAAACTGGTCACACGCAAAAATCAATTTCTTTTATTATTTAAAAATTTACATTATGGGTAACTGTGAAAAATATATAGATCCATCAGTCTGTATCCACTAGTCCACGAATATCCCACATCCACTAAAACCAATACACACCACCGTCCACATTCAAGTTTCAAAAGGCCAAATTCAAAAAACAAACTACCAAATCCACCTCGATCCATGAGATAACCCACCTCAACCCATGAACTATATTCCATGAAAACTTTTAACCAGTAGAACTGGTCACATTATTATCATCCTTTTTCAGTGACATCATAATTTCCATTCTCACCGCCAATGAAGAAACTCACCACATCATGATTTTATTAAAAACAATCTCATTCTGCTCCTCTAAATACTTTTCATGTTCCTAAAACCCACTGTCATGCCTCATAATTCATTTCCAAAATGTGAATGAACAATTTGTGAAATAAATCATCTACATCCATAAATGTTAGTTGCTCAATCCCCCGTTCAAACGTATGGAATTCAACAAAACCATCATGACATTCCCTAGTCTTTAATCGAGATCCACAAAAACCATTTATTGATATTAAATTACCTATAACTATATTTCAATTTCCATTTCCAAAAATATAGTATCCTCCAAAAAGGAAATTAATAAAAATGTTGAATTTAATAACCCATTAGAACATAAGGATTTATGTTGACAAAATATATTTCCCTAAACTTGTATTAAATGCCATGTCATTAAATCAAACACTAGAAAATATATACCACCGTCCCAAAAATGTGTTGAAATTAGCTATAAATATCATGAAAAAATTACAAATCCAATTATTTCAAATAATATATATCTTACTATTTAAAAATAAATAATCCCTTTATTATCTGAATGTCAAACACATATTAAACTTAAGTGTAGTCTATCCAAAAATCATGTGTTATTAAATATATATCACAATAATAATTATATTTCCACAAAAAAACATTTCAATGTTATTGATACAAATTAATTTATTTTTTCAAAGAGTTAAATAAAAAATATGGAAGAAAAATCCCTATATGTTTCATATAATCCAGATAATTTTTGGAATATACATGAGTGTCATAGATAAATATCACTCACTAAAAAAATATATTAGATTTGAAATATTTAGTTTATATTAAGATATTAACCTCAGTTACATATATATAACTATAAAAAAATATTTCTATTAAATATGTATATATTAATATTCTAAATTATTTACATATATTCCCTTATTCAGTTATAAGGAATTGTAGTTTCATGTTATATATATTTTGTAGCTTCATTTTCCAGATATTATTTCACAAAAATAAAAAGACAAAAAAATGATAATATCCAAAATATTAAAAGTTAAAAAGTAAATCCCATGATTTATTCCCATATAAAACCATAAATTTTATCATATGAAACATTCAGTTCAATATATTATTCTCTATGATCAATCTATGGTTTTCCATTCCCATTCTCTAATTAATTTCTCTAGATTTTTTGTTAATAACATTCTCAAATATGACATATTGATTCAATAGAGAGACTGTGAATTATCTATCATATATCCACCATGCCTATCAAACAAGATGATTAGTGAGGAATCTATTATAGACCATGTAAAAATAGTGTTAATATAGAATATTTCCTTTTACAGTTAATTACCCCAAGGTATATATGTGTGAATTCCTTAATCCACCTATACTGTACAGGCAGGGATGTCATTTCTAGGTGAACTACACAATATCTACATTATATATGAATAAGATGTTATCCTATATATACACATTTAACTTAGTCATATTTAAGTTCATTTACTAAATTAATCTTATCTTAATCTATAAGATACTCAATTTGACATCAGTTATCCTATATTGTTTTTATACCACTAAAATTATGACCAACCAAAACTTTTAAAACTATAAAATATCCTCAACTAGAATTATTACCTCTATAGTAATATAAACCCCAATCTGATACAAAATATGGAAACACACAAAAAATAACATCTTATAATTAGATTAACCGAAGAAAATATTGAATTACAATATATTCTCAAGATTCTTTAGGTTTAATAGATTTCGATAATTTTAAAAAAAACCTTAACTACCAATAATCATGCCATTATAAAATGATATAAAATTTTTCAAATATAAATGAAACATAATAATATCTAATAGGAATATAAAATATACAAAAATTTAACCCCAAAAGATATAGTTTGAAATATATCAGATATCTTACTATTTATCATAACCTGGATAAATAGAAACATATCGAAGGGGACAGCTCAGATGCACAGGAAAGGTAAATATAATTTCTAAAACTCTAATATCATACTTTAGGATAAGTTGAGAATATAGATATAATATAGACCTAAAAGAAAGTTATACCCAATAAATTAGAGATCAAAAATTAGGTCATAGGGCCTGGCATAACATAACAGTATGGGATATCATTAAAATGAGGCGGAAACATGGAATATAACATTTCTAGAAAATAAAAACAACATTGAAATGTGGAACATTTGGAGGAATAATAAATCCTATGTGAAAAGTTGTCCTTACCACACCTATGTCAGTAAAACACATTATATTCCTACCATAAAATGTGAAAATATCATTATTCCAACATCTATGTGAAAATAGATTGTTACACATACTCCTAACTATATCATGAGATTAAAAACATAACACATTCTCTAGATGGAGATATTAGACCCCCCATCCTCCATACATATCTATTCTATATGAAATCAGAAATATAATAACTTAAAAATAGATATAAAATGTGATTTATATCCCTTATAAATAGTATCATATAAAGTAATTATTCATAATTTTTTAAAAACATCATAAAAATAGGGAATATAAGTGGTTACCCAATGATACTAAATAAATATTTAGTTAAAATCAATTTAATATATTATACGACATTTACACAATATATAATATTCATATGCTTAATTTAACAATTTTTCCAATCGATCAATTTATATTTATCTAGTTGAATTCCCTTTAGTGAGATAGAAAAATGGTATTCACATTAGAAATCAATTAGAAGAAATTCATTCTGATATATATTTAATGGTTACAGAAGAAAAATTATATAATTTATTTCTATTTGTTTAAACACTATTGTTAAAATAAAGCATGGTTATATAGAAAATTATACCTTTCTAATATATACCCACAAAAAGGAAATAATTTTTCAATGTGAATAATATCTCAATGAAGCAAGATTAAGATGCAATCACCCTTAATGTAATGAAAATATAAGAATCCAATGAACATACCTTGAGATTAAAATATATTATAATAAAATATGTTTATTACACTTGAGATTATTAGGGTGATGAATACAAATATAAAATAAATGATGGTTCACAATATCAATCACATCTCATGGAATTGAAAATAGAGACAAATAACAGTTATTGATTTAAGAAATCTTATTCAAAACCACATAAATGATATAATTTAAAATGAAACATTAAATAATTTTATAAATTATAGGATTATAATAAAGAATATTTAATGTGTAGTATATAGACCATAGAAAATAAAACATGCAGTATAATAAGAAATATGTTTGAAGGTTTAAAAATCGATATAAGAAACTTTTAACTTATTTCCCCAGTTATTGGAATCCACTCTGAGATCTATTGTAATAAAATAAATATAATAATTATATATTTTAAATCCATAATATTGTATATTTACTTTTTTATAATTCATTTAGATCATTTATTATGGATATATCAGTTTTTATAGCATGTTTTTATTATCAGGTTATAGGAACATTAATTATTTTTGCATGATTTAAGTTATTGATTTCAGTACCTATTATTTGATACAAATTCCACCAGACCTAGATAATTTATGTTTGTATAATATATGTAATTTACCTTTTTATAAATATCTTATCTTATTCCATATTTTTATTGGTTTTATTGTGTGAAAATAGAATCTGTGTTGGCATATTTTGGTTGTCTTAGTTATTGAACATGATATGTAAATAATTTTTTAAATACCTAAAATTTCTATTAATAATATAATAAAATATTTATTTTATTACTAAAATGTCATAATATTTGTATTTATTTTAAAATATGCATCCATTATGGAGTTTTAATCCATTATTCAAGTATGTGGTCAGACTTGCCTAAACCAGAACGTGCTATAATTCGATGGGTGGTTATTCTTAATAAACTATATATTTTGATATAATATCATTAAAATTGTATAAAATGTATAAAATTGATATTATTTATATTTTTTCAGTTTTTTATAATTTTAAATTTTTTCTTAAAATTAATTAAAATCATGTTAATAAATGAAAAATGTTACTTTGTGGAGTCAGTAGTCCACAATACACACGATTAACACATTAATTTCATAACTAATTTGAGGGAATGACGGTGGATTATAATTTTATCTCATAAAATTAATTATTATATTATATAATTCTCATATATTAGTCAATTAAAATCTCATAATAAGTGAATAGACGTTGGTGTGAAAAACGTATGATTTTATCTCTAGGAGGCATCAGTATGCACAATGACACGGTTAATGTTCATTTAATTTATATGTGGAATGAAAAAAATAATTATTATATTGATTAAATAACTTCAATTAATTTCAATAACACTGAATTCATTTTATTATAATGGAATTTGGGGTGGTATGAAAATATTTTATTGAAGAAAATTCATACATAATAAATACATAATGGTAAGAGAAATTAATATTCTAATGAAGACCACCTTGATGATGAAGGTGTTTCTAAAATCATAAGGATGAAAATTCTCATGAATGTGAGGGAAAATTATGTTGAATTTATAATATTATAGTATCTTCAATTAATTTAGAAGAATAACAGTGGCATGAGGGGTGTAGTTGTTACGATTTTATAAGTGTCGATAATGATAATTTCGGGAATACCCATTATTGTCCAATGATGAAATGTACATATTCAATGATAAATGGTTATAAAAATGTAAATAATGGATTTTAAATATAATCTAGGTCTATAACACCCTCCAATATTCATTTTGATATAAGATTTAGGGATTTAGGGATTGTTAATTTTTACTTCTTTAACATTTACTCTAAAATAATTTTTCCTTGGTAAATAGTTTCTATCATATTTAATTAGTTATACTGACAAAATAGGAAATTAACATTATTCAATATTTGGTTATGGTAATTTTACATATTAAAAATATTATATCAAATAAAAATTCTATGGGTTATGTATATTAATTTTAGTATTATCACACATAACATGTAAAAGTAGTTTTTTTAGGAAATGTGTATTTGGTGTTAAACATTTTATTTGAAGTATAAAACTTGAAAAAATGTAGTAATTTAATAAATATATTGGTTTATTAAAAATCATAGAATGTTTATTATTATTTCAAATATATTGAAAAATTAATACCACCATAAATATGATTAATTATGAATGTATAAAAACTAATTTAAAATTGGAATAAAATTATAGCTATGTTCGACAAATTAAACAAATGTTTTATAAGTAATAATTAATATCTAAAATTCCATATTTACTCGTTAAATAAATATTTAACTAAATAATTTTTAATAAACCTCTTTATCATTCTCATATATTGATAAATTAATATTTAATTTAGAACACTATTTAAACCTGTATTGTTCAGTATTGAATGTAGAATTATTTATTTCAGAAAAATAAAAACATAAACGATAATTTTTTTTCAAAATTATAAAATTAAAACTCATTTGGATTTTATTGTATTAAATTGATAAATTTTAAATATTTACTATTTAAAATATAATTCCACAATATAAAGAAACACTACTTTATTTAAAAATGTCTTTTTAAATGTTAAATATTTTTTAATATTATTTAACTATAATATCTAATTTTAATAATGTTTAAATATTAGTAAATATATTGAAATTTTATACATTAATATAAAAATACTTTAAAAGTTATGAATTTATTTTATTCTGGTATACCATACAACACTTTTTAAAAAAAAGGTTATTTTAGAAGCGTCATTTTTAATATTAATTTATTATCCTCTAAATAGTATCTTTTTAAATTGATAAAAATAAATTCATTTAATATTTATTTATTATAATATTTTAGTTAATAATAAAAATCTAATATGTTACATATAGTTTTACATTAGTCTTTCCGGTGGACCAATCTATAAACACAATGTTTATATAATGTAAACATCTTATAGTAAAATCTGAGGTCATTACATTGATTCATGAGGAGATAAGGGAATTTTAGAAGTTTTTAATGTAGAATTTTCTATAACTCTCCCAAAGAACCAAAAAAATTTAGTCTTATAATGATATAAATCCCAATCATAAGGATATTGTAACTCTCCCTATTTGAGGTATGTGATGTTATTTAATGTATATTTAAGTTATTGTTTTTTTTGTCTTAGTATCAAAATATGTTTTGGATACTATGGGGTTTAAAAGTATTTTTTACAGTTCACTATTTTCCCGTAGTTATGGTAAAATATTAAAATTCTCTTTGTAACAATGTGATAGGCTTATGAAAACCCTGAGGCACCATATAGTTCATGAATTATTATGGGAAAATGTGTAGATTTCAAAGGTATCTTTGTGACATGTAATAGAGGCATTTGATATGGTCGGATGATATATCGAAGGGAATCATTAATTCATTTTATTTTAAAAAAACTATATAAATTTATAAAAAATAATCAAAACCTAAATTTTATTAATTAAAAATGAAAAACATGGTAAGTTTGAGAATGAACTCATGAGATGGTGAGAAATGTATTTATGATATTGAAATTGTAAAATTTTTAATTGATTAATTGATTTCAAAATGATTAAATACTCTTTTTTATGAATAAGAGGTAACATGCCATTTTCATTAAATTTTAGGTTCAAGTGTGAGTAAATTTTTTAAATTAAATTATATTTTCATACTCTCCATCACAGTCAAATTAGAAAATAATTTTTGGTACTAGTATCTTATTATTAATTAAAAAATCTGTTTTCACAAGTTCCTATATTTTGGGGTTTGAATTAATTAATTGTCATGTTACTAATTTTAAAAAATTATATTTAATTTTACATTGGTCATAAGGAACCCATTGGAATCTTTTGATGAGTTCTATTGGTTCCTATTTTGATGTTATTTTTAGTGGTGAATAAATAATAAAATATGAAATATGGGATGAATTTAAAAGAATCAATACAACCAAACATATAGACTAATAAATACTAAAAAATCTGACATTCACCCTCCATCTATATTATAAATCACCCAAAATAATATGGGATTATAGGCTCTTGTTATTAGTGGGAGTGTTAGATGAAGAAAAGAAGAAAATATATAGTGGGGGATACTATTCTGTAGTTCTTCATCTGTGAAAAAAAAAATATTTGTTGAAAATGTAATTAGAGAAGCAACCATAATATGTGTTTATAGGATTAAAAGTACCCTCGGGTAATAAAACAATGTATTGAACAAACCCATTTCAAATACAGAATTTACTATCCATTATGGTTTTGATCCCTATTATATTTCATGTATTAATATATGTTTTCGGATTTACAAGGAAAGTTCCATGACATGACACATGGTTTAATGTCATGAAAATTTTATTTTTCACCCAGAAGTTTGTAATTAACTATAATATTTACATCATGTACTTATATAGTATATTTACTAGTATTAATGTGAATTTCACACCATGAATATCCATACATATCTCATGTTCTGTTCATTAACTCCTTCAGTTTCATCGTTAATCCTTGTTCCACATCACAATAATCTTGTAACATGAATTATTGATTGCTGATATGAATCATGGTTTTTATTGCCTCTTTTTCATAGCATGAAATATTAATTTCATCTTATAAAAATTTAAATAATTCTATAAATATGTTTTAAATATATAAAAATATATTGAAAAAATAATTTTTTTAATTAAAAACATTATCCAATAGATGTTACAATCAATTTCCCCTCACATAAACTTGTAAATTTCCCAAAGCTTGAAATATCAATAATTATAATGTATTTAATCTTAAAAGTAATTTAAATATAAATATCAATAAAATGAAATGATTAAGTGGGGAGATAAATGGTCAAGCATCATATAAAAAAATTAATTGATTCCGCAATTTTCAATGAATCAAGTCAACCAAGTATTTTACTCCCCAAATTTGGTATAACCATTCCTTTCCATTCTACCATTAAATTTAATTATTTATTTAAAATATATATACAACATGAAATATTACTCTTATTGAATTTTTTCCCTCGACATCATTTTAATGAAGGAATATAAAATTATTCCCATTCCATAAATCATGATCCTTACCATACAATTTGATTAAATATCTTTTTCTCCACCCCATATCAACAAATATCAAAATTAATAATGAGTAATTAATAATTTTTTTAAATTTCCACATTGATTAAGGGTATGTGAAAACATGATTTCAAAATAAATAAATCATAAAAAGAGTCATCATCCCTAAATTTCATTTTAAAGAATTCAATAAAATTCCCACGAAAAATTTTCATTTCATAAATAATCTCCCCTTTTCTAAAATATCAATATTTTATCATGAATCAAATAATATAAACTAATAATTCACCCTCTTCAAATTTTTTTTAATTTTTTTTAATTTGTTTAATTGTTTATTATGGACTAGTTTCACTTCCACCACATTAACAAAAATGGAAAAAATCATTGTTCTAGTAGATTTTATTTTTTACCCTAAATAATGATTTTTTGTATAGTTTTTATATATTTTACATAAATATTTTCAATAAATTACAATAAATGATAAATTTCGAACCTTCCTAATATATAAAGAAAAGTCTAACCCCACTTGTCATTTTCTATATCCTCTTCCCTTCCACTATTTAATTGTATCCCCAACACTTGTATTTCTATATATAATGAAACATTTAGTGTATGGTGTGAATATATTAATTTTTCTTTTATTGTATCTCTTATCGAACAAGGATATTCATTTAATCTATAAAATAAAAAATTATTTATGAAAAGGAATTTTTGGGGACAGGGAAATATAAAAAATTTCCTCAATCATTTTAAATGAAATTTCATACAGTGATTACTTCTAAAATTTGAAAATTAAGTTATAGAAGATAGCTCTCCCACCTTTCAATCGATAAATTTTATCATCAAAATAATGGACCATTTTAGAATATAAAATTCTTGAAGAGTTGGAATTATATTGTTGTGAATATTACACATCTAAACACAAAATAAAATTACAAATAATTAAAATAAATTTGTGATTTGCAAGGTATTGAAAAATTTGAAAAATTCAATTTACATAAATTAACACATTCTCTAAATCATGATTTGTTAAATTAAAATCACTTCGATTATCTTTTAAAATTCCTTCCTTAATTTTTTTAATTTCAATTATTGAAATGAAAAATAAAAAAATGAAATTATTATTAACCTGAGTTGTGTTTTTCACCTCAATCGATGATTATGTAAAACTATTAAATATGAGGTATAAATTATAAATAAACTATTTTTTTAAAATAAAAAATGGCAGGGTGGGGAATAAAATATTAAAATTAAAATACATAATCCCCTGTTACACGGTTCCTTTATTGTGGATGCGGATTTTACTCATATGATTCTATAATTTTATCAGACACTCATTCTAACTTTACCTTGGACCTAATAATTAAAATTCACATATAGAAGTGCAAACTATATTTCAATGAGATTTAAATAAATTTATGTATATTTCTTTAAAAAGAGGTGATTTTTTTTAAATTATGTTTTCTCTTTGAAGTGCCTAATGTTGTAGAGTTGACCTTGCCAACGAAGCTCTAGTGATGGGTGTTGGAATTATTTTTTCCTTTCTAGATTAATGTATGATTATAACTAGGTTACCTATATTTATATTGATATCCTTCATATATCTAATATATTTTTTACACCTCCAATTAGTAGTCCCTTATCTAATACCATTGGGATTTTCCACAAACACATTATCAAACCTAAAAAACTATTGTCAATATTATAGAACATCTGTACCTGTTGACCTTATACAAACTTTTCATTCCATGTTTTTCCTCTATTATCAGCAATAATTTATTTTAGCTTCATATCATTCCTCTCATTTTATATAACGTTCTTATTAGCTAATGGGATATCATTATCCTCTATCTTTTTATGATTTCCCCTTACAAGACATCATCTCTAAAATTATAACTTTCCATTTCCCAGTGTCTATCAAATAAACATAATTATTAATGATCCTAAAAAAGAACTCACCACTCAAGAAAACATTCATTTCCAACCCAAATTCAAAGAAATATATCCCTTGAGTAATTATTTTCATCACCTCATATGTGTCAAGAATGAATATGTTCACAGGAAAATTAATTTTTTTGACCATGATTTCAATATCTTCGACGATACAACACAGTTACTTTATTATTGATTCCTCTAGTTTCTCTATGACCTCAATACTCTTCATGTATTCAATTCCTACGATCGTGAATGCGTTTTTGGAATATATGCTCACATTTAAAACTAAATCAAATAGATCCCTGAAAATCTACAATGGCGTGATGATTTTTAGAATGAGAAAGATAAATGAATTTGGAAGGTCCCATAGAAGACCCTTAATCATCATAGTTTAAGACTCTTGTGTGAGTGGTATCATGTTGATATCCTCTTTACTCCAATTTTTGGTTGATATATCCTTTATGATCTTTTAATTAGTTTCCATAGAGTTGAGGTATTCTCTAAAAGGGTTGTTAATGTCATGTTTATTAATATTCTGAATGAAAGTACATTGTTGTACATCAATTGTTTCTTTCTACAACATCTCTATGAATGGTGGTCATGTATTGAAGAACTGTGGTAATTCAATTACTTCTTTTTCAATTAATTAATTCCATTTTTTGTAGTTTTCTTATTATAAATTACATTATTTTTGTATTTATTTAGTAATATTTTTTATTCTATAAGTAATGAATTTTTTTAACCCTAAGGGTTGATGTCTAGGTGTCTAAAAGGTACCACCCAATCATTACCCTTTGGTTTCATTGTTATCCTCCCCACTTAGAACACTATTTTTTATAGGGAAACTTTTTGCGTCTTTGAATCTCCATTGAGTTCATTTATTGTTATACTATTGGTGGTCATGATGTGGAATAATGTTTCTATAATGATATAATTGGGCTTCTGAGTAGAGGTTTTTAGTACCCTTATTGAAATCCCAGTACTCATGGATGATATCATTAACTTTATAATTGTTTCTACCGACACTAAAAATTATTACCACGATGGTACTCAGCATAATTCGCTTCTTTAACAAATGTACATTACGGTTTTTTGTTCCATCAAAGAATCCAACTAAATTATTAGTGATTCCATTTGATCGATCATGTTGTTCAACTTGTGGATGACACATAATTATGTATATTTTTATTTCCTCAATAATATTTTACATCTACTTCGCTGTGTAAATTATGACTCACATCTGGTGAATTTTCAGCATTGATTCTCCAACTACAACATCTATTATCCACATGTACTCCGATAAAAATCCATTGTAAAATATTTTGATTAATAACCAAATCATAATATAGTGATGTGTTCATTTTATGATTGGGTTATTAAAAATTTTCCAGACATTCTATAGTGGTTCATATTCAAACTAATCAAAATTCATTATATTTAACTGAATATCATGTTATTTTATGATAGGGAAGAAAAACTAATGATGAAACAAGAAAATTTCTCCCACATAGTTATAGAACATACTGGAAATCACTAAATCCATTCATGTTCTCTTTATCATATTAAAAATCTAAAAACCTGACGTCATTCACCATTAATAAATTCAAATTGATATTTAATTGTGTCACAATGATTGAGAAGGATCACCATATGTGAATTAAGATATTCATTTGTTAGTCTGGAGAAATATATGGTTTTATAGATCATCTTTATTATAGCTAGATTGGTTTTGATGTGGCTGGATACAATCAGAGGAACCATGTTTCTTGGTAACAATCCTTTATTTGATAGACTCCAATAATATACAAGGGTTCATAGATCTAGATATATTTATTTACCCTAAAAATATATTTTTTATTTCTCTATGTCATCAATGGTCACAAGTTTGTTTTATATCTTTAGAATTATTTCTACTTCATGATTTTATGGTAAAATTTCAATCACTTTTGATTGGGTGGAATGTTCTTTAATAAAAAATCTTATCCAAAATTAAAAAAATAGTCATATCAAGCATTAAATGGAAATATGAAATAAGAAATTAAACCGATAAAAATTTAAAATATGAAAATTTATTTTTTTATCATCCATAGTCATAGAGAAAAATATTTTTTTATCATAAGGCATCTTTAGTTACATCATTTTGAATCAAAATTGTATTTTTTTAATATAAAACCCACTACAATAAAACAATGTTTTAATTGGGGTTTTTTCACAACGGTTTCCAAAATAGTAGAAATTTTTTTTGAACATAAATTTGTAGGCGGTTAGGAAAACCACCCTGAAATAATTCCATTAAAAGTTTTTAAAATATTTTTTATAAATATTTTAATATTTCATTAAACAAAATTAAAATTTTTTAGCGTGGGGGTTTTAAAAAAACCACAATAAAATTAATGATTTTTTAAAAAAATGTTTATAATTATTATTTATTATTTATTATTTATCATAAAATATAGTTTATTATATTTAATTTTAATTATTTATAATGTGTCAACTAGTATATATTTATAATTATTAGTTAAAAATATTCTTAAACTGCTAAAAAATCATTATTGAGTTGAAAAATAAACATCAACATATAATGATCGTAACTTCTGACCTAGTAGTCAATTTCAGCTCCACAATTTGTAAAATCGCAGCTTATCAAACGAGTTAAATGAATATGATATTTTAGTCAAGTTATAATGAATGGAAAAAATATACTATAATTTCAAAAGTCGAAAATCGAACTCAATGTTTAAACGGTCATAAATTTTAATCTGGTTGTCCGTTTGAGTTGTACCACATATAAAATCAAAGCCTATGATGATCTATACATAATTTAGGTCTATTACCATCTCCATGAGTGTTATAACCTTTTTTTATTCTGGAAGAATGGCCCAAGTGACCTCTATACTAAAGGTTTTAGTTGTATAATATGATTTCTTAAAAATTCAAACCATTAGAATTTTCGATCCATGTGTCCGATAAACATGTACCACATATCAAATCAAATTTCATTTCACGATCTTCAATTTGACAGGTTTTGTCACAAAAAAGGAGTCCTAGATTATTATTTATGGTCATTTTAGTGTTTTTAGGGTTTTTAGAGGTTTTTATGGTTTAATGATTTATATATTTATTTATTCATTTATTTATTTTTTTGTTTGTTTATTATTTATTTCATATCAAATAATTAATTAATTAATATTTATTTATCTATAGTTTATGTTTTATTTATTTATTTATCAATTAAAATATTGATAAATTTAATTAATTATTTAATTAATTATTTAATATTTAAAATGTATGTATTTATTATTTATTTATTATAACACCTCGACCGTAGTTACCCAGAGTCAGTGCAATGTTACATAACATTGTCATGATCACACGGGATTATATACCATAATACCGACCAGTTTAGTTACATTTGATGTACAAGATACCACAATATGTTTTACAATACATTATGAAATGAAAAACAAGAACAATGTGTCTCCTTTGAAAACATTCATCTCCATTATACTATCACTACTGGTCAGTCATAATATACTTCTTCGCATCCTAGGAAAAATACAACATAGAAAAGGATGAGCTGAGGTGCTCAGTAAGGATAATAATATAGTAGAGACTTTCATAAATAAACATAAACATTTAAGAAAATGTATAAGACTAAAAAAATGCAATTTAAGAATAAAACATCAGCATAATATGGCAATTATAAATCAAATAATTCCATTTACTTATTCGGATGGATATTCTAATAGTCCAATAATCACATGTAATATCAATAGGAAATTTCATAATGATATAATGCATAATGTCAGACATCAAAACCACATAGTCAAGGCCATGTGCGAATACTATAAATAATATTTTTTCAAGGCATTGTGACATGAAACTAGTTTGTCTCATGAGACCTACCGATGCTTCTAGGAGCTATAGAAAACTCCACCATCACTTACAATGTCCAATGCATTACTCACATAAAAAGGATGAAACAAAACATAAACATTCATATTAAAACTAGCATATGAAATTTTGATAATTTGACCATAAACCCAGAATGGTATAAAAATATTACATCCATAGTAAAACAGATTATAACTCCTTCAATACAATATGGGTGTTTATATTATAATAAATAAACATTAATCATGAATAACATACAGTATAGGATGTTGACATGGTTGAAAATGATCAATAAAATGATTTGGGAGAAATACCCATTTGTTCATGAAATCATTTAAATGTTAGAAAATTTATAAAGGAATTCATTTAAAAGGGTTTTTAATAAACTTTTCCCATACCACTCTAAATCTTTTGAAAGGAACAAACATTTAAAAAAAATTAGGTCCATATAAATAAATCCTTAAAATCATTATGAAAAAATGGACATTAATTAAATAGACTTAGAAAAATAAATATTTAAAACATTTAAAATAATGAGAGAGTTATAGTGACTCTTCCATAAAACCTTCAAATATTTTTTTGAAAACATTTTTTTGTAACATGAACTTGGATTTTAAATATGTCCCAGAAAATAAATACATAAAAACAACCTTAGATAATAATGAGATTGTGAAATTAATCCTTACCTTGTACTTTCCCTTGATTGAGGGTACATTAACCTCTTTTATAATAGTTATATCATTGTTATTAAAGTATACAACAACCAAATATATAAATATGATATCATATATGATCTTATAACATTTTTTTGTTAATAATATTTCAGTAATATCATTGATTAGGTGTTAAATAATTCATTTTCCTTTATATGCCTTGTTATTTAATCAATTTTTTTATGGATATGATGTATTGGATTCATATCCAGAATGATATTAAGTTTTTAAACATTATTTTTTATCATAAACATAAAATTATTCTTGAATGGTTATGATGGGGAATGAATCTCATCGCGTTTATGGAGACGGTAATCTGTACGCCCGTACGAGTTACAAAATCACTCTATTGATGGTGAAATCATATTCAATTGGATGTTATATCATATATACAGAATCATTAACATGTTATATTTATTATTTACATAATTTATACTCATTATTATACCCGTACAAATAATGAATTGTCCAATAATAGACTACACCACAACATGGAGACGATAAGTCGTACATACACACTTATGGTGACTTTTCATTCATAGGATGGATATAATAATGAATATGATTTTAAAATATTTAAAATAAAATCACCTTATGTATAAGGTACTAAATTATTTTTTTTGGTATGGAAAAAACAATGAAATAGGAAGTGGATGTAGTAATGAACTTTGAAAGAGGTGGGGAAATTATTACCTCTTCTTCGGGATCTTCCTTTTGATTTGATCAAAATGGATCCTTAGGTTGGATTTTGATCAAAGTAAGGATGCTATGAAAAAAATTGGGTAGTTTGGAAGATATTTTATTAGGTTTTGTCTGAGCCATATTTCTTTGGAGGTGTAATTCTGAGGGAAGGGTAAGTACCCTTTTATAAGAGAGGTGAGGGTCACGTTAGGAAAAGCATGAAATATTTTTTAATTACACAATTTTATTAGGTTTATAATGGCTCCTAAATGATGTATTTCGTGGATAACGTGGGGATGGGTTAGAAACAACTCCTTCAATAGGTTTTTTATAGGTTTAGGTCACCATATTATCCGTATCTTTTATATTTAACTCTTAGTAAAATAGTTTAACTTTTACTATGCCTTCTTTTATTTTTATATTACACGGTTAATAAATTTACTATAAAATTACAAGAGAACCCAAATGGTTCATTAATGTCATATATTTTACTATATAAGTCCTTTTTCTAATCCATATATTTTTTGGAATATTAAATCAACTAATAATATAGAATTGGATTTAAAAACTCATTTAGGTCAATTTGGACACTATTTAGTATTTGGCTTTTCTGAACGTCATGAAAACATTATAACTTTTGAAAAAAATTTATTTAATCAACCTCAAAATATTATATTAACCTAAAAATTTCTTGGATGACATCAAAAGTCTAAATTTACAATTATATTAATATTTATAATATGAATTCGTTTAATCATTCAATAATATGGTAATTGCTGCATCCTCATTATGTCATAAATAAATTTTATTATTTAATGTCTAAAAATTATTAATAAAATATAATTTTGTTTTAAATTGTTTTACATTCATAATGAATCTTTATATTAGAATTTATCTTAGTTATAACCCCATATTAAAAATGGATTATTTATTAAACATAGAATTTAACACTTTTAACACTACTTTAAATAAAATAATAATAAATGGTTTAATCTAATCCATGTAGACCAAAAGGATTATATTTTATTTCTATGGTTGATTTTTGTCCAAAATCATTTATCCAATATAATAAGTACATGTGTTAGAGTAATTATATTATTATTTTTACCGTCAATTACCATATTAACTTTTAACTCTGGTAATTAAAATTCAAATGATACTATTACCAAAAATTATTTCTATCTTATCGAACCACATTTTACTTAATAATTTTATTGTGACTCTTAGATTTTTACAATTCAATTCAAAGAGTTGGTAAAATTACATTTTATTCAAATGTGTTAATGTTCCTAGAATGTGGGTAAAAGACAATAAAAATTCAATAAAACGTTATGCATCTAATTTTATTATAAAATTACGTCAACGAATTAAATTGAACTAATATAGATATTATGTATCTATTTTTTCAAAAAATAAATTTAAATAAAATAAAAAATTATTTAAATAATGTATTATATTTTAAACAATTACGTAGTTTTTTCTACTATTCATAAAAAATATGAATGTTTTCAGAAAAAGATGAAAATTTACCCTAAGCTAATTTTGATATTAGGAATCCAAAAATAAAGGACATTATGATAAATTAAATTTATAACATTACAAAAAGTGGGTATTACTATTCATAACGGCTAGTCTGGTCGGTCTTGCTGTGTTAGAACTCGAAGTTACGTACAACACATGCTATTGTATTATTCAAAGATAAGCGTACCAAAGAATAATATGGTGTTACATTCTTCCCTCCTAAAAATAATTTCATTCTTAAAATTTCTAGAATATTACCGCATACAACGATTTGGGTGGTTTATCATTAGATCCTCTTGTTCCCACGTTGCATCTTCCATCTTATGGTTTCCCCAAAGATCATTTACAAGACGAGTCATCCTATTTCTCGACACATTTTATATGGTATCAAGAATTTTGACAGGCACTTCACAATACGAAAGATCAAGTCCTATTTAAATTTCTTTATAGGGGAGTAAATACATTGGGTCAGGCATGTATTTTCTCAACAGTTATATGTGGAAGACATCAGGAACTTTAGAGAGACTTGGTGGCATTGACAAGTGGTAAGATACAACTCCAACTAGTTTTAGAATTTTGAATGGTCTGATGTACCTAGGATATAATTTACCCTTCTTACCGAATTTTACAACACCCTTCCATTGAGATACCTTCATGAAAACATGATCTCCTACTTTAAATTCCAAATCATTCCTTCCGTTATCGACGTATCTATTTTTCCTACTTTGAAATTCTTTGATGTGGGTTTGGAAAATTGTCATCCTTCTAATTGTTTCATCAACATGTTATGGGCCTACGAGTTTTCATTCACCAACATCATCCCTACATGTTAGTGTAATACATCTATTTCAATATAATGCTTTATATGGTGCCATAATAATACTTTAATGGAAGATATTATTATAGAAAATTCTACTAGAGGTAAATATTGATCCGACAAACCTTGAATGTCATGTGATCAAGATCTCAACATGTCTATTAATGTTTGAAAACTCTGTTCTGGTTGTCCATTAGTTTGAGGTAGGTAAGTAGTGCTCAAAAAAAGTTCAGTATCTAGGGCCTTCTAAAGGTATTTCTAGAATCTAGATGTAAAATAAGGATCACGATCATAAATAATCGATATGGGTACTACATGATGTCTTACAAATTCATTAATATATAGACTTTCTAGACGTTCAAGTGGTAAATATTTTCTTATAACAACAAAATGCACTGACATGGCAAGACAATCAACAATGACCCATATTGCATCATTCCTTCTAATATTTTTTGGTATCCCCATAAAAAGTCCATTGTAACATCATTCCATTTAGACTCAGGTATGAGAATAGGTTGCATGACTCCTCTAGGATGTTGTCTTCTGGCCTTCACCTATTGACAAACCAATCATCTTGAAACATAATCCGCAATATCCCTCTTCTTGTTGTCCCACCAAAAATTTTCTTTCAATCTCTATACATCTTAGTTCTACCGGGTAATATAATGAAATTAGATCTATAAGCATCATCCAACAATTAATTTTTAGATCATATATGTCAAGAACACAATGTCTCTTCCCAAATTTAAAAATCCCATATTCGTATAAGAAGTTGATCAATCTCCCATCATTCACAACAATAATTTTCTTTTGAAACTCCACATCATGAGGATGATAAATTTTTATCCTTTTTACTAAATATGGTTTGGAAACCATTTGAAAAAGTATTTATGTTTCACCTTTCATGATTATTACCATATATATTTTTACTAGATCAATAATCATAGGATCCCATTCAAATCTCATCTTGTTAAAAACATCATGATATTTTCTGCTCTAAGCATCAGTCGCCTTATTTTACTTCCATAGGGGGTAGTGTATTGTGAAATTATAATCCATGAGTAGTTCAAGCCATCTCCATTGCCTTATTTTGAGTTCTTTTTGTGAGAAAATATACATCAAACTCTTGGGATTAGTATATATATTGAATTTTCACCATAAATATAGTTTCTCCATTTCTTCAAAGAAAATATAACAAGTGCTAACCAAAAATAATGTGTGGGATTTTTTTTGATCATGAATTTTTAGATTTTTTGATTCATAGACAATAACTCCATCATTATGCATATGTACACAACCAAGTCCCTTCATTGAAGCATCACTATAAATAACAAACTCATCATTCCCCAATGGTAGAGTCAAAATAGGATTACTGAATAATCTTCTCTTCAATTATTCATAACATTCTTCTCAATCTTTTGTGAAAACAACTTTATCCCCTTTACGATTCAGCATGGTTAATGGGTTAGTCCATCGAGAAAAATTCTGGACGAAGTGCAGATAATAACCTGCTAAACCAAAAATACTGTGTACCTCAGTTATATTAATTAGTGATATCTATTATTGTATTTCTATTGTCTTAGATGGATAAACATAGATTCTATCCTTAGAGACAATATGGGCAAGAAAAGAAATATCTTGATTCTAGAATTCACACTTGCTAAACATCCCATATAATTTATTTCTTCTAAGAGTCTTTCTAATAGTGCGCAACTGATTTTTATGATCTTTATATCTTTTGGTGTAAACCCAGATATCATCAATAAATACCACTATAATGTCATAAAGATATTCCTTGAAAACTATATAAATTATATACATGATAATAAAGGGTTCATTAGTTAGTCCATATGACATTATTGATAACTTGTAATGCCTTTACCAAGTTTGAAATTCTATTTTCAAATTTATTCTTTCTTAACACAGAACTGATGATATCCATATCGAAGTTCGATCTTTTAAAAATATTGAGCTCCATGAAGTTAATTGAATAAATAATCAATGCAAGGTATGGTATACTTGTTCTTTATTGTTATAACATTTATCTCCATGTTGTCAATGAACAACCTCACACATCCATATTTTATCTTAAAAAATAATAGGGGATCCCTATGGAAGAACACAAGGGCGAATAAATCCTTTATTACAAAATTTTTCGAGTTGTTTCTTTAGTTCCACTAATTCCATAATAACTATTCTATAAGGGGTCTTAGATATGTTACTTTAACTAGGAATTAAATCAATTGAAAACTAAATTTTTTTGTTCTAGAGGATTTCTTGGTAAATAATCTAGAATCACATCGACATATTAATTCACAATTGGTACATTCTATATTTGAATATTCCATTCCTCACCCATAGTTATTTAATTTTTTTCCACCCCATTAATTGAATTTAGTAGAGCTACTGGGGGTATATATATATAAGAATCATATGGTGACATTTCATCTCTATAGATATGGTACTCCTTATCAAAATCTAAATATATAACCTCCTTCTTATTACAATAAATTTTCACTTTGTGGTCTGAAATACAATCCATACCGATGATTATATCAAATTAAATCATGGGTATGACAATTAGATCAGTATATAAAGAACATTTATATTCTACAATGAGAAATGAATCAAAAAACATTGTTGCAATGATACTACCCTTAAGATTTTTGACTGAAAACACCCTTGTTAAATCAAATTGTAAATTTCTAATTTCTTAAAAAGGTGGGATGATATGAAACAATGTGATGACCCTGAATCAAATAATGTATTCTATAAATTTGATGATACCATTAAATTACTTACCACCACATCATTCGGAGCTTCAAGCTATGTAGTAGTTATCACATAAGCTTGGTCATCCTCCCTTGTCCTTTTCCTAGGTATGTTTCCTTGATGTTTAGGACATTCATTTTCAAAATTCCCTATTTTTATAGCATTTTAGTCTTCAAAATTTATAAACTCTTTCTTTCCATTGAAATAACAATATTGGTGGCCTTTTTCACCAAAATTGTAACATAATATCATTCCCTTCAGGCAAGTACTGATGTGTTTCATCCCACATTTACAACAGGATAGAAATTCAACTTTTCATTTCTTCCACTTATTTAAATTTCCTGAGTGTTCATCAGATATCTTCATCTATTTATTTTCTAAAATTCATAATACTTATAGAACTCCTTTTCAGTATTGATAGCACACAAGAAAATATATCCATACTATGAGAAGGATTTCAAGACTAATTATTAACTGAGAAATAGTTTTAACCCAAAAAATAATCGATCAATATTTTTTTTGGGTTATGTATATAAACATCTGCATGCCTTGCTAACATTGAAAAGTTATCCTCGTACTTTATGACATTCACATACTCATTAGTGTTTTTAATTAATGACCACCATTGATCATCATCACCCATGAGATGATAAACTGCCATTATAACCTTTTCCCTTTCTCCACTCCAGAATGAATGAAATTTTTTCTCTAAGGAACTTATCTATTTATCACCTACAAATGGACTTGTAGTCCAATTTAATGATGGTGGTTTTGCCTCATTAAGCGGTCTAACAGTGATCTTCTGCATTGTGGATCAGGGTGCTCCATATGGTTAAGGTTATTAATCCTAACATGAGTGAGTTGTCCCAGTATGGAAATAAGTTGTTCACCACTGGTAGCATCACCAGCTTGACAATAATTATCTTGAGTAGAATGAAAATCCATACATGGATTATATGCCTTGATATGGTTTCCATTCATTCCACTAAGTTCCATTTCTAAATATTGACATTCACTATATTAGTTTATGAATCATAATACATAATTCAAAACAAGTAAAATACCTAACATAAAAAACAATTTATGCATATAATCCACAATCCTATAAAATTGATTTCTTTGAAGATGTATTTACTCATAAATCCTTCATAATGTTTTGTAAAGAAAATGTGAATAGTCTTAAGCAAATACCCCATGAATGTCGTGACAAAGTGTACAACAAGGATCGTTGTCATGTACCAGGTTACCCCGGGTCATTCACCAATCTCCATGTTGTTGTGTTCACTCTTAGTTACACCAGTGCCAAAGCTGCCTCTACATTCTTGTATCCAAATAGAAATGAATTTCTTGGAGAATACAAAAAATCTCTAAATTACCAAAATTCTAGGAAGTTATTTTATACTAATCCTCAAATCCTATCTTAGGTTTATGTTCTCTAATCATTGTTTTTTTAAATCTTCCTTCCAATGTTTGTAATAAACTTTTTCGGATACCAACTGTAATGCCCACACAATAGAAACCCAGAGTTGGTTCATTGTTAAATAACATTGGAATGAACACAAGGGATAAAATCTCAAAAGACCGATTTGTTTAGTTTCTTTTGAATTAAAATATAAAAACATAATTTTTACAATAAATTATTAAAATAAATACAATAACATTGTGTCCATTTTGAACACATTCAGTTCCCTTAGACTATCCATGCAGGTCAGTCATAATATACATCTTCATATCCTGGAAAAAATACAACATAGAAAATGGTGAGCTCTAGTGCTCAGTAAGGATAACAATATAGAGGGAACTTTCATAAATAATAATAATCATTTAAGACAATGTATAATACTGACGAAAAATAATTTTAATCCTAAAACATCAGTATAATATGGAAAATATAAATCAAATATTTCCATTTACTTATTCACATGGATATTATACTAATCTAATAATCCCATGTAATATCAATAGCCAATTTCATAATGATAGACGGCATAATGATGGACATCATAACCACATAGTCAATGACTTGTTCCAAGACTTTATATAAGATTTTGTCTATGCCTTGTCCCATGAAACGAGTTTGTCTCATTAGATATATCGATGCATCAAAACACTATAGTGGGCTCCACTCGTTACGTACTAAGTCCAATGCATTCCACATATGAAAAGGGTGAAACATAAAATATTAATTTATATTAAAACTTTCATAACAAATTGTAATACATTACACATAATCCATGAATGGTATAAAAATATCACTTCCACGGTAAAACATAACATAACTCAGTCAATAAAATAAATAAGATTGTATTATAATAAATCAACCTTAATCAAGAATAATATCAAGTAAATGATGCTGATACATTTGAAATTGATTAGTAAACCTATTTAAGAGAAATAAACATTTTTCATAAAATAATTTAAAAGTATTACAATGTATAAAAAATCATTTAAATGAGTTTTTTAATCAAATTGTCCCATTCAACATTGGAACTTTTTAATGGAACTAACATTTTAATACAATTATGTCCATATGAATAAATCCTTAAAATCATTTCAAAACCATGAAATTAATTAAAGAGATTTAGAAAAATAAATCTTTAAAACATTTAAAATAATGATATAGTTATAGAGTCCCTTCTGTAAAACCTTAAAAGACTCTTTCTCAAAACAATTTTCTGAATCATGGACATGGATGATAAATATGTCCCTGTAAATATATAGATATAAACAATCTCATAAAATAATGAGATTATGGAATTGACCCAAACCTTGTACCATTCCATGATCGAGGGAAAATTAAATTCCTATATAACAGCTAAATCATTGTTATTATATAATAAGAGAAACACATACATAAATATGATATCATATATGATCTTCTAATATTGATTTGTAAATAATATTTCAGTAGTATCACTGTTTCGGGTGTTAACTAATTCATTTTCCTTTATATCATTTGCTACGTAAGACATGATTGTTATGGATAGAATGTATTTGATCAATATACCTAATGATATTATGTTCTACAAAAATTAATCATAAAATGAAAATTATTCTCTAATGGTTAGGATGTGGAATTAATCTCGTCGCGTTCGTGGAGACGGTAATTCGTACGTACGCACTTGGGAAAATATCATTCTGTTAATGGTGAAATAGAATGTTATTGGATGGTATATCATATATAAAGAATCATTAAATTTTTTTATTTGTTATTTAAATCATTTATACTCATTATTATACCCATACAAATAATTAGTTGTTGAATTACAAACTAAACCACGACTTGGAGACGGTAAGCCATACGTACCCATGTATAGTGACATCTCATTTATAGGATGGATAGAATAATGAATATGGTTGTACCATATCTATAATAACATCACATTATATATAAATTACATGATTTATATTTTGGTATGGAAACTACAAAGAATGTGTATGTGGAAGAAGAAAAGATCATTGAAAGTGGTGGTGAAATTATTACCTCTTCTTCGGGTGCTTCCATTTGATTTGAACAAAATGGGTCCTTAAGATAGATTATGATTAGAGTAAGGCCTCTAGAAAAAATTGAGGGAAGTTGGGAGGATATTTGAGATGGGATTGGCCATGAAACATTGCTTTGGAGGTGTGATTTAGAGATAAGGGGAAGTAACCTTTTATAAGAGAGGTGAGGGTCACTTTTAGAAAAGTCTGAAATATTATTTTATTATACTATATTATTTAGTTTATAATGGCACCAAAATGATTTATATTGAGGCTATGGTGGGGCTGGGTCAAAAACCTCTCAAAAAATAATTTTTAGATATGTATAGATCAACATATTAACCTTATCTTTTAGATTTAACTCTTAGCTAAATATTTTAACTTCTATAATGTCTTCTTGTATTTTTATATTATATGGTTAATAAACATAGTATAAAATGCCAAGAGAACCCCATGTAGTTCATTAATGACCTATATTTTTTTATATAAGTCCTTTGGTAGAACCTATATTTTTAGAAATATTATATCAATTAATAATATATTATTTGTTCTAAAAACACATTTATGTCATTTTTTAAACTATATAGTATTTGGTTTTTGCGAAATTCATAAAATCCTTATCACCTCCAAAAAAATTATTTAATCAACTGTAAAAAGTCATATTAACCAAGAATATTCGTGGAAAACATCAAAAGTCTAAATTTTTCAATTATATTAAAATTTATAATATCATTTATTTTAATCATTCAATAATCAGGTAATTACTGTATCATCATTGTGTCATTAATATTTTATTTTATTTAATATCTATAAATTATAAATAAAATACCATTATATAGGAAATAATTTTATATTTATAATGAATATTTATAGTCAAATATAACTTTTGTATAATCCTATGTTAAAAATGATTTAGTTATTAAACCGAGAATTCAACAATTTAAACTCTTATTTAAATAAAATAATAATAAATGTCTCAATCTAATCCATGTTGACAAAAAGGATAATATTCTATTCATAAGGTTGATTTTGGTCAAAAAAAACTTATCCAATATAAATAGGACTTGTGTCAGGGTAATTATAATATCATTTTTACCTTTAATTACCCAACATACTTTTAACAGGGGTAAATAAAATTCGAAAGTTACTATTCACCAAATATTATTTTCACCCTATTAAACCAAATTTTACATATGGATGTTAACCGTTTCTCTAGGATTTTTAATATTCACTTCAATGAAGAGGTAAAATTGTGTTTTATGAAAATTTGCTAATGTGCATAGAAGGTTGGTAAAAGACGTTAAAAAAATCAATAAAATTTTATACATCTAATTTTATTATAAAATGATTTCAATGAATTACATTGAACTAATATATGTATTATTTATCTATTTTGACATAAAATAAATTTAAATAAAATAAAAAATTATTTAAATAAATGTATATTTTAAACAATAAAGTAGTGTTTTTACTATTAATCAAAAATTAAATGTTTTCTGAAAAAACCAAAAAAACACCATAAGATAATGTTGATATTCCAAATCCAAAAATGAAGTCCATTTTGATAAATAAAATGTATAAAATTTCATAAAGTGGGAATTACTATTCATAATGGCATGTTTGGTTGGTCGTGGTGTGTTAGAACTTGATGTTGTGTACAAGACAAGCTATTTTATTATTCAATGAAAAGTGTACCGTGGAAGCTTGGGTGTTACATTTATTGTGTACTGATGAATTATTAATTAATTTTCAAAATATTAACTAATTATTAGTTAATTAATTATCATTAGTTTGTTATTCATTTTTTGTTATTTGTTATTTATTTATTCTTTATTCATTATTAATTAATTAATTAATCAGTAACTAAATATTTATTAATTCTTTGTTCTTTTTTTAATTATTTATTAAATGGTAATCAATTTTTACTAAATATTAAATATTAAATATTTATTTTTAATTAATAATTATTAAATAATAATTATGAATTTTGTATAATTTGCTGTTACGAATTATGAATTATGAATTATTATATATATATATTATTTATTATTTATTATTTATTAATTCATTTTCAATTTAAAAAATATTAATTTATAATTAGTTTATTATTCAATTATTATTCATTTATTTAGTTATTATTTATTTATTAACAATTCATTATTTATTAATTATAATTTATTTATTTATTTATAATTTTGTAATAATTTATTATTTATTTATAAATTTTTAAATATTAAATATTAATCATTATTTATTAATTCATAATGATCAATTATCAATTATTAATTATAAATTATTATTAATTATTAAATTTTAGTTTCTTATTATTTTTTAGTTTTTATTTATTATATACTATTTACTATTTACTGTTTAATATTGTATATTGTATATTTTATATTTATTATTCATTATTTATTTATTATTTATTTATTTATCTATTATTTATTAATTTGCTATTTATTTATCATATATTACATTATTTTTTAAATAATTTTTATATATACATTACGTTTATATTATATGTTATATATTATATATTATATATTATATATTATATATTATATATTATATATTATATATTATATATTCTATATTCTATATTCTATATTCTATATTCTATGTTATATATTATGTATTATGTATTATATATTGTATATTATAGATTGTATAGTATCTATTATCTATTATGTATTATATATTTTATCTTCTATCTTATATATTATAAATAATGTATTATATATTATATATTATATGTTATCTATTATATATTATGTATTATGAATTATGTATTATGTATTATTTATTATATATTATGTATTATGTATTATGTAGTATATATTATATATTATGTATTATATGTTATATATTATATATTATATAATATATATTATATATTATATATTATATATTTTGTATTACGTATTATATATTATATATTATATATTATATATTATCTATAATATATTATATATTTTTTATTTAGTATTTATTATTTACAAGTTAGTATTTAATATTTACTATTGACTATTTACTATTTATTATTTATTATTTATTATTCACTATTTATTATTTAAAATTTTATATTTACCATTTATTTCAATATTATATTTTTTTATTTGTTATTCATTTATATAGTATTTATTAATTATTATTTATTAATTATTAATAATTGATTATTAATTAGTGATTATTGGTTAATCATTACTGATTAATAATTATTTAGTGTGTATTTATTTGTTATGTATTATTGGTTTTTTCAATTTATATAAATATATATAAGTATATTAAATTTGATTTACTGACCATATGATGAAGTTGCTGGAGTGGAAATGTCTTTGGAGAATAAGCAAGTGGTAAAGGGTTCAAATCCCATCCAACATAGAATTTCTATATATGGCTTGGGCATGGGCATGTTCATGGACAGAGCCCTCTGCATGGAGATGGGAATTCTAATATAGTTTGGAGCATTATTGGTTGGAAATCGATGTTCCAGATGATTAAAACACCACTCTTTCCTCTCTTTTTTGTATTAGGGTTTTTGTGGTTTCTCATATTCCTATATAGACCTAATACCATATTTTTCATTCTATCATAGGTTGGAAATTCTAATACAGTTCAAATCTGGGCCAATGGATATAGTTAAGTGATTATTCATCTTTTCAATAGAGGTTAGTGGTCTACATGTTATATCCCATTCTATTATTTGTTATTTTTGGGTGTGTGAATTTTCTTTGGGTTGATCTATTTCCCTTTTTTTATTCCTTTGAAGTAATTATGAATTTATTGGGTAAATGTTCAATTGAACCCCTCATGATCCTAATGGGATACATAGTGGCGGACTAGACTGGTTATATGTCCACCCATGGGGCGAACCATTATATTGAACGTCGTAAATTTTAATGAAAAGAATATAATTGATTAGTTATGAAGTGGACATCATGGTATGTACAATAAAAAGATAACTTGAATTATGTAATCATACTAAGGGTAGTTTTTCGTTATTATTACATGATGTAAAGGGTTGTTGGGAATATCATGAATGACTTAAATGAATCAAATAAAATTTGATAAATTATGAATGGACTTAAATGGGATTGTGTAAATGGATATGTCAGGAAGATGAATTATGTATTGATTGAACCACGAAATGTTAATGTTTTGTGTATTGTGTTATTATAGTCTATTGAAATGGTTTCTAGGATTAATGGTTAATTATTCACGGGAACATGGCTTGGTGGTTTTTTGGGTTTTGTATTAAGGATCATCCCTTTGGATTGGTTGGACGAAGGCTCCAGACCCACCCCTATAATGCATAGATTAATGAGTGAGACTAAGCCTCCATAGGATGAATGGTTGAATATTTTGAGACTACCACGATTAAATCCCCAATGTAGTGTGATGAAATTATTAATGAACTAGTATTCACAGTGAGATAGGGAAGTTATTTTTTCTACATTCATAGTGGTTAACATACATAAGATAGTGTGTTATACAACCTTCTCTCTATAGTTGGAATAAATGATGTAAATGGAATATGTGAATGTTGTTAACTAATGGATTAATTTATCTATTGTTTACCCAATTTCTATTTTAATTCATCCATACACTATCTGTTTCAACTATATATTTTTTAGACAACATCGGTTGTATACTACTAATTTTTATTCAAACCTTACTCGAGAATCTGTTGGGTACTCGGACAGACTTTATAGTTCCATGTTAGCACAGGGGCAAGGGTCTAGTTCTAGAGGGTTGATTGGGCATGGTTTGTTCATGGAGGAGTGGGCATGAATTTGTGTCAGAACCATTTTTATGGTATTTTAGTTAGTATATATTTTTGGTATCCATTACACATGGCACTGTATGACATGACATGGAATATTTACTATTTGGTTGTGGGACTGTACCCAGTTTTCTGAAAATGATTCATAAAGTATGTAATTGGAAATTCTATATCAATTATTTATATTTATTATTTTTTGTGTCTTTCTATGAAAAAAAGGGAATAGTCTCCCCATGTTCTCTATTTGGTCCTTAATGCTAGTCATCAGCATCTCGGATATGGGGAGGCATGCCGGAGGTCTTTTGGTGACCATGATTAGGGAACTTATATTGTGGAATCTGGGCTAGGGATGTTAACAAATTGTATGAGATGAATATTTTATGGTTTCATACTATTTGGTGATGGTATATGGGAGCCTATGATGTGTAGGGATTTATAAGGAGCTTATGCATGGGATTATATAACCCCTGTAAGAGGGAAAACCCAATTACATTGGGTGGTATTGTTGTTCTTGTTGTGTGTTGTTAGAGTTGAATACTATTTCACCATTGGGTGATGCACAGGTCATGTGATGTGACTATTTTACAATATTTTTCTCAATGATAAAATGGTTTGAGGATATGTATTCAAGCATCATTTTAGGAACCTAGGGTTATATATGTCATTCATCATGGAAAGAAAACATTGGGAGGATATGTGGGAAATGGGAGGGTAAGATGCATTTCATTCCCTTTGTAAATTTTCATGAATTGGTATTTAATAATATTGATGTAATTGTGTAAGACTGTGGAAAAAATTGATATTGAGTATGTTTAATGAAATGTCAAAAATTTGTTAAAATAATGGTTTTCAAAATTAGTAAATAAGGGATGATTACTATATGTGGAATATTACCCTTATAGATGTGGGAATGATAGAATGGGTTCTTAATGAAAGATGTGTGACTATGTTAGTTGGTTTATTTCATGTTTACCATGACCCATAGTAAGGATTCCAATGGGTAGTGATTGAGAAGTATTTATACCCATGGGATAGTGTATGTGGAACGTGTTGTTTAAGGCTAGTTGGGAGCCTTCATTGGTGTAAATTGTGTATGTTTAGATGTTATGTGTTCTAAGATGTTTGTTTGGAATTTTAGGAAGATGTCAACACAACATCATTATACTATTAGGATACATAATTACTTCATTGAAAATGATTCAAAAGATTGGGAGAAAGTGGACATAGTGATCCAGGGTAACAAGAGAGTGGAGGAGTTCTATGAGAAAATTACTTGTTTTATAATAATAATGTAATAGGACCCTGGGTTGGTTATGCTGAGTATATTTAATAAGACTAGGGATTTTCAATTGCAATAACCTAGGAATTTTTCTATAGAGGGTGTACCTAGTGAATAATTATTGATAAAGTCCATTCAAATGATTATTGAACACATTGAGACTGCTCCTAAGAAGAGATTCATGTTGGATGCTTACATGTTGCAAGGAGATGAAAAGAGATGGTTGGATTCTCTACTTCAGAACTAGTATGATGATTGAATGATGTAGAAATTTTTCAAGTATAGTTTTCTAAAACATTTCTATATGTAGACCATCATATAAGAGAATTTTGTAGAATTTATAAGGTTGACCCACAACTCTATTTTAGTGATAGATTATGTTAGATACATCACAGACTTTATACGATTTGTTCTAGATTTGTAAGGGAATGAGGCAGCTATGGTGAGAGGTTTCCAAGATGGATTTTGATATTAGATTAATTCCTAGGTGAATATATTCCTCTTAAGGTTGTTTACTGAGGTGGTGTATTAGCTCCATTTATCATATGTAAATTTAATATAGGATTCTTTTGGTGGGTATGTAGCACTAATTGGGTGGTCCAGTGGTACAACCTCATATATTAGGAACCATCACATCGTGAATTTACACTAGTGCGGTGGTAGAGAGGGCTATCATAAAAGGGAACTATCCTCTCAGGGTAGTGATAATGTTTTTATAATCATTTCGGTAGGTTGGGGCACACATTTGGTAAGTGTACCTTACCACTAATTGAGTGTCTAGAATTTTAATGGTTTTTTATGTGAATAAATTCTATAAAACCCTTTATATAGGGGTAATGATTGAGGGTTGAGGTTGTTGTAGCGTAGTGGAAGGGGCTGGTTACACAATATTTTGTAGGTAGTTGGAGTTCTACAAGTTGTATAGGTCAGGGCAATGGATATGTTACTCTAGGATGAGATTTTTTATATCTGTAAGGTAGTACAACACCAGGACACCATGGATGAGCTTAAGGTAGAAGGGAAAATCAGCTCCATGGAGTTCAGCCTACAACTAGAGGTGGTGAGGTAGGGGAACCAACAGTTCAAGGTAAAATTCTTGTAGCTTCCACTCTTTATTGTGCTTTGTTCGATATAGGTTCCCCATATTTTTTTTACTTTTTTTTCTGTGTTTTGGGACAAGGGGTTGGCCATATGATTGGATTTATGTCAATTCATGCACTTTTGGTAGTTTGGATAGAAAATATACTACATTGTATGGCGTCGTCTCTTGAGGTTAGTGGGTACCAATTCCTTTGGGACATTCTTATTCTGAAGATGTTGGGTTTTGATCTAATTTTGGGGATGGATTGGATTGTGATATACCTGGACCATATTGATTGGTACCGTTGTAGTGAAAATATATCATTCCCAGAGGAAAATTAATATGTTCAAAGCGGGGAATTGAATATTTGAGTAGTACGTACCATACAGGCCTATCAGCAGTTGGGTAAACTCACATTACCGTTGGAATTTCTTAAAATTAATTCTAGGAAGAAGAGCATATTTTATTTCCCACTATGGTGGATCTATTTACGCATGTATTTCATAATGAATTATCGAATATTATAACTAAGAGGGAGGTTTTTTTCATGATATATTTTCTAATGGGATCAGAACTGGTTTATATTCTATCATATGTAATGGTAAATGAAAATCACAATGAGCCTAAAATAAATGTGAAAAAAAAACTAAAAATGGGGTTTTTTGTCCTATTACGACACATTGGAGATCTCCTGCTTTGTATTTCATGAAGGTAGATAGATCCTTGTAGTTGTGTGTCGACAATATGAAGCTGAATTAGGGGAAATCTAATAAATGATACCATCTACACTAAATAGTTTATCTTTATGACCAAATGATTGGTTATTTTGTGTTCTCTAAGATTTATTTGATATTATGATATCATCAAATAAGGGTGACACCTTTTTATATTCCACATACTACCTTTCAGAGGAGGTATGGGTTGTATGAGTTTATGGTGATCTCGTTTGGGTTGACTAATGTGCTAGAAGTGTTTATGGCACTAATAAACTGAACATGCCACTCATAAATGGATCTATTTGTTGTTTTCTTTGTGGTCGACAACATAGTTTACTCCAAGATGCATGACGATCATGACATAAAAATTTTCATCCTCAAGAGTACACAAAGGGATCATAGGAAATAATCCAATCTATCAATTAATCATTTCAGGATTAAAAATGCAAGTTTCTTGATTCACATAATCTATTAGGAAGCTCTGTTTGTGGACCCATATAATGTGAAAAGCACTATATCTTGGGAGAAACCCAATTTTTTATATAAATTGTTTTTTAGGCTTGATGGTCTATTATAAAAGGTTCATTAGATACTTATCTTCTTATTCATGACAACATTAGAGATTGAAATATAAGGGAATACAGAATTAATGGTTTGAATCATGTAAAAATACATTTTAGGAGTAAAATAAGAGGCTAAATTCTATATAGATATTGATCCTACATATGCTGGGTAAGGATAAATCCTTCTTTTTTATGCATTTATTGTTGGGTTTCTGGAAGTATTTATGGATGTAATTGGGTTATGGAATGTGGGTCATGTAAGATAATTCTTTATGAATGAAATTACTATACGCCTGATCTTGAATTTTTCATGATTGTTTATTCCACAGTGTGTTTTCATAATTACATGTTTGTAAAGTGGTTTATTTTATATATAAATTATAATATCCTTATGTGTATCTTCTCATAGAATGATTTGAATCTTCAAACATAATGGTGGGTTGAATACATGCAGTCCTTTGATTTCACACTAGTATATAAGCTAGAAAAGAAAAATGGTGTTGCAGATGATTTCGGTCAGAAGACTCAAAATCATGTAGTTTTGAAATCTAGTTATGTGAAGGGAATGATGTTATTATTTGATGAGATTCACCTAGATGTATATGATAGACAAGTACAAATGACCCAACCATCCTTGGTAGTTGATTCAACCATTATGATCTAGATCAAGGATAAGCATCATGATGATCAAGAGTGTTTGGATTTGAGGGAATGTCTTTAAGGTGGGGCGACCCCTTCCTGCATGACTATTTTTTTTAATGAGATCGTCTATTTTTTATGTAATTTTATTGTACCAACTAGTATGTGAGAATATTTCATGTATGATTTTCTTGCATTGATGTGGGTGGTACATCTTTGTTTGACCAAAATGAATCATGATCTTCCTGGTATGTATTGGTGGGTAGGGATTAATGGGGATTCAGGATTTATGGAATCATGCCATACCTTCTAGTAGGTGAAGGCTGAGCATCGACGATACATTGGATTGTTGAATGCATTTCTCATTCAAGAATGGATATTGGATGACATTTAGATGGATTTAATGGTGTGTCTTATAAAGATTCCATTGAATAATGATGTGATATGGGTAGTTGGGGATTTTTTGACCGTGGTTTCTCATTTTTTACCAACTCAAGAGACCTTTTCCATTTTTTATATTAGAGAGATGTATATTCAGGTGATAGTGTGGTTTCATGTGGTTCTACATACTATATTTTCAGATCATAATCAACATTTTACTATGTGATTTTGGTTGGGTTACATAAATAACTTGTCACCATGTTGTTTTTTATTGAGATTTTCACCCATATATGGACATTCATTCAGATCATACTATTTAGGTGATAGGGGACATGTTGAAGGTTAGTGTCAATGATTTTGGTAGATCGTTTGAGAAGCACATGGCCCCTGTTTATTTTAACAAGAATTATAGTTACCCAGTGATGATTTAGATTGAACTATATGATGTGGTCTATGGTAGACCGTGTAGATCACTATTGTGTTGGATGAAGGATGGATAGACAGATTTATTGGGAACGAGTCTTATACAATAGATATGAGAACCTGTTCAGTTGATTCATCAACATATGTCTAAAAATAAAAATAGGTAGAAGTTCAATGCAGATTAGCATCATAAACCTCTTGAGTGTATATTTGGAGAGCATGCTTTTCTTTGGGTTCCACCAAGGTGGGGACATAGTCGTATTCAATGTTAGGGTGTGTTGGTACCCATGTACATTGGGCCATTTGAGATAGTAGATATGATCAGACCAGTGGTGTACCAAGTTTCTCCTTTATAGTGGTATAGTGGTATGCATGATTTTTTTCATGTGTCACAAATTAAACTATACAACCATAACCCCTGTCATGTGATTTATGTTGTAGATGTTGAGCATCAGGCCGATGAGTCCTTTGAGAAGTTTCAGGATTGTTTTTTGGATCTTAATGAGAAATCCTTGTGGGGGAATGACTGGGTGTTTTATCATTTTTTTAGGCAGAATGGTATTGTTCAAGAATAATCTTAGAAGATAGAGATGGATGTATGGGATCAGTATCCCAAACTCTTTTACATAGAAACTCAGTGATGTTTGGAATTGCAGATCGAGGTTGAGTTGTTATAAATTGGGTGGGTTGTAGGATCCATGATTTTCTTTGAGGTAGGTTCTAGTTTTAGTATTGATGTAAGTATCTTTATTTTGATTAATGGAATATTTTTTTGAATGTATAAGAAGACTCTTTGGAGTTCATATTGTTCTCTACGTGAATTTAATGGAAAACATCCATCTATTACATGTTTCATGATTGTTTCATGGTTTTTAAAAACTATGATTCCAACCTGTTCATGCATGGAGGAGGGATACTTGTGTTAGGAAAACTATGAAAGGGTGAACGAAAAACCATGTAGTATTTGAAAAAACCATCCCATTCTATCTGAGCATGGTTTTTCAAATTGTGATAGTTTCACTAGTCACTATACAGCATAGCCCCTTCATGGATAGAGGGTCGAACATGGTTGGAAAATTATTTGGCCAACCTAGCAGCCAAATGGTGTTCCAATTTATAAGTGGTAATTTTATACTTTTCCCTCTCAGACCGTAAATGATATAACACTATATTTTCCCCAATTTAATTCTTCTATATCCCTATTGATAATCCAAAATTCCACAAGAATTTGAAGGACCAATAACCTTAGTTTCTTTTTTTGGACCGTCTTTAGTTTTGGATCCAAGCACCATGTGAGTATAACACTCTTATTTACTCTCATTTTATGATCATGCTTTGTGATTGTTTTCTTCTTTTCTGAGTCCCCAAAATCCATTTTTGAGTGGATCTTATTTGGGGATTTAGAGGGTGTTCAAATCCACGATAAGAAATAAGGTTAAGCGAATGTTCATCTTTAAAATAGATGTAGGTTGTCTATGAGTTATATCCCACAGTATTGAGGGTTATTTTTAGATATGTGGATGTGTTTGGTTTGGTTATGTTTTAATTTTTGGATTTACTTGGTATAAATGATGAATTGATTGGGTTAATGGATAATTAAACCACTCATGATCCTTGTAGGATGCATTGAGATTGACTAGTCAATTTATAGGGCCAGCAGTGGGGTGTTCTATCATTCTGAATATAGTGTATTGCAATGACTAGTATATAATTGATTTTTTATAAAGTATATTCCATTTAAAATATAATGGAACTAATAAATTAACTATTTAAATTAATTTATATTGGTTATGATGAGTTGTGTGATGACATAAATGGTTGTTTGTATTATTGTAAACTGGTAAAATGAATCATAGTGAATGTTTTTTGGAAATGTGGTCATAAATGATATTCAATAAATGGGTAAGTCGTGAAGATAAATTATATATGGATTGAACCATGAAACATTATTGTTTCATGTATTTTTTTATCATAGTTCAATTAAATTGTTTTTGTGTTTAACGATTATTAAAGTTTGTGTACATGGATTGGTTGTTTTGGGGTATTGGACTAAGGCTCCTCCCTTTTTTCGAGTTGGAACGAGCCTCTAAACCCACCCCTATAATACATGTTTTATGGATTGAAATTGAGTATATAGGGATCTAAATATTTCATTGGTTGAGACTACCACGATAAATGATCCAATGTAGTATGATGAAATTATTTATGAAATGGTTTCATTATTGATATAGGAAACTTTTTCTATTTTATCATGCATAGTGGTTAATCAAATTGGCCATTGTGCTGTACAAGATTCTCCTAACCCTTGGATTAAATGATGTAAATGGTTTTTGTAAATTCAGTTAACTAATGGTATAATTTATCTTCTATTTACTGAATTGTTATTTTAGTTCACAAATACACAATTTGTTTAGACAAGATATTTTGTGGACACCATTGGTGGTTGCCTACTGAGTTTCAATCACACCCTACTAAGGACACCATTGGGTATATGAGTAGACTTCATAGTATCTATTAAAGAAAAAGGGAAAGGGACCTATAATATATGGTTGATTAGGCAACAGTAGTTCATAGAGTAGGGTGCAAGACTTGGTGATTGAACCAATTTTGAGGATTTTTAGTCAGTAGTTTTTTTTGTTTTTCTTATACATGGAAATGTATGCCTCGAGATGGAATATTTACTCTTTGGTTGTGGGATTGTACCCAATTTTGGGAATAAAATATTTGGTAAATATTTTTAATTGGATATTCAGTTTAATTTATTTCTATTTGTTAGTTTTGGTTAGTTACTTTGATAAAGAGGGTATAACCTCCCATGTTCTCTATTTGACCCTTGTTTCTAGTCAGCAACCTATTGAATATGGGTAGGTGCACATGAGGTCATGTAGGGACCCATATCTAGGCATTGGTTTACTATAATCCAGGTTAGGGATGATACGCCTCATATTCGCTATTATTTTTAATGAGTTTAATTATATATTTTAGTAATTTCACACTCCAAAAAAAATTCCGAAACTATAACATATAGGGGTCATTATTTAATATTAATGTATTCATCTTTAGAATGATCTAAACAACTAGTTATCTCACAATACACTATAATAATCATGGATAAAAATTTTATGATTCCATTCATTAGTTTTTATTATAATCAACATGTCTATCAATAAAGGTAACATAGCTCATTATAAGTTAAATTATATTCTCCCTGATATTTGATAATGAGTGTCCTCAAGCTCCATCGAGAAACACTGCATTATGATATATGAGTTCCAACACCACATAAATTTTTCACACACTTAATTCCACTGTAATATAATGTGTGAAAACTGTACATGAGAAACCCAAATCTTCATCGCATATTTAGTAAGAAATATTAATGAGTAAAAATTTCATTGACAATTAATGAATAATATGAATCATAAATTGTCCCTACACAATATATTGAATCCATTATTCTCTTAATGTGTTTCATCAATCATTAAATTGATGTATTAAATCTTGAAAAAATAAATTGATAATTTCCCGGCATAATCATTCACTTACATTGGTTTATTTTTGTTCATTATTCTCTTTTATACAAACTCTAGGACATGTAACACCCTGTAATATTCATAGACACAATTTTCTCTATAAATTATGAAATTAAAATTAAAAAATCATAGAAACACTTCAAATAGTAAATTTATCATCTTCCACATAATCCATGATAAAATATATCAATCTTTTAATCATACATCATATAATATGGGTACCTAAAAGATTGAGTTGGAAACACCATGTGTATGACACAAATACACCTCATCAAAAACCCTTATATTATGATCTTTTGAACAATCCATTGAATGGTGAGTCTTTTTGAAAAAAAGTTTTATATCAAAGGCCCCATAATATTTTTAAAACACTTTTAAACCCCAAAATCAAAAATAACTAAAACAAACCATGACGTGATATTAATAAAATTTTTGATATACTCTGTATAACCATAACAAACATTTCAAAATAGTTTAAAATTCTAGGACATCTTCATTATCTATTTGTTATCATGACAGATAAACAATAAGATTGTGATTTTTTTATTTTCTTCCCTTCTCCAAAAATTCAGTAGCACCACCATTTTCTTCAAAAAAGATACTAACAACATCCATTTCCCAATCAAGCCTTAATAATTGTTATAGCTTCCATGGACAATTGCATTACAAAATGATGTGATTTAGTTTAATCAATGAATAAAAGGATTTTTGGTAAATTATATCAATAAAAATATAATTTAAATTGATATTTTCAAGAATATATAATCCATTTTTAATAAAATTCAATGATTTGGTTTTATATTAATAATGGAATTTTTCCCAGTCATCACTCTAAATAGCTTCAATATATAATCATAAATTCTAAATTTCTTTCATAAATATCCATTAATTTAATTGGATTTTAATAAATATTAGAAGCAATCCATGAAATGTTGATAAATTTGAATCACTTTTTGATATGAATTAATAATAATATACAACATATACATTAATGATCTATCATTAACATCCATGATTACTTTAACAAGAATTATTCATGGTTTCACCATTCTACCATGGCATGAAAATCCCCCCTGACTTTGGTAATCAAGCATTAAATCTACTACACCATCATGCGATCATCTCTCATTCTTAATATAGGTACATTATTTATCATATTATAATCGTATATGATTATAAATAATTTTAAAAACGATATATATTAATAAATAATACCAAAACTATAGATAAATAACACTCATAATCACTTTAGATTAATCTTATAATGTTTTTTATCATATCATTTAAACTATAGGAATATATATTACATACATATTTCAAATATAAACACAGAATAAACAAAAACAATTACAATAAAAATGGACACACATACTACACTCGCAAATTTATAATTTTTTAAAACTACACCTAAATTCATTATCCAACTTAATAATAAATCAGAGATGTTCATGGATAATATATTCATTAAATTTAAATTATTATTTCCCCTTTTATGAAATAATTACAAAAATGGTGAGATATGGGATAAAAGAAATATCTTAGCCTCATGAATGCCAATATTCATCTCCCGTTGTCAACTACAACCTTTAATAAGTGCCTTAACCTTTATTAATATTCATGTGGGATTTGTTTTGTGAAATAATCATCCATTTTCTCCTTGGTGAGATGACAATCCAATATCATCTCTCCATTCTGAACCATATCATGTATAATGTGGTTATTCAGATATATGTGCCTTGACCTTGAATGTTGAATTGTATTTCTTGATATATTAATTACTCATGGATTATAACATTTATTTATCGATTGTATCTTCAACTTAACATTGATATATTCACAGTGAGTTCTCATCAATGTATTTTTTTATTTCATGAATTTCATTAATTTGTACAAATTTCTTTATATTCAATGTAATAACACATTTCTTCTTTTCATACCAACAAATAAACTTATCTCAAAGAAGAAAACACTACCATGGTGGACTTCCTATCATCAAAATTTATATGATAACCTTTATCAAAAAAATTAATAAAATTAATATTTCTATTTTTTAATATATTAGGAAAAATAAAATATACCATTAATTTAAATTAGAATCCTCTCAACTTATATAATGTAATAGACCTTCAGTGTATTGTGATATCTATAAAATGATGTGGAAGAATATATTCTCATTGGTATTGAATATGTTAAATAGAGTGAACATCAAATTACTATTCTAAATTCTATTAAATTTTCCTTTATACCATAATCTCCTATGGAATTTTTATTTACTAGTATAATTAGAGTATAAACATCCTTTTATTTATCTATTCGTAAACTATTCAAAATTTCTTGGAAATACTTCTATTGAGAATGTATAAGGTGAGGATTCTCATTTTTAGTTTCGAGACCGTATAAATACATCATATCTATCAAAATAAAAATTTACAAAATCATATTCATTAGATTTTAAAAATCTTTTTTGACATGTTATTAGTTTAAAAAAATATAATTTCCAGAATATAGATGAATACAACGAGGAATATATCCTTAAATTATATGATTTATATATTGTTTAAAATAAATAATTTTACAAAATTTAAGAAAGATGAACCCGAATCAATATTCAGCTAACATAATATAATGGTTTTTACTAACTCACATATTTATTTATTCAGCATAAAAACCCACCTATCATTATCTCCAATATAGAAACTTTTAGGAATCTCTGAATATAATTCCTATTTATGTTCACCATTGGGAAATGATGACAGGAAACCCATTTCTAAAACCTTATTTGATCATTGGATAGTGATGAGAAGAAAATAAATTTTAGATTAGATCTTTATAATTAGAATAAATAGAATATAAATTTTAATTTCAATTACCCAATAATAACCCTTAATGATTGTTCACCCTTTATATTCCATCACATATATTTTTTTATTCAAATTTATTATAAACCCCCGATTCTTTTAAATAAATTGATTTTTTATTATATTAGGAACTAACTACCAATAGTATTTCTTATCGATTTAACCCAATTACTCCTTCAGAGAATCTAATTACACATGATACATTATTTCATCACTTCAATTTCATGGTACCATTTGTGAAATTAAATAACATGACAATTTTTTATCAAATATATCTATGTATGATGTGATTATCCATGATTAATAATGATTATATGGACTTATATATTCATCATAGCCCTTATATATCTTAATTTGGTTATTCTACATCACCTGATATGATTAAATAAATAATTTCCTCATGTTCATCAAAAAAAATTCTGTATTTCTTTAAATATTATCCATAAAATTATTATAACTCCTGATAAACTCTAGAAAATATTAATTATTAGTGTTATAAAACATTAACACCAATAAAATCATAAATAATACCATTTATTCAATTGTATAAATTATATAACCATTCATTTATAGGATAAACATGGATAAAATCATAGAGTCTTATTTTCCAAAACATTCTCATGATTATTCCTTTCAAATTGATAATATAAATGTATCTGAACACCATTAATTTAGTCCAGGTATGTATCCTATTGGGATACATTTCATAATAGAAAATATATAAATATTTTTGTTGTGTTTTTTTAATATTAATAATATTAGAAATTTCTGGTTTCTAAAATAAATATAAACTATCAGTTTTCACTAACAGTGTTCGAGCTAGATTCATAAAATTGATATTCATCCTCATAGATATGCTATTTTTTATTTTTTATATTATGTAATATAATTATTTTTTAATATTATTTTCTAGATTATCTTGAATTATTCTACATATTTACTCACCCAATTTATTTTTATATTTTTTTTGAAAATAATTCACATTTTTTTCATTTAAGTTTAATCTAATAATGGAATTTGATTTATATTTATTGAAAATAATACTTGTAATCCTAAAAAATCCCCAAGAAATTATATAAATTGTTCATATAATTTTTTTAATTAATTTTTCAAAGGCACAAAAATATTTTAATGAATAAGCTCTATTGGATGAGAAGAATGAATCTCCTTAATTTTTTATAAATAGTTAACAACCATCCCATTTTATAATTTGAAATAAACCTAATTTTGTTTATAATAGTAATTTCTCGAATATAGTATACTAATGTAATCTGGATGAAGTTATTTTAACTAATATATACATTCCTTTGATGTAACAAATCATTCTCATATTTTCAACACCAAAAAAACATTTTATTCATCACCAAATTGAAACAAGATAATATTACATGTTGTAACCTAGTTTTTATAAGACTATAATTCATATTATTCACTGTGAATTAAAAATTTCAATAAATCATTGTATTACATTTATAAAAAATATAAGAAACATAAAAATAATCCCTTTTACATATAAATATAAAGTTTATTGTGATATTTTTGGTTTTAATCTCAAATAATAAAATTCCATTGATTTGAGTATCCAATCATTCCAAGGTGTGGTTAGGGATTCAATTTACAAATGAAATATGTTATAATGATTTTTTATTTATCCATATGAGATGAAAACACCCTGTCTAAAATCTATGGGTATTAGTTTTACGTAACTTTTTATAAACATTCTATCACAATTTTTTTTTCAAATCAATTATTGAAGTTATAGATATAATTTTTCTTGATTCTTATGATTCATTACCTACTCATATTTAATGATGATATGTTAATTATATGTACAATTACTTATTTGGATATTTCTTATATAAACTAATTATAATACTTAAATTTTATTTTCCATTGTCACATTAAAAGTTTTAAATTTATTCTAAATTTATTCCTTCGGGTGAGTTGATATCCAAAAAACTGATACCTTGCAAACATTATAAATTTATATAATACATTTCATTTTACGAGAACCTCATAGATACATGTCTAAATACAACAAAAAGCGAACAATAACCACAATTTTTTTTGCATGTTAACTAATTTTCTTATATTTTGAAACATTCTACTTATCACTAATTAATCCCAATATTTATCATTATTTTACAAAAAAATGGGATGATGATAAAGGGTTTTCTTATATATGAAAAATATTTGATTAATTTTTTAATATTAAAATTTTAATGAATTTTCTTTTAATTTTTGGAATCTCATATTTCTATAATTATAATATATTTCCACTTTTGATACAAAATTTACTACACATATCATTAAATTCATATCAAAATTATCTTCTTTATATTCAACAATTTTTTAGCCATATCATAAGGTATTTTAAGATTTAAATTATCATTAAGAATCTTAGGGGGATTAAAAATTCATCAAATTTTCCTTGGATCTTTCACAAATTTAATATAAAATATTCTCAAAGAGAAACTTGTATCTAATTCATATTGATTTTTTTATTTTAATAAAATTTATTATTAATTTTAATATAACTATTCCTTAAATTCAACCATCTCTTCAATATTCTATTCAAATTTCTTCGCATCCAATATTATCACATATTAATCATCGTTCCCTACCAAAAGTTTTTTTTCATTTTAACTATGTGGTGAATCAATTTTTCTTAAATATTGACTGAATTTTGATATTTTTTTATATTTTATATTTTTAATATTTTCGTAACTATCCTTTAAACCTCACTAAAATAAAAATACAATTTTAATTTTTTCAACTTTTTCATCAACATCTTCTATATCACCAGTGAACTTTTCATCCTTCACTTTTGTCTTGAATAATCTCATTGCCACTTCATATAATGTTCAACTAAAGTCTCATCATCACCAAATACATTAAAATCCAATGTTAGTAATAATTTTTTTTAGTTTAGAGAGATTATTGACCTTTACATTCTTTTCGAAAAATATTTATATTGAACAATGGTGTTTTTTCAACATATTTACATGGACTCACGTTCATCATAATTGCATTGTTCTATTGTATCATGACCTAACTCACTATGACCTCACTTGAGGTAGTATCATGTTAATAATTCCACCCCATGAGAACCTCTAATAGTCATAAAGATAAACCCTATCACTAATTAAGAATATCACATAGTATAAGAGACCTTATCCTAATTCACAAATACATAATCACCCATCTCCACATAGGGTAAAAAACATGCTAAAAAACTTGATGAAATATATAATATTTCTATGATATATACTAATCATCTGTATATTTAGATATAATATAATGATATAAAGTAATGGGGAAAAAAGGCCTAATAAAACTAAGATAAATTCAATATATATATTTTAAGGTGAAGATAACTATATAATGAACACATATAGACATGAAATACTCTTATTATTATTGGATTGAGGTACCATTAAGCCACAGTTACCCTAACACTCCTATAATAAGATTTATAATGATTTTTTTCAGCTTAATAAGACTCAACACATGTTGCTTAAACGCCTAGAAAGGTGTTAGTATACACAAACCAAGTACAATGCCCTAAAACCATTAGGGATATGGAGAATATTAATCAGATTACTATATTAAAACAATTCATAGCCTGTATATGGGTAAAATTGAATTACAAAGTAATAATGTAGAGTCCCAATATATACATACCTACTATAAAAGAATCATACCAAGCTAGAAAATAAATAATTTTAACTATACAACAAGGTAGCACACACCACCTCTTAAAAACTATAGTGGGGAACCCATGCCTTTAAAAGGGGTAGATTTGAGACCATAGATTATTAATCCATGGTCGAGTACAAATTCATCATCAAGTATATAAATTCAAATGAATGCGTACCTAAATACATTGATAGAGGAACTATGTTTTATATAAATGGGAAATGTTTATAAATATATTAAACGTTTGTGGGATCTAATCCTTGTTACATATGAGGGTGTACTAAACCAATGAACAATTTATTGGATCTTTAACCTCAATACTTGTGGGAGTATAGAACTCTGGAATGAGTATAGGAGACCCATAAAATGTTATTATGAAATCCCCAAGATATTTCCTTACCCCATATCCACTCGAGTCCTCTTGAAAAACCCCATTAATCTAGTAAATCTCTTCAAATATCAACTATTATGTTTAATAGATATATATAATTCTTCTATATACGATAAAATTACATACATGGATTACTCTCATAGACAAATCCAAGTCTATGACAAGATGTTATGATAATATCCATTTCTAGAAAAAGTAAAAAAAAGTAATTTGGAAGAACAAAGTTCATATCACATAAAAATAATTCAATGTATGTACATTAAAACAATATTACGTAGTGTTTGATGTAAACATTTATTAAAATAATTTATGTGGTGTATAAGATCCATGATGGTACTTGGAATATATCACTGCAATTTTGAGTCATATATGGCTCAATTATATGATGTGTATAATGGCCCACATTTCATGTGATTCCTACCAATCAACTAGATAGTTTCGCATTTTACATGAGAAAATGGGAAACCTGGGTACATATGGAACAGAACTTGAATGTATACATTACATGAGATTTTAGAGTTTCAGAAAACATAGTTGTAATTTCATCTAGGATACAATATTTTTAATAAGGAAGTATATGCCTGGTTATCACATATTTGATATGATGTTCTATTAATCACTATAAAATGGACCACTCAAACTGATTATTTCTCAAATATTTCTTGAAACACATCTTTTTAACTTTTTAATTGTAATCATACCACTATTGTTCGACCCAATATTGTTTCAAATCCCTTCAAACCTACCTTTGATTAAAATATTCTAAAAAATTCCTTTACAACATGCCCTGATTCCTTAGACGTTGTTACCCATCCATTTCTTTCACTATTGTGTATCTTAAAATATCACAATTTTCCTTCAAATGAATGTTATTTATATATCTTCTTCTTGTATCTAAAATAAACATAACATCCCTTTTGACCACTCACTCTGCATCCCAATAAAATTCTATTGAATAACCCATCTTAAAGAAGGCTGGTAGTTAATGAACTGACAATAATGGTAGTAAAATTTATGAAATTAGAAAAAACAAATAATGGTGCAATGTTATAGTCACCGTTATTCAAGGGTTGTATTTCAATTGAAGAATAAAAAGTGTAAATTTCAGTGTTTTGAGTATAAAAATAAATATATTATTTTTGTGTATCGAGTTTTTAGAAAGAAATAGATAAATTATTTAACTAAACAGTTAATAAATGATGTATTTAAGGATCAATGGAAATATCCACACCAAGATTACTATGAATGGCTTGTGATTATATCATTTTCACCATGATTTATTGTAAATCTATTCTTGAAGAACATGCTTCTCAGGTCCCAATTCATTAATTATCCAAACACCCTTGCATATCGTCTCTCTATTTATCCATCTATAGTGTTGGGTTATCAGTTGAATAACTCTATATTAGATACATAAAAATTATTATTTTTAATATTTTTATTGTCCTATGAATATAAATATTTAAAGAATCATTTATTTACATTTATTAAATAAAATTATAGGGATAGACCTGAAACATGACCCATGTTGCAAACAAATGTTACATCACCCCTAGGTTAAACCCTGTTATTCGTAATGTTTCTAGGACATTGTTTTTTCTTATTTGAGGCATTATTTTTTATATAAATATATATTCATGTTATTGAATCTATGTTGACTAATAATAATATATTATCTTTAATATAATATATAATGATATCTATGATGTTAATTCAATGAATATGACTTAGTGACCCATCCAAAAACTATTTTTTAAAATGTTATAAGGATTTATATATAAAAAATGTACTGTATCATCAAAATATTCAAGTATGTTTCCTTGAAAATCACAATATACCAAAAATATGAGGTTACAAAGCCATTATTGGGATCTTGTATTCCCACAAGCTCTTCTAATGGTTCTTCTGATACCAAAAAACATACACTAGTTCTGTAGTTCATTGTCACATACTCATGATATCCTAGTCCTTCTTCACCATAGGGTACTCTTATAAGGTGATATCATCTTCGATTTATCCCTCACCCCATTCAAGGATGTATGAGGATTCACACATTTATCTCCTCAACTACGAAATAGTAAATATTTTTTCACTTTGTATAACATTGGGGAAAATTATGGGCTCTAAGAAACCTATCCAATAGTATGAAGGTCCATGAACTGTCCTTTCTACCAAGAGAATATATTTCTACATAGATTAACCATAAAAAAACCCTGTCATAGGGAGATATTCAAAAACATATGATCTTCCTTCTAGAAATACAAAGGCCACCTATTTATGTTATCATAGGTTCTCTGTAAGCTCAATGATATCATTGACTTCACTTAGATCAACTACAATATTCTCATCACCAATCACAATATTTATAGACATATCAATGACATCTCACCAACCAATATGTCATAATGGGTTAACTTGTAGGCTCACATGTACAAAGGCTTAATATGTTTCATGGAGATAGTGGATTTGTAGTTATTATTGTATATAAAATAAATAAAAGGAATGTTATAATCTCACTCTTGAGGAAATTTTACACATAATCATATATCATGTCCTCATGAACATAAATTTTCCTCTTTCCCTAGCCATTAATCTAGTATTCAAACACCATACTCATGCATTAATAGGTCACAAATGATTGTTATAATCTCTTCTATTTGTAGTATTTGATTCAGTAACCTTATTCATAAATTCTCATCAATGGTATCACATGAAACCAAACGATTACATCTATATAAATTTGTATTTTTAACAATAATTTTACTCAAATAATAAGTGTACCAACTTAGATAGGCATATGATGATTACTATAATAACACCATGAACTCTTGTTGGTCATAAATTCCCACTCAATAAGTTTAATGGGTTTTCATCACAACTAATCTTAAAAACGTAAATGGGCATTCCCAATTTTTTTAAACTAGTAATCTACATTCACTTATTGACATATGTTAATTTGGTTAATAAACTAAATAAAACACTACATCATACCTGGACACCAATACTAATGCATTAGGACTTCATACATCTTCATCATAATTGGATATACTACTAAGGTAGATGTGTGGAAATAACACAATACCTCCCTATGAAGTGTGACTACGAGAACCATCTACCCTTGAAGGAGGATAAAATTTTCCCCTCATTTAGAAAATCTATTTGGTTCATCATTTGAAGATATCTAGTCACAAGGGACCTTGAAATCCATTTAAATAAACTATGAATCCATCATACGCTAAAGGAGCATAGGGGTCACCACCATTAATTAATGATAATCCAAACCTCCATTAAAAAAGTTAAACTACATTATGACCAATAGATGATATACTTATTTAATTATCTAATCATGGTATTTCATTTTAAAAGAATAAGACATCATTGTACACTTTCCTAGAATTTAGAAAATACAAATGTCATAGAACTATTGAACTATAACCATACCATGTCTTCATGTTAAAATATTTATTTGTGATGTTGTGACTATGATTGTTGTGATAAATGTATTTAATGAATAGCTCACAAATAAGGTAATATATCAATGTATTTATGTTAAAAAATGTGTTTGTGAGATCCAATGAATGGGTCTAATAGTTGGACTTGTAAGTTTTCTTATATATAGATGGATAATAATTCATAGCATACCTCTATGTCAATAGACAAAAAATACAATATTTGATGGAATCATAGAACATCAGATAATATAATCATTTCTCTATGTGAATTAGAATATGCACCCTCATCATCTTAGAAAATCTAAAAAAATATCACTCGCATAACTCTCACTAAATAATGGTATTCCCCTTTCATGAATGCGAATTCATGGATTCTATATTTCTATAAAGACCTACCATAACTATTTGGTAGTTTCCATCCATCCCAAAACAGATTTATAACAAAAAAATAGTCCCATGTGACTCAAATTATGGAATTACTTTGATGTTCAATGGATTTACAACTTTTTCACCCTATTAAATAACATTTCTCTCAATGTGGGCCCCTTAAATCATGAAATAAAACTCTTAGGGTTTACCATTGAGCTATTTATCATTAATAGAATATAATACATCCCACACATGATTAGTGAGATCATGCTTTGATGCATAATAGATAAGAATTTGTTTTAATTTTTTTTCTATAAACATATCTATGAAAGGAGGAATGATATAGTAATTGTTTCCAACTAATATTAGATATAATGATTTTCTAGTCTATGGTTATCACCAAAAACTCATAATTCATATGATAATATACATCTCTAGATTTTCCTCTTTTGGAAAATAACAACTTTTTATTTTGATACCAATGAATGATCATTAAGAAGCACTTCCCTTATATTTACTAGTCAATATGTTCATTTATCATTGAACGATTTTTTTTAATGTTCACTAAATTTAGGAAATGGTATTCAATAAAATGTCTCATGATATCATAGAATTTTTTGATAAACCAAAATGTTTTTTACTAAGGGACACACTAGTTTTGATTAAACCATTTTCTATAAGGTCATCTAACATCCCAAGTAACTCCCTAAGTAGACTATATGACATCTGATTACATGGAAATGATACTAAATTATTCTCAAGGTCTAGTTCAATGTAATGGTTTATCATCCAATGAGATGTAAAAATAGGATTATACATGGGAAATACATCTTTGTACTCTTACAAGACTACATGATCCAGGTCATCTACATCATAATCCATTCAAAAATAAAACATCTCTAATATATGGTTGATCTACTATAAAATCATACATAAAATCCCCCACCATATTATCTAATGGACTCAATCAAACCTGAAGGAAAACATAATTACTTCCACATTACATCACTCAACATTCAAATGGTAGAAGTTTATCTGGGATAATATTAAGGATAATTGAACCCTATGATGAAATCATTTATTAATTGAAGGTATTTTTGAGAATAATATGATCTTCTGGGAGATTATTGGACACCCTAATAGATGTTTCTATTATTTTATTTTGAATAAGATCCCATAGAATGTGGTACTCTTCAAGAGAAGAAATAATCGATGAAGATGATGTGGTAATGGTTATTTCTTTGAATTTCATTTTCGATAAACAAATGATATTGAATCATATATATTATTGTAAAAATATGACTTTTTTATGTTTAATGGTGATTGGAATCCATTAAAAAAAATTGCTCGAATTTTGGAATCATATTAATAAAATAATTTTTCTTCGAACTCTTGATAGAATAACTTCCTAGTAATATATCTTATGATGAAGGACAATCTATCTGTATGATTTATCTACCTGTGTAATTTAATTTTTCAAAGTGTATGATATTTATGTTTCCTATTAGATATTATTTGTTTATAAGATTTGTTACATGTATAAAAATATTTATCAATATGTAATTAAATTTTGTAACATGTTTGATTTTTGTTTATGAAAGAAGTTTCACATTATAAGTTTTTATATGAGAGAAGATATTTTTTATGGGAATATGACATTAACACATTATAAATTTTTAATGATCTATTATAGTTGTATTTCTCTAGATTGTTGCAAGAATTTAAATAATGGTTTGGATCCTTAAAAGTATGATATTGATGTTATATATTACATTTATAATTCCATGAAGAATCATAAAATTGATTCATACAAGGAAAAAATTTATCCACATGGATTAAATATCATGAGTGAAGTTCATTATATATGATGGAAGGAGGAAAACACCTCAATATAAGGAAATTGGATGACATGTAGATGGATTTAATGGTGTGTCTTCTAAAGATTCCATTGAATAATGATGTGATATGGGTAGTTGGGGATTTTTTGACAATGGTTTCTCATTTGTTACCAACTCAAGAGACCTTTTCACTTTTTAATATTAGAGAGATGTATATTCAGGTGATAGTGTGGTTTCATGTGGTTCTACATACTATATTTTCTGATCATAATCAACATTTTACTATGTGCTTTTGGTTGGGTTACATAAATCACTTGTCATCATGTTGTTTTTTATTGAGATTTTCACCCATATATGGACATTCATTCAGATCATACTATTTAGGTGATAGGGGACATGTTGAAGGTTAGTGTCAATGATTTTGGTAGATCTTTTGAGAAGCACTTGGCCCCTATTTATTTTAACAAGAAAAATAGTTACCCAGTGATGATTTAGATAGAACTATATGAGGTGGTCTATGGTAGACTGTGTAGATCACTATTGTGTTGGATAAAGGATGGATAGACAGATTTATTGGGAACGAGTCTTATACAATAGATATGAGAACCTGATTAGTTGATTCATCAACATATGTCTACAAATATATATAGGTAGATGTTCGATGCAGATTAGCATCATAAACCTCTTGAGTGTATATTTGGAGAGCATTCTTTTCTTTGGGTTCCACCAAGGTGGGGACATAGTCGTATTCAAGGTTAGGGTATGTTGGTACCCATGTACATTGGGCCATTTGAGATAGTAGATATGATCTGACCAGTGGTGTACCAAGTTTCTCCTTTATAGTGGTATAGTGGTATGCATGACTTTTTTATGTGTCAAAAATTAAACTATACAACCATAACCCATGTCATGTGATCTATGTTGTAGATGTTGAGCATCAGGCCGATGAGTCCTTTGAGAAGTTTCAAGATTGTTTTTTGGATCTTAGTGAGAAATCCTTGTGGGAGAATGACTGGGTGTTTTTTCATTTTTTTAGGCAGAATGGTATTGTTCAAGAAGAATCTTGAAAGATAGAGATGGATGTATGGGATCAGTATCCCAAACTCTTTTACATAGAAACCCAGTGATGTTTGGAAGTGGAAATCGAGGTTGAGTTGTTATAAATTGGGTGGGTTGTAGGATCCATGATTTTCTTGGAGGTAGGTTCAAGTTTTAGTATTGACGTAAGTATATTTATTTTTATTAATGGAATATTTTTTTGAATGTATAAGAAGACTCATTGGAGTTCATATGGTTATATACGTGAATTTAAGGGAAAACATCCATCTAGTACATGTTTCCTGATTGTGACATGGTTTTTAAAAACTATGATTCCAACCTGTTCATGCATGGAAGAGGGATACTTGTGTTAGGAAAACTATGAAAGGGTGAACGAAAAACCATGCAGTATTTGAAAAAACCATCCCATTCTATCTGATCATGGTTTTTCAAATTGTGATAGTTTCACTAGTCACTATGTAGCATATCCCCTTCCTGGATACATGGTGGAACATGGTTGGAAAATTATTTGGCCAACCAAGCAACCAAATGGTGTTCCAATTTATAAGTGTTAATTTTATACTTTTCCCTCTCAAACCTTAAATGTTATAACACTATATTTCCCACCATTTAATTCTTCTATATCCCTAGTGATAATCCAAAATTCCACAAGAATTACAAGGACCAATAACCTTAGTTTCTTTTTTTGGGACCGTCTTTAGTTTTGGATCCAAGCACCATGTGAGTATAACACTCTTATTTACTCTCATTTTAGGATCATGATTTGTGATTGTTTTCTTCTTCTTCGGAGTCCCCAAAATCTATTTTTGAGTGGATCTTATTTGGGGATTTACAGGGTGTTCAAATCCATGATAAGTAATAAGGTTAATCTAATGTTCATCTTTAAAATAGATGTAGGTTGTCTATGATTTATATCCAACAGTATTGAGGGTTATTTTTAGATATGTGGATGTGTTTGGTTTGGTTATGTTTAACTTTTTGGATTTCCGTGGTAGAAATGATGAATTGATTGGGTTAATGGTTAATTAAACCGCTCATGATCCTTGTAGGATGTATTGAGATTGACTAGTCAATTTATAGGACCAACAGTGGGGTTTTCTATCATTCTGAATATAGTAAATTGCAATGACTAGTATATAATTGACTTTTTATAAAGTATATTCCATTTAAAATATAATGGCACTAATAAATTAACTATTAAAATTAATTTATGTTAGTTATGATGAGTTGTATGATGACATAAATGGTTGTTTGTATTATCGTAAACTGGTAAAATGAATCATAGTGACTGTTTTTTGGAAATGTGGTCATAAATGATATTCAATAAATGGGAAAGTCATGAAGATTAATTATATATGGATTGAACCATGAAACATTATTGTTTAATGTATTTTTTTATCATAGTTCAATGAAAAGGATTTTGTGATTAATGATTATTAAAGTTTGTGCACATGGATTGGTTGTTTTGGGGTATTGGACTAAGGCTACTCCCTTTTTTCGAGTTGAAACGAGGCTCTAAACCCACCCCTATAATACATGTTTTATGGATTGAAATTGAGTCTATAGGGATCTAAATATTTCATTGGTTGAGACTACCACGATTACGGATCCAATGTAGTATGATGAAATTATTTATGAAATGGTTTCATAATTGATATAGGAAACTTTTTCTATTTTATCATGCATAGTGGTTGATCAAATTGGCCATTGTGTTGTACAATATTCTCCTAACCCTTGGATTAAATGATATAAATGGTTTATGTAAATTCAGTTAACTAATGGTATGATTTATCTTCTATTTACCCAATTGTTATTTTAGTTCAAAAATACCCAATTTGTTTAGACAAGATATTTTGTAGACACCATTGGTGGTTCCCTAGTGAGTTTCAATCACACCCTACTAAGGACTCCATTGGGTATATGAGTAGACTTCATAGTATCTAGTAAAGAAAAAGGGAAAGGTACCTATAATATAGGGTTGATTAGGCAAGGGTAGTTCATAGAGAAGGGTGCAAGACTTGGTGATTGAACCGATTTTTTGTATTTTTAGTCAGTAGTTTTTCTGGTTTTTCTTATACATGGAAATGTATGCCACGAGATGGAATATTTACTCTTTGGTTGCAGGATTGTACCCAATTTTGGGAAACAAATATTTGGTAAATATTTTTAAATGGATATTCGGTTTAATTTATTTCTATTTGTTAGTTGTTGTTGGTTACTTTGATAAAGAGGGTATAACCTCCCATGTTCTCTATTTTACCATTGTTTCTAGTCAGTAACCTATTGAATATGGGGAGGTGCACATGAGGTCATGTAAGGACCCATATCTAGGCATTGGATTACTAGAATCTAGGTTAGGAATGATACACCACATATTCACTATTATTTTTAATCCGTTTAATTATATATTTCAGTAATTTCACACTCCAAAAAAAAATTCGGAAACTATAACATATAGGGTTCATTATTTAATATTAATTTATTCATCTTTAGAATGATCTAAACAACTAGTTATCTCACAATACACTATAATAATCATGGATAAAAATTTTATGATTCCATTCATTAGTTCTTATTATAATCAACATGTCTATCAATTAAGGTTACATAGCTCATTATAAGTTAAATTATATTCTTTCGGATATTTGATAATGAGTTTCCTCAAGCTCCATAGAGAAACACTGCATTATGATATATGAGTTCCAACACCACATAAATTTTTCACACACTTAATTACACTGTAAAATAATGTGTGAAAACTATACATGAAAAACCCAAATCTTCACCGCATATTTAGTAAGAAATATTAATGAGTAAAAATTTCATTGACAATTAATGAATAATATGAATCATAAATTGTCCCTACACAATATATTGAATCCATTATTCTCTTAATGTGTTTCATCAATCATTAAATTGATGTATTAAATCTTGAAAAAATAAATTGATAATTTCCCGGCATAATCATTCACTTATATTGGTTTATTTTTGTTCGTTATTATCTGTTATACAAACTCTAGGACATGTAACACCCTGTAATATTCATAGACACAATTTCCTCTATAAATAATGAAATTAAAATTAAAAAATCATCAAAACACTTCATATAGTAAATTTATCATCTTCCACATAATCCATGATAAAATATATCAATCTTTTAATCATACATCATATAATATGGGTACCTAAAAGTTTGAGTTGGAAACACCATGTGTATGACAAAAATAAACCTCATCAAAAACCCTTATAATATGATCTTTTGAACAATCCATTAAATGGTGAGTCTTTTTGAAAAAAAGTTTTATATCGAAGGCCCCATAATATTTAAAAAACACATTTCAACCCCAAAATCAAAAATAACTAAAACAAACCATGATGTGATATTAATAAAATATTTGATATACTCTATAGAACCATAACAAACATTTAAAAATAGTTAAAAATGCTAGGACATCATCATTATCTATTTGTTATCATGACAGATAAACAATAATATTGTGATTTTTTTATTTTCTTCCCTTCTCCAAAAATTCGGTAGCACCACCATTTTCTTCAAAAAAGATAAAAACAACATCCATTTCCCAATCAAGACTTAATAATTGTTATAGCTGCCATGGAAAAATGCATTAAAACATGATGTGTTTTAGTTTAATCAATGAATAAAATGATTTTGGATAAATTATATCAATACAAATATAATTTAAATTGATATTTTTCAAGAATATATATTCCATTTTTAATAAAATTCAATGATTTGGTTTTATATTAATAATGGATTTTTTCCCAATCATCACTCTAAATATCTTCTATATATAATCATAAATTCCAAATTTCTTTCATAAATAACCATTAATATAAATGGATTTTAATAAATATTAGAAGCAATCCATAAAATGTTGATAAATTTGAATCATGTTTTGATTTGAATTAATAATAATATACAATATATACATTAATGATCTATCATAAACATCCATGACTACTTTAACAAGCATTATTCATGGTTTCACCATTCTACCATGGCATGAAAATCCCCCCTGACTTTTTTAATCAAGCATTAAATCTACTACACCATCATGCCATCATCTCTCATTATTAATATAGGTACATTATTTATCATATTATAATCATAGATGATTATACATAATTTTAAAAATGATATATATTAATAAATAATACCAAAACTATAGATACATAACACTCATAGTCACTTTAGATTAATCTTATAATGTTTTTTATCATATCATTTAAACTATAGAAATATATATTACATACATATTTCAAATATAAACACACAATAAAAAAACAATTACAATAAAAATGGACACACATACTACACTCGCAAATTTATAATTTTTTTAAACTACACCTAAATTCATTATCCAACATAATAATAAATCACAGACGTTCATGGATAATATATTCATTAAATTTAAATTATTATTGCCCCTTTTATGAAATAATTACAAAAATGGTGAGATATGGGATAAAAGAAATATCTTAGCCTCATGAATCCCAATATTCATCTCCCGTAATCAACTACAACCTTTAATAAGTACCTTAACCTTTATTAAGATTCATGTGGGATTTGTTTTGTGAAATAATCTTCCATTTTTTCCTTGGTGAGATGACAATCCAATATCATCTCTCCATTCTGAACCATATCATGTATAATGTGGTTATTCAGATATATGTGCCTTGACCTTGAATGTTGAATTGTATTTCTTGATATAATAATTACTCATGGATTATGACATTTATTTATCGATTTTATCTTCAACTTATCATTGATATATTCATAGTGAGTTCTCATCCAAGTATTTTTTTTATGTCATGAATTTCATTAATTTGTACAAATTTCTTTATATTCAATGTAATAACACATTTCTTCTTTTCGTACCAACAAATAAACTTCTCTCAAAGAAGAAAACTCTACCATGGTGGAACTCCTATCATCAAAATTTATATCATATCCTTTATCAAAAAAAATAATAAAAGTAATATTTCTATTTTTTAATATATTCGGAAAAATAAAATATAACATTAATTTAAATTAGAATCCTCTAAACTTATATAATGTAATAGACCTTTTGTGTATTGTGATATCTAGAAAATGATGTGGATGAATATATTCTCATTGGTATTGAATATGTTAAATAGAGTGAACATCAAATTACTATTCTAAATTCTATAAAATTTTCCATTATACCATAATCTCCTATGGAATTTTTATTTACTAGTATAATAAGAGTATAAACATCCTTTTATTTATCTATTCGAAAATCCTTCAAAATTTCTTGGGAATACTTCTATTGAGAATGTATAATGTGAGGATTCTCAGTATTAGATTCGAGACCGTATAAATACATCATATCTATCAAAATAAAAATTTAAAAAATCATATTCATTAGATTTTAAAAATATTTTTTGACATGTTATTAGTCTAAAAAATATAATTTACAGAATATAGATGAATACAATGAGGAATATATCCTTAAATTTTATGATTTATATATTGTTTAAAATAAATAATTTTATAAAATTCAAGAAACTTGAACCTGAATCAATATTCAGCTAACATAATATAATGGTTTTTATTAACTCACATATTTATTTATTCAACATAAAAACCCACCTATCATTATCTCCAATATAGAAACATTTAGGAATCTCTGAATATAATTCCTATTTATGTTCACCATTGAGAAATGATGATTTGAAACCCCTTTCTAAAACCTTATGTGATCATTGGGTAGTGATGTGAAGAAATTAAATTTTAGATTAGTTCTTTATAATTAGAATAAATAGAATATAAATTTTAATTTCAATTACCTGATAATAACCCTTAATGATTGTTCACCCTTTACAATCCATCACATATATTTTTTTATTCAAATTTATTATAAACCACCTATTCTTCTAAATAATTTGATTTTCTATTATATTAGGAACTAACTACCAATAGTATTTCTTATTGATTTAACCCAATTACTCCTTCAGAGAATCTAATTACACAAGATGCATTATTTCATCACTTCAATTTCATGGTACCATTTGTGAAATTAAAAAACATGACAATTTTTTATCAAATATATCTATGTATGATGTGATTATCCATGATTAATAATGATTATATGGACCTATATATTCTTCATAGCCCTTATAGATCTTAATTTCGTTATTCTACATCACTTGATATGATTAAATAAATAATTTCCTCATGTTCATCAAACAAAAATTCAGTATTTATTTAAATATTATCCATAAAATTATTATAACTCATGATAAACTCTTGAAAATATTCATTATTAGTGTTATAAAACATTAACACCAATAAAATCATAAATAATACCATCTATACAATTGTATAAATTATATAACCATTCATTTGTAGGAAAAACATGGATAAAATCATAGAGTCTTATTTTCCAAAACATTATCATGATTATTCCTTTAAATTGATAATAAAAATGTATCCGAACACCATTATTTCAGTCCAGGTATGTATCCTATTGGGATACATTTCATAATAGAAAATATATAAATATTTTTGTTGTGTTTTTTTAATATTAATAATATTTGAAATTTCTGGTTTCTAAAATAAATATAAACTATCAGTTTTTACTAACAGTGTTCGAGCTAGATACATAAAATTGATATTCATCATCATAGATATGATATTTTTTATTTTTTGAACTATGTAATATAATTATTTTTTAATATTATTTTCTAGATTATCTTGAATTATTCTACATATTTACTCACCCAATTTATTTTTATATTTTTTTTTGAAAAAAATTCACACTTTTTTTCATTTCAATTTTATCTAATAAAGGAATTTGATTTATATTTATTGAAAATAATACATGTAATCCTAAAAAATCCCAAAGAAATTATATAAATTGTTCATCTAATTTTTTTAATTAATTTTTCAAAGGAAGAAAAATATTTGAATTAATAAGCTCTATTGGATGAGAAGAATGAATCTCCTTAATTTTTTATAAATAGTTAACAACCATCCCATTTTATAATTTGAAACAAACCTAATTTTGTTTATAATAGTAATTTCTCAAATATAGTATACAAATGTAATCTGGATGAAGTTATGTTAACTAATATATACATTCCTTTGATGTAACAAATCATTCTCATATTTTCAACACCAAAAAAACATTTTATTCATCACCAACTTTAAACAAGATAACCTTACATTCTATAACCTTGTTTTTATAAGACTATAATTCATATTATTCACAGTGAATTAAAAATTTCAATAAATCATTGCATTTCCTTTATAAAATCTATAACAAACCTAAAAATAATCCCTTTTACATATAAATATAAGGTATATTGTGATATTTTTGGTTTTAATCTCAAATAATAAAATTCCATTGATTTGAGTATCCAATCATTCCAAGGTGTGGTTAGGGCTTCAATTTACAACTGAAATATGTTATAATGATTTTTATTTATCAATATGAGATGGCAAAACCCTATCTAAAATCTATGGGTATTAGTTTTAAGTAACATTTTATAAACTTCCTATCATAATAAATTTTTCCAATCAACTATTGGAGTTATAGATATAATTTTTCTTGATTATCATGATTCATTACCTACTCATATTTAATGATGATATGTTAATTATATGTACAATTACTTATTTGGATATTTCTTATATAAACTAATTATAAAACTTAAATTTTATTTTCCATTGTCACTTTAAAAGTTTTAAATTAATTCTAAATTTATTCCTTTGGGTGAGTTGTTATCCAAAAAACTGATACCTTCCAAACATTATAAATTTATATAATACATTTCATTTTACGAGAACCTCATAGATACATGTCTAAATCCAACAAAAATCAGACAATAACCATAATGTTTTTTGCATGTTAACTAATTTTTTTTATATTTTTTAACATTCAACTTATCACTAATTAATCCCAGTATTTATCATTATTTTACAAAAAAATGGGATGATGATAAAGGGTTTTCTTATTAATGAAAAATATTCCATTAATTTTTTAATAATAAATTTTTAATGAATTTTCTTTTAATTTTAGGAATCTCTTATTTCTATAATTATAATATATTTCCACATTTGATACGAAATTTACTACACATATCATTAAATTCATATCGAAATTATCTTCTTTATATTCAACAATTTTTTTATCCATATCATAAGGTATTTTAAGATTTATATTATCATTAAGATTCTTAGGGGGATTAAAAATTCATCAAATTTTCCTTGGATATTTCACAGATTTCATATAAAATATTCTCAAAGAGAAACTTGTATCTAATTCATATTATTTTTTTATTTTAATAAAATTTATTATTATCTTTAATATAACTATTACTTAAATTCAACCATCTCTTCAATATTCTATTCAAATTTCCTCACATCCAATATTATCACCTATTAATCATCGTTCCCTACCAAAAGTTTTTTTTCATTTTAACTGTGTGGTGAATCAATTTTTCTTAAATATTGACTGAATTTTGATTTTTTTTTATATTTTATATTTTTAATATTTTCGTAACTATCCTTTAACCCTCACTAAAATAAAAATACCATTTTAACTTTTTCAACTTTTTCATCAACATCTTCTATATCACCAGTGAACTTTTCATCCTTCACTTTTGTCTTGAATAATCTCATTGCCACTTCATATAATGTTCAACTAAAGTCTCATCATCACCAAATACATTAAAATCCAATGTTAATAATAATTTTTTTTGTTTAGAGAGATTATTGACTTTTACATTATTTTCGAAAAATATTTATATTGAATAATGATGTTTTTTCAACATATTTACACAGAATAACGTTCATCATAATTTCATTATTCACTTGTATCATGACCTAACTCACTATGACCTCACTTGAGGTAGTATCATGTCAATAATTCCACCCCAAGAGAACCTCTAATAGTCATAAAGATAAACCCTATCACTAATTAAGAATATCACATAGTATAGGAGACCTTATCCTTATTCACAAATACAAAATCACACATCTCCACATAGGGTAAGAAACATGATAAAAAACTTGATGAAATATATAATATTTCTATGATATATACTAATCACTTATATATTTAGATATAATATAATGATATAAAGTAACGGGGAGAAAAAAAGGCCCAATAAAACTAAGATAAATTCAATATATATATTTTAAGGTGAAGATAACTATATAATGAACACATATAGACATGAAATACTCTTATTATTGTTGGATTGAGGTACCATTAAGCCAAAATTACCCTAACACTCCTATAATAATATTTATAATGATTTTTTCAGCTTAATAAGACTCAACACATGTTGCTTAAATGCCTAGAAAGGTGTTAGTATACACAAACCAAGTACAATGCCCTAAAACAATAAGGGATATGGAAAATATTAATCACATTACTATATTAAAACAATTCATAGCATATATATGGGTAAAATTGAATTACAAAGTAATAATGTAGAGTCCCAATATATACAGACCTACTACAAAATAATCATACCAAGAAAGAAAATAAATAATTTTAACTATACCTCAAGTTAGCACACATCACCTCTTAGAAACTATAGTGGGGAACCCATGCCTTTAAAAGGGGTAGATTTGAGACCATAGATTATTAATCCATGGTCGAGTTCAAATTCATCATCAGGTATTTAATTTCAAATGAATGCGTACCTAAATACATTGATAGAGGAATTACGTCTTATATAAGTGGGAAATGTTCATAAATATATTAAACGTGTGTGGGATCTAATCCTTGTTACATATGAGGGTGTAATAACCAATGAACAATTTATTGGATCTTTAACCTCAATACTTGTGGGGGTATAGAACTCTGGAATGAGTATAGGAGACCCATAAAATGTTATTATGAAATCCCCAAGATATTTCCTTACCCCATATCCACTCGAGTCCTCTTGAAAGACCCCATTAATCTAGTAAATCTCATCAAATATCAAATATTATGTTTAATAGATATATATAATTCTCCTATATACGATAAAATTACATACAAGGATTACTCTCATAGACAAATCCTAGTCTATGACAAGATGTTATGATAATATCCATTTCTAGAAAAATTAAAAAAAAGTAATTTGGAAGAAAAAAGTTCATATCACATAAAAATAATTCAATGTATGTACATTAAAACACATATTATGTAGTGTTTGATGTAAAAATTTATTAAAATAATTTATATGGTGTATAAGATCCATGATGGTACTTGGAATATATCACCGCAATGTTGAGTCATATATGGCTCAATTATATGATGTGTATAATGGCCCACATTTCATGTGAGTCCTACCAATCACCTAAATAGTTTCGCATTTTACATGAGAAAATGGGAAACCTGGGTACATATGGAATATAACTTTAATGTATAAATTACATGAGATTTTAGAGTCTCAGAAAACATAGTTGTAATTTCATGTGGGATAAAATATTATTAATAAGGAAGTATATGCCTTATGATCACATATTTGATATGATGTTCTATTAATCACTATAAAATGGACCACTCTAACTGATTATTTCTCAAATATTACTTGAAACACATCTTATGAACTTTGTAATTGTAATCATACCACTATTGTTCAACCCAATATTGTTTCAAACCCCTTCAAACCTACCTTTGATTAAAATATTCTAAAAAATTCCTTTACAACATGCCCTGATTCCTTAGACGTTGTTACCCATCCATTTCGTTCACTATTGTGCATCTTAAAATATCACAATTTTCCTTCAAATGAACATTATTTATATATATTCTTCTTGTATCTAAAATAAACATAACATCCCTTTTGACCACTCACTCTGCATCCCAATAAAATTCTATTAAATAACCCATCATAAAGAAGGCTGGTAGTTAATGAACTGACAAGAATGGTAGTAAAATTTATGAAATTATAAAAAACAAATTATGGTGCATTGTTATAGTCACCGTTATTCTAGGGTTGTATATCAATTGAAGAATAAAAAGTGTAATTTTCAATATTTTTAGTATAAAAATACATATATTCTTTTTCTGTATCGAGTTTTTAGAAAAAAAATTCGAAAAATTATTTAACTAAATAGTTAATAAATGATGTATTTAAGGATAAATGGAAATATCCACACCAAGATATCTATGAATGGCTTGTGATTATCTCATTTTCACGATGATTTATTGTAAATCTATTCTTGAAGAACATGCTTCTCAGGTCCCGATTCATTAATTATCCAAACACGCTTGCATATCATCTCTATTTATCTATCTATAGTGTTGGGTTATCAGTTGAATAACTCTATATTAGATACTTAAAAATTATTAATTTTATTATTTTTATTGTCATGTGAATATAAATATTTAAAGAATAATTTATTTAAATTTATTAAATAAAATTATAGGGACAGACCTGAAACATGACCCATGTTGCAAACAAATATTACATCACCCCTAGGTTAAACCCCGTAACTCGTAATGTTTCTAGGACATTGTTTTTTCTTATTTGAGGAATTATTTTTTATATAAATATATGTTCATGTTATTGAATCTATGTTGACTAACAAAAATATATTATCTTTAATATAATATATAATGTTATCTATGATGTTAATTCAATGAATATGACTTAGTGACCCGTCCAAAAACTATTTTTTAAAATGTTATAAGGATTTATATATAAAAAATGTACTATATCATCAAAATATGCAAGTATGTTTCCTTGAAAATCACAATATACTAAAAATATGAGGTTATCAAGCCATTATTGGGATCTTGTATTCCCACAAGCTCTTCTAATGGTTCTCCTGATACCAAAAAACAACACTAGTTCTGTAGTTCATTGTTACATACTCATGATATCCTAGTCCTTCTTCACCACAGGGTACTCATATAAGGTGATATCATCTTTGATTTATAGCTCACCCCATTCAAGGATGTATGAGGATTCACACATTTATCTCCTCAACTATGAAACAGTAAATATTTTTTCACTCTGTATAAGATTGGAGAAAATTATGGTCTCTAAGAAACCTATCCAATAGTATGTTGGTCCATGAACTCTCCTTTGAACCAAGAGAATATATTTCTACATAGATTAACCATAAAAAATCCCTGTCATAGGGAGATATTCAATAACATATGATCTTCCTCCTAGAAATACAAAGGCCACTTGTTTATGTTATCATAGGTTCTCTATTAGCTCTAAGATAACATTGACTTCACTTTGATCAACTACAATATTCTCATCACCAATCACAATATTTATAGACACATCAACAGCATCTCACCAACCAATATGTCATAATGGGTTAACTTGCAGGGTCACATATACAAAGGCTTAATATGTTTCATGGAGATAGTGGATTTGTAGTTATTGTTGTATATAAAATCAATAAAAGGAATGTTATAATATCACTCTTGATGAAATTTTACACATAATCATATATCATGTCCTCCTGAACATAAATGTTCCTATTTCCCTAGCCATTAATCTAGTATTCAAACACCATACTCATGCATTACTAGGTCACAAATGATTGTTATAATCTTCTCTATTTGTTGTATTTGATTCAGCAACCTTATTCATAAATTCTCATCAATGGTATCACATGAAACCAAACGATTACATCTATATAAATTTTTATTTTTTAACAATCATTTTACTCAAATCTTATGTGTACCAACTTAGATAGGCATATGATGATTACTATAATAACACCATGAACTCTTGTTGTTCATAAATTCACACTCAATAAGTTTAATGGGTTTTCATCCCAACTAATCTTAAAAACGTAAATGGGCATTCCCAATTTTTTTAAACTAGTTATCTACATTCAATTATTGACATATGTTAATTTGGTTAATAAACTAAATTAAACACTACATCATACCTGGACACCAATACTAATGCATTAGGACTTCATACATCTTCATCATAATTGGATATACTACTAAGGTAGATGTGTGGAACTAACACAATACCTCTCTATGAAGTGTGAATACGAGAACCATCTACCCTTGAAGGAGGATAATATTTTCCCCTCATTTAGAAAATCTATTTGGTTCATCATTTGAAGATATCTAGTCACAAGGGTCCTTGAAATCCATTTAAATAAACTATGAATCCATCAAACGCTAAAGGAGCAGAGGGGTCACCACCATTAATTAATGATAATCCAAACCTCCATTATGACCAATAGGTGATATACTTATTTCATTATCTAATCATGGTATTTCATTTTAAAAGAATAAGACATCACTGTACCCTTTTCTAGAATGTAGAAAATACAAATGTCATAGAACTATTGAACTATAACCATCCCATGTCTTCAAGTTAAAATATTTATTTGTGATGTTGTGACTATGATTGTTGTGATACATGTATTTAATTAATAGCTCACAAATAAGTTAATATATCAATGTATTTATTTTAAACAATGTGTTTGTGAGATCCAATGAATGGGTCAAATAGTTGGACTTGTAAGTTTTCTTATATATAGATGGATAATCATTAATAGCATACCTCTATGTCAATAGACAAAAAAATACCATATTTGATGGAATCATAGAACATCAGATAATCTAATCATTTCTCTATGTGAATTAGAATATGCACCCTCATTATCTTAAAAAATATAAAAAAATATCACTCGCATAACTCTCACTAAATAATGGTATTCCCCTTTCATGAATGCGAATTCATGGATTCTATATTTCTATAAAAACCTACCATAACTATTTGGTAGTTTCCATTCAGCCAAAAACATATTTATAACAAAAAAGATAGTCCCATGTGACTCAAATTATGGAATTAGCTTGATGTTCAATGGATTTACAACTACTGCACCCTATTAAATAACATTTCTCTCAATGTGGGACCCCTAAATCATGAAATAAAACTCTGAGGGTTTACCATTGAGCTATTTATCATTAATAGAATATAATACATCCCACACATGATTAGTGAGATCATGCGTTGATGCATAATAGATAAGAATTTGTTTTAATTTTTTTTTCTATAAATAGATCTATGAAAGGAGGAATGATATAGTAATTGTTTCCAACTAATATTAGATATATTGATTTTCTAGTCTATGGTTATCACCAAAAACTCATAATTCATATGATAATATACATCTCCAGATTTTCCTCTTTTGAAAAATAACATCTTTTTATTTTCATACCAATGAATGATCATTAAGAAGCACTTCCCTTATATTTACTAGTCAATAAGTTCATTAATCTTTGAACGATTTTTTTAATGTTCACTAAGTTTAGGAAATGGTATTCAATAAAATGTCTCCTGATATCATAGAATTTTTTGATAAACCAAAATGTTTTTTACTAAGGGACACACTAGTTTTGATTAAACCATTTTCTATAAGGTCATCTAACATCCCAAGTAACTCCCTAAGTAGACTATATGTCATCTGATCACATGGAAATGATACTAAATTATTCTCAAGGTCTAGTTCAATGTAATGGTTTATCATCCAATGAGATGTAAAAATAGGATTATACTTGGGAAATACATCTTTATACTCTTACATGAATACATGATCCAAGTCATCTACATCATCATCCATACAAAAATAAAACTTCTCTAATATATGGTTGATCTACTATAAAATCATATATAAAATCCCCCACCATATTATCTAATGGACTCAATCAACCCTAAAGGAAAACATAATTACTTCCACATTACATCACTCAAAACTCAATTGGTAGAAGTTTATCTGGGATAATATTAAGGATAATTGAACCCTATGATTAAATCATTTATTAATTGAAGTTATTTTGGAGAAGAATATGATCTTTTGGGAGATTATTGGACACCCTAATGGATGTTTCTATTATTTTATTTTGAATAAGATCCCATAGAATGTGGTATTCTTCAAGAGAAGAAATATTCGATGAAGATGATGTGGTATTGGTTATTTTTTTGAATTTCATTTTCAATAAACAAATCATATTGAATCATATATATTATTGTGAAAATATGACTTTTTTATGTTTAAAGGTGATTGGAATCCATTAAAAAATTGCTAGAATTTTGGAATCATATTAATAAAATAATATTTCTTCGAACTCTTGATAGAATAACTTCCTAGTAATATATCTTATGATGAAGGATAATCTATCTGTATGATTTATCTACCTGTGTAATTGAATTTTTCAAAGTGTATGATATTTATGTTACCTATTAGATATTATTTGTTTATAAGATATGTTACATGTATAAAAATATTTATCAATATGTAGTTAAATTTTGAAACATGATTGATTTTTGTTTATGAAAGAAGTTTCATATTATAAGTTTTTATAGGAGAGAAGAATTTTTTAAGGGAATATGACATTAACACATTATAAATTATTAATGATATATTATAGTTGTATTTATCTAGATTGTTGCACGAATTTAAATAATTTTTTGGATCCATAAAAGTATGATATTGATGGTATATATTACATTTATAAATTCATGAAGGATCATAAAATTGATCCATACAAGTAAAACTTTTATCCACATGGATTAAATATCATGAGTGAAATTCATTATATATGATGGAAGGAGGACAACACCTCAATATAAGGAAACATATCTCAATGTTTAATGAAGATAAGTATCATATAGATATTTCTATTGGGATATAAAGATCCATTCTCAAATTATATAATCAATATATATATACATTATTTTAGATATTTTGTGGCATATAGTTGTTATAGTTGGAAATATAATGATATTGTAGTGTTATTATCACGGGGACGAAATAGAAGACACATAAGGGAATTTAAGTTATGCATTATTTCACCATTTTAGAAGACAATATATCATAATATATTGGGAATATTGAGCGGGAATATTATTATTGTGTATCAGTTAATCTATATTCATTTTAGAAAATGAGAAATTTGGTTAGGGAAGTAGGTAGCAACAAACTGGTGAATGAATCCTTTAAAAATTGAGAGAGAATATTTTGAGAAATATTGAATGTAATTCCAATTAATATCACAAAAGATAGAGAATGATCAGTGAATGTGTTGCAACAATTTTTTTTAATAAACTCATTAATGATGGAGTTACAAAATTTTATGGTTTCATGTAGATTTTTATATGTAAATTGAAATAAATAATTATTTTTTTCTAAAACTACTTATCATAATTTTAAGGATATATCTAACTCAAATCGGAAAATAAATTTCTATGAAAAAATTTAATGATATATAGGATATGTCAAGAATGACTCCTCTTCAAATGAACATTCGTTTGGATCTTGGGAGCATTTTTCCAAAATTTGGTTTACTGTTTCAAAGATCTTGTAGGTGATTATTTAGAAATTGAAAAACATCGATTCAAAACATAAATCATATATTTCTTTCAAGGAAATAAATCATAAAAATAATTTACTTTGTGAAATATTTTCATGGTGATTTTTTTTCATATATGATATTCCAAGACCTCGTTGATTTTAGAAAATTTTCCATTGTTGTTTATCAATCATTGCTGGTCTGAAAAAATTTCCACAAAGCCTCTATCTAAAAAAGATTATCTATTGGATAACATACGTTGTATTTAAGGGATAAAATCATGGTCCAATGAAGATACATAATCTAGGATTTCTTATTATTAGGGTGGAAGGAAATAAAATATTCTTCCGATTGGATGAAGTGTCTTCTGTATCTGAATTCAAAATAAAGAGGGCCTTTAAACAGTGTAAAAAATTGGTAGTGTTAGTATAAATCATTGGACACATATTATTTAAGATTAGAATATTTATTTTAATAATTTAAATCATCATAATTCAATATATGTAGTACGGAATAGGACACATGGCATGAACTGGTTTTATTGGCATCCAAAAATCATGAATGATCATACACCATGCATTAGAATTCCTCAAAAGAAGTATCACTTTACAATTCAGGGAGAGATAGGTTTATATGCCTTACTATTGGTTTATTAGTATTCTTGATTCAATGATACCAAATTATATTAACATTAATTCCAATGACTACATGAATCAAGTTAATGAATAATATGAATATGATCAATCATTTTGTGATTTCTACAAATTTCTAGAGAACAATATTTCAAACTGCATAGTCATCCAAAAAAGTGAAGCCTAATTCTGATGATTACACATGGGAAGAGGTTTTAATGAATAATAAAATCAATTTTACTTTAGTTAAATTTTTTGATCAACCATGAAAAGATGATCTTGAGAAATATGTTAACAAACCATCAAATACAAATGATGTTAAAAATATTAGTAGAAAATCATGGGCCTACCTTGTTACTGAAGAATGAAGAAATATCTATATTCATAAGACAGATTGTACATGCCTTTCAGTGAAATTTTACCTCTTAATGGAGTGAAATGAGATGTGGATGAAGCCACTATTTTTTGAAATTTCTCAGGATATTTTGATCCTTGTAGATCTTAAAAAATCATATCATCATTATCTTACCATTATTATGAATAATGATGTTCTAGTTTGTCAAAATGATATTAATTAAACTTGTGTTTCCATTGATGTAAATTCTACTAATGGAAATAAATCCTCTATGATATTGATTTAATGTTCAATAAGAGAAAAAACGGAGTCATATTATCACATGTATATAGTGAAACAGTACGTGCTCAATATCATTTCTCTACAATTAGATAAACTATTTACATATGTAGTGCATGATCTTAACTCTGCATAGCCACTCACCAAGGTGGATATCCCTACACTGAATGTCATAATATAAAAAAAAATATTGAATTGCATTTATATTTCTAATGTTCTTGTTCCCAAAACCACTTGAAAAACAATTCCATATGTCTCTATATCGAGTAGTAATGGATCTGAGGAAAATATTGATAAAAATTCTCAATGGGCCCCACATAATAGTACATTATTGAAATAAAATGTGAATAAACTGCTGAAATTTGTTGATAGTTCCACTAATATCTTATTGTATTGTCAATGGACTGCCAATAATAGTCCCTCAGATCAATGGAATGGTGACTATGCTAAAAATGATTCATTGATTGATCAATGCACAACTGATGAACATATTTTAGAAAAGAGGAATGAAGTGAGTTGTTCATGTCAAAAACCATCATGAAAACGTGATAGTCTAATAAATTATGATAAAAAATCAGTTTCAACTAGGAAATCAACTAGATAAAGAAGTTCTAGTGGGAAGAATAAAGGGATCTCTTTGTCCAATTGCATGTTTTAAAAAATATCCACATATAGAATTGTCGTGTTTTATCGGACCCTTGAATTATTAGATAACTCACACATTTTATCAAAAATAACAAACATAATAACCTAGGTATTCTTGATCCAAATTGGATTATTTCTATATAAATTATTTCTATTGATAATCTCAGTTACCAACATATAAATTCAAACCAATTTGACAATGACATCAATAAGAATGCGGTTTTTTCTCACATGATATTGGATTGATTTTTCCCCTAAATAAAAAATGGTCACCATCAACTACAATTACATATAAATGCAACAATTATTTTTTTTAATTATGACTACAATGGTTACCAATAAATAAGGGGCTATGTAAGAACATAAAATATTGAAGTACCTTAATTAATGGTCCATGGACCCTTCTTGGAGATTTAATTTCCATTTTGAATCTATATGAGTTGTTTTGTAACCATAAATCCTACACCTCAACAAGATATTTCAAGGCATGTGTTGAGAACAACAATATTTATGAACTCAACATGGTAGGCACCAAATATACATGAAATATAATGAACCATAATAATATGGTACCCATTAAACTGAATAGAACCGTTGTTAATACATTTACTCTTAATGATTGGGTGTCTATCTATTTCTCTACATTGTAAACATTATATTAACTTCATCTCCTTATTTGGGAATGTTTTTTTAATAATGAGTGAAAACCTCCACATCCCATTAGATTACAAAAATCTAGGAACCTACACCCTTTTTGTATTAAATTATTCTAGGAAACATAGGATTCCCTATAATTTAAGGATGATTTATTGTATTTAATATTAAATATATAAACTCTCCAAAAAAATAATTTCTAGAGTAGAGAATTATTTTTTCACATGGATGAAATCATTAACCAATTTTATTCTCTACTTAACTCCATTTATAATAATGATCGTGATTTAGTTTTTTTTCATATTTATTGATCAATAAAATGTTGTTATTAATGATATTAATTTGTTACATAACCTCAATGAAGGTATATGGATATAATGATATAGTGTAAAATATATTATATATTGTGACAACAAAACTAAATTTTTAAACTCAATTAAAATTCCTAGGAAAATAAATACGCATTTATATATTCTTAGTGATAACATGTATTTATTTGACAAGAAAGAATATTTGATTGATCATGTGGAATATTATTACATGAATCTATTTGATGATCCCAACACTAGTACTGACTCATTTGAATATAATTTTTTGATGCTTGTTAATCGAGATGAAAATTTAAATATAGATCAAGTTCATCTTTAATTAGATATAATAGATTGAGTCTTTGGTTTATAGTCAATAATCTCTCCTAGCTATAATAGATTTACCAACTATATCTTTATGAAATTTTGGGATATTATACATTGTTATATTAGCAAACATATCAATTATTTTTTCAACGGTGTTTAGAAGATACATGGAATAAAATAAAAGTTTATTTTTATCATTTTGAAGAAGATAATGAAAATGTCAATCACATGATCAGACATATTTACACGATTAATATCATTTACAAAATCTATAGAATAATTCTTGAAAACAATATTCTCATCATTGCTGACAGGATTGTTTCCTCACACTAGTTTGTATTTACTAAATGTATAACTATTACATATTACCTAATTACTGCCTAAAAATTTATTAAACATCCCTGTAATCCCACAATGGTATGTAATATTTCTCCCAATATTGTTATAATGTAGTTTTATGATACAAGATATTAGGGAATTTTATGTACGTTCGAAAATATATATTTCATTACAGATGGAGTTTTTGAAATAAATTAATGTCTTATAGAGATCGTGTAATTTATCAGTTCATATCAATGTATCTCCTAAATGATATTTAAATTTAAAATGATGTTTCAAACAAGGTGGCCCACTTTCAGTAAAAAATTCAATCAGTGATGATTTTTAAAAAAGGCTTCTCCTTAACATGGTGAATAATAAATTTACACCTATTAGAGATAGAAGATGAATTATTTCTCCCACTCCTTTATATATCATTAAGACCTCATAATTTGGACACATGAAAAATAAAAAATGTCAAAATCAGAAAAATGAATATCTTTATTATAAAAAATGATTCATGGTAGATGATTAGATGGAATATATCATGCTTCTATTTTTGGTAAATTATTCATTCTTATAGAGAGGTGATTAATATCAATGATTTTGGAATCCATGAAGGTTTTTTCATTTCATTTAATTGGATGTTTCAATGTTTTGGGTAGATACTCATGTTGGGAACAATTCATATATTGTTAGCCAGATTAGAAATTTCATAGCATCAGGAAAAGGGAAATACATTTCAATAAAAGGATGGATATGAATTTTTAAAACAGTTATTTTTTGAAAATTCATTTATTATTTTATCCTTTATAGTATTTTAGTTTCACTTATTATTAGTATCATTAATTATATAAGGATTTTCTTAGAGTTGATATATATTTAAAAGAAAACATTCCATTTTTATTTAAAATAAATTTTGTTGACATATTTATCCTAGTAGAATTTGTATTAAAAACCTCATCAAATTTAACCAATAATTGTAGAGTAATTTCACATTGATACTTCTCAATGATAAATAATAAGATATTTCTTTTTGAAAGGTGATATCATTGAGAAATAAAAAAGCTAGAAATGTGAACTATATAGAATCCTCCAAATGGCCATCCCTAAAATCTTCACTAACGTCTATTACTCTAAATTTTCAATGGAAGGTCATCACTAATTACCCTATGAATTTCTATTCAGATAATTGTACAAGTAATATTATCTGTAGAAAAATAATCCCTCAGGATATAAAATTTTATAAAAAATGATGATTAAGGAAAAAAATTAATATTCCAAGGGTATTCTTCTTGTTGATATTAAGGAAATTATTTTGAACTATAATTTATTAAATAGAGATGACACTCTTATTTGGGAGGATAACACCACTAGAAAATTCTCCTAAAATGTTTATATCATTATATCACATCTGGCCATATATTCTCTTGGGATAAACATTTGAATAGAAATTGGATTCTTCTTTTTAGAATTGGTCTTCCTACGAGAGTTATAAAATAAAAGCTTCTTAATGATGATTTTTTGCCATGTGTGGGCATTAATCTTTTCACAATATGCACTCAGTCACATAAATTCCTAGAGGGGTCCATGACATGACTCCATATGCCAACCTCCATTAGGATAGGCACTTCTGACTAGCACTACGTAGTCATATCACTAACATGGAAGGAATTTACTATGTACATGTATACAATAATCCAACACAAAAAGTAAAACTCTATGTAAACTATGCATGATAACAACTAAGGATAACAAATATAGAGTCCAACATAATGTACAATAAAAAAGTTTGACTGGGGAAAGAATACAAGCCCACCAAAAAGAATGATTATATAACACAAAAATTGAAGCTCGTCAGAAGAAAATCACATCTGATGGGTAGGTGAAGGTAATATCCTGAAGCTACTGGACTATACCTCATATGTCAAATGTTACTGGGACCCACCAAGTCCTAGACCACCTAGGTCTGTCAAACGTCGATTGTTTGCAAGAGACACGAAACATGTAGGAAAATCCAAAACAAGGTTGAGTAAAATAGTACTATGTGGGATTCCCCGAAACCTCAAAATAAATATTAAAAAGGAAGGCACACAATAATTATATTCAGCTTGTACAGGTACAAGTCTAAATCATGAATATTGTGATTATGAGACATAATCATAGAAAACTCCATATTTATTAGGCACCTAGTCACAATGAGATACTCATCCTAGAAGAGTCACTTAGACATGATGTGTCTTTTACACCGGATGAGTAACTTATACCCGGAGAGAGATGGTCTTGAATCCACATACACATCAACACACATGGTTTTTGCATCACAGTAAGCCTCATGATTCTTCTCAATGCATGATTATTCCGATAGAACATACTTCTCAAGAAAAAGTTCTTATGTCAACATCCAAAAAACCCACTTAGATCATATCGAAAGGACCACCTCTTCATGAGGGTCCCAATTATTCAAATGGGTCATCAAATGGACATATGTTATGAACATTATGGAAAATTTAGTGAAATGTGACCTGTTGTATTTGGGTCTGGTCCGACCCAATTTGTTCAACCCAACCCATAACTGCCTACCCCAAAGCCAAGCCCATTGGCCCACTGCACCATAGCCCGTCAGGCCACCCTAAACCCATGTATTCTCCATCCCAGCACAATAGCGTCAGCCAGTTTTTTCAAGGGTGGCATCTTTCTTGGCCCTACCACCTAGAGGATGTGGTTGAGTGACCATGTAGCTAGCTTGCACATGCGACAGTGATGAGAGTCTCTTGTCCAATGCAGCTCAGGGATCTACGTCCCGATGGCGTCATTGCCTTCAGCCACTGTGCGTCACCGCCACCACCCACAGCTCCTACAACTATGGGCACCTTCATTTCCATCTATCAAGCTGGGGACAATCAATTGCTTAGTGGTCGCACTTCTGTGCGCCACCTCTTGAGGCCCTACTTCCATGAGACGCCACCATTGCCATGGTGTCCCATTTTCAGAAATTTTTGGGCACCTGCGATCCATAGGTCGTCGTCTCCACTACCAATGAGCTGTAAATTGTCTTCCCATTTAACCATGGGTTTGGGAACATTTAGAAACTTATGAAAATAATCTGATGTAACAACATGGGTCTTTCTGTGTAGAACGCAATAGAGAGAGAGAGAGAGAGCACAATGAACACCCAAGGAACAAACGTCGGACTGGTTAAGTCATCCTACATTCATTTCATTATATAAAATGGAAATAAGACATAAAAATAACCACTAAGCTACACCGATTAAAATCCCGCAACACAATATCCACCTTCCTGAAGGATCTTTCCATAGATAAGCCTGTTTGAGTGTTGATCCTTGTTCTTAGTTTAGAAATAATGACTGGTGGAAATGAAATCACATTGAAATAAACCCCATCCTTGGATTGGTCATCTGATTATGTGGATTAATTTTCATTGACGTTCTGCGGAAGAGTGATATTGATATGTGCCTCTATTATGGTTGGAGAGACCATTCGAAGAGGAGGGGGTGTTTGTTGTTGTTGGAAATTAATTGTTCTCCAATGCTATTCCTCAAAATTCTTAGGTAATTTGACCAAGATCGATCCCCTTATCCTGTATCCATGTTAGGATAATATTTGAAGAAACATATTTCATCATTGTTGTTACGCTAAGTTACAATGTCACCACAATGTTTCATTTATGAAGTAAAATATTTCACTCTTCACTGTGTTGCAGTGGCACTCTGGTATGTTTAAAAAAAATAAAATAATTTCATAATTTTAATTTTTTTATTCTTTTAAAATGTCAAAAAATTCATTTTAACCGTGATTCATTCATGTCTATGATAGACCCCTCATAAGGTAATGTCACCTTTCCAGATGCAGCGGGGACCTCAGATTATTTTTATCAGGGCATCAGTTTAGAAATTTAAAAAACCGTGCATGCATGATTTAAAAAATTTTCAAACATTTGTTCTTTGAACCACAGGCCTCGTAAAGACACGTCATCTCAGTTCCTAGATATGAAATATTCCATTTATTTATTTTGAATGAAAATTAGATTGAAATTTATACTCATGAAATAATCCCCACCTTAAGGTATTACACCCCAAAACCCAAAAGTAGGGCTAATCAAACAAATGTTGGTACTGAGCATGATTCTGTACCTCTCACTTCCATGACCACTCCCCGAGATTTTCATGATACCACCAATCAGACACTAGAAAAATCAACTATCCATAAAGGACCCACTTCTATCAATCCTCTATCTCCATTGGGAACTCCGCCAATATCTTCTCATTGTTACTGCCCAACTCATCCCAATCGATGACATGTGATGGATCATGCATGTACCACCTCAGATGTGTCACATGAAAGACATGAGTACTAATGCATTTGCTTGGGTAGATCTAGGCGGTACGTCACCTCACCAACTCTACCTAGAATCCTAAAAGGGACGAATAATCTTAGAGAAAACATTCCACCCTAATCAAATCTCTACGATCCCCATCAAGTTGAGACCCAAATATCCACATGGTGTCCCTCCTCGAACTATAAGGGCCGTTGTCTCTAGTTAGCATACAATTTTTTCATTTTCTATGTTGTCTTCATCTTCTCCTGTATGACATGAACCTTCATGGAGGTAGCCTATACCCACTGTTGACCCATGATGGTGGACTCCCCGAATTTTATCTATCATAGTGGTGACCTACACGGTCCTTCATACAAGTCCTCTAATGGTTCCATGACAATTATGGAGTTGTTATAGTTGTTTATTTATTAAAACACCACCAGAGGTAGGTGATCTTCCCAACTGTGATGAATTTCCAGGATACAGGCACGTATAATATCCTGAAGAACATAGATGATCCTCTCTGTTTGGATATCCATATCAGTATAAAATTTTGTCCTCAAGCACAACTGACTCTCAAGTGCCTCACAAAATCCCCCCCACATCCATGATGTGAAGTAATAATTACAACCTAAAATAGTCATCGATGGAACCCAGTGAATCCCAACTCTATCTTGAAAATAGAGGCATCCAAAACTCTCTACTAAATCCTACTCCCTAGTGGGTAGGATGTGGACTAACTTTGTGGATCGTTTTTCAATCAACCAGATGGTATCGTCCCATGTACATGAATTGTCAACCTTTTAATAAGTCTATTAGAATTACATCCCACTTCCACTCGGACAACTCAAGAGAATGAGCCATCCCAAATAGAACCTGATGCTCTCCCTTCACATGTTGAAAACCGAGGCACTGAAAAATGAACTCTTCCACTGCCTTCTTTGCCCCTAGACACCAAAAATGACATTGGATATCCTAGTAAGTCTTTCCCACACCCATATGTACTGTTAAATGGGGTGTGTGAAACCACCTAAAACTTCATCTTTCAATGACAATGGTATAATATTGCTCCATCGTAAATTCCAAATGTGATCCACACCTATCAAAAATCCATTAGGTTTCTTCCCTTTGTAAAACTGGGCCCGTCGGGTCTCACAGTCAACATCCCCAAGCAGGGCCTCCATAAATAATTTTATGAGTGGAGTATTGAAAAACATTTACTGGAGGTAAACTTATCGATCACCACCCATGATGGATATCTACATTGTGGCCAATTTCTTCAATTCCTCACTCATCAACTCCAAGACGTTTCTCCAGCTAAGTACATCAGCTGCCACGTTCTCCTTCCACAAGAGTACATACAATTTCCAGGTCATAATATGGGAGGAACTCTTGAGACCACCACTATCTCATGTTCAATTCTTTATAGTAGAAGAATATACATTAGACTTTTTTTGTCGGAGTATATGGTAAATTGATCACCAATTAAGTAGTTTCTCCAAATCATCAATGCGATGAAGACTAATAATAGCTTCAAATGATGGGATACATATTTCTTCTCATGATACCTTAAATCTCATGAACATTAGGTAATCACCACTTGCCCCTAATTTAGGACACAACCCAATCTAGTCCATGATGCATCCCAAAAAACTATATAAACAACACCCTCCTCCATAGTCTCAAGATATGGGTGCTCTTCAACCTCTTTCTCAGCGCCTGTAAAATCGTTTTTCACTTCTATGTACACATAATGGGATATCCCATCCATATCAAATCTAGTAAGGTTTTTTCTAACTTGAAAAAGTCAGGCACGAACCTTCGGTATTTCATAGAAAAACCAAAGAATCTTTAAAACTCAGTAACGCTCTTGGGTGGCTCCCAAGTTAGCAGAACCTCTATATTCACCAGATCCACTACAACTCTAGCCTCCTAAAATGATATGTCCCAAAAACAAGACAACCCAAATATAGAACTGAAACTACAAGAGCTTCCCCTAAATATGGATCTCTAGAATTCTATCACGGACCATCCTAAAGTGTGTTATTGATTCCCCTCGAATTCTGAGTACACTAGGATGTCATCAATAAAGACCATGACAAACCAATCATGTTAAAGATGGAAGATTGTGTTAGTGAGTCCCATAATGACTACTGAGGCATTGTTAATGGAGATATACATCACAAAGAACTCAAAGTGGCTATACCAATGTCTAAAGGATTTATTCAGTACATCCTCATCTTGTACACGATGCTGATGATAGTCAGACCTGGGGTCTATCATCGAGAACTGCATCGATCCCTTCACATTATGTAAAAGGTCATAGATTCTTGATAGTGGATATTTGTTCTTCACGGTCACCTATTTTACATTCTAATAATTCACACACAGTCTCAACATCCTGTCATCCTTCTTATAAAAGTATACTTAGGATGCCTAGGGTAAAACACTGGGCCTCACGAATCCCTTCCCTTGTAGGTCCTCTAGTCATACATTAGTTCACAAATCACTACGAGAGCCATCGAATATACTAGTGTGGATAACGGTGATGTCCCAAGGTATAGGTTAATGTAGAAGTCTACCTCATTCTGAAAAGGTAGTCATAGAACATCTTCTGGAAGGACTTCATCATACTCATCTACCACTGCATGAATCTGAGGACTCATATAATACCCTACACTGTGGGTCAGGCCTACCAACTGATTTGTGATTGGCAGCACCATCCTATGTGTGAGTATATCCTGTTCTACTAGTGTATCCTTTTCACCGACAAAGGAAAACCTTGTCCCATCTCCATGAACACACTGCACTCTATGCCTAAAACAGTTAATCTAAGCATGGACTATGGATAACCATTCCATACCCACAAAGAAATCATAATTCCTCAATGCCACTAATAAAAAATTCCAGCCAATGATATCTCCTCCAAGAGTAATCTCACTCTACTAGAACTAGAGTTTGATCATCATATCTCCTCCCATAAGAGTCTCTATGATTAAGGATTGAGCCAACTACTCCATTGGAATCTCTGATCTCCGAACATGGTCTGTGGTAAGGAATGAGTGACTAGCACCTATATCTATAAAAACTAAAAATAGAGTGGAGAAGAAAAAGATCAAACCTCTCATCATCTCTGGATCATTGGGATCATAATCCATTATCAGCTGACGCTTCGACCATCCCTATCCACTGGCTCTCAGAATGCATGGTGGACCTCCTTGGGTGGTGGTGTTAGTAACTCAAACCTCCACCCAAGGCCAGCTACTCTTCCTATTCCATTTTCATGTCTACCACCCTGTGGACCACCCTTCTCAATCTCCTTATTCTTCCTGAGTGGTCCCTTGACTGTATTATGATTGCCAATTCGGTGAATCAGGAAATCACAAGCCATGTACATTTAACCTCCACTTGAGTAGCATGACATTTTCTTTGACGGGGTCCCTTTTTCCTGAGAGCCTCATAATAGAAACCCTATGTCTTGGGGTCATCCCTTGGAAGAATTGAATAGTGTTGGTCCCTAAATCTATTGCCTGCTACCCACAGTTGATGACTCCTCTATATGACGTCTACTACTAGCTCATGCTGATGGAACCTACGCCGCTAAGAAGTTCCCTTTGAGAATAGCTCTCTATATCACCATACCCTGTGCAGATAAGCTAAGGGATATCATAGAATCCCTAATATCATAGCGTAGTCCCTACTCGAATTTACATGCCCGAAAGAATGGGTACTGAACGATGTTGGTGGAGAAGCAGGAAAGATTCATGAATCTCTCTAAGTACTATGATACAGATTGGAAACCCCACAACAGATGCAGGATCTCCAATATGGATTCTAAGAACAAAGTCATTGGAATAAAATACAACCTCAAAATGTTCTCAAAATCATCCCAAGAGAGAGTCATATCATCGTTCCCCTGGATCACAATGCTTCATCACCGTCCTACTGAGCCCTGTATAAAGATCACGACAAGTGCATTAAATTTATCAGGTGGTGTCCTCACAAGGTGGAAGATTAATGGGACCATGTCTAGACAATCCTTTGCAACCTAGGGTCAGTATAACCCCAGAAAATGGGAATTTTCGGCCTCTAGAACACAAGAAACACACTAATCAGTCGTGAATCCTCTACTGGTAGCGCTGGTACAAACTACAGATTGATGGGTTGTGGTATCACTAAGGAACCAATAAGTGCAGCTATCTCTGGTACTGGTCCCTGTACTGACACTTCATCGCTAATAATATCAACCTTGTGGTCACACTATGAAATCTTGGAGGGTTGTCTACATGCAGAAATCTTGAAACATATCAGGATGAACCACGATCAATAGAGTATACCTTGTTAGCTAAACCAAAAAGGGCAAGAGGGAAGACTCAAAATCCTATATGATGCATGTACCATTTATTTCCTTGTATCCAATATTTCCATGTACAGAGTTGGAAATTGGGTGTCCATAGTCTGTGTGTATGGATATATCACCCTCTTCTCCAACACTAGAGTCATTGTCCTGAAATTAGAAGCTGAAACGTTTAACAATGTTCCCCAAATGAACCTCACAGACTTTCAGTCCTAATGTGGACCCAAACCTCCCTCTAATAACACTCTGTCACGACCCATCCTAGAGGGGTCCATGCCTTGACTCCCCAATCCTGCCACCAATATGGCAGCGATTGATGACTAGCACCGAGTAGGCATATTACTAACATGAGAGGAATTGACTATATACCTGTACGCACACACACATCGATGAATGTAAAAAATTATGTAAAAAATTCAGGAAAAGACTATGGATAACAAAACCAAAGTGCAATATAATGTATAGTAAAATTTGGTGACTAGTCTAGAATACAAGACCACAAAAAATTAAGAGTCTGTAATGAAAAAATTTAAACTCATATGCCGGAGACCATACCTGCAGGGTATGTGAAGAGAATATTCCTAAATCCATAGCAGTTCAATAGGTCTGTCTGATATCACTGTGCACAACCCAGCCCTGTAAAACCTTGGTATCTTTCAAAATATTAGTTGCCTTCCCAAGAAACAAAACGTGTGAGAAAATCCCATGTCAGGGTGATAAAAACAGTACTGAGTAGGATTCCCTGCAAACCACAAAGGGAATTCCTCAAAGGAAATCACATGATAAGTATACTCAACAAACATATATATATATATATATATATATCTATAGAATAAAATGTAATATTACTAGAGGTAATCATTAAACACTTAGTATTGATGAGACACGTAGTCCTGTTGAGTCCATCAGCACCCATGAGACACTTAGACCTAACGAGTCACTTAGACACAAATATACATAGTCTTGAAGTCATGTATACATAAATTCATAGTCTCCATGTCACAGCTAGACTAAGTATTCCACTCATCAGGTGCTTGTTCTTGGACTACCTACTCCTTGAGTGAATGTTGATTTTTTGGCTTCAACCAAAACCCACTTAGATCCTCTCAAAGGTACCACTGCGTCACGAGGGTCTCAATGCCGCAAAAGTCTTGTCAAACTAACATAGAGTTTGATTTTTTTAGGAAATTTATTGAAATGAGGCTGTTTAGATCCAGGCCCAGTCTGACCCTATCAGACCGAACCAACCTGACCCGTTTTAGCCCACCTAACGTGACCTAGTTTGGACTAGACTATCTCCAACTTGCATGGCTTAAAGGCCAAGACCGTTGCACCACTGGACCATGGCTTGGTGTTCCACCAGATATCCACCCATCACTGGCTCTATCATCTCATCGGGCATGACAGTTGTCGCACCCCTCCCACGTGGCAGATGCGGTCGAGCGACCTCATCACCTAGGACCACGCGGACTGGCCGCATTGCCCAGGGTCCATCCATGTGGCAAGCTCGCACACAAACAAGAGGTATAATTATAAGGTTTTCATAATTTTATAATTGTAGAGGTCTAATTATATTATATATTTCATATATAATAACAAAATCTATCATAATACCCATTCATATAAGATGAGTAAAAATGAATTGTATCACTACCATGAGATGAGAAGTCAAATATACGCCCGATATATACTTTTACTTCTTTTTTAATTATAAATAAGGTTTATAATAAGGTTTTAATTATCATAATAATATTTAAGAATTGTTAGGCTACTAAATATATTATTTTTTTGATAGTCATTATATATATAGATATGGTAATGAAGAGTATAAAAATAATTTCATCGGTTTGATAAATTACCTCTTCTTCCAAAATTCGCCTTTATATCTCCTCTAATGGGATACAAGGTTAGAATTTTGAGATTACTATAACCCTTAAAATGTTTATATAGAAGCTTAAAAGAGAAATATATTGAGTATGGTTGATTTATAAGGCTCAAAATGTTTTGAGTAAGTGAGGGATGAGTTGTTATTTTATAATTAAGGTGAAACAGAACTTATATAAGCTCTCAAAATATTAAATTAATATAAATAAATTTTAATATTAAAATTTATTAAACGTAAGCTATTTAAAATCTAAGATTATAATGGGAATAATTAGTCTCATAAAATATTTTCATAAAAATTGAGGTCACATTGTTAGAATTATCGTTTAGTATTAAACAATATTTAACACTTTTAACTCTTACTATTCAAACATGGATTCAGCTCCTTATAGGTCAATATTCTTACTAAATAATATCAAAATACCATTGAATGGATAATTTATGACATATTAAATCATATCCCAAAAATATTGGCTGAATTTTATATTTTTAATAGTTTTATATCATTAAATAAGATATTTATTATTATAAAATGACATTAAGGTCAATTTTGATACTATTCTTTAGATTAACATTATTAGACATCAACACTACAATATATCCTGAAAAAAATTATTATATCCTAATAATATATGGGTAGTCTATTATGTTATTTTAAGACAATAATGATCTCAAAATAAAATTTTTAATATCATTTATTTGATATCTCATTTAATAAAATAATTATTGTATCATTGTTGTGTAATTATTTAGGTTACTATTTATTCACTAAATTATATATATAAATTTCCATGATGTATATAAATAATTTATATTTATTATAACTATTTATATTCTAATTTATATCATACATAACACCATCTAAAAAATGTTATAATTCTTATAAATATGAATATGATATCTTTAACATTCCTTTAAATAATATATTATAAATGTCTTAATCTCATCCAAGTAGATACAAAAAGTCATAACTAATTTAATATCATGATATTATGTTTATTCTCAAATTCCATTAATGAAATAAAAATTGTGATTGTTTTTGGGTCATTTTATTGTTCTTATTGTTTTATTTTTAACCTAAATTACCTAATTTAACTTTACTATTGTAACAAAATTTTCCAAGATTAGTATTAATATTGTACAAATATTAAAAGAGACAGATTTAATGTATTTTTAATTTTTGAATCCGTATTTATAATTTTAAAATATATATGTTTTTGAATTTCATTTAATATAATACCAGATAATTTCTATGAAAAATATTTTTTTCAAAAAAAATCTTTTTTAGACATAAAATGTTTTTATAATCAAATCATATATAAAATCCATTTCAAAAATCATAATTGGATTTTTTTAAGGAAAATTATGTAATTAAAATTTATAAATAATCCTTAATATAATTTAATATTGTAAGTAATTTAAAATAGTATATAATTTTCAAAAAAATCAGCATTTTCACTATTCATTGAAAAATAATTGTTTTCAAAAAACATTTAAAAAATCATTTAAAAATAATTTTTACATTGTACATTCACAAATGAATTTAAAATTAATAAATAAAACGTCTAGAAATGTTGGTGATTTATATTGACCCAAAAAAGATGAAAATTATTTTTGAAGAAAAAAATAATATTTTGAAGAATAAACTGACTTACTAAAAAATATTTGATTATTTTTTAGGAACTTACAAATAGATTTTTTTGAGTTAGAAAATTATATTTATATTAGTTTTTATTTTTTTACTTTTCTTTCTAATTTAACATCTGGGTTATAACATGGATATAATATTTATTGTTGGTCTTGACATTATATTGTGTGAAATACAAGCTATCTAATAAATCAAATTATTTAAAGATAAAATTTATATCAATATATGGGTGTAACAACTATAAACCTATCATTAAAGATGATTTATAGCTTTATAAATTGAACGAAATATATTTAATCCATGAACTGTATTAAAACACCTGTATTCTCTGGAGAAAAATGTATTGCAGCCGGGTTGGAAAATAAAGGTGTCACAAATACATAATTGACACTGATCATTGATGTTCATGATGGTCCTTACACCCTATTGAAACATTATTTCTATAAAAGTATACATATCAAACATTAGAAACTCTTTTTATTCAATAAAGTATAGTATCCCTTTTGTGAATGTTATCACTCGTAAAATAAAAAAAATATTAATAACCAATGGAGTTAATTCAACACACCCAATAACATGACAATAATCATTAAGAGGAATATGTATCCTTTGATTCCCAATCCTTTGATCATTCTAAACTATGGGATGAACTTATTTATGGGATTAAATTAAACACATATGTTTGTGACACTATCAAATTTATAAGAGATGTTTTAGGGAACATAGGTTTATTATATATGATTGATGTAACACCGTTGATTTTAAAATTATTTCCTATGAAAAAGACTTCTTGTATTTCATAGCATTCCTTAAACATAACCCTGAGTCTATATGAACCATAATGTAATAATTCATTATAACCAATCTATTATATTTATAAGTACGATTAGTAATGAAAACACAATGACATTTATTTATATTGGTTTTTAATAATGTTTTTTGAATTCTTCATAATAAATAGCACACAATTTTTAGTAAAGTCATTTTATGCTTAAAAATATGTTTTCGTCACAAAATTGGTGTTTTAATATATTTAAAAAAATCATTATAATTTATTTATACCAAATAAAAAAAATATTTTAATGAATTCTTATTTTTTTTCTAATTCACCATGTAATTATTATCTTATGTTTACTTTTTTGTATTTTCAAAAAAATATGTATTTTTCATTATCTAGTGAATAAAACTGATTTTTTTAAAATATAATTTCATTTTAAAGTAAAATTAAAATTATTTGGTTTATTTTTATATTAAAGTAAAATATGATTAATTTAATTAAAATTAATCATATTAATTACATTGGAATCAGTGTTTTACTTAATTTTTTATACGTTCATTTTTTGTAAAAATAAATGATATTCTCCTATAAACAGTTTTCATAAGAGAAATGTGCTATTATTTTAATAAATTAATGTAATTTTATTGACTAATAGTTTTAGTTAAATATATATATATTATATATTCACTAAAATTTAACAATGTTCATTTTATGGTACTCACATCGTAGTTGGGGTTTGGCTTAGTGGTAAGAACCCCTTAATTCAACATGGGAAATGCTGGTAGAAAACCCATTAGGCGTAGAGTACTCTAGTATACTGTTGCAACGGTGGCATTGTATCACTGACAGACACTTTAGCAACAGCGGGTACTGTGCAGTACTGTAGCAGTGCGGGTACAATAGCAATATTATTCATAGAATGGGCCTTGGGCCAAAAAATGGGCCTACAAGCCATGTAATGGGCTAAATACCCATTGGGCATTCGGGCTATGTAATGGTCTTCCTCTACCTAGTTAAAGAGGTATTTCCTTTTATTTAATAATAAATGTGTCTTTTTCTACAACCTTTAAAAAATGGGAGTAAATTATGTTTTATTATTAAAAAATTAAATTTTTAAAATGGGTTTTCATTGAGATTTTAATGGTTATTTAAAAATAAATTCCCTAAACTATAGAAAAATAATATATTAAAAGAGATTAATATTTTCTAATAATTGAAATTAATTTTAATTAAAAGGTTTAAAATAATTTTATGTGAAATTGGAATGTAAAAATTGTTAAATTTTATCTTCTTTGTTAACGTTAAAATAAGTTTAATATGAGGGATAAAATGTGAGAAAAGGGTAGAAATAAAAAGTAAAACTAGAAAAGTTATATTTTTTAATATATATCATCCTTCATTTCAATAAAATTCTAACACAATTTTGATTGGATCCAGTTTCTCAATAAAGTTAAAATTTATCATTGAAATGATTTAAGAAATTCCATGTTTATCAACCACATCACTTATAAATGAGAAAATATCGTCTTCCGTTATTCACATAATTGGAACCCTCTAAATCTGTAAATTCCTTCTCCAATAACATCCTTGATCCATTCCCTTATTCCTATATATTCATTTCTTCTCCTAAGACTTTTTCTTCAATAGATAAGGTGTAATCATTTCGAGGTCTCTCAAAGAAGAAGTATAACTATTAATTAGGGTCATTCAATATTATTATTATTTTACATAATCTGAAAATATTTTATCAGTCAAAAAAATATTTATATATTATCAAAAATATACTGAGATGTTATTATGAGTGTTTCATATCTGTATCCCTATTATTCTCTATCAAATGGGATATGAATGTATTTCTCGTGTGTACATGTGTGTTATCACCTTCATGTAGTGATGGTATTCATTTTAAATCCCCATAATCCAAAGTTTCTTGTTATTATATATACAATATACAAATACATATAATTAAATGATATTTATTTTATAATTTTTAATTATTATTTAAATTTCATTAATTCAATCCATTGAAAATTGGAAACACCACTCGTGCGTATGTACAAAATATCATCTTTTTGTACTACTGTAATTTATTTTTCCTCTCCAATTTATATATATGGTTATATTTCGTATATAATGAATATGTATGATATTTATGTCATTATAAAAGTTCTGGAGATGAATTGATAATGATCAATGTTTAACTATCATAATTCTCGAGCCTAAACATCAATAAAAAATTAATTGTTCAACACTCTGATAATGATGATAATGAATAAATATTATAGAATTGGTGATAAGATTATATTGGTAAACTATATTCCATTTTATAGTTATGAATATTTACTTAGTCTATAATAATAGAAAATTTAAATTTATTATAAATGATTTTATTGAGCTTACAAAGCTAGATAGAGTTGAGGTAAGGGTTCTTCGTCTTGATTTCTTTTTCTAGAGACATGTTTTATTTTATAAACCTATTATTCTTTGTGAAATATATATACATATCCACTGACATGATGTATCATGAATAATTATTAACACATTCTATTTAGAGTTATAATAAAAGATATTTAATCCTAATTGTTATGATTTGATAGTTATTAATTTGGCACAAATTTATAATCTCAAATTTTATTCTTTGAACATATGTTATGTTTTACAGTAGTACTATTTAATGAGCTTTGTATACTAAAAATTTTATATATTATATGCTGAACAAATTATTTTTATAACAAATAATGTAGAGACCTGAAGCTTAACGTACAGAGAAATTACATTACTTTTGCGGAATACTTAGTACATAAAAAAAACACACACAAGGACCGTAATAGTTTAGTGTCTTTGGAAACTCGGAATATAATCTTCTAATCGCGGTGAAAGATCTTCAACATCTCCCACAAAGATCTTCTTCTTTTTAAACCTAAATCATTTCTTTATGTCCTAGGGAAAAGAAAACATAAAAGGGTGATCTCAAATGCTCAGTAAGGGTAAACAAAAGAAATATCAATCACGTCATATTCATAAGAACATGTTTTTTGGAAATCTTAACCTGCCAAAGAGATCATAATTTCATAACATGGGATAAATAATAGTAGTGAAATGTAACCCAATAATCATAACTTAAAACATGAAACTTTGTGGCATACACACATAATCATAGAGAATCATTTCTTATTAGTCAATACTCATTGCCATGACTATCTTAGTGGACAAAGTCCCTTTCTGAACAGAGTTCACTCCTCGTTTCAGTCCTGTTTCACTGAACCGATATAACCTACCGTTTCAGCCATGTCTATCTCATGAGATATAAAATCTTTACCCAATGCATTGTTTGGAGATATAGGTCCCACCCATCTCATAATGATACCATTCTTATTTGTGCCACAAAATCATAAATCATACATCATTGCATAACCCATGTAGTAAAAATGGGATTCTTAAACAACATGACATCATAAAACAATTCATATAAGATAAAGGAATTCATAAAAAAATATCCATCACAACATAATCAAATCCATGTAATAATAAGGATATAAACAGAACCCTATATTATCTTAGATGGAAAATTTTTTGATAAAATACTTGGACTCCATTCTTGAGGAAAATATCCTTTCAAATTCAAAAAACATTTTCCTTTTTTAACATGTCATAAAATTTTAAACTAAAGAAGTTGATTAAAAATAAACATAAAAACTTGTGAAGGAAGCTTCCTGGAAATAATGTTTTAAAAATCTATTCATTCCTTATAAGTTAGAAAAACATTCTTCTCGTACTTTTTTCAGAAAAGTCAAAAAGTACCTCGTACGAAAAATGAAAAAAGATTCCTTTTATATCTTTTACTAAAATCTCACCTAAGGGTAAAATTGTATTTAAACAATTGTAGGTGGATGGAAATAATATTACATATTGAGTAAACATGTATGTGGATGATAAAATACACCCCAGTAAATTTCAATGTATAAAAAATCTCAGATAAAAATGAGATTGTGATATTTCCCTTACCTTAGGTCTGATTTTCTTCGTAAGTGTCCGAACCTCCTCTTCTTTGAAGCGCCTCTTTGAGATCTCCTTTTAGGGCACTAAAATTGGTCTTTGAGGAAAACCAAAACCTCTAGGATTTTGATAGGGAAGTGGAGAAGAGAATTTGGCAGGGTTTGGCCAAGCTTAAAGGCTCAAATTAGTGTGAGGAGGAGAGGGAGGAGGTGCCCTTTTATAAGGGAGGAGAGGGGCTCCTTTGGAAAAACTAAAAATATTATTTTATTATAAAGTCAAGTTCGGTTTTAAATAGCTCCAAATTGATTTATTTCGAAGCTATGGTGGGGATGGGACGAAATAATTTCATCCAATAGAATTTAGACAAGTTTAGTTTCATATTTTAACCTTATCATTTAGATTTAACATTAAGTTAAATAATTGTACTTTTACCGTGTCTTCTTGTGTTCTTATACTATAAGGTTAATAAACTTACTCTAAGAAGCCAAACGAACCCCAAGTTTTTTATTATTAATATATATAACCTTATCTAAGTCATTTGGCCGAACCTTATATTTTTAGGAATAAAATAACAATTAATTATATAATATTTGTTTTAAAAACTATTTTATGTCAATATTGACACTATTTAGTAATTGAATTTTGTGAAAATCATAACAGAATTATTAGTTCCAAAAAAGTTAATTAAATAAATAATAACATGTCATATTAACATATAAAATTAGTGTAATTCATAAAAAGTCTCAAATTACATTTATTTGGGTATTTATAACATCAATTATGTCAATATTTCATTAATAAAATAATTACTGCATCATCATTGTGACATAAATAAATTAAATTATTCAATGTCTAAAAATTAAAAATTAAATATAATTATGTAGGAAATATTTTTATCTTTCTAATGAATATTTATAGTCTAATTTATCTTATGTATTACCCTATATTAAAAATGATTTACTTATTAAACTTTGATTTTAACTATTTTAACCCTTCTTTGAATAAATAAATGTCCTAATCTAATCCATGTGGGCCTAAATGGTCATATTTTATTCCTAAGGTTGTTTTTGGTCGAATTAAACTTATCCAATAGAATTTGTACATCTGTTAGGCTAATAATAATATCATTTTTACCCTTAATTACCCTATTTACTTTTAACCGTCGTAAAAAAAAAGTAAAAAGTTACTATTCACCAAAAATTATTTTCATCTCATTGAACCACATTTTACTTACTGACATCAACCGTGTCTCTCGGATTTTTGAAATTCCACTCACAGAAGCGGTAAAATTAAGTTTTATGAAAAATTCAGTTTTTTTTTAACTACCACTTAGTGGTTTCACTATTAATCAAAAAATGAATGTTTCCAAAAAAATACCAAAAATTAGGCCTAAGCTATATTTGATATTATAAATTCAAAAATGATGTCTATTTTATCAAATTCAAAACATATCAGCTACATTAACTAATTTAAAAAATTAATTCCTGTCGTCAAACCAAATATCGTGTTTTTAAGAGATAATAACTATCAAAAGATTGACACTTGTTTATAACTGTTTTAAATGTGAAATTACATCCAATAACCAACATTGTATTAAATTGTAAAAATATATTCTAAATATACTTTAAAACCCCTCAAATTAATAATTTATCACTATTAATTATTTCGATTAAAAAACTGTTTTTAATTAAAATTTAGTAATTTTCACTATTCAACTGAATATGAAAGTTATCCGAAAAGTACCAAAATTTCACCTTAGGCTAAATTCGATACTCCGAATCCAAAAATGATGTCCATTTTGAGAGATAAAATTTCTAAAATTTTAAAAGGTGGTTATTACTATTCATAACAGTTAGTTTTAATAATATTTTAATAGCATACCATTGTTTAGTGAATCTCGGTATTGCGTACTACACACGCTATCGAGGAAGGTCGTGATTGGGTGTAATGCAAGGCAAGTCAAGGATGCGTGTTGTGTAAGCTTCTTTTGGTGTAGCGTACAACACAAGACATTAATGAAATTAAAAAGAATATTTTTCATAAAATCTCGGGGTGTTACATTCTAACCCCCTTAAAATGAATTTCGACCTCGAAATTTGTCGGGGTTATAAATGGTTTACTATTTGAAAGTTTCTTTAATAGAAACCCACATCGTAAAAATTAATACCAAATACAATCTTTAAAAACAAAAGTATGAAACGTAATGGTTACCCAAATAAACTAATCACTAGTTTTCCACATAGGTGAAAATATGGATGTAGAAGAGAAATCTAACCATCATGTTCTGATGGAGAGTGGTAGAGAACATGGCTATGGAAAAGCCAGCAATCACAAAGCCATAAATTTGTGATGATCTAAGGTACCATCTGATTCATCAGATATAAGAGCACTAGGACAACATTTTTGGTTTTCAAGATCATTTCCCTAAAGTTGATGAAATTGGAATTAGAAGAAAGACTTTCGTTATTTTCGTATAGTCTCACCGTTGGTAGTTCATTGGACAATTTCCACTTCATATCTTAAAGAAATGAAGTTTAATTTGTCATTCGTGATGTGTTAGCAGATCATGTGATAGAATGATGGTTCATTCCATCTGTCTCAAACAAAAGGTTAGAAAAGTTATCAAAAAAATACATAAGTCCATCTATAGTGAGATTAATCATATATGGTTCCGAAAATGGACTTATACTTCATATATAATACTAATTAATATAATAAAACAATTTTCTACTAAACAGGGACTTCCTGTAGGCCAGTGGTAGGTGATAAAGGCTAGTCGCACTTCGGTTGTGGGTTCAATTCCCACAGCCTTGTCCAACGCGATGGGTTGTCGCCCGTCCTGCAGGATGTCCTTTTTCTAATGCTATATTACTATAACATCCCATCAACAATATCAAAAAAGTTTTATCCTTAAACAATACTAACTTATGTCCAACATAATCCATTCCATTCTTTAGGCTTATCTAAAATACTTTGGTCCAAGCTCATAGTATAAAATAAATGATCACGTGAATGCCATCATTTATCCCCCATATATCATAAGATATATCTTGTTGGTCAAATTACAGGCATGTTAATACCTTAATCATGTATTCTCTTGAATAATGAATATCTATTGAACCTTAGTGAAAACATGAATGCAGTTAAAAGTTAACACTTTCCACATACCAAAATCCTCAAAATTCTATATCCTCAAACCATGATATCACTTAGTCCTTATATCAATCATGAACTCATGAATACTATCAAACATATTGGATTCTCTTTATCCCTTCATTATGTGCATATCATCTGCTTTACAAAAATATTTCAATCACTTTTCATGGTTACCGATGCCATAAAATTATTGAAAACCACAATAGACCAAAACATAAGTATTCCAATATTCCATGATAAAATATACAACATTATTCTGGAATCCCATTACATAAACACTTAATAATTCCACCACATCATTGTCATATTCAATATCTCCAATGGTGATCACATGTGACTTCCCTTTGTCCTTTGCCTTAAGTGGTTTCTCATGTCGATCATCACTAACCCTTGGATTAGGGCATTTATTAGCATAATTCCCCATTTCCTTGCACTTGAAGCATTGAAGTGTAGTAGGTTTATTCTGTGTATCACTTCCTTTGTTTGCATCATTAGGCATCTTCTTCCCATAATTGTGGAATTCAAATGCCCGATGACCTTCCTTTCCACATTTGAAACATTTACTTGTCCCTTTAAGACAATCTGCACCATGCTTCTTTCCACACTTTGAGAGCATAAGGAACCATTCATCTTCTTTTCATCGTTATTCTGAGATTTATCCTTGAACTCCATCTTCCGCTTCTTGTCAAAACTATGAGATGGATAAGTAACACCAACTTCCATTTCTACCTTGATATCACAACACACAATTTCTTCATAGCTAATGAAGTCTCTTATAGCTAATGCCCTTCGAAGATTTGGTTTTAAGCCACTGAAGAATCGATCAACTTTACTTTCAGGTTGGATGATAAATCCAGATGCATACCTTGTAAGCCTTGTAAAATTCGCTTTGTATTTACCAACAGATTCATCATCCTTTTGCTTTAGTTCAAGAAACTCCTTCTCCATCTTTGTTCTAAGAATACGAGGGAAGTGCTTATTGAAAAATAAGTTCTTGAACTCATCCCATTCCATGGACTCAATTTCATCTCTTTGCCTCATATTCTTGATAAGATTCCACCACGGATCAGCTTCACCTTCCAAACGATATACTACTAAGATGACTTTATCATGTTCAGAACATTGAAGAACTGAAAATATCTTTTCAGTGGTACTGATCCATTTTTCAGCAACAAGTGGATCAAAATACCCACTAAAAGAAGGTGGACATTGCCTCATGAAGGACTCAATAGAATGTTGTTCCCTTCTCTTCTCATTTGAAAGTACAGAATGATTCATATCTTGTGTAAGTATAGAAATAAGATTTTTCACTCCATATCCCATAACATTTGTTTGTTTAAGAGGACAATCATTGCATTGTCCATTACATTGATCAACACGGTTCCTTCGGGTTCCAGCCATCGTCTAAAACCCAAAAAGAATAGTGTGAGAGGCAAAAATCATGCAAGGGAAAAAACATAATAAAGGGGGAGTATCCTCAATATCTAACATCTTAGGATAAATTCTATGATCGTTACCATAGTTCTAGGACTGTATCCTATACATATACTTATCCTTAGGGACATCTCTAGACATACCTTAGAAATATCTCTAGGGACCTCACTAACGTTTTCGCATCCTAGTTTCCAAAGGTTGACTACACCTTTCCTATGATAAAAACTGCAGAGACCCGAAGCTTAACGTACATAGACATTACATTACTTTTTTGGAATACTTAGTACATAACAAAAACACACACACAAGGACCGTAATAGTTTAGTGTCTTTGGAAACTCGGAATATAATCTTCTAATCGCGGTGAAATATCTTCAACATCTCCCATAAAGATCTTATTTTTGTAAACCTAAATCATTTATTTATGTCCTGGGGAAAAGAAAACATAAAAGGGTGAGCTCAAATGCTCATTAAGGGTAAAAAAAAGAAATATCAATCACGTCATATTCATAAGAACATATCTTTTGGAAATCTTAACCTGCAAAAGAGATCATAATTTCATAACATGTGATAAATCATAGTAGTGAAATGTAATCCCAATAATCATAACTTAAAACATGAAACTTGGTGGCATACACACATAATCATATAGAATCATTTCTTATTAGTCAAGACTCATTTCCAAGACTATCTTAGTGGACAAAGTCCCTTTCTGAACCGAGTTCACTCCTCGTTTCAGTCCTGTTTCACTGAACCGGTATAACCTACCATTCCAGCCTTGTCTATCTCATGAGATATAAAATATTTACCCAATGCATTGTTTGGAGATATAGGTCCCACCCATCTCATAATGATACCATTATTATGTGTGCCACAAAATCATAAATCATACATCATTGCATAACCCATGTAGTAAAAATGGGATTCTTAAACAACATGACATCATAAAACAATTCATATAAGATAAAGGAATTCATAAAAATATTTCCATCACAACATAATCAAATCCATGTAATAATAAGGATATAATCAAAACCCTATATTATCTTAGATGGAAAATAATTTTGATAAAAAACTTGAACTCAATTCTTGAGGAAAATATCCTTTCAAATTCAAAAAACATTTTCCTTTTTTAACATGTCATAAAATTTTAAACTAAAGAAGTTGATTAAAAATAAACATAAAAACTTGTATAGGAAGCTTCTTGGAAATAATATTTTAAAAATACATTCATGCTGTATAAGTTAAAAAAACATTTTTCGCGTACTTTTGTCAGAAAAGTCAAAAAGTACCTCGTACGAAAAACGAAAAAAGATTCCTTTCATATCTTTTACTAAAAACTCACCTAAGGGTAAAATTGTATTTAAACAATTGTAGGTGGATGGAAATAATATTACATATTAAGGAAACATGGATGTGGATGATAAAATAAACCCCAGTAAATTTCAAAGTATAAACAATCTCGGATAAAAATGAGATTGTGATATTTCCCTTACATTAGGTCCGATTTTCTTTGTAAGTGTCCGAACCTCCTCTTCTTTGAAGCGCCTCTTTGATATCTCCTTTTAGGGGGCTAAAATTGGTCTGTGAGGAAGACCAGAACCTCTAGGATGTTGATAGAGAAGTGTAAAAAAGAATTTGGCAGGGTTTGGCAGAGCTTGAAGGCTCAAATTGGTGTGAGGAGGAGAGGGAGAAGGTGCCCTTTTATAAGGGAGGAGAGGGGCTCCTTTGAAAAAACTAAAAATATTATTTTATTATAAAGTCAAGTTCGGTTTTAAATAGCTCCAAATTGATTTATTTCAAAGCTAAGGTGGGGATGGGTTGAAATAATCTCATCCAATAGAATTTAGACAAGTTTAGGTTCCTTTTTTAACCTTTTCATTTAGATTTAACATTAAGTTAAATAATTTTACTTTTACCGTGTCTTCTTGTGTTCATATACTATAAGGTTAATAAACTTACTATAAGAATCCAAACGAACCCCAAGTTGTTTATTATTAATATATATAACCTTATCTAAGTCTTTTGGCCTAGCCTTAGATTTTAGGAATAAAATAACAATTAATAATATAATATTTGTTTTAAAAACAATTTTATGTCAATTTTGACACTATTTAGTAATTGATTTTTGTGAAAATCATAACAGAATTATTAGTTCGAAAAAATTTAATTAAATCAATAATAACATGTCATATTAACATATAAAATTAGTTAAATTCATAAAAAGTCTCAAATTACATTTATTTGGGTATTTATAACATCAATTATGTCAATATTTCATTAATAAAATAATTACTGCATCATCATTGTGACATAAATAAATTAGATTATTAAATGTCTAAAAATTAAAAATTAAATATCATTATTTAGGAAATGTTTTTAGCTTTCTAATGAATATTTATAGTCTAATTTATCTTATGTTTAAATCTATATTAAAAATGATTTACTTATTAAACTTTGATTTTAACTCTTTTAACCCTTCTTTGAATAAATAAATGTCCTAATCTAATCCAAGTGGGCCTTAATGGTCATATTTTATTCCTGAGGTTGTTTTTGGTCGAATTAAACTTATACAATAGAATTAGGACACGTGTTAGGGTAATAATAATATCATTTTTACCCTTAATTACCCTATTTACTTTTAACCGTGGTAAAAAAAGTAAAAAGTTACTATTCACCAAAAATTATTTTCATCTCATTGAACCACATTTTACTTGCTGACATCAACTGTGTCTCTCGAGTTTTTGAAATTCCACTCACAGAAGTGGTAAAATTATGTTTTATGGAAAATTCAGTTTTTTTAACTACCACTTAGTGATTTCACTATGCATCAAAAAATAAAATTTTCCAGAAAAATACAAAAAATTAGGCCTAACGTATATTTGATATTATAAATTCAAAAATGATTTCTATTTTATCAAATTCAAAACATATCAGCTACATTAACTAATTTAAAAAATTAATTCCCGTCGTCAAAACAAATAACGTGTTTTTAAGAGATAATAACTATCAAAAGATTGACACTTGTTTATGACTGGTTTAAATGTGAAATTATATCCAATAACCAACATTGTATTAAATTGTAAAAATATATTCTAAATATACTTTAAAACCACTAAAATTAATAATTTATAACTATTATTTATTTCGATTAAAAAAGTTGTTTTTAATTAAAATTTAGTAATTTTCACTATTCATAAGAATATGAAAGTTATCCAAAAAGTACCAAAATTTCACCTTAGGCTAAATTCGATACTCCGAATCCAAAAATGATGTCCATTTTGAGAGATAAAATTTCTAAAATTTTAAAAGGTGGTTATTACTATTCATAACAACTAGTTTTAATAATATTTTAATAGCATATCGTTGTTTAGTGAAATTCGGTATTGCATACTACACACGCTATCGAGGAAGGTCGCGATTGCGTGTAATGCATAGAAAGTCAAGGATGCGTATTGTGTAAGATTTTTTTGGTTTAGCATTCAACACAAGACATTAATGAAATTAAAAAGAATATTTTTTATAAAATCTCGGGGTGTTACAATTAATGTTTCATTTGATGTTATTTCATTCCATGTAGACCTTAATCAATAGTTACCAAAGTAGTAAGGTTTATATGTTACAATGTAATTTTTTATATTTATTTTTTCAACACAAATATAAAATTATGAATCTATATGATCTATCTATCCAAAAATTTAAAAAATTTATTATTCTAATTTTATTTCTAGATATTTTATTATTTCAATTAATTTTATTCACATTATAGTCACAGTGAATGGAAATAATGATTCTATAGAAAAATTAATTTATTTTTCACTTAGGTCAGGAATATTTTCTTCCAGGACAATACTTTCTATAAATAAATTTCTAGAAATATTTAAATTTTTTACAAATATTTATTACATTCATTTAATTTTTTTTAATTTCATTAATGATTAAAATAAATCCTCTTATTTTTTTTTCAAATGAGGTACTTTTCAATTTTTAGTGAAAAATATAAAAGGAATTATTGTTTTATCATACCATACATGAATGAATTTTACCACATAATATATTAACTTTTATTTCAATATTACATTACAATATTACAATTTACTTTTCAATGAAAATATTTTACACTAATAATTTGTAAATTTTTAGATTATAAATATGTTATTTCAAAATGGAAAATTTATTTTTGACCTGAAATTTTAAAGTTATAATTCACTTGTATTATCATCAATGCATATATCTTTTGATATTTATTATTCAATAATTGGGATATTATATAATGTAACCATATTTATTATTACAATATATTGTTTATTTTATTGAGGATGAAATTTTTAGGAAACCATGTTTATTTACATGGTATATTCCTCAATGAAGTAATATATGTTTTGTGATCTTATATAACCCATATGTATGGATTTTGATTATGTAGATGGTGATCCCGATAAAGTTCCTGATGATGGTTTGGTCTGTTGTGGCCCTCTAATTATCTTTGTAATAGTGATGTAGTTGAGAAAATCCTAAGAGATGATGGAGTTAATAAAAACATAATCTATATTGAAGTTAATTATATAGATGATATTCCTAAGAGAATATTGGAAATTAGAGGGAAAGAATTTCCATTTTGGTACTTTTTCCACAATAATATTCTTATTAGTTAACCATGACTAAGTTATTTTCTATGCTTTCGTGTGTGGAATGATCATATGTATTATTCTTTATATATATTCCTATAGTTCATGCTTGAATATTTAGGATTTCATATATATATATATATATATGACTTATGTCTATTTTTATAATAGTGCCTCATTCAATGATTTATTATTGGTGATATTTTATTGATTAGGTTTGACCATTGTATGTTATGATCATTATTTTATTCCCATATTCTTAACTTATGCACACTTATTATCATTAATTGATGTATCTATTGTTTACTAATACTGATCATCTAAGAAAATTCATTTCTACACTTCCATTCCACAGGGTGTAAAGAAAATTGATTGAGAATGATTTGATTAAGAGGGGTTTAATCTGTGAATAAATTAATTAAAATTTATATATATCATTACGGATTTTTTACATGTATAAATTTCTAAAGGAATTAATTATTTAGGGTTCTAGAATACATAATATTGATATGTATTAAATATTCATCTAAAATGGTGTGATATGTAGTTTCAAACTATTAAGACCTTATATTTATAATAAAAACAATTTTAAAATCATTTTTGAGACTAGGATGAGAAAAAGTTAGTGATAAAAAATATGATATTCCTATTTATAAGGAAATGTACAATGTTATGGTAAAACATTTGTGGTTTTCTAGAAAAAATAAATAAATAAATGTATATATAGTATAATGTGGATGAGGTTGTGCAATGGATACTCCAAGGAGAAACAATAATGAGTAGGATTGGTTGTGTATTAACTTGATCATAATAAATTTGCGATGAGTAGGAATTATACTACACACATAAATAGGAAATAACATAGGATTTTTTTTTGGTGAATTTGTATTTTTATGATCCATTATGAAGGATTTAAAATGATATTAACCATGGATTTATTATTTCAAACCTAACGTGTCATTTGTCTAACTGATGGAGCCATGATTTATGCATCATATAAATAATTTTCATTATTATATACCTTCCCACTATAATTATTTTTCTCATACTATGATTTTTGTAGTCAACAGATCTAACCTGATGAATATATGTTAATGTTGAATGTGGTTGACACTGAAATGATTCTCTGATTGAGGAACTGAATAATAATAAGAGTGGTAATGATACAAACATGTTGTTATTATTACATAACTTTTTCAATCCATGAATCCAATTGATATTCAAAATGAAAAATGAAATAAATAATGTATTATTTTTTCATTTATGAGGAAACTACCAACTTCTTTTAACAAGTCCTCTTTTCCACTAATTAAATATCAATATATTTGTATGAATGAAGAGATATTTTCATTTAACAGTGCTCGAAATAGGAAAAACATATTTTTTTATTATTCAGAAGGTGATGAGGTTCAATAGTTGAATAGTTTCAAGAATACATGAAACAAGAATAAATATACTCCATGTGGTGGGATGTGATTATGAGTTTAATTTTCTATAAGTACTTAACCTATGTTGTTAATATGAAAGAGGGGAAATAATTATTTGAGATATTGGAGGAGGATGATGAATCCAATAGTTCATATAAGTACAATTTTATGATGCATGTGAGGTATAAATAAATTGTTATCATTGAAAAATAATTTAATATTGTTTAATTTTTCATTGGCTTAAAACCAAGTCATGGTAGGGTCTTATAAAAAATTTAGATCATTAAATTTAAAAGAAATAATTTGATGATCTATCAAGGTGGAAGTGTAGACTGAATGAATATATCAATGTAAGTGTTTTGATAATAATATAATTATAGAATTTAGGATATATTATAATAAAAAACACATGTAAGGAATAATTATCGACATCCTTTTGGACAGAAGTGTGGAATGAATCAGGGAAAAAATTATATTAGGGGGGACGGTAAATTTTTGATGTGTGTAAAATAATTCAATTGACTGAAGTAATGTCGATTTGTAGGGAAATAGATTGTTAATGAAATGGTAAATGAAAAATATCAATCAAAGTCACCTACCAAACTCAAATTCATCAAATGAAAGTCGAAGTCACATTATTCTAACCAATACTAATGTCTAAGGGTTATTAATGATAGTCAATGTATATGACCAATTAAGCCTACAGATAATTGGATATATTATTGGATCCCTATTATCTATGATTGGTATGATAATGAAGTAGGAAAAGTTAGACTTATCATCCACTCAAGAACTACTAATTTCATCTTTGGTTTTGGTTCTACCCTCTCTTTAATATCACAATAATTTTATAATGAAATAAAAAACCACCTCGATTATTAGATGTTCAGTTAGAAATAAAAAAATCATCCATGTATAATGATATTTTAACAAACCTATGATTCATCTCTAATTTAGGATTATAATAGTTTTTTTATTAGAAATCTTTTAATTATTCCTTGATATGAATTTGATAGGATTTTGGGCTTGGATTGGCATTCTTTATATAAATACCATATCAATTGATCATGAAGGGAATTCAAATTTGATAATCTAAAAAAATATAATATTGTATATTGGTGTTAGGATAAATATTAAACCATATACAAAATTAATAATATTTAATCTCTTATGATTTTCATTCTAATGTAGTGTTTATCTACGATTGTATGTAAAAAACAGCATCAACATTATTAAAATTGCATGAGATTTTGCTTAATCTTATTAATAGTGTTTCTGTATAATTCTCAGAATCATGAAGTTGAGGTTTCAATATATCTCAGACACAATATTGCACTTAATTTAAAGACCCTATATCAAATTGTTCGGATTGAGTTTTTAGTGTTGAAGAAGAAACTCATACAGAATCATGATAGAGGACTCATTAATAAATGTGGGTCATAATTTGGGGAACCTATTTTTTTCAAGAATAATGACGGATCAATGTGAATCTACATTGATTTTAAGGAACCTATGATGACAATGATATAAAATAAGTATCATCTACCCTCTATAAATGATTTCATTGATCAATTATGGGAAGATAAATATTTTTCCAAGATTGATCGTTGATCCAAATATTACTAATTAATTGTTAAATGTAATTACATACCCAAGAAAACCATGGGATTAAAGTCTGTATACTATAAATTTATTGGAAATCCATATGGTCATACTAATAACCCTTTTTTATTTCTAGATTTAATGAATATAGTATTTATATATTTCCTTGATATGTTTTTAGTTGTCTTTAATGATGATATTATTATTTATTATATATGAAGGGAAAATCTTAATGATCAATTGAGGGTTGTATTTAATACAGCATGGAAGGAGGTTCTATATGTAATATTTACCGATCCTGATTTTTTTTCTAACGAATATTCCATTTACAGATCATCTTATCTCAAGATATGCTATATAATTGGGTCCAGCAAAGAAAAAAATCAATATTGACCCAAATCATTTATTGTGACTGAAGTCCATATTTTTCATGGATTATATCGATGTTATCAATTCATTTTTATGGATTTATCATGTATATATAACATTATCACACTGTTAACATGGAAGTGAATATAGTTCCTTTGTACGAATGACTGTAAATAAACTTTCAATAAATTTATGTGAACATTAGTCAATGAAACTATCACCACACTATCATATAGTGGATAAGTATTTTTTATTTATAGTGATATGAAGTAGAAGTTATGATGATGATTTCTTATATATAATGATATGGTATTTTTTTATTCCTCACTCCAATTGTTGTATTATGAGAAAACGTAACTTGACTCATGATTTATTGTTAGTAGTGATTATCTATGAAATAAATATGTAGTGTTGTTATATATATAATGAATGATGTAACATATATCGTGATATAAAAATTAATGTATGTATTATCCCAAAAAGTAATATGTATTCAACAAATAATATACATTATTTTTATTAAATATATTTACAATATAACACATTAACACACATTGAATGAAAACATAGTGGTTGATGCATTGAGTCAAAAGGATCATGTGAGATTATCTATTTTGAATGTCACAAATGATCCAATATTTCTGGATTTTTAAAGGATACACTATGAATTCTTGATGGATGGGTAGAAAAAATTTATTTCTCAAAATATTTTTCAACTATATATCCATGATATGTTTAAATAGGAACATAAATAAGATGTATATTTGTAAGGGGATGTAAGAATTTTAGTTTATTTCAACTGATATTTTGATGGAATGATAAGGTTTGGGGAAAGAATATGTGTCTTATCAGTAACCAACATGGAGAAGGATACAATTGATAAATCTCATGGATAATCATTCCCCATTAATTATGATATTATATATATATATATATGAAAGGAAATTTATGACTGGAGAACATGAAGACTGATTATACATGTTAAGTATATTGATGCTCGGTATGTGATTAAGTTATGGATTAGATAAAAATGATTAATTTTATTTTACAACCATTTCTCATACTATAATAAAACTAGGAGAACATCACCATATATTTCATTATAAAACTCCCCATGATGTCTAATGAACAAAACTCTATTATGGTTGTAGTTGACCACCTTACAAAGATAACACACTTTGTCAATATTAGAGAAGATTTGTCACTTGATTGGATATCTAGGAAACAATTTAATGATGTTATATGTATTTATCCTAATCCAAATTAAATTTTATCTTATCAATATGTGAAGTGTACCACAATGTTCTGGGGAAGTGACCAAAATGGTCTAGAAATAGATTTTGGTTTTAGTACTACATATCATCCCTAGGTATATTTTCAATAATATAAATTAATTCAATAATTGGACAATATTTTGATATCATGTTCTCAAGATTTCATATATAGTTGGGATGAACACCTTCCATAAGTCAAGTTTTTTCAATGAACTCTGCTTTTCCACATTAAATTAATATTCTGTTCAATAACTTGTGGTACATGATACGCCAAAAATAAATTAACAACAACTTATTAGAAAGAAATTACTAATAAATATATTATTTATAAAATATAGTAAACTTAAAAAATCTATTTCAATAATAAGACAAATTAATAAAAAAATGTTAATATTAAATAACAATATTTTTAATGAAATAAATTTTAATTATATTTTTCATTCATTAAAAAAATAGAAATATTAAAATGAATGTTTAATGTCAAAATTAGTTTTTAACTCTTTCCATGAAAATTTAATTAGATTAGATTTAAAATTTTTTAATGAAAATAACTTTTTTATTTGATAAATATAGTTTTTTAATTATAATTATTATAATATTATAACTAAGTGAGCATATCATAAGATTTAAAAAAAATTTCTAAAATAAAATATGTATTATGGGATTATCATTATGAATTTTAATATAATAGTTTATCATATAAATACTATTTCCAACATTTTTAGATCTAAATTAAAATGATAGTCTAAAAAAATCTAATTTCAATATTATGTCAGAATAATGTATTTTCATGATGATATTATTTAGTAAATTCCTAGTAAATCATTATAAGTTTTGTTTTATTTTTTAATAGATTAATTTATATCATTAGAATCAGTAATAATTATAGTTTTACCTTACATATAAATTCATATATGAAGAAAATCATTCTTATATAAACAATTTTTATCAAATTAGTTGTGTTTGTCTAAAATTTCAAACATTTATAAACATGATTAAATAAAATTACTTTAAAATTATAAATAAGAGGGATAAAATTAAGAAATTAGGTCATCATTAAATTTATTTAACAAAATTAATTTGTATTGTCTAAAAAAATAACCTCATAAAAATAATAAATTGTTAAAAGTACATTACTATTGGGAAATGAAAAAATATGTAAATAAAATGTTTTCAAATAAGCATGTATTATTTTTTTAGATTTTATCTTGTCTTGTACTATAATTCCATCCATGTTTTTCCATTTAATCTTGAATATTTTAGTTACCTTATTAAAAAATGACGACCACTTAAAAAATTCCCATTTCATCTCCTTTTAATGGATTTAACTTATAACTTATAATTACTACCTTAGTAAGTCAAAAGGCCTCTAATATACACATAATTCCTCTCCATTGTGTCCATTACATGTATAATTTCCCTATTGACCCCAAATTAGCCGAGTTCCCATGAATCAATAGTTTCCATCAAGGGATAGTTCCATGTATCAACATAGTTATGGACACTTTTATAACATTATATTCATATAATTTCATTTTTAAGAAATAAATAACCATACTGAATTAATAATATAATCCTTATATTTTTTGAGATTTTATTATAATAATGATTAAACAATTATTTGTTCTCTTTTATCTAATAAGAAAAACATGAATCATCATTAATGTGTGTGTGTGTGGATTATCGCCTCCAGGAAGAGACACTTTCATTATTTCATTACCACCCCACATGGATGATATTATTGATTTTATTGATGAATATATAATATTTATAACAATATTAATTATTATTAAAGGATTGAATACTGTCCGCATTCACCCCTTAATTTTTTTAACAAAAACAATGTTCAAGCATTTTATAGACTACCACAACCCTTAATATATTTATTATGTTTTCATTCACATAAAAAATGGTTAGTTTTATATTATACTAGATGAGTTTATATGATATATATAATTATTTTATGCAATTTTTTCTATTTTAATAACACAAAAAATAATGTATCTTTAGAAGTTGATATACCAATATAGGTAAATAAGCCAAAAAAATATTAGTTACTATTTTTGTTCTAATGAATTAAGAATAAAATTACCTCATAACGGTATTAAATATTTTCAAGTCTTTATAAATCATAATTTAAAACACATTATTTTTTTGGAAATGGTTATATTATAAATAAAATTTATGATCAATGCATCATTTAAAAACATATTTCAAACCAATAAATACTACTAACACCAATTGTTGGAAAGATATTACAAAAATCTAATACATTAAGATATTTATTTGTAATGAATAATATAAAAGAAAATGTATATAAATATGGTTCTAAAATGGGTAAGTAAGACTCTTATCTTTATGATATAAGAATACATAACCCATATGTAGAAATCAATTGTAAAGGTAAGGTACTTGGAAAAATCAAATTATTTTCATTAATATATTTAATTTCTTAGTTTCTATCAATTTTAAAGACAAAATATTCTTAATTATTTTCACTATTTATGTCTGTTAAAAAGTGTTTATAAACAAATTATTTTTCTATAAATGGTTTTACCTTAAATTATTAATAAACAATGGAGACATTCTAAAAAGGGACTTGTAACTATGACTATAATGGTGATGAATAAAAATGTTTTGAGAAGGATCTTTTCATTATTTAATTTTTTTTAACAAAACATATCTGAATAAATGGAGTTATGGTTCATGTTTTCCCCTATGCTATTCTTATATTATGTGAATAATTTTTTAATCATGTATTTGGTATCATGATATATATTTTATGATATTATTTGGATATTTTATAAAACCCATAAAATTTCACCGGTTACTTCTAAAAATTTCCTGATTTTATTTTCTATATTCGATGAAACCAATTTAATTTACATGGGTTATTTACATTATGACTTTTAAATGACATGAAAATTATTTTTTATTTTATGGGATTTTTTATGTTGTGTTTTTTTTCTCATGTGGCACAGAATATAAGTATTTTTAAATTTTTATGACATGTAACTTTATCTAATTTATTGGGTAATAATTTATATATAATTATATTCAAATGTTATGTTAATTGTTTATCCAATACCAAGGTTCAAAAATGGTGATTGTGATGGGGTTTGACACTACTCACAGTATTGTGGGTGATTTTTTATTGAGGATAGATAAGTTAACAAACATAAGAAATCATATGTTTATGATTATTCTACATTTTTTCAATGATACATGGCCAATGTTATAAGATTCATATTTTATTTTTCTCTTTACATAATAATTATGCTATCATTTGAGATTTATTTATATATTTCAGACATATGATTCACTATTATTATTTTATGTTATTTTAAATCATGCATTATGGATTATTAATGTTTTACCAGAGTTTAGGATCTAATAAATATGGTCTTTGATATGTCACACCTAAATAATAATTAGAGATCTATATTTTTTTATTCCCTTCCCAAGGATTTTAGAGTATTATGTCTAATGGAATTTCTATGAATGTTTTTTTTATATTTTTTTGTTGCATGTGAAATAAGTGATTTTATGTTTCTATTCCCCAAGGCACTAATCATCCATTCCCATAGGGTGTTAATAATTTATGAATGTGATAATTTAACCCGATAATAAATTCATTATTTATGTATGTTTATCTTGGGTCACTTTTGTGGAAATCATTGAAAGGTTTAGTTATTTTGGATACTAGGATACAAAAAAAAATTCAGAACCCATAGGATAAACCTATGTATAGTAGAATATCATAACTTACAGAAATTAATATAGTGTGGTTTTCCAAGATATACATCCATATGTGGATATGAATGTTGGAATTCTTTTTTAATAGAATCATCTATGGGCAAATCACCAAAAAAATATTTGGTTTAGTGTACCTATTCAATCACTCTAGCGCATGGGGAATCCGCTCTTACTATGCACCTAGTTTGACCCTGTTGGGGGATATACGATATTGAATACACATTTCCATAATTAACCATTATAAATGATATATTTATCATATTAAATAGAATTGTTATGGAAAATATAATAGGGAAATAATATTGGATAACATAGATTGAAACTTACGGGGTTTTATGAATGAATATAATCATTATTTTAGAGTAATTTAATTTTTGATCATTGTTTTACACTTTATAAATTTGTTAATTTATGTATCCTATCCATAAATGTTCATATATCAATGATATATTTGGAGTATGAATGAAATTTGAAAATGATAGATACAATGGGCAATGTTGTGATTTTACAAATAATACTGGAACTAGATTTTGAAATCTCATAGTAATGCTCATTGAACTCTCCTATATTTTTAATTACAACATGGATAATTTATATCTCACAAAGTAACTAAGAAGGGAGAGAATTTTTATTGAATATTTTATGAAATATCATCCACCAAACAATAATGGGATTTTAAACCCATTAATTACTAAGGAAATCCATAATGACATGGAAAAGATATTTTATATTATTGAATATCTACAGCATGATATGGTTGTTTTGGTTATCAGTCATCTAGAAGATAAGGTACTTCAATGGTTAAATATCATTATAAATATAAAGTAACTAGATAAATTTTATTCTATATAGTGGGAGGATTTTAAATAATATTATTTACTAAATATTTTCCAAATAATATTTGTACTAATATGGAATTAGAATAACTATAATTACAAATAAAAAATTAATTTGACTACAGTGTATCTTATAATGAAAACAAACTAAGAATCAAAAGATATTCCACAAACTCTATCTTTGGAACTAAAAATAATAATGATCAATATGTTTATTAGTTAAAACCTAGTATTTTGACATTATTATTTGTAATAGAGTTTGTAATATATGAGGATGTTATCAGCAGTACACATGAAGTTGAAATTAAATATGGATACACCCACTATACTGGAGAATACAAACGATATATAGAGTATCATGGAACCACTAATTTTTTGATTCATGATGGTATAAAATATGAAATACCAATATGTAAAATATGTGAGAATAAAAAACTAATATATTTCCATAATTTTCATGGGATGTTTTCCAAGGGCAGGTTAAAAAGTCTGAATCTCATAAATGTAAAAGTAATGGAAAGAGTCCAAATGCCACTACTAAGCACAAAAAGTCCCCAGAAGAGGCTCAACCTAGTCATCAATACTTTAAATTATATTATATTTTTAATTATTATAATCAATTCCCTAATATGGAATTCACATAATTTAATAAGTTATAGAAACCTCTTTGTCTATGGGACAAGGGGAGGGAATATAAAATCACTACAAGAAACATAAACCATAATAAAGAAGTAGATAATAATATAATATTTCAGCCCTCTAAAACCAATAGTTATTTATTTTAGTTTGGTTCAACAAATCTTTTTACATATTATATTTTTTAAAATAACATGGATTCACCACATGAAATATTGAACACCAAGATATTAGTAAAAAACATTATACTTCTCAAAATGTGACTAAATTGAAAAATTTTGTCCAATCGAAAATTATGGAGAGATAATACCAAAAATATAGTTCTTCTCTTTATATTTGAATTCAAAATATTTATGTTTATGGGATATATTTTCCACTATAAATATCATTTAAATATTGGAGAAAGATCTATCTTATTTTATATAGCTAAACATTTTTCAATCGTGTATCAATGGAAGAATGATATTACACTATCTTAAAAGATAAATTATATAATATGCATCTTGATACCCAATAACAATGGGATTATATCTCATATTATTAGATATAATGTAAAGTTTTAGAACATTAAAACTATATGGGGTTATGTTAATTTATTTCAAAATGAATTTTCTACTCTTCCCTCAAAATGAGAGGTCATGTTCGTAATCAAACTCATCAATATATCATTTCTTATCTCCAAAAATACCTCTATTATAGATTCCATTGAATTATTGAAAATGAAAAGGTAATTAAAAGATAATATTGAAATGGGTTTTATACTCCCCATTACCTCACCCTTGGGATTATTTTTCGAATTTTTAATGAATAATTATGGATCATTATCTTTTTACATTGATTAACATTAAGACAAAAAACAAAATTATAAAAAGTGTCACATTCCCCATTTTATTGACATGTTCGATCAATATAGAGAATATTAATTCTTCTCAATGATTGATCTATGGTTTACATATCATTAACTGAGGGTAATGTGGGAAGATATTATAAATACAACATTCCCTAAATTTATAGACACTGTCAGTTTATTGTGATTCAATTTAGAATTCAGAATAACTCATATATCTTCATGGGTCTTATAAATTGAGTCCTATGATATTTCCTGTATCATTTAGTCATAGTCTTTATGGATTATAAACTTATATATTATAAAATTAAAGAAGATGATAACGATTGCCAGGTGAATGTTTTAAAGGCCTAGAGGAAGTAGACACTATATAAAAAATTAATAGATGAAAATTATGGCTATAAAATTATCATTGATGGTTAATTTCATCATTTGAGGGGGGAACTTCTATAGAGACATTATTAAATGAAGTTATTGAAAAATATCATAGAACAATTGATATTATTTAAATACATAGTTTTCATGGGTTAACATGATATTTAAAATGTTTTGTGATGAATTTCTCATGGATATCAATCCTATCAAGCATTTTAACAAGTAAATTTTTCATGTTACTATAGATTAAATAACTTATGTAATTCATTGAGTTATTAAGTGAATGGTTGGTCACTACACCTTTTCATAAAATACATTGTATTTGTGAATTGTTTGTAATTTATAGTGATTTATCATTAAAATAATTAATATAAATCCTCATGAAAAATGATAATGTAATTTTGTTTTCTTTTTTGTAATAAAAAAATCATGAGAAAAATTACCTAACATGCCATTTTTAATTAGCAGTCGTGGTCTTTCTTTTGAAAATTTGGTTTCATTACCTTTTTAATTAGATATGTGATATATGAACTCATTAAAAGAGCATGAAATTTGTCTCCATGAATAATGAGTTAATCATGAACAAAAAAAATATGGTTACAGTGTGTCAATAATTTTTATTTCACAGTGCATTATCACAGTGGAATGGTGAAAAAATGGACACATTAAGTAGAAATGATCATGCTATTATATCTTTGACAGGGATGGAAAAATACCCAAATAGTAATCGAATAGCTGGTGGTGAATATTATGTTCTTATTTGTAGTAGATAAATCTTATATTACCCATCTAAGTTATCAATCATATATTCACATGAATATCCTACTAGCCAATAAAGATAATATAGCAATATATAAAATGGTAGTGATTATTCTAGTGTGAATGTTTGATATTAATGGAGCTATAATATTATGAACCTCATTATGTATCCCCTATAAAATATATCTAAATATTAATATTATGGATGTTTCATATTACTCATCCTTCTCTATCTATCTTCATCGTACAATAATGTATAGATATGTGAATAAAAACATTTAAAGGGATAACGTGAAGAGGGAAATTCTAATGTATATGTCTCCAGTTTTTATATATAACGAGATAAATTTATAATAAATGAATCCTAAATGTGTGGCACTACCATTACCCAGATATATATTGAAATAGGTAAACATATCTATATATTTCATCATAGGACACTTAAAAAAATATAAAGGGCTCAATTCTATATGGGTTTCAGTTGATCTCTACAAAAATCTAGGACATTTTATTTAAAATAAAGAAAAATTATTTCATGAATAACAATCCATTATATATATAATATATTTGTAATGCTACATTGAATACCTCTAGGAATTTTATCCGATGAGGATCTTAGTAATACATGGAATTTCTGGAGAAGTATTCATATTGTCTTGGATACAGAGTTAAGGATTATCAGTACATATCATCCTAAAAACATGGTTAGTCTTAGTGGAAAATTAAATCTTATAAGGATGTGTTAAGATCATTTTTGATAGATTTAAAATGATGTAGGGATCAATGTATACCCATGATAATTTTCACATATAACAACAATTTCCATTCTAATATTTACATAGAACCATATGAGGATCTATATAGGAAGATATGTAAGACTCCATTATTCTATGATGAATTTGGAGAGAGAAATATGATATGCCCTAAAATTTTCCATTAAATGTATGAGAAGGATCAGACCATAAAGCGAAATATGAAACTGGAAAATTGTTGATATAATAGTATTATATATATTAATTTCTAATATCTATAGTTTTAAATTAGTGATAAGGTATTTCTATAAATATATATTCCCAAATGGATTGTGATATTTCGAAATAAAGGGAATGTGAACCCTTGAAACATCATCCCTTTCAAGATCCTTGATCATGTTAGAGTCTTTGTTTATACCTTAACACTCTCTCCACACCTATTTTATGTATATTATTTCTTCAATGTATCATTTTTTAGGATGTATATAATATATCTATTTCATGTACTAAATTTAATAGTTTTATAATTTGTACATGAGTAGTCCTATAATGATAAACTTATGGGAATCTAGGATCTAAGATATAAGGTGTTTAGGAAGAAGACCACACATCATTTTAGTAGTTTATATTGACATCAAATGTTTGGGGAGGCTATATGGGATCCAGAGCATGCAATGAGAGAAAGCTTCCCCCACTTGTTTCTTTATAAAAGTGTTTAGACGATGAAATTAATTTAATAGGGGGTTGAATGGGACTATATGAACTTCTAATACTTAAATAAATATTGTGTTTGGTAACTTGTAGTGTATGATAGTCCCAATATAATTTAATCCCTACATATTATAATAAGATTATTAATAAATATATAATAAACACTAAGATATAAATCTTCTAAAAGACATTACCTTCATCTACTAAATAAGTACTAAGAGACAATATTGAAAAAGGTTATTTTCAAATAAATCTATTTGTTTCTAATGTAATTTATTATAATAATTATATTTAAAAATACTAAAGTAAAATTGTGTTAAAGAAATCCATTTTTTACTACACTGAGGAACATTTTCTTGTTGTGTACATTATGATTTTTTACTAACTTATTAATTATATAGTTTAAAAATATGTTTTATAAAGAAAAAATAGAGATTTAATCAATATGTTAGACTATATAAAAAATATATTAAAAAACATTAATATAATAATATTTATATTTAGGAAATATCATTATCCATGTATATATATGATATTATATATATTACATACAATATTTTTTGAACCAAAAAAATAATTGTTTGGTAAAATGTTTTTTTAACCTTCTCAATGTATCAATTATTTTCAAGGTTAGATTCATTTTTTACTTTACATGAAAATTTCTTACCATTCATTCAATTTTTAACAAATCTTTTTATTTCATTAAAAAAAACTTTTAATTTTATAATATATATATATATATAATAAAATATATGAGAGTTAACTTTTTTAAAAATTATATGTACATGAGTATGATTTTTTATTTATAATTAGATTTTCAAGCATTTATATATTTAATCGGATAAAATTATTCTAAAATTTAAAATTAGTTGATTTCAAAATTTTAACGACTACAATTTTATTTTAGGTTGAAAATATATTGCCGAAAATTTAAAAAATATTTCTAGTAACAATTAAAAATGGTAAAAATAAATTTCCTATAAGAAAATGGATAAAATAGGTTTAAATGTTTTAAAAAATATTTTAATTTATTTGAGTTTATTTTCGTTGTTATATTCTACCACCGTACACTTTTAAGCACATTTTGTCCATTGAACCTTGAATACTGTCATTACATTATTAAAAATGATTTTTGTTTCAGAATGTTCACCTTTCATCTATTGAAAAGTGATATTATATCCACCCATTAAATATTACCCTAATATTTCAATATTTCTGGGAAAAATACCAAAAAATAGAATTCTTTAATTTATTTTTACATTATAATTCCCATACCCAGAAAAACATTTCCAGTCGCCCTTAAATCATAGGTCTTCGTGAAGAGGATGTTCAAGGTCTCATTATAGGTATCACATATTTCATAACATTTATGTCTTATTATTTCTTTTTTAAAATAATAACCATAGTATAATAATAAAATCATCATAATTATTGTTTTTATATGTAATAATAATGATGTAACAACCATTTTTATTATCTTCTATATATTAAGAAACCCAAGAGTTGATTTTATGGTGTATTTTTATATTACTGCTTCCCCATATTGATGCTTTTAGTTTTTCATCGCAACCCATCATGTATGGTATTAATGAAGGTATTTAGGAAAAAATAATTTATATATAATGTAATTATGTTAATGGAATGATAATTTGTTATCCACATCCACCATATTGTTCATTGTGTACTAGAAATGCTAATCATTTTTTCTGCCGACTAAAACCTTTATGAGTAAACATGTTTTATTTTTATTCACGTAAAAATATTGATGGATTAAGATCATAGGGTTTCAGTTTATATGATATATATAAATATATCAGTAATATATATCTTTAATATGGTTCTTTATGGATAAAACAAAATGTAAATATAATTGTAATGTAATCCATAATAATAGAAAATTAAAAAAAACTAGTAAATTATCAATCTAGTTTTCGTTAAATTCACCTTAAAATCCATGTTAATGGTATTATAACATTATACATATTTATAAAACAAAATTTTAAAAAACATAATAGTTTTTTAAATGACCCAATTTTGGATAAAAAAGAACATGAATACAAATTTTACAAACCATGTTCAAAACTATCATTATTATTAACGCCCACTATTGAAAATAGATAATGAAATCCTATTATATAAATTTAATTGTTAATCATGAAGAGTATATAAAGAAATTTATATGAATATAGTTATGAAATGTGTATTTATGTTTTTTATCTTATTGATGCACGAGTATAATCCAATTACATTTACTTCAAGTGTATTAGGTAAGGGTCTCGGTAACTCAAACCTACTTTTTTGAGATATAAAATTACATATTTGAATGTTATATTTCAAAAAATTTACCTCTTAAAATATTTTATCTTTTTTTGTATGGAAACAATATTTATGACCATTTCCATTTCCATTAAAAATTTTCTCTGAGTTTTTGATAAAAATAAATGAGGCTTTTAGAAATGAGACTCATAGCTAGGACAAATTAAAAAACAAATACTACATGTCTTCACAAATATATATTTTTGAATTTTTTTAATTATCATAAAAATAAAACTAAATCTATGGGGAATTATATTTACATGTCAACTCTAATATGTTCTTTTTTAAGAGATTATTTAGGGTGATCATGTTTTTGGTATCAAGCAATATAATTAATGTTGTTATTGGGATATTTTAAGAAACTCAAATTATACCATGGATTCCTTATAAAAATTAAATTTATTTTTATATTATATTCAGAACCTTTTATTTAAATGGGTTATTTGTATGATTAATTTGAAAAATCATGAAACCCATTATTCTTTTTATTGGTTATTTTATGATGTGATTATTTGTTCTCAAGTGGTTCAATAATATATGGATTATGATATCATTATGATTTATATCTATCTATATTGAATTTGGTAAATGATTATATATCATGAAATAGAAGTTATTTTGAATAGGTTAGTCAATAGTTGGGTTCAAAAAGGATGAGTGTGATAGTGTTTATCACTACACCCAATTTTTTGATTGAATGGGGTGGAAGTTAGTTAGATTCAAAAATATTAAAATTCCTATTTTTATGATTGTTCAATTTTATTCCACACCGTCCATGGAACATGTTGAATGCTTCATGGTTCATTTTTCCTAACCCATGGTAAAAGTGATATCATTCCAGATGTTATTTTAATCATTAATTATTTTCATTAAATCATATTTTTCATCTTCTTTAAAATAAAATATTTTTCCATTACATTCATTGTTATATATTTAAGGGAAAAACCATATTGTATTCCATATGGAATTCCATAGATTGAGTTTTATCTCACCACTTTTTTATTCTCTATTATCTAATATTTTAATAACATTATACCTTACAAAATGTATAAGGGTGTATTTAGCTTAGGAATATCTGTTCAAACTATAAAAAAGTGCATGTATCTCTTTAGTTCCTAATATACTAATCCTTTGTATCATAGTGATGTGTAACTATTTTTGGAGGAATTAGTTCATCTATATAATAATGTTAATTTTTTTAATATGTCTAACTTGGGTCTCTTTAATAATTCTAACTAAAAAAGAATTCTATTGAACATTCAAATGTATTCTGATTAATCCCCCAATGAAAATAAGTTTAAAACTTCAATACTCTACAATGGATATAATATCCCAATATTTTTATACAAAAATAATAAATTTATTTATATTCACATTCAATACATAACAATATAATTCATACCAAAACTATAAACGTTTTGAGTCTTTAAAATATATATATATAGTATAATTGTTTAATTATTGTTCACAAACATCTCTTATAAAGACCTTCCACTATAGTACTCATCATTAGAATATCTACTATAGGATTTATTCATATTTTGGTGAATGGATATATAATAAAAGTGTCATATCATATACCTAGTGATGTTAAACATGGTATATATCTATGAATATATAAGAATTACATGAAAATAATGGTATGAATACATGAAAATAACATTTAAAAATTATACTCATTATATTAATGATCATAATCATGAGTCATGGAATAAATCATGGACATTTATATCACATGAAGGATAAACAAATAAATATACATAAGCCATGAGAAAAAACACAGAATTGTCGTAGAGAAATTATCATGTAAAATCATTTCCATAGTAATAAAGGCTCTTTTCCAATATATATTATTTTTATGGGTTCACTCCACAAAAATAACAGTAGTCTAGTTTCCCTGACATGAGTATTATATGGAACAAATCCCAAAACAAAATTGGGTAAACTCCTTATTCCATTCCCATCAATCTCATGAGATATAAATGAGTACTGAATGCTTTAGAGGGATAATCCTCCCATAAAATAACAAAAACCATAAATATTTGTGTCATGGGAAAATAAATCATTAATTAACCTAGAACCCAAAAATAGAAATGGGTTTCCTGAAAATTTCATCATTGAATAACTCATGGAAGAAGAACATGTTTCATATATTTCATGCCATAATAATCAGAAAACTACCAAAGAAATAGGTAGGATGGTATAATTGGATAATATTAATAATAAAACACAATTAACTATATATAATGTTATATTATATAGAAAATAATTTTTAAATATCACGTGATACTATTTTTTAGAAAAATATCATCCCTAGTTTGAAATGATTTCATTTTTAAAATATGTTAAATTATAAAGAAAAAATCACTAAAAATAACATTGTATGATTAGGGAGGGTAAATGAATGAATTAAGGCATCATGATGGAGAAAAAACTATTCTCATGTTGTTTATGTCAGAAAAACATTCCTTATATTTTTTGGGACCCATCACAAATTACCACGTTTTGAAAATGAAAAAAAGTTTCGTTTCAATCCTTTTTGAAAATATTAAAATATGTGTAAAAATACTTTTAAAAAATTTTAGGGTAATAGTAAAAAAGTTATTTAATTTTTTTACACAATATATAAATGTAAGATAAATTTATCTTAGTTGATATATAGACATAAAAAACCACGAACTATGATAAGATAGTGAGATAAGCTCTTTTTCTAAGTATCACAATTCATTATTTCCATGTAAAACGCTTGTATAATAAATACTTATTTGTAATAAATTTATTCCATATAAATTTATGTATCATTCCTTGTATGATTTATATATAATAACTTATCATCCATTTATTATATAAATTTTTATGGAAAACAGTATTCTAGTTGATAAGAGCTTCGTATTGCAAGAATGCTGGGGTTATGTAGTCAGGGTCCCTATAAATGATCATGGACCCATCATTTATATAAGGTTATAATTGAATTAAAATAATATATATACATTATATAAATATTTATAATCAATCATAGAAAGTATATGCTGAAAAATGTATTACATTCTCCATTGAGATGGTAAGCCATATGTATGCATGAATGTTGTTTTCATTTTTCCTTTGATGAAGGAATGGTTAAAAAAATACACATTTTAAGAATTATTATAGTCCAAATTATGTCATTTATATTACTAAAATAAATCCTTATTAAAATCCATTTTAAATATGAATGAAATATGAATCACCTCACATCAATGATATTGTAGTCCATACATATGAACGATCGAAGTTTCTTTTCCGAAAAGTGTTGATGATAAGAATATATTCTTGATATTATCATTAAAAAGAACAATTACATATTAAATAACATATATAATCAGTATTTCCCTCATAATATCCATCCATAAATGATAGAGATGAAAAATTAATTATATCACTATGTGGAGATGCCTAGTCTGACGTTTGCACATGTGAAACATTCCCATATTATTTTATGAATAATAGATTGTATAATGGTGTATTAAAAATCATGAAAAATTTTATATTATTTAGGGTAAATAATTTCTTAATTTATGATTAATTTATTAGATTTAGAGGTTGTAAAGAATAGTATAAAATGAATGTGATCATTTAGAGTGGTTACCTCTTCTTAAAAATCACTCCTTTAAGTCTCCCAATATGGCCCTAGGGTTGGTAATTTTGGATGAAATGAACCTCTAGAATATGGATAGTGAGTTTTAAAATACAATTTGGCATATTATGGTGGGACTATAGGGTTCTGAGTGGTTTTATCAAGTGAGGGAGTGTGTGTCCGTTTATAATTGAAGTTGTGGGAACATTTGGAAATATCCAGAAGATTTATTTATAATAAATTAAATCTCAATCAAAATACCTACCAATGGAAAGTTATTTTATGATACTGTGGGATAGGGTTTTCATAAAATAAACACATATATTTTTTGAATTTTTTTTCATTTCAGACATAGTCATTTTTATTTACCCTTAGTTAACCTATTATAATTTTAACTATGATAAAAAATTTATCCATATTCATAGGATGGAATTTTTTACCAATATGGTGTAAAATGGAACATAAATGTAAAATTAATGATATTTCAAACAATAAATTCTTCCATTTGCCTTTTTTTATGATTTATATTGTTTTTAAAAAATTTAATGAAATATAATTTTTATAAAATGACTTTAGTAGCAATTTTGACACTACTCATTAATTTAACATTAATATCATGAATAAAACATAGAGTATTCCAAAACAATTATTTTATCACGCCCGCAATATGTAATGAAATCAGTAAAGATCATGGATCACATTAATTATCTCAAATTATGGTATTTTTTATATTTTTAATTTCATTAATTTGTTTTATACATTAAAAAAATAATTAATGTATCAACAATGCATATTAATTTATTTTTATTAATTAATTTTAAACAATTATAAATAAATTTCCATCCTGAATATGATTTCATAATGAAATAAAATTAACATTAATAATCATTCATAACTATTTTTGTCCCTATTCTAATGCATTATTTACATTTAAAACTAATAGAGTTATATTTTGCAACACCCTGTCATTTAAATTATTTTGATGTCATTTTCATGGAAATGTATCTACTAAATAACTCAGTTAAGAACCATAATTTTTAATTTTTAATTTTTATTTACCCAATACTAATTGTGCAAAAAATGATATCCTTCTCACTAATTATTAATCCAAATTATCCATATTTAATGTTTATTGAGCTGATAAATTTTACCACACATAATATTTATATTTACTGAAAATAAAAGGGGACTAATTAATAAATTTAAACATTTTTTAAAACTATGTCATTAATTTCATCTAATAAAATACATAGAAATTGTAGAAATTAATTTTAAATAAATTTTAAAAAATGTAAATAACCTCTTTTTAGGGAAAATTAATTTTAAATCCAAATTTACCCGATTTAACATTTTCCGAGGTGATAAATTTTATCACAGTTTCATTTATATTGGCTAAATATTAAATGCAATTCATTACTAAATTTTATTATTTTTATTATAAATATGTAATTAATTTAATCTAATATAATACCTCTAAATTGAAGAAATTAATTTTAAATTTATTATTTAAAATGTTATAAAAAATATATTTTTGGAAAATACATTATTAAGCATGAACTGGATTATTATTATCATATTATTAGAAAAATATATCATTAATATATATAGCATTTTATCAAATTAATAATATATAAATTTCATTAAAATCATTCACCAATAAGTTTTAATTTATCATATTTATATAAATATCATTGAACACATAAAATTTTTTTTCTAAAAAATCATCAATTTTATCATAAAATAATTTTTTCTTTTTAATTATAATAATTAGATAAATTAGGTTTTTTAATACATTTATAAAACATATAGCTTTTATAAAATAGTTATTACAATTTAAACCCACTAATATAACATCTATTAAATAATTAAGAAGTAATACTTTAATAATAATGAATGGTTCATTTATACACACTATTAGATAAAATGATATATATCAATTAAAAAAAATATTTTTAATGATAAATTTTATAAAAATATCAGGGTGTTACGTTATACCCCTGTAAAAATGATTTTCTTACCTCAAAATTCATCACTCTGATAAGAACATATATGGATACCTCTACCTCATTACATCCTCATTTTCCAATATACCTTCCTAAAATTTGTGGCTTTTCAATAAAACATTATCCAAGTGAGTGGTATTTTTCATAGAATATTCTATCTATGATCCAAAAAACTCAACCAGTATTTCCTCAAAAATAAATAAAATACTATATTGGTAATAAATCTAATTTTAGTTTATGTGATGGAACAATTATGTACTTCCTTATAGTATATACATGGAACACATAATAAAATTTTGAGAGATTCTATGGAATAACCAATCAGTAAGCTATCATCCTGATATGGTCATGATTTTTAAAAGGACTGATATACCTAGTTTATAACATTAAATTATTCCTAAATATCTTTACTCTATTATAATGATATATTCATTAGTATACCATATCTCCCTTATTAAACTATATATATTTCCAATTATTATCATGATGACATTTTTTTGAACTCTGAGCTACTCTAATGGGATACTGATTGGATATAACATTCTTTATAATTACATTAGTTAGATTGGGTCGCAATAACATTATTTCTCCATATTTATTCCTTTGTGTTTGATTTATGCACTTTTTACCATATAGGGCATCATATGGATCCGTTTTAATTCTATTGTGAATTCTATTATTATAATTAAAATCTACCAATTACAAGTTGTTGATCCCAACCACCAATTAAATACGTAGAGAAAGATCTTTACATGCATTCTAGAGTTTAAATTATCCTCTCAAATTTTCCATATTCCTGAAGATAATAATCAGTGTTGAAACATTACTATTTATACAACTCCTGATGACGAATTCTCTATAGCTTCGATTTAAACCATGTATCTCGATAAAAAACAATGGAACATGTTACTCAGAGAAATCAAACCCGTTATTTAATATTAATTCAGTAGTGTTGATCAATAGATAAATTTTCACTGATAGTAATGAAGTATAATTAATTCCTGTGTTTATTGACTGTAACTCTTATAGCATTACAACCATTAGATATTTTTGTGAGTCGAATGATGAAATAAATGGTGATATTTCTCTATTTTCATTCTAGTATGGTTAATGGTTGTAACATTCCCTAATAATTCTATATCTAATACTTAACATTCTAATAAACCATGTTCCACGAAACATACTCTAAAATATCTATCATTAATCCATACCACCTAAAATACTCTTTATAGTATTTATAAATCATTTTTACTTCTAGGATGAATGTTTAATGATGAACTATAAGTCTCATCCAATAGATACTTCTTTAAATCTGGTATCGGAGGGACACATTAATGATTTCAAAACCAAATATTCAATCATAATCATGGTTATTAATACGGAAATTTCTTATATAATTTTTCATCTCTCAATATCCCATCTACACCACTTTAATCATTACTTTGGTAGAGAATAGAAACTTCATTGGAGGTAGATAATATTTCTCCACTTCTATTAGGATTTAGAGGTATATCTATTGTTAATTAAAAAATATTATATCTTTTCTATCCCTTTTATAAATAATATGGTGTATTCCATTTGACCCAATGAATATTCCACCCTATATACTTTCTCTTCATATAGTAATGAGTAGTCATAATCCTTAATTAGCTCCAACCTTCTTCATTGGTTCATGTTCAACTCTTATAAAGTGTAAATATACATTAATCATATTTAATCAATATATTTTTCAAACCATTAAAAATATATATAATGATTACATATCTTTAGTAAATATTTTATCAAACATAAATCAAAACAACGTGTTGGAAGACAAATTCACGAACCATCAATTAGAATGATGAATAATTTATCACCATATCATTTTTTATGAGAACACAACTCATCCATATATTTAATGCATCAATATATAGATATCCTAATCCTTTCTCTAGCATAGTGTAGTTTGAAAAAAATGAAAAGACCCGTAAAATTCAAGGGAAATTTTTTCTTAATTTTCTTTGGGATTTTAAAAGGGTGCAGTTTCTGACGGAACCTGATTCCGAGGCCCGGTGTGCCCGGAATCATGTTCAGAAGTGTAGCTCGAGTACGTTCAGTGAACGAATGAGTGGATTTTCATAACTTTTGAACCGGTGCTCGGAATCGAATTCCGAGGGCACCGATGGATTCACAGCACCGGTAATAGTTTAATAACACCTTTTCCGGAGTTGTGTTTGCTTGGGTGAGGTTTTTAATGAATTGGTTAACTAAAGAATAAAATAAAATATTGTGGTACACATTTTATTTCTATTCTATGTAGTTTAGACCAATGCATGGTGGTTGGAGTGGGACCCACTAATATTCTAACTCCTAGGTAGGATATTAGTGAGGTGGGTCCTACACGAGCCCCACCCCTTCAAATCCCTTTTTAACCACCCTCTCATGCTTTTAATTTGTAACTCAACCACACCCCGAATTAATGGAAATTCAACCCTCAAAATTAATTTGAATATTAAACGCTCCTCAATTAATTCAATTATTTGAATGAGATCTATTTTATTTTCAAATTAATTGCTAGCGTGTGTGTTAATAAAATAAGACAATACTTATTTTATTAGGGGTTGTTTTGTTGTGCGAAAGGGAGGGAGGAATCTTGCGCTCTTGAGGAATATCTTCTTCCTCCTTTAAGAACGCCAATAACACACCATCACCGACGAAGAACGCCGACCTCCGACGATGGACGACGAATAACGCTGATTCCTCGGAGATCGACGACACGATGCCATGTACCGCGATGCCTATGGTTCTCTTCTCCATGATGCCACGTACCGCGACATCATATACCGTGACACCGAAGATCCTCCTTCCGCGATGACATCTTCCATAATGCCATCTTCGGCGACGTCCCTTCCCACGAAAAACGTCGTTCGACGACTTTATCGAGTAAGGGGTTGGACATTTGGTTCCTGAATATTCTATGCCGTCCAAACTTCTTTTTTTCTTATGCTGCTTGATATCGGATTAACGGGAGGAGGTCTTACCGCACGAACATGACTGACCCTCCTCCCCCTTTGATGATGTGTTTTTCGCGGCACGAAAAAGGTAGTGCGGTGCAACGACAATGCGCGGAAACAAAGAAGAACAGGCGAAGAGGCGCGGCGCCATCGCGCTGCACCATTGAGGCCGAACGAAACCGCGGCAGGAGTCGGGGCCGCTGAGGTGATTCGAAGACTCCGTATTTTATTTATTTGATGTGTGGATCGACGAGAAATGATATAACAGGCCACAGAGGAGATTTGATGATTCCGTAGTAATGTACGGGACCGGAGATGAACACCGGAATAGACGGATTTGAAAACGGACCACCGGAGCTCGGACTTCACCGGCAGCGCGGGTCATCGGCGGGGCAGCGCCGGTGGCCAGCACCGGCCGACCTCTCGGAGGTGGTGGCATCCCGGCGCGCCGCCAGGAGGGACCGCCCCGGCTGAAGCCGCAGCGGCAGGAGACATATCCCGCGGCTGCGCGGGACCTGGGGGAGACACGACGCCCAGCGCCGCGTCCGCTGGCAAGGAGCGGCCCCCACATGGGGGATGCAGTTCCAATCAAGGGGGGCAGCCCCCCCCTTCTGCTCAATCTTGGTGCTGCCCGAGCTGGCCACGCCGACCACGTGCATAAGCCAGGATAACCGGCCCCAATGCCGGGCCGCGCCGTGCCGACCGGGCCGTGCCGCGCCCTAATGGTCCGGACCCGGATCCGGTTCAGGTCGACCCGGTTTGGGCCGACACAGTGGGTCTCAGGCCGGGTTGGTCCGGGCCCAAAACCCCTTAAAACCGGACATGTTCATTCTATTGCCCATATCATGGGATACATGCCTCTGATCGACACATCATTAGTTGAGTGGCGATCCTCGGAACGTGATGGTCATTTTGGTATATTACACTAAAGGTTTCGGAGAATTTGGGGTACGGCCGGGTTGGTTCGAACACGAAACCAATCGGGCCCTCGGAGCGGAAAAACTTATAACTTGATCTCTGGACTTCTCATTGACATGCCATCGACATTGATGGATTTCTCTTAGTGAGACGGACCTTTTTTCTTACTATTCTTGAGGTTTGGACGTAGTTTGAGTTTGGTCGGGTTGGTTTTGACTTAAAAACCATCACGGACCCTAGAACGAAAAAGTCATTAACTCACAGACCGGGCATCAGATTGACGCGCCGTCTGTCATGTTGAGATCCTAACGATGAGGTGGAACTTTGGGATACATCAACTCTAGACTATGTGTTATTTTATGTATCGACCGACTTGGCTCAAAGAGCGGACCCTCCCAAAATCAAGCGTGCTGTGTGCGGGAACCCAAGTGCTGGCTGCGACGATGAAGACTACCATACTGAAATCCTCTGTGGGTTCAATGGTGAAGACTTTCGTACTGGAATCCTATGTGGGTTCCATGATGAATACATTCCTACTGGAATCCTCCATGGGTTCGATGATGAGGAATACCGTACTGAAATCCTATGTGGGTTCGACGGTGAAGAATTTCGTACTGGAATCCTCCATGGGTTCGATAACTACGATTGCATAGAAATCCTCCGTGGGTTCGGCAGTGACGTCAACCATACTAGAATCCTCGGTCGGTTCAACGGTGAAGACTATCGTACTGGAATACTCCATGGGTTCGATGAAGATGACAACCATACTAAAATCCTATGTGGATTCGACGACGATGACTACTGTTCTTGTATCCTACATGGGTCTGGCAGTGTTTGACTCTATTCTTGCTGTCCTATGTGGGTCTGGTAGAGTAGATGGTCTGTATCCTGTGTGGGTCCGACAGCTTAGCTGGTTTAGTATCTTACATGGGTCCCAGCTTCGACGAATTAGTGGCTATATCTGATCATCTCTATCACTGAAGAAGTATACCTGTGTGAGGTGAGTCATTACTTTCAATCAATATCTTCAATATGATTGACTTGCTTTCCTATGTGGATTGGGATTTGTTATCCTGTGTGGATTGGGTTGTACTATCCTGTGTGGACGTGATCGAACTTGGGAACGGATGTTGGAGCCGATCTGGAGTTGTTGACTTAGGTATGTGTATGGGAATATACCTAAGTAGTGTTGGTTGATACTTCATGATTGTATCTTTCATTTGTGGATTATCTTTTGTGGATTATGGGAGAACTTCAATGGTCTCGAGGTCACTATTTAGTAGCGTATACTCAGCCCTGCATGGGCTATGCCCGCACTAAGTTGTGTTGAATGAAGACGACAGATAGCGCTGATCGTGGTTGAGGCTTTTGGAGCTTGTCGGTACCTGGAGGTGGACCACTGGGCGGGACGTACACGGAGCGGACGGCTGGACCCAAGGAGCTGAAGAGGCTATCTGTACCCACCCTTTAGGTGGGACTTCTAGTGGATAGCTCGACATTGCTACTTTACTTTCAGTTTCTATACTTCATTTTCAGTTGTACTTTACTTTCAGTTTAGGTTTATATTCTGGCACACTTAGTTTTCCGCACTACTTTTGTACCCATTTTTACTTAGTGTTTACTTCTGCATGCTTACTCTATAGTGTTTGTTTACTTTATAAATGCAATGCCTTCCCCTTTTTTTGGTATTTACACCTTGGTGCTAGTCTCCATCCCATGGACTATGGGAGGCGGGCTTGGGGTAGACACAGCACGGGTCCTGAGGACGGGTCGTGACAAATAAGGTGCACTGACCTGCAAACTTTTCAACAACATGAAATTATTTCCCATTCCTCTATCCATATGAACTTAACTCTATTTCATGTCAACATGGTGGGTGGATTATATAATCATAATAAATATTTTCCAAAATGTTGATAACATCCATCAATCCTAAAAAACCATGAATTTGGATTACCATGGTTGGTCAACGAAAATTTTCAATAGATTCTATCTTTATAGTATCTACTTATTTACCATAACATTAACTTACATGACATAAAATAAAACATTATATTTCTAAAATTCACACATGATTTTTTTTCAAGAATCTTACCTTTACACTGGGTATATAAAACAATCATTAATTGATCATAATGATCTTCATTTCACAATGAATATTTAATAATGTCATATATAATGACTACCTAAAACAATTCAAGATAGTCCCTAAAACAAAATTCATTGAGTCCATTAAGATAACTTGGGAATTCATATAGCCCAAAGGCGTCACTATATATTCTTAGTGTCCATACCTTGATCATAATTCCATCTTTCGTGTATAATTCTTATTGAACCTAAATTGATTATATCTATAATAATGGTAATTCATATAAAAGTATTCAACTTTCCAAATTTGATCAAATAATTCAATAATTCAAGGAATAAGATACTTATTCTTGATATTGATATTTTTATATTCTTGATTATCAATGAAGAGTCACATTGAACCATTTATCATATTGAAAGACCAATCATGATCACCCTAAGGTGATCCTCTAGGGTGTATAAATCCTTTAACAATATTATCAAAGCGTTTCTTTTTTAATTCAAAAAAAAATCAATTGGTTCCATTCTATAAGTAGTCTATGAAATAACCATAGAACCATGTATGAGTTATATTGAAAACACAACTTCTGGATTCGATGGAATACTTGGAAATTATTCCAAAAATACATAATGAAACTTCCATACAATAGTTATATATTTATTGTTTAGTTTCTCCCCAATCATCTTAGATATATAACCGACATTTATAGACATTAATACCCACAAAATGGAACCAATTACTATTATTAGTTCATATTCATACATGAATCTATAAATGAGTATAAGTTCATTCAAAATATGAAATTTGACATTCATTACATAGAAATTAATATGATCCACATATAGAAAACACAATTCATTTCAAGAATAACATTAAATTAAACTAACGATAGAACCAAAAGATTTTCTAGGACATTTATAGAAACTTTAATTAACGAAAAACTATAAACACAGGATGTGACCGTTGTTCCATTATGAATTTTCATAGCGAAATCAGTATATAATTATTGAAGTGATATGGTTATACCCATAGAATATTATTTTGAATTTAATGAGTGGGTGGATCAATAATAAAAATAAAAATTAGTTATTCTTGAGTGAATGATAAGTGTACCATTCACCATATTGTTCACATAACTGACTTTGGAAATCATGATTGCATAAGATTTACATTTTCCATTGGGCATAACAGGTTATTGAAACTAATGGTAACAACCCTTAGTATTATGGCACTGGTTGAAATAATATTAGTATTCATTTTATTTATAGAATTGGAGCATTGCTGGTTTATTATTTATAGATTTTTCCCTATTCACATAATTATCTAGATTCTTCAAATCACTTATGCATCTGTTTTCCCAATGACATTATTTCAACACATAGAAAATTTACTAGTCTTTTTAAGAAAATATACTTGATATTTCATTCCACACATCGAGCATAAATTAAATCTCATCCTTTGCCCCCTATTTTTTAATAATTTTTTTGAATTCTATTTTTCATTTTATAAAACCATGAAATTGATGGGTAACTCAAATATACATATCCTCCTTGATAAAGCATAGAATAATTTATTAATATGAACTAAATTATCTTTTGTCTAACTCCCATTGAATAATAGATTTTATGCTCCCTATTAATCGATCAAATTTATGTATAAGGATTATAATTAAACCAATGTCACAATTGGAATGACTTTTAAAAGATTAATTATATGCTCTATTTGATTAATCATCCATTTTATTCAACTCAAGAAATTATTTATCCATATTTGTATATAGAATATGTGGGATATTTTTTATGAGTAATATCCCCTTAAACTCTTCCTATTTCATTCATTAAATTTATTTTCCTTGCCCTGTATTCTTGGTAAGATTCCAAAAACAATATGCATCGCCTATTGGATGATAAACATCTAGGGATAAATTATCATATCCCACGAATTGAATAATATAAAATATTTCTTGATGGTTTTGATTTATTACTCAGCAAATAGTGGATCATAAGATCTAATCAAAATGGAGGATATTTCCTCATGAAAGATTCAAAGGTACTTTGTACCCTCCATTTATCATTGGGAAAATCAACATCATTCGTATCTTGAGAAATATATATGATCATATCCATAAGATTTTTCATTCTATCTCTCATAACATTTGGTTTCTTAGGTGAGAATTCATTGAATTTTCCATCACACATAGCATTAACATGATTCTATCGGGTTCTATTCATTGACTAAATCAAGGTATCATAGTATGAGAAACAATAATCATTGTGGAAAACAAATAATATTGTTAGATCATTTATACAATTATTAAATCCTGAAATCTTCTTCTTTGAATCCTTAGGTTTAATATAGATCATTCATGATAATTACAAAAACCTAAGGATTATATCATATACGTAGGGTTTTAATGAAATATTTCTAACCAAAATCTATAATAATTAACTAAACCATAAACTAATACTAATAATAATAGATCGATCATTTTATTCACAATTATTAAATTTAATTAGTTGAATAATCAATATATTAAAATAAAATTCATTCTAGAACAGTAATGGTTTAGATTATTTTGATATTATATATGAAATATTCTTATTTTTTGTTTTTTACATAACCTATAAAGATCTTATCACATAGTTCTCTTCACAAAAAAATCTTTAAAAAATGTTCATCATATCTTGGGGAGGGAAACTTAATAAAATGGAGAGATTATATGACCAATAAGGTTAAACAAGAGAAATATCAGTGATTATTTATGAATTAAATGAGAATAATGTTATATATAAATGAAAATAACATTTTAAATTACACCATGTATATCAAATATAATAATCATGAGTCATAGAATTAATCCTTCTGGTTCATAAGATATGAATAATTAAAGAATGAACACAATATAATCCATGAGAGTATAAAATGGAATTGTGTTATACACATATAAATAAAAAACATTTCATTCATAGTTAAAGATCTTTTAGAAAATAATCATAGAGGTATGGGATCACACCCAAAACATTTTTGAAGTAAATTATTACTCTTAAGACAGTCATATCATATAATGTCCCTTACAGAACTGAGTTCCCTCCAAATTATTGTAATGTTTGTCTCATGAGATATAATTCACTCACCAATGAATTGAAGTGAGGAATTGGTACCACAAAGAGAATAATGAAAGAATTCATTTTTTTCTAAAATAACTTGAATAATTTTCTATAATATAACCCATGAAATTTTATGGTATTAAATAACTTTTCATCATAGAATAACCCATAATAAATGAAGATGTTTTATATGTGTCAAGACATCATAAACATAATCCAACAAGAAATAGAGTAATAATGGTTTCCTGGGATCATATGTCTAATAAATAATAATCAAATTTATATAATGTAATATTATATAGAAATTGATTTTGAAAAATCAATGGAAAAAATTCTTCATGATAATATCCATTCAATTTTGAAATCATTTATTATTTTAAATTAATACAATTATAAAGGAAAAAATATTATTTGAAAAGTACCTTATAAAATTGTATAGTAATCTTAAAATAATTATGGATTCACGATTAAGGTAAAATAATCAAATTCCATATGATTTCAAAATCCTTCTTTAGGTATTTGTTTTTATGAAAGTCACAAAGAACATCATTTATAAAATAAAAACAACATTCCTTTCAATCAATTTTATAGAAAGTAAGGAATAGGTAAAAATGACTTTAGACAATTTTAAGGTTATAATAAAACCTATTTTGAAAAAATTCCAACATGGACATGGAAGAACACTATTTATCGAGATAATCTTTAACATAAAGAGCCTCGAACTGTGATGAAATTGTGAAATAAAACTTTACCTCATGTATCTTTTTTCATTGTTTTTTGGTCAAACCTCCAGTATAATAAATATGGAATTATTACAAATTTATTAGATAAACATATATATTTCATTCCTTTTATGATTAATTAACCTGTTTATTAAAAATTTATTATTAAAATAACTATTCTAGGTGATACTTTCATTGTATTTCAAACATTTTTTAGTTCGGTAGTATCAGTCCTTGTATATTGATCTTAGTATCATGATTTGAAAAATTTAATTATATTAATAAAAATAATATATATTCAATATATATATATATAAATAATCATTCATAAAATGTATTGATAGAAAAATTAATTACACCACTCATGGACATGGGATGTCATATGTATGCATGGACATTAATTTCCAATTTTCTTATAATGAAACAAATGTAAATACTATTAATGAATTCATTTATAATTATATATTTACTTATATAATTATTTTTTATTAATACTCATAAAATCCATAATTATTGCCATAAAATATAAATACAAATGAAAAAAAATCATATCTCACCGTGGAGATAGAAGCCTATACATACACACAAGGGACATTATCATGTCCTAAAATATTGGATGATAAAAAGGTTTACATTATATTATTATTATCTAAATTTAATTATATCATAAATAAAATATGAAATCATTAATCATATCATAATAACCATGAAAAAATATAGTTATAAGAAATTAATTGTATCAATGCTTGGATATGACAAGTCGTTAGTAAGAATATACACTAATTTCACTTTTTATTTGATTTGAAAGAGGGTGTATAATAGTTACTTAATAATCATAATTAAATTTATTCATATTTAGAAGACATAATATTTTATTATATGATGAATTTACTATATTCATTTATGGTAAAGATGAATATAAAAAGAATGCGATCGGTTAGAGCGATTACCCCTTATCTCAAAAGACTCTTTTAAATCACTTATAAAGGGCTCTAGAGTTAGTCTTTTGGGAAGAGAAAAACCTATATAATGTTTTTGGGGGAGTATAGAAGATAATATGTCATATAATGGTAATGATAGGAGGATTAAAACGTTTAAATTATTTGAAAGAGGATGTTTGATTTTATAATTGATGTGAGTGGCACATTTGAAATTTTCAAAATAAACTACCACAAAACTCAGTTTCTGTAGTGCCACCCTTTATCAATGTTTTTTTAGTAGCGCTGATAAAGGGGGGATTTATTAGATATTATTCATAGATATGATATAGATTATATTTTAAAAAATATATATTTCATGAAAAATAATATATTGTTATATAATTATAGTTACATTGATATAAAAATTATATATTTTTTTAAATATGTTTTATATAAGTATAAATAGATTGTTACATTTAATATATAATAAATGTAGTGAAAATAAATTTAAAATATTTTATAAAATATTATTAATTAATAATTTTATAATTATCATAGATTAATAATCATTTAATAACAATTTTAAGACACAAAAAATAAAAAACAGTTAATAAAAGATCTAAAATAAGTTGAAAATGCAACTCAAAATTCAAACGAAGATAATTTTTTATTTGGGAGTCTGTTTGAGCTCTAAAAAATATCAAATCGAAGCATGAAACTATCTATAAATGATAATGAAAGAAGGGAACATTTTGTCTCATTTTCAATGCCCAAAAAGGCCTAGAAGGCCTCTAAAACTGAGTTTCTTGTCGGGATGCCTCGGTTTTTTAAAATTCAAACATGTCTAACATTTGATCCAGATGTCTTCCAGGCTTTTAAGAAATACCATATAGAATATTATTTAATTTTCATCAATTTAACTAGTTTTGTAGTTGAAAATGACATCTGGATTAGATGTTCCAGTCATTTTAACGTTCTATGTCTTTTCAAATACACATATATATATATATGTATTTAATCATAAATATGCATATGTGTGTGTGGGTGTGTGTCTATATGTGTGTGTTGTATATATGTATGTATGTATTTATATATTTATTTATAAACACACATAAAAAAACTTATTTTATAAATGTGTTTGAAAGTAATCTTATGTATTTATATTAACAAACAAATTAATATACGGATAAAAAATTATAACTATGGATATATTTATATAAATAAATATAAATATTTATTAATATATCAATATATATATATATACACTAATATATGAATTAATATATGTCTATTAATATAACTTAATATATTTATATAAATATGAATCTACATTAATATACGAATAAATATATCAATATATATAAAAATAAATATATATATATATTAATATACGAATAAATATATATAAATATATATATTAATATGTGAATAAATATATATGTATTAATATAACTAAATATATTTATATTAATATGAATCTATATTGATATATGAATAAATATAACTATATATATGTAAATATATATTAATATACGAATATATATTTATATAAATTAATAAATATATATGTATTAATATTACTAAATATATTTATATTAATATAATTCTCTTTTAATATAAGAATAAATATGACTATATATATATATAAACAAATAGATATAAAATTAAATAGAGAAAAAAATAAATAGCTTAGTGGTAAAGGTGTAGGTGCGCAAAGGGGGAGGACTGGAGTTCAAGTTTTGGTGGAAGTAGGGAGGGGCGCGCGGGCATGTGGGGGATGTGCGGGAAAGTGCAGTGCATAGGAGAGTAGGAGGGGGTCAGCATAGCACTGATGGGGGGGTCAAGCAGTATTAAGAGCTCTCCCCACATTATATTTTCTTTTTAATTTTTTTTAATTTTTTTGACTTTTATTAGTGCCTAAAAAATTGCTAATAAAAGCATTATTTTATCAGTACAAACAAAGTACTGATAAAATACCTTTTTATCAGCGCTTTTATTAGAGCTATTTAATGGGGACATTATCTGTGCTTTTCTGAGTGCTGATAAAAGAGACCCCCTATCTTCACCTCGATTAACAATGCTTTATAGCACTATTAATGCACTTTTCAAGTGTTGATAAAGCTCATATTTGTAGTAGTGATATTATTTGATAATAAATTAAATATCAATAATTATACCTCAACAATGAATATAATTCAAATAAATGTGTGATATTGTTTTATTCTCATCATACAAGGTATTTTAGACACGTTTTGGTGTAAATTTAAACCTTATCATTTTGATTAACACTTAGTTATCACATTATCATTTTTACTATGGTAACAATTATTCCAATAGTAAATTGCTGAAATGTTTAATAGTAATGTTTCAATTGAACCTTATATTTCAAAATTTATGGTATTCAATACAATAAATTATCCCCTTATTATTTATTTAATATTTTGATGATATTTAAATAATTGAATAAAATATTATTTCCATAAAATACCAATAGTGTAAATTTACACCTGGTTTATTACTTTGATAATAATAATAATTGTAAAACACATAGAATTAGAAGTAAATATTATAAAACATGCAATAATTTCATGTTTATCTAGAAATATACTATATCACTTAAATTATCTCAAATTAGAATGATACTAATATTTTTATTTTATTTTTTTATTTTTTGTCTAAATAAAAAATTATTGTATTAGTGTTGCGTATGTATTTAAGGTAATTATTTAATTTATAAATAATATAAATAAATTAAATTAATTAAATTAATTTCATAAGGAAAAAATATTCTATTATTTCTCATTAACAACTTAATATTCACCTTTTACAAACACTTAATCATATATTAAACTAAAGGACTAACATTTTTCATTTCCTTTAGTTCATATATTACATAATTAATTTTCAAGGATAATCCCCCTGTAAATTAATAAATACCAATAAAAAACTATTTACGGTATTGTTTTTTTCATAAAATAATATTTATGATGAAAAATAATATCCTGATAACTTATTTTTAATCGAGATAAATAGTATTTAACATTTATTGAGTTAAAATTTTTCCTACTATTACTATTCATATAAATAGAAAATAAAAAGCATTTAATTGAAATTTTTTAACCTTATTATTATAAACATTTAATAAATTTTCTACAAAATTCAATAACCACAAATGGAAGAAATTAATTTTAATGTATGTGTGTAAAATATGATAAAAATCACTTTTAGAACATCATATTTATAAATAAAATTAATTTATTCTTATCATATGCTTAGAAAATTTTTTTGTAATTTATAAAACATTTTATAAATAAAATAAAATAATTATTTCATTAATATCATTAAACAATTATGATTAATTTTATATAATTATTTTAAATTCATTTTAAACATAAATAATGTTTTCAAAAAATGATACTTTCCTCATATTTTTATTAAATTCTAATAATTTTATAACTATTGAGTTTATTTTATAAATGTATACGCAATATATTTTATATAATTTTATTTATAAATTTTCTAACCTATAATCCTAATGGATATTTTTTATATAAAAAATAATAAATTTATAATGTTATGTGTTACGTTTAAACTCATTATTCCATTAAAACTAAGCTATCGAAGAAATGAAATTATTTAAAAGAAATATTTTTTGAAAAACTAATAGTGTTAAAATAATGTTATATAACAAAATATATTGGGGTATTATCATTCAAGTGAAATAATATATAAGGTTAGATTAATTTTGTATCACATTAAGACAGCTGAGATGAGATAGAAGAGTTATGCTTACATTCGTCACAATGATCTTGAATTCGATGTCAATGTGAAGTTGTTCCTATAAATTTATCTATGTGATTATTTTAAGAGATTCAGAAATATGTGAAATTTTATACCAAGGTATAATTTTTCTTTTGAGATTATTGACAAAAATTTAAAGGTTGATTATTTCATTGAACTCCCATCGAACCACTCTCATGTTTAGGATTTTTTCAATATATTACATATAAGAGAGTTCATTAATGATAATGTACATATATTGAACATAGTGTTTCTACCTTTTGAGTAGTATCCTTCATATCAACAATATATAGAAAAAATATTTGATCATATGGATAATTTTCGATATAATAATAGTACTTATCTTATTTATCATCGTTGGGGGAATTAGATATTCAAGGGTATATCATGGGAATCCAAGGGTGTGATGAAGTAGATATGTAATAAATTATTGTGTCAAAGTGATTTATTTTTTAGGGTGAAATTTATTTTAATGTTTTATATAATGTACCCCCTCCCATATTTAAAATTTATTTCTTTTGAAATAAACATGAATTTTGCAAGAGTTTCCTTACTTGCAACCATAAGTCTATACGAACTATGATATATTAAACCACTATAAATTAGTTATTAAATTTTTTGGCACAAATATTGATAAAAATTATATAAAAATTATGTATAATTATTTTAAAAAAGAAAAAAATATATTGACTATGTAATTATAAAAAATTACACAATTTATTGTAAAGTAATTTTATTCTTCAAAAATATGTTTTCATCAAAAAATATATATATGATTTTTTGTGTGAACCTTATAATTAATTTATTATATTTTTTAAATTTTATTGTGGTTTTTTAATACCCTATTAAATTTCATTATGAAATTTTTTGTTTTGTTATATTTTAATGATTCTTCTAAAAACATTTTTTTCATTGAATAAATAAAAATTCCAACTTTTAAAAAAATTAATTTGTTTTAATGTAAATGTAATATAATATTTTTAATTTCAATATAAAGTAACAAAAGATTAATTTAATTTTAAATATTCTAAATATTTATATTTTAATTTTCATTATACGTTCTTATGTTCATGTCCAATTAAGGCATAAAAATACTTTCCTCTAAAAACTGATTTTTTAAGTGCAATGTGTTTTTATCTAAATAAATAAATTTAGTCTATGTTAATTAATGTTTTTAATTAAATTTACAGAATATATATCCATTAAAATATTTTAACATTAATTTTATTATTTACACATTATAATGGGGGGATGTAAATTATGTTTTAAGTTCAAAATTAATTTTTCTAATTCATGTTTTATATTTATTTTTCACACTTCTTTAAAATTATATTTCCCTAGATATAGAAATGGAATCTATTAAAACTTATTTATATATTATGAATAATCAAAACTAATAAAATTTTATACATTAATACTAATTTTTTTCATAGTGAATATTAAAAACAATAAAAACGTTCCAACAAATAAGGTTAAAAATGGGTTATTATGGGATTAAACTAGGATACATAGATTGAAATTTTACCCACAGAATTATAATTCTTTTGGTTTAAATAACTTTATTAATTATCATATCTTATCTTCAATTTTTAATTCAATTGTAGGTTTTTTCCCATAAATGATACATTATATCATTGAAATTGAAATTACTTGGGTGTCCCTCACCACACTTATAAAAGAAAACCAACCTCTTACATTATTATAAAATATTAATTCCCCTATATCTACTAGACCCTAATCCAAAAAAATCCATATTCCTTCCATTCATCTAATATATTATTAATTTCTCCAAATAAAAATCATGCAAGGAATAATATGTAATCTAAAAGGAGGTATCCTAAAGAAGATGAATAAATATTAACTAAGTTCATCAAATTTTATTTCATCTTATACTTTATCTTAAAGTTTTTTATTATTCACAAAATATTGAAAATGATATCACAAATACTTTTATAGTTAATTTTTGAAAGTCACATCCATTTCCCAAAACTTATCTATCAAATTAGAGATGAAATTATTACTCGTGAGTATGTGTGGATCACTGACTCCACATATAGATACAATTAATTTTCTATCAAAAATGATAATGAAATATTATTATATAAAATTTAATATATAAATATATATATATGATATTATATAATAATTATTCTATAAATTCGAATTATTTTTTACCATTTTCATTCTATCCAGACAAAAATGGAAGTATCACTAGTTCATACGTACATACTATAACCACCACGTAGTGATGTAATTTATTGTTCATCAAAAATTTATATGAATTGTTTTAAATATTTATACAAATAATATATAGGATAAAAAATATAATCACTCAATTTCTATAGAATATGGAATCATAATCAATATATATGTACAATAACAATTTAACCAAAACATACATGAACAATGAAGTAGTTGACACTTGACATGATGATGATAATGATAGATTTTTTATTAATGGGTAATAATATGGTTTCAGTAAACCATGTTTGGAATTATATCTATTAATTTGATTCTGGTATACCATTATAATAAATTTAGATGTATTATATAGGATTTTAGATCACATATGAAGAAAGAGAAACATGAGGTAAGAGTTCTTCATCTAAATTTTGTTTCGTTGTTTCATATTTGATTTTATAAAAGATTATGATTTTTTGGATAATAAACAGATCATTTTAAATTTTATATATAATATATATATATATATATATTAATTTTAGGTAAATTAAATAATCAACTAATTTCATCCAATGCATTTTTATTCGAATGTTACCATAGAAGTGTGGGTTTATAGTCGACAATTATATTATGTATTATATTTGTTATGTTATACACAAATATTATTTTATGAGGAGTATATACTAAGCCATTGATATTTCATATCATGAATACCCTTATGTTATTGGTATCTGTTGTTTCATTTGAATTTATTACTTCTATGGTAGTTATGAATCAAAAGTTACAATTAGGTAAGGGTATTATGTTAAAATAAAATTTTTAACTGGATTGTTTATGCTTAAATTCTTAATGATAATGTTATATTGTCTCTCTCTAAAAAATAAAACTTCTTTTCATATCCCCTATTTTTTTCTTGATATTACATGTTTTCATTAAAATTTTATATCTTTAAGTACACAAGATAGCAAAATAATGTTTATAATGAAAAATAACATTATTTTCTCTACAGTTGGGAATATTTTTTCCCAAGACTATATTTCCATTTTAAAACATTTGATGATGTTTTTAATATTTTATAAACATTTGTTTAATTAATTTTTACCCATGCTTCACTATATTTATGAACCATTAGAATGAATATTCTTTTCATTTACTGATAGAGGTACCCTTTACATTTTAACAGAAAAAGAAAATATATATTTTTGTATCATATACATATTGAATTATCTATTCATCATGAAATATATTTTATTTCATGCTTCCTTGAACAATTACCATGGTTTATTAAAAATAATATATTTTTCTTTCTATTTTATATGTTTTTTTATTTTATGTAACTGAATTCAAAAATAAAATGGTATTTTTCTAAAGAAATGTTCCAGTGATCCATTAAAGGAATTTTAATCCATACACACATCCTCTGATTTTTTTACATTGTAATGGATATGATACATTTTTCTCTTATTTATTTTTTATAGAATGATTATGTTTATGATGATGACATATTTAGGAAGACCGTTTTCATTCCATGGGTCATGTTATGATGAAATGTTAAAAATTGTATAGTCTTGTGGAACTTATATGTATGAATTATGATTATATGAGGTTGATCCTGATATATCTCATGATGATTTTTGGGTCCCTTATAATCCTCTACTTAATTGGGTAGTGATGATAGAGTTGGGAAACATATAATACGATATAGAGTTACTAAATGGTTAGGTGATGAGATAGTTAAGTATATAGTAATTAATCTATATAGAATGGTGGAAATAAAAGCGTAGGTATTTCCCTTTTGGGAAATTTTCCACAATTATAGTCCTGGTAATAAACCATGAATAAATAAACTTTTTTCTAGGATTATTGGTATGAAAAAAAGTTATTTATTATTCTTAGGGTACATTCTCAGGAAAAAAAATTGATTATTTATGATTACACAAACATATTAATTATGAATGTTGATGTAAAAAAACCATTTTATATGATTTATAATTAAGACCATTTACATGTTAGTCATGATTTTTTGATGTTATAACCATGTTCACATACCCCTATTCTCATTTTAGTGCTCACTTATGATATTTTAATGAAATAACTTATGTTTAACCTTATATATAATATAAATCACTCATTCTTATGTTTTAATTCCCCTAGTTATTAAGAGTAGTTTTATGTATAATTATTAAGATATGTTTTATGTTTTAAAGAACATACTGATAAATTATTTAGAACTATTATGCACCACATTTTTACATATCTATATCACCAATTATAGTAAACCATTATGGTTATGGAGGTGATTATATTTATATGTAATGAGTATTCTTGTAACATGATTTAATATTTATTTATGAAAATTTTGGGCAATTATATTGGAGGATGAGGTTGTAGTGAAGTTGGGGAACTACGATGCATAAATTAGAATAAATATTTCTCCAATTTTTGGCATAACAATGATGTGGAGCATTGGTTATGTCATGAAGGATTATAAGTTCAGTTTTGGAATTCTTTCCAAAATTGGAATAACTATGAAATGGGGCATCTGTTGTGGCCCAGTCTTGTTGTGTGGTCTTAGAGGTTATGACGTAGTGATAGAAACTACATTGTGGTCCTTTACATAGTTAAAAGTATATAACAATTGACCATAGCATGGATTTCTAACACATTTTTACTAGGCACAATTGAAGTATTGGGATATCGTTTTCACTATAAAATATATTATTATCAGACTAATTGATACAATGAATTATATACCATATAATTATTTTTATTTGTCTTATTTTACTAAAAAATCATGAGGCCCCTAAACACCTACAATTTTTTGGACCTTCATCCAAATCCTTGTGTGTATCTAAAGAATATTCAATGGTACTTATATCCCAGAAACTCTTGGAATCATCGTCATATTTAATGGATTAATTATTGTAGATTATAAGATCTTTTTCATGAAATATTTATGTAGTTGGTGTGCAAGATTTAATTATGTATTAGTGCTAATATATGTTGGTTTATGGAATCACATTTCATGAGGTAGTAATTCTGTACCATATTTTCTCAAGGTAGATATGTTTTTTGAATTACTATGTGGCATGTGTATGTTTCCTCATCATTATTTTTCATGATATGATTTGTATGTGGATGTGTGATGGGTCTATTAATATTTCATGATATTCCATGATTATAATCTACTTTATTGTAACTTATTTGTTTCATGTGTTTTCTCTCTATCATTGTAATTCTCTAACCAGGTTGATTCATATGATCTAGTTACTCCCATAGAGGGAAATGTGGAATATATAATGGACTTCCAAACATCTATTATATTAGTTTGACTTGTGATGTGGTGTCCTACCCTAGATCAATGAGATTGGATCAACATCGGGTGTGTGCCCTGACATATAGCTATGAAAAGGGATGAAAAGAATATTTCCCTTAAATGAGGTAGTGATAATGAATTCTTGGGGATGTGTGAAGATGATTTATGGGATGGGTATGTTGTTTTAGAATATGAATTTCCCTTCTTCATGGAACGAATGTTTGTGGAGACCAACATGAGAGACCCTTCACATGATTGAACATGTACAATTTCTTGTTTATTACTTTTTGGTTGATTACTTTCAAGAAATTTACTTATTTATATTATTCACTTACATTAATAACTATTTGGTGATGCTCTTCTGGTTTTTACATTAACACAATACATGGTAATATTAGTGTGAATTTAGATTTTATAATCAATGATTAAGTTGCTGGAAAGGTCCATACAGTGGGTATTTTTGTAGTGGTAACAATATTATGTGAGGTGGTACCAGGGTGGACACCAACTCATAGATTTTTTCAACATGTTAATTAAATTTTTTCCATTTTTATTACATTGATCGGTTTAATGTGGTAATATTTTATTTTGACTTCGATTATATGATTTCTATTTTATGTCATTATTGAATGGGCAGACAATAATATCATCGGTTCTGCAATCTATTTTATTATTGTTTTCTCTTATTACTCATGTTTTTTACTCATTATTGGTTGGATACTATAAATGTAATATTATACCCATGATGTATCTTAGTCCCACATCACTTTTTGGTAGCCTCTTGTATATGGTAATGTGTCCATGATGTCATATAGCATTCTAGGTTGGCCCTGATGATTTGTTTCAAGGTGTTACATAGTTATATTATAGGGGTTTCCATTCATCTTACATCATTTCAGGCATAGTATATCTGATATAGTCTGTTGGGAATCAAGTAGGGGAACTATTCCATTGTTTGGAAAGAATTGGGAAATGGACCTCCACATTGCTAGGAATGTTGGACGTATGGGCTTTATGCTCATTTTTTATTGGTATATTTCACCTTAGATGATTTAGGTGTTGTTGATATTCAAATTTATGGAATTTCTGGTGTGTTCATGCATCATCATATGTTGTGTTTTATTACAAGTAACATTTATATTTCATGTATTAGATAGGATTGGATAAATTAAATGGACAATTAAATTTCTATTTGTGATTCATTGGAACATTATTTATTACATTAAATTCCATTAACCTAATAATAATATACCTATTGTTTATGTATAGCTATGAATAATATAATGTTATAAGAGATATGGATTATTTTTTTGGTACTACTTTGGGTGGTTTACCTTGTGTTTTTCGATATCCCACATTATGAGTCTATTATTCGAATTTCCTCGAATCTGCATGTAAAATATGGAATGTTTTTCTTCAACAAGCTACATGAGCTTTTCAATAGGTTGGAATTTTTATTTCAGAAAATGCCTTATAAAATATGTATTATGGAACTACTAAGGGAAGATGGTAAGAAATATCTCACAATTTGGTATTCCCTTATTACATTACCTTTTGTACAAGAGGGAAAATTGAGTATTCTCCCATAGCTACAACAATAGACCAAGACATAATCCCAATCGAGGATCAACTCTCTCGGCTAGTTCATTCTCATGGAAGAGGATCCAAAAAGACAATTGATGACTACTGCCATAAATATTATCTCCAATTCCATAATACTTTAATGTAATTGCAATCACCCACTATTTTAACACTAGATAGACACCATTGAGAGAATATTTTAATTGGTAGTGACTCTTAAGGATTGGAATTCATAAAATGTTTGTTTTTATACTCCATGGTCCATCTAAGAGGTCGAGGGGAATTATAAATCAGGATAGAAGACATGATTAGATGACTTGGGAAACCTTCCAATATCATTTTATTGATTAAAAATTACTATATAAATTCATCTGTGATCACACTTAAGAGTTCGTGGAACTTTTGTAAGGGATGGTGTTAGTATTTTCATATTCTATATGATTTTCAAAGATACCCTTTTTTGTTGGGAAAGAGGCATAGAAAGACAAGAATATCAGATTAGTCCTAAATTCTTATTGAAAAGTTCAATCGTGATATTTTATTTGAATAATATTCTGATATACATTAGAATTAACTAACTATTTCTATGGGATTGTATAGAGATAATGATTATTTTTTCATTATACTTTTATTATAAAAAATATTTGTTTTTCCAATTAATACCAAAATTCCTACTCTATTAATTGGTATGTTAATGAAAATTATCCAAGGTGGTGGATGAAAGCTGGAGAAGAAAATGGGTTCATTATTTTCATTTAGGGGAAATAGTTCATCTATGTGATATTATTGAAGATTAAAGGGTTAGTATCTAAAATAATATTCGAAACCTCATATAATTTGATGCTGGTGTGGGAAGGTGGGAAAACAAATGGTTTTTTAGGAATAAGTATCCTGGGTGGGTCAAATATGTCCTCAACAAGATGCAGGCTAGGAATGTTAGTGGAATGTTTATACACCATAAGGGTCTCTATATTGGGTGACTCATGAGCCTCTACAATGAGGTTGCAGAGCTAATACTAGATGATTTTAAATGGTTTACTAGGTTATATATGATAATATAGAGGGTTATTTGATACATTTAAGTACTTATTTGACTACATGCACATTCTATATTACTTTGTTTAATACACGTGCTTTATATTTTGTTATATATTCCCATATCATTTTTGGGTTCAAAATAGAGATTAAAACTCACTTCTGAGTTACTATCTATCAATAAAAAATTATCAAGTAATGTATACCATACCCATAATTTCCAAAATTATCTTATAGAGGTTACATTCTATGGTAATGTTTGGAATTTTATAACTATATATATTAATAGCTTAGATGTGATTTTATTTTATATTGGTCGACTAATTACCACACACACGTCAATATTTATGTGATAACGGTATCATTTATAGTTATTTAAGGACATATGGTTTTGTTAACCTATGTGTGGGATATTTAACAACATAGATTTTGAGAAAACCTTAATCAGATTAGTGACATTACATCATAAGTTTCTTGCATGATCCTTTATATAGGTCATACAATGACTCCCTCCTCTTTTTTTTCTTATGGTAAACATGTACCAAAACTCATTTCCCAAACATTTATCTTATTTATAGTCATATCTGGTGATATTGTTTGAAATTTAAGTCATTCCATGTTTCTAACATATATCTGTTCTATATTACTACATGGATCATATCATATTTAATGAGAATATAGACCTACTTGTGGTCATGAATCAATGGTATTTGTCAAACTAATTAGTCACCTTGGGGTACTTTATTTTTGTTCAATAAGAAGGGGAGAATCAATATTAGAATATTTATAGACTACATAAACTCAAATCAAATTTCTATGAAGGACATGTATCCATTTACAAAAATTTATGAATTTTTTTATCTGTTATGTGGAACCTCGTGGTTCTTATTGATTTATTTTTTGTCTGGTTCCAATTATTTTCGGGTCTTGGGTGAGGACATACTGAAGATAGAATTTAGGAGCATATATGTACTATATGTGTTTTTTTATTAATATTTTCCATGAAAAATGCTCTATTAGTTTTCATATCACCCATGCATGGGATATTTAATCCATACATGGAATCTATATTGGTGTTCATTAATTAAATATTGAAATATTAAAAGGACTACGAATCACACACTAGACACCCTCAAAATGTATTCAGTTCACTTTGAGCACATTGTCTTTATTAAATGATCACAAACTACTTATTTTGTATCCAAGAGGTGTGTTTCTTAAGGAATGCGGTTTTTGAGTTGAGAATTTCAATTGATCCAAAGAAGGTGGAGGTTTTTATGTGCGGGACATATCCATGTAATATTATAGAGATTTAGAGTTTCCATGGAATGGTCAGATACTACAGGCTGTTCATTCCAAACGTACCATGTATGAAAGCATCCACGGTTATACATGTCAAAAATGGGTAATTATTGAATGTTTTAATTAGGGTGAAGAATCCATCTAGGAAATAAAGAAGAGATTGAAATTAGTATTTATCCTTATTTTTAATAAACTCATAATTGGGTACATTGTGTATTGAGATACATCTATTATTGGAATGGGAGATATCTTAATTCATATTAATAGATTAATTTTTTACTTGTCTCCCCAGTTCTGACCCCATGAGAGAAAATAGCATACACATGACTTTGAGATTGATTTTGTGGTTCATTGATTATTGTGTTTGATAAATTATTTCATTGGTGATAAATTTATCATATATATGGATTACAATTTCATAGGGAATAACATTACATAGTAGTACATGAATCTTCATCAAAGGTTTCAGGTAGAGTAACATCATATGTTCAACATTGATATGGTTTATGCTTCTGGAAGATGGAATGTCATTTTAGATGATCATTGATAGAAGAAATGGAAACATTTAAGGAGTAATTTTTAATAAGAGTGGATTTTTCTGTCCTTGTTGGAATACTAATAGGTGGGCATGGATAGGGATCTAATAGGGTTTCTTGTTGAACACTTAAAGATCGTATCCTCATTGGTAGAGAACATATTTTATTTTTAACACTGTGATCCATATTTTCTCATAATTCATGATTCATTGAATGTAGATGAATGTATTTTATGAGGGTCCTTAGACAAATGTGACATAAACCATATCCATGATGGAGTAGTTGTTCGCAATTTTATAATAGATGATTGGATGATAATATCTCATTCATTAAAGTTGGAAGTGAACCCAAAATAAAAAATATGTATCATAAATTTATATGATTATTTTGTTTCAGGGAATGAAGAGGAACATTATAGGCTTTGTTTCGTAATTTTTTTACCTACAATAGGATGAAATTCATATAATAGTGACCATGTTCGTTACCTTATCCACATCATATTCTTGAATGAAAGTGAAAAAAAATCATGATGGACATCCTTATAAGATTTCCCTAGCCCCCAATAAAAAGACTTTCCATGTGATTTATAGTCTATTGGTCGAACAAGGTGGCACATTTCATAATCAATCGTTAAAATCATTTAATGGATGATCTATGAAATCTCTAAATTTGAGATATTATATAAATCAATAGAGTTATTGACTGTAAATTTTCAAATAGAGATACTTATTTTAATTTTCATTTTTGAAGGATTTAAAGAAGGATATGGGAACATAGTTGAATCTGATCTTGGATATCCTTAGAAAACTTATTGGTTGTTATAAAGAATGACTCTGACCGTATTAGAAATGCTCTGGGAATGTAATCTAGAATTTTTTAGAGCAAGGGATGGCCATTTATCCCTAATATAATTTCATTCTATAATATTTCCACACTTCAAATAATATTTCTCTATTTAATTCTTCATTTGGTCATCCATATCGGTCATCACTATTTTGTCATGATGTGGTACAGTCTTCATTTTTTTCTCCATATATAGTATAGGAGGACTCAAAATGGTTTTGATTGATTAAGAAGAGGAAAAATATTTCACACATTAGATATTGGTTATATTCCAAGTAGAAGAGATCACCATTGGTGTTCTTTATAACCTATTGGGTCTTATAATAAGAGTTTGATCAATTTGGGAAATGATAATTATAAACAGTTAGGAAATTAACATTGTAGTTTATTGGACCATTAAATATCATCGAATCCATTGGGAATGAATCATATCAGTTGGACCTTCCTCCACATTATCAACATATGAATATTGTTCTCTTTGTATCTCTAATTTAAAATTATGATCCTGATACAAATAATGTGATCACCTGTGATATTTATGAGTTGGAAAATATGAATTTTATGGGAATTTATTGATTTAAATGGTCTAGTAAAGTTATATAGAGTTGTGATGATAGATATATCTTGTTGTTATATTTTTGTTACGGTATTAAAGGATCCAAGAAGATATTTGAGAATGGGATACTAATATCTAAGTACAATGGACAGAATTGTTTTAGAAAGACAACAAGAAGAACATAAAAATGATAAGAAACCCTTGGAGGGGGAGGTTTATTACATCCTCAAATTTATATGACCATTATTGTGGTAATAATGTATATTAAGAATCATAAATGTTGGGGATATATAATGGTTGGGGAAATGTAGTGTAATTGTAAATTTTTTTGGTACTTTCTAAATTGGTATAGTTAAAAAATTGAGAATTATCAATGGAAACAAGTTTTGGATGATTGGATAAAGAATTTCTTTCAAATTGGGTATAGATATGTCGAGGATCATTACATGATACATTGTGTTTATGTTTTGGGATAAAGGTTGTAGTGTAGTGATGGTCGTTGCATTTTAGTAATTTATCTGGTTTGTGGGATCTCATTAATCACTTATTTTTTAATTCATTATGCATTTTTGATCATCAACAATTACTAAATGGAAATATCTTTTGAATATTTGTCGTTGATGATTTGGGAACCATTACAGGATAACTATATTTATCTCACCATGAATACTATTTTTTCAGTTTTCTTTTAAATTATCATAGACCCTCAAACCCACCAATTTTCTATCCCTTCTTCTCATACCATGGGTAACTCTAAGAAAAATAGCTTCTCCCAAAATCATGGTTTCATAAATGTATCTAGAGTATCATTGATTTTGGATTCTATTATCCATCATTGGAAGGGTTGATCTTGTAGGTGTGAATAAATTATTTGGATATTGGATCATTCTAATCATATCATCAGCATTGATAAACATGAGGTAGGAAGTATGTACCAAATTATCACAATATATATAGGTGTTTGGAATTATTGTTTGGCATGAATGTGTATCCACAGAAGACCTGAGATTTATATAATTCAAATGTGGATGTGTGTTATCTATATAAATCTTCCTTTAGATGATGGGATTATAAATTGTCTTGTTTTATCTTGTGGGTTACATGTATAATCTCTCTATCCAACAATTTAGTGATCAAGTTTCTCTATATGGGCTTATTTATCCCTTATATGGGGTATTTGGATGATGTGATTACATTCCCCAAATTCATGAGGTTATTTTATTATATTATTTTATGGTTTTCCCCATATCCATGGTATTGGGTCAATATGTGGTGTGCGTATTCCCTAAGATCCATGAAATTGTTCATTATGATTATTTTCCTTAAAGTCTAGTGTGACTATACCTTCATGCAGAGTGTGTATAATTGATCATTTAGAAAATTAAATTAGTCCAACATATGTATTTCCCATTAACATCGACCAAAAAAATCTATGGCTTACCTTTAATAAATTGACTCATGTGGGTATATGTAGTATTTCATATTATGAACATTATCAATGATCCTTTTCATAGAATACACGTTTTTATATACCAAACTTTTGTTAATGACATATGAGTTGTTCTAAATTGGGATTCATACTGAAGCCCTAAATGGGAATCTCAGTGCACTAATGGATTTTATGATCAGGGGTATAATTAAGAGAATGGTCCCTTTTTTGAGAGGTTAAGACAAACTGATAGAATGGTGTGAGGTGATATTGGTGTGGAATCTATATCTCATATGCTTTTCCACATGTTACTTATTTTTTTCTCATTATTTTGAGTAAATTAATCCACCAGATTGTGTAATCTATTATTGTTTCATTTATATTATGACTAACATGTCATTGATTAATATAATGGGATAATAATCATAGAATTTATGTTGTTTTTAACTAGATTAATGATATCCCTTTTTACTCTAATTTTTATAGTTATTTCTTCTAGTGTACTCTATATTTGTTATTTGTTACTAAGTGTTTTGTACATATATATTTCTCTTATTCCCACATAACATGATAGAATCTTCTTACATATATGAATGAATGAATGAGTTCATGTAATACTATGGCTCGACCTTGATGATTTTAGTGAGGGTGTAATATTGAGACAAATGAAAACTTGAGTTCCTAGGTTATACCGTACATTCTTACTCACATGATGATTTTAGTGGATATTGTGATCATATAATATTACTTATAAAATTAAGGACTACATGTCTTATGTTAATAGGTGGACTAGGAAAATATGATTTGTTTTATTATATTGTTATGCATTTGGGAATAACCTAAGAAAATATCATTATACCTTAATAGGTTTAAATGGTAAATTTTATAGAAACTCAATAAGAACATTAATCACTGACTCACCCCCAAATGATCTCCCACATTGCGTTTAGGTGGTTCTATAAGTGGTATCAAATATATGATATATTCATGCATGATTTTCTATTTTTTCTCTTTTTTGATTCCTATATATGCCCGAAGATTTTTTCATTGATTTTTGCTATATATAATGTATAATTAATATTGATTTAATATAAATTTTATTACTATATTTTATGTGAATTAATTTCATATATTTAAGTATAGAGTATTTATATACATTATTTTTATTTTTATTTTGAATCTACAACTAGTGGATTACCCCTATACTTATGGTACCACCATAACAATTATTGATATGATGAATATGGAAAATGATGGTAATGATAAAAATGGTATTTTATCATCTCTTTAGGGTAGTTTGTTTCTAAAAGTTAAAAGAATCAAGGTATAAAAATATATTTTGGAAAAATGTATTAATGATGAAAATAACAAAGAGAAGTGGGAAAATTATATATCTTGGAGGATAAAGTACAGAGATATTATGATTCTTGATGATAAGAATATTGATAGTTTCATTACAAGGGTAAATGATTTTGTGACCATCATTATAGGTTTTAGTGAAAACTTATAAGATTCTTAATAGTTTAAAAGAACATTCATGTATTACCTAATAAATTTTATGTTAAGGTTTTTACATTCGAAGGTAAGGATCCAGGTGATATCCCCCATGATGAATTAAAATAAAATATTAAGTGTTTTTAAATAATAAATGATATTTTTTAAAAATTAAAGAAATGTAGATTTTTTTGTAGACTCCAAACATGGGAAGTATATAATGATTATTGTTGACGAAGGGTTTATAAAACTTTTAGTATCTGATGATGATTTAAATGAGATATTTGGTGAAATTATGGTCCCTTATCTACAAAAATGATAAGATGAAGATTATATATATGGTAAATATTACTTTAATATTTTCAAAATGTTATTGTTTTATAATTTCAGATAATATTTTCTAAAATTTAAAAAAATGAAGAAGATCATGTTGAATAATAAGAGTAAAATCCATAAATATTCCATAAGAAGAAATAAAAAATAAATGTTTTCTTTAATATAGATGTGTATAATATTATTAATATTTATAAGGTGAAACCGTTTTTAACAAAATTCAAGTTAGTTTAAATGAAAGATAAATTGGGTCATTCAATGATGAGGTTAATGAAAAAGTGTCCATATAAATAGTCAATGATAAAAAACATAAAATTAATCAAGAAATTATGAAAATGAATAAGTGGTGAGTGAAATTAATTTTATTATAATGTAATAAGTAAATGTGTGTTAATAAATGTTATATAAACCAAAAAACAAAATCATAATGGTTATGAAGAATAAGCATCCATCCAATAAAAATGAATTTTCCTTTGGAAAAGAAAAGAGGAAATTGGTAATATGGACATTTGATTTCAAGAATATTCATGATGATGATAGGACTCAAATAATAAAAATTTAAGAATGTATAATTTATCAATAGAAATAGTTTGGCCATAATCCTTAAAATTTGGTCGAAGTAGAATAATTTATAAATAGGAGAATATCTATATTTTATAATTATGTTTTATAAGATTGAGAATGTTAAAATAAGGTTGATTCTTTATAAAACCAATAAAATCATCCAAAAAAAGAAAAATATAACATTAAAAACAATTATTAGGTTTTTAAAAATTATAATCAAGTCATGAAGGGAACATTTTTAGCACAATCGGGTGATAGAAAAACATATATAAAGCATGGGGATCCAACATTAATGTAAAAAACTACTTCAACTGGTGTCTCTAAAAATAATAAGTATAATTTTAAAATGAATAATACTATTTTATGATTTTAAATAATTTTTTCCATGAAAAGTATCCAATAATGATAAATAAATTATAGAATAAATACAACTGTCATATTCTTGATGGAATGTTTTTTAAAAAGTAAAATATGATTTCAATAGAATTTTTAGTTAATATTAAGGACTTGGGAACATAGATAAGGCATTTTGGATCATTAAAAAACAACATAAAATTCATAGAGTTATTTTTAGGAATGCAATTAGTAGGATTTTCTCCCATAACTTGAGTAAAGAATAGAATGGATTAATAATTATTGAATAATACATAAAAATAGATTTGAAACCATACATGAATTTTTTAAAAGTTTTAATCTTATATCACAGAATTTATATTTATTTATAATTAGTCTACTAACCTAGAAAAATTATTTTCTATCTAAAAAAACATTGGATAATGTGATTATATGGAAAATGAATTGTTTTATTGTGTAAGTGGGACTCATTTCTTCTATAGGGGAATTTAAATGGAACATAGATAGTTGATGATCCTATAATTTTAAGACACTGAAATCATATTAAATATATTTAGTGTATATATGTACTTACAATGAAATTTTCAAATTATGGGTCACTAATATTTCAAGGATTTGGTTTAAATATTTTCAAAAATAAAATATTAAATCAAAAAATATTGTTTTTTTTGTAATATTTAATTGAGAAAAATTAGTATATTATAGGATTTTGATAAAGAAAATGTTTTATTTTTTTAATATATAAGTTATTGGTCAAAAATAATGATTATAGAAATCTTTTAACAGGAGGATATCATAGTAAAGGATATTTATTTCAAGTGGTTTATCTTAAAAATTCATGTTATATAAGTATAAATGAAGAGAATGATTATCCACATCAAAGCATTTTATTTTTTTCTAAAATTACATGTACATGATAAATTAAGAATAAAACGGTCATGATGTTCCTCCTCTATAAATATAAATTGGTTATATGTGTTCAACATTCAAAAGGGGGATATTTTTTGTTCATCAAACAAGATGTTTGAGATTCAATATACTCATCCTTTGGAGATCATTAATTTAAATGCGTATAAGAAAATTAGGATCCATTAAACCAATAAATTTAACAAATTGATTACATAGATTTATTTAATCAATATCATTACTTGTTTTATATTTATAAAAAATTGAGTTCCTAAAAATTGATAAAATATTTCAGTAAAATACATAAATATAATACAGTTTTGCACTCTGGATGATATGGAAACAAAATGAAACCACATTTACAATTATATTTTATAATATTATATTTATAATAATGAAATATAATATAAACACAATGGATGATTCACACCATAACAAAATGGTGTGTCTTAATGGTAGAATAGGTTCTTGGAGTATATAGATAAGACCATGTTGGTTGATCATGATACATCATCAAAATTTTTATGGAAAACTAATTTTCTAATGTATAATTTTAAAAAATATTGTCTACATTGGATAAATTCATATATTTAACTATATTCGATGTTTTAATGAAAATATATATGTTTGAATTCTATTTTTATGTTTAGAAGTCTTTTTTTATCAGTTTCATAGGCGAAAATCATGGATTGTTTACATATCAAGGAGTTGATTGAATATTCCATGGATATTCAAACATTTAATGGGATAGGAATGAATCTATAAGGATAGATGATCAATTATTGATTTAATTAAGTTAGTTTTTTTATTTTCAAGAAATGAATTCATTCCAGAATACACAAGATTATTAGGTGGTAACGATGTTATTGTTGTTAATCTTCCTGAATAAATTTTATATAGAAATTTAATTTAGAAATAACTATATGTTTGATAATATGAAGTAACCATTTCATGAGATGAGGAACAACTCTTGAATCTCGTCCAAGGCAATAAATGATTGCACATGTCTAAAATATAATTAGAGATTGATGAAAGTATGATAAAACACTGAGGAAATAAAATACAACTATACATTCTTTATTTTTCTCTAAATTTCATCCAATAGATATTAAAAATTCATTAATGAATCAAAATTTGGTTAATTAACTAAAGGTATAATCTATCTATATTCAAAAAATGAGACTTCATAAATTTTACCAATGCCTGATGATAAATTGTCCCCATGCATGAAGATAATAATTCAATGATAAAAAAATTATTTCAAAATAACTTGAATGAAAAATTTCATGTTGTCAAAAAAATAATAGTGTTTAAAGGATATTCATAGGTTGATGGAGTTGACATTGATGATAACATTTCACCAGATTAAAGTATTGAACACATATGAATCATTCATTCAATTGGCGAATAAAGGTTATACATGACATATCATATGGATATTATTAATTACAACATAAATTATGGCTTATAGGAGGAGGAAACCATGTGGTTTATTTCTTTGAAAATTTAATAATCATGACTTTCAAGTAACATATATTTTATATCATCTAAAAATTTCCAAATATATCTAATTTCCATACTCAACACATTCATGAATCTGTTGAATTTTTGAATGTAAAAAGCTGAAAAATTCATGTATTATAAATATGAAAAAAGTTGTATCTATATAACTTTTTTGACATTCATGATAACATATTTGTTTAAAATGACTATGTTGTTTGTGAGATGATATCAGGGAGATGCATATTTTTTTGAATTTTTTTAAGGGATATTATAAAATTTCATGGGATATAAATTTTACAAGTGAAGGATCACCTTTTAATTTGTCAAAAAAATTATTAAAGGTATATTTTGATAAATATTGATGTGGATAATTATAACCTATTTATACAACAACTTCATTGGGAACATATTTTACAAATGATGTACAATAGAAATACATTGATCCTTTTGTGTTTGGAAATCTTATCAGATTTTGCATTTCACTCATAGCTTTATGGAAATATTTAGTATATGTTGTTAAAATTTGTGAAAGTTATCAAACTGATTCATTTGTATCCAGTTTCAATTTTTATATGATACTTATTGGGATTATAAAAAAAGTTATGTTAGATTTATTATTGAATATGACAAAAAAATGAATATCCATCAATTCATTTTCTCAAATACAGACGTCAAAGGTGTTTTTGATAAGAGGATATCAAAAGATAATGATGTTTTATTAAATTTAGTGATAAGATTTTGATTATATGTGTTTGTTTTAGCACACAATGGGGTTTAATTTTATCACATTGAGCATTGTCAATATAGGATATTTGGAAATTAATCCTTCCAAAACCCAACTAATTTTTGTGAAGTCTAAATTAAATTATATCACATTGGATATGGATTTTATTCTATTTCATGGCTATGATAATAAATGTGATATATATTTCATAAATAATTCTATTTAGAATTAAATAATTAATCACATTGTAAAATATAATATCATCATTGGTCTTGTGGAATAAAATAAACTAATATCGAAATTTCATCTTATAAAGGATACAATAGTTAGTGAATTAAATTATCCATTATATAAACATGTAATTCAGAGTATTTGGTTGATGCTGGGAGATAAACCTCACCATTATTAAGTATAATTTATGGTGTTCTATCTCATTATTTATCTTATATTTAGTTATTTTTTTATAAGGGTTAAAATTTCTCACAACATGAATCCTCCAATGTACTTAACGTCTAATATTTTCAATAAAATAGTGGCGGAGAATTATAATAGGAGGAGTATCCATTAATATATGTTTTTATTTTGGGGATATATATTTATTGTCAATTTTGAAAAGGGCTAATTTATGAATTCAACTTGGTGAATATGTGAACAATTTGAAATGAATTTTTTTAATTTTCTTGTAGAAATTTGTATCTTTATATGGGTTCCTTTGATATGTATATCACGTTAATGACATATTTCATATTATGAAAAATCATTGATAGAATATATAATGATTCTTGAGTACGATGAGGATGATTCTCATATGAAATGATAAATTATTTATTATGGAAAGGATAAGTTAGTTTTAATTATTTGGTGGTATCATTTTTCCAAGAGAATCATGTGAATCATTATTGTGGATGCGGAACATATATCACAATTTTAATGAATTGTATGATATGGTTATTCAAAATTCATATTTCCCATAAATTTTTTATATTATAGGATTATAATTATATAATTATTATTCAAGGATAATTTATTTAGTCATATAATCATTTTTTTCTTAGTTGAAAAAATATATAAGTGGGACATAGTATTGAAAAAGTATTCAGATAAGGAAGGACTAAGAGAAAAATAATATTTTGTATATTTTTAAGGAAAATAGAAGAAGGTGATATCATTTCAATTTTAAAATGTTCCCTTAGAATGTGGTAATAATCTTAATAACAAATATTAGACATGTTTGAATCAATTGTGGACATTGTGTTGTATTTTTTTTTCAATACACAAATCATATTCAATATTATTTATTTTTTTAAAATAAATGTTTGTTTTAAGTATAAATGTGGTTAGAACGAGTCTGATGATTTTTTTAAAAAATCTGGAATAATATTTTATAGTGATTATTATTGAAAAATGGATAATTGTAATATCTTATGAGATAAAATTTTATGTATGTAAGATATATCTACTCATGTGATATATTATGGATATAAGTAATATATTATTATTACGTGTATGAAATTGTGATCTTATATGATATTTACTATGAATAATAATATTTAGATTCATGTATGATATTTTTTCATGTAATAAATTTCATCATAAAAATATTTTTTGGTCATAAAATATTTTTACTAGGTATACAATATTGGGATTTTGAAAAATTATAATTTCTATTCTAATAAATACATCCAAGTCCTCAAATAAATTTAATTAAATGGTACGATACTTCATGGGGTGGTCATGAAGGTTCATATTTAATTTAAACATACTCCATGGATCATAATATTAATTAAATTGATACAAAATATAACCTTTAGGGATTAACATCATGAATTTAATTCATGATTTATATTGGATGATGATCGCTTCTATAAAATGAGAAAATGCTTCAAGAATATATAAAAAGATATATCTTAGACAGATATTTTTGTTTCAATATCAATATCCATAATTGTATTTTTTTAACTATATAATAAAATACATTTATGATATTATAAAGGAAATGAATATTAAAATTGGTGGCAAAAGGATGTTTTAGAAGTATTATCATGGAAAATAATGATCTTAGACTTCATGGAATATAAATTCAAATTCATCTAACATGGGGATACATATAATAGATTATAAATTATGTATAATATCAAGAGGAAATATTATTCAGGAATATCAATGAATATTTATTCATTGAGAAAGAATACATATGGAGTTATACAAAAAATAAATGAAAAAATAGGTGAATGAAGACTATATAATTTGAAATAGAATATTTTTAAAAAGACAAAGTGAGTTAACCATGAGTTTCTCAAAAGGGATAGATAGATCAATGTGTGTTTTCCTTAAATATTTTTGAGGAAACTCATTTATGATGGACTTGAATATATTAGTGGTTACATATATTGTTATGTTTTTAAATTGAATATAATTATTGTTATTGTTCAATAATCGAAGAAGAAGAATATTTAGCACACCTATAAACATGACCAAAATCTACAAGAAGAGACTTTATCAATTCTTAACTAAATATTTTGTCATTGTAATGTTATATATGCACTTTTTTGTGGGACTCATATAAATAATGTCGGAAGGCATAGAAATTTATGTTTCAAGACTATACCCTTATCACTTATTCTCACATTATGATTCTATTGGGATGTGTGATATGTTATAATTCCACATTACACCAAGAAATGGTATCCTCACATTGAGAGGGGAACCGTGTAAGTCGGATGTCTTCCACTGTGTTAGTCCATGTTTGGTTTTTTTAATAGAAAACATCATAAAATTTTAATAGGTGGTGATTTTTTTTCCTTTGAAACATAATAACAAATATTGTTATATTATTACCCCCAGTAGTGTTATCCTATAGACCCTATATGTACACCCTACCTTGGATGACCTCATAATAGATGATCTTGGTTATTAGATATTCTCATAGAAACACATTTCCACTAAGTACAAGCTTGTATAATTTCTAGATATGAGAATGAATATGATAACCACCATTAAGATAATATTTCTACATGGTTGTAACTCTAGGTTCTACTTGGACGTGTCACTCTAAAAAAGGATGTTCCAATAAAATAATGGATGAAATCAGTGTTTAAGATAAATAAAAATGAGTGTGGATAAGGAAAATACAATACCTTGAATTATATTGGGAATACACTATATTTATTACACCATGCCACATATATTACCACCAGATCCCATATACAGGTTTGGAGCACCTTGGGGTGGTGGTGGAGGAAATGAATAATTATCAGTGTACACAATTATGTCATCATCCAACAACACCTCCAAATATATGGAAATTTTCATATCCCTGGTGATAACCATGGGTACCACAAGGTTGAACATAACAATGTCTCCCCCAATAAAATATAAGTCTATATAATGTTATTCCCAAACCTCCCTTTATGATAAATATTGTTGGAAAGTACTGAGCAGTGTGATCTAATCCACCAGAGGTGTAGAAAAGCCTCTATTATAGATAGACATATTCTACATGGGACTCTTTATTAAATGATTTATAGTACTATGATTTTTTATACATATGCCTCTATCATCATAACCATAATTTCGACCCTCAGCTAGTAACAACTGATAAATATTTTTCTGGATATCCATAACCATATCCTACTACCTTTATATTCCTCGACTAAAAAAATATCAATCAATAGATCAATCTCCAAACTTATAGCATTGGTAAGGATACATAACCAAAAATAACAAGTTCAAATATATTTTTTAAGGCCTCATGTGATCTGTTTTGAAATTTAATCTATTAAAAATCATGTTTATATAGTACCTCGTGATTTTTTTAACCATTAAATGAACTAAGAGATAGAAATTCTACCACGATATAGATGTTACATATCATAAATGTGTAAAAACCTCATTATAACTGTATAATACTCCTAGGGAATGTGGGGTTCACAATCTAACCAAAGAAGGTTAACCTTACAATAGGTTGGGATTATGGAAGTCCTACGTTGGCATGTTTTTTTGGGAATAAGTGTTTACCCAACTTTTTATTGGCCTCCATTTATTTTTAATTATAATTATTTCAATATTAAATATATTAGATTTTTTGGGGAACAAAATATTTTAATTTAGTGTCATCGATGAAGAAATTCATGGAATGAAGAATGATTTCTTTACTAATATTATACAATAGAATGTTGTTCCCAATAATGTTTTCACTAAATTGTATGTTGTGAATATTAATTTATAATTTAAAAAACACAATTATTCATAGATGTGATGTGAATTTTATTATGGAAATATTATTTTGAAAAACCCATGAATCTTTGAGGACATGTGGGTTAAATTATTTATATGAAAAAATGACTTTATTACATGAATAATTAAATAATAATAATAATAATAAAGTAATTTTATTCCATTGAAGATATATTTTGATGGCCATTTATATGGAGATGGTTAATTAATTGTTTTTGTTTTTGGCAGAAATATTATTGAATGAATTAGTTTTATTTTTAAGGGATGGTTTAAGATGATGTAAATGCTTATTATTAGAGAAATATGGTTGTATGAATGATTATAGTAAAGAAGTAAAAGGTATTTTGGATGGTTTTAAAATTTACTAAGATTGAGAATATTACCAGAGATTAAATAGAATTCCTCATATTATATCTCACTAAAAAATCTAGAAATCCATCTATGAAGTTCTATCCCTATATTTTTCTATCAAGAAGAATTTTATATCAAATAAAAAGGCTCTTGTTTGTTATTTTTCAGAATAACATAAGGTTTGATGGTTTTTGAATATCACTATAATACCTTATGGAGTATGTATTAGACACATAAGGTTTTTCTTTTATTTTAGTATCAATTATAGATTATTTGAATTTAATATAAATAAATTTTAGGTGTTTCAGTTGAGTTGTATTCAATATATAGGATTAAAAAATATCATGGTATTAGATTGTTATTGATTTGAGTATATATCTTCATGAATAAGATATTTATATCATAATAAGATGAAATTTAATAAAGGAAAAATCATAACATTATATATAATGTTTTTATATCCAAGCTATATATGGTTTGAAAATTAGAAAATATAATGCTATACATGTTACATATAGTATTTGGTCTCCCAATCTAAAAATTGAGGAAGCCCATAGATATGTTACCCTGTGATTTATGTTAAATAATAATTTTTTAGTATTTAAAACTAAAAAATTAATATGGTACATTATGATGTGTTTTATACATAAGAATAAATAAATGTGCTATTTAGATTTCAAATAATACTCAAAAAATAAAGAACTCATTTTAGAAAAAAATCATACTTTTAATTTTATATAAAATAAAATTTTGTGTAGGATTTAGTGGGAACCATACATTTTTAACCAAAAAAATAAACCATTATTATAACCATGTATTCAATAAATAATTTCTAAAATTAAAATTTCAAAATTCAACTAAAAACAAATAAACCAGCATTATGTTGTTATGAATGATCGAGGGTTGTAATAAATTAAGAGAACAATGTGAAAAATTCTTCTCAATCCTTATGACATACTTTGAGGCCCTAAAATGTTATGTGACAAAGCACTTCCTATCATTACCAAGGGAACCACTCATCAATGTTGGACTCCATATACATACACACTACATATTAATCGTGGATGAAAAAAAATAAAAAATTGCATGATAATAAATTAGAAAACCAGTCACTAACATAGTATCATTGTATGTCCATTGTAGAATCCTTCCTTTGAAGGAATGTGTTGAACTCGAGCACAACAGCCACTATAATAGCACAATCGATATTCCTTCCAATCATATTTGGAATACAGTGTCAATCCATAGAAGGACCCCATTGAATAAAAATAATGATTCTATAGAATGTAAATTCTAACTAGACCTTTCCATATATCTAGCCTAAAAATTTATTAAAATACCAAAACCAAGGGACAATGCACGGAAGCCAAAACCAGGTCACAATTACCAAATAAAGAATAATGTAGGGGATCATGTAAGGAATTAAAATTAAATATATTAATTAAATCCCACAATATTAGAGAGATCAAAATATTAAAAAACAAGTTAAAAACAAAATATTATCGAAGAACCCTCAGAAATTATTATAACCAACTATGATCTCATAAAAACATTAGGGGCCACTAGAATAGGAATATGGATAAACATCATTCTAGGGTAGAATGGGCACTAATAATAATTTTAGACACTTCCAATGGTGATTCTTGAGACCATATATATATATATATATATATAACAATAAATCCCATTTCATTAAGCTAAAAATGATACAAGGATGTAAAAATGAAAGATTTACCAATGATAACCACATAATGGTGGGGAAGGTAACAGAATGAGACCAATGATGGAAGAATAATACCATCATGAGATGTCCATGAAGGTAGAACCTAGAGAAATATCCAAATAGGAAATAAAATAGTCACATTGTGATGAATACCATGGGAGTGAGAGGGTAGATGAATAGGGAGGTTTAGTTTAATGTCTTAACCCACCAAGGTCAACATAAAGGACAATAATCTTAGTAGTTCACCCCAATTTTATCTGTAATATTCTAGGGGTAGGAAAAGAGTGTTTAATGGGTATATCACAAACATAGGAGACCTTATCTAATGGTACTTATACACACACACATCTCTAAATACCAATATAATTCCAAGTAGCAAAATATTCATTCCAATATATGTGAAATCATCTATATCACACATCAATGATTGAAAAATTATATGAAATCAAAAAGGACCAAATACTATCCCAAAAAACTATTAAATATTCCAATATTTAAGTATAGAGGGGATATTTGTAACATAAAATTCCTATAAATGACTATGTTCCATCAATATCAACAATTCCAAACCTACTTCTGGTCCACCTAGGAACATTAGATATGATTTTTATCTATATAAGACATGACATGTGCAGAAAGTTTTCTTGAATGGATGACTATATCGTACCCACTAGAACACCTTGAAATTACCAAATATAATGAATAAAGAGAGTAAACTCATGAGAATGGATAAAAATCTAAATATACTAAAAAATACATTATGTCTCAAAATATGGTCAAGACCAAACTACCATCTTAGGATTATACATTAGGCTTCAAGGTCATAGTCATCTGTGAGGATAAACTCCTATGGTAATTTCAAAACCATGTGGTTCTCATCTAAGAGGTCATTTCAATTAGGACTCTCTATATATATGTACATGCTCGAGCATAAAACATGTAGATACATATATAGAGGATCACACCCAAGGCCTTTGGGGGATATCATACCCTATATAATGTATCCTAATAGGATGAAGGTCACATGTTGTGGACATTTTTAATGGGATACCAGATCGAAACTTTGTAATATTGATATAGGATCACACCTCGGGCCCCAAAGAGTGATACTCGACCCTATCCCCATAGATGTTGGAAGATGTCTTATTTTTATGATGGTATACCTCATTATAACATTATAAATATTAACTAATGGAATTAAACTTATAGAAACTTATGAAAACTAATGAGAATGTGGACTATAACCTTCATTGGTAGAAATAACTTCTTTATATAAGTAATACATAGTATATCATGGCTAGACCAAGTATTCCAATTTCCTCCACTCCATGCCCCTATACATTGTTAGGTGCGTATGTAATTTGAATGTTCCCATGTTCTTGGCCATGTACAAGTACTATGGTTTTTCGCATATAGTCTTATTTTCCCCATATACCTAGCCATTCCATTATTCTTGACCATGATTGTAATCTGGGTCATTCCCATGTACTTGTTTGTTTCCATGCACATGGTCTTGTATGTGCCCATATACCCTAGGGGTACATTATTAGTCTCCGTCTATGTGTTAGATGTTGTGTGGAATTTTGAAAATTTTGTGATATTTTACACCATCTATAAAACCAAGATTTCATTTAATGGGGGACCCGAAGAATATGTTCTAAAAAAATACACACCATGTAGATCAAAAATTTCCATAATTTAAAAGATATTATATGCATCTCATTAATGCTACCAATACATGTGTATCCATCACCAATCCCACCTATAAAACAATGATCTATGTTGGACCCTACTAGAACATTTTTTAGTTGATTGATTATGGAAACCCTTTTACTGGGTAATAAACTCCCATCTCACTTAATTTTCAAATTTCGAATCCATTAAACAATTAATCTTAGTCTGGTCAGTGATCTTCTATCTTCATCATTACACCAAAATCATTCCATCAATATCAAACCGAACCTCTGGAAATGATCTATTTTTTCAAGATTATTTGTGAAATGATCAATTTTAGTGTATTCTCAAATCACATTAAAAATTATATAAATATGGTAATAGTGTGAATAAGGTGTTGAGAATGATACACAAAAAATATGTGGGAAATTGAATGACAACCATTATGTAGGTGTATTCCATTCTTTGGCAATGAAAACATTAAATGTTTGTGAAACATCATGACCCGACTCTCCACTAAACCAGTGGCCGGACCGATCACCACATGACCCCAAGCACATCTTCCTATATACTAGAGGATGTAGACAATCAGTGAGGGTATATGGGTAGTGGGTGGGGAGATTATACCCTCATATGAGAGTTTAACAATATAAAATGGAAATAAACATATGAAGCATTATAATAAATGATAAAGTAGTGGAATGATGATTTTATAAATCTTTTACCAAACAAAGGGCCAAATACAATTATATAGTAGATGCATGCATGACATGTATATGAAAAAAATGGAAAATAGTTAACAAAACAACATGTTTTACATTGCAATATAGAAATAAATAAATAACGACTCAGAGCCCTCAGGGTGGTCTTCTCAAGCATCCCAATATTTCTCTTAGTCCTCTTCTTTTATCTCCAATTTAAATGAAAAAAACATAATCCTACAACCAAATAGAATCTACTTGGGTACCCCAGTGCAATGGCAGCCCGAGTACGGTGTGAGATATAAATCATAGTAGGTTGGACCACTGGTGTCTACTCCAAATCCAGAAATTTAATAAATAATTTAATCTATGTGAAAACATGAACAAATAAACTAAGTTGTACAATGTGGCTATATACCCAAGTACCTACTTCAGACCTCAGCTGGTGTATGAACCTATATTATACATTTCTCATGCATAATCAACAATCATTACCTAATCATGATCATTTATCAAATATTCAGACCACGTTAAATTATTAATGTCTTGAGATTCAGCATATGCCCGACACCCCCTGTAAAAGTCACTCAACACATGTGTCTCTAAAGACCATCTATGTAATCAATGTAAATACTGAATCTAAGCTTGTTCTTTTTCTTGGATAACGTGTCATAAGACATTAAATTTAATCTCTGATATTCTATGTCTGTTCCCACCCACTAAAATAGTGATTCACTCCAGGGTTTGTCCTTTAACATTGATTCACCCAATTCATTAAAAAGTCTTAACCCTTTCTCATATTCAATTCACAAATCACTATGTCTCTAAAATTTTCATTAAAAATTAATTCAGTTCATGTACGACCATTTATACCTCTAGTCTAATGTCAATTAATGGATTTAGAACATCATGTCTTGCACCCTCATTATTATTTTTAGCATCAGTCCTTGTCTCACAACCCATGGGTATTTAGAGCCTCAGTCCCAGTCCCAAAAAAGGATGTTTGCATGAATGTTGGGTGTAGAACGCCATGTATAGTACCCTGTGTGTATTTGGAGCATCATTACCTATCTCACAACCCATTAATCAATCATACATATATATTTATCATTGGTGTAGAACTCCATATCTTACACCCCAAACCATCCATTAATTAATTCATAAATAAATTAATCCAATCTGTTAATTAATTCAACAACTACATAATATCATAAACCTCCCGTCAAATAAATATACAATAAATTAACCATTCGTCATATTAATAGTTAATATTTAATTATTATTTAATTATTCTTAAATAATTATCCCAAACCTTTAACATGTCTGAACCCGCCCATTCAGACAGTGTTTTGTCAAGGACATTAACAATTAACCTGAACGTCATAAACATATCAAGTCAAACATGTTGAATAAGGACTACATATTTAGCAACCATCTCTCATAAAATTTCATATATTTAATCAACTACATCCTATCCAAATTAAGGCATTGAGAATTAACTTTCATCCTAAGGTATTAATGGCCCAAAGTCATAACTATCGATCAACTCACAATCACAAATTAATGCATTCAAATTATTTAATTCAATAATTAATTAATTAAATCATATGTCTTTAATCAGTTCATCAATTAATTATCCATTAAATATTTAACATGTAATAATTAATCTATCCATTAATGATTATGAGTTACCAATTTAAATTCCGAACACATTAAAATATTCACTATTCTCAATATTTGGTAAATGCCACAATTTTTACAACTCATGACTTGATAATTAATTCTTCAATTAATTAATATAATACCAATATTTTCTGATTCATTCATACAATTTACCAACTGATAAATTATTGTTTGGGTAATTAACAACATGTGACATGGGTTTAATGGAATGCCTAAGGCTGTCCAATTCCATCGCCATTAAAGTCTCATTTACAAGGAAAATGCATGGGTGCTTCCTGTTTAACTATTTAATTTTTAGGGCATAAGATCAACATATTTATAATAGTAGAAATATATGCTTAAAACCAACATTATCAATTTCATCATTTATCACACCAAAAAATTATCACTAAATGACATTAGAAGTCATGCATCAACATATCATGTATCAACATCAACATTGATACATACGAAATCCAATCCTTAAAAAAGCATGATATGACATTACCACTAAACAAAAGTTTATCTTTAATCATTATTTAATGAAAATTTAGAAGATCCAAAATCAAGGAAACTAATACTCTAAATTTATTTATATAATCAAATAATTCATAAATAACGTGATAGAGATTCGGGACCCTACCTCATGGTGGAACCATTTTAATTATGCAACCCTTTAATATAAATAGTGGAAACCAGTCCACAACTAGTCCACAGTTTCATGTGATCACACCTTCATATATATATATATATATTCACATTGTCTACATTGATCAAAAAATTCAATATATTAAACAGGAACCCATAAATCAAAGCAGTAATGATCATAGCGTCACTAACATGATACAAATGATTCATAAGAAAAAAAATATACCTTAATATAACTGGTGAAAAACCAAACAACAAGTTTATGAGCTTACCCCAACCAACTATGGAGAAATAATTTGAGACCATCTGCCTCTCCCTTAGCATCGGATTCCTGATTGTGGCCCAATGGGTCCGATTCAAAATTCACATATTCTAAAATTGAGGAACATAAAGATAAGATTAAACCTAACCATATGGTTTCAGATGATAAAATAATGTGAGATAGATGAGTCAAATGGATGATGAGAATCACGATTTTTACACAGACGGACTCACCATGATGAGGCAGACAAGAATCGTGAAGAGTTTCAGAGGAACCGTCATGTGCAAAGTGGTGTCTAGAAGAAGGGGTAGTGTGCTGCAAGTTCTTCCCGAGAGTGTCGTGTGCTACTGCGAGGGGGTCCAGCTAAGGCTGCATGCTCGTGATTAGGGGAAATGTACTACTAAATGTTTCACTGTAGGGAAATATCTGCAAAAGCTGGTGCATGAGGGAACTGTGAACTTTGTGTGTCACCTATGTATGAAAAAAAACCGGGGGGTCGTGTGCCTCAACTACAGGTCGCACCTCCCCATTTAATTTTCTTCATATTTGATTTTATTCCCCAATAATTAATCTAATTAATTTAAATTAATAATTTTAAATAAAAATACTCATATTATTATTATTATACATAATAAACATATAGCTTATAAGTGTAAAACTCCCCATTTAATTAAAACGCTACTTTGTTTATTATAATCTTAATAAATGATTCATAATTAATTATGAAATGCCCTATTTATCATTTAATTAAATTCTTTCAACATTTATTTCACTAAATAACCAAAATAATAATAATAACATCACTATTATTATTGTTCCAACTTTAAATTATTTAAAACCCAAACGACCAATTAATTACAATATCATTAATATGATAAAAACACCAACCCATAACACCTAATTTCATTTCAATATTAATAATTATAATTACATTCAGAAGACTAAAATTATAATAATCTAATTATTATTATTTTTCAATCCTTTGATAAACCCAACACCTCTATATAATAAAAATTCTTCTTTAAATCTGAATCCCAACATTTAATTAAATGTTTTTTTTGAGATTCTCAAAAGCCACATTAAATTATCAAAGCTGATACACTCCATTAACCTGAAATTAAAATCTCAACGAATCAAAGTAATTTATGACAACATTATAATAATAATAAAATTATTATTTTTAGCTCATTACTCAATTTAAATACAAAAACAATTTAATATTATTTAATTAAAATAAATAAAATATTAAACATGGTATGCCTCCCAGGTTGGACCGCAACTATGCACAACACATTCAAATCTAGTAGTGTGAAAAGTTTCAAATTCAGTGTTCCTGAGACTCGTTGAGACACCCACTAAAATTATTGGGTAATTACATGAGTCCAAAAACAATACCTTAGGTGTCCTAACACTCGAAATAAGGTTCTGGTGCTTGGTTTAAAAATCGACCCATTGATAATAGATTTTTTTTGAATTCCTTTATATTTTAACCCGGTTAAAAAACATGGGACATTAAAATCAACCCACCTAAAAAAATTCTCGTCCCTGAGACGACATCAGGAACCACTACTAGAAAACCAACCTACTAAGGTCATCTAATATTATTAGAACTGATGTTTTGTGTTTCCAACGCCAAAATCACCTTTAACCCTTCACAAGCCTAATGACTACGCCTTTAAAACTAGAGCCAATGCTCACTTTATAGATTAAACATTGAAACTGAGTCTATATATGAGGGAATTCCATAGACATCATTAATGAAAATTATTGAATCGTGTTCAACCAACAGAACATATTGCTCATTCTTCCCTCAATAGATGTCATAGAACCAAACTCACATTCTCTCTTTATATGACGATGTTCCTCTAAATTTTTTCCAAAACCTTCCACACGTATAACGAAGTCTTTACCCAACATCTGGTGAAAATTATATGTCAATACATTAAAAGGCTATTTCAAAACAACCATTCCCCAACACGAAAAAATGAGTAGCACAATGAATCTGTGCATCTCGCATACTACTAAGACAACAAACACCCCTCAAGCCAAAAACATTTAATCAATTTCACGGCGTAAGACCAAAACTATCTTAGTGTCTCCATGAAGAGTTCAAGATAGGGTACATGCTTATTGTGTTCAAGAGAGTGCATTATTATAAACCCATGGTCATTATGAATATCAGTCGAATAACTACTGGACAACTCTGTTCTAACAGTTTGACATCCCTTGCTGACATGTTTACCAAAAATAATGTGCCACTACCCACCTTAGGATTTCCCATGACATTGAAATAAAAGATCTTCCGCTCACCGATGTGCTATTTCAGAACACTTAAAACATGTGTGTGATGTACCTCGAACCACAATCACCACATAAAACATTGATTATAAATGCCGTAGAAAAAACCTATCAGCATTCCATAGCACCCAAGTACCATCAAGTCCTCCCATGTAGTGGAAAAAACTTAATTTAATGACATATAACATTTTAAGGGTACTACCTACCATGTTTTAGCCCCTTACGAAACATAAATGTTGACCCTATCTCTTGGACACAAAAAAATGAAATCACAAGTTTCAAAAGGATCTTTATCATTTTAGCCATTTTAGTTAATTCATCTCAACCTTTTAACATTTGGATGAATTTAAAAAAAAAATACAAGTACATGTTCCCAAGAAGTCACATGGTTTTTAATCAACACCCCACATGAAAATTAGACATGATATAACAAAAATCCTCTTTAAACATTTAACATTTAGTGTTATTCAAATATAGATAGGCAATTTAGCCTCTAAATTTCCATTACCAAAAAGCACACCTCCAAAGGACTCATTTATTCATTCTAGGTTCTTCAAAAAGAAACCCAAAAATAGTTCAATTCAATCAGAACCCAACAGTTGTACATTTTTCACCATTTTCAAAAATACTATGGTTGTATAAGGATCAAACACATGGGTGGCCATTTACCAATCTATATGGTGCTCGAACACCTTATCACTGGAATTTGTCTACCATTAATTGCAATCAACATTCTTTTAACATTTAAACATTTTCGGACCTTTAATATATCAAAACTGCTCCAGTGTGTTATCATAAGAAATAACAAAACAACATGCTATTACACAGAAGCAAGGTACGACAGAAAAACATGATAATAACTATGTCAATGTGGATTATAATTCCTTATGCCTATAAAATCTATCACCAAAACATGTTATTTAAAGAGGAATGCTAATGTAGATGAAAACATGGCATTGCACCCAAGGCCCACAGTCCAAATTAGCAGGCATCCTACTAATGCAACTACATAGAAGGTTACATGCATCGAATGTGAATATCTACATTCCTAATATGATCTATGTATCAAACATCCTTTCCCTAACTGGGAATTTTTTTTCTCTAAATTCTCAAAATCAATAAGCAGTAGAAAATACACAAGTCATTCAAGGTGAGATCATATCAACTGTACCCTCAAATACTACAAACATCAAATCCCATCCCTGAAAATGTGGTCATTTACCATAAAAAGGGTGAGCAGTGCCATGCATGGATATTAAAAAAAGACTTAAATTTATATGTCTCCCAACTATCAACCATAAACAAAAATACAAAAGGAAAAGAACCTCCGTTGATACCACATTGAAACGTCTCGAACCAGATCTCCATGAAACTATTTTCCGGACTAGTCTCCACATGACCACAAGCACATCTCCCCTTATGCCATGGGATTCCGACTAGTAGTGAGGGTCAATGTGTAGTTAGTGGGGAGATTATACTGTCATATCAATGTTCAAAAATGGACAATGGAATTAAATAGCAAAAGGAGTCTAATAAATGACAAAGTAGCGGAATGTTGATTTTATAAATCTTATACAAAACCAATGTCCAACACCAATTATACAAAATATGAATGCATGACATTATAAAGATAAAAAAATAGAAACCTGTGAACCATACATAATGCTTTACATTATAGTGAAGAAATAAATAAACAATGACTCAAATACCTGGGGGCGGTCCCCTCAAGAATCTCGAGATTTCGCTTGGTCCTCTTCTCATATCTCCCATATAAATAAAAATAGCAGAATCCGGCCACCAAATAGAATCTAATCGGATACCACGGTGAAATGGAGACCCAAGTATGGTGTGAGATATAAATATTAGTAGTCTCGGACCACCGGTGTTGATCATACAACAATTCACTGTTTTATTTCACACTTATACTAGTTTATTAAACTACTTTTGTATTGAAAATTACAAGTATAATAACAAATTTCAAACCTTTTTTACTCAATTATTTTGTGTATAAAAATGTTATAAAGATAAATGTTACCTAATTTGATGATTATATTGTAGGTGGAAGTGATTTGGAGGAATCATGATGAAGAGAACGAAAAATGGGGTAAAATTGCATGGATCCATGAAGGCCTGCCCTTTGTTTTGCTTGTTCATAAAATTATGTGGATCCAAATAGGCTCATATTTTGATTGATAGTATAAAATTTAAATGGATACAACTATAATGTAGAAATATAAGCCTAATTAAACCATCAAGAGACCCAACCAAACTAATCCATCTAAAACAACAAATTTGTGCGAAGTCAAAAGTGGGATTCTATAATCTGTCAATATCTTCAGATCCACATATCCAATTCCTGAAAAAGATTCAGTGGAGATAATAAATTAGTGGTGATACAACATTATATTTTTTTAATGGTAGATTCAATTTTCTAATGTCCAAAATGCGTGGTACAAATGGTTTGATGAAATATGTGGGCCCAAAACCTCCTTCCAATTATCCTTTAAAAATTATCCTTTGGCTCTCCATTTGGGAGTTCGAACTAGTGGAAAGGTGATGCCATTTTGGAGTCCTAAAGGATTACTACCACCAACATTAGATGTTATTTAGGCTATGGAATTTTCTACCACTAAATCGTTCTCTTCCACATCTCCCATGAGTTTATAAACTCGTTGTTATCACCCTGGGAGGAACATGATGTAATCACGAGCTTCATATTTGAATTATTTTGATTTACCTTTTTAATTTTATATTTTATGTTGTTTTTATTGATCATATATTTTATCTTAATTTAGTTATATACTGGTATTTTATACTAAAACTCAAATGATCATGTTTGTGGGTACCCTTTCATGTGATGTTTCACACACCATTCTTCAGTTTTTTCTTCTCTCATTCTATTGCAGTGCTTGTGTGGTTCATATTGGTCAATTGATCTCACATAAGAACTATCATGGACATGTACATTTATTTCATGTTATCACAAGAAAATAACATAAAAACCGTGACATAACATCTAGTTTTTCATGTGTGGCCTTGGTGAATTTCGTTTATGAAGTCAAACACAAATCACTCAATCATCGGTGGTGTCCAGTGAATCATTGTGTGTTTTCAACAGAACCCTAGGATGTATCCTGTTATAAAAATAAAAACATTATGTTTCTCGGTGTTACAAACTAGCGATTAAAAGATCATAACCCTATATCATGAAGTGATGAAGGATGATAATCATGGGAGTACCTCAGGTTGATCACGCTTAATTATTTCTATTAATTTATATTTTTTTAGCTCTTTCATTTCCAATTTTGATCTTTAAAAATCAAACCCATAATTTTTAAAAAATATTATTCACCTTATACATTTTTAATCAAACCCCTCTATTTAAATTAATGATCTAAGGCACTGTCGAGAGATGACCTGGGGTTGCTGTTATACTGTAGAAATTCTAGATAAAAAGAAATATCTAATTTGACATGCTTGACAACACGATCAAATTTTGGTGTCGTTTCTGGGGATCCAAGAAAATTTATTTTCATTATTTCCTTATATTTATTTATTTTACTTCTTAATTAGTAATCATTTCAATACCTCACACCCATTGATTTTATTTTGTTTTGGTTTTTGTTTCCGATTGTTGGTTGGTTTTGTCTATTATTCCTCTATATCTCTCTCTATCTCTTATTATTCTTTTCTGTAAATATCTATAATTATGTATTATAACATTATATTCCCCTTTCAACCTTATAATGTAATTTTTCCATATTCAATCATAAAAAAACATTAAAACTGATTTGCCTGATTCCAATAAAAAAACTACTTGAATTTGACCATGAAATTGAAAAATCACACCATTCACAAATCAAGGAATCTATAGAAGGTCAATCAAGTAATAATGAGGAATCCCTTTTGGAACCTCAAGTGTCCATGAACCAATCAAAAATTGAACCTGATAAAATCCAAGAAAACATGGCTGAAAATAATTGAACCTTAAATGAACTGACCACCACAGATGTGGAGTACCAACCTACGTACATCCAATATCTTGAGGAAGCATCCAACATTGAGCTGTGATCATTCCTTATCCTTATATTTCCCCAATTCCATGGTCATCCTAATGGGGACCCTCATAAACACCTTAATTATTTTCACATAGATTTCTCCACCATTAAAACCCAAAATGTATCTAAGGACGTAAGATAAGTTTAGGGCCTTTCATTTCTCCCTTGATGGTGTAGCAAAAGATTGGATATAATATTTTCCTACAATGATTGGGGGATAGAATGTCCTTTAAAGACTCTTTTTAGAGATGATATTCCATACCTCCTGAACTGTTTCAATTAGGAATGAAATCTTTGCAACTAGGCAATCACAAGGAGAGACCCTTCATGGATACTAGCAGATATTCAAAAGATTTTTCTCAAGATGCTACACCACAACATTTGTAAAAAACTATTAATCCAATACTTCTATGGGGGACTTATCCCCCTGGATCATGGAATTATTGATGGTGCAGTTGGTGGTTCCCTATAGATGAAACGTTTTTCGTTGCTTGGGACTTAATAGCCAACATGGCTCAAAATGCAAAACAATTTGGTAAATGATCTATTGCACCCACCTAATAAGTTCATGATGTAATTCATTAATCTCTAGAAAAAAGGTAGATAAAAATCTTGATGAGATACATAACCTTCTATAGCAATTATCTCATACACAAGGTAACTTACAATCTCCTTCAGTTCTATTACATTGTGGTGTTTGTTCTGAAAATGCTCATTTTTCTGACCAGTGCCCACAAAATCAAGATTCACCAGAGTCTTGTGCAATAGTGTTCCGAGGCCTTCCATTCCAACTATTACTTCCCTTCATCAAATAACAATTCATTCCAAGTCCAAACCCCTAGTGGCAAGCACAACCCCAGTACCAACTAGGAGGAAACTGAAGTTACACCCAGCAGAATTGGTATCCACAAGGCAATGTTATGAAAACATCATATCTTTCAAATTCTCAAAATAATCATCCTCCTCCTCCCAAATCGAAACCAAGCCTCTTGGATATTTTGAAATGAATGCCAACCTAGAAATTCCAGTTCCAACATACCACACTATTCACAATTCAAGACCTATTAACTCAAGTGGGTGAATTGGAGAACACCATCGGGGAGTTTAAGGTGCAAGGTTCTAGACAACAACTATCCCAACCCCTTTCCAATCTCGAAATACAAAGGTAATGTATGTGTAGTTACACTTCGTAATAGTAAATAAGTTTCTTCTTCTAAGGATTCTTCCCAACAGTTATGTCCCCCTAATAAAAACACTAGATCTCCAAACATAAAGGATTCTAATGAATTAAAACAAATAAAATGTATAATAAAATTATCATTGATGATTCAAATGAAGAATCCATTCCATTTCCTTTCTAATAAAGACTCTCTAAATCAAAGAAGAATTTGGATAAAGATATTGATAATGAAATAATGGATAAATTAAAAAATGTTTCAAGTTAATATTAAATTATTGGATGTAGTTAGGCATATATTTCTTTATGTAAAATTCCTCAATGAACTCAGCACCCATAGATGAAGGCTGAAGGGGAATGAAAGTGTCATCCTAGGATGAAATTTTTCTTCCATGATTCAACCAAAAATGCCAACTAAGATCAAGGATCCAGTAATATTCACAATACCTTGTACCATAGTGGGGAGATTTATTTTTGATTCTATGATGGATTTAGGTTCTTCCATTAATGTAATTCATCACTCAGTGTATACTTATCTACATGTTAGAGAACATCAACCAATAAGAATTATCATGATACTTTACCACCAGAGTATTATGCATCCAATAAGAGTGATTGAGGATGTCCTTGTAAGAGTGAAGATTCACATCTTCCCTGCTGATTTAAACATTCTTGAGAAGGAAATTACCCGAACCGAAGGACATGTCCATGTCATTCTTGGGAGTCCATTCCATAAAAATATAAATATGATCATCAATGGTTACAATGGTACTCTTTCCATGGATTTTTGTGTAGAAAGATATGTTTTAATATCCATGAGGTTATAAAACACCCTGTTTAAGAGCACTCCACTCTTCCTGTATATTCGTTGGAAGTACTCTCAAATGATTCACACACATATACTTCCCTCATCAGCCCATTCTCCAATTCATTTTCCTCTTCTCCACCCTTGGATGATTTGAGTTTTAATTCTTGTTTGGGTATTGTGTGGGTTCTAAAAAGTGAAAATTTTGTAATTTAATTGATGAGTGTGTCCATTCTGAGTTACCCATGAACGTCGATGATTCTAGAGAACTCATTTAGATAGATTGAATATCCTTAGAGAACAAACATGAGCAGATACATAGTTTAATGGACCTCACTTCTCTCAAATCCCCTGCCTCAGTCCAAAACCCCCAAGCATTGGAATTAAAACCACTACTATATAATTTAAAATATGCATTTCTTGAGGGTATTGACCTATTTCCCATTACTATTGCCAATAACCTCTCTCAAAAACAAAGAATTAAAGCTACTCAACCTTTCGAGAGAGTGAAGAAAATTGAAATAGGATGGGAATTTTCTAATATTCTATATATTATCTCATCTATTTGTATGCACCATATACTATTGGATTATGAGGCTAAGCCCATGAAACAATCTCAATGACGGTTCAATCCCACTCTCCTTTAAGTGGTAAAATTGGATGTCAATAAATTACAAGTTGTGGGGATCCATTATCCTATATCTGAGAGTAAATGGGTTTGCCCAGTGCAAATTGTTCCTAAAAAATAGTAATAATAGTTGTGTCAAATGAAAGGAATGAATTTGTTCCAACACATGTGAAAAATAGATGGCAAGTCTGTATTAACTATCTTCGACTAAATCAAGACATGCGGATGAACCACTTTCCTCTACCTTTCATTGGCCAAATGCTACAACAATTCGATGTTAAGTCCAATTATTGTTTCCTTGATGGCTATTTAGGTTATTTTCAAATCCATATAGCCCCTAATGATCAATAAAATGCATCATTTACATATCCATTTGGCACATCTTCACACATAAGGATGCCATTGTTTTAGGTAATGCTCCTAGTAATTTCCTGTGATGTATGTTGAGTATTTTTCTCAGTACCTAGAGAATTGCATTGATGTTTTTATGGATTATTTCATGTTGTATGGAACTTACTTTAATGATTGTTTGGCCCACCGAGGTTCAATCCTATGCCATTGCATATAAAATGATCTTGTATTAAATTACTAGAAATTCCATTCCAAGGCTGACTACTGGATATTCCATGGGAATGTTATATCAAAAGAGGGAATTCACCTGAATATCCCAAAATTTGAATTAATGTCAACCCTTCCATATTCAAAATGTGTTTATAAGGTGTGATCTTTCTTGGGTCAAGCGGGTTTTTACCACCGATTCATTAAAGAAATCAGTAAGATCGCACTACCATGGTCCTGGTTATTGCCAAAGGATTTTGAGTTTTTGTTTGATAAAGATTGTGAGGATTCTTTCAATTTTCCAAAAAGTATTCTTGCATCACCTCATGTTATCCCACCACCATGTTGGGATCTCCCCTTTGAGCTTATGTGTTATGCCACTAACTTTGCAGTTGGGGAAGTTTTATCACAAAGAGTTGAGAAAGCTGCTCATGCCATTGTGTATGACTCTCAAATCCTTGACCCTAGCCAGGAAAACTACACAACCACATAAAAAGAACTTCTTTCTATTGTGTTTTCCTTGGAAAAAATATGTTCATATCTAATTGGGTAAAAATCATTGTATTTTCTGGTCATGTTTCCCTCTGTTTCCTCCTAAAGAAACCTAAAGCTAATCACCACCTCATTCGGTGGATGCTCCTCCTCCAAGAGTTTGACCAAGATATTATCAATAAGAGAGGAGTGAAAAATGTGGTAGCTGACCGCATTAGTAAGATTTCCCCACCATTGGACCATAATGTGGACTCACCCCTCCCCAATGTAGAATTCTTCTCTCATGAGTTCCTTTGTGATATTATGGACCTTACCCATTGGTATGCCAACATTATTAGTTTTTTAGCAACATCTAGGGTCCCCACTGATTTCATCATTTCACAATACCAAATACTTAAGCATGATTCTCATTGGAACATTTGGGATGACCCATATTTGTAGAGAGTTTGTAGTGACCATGTAGTTCGACGGTGTATCCCTGACCATGAGTTTACCACTGTTTTAACCTTCTGCCACACATTATACTATGGGGGCGACATTGGATCCCACCATACTGCTCGAAATGTCCTTGACTTAGGTATTTATTTTCCATTTTTTTATAGGTATGAACATATATTTTTCATGTGATGTAGTTGTTTTCAATTGACATGGAATATCTCCAAGAGGAATGAAATTCCACTACAACCCATGTTATTTTGTGAGATCTTTGATGCATGGGGAATTGACTTCAAGGGTCCTTTTCCAAATTTATTTTCTTTTATTACATCTTATTGGATATTGACTATATATATAAATGGGTGAAGGAAAAGGCCACCAAGACAGATAACTATCGAGTGGTTGTTGATTTTGTGAGGTCCTAAATTTTCAATAGGTTTGGTATACTAAGATTCGTCATTAGTGATGAGTGTTCACAGTTTTGCAATTACAACATGAAAACTTTTCTTCATAAGTATGGGGTTGTTTATAAAGTCTCTACCACATATCTCTACCAAACTAATGGACAAAAAGAAATATCAAACAGGGATGTAAAAGAATCATGGAGAAAATGGTCCAACCCAAACTGAAAGATTAGAGTTTTTGCTTGGATGATTCACTTTGGGTATACAGTATTGCTTTCAAATCCCCAATCAGAATGTACCCATATAGAATTGTATTTGGAATATTTTTTCACATCCAAGTGGAGGTAGAACACCAGAAATATTGGGATTTTAAACAATGTAATATGAATCTTTCAGATACATGTGAGCATAAGAAGATGTAGATTCAAGAGTTGGATGAAATTCGATGTGATTTATAAGATAAGTCCCTAATCGATAAAGATAAGACAAATGCTATCCATGATAGCATGATTGATTAGTGAAAGATTTATATTGGGGAAAAGGTTCTCATATACAATTCCATGCTAAAGCTCTAACTGAGTAAGGTTCATTCTTGATGGATCCATCCTTATATTGTTACTGTTGTTTAATCATTTTGTGCTATACAGGTTTTGCATGTGATGAGTGGGAAAATGATTACTGTCAATGGGCAGAGGCTCAAACAATTCTATGAATATTTTTCAAAGCATCTCGTGGAGGAAATTTAACTAATAGATGCCATATATGACACCACATAGCAAGATTTCCTTTCTCCCTACCTTTATTTATTGAGTATTTTTTTAAAATTATTTCATTGAGGAAAATGTAATTTTTAGGTGTGGGGTATGGTGACATTTCATAGTTAGGATTAAAGGAAAGAAAATTATTTAAAAAATTAAAAAAAGAAAAACTGTGTTTTTATTTTTGATTTCTTTTTCGTTATATAGTGTTTGTAGATAAACATTGATCATAAAAATAATATCCAAAATCATTTTTCTTGCATGATTCTATTGTGTGAAAAATTACAATGTTTTCCAAAAATGTTTTCCAAATGAATGTTGATATGGAATTTTTTTTGAGAATTTTTATTTTCAAATCATTCTTAGGTGTTTAATGGATTTTTGAATCCCATGCCAAATTAGCAATGATCAATATTTTAATCCCTTACCCGAGAGACATTCTAAGCCCTTTATTGCCTATTCTTCCCTTTAATCACTTTATTGAGATTCTCTGGTCATGTAGAGAAACTAGAACTCGAATTGATTCTATTTGAATCCATAAGATTCATGTATACTACATTTATGATATAGGAAATCATTCATTAAAAAACCATTTTTACAATTTTCTTCTTTTATCAGCCACCTTTACATTTTATCCCTCTTAAGCCTTAGAGACCATGAAATTCATGTTAGGTAGCCACATTACAAGCTAATTTATCCTTACTTACCCATATCTTAGTTATATTCTAGATTAATTTTCAGAAAGTGTGTGAGATAGTGTGTTTCCATGGTAATTCAGGGGAGATAATCATTCAGATGGGTTGATATAAAGGGTGCCTACATTTTTCCTTGGGTAATGGGTTCCCAAGCCATATTACATCATTGTTTTACAAATTTTTACCCCTTTATCTCTAAAAAATCTATTCATTAAAAAAATTGTTCTTAACATTGAAAAACAAACAAACAAAAGGAAAAAATGTAGAAAAAAGGAGGTTTAATCATTATTATTCACTACATTGTTGTAACCCACAAAGTTGGATAATGGGGAGAGTGAGTTGGAAGTGATACACTTTGTGAGGTGTTGAGTGTGTACATTCATTGCGAAGACTTTATAAAATTTGACATGCTTTTTCATAAAGGATCATTAACTCCTCTTCTGACTCGGATTTTTTTTAAACATTAAATCCTACCAACACATGAACTTCAGAACAACCTGTTGGAAGTCCTCTTGAGTAGCACACTAGTTTTAGTCTATAGAGAACTGAGAATATTTCCAATCATATGGTAAAATAAAATGAACTCTAGGAAATGAGTATAAATCCAAATTCATATTTTTCGAGAGTATAGAGGTAAAATTATTTGGTGAGGTAGGTTTTGACATGTTCGATGGGTGAACGGATGAATCTAAACAAATTTGAATGTGAGAAAAGAAAAAATTTATAGGAAAATTGTTTCCATAAAAGAGACATGATGAATTTCATTTAAAAAAATATTGGATGTTTTAACACCTTTTATTTAGTAATGGTACATGATTATGATATTATACATTTCCCATGAGTGAAAATGTTTAGGTGTGGGGGTGTGATCGTACCAGGATTCACTTTTTATTTCTCCCTTATACCAATATATTAAATTGGTTTTGAATTGAAAATTAAATGTATAATAAAAAATTTCACCCCATGTTTGATTCAATAATATTGTGTTTAACAATGTTAAAAAAAGAAAATTTACTTTATTGTATAATTATATTATAGGTGGAGGTGATTTTGAGGTCCCATGATGAAGAGGAAAAAAATGGGCCAAAATTGCATCGATCCATGAGGACATGTACACTGTTTTTCTTGTTTAGAAAATTCCATGCATCCAAATGGGATCATATTTTGTATGCGGGGCCAATATTTATTTGGATCCGACTATAATGAAGAATCCAAAGCCCAATTCGTATGGAAAGAGGCAGAACCGACATGATTTGTCCAGAACAATGAATTTGTGCCACGTCCAAAGTGGTGTTCTATATTCAGTTCATATCTCCGTATCCACTTGACTAAATTATGCCACACATTCAGTGGATATATTCAGGATGTTGGTATACAAATTTCCAACTTTTTTGAAGGATGATTTGATTTTCTAATGGTCGAAATACGTGGTACAAGTGGATTAAAGAAATCTCTGTGCCCAAAACCACCTTCCAATTTTCCTATAAAATGGAACTGTGGGCTCTCCATTTTGGAATTCAAACCAGAGGCAAGGTGCTGCCATTTTTTATTCCCAAAAGAGTACACCCACAAATATCATATGTTATGGAGGCTATGGGATGTTCTACATGAAAATCAATTGTTTCCTCCTCTCACATGGGTTTCTAAACCCCTGTTGACCACACGGGGAGGAAAGCGATGTTATCCCAAGATACTTGTTTATATTATTTTGAATGATCTTTTTAATTATTGGTTTTATGTTGTTTTTATTCATAATATATTTTATTTTGGTTGATTTATATACTGGTATGCTAAACTCAAACTCAAATAATCATGTTAGGGTGTACCCTTTCATGTGATGTTTCAGACATCATCCATCCTCTTTTCATCCCTCCTTCAATTGTGGTGTTTGTGTGGTTCATATTGATCTATTGAACTCACTGAATAACTATCATAGCCACTTATATTTATTTCATGATATCCCAACGAAATAACATATAGACCATGAAATGTAATTGAGTTCTTCATGTGTCTCCTTGGTGAGTTTTGGTTATGAAATTGAACACAAATCACCCAATCATCGGCGGTGTCTGGTGAATCATTGTGTGTTTTCGACTGAACCCTAGGAGGTATCCCAGTATAAACTCAGAAACATTCTGGTTCTAGGTGTTATGAACCAGGGATTTAATGATAATAACCATATATCATGAAGCGATGAAGGATGAACATCATGGTAGTACCCCGAGTTGATCACGCTTAATTAATTCTATTAATTTATATTTTGTTTTATCACTTTCTTTTCCTATTTTTATCTTCAACAACCAGACCCCCAAATTTTAAAAAATGTAACTCTCCTTCTACATACATAGTCAAACCCCTCCAATTATATTAATGATCTAAGTCTCCATTGAGAGACGACCTAGGGTTGCTACAATACTTTAGAAATTCAAGTTAAAAATCAACATCTAATTTGACGTGCTTGACAACGCGATAAGGTGTCTACCCCAAATCCAGAAGATTAAGAAATAATTTAAAACATGTGAATTAATTCAAAAATAAATTGTGTAGTACATTGTAACTATATACCCATGTACCTGATTCATCCCTCAATTGGTGTATGAACCTGTATTAGATATTTTTCATACATACTCAATATTCATTGATTAATCATTTTCATTTATCAATTATTCAAACCACATTAAATTATGAATGTCTCAATATTCGAACTAAACCCGACAACCCCTGTATATGTCACTCACCAAGAGTTTCTCTAAAGACCATACAAGTAATCAATGTAAAGAATGAATCCAATCTTGTTCTTTGGCTTGGATAATGCATAATAAGAAATTCAATTTAATCTTCCATATACTATGTCTGAACCCATCCACTAAAATATTGATTCCCTTCTAGGTCCATCCACAAATAGTGATTATCCTAATTCATTAATAAGACTTATCTTATTCTCATATTCAATTCAAAAATCATTAGGTCAAAATAGTTTTCATTATCCATTAAATCATTTCATGTACAACCAATTAGACCTACATTCCAATGTAAATTAATGGGTGTAGAACATCATGTATTGCAGCCTCGTGAGTATTTGTAGTGTCATTCCATGTCTCACAACCCATGGGTATTTGGGGAATTAGTCACTGTCCCATAAATGAATTTTTTCATGCAAGCATGGTGTAGAATGCCATGTCTAGCACCCCGTGAGTATTTAGTGCATAAGTCCTAGTCTCACAACCCAGTTATCAATCACACATATATATTTATAATTTCTGTATAATTACATGTCTAACACCCCAAAACTATCTATTTATTAGTTCAAAAAATATTTAATCCAATCTGTTAATTTATTCAACTATTAATTAACAACATGAACCTTCTGTCAAATAATTCTACAATCAATTATCCATTCAACATATCAACATTTAATAACTAATTATAAATTAATTAATATTAACAAATTATCCCAAATCTATAAAATGTCTGAACCCGTCCACCAAAACAGTATTTCACCCAGGACATTAGCAATTAACAGGCATGTCATAAACATCTAAAGTCTGACATACTGAATAACGCCCATATATTTAGTATCCATATCACATACCATATCATATTTTTAAAGAACACCATCCTAAAAAAATTATGGAATTGAATAATTAATCTATCCATTAATTGTTACCAGATTCCAATTTATATTCTGAACATGTCCATATAATCAATATTCTCAATATTCAGTAAATGCCACAAATATTCCAATTCATGAATTGATATTTAATTCTTCAATTAATTACCCTATTACCCATCCTTCCCCATTCAGTCATCAAACTTAACAACTGATATATCCTTGTTTTATTAATTAACATTCTACAACGTGGGTTAAATGGGACACCTTAGGGTATCCAAGTCCATCGGCATTCAAGTCTCATTTACAAGGAATACTGATGGGTGCTTCCTATTTAACTATTTAATTTTCAGCGCATAAGCTTAACATATTTTCAACAATAGTAATACAAGAATAATACCAACATTAGAAATTTCCCAATATATAACACGTGGAAAGAATCACTCATTAATATCAAAATTCATTCATCAACATATCATGTTTCAGAATCAACATGGATGCATACAAAATACCATCCTTAAGAAAGGAGGAGAGGACATTACCACTAACCAACTGTTTATCTTAAATAATCATTGAAATAAAATTTAGAAATTCCAAAATCAAGGAAACTCATACTCTCAAATTATTTGATGAAGAAAATTATTTTTAAATAATGTGATTAGATTTGGTACCATACCTAGGGGTGGAACCACTTTTATTTCTACAGCACTTTAATGTACGTGGCAGAAACTAGTAAATAAACAAGTTTGCAGTTTCCCGTGAGCACACCTTCATATATATATATATATATACATATATATATATATATGTGTGTGTGTGTGTGTGCGTGTGGGTGTGTTCATTGCCTACATTGAGCAAAAAAATTCAATATGTTAAAAAGGTACACAAAATCAAAGGAATAATGATCAACACATATATATCATGATACCAAGGACTCATAAAAAATTAACAGACCTTAATATAACTGATATAAAAACATACTAAGGGGTTTGAAGCTTACCTAATCAATAGTGGTGAAACAATTAGAGACTATCTGCCTTTCCCTAGGTGGTAGATTCCGTATAGTGGACCAATGGGTCCCGAGTCCACATTTTCATATCCTAAAAATAGGGGAATACAATGATCAGATTAAACACAAACCATAGGGTTTCAGATGAGAAAAATAGGTGGGGGAGAGGAGTCAAATCGCTGATGAGAATCAGAATTTATATGCAGATGAAATCACTATGATATGGAAGACAAGATTCGTAAATACTTTGAGACAAATCATAGCGTGCAGAGTGGAGTCCAGGAGAGGGGGTGGCTCCCTACATGTTCTACCTGGGAGTTTCATACGCTACTACGAGGGGGTCCAACTGAGGATGAATTCTAGGGAGAAGGGATCATGAACTACTATAGGTTGCACCATAGGGAATGAGTTGGATCTGCTAGAGCATGAAGGCATTGTACACCTGGTCCATCGCCTAATGATGAATAAAACAGGGGGTCATCCACCTCACCTGCAGGTCAGGCCTCCAATTTAATTTTCTTTTTTTTTTCAAAGAAAATTTATCTAATTAATTGAAAGTAATAGTTAAAAGTAATAATACACATTTTATTATTATTATTATACACAGTAACACTTATCTAATAAGTTAAAAACTCCATAATTTTATTAAAACGGTTCTTTATTTATTACTCTGTTAATAAACATTCCATTATTATGTATGAAACTACCTATTAATCATTTTATTAAATTATATTAACATTTATTAAACTAAATAACCGCAATAGTAATAATAAAATTACTATTATTATTATTCCAACTATCTTTATTTAAAACCCAATCCCCCAATTTTTCACAACATCCTTATTATGATAAAAACTCCAACACATATCCCTTAATTTAATTTCAATAATAATAATAATAATAATTACATTCACAAAACTAAAATAATACAAATCTCATTATTATTATTTTTCAAAGCATTGATAAACCCAACACCTATATATAATAACAATTATTCATTAAAGCTAAAACCATTATTTTAATTCAATGTTTCTTTGAGAAGCTCAAAACACACATTAAATTCTCGAAATGATACACTCCTTTAACATGAAATTAAAATCTCAAGGTATCAAAATAATTTATGACACAATATTAATAATAATAATAATAATAATAACATTATTATTATTAGCACATTCATATATTTAAACACAAAAAATCCATTAAATATTTTTTAATTAATATAAATAATATATTAAACTGGGTCAGTTGCACATGTTAGACCGCAACCGTGCGCAACCCGTGCAGATTAAACAATGTGAAATTTTTAGAAATTGGTGCTTCCGAGACTCATTGTGACACATGATAAAATTATCGGCTAAATAAGAAAGTCCAAAAATGACACCTTTAGGTGTTCCAACACTCGGAATATAGTTTTCGATCTTGGTTTAAAAATAGACCCATTGAAAAACTAAATGTTTTTTAAAAACATTCAAATATTAACCTCGTTTAAAAACACAGAAAATTACAATTTGGACTAAACCATAAATAACATATATTTTCTATTCATAATCCTATTATGGTAAATAAATTCATCTAGATCAAATATTGATGCCATGAATATCATTCTCAGTATGATCTATTTCTGTTCTATGAGGAATAAAAAAATAGGGTTTAAGGTGGCAAATAAATTTCCATATCTTGATATTTAGTCAATCACTGATAAATATTGGTTTTGCACTATTTCTATTGGAGATATCCAAGAACATCATTTGTGATGACAAATCCTCTGTAAAATGATAATTTTTCCATGATCTATTGTAATTCATCAACGGTTCTCCCCCACCACTACCAAATACCTAGGGTTATTTCGCTAACCTTAGAATTTTTCCATATCAGTGATTAAAAATAAGAAAAATATGACAAATCCTTTAAATATATGATATAATGATTTATTTATTTATTTATTGTTAATCCTCCCATTAATTCCATTAAATCATACACCCAATAGTCTAATATTACACATCTATAACACCATTCGATATATATGATAATATATTATAAAATCTGCATCATCATGATATGATATATTTAAAATTATTATTATATAATTAATAAATATCTTTAGGCCCTTGAATCCTATAATAACTCTATATCATTCATCATTAATATCCTTTAAAATATTTCAAATTTTTTTCAATGTAAAAACAAAATAATTACCTTGTCCACACCACTAGGGATTTCATCCTAAAATGAAAAAAAACATACTAAAAATATAAGGATATTAAGGTTAAATCTATTTTTATCTCTCATATGTTATCTATGGATGATTTTTATGTTTCCAACAAACATAGGCTAACGTAGTCACTCTCTCACAAAGGTTTTTCCTTAGACAAGGCCTGATCTCTATAAGGTATATTTTGAATTTTCCCCCCTCATTGATGTCCATATCGTCCTAGTCAATAACATGATATGGGTAATTCACTTACCTCCATAACTATAACATGATGAATACATCATATACCAAGACAAACTATGGTGGTAGGGATAAGTTTTATTCAATTTCAATAACCCAATGTTTTATTTGGAAGGAGACAATTAATCTCAGAGATAGTTTCTACCCAATAAAAATATCGGCGATCCTCATCTATGTGAGGACTTTATGAAAAAATGGACACACTCATCCATCTCCAAGGGCCTCCATAATTAGTTTGCATACGACTAATCATAGATCTAGTTTGTCCTCATTTTACACATGTTGATCTTCTCTTTCTCTATCATCGTGCACACCAACTATGGGTCCATGGGTCTTAACTCCCCCAGATCACTCCCTTGTAGTGTTGACATGTATGGTATCCTATAAAAGTACTTGAATGGTGTCATACTGATTTTTTATGGTAAATTTAAATATACACATAATCTAGAAAAAAAGTGTGATCATCCCAATAATATCAGATGTCTATCATTCAATCTTAATTGATATCCTCCCAAACATGAATGGTCCACTCTGTTGGGCCTTCAATCAGATGGTAAAACTTCATTCTCAAATGAAACTGAGTCCTAAATGCCTCTTATAATCCACCCAAAACTCATTCTTGGAAGAGAGTATTGGAATATAATATTATATTAGAGGAAACTCCCTGATTATAGATTGTCTCCTACAAGTAAAAATGTTAGAACCTCTCTATTAAACTATACTCTCAAATTACTATGAATAGAGATGACTTGGTGAGTAAGGATATGATATCCTAAATAGAATTGTCATGACCCAACCACCTGTGCCCATCACATGACTACGGTAATACCACCTCCCATAGGCCAGGTTATGAAAACATGCACGGAGTAGGCATATCCCACATGGGGGAGGCATTTTCTTATGTACATGCACACACACAACCGTATCCATGAAAAAGATGAAACTGAAAACTCTATGAAAACATGGATGTAAACCAATATGAAAATACACTCAGTGTAAGGTACAAAAATGAAATAAAAAGAGGCCAAAATAAAAGTCCAAATGAAAAGGAAAATACAAGACCCTGGATCTCATCTATAGAAATCCCCACCTCATGGGTAGGTACACTAAGAAGTATAAATGTTGCTGAAGCATACCATGTCCATTGGCTCACCCTAAACCACCAGTTGTCTTCATCACCCCAAAGACTCGATCAATGGTTCATATCATATGCACAAGGCATGATACATGCATGTGAATCCCATGTAGGGTTTGAGTAAAATAACACATTGTATGGTCCCAAACTATAAATTATTTTCATAAAGTAAACCACAAGGAATCCAAAAAAAAGTATACCATAAAGAAGAGAACTATAAAATACACCGAGTACCCTACCAAAGAGACGCACTAAGTGTATCCTCTAAGAGGTATATTCAAGAGAGTAACTAGAGTCAGTGCACACCTAGTATATGTCTATGTTACATAAAAATAATTTTCATAATAATCCACAGTTCCCTAAAGTTTTAATACATAGAACATTAGTAATATTTGGAGTGTTGGAAACACATTGAGTGTTGGTAGCACACAATGTATAGGTATCCCACTGAGTGTATATAACAAAAGGAGTGTTGGTAACACACGGAATGTGTTTAATGACTAGAGGATCCACACCCTAGTGTGATTGGGGAGTACTGAATCTGTTTTGGTAAGAAACAACGTCTAGGTAAGACAGATTGTCAAGGTATGCCTCGCACTCTAGTTAATAAACCCATTTTAGGTAATCACAGTGATTCTAGGTCGCAGCTGTAACACCCCAAGCTTCCACCGTATGCTTCTCTTTGAATAATATAGTAGCATGTGTTGTATGCAACATTGAGTTCTAACACACACCACAACCAACTAAACAGGCCATAATGAATAGTAATACCCACTTTTTGAAATTTTATAAATTTTAGCATTCAAAATGGACTTCATTTTTGGATTTTGAATATTGATATTATCCTTGGGTAAAGCTTTGTTATTTTTCTGAAAACATTCAATTTTTGAACATTAGTGAAAAAATACTAAGTTATAGTTTAAAAGCGAATTTTTATTTAAATAATTATTTATTTTAGTTAAATTTAATTAAAGTCAAAATAGATACATAATAAATTTATAAGTTCAATGTAATTCATTGGAGTTAGTTTAGAATAATTTTAGATAATTAAAAATTTTATTGAACTTTTCGCCGTCTTTTACCCACCTCCTATGAGAATTTACAAATTCACATAAAATTTAATTTTAACACTTCTGTGAGTTAAATTTAGAAAATCCGAGAGACACTGTAAATATGAATGGGTAAAATGTGGTCCAAGATGATAAAAATAAATTTTTGTGAATAGTAACTTTTAACTTTTATTTACCACGGTTAAAAGTAAATAGGGTAATTAAGGGTAAAAATGATATTATTATTACCCCAAAACATGTCCTAATTCTATTGGATAAGTATAATTCGACCAAAAACAACCATAGGAATAAAATATGAACCTCTTTGGTCTACTTGGATTAGTTTAGTACATTTATTATTATTTAATTCAAAGATGAGTTAAAAGAGTTAAAATCAAATTTAATAACTAAAACATTTCTAATATAAGACTATACAAATGATAAATTCGATTATAAATATTAATTATAAATCTAAAAATATTTCCTAAATAATGAGATTTTATTTATAATTTTTAGACATTAAATAATTTAATTTATTTATGACACAATGATGATGCAGTAATTAACTTATTAGTGAAATATTAAAATAATTGATATCATAAATACCCAAATAAATGTTATTTGATACATTTTATGAATTCCACTAATTTTATAAGATTACATGAATTGTTAGTATTGACTTAATTAATTTTGTTCAAATCAATTATGCTGTTATGATTTTCACAAAAATAAAATACCAAATAGTGTCAAAATTGACATAAAAGAGTTTTTAAAAGAAATATTATATTATTAATTGATATTAAATTCTTAAAAAATCTAATATTCTGAAAAGAGACTTATATAATGATATTTGTATCATTAATTAACCACTTGGGGTTCTCATGAATGTATATAGTAAGTTAATTAACCATATAATATAAAAATACAAAGAGACACGGTAAATGTCAAACTATTTAACTAAGAGTTAAATAAAAAAGATAAAGTTAATATAGTGATTCAGACCTATCTAAAACCTATTGGTTGAGTGGTTTTCGACCCATACCCACTTTATCCATTAAATAATCCACTTTGTAACCATTTTTAATCCGAATATGTATTGATTATAAAATAATATTTCTGGCTTTCCCAAAGGTTCCTCTCACACCTCTTATTAAAGGGCACTCACCCTTCTCTCAAATTCATACTTTAAAATTATTTTGGCTCGGACAAACCCTACCCAAATATTTTCTCAACTTCCCTCAATTCAACCTAGTGGAATTAGTTTTATCATAAATCCAACCTATGTATCCCTTTTGATCAAATCCAAAGGAAGAACCTGAAGAAGAGGTAATGTTTTGACCACCCTATTTGAAGTTCCTTTCTTCTTCCACTTCTTCATTCAATGTTATTTCCATTATAAAATAATAACTCCAGTATCTTCTATATACTGTTATGTTATTATAAATATGGTACAACCATATTCTATATTTTATCCATCCTTTTAATGACATGTCACCATACGTGTGTACGCACGGCTTACCGTCTCCACGTCGTGGTGTAATTGTTATTCAAAACATTATTATTTGGATGTGTATGATAAAGATGTGTAATTGAAGTAAATAATAAATATAAAAATATAATTATTCTGTATATATGATATACCATACCGTATATATGATTTTTAAAATCAAAATAATGATATTATCGCTTGTGCATACGTACGGACTACCGTCCCCACGAACAAGATGATATTCATTCCCCATCCTATCCATTCAAGAATAATTTTAATTTGATGATTAAAAATAATGTTTAAGGACTTCATATCATTTTGTATATGAATAAGATACAACCTTTGGATAATAAACCCGACTTATGTAACAAAACATATAAAGGAAAACCAGTAAGTGAACACCTGAAACGACGATAATACTAAAATATTATTACCAAATCAATATTAAAATAACATATATGATATCATATTTATGTATATGATTCTTGTATAATTTAATAACAATGATTTAACTATTATAAAATAGGTAAACCTACCCTCTACCAAGGAAAAGTACAAGGTAAAGGTTTATTTCACAATCTCTTCATTATCTGAGGTTGTTTATACGTAATTATCTACTGGGACCTCTTTATCATCCACATCCATGTTTCATAAAAATGTATTTCAAAACATTCTTACTATTATACAGAATATGGGTTGAAGTAATTTATACACTTATTTGACTTTTTATAATAAGTTTATAAACGAATCATTTCGTCATTTTCCAAACAAGGTCCTTTTTATCATTTTTGACAGAATTAAGGTAAGAATGTCTTTTTTAACTTATACGGCGGGTGCAGCTATTTTCTGCCATTATAAAATCATCGAAGCTTCCCTTACAATCTTATAAGAATATTTTGAACCTAGATGTTTTATTTTATAATTATGTGACATTCAAAATGATTTCAAAAAAAAGATATTTATCTCAAATAGTTTTGATTTCATCTATGTCAACATCGTTTGATGGATTTTAAGATTATTTGAAGTTGATTTATTTTGATACAAAACATCCATATAGTATTGAAGTTTCTATGATATGTATGAATGTTGATATGTTATTTATATACCATTTATGGTTTATGGAGAAAGTATTGAAATTTTATATGCTAGTTTTAATACGAATGTTCATGTTATTTTTAAACCTACTCATATGAGGAATGCATTAGACTTAATAAGTGACGGGTGGCACCCGCTATAGATCCTCGATGCATCGGTAGGTCTCATTAGAGAAACTAGTGTCTAGGAACAAGGCCTTCGAAAAATCTTATTTGTAGTCTTGGAACAAGGCTTTGACTATGTGGTTATGATAGTCTGGCATTATGCATTCCATCATTATGAATGTGGTAATTGATATTGCATTTGATTATTCGATTAGTAGAATATCCATGTGAATAAACAATGGAATTATTTCATTTTATCTTTTACATATTATGCTAAAGTTCATGTTTAAATGTCTTTTGTTTTAGTTATTGATTTTCTTATATGTTTATGTTTTTTATGAATGTTTCTGCTATATTGTTATCCTTACTGAGATTCTAAGCACACCCCTTTCAATGTTTTAATTTTTCCCAGGATGTGAAGAATTATTTTATGATTGACCTGTATGGAATGTATGAGGGGATATTAAGACAATATGTTTTTGTAGTTTTTTTCACTTTATTATGTAATGTAAGACTTATAAATATATGTAGTGTTTCCAAGGCTACTAAACTAATCGGTATTTCGAGACTTTTGCTTTTTTTATCATGCCAATATTATTTAACAATGCACAAACTCTGGGTAACTAGGGTCAGGGTGTTATAGTTTGTTTTAGAGGAAGTTTAGTATAAACCTTTTAAAATAGATTTAGATAAACTCTGATTAGAGCTCTTAGACGTAAGATTAACTTTTAGGATTAGTATAGATCAACTTCATAGAATTTTGGTATTGTAGAGATTTGGTGAGTTTTCCGAGAAATACATCCCTGTCTGAATACGAATAGGTAGAGTAGGATCTGACATATATGTACGTAGGTTTAAACCCCCAAAACATTGCTTTGAGCTAGACTTGAATGGGAACTGGTGCACGACAATGGGACTTGCTGCACTCTTGGTTACAACACACGCAGGGGATTTGCTTAGGATAATTCTAAATTTCTTTACAAACCATTATGAAGGGTTTATGAGTATATACTTCCTCAAATATAACATTTTAATCATTATGGATTATATCCATAAACTTTTTAATTTATGTTAAGTGTTTTACAAGTTTGTAATTATATATTTAGATTAATAAACTAATATAGTTTATGCCATTGTTTAGAAATGGCACCTAGTGGAAGGAATGGAAACCGTATCAATGAATGCACTACATGTAGGGATTTTCCCCCTTTTCATGATAATTATAGTAGAGCTTTTGATGCAACTGGTATTGATCGTCTAATCACCATATTGGGACAACTCACTCATGTTATGAATAATGACCCTACCCGTATGGAGCACACTGATCCGCAGTGTGGAGGATCATTATTAGATAACTTCATGAGGAAACATCCACCAACATTCAATGGGAGTACAAATCCATTGGTAGCTGAGCAATGGTTAAGTTCCATAGAGAAAATATTTCAGGCTTTGGGGAGTAGTGAAAGGGAAAAAGTTATCATGGAAGTTTATCGCCTCACTGGAGAGGCTGATCAATGGTGATCATTGATACAAAACACAAAGGAAGATGATGAAGTATCAAATATAGAAGGGAGGGATTTTAAAGAGTTTTTCTAAGAAAAATTCTTTCGTTGTGACCATCGAGAAGATATGGAAAGGCAATTTCTTAGTCTGAGACAAAAGGAGGTTGAGAATGTTGCAAAGTATGAAGCTAACTTTACAAAGTTTGCGAGGCATGCAGAATATTATATATGTACCCCATGATGTAATATTGATCGTTTCATTGATGGGTTAAAACTGTTTCCCTGTCAAGCATTATTCTCACAATCCTTCTCATCGTACGAAGATATTAAGTCGTCTGCTATCAAGGCAGAAAAATAATTCTCTAAGTCTTGTGACTTTAAAGCAAATCAAGAGAAGAAGAGATCTTTTGATCACTCTGGAAATAGAAATAAGGCAAATAAGGGAAATTTTGAATATCAATCCTGCAGTAAATGTGGAAATAAACACCCCATCACTTGCTTGAAGGAAATTGGAGTCTATTACATGTGTGGTGAAAAGGGACACCAAGCTCGTGATTGAAAGGGAAAGAAAGAATCTACCGATGTTGAATGCTAAAATTTCAGGGAGATTTGACATTATGAAAATTATTGTCCTAATCGTCATTGGAACTTACCTCATAAAAGTCCAATGGATCACATACAATTTTATGCTATCACTACTGCAGAGGTAGAAGCTCCAAAAAACATAGTGGCAGTTAATTTAATGGTTTCCTCATGCTTAGCCAATGCTTTATTTGATTCTGGATTATCGCATTGTTTCATATCTTTCCATTTTTCTATGAATATTAGATGTTTCCAATTTTATTTAACAAGGTATTTTTTAGATAAAACTCCTAAGGGAAGTATCATTGCAATAAAGTTTTGTGAATCTGTTCCCATTAGAGTTTAAAAATGTTCTTTATTTTTTTATCTCATCGTCATACCTATGATTTAGTTTTATATAATCCTTGATATGGATTGGATTTCCGACCATGATGCGAATATTTTTTTTCAGAATAAGGAGGTTATGATTTTTGATTATGATGATAACGAACAACTTATCTTTAGAGCAGAATCATCACCACCTAATTCTTATCTATGATCCACTCCCAGTAGCTCAATAAAATTATATTATTGGGGAGGAAGAGAATGAAATAACTATGGGTGAGGAAAGTAATGTTCAAATAGAGTATATACCTATTGTGTTAGAATATGTAGATGTGTTTCTCGAAGATTTACCTGGAAATCCTCCAGAATGAGAAATTGAGTTATCCATTGATTTAATTCCTAGTTCAAGTACCATTTCGAAGACCTCTTATAGATTGGACACTGTGTAATTAGTGGAACTAAAGAAAAAACTATAGTAATTTAGTAATAAGGGATTTATTCTCCCTAGTGTTTCTCTATGGGGAGGCCCTATCATTTTTGTTAAGAAGTAAGATGGATATATGAGGTTATGTATCGACTACATGGAAATCAATGCTATAACAATAAAAAACATGTATCCCCTACGTCTCATTAATGATTTATTTGAACAAATGAATGGAGATCAATACTTTTCAATGATTAACCTTCGATCTGGGTATCATCAGTTGTGTGTGAAGAAGGAAGACATTCCGAAGACAACATTTCGAACCAGGTACGGGCATTAGGAGTATAAAGTAATGCCTTTTGGGATGACTAATGCACCCTCTGTTTTCAGGGATTTAATTAATAGAGTTTTCAAGGAATATCTTGTTGACATTGTTGTGGTATTTATTGATGATATCTTGGAATACTCCAAAATCTATGAAGACCATGAAAACCACATGTGCATTATATTGAAGACTCTAGGAAGACATGAATTATATGATATGTTTAGCAAGTGTGAATTCTGGCTTTAGGTGATTTCTATTCATGGCCATATTGTCTCCAATGATGGAATCTCTGTTGATCCTTCTATGACAAGAGAAATCCAAGAATGGGTAGCATCAATGAGTATAACATAGGTAAACAATTTTATAGTTTTGCAGGTTATTATCGACGTTTCTTCCAGAATTTTGCCTGATTGGCTAACCCATTAACGAATTTCACATGTAAAGGGGTTAAATTTGTATGGACAGAAGAGTGTGAAAAATGTTTCTAATAATTGAAGATAATATTATTCAATGATCCTCTATTGACTCTACCATCGGGGAATGATGGGTTTATTATTTATAGTGATGCATCGAAGAAAGGACTTGGTTGTGTCCTTATGCAGAATGATAGGGTTATTTCCTATGCATCATGATGGCTTAAAATTCATGAGAAAAACTATCCTACTCCTGATCTTGAGTTAGCAGCAGTATTCTTTGCATTGAAGATTTGGAGACACTATTTCTATGGTGAGAAATGTGAGATTTATACTGATCACCAGAGTTTGAAGTATATTTTCTCAAAGAAAGAACTCAACATGAGGAAAAGGAGATGGATTGAACTACTCAAGGATTATTATTTCACGATACACTACCACCCGTGGAAGGAAAATAAGGTTTCAGATGATTTGAGTAGAAAAGGTCATGGACTTTTGAACAAGATGAGAGTTGAGAGGGATCCAATTTTCATGAATCTAGTAAAGATGGATATGGGAATCACCATGGAAAGTGAAACATCAATAATTTTTCAAATTTTTTCCAAACCATCTTTAATAGAAAGGATAATGAGTTCTCAGACCAATGAAGAAGAGTTTCAAAAGAAGATTAAAGCTGTGAATGATAAGGGATTGAGAGAATTTGTGTGTGAAGATGGAATTTGGAAATTTGGGAAGAGACTTTATATTCACGATATACCTGATCTAAAAAGGGAATTATTGGACAATGCTAATAGTTCCAATTTATCTATACACCCTAGGGGCACCAAAATGTACAGAGATTTGAAGGACCATTTTTGGTGGGACAACATAAAGAGATAGATTGCTGATTTTGTGTCAAGTTTTATGGTTTCCCAACAAGTGAAAGCAGGAAGGAAACAACCTGGAAGAGTAATGCAACCTCTTCCCATACCTGAGTGGAAATGGGATAATATTACGATTGACTTTGTCATGGGACTACTAAAGACTCCTAGAAGGAATGATAAAATATGGGTCATTCATGATCATCTTACCAAATCAGCACATTTTCATGCTATAAGAGAAGATCTAACACTTGAATGTCTAGAAAGACTATATATTAATGAATATTTGAGACTAATGGAGTACCCCTATAAATTGTTTCTGATCATGATCCACATTTTACATCATGATTCTGGAAGAGTCTTCAGAAGGCCTTCGATGCTGAACTTCGTTTGAGCACTGCGTACCACCCCCAAACTGATGGACAATCAGAATGGACTATTCAAACCTTAGAAGACATGTTGAGATCTTTTTCACTTGACTTTTAGGGTATGTGGGATCAATATTTACATCTTGTGGAATTTTCTGATAATAATAGCTTCCATTCAGGTATTCTGATGGCACCATATAAAGCGTTATATGGAAAGAGATGTCACACACCAACCTGTTGGGATGACGTTGGTGAAAGAAAAATCATAGGCCTAGAAATGGTGGAGGAAACGGTGGAAAAGGTGAAGATAATCCCAAACCACATCAAAGAAGCTCAAAGTAGGTAGAAGAGCTATGTTGATAACCGAAGAAATGATTTGGAATTTCAGGTAAGAGATCTTGTTTTATTGAAGGTATCTCCATTGAAGAGTGTAATACCATTAGGTAAGAAAGGTAAATTGAGTCTCAAGTACATGTTACCTTTTGAATCTCTAGAATGAATTGGGGATGTATCTTACTGTTTGGAAATGCTGCCAAATATCTCCAAAGTTCACAATGTGTTCCACATTTCACTATTGAGAAAATACATGCCTGACCCAACACATGTACTCTCCTATGAGGAATTAGAACTGGAACCTAATCTGTTTTATTGCGAAGATCCTGTCAAGATTATTGATACAAGAGAACAAGTGATGAGAAACTAGACGACTCATCTGGTAAAAGTTCTATGGAGAAACCATAAGATGTAAGAGGCAACGTGGGAACCCAAGGAACATATGATGAAGAACCACCCGAGTCTTTTTATATAGTAATATTCTAGAAATTTCGAGGACGAAATTATTTTAAAGAGAGGATAATGTAACACCCCAAGCTTCCATGGTACGCTTCTCTTTGAATAATACAGTAGCGTCTGTTGTATGCAACTTCGAGTTCTAACACATACCACAACAAATCAAACTAGTTGTTATGAATAGTAATACCGAATTTTTAAATTTTATTAATTTTATCTTTCAAAATGGACTTCATTTTTGGATTCGGAATATCGAAATTATCCAAGGGTGAATTATTTGTATTTTTCTGAGAACATTCATTTTTTGATGAATAATGAAAAAACACCGAGTTATAGTTTAGAACCGAATTATTATTTAAATAATTATTTATTTTATTTAAATTTAATTAAAGTAAAAATAGATACATAATACCTATATAAGATCAATGAAATTCATTGGATATAGTTTAGAATAATTTTAGATATATAATAATAATATTGAACTTTTCACCATCTTTTACCCACCTCTTAGGAGAATTTTCAAATTCACATAAAAATCAATTTTACCGCTTCTCTGAGTGAAAATTTCAAAAATCTGAGAGACACGGTTAATATCAAGGAGTTGAATGTCGTTCAATAAGATAAAAAATATTTCTTGGTGATTTGTAACTTTTTTACTTTTATTTACCATAGTTGAAAGTAAATAAGGTAATTAAAGGTAAAAATGATATTATTATTACCCTAACACATATCTTAATTCTATTGGCTAAGTATAATTCGACCAAAACCAACCTTAGGAATAAAATATGAACCTCTTTGGTCCACTTGGATTAGATTGGGACAATTATTATTATTTAATTTAAAGAAGAGATAAAAGGGTTAAAATCAATTTTAATAACTAAATTTTTTTTAATATAGGGTTATAAATAAGATAAATTCGATTATAAATAATCATTAGAAAGATAAAAAGATTTGATAGATTATTGTATTTTATTTATATATTTTAGACATATAATAATTTAATTTATTTATGACACAATGATGATACAGTAATTACCTTATTACTGAAATATTAAAATAATTGATATTATAAATAACTAAGTAAATGTAATTTGAGACTTTTTAAAAATTACACAAATTTTATAGGTTAAACTGACATGTTAGTATTGATTTAATTTAGTTTTTTCACAGTAATCGTTCTATCATATTTTTCACTAAAATCAAATACCAAATAGTGTCAAAATTGACATAAAAGAGTGTTTAAAACAAATATTATATTATTAATTGATATTAAATTCTTAGAAATATTATTTTTGGCCAAGAGACTTATATAATGATAGATTTGTCATTAATGAACCACTTTGGGTTCTCTTTGATATATATAGTAATTCTATTAACCATATAATATAAAAATACAAAGAGGCATGGTAAATGTCAAAATATTTAACTAATAGTTAAATAAATAATATAAAGTTAATATAGTGACTCAAACCTATCTAAACCCTATTTTTTGATTGGTTTTATACCAATCCCCACCTTATCCTCTATATAATCTACTCTGGAACCATTAGAATCTGAATTTTAATTTCTTATAAAATAATATTTCTAGGTTTTTCTAAGGTGCCCCTCACACCTCTTATAAAAGGGAATTCCCCCTTCTCTAAAATTCATACCTTAAAAACCTTTTGGCTCATCCAAACCCTTCCAAAATATTCTCTCAAATTCCCTCAATTCATCCAATAGTCCATAGTTTGATCAGAAATCCATCCTAAGGATCCCTTTTGATCAAATCAAAAGGAAGAACCCAAAGAAGAGGTAATGTTTTCACCACTCTCTTTCAAGTTCTTTTCTTCTTCCAATTCTTCATTCTTTGTTATTTCCATTATAAAATAATAACTCTAATATATTCTATATACTGGGATGTTATTATAAATATGGTACAACCATATTCAGTATTATATCTATCCTTTGAATGACATGTCACTATACGTGCGTACGTATGACTTACCGTCTCCACATCGTGATGTAATTGTTTTTCAATACATTATTATTTGGATGGGTATGATAATGATGTGCAATTTAATTAAATAATAAATATAAAATTATAATGAATCTTTATATATGATATACCATCCATTATATATTTTTTTAATATCAAAATAATGATATTGTCACTCGTGCGTATGTACAGACTACCGTCTCCATGAACGCGATGAGATTCATTCCCCATCATATCCATTCAAGAATAATTTTAATTTTTTGATTAAAAATAATTTTTAAGGAATTGATATCATTCTGGATATGAATAATATACAACCTATGGATAAAAAACACAAATTATGTAACAAATCATATAATAGAAAACGAGTAAGTGAACACCCAAAACGACGATAATACTAAAATATTATTAACAAAGCATTATTAAATGACCATATATGATATCATATTTATGCATATGATTATTTTATAATATAATAAAAATTATTTATGTATTATACAGGATGTTAACTTATCCTCAACCAAGGAAAAGTACAAGGTATGGTTTTATTTCACAATCTCTTCATTATCTGAGGTTGTTTATACATAATTATTTACTGGGACCTCTTTATCATCCACATCCATGTTTCTTAAAAATGTATTTCAAATTTTTTTTTACTATTTTACAGAATATGGGTTAAAGTCATTTATACCATTATTTGAGTTTTTATAATTTTTTTATAAAGAAATCTTTTTTCCATTTTCCAAACAACGTCCTTTTAAAACTTTTCGACAGAATTAAGGTAAGAATTTTTTTTAACTGATACAGAAGGTGCAACAATATTCCACCGTTATAAAATCATTGAATCTTACCTTAAAAGCTTATAATAATATTTTTAAAGTAAATGTTATATTTTATAAATATTTGACTTTTAAATGATATCAAAAAAAGAGATATTAATATCAAATTGTTTTGATTTTATCTATGTCAACATCCTTTGATGGATTTTAATCTTATTTGAAGTTGATATATTATGATACAAAACATTCATATAGTTTTAAATGTTTTGTGATATTTTAGACTATGGATGTGTTATTTTTATACCATTCAAGGTTTGTGGAGAATATATTGACATTTCGTATGCTAGTTTTAATATGAATGTTTATGTTATGTTTAAACCTGTTCATATGAGGAATGAATTGGACTTAATAAGTGACGCGTGGAGCCCGCTATAGCTGCATGATGAATCGGTAGATCTCATGAGACAAACTAGTGTCTTGGCACAAATACATGGAAAAATATTATTTGTAGTCTTAGTACAAGGAGTTAACTATGTGGTTATGATAGTCTGACATTATGCATTTCATCATTATGAAAGTGGTTATTGATAGTGCATGTGATTATTCGATTAGTAGAATATCCATGTGAATATGTAAATGGAATTATTTCATTTTATCTTTTCCATATTATTCTTAAGTTCAAGTTTAATATGCTTTTTTTAGTTATATATTTCCTTAAATTTTTATGTTTATTTTTAAATGTTTCCGCTATATAGTCATCCTTACTGAACATCGGAGTTCACCCCTTACAATATTTTAATTTCTCCCAGGATGTGAAGAAGTATTTTATGAATGACCTACAGGGAATGTATGAGGGGATATGAAGACAACATTTTGTTGTAGTTTTGTATACTTTATGATGTAATGTAAGACTTATGAATTTATCTAGTGTTTACAAGGCTACTAAAATAATCAGTCTTTTGAGACTCGATCTTTTGTGATCATGCCAATATTTTGTAATAATGCACCAACTCTGGTTAACTAGGGTCAGGGCGTTACAGCAGCCCCCAATAGGATTCCGTCCTTAGAATGCTCATTCCGAGGAGAACCACCTCCTTGATCCAATATCAGGTAAGCCAACATTAACTAAAAACCAAATATATTATCTCAAAAGTACCTCCAAGTCACAAGGGTCCCAATTCCACAAACATCTCATAAATGAACACATGGTTTGAGAGATATGATATTTTATTTACAAAGGGGGTAATTGTCTCTCGACTCAGTACAACCCATCTAGATCGAACAAAAATGCCCCAAATCCCTCTTGACCTGAACCCCCTTAGTCTGAACCTGCCTACTGGGTATGGCCGGCCATGGCTGGGAAAAGCCCACTGCCACTCTGGTTCACTAAAGTGGGCCAGTTCATTCTCTCAAGATGTGGTCAGTGCTACATCCCCACATGGTCAATGTGGATGAGTACCACATTCAATGTGGTCAGCCATCATGTGAATCTTCCTGTATCCCCGTAAGACCGTAGTCCTTCACCCAGTGATGTAGCCACCTACCACGTCTGGTCGATTCCCATCTTTGACCATCTATTCGGCATCCAATTCCACTACCTGTGGCCACAGAGCTATTGTGTCCTCCACTAGCTATCAATCTGACATTTTTCTACTACGGGGTGGTCTCACAACCGTGTACCACTGATAGTGTCCCTCATTCTGCTGGTCTCCAGTCACTCTCTGATTCTTATTTTTTAAGACGATATCACATGATATCATTCCTACAACCCTCTGGTCATGTTCATCACTATCACAAGCTTTTTATCATATTGTTGTATCTTTGTTGGTTTATTCATGTTAAAAAACACCTAGAAAATTCCAACACATCAACCAGAGTCCTTTAGCGAAGAACAAAATCATGAGGAACAGATATAAGTATAATAACATCCTTATAACAGACCATGGCCTTATTTATGTCAACCTTGGATTGATCATGGCATAACTAAAATGAAAGGGGAGATATAGAATATTTTTTAAGATTCATCCACTTTATTTCCATATTTTTAACCATCTTGCAAGAACAATCAAACCGTGGATCATCATGTTCATGGGTTGGCCAATGTTCATCATTGGAAATAAGAACGGAGATATGAATCATGATGAAAATATAGCCCTACCTTGAAAGAGATTTAATCAGTGGAGATAAACAATCATTGTTGGTTCCCTATCCACAAAAGTCCTTGATCCATCATTGTTTGGCGTTTTCTGGTTGTCATATTTCATTGCTGGTGAGAGGGCATCCTAATCCTTCCTCATGAAAACACTGGGGCTCTAGTGAAATTCTATAGCATTAGGAATTATAACACTAGTCCCTTCCCTGATTCATTGAGGAACACATTATTGTGTTTCATCATTTTAAACATGTTTCAGCATTGCCAGGACATTGTGCTATAGTGTCACTGAGTCTCTTCACCAAAACATGGATGGGTCATCTCGAAATGTTAAAAAAAACTTTTTCCTGTTTATAATAATTGTTTTTCAAAATTTACGAAAAGGTTTTTACGCAGTCAACCTGCACCATTCATAGTTTGGTGCTGTCTTTTCAAAACCCACAACTCTGAATACAATGGTGACCATAGTTTTAAAATCCTTATACATGATCAAATATTACTAAAATAGAGCTTGCACACAATTTTTGATAGACATAAAAATAGTTCAATAATTTATTCTTGGAACCCTAATCCTTGGAATCATGTTTCGTCTGACCTCCTGGCTTCCAAATAATCCCATATAATATTCAAAAAAGTTACATGGAAACTTTGGGACAATACATTCTCCCCACCATAGGGATATATGTCCTCAAAAGCCAAAAACAAGGGCAAAACTAACAAATAGGGATACTGAGCATGAATATGAGCCTCTCACTTCTATGTTATCTTATTGAGAATCAAGAGTTTCCGTCAAATGTGAACTAGATTAATCAACCATCCATCAAGGATCCTCTCCCATCGATCCTTGATCTCCACCTGGTACTCTATTAATGTCACCCCATCGTCATTTTCTAGATCACCCTAGTCAATGATGTTCTAAGGGTCATGTATGTATTTTCTCAGCTGGGATACCTGAATGAAATCATGCACCATCTCTAACTATGGATGTAGGGTTAAGAGGTACTCCACTTCCACCAATCAATGTAGTATCATAAAAGGTCTGATAAACCTCAAAGATAACTTGTTGCCCCAGCCAAATCATCATATCCCATATAGAGGAATGACCTAAATGAACACATGGACTCGCTCTTCAAACACTAATGCTCACTATCACCTATTATCAATAGAATTATGATGGCTTCTTATTGTCAACATCTACTCCTATATGACATGCACCTTCTCTGTAGTATTCTATAACAACTCTGGGCCCATGATTTCTAACTCCCTAGGGCGAGTCCAGTAATGTGGTGACCTGTAGGGTCACCCATACAAGTCCTAAAATGGTTCCATAAAAATGGTGGAGTAGTAAATTTTTCTGTACTCTAACTCCACCATGGTTAATTGATCCACCAGAAAATGGCCAAAATCTCGGATGCAAGTATGTAGCATGTCCTCTAAGACATGAATGGTCTGCTCTATTGGGCCATCTTTCTTTGGGTGAAAAGCTATTCTATAACGAAAATGAGTCCAAAACACCTCTATTGATATCTTTCATAACTTGGGTGTGAATCATGCATCATGATCTGAGACTATTGTAGGTGGGACTCCATGGAGTCATACAGTCCCCTGTAAATAAAGGCATCCCAAGATCCCTACAAAACCTTCTTCCTAAATCACTAAAAAGTGGTCCAACTTGGTGAGTCATTCAATGATCGCCCTAATGGTATCACATCCCCTTGACATACATGGTAAACCCATCATGATGTTCATAAATATTATATCCCACTTTCACTCTAGATCCTCAAGGTTTTCAGTTAAACCTGCTAGAACCTATTTTATGCCTTCCTTTGCTAACAAGTGAGGCAACTAGGGACAAACATGGCCAGTAACTTCATTATCCCTAAACACCCAAAATGAATTATAATCTTCTGGTACGTCATTTACACACCTAGATGTACTGAGAAAAGATATTTATGGTAGTTCCTCAACACCTCCTCCAATAACATCATGGGTTCAATTGTGCACCCTCTAAAGAGAATAATGTGCTCTCCAATTTTTGAATATGAATTAGTGGCATGCCGTTTGGTAATCATAGCATGTACAACCTCAAAGTTGATATCTCTGAGTTCTACTTCCCGAACTCACTATAAGAGTGGATGGGTGACAACCATAGACTATAGATGAGCTTATCCATCTCTATCCACAAAGGATTTATACAATGAGGCTAATTGTACTGTTGATTTGTTCAGTAGATGAGAACTCGATTTCCTACTAATCACATCCAACACCACATTCCCCTTTATAGGATTATAGACTATTTCAATGTCATAGTTCTGGAAAAACATCATCCATCGTCTCTGTATCAAGTTAAAATCCTTCATAGAGAAGATATACTTGATACTCTTGCGTTCAAAGATGATGATAAATCCTTCTCCCATAAGGTAGTGTCATCACATCTTTAATTCGAATACTACCCTTCCAACTCAAGGTTGTGGGTCATATAGTACATCTCATGTGGTATCAACTATCATGAACCATAGTCAAACACTTCTTTCCCCTACATAGATACTAATTCAAGCATTGTTCATGATGTGTCGTAGAACACTACGTACTCAACAACCTCCTCTAGAAATATCAGAATGCGAGTTCTCTCCATGTTTTTTCTCAGCTAATGAGAAATTTTTTGGCACCCTTCTTTCTACACGAAGGGTTTTCCTTTCTTAGTCAATGCAGCCATGGATGTTTCTATAGTGGGGAAGTTGGGGTACAAACCTCTTGTTGTACCCATCCAATCCAAGGAAACTATGCACCTCGTTAATTCTCTTGGGTGGCTCCTAAGAAAGAACCTCCTCAATCATCACTATATCCATTAAAAATTCAGCCTATAAGATGACATTCCAAGAAAGTGGACATAACGAATCAAGAACTGACACTTTGAGAGCTTTATGTAATGATAGTGCTCTTGGAGTAAGTCCATAACAGTCCCCATGTGTATCTGGTTCTCATTATCAGATGTTGAATACCCTAAAGTGTCATCAATGAAGAACTTTACAAACCTATCCAAGAATGGATAAACATACTATTCACGAGTCCCATGAACACTAATGGAGCGTTTTTCACACCAAATGGAATCACTAAGTACTCATAGTGATAATACCGACATCTGAAATCTATCTTTCAGATTTCATCATCACGTACATGAAACAAGTGATTGCCTAATCCGACGTCTATCATTGTGAACAATCTCACTCCCTTCAACTGATCGAATTTGTCATCAATCCTTAGTGGTGGGTACTTATTTTTCATGTCCCCCTGATCCAGGCATAGGAAGTCCACACGTAACCTAAATCTCTCATATTCCTTCGTAGAAAACAACACATGGGCTTCCCATGGTGAAATAGTCATTCTCATGAATCTCTTCCACTAAAAATCCTAAAATATACCCTCTGATCTCAAAGATTCATAGGTTCCATCCAATATAATGGTGTATGTATCATTTCTATCTCATGGAACAGATGAATAGAGAAACCTAGCTATCTATGAGGTGGTAATCCTAGTACATCATCAGGTAATATGTCCTCATACTCGTACCCCACTACAAGAAACTGATGAATCATATCATCCAATGTACAGTGGGTCATTGTAGCCCATTAGTTTGGGATTTTATTCTCTCTCCTACATTCAATTCCATCCTTTGCTGCATTATTTTTCATTTCATGGGTAAAAGAAAATGTGGTCCCATCTCCCCATACACACCAAAATCCCACCTAAAATAGTCAATCTGAGCACCAACAATGGATAACTAGTCCATACCTAGAATGATGTCTTATGGACTAGACACTTCTACTAGGAGATCCTAGCAGATGGTATCACCCCCCCCCCCAATAGTATGCTCACACTATCATCATTTGTTTGCGATTGTCGAATCCCCTCTGATAGGAGTCTCTGAATGTAAGAATCGAGCCAACGACTCAATAGAAATCGTCAAGATTCGAACATGGTCAAGGGGAAGGAAACAATTACTAGAACTTTTATCTATAAGAACTATATGTATGGTGTAGAAGATTCATATTATACCACTGATCATCTCTTGAGTGTCCAGAACGTATGCCTCTATCACCAAAAGATGGTCCCGCCCATTTCCATCCACTCTATGGGCTCGGGGTGGACCACCTGGGGGTGTTGGTGTTACTGCCTCAAATCTTCTCCCACCTCCTATCACTTCTCCCACTCCTATACCACGTTCAACTTCTATAGAAAAGCCTTATTCCTAACTCCACTGCTACATCAGCGGTGTCCCAACCATCTTGTGGTTGGTCGTACGGGTGGTCAGAAAATCTCTAACCAAATACCACTGACTTCCACATTACTAGAATAATATGTCCGTAAAATAACTCACTTTACCCTGAGATTCTCACACCATCGAATCGAAATCCTAGGGTCATCCCCTGTAGTTCTTGTCCTTGGTTCACTGCGTTATCCATCTCTGACCCGCTACTGAAGACTCAGCTACATGTCGCCCGGTGGTAGCTCCCACTATCAGTGCCTTCTCCGCAAGAAATCACTCTACAAGTGGAACTCACTCCAGCACCAGAGTATCCATAATTATGATAAGGGGTGTCATTTATTCCGAAATATACCAACGTACTCCCTACTCAAAAGTATGGTCCCTGAATAATGGGTCTCACACCATGTCGATTGGATAGTGAGAAAGATCCATGAATCTCTTCGACTACTCTACTATTGGCTGGCTTCCCTACTGTAGGATTAGTAGTTTCTGTATTCACACATTGAATAACATCACGTGAAATAACTCTTCCCTAAATAGGCACTTGATGTTTGTCCAAGATAGTGTCACCACTTCATGCATCCGAGTCATCGGGCTCCACTATCTCCCTACCGAGTCTTGATGAAGGATCACAACACAAGATTCCATTTGGTCAGAAGGTATCCTCATTATGTGTATGTCCCATGGATCCACCTCTACCCAATCCTCAGATATATGAGTATATATATAACCTCAGAACTTGGGAGGTTTCTATCTCTGGGACTCATGCAATTGGCTTTTCATGTGTGCATCCTCTACCAGTAGCGCTGGTAGGAACTACTACACACTAGGTGGGTGTATCATTGGTACACTATAGAGAGGTTTTATATCTATAAATGGTCCCTACACCAATGCCTCATTTCTTGTTGGACCATCCTCATGGTCACACCTAGGAATCCTGGCAGGCTCTCAACGTGGATGAATCGTGGAAAAAATCAATATGTATTATGGTCAATAGAGTATACATTGTGAGATGCCTCTGACTCAAGTACATTAGAACACACATGATTCCGATATGATACTTGAACTATTAATTTCCCATGAAACTATTGTTTTCATGTATTGAGTCAATATTCTGAATTAAAGGTCATCATGTATGGATACGTCAGTCACCACACCAACACTGGGTTCCCTGGCCGGAAACCCGAAATCGATATACTTATATTGTTTTACTAAAAACAAGAGTAAAACCAACCTACCTTTGATTCCAATGTGTCTTGACCCATCCCCGGGTCCCATTTCATGACTACCCCAAGATCGTCTCCCATAGGCCAGGGGCTAGTGAGAAGAATCGAGTAGCACAACCCACATTTGATAGGAATTTTCCCATGTACCGGTATGCCCGCACTTGTCTTCAAGAAGAAGATTGAACATAAAAAACTAACTAAACATAGATGAAAACCACTAAGAAAATCCAATTAGAGTTATGTAAAATTTGATTGAAAATGGGGCTATAAATCAAGCCAAACTGAAAAGGGTAATAGAAGTTCATCGATGTCATCTATAGAAAAACCTACCTGATGGGTAGGTAAAGTAATCTATATAAATGTTGGTGAAGCATACCACATAATCCAGGTCACCCTGAAGCACTACCTGTCTCCTTTCCACCATGTAATCCATCAAAGTTTTCGATCATCTACACAAGACATGACACGTAAAAGAGAAACCCATTCAGGGGTTAGTAAAACAATACTCAGTAGTGACCCTAGACCATAAGGAATAAAAAAGTGTATACCACAAATAATATCACTATAAAATATAGCTAGTAGACTACCAAATAGAAACACAATGTGTAGCCTCTAATTGGTATAGTCAATAGAGTCACTAGAGTCAACTAACACCATGTATAGGTCTAATGTACATAAATTGGATTTTCAAAAGAAACCATAGTACCATCGAGTATTAATATGCGTATCGTTGGTTACAAATAGAGTATAGGTAACACAACAAGTGTCAATAACATACATAGTGTATGTAACACACTGAGTGTAGATGACACGCTGAGTGTTTGTCACATGGGGAGTTCCATCAAATACAAGAGGAAATGCACCATGGTGGGAAAGGATAGTACCAACGTAGTCTTGGAAAGACACAATGTATAGATAGGATACATAGTCTAGGTAAGACGCACAGTCTATGTAGGAAACACAGTCTAGGTAATGACATATCTCCTAGGTCGCAGCCAGCCACGAGATTCTATCATAGCATGATTGTTATAGGATCACCTCCTCCATGGGCCAATAGGCCACATGAAAACAACCATTGAAACTCACTTAGAGTATCTCAAAAGTACATCTATGTTGAAATGGTCCCACTTCCAAAAATAGCGTGTCAAACAGACACGTGGTTTGAATGTAATGGACATATAAGTAAAAAGGTCACAGTTGGGTCTGAGTCCGGACTGACCCGACCTGACACACTAGGTTGACCTCATCCACTAAAGTGGGTCAGTTCGTTCACCCCAGAAGTAGTGGGTGTTGCATCCCCAACTGTTCAATGCGTCGAAAATTCTGTTCAATGCGGTCGAACACCACGTGAACCACCCCATGAACCCTCTATACTGCAGCCCATCGTAGCATCCCTTCAATTCCTATCACTATCCATTGAGCTAGTAGCCAAATCCACCTCATGAAGCCACCTAGCCATGGTGTCCTCTACCATCGGCTGTCAAGCTGGTAGCTATCATCACCAAATGGCCGTCCTTTTGTGGATCGCTAGTCTCACTCTAGTGCTCCATTTTTTGAAATTGTAGCTTCCATGCAACCCTCAGGTCACGTTCTTTGCTTTTGTGGGCTCAAGATCATCATTCTAGCATTCTGGGGGTCCGGTCATAGTCAAATCCTCCCAGAAAAGCATTACATGACCACGAGGTTCTGTCAGATAATAACAGAAGAATGATGAAGAGAGATATGCACAAGAATTACCTTATAATGAATAGTTTCCTAGTTCTCCTTACCCTTGGTTTATTTATGTTAGAGAATAAATAAATGGAGAGAAAGATAAATATTAATAAGATCCATCTCCTTTAATCTTTATTTTTTAACCATCTCGAAAAAATATTGTACTATAGATCAACCAATTCGTGTGTAGTTCTATGTTAGTCACTGGAAATATGAATGGGGAAGAGTGTGATGAATAAATTTAACCCCCTACTCAGAAAGAATATTGGTTGGCAGAGAGAAATAACTATTTATAGTGATCTGTCCATGAAATTCCTCAATCCAACGTTCGTTGGAGTTCATTTTTCATCATCGTTTTTCATTCGTCCTCACCGGAGAGAGAGCATCGTACTCCTTCCACAGGTAAAATTTCATGCTCTAGGAAAACTATTGAACATTATGAATTCTAACGATGGACCTTTCCCCTAATTAATGGAAGAAACACGTTAATGAGTTTCATCATTTTAAATGTGTTTCAAGGATGTTGTGATGTTGTGTTTCACCGTAATTGAGTCGCTACACCACATCATAGCATCCTCATTAAAAAACATTAAAATAAAAATAAAATAAACATTATATGATTATCTTTATTCTTGCTTAAAAACTCCAAAAAATATTTTCCGCACTCAACCTGTGCAAGCCAAAGAACGGTCCTCCCTAAGCCAAACATGCTGCTCTGAACCCAACAGTACACTCAGATTTCAAATCTAATCATTCATTTTATATTTAATAAAACCGATAACATTCACTATTTTTAATAAACATGAAAATAGTTCAAATATTTATTCTTGGCACACCGGGCCTTAGAATCACGTGTCGTCTAATCACATGGTCTAAAAACAATCCAATATTAAATTCAAGAAATTTATAAGTAAGGTTTGGGGAATTACATGAATTTTGATACCTAGCTTATTATGGTTGTACCTTCATGAAATTAATGTATATATTATCCCACAACTACTCTAGGATGTCAATTGTTTGACAAAAACTTACCTGTTACCTAAGGCTCAGCCTTCACCTATAAATATATGGTGAATCAGGAGAAAAAATCATTTATACAATACTAATTAATTACTAGAATAACATAATCCAAATGTTATGGTAAAACCATTCTTATAATATATGTAATGCTAAGAGGGTGTATAAAAATCTCTCATTACATCCACATAAAGAGTCACTTGTACCATAATATGTTCTAAATTGAAAATATTCTCGACACCTTCATAAAATCCATCAAGAGCATTTCCACTAGATATATAGACATTGAGTGTATCCCAATAAAAATCATTTAGATTAAGCACCATGAAACACTAAATAGTAGGATGGGTAATACCAATTTAACGGTTTTACATTTTTCTATACTCATCCAGTAATGGAAAATGTAAAAATTCCAATAGATACCCTCCATGATCAATAACTGTGGAATGGTTTCCCACCTAGAGCTTCTATACCTGTATTTCTATTTCTTGGATAATATAATATTGTGAGGATATAATCAAGGAGAAACTCTAGATACTAACACATTGTCAACATATGATCATTCAATGGAAATATGTAAATTAGTTTCTTCTGGAAAAAATATATGGAAAAAATTTCTCCCATATGTTAGGGTCACCACATCTTAATTGTTCAAAGAATTGTGTCTAGCTTTATTTCATTGTAATATAGTTATACTCATGGAGTCTCAACTTTATGGACCCATATTTATTGAAAACCATCCTCTGCATGAAAACACATCCTATTCATTCTCCTGAGGCCTCAGAGAACACCACATACCCAACAACCTCCTCTTACACTCTCAATAGGAGGGATCTATTCATCCTCTCCCAATACTCATAAATAAAATACTAACACTTCTCTTCCCACATCAATGGATACCCATTTCAGGTTAAAGGAATCAAGGGGAATGAAATATTTTATAAATTGTTCATTAATATTTGGTTGTAGACTATAGTCAGTGGATGTATCTTAAACTTAGACACACAATTAGGTTCATCCCAGGATAGAATTACCTCATCATTTATAATATCTATAACGACACCCCATGTTAAGATGTGATATCACATGAGGAGGATTGTATTAATCCATAACTGACAGTTTATGACACTCCCATAAATATGGTCATATGAGAGTATGTACAGGACTATAATAAATGTATAACATTCTCCTCTATTGATGTTATGTACCCCAATATGTCATTGATGAATCATATAATGAAACAATATATGAAGGGATAATAGATCCATATCTTAAATACCATGAACACTGTTGGGGAATGTTTCATGTCGAATATAATAAAAAAATACTCATAGTGACTATAGTTATATAAAAATAACATATTTTTATATCATCATCTTGTACACAAGATGATGATAGCCTGTTCTAGGGTCAATCATCATGAACAACCTATACCATTTCATCTAGTTGAAGAAATCATTTATTTTAATAACGAGATACTTATTATGGGTAGTCATGTGATTTGGGGGATGATAAGAAACACATAAACACATTCTCCCATAAAATTTATTATTGAATAAAAATGGGGCTACCCATGGGGACATTAGGTTTGAAAAATCCCTTTATATATAAATCATATAACAACACCTTCATCTCACGAACCACTATGTGAGATACCTAAAAAGTCGGAACAAATATCAATGTAGTGCATAGTTGAATGTATAAAAGGAAATTTATCTCTCGTCAGATAGGTAACCATAGGAAATCTTTAATAATGATTTACACATACTCCATAACTACTATATCCAGTTGAGGTATTATAAAATACATAGTTATAAGGGAACTATTATCCCTCTAATGAGTAATCAATTGTATCTTCCATTGTATAATCCCATCCTTATATTTTTTGGGTTTCCTTCTAAAAAAGGAAACCCTCATCCCATGACCCTAAAAAACATATCATCCTCCTAAAATAGTAAATCTTTATATAAATTTGGGATATCTATTCTATACCAAGAATGACATCATAATTATTTATTTCTGGTTTGAAAAGAACCTTTAAGAAGTTATCTCCTCTAAGAGTCAGGTCACACTATCGGAAGAAGAGTGTGATCGATGAATCACCCTATTTAGGATTATCAAAATGAAATGGTTACACCAATGTTTTCATAGGTATATCATGATCTTCGTCAAGGTGTGTGGAAAGATAAGAGTGTCTTATTCCATTGTCTATCAATAATAAAGATATAGTTGATAATATATAGATCATTCCTTAAATCATCCACTAAGCCTCTAGTTTATAATCCTTCACTGCCCGTAGCATCCCACACCACTAACAACATACAACTACCTGATATTTTATGAAATATTTATTTTCCAGATAAATTAATTGATGTAATATCTTGTAATACATAACACACTTAGTTTAAATGAACTGCAACACACTATTAAAATATTATTATTTAATGTGATTGTTATCAGATACATTCTAAATTGGTGGATTTGAAGATGAATAACCACATTGTGAAATATATATATATATATAATTCATACTAAATAAAAATTTATCTATTAATTATTAGTAAATATGAATGTAAATTTCAGTTAAGTTATATTATGATTGAAATTTTTTCTGTCCAAATATATATTTTTCATTTTGAAAGAAAATATTATATTTAATTTTTTCCACTTTTAGAACATATATTTTTTAAAAAAATTCCTTTTTAAAATAATTATATCAAAATTATATTATGGTTAAATTTTATAATTTTTTAGAAATTTAGGATTTTCCAGATAATAGTGAATAAATTTGATTTTATAACTGTATTTTTAACTCAATTAAAAAAGATACATTCCATTTTAAAATAATGAAAAATAAATTTAGATAATTTTTTTTATTATTAATCTAATTTATTTCATGTGAATAAATTTTATGGTTTACTTTGCTATAAAAACATTTTCATATTTAATAAGGAATATTTATAATAATTTTTTTATCATTATGTTTAGAGTTTCTATTGCAAATTCATATATGAAGCATTTAAATATTTTATATTTAAAAATGTATTCCATATTTGGAATCATAAGGTTTAAATTTGGTAAATATTTCCTTATTATCTTTTTTCCATATGAATAGTAACCAATGTAATCTTTTGTTACTAGTTAAGGGTAAAATTATAAAAATATTGTTAAAAAATTGGGATAAGGCATTAAAATTACATTGAAATCTACCTATATCCTAATGGATTAGTTTATATCATCCATATACAAAAAATTATAAAATATTTGATCACATTGGGTGATAAATAGTTTATTATGACATTAATATATAGTTAAAAAAAGAAATACAAAATATCACTCTCTTTAATTTAATAACTCCAAAATCATTACATAATGATAATAAGAGATTCATTTCAATTATAAATGTTTATTTTGATGTAAAATTTATTTTATATATCATTATAATTTATAAAAAATATTTGATAATTATAATAAAATTAAATGTTTAAAAAAACTTCCATAATATTTATTCAAATAATAGTGAAATAAAATAAATAAATTTAGAAATATTAAATGTGATGCAATTCAGTTGAGTTAGTGCGTTACATGAATTTTTTGGACACAAATAACATGTTAATGATCTATGATAAATTAAATTTTAATTCTATCCTAATATTCGTGTCTTTCAAGACATATTAAATGAATAGTTCGAAATATTTTCATTAATGATATTTTACAATAACTAAATTTTTATTAAATGATTTAAAAGTTATATAAAAAAAATAGAATTATCCAATATTGATAAATATGGTTGAAAATATCATCCATTATCTTTTTATGAGTTTTTTTTCATTTATGGAAGCATTTTTATAAATTTAAAATTTGTATAGAAGTTATTTTGATTATTGTAAAAAATCATTAATGAAGGGTTTAATAAAACTGATATGTTTTATAATCAGAAATAACAGTATATTTGTCATTGGGTAATTTTTTTAAACACTATGCAATTTATATACACTTTTTTTAATTTGGAATCATTTTTTAATATTTAATTTATTATATGTTATTCATTTATTGAACAACAAGTTTTTATTCTCCCTCCCTTTTAAATTGAAACCCAACATTTCTATTTTTTACAACACATTAACACTTATAGTTTGGAACAACACTAAGAAATTAAAATCTAACCATTTATTGACATGTTTTAGATGTTTTTTCACCCAAAAGGATTTACCATATTTTCTTTAGTATGAGATCTAAAATAATTCTGTCAATGATAAATAAATTGCCAAAAACGTATCACTTAATTTTTATAGATTTTTACCCCTTATAAATTACTAAGTTATATTAAAAATTAAATCTCATTTATCATTAAAATAAATAAACTATTTTATGATTATTTGACCGTAATTACCCACCTTATTTCCTATTTAATGGGATGTGAAAATATCCATCATGAGTTTTTATGACTTACCATCTTCTGATAGCAAAACAATTCATTTTCTATCTCCATGTTTTATTGGTAGGTATTATGAAGATATTAATGTTTATTTATTATAGTTATAGTATAATTATTCTTAGGTAATGATAATATCATGTATACCTTATTATATTACAACTCACTGAAAAATGGCATGGTCTGTCATGTCTACATGTGGATAACAACCTCCATAAAGCGATGTGATTATTTTAATTTTATTTTAATATAGATTTTAATAAGGATTTATTTGATGAATATATATGATCAATATGATAGAACAATTATTCTTTATAATATAATTATTATTTACCTTAAATTTATTCCTTTGATCGGAAATATGAAAACATCATTCATGTGTACATATGGATTACCGTCTTCAAGAACATTGTAATTTATTTTGATATTTTAATCATTTACAGGTGGATCTAACTATATAAATATATATTATTAATATATATTATATTTATATCGATATATAAATTATATATATGATGGTTCTAAGATAAATTTACTTTTACTTGAACTATCAGACAGTGATTCGTATGAAAAAACAGTTATCACCAAAAAATGATGATTTCATTAAGGAATTTTTATTAAATGGGAGTGGAAATATTATGAAGGTGACATATATAATATTATTTTTCTGAACATGATTATATTATAATTTTTATATAAATTAAAATTTTTTATTTAAGAGGATATATGACATTCAAAGAATGTGAAACATTAAGTAATAATTTTTTATTACAATCACTTTGTAGATCAAGATGGATTATGATTATGTTTCGTTATTGAAATATCATGGTATATCTATAAAAAATAATTATTTTTATTCTAATATATTTATTCGTGGAAATAAACTGTTTTATTTTAATTTTTCTAACATTAAGTGTATGTACAAGATATTATAAAATAGGAAAAGTATGTTTAATAATAGAAACAACACACAATAGTGTACATAGAAAAGAATGTAACACCCTGATACATTATGATAATTTTTTATCAAATGAAATATCATAGAAAAATTTCATTTTATGAAAAAATAATTTTTTATCATGTTACAGGATACACTAAGTCTATGTTATGTTATATTAAACACTATGTTAAAATGAAATGTAAAACCTAAATAAAATAATAATAGTTAATGTGATTGTTATCACCCATTTGTGTGAATTTTAGGTATGGTTATGATAAACAAATTATGAAAATATTATTTAAACATTTATATAAAATCATGTATTTTATAACTAATTATCTAGAGATGAAAATAAATCCCTTATTATTATAAAATGAAAAAATTCTTTGAAAACAAAAATTTATGAATTCAACTATGCTTTATATTAATAAATTAATAGTCTCTTTGGGTTAATAATATTAATGGAATTTATATATTATATATTAATCAAAAATTTAATATTTGTCTTTATTGTTTAATAAACTATAGATAATATTAAATTTAATTTTTCACTTAAAAATGGATTTTCCATAAATTTAGTTTTACCTCTTTTCAAGGAAAACTTATGATAAAACAAAAAATTTAATCATTTATAAAATTTATTTTTTGAAAATAATATTATTTCTGGTTATTTAATACAATAAAAAACTTCTTATTAATATATTTTTTACTTTTCTATGATGTTTCATTTTTTGTTGAATATTAAAAATTAATAAATTTTAATTCAAAACTGATTTTCCAATTAAGTTATCCATAATGATTAATCATATTATGAATTTTTAATAAATTATAATTAATAAAATTATACATAAATTGATTAAATTTGTGTCATTAGAATAAATTTTTTATTAAAATTATATATAAAAACATTTTAATCATTATAAATTCTCATGTTAAAAGCTTACTTTCTTACCACATTTACGAGAATAATTATAAATTAAAATCTTAAAATTATTTTAGTTAAATTTTGGAAAGTGGATTCAATATTTTTAATAATAATAATAAATATTTTAATATAATTTCAACCTTATTTTATTAGCATATTGTGTTATTGAAAATAGTTAGAAGTAATTACATGAATTAAGGTTAATATATGGTTTTGAGAATTACGTTCATTCATTTTAAAATTTATTTTATACGTATAATAGGTTTTTAACGAAAAAATTTATTAAATATTGATAATTACTAAATCATAATTTTTTGTAAAAAAAATATATTATTCCTGATGGATAAATTACCTAGTCAAATAAAAATATACAAGTGACAGTGGTCAAAACTAAAAAGGTAATGTTGATTAATCATAAATGCTTGGAAACTGTATGATAAAATGTTAATACTTTTGTATTTTTCATGCTTTTATAAACCAAATAAAATATCTGATCCATTATTATTCAATTTTTTTGATCACATGATGTTACAGAGACCTCACAATAAGTAATACTTTTCACTATTTATAAGAATTCCACTCATTCTTTATTATGAATAGCCACTCAATACCCTCACTTCGTCACACATTAAAAAATAAATGGATCAGAAAATAAATTACAAAATTATCTTCTCAAATTTTACAATATCATCAAAGAAACCTTAATTTTGGTATAAATACAATTTTGGAGGTCCATTGGTGAAAACCAATAGGACATAACAGAAGAAGAGATAACATTTTCCAATAGCTTCATTAGTTTATTTCTTTCTCCACCTCTTTAAATGATCACTATTCCCTGATAATATAACAATAATAATATATTAATTTTACACAAATATTTTTATTTTATGTTTTTTACCTAATATTCACACACTTCCATCAAAAATAAAACAAAATCATCATTCGTGTGTACAGATTACTTCTACCTCATGAAACAATGTTACTTTTTTCCAATACAGCATCCCAAACATGGGTATGATTATTAATCTAAAATTTATATAATATATTTATAAAAAAGTATAACTTCTTAGGAATTACATCATATATACTATTTTAAATTCCATTATATAATGGAAAAGATAGTGTCTCTCATGTGTACGACAGAATATCACCTCATGAAGCGATGTGATTCGTTTTTCAATAACATGTTATATGGAAAGTAATAAGTTTATTAATAATATATAAATATGATATTAATGAAATATTTATTATATGAATGAAAAATTCATAATTATTTAAATATAGTATATCAATTTATTTTTTCTTTTTCCCTCACGGTAAAAAATTTTATATTTCATTCAAGGAAATGTAAACAATCACCTATTCAATGCAATGTGATCATATTTTTATCCCTGAATCCTAGGATGGATATATTAATGTTTATATAATTAAATAATGTTTTATTTATGATATTATGATCATTATTTAATTATAAATTGTACATACCTATATTCCACAATGGTCATTCGAAACATGGAAACGTTTCTCATGTGTTTGTACGACCAAACCTCTCCATGATGAAAGCGTTAGTTCATTTTTATTATCCACCATTCCTAATTGGGTTTAAAATTATAATTTATTAAAAATATTATGATTATTTAATTATTAATATTATTGATATTTTTAAATAATGACCTCTTCATACATAGTCGACCCAATAAATTTGTTTTCATCCCAAAATCTGAATATGGTCAAAACATCCTACATAAATTTAATTAATTAATTAATTGTATCTAACATGTTAATTAGTGAATTAAATGTAAAAATAAACATTAATAATGTTATAAATAATGTATATAATTAACATGTGTTTATGATTGATGATGATAAATATACACATGAAAATTTATACATAAAGTAAGGGTTGTTATCTCAATTTTCTTTCCCCGAGATATATTTTGATGTTATGCACCATAATTTATTTATAGGGGGTATATGTATCCCAATTGAAAGTTGATATAATGAATTTATCTATTTACATGATATTTAATGATTTTTTAGTTTTACTACTTAATAAACTTTATTATTCAATGGTTTTTAAAGTGATAATTTTCTATGCATTTAAAAATACTCATCATTTCATGTTTTCAGTCAAAAACTCCCGCTTTTCCATTTCTGTGTTTTTAATATTATTTTATCATTTTTTATATGGTTACAAAATATTTATAATGTATATTTTTGGTACTTTTTAAATATATTTTAAATTTTTTAAATAAATATTTTTAAGAAAACTATAAGGAATTTTTTTAGAAATGAAAAAAGGAATATTCTATTAATAATGTACACTGCGACATGGACTTTTTTATAGACATGAAAATAATTTTACTTATAGATCAATTAAAAATATGTCATATATTCCTCAAATAAAAACTCATTTCCCTTCTTTTTGGTATATCAGCATTAAAAATAGTTTTTCAAAATAATGGTATTTTGGTATTGGAAATGGTTATAAAAAAATGGCATTTTTATTTGAACATATTTTTCATATGGGTTAAAAGAGTTTTTCAAAGTGTGTTATGATTAATTTTTTATACATGATATGTTACTAGAGAATTATGTGAAATACGTGATATCTATACATCTAATATGACTGGGTTAGCCCTTTTATAGAAAATTTTTGAGCTCGATATAGCTGATATGAGGGGTTGATCCCCATTATGGGTCATGAGAATGGAGTGAGATTTATATAGCTTATACAAAGTGTTGAAATCTGTTATATCTCATGATAATAGGGTGAGACTGATATAGCTTATATAATAGCTGAAACCGACTGTAGATGTTTAATTAATTGGGTACGAAATATATTAGAAGTCATCCATGTGGTTATTCCAATTAAAAGTGTTTTCAAACAGTTTTATGAATATGATCCTCTAAATCAACAAAATGGATTTTTAATAACTAGATATGAGTTCTAAATAAATTATTTGAACCTGATGTGGGTGTGTTTTCATGTTAATTTTTTTTATTTCTATCGCTCAATAGAAAATTGATGTAATGGTAAATATTTCATGGGTTTTTATATTTTTTATGAACTAATGGTTACATTTTTTATGTCTAGCATTACTAATCAATTTAACTCACCCTTCTAATTTTTACTAATGTGTGCCATATATAGAATTATGTGTAATGATTTAGTTATAGAATGTATTTTATATGGATTATGATGATGATGTATTAACGTGAAAAAGAAATGATGGGTTAAGTGGAAGAAATGATAATTTGAATTCATTTGAAATTTGTATGTAGTATTTTTCCCTAATTTTCTCAAATTATAATCCAAAAATGTCTTAGAGGTTATAAGTAATTAAAATTTTTGTTCCTTTTTATTTTTTGGATGGAAAAATTGGGTTATTCTTATTAGCATCAAATTTGAAGATTTAATGTTTATGATTTTAGTACAGAACATGCGAGTACATTTCATTTCATATTATAGTTATAATTAACAGATTGTTTAAAAATTATTCACAGTTAAGATAGTACCAATAGCATGTGGTTAGAATATTTTAAAAATATGGATAATTTGAAATGATGTAGAATTTTAATATTTCTTGTGTTTCTTCATCTAAAATATATATTTTATTAATGGTTTTCTAAAGAGGACACTTGAAATCAATATGGGGAAGGAACCAAGTGGAAAATATCCTCCCAAATCAGCAACAAAATATTTTTTGTAATTATAATGGAACATTTTATTAAAGTTATTACTTAATTGAAACTACATATAAATGGTGGTGGTATCCATAACTGAGAGAAACCTGTTCTACCCAAAAGGAATATGTCTACAGTGGGTCATTTCATGGGGAAATAAACCTCACAATTCAATGCATCATCTATACTAGTGGTTTCCTAAGAATATATCAGTTCCATATGGAAGATATTTTAATTTATGAATTTTTGGTAACATCAGAAGGCAAATCATTCCATATATCATTTTAAGGTGAATTTGATCGATGATGATATTTTTTTAAGAACTCCAGTGATAAAGATGATATTGATGTAATTGAATGTGATACATTTAAGAATATTTTTCTTATGAAATATTTCCCAAAAATTTTTCAATATAGGATGGATTTACAATTCTTTTAATTGATGTAACAATATGAATATTATGTTGATGTATATGAATTTTACTTCATAAAATATTCAATGTATCCTTTAGATACTAATCAAAAAATTAAATGAAAACCTAAGAGATTTTACTACTAATTAAAACATAAAAACCTATTAATATTGGACTTATGATAAATTAAAATTTATTATAATGTTTTCCTTATACTTATAAATTATCGATGGTGTTTTCTAAAACTTTCGATCCACGAGATGAAAAGGGTAAGAAACAGTCAAACTAGAAGTAAATAAAGAATAAAACAACAAAAAATTCGGGAGTTTATATGAAAACATGATGCAATTGTAGTAAAAAAATATTGGTAATGTATTTAAGGATTTTTAAAGTATAATTAGATTGTTATGTTTGGTCATAAAGTTCTTGACATGGATTAAAAGATTCATGAATAATCAATGGATGAGATAACATGTTTCTAGTCAATAGTAATAGGCCTTTTCTACAATGAGTTGTGAAATTATGCTAATGTGTGTTCAAATATACTTACTCAGGGTGAAAATAATCATGATATAAACATAAAATGGGTTCATTAATCATTTAATAACTATATGGTTGAGTTGCTTCATCTAGTGAAGTATTGGTAGGTGAAGGGTGCTCATTATTTTTTTATGGTGTCTTATATGATCAAATTCTTTGTAACAACTCTTTTTTTGTTTATATAACAGAGGTACATTGGGAGAAATTAATTGAGTTTTAATAGATGTTTTCTGAATATGATTAAAATTAATTTAAGTAATAATATCATTACTTTTGTTCACATAAGTATAATGGTATAATGACCTTATGGTTATTTATTTATGGAATATCATTTCATATTAACATTTATTTTTGGAGATTAATGTATTATTTCATCACATGATTGTTTGATAATTTTGGGAGTTATCTTACATTATACTACCCTTTTTGAATTTTTTAATCTATAAATATAAGAGTAATATCTATTTTTTTTTGAGTATTATGTGATCTATTTATATTTGATGATTTTTCTTTATGAATGAAAATTTCATCTTGAATACTCATAGTTTGTTGAAAAATATAAAATTGTAATGGAAATTACTTAATGGTAGAAATTATACTAACAAATTAATTATATTTAGTTATTCTTATAATTTTTATTTTCATGGAATCCTTCAAATTTAGGAAAATGATATTGATATGAAATGTATTCTCATCACCATAATTTCTAATGATATCAATGACCTTTCCTCACCATTTTATAAAATGTATTTGTAGACGTTGAAATTATCTTTATCGTGTTCTATATCACTCCCTTTTATTTAATGGGAATTATTTTTTCCATACAAACTTATCTATTTTAATTTTCCTCAAATCATACCACTCTATACAAATCAAAGAGAAGATTCAATTTGATAGCATACACGACACGCGACACATATCATTTATATTAATTTAACCCCTGGAGACTTTATGATATATTTATTTTGGTTAAAAAACTCAATCTAACCAATAGATTTCATTTCCTGAAACACTGATTTTTTCTTAGGCTACTGAAAACAATCTATTCACCTTGCATTTTAAAAAACACCATGTTTTATTAAAATTTAAATATTTATTTAAATATTATTATTTATTTTGATAAGTATCATCTAACTAGAGTAATTTAGGTTATGAATAGTATTAAATAAAATATTAAAATTTGATTTACAAATTTATATGAAAGAACTAATTGGGGGACTAATTAACTAAGAATTAAAGATCCATTTTGATAATAAAAGGTAATCATTCTGTAAAAAAGATTATACACAATGGTGTGTTTTATTTCAATAAATTCATAAAATAAACATTGATTAATGATTTTAAATAAATTTACCTATTATATATTAAATAAAATATTGAAAATTTATCTTATTTTATCAATAAGTGAAAAAATTGAATCGAATTTTACTCTTAAATAATGTATTTACCTAAACCGTTTTTATATCCTTTTTTTGAAGCGGTTATATTAAGAATAATTCTTAAAAAATTTATAAAATTATTTTTTTCAAATTAAATAAATTTTTAAATATTTAATAAAATTCTCTTGTGGTTAATTTTTGGTTTTTTCATTGATGTTTTATTTCTTGATTAATAATGAAAAATACTAAATTATAACTAAAAACTAATTTTTTGTTTAGATTATTCATAATATTAAATTATACTTTAAAATTGTTTTTAGGGTATAATTAGTTCAATTTTAGATCCATTATTCCAACATAATTCATTAGAATAGATTTAATATTTAAATTAGATATAAATAAATTGGTAAAAATTTCATCATTTTCTATTTAAAAAGTCGATTTCTCACTGCATTTCTGGTAATAATTTTAAATTAAATTCTACCACATATATGAGTTTAATTTGTAAAAATTAATTCTATATTACTAATTACAATAATTTATGTAACCTTATATGGTAATATACATTTTTAACAAAATCATTAGTTAAAAACTCTAAAGTAAAATATCGTGATTAAGGATAAAATAGTGTTCTGCACATTACTTGTGTTCGTGTTAAAATTAAATTTATAGACACATTAAATTATTATTTACTAAAGTTGATTTAATAGTTATATTTAGTAGTTATATATTATTAAATAATTCTCATATTTTAGACTTAATTGAAAAGATACTTTGGTTTATATAATGATACAAGTTAGTGTGGTTAAAATAAAAAATTTAAAGATGTGTAAACATAAATACTAGAGAAAAGCATGATCAAAATGTTAATTTTTTTTGTTTTTGGAGGTCCATATCAACTAATAGAACTATTCCAAAAATTATCAGTGAATTCAGGAATAAAATTATGTAAGTGAGACCTCCCAATGGTTAATATATTTGGGTATTAGCCAAAATGACTCTCCTCCCCCATTATAAATGTGCAGTCACACCCCTCACTTCTTCACATGATAAAAAAATTTGATCAACCAATAAAAAAATAAATTACATCTCGACATCCATCCTCTTCTCCTATTTTTTTTAATTAGGTAGAAATATAACCAATTATGTAATTTGGAGCAATCCAAAAGGCGATATCCAAATTATTGTTTTCATTCTCCAATGAGAATATTTATTTCATTTCATTCCAAAACAAATTCATTTATTATTAAAAATTATGATCATAAAAATAATTATCATAAAAAAATAGTTTCTCCACTCATTAATTATAAATCTAGAGTCATTATATCATGTTGAGGGAAGATTACCATCATTCATGTGTAAGGAAGATTAACACCTCGCGAAACGATTTCATTCATTTTTCTTTTAACAAATTTCAGGGTTTGGTATTATTATAGATAAAAATTTTATATATGATATTTTAAAATTAATTATACATTTTGAGTAATTATATTATTTAAACACTTCACTTTATATTCCTTACGGGATAAAATAATGTCTCTCTTGCGTTCGATGGATTTACACCTTAAGAAGCGATGTGATTTGTTTTTCAATAACATGTTATGTGAATAGTAATATTAGTGATAATAAAAAATATATATGGAATATGAATAAAATATTTATTATTTTTATGAAATATATATCATTCTAGAGAAATAATATATCATAATATTATCACATATTCAATCATGGAAAAAAGTTTATAATAACATTTGTGGAAGCTTGGACTACCGACTTCTCAAAGAATTGTGTTTATCTTCCATAACCACGAAAAAATAAAGATTTATATAAGTATATATTATTAAATAATTTTTATTATAATATTTTATGATCATTCTGGAATAATAAATGTTACTTACCTTCCTTACATAATGGTCATCAGAAAAAATGGAATTGTTACACTTGCATAAGTATGGCCTGTTTTGTCCATGATCGTATCGTTAGATCATTTTTAATAATCATCAATCATGATTGGAATTAAAATTATAATTGATGTATAAATATGATAATTATTTCATGATTATTTTCATTTATATATTTAAATAATGATCTATTTAACATTTTTTGACCTACCAAATCCTTTTCTGGCACATAAGCATATTATGGTCCAAAAATCCGACCCAAACAAAATATATTAAGTAATTGCATATAACAGTATACTATGTTGAATAAATGTAACAATAAAATTTGAAATTTTATCAATCAAGTAAATATATAACATATGTTTATTATTCTAGAAAATAAATACACATGTGACAATTCAGAATCATGGTGAGGGACTTACTTTCAATTTGCTTTCATAGAGAATTATTTTAATGTTATGCACATTTATTAATTTGTAATGTATATATAGATACCCTTTGAATTTTATGTCATAAATATATCTATTTTCATGATATTTTATTTTATATAAATTTATTATACAATGTGGTTTATGATTTAAGGATATATCAAGTGATATAGGTATTTTATTTTATGAAAATTAACTTCTAATTTATCTCCTTCGATATCTATTTCTCATCCATGCCCAAGTTTATTAAATTAAATTTCAAAAGTTATAATTTTTAAATAAAAGACTTATAATTTAATATTTATTAGTCTTTTTAATATTTTTTTTAAAAATTTAGAGAATATATTTTTAAATGTTTTATATGGAACATTTAGATAAACAAAAAGGGGAAAGTTATATTCTTAACATACTCTATGATTATGTATTTTTCATAGTAGTGGCCATTATTTTCTTTCTTTCTCACAATACATTTTTTCATGTATTCTTAATAGAAAAACTATATCCCATTCTTTTTGGTATAATGGCCTTGAAAATAGTTCTCCAAAAGAAAATGTTATTTTGTTATTGGGAATGGGTTTTAAATACAAAATGGTGTTTTTTTTCAAAAAAAAAAATTACATATGGCTCAAAAGAGTTTTTAAAAGGGCCTTATGATTAATACCATTATTAATTATATTTTACTTGAGTATTATATGAAATGGGTGATCTTGATACATCTCATATAAAGGGTATAACCCCAACATAGATCACGGGTCAACATGCTATATCTTATACGTAGGGTTGAGCCCCATTATAGATCATGAGAAATAGTTGATCTTGATATAGCTTATATGAATGGTTGATAACAATTATAGCTCATGTAAAATTGATGAGAATAATATAGCTTATACAGTGGTTTATCCCCATTAGAGAGCTTTAACTCAGTTGGTAAGGATTATATTGGATGTCAGACATGTAGACATTCCATTGAAAATGGAGTTGATTTTTTTATGAATATGAAGATCTAAGTCACCAAAAAAGAGTTCTAATTGCTGGATAGAGGCTTTAAAGAGATTTGGTTGAGAAATTGTTTTTTTAGTTTTCCTGTAAATTTTATTTATCTCTCTCTTGATGAAAATTGATGTAAAGTAAAATATATCATGCATTTTCATATTTTCACTAAACTAGATATTTCTTTTCTTATGTTTACCCTTACCGATCATTTTATACCTCCCTTATTATGTTTCATTTTCTCCTTATTATAAATAATGATGATGAATGATTTATGTGTAGAAGGGATTTCAAATGGATGATAATGATGTCATAATGTAAAACTGAAATGTTGGGGTAAGTGAGAGATATTAAAATTTAATGTCTTGTGAATAGTTTATGTAAGAGTTTTTCGTAATTTTTTTAAACACTACATAAAATGTCTTCAAGGTTTTTTATGATATAATTATTTCTTTTTTAAGGGTTTGTATAGAAACTATTTGGTAAAAATTATTTTTATCAAATCCAAAAAAGCAATCCTTTTTATTTTAGCATAATATCTAGAGGTACATGTTCTATGATATTGTATTATGAACTCTAGAGACTAAAAGAATTATTTTTAAGGAAATACAACATTCATTATCACTTTCGTAAAAACATTTACCATCCATATCCTTGTTTTCTTAAAAACTCATGGGTTTTTAAAATTCGCAACTGCTTTTTAGATATAATTGTAAACCATGATATAAATTTTTTTAAAAAGTTTTAAAACTAAACTTTCTGCCTTTTATAAAATGATGTAATTTTAACTTTTTACCAAATACGTGAAAGAAATATATGTTTCAAGGTATAAAACATTTACAGAATTTTCCATCATCATGAACTCTCAATGCTTTGATATTTCGTTTACCATTTTACATGGTTATTTTAAAATAAAATATTTTTTATAATTTTAATTTATTTTTTAGATTTTAAATAATTGATTTGAAATTAAAAATAATTTTTTATTAAAAAATGTTTCAACGTGTCATTAATATAATTTTCCTTCAAATGTTATATCCTTTAATATTTCCAAAATAGTGCTGATGAAATGATTCAGTGATGCCATCCTTATACCTTAACTAGATAGTTTATTACTTTCACATCCCAGCATTACTCAATGGTATAGACCATAGTTTTTTTTAATTCTTTTAAAAGTCCCTAATAATGATTCCTAAATGGTTAAAGAAGGTCTCGTGAGTTTTTAGGGATAGTTCAAAACCTGGATCCCTATAATGGGAAGTGGAATACTCGTTTTCACATTTAGATAGAATATGTGCATCCCAGCACACACAGTTCCCAAAACATTATGGTAGCAAACAATGGACACATAAGGACCACATGGTTAGTATGTAACCATGAGATGCATGGATCTAGACCTTATAACCACCTATAGGTTCTAGATAGTAAGGTTATTAATGGTTTGTGCATGGTTAGTCAGAAAGTGTGTCTAACCGTGCGGTGTTCCCCTTTGATGTAGAAGATAAATCATGATTAGAACACAGTTTTTGAAACTGTGCATCTAGACCACATGACCCATTTTATATGATATACATTCTCATTTATCCGTTAATTAAATGATTAAAACTTTCTTATTTACAATCTCCCCTTATAGTGGGATTTTTCTCATCCCCTCTTCATAGGGTTTGATAGATATCCCTCTACAAGTATTATAATCCTTTCCATTTGGATACAATAAATGACCTCTATAAATTTTTCTTGAGTCTTCTATTTCAAGTATAATGTTTTATCCATTGTACTATTTCAGTTTAAAGTCATATGAACTATTTTCTATTAATTTTAAAATTCCTTCAATTTCCTCTGATCTAGGTCGAATCGAGACTAGATATTGCACAAGTGAATAATTACTTAATTGAGGTATGTGGTCTAAGACATTTTTGTTAGATTAATCAATTTTAAAATAACGAGCCATTGTGGTGCGCATTAGATCCTTTCTGTGATGCCTAAAATTATCTTAATAAATTAATTAAAATCAATTTCCATGTTTGTTCTGACCCGACCATACAATGAAACCCATAATTGAGATGTTCACCTTGTTTTTGAACAACCCATTAGGTGTTCCCTTCCTCTATTTTCTATTTACTATTCCTAAAAGGGTTAATGACCATGTGTGTGTTGATCCTTTATTAAATGTTCAAATTAATATTTTTGGAATTGAAATGAATGGATATCCATGATGCTTAACATGAAAAATTCTTAATGGTTTACCCATTTTGGTTGGGTACCCATGATTATTTCCTTATGACATTAATTTACATTTATGTAATTTTTTGTTTTTTTCCCTTTTATACCATGTTCATATTACTTATTCCGTAATTGGATGGTGTGAATTGAATGTCACTCTTGGAGAAGCTTGTTAACTTGGGATATTCAAATTTCATTTATGATGTGGGTTTATAAATGTTTGTGGAATTTTTTCTTATGCCCAATGTCACTACTCTATCATGTTTGATGGATTACACCCTTATTATAAAAATCGATCCATATTTTTTAGCTTAAAATACTTATTTTGATTAATTTTGAGAATGTGATATTGATTTATTAATTTATGGAGTTTAATTATATAAATGTTATGCCTTGTGATATGTGGTTGGTATCTATGTGTCACACGTTATGGTATGAGATTTAACATGGGTCCCTATTTAAGGAATCCATGAATAAATTCCATGTGCTATGTTAGATCGACATAAAGTGCCTGGGGTAATAGTTTTTCTTGCCAGGTACTAGCTCTCTGAGAATTTTACATATAGTTGTGAGTGGCTCCAGTTACATAAATGATATACTAAGGATTGAATCATTGTCATGATGGTTATACCATTCGATGGATGATACATAGTCCCCTATGTGAGATACGTGATATGAACACAGAATCAACATACCATGAGTGATACAAGGGACACCTATATGGGTTTCTTTGGATGAACTTAGTGGTATTGGATATATCGAATGATCCTGTATCGGCCATTGGAATTTTGTATAGATCTCCTTGGATGGTATTAGGGCTCCACCATTGGATTTTATGGATTTATTGGAATTTTTGTTTGTGATATATGTATTTCTTCTTATTCATATGAAAGAATTCATATGTAATGAAACAGAAATGTGTCCTCCAAACTAAGAACATGCATGGTATCATCTTATTTTACTTTCCTTGTTTACAATGTCCATGTATACCTTTAATGACTTGAAAGGTGTCACTTATAGACATCCAACTTAGACTGAAGTTTGTGGTATCGGTCCCATGTCCATCTAGAATCATGGGATGATGTGTTTATTTAAAAAAAATTAATTTCCCTAAATTGCTATATTATTGAAAAATCATATTAATTTATTGAATGAGAGGGATCGGCCTAGAAAACATGGGTGCCAGCCTACTCAGATTATATCTCATAGCTGGCATGGGACTCCCTTCACACCAAACACGATTTCATGATCTCAGGTATAGAAAATGGAATGTGTGCATCTTTTGATGAATGGTTGATTAATACAATTAGGATATAGAATGAGGTAGAGGACTATGATTATTCTTTAGATTCTCGTCGAAGTAGTTTTTCTATTTGGAATATTTTTATATCATGTAGTTTATAATTATATCTTATGCTCCCCATACACATATTTTGTATAGGAATTTGACATCTTGGTAATAAAATTTATATCGACTATTTATGATCATCTTCCAACAACTGTTTATTAATCATTCATGGATTACATTTTGGTTATGTTGTTTATGATGTTTCTGAAATATACTTTTTCTATTTTTTAATTGATGAACTATCAGAATACATTGACATACGAGTGAATAGTCTCTCCATAGATACACCCAAGGACCTTTATGAGGGTGATAAGCCTATGGACCTTTGGAAGATTCATATGAGGTCTTGTGGACGACCCTCTCATAGCACAATTTAATGGTACTCAAGAAAAGATGCAAAAAAGTGTCTTTATATTGGATTTTTCTTTTTGTCACAATGTTTGGGTTTTGATAGGTTACTTGGAAATTGGAATTTGTAACATACAATATTCTTGAACATAGCTAACACATGTTGTAACATCCATGAATTAGGAGCCAGCAAATTAGTTCCCTGAGCTGATTCATCACATGATATCTATCCTGCCATCCCATATGTTAGAGATTTCAAACAAGCAGTAAGGGTTTACGAGGCACATGGAGATACTATACGCTCCTTACCATATTAATCCATAATAGAAAATAAATAGAAGATCTGAAACAATATAGAATAACCAATGAACATTAATAAATAACCATCTCCCAAAACTAGGAAAAAACCACAACCAATAGTTAATATGTCATGTCATAACACATTTCCAAGGGAAAAAACCCAAAATAAAACAAAATATAAGAATCCTTAAAAAATACATGACCCCATGTCTGTAACCTCATAAATTTACCTCTCATGCATGAACCAACACCCATACATTGGGAATGTGTCCCTGTCCTAACCATTCATGGGCCACTAGTTAACATTATTTTCATAATATTACAAGGCATTGTTTAAATTAATTATGTTTATCTTCGTCATTACACAGTTCAATATCAACATGAAATACATGTGTTATTCATTTACATCAATCATAAAATGTTTATGGAATTTATCATTATGTATAAGAGAAAAATAAAAGTCCATATATCACTTTGTATAATACATCACAACATCATAATTTCTGCACCTCAAAGCCTCAGTCTGAGTGGAATGAAATCATTAGGGGAATACTTCTTTGTCCCCATACCTAACCCATGAATTCTAGTTTGTTTTGAAGTAGCTTCCCAACTAGACCCATGGGGGAGCCTCATTCTTTTTTCCCACACCTCAAGCCACGTGCACATGATGTTTCATCCATTCACCGCACATAAACCATATCAAAACCTACAAAAAATACATGAAACTATCGTAGTCCATAATTATCAACATTGGAATTAACATTATTCCATAACCTCTTAAATTATTTTCCATTTATGTTACAAAGCCTATTTATTAATATTCCCATTCTCATTCATATCTCACTATGCACATTCAATAACTTTTTTTCATCCAATTATACATATTCATGCATTACCATATGTAATAATATTGCACACATTCTCATTTCAAATTCCATTACTAATGAACATATCCATAGTTTCATATTCAAGAAGTATCATCATGAGTTTTATGAAAGAAACACTATGTTTAATAGCACACATGATACTCAACATCGAGCTTAAATGAAAAACTAATCATTATTATATATATGTTACCATTATAACCTAGTCATATGAATTGCAGGAATAAATAGTATCAACATAATTATGAAAATATGGTATAATAATGTTTATATAAGGATTCATTGGATACCAAATTTAATAGAAATGAAAATAAAAACCAAGTTAATATAAAAGACACGTTTTTATCAGAACCTATTTAAAAGAGCATAATTATGTTTATAAAATCATATCAAACACTATTTAATTTTATATAATGTAAAAATTTTGTTATATATTCAATTTAATGTATTAAATTCATATTATATGTTTTATAGATATGATAGGAGAATAAATTTAATTTTTTTTGGATAAAATACGTTTGTTCTAAACAAATACAATTTTACCACTTTTTGATGGAGAACCCTTTTTAAATATAGTTTTTACAATTTCAAAAGATCAATTTTATGTAATAAACTTCTTATTAGTATTTGGGATATAAAAATTTATCTTGGTTAATTTTTTTTATTTTTCTGATGAAATTAATATTTTAATGATTAGTTAAAAATATTGCATTTTAATACAAAACTATATTTTTTTATTTTATTTATATAGAGATATCAATTTTTTAATTTGGTTATAATGTGTAAATGTATTATTTTTTTATCCTATAAAATAATGTTATATAAAAGTTATTTAACATTGAAATGTCATATAAATATGTTTCAATATTTTGATGATTTTTAGTTTTTAAGAATCTGTTTTCTCATTTTGACAACAAGATTGAATTTTATATTAATTACAGAAACATCATTGATCTGAATTTTGAAAAATGGATTCCATATTTTAAATTATATACTCCAAATTGATTAAATAGTTTCCTTTTATTTTGGGATATTATGGATGGTAACTTCTATAATTATTTTTTTACCACGATTGAAGGGTAAAATAGGTAAACATAGGTAAAAATAATATTATAATAATTTTAAACTACCCTAAAATATATCCGAATATAAATTTATCGGTCATGGAAGACCAAATAAATACTTATGCTGATCTCTTGGCATTTGGGAGCTACTTTTCTTAGAAAATGACATGTTATAATAATTAATTTAATTTAATGTGAAATATAAGATAAACATGTATCCTTTTACAAATAAGATTTTAAGGTGGGTTTATAAAACTTATATAATTGACTATAAATCTTTATTTGAAATATAAAATTTTCTCCTACATCATGATATTTTATTTTTTATTTTTATACATTAAAAAATATAAATTTACCTATGACACAATGATGATGCAGTGATTACCATATTAATGAATGATTAAATAAATTAAATTATAATTATTAATATAAATATATTTGGAAACATTTGATGCCATGAACGAAATTTTGGTAATATTATTACATGTTATATTATATTCTATTTAGTTTCCTGAAATTATTTAGGGTTTTATGACTTTATTAAATATCAACTACTAAATTGTGTAAAATTTGACATAAATGGGTTTTCAATACAAATATTATTTTATTAAATGATATAAAAATCATAAAAAAATACTTTTAGGAAAAAAATATATTAATTTCAAAATGACATAAATGATTAATTTGAGTTTCTATTGTAATTTTATAGTAACTATTTTAACCATATAGTTTAAAAATACAAAAAATATGTGGAAAGAGTTAATTTATTTAACTAACGGTTAAAGGCAAAATATAAGTTTTAATTTTTGACGTAAATTTGTATAAAAAGTGTTTTTGGAGTATTATGACCACTCAGTATATTATTCAAGAAATATATCACTTCTGAGCTCTTGTAATTAGAAAATAAATTTATAATAATGTAATATTTCAAGGCTTTCAAAAAGTGCCCCACCTCCGTCTAATAAAAAGCCACCAACCCTACCACCTTACTCACACCTATCAAGCCCCCTGTATCTCCAAAAATAGGCTTAAATACAATAAATATATCACCAGATTGGATATAATATTTACCTTTGGAATAAAGAAATTCAATAAATTCAATTGGCTCAAGTCAAAAAGATTTTCCAGATTTAGAGGTAACGTCTTCTCTTAAGTTCCTTTCATTTATGTTCTCTCTCCAACCCCATGACATCTCTTTTTTCCATTATTTAATAATGAATACATCATCATAAATATTCTATGATGTTTTTATGATAAATTTTATACGTCTAATTACACATACCTCTACTTAATAGATATGGAACATATTATTTTTATGTACAGTGAACTATTGCCTCACAAAACGATGATTGTTCAATTTTCTCATAACACCTTTTATTGTGTCCATTATAAGTGAACTGTATTTATTTATAATATATATTATTTTATAATTTTTTGTATTCTTCGTTAGTTTTTATTTACAATATAACATTAATCTTTCCATAATATGTAAATAAGATAATTTCATTTAAAGAAGTCTGAACTACTTCCCCTTCAAAGTGGTATGAGTCCTTCATTCCTTACATAGAACATATAAAGTATTGAATTAGTGAAATCATTTCACAAATATAACATATATATTATACTATAATTATAATATATCTTTGTATCATCTAGTTTTCATTTCATTAATATGAAAAATAAATGAATGCAGCGTTCATGCATATGTACGGCCTAGCGTCTCCATGAATGATGCATTTCATTTATAATATCCAAATGTCATGGAATATTCAAAATACATATATACTGGATATATATTATATTTAAATTTTTTAAAATATTCTAGATAAGATGTAATTTTTACCAAATGTCGATTTTACATCAAATGAAGTTAATTTTCAACTCGTGTACCGAATAACGAGAAAATGACTGAAATGAACATAAATAATTATGTAATATTTCTAACATTTTAATATGTTATATAAATGGAATAATAAACATAATAAATTACTTAAAAAAAGTATAAATTAACTTATTTTATTATTTAGGAACACAACACTTGCACGTGATGAGTCAGATTTAATATAAATGAATTTCTAAACTCAATTTCAAATCATTAGGTTTTACTCATACTTCATTGATTATATTAATCCAGGATTACATAAAGAATCACTGTTTATTTTTTTATGTTTCAGTTTCCACTTAAAATTGTGTGAATATTTTTTATCTACATATAATCACCCCCATTGGTAAATTCTTATTTCATTTATATGAAATTTGTAAGGGTTAACATAACTCAATCTCAAATCAATGAGTTAAATATCCATGTCATTGGTTTTTTATCAATAATATGTGGGAATGACTTATTATTATTTTACACTTAATAAAAACTTATATTGTGGGTATTTTTATTTTTCACACATAATTATTTCATCGATTTTCCACTAATCTAATGATATGATCTTTGTAAGGGACTTCATCAAAATCTCCAATCATTGAGAAATTTATTAATGATATACTATTTTATTTCCCTATAAATTGTATATAAATCACATTTTACATTAATTTCACATATAATATCTATACTCATTATATAAAATGTCTTGTAAAATGTTCTAATTTCATGTGGTGTATAATTTAAATGATCAAAATTGAAATGTACTCTTAATCTAAAACACCGTTTTATATTTTTCATTAATTTTATATCTTTAATACTTCTATTTCTTTTCCCTATTTTCAAAATGATTTTAATTATATATTTATATGGATATAAATTTTTTTGTGTGTAAATTATTATCAAATTATTCAATGTGTTATAAGACCCATTGATTGAAAAATATTTTTTTAAAATTTTTAAATTTTGTTTAAAAAGGGGATTGATTATTTCAAAAAAATGAATATTTTATATTCATATATACTTCATGAATCGAATTTATCTCTTTTATGGAAATATTATGTATTTATTTTTACATTACATATTTACCATTATATTTAACTTAATGTGTTTTCGTTTAGGAGTGTGCAGCTTGTAAAGTCAAAATGTGATTTCAAAGCAGAAATGTTGTTTTTCATTTATGTATAGTTTATGAGTTATGATTATGTTATGGTTCTTAGGAATTTCTTAAGTATATGGTTGGTTCTATGATAAATTGAGGGAAATTGAGCCCATTATAGTTCTAAAACGCATTGGGTAACAAAAAGGAGGTTAATGTTATGGTTTATCATAAGAGATTTTTGGAATATACTATGTTGGGTATTACAGACATTACCATGAAGGTTACTCGTTATGTAGTAGTGAACAATACAATGTATGTATGATATTGATACCACACGATACCTTTATGTTTTTTTATTTCAATGATGTTTTGCATAAATCTTATAATTACATGATGTAAGCTAAATAGTTTGTATTATATGGGTGAGAAGTATGATTTTGGGAAATTATTTTCCTGTGTTTTAAATATTCATAGACTAATGGTTTTATTTCATATACCATATTCTATATAGACCATTTTATTCTTATCCAATTATTTTGAAATTTTGTCCATAGTGTATATATATGGATATGAGAATTAATGAAGTCAAGAATATTTTTATCAAGAAAAAGGAAACCTTGTTTTGTTTAAAGGGTTTTTATGGGTGGAAAATGTGGATACTGAGTGTAACTATATATATATATGTAAAGAATGGAATTATTATGTAATAGTTATGTGATTATTATCAAAAACTATAAACATGAAAATATCCTCAGTGCGAATTCATGACTTAACTGAAGATTATGTAATGATTTTGGCTGGGGCCTTATAGTTGGTATTAGAGGTTGGTTTAATCATATCTGAAGATAATGATGTTTTTATAAGCATTGGGGATATCATAATTTGTCTGTAGTTTTATGTTTTGTCATAATTTCAATGTCTTAAAAACACTTTCTAGGATCCTCTTATGAAATTTCTAGGTAATTAAGGATATTTTTGGAGACATTTATTTTTTAGGTAGTTATAGATTAGTACTTTGGGGATTAAAAAAGAAAGGTATAAAATAAGAATTGAGGATAAATCATTTTATGGTTAATTTTGAGTATTTTATCTCATTTTTGGGAATGTTCTAAAATTATATAGTTTTTAAAAAGGGATAACTTGCAGACTGTCTGACAACCCCTCACATAAGACAAAGCTGTGGGAACGAACCCACAACCAAAGTGCGACTAGGATTTATCACCTACCACTAACCTACATTAAGTCCCAATTTAGCATGACTTCCTCTTTTTTAGTTAATTTTTTTTGTAATAATAATAATTTAATTTTTGGAACAAATGTTTTATCAAATCGATATCCTTATCATATGAGAGTGATTTGGTGATTAATTGATAAATGTTATTTTGGAAGACGTTCAATATTTTGGGAACACTATATGAATAGGAATAATTAAATAACATGTAATTTAATTTTAGGGGTAATGGTTCAATATTATTTTGGAAGAAATTAGGATTTTATTGTGCTCATATGGAAATTTGGGTTATATATGGAAATTACTAAACAATCATAGAGAATTTGTGATTAAGTTAATTAATTTAAATTATGAGACATTAACAGTAGTTAATGTTATTTGGAGGTAAGTGTAAATATTTATCTTGTATGATGATGTGATCAAATACAAATTAATTTTGGTATTCAATCATAGTTTTTATTATTTTAATAAATTTTATGGAAATTTTTTCTAGAATGGTCTATATAGAACTTGGGTATTACTATTGAATTTTGGTGAATAAATTTAGTCATTCTCCTTATAATGGATTATTATTATTAAGAAATTATATGACCTTGTACTAGAAAATTTTTTATTTAATTTTTAATGGTGGGAAAAATATATAGATAACCTTTTAAGGATGATATGAGTTTTTATATGTTGATTATAGTACTTCAAGAGTGAAAAATTCATCTGGAATACTCATTTATTGAAGAAGTAGATGTGTGCGAGTTGTAAATTGATTAATGTATGATACTCTACCTTTTAAGTAAGTATATTTCCTTATATTCTTATTCTATGTAGTAAAATAATTCTGAAACTTTATGAAAATGAATCTAATATCAAAAATGGGTTTTGTAAACATTTTTCAACTATGAAATCAAATATTGTTAAACTCATCACAAGTTTGTGGTTTTATGATTATTTACATTAACCTGATCATATTTTCTATCACTCTTCATCAGAACAATATGTTTAGTTTTTCTTCAATGTTTATGTTTTCTTATATGTAACCCTATTAGTTTTTATCTCTATTGACCTTTTTACTTCACTTTCTGTCTTTTAAAGTGGGTGTTTCATTAATTATTTTATGATGTGGGATTTCAATAAATGTATTTTAAAAATTCATACCGTAGTTACTAATCCCAAATTAAAATTTAGGGGATTAAATTTATTAAATGGGGAAAGATTTAGCATCCATCATTTTATGAAAGAAACATTATGTTCAGTAGTTCACATGATATGTTACATTGAGCTTAAAAGAACAACAGAATATTATTATTTAAAATTTACAATCACAAACTAGCTATTGAAATAGATGGAATGAATAATATCATGTTACTTATAAAAAATGGTTTACAAATATATAAATAATGATTTTTTGGTTATCAAATTTATTATTTGTGGAAATAAAGAACAATTGAATATAAATGATGTGATTTTATGAAAACTTATATAAAATAGAATAATTGTGTTTATAAAATAATATCACCCTATATGGATTTTTATTTAAAGAAAAATATATTTTATATATTTCATGTAATTTTTTAAATTCATATTAAATGTTTTCAAGATTTTATCTAAGAAACAATTCAATTTTTTGAATTAAAGAAATATTTTTCCAAGAAATATATATTTTCGACCTTTTGATGTAGAACCATTTTTAAATATAGTTTTTGAAAATTTTATATGTTATATTTTAAATAATAAACTTCTTAATTGGATTTTGGACCTCAAAATTTACATTGGATGTAAATTTGGTATTTTGCTGATGAAATTTATATTTATATGAATAGTGAAAAATACTGCATTTTAATTCAGCACTACATTTTCATATAATTTATTTATATAGTTATATAATTTATTATTTGGTTTTACTATTTATTTGGATTATGTTTTTATAATTTAATGAAATTATGGTTATCGTATTAAAATTAAAATATAAATTTTATATAAAGACTTGTTAATCTTTTAATGGTTTTTTCTTTTCAAAACCCAATTTTCTCATTTTGAAAAGGACATTAATAATTAATTTGATTAATTCAACTTTTAAGTATTGAATTTGGAAAAATGGATTCCATATTTGGAATTATAAGGTCCAAATTGAGTAAATAAGTGACATTTATTTTTTGAAAATAATAATAGTAACTTCAGTGATTATTTTTTTCTACAATGGTTAAAGGTAAATGATGTAAATGAGGGTAAAAAAAATATTATAATAAGATAAAAATACCCTAAAACATAATATAATATTATTATATAAGTCATGGGAAACAAAAAAACTTATGTTGATGTTTTAGAATTTGGAAGCCACTTGGGTGTGAAAATGACATGTTATAATAATTAATTTAAAGTAAAGGGAAATATAACATAATCATGTATCATTTTACAAAAATGATTTTAATTTGGGGTAATATAAATGATCTCTTTTACTATAAATTTTAATTATATATAAAAAAATATTACCTACATCATGGTATTGTATTTATATTTTTCATACATTAACTAAATAAAAGTATTTATGAAACAATCATTACATAATGATTAACTTATTAATGAAAGAATCATATAAATGATATTGTAAATATTAAAATAAAATTAATTTTATCATTTTGTTTTCATAAATAAATATTTTACTTTATTAGGACTTTTTTCTTTGAATTAATGTCTTTTTTTTTGAACTAATTGTTTTTATGGATTTAATAAAAAACAATTACTAAATAGTGTCAAAATTGACATAATTGTATTTTTAAAACAAATACTATTTTATTAAATGAAATAATAGTCATAAGGATATAATATTAGGAATAGTGACTTATATAAAGTAAAAAATTTAAGTAATGATCCACTTGAGGTTCTAATGTCATTTTATTGCAAATATATTAACTAGATAGAGTAAAAATAAAAGATGACATGGTAAGAGTTAAATTATTTAACTAATGCCTAAATAAAAAATATAATGTTAAAATTTTCACATAAAAATGTCTAAAACTTATTGGTTGAGATTATTTCTTTATATAATTATATTTATTTAGAAATATATCACTTTGGAGATATTATACTTCCAAAAATAAATTTATAATAAAATAATATTTCAAGACTATCCTAAAGTGCACCTCCCCCTCTTATAAACAACTACCAGTTCTACCCACTTACTCACACCTATCAAGTCCCTTTTCTAATCCAAAATAAACAAAAATAATATACCAATATTCCTCAATTTCTCTAAGAATCCTTTCCTCAGGTTTAATGCAATTCAAGAAAAACTCAAGGCTAAAATCAAAAGAAGTTACCCGATTTAGATGTAATGTCTTCTCTCAAGCTCCTATTATTTATTTTCCTACTCCAACCCCTTACCTAAATTTTACTATTAATTTATTATAAAATTAGTATCCTAAATATTCTAGGATGTTTCTATGATATAATTTTTACCTACACTTACACAAACCTCCATCTAATTTTTATAGAACACACTGTTTCTATGTTCGACGAACTACTGCGTCACGAAATGATGATTGTTCAATTTTCCCCAACCACCTATCTCAGTGGCCATTATTATGGAACTGTATTTATATATGATATAAATATTATATTATTATTTTCAATATTCTTATATAATTTTTATTTACATTATACATTTATGATTTCCATAATGTTTTAAATATGATAATTTTATTTGAGGAAGTGTGGACTACTGCCCACTCAAAGTGACATGACTCATTCATGTCATACATGGAATATATAAATAACATAGTTAATGAAATTTTGAAATATATATAGCATATATATTATAATATAACCTATAAATAATTTTTATTTAGTTTTTATTAATTGGACAATGAAATGAAATTAGTGTTCATGCATACATATGGCCTCCCGTCTCCGTGAACGGTGCATTTAATTTATTATGTCCAAATTTTGTAAAATATTATAAATAATTATATACAGGACATATATTATATTTAAATCATTAATAATATTACAGATATGGTGAAATTTTTAATAAATAGACAATTTACATCAAAGCATGTTCATTTTTGACTCAAGTACTAAATAGTGACAAAACAAACGATATGAAAATAAATAATTATAAATATTTTATAACATGGTAACAATTAATATAAATGGAATTATGAAATATTAAATGTATCTCTAAAAATTATTAATAAACCTAATTTTGTTGTTTATGAACAAGACCATTGTACGTGATGAGTCAGACCCAAGGTATAATAATTTCTAAATTCAATTTCCACCCAATAGGTTTTATGCATAATTTGTTGGTTATATTATGCCAACATTGTGTGGAGTATCTATTTATTTATTTATGTTTTTATTTCCAATTTCCTTTGGTTGTGTATAACTTTTCTACACGTAATCTACCTATTGATAAATTCATATGTCATTTATACAAACGATATAATGGAAATCTAAACTCAATCTTCATTCATTAAGTTAAATATCCATGTCATTGGTTTTGTTTTTCCAAGAATATTTTTGAATGTACTCTTATTGTTTTAAAATCAATATACACTTATATTGGGTATATTTTTATTTTTCACACATAATTAATTCGTTTATTTATCCTTAACCTAATGATAATATATTTGTAAGGGACTTCACCTCAATCTCATTTCATTAGGACATTTAATTATGTTATACACCTTTATATCCTTATATAATTTATATAAATCCCCTTTTAAAATAAATATCCATATTATATGTATAATAATGACATTTAATATCTGGTAAAATTTTATACTTCATGTAGCATAAAATTTAATTGTTCAAAATTTTAAAGTAACCTTTATCTAAAACATTGTTTTAAATCTTTTAATGATTTAATCATATAAACCCTTCTCATTCATGTTCATGTTTTGAAATTTTTTTCAAGGAATTATTTATATGGATATGAATGTTTTTTTGTTTAAATTATTTTCAAAAATTTTAATGTGTAATGGGACACTTTGAATAAAAAATATTCTTTTAAAATGCTTAATTGTGTTTTAAAAGGGGATTTATTATTTCAATAACATTGAATATTTATATATATATATAAACATCATGATTTTAATATATAACATTTGTGACACTATTGGGTATTAATTTTTACTTTACATGTTTTCCATTTTATATTCATGTAATGTGTTTTCATTTATGATTATGTGTCTTGTAAACATGAAATGAGATTTCAATGTAAAAATGTTATTTATCATTTATTCTTGTTTTATATGTTTTGATTAACTTACGGTTCATGGGAATTTCATAATTTTACGAGTGGTTCCTTGATAAATTAATGGGAGAGAGTCTGTGATATCTCTCTAATGCATTGGTTAATTTAACAGAGTTAGACGTTAAGGTTTCTCCTAGGAAATTTAGAAAATATTCTGTAATGGGTATTCCAAATCAAACCATGAAGGTAACACACTAGGTAGTAGTAAAAGGTACAATATAATTATTATATGGATTCCACAAGTAACCTTTATGTAATATAATTTATATTTCATTTTTTAGGAATCATAAGATTACACGATGTGAGGTAAATAGTTTATTTTTTTGGTGAGAAGTATGATTTAGTGAAAATGTTTTCACATGTTTAAATATTCCTAGACTAACTATATTATTTCTTATTTTATATTACATAATAATATTTTTATGATCATAAAAATATTTTGAAACAATATCCACATGGTATATGGATGGGTTATATAAATGAAGATGTAAAGAATATTTTTATTGAGAAAAAGATAATCATGTTTTGTTTAAAGGGTTTACTTTCGTGGACAAATTTAAAACCAAGAGTAACTATCTACATGTAATGTCTAGGACTATTATGTAATAGTTATGGCATAATTATCTAAAATTATAAACCTTAAAAGATCCTAAATGGGAATTTGATACTTAACTCAATATTATGAAGTGTTTATGGCTAGGTCCTTATACACAAACTCTCTTATGTAATCAAAATTTAATTTATAAGCCACATGTCACAATCATAATTATCCAAATTCACACAATAACATTCCATTCCAAAACAAACCCATTAATGCATTAGAAAAACTATACACATTATAAGTATTACATTTTCACTTCTATTAAACATATCAGCATACTTAACAAGGTCTCTACATTATCCCACAATGACCATGGGCTTACTTTACCCATTTCTAGACACGAGATTGCCAACGCACCCCATGGGTTGCCCTAAATTGATCAAATAATCCTCGATGTGATCCATAGGGATGATGAGGGTTTCTTGTCATCATTTGAACATCCATTTTACCAAATCTCACCAAATTATTCACAATCTTAATATTAGGTGGCTATAAACAACCCAAACATGAAAAAATTTACAAATAAAAATGGTGGATACAACGTGTTGACCACCTAACTATAATATTTTGACAAACTCACTCTTAATAATAACCATAGATCCTAATTAAACGACCCTTTGAATGCTAAACCTATATATCACTAGAAAATAGGGTTCTAGAGCATCACATTACTAAAACAAAGAGATAAAAACCCTAAAAAATAGAAGCAAGAGAGGGACTATACTTAGTAGAATCTTCAATCTATGACCAAAGGCACTAAAAATGAATTAGGATTGAAGGAGAATCAACTATTGGAATCATGATTTATTATAGTATATACCTAGGGTTTCATGTGGTTAAATGGAGGAGAATCATGAGTTACAATATAAAACCATGTGGTGGAAATTTTGTTATTTTACCAATATTACTAGGTCACATGGTATACCCACCCGGTTATCCAAACCACACATAAGACACTGTCTATGAAATGTTTATTCTCTTGGTTCCATTGGAATATCACACATATTAATAAACTATTATCTAATAATATATTAAGATATAGTCTAAGACTGCACAGTTTTCCTAGGAAGGTTGTACAATTTTCATAACTTTGCGCCAACAATGTGCCTTGCACAGTTCAGCCATGTTTTCCTTCAATTCATGTCACAACCCTCCAGAACACCCCAAATTCTCCTAATAAACAAGGTAAACATTTATTTAACCAAATATAATTGGCTCAAAATGAAACATAAAAAATACTTTAACAAAATCCAGGATATTACACTTATATAGGGGAAACCCAAATTACCATGGTTGAGAAATTGCAGTTGTTGATTGTTCCATTTAAAATTGATAAAACTTAACCACTAGGATAAAAAATTGATTTATGGTGTTATTAATTTTAATTTGATTGAACGGATGAGTTCTATTACATAGCCTAATGAGATGAGTATGTATTAAAAGTATGCATCATACTAGGACCCATTAGAAATGAATTATCATGCATAATGTTGTTCCATATCTACATTAAACGTGAATTTCATATTCGTCATGTGATTTATTATTGTTCCTCAAATAATTTACATATTTATTATGTATTTTAATTTTTTATTTAATGTATTAATATAGAAATTTTTAAATTTGACATTTAAGAACCTGATGTGATTAGGATTAAGGGGATGAACAATTTCAATTTATAAATTCTATGGGGCCTTTTAAATTATAATGATGATCTACCTAATTAATCCTTTTAAAGGGACCACATTGCATCCTTAAAATTAATTTAAATTAGTATATCCCTGAAAAAAATTAAATGGTCCACATACATTCGAATTAAGATACATTTTCCTAACCAAACAGTAGAAATGGGTAGGAATCTATGCTTTCCTTATTCTCAGTGATCCTTCAATTATTTATTATCACCTTCACCTAACTATAAGAAAATTCAATGAGTTTTTTCAGGTTTCAAGTACTATTTTATATTCACTTATTTATAGCTTCCCTTTTATTCTTTTCCTACCTATTCTAAATCATGTTTGAGGAGTTCAGATAGAAATTATAGAGTTGTGCCACTACGACATCCTCATATTGTATTCCAAGAGAGTGGCAGTGAGAATAATTCAGAGTTAAAGGCCCTGACCAACTCATGATACCTCTAGTATTTCCACCAGATGCACCTAAAATGGATATTACAATGGATACATATTCTTTGTTCAGTGATAGGTTTTTTAGATTTTGGCAGTCTTTTCAGGGTGCTCATTGGTCTTCCCTTATAGTGGCCGAGTTGAATTGGGATATCCAAAAGAAATATCCTATCACCTTCTCTGGGGATGGTGGACCACATTCTGCAGAGTTATGGTTAGAATCAATGATGTCTATCTTAAACCATTGAGATATTCCTCTATAATGGATGGTCAATCCCACTACCTATATGTAACGTGGCTCCATCATGCACTGGTATGATGTCATATCATAGACTACATGTTTCCAAGGTATTGTCAGCGAGGAACTAAATATGGCCTTCTACGATCACTTTTTCCCATATACTCTTACATCATATCTTTCCTTGGAGTTCATTAAACTTCATTAGGACATTATAATTGTGCTTTTGTATTCTTCTCATTTCACTAAGCTTGAATGCTTTTCTCCATCTCGGAATGGAGAAGATTTGACGACAAAAATTCATTTTGAGGATGATATTGGTTATATTTTCCACTAATAAGTGAAAGTATTTTGGTTGATGGCCATTATAGATATATTGAACCATTCCTTAATTAGGGTATGTAATCTCAAAAAATATTCCAATGCTAGCAACAATTGTTCAATTCAAAGGCATCTCGACAATTCTTCTACCAGTAAATTTTCCCATTTAGAGGGTGGACATGGTGGACAGTACCAGCCAGGTGATCTATACTAATCATATATTTTTTCACTACTGTGGTATTATAGGCCATAAAAATCCCCAATTCTTGGGGAACCCCATTTAGTGTCGAGCTTGAGGTGGGATGGGTCACCTACAGTGCTTCTGTAATTCGTTTCATCTAGAATCTACTGAGAACGGATCTATTCAAGAACCTCTATTATGTATGGAATGGGTGACTCCACTGCATGCTAGGTATTGTTCTTCTATTGGTCGATCATTCCATGATAGTAGTCATTGTGGTCAAGGCATTTAGGCCCCAGAGCTTCACTGTTAGCACAGTGGATCTACTCAGGAAAGTCAGGAAGCATCACAATTCTATGATTGAAGATATATCTATGAAGAAAATCCAGTTCTATTAGAACAGAGTCCAGGTCCATCCACAGTTATAGCACTATTTAGGTAACCACTATGTTAGTTTCTTCCCTTTTCAATTCAAGTTCATCAAAATCTTCAATTTCTAATATGGTTGTGGAAATCCTTATCGATGCAATCTAGTACTTCGGTGGCATCATGTCTCCTGAAACTCCACCAGTTGATAGTACGGTGGGAATACTCATGTGTCTAGAGTACCCCATTGAGATATGTGGGTTCCATTTCCTCTGTTGTTTCTTCATCCATAAGATGATTGGCTTAGATATCATTCATGTAATGGACTATCTTGTTCCCTATCAAGCCCAAGTGTATTTCTATCACATCCATGTGTATTTTAAATCCCATGTGTGAAATTAATATATCCACAAGGGTGAATGTGATTTCTAGTAAGATTGAGGTACACCAAAGAGAACTAGGTTTGGAAGAGTGAAAACTCATTTAGAGAGTCTCTTTATGAGAGATTAGGGAATATAGTTAGTAAAATTCCCTCCCATGGTGGATTACTTCTGGGATATCTTCCAAGATGATTTCTCATACCTACATTTTTAGAGGGAGGTAGAGTTCACCATGATACTAGTTCCTAGTATTGAACCATTATGAATTCATCCATATTAGATTTCACCTATAGATGTACATGGACTCAAGAAATATCATGAAGATATAGAGGCTATTGTTTTTATTAGACAGATCACATCACCACGGGGTTCACCAAACCTTTTTTCAATTAAATTGGATGGTTCCCGAAGGTTTTGTTTGAATTAAACATAGTTTAACCACCTTAATGTGACATATAATTATCCATTTACCTGTATGGATGAATAATTTGACTATCTCTGAAGAGAATATAATTTCCCAAGATTATTTTGACATTGGGATACCATCATATTCTTGTGAGACCATAATGTATACCACATAAAATGTTTTGGGGTTGGTATGACATGTACGTGTATTTTGTTATACCATGTAGTCTGAAAAAGATGATGGGAGTATTGATGGATTTGCTTAATCAGTTTTTTCAACCATATCTTAATTCTTTTTTGGATGTTTGTGTATATGACCTATATTTTATTATATCACCGTACAAGACCATGAAAATCATATTGAGATCATACTGAGTTCACGAAGAGATAAACATCTATATGTAAAGCCCAATAAATTCCACTTTTGATCAATTAGGTTCAATTCATATGTCATTCCAAATATGAGGAAGGTATATCAGTTGACTCAGAGAAGTTGAGCACCATGGTTTCCTTGGAATATCCAAAAAATGTGTCGATATACGAAGCTTCATACAACTAGATGGATATTAAAGGTGGTTCATTTAGGACTTCTCCTACATAGCAGTGCCTCTTAAATCCCACAAAAATAAGGGTGTCTAGTTACTATGGTCTAAATCTTGAGATATAGTTTTTAATGAGTTAAAGGGATGACTTACCTTAATTCCAATCCTGATTCTTATAGAGCTGGGAATGATTTATATAGTTTATAATGATTTTTCTGGAATTAGTATTATTATAGTTCTCATGTAGGGTGATCGAGTTGAACAGTATGGATATATCTAGGTAGGTCCTCATCAAATATACTATCCTATGCATGAACTCGAGATAAAATCAGTGGTTCATGATCTATTTTGTTGGAGACACTATTTATTGGGAGAGGAATTCATAGTTTACAAAGACTATATAATACTCCAATATATTCTACATAGTGATAGTTTAATTTGACGCAGTACTAGTGGGTTAGAAAACAACAGTTTAAAGACATTGAGAAGTAATACACACTAATAAAGTGAAATGTTTTAGCTAAAAAATTGATCCAAAATACTCAAATTGAACCCATCATGGAATATAGAAAAAGGGGAAAATTGATGTATTTTTTATCTAAGATTCACCTAGATGTTCAAGAGTAGCATGAGAAACATGTTCTAGAACCACTAGATGTGACATTTTATCTCCTAGAATTGGATTATATTTGGTAGTAATAAAATTATAAAGGCATTGTTTGGAGGGGGAGCATCACATGAGAGAACCCTCCTCCTGGTTGGGATGGGGATGGTAGTGAAACTCTACTCTTCAATGTTTGTGTATGTGTGACTTAATATTTATGGAAAGATATTATAAGGGAATTTCATTCCTATGCATGTGAAGTTCTTCTTGATCTCACCAACAAGTATCAAAATATACATTTTCAGTATTGGTGTTCGTGTATAAAGATGAAGATTTCAAGATTTATCACTTAGTGATTCACCTGTTAGTAGGAGATTGAAGAGAATTAGGGACCTTCTAGAATTTAGTATCCTCTCTTTATTTCATAGTGGTAATGGATGAAATCCCAATGGATTTCATGATGGTATTTCCAAGATTTCCTCGAGGTAGGGACATAGTATGAGAGATTGTTTATAGGATGACCATTGTCATAGACATATCTCCAATCTGATAGACATTATCTGTTGATGAGTTATGAAGTCCTTACATTCAGGTGACAGTGTGATATTATAGTGTACCCCTTCTGTCATTTTATACCAACAAAAAAAGTTCAAATCACAGTTCTGGTATGAGTTTCAAAAGTCATGTGGTTCAAATGGGCTATTTAATGCAGTAGCCTCTGGACGAATTCCATTCTGACCAGACTATATAAGTATTAGAGGATATTGTAAAAGAATGTATTCCTGATATTGGTGGTTTCAGGGAATTTAATATGCCCTTATTTTATTTTTACAACAAAAATAGGTTTCATGTGAAAATTCATATGACTCTATGTGAGGCCCTCTATGGTAGAAAATTTTATTTGTCTCTATGATTACTTGAGATATCTGAGGTATCACTATTAGGTCCTTTACACATTCAAGATATTTTAGATATATTACAAATAATTCATAAGCATATTTTTACTTATCAGTTAACGAAGAATTTATATACCAATAATCATCATAGACATATGGAGTCCGAGAGGAGACATCGGGTATTTCAATGGGTATCACCCTATCTGGGTCATCAAAAAAGTATGAGACAGTGAATGTTCCCCCCTAATTTGTAGTTTTTTCCATGATATTAGATAGATATAGGATTTTATCCTATCATTTACTACTTCTATAGAGGTATCGTGCCAGGAATGAAGTCTTCCACAACTTCAACAATATCATGCAAACCCATCTCATTCATTTAATCTTAAGGATATCAAGTTGGAGATGGATACTTGTATCAAGGATTATAAAATATATATCATGGATCATAGCATGAATATTCTCCATGGTTGGAAAATCCATATTTTTCAAGTTCTATTGTAGGATGGATTCATGAAGGATGTAACCAAGGTGTTAGAGACCAATGTCTACGCACAGTGGTTGGAACTCTTTTTAGATGATGTCGAACCACCCTCGGAAGGGGAACTTAGGGATGGGTTTTCTTATGGAGGGGAGGTTGTAAATTACATGATTTTCTCAATGGTATGGACCATTAATTATTTGTTTTAAATCCAAAAAACAACCCTAATAATGATTTATAAATGTTTAAATGATGTATATATTGCATCAAGGGATAGTTCGAATCCGAGATTCCTAAAATGAAAAGTGATAAATTGGACTACATGGCTAGACAATGTCATGAATCCCTTCTTGACCAGTTTCACTAAATTGTGAAGTAGAAGATAGTAGGAGCCTGAGGACCACATGGTATGATTACAAAAATGTGACCCATAGTGCATGAACCTGTGACTACATGTTGGTTTTGGAGTGTGAGGTTCCACACATTTTGTACATAGTAAGTCAGACCATGCGCCTAACTATGTCGTGCAACCCCTTGAAGTAGAACCTTTCAAATGATTGGAATACAGTATATAAAGCCATGTGGTAAAACCATTTGATCCCCTCAATGAGGTAGAAATAACTATATTACCTTTAATTTTTTTCTTTAAACGATATTTTATTTTCCCTATCCCCTTCATGCATAACAGTCCTCCTCCGCTATTCATAGGGGTTGATCTATTTCCATCTACTAGTGTCTGAATCCTTCATAATCAGATGAAACAAAAATATCACAGTAAGATATTCTTTTCACCCTCTTCTATTTGAATGTTCCTCTTCTATCTGTGGAATTATTTTGGTTTTATGAGTTTTTCATATATTTTTGGTCGTTTGAAAAATCCATCGATTTCCTCCATTCTAGGTAAAATTGATCATCATTAATAGATTTTTAGAATGTTATTACATCGAAATACGTATTCTAGGTCAATTCCTATTGTTTATTCACATTTAAATAAATTTTTGTTATGACGCACATTAGAACCTTCTAGTGAAACCACGAATGTGCTCAATAAATTAATTAATAGAGTTTTTCGTGTTCATTGTGACCCTACCATATGGAGAAACCCATCATTGGGTTGTTTGAATTATTAATGGAATCCCCTTGGTGTTATCCCATACTCAATGCCCAATTTGAAATTACTTATATGTTTAATGTCCATGAGTTGGTTTCTCCAATGTTAAAATAATTAATTATTTCCATTTATGTGGAATAAATTGTTCAGATTGAGGCCCAAATTTGGTAATTATTAATGGTTTATGGATTTTTCTTTGGATCACATGTTTATTTCCTTATGATTTTTTTTTCTATATTTTCCATGGGTATTTATTTTCATTTTATTCCTTATAATAATTACTTATGATATAATTGGGTGTTTTTGAATTAGATGATACACATCTTAGATATTTTTATCCTGGATTAGTGAATTTTTATTTATGATTAGTGATTATAATTCTTATAGTAATTATTTCTTAGGCCTCATGACATGTATTTCTCGCATTCTACACATTGATCCATCACCTTCTAAACTTTTCCATGTTAGTTGGATTAAAATGACATGTTTGATTATTTTGATCATGTTATATTGAGTTGATTCGTTTATGGATTGGGATTATATAAATGTTATTCGATGTGATATGTTCTAGTTTACCATGTATCCATTGCTAATAATTAAGGTAGATCATGGGTCCAAATTTAAGGATTCCATGTATGGACTCATCATGGTCGGTGTGATCTATTTGATATTCACTAAACATTGCTATAGGTTTCCATGTATGGGATCCTAGAGCAGGTTACTTATACTCATGAGTGACATAAGTTCCCTAGGTGAGAAATATAGGATTGATATAGGGGTAATGATGGCTATACCATTCCCTGGGCGATACTTAGTCTAATATGTCAGATACTTGGTATTGACTCAAAGTCCCCATACCATGAGTGATATAATGGATCCCTATATGGGATTCCTTGTATAGGCTTTATGGTATTATTTATAGCAGATGTTCCCATAGTAACCCATGGGATGATTCATATAATGCCTTCGATGGGGTTGGGACCCCACAATTGGATTTTACAGATTGATTGGATGTTTGGTGGGGATATATGTGTTGCTTCTTGTCCATATTAGATAATTCTTATGCAATGATATAAAAATATGACATCCAAACTAAACCACAAACATCAGTTTGACCTGTTTTAGATTTATATTTTAAAATAAACTACTTATACATGTATTGACAAGACCAATTTTATAGTCTAGATATTCATCTTTCGTCAAAGCAGGTGGTATCAATAATGTGCGAATTTAGGATCCTCGACAAAAGTATTTTTTTTAATTATTTATTTTCTTAAATTTATTTATTAATTAACAATTCCATTTATTTATTTCAGGAAATGTATCATAATAGACATAGTGGGTGTCGAACTAATGAGATTGTATCTCACACCCATCTTGGACCATCTTTTGCAGCCCAACAGGTTTCATGAACACATGTATTGGTAAATATTGGCCTGCAGCTTTTGATACTTGATTGACTTATAGAATTCTGATGGGGCATAATGAAGAGGAACAAGCCTATTCTTGAGATTCTCATTGTATCATGTTTTTATTTTTAGTACATTTTTCCATCTTTAAGTATGTGCATGTATCCTCACCTCATCATACTAATTCTTTTTATTTAAATTTTTAATCATGATTATCATTTTCATATCCACTATTGATTTTCATATTCTACCAGTTATTTATTTATCTTCAATCATTTATAATGTAGTTATTTTGTTATTTTGTTTATGAAATCTTCTTCCAATATTTATTCATGTTGACTACTAGGGTATATATTCTATCCAATGATAGAATATTCTACCCATAGACACACATATGGCCATCACTCATTCTCAATAGCCACTGGAATTCTAAGTGATGTGCTTGAGGTATCTTTCCCTCTGTCTCAGGGTACAGTTCAGTGGAACTAGAGGATATATGGAATAATTATTATGATTATACATTTTTTATGAAACACATTCATTTTCATGGGTTATTATATGACGAATGTATGAGATTTTTATGAATAAAATCTATTTTCATGGAGTATTCATAGAGGAATGTTTTATGAAAACTGTTTCTTTTTTGGGGTTATGATTTGATGAATTTTCTATGATATCATAGAACTCATATATATAGTATTAATGATATAATATGTGAGACCATAATTATGTATACCTTTAATTAATTGGGTAAATATATATATATATATATATATCTCTCATTTGATAATAATAATAATAGAAATTGGGAGTGAACCAGAATCAGTAAGTCACACTGTCCATTGTGCTAGTCTTGGTAGTGAACAATTACTATTATAATTGTTTAGGGAGTGAACTCAATAAACTATGATATTATATGTTGTGATACTTGACTAATAAATAAATTATTTCTTATATTTATAAGCATTCCACAAATCTGTGTCTTATGAAAATGTTAATCTCGAATGGATCATGCTCATTGATTCCTTTAGGATTTGTGTCTTATAAAAAACCATGATTTATTCTATAAGTCAAGATTTTTTTCCATGGTATGAAGGGTGTTGTTTTAAAATTTTATTATAATATTCCCATACCGTTATTCTTTTGTTATTTTTATGTGATCATTAATATATCCCTTTTTTACCCTTACTAAGCATCTAGTTTTACGGTTTCATATGTTTCAGTTACCCATGTAAAGAATAAAGTTATTAAATGTTATATGAATAAGATGGTTCTAGTTATGAAGAATATAGTGTGAGATAATGTAATTCACTTATGATATTGTTTTTAATGTTACCAAGTATATGATAATAATATAACTATATAATTATAGTTTAGATTTATATGTAATGTAAGAAAAATTCAACTAATAATATGTGATATATATATACATAATGTATTGGTTAGTATAGTTGGTATCACAATAAGTATTAGTGTCCAATGGAAAATAGAATGAGAAAAATTTAGTAACAATCTTGAGAATAATTCTAAATATATGATGAAATCCGAAAGTTTTGGAAGTTACCATTTAAAAGAAAACATACAAATAGTGATCTCAAATTCTCAATAAGGGTAAACATGAAAAATATAAAACAAACCATGAATATAAGTATATAAAAACATGAACATAATGTTTAAATAAAAAAATCACGAGTCTTGAAATAAATATTGTATGTATGTAATGCGTAGATCATAATGTGACATTAACATTAACAAAATATCATTGACATAAAATATATAATTCTAGATAAAAATAATCACATAATATTATTTATCTAGTGGACATTTAATTTTCTAAAGGACCATAATAGTGGAAAATGTCCATTACTAAACCAGGTTTACTATCTATTCTAGCAATCTATTACTATACCAGATTTACATGTTGTTCCATCCCTCTATTACTGGACTAAATTTACTTGTCGTTCCCACACTTTATTACTAAACCAGATTTACATTCCATTCCATTCATGTCTATCTCATGAGAGATAAATATTTACCCAAGGAATTGGAGGAAAATATATGTCCCACCCATCTCATAATGAATCATTTTTATATGTTCCACAAAAACAAAAATCATTCATCATAGAATAACCAATGAAATAAAATGATTTTCTTAAACATCAATATATCATAAAATAATCCATATAAAATTTCAGTCTATCATTAATAAAATAATATCATAATAATAATTGGGATAGAAACATAGACCTATTTAAATAGAATAATATTATATGGAAAATACTTTTTATAAAACGCTCGAACATAATTCTTGAAGAAAATATCCTTTATTCAAAAACATTTTCATTTCTCAAAATGATGCACATATTTTAAAGAAAATATTTTTTTTAAATAAAATTGAAATCATGTAAATGAATATTAATGAAAATAATGAGTTAGGATAATGTAAAAATCCATTCATGTAGTATAAGTTAAAAATACCTTTTTTCTCAAACTCTAATCAGAAAAGTCAAAAAGTACCTCGTATGGAAAACAAAAGATAGATTCCTTCCATATGGTTTAATAAATATTTACCAAATGGTAAAATGAAATATTAAAAATATTATAAAAATATAAATAATATTATATATTTTTGATACATGGACGTCGATGATAAATATACCTCAGTAAATACAAAGGAATAAACAATCTCGGATAATAACGAGATTGCATAATTATCTCTTACATTACCTCTTATTTCGTAACTATATGTCTGAAAATCCTGTATATTGGGTTTAAACATATTTTTATCTTGTAATAGAACCTTAATAATATCTATGAAATCGTATATGATTCACTTATGACTTTATATTACCCATTTATTTATAATTCAATGTTAAAGCTACATTTTGGGTTATAATCTTTTTATTTATCATTTGTGTTTTGACATGTTATTCGTGATCTTATTAATTAGATATTGGTTTACATAATTTTAAAAAATAAAAACATGATTTATATATCACAATTATTCAGTATATTAATATATATAATATATAGAAAAATGAAATGAAATACACCATTCATGGAGACAGTAGGTCGTATGTACGCATGAACGTTGCTTTTTTCAATATTGAATTGAATGGAAGAAAGTAAATGAAACTTATATACATAAATTGAGAATAATTATTATTTCTAATATTTCATGATTATTTATTATATATACATTATAATCATTCTTGAATGGTTAAAGTGGAGAATGAATCGCATCGCGTCGAGGAGACGGTAGGTCGTACTTATGCACAAGAAACAATATCATTCACTTAGTGGTTAAATGGTATGGAATGGGAGGGTATATTAATTATACATAATAATTACCATGTTATATTCATTATTTACATTCATTATTCTTATTGTTATACCAATCCAAATAAGTTTTGTATAATAACAAATTACACCATGGTGTGAACACGGTAGGACGTACATACTCACACATGGTGATATTGTTGTTCATATGATGGATAAGAAGAGGTATAAGGTTTTAACATAGTTATAATAACATATCATAATGAATTAGATACTGTATTTATTACTTTATTATGTAAAATACATACGATTATTAAGTAGAAGAATCAAAGAATTTGGAAAGGGGTGATAAAACAATTACCTATTTTTCGAGTATCTTCTTTTTATTTGCAGAGAAGGTCTCCCTAGGATGGCTTTAGGACCAATGTGTGGCCTCTAGGATAAAAATAGGGAATTTGGGAGAGTAAATTGGTTAATTTTGTTTGAGAAAAAGGGATTTAAATGTTTTATTAAAAGAGAACGAAATGTTCCATTTTATAAGAGATGGGAGGGGAACCTTTGGAAATACCAAAGCTATTAAATTAATTTAAATTAATTTTTAAATTAAAATTCCTCAACAGAGGATTATTTTTAAGGTAATACAATTTCGGGTCTAAATCCTCCCAAACAACAAAATTTAGAAATGTTTTTATTTTATACTAAACCTTGTTATTTTTATTTATGCTTATTTAATCTAGTTATTTGTCAATGTGGATATAATATTATAAATAATAAGTAGTTAGGAATATTTAATTATATGTTTTCAATTGTCCATAATTGGATACTTTATTAAATTCTAGACAAAAATAATTTTAACTTTATAATTTTTAATTATTATTTTGTTTTTTTAAATAATTCAATAATCAGTTATTTTTATATAATATCATATGAAAATTTGGACACTATTCATTTAATTGACATTAAATTATATAAACAGAGAAGATAAATTTGGAAAGAAATATATAATACACTCCTAAAATTTCCTACTCCTCTACAAAATTCATGGATCACCTTAATTAGTTCATATTATATTTTTTTAATATTTTTAAAACCATTTTTTTATTCTTTCTTTTAAAAAATAATTTCTACATCAATATCGTATAATCATTAATTGTAATATATTAGTTTATATAAATTCTATATTAATTCACATGATGTATATAACTTTATTATCTTTCTGGAGACTAATTATATTATTGGTTTTGTCAATTTTTTCTCAACATTAAAATTATTATACATATAAGATATGTGTGAGTGATATTTTTTCACTTTCTTTTGATACAATTTTAATAAAATCACGTTCATGGAAAAAAATTCAATTAAATGAATAAACTAATATACCAGGGTTATAATGGTCTATTTTAAATCAGACAATATTATTTTTTTCACGTTTTAGGTTTATTTGTTTATCTTTATCTTATAGTTTGTTTCCCTAATTAACCTGATTTTCTTTTAATTGTTGTAAAAAAAATTATCATACTTACTCTTCATAATATCATAAAAATAAACATAAACAATTAAAATTATATAGATCCAATGATTCTAAATATGGAATCAATTTGTTATAATTCAAAACACTGATTTTTCAAAAATTAATTTAAAATTAATTTCCATTATCCAAACCAGAAAGCGGGTTTTTAAGAAGTAGAAACAATCAAAATATTGACATGTGTTTGCGTCCAATTAAAATGGGATATTACATATGATGACAAACATTGGATTAAATTATTAAAAAAAGATCCAATTATACTTTAAAACCAATTAATAAAAATATAACTATATAAAATAATTAAATGAGAATGCAGCTTTGAAATAAAATGTAGTATTATTAACTATTCATTAAAATATGACATTCATCAGAAAAATACCAAAATTTCCACAAATATAATTTTTTCCCACATTTAATGAATAAGGTTATTTTGTCAAATATAACTTCTAAAATTTCCAAAAACTAGACATAAAAAGGTTTCGACATCAAAAGGCGGTAAAAGTGTTTTTTTAACACTTCTTTTATCCAAAAAAGTGAATTTTTTATTATATCATATCTATAATATATATAATATAAATTTAAACCATTTCATTGAATATATTACATATTTATATCAAAAATAAAATCCATAAGGATTGATTTTATTATTTTATATAATCAGTAATTTTAATTTTAATAGTTTTTTTAAAAAGGAAGATATTATTGTTCATACCCTCCATTATAATGACTGGGTTCTAAGGTAACATTACTATTCAAAGAAAATCATTATTTTGTGAAATTGATTCTATAAATATAACTCAAAATTGTGTGTAACAGAAGCCAATCATAACGTTTCATATAACACATGCTAAGATGTTTTTGCGTATAACACAAGCTACTCTTGGTGTACCTTACAACAAATGACATCAAAATAATTAAAAAGAATCTATTTCATAAAATCATAGGCTGTTACATTGTTCGATGTTATTGTTTTCATTTATTTAAATTCACCAAGTCATAGTTTTATTATATAGGAGGATTGAACATAATATGTAACCTATATGAATAAAATATAGAGGCAAATTAAGTTTTTTTTTAATTTGTGAATTTGGGTGAGGTTATATATAGTTGTAACATTAACTCCTCTCTATGTGTTTCCCTTGATATTTTTTTATCCACAATACTTAGTCTTTATGTGTAATATCTAATTGTGGCTAAGAATGCGCCTCAGGGGGTCACACAATAAGTGTATCTAGAACCTCTATTAATTTCAATATGAAATTTATATTTGAATTCTATTTTATGAATTGGATGTAAGGAATATTATTATTCATGTCTTGGATTGTACAATAAATTCAATCACCAGTTATCCAAGAGAATATTACATGAAATTAATATTAATTTAATGTTTATATTCTATCTAATTATTTTATTAATTATTATAATATGTAAATATTTATTTTTTTCTAGGTTATTCAAGAGGTAATAAATAATTATTATATTAATTTATTGAATATATAAGAAATATTTATTTTCTATTTTATTGAACATAATATTTATTATTTTATGAGGAAACAGTGTAGTGATTTTATTAATTTAAATAAATCGTCATTTTTAGAGTTTGATAAATATTGAGGAGGATTGACAGACTGAGTTTACTAGTTCACTGAGAAATTTCATATTAAATGTTATTTCAATAAATAATAATTTAATTAGTTAGTAATATGATATTTATTTATCCATAAATTTTTCACATTTTATGTAAAGACTATTTTTTATAGTAATATTTTTACTTGTGGTTAGTCCTGGATTACGAGAATAATAAAAGCCCTTGTGAATTTATTCATTCTCCAACCCCATGTCGATAAATAACAAATTATGTTATTTTTAATCATTATTTTCCTAGATAATTAGTTTTATGATGTATTCTATAGTAAATCCTCTCAAGACATAGAGGTATATTCTTCTTTTACACTCTTAAAAAACAGAGAAATTTTGGTCCTCCAATAGATTGATTCCTTCTCCCCTCAAACAATTCACTTTCAATAAATGATGATCAGCAGAAGCATTAGGACCAAATTCACTTTCACTTAGATAGTTTTACTATGAAGATTATGGGTTCATGAGACACATTTGGATCACTATGAGATGGAATTTACACATGATTCTTTAGAAACAATGATGGTATGATAAAGGGTAACAACATAACAATCATTAAAGAGGGAATTCCAATGAGAGGTAATTCATTATATTAACAAAACATAATTTTAATTTATATTTGATGATCTTTTTATGTGTATTATAAGGATTCAATTTCTTGTTGATCATTTACTAATATGAATGTTAATTATTATTATTTCAGGAATTATAACTCATTTAATAAATAGGTAATTCAATTTTTTTGTTCCTACCCATTTGTATGATTAATAAAATATGTATAATGAAAAGATATTATATTGATAATTGATAAGGGTTCTTTCTGGATGACTTAATAATAGGGAATATATTTAAAAAGTAAATTTCATTAAATAATGTTTCTTTCATCTAGATGACCTGTGGGGTAAACAAGTCACCAAAGAAAAATCTACATATTTATTAATTATTACAATGTGTGTTGAGATATAAGACTAGCATCAAACTTGTGTAATACATGTTGTGTAACCTTATATCACATTTTGTAGTCCTTTATGGTTCTCTTAAAAACTTTTTTGGAAAAAATGTTGAAAACATTTCTATCACATGATAGATAAATATATAATATTATTCAACTTAAAATTAATGAGACAACAAACCATGTATCACATATACATATCATGTATCTCATTAATGTCTTCAAGGTGTACACATACTTCCCCCTATTCATATGTCAAAAAGATAAACAATGTTGTATAAACAACATTGAAGATCACTAGAACACAATGTGTAGTCACACAAAAATAAACATAATTAAATTTTTTCCCAAAAAATTAAATTGAGAAATAAACCCTATCATTTCATTTGTTAGATATAATGATACTATGTAATAGGGGTTTATGATTAAATAAATGATACATTAATTTTTCATAATTATTAATAAAAACATCTAATGTATTTAATAAATAAATTTAAAGTGGTATATTCCACATTGGATAATGCTCATCCATGTATCATAAATACTATATTTATTACCTAATATGTTAAAATATGTAATATCATATAGGTTTAAATAAATTATTATTTTATTTTTTACAGTAATTTATAATGTAATTTCATAGAAAAATCATACATGATAAAATTAATAAATGCATTAATTAAAAATAATAATTAATTAAATAAATTCAAGGTAATGTTATCTTAATAAAAGAACAAATTAACATGAATTATAACTTTTGAAAAAAATGTTTTTTTTCATGTTTAAATTATATTTATATTAATCCAACATGGGTATTTGATTGGTTTCATTTTGTGATTTATTACCATATAAAAAGAATGGAATGTTTAGTATCCCCACCACAATATATATTACCTACATGACCACAATTTCTTTTTTGTAAACCCGCTTAACTTTCCTATTGGTTATCCTTAGCTATGTGTGATTAAAATCATATTTTAGGGATATATATCTTATTATATTAGTGGATATATAAACTGAGATCCATGGTGAAACCAACCCAAGAGATATACTGGACTATAAGTTGAATGATGAAACATAAACCAAGTTACTGTTTAAAAAGTTTTCTCTTAGGTCTAGTGGTTATTTTATCATCGACTAGATATAATAATTATTAGATAAGCTCATTGTCATTCTAATTTTTTATATTATTATTTATAAATTATATTTTTATTTATTGATGAATTCTTTATTGTGATAGAGGAGTAATTGACTTAACAAGCATTCAATACAGAATTGAAATAATGGGGGTTATATGAAAATTTTCTCAAGACATGGTTAAGATTTTATGTAGGATCCACATAATATTAACATGTATTTATTATGAAATAATGATAATTTGAAACACAAATAAATGGAATACCTCATTAAAAAATATTAATTCATTAAATCCTTTTAGTACTTCGGTTAATATTCAACCATTTTTGAAATATTATTACCAAATTTTTTTAATTTAATTTCAATTATCATGATGTTTTAATGGATATTTTTGACTTTATAACCTATTTGTCATCGATAGTAAATCTACTCTATGAGAAATATTGATATTAGAAGCCATGTATTGTGTAATTACATATATATCATATAAATATTATTGAGTCAATTATAAATATTATGTCATTTTGAGTTAGAGTAGTTAGAAATTTACACCTTGATAAATACCTTTGAATTTCTATTCTGGTCACCATATTCTTATGGGGAATGAGAATATGAGTCCTTAACACTAAAATATCCATTTTATAAGACATTATGAAACAAATGGTTATGTATATTTTGTTTTGTTAATATATTGGGAGAATAATAAATAAATTTGATTATACTATATATTTAGGTAATCAATGTAAAAAATAAAATATTATTTTAATTACTATACATTATGGATAGTGACATTTATATAACATATCAATAATTGAGTAAATTGAACATGTTATCTATAGAACATATTTCCAAGGGTGTGTAATTTTTTTATAAATTAATATACTCTAGGAAAATACAAAGTACGTTCTGGAGTAGCCTATACATATTCATCCACCTCATATAGTAGGGGAAGGTGATAAGGATTCCTAGAGGTGGTATATGGGGTTTGTGCCACTTCTTGTTCAGTTAGAATATCATTTCCTTCCAAATAACAAATATTTCAATACTTGTAAACATATTCCTCATCCCCATATTTTCATATCATATATCTTCATAAAGAAAAATTGAGGATTTAGATAAATTAAATTTTTACCGCAGTATCCTTCTATAAACCAGAAGAGGGTACTTATGTACATAATTGTTCTTCGATATATTGAATTAAATTTATCATCATTCATATTATTGGATTCCATATGGGTAAGAAATATTCTTTAAATCACATATTATTATATATGAATTTATGGTTGTCATTATTTAATCTAGATTATGAGATGAATAGTATGGATGAACATTTCATCAATCTTTTCAGAAAGCTTAAAAAGATAAATAGTTTCTTTGGGGAACTCAATTCCATAAACCAAATATATATTTAGATGAAGAAAAAGGTTAAAAAATGACTCTATATCCATAAATACTTTTCAATTCCATTCAAAGATATAAAATATTTATAGTTAGTTTTTTATTAGAAGGATATTTTTTCATATATGGATTTAAAGATATTTTAAAAATAACCTGAAATGAATTTAAAAATAATTCATCCATTTCATATTATTCAACTTTTTATTCATATCTCTGCATAAGGATTATATTTTACATCTTCATCATTTAATTCTTTTATAACAAGAGGCCAAGAAGTATAATGTATTATCCTTGTGTATAAGAAGGAAGAATTTATTTTACTATAGTGAGAATCACACATAATCATTACAAGAAGTTACTTTCATTTTCCCAATAGCTGAGAAGGGTGACTCCTTTGTATGGAGTGATAATCATCTGAGGTAAGAAGTACGATGTGTTGTTCATGTGGATGCTAAAGGGTGACTTCTCTATCAAAAATTGATGAGACACGAATTTCTAATACCATTTTCACTAGTGCAGAAAATGTTTTTTAATGTCAGTTATTTTAGAACTATCGAAAAAATGCATCAATCCAAATTGTTTTTCACATCGGTTATTTAATACCTAAGTCAAAAACCCATCAAAGGATCGATTTATCAAGTCAGTTATTTAATAACTAACGTGGTATATATTTTATTATGTCGGTTATTAAATAATTGACATGGAATATACAATATTACGTTAGTTATTACATAACCTAAATAATATATAAAACCTCCAAATCATTTTTCACGTCGGTTATACAATATCCGACATGAAAAAAGTGATACGACATCAGTTATGTAATAACCGACATATTAAACTGTACCCCAATATTTTATTACGTCATTTATAGAATAACTGATGTGAAAAACAATTCCCTATGCATTTATTACATCGGTTATAAAATTACTGACATAAGAATAAATTTTTCTATAATAAAAATGTGAAACCATTACTATGCTCTACCAATGTAGACCCGAAACAAGTAGAAACAAGATGAAAACCAGATGAAAAGCAGAATAGAATCCATAATAGAAAAACATCAGAACATGTCGAAAAAAAGAAGAACTAGATAAAAATTAAACATTATCATATATATCATTCAACACATACAATGTAAAATAAAAAAACCTAAATCCAATCAAAACAACTACCAAATACTTAATTAAAATTACAATATTCAAAATGAAATTTTGCACTACAAATAATGTAAAATCTAATAAAACCTGTAAAATAATTTGACCATTCCACTTGTATGTGTTTAGCCTCTTGAGCACTATAGGGTTTAGGGTCATCAAATAGAAAAAAATTAAAAGGAAATTAGTTAACATGTTTAATGAATAAATCAAAAGACATTTTATGGCAAAGATTATATGGAAATATAATATGGTTAAAATTCATTATTGTTCTAGTTGTAATTATTTCAAACATAAATCTAAACATATTATATCCACATTGGATGATGCCTTGTTGTTCATAAAAATTCTTTTTAAATTTTTGTCATTTAAAAATATCATTTTTATGTAATACATCGAAAAGGAAAAATTATAAATGGATATTTATCTATTATTTTACATATTTTATCTTGGAACTCTTTTTATATGTGCTTTTTATGAAGTATCTATGTCCCCTATTAGTAAATAATATGTAATGGATAAATTTAAAATTCATTATAATATAAAAACTATTATGAAATTGAAATATACTTTTCCAACATATTCTTAAAACTTCCCTGAACATTACCATTGACAGAGAATATCCACTAAAAGTTTTATCCCTTGGAAAAAATCACCTAACATACAATGATCATTGATATATGTCGGATTTGGGGGCGGATGGTCGCCTGGATGTGGACCACTTCGAAAGACTTCTGGCAGGAGCTAATCCAGATAGGCGGAGTAATACAACCTCACTCGAATTAGCGGATTTCTGGGAAGTGATTCCACATGCAGTGAGCACCTTTGATAATGATGTGTTGTCGGGTATGCCTTCCGAGGTGGATATTAAGGGCTCTGTCCTTTCCATTCCCCAAGGCAGTGCACCAGGGCCTGATGGTTTCCCTAGAGAGTTTTATGTGGCTGCTTGGGATGTTGTGGGAAAACAGGTGGTGGAATCCATTACTGACCTTTTTCGTGGTGGTGAGCTCAATCGGTCGGTGAGCACCTCCAGGATGGTTCTCATTCCGAAGGTTAATGATACTTCTTCCATTGGGATGTTCCAGTCCATCAGTCTATGCAACGTTTCATACAAAATTATTGCATGTTTTATTGCTAGACGATTAAGCGGGGTCATTTTGAGGTTAGTCTCTGGTGAGCAGCATGATTTTATCAAAGTGAGAAGTATTCCAGGGGTGGTCAGAATTGCAAGTGAACTCGTTAATGAAATCAATAGGAAGGTGGTTGGGTTGGAAGTCATTATGAAAGTGGAAATGGACAAATATTACAATAATATGGAATGGAGCTTCATCATCTAGGTGATGCACAGGTTTGGCTTCCAGAAGAAGGTTTGTGATCTTTTCTTCTGGTGATAGGCATCCCTGTGGCTTTCGATCTCCTTGAAAGGGAAGAGCATTGGATTCTTTAAGTCAGTAAGGGGCGTTCGGAAAGGCGACCCCCTATCCCCTTTCCTCTTCATCCTTGCTCAATACTCCCTCTCCTGTAACCTCCACAGATGTATAGAAAGCGTGACCCTAGTTCCATTTGTTGGCAGTAATGGTAGGGAGACCATTTCCCACTTGATGTTCAAAGACAACATCCTGGCCTTCATGAATAGCTGGCATAAATCCCTCTCTTTTCTAATGGATGTATTCATGATGTATGTCTCCTTGAGTGGGCATGTCATCAATTCTGAGAATAGCCACGTCTTTATCTCCAATAGATGCCCGAGGAGGCGGTGCCGGGTTATCCTAGAGATTTTGGGCTGCCACCGAAATCAGTTTCCCATGTTATACCCTGGTGTCCTGCTTTCTCCAGGGTGTATCAAGAATATTTTCTTGGAAGACATCTTGAATAGCACCCTGGGAAGAATCCTTAACTGAAAGAGCAAGTTCCTTTCCTTCGGCGGATGGGTCATTCTCATCAACAGTGTCCTCACCTCCATTCCTCTTCATGTTCTTCTGATCATCCAGCCACCAAAGGGGACAATGGAAAGGATCGAGAGAATTCTGAATGCTTTCCTATGGGATGCTAACCAGTCTGGCCACTGCCGTTGGGCATCCTGGGAGCATATGGAAAGGCATGTGTGGGAAGGTGGCGTGGGATTATGTGATATTTCGGAAAGTATGCAGGGCATGTAAGCGCGACTTTCCTGCGACATCATCTTTGGAAAATCATTGTGGGCTTCAATTTTTAAATCCAGATATGGTGATCCTTGGAGATCTGGAGAAAAAAGAGGAGTCTGACTTTCTATGATAGCCCGGTGCATGTTCGGACATATTGATGAGCTCGACGATGCTACTCGATGGATTATTGGGAATGGGGATATCGGCTTCTGGAAGGACAATTGGGCTGGTGAACGGATCTTTTTCTCAGGATGCCCTGCCCCCGACATTTCTTTCAAGGAAGCAAGAAGGTACCCCTCGTTCCTTATGGCGGTTCTCAATGAGGATCCATGGTCGGTGTTTGATGGTATCTGCCTGGATGAAAATGCTGATCGATGTTGTTTCACGGGTTCCAATCTGGGGTCCTTCACTATCTGAGATTTTATGAGGAGCCGACATGTGGGGGCTGCACTGGATGAATGGGATGAGAAGTACTGGTGCAAAGATATCCCAACCAAAATGGACATCTTGGACTGGCGTATTAAGAACAAAGCTTTTCCTATGGATGATTGTATCTAGAGGATGGGAATGTCTCTTGCCTCGTGCTGCTTCTGTTGCTTGAATCCAACGAGGGAATCTATTGATCATATGTTAGCGCAAAGTGACTTGGCGGTTGAGATTTGGTCCCTCTGCTCCCCAAAACCAAGGGTAGACCTTCATCAGCCCTCCTTCAATGGCCTCATGTGCTCTTAGTTCCAAGATGTGTAGAGTAAGAGCATGTAGTGTAATGTTCAAGCAATTATTATGGCATCATTATCTGGACAATTTGGGAAGCAGGAAACTACTCTACGTTGGGTACCCGGACTGCCACATCGCTTCTCCTGCTTAGAGCTAAAACCTTAGTCTATGATCTTCTTACCCTCCCCAAAGGGTACCAACAATCACCACTTGTGTGCAAGTTTCTTGACATGCCTCTTTCTCTTGGGGGTTTGGGGGGAACGTGGGTCAGATGGCGACCCCCTCGCAGCGGGCTGAAACTCATTGTGGATGGTTCTCTTAGAGTTGATTTTATGAGAGTCGGCAGAGTTCTTCGTGATTCTTGTAGTTCAGTTATGATGGTGGTCAACTCTTTCTATGGTCTAGGTGGCTCTCTGGGGATGGAGGCACGAGCGCTACTTTCTCGGCTCCAAGTCTACCAGGCATGTGGCTTCCAGGCGGCTGAAGTTGAATCTGATTTAGAGGCTTTTGTAAGGATGGTCCCGGGTAGGCATGAGACCCCTAGGGAACTGATCTATATTATTAGAAAGTGTGCTATGGGAATCTCCTTGGGATCAAGCATCCACCGTAGTTGGAGGGAGGCTAAATTTTTGGCTGATTATCTTGCAATCATGGGGTGGTCAGGAGAGGGGCTTATCATTTTTGACATCTTAGGGTCCCTTCCACAGGCATGCCAAATCTTTGCGGAAAATTACTCTCTTGGGATTCAATATTTATGTCCACCCTGAATGGTGTTGTTGGGGGGGTTCCCTTTCTTCCTCTTAAATTAATAAAAAAGTAATTTTCAGTCAGTCTATTTTATTGTTTTTTATGTAAAAATATAAAAAAAACATTCCAAATATATGTTTTATACCACTCACAAAAAGCCATCATCCAACCCTACATAATTATATTCTGTTCAAATCATTCAGAAATATTAAGTGTTCTTTGTTCCTCATCCAATGCATGTGATTAAGGGGAAGGCATATTCGGGTCGATGAATCCATGTTCATCTGTCCTCTCATTCATCTCACATATGTTATAAAGATAACTAATACATAACAAACACATGTATACATTTTTAATAAATATAACACAGGGAAAGGTGAAAAGACTTGAATGGAAAAAATATGCACTATGTTGATTCCCAACTTATCTCCAGTAACAAGCTCCATGATATCAATTTTCACAATACCCACATTTATTTCATGTCTAAAAGAATGATCATACATTGGAAATGAATAATGATTTGCAAACAAATTTTAATATCTTGACAATCTGTCAACACTACTAGAATCTATATCTGATGTCATACCCATTTTTATTTGGTTTTTCATATACATTATTTATTTACATTTGAAGTATTCCTATAAATAAATAGAAAAATATATTAGTTTTCAAAAGATAAAAAACATTAATAAAAACTAAAAAAATTATATTACATACATATCTCTATTCTAATGAGTCATAGAAGTTTGGATGGCCAAACTAAAAAGTGGTTGATATTTTGTCCAACTATTGTCATCTCATCTGTATGTAATGTTACATTAGTTGATGTATCTATAATATCATGTAATGTGACCCTATGATGCTCTGAATCTAACTATTGATGATGAATTGAATCTTTTATAGAATATACCATCCCATATAAAACTATAAGATAGTGACGATCATCAACATAAAACTCACAATGACTAGGAAGTTTTGGAGGAGGAGTAGGATAATGAAAGGAGTATGTATTATTAGTTGGAGGATAAATAATGGGGTCTGTAGGTGGGGGAGTAGGAGCTGGTGGCAGAGTAGGAGGATAAATAATGGGGTCTGTAGGGGGGATTGTGGAGGAGTGGGAGCTACAGTTTGTAATTGCATTTGTATGACTGTAAACATAGACTACACCAATGCTCTAATTTATTCCTCCATCACTTCATTAAAATTATGTACATTAGCCTACAAGTATTATATTGTTTTGATAAACACCCTCAATGAAATAATTTGAAGAATGTGGAAACACTTTTCATACCGATACACCCATCGGGTATCCTCATACACGACTAGGGGATTCTTGCATTTCCAATGCCACAGATAAATATCGTACCTCCCTATAGCTGTTAATACCCCCTATGTGCTCTTCTCCTCAAGAGATTTTTGTATTAATTAATCAAAAAATTCTGTAATGATTCAAAGTATTAAAAGAATAGAATTAAATTAAATAAATAAAGTAAATATCTTACAATACTCCCATGTACTAGTCTCAATTCTTCTGAAAAATATTCCCCCATTTTCCCATCTAACCTCTCTTCAATTTTTCATTTCCAGATGGAGGGGATAATGGGAGAACCTCCTTAGAGCATGAATATTGAGGTCTATGTTTTTTAATTTTTCCACCATCATTTTTTCATCAAATAAAATATACCCTCCCTAAGATAAACTGTGATGGTATACATTATTATATTGGATCTCCTGTGGATATTTCATTATTTCTATAAATTAAGAATAAAAAATCATTAAAAAGGCATTAATAAGTTCATTTATATAGGAAAGTGCATAAAAATTTACATTTCCCTTACCAAAAATGATTATTTTCTTATACATTCAAAAACTGTTTTGCATGTTTCTTCATCTATGAAAGGATATATATTATGTGGACTGTCATGTTTCCTATGAACAAAATGAAATTAGATGTGAGAGTTTATTTGAAATCCCTCTATTTCCTAGAAACTAGTTATAAACATTTCCTCTTGACTCTTCTAGTGTGTGGAATATCAAATGTCATATTATAAAGATGAGTTAAAACATATTATACTATAAAAAATTAATGATTTGTCTAATGATATAAATTGATCTTAACAAAATTGTCTCCTATAACTAAGATATTATCACTTTGTCCAAAATTATAATATCATTATAACAAATTCTTATTTTTTTTACCCAAAGTTGATATAAAACTCATAAAGTCATTTGCATTTGGACCTATAAGAATATCATTATCATCAAACTCAATGAGTATCCTTTATTCCTAGCTACAGACAAGTGATAATTTTGGTAAATGTGTGTAGCTACATGTTCCAACTCTTGAACTTTTATTTACCGTTATGGGATCACATGAGGAGGGTTGAGGAATATCAATAATATCATTTGAATGTTCCTCCATATAGGTATTATCATGATGCTCACCACTAGAATCATGTGGTTGAACAACTGATTTATATGTCATTATCCTTAATATCAAAAAAGAAAATGTCATTTCGCAAATATAAAAATTCAAATATTACAATACTAATGTAAAAATATATATATAACTGAACTAAGCTAAATAATAGTAAACATATTAAATATGGTATGCATGTTAAATAGTGTTAATGATTGTAAACATGGTACTCTAATTTTCATTCAAAAAATCAAGAAATATACAAGTTACGTAAATGTAAATGATGGTAAACTATGGTAATCATAGTTGACATGGAAAAGTAATTTTCATTTCACAAAATAAAAGGATATATAAGTTATGTAATGGTAAACATGATAAAATAAACTAAAATAATTAAAATAAAAAAAAATTTATACTTATTTGTTTTAATACATATTTTAATATAGAAAGAAATTAAAATATCAAATAGTTTATGAAATAAAAAAATATAAAGGATAAGTAATCATATGTTACCTAAAATATTAGTAATGTACTAAAGGAATGTTTTCCCAATTTTCTTCATCATGATCATTCAGTATTGCACAAACCATGTCTTCAACTTTCTCATTATTATTTTTTGATAAGCCATCTATGGAAGTAGGGATCTCTCATAAATCAGAATCTTCATCATGTTTATCATCACCAACATATTATTTTGTCCATTGTAAAAAAATATACCACTATATATATGATAAATCAATAACATATAAAACTTTTTTTGCATGTGTTTCTATTATAAAATAATCAGTAGTGTCTTAAAATCAATTCATATTAACAACTATCATTAAAAATTCATCATGTATGGGACTTTTGTTACCAATAAACCATTTGCATTTAGAAATAAGAACATTAATTTTAAATTAATAAACCTCCCATATTTCTTCAATGACTTCATAATATTAAATTGATGAAAACATTTGGTTTTTGACTTTAGAATTTGAAAAATGCATTTCTTAGGCAAACACCAATACACCACTATTCTAAACTACACTTCTACTGTAATGAGACTTTGTATGAAATGTATAGAAACTGATGTCTTACCTGGAACATGTTATCACATTTAAACATGGACCACCCACTAAACATATTAATGTATTTGATGAATCTGATCTACCTAGCCATGTCTTTTTAAACCATGGAAAAAATGTTTTGTGGTGCTCATTTAAAAGCCACATTTCTTTCATCTTGGGAAGCCATTGTTTCAACTCATTAATATGCAATGTGATATATGGTTGAGAATCGGCTATGTTATTCATGATGTAAAATTGTACCTTATTCACTTGTTCAGCTAACAATGATTTGACTTTCATGCCACGAATCCCCTTTCCCTCATTATTAACTCATTAATGGATAGATAGAGGTAAACCAATGTGCTCCACTATAGCCAAGTAGCTCATACAAAACTCTAAAACCTCCTCTAGAATATACTGTTCAATAATGGAGGATTTAGGTCGATATGGATTCTTAACATACACCATTAATATTTTCATATACCTTTCAAAAAGATACATTCAATGAATATATACAGGTCCAAAAAGATTAATTTCTTGAACCAGATGAACCATTAAAGGCAGCATTATATAAAAATCGATAGAGTAAAATACATTTCCAATTTACAATGTGTAGAAATTTCACCCTTTTCCAAATATATTCAAATTATTCACATCAATCACATTATTTCAAATTGAAATGAAAAAATAACACACATTCATTATTGTCTTTCGTACACTCATGGGAAATATTCCATGCAATGAAACTGGTAGAAGATGTTGCATCATGACGTGACAGTAATTTGATTTCATACCTATCAACTTCAAATCCATCAAAGAGACTATTTTTGTTAAATTTAAAGAATAAACATGAGGCACTTTGATATCATGAATACACATAAAGAATCAAAATTTCTCCCTCTTGGATAATTTATGAAAAACTAGGGGATGAAATGTTGTTCTTCCATTAGGAGTGGGAGTCAACTCCAATCATATTCAAATTTATAGTAAGTCTAATATTTCATTCAAGCCATCTTTAATATTTATTTAAATATATAACAGTGTTCCATTAAATCTATTGTTGATATTATTCTCCACATTCATGAAATCAATATTATTTTTCACTTCATGATATCTCCAATATGGATGCTCCAAAAAATAATGACCATTTCTCCAAATTTTTCTATCATTTCCATATTTATGTGTCTTTCCCAATGTCACATCATGTTTTTTCACCCTCTAAAAATACATATCAGGGGATAAATGTTTTGAAGAAATATCCAATTATTTTGAGACATTTAATGACTTTTTTAGTCTTCTATACAAGTGATTCATAGGCAAAAACATTCGAGGAACCATGTATAGAATTTTCCTCCCATGATGCAATTAACAATATGAAGTCTATTGTTTTCAACTTGGACATCCTTTATTTCCCTTAACACTATATCTAGAAAAAATTTCATACACTGGGATGTCATTTATTGTGATCATAAGCATTACGTGAAGTTGAAAATATTCAATTTTATAAGAACCAGACACCCTAATACCATCTTCCTATAAAAGTTCCAAATCATCAGTTAAGGGTGACAAGAAAAAATCAATATAATTTTTGTGTTTCTTTGGACCATAGATCATTATACTCAATATGAAATATTTGTGCTTCATTCAATAACTAGTAGGGAGGCTATAAATTACCAATAAAATAGGCCATGACCTGTGTGTGTTACGGAGGGATCGATATGGATTCATTCCATCTCTACCCGACCCAAGTATGATATTTCTAATTTCTTTTCCAAATATAGGATAATGATCATAAATTTTCTTCCATTATGTAAAATTAGCTAGATGACATATTTTTCCATCACATATCTTCTCATCAACATTCTATATTAACCTTTTTTCATTACGTGAATTATCATATAAACATTACAAACTATGAATTATATGAGGATACCAAAATACCATTATTGGGATTTATGAAATCTCTACATCAGCATGTGAATCTTCTTTCAACTTATACAGTGATGTCCCATATTTAGGATACTTTTACAAAAATTCATATTCCATCCTATATATCATAAAGTCATTCAGACAGACTTGTATTTTCGTATATCCGAGTCCCTTTAGGAATAATATTTTCTTGTCCTTATAATGTGAATCTAGAAGATCCTTGTCTACTGGAACAATATCTTCCAACAATTTTAGAAGCATTGTTAAAATTCTGTCACTCCATCGATGTTTTTTATTCCGGTAAATCAATCATAACATCGCTGAAAAAACGATAAAATATGAAAAACCATGATATAATGGTTTTTAGCATCATCATATAGACGTGAAACTATCGGTTGTATCTCAATTTGTTCTACTACAATATTACAAATCATTTCTTCAATTCCATTAGAGTAACCATCATTCAAATCATAATAATCATTAGATCTGAAATTCTATCTCGTTTCACCCTACAAATAAAAGGGTTTTAACATAGATTAAATCCACAAAAAACAGATGATCTTTGATCTCTCAACTTTTCACCTTCATCATATTCAAACATTTCATGCATGGATAGAAAAAAAAATTCATGGAACGTTTCATTTAGAAAATTCAAAAAAGGAATCAACACCTTTCTTATATTCATTACTCATTCTATGCACCGTAATCCAAATTCTACTCTTAATACCTAAAAAAATTAAAAAATATACATCTTTTTAAGAGAATTGAATTTTATATTTATTTGAAAAATATCATTATTTGAAAGTAAAACAATTTTTAAATATAAAAAAAATTCACATGTATTAGAAAATGATATGCCTAGAAATAATTTTAAAAAGAAAATGTAGTTAGATATGAAATTTCTATATTTATAGGATATTTATTTTAGGGTTACATATCTTTATCATAAATATGATGATATAACAGTATAAATTCATCATGGATCCTTTATTTTTATGGTACACAATGAATACATCCTGGTTAAATTGGATACCACATTCACCCTTCTGTATACATGAATTATGAAGTATAAATATTAAAATATGTATATATTCACTACTCTAAATTACACCAATCCCAATAGTTTGAAAACGTGGGGATAGGCCCTGAAACTTTTGGGATATAATATCTCAATGGTTTCACACACTTTTGGCCTAATGGCCAATCCAATAGCCCTATACCAACAGTTCTACAGTAACCGTCAGTATAGACTCTCTGAATTTTATATTATCCAATGGTTTCAATGAAACCATTGGGATATATATATACCAGCAGTTCAAGAAAAGTTGGTATACATGTTGTCCCGCATAAAATTTATTCCAACACTTTCATGGAAACAGTTGGGATATAAGTATATCAATCGTTCATGAAGTGTTGGCACACTCTCTCTAGTATATAATCTGTTACATTGGGGGTGGCAGGGATATCAATGGTTGGTGGCTATACATTGGCGTGGGGCATCTAGGGGGAGGGTTGGTGTCCAATGGGTGGGGGTGGTGTTCAGGGGTGGGGGTTTCCATGGGGTGGGGGTTATTCAAGGGGGTTGGAGTGTCCAGGGGGTTTCCAATGGGGGGTGTGGGGTCTTTCCTTGGGGTGGGTTTGTCCAAGGGTGGGGGTTCTCCCGGGGGTGGTGGATGTCCAAATGGTGGGGGTGTCCAAGGGTTGTTTAATAGGGAGGGGGTGTACAGGGGGTGGTGGCTGTCCTAGGGGGTAGGGGGTGTCCAGGGGGTGGGGGTCCATGGTTTGGGGGGTGACTGGGGGGTTGGGGGCTGTACATGGGGTGGGGGCGTCCAAGGGGTAGTGGCTATCTCGGGGGGGGGGGGGGTGTAACAACCCGAGATTTTATAAGATAAATTGTTTTTAATTTCATTAATATATTCTGTGGTACGATACACCAAGATTATCTTGCGCTGTACGCAACACCGTATTAGCTTGCAGTTTACGCAACACTATTCTTGGCTCGTGTTACACACAATGTAAAGTTCGTTGGATAGAAGTTATTCTACGCAACATTGAGTGTATATATATATATATATATTCAATGTATAAATAAAATATTGTTGTATTCTTTTATACGCAACAACAAAGGAGTGATGCACTACACGCAACCCTGACTTGGCTTCCATTACACGCAATCGCGACCTTCCCTGATAGAGTGTGTTGTACGCAATACCGGTTTTACTAAACAACAATATATTATTATAATATTGTTATGAACTAGCCATTATTAATAGTATTAACTAAATTTTGAATTTTATAACATTATTATTCATCTTACACATTTTCTAGAACATGGTATAAGAAGAAAATAAATTTTTCGGGTAAAATAAGTATTAAAAAAAACAGTTTTGCCGCCTTTTGAAGGCGCACCCACATTAAATCTAGTTTTTGAAATTTTTATAAGTTCCATTTGACAAAATAAAATTATTCTTTGGAATCAAGAAATAAAAATTTACTTTGGATAAATTTTTCATTTTATTCTGATTACTTTCATATTTTAATGAATTGTAAAAACACGCTATATTTTAATTAAAAACAACTTTTTTCATCGTAATATCTTATGTGGATAAATTATAATATTGAATGGATTTAATGTATAAATAGAATATATTTTTACAATTTAATATAATTTATGTCATTAGCATTGATTTTACCTTGAATTCGTCGGTTAAATCAATTCAATCTTTTGCAATGTTTTAAAGAAAACCCCGTTTTCTTTCGACAACAGGAATAATTTTAATTTAATTTCTACAACTTTTTTTTTGAATTTGGAAAATGGATTCCATATTTGGAATCAGTGGGTCCAATTTATGTTAATAAACTACTTTTTATTTTTGGGCATTTTGAATAGTAACTACGGTAAATTTTATTTACCATAGTTAAAGGTAAATCGGGTAATTAAGGGTAAATATAAGATTATAAAATTACCCTAAAACTTGAAAAAATCCTATTGGATGACTAAAAGGCGACCCATATCACCTAAGGGTCGGATTAGAATCATTTAATGGACTTTTGTCTATGAAAATAATTTAATTATTACTAAAAGAAAAGAAAGTGACAACATGTCACTCTCTTAAATACTATAAGTATAATAATTTTAAGTTAGTGATAATATTTATGAAACTTCGAACATTAATAGTCTACAGAAATCTAACAAAATTATCTACATCATGAGAATTTATTTATAATTTTTTTGGGATTAAATAATTATCATTAATTGTGACACGATAGTGATGCAGAAATTATTTATCTTGTGAAAAATCAAGAATATAGTTTTTATTAAACTAATAGTGAACATTAAAGGCACAAAAACCTGAAAAAAACTTATTGGTCATGTAAATTTATACTATAATCATCCAATGGTCGAATATTGGACCATTTGGAGTCTTATAAAAGCAATTATGACACTTATATTATTTTATTTCAAATGATGCCAAAGTTGTCACCTTCATAATTTAATAAATATAACAATTTAACAATTGTTATTTTAAGATGAAAAATTCGAGTAAAAGTATTATTGTGAACTTTAATAGATTTATCTTCATCAGAGGATTTTAGTTTTAATTTTTATGAAACATATAAGTATATTAAATAATTATACAAAAATGTTGTAGTAATTATTTTATTAAGAGATAAACCAAATAAATGGTTTTAAAAATAATAAAATAAATATTATATGAATTATTTAATGTTCTCCACTAATTTTCTAGATACATGTGGCCTTTTATGAATCTATTAAAGCTTTTATTTAGAACATATCTTCTTTATATATTTTATTTAAATTCATATAAATGAATAGTGTCAAAATGGACACTATTGTTATTTTATAAAAATAACATATTATAAAATTGTTTAAAAATCACAAAAATATTTAAAAATTATAAATTTAAATTTATATGGTCTAAAATGTTATAAAGTAACCAATTATGAAAAATTCACAAAAAATAAGTAATTGTTTGTTATAAGTTAAAATTTATAATGTTATTACCACAAATAAAATTGAATTGATCAAGTAAGGATAAATCAACTTGATAATGTTTAAAATAATTTCCTAACATGGCTAAATTTTATAGGATGATGATATTACGACCCCATATAATCTTATATTCGAATATGAGTCATTTTGGAGGTTTTTAATTTGGGTTATATTTATTATAAATTAATATTTTTAAGATTTCCAAAGGTGCCCCTCTCCTCCCTTATAAAAGGGAACCTCCTCCCTCTCTTCCTCACACCAATTTGAGCCTTCACGCTCAGCCAAACCCTGCCAAATTCTCTTCTCCACTTCCCTAGAAACATCCTAGAGGTCCTTTTCTTCTTCAAAGACCAATTTTAGTGCCCTAAGAGGAGTTCTCAAAGAGGTGCTTCAAAGAAGAAGTAATGTTCGTTACCGATTCTTTCAACTTTATTTCTTCTTTCACTTCTTCTTCTTTATTTGTTTCATTATGAAGTAATAACATAAGTATCACTCATATACTTATATGTAATTATAAGTATGAAAAAACCCTATTTCACAATTTATCCATCCTACAGAAAATGAAATCACCGCGCGTGCGTACGTACGGAATATCGTCTCCCCGCCGTGGTGTAAACTATTTTCCACCACCACCTTACTTGGATGCGTATAATGGTGTAAATAATGACTATATATGATTATTGTAAAGTGATATTGATTCTTAAATATTATACATACACTTTAATACAATTCCACCAGCATTGGAATGATATCATCGCTCGTGCGTACGTACGGACTACCGTCTCTACGACGTGATGAGATTCATTCTCAATTATTAACCATTCATGAATGATTATAAAGTATATATAATAAGTAATCATGAAATATATGACATAATAATGATACTGGATATATGTATATATATGTATTTCATCTTCTTAATTCCATTCAATTCAATAAGGAAACGAAAACAGCGTTCATGCGTACGTACGACCTACCGTCTCCATGAACGGTGTATTTATTTCCCTTTATCGATATATTATATATATGTATATTCTGAATATATATTATATATAAATCATGTTTTAAATTCTGGATATAAGTGATCATGATCCAGGTAATCATATTAATAATTACAAGTTAAAACACGAACGACAAATGAGAGGATTTTACCCAAAACGCTACTTTAACATGAATTTACAAAAGAATAGGTAATATAAAGTCATAAGTGGCTCATATATGATATAATAACAATTAATATGATTCTGTAATAAGTCAATAACGTTATTTAAATCATTATACAGGGGTTTCAGATACGTACAAAGCATATCAGACCTGAGGTAAGGGATAATTTTTCAAATCTCATTTTTATCCGAGATTTCTTATTCGTAATTATTTACTGGGGTTACTGTTATCATCCATGCCCATGTTTTATAAAATTGGTTTCATGTATGTTTAATGTCCTTTTTACCCAAATTTTACTTTTACTACATGTTATGTAAGGAATCTTTCTTTGTTTACATTACGAGGTACTTTTTTTTGACTTTTCCGACAAAAGTACGATAAGAATGTTTTTTTAACGTATACGGCATGAAAGGATTTTTATGGTTTTATAGATCCTTATATTCATGAAGCTTCCTTCAAAATATTTCATGACTATTTTCAACAAAAACCTTTTCTTCTAAAATTGCATGACATTTTGTCAAATGAAAATGATTTTGAAGAATAAAGGATATTTTCCTCAAGAATTCATTTAAAGTGTTTTATCAAAACCATTTTCATCAAAGATGAAATTATTTCACATGTGAATGTTTTAAGTTTAATGTCTCTATGATTTACATGGTTTCACTTTTTTTATTATGAAATGATATCCATTTCTTTTATATGGATTATGAGATGATGGGATGATGTTTATGAAACCCATTTTATTTATTGGGTTATTGTGAATGATGTATGTTTATTTTGTGGCACAAGTAAGAATGATTTCATTATGAGATGGGTGGGACCTATATCTCCCTCCAATGCATTGGGTAAAGATTTATATCTCATGAGATAGTCATGGCAGGAATGGTATGTTAATCCGGTTCAGTGTTATAGGACTGAAGTGAGGAGTGAACTCGATTCAGAAAGGGACTTTGTTCACCAAGATGGTCTTGGAAGTAATGCCTTGGCTACTATGGAAATCATGACCTGTGATGAATGGTTTCCACAATTACATGTTTTATTCCCATGCTATTTTATCATTATTAATGTTTGTTTATGATCTACGCCATACGTACTTCTGTGTTTTATGTCATTGCTCAAGCTTTTGATGTTTAAACTTTATGTTCATGGTTTTAAGTTCAAATGTATATGGTATGTTTTATTTTATCCATGCTTACCCTTAATGAGCATTTGAGCTCACCCTTTTTATGTTTTCTTTTCCCCAGGATATAAATAAAGGTTTTAGGTAAAAAAAGGGGATGATCTTTAAGGGGGATGTTGAAGATGTTTCACCACGATTAGAAGATTACATTCCATGTTTCCAAAGACACTAAAATATTACGGTCCTTGTGTGACTGTTTTTGTTATGTATTAAGTATTCCGCAAAATTAATGTAATGTTCATGTACGTCAGGCTTCGGGTCTCTACAATTGGTATCAGAGGAAAAGTTTAGTCAACCTTTGGAAACTAGGATGCGAAAACGTTAGTGATATTCCTAGAGATATTTCTAAGGTATGTCTAGGGATGTCTCTAAGGTTAAGTATATGTATAGGTTATAGTCCTAGAATTGCGCTAAGGATATTATAATTAACCTAAGATGTTAGATATTGAGGGTACTCCCCCTTTACTATGTTTTTTTCTCTAGCATGATTTTTCCTCTCACGAAATTCTTTTTGTGTTTTAGTTAATTGAGGGAACCAGAAGGAAATCGATTAACATTGAATCCAATGGAAAAATTGGTGAATATGAGCAAAAAAATTGTGTAATGCCTAGAGAGAAAGATATTGTGATTATGTCGAATGAGTCATCGCGATATATGATTAACAAGGTGAAATTTAGTGGTATGCCTAATTCATCAAATGAGAGGAAGATAGACTATTATGCATGTTCGCATGTTGAGGAGCATAAAGAAACGAAGATTGAGATTTCTAAATAAGGGAAGAAGAACCTTGAGGAATACCTCAAATGGAGGGACCAATGTTATCTGTGTAGAGAAAAGGGCCATAGAGTGACAGACTGTTATGGAGTTCAATGTATTATTTGTTGAGAACATGGGCATTACCCAACTAAATGCCCTGACCTAAAAAGTTACTTCTAAATCAAGGAAGGACTTATTCTAATACAATCATTGAACATGATGGATTGAAGTGTTTATGTATTGGTATTCAAAAATAATGTTGTTGAGTTACTTTTATTATGTATTGGAATATTTTCGTATTAGTCTATTGTGGTTTTCAATAATTTTAAGGTACCGGTAACCATGAAAAGTGATTCAAATTTTTTGGAAAGCAGATGATATGCGCATAATGAAGGGATAAGGAGAAAATGAAATGTTTGACAGTATTCATGAGCTCATGATTGATATAAGGACAAAGTGATATCATGGTTCGAGTATATAGAATTTTGAGGATTTTCGTATGTGGAAAGTGTAAACTTTTAACTGCATTCATGTTTTCACTATGGTTCAGTGGGTATTCATTTTTCAAGAGAATACATGATTAAGGTATTCACATAATTGGAATGTGACCAACAAGATATATGGGGGATAAATGATGATATTCGCATGCTTGGTTGATGTCATTTCAAGTAATCATTTTCTTTATACAATGAGCTTGGACCGAAGTATTTTAGATAATCTTAAATTTTGGAATGAATTATGTTGTACATAAGTTAGTATTGTTTAAGGATTTAACTTTTTTTTTGATATTATTGATGGGATGTTATAGTATTGTAGTTTTAGAAAAAGGACAACCTGTAGGACGGGCGACAGCCCATCGCGCCGGACAAGGCTGTGGGAAGCGAACCCACAACCGAAGTGAGACTGGCCTTTATCGCCTACCACTAGCCTACAGGAAGTCCCTGTTTAGTAGAAACAAGTTTTATTATATTAAGAAGTATGATATATGAAGTATAAGTCCATTTTAGGAACCATATATGATTAATGTCACTATAGATGGACTGTGGAATTTTTTTGATAACTTTTCTAACCTTTTGTTTGAGAAAAATGGAATGACCCATCATTCTATCACATGATCTGCTAACACATCACGAATGACAAATTCAACTTCATTTCTTTAAGAGATGAAGTAAACATTTTCCAAAGAATGACCAATGGTGAGACTATACCAAAATCACGAAAGTATTACTTCTAATTCCAATTTCATCATATTTAGGGAAATGATCTTGAGAACCTAAAATGTTGTCCTAATGCCTTTATATCCGATGATTCAGATGGTACCATAGATCATCACAAATTTATGGCTTTGTGATTGTTGGCTTTTTCATAGCCATGTTCTCTACCACTCTCTATCAGAACATGATGGTTAGATTTCTCTTCTATATCCATATTTTCACCAATGTTATCCAATATGGAAACCCAGTGATAAGTTAATTTGGGAAACCATTATATTTCATACTTTTGTTTTTAATGTTCAGATTTGGTATTTTTTTTACGATGTGGGTTTCTATGAATAGTAAACGATTTATTACCCCGACGAATTTCGAGGGAGAAATTCATTTTAAGGGGGGTAAAATGTAACAACCCGAGATTTTATAAGATACATTCTTTTTAATTTCATTCATATATTCTGTTGTATGATACACCAATATTATCTTGCACTATACGCAACACTATATTAGCTTGCAGTTTACGCAGCACTATTCTTGGCTCGTGTTACACACAATTTCAAGTTCGTTTGATAAAAGTTATTCTACACAACATTGAGTGTATATATATTTATATATATTCAATGTATAAATAAAATATGGTTGCATTCTGTTATACGCAACAACAAAGGAGTCCTTCACTACACGCAACCCTGACTTGGCTTGCATTACACGCAATCGCGACCTTCCCTGATAGCGTGTGTTGTACGCAATACCGGGTTTTACTAAACAATAATATATTATTATAATATTGTTATGAACTAGCCGTCATGAATAGTATTAACTAAATTTTGATTTTAATAACATTATTATTCATCTTACACATTTTCTAGAACATGGTATAAGAACAAAATAAATTTTTCGTGTAAAATAAGTATTTTTAAAAAAATACAATTTTGCCACCTATTGATGGCGCACCGACATTAAATATAGTATCTGAAATTTTTATAAGTTCCATTTGAAAAAATAAAATTATTCTTTGGAATCATGAAATAAAAATTTATTTTGGATAAATTTTTCATTTTATTCTGATAACTTTCATATTTTAATGAATAGTAAAAACACGCTATATTTTAATTAGAAACAACATTTTTCATCGTAATATCTTATGTGGTTAAATTATAATATTGAATGGTTTTAAAGTATAAATAGAATATAATTTCACCATTTAATATAATGTATGTCATTGGCATTGATTTTACCTTGAATTCTTAAGTTAAATCAATTCAATCTTTTGCAATGTTTTAAAGAAAAACCTGTTTTCTTTCGACAATAAGATTAATTTTAATTTATTTTCTGTAACTTTTGTGTATTGAATTTTTAAAAATGGATTCCATATTTGGAATCAGTGGGTCCAAATTATGTTAATAAGCTACTTTTTTTTTAGCATTGTGAATAGTAACTACGGTAAATTTTATTTACCGTAGTTAAAGCTAAATAAGGTAATTAAGGGTAAATATAAGATAATAAAATTGCCCTAACACTTGCAAAAATCCTATTGTATGACTAAAATTCGACCCATATCACCTAAGGGTCAGATTAGATTCATTTAATGGACTTTATTCCATCAAAATAATTTAATTATTATTAAAACCAAAGAAAGTGACAACATGTCACTCTCTTAAATACTATAAGTATAATAATTTTAATTTAGTGATAAACTTCATGAAACTTCAAACATTAATAGTCTACAGAAATCTAAAAAAATTATCTAGATCTTGAGAATTTATTTTGAATTTTTTTTGATTAAATAATTATCATTCATTGTGACACAATAGTGATGCGGAAATTATTTATCTAGTGAAAAATCAAGAATATAGTTTTTATTAAACTAATAGTGACCATAAAAGGCACAACACCCTGACCAAAACTTATTGGTCATGTAAATTTAAACTATAATCATCCAATGGTCGAATATTTGACCATTTGGAGTCTTATACAATCAATTATGACACTTATATTGTTTTATTTTAAATGATGCCAAAGTTGTCACCTTCATAATTTAATAAATATAACAATTTAACTATAGTGATTTTAAGATGATAAATTCTAGTAAAAGTATTATTGTAAAATTTCATAGATTTATCTTCATCATAGGAATTTATTTTTAATTATTATGCAAAATATAAGTATATTAAATAATTATACAAAATGTTGTAGTAATTATTTTATTAAGAGATAAACCAAATAAATGGTTTTAAAAATAATAAAATAAATTTTATATGAACTATTTAATGTTCTCCACTAATTTTCTAGATACATATGGCCTTTTATGAATCTATTAAATCTTTTAGTTCGAACATATCTTATGTATATATTTTATTTAAATTCAAATAAATGAATAGTGTCAAAATTGACACTATTGTTATTTTATAAAAATAACATATTATAAAATTGTTTAAAAATCACAAAAATATTTAAAAATTATAAATTTAAATTTAAATGGTCTAAAATATTATAAAGTATCCAATTATGGACAATTCTCAAAAAATAAGTAATTTTTTGTTATAATTTAAAATTTAGAATGTTATTACCACAAATAAATTTAAATTGATTAAGTAAGGATAAATCAAGTTGATAATGTTTAAAATAATTTACTAACATGTCTAAATTTTATTGGTTGATGAGATTACAACCCTATCTCATCTTATATTCGAATATCAGTCATTTTTGGAGGTTTTTATATGGTTTTAGATTTATTATAAATTAATATTTTTAAGATTTCCAAAGGTGCCCCTCTCCTCCCTTATAAAAGGGCACCTCCTCCCTCTCTTCCTCACACTAATTTGAGCCTTCATGCTCGGCCAATCCTGGACAAATTATCTTCTTCCAATTCTTATTATTTAGTTTTTTCATTATGAATTAATAACATAAGTATCACTCATATACTGATATGTTATTATAAGTATGAAACAACTCTATTTCACAATTTATCCATCCAATGGAAAATGAAATCACCGCGCGTGCGTACGTACGGAATACTGTCTCCACGCCGTGGTGTAATCTATTTTCCACCACCACCTTAGTTGAATGGGTATAATGGTGTAAACAATGACTAAATATGATTATTGTAAAGTGATATTGATTCTTAAATATTATACATACACTTGGATACAATTCCACGATCATGGGAATGATATCATCGCTCGTGCGTACGTACGGACTACCGTCTCCATGACGCGATGATATTCATTCTCAATGATTAACCATTCATGAATGATTATAATGTATATATAATAAGTAATCAGGAAATATATGACATAATAATGATAATGGATTTATATATATATATATATGTATGTCATCTACTTAATTCCATTCAATTCAATAAGGAAACGAAAACAGTGTTCATGCGTACGTACGGCCTACCGTCTCCATGAACGGTGTATTTATTTCCATTTATCGATATATTATATATATGTATATTCTGAATATATATTATATATATATCATGTTTTACATTCTGGATATAAGTGATCATGATCCATGTAATCATATTAATAATTAGAAGTTAAAACACGAATGACAAATGAGATGATTTTACCCAAAACGCTACTTTAACATGAATTTACAAAAGAACGGGTAATATAAAGTCATAAGTGGACCATATATGATATAATAACAATAAATATTATTCTTTAATAAGTCAATAAAATTATTTAAATCATTATACATGGGGTTCAGATACGTACGAAGCATATCGGACCTAAGGTAAGGGATAATTTTGAAAATCTCATTTTTATCTGAGATTGCTTATTCGTAATTATTTACTGGGGTTACTATTATCATCCATGTCCATGTTTTCTAAAAAAGGTTTCATGTATGTTTAATGTACTTTTTACCCACATTTTACTTTTACTACATGGTATGTAAGGAATCTTTCTTTTGTTTACATTATGAGGTACTTTTTTTGACTTTTCTGACAACATTACGATAAGAATGTTTTTTTAACGTATATGGCATGAAAATATTTTTATGGTTTTATAGAGCCTTATTTTCCTGAAGCATCCTGAAAAATATTTCATGACTATTTTCAACAAAAAACTTTTCTTCTAAAATTTCATGACAATTTGTGAAAAGAAAATGATTTTGAAGAAAAAAGGATTTTTTCCTCAAGAATTCATTTAAAGTGTTTTATCAAAACAATTTTCATCTAAGATGACATTATTTCACATGTTTATGATTCAAGTGTAATGTCTCTATGATTTACATGGTTTCACTTTTTTTTATTATGAAATGATATCCATTTCTTTTATATGGATTATGTGATGATGGGATGATGTTTATGAAACCCATTTTATTTATTGGGTTATTATGAATGATGTATGTTTATTTTGTGGAACAAGTAAGAATGATTTCATTATGAGATTGGTGGGACCTATATCTCCATCAAATGCATTGGGTAAAGATTTATATCTCATTTGATAGACATGGCTGGAACGGTAAGTTAATCCGGTTCAGTGTTACAGGACTGAAGCGAGGAGTGAACTCGATTCAGAAAGGGACTTTGTCCACCAAGATGGTCTTGGAAGCAATGCCCTGGCTACTATGGAAATCATGACATGTGCTTAATGGTTTCCACAATTACATGTTTTATTCCCATGCTATTTTATCATTATTAATGTTTCTTTATGATCTACGCCATACGTACTTCCGTGTTTTATGTCATTGCTCAAGCTTTTTATGTTTAAACATTATGTTCATGTTTTTATGTTCAAATGTATATGGTATGTTTTATTTTATCCATGATTACCCTTACTGAGCATTTGAGCTCACCCTTTTTATGTTTTCTTTTTCCCAAGATATAAAGAAAGTTTTTAGGTAAAAAAAGGGGAAGATCTTTAAGGGAGATATTGAAGATCTTTCACCACGATTAGAATATTACGTTCCATGTTTCCAAAGACACTAAACTATTACGGTCCTTGTGTGTCTGTTTTTGTTATGTATTAAGTATTCCACAAAAGTAATGTAATGTTCATGTAGGTCAGGCTTCGGGTCTCTACAGGGGGGGTTGTTTAGTGGGTGGGGGTGTCCATGGGGGGTTATGAGAGGGTGGGGGTGTCCATGGGGTGGGGTGGCCAAGGGGTGGGGTGTCCAGGGCGTGGGGTGTTCTAAAAGGGTTGTGGCTATCCCAGGTGGTGGTGTGTCCAGGGGTATCCAAGGGGGTGTTCATGGTGTCTAGGGGTGTAGGGGCTGTACAAGGGGTTAGGGGGTGTCTAGGGGGTGGGGGTGTCTATGGGGTGGGGTGGGGGTAGGTGATCTACAGGGGTTTGGGGGCTATTCGTGGTGGTGGGCATGTCCAGGGGTGGGGTGTCCAGGGGGTGGGGGCTGTTGAGGGGGTGGGTGTGGACAGGGGTGGGTGTATCCAGGGGGTGTCCAGGGGGTGTCCAGGGGGTGGGAGATGTCTGGGGGTGGGCCCAAAGGATGGTGGATGTCTTAGGGTGGGGTGGGTTTTTTAAGGGGGTGTGGTGTCTAGATGGGTGGGCGATGTCCACAGGGGTTATGGGGTTGTCCAAGGGGGTGAGGAGGTTGTCTATGGGGGTAGTGGTGTTCGGGGGGTGTCTGGGAGGTGGGTGCTATCGAGGGGGTGGCGGGCTGTCTAGGGGGTGGGGTGTCTATGGGGTGGGGGTGTCAAGGGGGTGGGGGTGTCTTGGTGTTGGGGTGGTATCTGGGGGGGGGGGGGGGGCAGTCTAGGGCGTCGAGGGATGTCCATGGGGGTCGGGGTGTCCAGGGGTGAGGATTATCCAAGGGTGGGCGTGTCCAAGGGGTGGGGCTGAGGTTGGGGGGTCACTCCATGAGGGATGGGTGTCTAGGGGTGACGGGGAAATCCAGGGGGGTTGTCCAAGTGGTTAGGGGTGTCTAAGGGTGAGGGTGTCCATGTGGGTGGGGGTGTGCAGGGGTGGGGACTATCCAGGTGTGGCGGGGATGCCCATATGGTGGGTGGATTTGCAAGGGGTAGGGTGTGTCCAGGGGTATGGGGTATCTAGGGGGTGGGGGAGGGTTGTCATGGGGGTGGGGGTTGTACAAGGGGTTGGGTGTCTAGGGGGTTGGGGTGTCTAGGGGTGGGGGATGTGTTCAACCAAACTTATTTTTAAAGAGAATGGTATTGTAAGTTAGTTTAGATTCAAACACTAAATAAATCGTTTTATCAAATAAGGAAAAATAAAATATTGAATATAAATTGAATTCTAATTTGAGTATATTACCAAAAACAAGATTTAAATATTGATACACTTATTGATAGTAAAAAATGTATTGAATAACTTCCTTAGTTGTATGGTTATATGGTATAACTTGACTGATAATGATTTCATGGTATCACACACATGGAAGTACACACACACACACACGATAAAACACACATTGTAGCCACAAAAATTGTAGAACATGCATGCTATCACTCCCATTGTTTTCTTTACTAGAATAAAACCAAATATGGTATAAAAGAAAAATATTTCACTTACCATGATAGAAAGAACAGTGATAGAAAAATATTATCTCAAAACATAAATTAAGGGCATCACGAAATATAAATAATGAAACTGAGGCCTGTGAGGCTTCCATGAGTGATGTGAGTCAACTAGGTTGATCTAATGATAATAAAGATGATCAATGATGTTGGTAAAATAAGGTTGGTGGTCAGAACTTTGAAGAATTCATTCTAGGGTTTCTGTGTGAGAGAGACAAGTTACAGGTAGCCCAATCGAAGAAAATAGAATGGCAGAATACGGGGTGTGATAAATCATTTAAAATATTTATCACATCAGTTATTTAATAACAGACATGATAAATTGTTTTAATGTTTATCAGATCTGTTATATAATAACTGACGTAGAAAAGACTTTATTTCATCACTTATTTTATAACCATTGTGATTGATGGCGATTAATAATGTTGGTTATTTTATAACCGACATGATAAAGCAACATGATTTTATTGTTCATGTCGGTTATAAAATATTCAACGTGATGAATCAAATCTTGATACTTTTTATGTTGGTTATTTTATGGCTGACATTATAAATTTATTATCGGCTGTTTATCACATTGGTTATAAAATAACAGATGCGATAAACAAATTTTTACAGATTTTCACGTCGGTTACCTAGAAAAAAAATAATATAAGTCGAGAGGGTAAACATTTTTTCCACTAGTATTGGATTGATTCTATAAGAAATATTATTTTTCTTACGGGTGACCAAAAATTTATATTCGAGTTATGTTGAGCATAGTGAGACATTATTCCATTTGAAATTAGTGTTGTGTTGGTAAAAAACACTCAAATAATATTTTACTAAAAAATAAATCCAAATAGTCCTACATTATTACTATATAATCAATATAATGTTTTAATACTCAGACATGGTTGTGAAAAGATAATTCTTATTAATGTAAAATGATATGTTTTCATGTATATACAAAGTATAATGTTTAGACATGTTGGAAATAAAAATAGTTTGTATTCAAAATATTTATTTTTTAGATTTATAAACATTTATGTATATGTTGGATTTATTTTCATATTAATTTAAGTAAATATTGTGAATACATCAAAAAATAATAATCTAGTGGTAACATAATGTACTCTATAATATTTCTTTAAGAAATTATAGGAATTCATATTACTGTATCGTATGAACATGTTAAATGATATAAGGTTATTTGAGATGGTATATCTTTATACAAATACATAATGTATTATTTTATCCATTAATATAGTGTGATAGGCTTCTTAAACAAATGTATCCTCATTCATATCATTGCTATATGTTAATATTAGTTAGGTATCTTTTATATGTATTGAACTCATTCATTACTATTTTGAAGATATGTTTTGAAAATAAAAACATAGAAACTAAGCACATTATAAATATATTAACTAATGTTTTTTATATGAGATACAATATGAAGAAATTATATTACATCAGAAGCCCTTATTTTTATGAGATCCTATTTTAAAGATACTAAATCAATCAAATGTATATCAGTAAAAAAAGAATGTTCAACACAATTATTTTTCCTATTTCTAAAACATATATTAGAAATTCCATGATTGAAAAGGTATTAATCATACTAATTTTTTTCTATTAGGGGGTATATATATTTGCATATAATGTTAGAAATTAGGAATTCCATAAAATCATGGCTTAAGATGCACAATTTCGCATAAGAATAATTAAACTGCATAATTATATCTAGAGGAATTATTTCAGAGACACATATTTCATTAGATTGTTAAAAATATAGTGGTGGTTCTCACCATGGTGGGTTATATATTGTTAGATAATAATTAAAAAACCTATAGGGGACAAATATTGAATATATCTATGATTTAAATGTTTAAGAAAATAAAAAAACTATTTAATGTATAAAGAGTTATTACATATTTTAATTTTGGATGCAAAGATATTGGGTGTATTAAATATATTCTTTATGTGGATGGTATAAGTGAGATACCCATAAGGATAGATTTGTTATACAAAACTATCATGGTTAAATCAATTTGAATTTTACTTTTCATATCTACTAGTATAATTGAATTATGAATTTGATTTCAAGGCCACCTCCCTTGGATATATCGTTATAGAATATATCTATACAATTTGACTAGAAATTTTTGAGATATGAAATAAAGACAATGATGGATTTATGTTTCATGGAATCAATAATGGGTTGAAACTATTATTATTATAATAGTATAGTCATTTAAATTAAATTCTAGGTGTTTATATGAGGTTAGTTATAGCATGATAATTTTCTAGGATAATTGTTTTTGAAAACATTTTGAAAATAAAAAGTAAGTCTTATATTAATTAAGATAGAGGTAAATATCTCCAAAAATTAATTAAGTATAAATCCATTTTTATGGAACATGATATAATATCTTATATTAGGGGGTATCTTAATAATAGATAAAGTACAAAGAAGACATGATATTGAAAAATACATGATGATAAAATTTACCTAAATAATTTCCAGTGTCATGTGATATTCTTTTGATTAATATAAAACATATTTATGTGAATTATTTGTAAATTTATCCCAACCTTCATGATATTTACATTGATTTGATCATACTTATGTAAAAAAACATTAAATGAAATTTTTAAACAAGGACACTAGAACGGTATAGGTTGTAGCTAGATTTATCATACAGTTTTGTTAAAAGCAATGTTTGATGTGGTATTTGAAATTGGGGAAATTGGAATACTAGTTTCTGGGGAATATAGAGGTATTATTATTTTGATCACATTTAAATTTAATAATAATAAAAACCATGGTGATATGAATGGGTAATGTTTATTACAATTTTTAATTTTTATATCTATATTTTATTAGGTATGTTAAGACATTAGATGTAGCTTAAGATTCATGTTTTTTTCATTATTTTTTTATATTTTTGTTGTGTACAATGATAATAAAAACTAATGATATCATGATGAATTCTAATAGGAGAATTTTCCATGATGTCTGGGTTGATATGTGAAAAAATTTACATACTCTATGATATCATCTCATGAGTTATTTTCTCTAAAATATGATGTCTCAATAAGAATAACAACCATTGGTAGCCAAGCTAGATCAGTAGTTATATCCATATCGTAGTATAATCTTATTTAGGATGTGAGGATATCCAACTAAATAGTTAATTATGATCTCTAGTGGAAGTGGGAGTCAATTGGATTTGGTACCCTATAACAAACTACATTGAATAAAACATTACTGGAATATACATAGTTTTTGAATATTAAAGACTTTATTATCACTTGATTATCATTATTATATATGAAATTTATCTAATAATATCATGAGGGTACCGTTTTCAGAAAAAAGTTCATGGAAGTTCACGGCTTTGATAATAACCTTGAATTTCATTAACAATATTCTTCATTATCTATTTAATGGAAGGATAATATAATTTAATGGGACATAAATGATACATTTTTCAGGTGTAGGGGATTATAAGACATTGAGACTTCTTCTAGTGAGTTCCATCTATCATATTCTCCTAGAAAATGAACTTATGAGAACGTGAACCACCAAGAGGAATTCTACATGTTTTATGCGTTATTGGATATTATTAACTAAATATGGTTATAATGGTATTTAGTCTATAGATTATTAATAAATTATGTGATAATTTACACACATTGATGTATTGATCAAAATCTAACAACATGAGCTCTAAATGTGATAAGATATATTTTTTTCATCAGGATTGATAAGGAATTAAATATAATATTTATAAAAGATTTCTCCCTTTCATATAATGGATGTATACATATCATGTTCATTGGTTAAAATGGATCTTTTTGATAAATCCATGGTTAAACATTCATATTAATGGGTTCATTTCATGAAATTGAATAAAAGATAATGAGAGTATAAGGGTAGATGAAAAATATGTTGAAAATATCATGAATGAGATGTAGAGATAATATGATTATATTATATAATGTGAATTTTTATATGGTTTTATATCATTGTTTCATTATCTCATTTCTATATAGCTTCACTGGAATTCATCAAGACACTAACTTTGGAATTTTGTTCTAATTGCCTAATGCAACTAAGAAATTTTCCTAGAGGGTCTCATACTATGTGTTTCCAAATAATTTGATATATTCTAACTGAATTTAATATTAGAAGTGAATATTTTTATCCAGTTTTAAGAATAATATTCATTTGAGTCTTTTTTGATTGCATATACATAGTCAAACATTCATCAAGAGAATATTATGTCAGTTTTAGATTAATTAAATATTTATTCTGCATGTAAATATATATTTAATGTTACGAATATAAACATATATATTTGCCTATGGTTCATTCACTTCTTATAAAATTCTAATTTTTATACATTTTAATATTTAACGATATTTATTCACTATTTTAGTGAATATAATATTAAATTACATATTGGTATATTATGTAGTGATATTTACTAATTTAATGAATGGAAATTATTAACATTTTTCTAAATGTTGGTGAAGACTAGAAAACTATGTTTATATAATGACCCATATCTTTTATTCACATTATTTAATGATTTTTTATAAAAAGATATATATTATACAAGCCTAAAGATAGAAAGGCCTTGTGTCATATGGTAATTTGGTATATATAATAATATCATGAAGCAGTGATATAATGAAATTATTTAAAAACACCATAACAAGTCCTTACATTCACATGGCCTTTTGATACAGTTTGACATAACCTAGGGCTGTACATAAGAAAGGGGTCACCTATAAAACATTTTAACGGAAAACCAAAAAATAACATAATTAATTTAATACATATGAATAAAGAAATGTTTCAATGTGACATAAATATTTTATAATGATAAACATGAACATTCAATAATGTTATAAGATGATAACATTGTGAAATCATAAAAATGTGGAAACAACAAAAAACATGACATCATAAGCATAATTCAAGGATGAGAATAGGGATGAAAAAACATAGTATTCTTAGGATAACCTCACATTCACTATACAAGGTATCTCACGAGATAAAAACTTTAAAAAAGGCTTTCTAGTGATATATAATAAAATCACAATTATCATATTCATATCGTGTACATGCATTTAGGTCTCTTGGTGGACATATACATATAATTTCAATCATAACATATAATTTCATCATTAAATAGTGTGGGTTTCATACATGGATGTCCCCAATATATATTTTATAGGTTCTTCTATCTGGATACATTGAGTATAAATTTGTATGGTTATTCACAACAACAAAAAATTGGCATAGAAAATCATCGTATAACTTTGGCAGCATAACTGGTGTACATAATGGATCATGGAAGGGTGTAATTAGAGTGGAAGGTTGAATCTCTTTAAATTTGATTAATAAGGACAGGAAAAGGGTTTTTAGAAACATATTTCAAAATTATCAACTGGAAATCAGAATCAATAAATTAAATAATTTCTTAGAATAAAGAGGAGGATAAAATCACTTTACCATTATAGGGTACTTACAAAGGCTTCAAATGAACATCTTAAGAGATTGGGAAAGCCATAACATGGATTTATAAAGTGATATATAGATTATTTTTATACAATATGTGTTTTAAATAATGTGGGGGTGGTGGTTTTGTATTTACAAAAAAGATAGGGTAATTCCTTATTAATTTTTGAACATTGGTTTTTAACATAGTAAGATAAAATAATAAAAACCAAAATAAATCCATGGATTTATCTAATGGTTTCTATCAAAGAAATTATTTTTTAAATATTTTATATGTTCGAGAACCAAACATATTGAAAACATGCCATTGAGGATGTGTATGTTAGTCATGTTCATAAAGAATTTATTTTAAAAATATAAAATATAAAATTGTTTTTAGTGGATTCATAAAATATTTATAAAATTATTAAAATAACATCATAAATATATTATTTGAAAGGAAAAATAAATATTTTTTTATGGATTCATTTTCTAAAATGTATTACATCATCATTCATCTATTATCATGTAACAATTCAAACTGTATATTTATATGGTATTTAATTTTTACCCAATCATTCGACTCTCTCAAAAAATTATGAAAATAATGCAATTAAAAAATTCCTACACTATTATTTCAAAAATAATATTTCTTTAAAAAAATATTTCTTTATAAATTAAAATTTAAACGTCTAAATGAAAATTATTGTTTACTATAATGTGGTTGTTTTTACAACACCATAATTTTAACTAATATTAAAATTAAATTAGAAATAAGGAATTTAAATTTTTAATTATATTTAATTACATTTTATTTTAGAAAAATTATTAATAAAATATTTCAAAAATTCACGAATTTACAAAAATATTATTTTAATTGAAAGTATAATTATTTGAAAAAAAAAATTATTTCTTTGTAAAAATATATAATTTATGTCACACATTATATAATAATATATAATGTAATAATAATTGGTTAGTATATTTATAATTTAATTTATATATAATATTTAAAAAATCATACGTCTAAGGACTATTTACACAACCCCTTATTAAACCATCATATGTCTAAACGGAAAGGAGTGTGAAGGAGGAAATTTCATGAGTTGGTTTAGATAACATTATTTGGGTCATGATCTCAATAATAATGAAATTCTCTAATATATGTTTTCATTAATGTTTTTATTATTTAATCTCCACTTGTGATCGATCATGAGAATAGCCTAGTGATTCCACATCCCTCAGAATATTTGATAAACATGATTCATATTTTGTAATCCTACTAGTTGATTCCATATCTTTTTCTTTGTAATTTAATTAGAGTATATTAAACCCCTTAATATATTCTAATCTTAATGGTCACATTAAAAGTCATTAATTACCCACAATTATTATTTAAAATGGTATTTTATTTCTAATAGGATATATTTTATAATTTCCTAGATTAACCAAAGTGGTGAATGGGTTTTCTATAAATATATTATGTGAAAAAGCATTTATTAATTAAAATATAATACAATTTAAACAATTTCATGTCATTACATTCCCCCATAGACATTTTACCTTAAAATTTCTTTTTTTTCACTAGAATATATAATAGTTATTTTATTTAATTGGTTTATCTAGTTCCCAAATTTCTTCAAAAAAATATGTTTCTTCCACATTAGTTTTACTAGGTGAGTAGTTTTGTTTCATGTAAAATTTTGATGAAAATAGATTTTATTACAGGAATCCCAGGACATCTAAAGGCAGTATCACCATTTTTCTAGTAGATTATAACCTTAAAAACTATATAGATTTCATTTTAGGAGGTTTGATTTTGGATAGTGGCCTCTGTAGGGTTTTTTCATGGTTTGGAAAATATGTGAGTAAACCGTGCGGCCCAAAACATTTAAATAATTACAATTTTTCCACTCCGTGATTTTAATGCCCAACTCGTGATTTTATTCACATTCACCCCTCATCATCCTAAGAACAAATAAAATCTCCCATGGGCTCCAATATATTGATATCCCTCATTTCAAAGGCATTATTGGTTCTATTGGTTGCGAATCAAAGCTCCAGGTAAGGATAATCCCATCCTTGATTAACTTATGAGTTTAGGGTTTGTATATACTTCTCCTCTCTATATGAATATCCAAAACCCTACTCGTTGGGTGAGAATTTGTTCATCGCATCAAAGGTTTGTTGAAGAAGAATCTAAGGGTTTGACTGAGAGTGCATTCACCCGCAAAATTGAGGTAGGTGGACTAAAAGTCAAATCCCATGGTTTATATGTGGATTTGTGTATGTGTGGTTTTATTAATAGGTTTATCTTGGTATTTTTTCATCACCCTTGTCCTGTTTAGGTGAAATGGTTATTAACAAGGCATATGGAAACACTCACGATTCCCATGGTATGCGTCAAGGGTGATGAGACTAATCTTGGGCCACCAATGGGGTGTACTGACTTTCCCAAGCCCAGGGATCTGTGAAGAATAAGTGATATTGTTTTGTATTCATGGAATTCCCTTGATAAACATGTTTAATTGATTTATGGTGATGAAGTCGAAACTAGGTGATGCACCAAGGCTTAGAAATAACCCAAGGGATATTGTGTTAACTTGGAAATGATTAATGATCATAAAGAAATGAATTATGAGCTAGGTAATGAAGCCTAGTGAGTTATCCATAATGAAAAAAGACTAGTGAGATATACACAATGAATGAATTATTTGTGAGATAGGAATAATAAAAGGGTAATTAGGCTATGTGGAAAATGATGTGAAATTCGGTAATTGTGTTAATGTGTTAAGGCATGGTATTAACTCTTCTATTTTTTCTATGATTTTTGTTTTTCTTGTCAAATTGTTGTGATGTTTTGTGAATGATTGATGGATAAATATATGTATTGAATGTATGCATGGATTGGTATAGTTGGGTATTGATTTGAGGTGTTACACCCGCGAGTCAAGTTGGTCTGAGACTTTAAACTCCACCCCTGATGTGTGGGTTAAGGTAAAGGACTGGGTCTTTGATCCCATAATGGTTTAGTCAAACTAGACTGAGGCTTCACGATGAGGATATGGTTGACACAAGGAAGATAGTTCTAGTGAGATAGGATAACAATGTGTTTTTCCTCATGCATGTGATTTTGTACATTGATGTCGTGTAACTTGTTATGTTTGATGATCCCATGTTAAATGTGTTGGAAATTTTATGGAATGGGAAATGGGATGAAATTTTAAATATGGAAATATTAATTAATGATGGAAATGGACCTAAATCTAATACATGAAATTAATCTTTCATTGTCATTTATTATTCATTTCCCTTTTTCATGTATAATTGTTTATACTTGATATTTCTTAGACGTTCTTGGTGGTGGCCTACTGAGTTGTACTCGCACCCTGTTCTGGCCGTTGTTGGGTTGCCAAGAATAGTTCTTGTTTATAGGATATAAGAAGGTAAATGTACCTTCTTATGAAGTTTGGTTGGAATGGGTGTGCATGGAGACGAACATAGACTTATTGTCGGTACCATTTTTGGGATTTTGTAGTTTGTCTTAATTTTGGGTTCTGTTCACTTTTGTACTAGTAGCATTGAATATAATATTTACTACTGGACAAGGTTTTACCCCATTTGAGGAATGATTGTTTATTCATGCTCGAGTATTATTAATTATTATTCCTCTATTTTATTTATCTTATGTTGTGGATTACGCTTATCAGAAGGGGTTACAGTCTTGACAATACAATATTTGGACCCCCATTGCTAGTCAGAAACCATTGTCGTAAGGGGAGGTGCACCTAATGTCATGTAACCACCTAGATCGGAGAACCGGTTTAGTGGAATCCGGGTCGGAGATGTTATAAAGTGGTTTTAGAGGATGTATATATTAACCTTCTCTAGAAGCTTGTCATCTGGGGATGGTATACAAGAGGTTATTAAAGTGTCAGACCATGTTAATGGGACATGATCGGGAGTAGTTAACCCTTGTATGAGGAAAAATCCACATATCCTAGAGAGGTAATTGTTTTTCTTCAATGTGAGATGTTACAATTAATGATATATTACCATTGCGTGATGCACATGTTGTGTGATGTGATAGTTTTATGATATTTGGATCATGGAGTCAGTGTAATGATGTTGTGCATTCAAGAATCATTGTAGGAAACTAGAGAGAGAGGTGACTAGCAACATGGTAGGAACAGACGGGTTAGTGTGTGAGGAATGAAAGAAAGAATGAACCTCACACTTTGATAATTAGAAATGGAAAATGTCATAAATAATAATTGGTGGTGTATGGTGGTTTTCCACTTGTAGACCATGACCCACGGTATGGATTGTTGGGGTTATGTTTTTGGAAATATATGGTTTGTTGGGATGGTGCATGTATGGTGGGTTATTGTGGATGTTGAAGTGCATTATTGTTATGAAGTTTTGAATGTTTTATGGTATGTGTTCTAAACCTATAGTTTGGAAATGTAGAGAAATTCCACCCCAACGTTGAGCATCGGTAGGGAAACAAGAGGATGTTTCTTAGAACACTCGTCTAGTAGTGGAGAAAGAGAATTTGGTGATCTAGGAAAGTAGATAAGATATGTTCCAAGAGAACAGGGCTCCTTTTATGAAAATGATTAATCAGGACCCTGGGCGGGTTTCACTAAGTAGGTTTGAGATTTCTAGGGAGTTTCAGCTGTAGAACCATCCGACCATTATCAGAGAGGGTGGGCTAGAGGCCTCAGAGGTCTCGATAGGGTCTATCTAGACGATTCATGATCATTTGGAGACTCCTATTGGGAAGAAAATAATGTTGGTAGTTTATATGTTGTAAGTCCAATAAAAGTATTGGTGGGACATCATGGCTTAGACTGAGCAGGATGAGGTGATGTTGTGGAATGATTTCCAGGAAATGGGTCTATAGCATTTTTTATTGAGAGGCATTGAGGAAGGAGCGGGTTGTAGAGTTCATGATCCTGACATAGAGATCGATGTCAATAATGGATTATGCAGGCCACTTCACTAACCTATGATTCTTTCTTCCAGTGTTGGCATGGGATGAGGTAGCAGTTACATGGCATTTCTAGGATGGGATGAGACACAAGATCATGTCTCAGGTGAATATCTTTTGCTTGAAGAGGTTTACAAAGGTAATAGATCAAGCTTTCATCTCAAAAGGGAACCTGAAGGGAGATTCTAGTAGTGGGAATATCGTGCCAGCTAGGTTGACAAGTGGTGATGATTCTTAGGGCTGGAAGCATTGATTTGGATGTCTTCTGTAGTGAGGAAGTGTGAATGGTTTTCAGAAGAGAGGGTCAACCTCTTAGGGTGATGATCGGGTCTTCTGCTATTAGTGTGGTGTGCTGAGGAACATGAATGCCCAGTTTTCTCGACCTCTAGATGAGTGGTGGTCGTGCGGATGATTGGGACACGTGTAGAGGTTTTGTAGGAAACCTTAGTAGGTGAGAATGGATGTTGTGGTCAGGCAAACACCAAGCGGAGGCAAGCGATCAGTTTCTTCATATCAGGTAGGTAGTTGGAGTTCTATAGGCAGTAATGATAGGGTTGGTGGTTATGGAACTCCGGGATGGGATATCCGACATCAACAGGTCAGTACTGATCAGGGAACACAAGTTGGATCCCATGGTAGAGGGTCATATCATCTTTATTCAGTTCAGTCTCCCCATTTGGATGGTGAGGCAAGGATATCAACAGTTTGAGTTATTTTTCTTGTATCTTCTACGATTTCAATAGCATTTTTTGACACTAGTTCCACACACTAATTTATTTCTGTTCAGTTTGTTGTATATTTGGTTTTTCATGTAGAGTGTGTGTGTGGGGTTATGTCAATTGAAACTCCACTGGGCGTGTGGAAGGAAGATATCAGGCTGTGTAAGGGATGTGCTCCGGATGCCAATGGGTATCATTTCATGTGGGACTTTTCCATTCTCAAGATGTACAGATTTGACATGATTTTGGGTATTGATTGGTTAGTATTGTATCAGTCCAGCATATACTGTTACCAACACATGGTATCATTCCTGTCACTTGAGGGTAATACTTATGTCCATGGTAGAGAGTGGGATGTTCGAGCAGGTCATGCGATATGATTTTACTAGCTGTTGGGTAGGCTAATCGTTCATGTTGTTTGGCTTGTGCTTGATAATGAAGAAGGGGGGAAATATGTCTTCCCAATAGTAGTGGATAAGTTTTAGGATGTGTTTCCTGAGGATTTCTCAGGGTTGCCACTCGGGAGAGATGTTGAGTTCACAATTGAGTAGCTGTCAAGGGTGGAATCCAATTTCAATTCTGCCGTACCGAATATAACCAGCATAACTCCTTGAGTTAAAGTTTTAGTTTGAGGATTATTAGCATATGGGGTTCATACATCATAGTATATCTCCTTGGGGATCTCCTTTTATTTTTGCAATTACGGTTGATAGGTAGTTATGTTTGTCTGTTGATTAGCAAATGATAAATTAGATAACGATAAAAAGTAGGCTCCCTATTCAAAAAATTTATGTCTTTTTTTTAAAATATGATGGTTGAATCTATGTTTTCTATGATTAATCTAATAATGGGTTATCACCAATGGAGGGTTAGTTCTTTTGATGTATTGATGAGAGCTTTCAAGATTCGGTACTGGATGATTGAGTTTGTGGTGATTCCTTTCAGCTTAACCAATGCACTAGAAGTGTTCATGGATTTGATGAACTAAATCATTCATCCTTATTTTGATCTTTTTTTGTTTTATTTGTTGATGACATATTGGTGTCCTCTAAAACTCGTGATGATCATCCCCAACATCTTTACATCATTCTAAGTACATAAAGAGAGAATATGATTTTTTCCAAGCTGTCAAAGTGTCGGTTCATGATTGTAGAAGATAATTGTTAAGGTCACATCATCTATGATGAATGTGTGTTGGTGGATCTATAGAAAGTGCAGGATATTGTGTCTTGGGAGTAGCACCATAGTGTTTCAGATGTAAAAAGTTTTCTAGTTTTGGCCATGTATTTCTGGAGGTTCATCAAGGATTTCTCTCTCTAGGAAGCACCATTCTCTGGCCTGACCAAGAAGGGAATCAGGGTTGTGTGCTCTGAGGATTGAATGAATTCCTTTCAGGAGTTGAAAAGGTGATTGATGAGCACACTAAAATTGATATTACCTGGTCTATTTAGAATGTATGTCTTATTTTTCGATGCATCCGGTATCGGGATTGGGGTTGTGTTCATGCAATATGAAGAGGTAGTGGCTAATTGGTTGAGGAAATTGACACCCCATTTGTTACACGCTGACCCTAGTTACCCTGAGTCTGTGTGTTATTACATAACATTTCCTTGATCACAAGGGATCATGTCTGAAAACTACATTATAATAAAATCCTTGGAAATACTAGAAACATACATAAGTTTTACATTAAATTATGAAATGAAAAATAAATATTGTGCCTCTATATAACACACTCATATTACTTGGACTATACTTACTGGTCAGTCATAATATACTTTTTCACATCCTGGAAAAAATAAAACATAAGAAATTTGTGAGCTCAGATTCTCAGTAACGATTACAATATTGCAAAAAAATTCATAAATAAGCATAAACATTGAAGGTAATGTATAAGAATAAAATAGAAGCCTTTTTAAATTATACTTCAGAATAATATGGAAAATATAAATCAAATAATGCAATTTATTTATTCACATTGACATTTTACTAGTAAAATAATCACATGTAATATCAATAGCTAATTTCATAATTATGGAATGCAGAATGATTGACATTATAACAACACTGTCCAGACCTCATTACAAGACTAAAAATAAGATTTCGTCAAGGCCATGTGCCAAGACACTAGTTAGTCTCATGAGACCTACTGATGCATCGAGGGGATATAGAAAGCCCCACACTTCACTAACTACATCAAACACATTCCTCATATAAAAAGGATGAAACATAACATAAACATTCATATTTAAAACTATCATATGAAAATTTAATTACTTTAACCATAAACCATGAACGGTATAAAAAATAGAACATCCATATTAAAACATAACACAAAACCATCAATACAATATGGAAGATTTTACCAAAATAAATCTACTTTATACAAGCATAAAATCTATCAAAGAATGTTTAAATAGATAAAATCAATCCTAAAATAATTTGAGTGAAATATCTCATTCTAGATTGAAATCATTCTAAAGTAAGGAAAACATTAATTATGAAAATATCTTTATAATCTTGAAAGGGAAGACTCTAAGGTGTTATAAAAGAAAAAATATATATGCACCTTACATATATGATAAAAAAAATTCTTTCCTTAATTTTTCAAAAAGGTCATAAAGTTCCATATTAGGAAAGTTATGGAATGATACCATTCAAAAAAATTTATTAAAACTAAAAACTGGGTAAAATTACTTTAACCCATAGTCTAGAGAATAGTGAAAATGTTTTGAAATACATTTTAAGTAACAAGGATGTGGATGATAAATATATCCCAATAGATACTTATGTATAAACATCCTCGCATAATAATGAGATTGTAAAAATAACCCTTACCTTGTAATTTTACCTAGAAGATGGTATGTTAGACTCCAGTATAATGGTAAAATCATTTTTATTAAATTATACAAGAAATACATACATAAATATGATATCATATATGATACTTTATTATTTATTTGTTAAAAATATTTCGGTAGTATCATTGTTTCAGATATCAATTGATTAGTTTTCCTTTATATTTTTAATTAGATAAGTAATATTTGTTATGGATAAAATGTATTTTATTCATATCCAGAATTGTATTAAGTTATTCATCATTTTTTTAATCATCAAAAGAAAATTATTCTTGAATGGTTGTGATGGGGAATGAAATCTCATTACGTCGTGGAGACGGTAAGTCGTAGGTATGCACAAGTGAAAATATCATTCTATTGATGGTGAAATAGTATGTCATTTTGATGGTATATTATATATAAATAATCATTAACATGTTTTTATATTATTTACATAAATTATACACATTTTTATACCCATACAAATAATGAAGTTTTTAATAACAAACTACACTACAACGTGGAGACGGTAAGCCGTATTACGCACGTATGGTGAATTTTTCAATCATAGGATAGAAATAATAATGAATATGGTTGTACCATATCTATAATAAAATCACAGTATATATAAGGTACTTGATTTATTAATTTTTTAGGGAATAAACAAAGACAGAGGAAGTGGAAGAAGAAAAGAACTTTGAAGGAGGTGACGAAATAATTACCACGTTTTCCAATGTTTCTTTTTGATTTGAACAAAAGCGATCGTTAGGATTGATTTCTGATCAATTTAAGGCCTATAAGTTGAATTTATGGTTGTTTGGGGAATATTTGAGTAGGTTTTGGCAGAGCTAAAAGGATTTGGCGTTGTGTATTTGAGAGAAGGAGAAGTACCTTTTTATAAGGGAGGTGAGGGGCACTTCAGGAAGAGCCTGAAATATTATTTTATTATAAAATAATTTTCTGTTAATAATAGATTAAAAAGGATTTGATTATATGATATTTTGTGATGAGTAGAACAACTCTCAACCAATAGGTTTTTGAAATGTTTAGGTCACCATATTAACCTTATCTTTTCGATTTAACAATTAGTCAAATTGTTTAACTTTTACCTTGTGTTTTTGTATTACAATAATAAATGGTTAATAAAAAACTATAAAATTACAAGAGAACCTAAATTGGTTTATTAATGAAATATATATCATTATATAACTCTTTCAACCGATCAATATATTTTTTAGACTATTAAATAATTTAATAAAATAGTATTTGTTTTAAAACTTATTTATGTAAATTTTGACACTATTTAGTATTTGGTTTCTTTTAAGTTGTAAAATTATTATTTAATAAAAAAATTGATCAACCCTAAAAATTCTTATTAACCTATAAAATTACATTTATACATCAAAAGTTCCAATTTACATTTATTTTAATAATTATAATATTAATTATTTAATCTTTTACTAATAAGATAATTACTACATCATCATTGTGTCAAAAATAAATTTTATTATTTAATGTCAAATAATTATAAATAAAATACCATGATGTAGAAAATTGTTTTATATTTCTAATGAATATTTATAGATGCATTTTTCAAATGAATAACCCTATATGAAATTTTTTTATTTATTAAAATTTTAATTTAAATTTTTTAACTCTTCTTAAAATAAAATATAATAAATGTTCTAATCTAATAAAATTTGATCAAAAAGGATCATATTTTATTAATAAAGTATATTTATGTTGAATCAAACTTATACAATAGAGTTAGTACATGTGTTAAGATAATTATAATATCATTTTTACCTTTAATTACCTAATTAACTTTTAACCATGCTAAATAAAATTCCAAAAAAACTATTCACCAAAAATTAATTTTTATCCTATTGGATCACATTTTACTTACTGATTTCAACTATGCCTCTCATTTTTTTTAAATTTAGTTCACAGAAGTGGTAAAACTACATTTTAGGAAAATTTGCAAATGTTCCTTGAAGGTGGGTAACATATGTTGAAAAGTTTCAATAAAATTTTATATGTCTAATCTTTTTATAAAATGACACCAATGAATTAAATTAGATAAATATAGGTATTATGTATCTATTTTGGATTTAAAATAAATTTAAATTAAAAAATAATTAGTTAAATAAAATTTAGGTTTTAAACAATAGAATAGCTTTTTTCACTATTCATCTAAAATAGAATGTTTTCAAAAAAATACCAAAAATTCAACCTAATCTAAATTTGATATTCAAAATTCAAAAATAATGTCAATTTTGAAAAATAATATCTAAATTTTTTTAAAAAGTGGGTATTACTATTCATTACTTCTTTTTAAACAGCTAGTTTGATTGGTTGGGATGTGCTAGAACACACAATAGTGTATAATTCCAGCTATTGTATTATTCAAAGAGAAGTGTACTATGAAACCTTGGGGTGTTACATTATTCCCTTCTTAATGTAATTTCGTCGTCAAAATTTTTAGAATATTACTACATAAAAAGATTCAGGTGGTTCTTCACCATAGGTTCCTCAGGTTCTTACATTGCCTCTTCCATTTTATGGTATCTCCAAAGAACTTTTACCCGACAAGTATTCTAATTTCTCTACAATTGTTCTATGGTATCATGAAATCTAATAGACTCTTAAAAATAAGACTGATCGGGTTCTAGCACTATTTCTTTATAGGTGAGTACATGAGTTGGGCCAGGCATGTATTTTCTTAACAGTGATACCTAGAACACATCCTGATCTTTGGAGTGACATGTAGGCATTTCCAAACGGTAAGCTACAACTCAAATGTTTTCTAGAATTTTGAAATGTTTGATGTACATGGGACTTAATTTACCCTTCTTACTGAAACATATAACATCCTTTCATGGAGATATCTTCAAGAAAATAGGATCTCCTGCTTAAAATTAGAAAGACTTCCTTCAATTATCAGCATAAAACCTTTTCCTACATCGATCTATATTGATGTGGGTTTGGATAATCTTAACATTTTCCATTGTTTCCTCAATAGGTTATGGGCTTTTGAGTTTTTTTTTCACCATCATCAACCCAACAAGTTGGTGTGGGACATCTCTTTCCATTTAATGCTTCATATGGTTCCATCTGATTAGTTTTATAGAAGATATTATTATAGAAAAATTATAACATTGGTTAATAAGGATCCCACATACCATGAAAGTCAAGTGAGTAATATATCAACATGTCTTATAAGGTTTAAATAGTCTTTTCTGATTTTCCATCAGTTTGAGGGTGGTAGGTAGTGCTCATATAAAGTTCAGTGTCCAGGGATTTTTGATGAATTTTCCAAAATCATGATGTAAAATGGGGATCACGATAAGAAACAATTGATAGGGATATATCATGAGTTCTTACAAGTTATGTATAGTTTTTCTAAATGTTAAAGTGTTAAATCTTTTCTTATAGGAATAAAATGTGCTGACTTGGTAAGACTGTCTACAATGAACCATATTGCACCATTCCCTTTAGTAGTCTTTGGCAGCCCCATGACAATGTATGTCATAATATCATCCAATTTCCACTCAGTTATAATAATAGTTTACATGACTCCTCCATGATGTTGTCCTCCAACCTTCACCTATTGACAAACTATACATCTTGAAACATATTCAATAATTTCCCTCTTCATGTCATCCCACCAAAAATGTTCCTTCAAATATCTATACATCATAGTGCTCTTAGGGTGCATAGAGAAATTGGAGCTATGATTATTATCCAACAATTCCCTTTTTAGATTAGGTATATTGGGAACTAAAAGCTTTTTCCCGAATTTTAGAATACCATTCCCGTGAACAAAGTCAATAAATCACCCATCATTCACAGCATTAATTTTCTTTTGAAACACCTCATCATTAGTCTGAAATATTTTTATCCATACTATTAAATATGGTTTGAAAACCATTGTAAAATGTATTTATGTTTCACCTTAATGATTACTAATATATCAATCTTTAATAGATCCCTATTGATAGGATCCCTTTCAATACTCATCTTGTTTTGAACACCATGATCCTTTCTGCTAAATGAATCTCCCACCTTCTTTTCCTTCATTGGGTAGTAGATTATTGTGCAATAATAATCCATGAGTAGTTCGAGCCATCGTCAATTCCACATGTTGACTTCTTTCTTTAAGAAAATATACTTCATACTCTTGTGAATAGTATATATCTCACATTTTTTACCATAGGTATAGTGTCTGCATATCATCAGAGAAATGATTATAGCTACTAACTCAAGATCATTAGTGTGATAGTTTTTTTCATAAATTTTATGCTTATGTTTCTTATAGAAAATAACTATATCATTCTGTATAAGGACACAATGAAGTCCTTTTTTTAAATCACCACTATAAATAAAAAACCAATCATTCCCTGATAGAAGAGTCGCGATATGAGCATTGAATAGTATTCAATACTATTCTTCAAAAAATTCTTCACACACTTTTCTCCTAACAAATTTAACCCCTTTACATGTTATCTTTGTTAATGGGTTATCCAATTAGGAAAAATTTAGGACGAAACACCCATAATAACCTACTAAAATAATAAAATTGTGTACCTAAGTTATACTTTTCGGTGCTAGCCATTCATGGATTGCTCTTATCTTAGAAGGACGAATAGACATTTCATGTTTAGAGACAATGTGGCCAAGAAACAAAATATCCTGATGTCATAATTCACACATTCTAAACATCGCATATAATTAATTTCACCTAAGAGTTTTTAAAATAGTATGCAAGTGATTTTCATGATATTCATAGATTTTAGAGTATACAAAGATATCATATATAAAAACTACTAAAAAGTCATCAGGATATTCCTTGAAAACTATATTCATTAGATCCATTAAAATAGAGGGTGCATTAGTCAATCCAAAAGGCATTAATGTAAACTCATAATTCCTATACCTAGTTTGAAATGTTGTCATTGGAATGTCTTCCTTCTTCAAACACAAATGATGATATCCAGATCAAAGTTAAATATTAGAAAAATATTGAATTCCTTTAAGTTGATCAAATAAATCATCAATGTGAGATTGGGGATACTTTTCCTTTATTGTTATATCATTGATCTCTTAGTAGTCAATGAACAACCTCATAGATTCATCATTCTTCTTAACAAATAGAATCAGGGCTCTACAATGAGACACAATAGGGAAAATAAATACTTTATTAATGAATTCACCTAGTTTTTTCTTTAGTTACACTAATTACACATTGTCCACTCTATAAGGGGTCTTCGATATGGGCCTTGATCCGGGAATTTTTTTAATAGAAAATTCAATTTCCCATTCTGGCGGATGTCTAGGTAGGTCCTCTGGAAAAACATCAACATATTCTTGAACATTTGGTACAAACTTTCTATGAACATTTATTTCCTAAACCATATTTAGTTTAATCCCTTCCCACCAATAATTTAATTTAGTAGTGTTATTGTGGTGGATCTTGATGAGAATCAGATGGTAACATTTCTGCTCTAAATATTTTGTATTCCTTATCATCATCCACAAAAGTGTAACCTCCTTCTTCGTACAATAAATGTTTGTTCCATGTTCCAAAAGCCAATCCAATATGAGGATTATATCAAATTAAATCATGGGTATGACAATAAGACCCGACGATAAATCATGTTAATTTTCCTTATTTGTAATTGATTCACAAAACATTGTTACAATGAAATATCCCTTAAGAGTTTTGACTAACAACTCCCTTGTTAATTCAAATAGGAAATATCTAATTTTCTTGGAAAAATGGAAAGATATGAAAGAATGTGATGATCCAGAATCAAATAAAGAATTTCTTAATTTATAAGATATGATTAAAGTACCTCCAACCCCACCATTAGGAGATTCATCCTCTGTAGTAGTGATCACATAAACTTTTCCTTGCTCCCTAGTCCTTTTCTGAGGTATAGTTCCTTAGTGCTTAAGACATTCATTTTTATGATGACCAATTTTTATACAATTTTATCATTTAACATTGTGTGCCTATTTTTTCCCATTATAATCATAAGTTTGGTGCCCTTTTTCTCTAATCTTGTAACAAACTCTCATCCTATTTAGGAAAGTACCATGATTTATCTTCCCACATTTACTACAGGGTGGAAATTCAACTTTCCCTTCTTCCTCTAATTTCCTTTTTCAGAGTGTTTAGTAGATCTCTTCTTCTCTTTATTAAATTTAAATTCAAAAGAATTCAATAATTCATTTTCTGTCTAGATAGCACATGAAGCTATATCTTTGTATGATGATAAGGATTGTGAAACTGATGCTCGACTGAGAAATGGTTTTAACCCCTTAAAGAGTCGATTAATATTACTTCTTCGATTACGTATATAATCTGCAGCATAACATTCTAACATTTTAATGTTAGCCTCATACTTTATGACTTTCTCATCCTCCTTTTTCCTCAGACTCAAAAATTGCCTTTCCATATGAGCTCGATGTTCCTGGGGAAAGTATTTTTATTATAAAAATATCTTTAAAATATCTCTATTCCATATTTTATACTTATTCATCCTCCTTTTTGAATTTAATTAATGACCACCATTGATCTACATCTCATTCAGGCGATAAACTACCATGAAAACATTTTCCTTTTCCCTTCTCTCCAATGATTGAGATATTTTTTCTAAGGATCATATCAATTTCTCAGCTACAAATGGATTTGACGTCCGACTGAATGTTGGTGTTTTCTTCCTCATGAAGCGACCTAACATTTGCCCTCCACATTTGGATCAGGGTTCTCCATATATGTATGGTTATTACTCATAACCTAAGTGTGTTATCCCAGTATACTTATGAGCAGTTCAGAATGACTTGCATCACCAGCTCTACAGTAATTATCTTGAGTAGGAGGGAAATCCCTACATGGATTACGTGGGTAGATACGGTTTCCATTCCTTCTACTCAAAAACATTTATAAATAAAGTAAAACACTATATTAGTTTATTAATAGTAATGAATAATTCTAAACATGTAAAATACTTTACATAAATTGAACAATTTATACATATAGACCACAATAATAAAAATGTTTTCATTGGGTAAGTATTTAATCATAAATAATTCATAGTGGTTTGTAAATAAAATGATTATTATCCTAATCATATCCCCTGGGAGTGTCATACTAGGTGCATAGCCATGCCCTTTGCCATGTACCATGATACCCCGGGTCAAAGCTGAAGCTCCTTGTTAGTGTTTTAGCATCAAGGTTCATCTGTTCCCGAACCACGATAATTTTTTGTTTCAAGACAAGGATGTATTTATTGTAAAACCCACATAATATTTACATTACTATTTTTTTTGATGTTCTTCTATACTAATCCATTATGACTATCTTACGGTAATGATCTCTAATCAGAGTTTTTCTCAATTTTGTTTCCACAGTTTGTACAAAACATCCTCTAATATCAACTGTAATGGCCTGAACCAAGTTACTTAGAGTCGGTTCTTTATTACATTACATTTTCATGATCATAAGAGATCATGTATTAATGACCGATCAGTTTATTAGCCTTGGAAGTACTAGACACATACATAAGTTGTTCATTAAATTATGAAATGAAAAATCAACATTGTGTATATGTAGAACACACAAATAACCCTAATCTTATCCCTTCAAGACAGTCATAATATACTTCTTCACATACTAAGAAAAATAAAACATAATAAAGTAGTATGATCAGATGCTCCATATAGATAACAATATAGCGTAAAATTTCATAAATAAGCATAAACATTGAATATAATGTATAAGACTAAAACACAATCCTTTTAATATTAAAAGTCAGCATAATATAGAAAATATAAATCAAATTATTCCATTTACTTATTCACATTTATATTATGATAGTTTAATAATCACATGTAAAATCAATACCTAATTTCATAATAATATAATACATACTGTTGGACATCATAAGAAAATTGTCAAGGCAGTTTTCCAAGACTACAAATAATATTTTGTTAAGGCCATTATGCGAAGATAGTAGTTCATCTCATGATACCTACTAATTCATCTAGGGGCTAGAGAGGGCCCCACCCACCACTTATTACGTCTAATACACTACTCATATGAAAAGGTTCCAAGATAACATAAACATTTATTTTTAAAACAATCATATGAAATGTTAATATTTATACCATAAATAATGGATGTTATAAAAATATCACATCCTTAGTCAAACATATCACAAAACCTTCAATACAATATGTAAGATTGTATCATAATAAATCAAAATCAGAACAGTGTAAAATCAAACAAAGGATGTTCACATACACGAAATCAAACCAAAAATTATTTGATTTAAATATCACTTTCTACATTAAAGTCAATTAAAAGTATATAAAAATTTTCTTTTGAAAATATTCTTATAATATTTTATGGGAATCTTTTAATGTTTCTTAATGGTGGAAAATAGCCACACCCACTACATAAGTTAAAAAAATCATTTCTTCCTTAATTTGTAGAAAGGGTCATAAAGTACCTTATTTGGAAAGCTGTAGAGGAATCATTTTAAAACATTTTATAAAAACCCAAAAAAGGGTATAAATTACATTAAACTATAGTCTAGGAAATAGGGAAATGTTTTGAAATAAATTTTACGAAACAAGTATGTGGATGATAAAGAAGTCCCATTAGATACTTACATATAAACCACCTCGGATAATAAAGAGATTGTAAAATTAACACTTACCATGCAGTTTTCTTTATTCAAGGGTACATTAAACTCTTATATAATGGTTAAATCATTGTTATTAAATTATAAAATAACAACATACATCAATATGATATCCCCTTGCATCGTGGAGACTGTAAGACGTTCTTACGCACAAGAGACAATATCATTCTATTGATGATAAAATATTATGTAATTTGGATGGTATATTATATATACATAATTACTAACATGTTATATTTATTATTTAAATCAATTATACTCATTATTATACAAATCCTAATAATTAATTGTTGAATAACAGACTACACCACAACGTGGAGATGGTAAGATTTACGCACACATGTATGGTGACTTTGTAAATAATAGGATGGATATGTAATGCCCCAGATTTTTTCATGTATTATTTTAATATTATATGTGAATTAATTTGATAATAGGCTCTGAGACGACGTGTAGTTCTGAGCCCTGGTGAGCCAAGAACAAATGTTTGAATTTAATTTAATAATTAAATTACACGTGCAAGTGGTTTTCTAGAAAAAGTGGCATAACTCCTAAACGGGTGCTCGGATTAGAAATTTGAGGGAACTGTTGCATTAACAACAACGATTTTACCTTAGGAGAGGCCTAAAATCGGCCGCTTTAGGTCAGTGGTGATATCCAGTTTTTGGGACTTAAGAGGAATAAAATATTTAAATAGAAATATTTTATTCTATAGTGAAATATTCTAAATCTACCGCAACAGATATCTCTTATGTTTTTAAATAAAGGCATGCACAGGGGTCCATATTTACAAACCTCATAACCCTGAAACCCTTGGCGGCTCTGGGGAAAACCTCCCAACGCAGAGACGACATTCTTAACGATTTCCGCCGGCGACTGGATCTTCCCCAACGAACACCGCGGGTCCAGGTAGGATGATTGTTTGATGATTTATTTTCCCCGTTTTTGATTCCTATGTTGAACGTGGACTAATCCATGAACAGATTAGCCCGCGGATCTGTCATTTTGTAAGATGGGCTATTTGTGGGAATTGTTGGGATTTGATTCTTGAAATAAATTTTGGTTTTCATTCAACCATCCAACAGTAACGAACCGATATCGACACGAACATCGATCGAGGTTCGTCCCTCTCGATTGTTGTGTTTTCTCCCCCCGGTTCCTACGTGTTCTTCATGTGTGTTCTATGCGTTCTTGGAGGAAATCGATCTTTGCGTATTCATTTGTTGGCGCAATGATCTAAAATAAAATATCCAACATCAAGATGACATAGCGGAGGTGCGAAGGCAACAGTGGTGGACGAATCGATGTGGTTAAGAAATTCCCGTTCTTAGACCGTTTTCGAGAGGGCGGATCGGGATGCGCTATCAAGGCCGATCAGAAGCCCGAAACTGATGTAATCAGTTTCATAGGGGAGGGACGACCCCAAATCCGATGTTTCACGATAATCGGATGGTTGGATCAAGAACTAGAGGTTTGGCCGAAGCGCGAGGAAGAAGAAGGCGTTTCTGGAAATTTCCTGACTACACACCGTGTAGTATGGGCTACACGGCGAGTGTTCATCGGTGGACCACATGGCGTGTACTCCGGGAGTACATAGGCATGGGTTGGGTACACAACCAAGGGAACGGCGTGTATACCCCTTCCCTGGCCAGATACATGGGATACCCCATGTACTGGTACATGGGCAGGCGACACATACACGGATAGAGGCCATGTACGGGCACATTCCCAGCATACACGGAGAGAGCCCCAGGTGCTCGGACATAGAGTCTGGTTTTCCTACACACAGTGTAGTTGGGTTTTACACACCTTTGAGGGATTACACGGGCCGTTTACATGGGAAGTACCCGGAGTCAAGGAACACGACGTGTGATACTTCTACATATCATGTAGTATTGTTTTACACAGACTGGACAGATGACACGGGCCATTACACGGGTAGTACCCAAGGTCAAGGAACACGGCGTTTAACCATACTACACGCCGTGTAACCAATCTTACATGGCTTGAGCCACTTTTCTTCTATGACTTGGACAAGATTTCTTAGGGTTCATACCCTTGGTCTTTTTCCTGAAGGTTCTGGGATCATTTCCTTTATATAAGAGTATGATCCCTTCAGCAAGACTTCTTGAATAGAGTTGTTGGAATCCCCTCTATGAGTCTTAGATCCGGATCCTCAATTCATTCCTGGAACCCTAGGTAGAGTTCTTGGTATCAACGTGACCAACTTTACCCGGGCATCGATCCTCTGCTTAGCGGATTAGCTCAAACTGAGTTGTCGTAATCACCCCATGACTTGGTTGTGATCCTCATCTGAGCATCATGTTCTCAAGGTACATGTGGAGTGTGTCCTACCAGAACTAGTACATCGTATCTCTCTCTTCAGACCTAGGAGTGTGTTCTCCCGGTTGCATGCCTATTGGAATCTTCGAGCTGGATCCTAGTAGTGAATTTGTGATAGTTGATCATGCATGAGAATATATGGATATTCTTGTAATATGTTCGGTAGACATATATTGTGTAGATCTGACTGTACCTTTCATTTTTTTCTCTTGTTTTATTCCTTTGTGGTTTCGGGGTGTCCTAATGGGTATTTTTATACTCACCCTAGCCCAGGCATTGCCTGAACGTGTCATGTCTTGTGCAGATGAGAGAGCCTTTGACAGGATTCTAGGAAGACAAGGAACGGACGGTACTCAATGAGATCAGATAGGCTGAGGTGTGTTCCTATAGCTACAGACTGTAGTCCCAACACCTTTCTTTATAAGTTGGATTTTGTTACGGACTATCTTTTTGGTGGGATTGTACTTTTGGCCCAGGGTTTTACATTCATGTAAATTACTTTCCTATTGTACAATGTGGTTGGGTTTTAGTGTATGCATGCATCTTTTACTTTTTGTAGTTTTTACTTTTCAGCTTTGTGGGCTTGGAGATGTGTGTGCATGTGTACAGGTTTATAGGAAATGCTTCCCATGTTAGTATCATGCCTACTCAGTGCTCGTCACCAGCACCTGGCCTATTGGAGGTGGGCTTGGGGAGTTGCGGCTCAGGACACACTAGGATGGGACATGAAAGAGTGGTATCATAGGTGGTCGGTTCTACCATAGGACTGAGAGTCTGTGAGTTGGTTTGGGGTAACAGTGTTATGTGTTTCGATTTCGGCTTTCAGGCCTGGGACCCCTGTGTTGGTGCGGGCGGCCGACATATCCATACAACAGGACTCTGATAACTTACTTTTTCGACTCGGAACATGAAAACACTAGTTGCAGTGGAAAATAATGGTACATTCATCATATTGGAATGGGTTGTGGTTCCATGTCCTTCTTGAGTCAGCTCTTCAGATATACTCACTGACTGATATACATCTTGTTTCTTTAATAGGATGTCTCCGCGACGCGCACCAACTATGATCTAGCAGCTCGATCACGAGGGTGATCCCCTCAGTGATGAAGCCTAGATACAGGGACCAGATCGTCCAGTTTTACCATCGATTGGTGTGTGTGTGTTATCCCGCCATATGTGAGTTAGTGTTTAGTGTCTTCTATACAAGTAGGGGAGGAGCGCAGGCTGAGTGCACTCCACGAGTTTTAAAGATAGAGACCCCTCAGGTTTCAAGGTGAGCCTGACCCTCAGGCAGCAGAGGACTGGCTTGAGGTAGTGACCAGAGTCTTCCGTATGGTCAGGACACCAGTAGATCAGTTGGTGATCCTGGCAACGAGCCTTCTGCAGGGCTCGACAAGACGATGGTGGAGTTTGGTTATCCAGACTTACGACGAGGCGGCTATTTTATGGTTGGAGTTTGAGCGACTCTTCAGAGAGAAGTTTTTACCAGTTACCCTGAGAGAAATATGAATACAAGAGTTTCATCAGATCCAGCAGGGAACCATGATGGTGGATGACTATTCATCTAGGTTTACTAACCTCTCACGGTACTCGATGGATATGGTCAGAGATCAATACATCAGAGATCGGACTTTCGAGCGGGGGTTGCATAGAGATATCTGAGCTAGCATCATCCCTATGAGAATTCTTACCTATTCTGGGGTGCTCGACCGGGCTTCGATGGTCGAGAGCTTCTTAGTAGAGCAAAGATAGCTGGTAGTTGTCAGTAGTGGGTTAGATGGAGCAGAGACCTCGGAAGTAGGGAGTCGACGTTAGGGACCCGGGCATGGGAGATATTTTCAGAGGAGATCCCAAGACAGGGGATCTACCGTACAAGGTTCCTAGGGCGCATCCAGCCAACCTCAAGAGAGGCGATGCGACTCATGTGTTGTTAGGGTACATCTCACTCGAGGTTGTACGACCCACCGTACTATTGACATAGGATCAGTGGATGGACCACCGAGGAAGAGGCAACCAATGGAGCAGACAGATCCACGGGGTAGTGGACGTGTTAGGGGGGCTGGGAGAGCAGCTGGAGGTGGTCAAAGTTTTGACCTTTTACCACCACCACTCCCAGGAGGTCCACCCCAGGCTCAGGGAGCTGGTGGACAAAGGCAGGGACATCTGCAGGCGGTAGAGGAGTATAACCCAGGTACTCCCAGAATGATTAGAGGTACAATATGTGTCTTTTCTACATTGGTTGTCGTACTAATAGACACAAGTGCTAATCATTCCTTTCTGGATTCTTATCTTGTTCGAGACCTTGAGATTCCAGTTGAGCCGTTGACTCTACCCTTATGCTTAGAAACACCGACTGGAGAAGATTCAGAGATTACACACCTTCGAATACAGTGTGACCTGACCCTTGGAGGCGAGAGTTTCAGTTGGAACCTCTTGGTGGTAGCGTTGAGGCCTTACGATGTCATTCCTGGTATGGAATGGCTATCCACAGTTCATGCCCAGATTTACTATTTTAGGCGAAGGTTGCGGTGTGTCCATAGTGATGTAATGAGGTTCTATTTTAAGAGTGAAATAGAGACCTAGGCAGTGTAGGATGGACTCGTCCAAAGGAGGGAACAACCGATTTAACATCAGTTGGCTAGCCTAGCCCTTAGAATAACTGATTTTTCGAGTTTCCAGTTTCCAGCAGTAGTGTCTGAGTACAAGGGCCTCTTTCCGGAGGATGTCCTTGGACTACCACCCCATAGAGAGATATATTTATGCATTATGTTGCAACCCGGGATGATACCGATATCAGCATCATCATATCGGATGGCTCTTTTAGAGCTTCGTGAGCTGAGGGTGCAGCTGGAATATTTGTAGAAGATGGGATATGAGAGACCCAGTGTTTCACCCTGGGCGGCCCCTATGCTGCTTTCCAAGAATTAAAACGGGATCTTGAGGCTATGTGTGGATTACCGGCGCTTGAATCAGGTGACCGTAAAGAACCGGTATATAATACCGAGGATCTATGACCTCTTTGACTAGATGAGAGGGGAATGATGGTTCTCGAAGGTTTACCTATGATCAGGGTATCAGCAGTTGTGAGTACGGGATGCGGATTTACCAATTACGGATTTCAGATGTCGCTACAGTCACTATGAGTACTTGGTGATTCCCTTCGGCGTGGCGAACACCCTGGCAATGTTCGTGAGACATATGAACCAGATATTTCAGCCCCATCTAGATCTGTTCGTAGTGGTCTTCATCGATGATATCCGTATGTACTCTGCGTCTGAGGAGGAACACGCGGGACACTTAAGGATGGTTCTAGACACACTATGAGAGCACCAGTTGTATGGGAAACTCTTGAAGTGCTAGTTTTGGATACATGAGGTCCACTTTCTAGGACACATTATCTTAGAAGATGGTGTAGGAGTGGACCCAGCCATGGTGGAGGCAGTACTAGCATTGGAGCTACCCCAGATCCTACGGAGGTGCTGAGTTTCCTTGGATTGGAAGGCTACTATCGGAGATTCATTCATGATTTCTCCAGGATTTTAGCACCCATGACAGCATTGACTCATAAGGGGCATCCTTTCATGTGGACCGAGAAATGCCAGCAGGCTTTTCAGCAGTTGAGACAGAGGCTGCCGAGCGCCCCGATCATGAGAATGCCAGAGGAGTGTGTCGAGTACGTGGTTTTCTGCGACACATCAGGAACTGAGCTTCTTTGTGTCCTGATGTAGAGGCAAGCAATGATTGCCTATGGATTACACTATTTGAGGTCCCATGAGCATAACTACGTGACCAATGATCTTGAGTTGGCATCGGTAGTCTTCGCATTGAATATGTTGCAGCACTACCTGATGGGCGAGCGGTTTACCTTCTACTATGATCACAAGAGTCTCAGATATATCTTTTCTCAGAAGGATCTGAAATTGAGACAACGACGATGGCTTGAGTTCCTCTAGGATTACGAAATTGAGATCGTTTATACTCCTAGGAAGGGGAATATTGTGGAAGATACTCTTAGCAGGAAATCCAGTTTTCAGTTTCTAGATGAGGCGACAAGGAAGTTGGCCTCTTTATTATTATCAGTCGTGGATAGAGATGAGGGAGCCTGCCTTCTATCGATGGTTGTTACCCCTCCACTCTTATAGTGTGTCAGGGAAGCATAGCACGAGGATGCTAGTTGTGAGACTCTACATGATCAGATACCCACAGGTGTTGCGGCTGATGGATATTTAGAAGGTAGGGAGCACATTGTTTTTCTCAGAGGGCGTACTATAGTACCAGTGACGTTACATGAGGAGGTTATAAGGGAGTTCCAAACATATTCTTTGGTGGTACATCCAGGTATGACAAAGATGTATCAGGACCTCTGACGTCAGTTCTGGTGGCCAGGCATGAAGAAGAGTGTGGCCGATTTTTTTTCTCGGTGCCTTACTTGTCAGCAAGTAAAGGCTGAGCACTAGGTACCAGCAAATTTTACTCACCCCCTTGAGGATCCAGAGTAGAAGTGGAATGGGATATCCATGGACTTTGTGAGGGGTTTACCACGTATTTCCAGGGGACACGATGCCATCTGGGTGATCATTGATCGACTCACCATGTCGGGCCACTTCCTAGCCATACGAGAGTAGAGTTCAGTAGAGAGCTTGGGATTCTCTATGTGCAAGAGATAGTTTTACATCATGGAGTTCCATCCATGATCTTCTCATATCGTGATTCTCGTTTTACATCCCAGTTTTGGAAGGTATTGCAGGAAGCTTTAGGGACTCAGTTATGCTTGAGCACCGTGTTTCATCCACAAACTGATGGTCAGAAAGAGCGGACCATCCAGATCCTGAAGGATATGCTACGAGCTTGCATACTTGACTTCAGTCGTAGCTGGGAGGATCACCTACCACTGGTGGAATTTTCTTATAACAATAGTTATCATTCCACTTTTTATATGGCACCATTCGAGGCTCTGTACGGGCGACCTTGCCGGTCCCCACATTGCTAGATTGCCCCAGGAGAGTCAGCACTCATGGGCCCAGATATGGTGAGAGCTACTACAGAGAAGGTGTAGGTCATACAAGAGAGGATGAAGATAGCACAGAGTCGGCAAAAGTTTTATGCCTATAGTAGGTGGAGGACCCTAGAGTTCGAGGAAGGAGACCATGTCTTCCTTCGAGTCTCACCTCGACGGGGATTACAGAGATTTGGCCGAGGCATCAAGCTATCTCTGAGGATCGTTGGCCCTTTTCATATTATGTGTAGAGTTGACAAGGTGGCATATCTCTTTCCTCTACTTCCTCAGATGGAGCAGGTAAACAACGTCTTCCATGTGTCGCAGCTATGAAGGTTCATGCAATATCCATCGCACGTCATCGACTCAGGCGAGCTGGACATCGATGATGGAATGACTTTTTCTAAGTACCCTGTGGAGATCAAGGACCAGAAAGAGAAGATCCTTCATGGACGAGATATTCTCTTAGTGTATGTCCAGTGGCAGCACGAGAATCTCTAAGAGAGCACGTGGGAGCAGGAGGCTCAGATTCGCATGCAATACCCACATCTTTTTTAGTAGCCCTTGTTTTGGCGTTTCATGGACATAATAGCCCTAAGTTGAGTGTGATGTAATGTCCCAGATTTTTTTAGATATAATTTTAATATTATATGGGAATTAATTTGAGATCATGATATGAGACAATGTGCAGTTCTGAGGCCCGGTGAGCCTAGAAAAATAGTTTGAATTTAATTTAATAATTAAATTATGTGTGTGCTTTGTTTTCCTGAAAAAGTGGAATAACTTCTAAATGGGTGCTCGGATCAGATATCTGAGGGCACCGTTGCATTCCAACCAATTATTTTACCTTAGGTAAGGCCTAACATAGACTAGAGCAGGTCGGTGGTGAAATCCAGTTTTTGGGACGTAAGAGTAATAAAATATTTAAACAAAAATATTTTTTTCTGCAGTGAAATATTCTAAATCTTCTATAAAAAAATATCACTTATCTTTTTAAATAAAGGCCTACGCAGAGGTCCCGGGTTACAAACCTCATAACCCTGAAACCATTGGCAGCTCTGAAGGCTTTGGAGAAAACCTCCCAACGCGGCGACGACGTTCTTGACGATTTTCGCCAGCGACGACGCCGCGACAACCAGATATTCTCCAACGAACACCGCAGGTCCAGGTAGGATGATTGTTTGATGATTTATTTTCCCCGTTCTTGATTCCTATGACGAACGCGGACTAATCCATGAACAGAATGGCCCACGGATTGGTTATTTTGCAGGATGGGCTACTTGCGGGAATCATGGGGACTTGATTCTTGAAATAAATTTTGGTTTTCGTTCAACCTTATAATGGTGATGAACCATGATCGACACAAACATCGATCGAGGATCATCCCTCTCGATTTTTGTGTTTTCTCTCCTGGTTTCTACATGTTCTTCATGTTCGTTCTATGCGTACTTGGAGGATATCGATCGTTGCACATTTTTTTGTTAGCGCAACGATCTGAAATCAAAGATCCAACATCAAGACGAGCAAGAGGAGGTGTGATGGTGACTGTGGCGGACGAATCGATGTGGTTCGAAAATTCATGTTCATCGAGAGTTTCCAAAAGGGCGGAACAGGACATGATATCAAGGATTCTCGGAAGCCTGAAACTGACAGAAGCGGTTTCGTAGGGGCAGGACGACCCTTAATCCAGAGTTTCATGATGATCGGACAGTTGGATCAAGAACCAGAGGATTGGCTGAAGCGTGAGGAAGAAGAAAACGTTTCTGGAAATTTCCCGACAACATTCATTGTAGTATGGGCTACATGGAATGTGTTCATCTGCAGACCATGTGGCGTGTACTCCGGGAGTACACAGGCACAGGTCGGGTCCATGGCCAAGGGCATGTCATGTATACCCATCCCTGGCCAGACCCGACCATATACTCGGGATACCCCGTGTACTGGTAGATTGGCAGGCGACACAGACACAGATAGAATCTGTGTACGAGCACATGACCAGCGTACACGGAGAGAGCCCCAAGTGTTCGGACACGGCGTGTGATTCATTTACACGTCGTGTAGTTGGGTTTTACACAGCTTGTATGGATGGCACGAGCCATTTACAAAGGCAGTACCCGGAGTCAAGGAACACAGCGTGCAATACTTCTACACGCCGTGAAGTATTGTTTTACACAGACTGGACAAATGACAGATGCCATTACACAGGTAGTAACTGAGGTCAAATAACATGGCATGTAACCATAATACACACCGTGTAACCAATCTTACATTTCATGAGCCACTTGTATTCTGTGACTTGTACTAGTTTTCTTAGGGTTCATACCCTTGGTATTTTTCTCTGATGGTTCTGGTATCATTTCCTTTATACAGGAGTGTGATCCCTTTAGCAGGACATCCTGAATAGAGTTGTTGGAATCCCCTATGTGTGTCTTAGATCTAGATCCCTTATTCAATCATCTAACCCTATGTAGAGTTCTTAGTATCGACGTGACCAACTTTACCCGAGCGCCGATCCTCTGCTTAGCGGATTAGCTCAGACTGAGTTGTAGGAATCACCCCATGACTTTTTTGTGATACTCATATGAGCATCATGTTCTCAAGGTACTTGTGGAGATTTTCCTCCCAGAACAAGTACTTTGTATCTCTCTTATCAGACATAGGAGTGTGTTCTCCCAGTTGCATGCCTAGTGGAATCTTCGAGCTGGATCCTAGTGGTGATTTCGCGATAGTCAATCATGAATGTGTATATCTGGATATTATTGTTATGTGTTCGATAGACATATACTGTGTAGAGCTGACTATACCTTTCATTTGTGGGTTTTCCCTTGTTTTATTCTTTTGTGGTTTCGGGGTGTCCTACTGGGTATTGTTATACTCACCCCTGCACGGGCTTTGCCAGCACGTGTCGTGTCTTGTGCAGACGAGCGAGCCTTTGACATGATTCTAGGCGGACAAGGACCGGACGGTACTCGGTGAGATCAGACAGGCCAAGGTGTGTTCCTATGGCTACAGATAGCAGTCCCATCACCTTTCTTTATAGGTTGGACTTTCTTACGGACTCTCTTTTTGGTGGGCTTGTACTTTTGGCCCTGGGTTTTACTTTCTTGTTCTTTACTTTCCTATCGTACTCTGTGGTTGGGTTTTAGTGTATGCATGCAAATTTTTCTTTTTTGTAGTTTTTACTTTTCAGCTATGAGGGATTGGAGATGTGTGTGCATGTGTAAAGTTTTATAGGCAATTCCTCCCATGTTAGTAGCATGCATACTCGGTGCTAGTCACCAGCCCCTGGCCTATTGGAGGCGGACTTGGGGAGTTACGACATGGGCCCCACTGGGACGAGTCGTGACAAGATAGAAGAATGAATATTGTTATACCATATTTATAATAAAATCAAAGAATTTATATGGAAATTGAGTTATTATTTTGGTATGGAAAAAAATAAAGAGGAAGTAGCAGAATAAAAAAACATTGAAAGAGGTGATGAAATAATTACCTCTTATACAAGTGTTTCCTTTTGACGTGAACAAAATGGATTCATAGGATGGATTTATGATCAATATAAGGCCTCTAGTATTATGTTATGCTAGTTTGGAAAAGATTTTAATAGGTTTTTTCCAAGACAAATGGCTTTGGAGGTGTGATTTTGAAAGAAGGGTAAGTACCCTTTTATAAAAGAGGTGAGGTGCACTTAAGGAAGAGTTTGAATTTTTTTTTTTATAAACATTGTTATTTTATAATATCTAAAAAAGGATTTATTTTGAGTGTAAGGTGGTTATTGGTAGAAAAACTCTCCACTAATAGGTTTCAGACAAGTTTAGGTCACCATATAAACCATATCTTTTAGATTTAACTCTTAGTTAAATACTCAACTTTTACCACATCTTCTTGTATTATTATAATGCATGGTTAATAAACATAATATAAAATCCAAGTGAACATAAAGTGCTTCATTAATGACATGTATATCATTATATAATTCATTTGGCTGAACCATAGTTTTTAGGGAAATTATATAATTTAATAAAATAGTATTTGTTTTAAAAACCCATTTATGTCAATTTGGACACTATTTAGTATTAGGTTTTTGTGAAATACCTCAAAATAAATTTTATTGGAAAAAAAAATTGAATCAGCCCTAACATGTCATATTAACCAAGAAATTTTTTGGAATGCATCAAAAGGCCCAATATAAATTTATTTTAATATTTTCAATACCAATTATTTTAATCTTTCATTAATAAGGTAATTACTACGTCATCATTGTTTCATATGTAAATTTAATTATATAATGTCTTAAAATTATAAATAAAATACCATTATATAGAAAATATTTTTATATTTCTAATTAATATTTATTGTTGAATTTATGTTATGTATAACCCTATATTAAAAATGTTTTTGTTATTAAAATTTGAATTTAACACTTTTAACTCTTCATTAAATAAAATATAATAACTCTCCTAATATAATCCATGTGGATCAAAATGGATGATATTTTATCCCTAAGGTTGATTTTTGTCTAGATACACTTATCCAATAGAATCAGGACATGTTTTAGGGAAATTATAATATAATTTTTACATTTAATTACCCGATTTACTTTTAATCTTGGTAAATAAAATTTAGAAGTTACTATTCACTGAAAATTATTTTTAACCTATTAAACCACATTTTACTTAATAATTTAAACTATTTATCTCGGTGTTTTAAAATTAAGATCATAGTTCTGGTAAAATTATGCTTAATGCATATTTGAAAATGTGCCTAGAAGGTGGGTAAAAGATGTTAAAATTTCAATAAAATTTTATAAGTATAATATTATTATAAAATGACTCCAATGAATTTTTTATGATTAATATATATATATTATTTATCCATTTTGACATTAAAATAAATTTATATATAAAAATAATTTTTTAAATAAAAATTTGGTTTTAAACAATAACGTAGTGTTTTTCACTATTCATCAAAAAATGAAAATTTTCAGAAAAATACCAAAAATTCACCCTAAGATAATTTTGATATTCCAAATCCAAAAATGAATTCCATTTTGAATAAAAATTATAAAATTTCAAAACTGGGTATTATTATTCATAAGTACTTTTTAAATGGCTTGTTTAAATGGTCTTGGTGTGCTAGAACTCAATATTGTGTACAACAAAAGCTATTATATTAGTTAAATATGAAAGTACCATGATAGATTTGGGTGTTACAAAATGAGTGGAATTACCCCACTCATGATATTCAGTTGGTTGTAGTAGTGTATTTTTTAAAGTGCCGGAGGCACTACTTGTTGTGGAACGGTTCACAGTGTTTACCAATCACAATAGTATATAATATCTCTTTTCGCATAGGGATTTGAATCTTTGGCTGCGAATATGGGTTGATTAAATCTACACTTTTTTAATTTGAGATTGTATTTACACTTGGGAAAGGTAATATTGTTGTTAATTCTTTCTGCCAAATGATTCAGAACCAGGTGGTTCAGGGATCTATCTCTTAGTAGAAGTTGATGGCTTTGTTCGCAGAGATGCACCTGGAGGTGTGGGATGAAAGCAATCAGGCGACTATAGATTCAGTGGTAGTTGAGTTGACGCTTTTGAGTCGATTTAGGGAAATTCATCTCAATGATACTAAATTAGTGGCCATTAAGGAAAGACTTAAAGGTGGCCATCCACCATTCGGTTGGGCGTCGGTGTGGATGAGGTTTTTTTGTTCCTGGTCGTGTGTTTTTTCTAGTATGAATGTAGTATGTTTTGATGATTGAGTTCCTTGTATCAAAATGGATAGTGCATCTTGATTTGACCAAGATGTATCATGATCCGCACAGACGGTTTTGGTGGCCGATAATGAAAAAGGAAGTCCTAGGCTTTGTGGAATGGTGCCTTACCTGTCAGCAGGTGAAGGCCGAGCATCAATGCCTAGGTGGTTTTTTACATCAATAGGTAATTCCAAAATGAAATTAAGATGATGTGATGATATATTTTTGTGGTGGTTCTTCCAAGGATTCCTTATAAGAATGATGCAATCTTGGTGGTTGTGGATCGGATAACGAAAGTGGATCACTACTCACCAATTCAGAAGACTTATACAATTGACCAGTTTGGTGAGTTGTGTGTTCAATAAATAGTATTGTTGCATGGTGTACCATTGAATATAGTTTCATATCATGATACTTTTTTCACTTCAGGCTTCTTTCAATGGTTGAAGAAGGCATTGGGTACAAAAGTGCTTTTGAGAACATATTTCAACCCACAGATGGACGAGCAGTCAAAGCATATGATCCAAGTGTTGGAAGATATGTTAAGGGCTTGTGTGTTTGATATTGGTGGTTCCTAGGTGAAGCACCTATCTCTTGATGAATTTTTCTACAACAACAGTTTTAAGGACATGGTTATGATAGAACCATTAGAGAATCTCTATAGGAGGCCGTGTAGGTCTTTGATGTGTTTGTAGGAGGCTAGTAAATCAAAACTGCTATAACTGAGTCTGGTGTAGAAGACTTCAGAAAATATTGCATTGATTCCGAAGAATATGGAAATAGCTTAGAGTAGGTAGTAGTCGTATGTGGATCAGAGGCGTAGACCTCTTGAGTTTGAGGTGGGTAATAGTGTGTTCTATCGGGTGTCACAATGGTTGGGTCACCAACAAATTCAAAAGCAAGTAATGCTGGCACCAAGGTATATGGGGCCGTTTGAGATTGTAGAGAGGATCAGGATGGTGGAATACTGATTGGATCTTCCACAACAGTATAGAATGATGCATGTTGTTTTTCCTGTGTCCTAACTTCAGTGGTATCACCCGGACCCATCGCACGTTTTAGATGTTACTTATGTTGATCTTTAGGTTGATGTGTCATTTGAGGAGCATCCAGTTTGTGTGGTGGATCGTGGTGAGAAAATATTGTGGGGTAGGTTTATACCATTAGTGCTGTTATTATGGATGCATGGGAATATTCATGAAGAAACAAGGGATCATGAATATGATATATAGGCTCAGTGGCCAGACCTTTTTCCCTTGAATGTGAAATGAATCTAGAGAGCTCGGCTCGAGGAAGAGCCGTTATAAGGTGGAGAGGTTGTATAATACTGGATAATGGAAATGTATATTCCCAATTATATATTGATTTTAATCCTTTTTTTGTTAATTTAGTGCTTACCCATGTCCTTAAGGTGGATGAGGGGTTTTCTAAGGGTTCGAGATAAAAAATGGAGAAAAGGGGGTTTTTGGGTAGGCCACACAGTCTATGCATGGTTAGTGATAACCATGAAGACAACCCAAGAAATGATGCCAGAAGTGGGATTTTGGATAGTGGCCTCTGCACAGTTTTCCCACACTTTGTAAAACTGTGAAGGTAAACTGTGCGGCCCAAAAACATTAAAAAAATTACAATTTTCTACTCTATAATTTTAATACCAAACTTAGGATTTCCTTCCCATTCACCCATATTCGCCCTAGTAACTAAAAAATTCACCCAAGATCTCTAACTGATCGATCCCACCCATTTTTAAGGTTTTTTGTGTCTTTTGTTGTAGATCGAAGCCCATGGTAAGGCTAATCCCCTCATTGTTACTCTTTCTACATTAGGGTTTTTGTCTTCTTCTCCTCTCTTTCTAAAGCTCTAAAACCCTACACTTTGGGTGAGATTTGGGTTGAATCATCAAAGGTTGGTTAAAGTAGAATATAGGGGCTCAATTGAGAGTGTTTTCATTTACATAATCAAGGTAGGTGGTCTACATGTTATAATCCATGGTTTGTTTGGGGATTTGTGCATGTGTGGTTTTTTTCTTGTGTGTCTCTTTGTATGTTTTGATCATCCTTCACATGTTTAGGTGAAATGGTTATTAAGAAGTTAAATAAAACCATCATGATCTCTATGGGATGCATCGAGGGTGATGAGACTATTCTAGGGCCACCCATGTATGTGAAAACTTCCTCGTACCTAGGTATTTGTGAAGAACTAATGAGATTATTATGTATTTTTGTAGACCCCTTGATTAACATGTTGATTCAATCGATGGTGTTGAAGTAGAATCTCAGTGATTCACCAAGGAATAGTAATAACCTAAGGGATGTATGCTTATCATGGAAATGATTAAAGATCATAATGAAATGGATTATGTGCCTGGTAATGAAGCCTAGTGAGTAATGAATAACGAATGAAGCCCAGTGAGATAGCCACAATAAATGAATGCTTAGTGAGATAGACATAATAAAAGGGGAATGAGGCTAAGTGGATAAATTATGTGAAATGTGTTACAGGAGTTAATGGGTTAAGGGCTAGTATTAAATCTTATTTTATTGTTATGATTTATGTTTTTAGTGGTCAATGGTTGTGATGTTTTGGGAATGGTTAATAGATACATATATGTATAGCCTGTTCACATGGTTTGGTAGAGTGGGGCATTGAATTGAGGTTCTATGCCCATGGGTCAATTTGGAATGAGGCTCCAATCTCCACCCATAATGCACATGTTAGGGAAAAGGACCGTGGGAATATTCTCGTAACTGCTCCATCCACTCGAAAAGAGGCATCGAGGCGAACATATGGTTGATAGAAGGAAGATAGTCTTAGTGAGATAGGAGAACCATGTGTTTTTTCTCCGGAATGTGATTGTGTACATTGATCCCATGTCACATGTTATGTTTGATGAACCCATGTTAAATACGATGGAAATTTTATTTAATGGGAAATGGGATGAAATGGTAAGATATGGAAATGGTAATAAATGTTGGTAATTTTCCTAAACTGGGTAAGGGAACTTAATCATTCCTTTTCATTTATTATTCAACTCCTTTTTTCATGAACAATTTTTTATAATGTATATTTTATAGACACTTTTGGTGGTGGCCTAATGTGTTGTACTCACACTGTGCTCGGGCTGTCATTGGGTACCTGAGTCGACTTCATGTTTGCAGTACAACAAAATGGAAAAGGCCCTTAAATAGAAGTTGGGTTGGCACGGGTGTCTGTGGGGTAGGACACATGCCTAGTGTCAAGACCATTTTGTGGATTGTTCATTTTGTCTTAATTTAGTATTTTGTTCACATTTTCACTTGTAGCATGGCATGGAATATTTACTATTGGACGTGGTTTTACCCCATTTGGGTAATGGTTGTTTATGCATGCTCTGGTATTATTGATTATTATTCTACTATTTTGTATTTCATTTATTATGGATTACTCTGATAAAAGGGGGTATAGTATCCCCAATTGCATATTTGGACCCCTGTTGCTAGTCGGAAACCTTTGGTGTATGGGGAGGTGCACATAAGGTCATGTTACCACCTAGATCAGAGCACCTGTTTAGTGGATCCCATGTCAAGGATGTTACACCTAGCCATATGTTTTTTTCAAGATAACTATACATCTTATTTATTTATAGAGGGAGGATATGTATGACCTGTTTGAAACATCCAAAATATACCACTTTTTTACTTTTTATAAGGGCAATTATCTAGTTTATTAACCTTATAAACCCATCATTAGAAAATTTTAACTCAAGGATATTCACAACCTTTTTCAGAAACAACCCATAATCTTTTTGGGAATCCTAGGTTCTCTCATGAATAGATGATTATGTACTCACATGAGAATGGTAGGATAAACATCCTGTTATTGTTTCCATGTACATCATATGCATGTTAACAAATAATTTTTCCCTTTCAATCCACATCATGGATAATGTAGCATTGTCAATTCTTCAAAGACAAACAACCACTTTTTCACATCCCCATGTTGGTAATGGCTTAAATAAAAATCATCCTTAATTATCCGGAAATAACATAATTGGTAAATATTGATTTTCTTTTTGTGGTAGTATATACATGAGTATTTTATGATCCATATGTATATATCATACTTCTAACTGTAGAGAATATTTTTTCAAATATTCATATAATGATCACTACAAACAATTCATGATCATGTGTTCGGTATTTATGCTCATGGAATATTAATTTGTGGGTGGAATATAGTATTAATTTTTATCATGAATTAATAAATAACCCAAAATCATTTTGGATTCATCTCTATAGATCACAAATAATTACCCACTAATGGTAAATCTGATCATATTTGTAATTATTAGCCACTTATTTTACTCTTTAAATCATTCCACGTATTAAATTATATAGAAACATATTACACACATAAAAATTATATTGGTTAATGTGATGGAATATCATATAAATTTTATCTCAAATTCATGATAGTACCTATAAAATTCATGGAAATTATGGATTTTTAGTAGATACATTGTTCTAGAATATTATTCAATTTCCCCCATTTCTAAATGACCCACAGATATCTCATTGTTAGTGATACCATGCACCAATAATTTCACTTACTCCAAGTTTATGCTCTATTAAGAACTCAAACTCGAGTTTAGGATAAATTCCATGACATTCTAAGAGAAATATACTCTCTTACTTGTTGACTGTAATTATAGATGATCTTTTCCTTACTCTTGAATTTTTTTTCCAGATATGCTTCCTCATAAGGAAATAATAACCCTGATTGATATGGTTACACTAATGGAGCTTTATCATCCACCTTGAACATATGTACAATCTATGGTTGATTCATGAAATGAATGGAGATTTTCTTATCATGATAATTTATGCTGGATAATTATAATGTAATCAAATCAATATCCATAATATCATAAAATTATTCTAATGGGAGTTTTACAATGTTCTCAAGGAAATTCATCCTAAAACTACAGGTATGGTAGAAGTTATAAAATTTCAATTCTATAATTTCATTATTTTACATTTTTATGGATATATGTACATCCATGTTTTTAGGTGGTTTTTTAATAGTCCTACTAATATTATGTGACATTAAATAATCCATTTAACTATAAAAATAGAGGATATTTAAATTTTATGAGGGAATGATAATTCTACCTTTAACTATTTTATTCTGGTTCTTATCATTTACATCATCAAAAATAATCTTAGGGATGTGAATTTAAGAACTATCAAACATATGAAATGTAATCTATTAAAATTAAATGGATAAATCATAAATGAAATACATTCCTTAAACTGTGAATTTAATGGATATAATATACATTTTCCATGGTCCATTTTATAATATAATATTTGAATGAAAATCTTTTTCCCTCATACTGGTTAGTATATAGATTGTGAATTTACCAAACCATATCCCTACATAGTATCAAACTATTTATGTAGAAGTGCATCTTCGTTATGCACTAGGTAATGTTATTTTTCATACCCAATGCACCATTTTCAAGTTAATTTCACAAAGGTATAACTATGTCAAAGCTATATCCACTTATAGTATCCGACAAGTATTTTTTTAGAAACCACTAACACACTTCTTTAACAAAATTAATTGATATTGTTTATTCTATGTCTAATCTCTTAGGCTTTGACAATATTTTTCTAGTCCTAATCCCCAAATATTACTCTACCTTTCCTTCTATACCATATAATATAACCAATATATTTTATACATTTTATTTCATTCTTTCATACAAGAAGAGACACATTATATGACACCATAATATCAAGAGTCTATGTATATTTATGAAAATAAGTATACATAACAATAATTTAGGTAGGGGTTCAACAATAATATTTCAAAATTCAATAAAATGTACATATGATTTCATTATCTTCTAATATCACATGGGATAACCTAAAATTGTACATAAGAAATGGGTGAGCTGTAAAACATATAAATGAAACAATCAAATAATAAAATGATAAAATTAACACATGGGATTCAAGATGAATAACAAGGTTATATAAAAGGTTGATAATCATAAACATGAACTTTACTAGTTGATATAATATGATACCATTAATGAAACATATGAATGCAGAAAGTATATAAAACATGAAATCATTAGCAGAAGTAAAGTCTAACCATGGAGAAATAATATAATAGTATTTTTATTATACCATCTCATGCACCATACATGGTATCTCATGTGATAAAAACATTACAAAATGCATTGGAGGGATATATAATTCATGTCCTACCTATTATAATTATATCATGTACATAAATTTTTCTACCAAAAAAAGTATACAATATGATAAGTAATGTCATCAATATTAATCCCAATATTATTTTTTTTGGATTTCATACCTGGTTTTAAAAATAAACTACGGATAATTACATCAAGGTGAATAACCGTGAGTTCTAATAGACACGAGTATTTACAATACAAAAACATTTTTTATAGAAAATCATGGGTTAATTGCAATAGCATAATAGTTCTAAATGAGGGTTCATGAAAGTGTTTCATTAGAGAAAAGGGGGGTATATCATTTACTTGGAATTACAATTACAAAAATGGTATTTGTAAAAACATATATAAATATGAAAAATTTGAAATAAAATGGAATAACCGAAAGAAAGTTCTTTACTAAATATAATGAGGATAGAATCTTGTTATATTTATATGGTGCTTTAAAAATTATGGGAAAAGATTTTTAAGAGAATGATACCACCTTGTGATGGATTTATATAAGAGTGGGGATATGAAATTAATTCTTAATGGGTTTTAAGTGGGGATGAGTTAGAAATTTGATGGGAATTTATAGAAAAAGACTGGGGAATTCTTTATTAATTTATAAACATTGGATTTGGAATCTATATGATAAAATAATCCAAAAACAAAACCTTCCAATGGTTTCCCCATGGTTTTTACCACAATGGAGCTATTTTCAAAAAATTTAAAGCTGAATAACATTATTTTTTTGAATAATACCGTTGTTGATGTGGATGTTTTCTAGTTCATAATGAATTGATTTAAAAAATGTAAAATATAATTTAGTTTTTGGAGGATTCATTATCAATTTATAGAGTTAATAAAATAACATCAAATTACAAAAAATTTTAAAGAAGAAATATATATTTTTTATAAATGAATTTTATAGAATTTAGTACATATCTTTTGTGATGTAATGATTTTATAATACATATCATATTTAATTATTACCCAACATTTTAATTGTCTCCAAAAATTATAAAATATTTAACATTAAGTAATTTCATTATGATGATTTCAAAAATTATATTAATTTTACTTAATTTTTTTTATAAATATGATAATTTCTACTTTAAAATAAAGATATCATTATTTATAATAATAGAATTGTTTTCCAACAAAAAAACATTATGGAACTCGTAATTAATCATAGGAATTTATGAAATTATATTATTTGTTATATTTATATAAATATTTATTGTTATTAAATAAAAAAATTTATTTTAAAATTTATGGAATTTATCAAAAATATGATCTAATTGATACTATATATTTACAAAAAATAAAAAATAATTTCTTTCATATTAGAATTTTATTTATATCACCTAATATATAATAATTTATAATGTAATAATAAAAAGAGATAGCAATCATCATTATTTTATTAAAAATAATATAAAAAAACTCGCATTATTAGGGTCTAGAAACCTAAAGCATTATTACTCTATTATATACCCTAATGGTTTGGTGTGTGATGGTGGTTCATTAATGGGGTAGTTTAGTGAATATGGTTTTGTTTGTAAGTTCTATAAACATGAACATCGCCCATAAATTTTTTCACTGGTGTTTTAGATATTGATTCATGGTATGAGATTGAGAAAGGTCAAATCCATTTGATGAAATCTCACCTAAATTATTTTATTATTGGGCTTTATAAGTCACAATACTACTCGTTGAGTCAATCAATTCATTCATCTATGTTATCTACACTATTTCATTATCTATTATATAAACTAATTAAAATAAACACTATAAAATAGTTTTGTTATTAGAGATTAGGATTATTGAGGGGATTTTAAATCAAAAAAGCATTATTTTATAGTTTTCCAATGTAATAAAAGTAGTGGAATTGATTTCTATAACAATATTAAATAACAGATATAGTATTGACAGAGAAAGAAAATTTAATTTATAAAACTTTAGGTCGTTGCAGTTTAGTCATCCAACAAGAAAAGACAAATTAATTTTTTTGAATAAATAATAATTTATTTATTTAATGAAATAATATTAATTTATCTACAAATTTGGTTCATGTCCATTATTATTATTGTTTTTGTTGTTGTTTTTTTTTTGTACATTGGGTTAGATAGTTATTTTGATATTAAAATGTCAGTTGTGCAATTATTCACTCTCTAATGTTAGGTTCACAAATAATCATTTATATTATTCCCTATCATAGGGAAGCCTAGAAATAATTGTGTATAATGAATTCTAGATAGAATCAATTAATTCCTGATAATTTTGATTTAATAGTTTATAATGGCTAAAAGAGGAGGGTGAATTATAGTCTAGAAACATAAACTAATAAAAAACCAAATCCTATTTATTTTTGTTTTTCAAACTCAAGTATCATCTTATGTCCTGAATAAATAAATCATACACATCGTATGTTTGAAAATTAATATATTAGTAATTTTTATTAATATTATAATTTGAAAAAAATTCAAAGTTTAAATATAATAACATGTTGAAACATGTAAAAGTAATGATGTTAAAGTATTAATGACTTTAAAAAACATTATAAAATATTTTCAACTATTTAACCCTATAATTTAAGGATGTCACAAACACTAACTTCGTGTATGCCAACAAACCTATACCCAAGTGGTACAGGCTCCTGCTTGGCATCCAAAAGACCTGGGTTCAAATTCGAGCACGGCTGAATTTCTGGGTTACTGTAGCAGGGTACTGTAGCGGGACACTATAGCATACACATTAGCAGTGGTGGAACTGTAGTGGCGACAACACTGTAGCGACGGAGAAACTGTTGCAGGATACTATAGCGGCGGCGGGTACTGTAGTAGGTACTGCAGCAGCGGGGGGTACTGTAGCAGCACTGTTCACAGAGGGTCCTTTGGGCCAAACAATGGGCTTTCAGGATTTGTATTTAGGCCCCTTGGCCTTGGGCCTTCAGGCTATGTATTGGGTCTCCCTCTACCCTCTAAAGAGGTCTTTGCTTTAATAATAAATTGAGGCTTCAGCCCCAACCTTTTAAAAAAAACTTTCTTCATGTATCCCCAATTTTCAATGTATCTATAAGGTATTTATATCTATATAAAGAAAGATGTCGATCATAATTATTGGAATTAGTTATGTCATCCTATCCATGTAATCCTTCAATAAGCCAAATTAAAATTAGTTTTCTTCGTATCCAAAAAATCCCTCAATCAAAACACATGTCAGGAAATGTGAAAAAAATTTCAATATTTTCTATAGAATTTAAAATCCTCACTCAAATTCATTTGAAAAATAACTCCCTGAAAACATTATAAACCATGTGTAACAAGGTGTTATAGAAAAGAAATCATCATATTTTTTGATTCACAAAAGAATTAGATCCCATTTCCATTAATTAACCTCTATTTGTAACCAAACCACCAAGGATCATAGTCCATGTTTCTTATAGTTCTTTTCAAAATAATCCGATGAACTCCATATTGATAGACCGACATGTACATCTTCATCTTATTTTTTTTATAGAACCATTACAACGATGTAAAAAATTATTCTATATAGTACAAGACTATATATATGGTTACCAAATATTTTACCCTATGGGAACTAAAACATTTTAAGAATAATAAAATAATCTTAATTAAACTGATTAAATATTCTAAATCATACTAATATTCTAAATTTATTCATTCAGATGTACTGGAATTTTTTATTCAATTAGAAATGAAATTTTCATTCAGATGGATGGGAAATATTTATTCTTATGGAGTAGATGTTTTAATTTTGATGGAATTGTATTTTGTCAGTTTAATGGACTAGAATTCAGTCAGTCTAATAGACTAGAACTTATTTAGCCTAATGGATCAGAATATTATGGTATGTTTATATTCATCTGTTAGAAATACATCTCTATTCAGTAGAATAAATGGTTCTATACAAAATGTTTTAAACTACTACAGAAATATATAGTCAATTATATATAGTTTAAAATAAAGTGTTTTGTTATTTTAAAAACTAAGGATATAAATTTTATAATTTATAACTTTTGGCTCAATAATATATATATTTATACTTACAAAATATCAATAATAGTGAGTGGCTCTTCTCCCTCATTAGTATGATTCCTTCCATCACTAGAGGATTTTTTTTCAATGAGAATCAATTCTAAAATAAAAATCATTCGATATCTCACATGGATTGTTATTCAATGATGATTTGAGATAATTAGAACATGTTCACATCACTGAAATAGGGAATCAACACTCGATACCTCTGATATAAAAATGGTATGACAATATTTCTATGTCAATTCATATATGTAGAATGAATTCTAATGAGTGGTAGTTCCTTATCTTGAAAAAAATTAATTATAAATTATATGTGATGGTCTTATCGTATGGAATATAGGGCTTCCATTTCATTTATTTTTTAATGATAAATATATTAAAATTGATAAATACATAGTGTCTATGGGTCAAAAGGCATATACTATGCTATAAAACCATTAAGACACAAATTCAGTTTATGGCTCATTATATAATGTTTCTATGAGTGTTTGGATCATTGAAGTTGAATATTATTTTTTATGTCATGTTTATAAAAATAAATATGGTGTGTTTTTATAAAAATAGTGCATGGTTGTCAGATGAGTAAAATACATTTTAAATATTGGACATGAGATTTTTTATTGATATATAATTGATGTGTCATGAAATGATACCCCACATCCAATAACTAATAATATGGGAACCCTTGGCATTTAAGAGTTATATTTGGAGATATATTCCTTACATATTATGAATTAAATCTAAATATAATCACTTTGATTAGGATGTGAATCTTCTTATAGGAATTTCAACTCAATTGGTCTACTTAGATCATGTTGGGATATTATATATTAAGAACATCATCGATAAGATTGAACATTATTCCCCCAAGTATATCATGGATAATATTTCTAGGACCTAAGGAGTTCCCCATGAATACATAATACATTACATAAACGTCCTTACTATAAAACAGTAATCAAAATTTTATTTTATTTCCATTGAATACATAGAATAAATGGTGTTACTTGACATTTTCTTTTATTATGGGGTAGTTTAAATGTATTCCTGGTTCAATCATCATTTTATGATACTAAACATTGTAATATAGTGTCCATTGGATATTTAACATAAAAAGTTGATTATTTACATATCTTTCCCACTTATATATATTTATATATTTCTTTTAATATTTTATTACTACAGATATTGAATTATATAATTCCTAGAATCAACTTTGAAAAGTATATTGTAAATTTTTTCCAGTTTAGTAACTGTTTTCTATTAGATAAGATTGTTTTCAAATGGGTTTCCAAAAAAATGTTCAATAATTTATATGGATTACTATACAAACGTCTTTAAAAGTATTAGATTTATACCCAATATTTATTCATCCCAACACATAAAATTATTACATTTTGTGTATTTCATTTCAATATATGATTTCTGGAATTTATCCTTAAACTAAATTCATAGACTCTTGGAAAAAATCCTATTGTTCTATTTTTCTCACAACCAACTTATAACACTAAAGGCTTCAAGACTATGTGAATTTTTCAAGTGTATGTTCTTGAAAAGAACCTCCTTCTGGATGCTTTGTCCAAAATTTCTCTTGGATCAGGTTTTAATAGTTTCATATGTGGGTAAATATGGGTCTTTAATAGATATGCAGTATTGTATTTTTTAGACTCACTTTTTTATTATTTATTATGATTGTGTGGGATAATTTTTATTTATTATTTCTATTTAGATCCTTGTATTCGTCTTGTCATTTACATTAACTATTATATTATTTTACGACTGTATTGGTATTTATTTTAATTATTTACCTTTTGTATTTCATTCTATTTCAGATATATTATTTTATTTTTCATTATTTTTAATATATTTTTTTACTTTACATCATTCTATGTATTAAATCTACAATTCTTTATTATTATTATGGGGGTGAAATTATTCCCAAATAATTAATCTTGACACACTAACACTTGTTTATATCTCATAGATAATTGAGAACATGCATGTGGCTTTGTTGTGGGATATCTTGGTATCATGTGATGATAGCCTTGGATGGTTCTTGATAAAATGGTGTCAAATCCCATTCAGGTTTTCTAGGGAGTGCTGATAGTTTAAATCTATGAATGTCTCTAACGACCCAAACTTCTATCAATGAAAAATACTCTTGATCTAATGTAATGCCTTATTGTGTAATATATTTATATAACAAATGTATATCCTTGGTTTTATGTTTTTGGATTTTAAAATACCGTTAAGAATTGTCATCATTGCTAATATATTTGTTAAATAGTTATCACATGATTTTTATAAATATAGGTCTTTAAAAAATCCAATTTAATCAGATAAAGGAAATGATTGCCTCATCTAGTAGAATTTCTCCACACAAATCCCATCTTTCAGTACTCAGAAAGGAAGTGGCATCCTTGGCCTTTGCTCGTGACCATGCCCAAGCTGAGCTTCAACCCGTTAATCTCAGAAACAATTCCCTACAAGAGAAGTCGATATTGAATGAGATTACCACCCGAGTGATGTTATCCAAGTCACCCCAAGATTCTATCACCATCACACACCTTCCCCTTCGGTCTTATGGGGGTGTTCAAAGGGGTTATGTAACAATACCCTATCACTATGATTATATATATTATTTTTAAAGGGAATATACATTCTTTTTATTATTATTACTTGGTAATTAATTTTTAAAGAAAAAATAGTATTCATAGTTAATATTCAATTAAGATATAAATTTTGATGAATTAATGGACTTTTTTTGAATTAAATAATATTTTAATAAAATATTATTACTAAATTACTTTTTATTAAATATAAATGATCGTACAATTTTTATTATTACAGTTGTGATTGTTATTATGATTTAAAAGTTGATTGTGTCAAAACCCGTGTTTTTTTTATAAATGTCAGCTTTTATTTTAAAATTAAAAATTAAAATATATAGAAAAAAAATTATATAAAATTAATATTATTTTTGGAATCAAGATGTTGAAATTACCCAACGGTGATTTTTTCATAATTTTCTGAGACAGTCGAATTTTTGGGTAAAAAATAAATACTGTTTAATTATATAATGTGTTTTATGACACCATAACGACTCAATAGTAAGGCAATAATATATTATAATTGGGATGTTCTTATAATATTTGTTTTAACCTTAATCTTATGTGATTTTAGGTTTTTTGATTTATTTTACAAATCATTAGTGGACCCTCCAAGACATAAAACATTTTATCTTTTTAAATCAATTTCATTAAGTTTGTGAATCACCTCCACATAAGAAATCAAAATATATTAAGAATTTTGGCCATTGGACTTATAAAATAATTTTTCCCACTCCCCATTGGGAAAAATCATGGGAAACATCCATGGTTGGGTTTGATGTTTTTATAACTTTAATATGTGGTGTCCAAATCATTAGTAATAATGAATTCCCTCCCTTTTCCTATATAAACCCACTAATGATCCCACATCCTCTTCACTAAAATCCTTTGGTGCTCGAAAAAACATTTTTTCTTATCTCGAGAATCCCCCCAATGTGCCTCATGATCCTAGTAAGCATCTATCAAGCCCCTCATAAGCCTTTGGGATCACACATCCTAGTTAGGGATTTCTTTCTTCCTCATTTTTTTCCAAATTTAATTATGTTGTTATACAATTTTATTTTAAATTAAAAATGTTGGGGTCAGATTTAACTCCTCCCATATACATTAATCATTATATTTTAATGATTAGAGACCTATATATCTCTCATTAATCCCTCCAATTTACTCCCATTACCATGCCAAAATTCACTAAGGAATTTCCCTCTCCTCATTTACATTCAAGCAATTCATTTGTACCATTAATAAAAAATCCATTAAATAAGTTGGGACATGTTTCTATATGAACCCCTTAATGTTAATTTGATGTACCTATTATGATACACAAATTTATCTCTCATTATCAATTTTTATGAATTTTTCTTTCACTTCATTATGCTACCAAAATTGAACCCTGATTTTCCAAGCCAAAGTCATTGGGTAATGAATAACATGCCCATTTATCTATCATGGGTATTCACCATTATTCACTATTAATTATTGATTATTGATATTCATGTTGTAATTCCACATTCCTTTATCATGGAAAAAAAGAATATATATAATGAATCCATGTTATATGATACATGTGGCACACTTTTGCATTAAATGAAATGCTTAAGCAGGGTGTTCCCTAGTAGCACTCCAATGCATTGGGTAATGAGTAGTATCATGATAAGTCAAATGAAATGAGGGTTTACTCATGATCTATGTTCAATTAGCCTTATCTCGTGCTAAAATCATGTTAAATGTTTTTTCCATATTTCCATGTTAAGATAATCATGCTTTATTATTCCTTTATGTTTATGTATCTCTTATGATCCATTTATATGCCAATTTCCTAACATGTAATGTATTATTAATTTTATGTCATTTTTACTACCTTACTGGGCTTTATATATCACCCTTTTATTATTCATGTCATTAGGTTATCCCATGAAATGCAAAGTACGAAGGAATGATGTGGTCATGTAAAAGAAGTTTCTAATACGATGTTGCGTTTTATGATTTAAGTTGTGATGTAATGTTCCTAGGCCCAAAAAAACATGACCTCTTAATCCTTTATGTTGTATTATGTGAATTTTTATATATTAAATTATGTTTAAGTGTGTAATTAATAATGATCAGGTTTGTTATAGTTGAAATCAATGGATCTGTTTAGTTATTTTTTGGATTATGATGAGAAAAAGCTAGTGAAACCCTTAGGGATAAGACTACGTATAATAAAAAAACCTCTAAATGTTTGTGCATATTTATTAATTGGTTTATCATGCCAATACATCTCTGTCTAGATATGAGTAGGTAGAGGTGGATCTAGTAAACAGTTGCCTATTAGTAAAACCGAAAACACTGCTTTGCGCTAGACTCGAACGAGAACTAATGCACAATAACGGTCCTTTATGCACTCTTGGTTATGACACTCTCTGGGGATGTGATTAAGTAAATTCAAAATATTAGTTTGAGAAATTTTTATGGGAATAAAAAATATCCCCAAGGAATATATTCTTGGAATTATATCATGGATAACATATATTGAAGCTTATAAATTCATAAATTATAAAAATAATATTAATTTATAAGTCAACCATTTATTTTCATTGGTTTACCCTTCATGTGTTACCCCTAAAATTCATTTTATTTTTTCCTATGGCTAGTAATTGGAGGATTTGGGCTAACAACTGATGTGAAGATCAATGTGATGACTATTGAAATGGGATACCCAATATTATTGGAGAAGGAGTCATGATATTTTTCAAGATACCCTCTTAGTTAACTGATGATTTGAATTGATACTTGTGTCAAAAAAACGTTCCACCCCCTAACAAAGAACAAGTCTAAATCAAGAGAATCATTAGACAAAGGCCTCCTACTTTTAATGGATTATATGATCCCTCAATCAATGAATAGTGGATCAACTCCATTGAGAAGATCTTCTCCATCCTTCAAAGAACTGAACAAGAGAAGGCACTTTTGGATGTTTATCTTATGGATGGTGAAGTCGATCAAGGGTGGGCATTGATCAAAAATACAAAACCTGAGGAAGGTATCGAGGCATTGGAATGGAAGGATTTTTATAAACGGGTTTTCGAAATATATTTCTTGCACACCCTCCGACTGATGATAGAATGGTTCATCCTTCCCCTTATGTAAAAAAGTTGAAAAATACGCCTGATCATATGAGGAAAACATCACTAGGCTTGAATAATATGCCTTTAACATGGTTGTTACCCCCCGAATAAAAGGAGTACAAGTTCTTTGGTGGGATGATCCTAGCCTATGGAAATTCCTAGAGATCTGTGACTTCGACAGGTATGATGAAATTGTCTGATGTGGCCTCAAAATTGAAATGGTGATCGATGAATATCATGGGTATCGAGGGGATAAGAAGCATAATATGGACTTTAAATCTGGCAGTCCAATGGATAAATCCAATTGTACTAAGAAAATCTACCACCCCACTTTCCAACAGTTGGAAAAGAGGTACCCTGTAAATTTCTTTAAGGGGATGAGTAAATGCTTTAGGTGTGGGAGAGGAGGGAACCTGTCTCTTAACTACAGATAATAAAATCCCACAGCAGTGATAGTGGAGGGAAACACTCTATTTGACCCTCAAAGTGTTGTTTATTGCTTCAACTACAACGATCCATGGGACCTTACAAATTAGTTCCCAAAGACAAGGTTTTTGGGAGGCAACCAACAACATCCAAGGCAGCTTGGGTGAGATTTTTCCATCACTACCACTGAAGTGAACCCTGAAAAAGAAGTGGTGATTGGTACGCTGGTTAATCATTCAAGAATATCCAAGGTACTTTTTGATTCTGTTTCTATCCATTCTTTTATATCCCAATATTTTAGTTAAATAATCCCAACACCACCACAAATCATGAATGTAATGATGTCAGTGAATATTGAAAATGGGGAAATCATTGTATCACACGAATAGAACTCCTCCCCTATCATAATTTGGGGATTTAACTTCCCAGAGAACTTCATAATACTACCTCTTGTGTAATTTTATGCAATTCTTGAATGGATTAGATTTCTCTATATAGAGCCAACATTAATTGTTGCAAGAGGGAAATCACTCTTCATATGTAGAATCAACCCCCGATTCTGTACAAGTACAAGGAGGAAGATGAATCTTATTTAGCACTATCATATCATGTGTGTATATTACTGCCCTATGAGCATGCTTATTTGGCTCAGATGTTTGAGTCTAATGAAGCCAGTATCCTTGAAGACATTCCTTTAGTGATGGAATTCGCTAAAGTATTTCTCAAGGAATTTTGTGGTCTTCTTCCTAGAAGAGATGTTGAATTCTCAATCGATATTATACATAGGGAATTTTCAATATCCAAGACTCCATATAGATTGGTTGTTCTGAATATTTAGGAGCTGAAAAAAACTATAGGAGAATCTGGATAAAGGGTTTACATGCCCAAGTGATTCACCATGGGGTGAACCAATCCTCTTAATCAAGAATAAGGATGGGTAAATGCACCTTTACATTGATTATCATGAGCCCAATCAAATCACGATAAAGAAAAAGTATCTTATTCCCCAAATTGATGACTTGTTTGATCATCTACATGGATCAAAAAATATCTCAATGGTAGATATGTGGTTAGGATTTTACCAAGTTAGGTGGAAGAAGGATGATATCCCCATGACTGCTTTTCGTACAAGTTACGAGCACTATGAATTCATAGTACTACCTTTTAGTCACACTAATGCTCCAAAAATATTCATGCACATAATGAATGGATTCTTTAAATATTACCATGAAAAATTTGGGGTAGTATATATATATGATATTATTATATAATCGAAAACCAAGGGGTAGTATGAAGAGAATATAATAACCGCACTAGAGACCTTGCGAAATGGGAATCTCATGCAATTTACAACAAGTGTGAGTTCTGGTTGAAGGATGTCTCGTTCTTGGGTCATATCATCACTAGAAATGGGATATATGTGGATCTGTACATAATAGCTGTAATTGAGGGATATCTGAGGCTAACATTAGAAACATATATTTGAAGAATCATGGGGTTAGCTAGATATTTTTTCCGATTTGTGAAAAATTTCTCACGATTTTCCAACCCACTAACCAAGATAACTCGGAAGGGAGTATTGTTTTCTTGGAGTGATGAATACGAAGAGATATTTATGGAGATGAAAAGGAGGCTTATCACTGTGCTCGTGCTCACTTTATATATAAGTGGAGATCTTTTGTGCTATTTAGTGATTCATCGAAGAGGGAAATGGTCTGTATGTTGATAAAAAATGAAAAATTCATTTCCTATGATTCTAGACAATTGATAGTTCATGAGAAAAACTATCCCACGCGTGATCTGGAGTTGGCTGTAGTAATGATCGCTTAAAAAAATTTGGGGAATTAACTTTTTTGGGAGAAATGTGAAATATATATAAATCACAAAATCCTCCGGTATATATTAACACAAAAATATTTGAACATTCCCCAACCAAGATGGTTTGATTTGATCAACGACTATGACTACCCAATCCATTACCACCCTAGAAAAGATAACAAGGTGGTAGAAGCTCTATGTAGAAAGGACCCAACAATATTGTCTTTGATGACAATATAAGAGGATCCAATCATCATAGATTTGATAAAGTTGGAAATAAGAATCATAAATAAGGGAACATCATCAATCCCTTAACAAATTATTTCTCAACCATCACTTTTTCAAAGGTTAAAGGATTCCTAAAAGGATGATGTGGGAATTTAGAAGAATGTGGAAACTATAAAAAAAGGAAAATCCTTAGAGTTCAATGTTAATGAAGAATTAATTGTTAGATTTGGGACAATAATTTGCATTAAATATAATCTAGAGTAAAATCAATAACATTTGGATTATGCACATAGTTTGAATTTCTCCAATCACCTATGAAGCACCAAGATGTATTGATATCTCTTAGAGAATTTTTGTTGGGATAACATGAAGAATGATATCGCTGGGTATACATCAATGATCATGGAATTTCAGAATGTGAAGGATGAGAGGTAGAAGTCATATGGGATGATGCAACCATTAACCATAACACCATGGAAATGGGAGAACATCACCTTAGGATTTGTCAGCGGAATTCCAAATATATCCAAAGGAAACAATCCTATCGGGGTGGTTGTGGATCGCCTTACAGAGACTGTACACTTCATTTCAATTAGATAGGATTTATCATTGGATCAACTAGAATAAATATATATCAATGATGTGGTGAGGCTTCATGGAGTACCACTTTCTATTGTATCCGATCATGATCCAAGATTCACCTCTATTTTTTGAAAGATTCTTCAACATGCTCTAAATACTGAGCTAAACTTTAGTACGGCTTATCAACCTCAAATTGGTGTCCAATCTGAGCAGACTATCTAAACACTTGAGAACATGTTGATATCATACTTAATGGACTTCAAAGGAGAATGGGATCAACATATCCATCTAGTTGAGTTCTCTTACAACAACAGTTTACACTCAAGCATCTAAAAGGATACTTATGAATCCCTTTATGGGAAGAGGTGTTGAACACTAAAATTTTGGGATGAATTTTAGGTGTGAAAACTCCACGATCAATAAATGGTCGAAGAAATAGTAGAGAAGGTTAAGAACATCCATCAACACATTAATTCTTCTCATATTCAAAAAATGATATATGCTGATTATCATCGATGAGACCTATAGTTTGATGTAAGAGATATGGTTTTCCTCTACATATCACTATGGAAGAGAGTTATAAGATTTTGGAAGAAGGGAAAGATTATCCCATGGTACATCGACACTTTTGAGATCCTTAGTTGCATTGGAAAAGTAGCCTATCGACTAGCAGTCCCACCGATCATATCTCAAGTACCAGATGTATTCCATGTATCACTCTTAAAGGAATACATACCTGAACCATCGCATGTACTCAATCCAGAGGTGGTACCATTGGTTAATGACCTATCCTATATTAAGAAGCCGGTGAAGATTTTACATGATAGGGAAAAAGATCTACGAAATAAGAAAATGCCCCTCATCAAGGTGGTGTGGAGAAACCACAAGTGTGAATATGAAATGTGGGAATCATAGGATGTAATGAAGCAGAGATACCCGCATCTGCTTTATTGTGGGAAAGGGAAATTTCAAGGGAGAAATTTCTTAAGGGGTGAATATTGTAATGACCCAAACTACTATCAATGAAAATTTTTCATGATCTAATTAAATATATAATTATGTAATATTTTAATATAACACATGCACATCCACAGTTTTACGTTTTTGGATATTAAAATACCACTAAGAATTGTTATCGTTCCTAATAGAGCCACTAAAAAGTGATCACATGATTAGTATAAATATATGGCTTTAAAAATAAAATTTAATCATATAAAGGACACAAGGGCCTCATCTATTAGAATTTCTCCATATGAAGCCCATATTTTAGAGCTTAGAAAGGAGGCGGCTTCATTGAGCTTCACTCATGACCAATCCCAATCTGAGCTTCAAAACGTTTTTCTTGAATAGAACCACCTATGAGAGAATTGTATGTTAATTAAGCTTGCATCCTGAGCAACATTATCCGAGCCACCCCAAGAGTATGTCACCATCGCACACCTTACACATCGATATTATGCAGGTGTTATAAGGGGTTATGTAAGAAGTCCCTAGAACAATGATTTTGTACATTATCTTTATAGAAAATATGCATTATTTTTATTATTGTTACTTGGTAAATAGTTTTTGATGAAAAAATTTTATTTTTAGTTTATATTCAATTAAGATATATATTTTGATGAGTCAATGGATTTTTTTGAATTAAATAATATTTTAGTGAAGTATTATTACTAAATTACCTATTATTAACTATAAATGATCGTGTAACTTTTATGAATAAAATTGTGATTTTTATTATTGTTTGAAAGTCATTATTGTCAAAACCCATTAAATTTTGATAAATGTCTATTTTTATTATAATAGTAAAATTTCTAAATTTTTTAAAATTATTTAGATAAAATCAATATTATATTTTGAATCAAGAAGTAAAATTATCCACCACTGAATTTTTCATAATTTTCTTAGACAGTCTAATTTTTGGGGAAAAAATTAAATTCTGTTTAAGTATATAATGTGTTTTATGACATCATAATTACCAGATAGTGGTGTAATAAAATACGATAAATGCGTTTTTCGTCCAATAAATGTTTAAACATGAAAATAATTTTTTGAGTTTTGTTTCATCTTTTTATATTCATTAGTAGACCCTCCACGACTTATAAAACATTTTGACTTTTTAAATTAAATTACTTGAGAGTGTGAACCACCTCCACATAAGATATCCAAATATTTTATGATGATATTAAGTATTCTATATAAAATAATGTTTTCCACTTCTATTTTGAAAAAACCATTGTCCAAAAACATGGGTTGTTTTGTTGTTTGGTTAATTTTGTGTGTGGTGTCCAAAACCAAAATAATCAACAATTCTCACCCTTTTCTTATATAAACCCACCCAAGCACCCACTTCCTCTTTAATCAAAACCTTAGGATCTCGACCAAAATCATACTTACTCTCTATAATCCTCCCAAGGTGACCCAAGATCCCAATAAGCCTCTCAAAAGCCCCTCCCAAGCCTTTGAAATCACACTTCCAAGTAAGGGATTTCGTCCATTATCATTTTTTTCCAAATTACTTTATGTTTTTTTTCCCTTTTATTTTCAATTAAAAATGTTGGGTTATGATTTATCACCTCCCCTAATTATTCCTCCTGATGTTTGAAAGATGAGACACATCTTCATATCTCATTAATTCCTCTTATATACACCTATTACCATGCTGAAATTCCTTGAGGTATTTCTCTCTCCTCATTTACAAACAAGAAATTCTTTGGTACTATGAATCTAAATTCCATTACATATGTTGGGACATATTTTTATATTACCAACTGTACTATCCATTTCATGTAAATATGATGTTGAACCCATTTCTATCTCATTAACCATATTTATGACTTCTTATGTCATGTTATTTTGATGCTGAAATTGGACCATGATTTTCCTTGTCAAAGTCCTTGTGTAGTGAATACCATTCCCATTTCTATATCAAGGGTATTCACTTTTATACACATTTACTTATTGATTATTAATTTTAATGTATTAATTACACATTCCTTTTACTTGGAATAAATTATTATGCATAATGAATCCATGTTATATGATCCATGTGGAACACTTATGCGTGAAATGAAATGATTAAGAAGGATGCTCCTTGATAGAGCTCCAATACACTGGGAAAAGAATAGTATCATGATAAATAAAGTAAAATGATGTTTTAATAATGCTAATTCATGTGTAATGATGGTTTACGCATGCCCCGTGATCAATGATCCTTGTCTCTTGCTAATATCATGTTAAATTATTCTTCCACATTTCCAAGTTATGATAATAATGTTTTATCATGATTTTATGTTCATGTATCTATTTTGATCCATTGGAATGCATATTTCCTAACATGTATAGTATTCCACTTGTTATTCTTTGTTTACTCCATTACTGGGCTTTATTTATCTTCGTTTTATTATGAATTCCCTCAGGTTATCCCATGTAATTTTATGTATGAAGGAATAATGTGGTCATGTAAACATTTTTTCAATAAGATGTTTCATTTTATGTTTTAGGTTTTGAGGTAATGTTCATAAGACAAAAAGACTCTATAAATCTTGATCCACTATGTTGTATAAGTGAAATTTTATGTAATAAATCATGTTTAAGTGTCTAATAATGAGAAGGGTTGTCATAATGTCAAAACACAAAAAGTTGGCGTTTTGAAATTATTTTCAAATCTATATTATTTAGATCCTCACATTATAAAGATAATTCATGTTTTGAGTTATTATTTTTAAGATATAGTTTACATTTATTTTATTAATCATGATTTTTATTGGTTCTCTTATGAATCATAATGATTTTATGTGGGCTATTTATAGCTTTTTCATGTTTCTTAGCTAAATGTGGGAGAAGAAATAGTGGTTCATGTATTTCTCAGATACCCAATAAATATATTTTGAACTCATAGAAATTTATTTGAGTAGCTCCTAGGGGTATTTTTATAGTTGTATCATGGTGATTCAATCTATGTGTCCAATTCTTGAAAAAATACTAATCCATTTTTAAAAAAATAATCTTAAACACATATCATTTTTTAGTTTCTTTTGGTTATATTTTCTCCTTATTTTTGATGAATTATAGGGAGTATGTGTGAAATATTTATTAAATTTGGTAATATTAAATACACATTATGATTAAAAACATAACATTAATATTAATGGTTAATTTTTGATATTAATAAATATGTTATCCAAAATAAGTTGAAATGAGTACTATGTTTCGATAACATTAATTATACTTTTAATAATGAAATTAGGGAGTTAAAAGTTTACTTTTAAGATGTCTATTATAATTTTTAAAAAAAAATTAGGATCTGTTTAATTTCATTTTGAAAAAAAATTGATACAGAATATATTTTCATCTTATGTTATTATTTTATAAACGGTGTTTATAGTTTAACTTCACGGATTATTACATTTTACCCATATATTATTATTTTTGGATTGAATCGAATCATGGTAGTTTCTAAAATAGTATTATGTCTCTTCTTTTATTTTGATTATGCCTCCCAAAAAAGTCTCAATGATTATTAGGATGTCCATATCACAAGATGTATCTTGTGTTAGAGTCTCTCATGGATCCAGTATATTCTTGCTAATTTTCACCATTACCTAATCACTTGAAATAGTAGAAGATGTGAACAAACATCATCATTAACTCATAATTCATTGAAATCAAGGTCTATAAGGGGACATAGATTGGTTTGGACATATTGAAGGAATATTTATTTTTCAAGGAAATCCAAAATCATCAAGGGTGAAAGACACATTAGATGAGTTTAATGTAATAATTATGTAATGGTGTAAGACAAAGTTTCTTCTATAGATATTGAATATTATGACTTCATATTTCATTAAAACAGCATTCATTTCATTTAAATACCATCAATTGGTGATGGTGGTGATTTTTATGTAGATATTGTGTCTTAAGAAAGATGATACATCGGTGATGTATTATTTATTCCATATATTTAGTTCGTTCCTTCATCCCTGAGTTGGTATTTGAGGGCTCATCGCAAATTTTATTCATTGAAATTGACCCCCATTCAATCTATAACTCCATTGTGTTTTATTCTGACCTTCCCTTAATTGATGATCTGTTGAATAGGTTTGTGATGGGGGGATTAATTTCTGAAGGGATTCCCATGATTGATGACTTTCCAATTTCTTTCTTCATAAGTTGATGTTTACTATATTGTGAGGATCTCATAAAGGATGAACCCATTCTAGAGATCTAGGATTCTTAATGAGGATCTTATCATTATATTATCATTTCTCTATAGAGAAAGAAATCATGATATGATTTTAGTGTGGTTATATTTGACATATAAATTTTACATTTATGAAGGTTATGGAGAGTTATAGTTATTATGTTTGACTAGTAAATCATCAAAAAATAAATATAATTATAGTATTTTTGAATTAAGGGACCACTACCTCATCTCATATGTTGATAATAGACCACTAGAAAATATTTTAGTAGTCTTATTCTCTTATTCTCTTCCTATTAATTAAATTCTGATAATTTTGTAGTTTATGAATTAACATTAGAGTTATTATTACCTTTTCATTTTCTCCTTACATGTCACCACTTTAGTGAATAAAATAAATTTATTTTAGGCCTAATATAGGTCTTATACTTTTGATAATTTCTTTGGGATGATTTTGTACCATTTATAGATATTTAGAGGTGTTTTTTCATGTTAATTACCCTTGATCTAAACAGGTTTTTTGAATTGTTTTTCCATGGTGCTGAATCCTTTCTCATTCAACCTTCCCATATACTTATAACAAATTATGACTTTCCTAATCTATTTTAGGACTTTTATGGTGATCTAAGAGATATGGTGGGGATATTTTCCACACCCTGTGTGTAATTTTAAGGTAATAATTTATTATATATTGTTTATTTAGTTTATATATCGACCATTTGGTCATATTTGAGACTAATGATTTAATTTTTGGACCATTTTTAGTATCAGGGGTGTTGGTATTGATTATTAACCACGTATTGGGGGTTTTATAAGGCTCACTGCTGAAATTACAAAGTTTGATTAATAGTAACAATTGTGTCTAGTGTATTTCAGTCCCTATATTTTGGCACTATCTACATGTCATGTTGTGACCAAGAGGCACTATTTAGATCATATGAAAATAACTATTTTGATTATAAGAAGTATCAATAAAGGGACATCATAGAGGTAATGTATATATGTTAATTTTTGGGTTATAGTTGATCGAAGGACTCATGTTATGGAATATTTGAGTCAGGGGGTGACTAGGTTGGTAATCGTGCTAAGCTAAGATGCATGTAGTATTACTAAAGATTTACCATATTACATGAAATCAGTGCTTGATATTGACTCAGTGGTTAATAAAGTATTTATTTCATGGCTCTATCACATGCTCAATATAAATATAGTATTAATTAGACAACATGATTATAATTGATCTTATTTTTATAGGATACATTTTTGATAATTTTAATTATGAAATAAAAACTCAATTTGGGATCTATATAAGATATGTATTCAAGATCTAAATATATATCTCGAAATTTAAAACATATTTATATTGGAAAATATTAATATGTTAAAATACCATATACTTGATTAATCACAATTGATACTGAATTATGTTATTCTAATACACGATGTTGATTTTCATTAATACTCATGTACCCTGAGCTCGACCACAACATAAAAAACTAAACTGACTATTAGTATTTACTGTGTAATTTCCATGTATATTGTGATAACCCAATATTTTATATATCCTTATGCATAATGGTTGTCTCATAATGTAAAATATTTATATGTTTTTGAACATATGGTTATATTGATACCCTATCCTAATGGTTTTTATAAGATAAAATAGTTTCTAATTTATCATACATACAGTAAGCATGACACCATTACATAAGGTTTAGCTTGGGTATGAATATTTTGAAAGCCATGTGTGTATGGTTTACTATTTATACATAATGTTTCCCTATGAATAAAAATTTTAATGTCTGAGTTTCTCTAAGTTTTTTATAGATCACCTAATTGATTCATTTGAGACTATAAAATATTCCAAAGTCCATATATAAGGGTTACTAGGGGTGATGTGTAGGGATTTATGACTATATATTACAATCATTACTAAATGTAAGAGTGATGGATTGGTAATTTTTTGAAACCTTGATTCATTTTTTAAGGATTTCTCAATAGAGAAAGACAATTTCACTCTGATGGTGAAGTTCATATTTTATATTTTTAGTAATAGGAGTTCTAATTTGACCTAGAAGCATTATGTCACACTGTGATTAATGGTAAAACACCATTATGAGTTCCTTGAATGAAATATTTTGGAGTGATGATAGGTGAAAAGTCGTAGTTATGAAATGTATTAATTGAAATATCAGATACAATATTGATGAATTTCATAATGAATGTTGGTTATGTTGTGAGACAATAATTGTTCTTTGAAAGAAGAATATGGCCCTATCAGGGTTGATAAGACCATGTCATGAGTCTAGGCCAATAATTCACTTTTCACAATGTTGGATGAAGGAATAAATTCGAAGAATTACTAGAAGGTATGGGGTTATTTGGACTACTAGGGGAAGTTTCACTATATCTTGATCTACGAGGGTCATGTCATGGTCCATTCAGATAATAGATTCATTTCATAAAGGTGGAGTTGTTTCATGAAGTTATTTTATGAAAATACCCAAGCATTTATCAATGAAATTTATCTCTTATTATTATAAGGTAATATAGAATAAAGTAAATAAAATTACCTATAGTCTATAATAAAAACTTTAAAAAAAGATGTATTAATTATATAAAAATTATGTCTAGAAGTTAAGGAAACTATACCAACGATATAGTAAGTTGACCTTAGGAATAATAATATGACCCTTATGAATATTAAACTAACCGAATGAGTAGAAAAACCACTCCTAATAGTATATATAAAATTGGAGAATATAAATGAAATTATGGTATAATTATATCATAAAGTATGTTATTATATGTTTTAAAAATTATTATTTAATTGTATGAATTTTTGTAAGTCAAAAATATTTAATTACAATTTTATCATTAATTTAATAATTTAGAAGAAAATCTATTTTCAAAAAAATGTATCCATAAATTAATATTTTTATTTAATGTGATTTAAGGATATTTTTAAGAGACATTAAGTAATTTTTCAAAATGTTACAAAAACAATATTAATTACAGAACTTGTATTTTCCAAAAAAGGTATCATTCTAATTAAAAATAAAATTAATCATATTTGGAAAATTATTTTCATAAACTAGGGTTCATTTTTGAATTCTAAACGCTAAAAAAGCTTATATTGAATTGATTATATTTTTCTATAATACTAGAATTTTTTATGAATAGTAAAATATGATAATATTCGATAAATGAAAAATTCATGAATTCATTATTAATTGTTGATGTATGTCTGATTTGAGATCCTAAATCAAAAAATATAAATCATTATTTAAATATATTTAGATATATTTTTCATTCTATTCATACTATTTGGCCAAAATAAAAAAATTGAATATAATATTTAGCAAAAACCCCTCTCCTCTAATATAAATACCACCCCTCACACCCTCTTCTCCTCACAATTCTCAATCTTTATTCCTTACCTAAATTCTACGCAATTCTCTTCCCTAGGTCCATATATTACAGTACTGAATTGTTCCTACTACAAAACTGCTATAGTGCCTGCTAAAGTACCCAGCATTATGCCTCCATCTAGAGTTGAACCTGAGTCTAGTGGATGCATGTGGAGAGTCCTCACCAACCGGGTAGACGTTCATGTGCCACAATTAAGGAAAAAACAAGTTTACTTAGATTATAAACATTAAAAATAACATGAAGATAACCTAGAAACATATCCACAAACTCATTTATAGCCATATTTAGACCATATGTCCGATTTTATCAATTATGGATCATTATTGGGGGAACATTATGTAATGGATACATCCCCAAAGTGTTTTCCTTTTTGGTATTTTCAAATTTCCTATTCACCTTCCTTGAATAAGGCCACCAACTCTCTCCCTCCCTTCACACCTCAAAATACCATTGGATTGTATATATAATTACCAAATAAACTCTTAATATCCCTTATATAATATTATAATACTAATTTTTTTCAATTATAAAACCATGTAATTCTTTTGGTGCAAACTAAAATTAATTACCCATAGTAGAGATAATATTCTTTAATTTTCACTTTTGATTTATTTCTTCCTACACCCACTGTATTCTTATTATATCAGGATTATATGATAACCTTAGTATCATAAATTTAATGTTACTTTTTTGATATTTTTAATTCCTAAAACATCACACACATCTATCAAATGGGTTATGCAATCCTAGTTTGTGTGTATGGAAGACTGTCACCTCGCGAACTGACATATTTCGTTCTTCCATTACAACCTATCATGTTTGCAAATAATGATGTATATTCAATTTTGAAATGATATATATGATATTTATGATGAGTTTATTCCAGTATAATTATTATATTACACATACATTCATGCTTTTCAATTTATGGGAATATGATAGAATCTTTCGGGGAGGTATGGGGTACCACCTCCTCAAATGGATGTGATTCGTTCACACATTACAAGGAATGTATTAAGGATGGTTTTAATTTAAATATGTGATATATAAGAAAAAATTAATCAAATATAATGATTATATATATATTCCATTTAATTTTATTTCTTTCAATGTTATAAAAAAATGGAAACAGTGTTCATGCATACGTACGGCCTATAGTCTCCATGAATATTGTATTTGATTTATGATTTTTTGGTTTATATATTATTATACGTAAATATATAATAAATATATAAATATTAATATCATGGTTTATATTCAATAGATGATTAACTCATTATCTATGAAATAGGTACAAGTATAACAATTCAAAATGTATATGAAAACAAAGTGATTATTACCCCAAATGAAAAATTAACATTGAATTGTTAATAAATGATTAAAATAGTTCATAAAAAAATAATATATCGTATTTTATATATTAATTTGTATATTTGAAATATTTATAATAAAATTTTATTTATTATACCTGAGTTTTTAATTTTTATGAAGGATATCAATAGTTAATGTGAGGGGATTTCTAGTCTCACTTTTATTTTATGATACTTATGTCATAGTCACCTCTATAGTATTTTAGGTGGTGTATATAATAAATATGAATGTATTATATGATCATTTTCCTTAAATATATTTTTATTTGCATATCCATTTTTTGATCTTTCTTTCATGGGTTTTACACTTCCTGTAATACCAAATTGATAAGGCAATTGTGTCTCAATTTCCTTCATTGAGAAACATGTTATGCTATACAGATATATTAATATAAGAGGTGTATATACTTTCCCATTGACATGTTTTATCATTAATATAATTATTTTACTGATATTGTATAATTCATTCAATTTTATTCTCTCATTGAGATTATCATCCAATTTTTCCAATATGGAAAGAGTTTATGGAGACAATCTTATCATTTATCTATATTAATTAGGATTATTCTTACATTGATGAAATATTATGATACATATCTTTTGAAACAACCTATGTTTTCATATACATTATTTATTCATGATATATTCATATAAGGGTACCATATTTCATCTCTTTGGTAAATAATATAGTTAAGATAATATTTTTAATAAAATTGGACTTTATCCCTCAATTTTGTGGAATTTTTTTCCTAAACCATGTTTTCTATAAATGTTCTCAATTTTATTAGTTTTATATTTTTTGAATATATTATCACTATATTTTTTCCTTTTTAAAATATAGTTTTTAAAGTAATATTCTTATCTTTTTCCAATAAATCCAATTTTCTAATGTTTTTAGAGTGAAAATATTTGGAATGTGTGGATTTTTCTTCAATCATGACCATCGTTTCTTTGGTGCTTCATTATAATGATTAAATGATTATATTTAAAGAAACTATTTCCCATAGTGTCCAATAAATTCATAGTTTACAATTTGTTTTCAATGAAAAGTGTTTTAAAAAATACCCTATCTTTTAAAATTAATTTTTTAAAAAAGAAACAATATTTTCCTCAAGAAGTGTTTTAAATTGTTATCAAAGAATTGTTTATAATATTTCATTGTTATTTTAAAAGAAAAATGGTTAAAAATTGTTTTATCCTTTAAAAATAAATATTCATAGCAGAACGTATATTTCCCAGAAAAACATATATTATATTTAAATCCCAATTAATTTGATTTAAATGATTTTTTAAAATAAAGGTATTTTTAAACTATTTTATTTCAGAAAATATTTATTTTTAATGAATTATTTTTTATCATTAATAAAAGTTCAATGTGATCTTTTAAAATAATTCTCCCTCTAAGATGTCATCCTTTGATAATGTGTATTCTTTACTGGGGATATTATCAATGGACACCATTCTTATTCTTTCATTGAATGTTTTATGTTTAAGATGAAAAGTTATTTAGGAAACCTATTTCTTTTCCATAAGTCATAAAATGATAATACTATTATGAAAACAACAAGCTTTCTTTTGTTATTATATGATTAAAGGAATATTAAACATGTCCCTTTTTCATAGGTTATGATATGACTATGATTTTATGATATCAAATTCATTTCATGGGTTGTGAAATTATATTTATAAAACCCATCTATTTTTATGGGTCATGATATGAAGAATGATTAATTATCTTCTTGCATAGGTATATATGATTTCATTTGGTGATAGGTTTCACCAATATCTTATTCAATTCATTTTGTAAATATTTATATCTCATGAGATAGACATGGCTGGAAAGATAATTGGTCCCAATTTAGTAAGGGATGTTGTCCACTATGATGGTCTTGGGACTAAATTTTTACTCTAAAGATTGTTTAGGGAGTTAACCCACTCTGCAATAAAGAAAGGGTTTTGGCTGGGGATGTTGGGGTATCCCACCTAGTATATTTAACCCCCATTATGTTCATTAATATGTTTTTTTTAATTATACTATAATCATAGGGAATGATTTGATATGCCTTTGTGCACCCCCCCCCCCCAAATTAAATTTCTTATTCCAATATTATGCCCTCATGACGCTTGTTCTAGGATTCTATTATGATTCATGTCTTTTAAAATGACAATTTTTATACCATGATTAAATTTTATAATATTTTCTATATAGGGTATGATTATTTCAATTTTATTTCCATGTTCGCATACCCTTATTCTGTTCATTAAAACATATCTTTCTAATATACCCATAATTGGAATCTGAAATCACTATTTCGTATGCTTCTTTCCTATGGATATGAAGAAAGGTTTAAAGTAGGGTGTGGTAATAAAGATTACTAATGGGTAAGAAATTTATGGGAGATTTTGAAGATCTTTCACCATTTTAGAAGATTTTTTTTTCAACATTTCCAAAGATAATAATTTATTATGGTCCTCGGGCATCTACTTTATTAATGCATTGAATTTTCATTTAAAATGATCTCATATCCATGTACCTTAGTCTTGGGATTATATAATTATTATAAAAGGAAATATTTAGGCACCCTTTGGAATCCAGGATGTGAAAAAAGTATTGAGATCCCATGTGTTGTTTTTATGGATATGTGTTGCGATGTCTCTATGATTATGTATACGAATGATTCAGAGTGTGAGAAAATTTTTATGTATTTTGGTAACAGATTGAGAATGTGGTTTCCTAGAAACACATCCCTCTATAATTACTACATGTGAATGTTTCTCTCACATAGATATTCATAGGGACAATAATTCTAAAAAGACCATACTCGGTTAGACTCGATTAGGAACTTGTCCATGAAAAGGGTATTTCTACACACATAATTTGACAAACATAAGGGATTTGATTTTGAAATTAAATAAAATAGTTTATTAACCATCAAGAAGAATTTTAATAGAATTTGGATATGAATAAACTTGGATAGAACTAATATTTAAAATATTATTTATGCATGATTTAGGATTTTTAAATCCAATAAGTGATTTTTATTATTATGTTGTTTTCAACTATGATAATTGTTTATCACACTATTATTTTATGATTAACATAATGGTAAAAAAACAAAAAACTTTAATTTTTAATAAGATGAATCATTTTATGAAGATCAATCAATTTAGATGATTACTATAGTAATGAAAATTAGGATTATTCAAAATCATTTTTCATAGAACATGATTTACGATTCAAACTATAACCACCTCTTAGACCTACAAATGAAGATAAGTAAAGTGTTCCTAGAGTATTCCTTTAGTATAGTGCATGGATAAAATAAAATCAGTATCATATATGTTAGGATTGTGGTTAGAATGACTCTAGGGAATGTCTCAAAGAGAAGAGAATGTTTTTTTACAGTGTAAATGGACACAAAACAATTAATTACAATTGGAAAATGAAAAGTTTTGTTAATACAATGTATGAGAATAATTTTCTCCCTAATATATCAACAAATTTTTAGTTATTTATATAAGGAATGTATTGGAAATTAAAATCATTTATCTCTTTTGAAATCTAAAGTGGATAGTCTAAAAGGTGGTATGAGTAATAGTTAAAATGATGATGATGAATAGACTATGAATGACATATAAAAGGAAAGAGGTATTAAAGAATAATATGATTAATCATAGTTAATGGATTAATTATGAGGTGGAATAATCAAATTGTTTATTTATATGTATTCAATAATTATTAATTGTGATATATTTAATTACAGTTTAGTATATGTTTTCAATTTTGAATTTCAACGAATAAGTTGAATGATACTGATGACCTGGAAACATGTTTTAAGGACAAGGTCATATTATATGGAAATAAAAACATGATTATATGAAGTTATCCATTAATATGATCTTGATGTTGAGAAAATTGAGTTGAGTTAAGATAAATAGGTGTAGGATAATAATAAAGAAAATTGGATAGTATTTATGACCTCAAAATGGATTAAGTAATTATTGACAAAGATTATTACACTTCTATTGAAGAAGTTCCCTGCATTTTTTATTTAAAAATTATATTCATAAAAATTTGTTTTTTAATGAATGAATAAGTTTGTATCCTTTAAATAACTTTTTATAGTAATTCATGTTATTACCATGTTTTAAGAGAATAAATTATGATTTTATTTACATGATTGGTAAGTAATAATATATAATTACATTATGATATATTGGGGATGCTGGTTAATTTGATTTGGATTAATTTACTCAACATTTCTCTAATGTTTTGGATTTTATTCTTATGAAATGGGTCATAAGAATAACCATTTATTAAATAGATTATGTCAAACAATGAATGTGGCTTTATAGATTAAGGTATTATTTATCTATATGAAGACTTTTTCATATTGGATAACATATACAACCTATTTTTTATAATAACTTATGATAGATTGAATGAATTATCATTTTACCTAAGGATGTTATGATCCATTACTACTTCAGTCATAAAAAAATCACCATTATTTTTAGAGTAAGATAGGAATATGTAATTGTTAAAGGCATAAATAATTATTGAGATTGTATATAAAAATAGAATAAAATAAAGTAAGTATATGTTCTTAATCAAATCATCAATTTTATGAATCTAATAATTAAATCAAATGTTATTCTAATATCATCGTTATTGGTGATATAAATAACCAATTCATTTCAATATGGTTTATGTGTTTATGATTGTTTACTTTCAATGGATCACCATCTTTCTATTCATCATTGATACTCATCACTCAGTATAGCTTTTTATGTTTTTCTAAATTTCTACATCTTTACATGTGCTCTCTTATATAGAAACCTTGTTATGAGGCACTTAGGGTTACCATTATGTTTCTAACTAACCATTTTTAATTGATGTTTCGTTATTCATTTTTTATTATGTAGGTTATAATTAATTGAACTTTTATTTATTAAAACATGGATGTCTGAGATGGATTTCAATGTGAAATTCATTATATGGGGGGGTATAATGTGACCCCATGAGTTATTAAGAATGAATTTATTTTGAATAAATAAAAAACTATCATTTTTTAACTAAAATTAAAACATAGAATATATTCGGGTTCATGAAACACTATTATTTTTGTGAGCTACACACAATGTCGAGTTCGTTTGATGGCTTGTAATACACACAAGACTGCGTTTTACATAACTATAATATACGCTTAGTAATATTATCAAAATATTGTAATATTTATCACCTAGACATTGGAATGGAAGATATTAAAAACATTAACAAAATATTGAACCTATTTTTAATTTTTTTTTATAAATTATATTTATTTGATTATCAATTAATTAGAAATGAAAATAAAATAAATTTATATAAAAGAATGTGTTAAATGAGAAAATAGTTTTTTTCTCACAATTTCATTTTATTATAATAAATTAAATTTGTCACTATTATTGAGAAATATTAATGTATTTTATTTATTTTAAATTTAAACAAATGTTTTTACATTCAAATAATATTCTTTATAGTCACAAAATAAGTATCGATCAAATTTAATCAATAAAAACTTTTATTTCTTAATGGCAGTTTTCACCTTTTAATGGAAGAATTATTTTGAAACTATTTTTTTACAATTTAATGTTATTTTTTAAAAGATAAACATCATTTTTTAGATAATAAATATCAAAATTAACTTTTGGGGAATTTTTGTTATTATTCTGAGATGTTTATTTTTGATTAATAGTGATAAACACAGAATTTTAATTGAACACTACATTTTCTTCAATATTATTTATATTGTTAAATTATATTTTAGTTTTTTTTTATTTTTAATTAGGTCAATAATACATCAATAAATTAAATATATTTCATTAGAATCAATTTCAAATTGAAATAGTACATAAAAACATTTAAATCTTTTTAACATTTTTACATTAAAACTCGTTATTACGCCTCGTCCATGGTATTAATTTTAAATTAAATTCTAAATATTATTTGATTTAAATTTTTTAAAATGAAGTAATTATTTGGAATCTATGTAATTTATAATTACCATTATGTTATACTTATTATTGAGTCAAAAATATTATGGAATTTAATTAGAAATAATTACTCCGATTAGGTTAAAAATAAGTTTACTTAATTGTTGATCAATAATCATAAAGGGATAAATGACCTAGAAACTTGTACGGAAAAGGCATTATGGACATATTTTGATCATATTAAATCTTTTATAGAATATTTATCATTATTGGAGGAAAGTTATGTATGTGAGACTTCCTAATAGTGTTTAATTTTTTTGTATTTACAAGTTTTCCAATAACCTCCCTTAAAAAAGGCATCTACCTCAATCCCTACCACCACACATCTCAAGCCCTTTGTATCATCCAAAATCTACACAAATAAACCCTTAAAATCCATAATATCATCCTATAAACCTAAATTTTGGAATAATTAAATCCAATCGAATCTTTCTGTTCAAAAAGAAATAAGTTACTCGAAGGAGTGGAAATGTTCTTCAATGAGAACTACTGTTTTATTTTTTATTCAACCCCTTAAATTATTTCTATATAATTTATATATAATAACAACAAGATTTTAAAAATAAAAATATTATTTAATGTTATGTTTAATAGATACAACTTCTCACACATCCTTCAAATGGGATACACAATCATCATTTTTGTGTGTGACGGGCTACAACCTCGTGAATCGATGTCATTCATTCTTCCTTTAAGACATCTGAAGGACATAAATAATGATGTAAATATATTAATTTTATAATATATTTAATATTTAAGAATGTGTATTTATCTATAATTATTATATAATGGATAATTTTATGATTCCAATTTTATGGGAATACGATAAGAACAGTTGTGGATCGGTAGATTGTGGAAGTGTGGACTACCTCTACCTCAAAGCGATGTGATGCATTCATACATCACACTAGAATGTAATAGTAATGGTGTAAGAAGATTAATGTTATATATATGATATAAATAATATAAATTAATTATATTATAAACACATAAGTTACTTTTCATTCATTCAATAAGATAAAAAATAGAAATATCCACCATGGTTACGTATGGAATATTGTCTCAAAGAACAGTGTATTTCACATCCTATTTATATATTTTATAAATTATTTTAAATACATATATAATAAATATATATGATATATATATATATATCAATGTTTATATTATATATATTATAATATCATGATCTATATAATAGTAAAATTATAAAAAATCAAAAACAATACAAAATACAAAGCAGTTATTACAAAAAATGTTTCATTAACCTGGAATTGTTAATAAACAGGTAATAAACGGTCATAAGAATATGATATATGGTATTATATATATAAAAATAATTCTGTTTTATATGAATATTAAATTTAGATTTATTATATAATAGTTTTCAATGTGTATGGGGAAATTCAATACATAAGGTAAGGGAATTTCTTATCTAACTTTTATTTTTACGAGACTTATACCATATTCACCACTCTTTTCTTTTATGTGGTGTATATAATTCACAAAAATTTATTCTATGATTATTATTCATAATTTAATGGGTATTTACATATCCATTTGATAATATTTCATTCATGGGGTTTATGGTTCAATATTTACCAAATTGGGAAGGTAATTTTGTGACAATTTGCATTCTTTCACACAAATGTTATGTTATACAACTATATTGTTTTATGAGGATTATATAAAACCAATTTAACATGTTGTATCATTAATATAAACCTATTAATTATATTATAATATTTATTAAATATTGTTCTCTCATGGGGATTATATTTCAATGTTACTGAACCAGTATGGTTTTATTAATATTATATCATTGTTTATCAGGATTGTTTGTGATTATTCTTCAATTAATGAAATATTATGATCCATCACTAAGTAAAACTCATTAATTTTATTATCCTATTTTTATTAATTATATATTAATTTTATGGTAAATTTTTTTTACTCTATCATAATTATGATAATTAATAAAATGTTTTTATTATAATCCATCTTTTAATATCTCTTTGGTCAGAAATAGTTGTCTTCATATTTTTTTTAAAGATGATTTTAAAAAATTAAATTTATCCTATTGTTTTTTAAATAAATTTTACCCATGTTTTAAATTTTTTAAAAATGCTTTTAAAAGGAATCATATTGTCATTTCTTGATCATGGAACATTTATAATCATTTTACGGTGAAAAATGAATGATTCACATTTAAAAATTTATCCACCATCAGGACCATAATTTATTTTATGATTACATCTCAAGTTTACTACATTATTTTTTTAGAAAATAATTTTCCTTACATTATTATATTTTTTTTCAATTAAAAGTTTTTTCAAAAATTATTTAGGTTTTAAAAAGTGTTTTCAAAGAGAAAGATATTTTCCTCAATAATTATATAAATGGTTTTCAAATATTACATTATACAATTAAAATATTAGTTTCAAAGGGAAGGGTTTTAATAATGTATTATGATTTAAAGATATATTTTCAAAGTTTAAATATTATTTTCATCATGATTATTTTTTGATGATTTTTAAATCTTAAATGATATATTTTCAAAGTTGTCTTCTGGGAAAATGATTTTGAAAATGTTTTATTTAATAAAAAAATGATTTCAAAAGAAAGTTTATTTTCCTTATGGAATTATCCAAGGGGTTTCTAAAAATCATTCTCTATCTATGATTACATACTTTGATATATTTTAAGATTAATATGGAATATGATCAAATTACCGCGATCTTATTATTATTCTCAATGTTTTATATTTTATATGAAACGTTCTTAATGGAGCCTGATTCTCATCAACATGTTATACCCTAATAAAAAAAATACGAAGCTTGATTCATTTCATTGGTTAGTAAATGATGAGAAATTTTTTTGACCTTTATCATTTCCATAGAATATGATATGACATATGTTTATTATACCCATTTGGTTTCATGTGTTATGATATGATTTTTCTGAAATCCCTCTCTTTTTATGGGTCAGGATATGATGATTGATTTATTTTATTGTGGAACATGTATATATGATTTCATTATGTGAAATATTGGACCTATATCTCCCTCTAATGCATTGGGTGATGATTTTTATCTCATTAGATAGATATGGATATAATGGGGAGTGAACCTGGTTTAGTAAGGGATATTGTCACTTATGACGGTCTTGGGAGTGAACATTTACTGCTAAGATAGTATGTGGACTAAACCCATTCCACTGAAAGGAATTGTCTCTAACTAGGGATGGTGTTTTTTCCACCTATTAGGTGTATTCTCCTTAAAGCTCCATGATTAGTTTTTTAAATTAGCAATGACTCATAGAGAATAATTTTATATTTTTATGTGTATGACAAAAATTCTATGTTATTTATCCAATTTTATGCTCTCAAGACTGATGTTCTATTATTTCCATAAGATTAATTTCTTTTGATTTGAAAATCTATATTATGTGATTCATGTTTTTAATCCTTAATGTGAAAGGTGAGATTTTACCAATTTTATTCTCATATTCTCAGACCCTTATTATTATGTCATTGTTACATATCTTCCATGTTAATAATTACTTAACATTAGACCTCTCACATTCATCTATTTCCTTTCCCTAGTCTATGAAAAAAGGATTTATATATGGTATTCTTTTGAAAATTACTAAAGGGGAAGAAATTTATAGGGGATGTTTAAGATATCTGACCATGTTATAATATTGTGTTTTAAGTTTCCTAAGACGATGAATAATTTTTTCCCTCTTGCATGTAATTTTCTAATGATCAGAATATTCATCTAAATTGAAACTATATCCATATTTATTAATCTCTTGTCTTTACATGAACCCAAATTTTTTGATGAGTTTTACCTTCACTTCAGTTTTCACTCATAAAATTGTTCAATAAACACTTGGGTAAACTCTATCCTTTGAAACCAAATATATTCTTCACCGATTATTTAATAAATAATATTTTAAGTAAAATATTTTAAACATAATTAAATAATTGGTATTATATAAAAAATAATAATAAACTTATTATAACTTATCCTCTTTAAATATATATTAAAAATTCATATAAAATTACATTAAATTGAATAAATTTATTAATTAAGGTTCTTTGCAGTCATTGTATTTAATGTGTACCTTATTATTCATCCATATCTATTAAAAAATAATTCTGCCAAACCCTTAATATTTATATGAAAAAAATCATTATTGAAATTTGGAAAATAAAATTGAAAACCCATCAACAATCTTTAACCCCCACCTTAATCCACCTAAATTGTATCCTCTGGTAGAATTCCAAAACTTTAATCTTCCTTAGAGTATCTTGGATTATAATGAATCGTGTTATAATATCTCACGAGTAAAACCCAATGTTACATCCTAAAAAATCATAAAAGAACATCAGAAGAACCCCATGAATGGTAGTTCCTAATTGAAGGAATTTTATACGAAAATATTTTTTAATTATCTTTCAATTATAAAAAATATCTAACTCAGAAAAACCATGGTGTAGGCTATCCTATTATTTTCTTCTAAATAGAACCATAATTTCCAGTTCACTATGGTTTTAAATACTATGAATTTATTATTATATAACCATGATCATGGTATATAATCAATGATGCAATGAGATTGCAATTCTTCCCACTTTCCTAAGAATTGTGAAAATCCCCATTCTCTTTATCCTTGTACCATGAATAATTCCTAATTAATCCTGAGATAATTTTTTAATGATAATTAATATCTTAATTTAACCATGATTTGATTTAGAATCACCATGTAATATATTGATTTCTGAAATATTCTAAAAAACAATAGAGTAAAAATTACCATTTTTGTTCTGTATGAGATGCTTTCATTAAGGAGGAAAATAAAAAAAAATTCATGGACACCACGACTTGTCTATAAAATAACATTTAAAAATAGTTTTTATATCTACTATTCCACTTCCGAACTATTATTATGAACCAAAATCATTGGTTACAGGCTTAGAAAAATATTACACAGCTTTATTTAATAACATATAAATGTGAATCAAGAGTTGAAATATTCTTAAAATAATAGTTAACATGTACTATAATGAACCATCATAAAATTACAAACTAGATCTAAATAATATTCATCATGGATTCAATAACAAACACTAGAAATAATAAAGACCTTATTTTTGAATATTCACTACTATATACACTAAATCATCAATTTTAACCTTGTTATTATTATCTATATATACACAATATAACAATAATTTGAAAAATATTACATAATTCAATTCCCAAATTTGATTAACTTCCCCAAAGTATTGAATTTCGAAAATATTATTTTTATATCTATAATTCCAGATATATACATTGAATTTTTTAAAACTGTCACAAATTTGTTTCTATTTATACTTTAATCATAAAACTCTATATTATTTAATATATTCCCATTAATGATATAAATCGTATAAAGAGACATTTTTATTTGGAACCCCAACCTGGAAAATTCACCATTTCTGAGACTTTATCTCAAATAGTATTTAATTTTTCCCACATATTTTACTTCAAATAGTCCATTATTTTTATTGGATTATCTTTTATCTAACTTCCAACTCTATTCGTTTAATTATTCTTAACGTTGATAATATGATTATTTTCATGTTATTGAATATATTGTAAGAAATATATTATGTATGGATGTGATTTTCTATTTTATATATAGGATGATGTGATAATATTTTACATATTATCCCTTTACATTATGACCATCTTATTTATTGTTTCACTGGAACCCATATATTACTATAATTTTTGTGGTTTTCATTATATAATTCAATAATTTATTGTGATGTAACACTCCATAATTTATCCCTTTTATCCAAATACAATTTCTCATATATTTTTTTACAACTCATTTTTTAGTATATCCTTGTAAATTAAGTCATTAACACCACACATTTTTAAATTTTTAAACAAAACAATTGAAAGTTGAATCATTATATTATTAAAAACTTATGGAAAATATATCTCATGGTCACAATATGTTCATAGAATTCAAAATATTTTAATTATTAACTTCAAAATGTAAATAAAATTTAAAAAAGTAGACTTAAATATATAAAAAAATATCATGATTTTCTATCGCACAATATTGATAAGATAAAATGTGTACTGCATTGAATTAAATTGTATAAAAAATTATAGCTTCCCATAGATTTTAAGCAGGTTATCTGATGTAATTTTATTGAATTTGTGATACTAATGATAGTAAAATAACCCACAACTATAATAATACATTCATATTAGAATCCCATATCATATAATGTGTATTATACTGTGTAAGATATAATATTTAGTCAAAACAAATAAACATTTCACTAAAAAATCCACGTCAAAATAAATTTTCATTTATTTCAAAATAGTAGTACAAAAGAACTACAGAAATATTGGACCCAAATAGAGATATTAAACAAATAAAATGATATAAAAACATCAAACACATATAAAGTATATATTAGTATAAATAAAATATACAAGGGCTATATAAAATAATGATTTTTTATTAATGGGAATATATATTTAATAATTATTTATATTAAAGGCAATGATTCATTATAGGATTCCTAATAAATAAATCATCAAAGACAATCATCATGATATTGTCATTATAGAAAATTTTATATTACCCATACTTTAATAAATAATAATTTTTGTAGATTAAAATATTTATTTCATATTATAAATAATATTTTTAATATACATAAATAACAACTTATCATTTATACAATAAGTTTGTATTAGTGATATATATATAATCAGTAGTATAAAAAAGATTAGTTCTTATTCTAAATGTACTCATTTTAGATATATTTCATGTATATATTTAAAATATAAATTTCTCATATAGATAATTTTAATATGATAAAATATATTCTAAATTTAGATTAATCACATCCAAATTATGTAGGAAGGTATAAATTATAATTTTATTACGAAATATTTATCATAGTAAATAACATAATAAAGTAAAAAATTAGTAAAATTGGCATGGGATAAATGTTAAATAATTGAACTAAAAAATACATATCTAGGAATTAAGTTTCTAGTTCTGGAATTTAATCATTATAGTTTAAAAATAATTTCATTATCTAACTCACCATTATTACCTTGATATCCTATATCCTATGTGATTCCTATATTAAACCTCAGATTATTCATGTTTTAAAATATATTTATATAAATTTCACCAATAAATATCCATCTCTATAACACTTTATCATCACAAAAAATTCCTTATTTAACTTTTTCACTATTAATATCTATCTCCATGAGTTGAATATCAATGTTTAACGATTATAGAAAGGTTTATTAATCCTGATAACAATCATAAACCATTTCCCATGTCATATTCCTTCCATATCAATATTTATAATATCTTTTAAACATTTAATTTCAGTTTATTATTATTACATATTTCATATTGATCATTTTGATCTATTTTTTATAGAATACAACTCATTAAATCTTATCATACCCTCTTAAAATTTCATTATTATGATGATGTAAGGGTATTCTTTTCAACCATCGAATTTTTTTATTTGTGATATTTTGGATGGAACATAATTAGAAAATAAATTTAATTTGATGAAACACTTATATTGACATTATTTATCAACCATTGAATCAATTATCAATAAAAATATACTAATTTAATCACATTTTCCTTTTATTAATTCATTATTATGTCAATTTAAGAGTTCCTAACTCTCTTTTTCATTTCCTATTTCGAATTTTTTAATAATATCATTAGAAACTCAACTCCACAGGAATTCAATCTTATATTCACAGGGTATTAGTGAGTATAAAATCTAGTATAAATGTAAAATTAATTATTTCCTCTCATTATATATTTTTGTAGGTCAGTATAATGTTGAAATTTTATTTTTGATACAAATTACAGTATCCAGATCTCTATATAGGCAATTTTTATGGTATTGTAGATATATATTTTTTATGAAGTGGGTTTTTACTATGGTATTATGGTTATTATATATTCATTTCTACCTCTACCGACATAATAATTTATCAATTTAATTTTTTATAATTGATCATTCAATATGGAATCATGTTGACCTATAAGTTTAACCACAAATAATATTTTTCTCTTATTAATATCAATTAAATGTGTCACATATCCATTATTTTAAATGTGTATTTTTCTGTAATTTATTTAGAATCCAATCATTGAAAACTATTATATTCAAGGATTAATTATTATTTAATTCCATATACCATGAATGTAACATACCATATTAATTTTTTTATCATTTATTTAGTAAGGATAATTTTTTAAATTATGAATATCATATTCTTTTCTAATTAAATTTATGTTTATTCAATTAGATATCCATATTATTTTATTTACTAGTTTAACCTCATTAATATCTATATAAATTATTAATATATATATATATATATCGGGATTATATAGCCATGTTGATGTAATAAGTTCTATAAATAAAATTATAAACAACATTTTTTATTGAGTATTTTCATATAATTATTTCATTATATTTATTATATGAATTGTAGAGAATCGAATTGTATAGACTATTTATATATTAGTATGGCTCATTGGTCTTACTGGCATAGTGTAATGGGGTAATCCTTACCATGTATTGATGATTTGTTATCAAGGCCTCAATAACATGCTTATGATGTTTTGGATTATGAATTTCATCATTATGTGATCTACAATTTTTAACCATTTTCTCATTTATTTACATTATTTTATAATCCCTATATATTTTATTCTAATGTTTTCAATTTAAGGTAACATTTAACTATTTATTCTTTATATATTATATATATCATATATTTTAAATGATTTCTTCCATTATATGACATACATTATAGAGAAGTTGAGATCTCTATTTATATATCCCCCCTATTTCCCCTACAATTATATAAAACAATATATGTATCCTAATGTGAATCATAGAGGTATAATAAAATTTTATGTATTTTATTATACACTTAAATATTCTAATTTCATGTAATGTTATTTTATTTTTCTAGTCTGAAAATAATACTATGATTTTTGAACTTATTAAATGAGGTCTCATATAATCAATAATTATTGTAAAAAATAACTACTATCTTTTGGATACTATAGTAAGGATGTTATATTTGGAATCCAAGAATGTGCAGTGAAAACATAGATAACATGATGCATAAAAACTTGGTTAGATAATAATACATTATCATAGAAACTTATGTAATTATATGAATTTTATAAGAATGGGTATAATAATTGATATTAAATAGTACTAAAGAGATACAATGTATATAATTTGTTAAAAATTCATTGTTTTATTCAATATATAATTATTATATTGAAATTATAAAAAATATATGGAATATAACTCTTGTCAACATGGTCTAAATATTATGAGTCACTTCATTAGTATGTAACCTCCAATATTGAATTAAAAGCTATTCAATTAGTAGTAGAAAATTAATATTATCTCTTGAGATGATATTCATCACATTAAGAGTGAAAGAGATAATTTAATCCTGAATATATGTCATCTCAGTTGATATGATGATCAATGGAGGTCAATCATTCAAGACACTAACAATTTGGATGTGATAAAAATAAAATAGAATTATTTTATAGTTATCTCCAAGAGTAATATTTTCAATATGATTAACTATTGTATTTGAGAAAGAAATTTCCAAAGCATATGAAAAAAGAAGAAAATAATTTGTATAAGGATAAATTTACATAGATAAGGACACATATTGTACATTTTATACTCATTATAGAAATAAAAATTGATTAATTAATTTCTATATTAATGAAATTTTTTTGAGGTGAATTAATTTCACGTAATTTTTTATCATATGTTTATATATTTAAATTATCCCTTAAAATTGATAAATATTTGGAAAATAGTTTTAAATTTAAAGTAAAAAATAATTATGTAGATGAAAAAAGAATTCCATGTGAAAAAATATTCTAAAGGAGAATAAGGTAAGTGAGATAATTCATATATGTAAAACTTATTGGAAGAACCCCCTTAAATATTATATAAGGGGCTTCATTTTAAATCCCCACCATTTTACTGTGTAATTATTTTAGTATATACTAGGATGCATATCATGTTTCATGTGAAACTCTGATCTAAAATTAGTTGTGAAAAAAATTATCAAAGAAAAATAATATAATACAGTTTGATAATGAAATTTGAAACATCATTAAGAAAATAATAGATTTAAAAAATGTGAAAGTATGCAAACGACTATGATCATAAAATCATTATCATTTCATCTTTACATTAAGATAATTGCTCTAAATACAATTATATAAGGGTTGAAAAATAGTAGAAATTTAATTTCCCATTTGAGAGAAATAAATAAGAAGAATGATTTTAGTGAGGTTTCTATGGATATATATAGGATTGAAATATGGATGTTAGATATATATGTTGTTGTATAAAATATGTTCATTGGAAATATGTTCTCATGATATTTTTCTTGTATGCATGTGCCAATAAAAATATTGATATGTTAGAGTATTTAGTAAAATTGTTAAAATAATATCATTCATAAATAATATGTATTTCTATAATAGAATAATGAAGTAATACTTAATTATAATATTTTATTATAAAAAATATATTTATTTTTCCATTAAATATCTTTATAATTATCATTATCACTAATGATTTATTTTTTAATGAGTTTTGGTTGAGTACTAGTCATCGTTGGATTCTATATTAATGATACCAAGGTTCAAAACCTAGAACTTACTTTGGAGATATATGTTGCCCACTCTAATGCATACAAGTGGTGACACCAATAGTGATGCAAGGAAAGAACAAATGAGTGACTCCTGAAGTAGAAAATACCCATGTAATTGGTTGTTGGATCATCAGGAATACATTACAACAAATTTAATGGGATTTATTTGGATATGGTAAACCCTTGAAGGGGGTTCCTCTTGTCCTTCCGAACCTAGGAGTGTTTTTATTATATAAGAACCCAAATCTTCTTTTCTAGTTTGTGATCCCATGGTTGATGTTTTTCTTGGAATTAATCATAAGGGTGACTAGGGGTGATTTTTGGTTCGACTTTTAAGGAAAGCAAAAGGGCGATTTCTTACGCACGATTGGCTCACGATTTTCATAAACCGTGCATCCAAACTGTGCAAGGTTGGTTTTGGAGATAGTGGCAAATGCATGGTTAGCACATGGTATGTCTAACAGTGCGGCCTAACTGTGCGAAGAGTGTTTGATGAGGTAGAAGATAACGTACGGTTAGTGCACAGTTTGTCTAACATTGCAAGAAAATAGTGTGGGCACTTAAATCAAGATCCTAAATGTGTGGATGTAACTCCTTTTTTCTCTAATCGCCTCGTTTAAGCTCATAAATGGCCAGAACTCAGCATTACTCTCCCTTGAATGTTGGAGAACTTCTCCCAAGCATTCTGGAGGTGATCCAAAGGCTTCTCTTGGCGAATCGAAGCCGGAGTCTTGAGGTATGTGATCGTTATCCTTCGTTCTTGATCGTTTTCTTAGATCTGCTTAGATCTACTTCTCTTCTTCCCTTAGTATATTATATATACACTCGTAAGGGGTTGATCATAGTGTGTAGATGCCAAATGTTATGAGTTTGGGTCTTGATCTTGTTAGGAGAAGGAATCTAAGGCGGGTTCTTGGAGAATCAACCCGTGTTTCATGAGCGTTCTTCGTAGTTGGGGTTTTCTTAAAAATCATCAAGGTAGGTTGTTTGATGTTTTATGTTAAATGTCTTTAGTTTTTGTGAAAAAGTGTCGGATACCCATGTATCGGGTATCTCGGGTTAGGGTTTTGAACCTGTTTTATTATTTTCTTTAGATTTCTTGTGTGTTTGAGGTAGTTAGATGAATAATGATTGCTTTTTTGTATGTCTGAGGATCCCCCCATGGGTGATTTCCTTGTTTTGGTTGTTTATCGTCGTTTGGGTTAGGTTGCCTGTATGGAAAACCTTGTTACATTGACTGCCTTCCTTGACATGAATAATTGCATGTTTTTCCTACAGTTTAAATGATTATGATGCACTGTAACTATTTTCCAAGTAGTTTGTTGAACATACATAGGACTGCTACGAATCGTTTACGTACGACTGCTTTTACTTTGGGCTGTGGGAACCTGGTGTAGCAAGACCATAAGGGGAATTGACGTTGAGTGCTTCATCAGAGGTCCTGTTTAATTATTATCACTACGAGACCATAAAGGGGATTGACTTTGTTCTCTATCAGGGGGTCTGATATTTATCGAATCGAGACTAAAGGAGGGAATTAGACGTAAGTGATTCCTTAGTGAGTCTGTATTATTGTCACAAGACCATTGGGGGAATCTATGATGAGTGATTCCTCAGAGTGTCTTTTCCTTCGTTGAATACTTGACCACAGGGGTCTGCCCGTATGAGACACCTAGAGGGTCACCGTGATAAATTAATGTTTGGTTGGTTGTGACGAGTCCACCAAGCCAAAGAACAACCTTGGGTTTGTACTGCTTATTGTTATGTAGTCTGTTGAGATACTTGTTGTGTTACATGTTATGACTTTGTATTATAGAGCTGTTTGCTAGATTCCTTGGTTGATAATTAAATGATTGAATTAAATTAATAAATAAATTTGAATGGATATATGTAGGATTGTTTACTTTAGTGTACTCATGTTTATCTGCTGCATTTATTTCCATCACTATTTCTATATTCCTCACTGACAGTAGGGAACTGATCTTGTAGTGGGTGCCTACTGGGATTAGTCTCACACCCTGTTTGGGTCCTGCTTTTCAGCCCAAACAGGTTATATGGTTACAGGTGTGGATAGGGATTGTGGACCATCTACTTCATGTGCTTGATTGCTGGTTAGAGCTGGAGAGCATGGGACGGAGCTTAGGCTTTCGATGCTGCTGGAGTTTACTGTTTACTTTTAATACTTTCTGTTCAGTTGTATTCCAGCATGTTGTTTTGTTTACTGCTTTCCATAGATACATGTACCATGCTACATTATTATTATATCATACATTTCTTCTACTATTTAGTTTCATTTTTCTGTATGATGTTTACTGCTACTGTTATTATTGATATTTATCCTTATGTTGTATACTTTACCAAATGAGGGTATAGTTTCCCCACTGACTCACCAAGGCCCTCGCTGCTAGTCGGCAGCCTCTGGTGTTTGGGGAAATCCTCTTGAGGTCATGTGGTGAATGGGGTTCGGGGAACCAGTTGAGTGGCTCCAGATTCATGTCGTTTAAAAGTGGTTTCAGAGGGGTTTTCTATCATTTCTGTTTCTTTACTGTTTGGAGAAAATAGACATGGATATGAAGGAATGTGTAGTTGGTACTTAACTGTGCCCAGGAGTAATTAACCCATGTACAGGGAAAAGAAATATTACCTCGTAATTGCAAATTTTAGTTTTTTCAAGTGTTAGAGTAGATTATATTTCACTGTTGGGTGATTCACTTGTTTTGTAATGTTATAGTTTATATTATTGTTTTTCTATTTTGTTGCAACCTGATGAGATGAGTGCATTCCATCTCATGCATTATATCAGCACTGGTTATAAATTCACTTTTCATGCATTTTTCCTTTCCATCTAGGGTTCATTAGAAATTGCATACTATTGTGATAGAGGTCTTTCTAGATTATGGATGATGTTGTGATAGTGTTGTGATAGAGATACCTGCTATGCTGATAGGTATTTTTAAATTTACATCTTATTTCATCTGGATTCCAAGCTTTGGTCTTAGAGGTGTGATGGGCCCTCGAGGATCGTATTTTGGTGGATCATTGGATTATCATACAGTTTACTTGTTATATGCATTGTTATGGTATCTTTCTTTGATTCGCCGGGAGTATGGGCCCCCACAGATCGGAATTTGACACATTGGTGCTGGTTTTCAGTGTTTTTCAGTGGTTTTGGGGAGTTTTCTATGCCTACTGCCCAGAAACCCAGATAACACAGTGTGTGGCCTTATGAACACACGCCATGTGTTCTTCTATTTGGGAAGAACTATTTTTCGCAGTTACATGATGTGTACAGAGAATTACATGCTGTGTACATTCCATCCAGGTGATCCAGCAGTGTAATTGAATACATGGATTAGAAAATCTTAGAGACATCACACTGTGTACATTGTTGACACAACGTTTAGTTGTGGCCCATGTACCAGCCCTTGTGACTAACGACACAGACGAGATAAATCATTAAGAACGCACCGTGTAGTTTGGTTTTACACAGCCAATTTGGCCAGTGTACACGCCGAAGTAAAATATTTCTGGAACACGTCGTGTATAGAGACTACCCCCCGTGTAACCATGTTTTTCCTATCTTAATATTTTTTCCTCTTCTTTTCCGTTTTCACTCTATTAAGTTTGAAACTATGCTCGTCGTTAATAATGAGTGCTTGACCTTGCAGAATCATGCCTCCATGATGTCCTCCCACTGCACGTCAGGGGCCTGGCAATGATCGTATGCCAGATATGGCACCAGCAGTTATCCTGGATGCTGGTGTGGAAACACAGTTCTGTGAGGGATTCATGAGGTTCATACAGACCATTCAGGGAGCTCAGCAAAATTCCCAGTCTATGGTAGAGCTTACGCAAGTCTTCCAACAGTAGCGTCCTACAACGTTCTATGGGGATGGAGGACCTCAGTCAGCGTAATCTTGGTTCGAAGATATGGTTTCTATCTTCGACCATCTCGAGACACCCCCAGATAGAAGGGTGAATCTCACAACTTACTACCTGTGAGATTCAACCAATAGATGGTGGGATGTAGTTTCTCAGGCAGGGCATCAACAGATAGTTTCTTGGGATGAGTTTTAGTATATGTTCAATAACTACTTCTATCCGGAGACACTGAGGGATGATAGATCTAGAGAGTTCATGAACCTGTAGCAGGGTACTCTATCAGTTAAGTAGTATTCCTCCCGTTTTACTGAGTTACAGTGTTTCACTACTGTTATGGGAAATGGGGAGCTATTTCTAGCGAGTAAGTTTGAGGAGGGCCTCAGACCAGAGATCAGATCACATATGAATGTCTTCCAGTTAACTTATATTTCTTTGATAGTCAACCATGCATTGATCAAGTAGGAGAATATGAGGGATACTGGAGCAATGAGCAATGGCGGTTCAGCATCCAGAGTCAGTGCCATTTCTATTAATAGCAGGAAGGGCCACTGAGAGTCTACATGAGGTGACTCGAGGAAGTGATATGCTCTATCATGTAGCAAGGATGTGTGCTGCCATGGTGGGAAGGACAGGCATATGAAGCCACAATTCTCGGGGGACCCAATGGACTGCCGAGCTTGCGGCAAGATGGGTCACCTGCAACATTTTTGCAAGGTTCTTCTTCCAGCAGCTAGTGAAGGTGGATCTTTTTCAACTCCGCATACAGGCACAGGAATACCAGTTCTACAGCAGACTGGGGGATGGAGCTCTTCGGGAATTCAGGATAGGGTATAGGCCGTGGACATGGAGGTTAGGCTCCGAGAGGATCAACTCCGGGATCTCAAGCTGCAACACAGGGCCGCAGTACTGGCCAGACATTTGCAGAGGAGCAGATTCATCAGGAGCAGGATCCTGGACCTTCCATATTGCGAGGTATGATCTTGGTAGCCTCCATTTTATCTTTTTCACTTTTCAATACAGGTTCTTCTCATAGCTTTTTTTAAATACAAACTGTGGAGATCCTTAGACTTACTATCCATACTTCTGAGAGTATGATGACACTAGGTACTCCCTTTGGACTTAGAAATACTAGTGTGCGTCAGTGCAAGGAGTTCCCCCTCGAGGTTGGTGGGTGTCACTTCTTGTGCGATCTTTATGTCCTAGAGATGAAATGTTACGATGTCATTCTCAGAATGGACTGGCTAGTTCCTTTTCAGGCTTTGTCGATTTCTATCATCGCAAGGGTGAGTTTCACGTCACCTGAGGGCATCCCTATTCTTCACAATGGTGAATGGGATGTCCAGGCAAGCAGAGCTAGACCAAAGCATCATGGGTTGTGCAGTGTCACATCCCAGATTTCTAGTTTATATCTGAATGATCATGGGACTTCTCAGATAGATTATCCTCTGGTGGTTGATTGTTTCCATGATGTATTTCCAGAAGACTTTTCAGGGTTACCTCCATAGCGTGAGGTAGGATTCTCTATTGAGCTAGTGCCAGGAGCAGCACCAGTATCCATACCTCCTTATAGAATAGAAATGCCTGAGTTTCAAGAGCTCAAGATGTAGTTAGAGGAGTTGCAGGAAAAGGGTTTCATCCGACCCAATACATCTCCTTGGGGTTCGCCTATTTTATTTTCAAATAATGAGGATGGTACTTTATGGCTTTGTTGGGATTATCAGAAGTTGAACAAGTTGATGGTCAAGAACTGATATCCCTTTCCAAGGTTTGATGATCTTTTTTATTAGCTTCGCGGATCCAAAGTGTTCTCGAAGAACAACTTGAGATCCGACTACAATCAGTTGCGGGTGATACCAACTGATATACCTCTTACAGCCTTCCAAAGCCGGTATGGTCTGTATGAGTATTTGGTTATGTCGTTCGATCTCACGAACCTGCTATCAGTTTTCAGGGTGCTGATAAACAAAGTTTTCCATCCTTTCTTGGATTACTTCGTGGTGGTTTTCATGGGCGATATCTTGGTGTACTCTCACACTAGACACGACCATGCTACCAATCTTATGATCGTATTGAGTACACTGAGTGAGAATTTGTTATATTCTATGCTCTCTAAGTGACACTTTTGGGAGGACAAGATTCACTTCCTGGTTCATTTCATCTCAGATACAGGAGTATCAGAAGACCCATGTAAGGTGAGAGCGGTAGTAACCTGGGAGCAACTTAAGAATGTCTTCGAAGTACGGAGTTTCTTAGGACTAGCTGGTTACTACAGTTGGTTTATACAAGACTTCTCACGCTTAGCATCACCATTGACCGGCATGACTATGAAAGGAGTGAAGTACGTTTGGTTAGTAGCCTGCGATTCAGCCTTTAAAGAGCTGAAGAGGGGGATTGACTTCAGTAATGATTCTAGTTCTGCCAAAATCGGGAAAGATTTATACAGTTTTCTGTGTTGCATCTGGCATCGGTCTTGGAGTAGTGCTTATGCAGGAGGATCATGTTTCTGCATATGGATCTTGGTAGTTGAGGCCACATTAGAAGAACTATCCTAAGCAGAACCCGGATTTGGCTGTAGTTGTTCATGCCTTGCGTTGTTGGAGGCACTATCTTCTAGGAGAGAATTTATTGGTATATACAGGCCACAAAAGCCTCTTGTATATCCTCACTCAGCATTACGTAAATCTGAGACAACAGAGGTGGGTCAAGTACCTACAATCATTCAACATCAAGCATTATTATACGCCTGGGAAAGGCATTGTTGTAGCAAAATCATTGAGCAAGAGGACTCAGTTACAGGCAGTTCAGGATGCCAGTAGCGAGTGGCAGCTTATGGACCTGTTCTCTGAGGTGATTTGGAGGTTCACGACAAACATGGACATATGGTTCATTATTCTATAGCTATTACCTCTTCTCTTCTGGATCATGTTTGAATGAGGAAGATATCAGACCCTGAAGCCCTAGTCCTACAGGAGGGTGTTTCAGATGGATACCCTACTCTAGGGTGGATAGTGGGCGATGTTGAGGTGTTACATATTCAATGTCCGTGTATGGGTTTCGGCAGACATATGTGAGGCATTGATGAGGTTGTTTCATGCTTCATCTTGGGCAGTTCATCCTAGTGTCACAAAGATGTATCGAGACTTATGTCATTAATATTGGTGGCTAGGTATGAAGAAGGATGTGGCTAGTTTTGTTATACGGTGTTCCACCTGTCAACAGGTGAAGGAAGAGCATCAGCAACAACAGGGCTTTTGCAGCAGTTACCCTTTCCTGAGTGGAAATGGAATGATGTTGTGATGGACTTCGTGACAGGGTTACCGAGATATATCATAAAGGTAATGATGCAATTTGGGTTGTAGAGGATAGGATCATGAAGGATGCTCATTTCTTGCCGATCAAGGAGACCTTTGGCATGGATGATCTTGGGAGGTTGTACATTTGTGAGGTGGTACGACTTCATGGGGTTTCTAACACTATCGTTTCATATAGGTACGCCCGCTTTACTTCGTATTTCTGGTAGGGGCTACAAAGGTCTTTGGGTACACAGGTACTTCTGAGTATAGGTTTCCATCCCTAGATAGATGGTCAGTCAGAGCGCACGATTGAGGTCCTGGGGGACATGCTACGAACATGAATCCTTGATTTTGTATGTTCTTGGGAGAGACATATACCTCTAATGCAGTTTTCCTATAATAATATTTTTCAAGAAACTATTTAGATAGAACCTTACAAGGCCTTGTACGGTAGGTCGTACTGATCACTCTTCTGTTGGCTACAGGCAGGAGAGATAGCTATGTTGGGACCTCATCATGTTCAGGAGACCACAGAACAGGTGGAATTGATTCAGAAGAGGATGGATACCACACAGTCTCAGCAGAACTCTTATTCTGATCAGCGGAGATGACCTACGGAGTTCTTGTTCATAGATCTGGTTTTCATGGGTGTTACCCCGAGGTTGGGACATAAGAGGATTAGGAGAAAAGGAAAGCTTTCATCGAGATACTTCTGTCCGTTTGAGGTCCGGGAGAGAGTCGGGCAGGTTGCTTTCAGGTTGTAGTTACCTCAGAGGTACCAGGCTATGCACGACGTCTTCCGGGTTTCTTAGTCTCGACAGTATTTCTCAGACCCATCTTAGGTTTTTCAACCTAAGTAGGTTGAGTTGGAGAAGGATAAATCTTTTGAAAGGTATCCTATCCGGATTGTTGATCATAGTGCCAAGGTTCTCTATTGCCAGTCTTTTCCTATTGTACGGGTGCTATGGAAGCACGTGAGAGTACAAGAAGATACTTGGGAGAGGGAGTCCGATGTACGATCACAGTGGCTAGAGTTTTTTGGGGTTTATTCTTCTATGCTGCGTTACCAAATTCAGGGACGAATTTCATTAAGGGGAAAAGTTTGTAAGAACCTGGATCTTCTTTATTGGTATGTGACCCCTTGGTTCATGTTTTTCTTGGTTTTAAAGTTAAGGGTGACTTAGGGGTGAATTTTGGATGGACTTTTAAGGAAATATAAAGGGTGATAGATTTCAGAGGTTTGGCAAACGATTTTCCTAAACCGTGCGGCCAAACCGTGCAAGGTTGGTTTTAGAGACAGTGGCTAACGCATGGTTAGCACATGGTCTGTCTAACTGTGCGGCCTAACCGTGCGAGGGGTGTTTGACGAGGTAGAAGCTAATGCACTTTTAGCACACGGTATGTCTACCAGTGCGAGAAAACCGTGCAGGAACTTAAATCTAGATCCTAAATTTGTTGATCTAATTCGTTTTTGCTCTAATTGCCTAGTTTAAGAACCTAAATGGCCATTACTCGGGAATACTCTCCCTTGAAGGTTGGATAACTCTCCCAATCATTTTGGAGGCAATATGAAGGCTTCTCTTAGTGAATTGAAGCCGAATTCTTGAGGTATATGATCTTTCTCCTTCATTCTTGATCGTTTTCTTATATCTTCTTAGATCTACTTCTCCTCTTCCCTCGGTTTCTTAGATCTATGCCCGTTATGGGTAGATCTAAATGTGTAGGTGCCAAATTTGATGATTTTGGGTCTCGATCTTGTTAGGAGAAGGAATCTAATGTGGGTTCTTGGAGAATCAACCAGAGTTTCTTGTGCGTTCTTCGTTGTTGGGGTTTCGTCAAAATCTTTGAGGTATGTGGTTTGATGCCTTACGTTATATGCCTTCAGTTTTTGTGAAAAAGTGTCGGATACCCATATATCAGCTATCTCAAGATAGGGTTTTGAACCTATTTTATTATCTTCTTTAGATTTCTTGTGTGCTTGAGGTTGTTAAGAAGAATAAAGGTTTCTTGTTTGCAAGTCCAAGGATCTCCCCATGTGTGTTTTCCTGGTTTTGTCTATTTATCATCATTTGGCTTAGGTTGCCTGGGAGGAAAACCTTGTTACATTGATTTCCTTCCTTGATATGAATAATTTCATTTGTTTCCTACAGTTTAAATTCGTTTAATGAATTTTAACTATTATCCATGTAATTTGTTGAACATACTTAGGGCTGCAACGGATCATTTACATACGATTGCTTTAACTCAGGTCTGCGAGAACCTGGTGTAGCAAGACCATAAAGGGAATTGGCTTTGAGTGCATCCTCAGAGGGCCTGTTTAATTTTTACCACTACGAGACCATAAGGGGGATTGACTTTGTGCTCTCTCAGAGGGTCTGATATTTTTTGAATCGAGACTGAAGGGGGAATTATTCGTAAGTACTTCCACAGAGACTCTATATTATCACTGCAAGACCATACAGGGGATCAAGGATGAGTGCATCCTCAGAGTGTCATTGCCTTTGTTGAATACTTGACCATAGGGGTTTGCCTGCATGAGCCACCCAGAGGGTCATCTTGATAAATTAATGTTTGGTTGGTTGTGATGAGTCCACAAAGCCAAAGAATAATCTTGGGTTTGTACTGCTTGTTGTTGGGCGGTCTACTGAGATACATGTTGTCTTACATGCTATGCCTTTGGATTATAGATCTATTTTCTATATTACAAGGTTGATAATTAAATGATTTAATTAAATTAATAAATAAATGTGAATGGAGATTTGTAGGATTTTTTACTTTGGTGTATTCCTATTTCTCTACTACATTTATTTCCATTACTTTTTCTATATTGCTCACTGACAGTAGGGCACAGATCTTGTGGTGGTTGCCTACTGGGATTAGTCTCACACGCTGTTTGGGTCCTTCTTTTCAGCCCAAACGGGTTATATGGTTGCTGGTGTGGATAGGGATTATGGCCCTTCTACTTTGGGTGCATGATTGCTGGTTAGAGCTGGAGAGCATGGGACCGAGATTAGGCATGCGATGCAGTAGTAGATTACTGTTTAGTTTTAGTACATTAGGTTCAGTTGTATTCCAAAAAATTGTTTTGTTTTCTTCTTTCCATAGATACATGTTCCATGCAGCATTATTATTATATCATACATTGCTTCTACTGTTTAGTTTCAGTTATGTGTATGATGTTTACTACTTCCGCTGTTGTTTATGTTTATCCTTACACTGTATACTTTACCAAATGAGGGCATTGTTTCACCACTAACTCACTAAGTCCCTCGCTGTTTGTCGGCAGCCACTGGAATTTGGGGAAATGCGCTTGAGGTCATGTGGCGAACCGGGTTCGTGGCACTAGTTGAGTGGCTCCAGATTCGGGTCATAACATATTATTCCCATTTCATATAACTCTCAGCAACATTTTTGATAAAAGAGTGATTTGATATATTTTTAAATCTCAAAGAGATATTTTTATACTAATTTATTAACAAAATAAAATTTTTATAAGATGATTAATTAAATTAAATCGGATGTGGCTAAAATTATTTTGTTTTTTAAAATGATAATTATCATTAATTCATTAATTATTGTGTATTGTATTAATAATAAATTAAATTGATCCCTCATAAATGATAATTAAATGCAATTTTTTAATTGATAATGTATAACTTAACAATTTTTTAATTATAAATTGATATGATATAATATTAATAACACTTAATGTAAAAAAACTCGTTTTTCAATACTTATAGTTTTCTCGTTATAATTCATATTCTCATTTAAAAATAAAATATAAAATATCTATAATTTTAATTATATTAAATTAATCCAAAATTTAGAAACATCATGTCAATATTTTGTATGAGGATTTATCATATATTTTTTAATACAAAATATATATCGTGGTAAAAAAAATAAAGTGAAATGTTAAAAAAGATGTAAAACATTAGGGCATGAATTTTTTCCAATTCATATAAAATTATTGAATTATGAAAACAAATTTTAGGTTAGAAATCAGTACCTAATTTTCATACTAATATGTTCACACTAAATATACCTAACTCCCATGTGATTCTGTCATTACCCTTCACTTAACTTATGTATCCTATGAAATGAAATTCAATTTCACGTATAAAATGACATCTCTTATAGTTTTTCATAAAAACTCATTTTTTTAAAAAAATATTAAATACATAACCATTTTTTAATCTCCTAAATTAATTTGATATATTCTTACAATTTTTTTTCCAATAAAGAATCCTAAAACATCCATTTTGATGGAACTTGTGTTGAGAATAAATAAATTCAATAAGGATCAAAGTTATTCTCCTTAGTTTTCAATAATATTTTCAAATAAAGTCTTTGTAAAAATAATTATTCACTATAATTATGCTATATTTAATTCATTATAATTTTAATAAAATGATAATATTGTTACATTCATCTAACTTTAACTCATTCCCTTGTATATCATGTACATTTTTATTGGTTGAACCACCAATAGGATCGATGATATAAAAACACCACCATTATATTCAGGGATAAATATCCAGACATTAATATTGGAAATATTTTAAATTAAGGATTAATAAATTTTAATATTATGATTCTATAATTATGAAATAAAAATAAACAATCATTATAAAGTAACTCATTATTATCGAGAAATTACCAAAAAATTTTCAATGGATTCCATTCTTGATAACCATACACCCGATTCCCATCAAATGAACATGAGGATACATAGCTAATTTAAACCCAATGATTGAAATATTATTACTAGTTATTGAATTATTAACATGGTATCAAATAATGGGTACTTCGATTTCACTTTAGAAACATATATTAAACAATAAAAATTATGAATATATGATTAAAAAAATAAACATTAACAAAATAATATTTGTGTATTGAATGATTTTAAATAAATAATATAAAATTTTATAGATTTTAATATGGTTATGAAATAACTGATTAAAATTTGTATATTTATTATAGATGAGGTTAATGTTTTTAAAAGCACATATGTAAAGGTAAATTTTTTCGTTCCAATCTCATTTTTATATCCTGATTTTTATAATTAAGTTTCTATTTAAAAAAATTTAAATTACCTTTCTTTAAAAATATGACTATATTTTCTTATTCTATTATTTTCCATTAGTTTTATGGTTCCTATTACTATTTCACCACACTACTAATTCACTCAAAGTGATTCTACTAAGAAAAATTGACCTTAACTCTTTTTTCTCATTAAAAAATTATAACATTATATTAACCTAATATTTATTATGTTTTATTGATGTCCTTATATATACTAATATAATTATTAAGTTATATTTTAATGTACTTGATTTTATTTAGAAGAGTAATATTCTTCTAACATTATTATTATTATTATTATTTATGCTAACATTGAATATCTCTTTAAAAGTGTGGAAGAATATTACTTATTTAACATTGTCCATATGAATTAATTTCTCAGATCATACAAACATCTTTCATAATTAATCTTTCTATATTATTTTTTATTATTTCCTAAAGACACTTTTAGTCCCTCTATTTTATAAAATACGTTCTAAAATTGTATAAAAAATGGGAGGGTACTTCTTCTTCATTCCCTAAGTATATTTTAATTCTATTATTAATTTCTTTTTAAAATATGGAAACATACATTATTATTTATTATTTATTACCAATATTATTATATATTTAAACTATATATCTCATTTAGATAGATTATAATAATTTTTAATTGATTTTTTTTATATTTTTTTTCCATTTAATGGGTTTATTAATCTATGATGAAATAATGAATGATTTCATATTTTTGTGGACATATAATCATTTATTATCATTATCTGGTCATTGGGTATCTTATAACCCTCCTGTTTTATGGGAAATGTTTTATGTAAAATGAAATTATGTTTGGATAGGGGTGGTTATCCCATGTCCACTATCTTAGTGTATGTGGGTGGTAAACCCATGTAAACTATACTATTGGAAGTTGGTTTTCTTTTCATATTATGATGTGAATTATTTGGTTTTTAGCCTTAAAATATGTTATGATTTATATGATTATATTTTTGCACAATATAATCTTATGTAATGTATATTTATTATTCTCTCATGGATTATGATTATTGACTCCTGATTTCATGATACTATAACTCATGTGTTATGTTATGCTTAAATAGTTTTACCATGAATTATGTTTTACGATCAATATTTTTTTGGGAATATATTTTTTTCAATACCATGAACCTAGATTATGTTCTCACAATGCCATTCTTATATTATTCTCTCCCATGATCTTAACTTGATATATCATATATTTTTTTACTGTATATCATCTAAGATCACTATTTATTATGTTTCTATTCCCCATTATATAAAGAATAATATTACCTATGATGTGTCTGAAGTGTATAATGTTATAATTATATTTTGGTATATGTTTAAGAAAATATAAAATATGTTTTCTATGCATTTAGTCTCAAAAAAAATTAACCATTAGGTTATTGTAGTCTGATTTATAGTGATATGTAATGAACAATCATATAAACTGATATATAATAAAATTATGTTGTTATTTGGATACATTAGTTGGTACCATAGTTGGTATTTGTTACCTTTGGGGATTATTTTATGAAACATAATGGGACAGATTTTAAAACTAACTTTTTTTACCAAAAATTATTTATGAAGTAACTAAAACGTCATCAGCGGAAACAAAGGTGTCATGATTTAAGAAATATTAGTATTGTTTTAATTATTATATAAATTCTTACTCAGACTATTATTTATTGATTATAATGAAAAAGATTTAGTTTTTAATAGGCTACGGAAGAATTATTTTTAAATAAATTGTAGTGAAAGTACGGAAAATATTGAAAATATCATATTTAGGAATGTTCTATGAATTTATTTGTATCTTGAAAAATATTTATCGTTATCAATCCATATGCCCAACAACTTTATATTGAGTTATTTGTGAAAAATATTATTAGTTTGATGATGGAATCACTTGTTTATGACTCGTATCTAAGAGAAGTTTGTGGGAATTTTTTTCCTATAAATATTATTATTCAACCATCGGTATAATTTTACATGATTTGAAATTTTGGATATCTCTCACTACATAGATGAAATATTAATTTCTTGGATACTGATGTTACATCTCATATTTTGAATCAATGTATAATCATCTATTTTGATAATGTAACATCAAACTCATTATGGAAATTAATTCTACTATATGGGACATAATAATCAATCATTAGGGTAATTTAGCTCAAATGGTAGTGTAAAAGATTGATATTTAGGATATTTCTTTTTCACATGAATATATAGATTTATATTCAAAATAGTTTCAACTATATATCAAGCAGTGATGTTTTATTTTGTTAGATTTGATTACTGAATCTATTATTATATCCAAGACTATAAATAGAATTCCTCAAATTGAATATGAGTAATTAAGAAGTAATTTATAAGAAAGTAATGATAAGGGTTTTATATACCCAATTTAATCACCATCATGTTCACTTTTCCTCTTTGTTAACAATTAATATGGATAAATGCATCTATGTATCAATTTTCATGGGCTTAGCAAGACCGGGTTCAACAACAAGTATCATATACCCCATATTTATAATTACATGGATTACTTGTGGGGGTTGTTTTCCATTTAAATTATTTAAATATAGTATTTATATCATTTATTAATTCTGAAAAGGGAGTTTATACCCACAAAACCATCAATACATGATACAGACATTCGAAATACATAGTAATTTTACTTGGACTCACAATTTCCCTAGTAACTTTCTAGATATAATTAAAATAATATTAATGGATTACTATAATTAATTTAGGATAGTCTTTATTGGTGATATTTTCACCTTTTATAATAAAAAAGAAGAAAATAAGGATCATTTCAAGATTCTGATGAAGAAATACAGAATGGAAGAATTGTCTGATTAATTTAGAACATGCGAACACTTGATATAAAATTTATTAGTTTTGGGTCATGTAATAACAATAGATAATATATCTTGGGATCAATAAAAGTAATTGGTTACTGAATAGTGGACCAAAAAACCATAATAACATATATCTATAGTTTTATTGGATTATTGGATATTATGAATGCTCTCTTAGAAATATCTCATGACTATCAAATCCACTAACCAAGTGAACATAGATAACATTTATGCTAATAGAGATAGATTAGTACAAAAAAATATATGGTATCTCATATAAGGTTGGTTATTACACCTTTAATCACAATACCCTATAGTGTTGAAGGGAGTCTGATATACATATTGATGCATTAAACATGGTATTGGGATGTTTCTTCATTCATAATGATGTTATTGTAGATTATGGATCACACTAATTACAAGTTCAGGAGGCAAATTACCCAACTCCTGATTTGTAGCGTGAAAATTTAATATTTTCATTGAAATTATGGAGGAATTATATCCACATGGATTTTTTTGAAAGATATAGTAATCACATGATCTTAAAGTATACATTAAAATCAAATTATTTGAAAATGATCCAAATGGGATTGTTACAGTTGATCGTGGACTATGAATTTATGATATATTACAACCATATGAAGGAAAATAAGGTCAGTGATTCATCGATTAGGAAAGATCTTGATACTTTATTCATGATGAGGAATGAAAAAGACAAGATAATCATTTATTTTTAATGTATGGACCTTGAAATACTGAATGAATGATATAAATCCTTTATTTCCAAAATTACTACTTCATTATCCACACATGTAATGACTGAGGAAACATAAATGGAGGATATTAAGCTAGATAACAATGTTCATAATATTCATGAGTTCAAATTTGACATTTATAGAATTATAAAAGTAAATAAATGAATATGTGTTCTATCAACACTAGATTTGATGAATGGTTTATCAAATGATTCGTATATCTCATTATTCTATATCAATATATGAAAATAAGTTAACTAGAGATGTCAAGAATAATTTATGGTGGGAAAACATGAAAATTTAGATTTTAGATTATGTATCATGATGCATACTATGCCTAGAAGGTAAGTAAAATGGGTGAAATTCCATGGGTATAAGGAAAACATTTCCCTTATTATTATGGAAATATAAGAATATCACCATGTATTTTGTTATATATATTCCTATAAATAATAAATTTTAAAATTATTTTTGTGTTTTCATTGTTCGCATTAGGATGTAATAAATTGTTTTCTATTTTTGAGATTATTTTTCACTCAATAAATATTCCAGGATATACATGAAGAATTTGGTGATTCCTCATGGTGTAACACTTTCAAATGTATATAACTGAGATATGAGTTTTAAATAAACGTTATGGAGAAGCCTTTAATTAGAATTAGATAAAATTATGAGAATAATCTCTTCTTATCATCCATATACTAATGCTAAAACTGAAAGTAGCATTCAAAAACTATAAGATATATTAAGATTGTGTTCAGTGTATTTAAAATGTGGTTGGGATCAACACCTTCCCCTGGAAGAATTCTGGTATAATAATAGTTTCCACTGTAGAAAACAAATTACACCATATGAGGCTCTTTATGGAAAGGTGTTTCGAATTCCAACAAGTTGGTATGAGGTTAGAAAGATTAATATTATAGAAAAATAATTAATAGATAAATTATATGGATAATTAAAAAAAATTGGAATATTAAAAATTTAATGATTCTACATAAGGTCTATGTATATACTCATCTTTGAGCTTTAGAGTTTGAACTGACATACAATTTCATCCATTGAATATCACTATGGAATAGGGTTATGATATTTTGGAAGAAGGTAATGTTGATCACTATATACATTATCGTAATGTCTTCAATATTACAAGGTATTCAATATTTATATTTTTGAGTAACATGGATACATTTTTCAGAAAATTGAGTCCTATTGGAGGCTTTTGGATGCTAAAATTTTAAGAGAATGATTTGGGTGCCCCAACCAGCACATTAGACCTACAAGTGTGCCGCTAACTAGCCAATATAGTTCCATAAATTAAATATTTGTTGGATCACTATCCCAATATTATTCTGATAATATTCTATTAGATATCCAAGGGATAGGAATGTAGCCCAATATTTTGTCCAGTGCTACCATCCATCTGGATGGAAACCATTGGTCGGTTGGTGGGTCCACAAACCTATCGGTGTTTCCTATATAGACAAGTCATTACTGGTTATTTTATAATAATTAATCAAAATTAATATTTGATATCACTCTCTCTATATTTTACAATCATTCATACATAATGAACCTATGATCTCTATTAATGCATATTTGGATCTCCCCTTCCTCTATCTTTATCATTTCAATCAGGGAACAATCGGTTGGCTCCCAAATGGTATGTATCATCCGTTCTATACAAAATCCTCCCATTCTCAAAATATGAATAAAAAATCTATTCTATTCTTGATATATATATATATATATATATCTGATAATGATATTATGTATTATTATTGATTGAATTATTTATAGTCATTATACTAGGATAATTTACATCATTCCCAAAAATTGATATAGATATACTATTATAAATGGATATCATTAGGTAATTTGATCTACCACTTGGTCTATGTTACATTCTCTATTATGAATTAGGATTCTAGAATCAAATTATTATGAATATGTATTAATTCTAGGGATCATTATTGTGTAGTCATGATTTAGTGTCTACTCATGGAAATTTCCATTGGTTCACCAGAGGTAAGAATTTTGTATATAGTAAGGCCATTATATAAATATAATTTTATTTATTGGAATGTGTTTGAATTCAGTTTTTCCATTAGAACCATTATGTGTTATGGTATCATTGTTTTTTTAATATAGAGTGTGTGAGTAACCTTATTGACCTATGCATTATGTGTTATAATTGTCCCTTATTGTTTTATGCTATGTTTTTCTGGGAATGTTTACCCTAGACATTTTTATCTATAAACAATGTGACTTCTGCGGTCATTATGGATTAGTTATCCATAATAGGTGGTTCGTGTGCACTTAAACATGTGGGGATGATGATGATGGTGGACCCTAAACATAGATTAACAATATGAAGGCCTTTTGGTCTATCATGAGATTGTGAATGGGGAATGATGGACTTGTGGTCTGACCCAACACTAATCCTGGGGTGTGATGAACCTATTTCATGAAAAGGTTCATGATTTAATATGGTACATGATAAAATATATTTATTTCCCTTATAAAATAATCTAATATGAGATGTTGTATGAGACACTCCCATAACCATGGATCTGAAGAATGTATGGTCATGTATATTGGTGTCAAGGTTAGAGGATGAGAACCCGACCTATGTTTTTTTTCTTATTTTTTAATTTACATCCAACATGACATACATCATTTTTTACATGTTCAATTTATGTTTAGGTTTTATCATTGATTTTATGGGGTTTATAATCACACCCTACATGTGTATATTTATGAAAGTGATGATTTCATGGTTAGGTATTCATTTAAGCGAAGTTGTTTTGCATTAGGGAGATATAATGTAGAGTATATAGTTTATTGGTGATTCCAGGATGATATCTATACTATTTTTGTAGTATTTTAATTTTATTATATTTTATCTTCATACATTGTTTTACCATTAACAATAGGATTATTTAGGTTTAACTATACTACCTTGATTCCTTTGATTATAGCATGTTAATATTGTTTTATTTTTCTTGATGTGTATCTGGTATTTTTATTTATAAATTTAATAATTTTTGGTTTTTATTACTGTAACATATATAATAATCTCCCCACAACAATATTTTGACACTCAATACAATTTGGTATCCTCTTGTGTATATGATGGTGAAATTGAAGCCACATAACACTCTGGCATAGTCTCAATTATTTGGGATGTGGTGTTAAAAAGCATTATCAAAGGACTATTTAATTTATTTCCTTCATTTTTGATTGTACTTATGGAATGTTAAAAAGTAGAAATATTATACAAAACATGGGTAGGAGAGCAATGTATGTTTCTTCTCCCATATTATAAGATGACCACAGAGTTACCATTTATGGGATTATTACAATTAGTTGAGATTTTACTATTTCTCTATTTGACCATGAAAGATTCACCATTTTCATGATATGGATTTCAGATTTTGTTGTATTTGTGAATCATTAGTTGAGATGCTTCTTCAAGGGACTTAACATAGGTAGTTCATCTAAGTGTGAATTAGTGTTTGGATGACTATAAACTAGTCGATTCTAAATTGGTTCAGATAGGGGACTACTTCACCTTGTATCCTTTTAGATAATTTATGTTCAAGGAGGAGGATCACATAGTACAATGGATTATTATTCTATATATTTCTAGCTTAAAAATACCACATCCTTCTAGGGTACTGGATAACTCTGAGATTCTTAGTATTGGATAGATATTATTGAGGGAATCATTGATATAATATAGACATTTTTGAATCATTGTCTTAATATTGTTGGTTTAATGATTCAGGGTCCAATGAGGATATATTGGGGATTCATCAACCAAGAAGTAATACGTGTGGGTATAACATGGGAGACCATAATGAATATATTCATTGAGGAGTTTTCCAAGATTTAATGAATAAAGGTTGAGCACAAGAGTTCGTTGAGGTTTAGTTGAGGATAATGTCAGTATCTTTTTTTCTTCTTGTTTCACAGAGTTTCTTCACTTTGGTCACCTTTTGGTAGGAAATGAGACACATAAGGCTTGGATATTTGAGATCATCCTTCATCTAGAGCTAACGTTCTATGTTGAGAGCTTTATCCTAGGACATATTCAGAGGTGTTACGCAAGGCCTTGATGATTTAGAATGGTCTAAAGCATGAAAAAGATGAAGGTTATCTTTTAACACATGGTTCAATAATGAAATAGAATCCTAGAGATATAGTGATAACCTGTTATTGTCTAATATAAAAGAATTATATGGAGCCATGGTGGGGAGGTATTGAAAAATCAAGCCAGATCACATAGTCTTCTATTCATTTTTTGTAAGTAGGTGATACCATATACTAAAATTGTTGTGAGAATCGACATTCTAGGATGGTTTACCCTGAATCTTAGAAATAATGTCATATATGTATCAAGATGAGACATATTCATCATTTATATTTAGGTTCACTAATTATATGTTTCTCAATAGTCTTTAGGTAGCTAAAGCCTATGATTCATGGGACTATCATGGGATCTCAATAGTAGGTCCCAATTCCATTGGGGATTGTGGATCAATAAAACTATGTGACTCAGGGTTAGAGTCCTAGAAAATATACAGATCATGTGTATGTGATGGACCTCGTTTTTTATTATGGTATAGAGGAAAATTCTATAGTTATATGATGGTTCTAATAAACTCAATTATTTATATTATATCAACTGGAATAGGAATTTTCAATTATAATATGTCTACTCAAGTCATCATTTGGACATACTTACTAGTTAAGTTGAATTGTAATGTATATCTCCTGATACACCATTTGGATATATAGTATTTTATCTCAATGTATTTAAATAGTGACATATTGTATTTACTTATTATGGAAATTTGTTTGATATTTGGGTTGTAAAAATGACTACATTCGATATTATTTGTATTGGGGTTTCATACTTGTTATCGAGCATAATTTACTTATATAGGATGTCAGTTTCATTTACTACTTTTGAGGGAAATAATTTTGTTTTTATTTGTGATTTAATATATCAGTGTTGAGAGATTGTGATTAAACATCAGTTAGTTTGGATATTATTATAGAAAAGGAAGAATGTATACTTCGAGCAGTAGATCTAGTAGTAAGACCCTCATAGTTTCCACCAGTGGTGTACCATTACAAATATGACTTTCTATATGATTTATTATACCTTCATAAGAATATATGAATTGAATTTAGGATAAAAATATTTCTAGGAGGGGAGTATTTATTGATTATTTTTTATTATATGGCACTAAATAACATGAAATAACTCACGGATAGGAATAATAATTTTTAGGCACATGGATTTAACATACATAATATTTATTGATGGGATGATCAATTTTAATTATCATAGAAGGTTGAAAATAACCTTCAAATATGAAGAGACTATAGGAATCTAAAATAGGTCATGGTGAATAAAAGGTTCCTATTGTAAAGGATTGATGATTTGTTTGATCAGTTGAGGGGAAACAAATGGTTTTTGATGATCAAAATGCAATTAGGCTTCCTCAATCTTCCGGTCTGAGAAGAGGATATAAACAATATAGCATTCAAGATTCAATATTGAATATATGGGTATATTTTTAATGCATTATAGGTTGATGAATACCCTAGTGGTGTTCAAGGATCTCATGAATAGAGTCTATATTCAATATCTTTACTTCTTTATTATTTTTTAGTTGTTATATCCTGATATTATCATTGAACCTAGAGGTTCATTCAAGACAGCATTAATTTTTTTACTATAGTTTGATTGAATCAGATATATTCCATTTCTTTATGGTGTCAGTTTTTTATCCACGAGGTTTTATTTCATCAGACTTGGATTTCAGATTTAGAAATATAAGTTGAACCAAATAAGGTATAGGTAGTGATTTCATGGAAATTAACTAGGAACATGATCGAGATCAAGAGCTTCCAATCTTTAGTCAAGTACTTGAGATGGTTAAGTCAATATATCACCAATTTATCATAACCATTTATTGGTATTAACATGAATGAATTCAAGTTTGATTGGACATATTAGTATGAAGATGACTTCCAATATCTCAAGCAGTAATTGACATCAGATAAAATTTTGATGTTATTAGATCCTATGATTGAATATATATATATATATATATATATATGTTACAACAATGCCTCTGGCATTAGAGTGTGAGTGTTGATTATATAAGGATATTAGGATGTAGATTATGGTTCTCATAATCTATGAAACTATGTGTTGAACTACCATACTAATGGTATTGAGTTGTATTTACTGTTTCAGGAATTGAAATGTTGTTGTTTCTATAGTTTTAGTAGGAGATTTGTGGTTTATATATGACGTAATATCATGAGGTATATTTTCCCTTGGTGAGAAGATAATATGTGTTAGAGGTGTTGGGATGAGTATCTATAGAAATTAAGCATTAAAAAGGATTATGATTAGATAAATGGAAATGTTGAAGCAGATCCTACTATCAGAAATATGGGGGGATCATTGAGAACAACTTTTAGAGGAAAATGTTGATTTTTGAGATGATTGGATGAATGGTTTTTTGCTGCTTCTAAGCATCTCTGGGTTATGAAATACTTCAAATAGTTATCATTTATTTCATGTTGCATCGGGTGAAATATTTTTGGGATTTCGATTCTAAGGTTGTAGTAAAGCCTGAATGGATGGTAGTGAATAATAAAATTCATGGATAGTCTGTATATATAAATAATGTGATCATTTTTATAGGACGGTTGTGGTTCCTACTTCCTTGATGGCAGAGCTCATGAGGGACTCTCAAAATTTGTATTTGGAAGTGCACCAAAGTTCGATGCCGGTGTATCATGATAACAGCCAATGGTTCTAGAAACCATGAATAATGAGGTTCATCATCATTTTCGTCTCTCAATCTATTTCCTATTAAGGGATTAAAGATGAAAATTGTCAAATTGGTTATTTTCTTTATAATTTTACCAAGAACATATGGACGACTAATGAGGTGAATAAGAATTTTTTTACTTTGATTCCAAGGATCCAGAAAGGCCAAGATGTTGTATGGGTTTTGGTTGATCATTGCATGAATGTGGAATATTTCTTACTAATATTAGGTAATAATTCTATGTATGAGTTTGTAAAACTATATGTTTGAGAGATTTCAAAGTGACATTTATTTTACTGAAGAATTATGTAATATTGAGATGCAAATTTTATATCATATATTTATAATGACTATTATATGGTTATGGGAACTCATTTAAAGTTAAGTACAACATGTCATTAATAGATAGATGTGAATTGATATATAATGATACAAATTTTCGAGGATATTCATCAATCATGGGTCATACATTTCAGTGGAGGAAGGTTTGACCATATATCCTTGGAAGGGTTTTCATACAACAACTGTTATCAGTCTTTGATTCATATGGAACTATTCGAGACTCCTTATATTTAGAAATTTCATTAACTACTATTTTAGCATGACATAGGTGACACATCTGTCATTTGAATATGTTTAGTGTAAAAGAACTCTAATTGTTTCTAGTTGATATAAAATTATTTGGATACCAAATAAATTGGGAAAATATTGTATGAAAAGAAGAGGATATGGGTATTGATGTTCTTAAATAGAAATGTGGTTTTCTTATAGGTGTTTCTATAGTTGGCCCATAGATGATTTTTTCTGTATGGGAAGTTTGTTTCTTAGTTTGTGGGACTATTTGATATCATTAGGAATATATGAATAATATCTTACTTAAGGAATATTCTTCCCTAATATAGATGAATTCATAAAATATCTCATGTGTCTTAGATTTGGATGTTTGAGAAATCCATTCAATATGTTATAAATAATGAGGATTCTTAGTCAAAAACATATGCATAATTTTTGAAGCAACCAATACAAACTATTTATCAAAGTGAGAATGTGTTGATGATGAGAATATTACCACTTGATCAAAATCTATGGAATCACAAAAAACAAAGAGGATCTATGTGATTGAGTTTTCTATTTTGGGCTCAATAAACAAATTTTTTTGAGAAGGATAGTTTGAGACGGTTATTGAGGATGAGAAGTTAAAAAATGGATATATTATTAATATCATTAGAAATAAAATGTACATTAATATCATGACTCAACATATATTAGTTTTTTAATGTAATTAGAATATATAGATGTTGTTGGAAGCAATAAATAATAATTCATGGATATAGGGGCACATACAAGTAACTTGGAGTTATTAATCTTCCAAAGCATTTCTTGCATAGTTACATTGGCTGCTTGAGCGAGTATTTAGAATCCAAGGAAGAGCTTTGGTGCCACTTATAAGTCAATATATAGCCATTGTCCATTTAGTGGATAATAATGTATCCCTAGATTCCCCATGATGCTATTTTTCAACTGTTTGGAAACCACTATAATATCCCTAGATTTTAAAAGAACATTATGTTTGATAACATGTATGACACACACCACACAGCATAAACGAACCAGAAAATATTAATATTAAATTCTAATGGTTCTGAACTAACTTTTAAATTGGTGGGAATGAATAGAATTAACTAAATTTTGAGAGAGAGATATATATATTGGTTATAATAAATACAAATTTATTGATAAATTATTACAATATTAGCACTTAGTTCCAAATATTTTTTTAATTCTTCAAAGATATTCTTTCTTTAAAATTGTATTTTTATTGAGTGCATAATATAGTATTTTTTAAAAAATTTAAATTCTTTTAAATAAAATAAAAATTATTTTATAAATCATCAAATACAAATTTTATTTTGGTGTGATTTTTTTATATTTACTAATAGATTTATTTTACATGGAATATTGAAAAATATTAATTTTTATTAAAAAAAGTGTTTTCATTTAAATTTCATTCAATGTAAAATTATATTTTGGATTATTTTTAATATTTAATTAGTTAATTTGGATTTAAAATAATCCAATTATGGTATTTGAAAATAATTTTATCCTTTAATTTAGTATAAAAATATTTTAGATTAAAAATGTTGTTTTACAAAAAACCAATTTTTCATCAAATTATTCTAGTTTGATTAAAAATATAAATTATTGATGTTTGTATTTTTTATTTCTGAAAAATTGATTACATATTTTTAATTAGTAGGTTTAAATTCGGTAAATTGGTTCCTTTTATTTTTTGGCAAATATAAACTGTAGCTGTAGTAATTTTTGTTACCACCATAAAGGCTAAATCGAGTAAATAGGGTTTAAAAATAACATGATAAGTCCTCTAAAATGACACTAAAAATGTATTATTTTTTATTTTATTACTCCATGTATTCTATAATTACCTAATATTAGGTTATATATACTTTTGTATCAATTTGGTGTGATTATAAACTTTATAATATTTTATATAAAGAAAAAATATGTCACATTCTTGTTTTTGATAACTATTATATTTTTAACTTCGGAATAAATGAAAGATATATTAGCTTATAAATAATAATTTTAAATATAAATGATTCATATTCATTATGATAATATATATTTATTTTTTAGTTTATAAATAATTACATTTAATTCTTATAAAAAGTTGATACAAAAATAATTCAATTTTATTGATAGATAAAATAAATTTTATTAAAATTATAAAAAAATATATAATTTGGGATCATTTATTTAATCCATAAATTTTAAATATTAAAATAAAATTTTTTGTATTTTATAAATTATTTTATTAAATTTCATATTTTCTTTATTTTTTTAATGTTAATGAAATAAATATTTATAAAAATTGACATTAATGATATTTTATAATAAATTTTATTTTATAAAATTATATATAGTCTCTAAAATACTTATATTCTATCAAGTGACTTTTATGTGGTTTATAATATAGAAAATGGCCAATTTATAAGCCTTTTCTTCATTTATATATACCATGATGATCCTAGAAGTGTAAAAACTATATAGTCATGGTAAGTGTGAAAAGGAATAATAGGGGTTAAAACCAAAAGATATGGGTAATAACATAGTAAAATCGTTTAAAAATTAAAAAATATATAAATTATTTTCTCTCTTACTCTTATTATATTATTATATTATCAATTTGGATCCATTTGAACGTCATAATTAATTTATATAACTTATAATTATATGAAATTCCATGACTTCCCCTCCACATTCTTATAAAAGGGAATATCTTCTTCTCCATAAAACTTAAAAACCCTTTTTTCATCTAATATCTATCCAAATCCATTCTTAAAATCCCTCCATCATTTATGGAGTCATTATTTATGGAATTTGAACAATATTAGTGGTTATAATGTGTTAATAAAATGTAGATGTCTAAAGAAGAGGTATCATTCTTAACTAAGAATTCTTGTTTTATTTTCACCACAACCTCCATAATGTATTCATTAATGATGATTAGGTAATAATAATAGAATATTATATTTTATTATATGTTATTTTTTAATGTAATAAACTATATCATTCTCTTCCTTTCAATAAAAATAAAAGGTAATCATCATTCAAGTGTACGGTGAACAACCACCCCATTGACCGATGTAACTCTTTTTCCATCCCCATCTCTCACTTTTAATCATCATTGTGGAATAAATTTATATATCTAATATTCATGATATATTTATAATTAATTTAAAAATATATCATTTATATTTATACCATTCCATTCACCGAAAAATTATAACATTGTTTATGTGTATGTATGGACTACCACCTCCACAAAACAATGTGATTCATTTTTAATCAAAACATCACAAGGATGATATGTATAAATATATTCTTTTAATTATTATAGTATTTTTAATTTTAGTATCATTATATAATTATAAAATTGTAATACCATTCTTTCAATAACGATAATTAAAAAATTTAGATGTTCCTTTTGTGTTTGTATGGCCTATCGTCTCCATGAGTGTAACATCGTTCATTTTTGAAAACCATATTTATTGATGGATTTAAAATTAAAATTAATATATTAAATAGATATTTTTTTCATGACAACTATTTTTTATATTATAGATAAATGAACCCTTTTGATCATGGAAAACATACTCAATTCATTTTGAAATTATTGACTGAAAGTCCTGTAAATACCCGATATAGACATAACTGATTAAGTACTTCAATTTGTCATCAAAATAAATGAAAAAACTAACTAATAATATGATATTAATCAACTATAATTTTCTAAAGAAATAAAATAATTAATATGTTTCATTTATATAGGCATTGAAGGGAATATATATAATATATGGACTCATGGAAAAGGATTTTGTTTCAATTATTTTTCTGGGAGACAAAATTTGTTATTATAAAAATAATTTCATAATTACATTTTATATACTGATAGTTTATATTTTATCTCAATAATACATAATAAATATTTATTTTTTATGTTTTTGTTTTTATAATTTTTTACCATTGTATTTGACATAAATTTTAACAAATAGTAATGGGGTTTTAAACTCAATTTCTATATGTGGGGTCATAACTCTTCTTTATTTTCATTATTATAATTTTTTTCTATTTGAAGTGATATATAAATTGTTTTCATATATTTTAACACATTTGTTTTGTGTATTTTCAATTATTACAACTAATATTTCAATTTATTAATTCTCAATTAAATGATATGATCTTTGTAACGGTTATACTTATCACGTTCTCTTTCTTTGGGATATATATTGATGTTATGAACATAAATTCTTTTATAAGGTGAATTTACTACACCTTTGAAAAGATATATAAATACTCTTATTATGTTTATGATATTTAGAGTTTCATATGATTTTATTCTATAATGACTTTACGATTTAAGAGTAACAAAAGTATAAATGAATTTATGTTGAAATCACTTCGGTTTTCTGGATTGTTTATGATTATGGTACCTAGGGTGTAAATCATAAGTTCTTAGTTTATTTAAAAACATATAATTAATTATCCTATGTATATGATTTCTTTTATATTTTAAATTCCCATTCCCCTCTTCATTTATAAATGATACATCAAGAAAGTTGTTTGAAAGTGATTATAATCATGTATGTTATATTAGATTGGGAATCTTTCTATTTCATTTTTCTGTTTTATAAAAAAATATTTTCCTTTATAAAAATAATGTATTTACAAAATCCATTTTACATTATATTTTTACTTCTATAAGAAAAATTTAAAAAGTTTATTTTTTAACATTTTTCCAAAAATTTCACTTTTGAATCATTTTATAATATGTAGGAAAATAATATTTATTTTTATAATATAATACATAAATTGATTTTCACTCCATCTGAAACATTTTTTTCTTATAAGATTTCATAATGATTTAAATATTTAATTTATAAATAAAATATAGTTCATAATATTTTTTAAATTTTATTTTTTTAATTTTATTTTCAAAGTGAAAGTGATATTTTCCTCATGAATGTTTTTAATGGTATTTTAATAGTATTTCCATTCACCAACACCAAAAACACACGATGTTACATATGTTATTTTTTATATATTTGGTAATTATACAATCCTCATTATTTCAGGGTATCAATTATTATTTTTTAATATGGATTTTCATAATATCCATTTATTTTCGACAGGTTAATCATGTTATGGAAGAAATGTTATATTTTTACATGTATGGCGAAAAATAATTTGCCCACCTCTATAAAAATTAGTGTATGTTTATCTTAACATATAATATTTCGTTTATTCTTTAAAGAAATACCATCCATCTCTTATTCTAGGTTATTTAGTTTTTGAAATTGGGTTTTTATAGGAAATTTTATTTTTATATCCTTATGTGCTTTGTACGATGGTTAAAGATATATTTTCAGGTGTTTTATTTAAGAAAACATAATAAAAAACTGTTTATGAAGGTTTTATATCTATAATAGATCATGGGTGTGAAAAATATATATTATATGATTGTTGATCCAAGTTATATATACAATTAATTTTTTAATGATATTTTTCTCTCGAGATTTATATTGGATGTCTTTTCTATAGTTACTCCAATTGTAAGGGCTTTGTAACTGTTCTATGATGATGATGTCACAAGGTTCCAACTCGTTTTTTCTTTCTTTCTAGGGATTAGAAACATTTCCATAGATCTAGTATTATATCACATTTCAAATGATTATTGATTCCAATTACTCATAAATTTGTTAAATATGTATTCATTTATATATTTAGATATTGATGGTATAAATTTTATTATGTTATGCCAACAAATTATGATTATGTAATCATACCCTCATTCTCATCTTAATCTCACTGATGAAATCAAATTTTTAATGAATATGATTACCCTTACTAAGAATTTGAGATACCTCATCTCATGATTCATTTTTCACTGGTTATGGTGAATGATGATAAATGTTTTATCTCTATAATAGTTTCATTTGTAGAGAATTTTTGTAGAGATATTTCATTATTAATATCAAGTATAAACATATGGTTATAGTTGGATAAATAATCTCTCAAATTCATGATAATTTTTTATATAAGAGTTCATCCTATTTATTGAAAACTCTAGACATAAAAGTACATTAGGTATTTAAATGATTTAATATATTCTTTTGATTTTTTACTATTTTCATTGTAGAAATTGGGTCACATTTATCTATATCAAATATATATATGTCATTATTTAGTTTTTATTAATGGATCCATGGGTACGGGTTCATGTATATTATATTTTGTATCCCTTAAGAGTTTATATAAATTTTTATATTTTGATTTTTTAATTTTATATTATATTAAGTGTTATAGATACCATAATGGGTCTATAATTTTATGTTTTATCAAATTTTCTATGTCATAGACACGCCTTTAGAGGTTTTAAGTGATGGAGTTTTAGGTTTACTAATGATATTTTGGGAGATATTTTATTAGGTTGAGTTATTTGAAACAATTTTATTTAACATGATTTCTTTTTTAATTATTCATGGTTGAATTATATTGTGGAAACATATATTATATTAGTTTATCTTATTTATGGAAACTAATAGAATATTTAGAGATTATATTTTTAGAGAATATATATTTTTTGGTATATGACTTTATGAGTGACTAATGTTATTAAGAGATAAATGTTAAATTTATATTATAAGAATATGTGATCATATACTTATACTTGTTGGGTTTTGATATTAACTTATAATACGTTGAATAATTTTACGTACAGTAAATAATTGAATGTTTTAGTTTGACATTTTGAATTTACTGTTCAATTTTGGATATTAAAGTATAATTTCATCATATAAATTATTATAAATTTGGGGAATTATCATTAAGTGATCAATTTATTTTCATTTTGGTTAAAATATATTGATAATAGAAATGTATTTTTATTCTCGTATGGATTATTTGATTCATTATAATTTTATTTTAGTTCTTCTTGTGTAAAAAATTCATCTTGACTACTAATTTTTTAGAGAAAATACAAGATTGTAGTGGAATTTGATTAAAGGATGCAATTATACATTTTACGTAAGTATATCTACCTATTGTATTATTTTATATTTTTAGATAATTCTTAAAATCTAGTAAAAGGATCTTAAAACAAAAATATTATCATATTACCTTCATTTATAATGAATAAATGGTCTTTTCACACCTATTTGTTTTATGGTTTTGTGGTTTTTGACATTATCATAATCATTCACATTATTATGATCAATGGTCTCTGGCACACTATATTAGTATTTTGATATTATTATTTTATTTCATGTCTATATTTTCACATCCCAATTATTTATTTTTATTTGCAAAGATAGTATGTGTTATTTGAGATGACCTTCATAATTCACTTTCTCTTTTTTCGTGATGATGATTTATTAACACTTTTTACAGTGTAGGATTTATATAATGGAATTTTAAAATTTAAACTGATGATTAAAGTTATTTATTTAATGATGTGGATGTTTTAATTTCTTAAATAGCGATAGAATGTTATCTCAACATATTTGAGAAGATTGAAATTATGTTCAATAACATCTACGACATGAAAAATCATGCATAAACAACCTATTTGATATTAATATTTAAAAGGAAACCTTAAAATAAAGCTAATAAATTTGACCATATAAATAGTATTAAACATAATTTAATTATATATACATAAATATTATAATCTAGGAAATTTATTTACTATTTTATAGGAAATCAGAACTAAATTTTATTAAATCTATTTTATTATTCAAATAAATGTTTTTATCAAAAAATATTGACTTAATAATATATATAAATTTTTTATATTTTTAAAATTTTATTTGTTGTAATAAATATCGTTTCTTAAATTATCTTATAAAAATCATATTTGACTGAAATTTTGGTTTTTTGAAAATGCTTACTATTTACTGAATAGTGAAAAATGATGATTTCTATTATAAATTATTTTTTCCTTTAAATCCATTTCATTGTAAAATTTTGTTTTTATTTATATTTAAATTTTCAATTATTTCAATTAAAAATTATATAATACAATTATGGTATTTTTATGTTAATTTTATACATGAAGTTTGGATAAAGACGTGCTATATTTAAAATTGTAATTTTTAAAAGAAGTCGTTTTTCATCACATTTTTTCAGTTTGATTTTAAATTTAATTCTATGAATTATATGTTTTTAATCTTTAAAAATTAATTAAATTTTTATAATTAAGTGTTAATTTTTTAAAATAGTTACCTTTTAATATTTTTAAATATGAATAGTTTCTATAGTAATTTTTTTACGACGGTAAAGGGTAAATCATGTAATTTAGCATTAAAGGTTATTTTATAAGGACTATAAAATGTCACTAAAACTTGAATTAATTTTATTTTATGAATATATATCATCCTTAGTCCCAAAATATTATATTAAACATCTTCTTGTTTCTATTTTAGTTTGATAATGATGTTTTTAATATTTTATGTAAAAAAACTCAAAAATGTTACAACCTTGTTTTTAATAACTATAATAATTTTAACATATTGATATATATATATATATATATATATATAATTTTGGTCAATTAAAATTAATTTGAAATATATATTAGTTTTATTCATCATTACTATTTATTCTTAATTTTTTATGTCATAAATATTTACATTAAATGATTACACAATGATGGAGAAGTATTTAATAAATTAATGGAAAAATAAATTAAACGATATTAATAATATTAAAAGTAAAATAATGTGAGATAAATATTGTGATACATGAATTTTACATATTAATATAATATGTTATATATTTATTTAAATATTTTTTATGAATTTTGTTTCTCTAGATGTTATTAAAATCAATGTAATAAATTGTTCTAAAAATTGATATAGGTGATATTTTATAATAAATAATATTTAATTAAATTATAAAACATTCATAAAAAAATTTATTTAACCAATTTGTTATTAAATGGTTTCTAATAAAAATAGTTTCCATTAAAGGGTCATTTTTATATTTATAGTAACTATACCGACCTACAAAGAGTAAAAAATGTTGTTGTTATGATAATGCGGAAAGGGTTAATATGAGTTAAAAACTATTGATGAGGCTAAAAATATTGTCAATACATTTAATAATTTAATTTTATGTGACTTTTAAGACTCCAAATAATCAGATCTTCTAATTATATCAATTTTGATGCATTTTAACGTCAACATTAAATTATAAAAATTAAATATTTTATGAAATTTCAAGAGGTCTCATTACCTTTCTTATAAAATTGAATCACTTCTCATTCAATCATTGTTAAAACAAATTTGTTGTAATATCAGAAAAAAAATCTTTTGAAAATCCCACCTCATGTTTTATATTCTTTGGTAATGGAAAAATACAATCCTTGGTATTTTTATGTTATTATGAAATGGAGTTTTTCTGTAGAAGTGGTATCATTTTTTACCAACTTTTTAAATGTGATTCTTATTACACTACCAAAAAATAATATATAACTAGGATTATATAATAAAATAAGTATCTCCCACATAAATACATTTGATTATTTTTATTACGTAACCTATATCTCTGTCCACATCCATCAAATGAAAAAGGAATTCATTGTTTGGGTGTACGATGGACTACCACCTCACGGACCGATGTAATTATTATTACATAATCCCCTATAATGGATTGTTATATTTATCGAATTAATGATAATATAATATCTTAAATACATATTTATCACTATTAAATGATAATTTATCATTTACTTTCAAACCCATCCATTCCCTAAAAATGATAATGTTGTTCATGCATATGAGTGGGATATCACATCAATGAAAAGATGTAATTCTTTTTTCATCACCCCATCACATCGCTGAAATATGTAAATATATTAAAGGAATTAATATAATATTTATTATATATCTCTACTTTTGGAAAGAGAAATAATATTTTTATTAATTCCATAATGATCATTGAAAATGGAAATGTTACCAACCCATATGTACAACATACCATATCGTTGATTATAACATTTTTAATTTCTCATAACCATATTTAATGGATGGACATCAAGGTATAACTTATTTATAAAAATGATAATTATTTCACTATTATTTTTCTTGATATTATGAAACAATTACCCCTTTTGACCTTGGAAAATATACCAAATGCTCTTTGAAATTATAGAGAAAACATAGTCAAAGCATCTGACATGGACTTTACTAATTAAGTAATTAAATATGTCATTATAATAACTAAAAAATGTTTTAAGGATATTGTATTAATCTAATAAAGTTTTAGAAATAAATAAAATAAGTAGTATTAGTCTATTAATCATTTGTTGAAGAATGTAAATAATATGTCAGGACTCGAGGTAAGAGATTTCAACTCAAATCTTTTTCATTGAGTCATTTTTGTTATTATAGACCTAATTTAATTTATATGGTGTATATACATAATTTTAAAATTTAATATCATGAATCATTAATAATTCTTGATATTTTAACTTTTAATTTTAATTATTTTATAGAAGGGGATATCATATTAATCTTACATATTTGTAATGAGTATCTCACCTAAATTTCTTTTTGTTGGGTTATAACTCCACTTCATTCTATTTGTGATAGCATGATTATGTTGGAATTAATATATAATTTTTTATTTTATACATCCAATTTAATTGATTGGATTTAAAATTTAAAAAATAGTTTTAATCGATTACTTCTGAATTCAATGATATTATCTTTGTTAGGATAATTTTTCTCAAAAAACATTTTTTGGATATATGTTGATGTTTTAAAGCTTAAATATTTTATGAGTTTCATATACATAACCATTGAATTTATATATCATGATTGTTCTTATTTTAATGATATTTAAGGTTTCATTTGACATTATTCTTTTATAGTATTACTATTAAATTGTTACCAAAGTGGAAAAGCCTTTATGTTTCAATCTATTTCTTTTCAGGATTATTTATGTTCAATGTTCTCTGGGGGATATCATAAACTATTATTTTCATAAAAAATAAATCATTTACGATACTATATTTTTTAATGTAGTTTAGAGGTTTATTTTACATTTCCTATAATATTTATTAAAGAAACATAAATAATTTCATTATTATGGTATGTTGATTTTGTGTCTTCTTTAGATTGGGAATATTTTTCATCTTTATCAATGTGTTTTCTAAATTTTTGTTTAATTTTATGTTCTAAAAATAAATTATTTTTTAATATATTTTACGTAATATTTTTTACTTCTATTAAATAATTTTAAAAATATAATTTTATAATGATTTTCCTAATGGGTCACTTTTGAGTCCTTTTAAAAATGATTGAATAGTATATTTATTTATCAAATATAAAACATAAAAAATTCTCCCAATTTGATGAAAATTATTTCACTTAAATATTACATTATAATGTGTTATGTTTACTTTGATGGAATAAATATTTGACTATATTTTATAAATTTTTAATTATGATGATCAATTTTCCAAAGTAAAAAATATATTTTCCTCAAAAATGTGTTTAATGAGTTTTTTCTGGTATTTCCACTCATCAATAAAAACATACATTCATATTATTTATCCTCCATTATGAATATTTTATAAAGATATATTCTAGAACTTCTATCTAGATGGTTTAATATTATTAAAAATATATATTCATGGGACTCGTTTCTCTTCAAGATGTTAATCAAGTTATGAAAGGAATAATCAATTTTAATGTATATATGGGAAAATGATTTTCTATTCAACATAACAAATATTTTATAATTATATTTCCATATATAATTTTATGTTTTATTTTAATAAAAACTCACCTTCTATCATTATAGTGATTTATGTTATGAAAATTGGATATTAATTAATTTTGATATCAAAAACGTTGTTCACATGGTTTTAAAAGATATTTTCTACCATTGTAGTCATTATATTCCCGTTGGAAATTGTATAGGAAGGTTTTATACCAACTATATCTACTAGGTTATCCTAATACAATATATCTGATGTGTTTTCCTAGATAGCACTCTAATCCATTGGGTGATTATTTTTCTCTAGATATTTATATTGTAAGAAAATAGTATGGTTATTAACATTATAAGGTTTCTATAAGGGTTATATGATATTGATTTATCAAGATAAAAACATTTATTATTTATTCTTTATAAGGGTTAAAAATATTTTCCTTGATCAATATTGATATCATATTAATCATGATTATTTATTCTTATGACTCTTTCCTTTGTAGAAGCATTATTCCATGTTTGATAGTCCATGTATTCATGGATGTGAATTTAATTATTTTTTCTCACAAAAAATGAATATGTTATCATACCCTTATTCAAATATTCCTCTAACTAATGAAATTCATTTATTATTTATTATTTTTACCCTTACTAAGAAATTGATCCCACTATTCTCATGTTTTCATTTCCACATGTTATGAATAACTGTGAGAAATGAATTCTATCATGAAAATTTTAATATGTGTAGAATTTTATATGATATTTTTAACACATAATATAATATATTAAATGATAGGTATCGTAGGAGAAATTATCCCTTTAAGTCATATGTTTTGTTTTGGTAAGATTATTTTCTAATTATCTAAACTTGTATACTTAAAAGGCCATTGGGTATGTAAGTTATCCAATATTTTCATTTTTTTTACGCTTTGGATAGAATGAATTGTTTCATATTAATCATTATTAATGACTGAAATATATAGCTTATATTTCAAACACCTGATCTGGAAATGAGGGTTTATGGATATTACAAATACTAACTAGCTGATGGAGTTATTGTACGGCTAATGGTTTCTAGATGGACCAATCATTAATTGTTCTTTCATAATATTACCTCGATGAACATTTTTAATCCCTCTATAGTTAGGTTCATACCACATTCATATACAATGGATCTGGGATCTCAATTTTTAATTATTTTAATCTCTCTTGATCTCATTACCATGTCTTTATCTTTCAGTCTCGGGTTAATGCATTACCTCTAAATTGTATGTTTCATTCATTATAGCCTAAATAATCTCTTTATATTGAGATCATTCAATATTTATACTATTAATTCAATGATAATGGATCTCATTATGATTAGATGGAGAATTCTTCATTGACATATAGATATATTTCCAGATAACTTTCATCCTTCCATTGAAAAAATTTATATCCCACATATAGGGAAGATGTCAGTAAGTATGTTGATATACTAATATTCCTATGTTACATTCTCCTTCTTGAATCTTTATTTTAGATTCCCATTTTTTATGAATTATGATTAGTTCTTCATATCATTAGTGTGTAGGAATGGTTCTATAAAGTCTATTGGAAATTTATATTTGAAGACATGAGGTAGAATATCCTTACCATATAGAGCCTTTGTGTAAATTTGATTGTAATGATTGTCATGTGTGTGTCCACACATGGTCTTGAGGGCCATTTTTTGAAATGGTATAATTTTTTTAATATAATGTTTGTTATTTGCATATGATACCTATGAATTTCGTGATATTATTGTTCCCCTATGTATTATCCCCTATTATGTGTGTATAATTTTCCTGTATAGGTTTTTATATGGTATCAAATTGACATGTATTATAATCATGGATTAGTTAAAACCTATTGGTGGGACATGTGTTAGTGTGAAGTGAGATGGTAATCATTGTGGGATCTAAAGATGGTTCGGCCATACAATTATCTTATAAAATAACTTGTGATAAATTATGGGTTATGATGGGATTATATTCTAAATATAGACAGAGATAAGGGTGTGGTGGCCTTATTAATTGAACCCATAGAGGTTGGGTAATGATGACCTCATTTCATTAAACAAGGCTGAGTTATGGGTGTGATGACATTGTGTCCACATATGGGGCTTGATTGACAATAAAACCTTATCTTTGATTTTACACCTTATGTCTGGTAACCTAGAACTAGTAGTAATTTTACTACATTTGTTGTATATACAATATATTCCATCACAAAGTAAATAATATATAAGTTTACAAGGGAGAATAGATACATACTTAAATCTCATACTAAATATACAAACATAAAATTAAAAATTGAATTTTCTTTTAGAATATTTTTATTATCTCTATCATGTCGTAACACATCATTTATAGCACACCTCCTATCATCTTGGGGAAAGGAAACTAGAATAATGGATGAGCTCTGATGCTCATTAAGGGAATGTGTATAGTAGAAACAAGAATATAATTAACTAAAAATGAATACTATGGTTGAGATAAATAATAATAAAATATTCTACATAACTAGTATCCTAATGGGTTTCTAAATCCATAGATTCTATATGGAATTAGTTTTTAACATGTATAAGATTAATTATTTTTTATAATGGTAGAATTAATAATAAAAAGAATCATAATCTTATCATCAAGTCCTTGTGCTAAGAAAACATACCTGATTAGAAAATCGTACACTAAATTAGAAAAATGGTTTGTCTCAATAAATGTACTAATGCATCGAGGGGATATAACTGGCCTCACCTATCAGATATATGTTGAATGAATTCATTATATGAAAATGGTGAAACAAAATCAATGATAAAAATCATATTGTAAAAATGACATAATAAATGTTAATATTTTCCCCAATAAATAAATATAACTTAATAATATTCTATCTAGAATAATATCTAGGATGGTATGAATAGAATATATTTAATTACCCAAACTCAAGTAACCTTGATTAGGTCCCTACATTATAACATTGGAATAGATATAATGGTGTCAAAACCCAAAATACCAATCAATTTATTAGTTTTATAGAACAAGATAAATAAATGAAATCTATTTTACAAAGGGATATAAAATCAAAATTATTATAACAAAAAATTTTGGTATCCTTGAAATCCTTCAAAAATTTAATCTTCATATCTCAGGGAATGGAAAAAAATAAGGATGAGCTCAATTTTGAGTAGCAGTAACATAAAATGGGAGATATCATGAATCAATAAATCATAATAAATATCGAAAAGTAAATAACTAAAAACATTTTCATTTTAATCAATAATTATACTATCATAATTGGATAAATCATAATCAATATTACTCGGTATATGACCAAACCCACATTCCATTTAATAAGAAAACTCAAAATGAAATTCATTCGGAGATAATATCATTCAGAAAATATAACAGATAATTATAATAACTAAACTGTAGATAAAGGAAATGACTAATTATGGAATTCATGATATTAGGAATTAGGAAATCATCTATTTTCAATACCATCCTCAAGAGAGTATAAAACTAATATGTAAAAACCATCCAATTTGGCCAACTAATTTGTCCAGTGGGACCTGTTGATGCAAAGAGTGGCTATCTATAATTCGGACACACCCATAACTGAATGTGAAAGTAATTCCTCAAATATTGAATACTTTATTTTATTTAAGAATTATATATCTTATCAAAAAATATCCTCATTGATTAAAGAACACAAAATTTTCAATATATCCCCAATTAATCAAATAAAATTAAAATTATAAATCATATGCAAAAAAAGGAATATTTTTTAGGATATATATTTCCATGATAAAATATAATTGGATAACATTGAATTGAAACAATAATAATCATTATCAAATTTCTATTCATTTTAAAAACATTTAAGGTGATGAATATACACCACAAAATTTTTAATAGGTTCATATTAAGAAAATTCCTCAATTCAATGGGAATATAGAAAAAATCCATCACAATGATCCTAATATTAATTTCAGAATTAATAAAAAATTAGATTCTGTGTATCAAATATAAATCCACATAGAAATGGATTTAACACAATATAATATAATCAAATTTTTTTATACACATAATATAAGATATCAAAGGAAAAAAATAAGTAATATATCCCAATAAAAATAAATTTAGTTATAAAATTATTTACCACTTGGTAACATTCATGTCAAATCCCTTTGGAAGAAATAATTCCTAATAATACCTAAAATAACATGAATTATTAAGTGATAATGATATTACATGTAAAATGGGGTAGTATATACATGATGTAAAATAAATTATGTTCATAACATTACAATATTCCTCAATGAAGAGCAATTGAAATTGAGCACCGTACCTTGAGTCTGACTCATCACATATATTCTTTACCATCCAAGACAATAATCTTATTTTATTTATTTACTTTTTTAAAAACAATTTGCAATTTTATAATTCATTTTATTTAACCTATTAACATTTCATATACAATTAATTTATCGATTATTTTTATATAATGTATTTCAATGATATTTTAATTATATGTGGAAACTGATTTTGGATGATTGACTATTGATTCAAGATGTTATTATTTCATAATATATATAATAATAATGAAATAATAATCGTATTCATAAATGAATTATTTAATTACGAATAATCATGAAATTTTTTTAGAAATGATGTACGTTGCAATCCTAGAGACTGTAGGTGATACATAAATATGAGTAATGTTTCCATTTTTCAATGATTCTTATGAAAATAGGTATGTAATATTTTATCATTATATAGTGCTAATAATATAAAAATAATATCTTTTTAAATATACTTATATATATAATCTATTTGTAATGTTGACTAAAAGTGAATCACATCACTTCATGAATGTGGTAGACCATATATACACGAATGACAATGTCATCATTCATTGACTAAAAAGAACAGAAATAAATTAAAATATTAACATTTAAAAAAGATAAATATTTCATGAATATAATAATTATTTCATGAATATCCCATATATTGATAATCATTGTCCTTATTACCTTCTATGTATATTTTTTAAGTATTTACATGCACATTCTTAAGAATATTTAAAACCAAGGGCAGTAGAGGGGCTGACCTAGGCCGATCTCTTGAGGAGCTATTACGGTCAAGATATCACTACATCTAATTCACCTATGAAATATTTATTTTTTTGGTTTTAGGTTTTATGAAATTAATATAATTTAATAAAATATATGAAATGAAAAATTAAATTCTTAACAGCAAGCAAAACTAAGTGGATTGGAATTAGAAAAGAAAGGATGTTCTCCCAAGAGCATTTTTAGGGAGTACCTTCATCGACCAACATCAATTTTCCTTAGTGAACACACTCAATCGTATGTGTGAAAAACTCAATATACCCTATTTTTGAATGAAACATATACTTAATTATCACCATGTACATCCTCCTTTCACCTCCTCAATCGAGGGAGAATGGTTACTGATTAAGAAGATAATCATTAGACAACTATAATGAGGATTACACCCACTATAAATTATCCTTAGAATTAATTCAAAGAAGTTAAAAAACATGGTCATGGGTTCAAGAACCTGATTACTCACTTGAGATATTCCCCGGGATGGATACTCATGATCATGTGTATAAGAGATCACATATGGACAAGAACGGGGTAGAAAGACAAAAGAGGAAAAAATGAGAATGAGATGAAGAAGAAGAATATCATATTCTAAAATTCTATAATACTATTACATCATGAAATAAACTCTTAAACTAAATAATATGACCTCTTAAAGTGTCAATAACTATGAGAAGGATAGGGAATATATTTTTATAGGAAAAAATATGAAATCTTGGCTCTAGAATCGTTTTTTTAAATATTGAACATGGTAGACCCATTTAATGATTGAATCTAGTATTATAGTATTCTAGAAAAGTTTTCAAAATATCTTTTGAATATTCCTCAAAACATTAAACTTCATTCTCCTTGTTTTTAAAATGATATGGTGAATTTACACACCAATTTTAATTTGGGATGAATGTTTACTAATTTTGTCCCCACTTTATAGCATCCAATCATCGCCTTAATTGTAGATTATCTTCATGAATGTTATTGGAAGAATTTAAAATTTAAATATCATTCCAATAACTTTGTAATATCTTTAATGGTAGTGAGATATCCTGAATTATTATCCAATGAATAAGGTGGGATTCACCATGTTTTCCAAACTATTTCTCCAATATGATCGAATTTTTCAGGCATGTAGATGGTCGAAATAGATCCTAGTAAAGAATAAAAATATTTATCCAATAAATCAAATAATATTAATAAATAATCATTAGATTTGGTTAATTATTGAAAAATATATGCTCGAATTACCTATTGTAATGAAAAAAATAAAAATTCTAGAAATGACCATTATTTTTCATTTTAGCTCAAATACCACTAAAACCTAAAAACATGAAAATTAACCATAAAATAACACTATTGTGTCCTTAAAACATTTAATTAAATAAAAAAAGTATGAAAATATGAGCTTCATCACTCCCCCATACATAAACATTGCACTACTAGTAATTCATCTTACATTCAAATCAAAATCCACACAATAATCAAAAATGAGAAAATACCAATGATCTTATCCTAAATAGAATTCCATCATGTGTCATCTATGAAAAAAATTATCTCTCATTTTAATTTAATTAATTAAAAAAAATTCACCCTTTGAAATCAATATATGGACCAATCACAACCTACTTCACAATGAATTTTATGTCACTCTTCACTATACAAAAATTGAATCTAGAGTTATGCTCTTACATGGAAATATCATATATCACCAAAGGATTGTGAATATTCTCATTTATCCACAGTGTGAAACATGACAATGAATTTAATAATAAGGTCTTTAATTAAAGTTTAAAATTATTCTGTAGTAACACACCAAGATTTTATAGTACGTTATTTCTTCAAAGTAGTCCAATAACTTGCACTACACACAACACTGAGTTCTAGTGTACCACGACTTACCTAACTAGCCATTCAAAAGTGGTTATGAATAGTATTAACGGAATTTGAAACATTATATAATGCTTATAATTTTAGAATCCATATTATGAGTTTCTTAGACTTAATGTAAGAACAAAATCATTTTTTTCAGATAAATGACGTATTTTTCCAAAAATATAGTTTTACCGTCTTTTAATGGTGAACCCTTTTTAAATACAATATTTGAAACTTTTATATATTCCAATTAAAAAAACAAAATTCTTCTTTAGAATCCGGACATAAGAGTTTAGTTTCAATAAATATTTGGTGTTTTTCTGATAACTTTCATATTTTGGTGAATAGTGAAAAAAACTTTATTTTAACTGAAAAACACTTTTTTAATCCAAAAACATTATTGTGGTAAATTATAAATTTTAATGGTTTTTAATTATTAATAGATTATATTTTGTCCATTTAATTCAATGGTGGTGATTTTATATAATTTCACATTGAAATTGTATATAAACAAGTGTAAATATTTGGATATTTATTATTTCATAAAAATATGATTTTTTATTTTGACAACAAGAATTAATTGAATATTAATAAATTAAATTTCTATGTTTTTAATTTGGTAAAATAGACTTCATTTTTGAATTCATAATATCAAAATTATCTTAGGGTGAAGTTTTAGAATGTTTATGAAAATAATCAATTTTTTATGAATAGTGAAAACCACTACGTTATTGGTTAAAACTGACTTTTCATTAAAATAATTATTTATTTCGTTTAAATTATTTTTATGTAAAAATAGATACATAATACCTATATATGATCAATTTAATTCATTGGATTCATTTTATTGTAATTTTAGATATATAAAAAGTTTATTGAACTTTTTACCGCCTTTTACCCACCACGAAGAAGCATTTGAAAATTTACATAAAACATAATTTTACTACCTCGGTGATTTGAATTTAAAAAATATTAGAGACATAGTTGATATCAGAAAGAAAAATTTGGTTTAATAAGATGAAAATAATATTTTGTGAATTGTATATTTTTAATTTTATTTACCACAGTTAAAAGTAAATAGGGTATTTAAGAGTAAAATTATATTATGATTACCTTAACATATGTCTAAACTCTATTGGATATGTGTAATTCGACCAAAAACAACCTTAGGAATAAAATATGATCATTTTGGTACACTTGATTTAGATTAGGAGATTTATTATTATTTAATTCAAAGAACACTTTAAAGTGTTCAATTCTATGTTGAATAACTAAACCATTTTTAATATAGGGTTACACATAGGATAAATTAGACAATAAATATTAATTATAAATATATAATGATTTCCTACATAATGGAATTTTAATTGTATTTTTTATATATTAAATAATTTAATTTATTTTTGACACAATGATGATACCGTAAATACCTAATTAATGAAATATTAAAATATTTCATATTATAAATATCCAAATAATAGTAATTTGATACTTTTTATGAATTACACTAATTCTATAGGTAAATATGTTATGTTAGAGTTGGTTATATGAATTTTTTATTGATGTAATAATGTTGTTATGAATTTAGCAAAAACAAAATACCAAATAGTGTCAAAGTTGACATAAAAGTGGTTTTAAAACAAATATTATATTATTAATTGATATTCTATTCATAAAAATATAATGTTAGGAAAAAAGGCTTATAAATTGATAGTTGTATCATTAATGAACCACTTGGGGTTCGCGTGGAAGTATATATTTAGTTTATTAACCATATAATATAAAAATACAAAGAGACTTTGTAAATCTCAAACTATTTTACTAAGAGTTAAATCTAAATGATATGGTTAATATAGTGACCCAAACCTATCTAAAACCTATTAGTTGAGTGGTATTTGACCCATAATCACCTTATCCTTTAAATAATTCATTTTGGTGCCATTAGATATCGAAAATAATTTTATTATAAAATAATATTTCAGGCTTTTCCAAAGATGCCCCTCACCCCATTTATAAAAGGGCACTCCCCCTTTTCTCTAATTGACACCTTCAAACCCTTTTTTCTTAGACAACCCCTACCCAAATACCCTTCCAACAGTCCTCACTTTATCCTAGAGTCCTTCCTTTAGTCATAAATCCATTTTAAGAGGCCCTTTTGATCAAATCAAAAAGAAGAACCTGAATAAGAGGTAAATATTTAATTACCTCTTTCTAGTTCCTTTATTCTTCCACTTCCTCTTTATTTGTTGTTTCAATTCTAAAATAATATCTACAGTATCATATATATACTGTAATGTTATTATAAATATTTGACAACCATATTCATTATTCAATCCATACTTTGAATGAAATTTCACCATATGTGCGTATGTACGGCTTACCATCTCCACATCGTGGTGTAATTATTATTCAATACATTATTATTTGGATGGGTATAATAATGATGGGTAATTTATGTAAATAATAAATATAAAAATGATTATGGTTCTGTATATATGATATACCATCCAACTATATATTATTTTAATATCAAAAGAATGTTATTATCGCTCGTGCGTACATATGGATTAGCATCTCCATGAACGTGATGAGATCCATTCCCCAACGGAATCCATTCAAGACTAATTTTCATTAGATGATTAAAAATAATGTTTAAATACGTATTATCATTCTAAATATGAATATGATACAACTTATCCATAACAAACATTACTTATGTAGAAAATAATATAATGGAAAATGAATTAGTTAACACCCAAAACGAAGGTAATATTAAGATATTATTAACAAAGCAATATTAAAATATCATATATAATATCATATTAATGTATATGCTTCTTGTATAAATTAATAAAAATTATTATACCATTATACAAGAGGTTAACCTACCCATGACCATAGAAATGTACAAGGTATGGTTTAATTTCACAATCACTTTATTAACCAAGCTTTTTTTTACGTATGTATCTACTGGGACATCTTTTTCATCCACATCAATATTTCTTAAAAATTTATTTCGAAACATTATTACTATTTACTAAACTGTGGGTTAAAGAAATTTATACACTTATTTGACTTTTTATAAAATGGTTTGAAAGGAATCATTCTGTCATTTTCCAAACAAGGTGCTTTATGAAATTTTAGTCAAAATTAAGGTAAAAATGTTTTATTAACTAATACGATGGGTGCGGCTATTTTCCTCCATTATAACAACGGAAAAGAATCCCTTAAAATCTTATAAAAATATTTTCTAAATAAATGTTTTCTTTTATAATTATATTACTTGTAAATGATTTCAAAAATATTAAGAAATATTTCTCTAAAAAAAGGTTTTGATTTCAACTATGTCAACATCCTTTGATGGATTTTAAGCTTATTTGAAGTTGATTTTTTATGATACAAAAATTCCATATTGTATTGAAGGTTTTTTGATATGTTTGACTATGTATGTATTATTTTTATACCATTTATGGTTTATAGATTAAATATAGACATTTGTAATGCTAGTTTTAATATGAATGCTTATGATATATTTAAACCTTTTCATATGAGAAATGAATTGGACTTAGTAAGTGACAGTGGAGCCCACTATAGATTCTCGATGCATCGGTAGATCTCATGAGACAAACTACTGTCTTGGAATAAAACCTAGAAAAATATATTATTTGTAGTCTTGGCATAAGTCCAAGACTATGTCGTTATGAAATTCTGGCATTATGCATTCAATCGTTATGAATGTGGCCATTGATATTGCATGTGATTATTCGACTAGTATATTATCCATGTGAATAAGTAAATGGAATTATTTGATTTTATCTTTTCCATATTATTATGAATTTAAAGTTTAAAAGGGTTTTTTTTGTCTTATACATTTCCTTAAATGAATATGTTTATTTATGAAAGTTTTCCTTATATCGTTATCCTAGCTGAGCATCTGAGCTCACGCCTTTATCTGTTTTATTTTTACCAGGATTCAAAGAAGTATATTATGACTGACCTGTAGGGATAGTCTGCGGGATCTAAGTGTTGTCTATGGAAACAATGTTGTTGTAGTTTTCCATTTTATGATGTAATGTAAACCACATGAATGTATCGAGTACATATATGGCTACTAAACTAATCGGTCTTTCGATACTTGATATTTTGTTATCATTCTAATGTTATGTAATAATTCACCGACTCTGGGCTTCTGGGGTCGTGGTGTCGCAGTTTGTATCATGGGATGTTTAGTAAAAACCATGGAAACTAGATTTAGATAAACTTTGATTGGAGACCATAGCCCTAATATAGACATTGAGGATTAGTATAGAATATCATTCTAGAATTTTGGTATTGTAGAGATGTTTTGAGTTTTCCATGAAATACATCTCTATCTGGATAGGATCAGGTAGAGGCGGCTCTTGCATAGATGTACCTTGTGGTATAACCCAAAAACACCTCTTTGAGCTAGACTCAAACGAGAACTGGTGCACAACAATGGGCCTTACTTCACTTTTTGTTATGACACTCCTAGGGGATATTCTTAGGAAAATTCTCATTTTCTGTAAAACCATTAACAAGGGATTCTGAGTATATACTTCCTCAATGAATTTATTTTTATGATTAGGATTATATCCATAAACTGTTCAATTTATGCTAACTATTTTACATGTCTAGATTTATGAATTGTGATTCATATACTGACCTAGTGTATGCCATTTTTTAGAAATGGTGCCCGATAAAAGGAATGAGAACTCCAACAATACATATGATTCAAAGAGTAAAAAGGATTATATATTTCATAGTATTAATCTCAAATTTAAAAGGGAAATATTATCCCACGTATTCTCATAAAATGAAGATATAGTATATTGTGTTGATAAGATAAGTAAATAATTCTCTGAGTCCTATGGGTTTAAAGGGGAGCAAGAGAAGAAAAGGTTGGTGGAGAGAAAGATAGATAAAGGGAATAAGGGAAAGAAGGATTTTCCAACATGTGATAATTGTTGAAAGAATCACCTTGGTAAATTCATAAAGGGAATGAGAGTTTGTTATGAGTGTTGAGAAGAAGGACACCAAATACATGATTGCAAGGATAATAAAAAGGTTTCTTGTGTACAATGCTTCATCTGCAAGGAGTTGGGTCACTAGGCGAATCATTGTCCAGATCATCTGAGTATACACCAAATGATTCTATGGGATAATAATCAAGTTAGGATAATACCACATATGAAGATTAATGAGAAGTGTTCTTTTGTTTTTGTTAATAGATTATGCCATTTCAGTATTTTATCGATGATATACTAATTATATGAATTATGTAAATAAATAAGGATTGTACTACAGTACTATTTCATTTAGGATTTGAGATTATATGGTTTTATGAAGAGTGACTCAACAATGAGTTAATATTTTTGGAAAATAAATTGTTGGAGGAAAGATAAAAATTAATATGGTCCTGATACTGAGGAAGTAATTTTGGAATAGGGGATGGTTGATTTGGATAAATTATATTGGATATTTTTTACTATCTTGGAACTGATTAATGGTTTGTTTATTTCATCATTGTTGGAATATTCCAAAATTATTTATATAAGGAATATATCTAGTATTATCTAAAGGATAAGGGAGAAATAATGTAATAAATATGGTTTTATTGTAATTCATGGCATTCCCATGTTTTAAAATAATACATGATAGAGGTGTTCACATGTTATTACACGGAAAAAAATATATTCATTATGTTTCAATTCCTAATATATTTTTCATTGTTAGTTTGGATAGAATTATTTGGATAAGTCTAATGGTTATAATGGATTATGTTTTAAATTGGATATTATTGTTAAGGTTATATTTGTATCTTTATAAAAAGGACAACACACAGACCGTGAGACAATCTATCACGTCAGACAAAGCTGTGGGAATCAAACCCACAACCATAGTGCGATTAGGATTTATCGCCTACCACTGGACTACATTAAGGCCCTAGATTGTGTAATGTTGTTTTTTAAATTGTATGATAGGTGAATTATAAAGTCATTATTTTTGGTACCCAATATGAATAGAATAAATAGAATATATTTTTTCAAATCTTTTTGAGTGAAAGATGAGTCTGTGGGAGGAATTAGTTGAAGGATGAAACTATACTTTTCAAGTATATATATATAAATATAATTTTTTCCCTCTTATTCTATGGGTAAATAAACTCTTAAACATTAGGGAAGGGTTCTTAAAACCGAAAATGTTTTATTCTCAAACCTTATTTTTTTGTACTGATTGTATTTCATATCATCAATGATTGATGGATTTGAGCCCCTCAATTTTTCACTTGTTTGTGATTGATGACCTCAATCACTCCCTATAAATATTTACGTTTTCCTCTAATTATGCATCTCTAATTTCCACCAATGTTCTCCTAATTGAGATCATAATTTGCTGGTGACCCTTTCATTTGCATTTTCCTCTTATTAAGACTAAATTTTATTAACCCAATTTTTGATGTTGGTTTTCCCAAAAGAATATTTTCTATTTTCAACCTTTTATTTTTGAAAAAAAAAATTCAAATTACAAGGACTCAATTTATTGAAGAAACGAAGAATGTAACACCCCAAGATTTCAATGTACTTTATTTCTTCAAAGTAATCCAATAACTTGCGCTACATGCAACACCAAGTTCTAGCGCACCACGACTTACCTAACTAGCAACTAAAAAGTGGTTATGAATAGTATTAACTGAATTCTAAACTTTATATAATCCTTATAATTTTAGAACCCATATTATGAGTTTCATAGACATAATGAAATAACAAATTCATTTTTCAGATAAGAGAAGTATTTTTAAAAAAATGAAATTTTACTGTCTTTTAATGGCGAACCCATTATAAATCCAATACTTGAATCTTTTATATATTCAATTTGACAAAATAAACTTCGTCTTTATAATTGGGACATAAGAGTTTAGTTTCAATAAAATTTTGTTGTCTTTCTGATAACTATCATATTTGGGTAAATATTAAAACTTACTATATTTTAACTGAAAACAACTTCTTTAATAAAAATAAGTTGTAGTGTTAAATTATATATTTTAATTGTTTGGAATTATAAATTGATTATATTTTTATGATTTAATCCAATGCTGGTGATTGTATGTAATTTCACTTCGAAATTGGACATAAACAAGTGTCAATCTTTTGGTAGTTATTATTTCTTAAAAATACGCTCCACGGTTTTGACAATGGGAATTAATTTTAAATTAATAAATTAAATTTATAGGTTTTTAATTTGGAAAATAGACTTCATTTTTGAATTCATAATATCAAAATTATCTTAGGATGAATTTTTGTTATGTTTCTAAAAATATTCAATTTTTGATGAATAGTGAAAAACACTGCGTTATTGGTTAAAACGACATTTGATTAAAATAATAATTTCATTCATTTAAATTTAACATAGGTCTAAATAGATACATAATACATATATAAGTTCAATGTAATTCATTGGAGTCAGTTTATAATAATTTTTTATATATAAAAATTTTATTGAACTTTTAACGTCATTTACCGACCTCCAAGTAGCATTTGCAAATTTACATAAAACATAATTTTACTGCTTCTGTGAGTTGAATTTCAAAATTAAAAGTGACGCGGTCTACATCAGTAAGTAAAATGTGGTTCAATAAGATGACAATATTTTTTCTGAATAATAAATATTTTCTTTTATTTACCACAATTAAAAGTAAATAGGGTAATTAAGGGTAAAATTTTTATTATTATTACCATAACACATGTCCTAATTCGATTGGATAAGTTTAATTCAACCAAAAAAACATAGGAATAAAATATGATCCTTTAAGTCTGTTTGGATTAGATTATGACATTTATTATTATTTAATTCAATGAATATTTAAAGGTGCTAAATTCAATGTTTAATAACTAAACCATTTTTAATATAGGGCTACACATAAAATAAATTTGACTATAAATATTCATTATAAATATAAAATTATTTCCTACCTATTTGTATTTTATTTATATTTTTTAGACATTATATAATTTAATTTATTTTTGACACAATGATGATGCAGTAATTGCCTAATTAATGAAATATTAAACTATTTGATATTATAAATATCAAAATAAATGTAATTTGATACTTTTTATGAATTACAATAATTTTCAAGGTTAATATAACATGTTAAGGTTTGTTAGATGAATTTTTTTTTGAAGTAATAATGACGTTATGAATTTATAAAAAACAAAATACCAAATAGTGTCAAAATTGACATAAAAGGATTTTTAGAACAAATATTATATTATTAATTGATATTCTATTCATCAAAATCTATTGTTTGGACAAAAGACTTATATAATGATATTTGTATCATTAATTAACCACTTGGGGTACTCTGGGAAGTATATAGTATGATTATTAACCATATAATATAAAAATACAAAGAGACATGGTAAATGTCAAACTATTTAACTAAGAGTTAAATCTAAATGATAAGGTTTATATAGTGACCCCAAAATGTCTAAAACCTATTGGTTGAGTGGTTTTCGACCCAAATACACCGTAGACTTTAAATAATTCATTTTTTATCCATTAAAAACTGGAAATGATTTTATTATAAAATAATATTTCTAGCTTTTCCTAACATACCCCTCACCCCTCTTATAAAAGGGAACTCCCCTTTATCTCTAATTCACAACTTCAAAGACATTTCTCGTGGACAACCCCTGAACAAATAACCTCTCAACTGTCCTCCCTTCATCCTAGAGGCAATCATATTTAGTCAAGAATGCCAACCTAAGGAGCTCTTTTGATCAAATCCAAAGGAAGAACCCGAAGAAGAGGTAAATATTTCATCATCTCTTTCAAGTTCCTTTCTTCTTCCACTTCCTCTATCTTTTTTGTTTCCATTATAAAATAATAAATCCAGTATATTTAATATAATATGATGTTATTATAAATATGGTACAACCATATAAATTATTATATCCATCCTTTGAGTGAAATGTCACCATACTTGTGTACGTACGGCTTACCGTCTCCACGTCATGGTGTAATTGTTATTCAATACATTATTATTTGGATGGGTCTAATAATGATGTGTAATTGACATAAATAATAAATATAACATGATAATTATTCATAATATATGATACAAATTCCAATTATGTATTATTTTAATATCAAAAGAATGATATTATCGCTCGTGCGTACGTACGGTTTACCATCTCGACAAGTGCGATGAGATTCATTCCCCATCATATCCATTCAAGACTAATTTTCATTATATGATTTAAAGTAAAGTTTAAAGACTTAATATCATTATTAATATGAATAAGATACATCCTATCCATAAGAAACATTTCTTATATAACAAATCATATAATGGAAACGTATCAGTTAACACCTGAAACGACGATAATACTAAGATATTATTAACAAATAAATATTCAAAGATCATATATGATATAATATTAATGTATATAATTATAGTATAATTTAATAAAAATTATTTCAACAGTATATATGAGTTTAACCTACTTTCAACCAAGGAAAATTACAACGTTAGGGTTAATTTCACAATCTCATTATTTTCTGAGTTTGTTTTTACGTAAGTATCTACTGGGACATCTTTATCATCCACATCAATGTTTCTTAAAAATATATTTCAAAACATTTTACTATTTACTAAACTATGGGTGAAAGTCATTTATAACCTTCTTTGACTTATTATAAAATTTTTTGAAAAAAATCATTTCGTCATTTTCCCAACAAGGTACTTTATGACCTTTTCGACAAAATTATGTTAAGAATGTTATTTTAACTTATACAATGGGTGCATCTATTTTCCGCCATTATAACAACATCGAACATTCCCTTACAATCTTATAAGAATATTTTTGAAATAAATGTTTTCTTTTATAATCATATGGCTTTTAAATGATTTCAAAATAGTAAGAGCTATTTCTCTAACAAAAAGGTTTTGATTTTATCTATGTCAACATCCTTTGATGGATTTTATGATATTTTTAGTTCACTTATTATGATACAAAACATTCATATTTTATTGAAGGTTTGGTGATATGTTAGACTATGGATGTGTTATTTTTATACCATTCATGGTTTATGGATAAAGTAGTGATATTTATTATGCTAGTTTTAATACGAATGATTATGATATGTTTAAATCTTTTCATATGAGGATTGCATTGGACTTAGTAAGTGTCGGGTGGAGCCCGCTATAGCTCCTTGATGCATTGGTATGTATCATGAGACAAACTAGTGTCTTGCCCCAAGGCCTTGACAAAAATCATATTTTTAGTCTTGGTGTAAGGCCTTGAGTATGTGGTAATGAATGTCTGGCATTATGCATTCCATCATAATGAATGTTTCTATTGATAGGGCATGTGATTGTTCGACTAGTAGAATATCTAGGTGAATAATAAATGGAATTATTTTATTTTATCATTTCCATATTATGTTGATGTTCATGTTTAAAAGGGTTTTTTTAGTCTTATACTTTTCCTTAAATGTTTATGCTTATTTATAGATGTTTCCACTATATTGTTATCATTACTGAGCATCTGAGCTCACCCATTATTGTGTTTTATTTCACCCAAGATGTGAAGAAGTATATTATGAATGACCTTTAGGGATAGTCTATGGGATCTCAGTGTTGTCTATGGGAACAATGTTGTTGTATTTTTCCATTTTATGATGTTATATAAACCATATGAATTTATCTAGTACTTGCAATGATTCTAAACTAATAGGTCTTTCAAGACATGATCTTTTGTGATCATGCCAATGTTATATAACAATGAAACGACTCTGGGATTCTGGGGTCAGGGTATTAAATCAGTGGATTAGGGTTGTTGGGAAAATTATTGAAAATGATTCAGGTCTGAAAGAGGTCGTTGGACTCTTAAGGACAATGCATACTTAATTCAAGTGAAAAATCAGTAAATTCCTCTATCAATACCGCTAGAAAATGGGAAACACAAAACCACCAAATTTTATGACATGGTTCATGAGTCAATGAGTGATTACAAATAATTCTATCATCCATGTTCTCCCCATTTATATATTTTTTTTAATGCTCTAGAAAGGCAAAACTTTATTTTCTTTTTCTTCTTTTATGGTGGATTAGATAAAATTGAATATAATGAATGAATTAAAATTCATGTACATAATTTTTTAGTTGTATTTGAGTCATAAAATATTGTAAAATGATGAAATAAAGAACATATACATTTTTTCATTTTTTAAGGAGAAATGGATGAAACAAATAAATCATAAAGAACATACTACACAAGCCCAATTATCTTATTATACACTGCTTAAAATAATGACACACATACCTCACACTACCCATAAATGACAAACATCCCAATTAACTCACAGAAAATTCCCTCCCCCCACACTAAAACTTGAAATATCCTTAGAAAAATACTAAAAGATTGGGTATGTAAGGAAAAATAGGCTTGTAATGTGACTTAAACCTATAAGGAAAATCATGAAATCTAAGGGATTAAGAAGGATAAATGTCAAGGTGTGTCTCAAGATATTATGTGGCTATCCAAATAGATGAATTAATAATTTCAAATACATTTAAATAAATCTTAATCATTGAATGATAAAAATCACAAATTATGGTTCTCTCACTAAAGTCATGTTTCCCATAAGAAAATGTGGGTATTAAGAAGAATATTTCAAAGTGGTTTAGAATACCTCATATGACAGGAAAAACATTTTGAGTAAGTGATTCATCAGAATGGATTTCCTTAATTCATTAAACTCAAAAAAATTATTCAAAATCCATTTCACGGAAAAAGAATTGGCATCAACAATCTATTAAAATCTATAATTTCAAAAATCATTTCAATACATTCAAAATCAATTGATGTGTGAAAAGTGATATGAATATTAACTAATGCTCAAAAATCCTAAAAAAAGGAAAAGAACAATAAAAAATCATAAGAACAACTAATAGGTAGACACTCCCCCACACTTAAATTTTACTATTCTTTATTTCAGTTTAAAAAATAAAAGGGAAAAAGGAAGGAAAGATACAACCTGGAATTATATTTGAAGTGGATGCCTTGAATTAAGCTTCTAGTAGCTCCCACATTAAGAAAACAAGAAATAAAGAAAAATATATAAGAAAAATAAATAAAAATAAAGGTAATGGGAATAGAAATGGGATAATTCATTGTTTAGACCCCCAAGCATGTGCTAGGTTTTTACTTCCCCCAGTCTGGTAGTTTCATTGGATTATCCCCAAATAGATGGTGGGTGTTGTTTCATGGAGATGAACCAAAACATGTGACTTTTACTAAAGTCCATGAGTAAGAAATGAATGAATAGAACCCCAATGAAAATAAGAAAGTTCCCAACCCCCAAAAAATAATAGTGATTAAATTTGAGGTTTGAAGTGGGAGGGAATATAATATTGGGGTGCTCCCTATTGACTTCTAGATTGTACTCGTCTATATGGTAAGAAAAATGTTTTTGGGGAAGTAGTCGCACCACCACATGTTTTCCAACTATTCCTCTTCAACCATCACTACTTGGGTAGTCTCTTTTTTAACATCCATGGCCTCCGCCATTTATGTTGTATCATAAATTTCAATTAAAGAGAAGTCAGAGAAAAATTTAGCTTGAATATGATTAAAACGTAAATAATTAATAATGAAATCATCACTTTCAAGTAATTAATCTTGGTAATTGATCTCTTCATGTAGGACCAATGGAATATCCATCTCAACAGGTGTAACTTCTTCATTATCTTCTAAAGAAAGAGCAAGGTAAAATGTTTATGATGTTTCATTTTCAAAGATGGAAAGATCATGTTTCATGTAATCATAAACAAAGATATTCTAGGAATCTTCCAAAAAATTTTGATCTCCCATCAATGCATCAACTAGAATGTGTATATCTGGGACCTCCTCGATCAATGGTTAAGTACAGGATGATGTGATTAGCTTCTTTAAAAGATATTTCTCACCAGTCTCAGGTTCTTTAACATAAAAAATTGTTTATGAAATCTTATCCACCACTCCTTATAGTTTATGTTCAGGATCAGGTTATGGTTTCTCCTGGTATGTTCGTACATATTCAGAAATTGATTCTATTTGGATCCCTCTGTTTTGAACTTTATATCTAATCCTATTAAACTGAGTATCATGTTCATCGTAAAAATTTTCTTGCACTTGAGATTGGTCAGTCCATGCATAACAATAACAATATGAATACATCATGAACAAGGACGATTTGGTTTTTTTCTTTTGAAATTTATGATTTTTCATGTTTTCTTAAATTAAAAAAAATTATTTACACAATGGGAATACAAATAGTGAATGAAACCCAATTGGATCCCTGGAATTAGCTCCAATTTTCTAAGGCGTTGTCATAAATTCTCTAAAAAATATTTCTAACTAAGTGTAGCAGAGGGGCTGACCTAGGTCAATCTATTGAAGAGATATTGTGGTCATGAAATCATTACATCTAATTCACCTAATAAATAGTTTTTTTATGTTTGAGGTTTTATAAAATTAATATAATTTAATAAAATATCTGAAATGAAAATTTAAATTCTAAATAACATGCAATACTAAAGATAATGGAATTATAGAGGAATGGAAGTTCTCCGAAGAGAATTTTCAGGGAGTACCTTCACTGACCAGCTTCAATTCTTCTGAGGGAACACACTCTACCTTATGTCTGAACTATTCATTCTACCCCGGTTATGAATGAAGATTCTACTTATTGATCGCCATGTACACCATCCATTCACATCCTCAGTTGTGGGAGAATGTTTTCAGATAAATAAGTTAATCTTTAGACAATAATAGTGAGGATTACACCAACTATAAACTATCCTTTGAATTAACTCAATAAAGATAAAAACATGGTCTAAGGTTAAATAATCTGATTACTCACTTGGGATATTCCCCGGGTTAGTTATTCGTAGTCCTGAGTATAATAGATCGCATATGGAGAAGAACGGGGTGGAAAGGCAAAAGATAAAAATTGAAAATGAGATGAAGAAGAATACCATCATATACTAAAATTGAATAATACTATTACATCATGAAATAAACTCTTTAACTATATATATGTCCTCCCAATGTGCCAAATTATTTTATAAAGAGAGGGGATGCATTTTTATTCCAAAAAATTTAAAATCTTGGATCCAGAATCTTATCTCCAAAATATTTAATGTGGTAGAAAACTTTAGTTACTGAATCCTATATTGTGGTCTTCTAGAATAGTGTTCCAAAATATCATTTCCATCATACTCCAAACGTTCTACTTCTTTATCTTTGAGTATAAATTTATATGGTAAATATTGTCATCAACATTAATTTTGGACGAATGATTCTTAATTTTTCTCCCAATTTCAAGCATCGAATGACCACATTAGTTATAGAATATCATCATGAAAGATATTGGCCAAATTTAAAATTGAATTTCATTCAAATAAATTTTTAATATTTTTAATTGTATTTCTATATCTTGTTTTTTGCTCCAATGAATGAGGAAGGGTCCACCATGCTGTCTAGAATATTTCTCAAATTGATTGAATTTTTGGTTCTTATAGATTATCGAATTAGATCCTGGTAAAGAAGAAAAATATTAATCCCATAAATAAAGGAATATATAAAAAAGAATCATTTGATTTTTTTTTCAATATTGAAAAGGATATACTTTAATTACCAATGATAATGAAAATATGAAAAATTCTATAATTTACCATTATTTTACATTTAAGCTCAAAATACCACTAAAACCAAAAAACATAAAAATTACCCTTAAAATAACACAATAGTGGGATTAAAAACATTTAATTGAACAATAAAAAGTATTAAAATATGATCTTCATCATAAATCTTTATTGAAAAATGAATCACATTTCTTCACAAGGTGGTAATCTTCCGTACACAAGATCAATGTTATCGTATCCCCAAGAAATTGAATGAAAAAAAGGAATATATAATATAATGACTAAATAGGTATAATAATGTTGTAAATATTTTATATAGAATTTTACTTCATAGTTATACATAAATATGATATTTTTTAATGGGAAACATATCACATGAATTTCCAATTTAGTAGTCCTATGTACACATGAGAAATGGTATCATTTCTTATTTTAGGGATCCCGAAATGAAGGGCAGTCATTCACATAATATAATAATTTTTAATTATATTGAAGTTAATTTTGATATTATATAACAGTAAATAAAAATTATTTGAAGGATTATGAATATGAAATTAAACAAAAATTCATAGTTAAGAATTTTACCTCTTCTCAGACACCTCTTTAAGAATATACTGAAATTATTATTATAATATATTTACGAACAAACCAAGGATTCCAAGATTATGGTATGTAAATTTATAAGTTATTTTTTTGGTATTGGCTTCACAATAATGTTTTGAAGGTGTGAGTCAGAGAGGATAGGGGTGGCTTTTTATAAGTGAGGTGAGTAGAACACTTGTAATTTTGGAAAAGAAAAACTTTCACCCACAATTTTCACATTTAAAAATGATCAAAAAATGGTGTGATATGGATCCTTAGATATGATATGGTTTAAATACATCAATGAAATTGTTTTATAAAAACTAGTAAGGACATTTTTAAGTCTTATATTCATAGTTTAACCACCAGGTAATCTAGTTTTTTCCATAACCTCGCTAATTATTTGTCACTGATTTTACTATTCATAGTGATAAAAAATTAATATGAAATTATTAGAAAATGTAAATTTTTCAGATTAAAAATACGGATTGAATTTTAACAAAAAAATAAAATAGAAGAAGAAGAATTTAATTTATAATTACCCCTACCGACAAGACGAAAAGTGGGATTCCAATGTAGAAATACTTATAAGTATAGAAGATTATAATATAAAAAACAATATGATATTAACTAAAATTTCAAAAATTTAATTTATAATAAAATATTCAATAAACTTTACATAAAAATAAATTTAAAATTTACATTATCATTGAACATAACCAGAACAAAAACATACAGTTTTCAATATAAAATAATTGTTTTTACTATTTATCAAAAAATGACTATTTTCCAAAAAATATTCATCTAAAGATAATTTTGATAGAATTATTTAAAAAAATGAATTCCATGAATAAAATAAATTTTCTACATTTTTAAAACCAACTTAATTTAATCATAAATGTGCATGAAGCGACAAAACTATTTACATTTAAAAAATAGTTTTCATAAACTAGTTCTTTTTCTATAATATGATTTTTATTTTATTTCTAATCTATTGATATAAATTTATTTTATTTTATACATATATAAAACATTTAATTTTTATAATTTATTTAGTATTATTCATATTTTAAAACTTAATTTATAGGTTATAATGTTCATTTTTAAATATTTTACGTTTTAATAGAGTATCATTTTTCGTTAAAACATGGTGTCACATGCATTGCAATCTATTTAATTTATTGAAAATATATATTTAAATGTATTTTTATATTAAATTATCTTCTATTTTTGGTGTTTCATGTCATATAATTTTCAAAATAACTTGTTCCACTTTTGAAATATCAAGGTGTTATAGTTTACCACACAAAAATAAATTGATACCTTACCGTTTAATCTTGATCTCAGTAATCACTGTTTTGAAATTTGAAAATTATTTTCAAGAAATTTTACCTGTTGTTAAAGGATAATATAACAACCTCCTGCTCAGGGGTAAGGGGATATGATCATCTAGAATAATTACATAACTTGGTTTCCACATATGATAAGATAGGTTGGGAAGTGATGATATAGACATGGAAGAGAACAAAAAATAATAATGATAAATATATATTGATAGATATTATTGATCATAATAATGTTGGTGATCCATGAAAAGGTTAACAACTAAAAAACCATAAATATATGATGAGTTGAGGGGTCATTGGATTCATCAAAAATAAAGGTACTAAGATAAATTTTTTATTTCCAGATTATTTACATAGAGAATAGGAATTATTTTAACATCTTTAATGAGAACCTGAAAAAATAAAGGGACATTATATATTTATATCGGAACAATTTCCTCATTTTTCATTTGGTTTTATCATTTCCTAAATCATCAAATTCTCTTTGAAATTAATATTTTATTCCAATTTTTATACAAGAAGAACTAAAATAAAAAGTTAAGAAATCATTAACTAAATCATAGAACTAAAATTTATTCCTCAAAAATAAATGTATTTTCAAATAATTTTTTTTGTAAAAGTTATCTAATAATACGTTATTTTATACACAGTCCATTCTATAAATAATTAACTTGAATACTCTTCCAAAATTTTTCATTCCAAATTAAATATACAAAAAATTGACGGAATAACACTAAATAAAAATAATATCCCCTAAATAATATAATGTGTATATTAATGTTACATACCAAATATATGAATAAGTTTATTACAATAAAACCTTAATTATAAAAATTCATTCAATTTAAATATCTCTGGCTATTAGATATATATAATAAATCAGTACTTGGAGTAAACACTCGAAAAGATTAAATAAAACACAAAATACCTAGCAAATTTTACAGTCTCCAACAGTCTCCCATAAGAATATCATTATTTTTCTAATATTGGGATGAAAGTAAGGGTTATATCCCCTCAACAATGCATTTTTCAAGGGGTTCAAATTATTAATGAATCACTTCTCTTGGCCATTTCTTCCATTCAACATTTTATATCAAATACTTTATGAAATCTTCAGTATTTAAATCCTAATACATCCAAAAGTTCATATAACCAGAAGATCACTGATTATATACACCAGTAACATATTTCTTCAGTCAAAATTAAAGAAAATTTATCATTCCACTTCATCTATGGTAATATCATAAACTTGATCATGATTTCCTAGCTTTGTTGAGGTGTATTCCATTGATAATTAGAGAATTTATTTATGTGGTTCCCTATATCATTTTAATTGAAGCATTGAACATTGTAAATTTAATTCATTTACATGAAACTAATTGAATAGTGGAAATTCTATCAATAACTTATGAAAAATCATATTCCCTTTATATATGTACAAGGGATTTTCTTTCCACAATTATCAGCTGTGGGAAAAATGTTCATTCTCTTCTCCCCGGTACATTTTTTTTCAATTCCTTTTTCTTCATCATTAAAATCCCTTTGGATCCATAATAATTATATAATAATTTCTATATATTGGTAAAAAAATTATGATGTCCTCATTTGATGATAATATTTTGGAGACAACATTATTTTGAAAAATTGGCCAAATCTCATCAAGGAAATGATCATTCTTAAATTTTGGATGATGGGAATTGATATAGATCCCATTATATCATATAAATTTCATTTATAAATGATTTATTACACTATAGTAGATTAAATAATTTTGAAACATAATGTATAATCTTATAACTAGTGAAACACATAACAAAACAATTAAAAAATTTCATAGAAAATCTCATAATCATAAACATGGTTTCATTATGGATATCTTAAAAATAAAATAATTCATAATTCATGGTAATAAAAATATGAATAATACTATGAAAATCACACTGGAGTATCAAAATAAGTGCACAATATGGCTCAATTTCTTGAACCATGTGACTATCGGGTCAATCTCACTGCACCCATTTCTAAGTTATTACCTTAAAGTAACTATTTACCAAAACCAAGTCAACATGTAGTATATAGACTAAGTTGTATTACATGGAGTAACCAAAAAATATATTACGTACCAAAAAATGATGATGTTATAATATACTTTTCCTCAATGTCTATCATATGTTTATAGACCATAATCCATGTTTAACTAAATCTTGTTCTTAGGTTTTATTCTAAATATCTATTTAATACAACCTATAGATATCCTGACTCTAGTAACCTAGTTTGGATGCCTATTTTATTATATATGAATATATAAAACAGAATGGAATCTTGATGGTTTGATTAGTTTAATATTATTGTAAAAATATATAAATACATTAAACACATTTCAAATAGGGTAATAGAATAAAAATAATTGTTATAGAAACATGTGGCATCGTTATACTAATTTGAAGAATTATTTTTCACTACATGGGGAAAGGAAACAAAACTGATTTGAAATAAAATACTTAGTAAGTTTTAATGACGATGGTAGATACAATTAATCAATAAAACATAATATATATATAAATGTAATTAACTGAAAAAACATTACATTTAATTAAAAACATGACATTCATAAATGGATATGGTATAATCAATATGGAATTGTAAATAATTTAACACACATGTCATTTAATCAATAAAATGAGAATTAAATGAATCCTTGGAAAATATAATTTGTAAAATATCATGGATAATAATAATAAATGAATTATAAAAAACAAAGTTCTTAATTATTAAACATCATGATATTAGGAATCATGAAAACCTACTCTGTCAATACCATAATCAAGACTGTTTAAAACTATTGTGTGGGAAACAATCTAATTTGGACAATTGATTTTTCTCATGAGACCTGTCAATGCATTGAGGGGTTATTTATAACATATCCCTTTCCATAAATGCATGTATGAATCATTATCAATATATTAAATAATAAATTAAATTCATGAATAATATTCCTTATCAAAAAATATTTGTATTGAGTAAAGAACATGTATTTACAAATGTTTCTATAGTTAATTAAATACATTCAAGTTAAACATCATACATACGAATGGTAAATTGTTTATGAAATATCTATATCTATGATAAAATTATTATGAATAAATAATAATTGAGACATTAACCATAATTAATAAATATTTATTCTTGTTAAATAAAAAAATGGTCTATTTATACGCCATGTAAAAGTAAATTTGATCATATTAACTAAAAAGAATAAATAAATTAGAAATTTTGAAAAATCCCTTTCAATGATCATAATGTTTCCATGATAATTAATTAATGAATACATTATATGTATCAAATTTAAATCCACATGAAATAAGTGGAAATAGAATATATGAATAAAAAAATTAATTATAAACATAATCATATAATATCAATGGAAAACGAATAGGTGACATAACTCAATGTAAAGAAATGGAATTATGAAGTTCATTACCACTTCATAACATCCATTTCAAATCACCTTGGACTAAATTAATTCAAATTGAAAAAAAAAATTCCCTAAATTAATAATTATTAATTATATTAAATTTGAATTGGGTAGTATATATACCATATAAAAAATTGTTACATAACATTAAAATACGCCTTAATGAAGAGAAAATGAGACGGATTCCCTTAACATGAGTATGACTCATGACCAAATTCTTTATCTTCTTGAATAAAAACCATATCTTGATTATTTACAATTTTAGAAACATTTTCAAGATTATTATTCATTTTATTTTACTTTTTACCATATTATATTCAATTACAAAATCAAGTAATCTTACGTCGGGTGTTTCGAGGATATATGACTTATATGTAAAAAATTTATTTAGTTGGTATATTATTAGTCTAAGAGTTCATTATTTAGAAAACTAGAGAATAAAAATCCATAAATAATTAAAATATATAAAATATTTATGATTTTAATACCAATCATGATATAGTATTATGAAAAGTGAACTATGTTACTATTATAGAGACAACAGATCTTACGTACGCATGAGCAACATTTCAATTTTCAACGATCATTATTGAAAGGAGTTGATAATTATTTTTAATTAATATAATCATAATAATATCATAAATAACATGTTATTTATTTAAATATACATATATATATATCATCCGTGTGGTTTGGTGATAAAAAATATAGTCACACCGCATCGTGAATGTGGTTTTCCACACATATATGAACGACTATATCATCTTTTAGTGAGTAAAAAATGTCAGAAATTAAATGAGATATTATTTTTAATAATGATAAATATATTATGAGTATAATAATTATATCAATTATGTCATGCATATTCATTAACATTATCTTTATTAACATCCATGTAAAGAGTTAGTGAAAAATGAATCATATCGATTCACAAGGTAGTAGTATCAGGTGCACATGAGTGGTGTTATCGTATCACTAATGGAATGAAAAAAATGTTATATATATATATAATATAATGACTAAATATGTATATTTATTTTTTAAATATCATATATATACATTACATCTATTATAATAACCATCTATTAGAGGTGTTGGGGGAAAACACGTCTCATCAGTTCGTGAGGTGATAATACATTGTTAAGAAGAGTGACATTATTTTTTCACATTTAGGGGTAGAATAGATTGATATTAGTTATGAACATAACATAATAACAAATGACTATTTGTGATAAACTCTTGTTAATATATAATAATAAATTATGATGATTGGAGGTGGTTCATGAATAAATAAAACAAAAACACACAGTTAAGAACTTTACCTATTATCATTCTGCCTAGTTAGAATTATTCAAAAAAAATCCTAGAATTTATTTTTAAACCAAAAAAAATTATAAATAAAGGAATTTTGAATTGGTATTTGATATTTTTAGATATTTATAATCCAAAATGGTTTGATTGTGTGAAGAAGATAGGGGAGGGATGGCCTTTTATAAGTGGGGTGAGTGCCACAATTGTAATTCATTAAAAGAAAAATGTGTAAAATTATATTTATGTAAAAAAGGAAACCATAATTAAGTATTGTGAAGGATTATATGTTATTTTTTCTAAATATTTCCAAAAAATTTGTTTTGAAAACATTGTTATGTTATTTTTAAAACTTATATTATTTATTTTACACCTGATAAATCAATTTTTATCTTTTCCATAGTAATAAATTTATACTTATTTTACATTTCATAATGGACAAAAATTAAGTACACATTGTTAGATAATATAAATTATTACAATCAATAATAGATAATCCATTTTACCAAATTCAATTCATATAATTGGTCAATTTTAATTTAAAAATATACCCACAGATGTGATGAAAATACAAGATTCCCAAGAGAAGATTCTAATAATCGTTAAAGGTTTTTATATGCTAAATCAATAATATATTGAGTATAATGAAAAAATATCATTAATTATAATAAAATTTAACTAAATAAATTTTAAAACCAATTTAAAAAATAATATATCTTTTTAAATAATCAAAATGAAAATGTAGTTTTCAATCATTTGAAATATTCTATCACTATTTATCAAAAAAATAAATCATTTCAAAAAAATGGAAAAGAATTAACCTATGATAATTTTGATATTCCGATTTCACAAAATAATTCTATTTTATAAATTAAATTTTCTAAATAAAACAAATTTAATAATTTTATTATATGTGTGTAAGAAGCGAAAATACCATTTTATTTGGAAAAAATTATTTTTTTAGAAAACATATTTTTTCAAATGATTATTATTTTCATTCAAATATATATTTCTCAATTTTATGTAATTTTTAAATTTTTAAACCATATTATTTTAATATTTTTTTATTATTATTCATGTCTTTCGACTTAACATCTTGTTTATAATAGTATTGTTAAAATAGTAATATTTTATTTTAGTAATGTGCTTCATTCAAACTTAGGGTATCTTTCTTTAAAAGCTATCCAAGAGATTTAATTTATTTACTAATAAATATAAAACAAATTCCTAGGGTGTTACATTGTCTTCAATTCTTAGTTTTGTGTGTTATATACTCTACCAAATATGTTGTTCGACTTTTAAAATACCATGGTGTTACAAGATATCCCCATTAAAGTATAATATTGACCAATAAATTTCAAAAAATATGAATATACTTTAAAAACACCATGAGTATATTTCTTATGAAAAATACCCTTTTAATTTAGAAATAATATATATTAAAATCATAAAATATAAAATATATTAAATAATATTGTTTCTTTGAAAATAAATTTGGAATTTTGTAAATGAATAGTCAAATTAGTGAGTTTCTATGGTGGTGGGAAATTTTGTTCACGTCGCATACAGAAAAATAAAATGCCATTTGATTTTTTTAAATCAACAGCACACAATTTTTAAAATTTAAAGATGATAAAATTATATATATATATATATATATATCTAGTGTAAAATTAATCAGTAATATTATAATAATAAATATTTTCTTGAAAACAATTTTGATAAAATATTGATACGATCAAAAAATATTCCCACCCAAATAGAAAACAATGTCAATTTTCCTTCAAAAACCTTCTTTATTACTATTTAGTAAATAAAATAATTAAAAATAAATTTAAATAATTATATATATTTAGAGTTCAATAAAAGGGTTGGGTTTAAGGATTGAAATATTGTATAATTGTTTTATCAAAAACATAATCAGAAACATCCTTAGGTATGGATATAATTGTGAAATAAACTCTTACCTCATGTCTGAATTTATTTATAAGTACTATTATCTTCCTATATGGTAAATTTAAATTTATTATAAATATATTATAGAACCATATAAATACTTATAATATAATATATTATCACCTTATAACATTTCAATACACATTTTTAGAAATTATTTATTAAAATTGGATTTTTAGGGAGTAAATTATTTCATTTTTTCTTGTAAGATTGGTAGTTTCAATCCCTATATATTTCTCATGGTTCCATCATATTTAAAATTTTAATAATTATATAAATATAATATATATACATTATATATATATATATATTGGGAATCATTCTCTAATAAAAGATATATAAAAATAATATACACCATTAATGGAGATGGAAGGTATTACATATACATGAATGTTTATTTAATCAATTGAAAAATTGAAAAAAAATAAAGATAAATAATAATTCACCAAATAAAAATTATTATTTTATGATATATATCATATATATTAATAAAACAAATCCTACATAAAGTCAACTAAATAAAGAAATGAATAATGAATGCCATTGATTCTGGGAGGTTGTAGTCCACACATACGCATAATAGATGACATCATTTTCTAAAGGACTAGAAGGTTGGAAGATCGATATGATATTATAATTTTAGATGAATTATAATTTCTTAAAAATAATATGTAAACTTCAAAAAAATTATTAATCACCCATGAAATATTGGGATGACAAATGAATTGTTTGGAAACATATATGTGATAGTCAACACATACATAAGAGTGATACATTCACATCCTAATTGAAGAAGAATGAAGTGAATATGTATTAATTCATAAAAATTATAAAATATAATAATCTATTAGTCACTAGTGTAAATATATTTATTTTTAGGATATAATTGAATGTAGTAAAAGGCGAAGTAAAAAAATAAACAAATTAGTTATGATGATTACCATATTTTAGATAAACCTCTACTCGATCTCTTATTATGAAATTTATGGATGACCTTTGTGGAAGAAAGGTACCTATAAAACATTTATAATGATATTTTGGTGTATTTTGGAAGGTTTTCTTGATCATAAATTTCCCAATATGTTTTATTAATAGATAGTATTATGTTCCCTTTTATAATCGATGTGGGAGGCACACTTTAAATTTTTCATCATTTTAAAATATTAATAAGTCACCTCCTTTGAATCATAATCCAAAAATGACTAATATTTAAGGGTGATGATGTTAATTAAAAATAAAATAAGAAACTTTTTTATGTATATTTTTTTCAATTTAGTCTTTATCTTTTCATTAAACCCCTTCATTAAACATTTTTAACCATAAATGTGGTAACAAATTTTTTTCAATGTTGAATGGTGATGATTTTAGTTTTAAGGTATAAATTGTCTCATAAATGGTCATTGAAGGAAATTTAGAACCATTTTTCATCCAACAAGTCAGATTTAAATATTATTATTGTTCTTAAATAATTGTTTAAAATATAATTTTCATAAAATATCACTACTATCATTTTTAGAACTATTCATTTAATTTGAAATTAATGTCATCATTATAGAAGTGTAATTAAAATATAAACCTTTCACACATCCCTAATATGTTTTATTTATCTATAAAATTAGTGGGATAGCTACCACAGAAAAATAATATTACATTTATAATTATTAAAATAATTTACATGATTTTTATACTCCTTGCACAAGCGTTATGCCAGCATTATGTAAGCCTTTAAGGTAAATATTTCATACCAAAAAATTAAAAAGAAATTAATTTCATAAAATCATATTTAATATTTAAAATAAATATTTATAATTATACGTATCCTCTTATTTTAATTATTTTGAAATTTTATACTTGTTAAAGTCTATATAGTCACATATTGAACTTTTCATGACAAAAAATATCATAAATGTCATTATAAAAGGAAAATGGATCCAAAATGTCTCCTATAAGAATTTTTTATATATATGGATGAATTCTCCCCATATAATGAAATTAATTAACATATTGGGATTATTTTGATACATTATTTCAATTTTTTTACCATTTTTACCATGTTAACCATTACCAAGGAGGAAAATGTATTCCAAATTTACTATTCATAATAACCAAAAATAAAAGGAACAACATTACCAAATTTTATCCTACATACTTTAGAAAGGGTATGTATTTGTCAAGATTCAATTTCTAAATTTTCTAGAATTTAAATTCATTATAATTACATAAAATGAAATTAAAAAATACTTCTAGAAAAATGTATTTTAAGCCTAAAAGTTCCCTTATATCAAAATTATGAAAATTTCATAAATTAATTATATTATTCTAAAAAAATGGATCATATTAAATATTATGAAAAAATCAAAAATATAATTGGACATTGGAATTAAATTTTTTAATGAAAATAAATTACTATATTTTGGAAATCATTATTTGTAATTATTCACTAAAAAGCTATCATTTTTGAAAATAAAAAAAAACTTAATTTTGATATCAAGATTTAAAAAATAAAACCACTTTAATAAAATTTTATTTATAAAATTATGTAATATATATTTTAATCATAATTTTGAATAAAACTATTTGAATTTATAAGGACCTAGCCTTAAACATTTCATAATCATGATTATTGATCCGGAATTTATATTCTTTCACTTTGAAGATCTTTTTAAGTATGTTGTTTTAGAGAATTAGGCTATGGCTATTAAATCTCAAATATTATATAGTAGACATGTCTACTCTATCCAATTATATCACAATAATAAAATTCCATAAAGAAACAAGAATCATTTTCTTGATAAAAATATTCTTGACTTCTTACTCCCTCTTACCCTTCCTTATACCTATAAAAATCTTTTAAAAAACATGGGATGAGTATAAAAATATTAGTACGGGTTATAAAATAAGTAAATAAAACATTAGTCTTTAAAATACCTACAAATAAATGAAATCACACATTACACTCATAAATTATGATCACTTTAATATACCTCATGAAATCATTATATTTATGAATAACTAGTAGAAATCATAAATCATAAAGGTAAATTGTTTCATCCATAACATACTTACGTTGTAGATTTCACAGTTACATAGGGAGTAACATTCATGGTTACATTCAGAATACCCATCATAGTACATTCTGTAAATATCGTAAAGAAAACATTAATGTTTACCTTAGTCACGTTACCTAATTCATTGGATATGTATCTCGAGATCACCCACCCTTAGTTGATCATGAAACCACCCATATACGTAAACAATTCCCAAGAATCGAAACACAATCATACCACATAAAACAAGTATGAAATAAAAACAATTATATATTGAAATCACAATATATAATTTCAATATATTGACATAATCAATGATTTATCAAAACCATTTTCAATACCAAAATACATAAAAAGTTTATATTTTATTTATATTCAATTAAAAAACATTACAGCCTGTTAAGGAAGCCAAATATTAAATAATGCTTGCTACAACGGAAAGGTCATTACCCCCATGTACGTTTAAAAGAGAAATTCATTTGGTCATTTAGTAAAATGATTCATAATCAAAAATTCCTTTTAAAAAATTAATTAAATTAAAATGAAGAATGGAATAATTATGCACCATATAAATGAATGTCGTGTATAAACCAGAATATTCCTCAATGAAATGATATTGAGATGAAGTCCCTTACATGGTGTATGACATATTTCGTTCGTTCATTATATTCTAGATTAATAATCATAGGTTAATTTATACTTACATAAAAACATTTTTAATTTTTATTATTAATATTGTATTATTTATTATCAATATTTAAAAATTATATAATTATTTGAGTTCATATGGGTCGTTTTCTCATTGTTCAGTACATGAGTCGAAAATGAACATGGTTTGATTCAAATTTTCCAAGTATTAAAAATTCCATCATATCCATCATGATATTAATGATTTAAATATAATATATATATGTTATATTTTTATTTATAATATTCAATAACATTTAGATAGAATAAATGAAATGCAACGTCCAAGGAGACCGTAATCGATATATACCCATGAACGCTACTTTTTTAACTTTGTGGTATTTAATGAAATGAAAACAAAATGATACATATGTATGATATCATTATATTATAATATATATTTTATATATGTTACATATGTTCATTATTTTCAACATTTATATTTTCTATGTAAGGAATGAATGATTCATATCACTTGAGTGGCAGTATTCGGCACTTTCTCAAATGAAATTATCATATTTACACATTACAAAAAACATAAAGGTATGATGTAAATAGAAAAATATAGAAGAAAAGAGAAACTATAAATATAAAAAAAACATATATAAATTTATTTCCATCATAATGCCTTCCATGATAGAGTGTAGGATAAAATCTAACAATCATTGTTTTGTGATGCAGTAGTTCTCCATACACCAAAACAGTATGTTTGTATCCATTAGATGGATGTGTCTGTATGTGTAGTTCTAATCCTTATAAAAACTAATTTGATTATATTTATGATACAGATGTTTATTGAAATAATTGAATAAAATGTGAATACGGATTGGTGAAGTAAAATAAAGTAAATGACCTTAGGGGAAGACAGTACCTCTAAATTGGGTAACTTCTTTTAACTTGAGATAAAAGGATTTCTTGAATTACGATATTGAAAATTTAAGGCTTCTAAAAGTTAGGGTGGATTTGTTTTATATAATTTGAGTATATGGGGGATGATCCATGGGGCATGAGAGGTGTAAGTTAGTGGGTAGCGGTGGTGGCCTTTTATAAGAGGGGGGAGGGAACTTTATTACTGTCTTCAAATATAATTTCATTATAAAATTTTTATTGAATTATAATGGTTAAAAAGTGATATATTAAAAGCATAAGATAATAATAGATCTAAATCCTCTCAAAAAATAAGATATAGTCAGGTTTATGTCTCAAAATTAACCTCATCTTGTAGCTTTAACCCTTACTTAAAAAAATTAACTCTTACCATGTCTTCTCGTATTTTCTTAATATATGGTAAATATAGTTACTATAAAATGAAAAGAGAATCAAAAGCTTATAAATAATGAAATTTCTAATATTATATAATCTGTTGATCTAATCATATATTTTTAGGACTATTATATCATTTAATAAAATATAAATTTTTTAGACTCATTTATGAAAATTTTGACGCTATTTAGTAATTGATATCTGTTAAACATATAAAAACTTATTCTTTAAAAAATGGAATTAACTAGTATATAATATGTTAATATCATCCATAAAATTCGTGGATGACATAAAAATATTGAAATTACAATTAATTTAATATTTATATCATCATTTATTTGATTCCTTTATTAATGAAGCAATCATTGCATTATCATTGTGTCATAATTAAATTTATTTATTTAATCACTTATAATTATGAATAAAATTCCATTATGTAGAAAATAATTTTTCCATTATAATTACTATTTATAGTCAAATAGATATTTTATATAACCCAATATTAAATTTTTTTTAGTAAAAATACATGTTTATGTTATATTTTTCTTTACATTAAATTAATTCTTATAAGAAGTCCTTATAACAAAAAAGTGGCTCCATGGGGTCCAAAAATTGACCCAAGGATGAAAATGGTCTGTATTATCTCATCCAATAGGATTAGAACATTTTTATTGTAGTTTTACTTTTTTATAATATTATTTCATTACCCTTATTTACTATATTTACCCTTTATCCATTGTAAGTAAAAATAATTACTAAAGTTACTATTAATAATGTCCAAAAATTAAATATAATTATTTTCACAAATGGGACCATATGATTCCAAATATGAAATAAATTTTTCTATATTCGAAGAAAATAATTTTCATAAATTAATTTAAAAGTAATTCCTTTTATTAAAACCAAAAGCCATGTTTTTAAGAAGTAAAAACTATCAAAAGATTGGCATGTGTTTATGTCAAATTTAAAAGTGAAATTATATCTAATGACCAGAATTGGAATAAATTATTGAAATATTATCAAATTTTACTTTAATACCAATTCAAATTAAAATCTAACTATATAAATTAATTAGATTAGACGATAGTTTTTACCTAAAATGCTATATTTTTTACTATTCATTAAAAAATTAACTTCATCCAAAAATTACCAAAAAATTCTCCAATGTAAATTTTGATGTCTAATTTTTTTTAAAAAGTTTTTTTTATTATATATAACATATTAATGTGACTAATATGCTTTTTTAAAAGTTTTCTTCATCACAAAGTGGTAAAAAAAACTTTTACAAATATTAGAGTATTTTATGCTGAAAATTGGATTCAATGTCATTTTAATCCTCAAATATTAATTGGAAATATTTAAAAACATTTTAAAAACATTTAAAATTATTGTGTATTTAATTTTATTCATTCCCACAAATACAATGGATAAGAGTTAACTACAATTTAAATTAATAATTGTTTTATTGTGTTATTTTTTATTATAACTCTACATTGTGTGCAACATAAGATTTCGGAAAACCTGTTATTGAGTGTCGAGTACTCTATCGAACAAAGTGTCATCTAGAACATATATTTAATATATAATTTAAAAATATTTATAGATATGAAATTGTTTTATTCTATACATACGTAGGTTGTAATATCATTCCCCCTTTTGGGAATTGTATCCTCGCAATTTTATTCACTTATAAAATAAGTGGGGGTATTTATCCCTTGTATCATTTTCATATTCCCTTGTGACATCTTCAAACATATTGTTTTCTCACAAAACCTTTACCTAATGAATTACCATATTCTACAACGCATTCTCTCTATGGTCCTGAATATGGGGTTGTTGTATCTCATAAGAATGATTCTCTTCCAACTGAACTACCTATAGGCTCAAAACATGACATGGTTCTGGAATATACTTTATCAACATTGAAGCATTAAAAAATTTATATACCTAGGATAAAATTGGAGGTAATTCCACTATATAGGAAACTAATCGATCTTTCTCTAAGATTTCATAGTGTCCAATAAACCTCAGACTTAGCTTTCAAATATTACTAAAATGCATCACACTTTTACATGGAGAATCATTGAGAAAGTCATGATCACCAACCTTGAAAGAAAGATCATTCCTCCAATTATCCAAATAACTTTTCTACCTACTCTATGTTATTCCCATGTTCTTCTGAATCAGCTGAACTCTTTCAGCATTCTATTCTACCAATTATTTTTCCATCAATATTACTTCACCTACTTCATCCCAAAATGTTAGAGGTCAACTCTTATTTCCATATAATTCTTCAAATGGTGCCATCTGTGTACTTTAATAAAAACTGTTATTTTAAGAAAACTCAACCAAATATAGATGTTGGTCCCAGATTCCTTGGTAATGCATTGAACATAGACATAGTGTATCATCCAGAGAATTAATTGTTCATTCTGACTATATATCTAATTGCTGAGGAAGAGTTGAAAAAAAATTAATTTAGTACCCAATGACTTATAAAGGCCCTTCCAAAAGTTAGTAGTGAACATGGGATCATGATCCGATAAAAAAGAGAGGAGAATACCATATGACCAGACTATCACTTTCATCTATAATTGAGAAGGATGATCTAGAGATAGAGTATCTTGAATAGAAATAAAATTTGATGATTTTTTCGATTGATCAATTATAACCCCAATTTCTATATAACCTAGAGAATTTTTTAGTAATCCCACTATGAAATCCATGAACACATTTTACCCTTTCCAATCTGGCATTGGAAAATGTTGAATCATACCTTTTGGTAATAGTCATTCAGCTTTAACCATTTGAAAATTCAAACACTTCACAGTAAATCCAGCAATTTCTATTTTCTTTCCATCCCACTAGTAATACTTCTGATGATCTCTTTATATTATAGTACATCTAGGATGAACTAAAAATGGAGAACTGTGAGCATCACATGGAAAATCTTTCTTCAACTTCGAATCATAATCCACACATAATCTTTTTCCGAAACTCATAACATGATATTTATCAATGTTGAATTCTGGTAAGTTACCATTCTAGACCAATTCTATATTTTTTTTGTAACTCACAGTCTTATTTCTGCACTTTCATAATTCTTTCTAATAGTGTTGATTTCAATTCCAACTAAAATAGAATAGAGGAATTCTCTGCACCCAAAAATTCCAACCATAAATTCATCAAATCCAAAACCAAAGGATCTTCGTCCAAATGTAGCATGGTTAATATATAATTAGTCGATAGAGTCAAAGTGTGCTCCACTTTATTTTACTTTACTTGATGCTAATGAATCATGCAATCATAATCATTGATTAATTCTATTCATCTACAATATCTCATGTTTAATTATTTCTAGGTGAATATATACTTGAAACTATTGTGATCACTATATATTTCACATATTACGCCATACAAATGATGCCGCCAAATTTTTAAATAAAAAATAATAACAATTAATTCCCAATCATGTTTAGGGTAATTTAACTCTTGATTTTTCAACTAAAGTGAAGCATAATAATTTTTCTATGCATTCTACATTTAGACATAGCCAAGTCCTTTCAAAGAATCATTATTATAGAAAACAATTCACCCTTTTTTGAAGGCAGTACCAGAACTGGGTCATTCACCAATATTATTTTCAATTCCTAAAAAAATTCATCACATTTTATTATCCAAATGAACTTATCACGTTTTTATGTTAACAGTTTCAGTAGTCTAGATAATTATGAAAACTTTTCAACAAACCTCCAGTAATAACCTACTAAACTAAGAAAACTACTAATCTCGGTTATATTTGTGGGTCTAGGACATTCTTTTGTAACTTCTGGTTTAGCTAGATCAGCAGTTATGCCATCTTTCGAAACAAGTGACCATGGAATGAAATTTGTTGTAACGAAAACTCACACTTACTGAATATCCCATGAAATTTCGTTTCTTGTAAGGTTTTTAGGACAACACATAAATAGTATTTATGTTACTCTCTACTTTTAGAATATACCTAAATATAATCAATAAATTCATTTAAAACTAAACTATAAACTCATGGAAAATTATATTCACAAGATCCATGAATATAGAAGTGCATTGGTTAACCCAAAAGGCATAAATAAAAATTCATAGTGGCCATATCTAGTACAAAATGAAATATTTGGAATGTATTCATCTTTTACATTCAACTGATATTAACCTGAACTCAGTTCAATCTTTGAAAAATTCTGATCTCCATAGAGTGGATCAAATAAATCATCAATAAGAGGAAATGAATACTTGCTATTCATAGGGATTTTTTGAAGGATCTATAATAAATGAAATGTCACATTCAACTATATCTCTCTTTAACAAAAAATACAGGATCACCGTATGGTTAAGTGATATATCGAATGAACCCCTTATTTAATAACTCTTCCAATTGCTTCTTTATCTTTAAATGGTCAAATTGAGACATTTGATAAGGGGGTTTTGCAAATGGCATAACATCAGGAACCAAGTTAATAGTAAATTGAACTTCTCAGCCAGGTATAATACCAATAAACTAATCAGAAAAAATATAAAGACACTAATTTTCCACTTGCACATCATTAATATGAACAGTTTCTCTGGTTTCAACAATTTTTCCATGGTACAATTGATTTTCTTATTTTACTAGTTTATCATCATCCTGAAATGTTATCAAAAGTAATGGTTCATTCTTTTACACAATCAAAAAATATTTTTGAAAAAAAAACTCCATAGATCTACATTCAATCATATCGTGATAAACGGAATGCTAATCCATACCCAAAATAACATCCATCTATACTTGAGGCAAAACAATAAACATTGCAGGTAGATTATTTCTACATAGTAGGATAATAAGTTTTTTATAACATCTATTTGTCTCAAGATTTCCCCCAGGTTATTTTACCACATGTTGATGATTCAAATCATGAGATTGAATTCCAAATTCACTTGAAAAATTCTCTGAAATAAATAAATGTGTAGACCCAGAATCAAATAACAATTAATCTAAATATTCAAACAATGTATCTGATACTATGTCATTAAATTTCCCAACATATGATGATGTAGTTGCAAAGGTTTTCACAACCCCTTTCTCCTTTTAGTTAGACTGATTTCCATCATTTGAGTTATTCATTGTACACCTATTTGCATAATGAACAATTTCATTGCACTAAAATCATTTTACTGTCTGTAAATTATATTTTGTCTTATCACTACTGTAATCATTTTCAGTACAATTACGAGACTTATTTCCCAATTAAGCACATTGGAAGCACTTACTGTAATTCAAAATGAATTCCCCATTATTATTTTTACCACAATTTTCACAAACTGTATACATAAGTTTCTTACCACCAGAAATTTTGGAAGCGTTATTCCCTTTCATTTTCCACAACAATCTCTTATTCTATTGTTTTTTAAGGAACACTTGATCATTGTAAAACTACATTTCCACCTTCTCTGGATATCGGAAAAAAAATTATTATTATTGAACTCATAAAGAGTTAATTCCCTTAGATATATTAGATTTAATCCTGAGTAAAAATGATTGATTTTACAATCATGATGTCATATGAAATATGGAATATAAATTTCTAGCAGAGTGAATTATTCTTTATAATCTACCATTGAGTCATCCTCATTACTTAATTCCAATAATTTTTTTCCATCCTAAGTCAAAACACCTTAGGAAAACATTTCTCAAGAAACATACCTTTGAATACATCCCAATAAAAATCATCAATCTCATCACTATCCCTAAAATGTTTTTCCATCCACCACCAATAATCGGCTTCACAATCAAAATGGTAAACAACGAGACTATTCTATTGATGTTCTGAACACCTCATGAAATAAAAAATCATTTCTAGTGCTTTAATCAACCCTTCAACTAGCATAGGGTTATACGATCCTCTTAATGATAGGGGATGTTGCCTCATGAAATTCCCCACTATCGACATGTTAGTTTATGGTTGATCTGGATGCTATCGTGAAAGGATACCACCAAAATTTATTTTTTGAGTCAACTATTCCATCACTACAACAAACTATTCACTTATGAATCCACCCATTTCTAGTTTCGGATTTGGTAGGTTATTTTCTACTTGATTTCATACCATCATATCATTCATTTTTCCCCTGTAGAAAACCATTATAACCACAGACTTATCATAGATGGACCAACCTTGTAATATTAGTATTCTATATCATTTAAATCTTACCATAAAGTAAAAATAATTTATGTATATTCATTTAACAATATCCTAAATCCTAAAATTATATAAACTGACCTATAATACAAAAAATAAGGCCCTAGACATAAACATTACATAATGTTGATTTTTATGATGAATTTTCATTCTTTCATATTGAATATATTTTTAGGTTCACAGTATTATAGAATTATATTGTAACTATTACATCTCAAATATTACAAATTAGAGACTTCTACTATATCTAATTTTTTAACGATAATAAAATTCCTTAAAAAATAAATATTTTCTTAATAAAAAAACACTTGAGTTCTTACTTTCTCTGAACCTTTATTATAACCTATGAAAAAAATTAAAAAGCATTGGATAAGCATGAAAATCTCAGTAAGAGTTATAATGTATGTAAAGAAAACATTAGTCCCTAAATAAATACCAATCAATGAAATTATAATTTACCATCATAAATCATATTATCTTTAATATATCTCATGAAATATCATGATTTATGAAGAAATAATATAAATAATAAATCATAAAGGTTACTTGTGGAATCTATAACATACTTATATTATAAATTGCAAATCTACATAGGGAGTAACCTTCATGGTTACATTTAAAATACCCACCATAATATATTCCCTAAATATATTTGGAGAAACCATAACATTTACCTCTCTCATGTTACCCAATGAATTGGAGAGCTATCTCGGGCTAGCCAACCCTCAGTTTATCACAAAACCAACTGTACACATAAACAATACCCAAAAACCATAACATAATCATAACACATAAACCAAGCATAAAGGAAAGATAATATTTCCACACTGCAATCGCAGTATATAATTTCATGATATTTACATAATAAATTATTTCTAACCATTTATAATACCAAATATGTAAAAATGGTATATGGTATTTATTTTCCTTTTAATAATATTATGTATTGTTATGAAATCCATATATCAAATAATTCGCGTGGCGACAGAAAGGTAATTTTCGATGCATACGTTATAAAAAACATTCCTTTTTCAGTTAGTAAAATAATTCATAAAAAATATTCATTTTTAAAAATGTTGAATTAAATAAAATGAAAAATTTAATATTTATTCACCATATAAAATAAGGTCATGTATAGACAAAAATATTCCTCAATGAAAAAAATTGTGACAAAGTCCCTTACCATGAGTTCGACTTATATTATTCATTATTTATATTCCAGAATAATAAACAGAGGTTAATATCTACATGATTTAGTACCTTTTTAATGTTTATTATTCATTTTAAATTACTTATTATCATTTTATAAAAATTATATAATTATTTAAGTAGATATGAGTCGTTTTGATGATGTTCGATACACGAGTTGAAAATGATCTTGTTTTGATGTAAATTGCACATGTAGTGAAAATTTAATTATTTAAATAATGATAATAATTATTTAAATATAATATATATCCAATATATATGTATTTATAATATTCCATAAAATTTTGAGATAAGAAATGAAATACACCATTCAGGGAGATAGTAAGTCGTACGTACACATTAACGCTACATTCATTTCATTGTCATATTTAAAGAAAAAAATAAATGATATCAAGGTATGTTATAATTCCAGTATAATATCTATGTTATATAAGTTACATAAATTCATTAATTACATCCATTTTTCAATCCATTTGTGGCATGAATGAGTCATATTACATTGAGGGGGTGATAATCCAAACTTTTTCAAATGAAATTATCGTATTTATACATTGCAAAAAAATTATGGTAAGATGTAAATAAAAAAATACCAAAGCATAGAGACAATATAAAAACAATATATATTATATATAAATACATTTCCATCATAACGTCCACCATGAGAGGTGGTAGGTAAAAATTCAATAATCATCATTTCGTGAGGCAGTTGTTCATAATAGACAAGAATAATATGTTCATATCCATTAGATAGAGGTGTGAGTAGGTTTAGTCCTAATAAATATCATTAAAACATCTTAATATATCGATTATAGTGTTTTTTTGAAATCATGGAATAAAAAGAGAATATGGAGTGTATAAGTAAAATAAAGGAAAGGAACTTGAGAGAAGACGTTACCTCTAAATTGAGAAACATCTTTTCATTCGAGTTAAAAGGATTTATTAAATTATCTTCTACCCAAGGTACGGTTTCTAAGAAGAAAAGAGGTATTTTGGGAGATTATTTGATCATAATTTGTATGAGACAAGTGGATTTATTGGTTTGAGTATGTGGGTTGACATGGTGGCCTTTTATAAGAGGGAGGAGGGACACTTTAGGAATGACTTGATATATTATTTTATTATAAAATGACATTTAAATTATAATAGTTAAAATTTGATATATTTCAAGGATTAGATAATAATTGGTCTAAATCCTCTCACCCAGTATGATTTTTGCATGTTTAGGTCAAAAATTAACCTTATCATTTAGCTTTAACCCTTAGTTAAAAACATTAACTCTTACCATTTCTTCATGTATTTTTATAATATAAGGTTACTATAATTACATTAAAATTATAATTGAATAAATATTGGATCATTAATTTCATTTGTGACATTATATTAGTTATTTGGATGAATCAAAGATTTTAAGGATAGTTATATCATTTAAAAAAATATTATTTGTTTTAAAAACTCATTTATGTAAATTTTGACACTATTTAGTAATTGATTTTTGTAATAGTCATAACAATTTTATTCCATTGAACCAAAGGAATTGATTCAAATATAATATGTCAATATCATCCATAAAAATTGAGTATGACTTAAAAATATTCAAATTACATATATTTTAATTTTTATATTATCATTTATTTGAATAATTTATTAATTAAGCGATCATTTCATCATCATTGCGTCATACATAAATTATATTATTTAATCACTAAAAAATAAAAATAAAATTAAATTATGTAGGAAAATGTTTTATCTTTTTAATTTTTATCTATAGTCGAAGATATATGTTATATAACCCTATATTAAATTTTTTAGTAAAAGAGATATGATTATGTTATATTTCCCTTTACTTTAAATTAAATATTATAACATGTCATTGTCACACCCAAGTGTCTCCATGGAATCCAAAAATAGACCCAAAGATGTCAACAGTCATACATATCTCATCTAATAGGATTATGACATGTTATAGGGTAGTTTAATGTTATTACAATATTATTATTTACCCTTATATACCATATTTACCCTTTAACCATGGTAAATTAAAAAAATCACTCATGTTACTATTCATAATGTCTAAAAATAAAAGATACCTATTTACAAAATTTGGGCCTTCTGATACCAAATATAAAATTCATTTTTCCAAATTCCAAATATTTAATTTTACGAAATTAATTTAAAAATAATTCTTATTGATAAATCCAAAAAGCAGGTTTTTAACTAGTCAAAACTATCAAAAGATTAACGTGTGTTTATGTCAAATTTATAAGTTAAATTCCTTATAATGATAAGAATTAGATTAAATGATAAGAAAATAATCCAATTAATCTTTAAAACCAATTATAAGAACTATATATCTATGTAAATTAATTACATGGAAAAGCTGGGGTGACAAAAAATGTAGTATTTTTAACTATTCATTAAAAAAACATTATCAGAAAATTACCAAAAATTTATCCAATGTAAATTTTGATGTCCTGCTTCTATAGAAGAAGTTTAATTATTCCAATATTATATATAAAAGTGAAAAAAAGTATTTTTAAAAAGGATTATCCATCAAATGGTGGTAAAATTTCCTTTTAAAACATTAGAGTATTTTGTTCTTAAAATAGGATTCATTCTCATTTTAAACCTCTAATATTGACTGGATAAATGTCAAATAATTTAAAAAATATGTAAAATCATAATATAGTTAATTTTGTTAATTTCTGGTAATATAAGATTTAGGTATTAACTACCATTTAAAATTATAATAATATTATTTTATTATTTTTTAATATATATCTAAATTGTGTAAAACAAAAGATTTCAGACAAACCATTTAATTTGTGTAGAGTACGCTATCAGAAAATGATTTTTCATAAATTTAAAATAAATATCTTATTCATAAATTATAATATATATGAAAATATTTTATTCTATAAATACTTGGGTTGATATAGAATTGTTCTACTACTATTTAGAATGAAAAATTTTACAATTATTGAAGCTTGGGTGTCACATTATTCCCTCAATCAAAAACATTATTCCTAAAGATTTCAAAAAATTAAACTTATGAATAAATATTGGTTGTTCATCAAATAAAACATCAAAAAAGTAATTCAAAACTGGATCATCTTACATCTTAGTGTTACCATTTAGTACTCTATGTTGTTAATTTTTTGCTCCTCCTCGAATTTCATTAATGAGTGATATTATAAGTGGATCATGATATTATTTAGATAATGTATTCTCTCTTTATAGAGTAGAAATTCATGGACACCATAAAAAATGATAATCTCCATCTCTTGGATATAAATTTTTACATTTTTAATTTGAAATCCTATATGTACAAATGATTATGTTAAACAAAAAATATGTATAATGATAATGTTTTCATATATTGTAAGTTTATTTCATAATGAGAATTTTTCTAATATATACCTCTTGAAGAAATAATTCCACTGTGAGTCTTGATTGAAAATTATTTTCATATGATACTATGTAAATATGTAATTTTCTTGTAATGCAATGAACATATAATATACTGTTAATATCCATAATCAAGTAAATTGTTACATTAATTTGTTTCTATAACAGACATACTAACTATTACATATTTTGGATAATAAACCTTAGTTTTATTGATGGCATATGATCGACTTTTTTATCTCCATTTTTTTAGTCAAATTCAATTGATTCATGGTATATTCATTCACATAGTTCTCTATTTCCTTCAGTTAAACCATTGACTATTTTTAGCTTCCATCATGAAATTACATCTAGGATCCTAATATGATTTCTCCCAATTCATATATAAAACTACCATACCCATCAAGCATAATCCATAGTATTTATTTTTAAAATTTAACATTTTAAATTTCACCCTTACCTTGTAGACATCTTCTATATTTCCTTTTCCAGAGTTCTCATAAATAGTTTTATTTTCATAATTTCCTTTTAAGTCATCAGAAATATAATATTTATTCTATATCTTAATAGAAAATGATACTATTTCCCCATATGCATAGAATGTTTTAGATACTAATTACATTAAAAGGTTTTGATTTATCCCATGAAATAAACAGTCAATATTAATCTTTATATTATGTATTTATTTTTATCCTGCCTTGATAAAATTATAAATTTCACTTTATAATTAACAACATCTTCAGATTTCATTTAACTTAAATTAAAAAAATTTATCTTTATATATAATCATTTCTCATGAGGGAAATATTTTTCTAAGAAAATTATCTTAAAATTATTCCACTATATATTTATTATTTCCTTCTCATCCATGTATTTTTTAATCAATGAACAAATTTGATCTCTATCCCCTATGAGATGTCAAACATCCAAGACACCATTTTCCCTTTCATTACATACCATAGAAACAAATATATTCTCTAAGGAACGCACCCATTACTCATCAAAAAATTTACTTTTAGTGACATTGAATGATGAAGGTTGTTAACATGTGAATTGTTCCATAGTTTTGACACCAAATTTAGATATAGTAGGTTAATCCATACTATTATGGTAATTAGTCATAACATGAGACAACTTCCAAAATTTAATTATTATTTTTTAGATCCATCACCATCACAAATTCCATCTCTCATTTCATTATCTTGATGAGGACAAAAATTGGTACATCGATTACATGCATTTTTATAATTATCATTTTTTATTCTCTATTTTTTCTAAATAGGGAAATACACTAGAAAATACCATAACATTAACAATCATAATGTATAATTTTGAATCTTGTAAAACATATTACATAACATAAAAAAATTCATTGAGAATCTTAGAATAATAATGTAAGTATCATTGGGAATATTTTCAATCCATGAAAATATTTTCAAAAATTTCACAAGGGTTTATAATGAAATTTCAATAAACACAAATAAAATCACATAATAATTTAAACATAGTAGAATGGTAAGGGTGCACTCAATATACTCTAGAATGTAGGTTGACATATATTTGACTGACTCTTTTTGGGTTTATTACCCCTAGATGTATCGTTTCTAAAACTGTGACCACTTATAGTTTCTATATAGGGATGTGTTTCTAGAAAAACCACATAATATGTACCTTAAATATAACAGGATGTTTTATTATACCTATATATATATTCAAATTATTTCATAGTGTTATGTTACCTATCATATATATTCATGAATATTGTTCATATTGTTTCTACAAAAAAATCTCTAATACAAACTATAACACAAAAACACCATTAGCCTAAAATTGAGTGTTATTTTTCAACATTAGTACTAGATACAAGCGATCACATCCAAATGGACTGAAATGTTTTGTAGTCTTGCGAGAATAGATACACACAGGAATATCACATTACATTTGAGAATAAAAAAATGAAACAAAGTATTTTCTTTGAAAACATTATTATTATCTATATCACGTCTGTGCATGTCATTCTTAGCATAGTTTAAGTAATCATGGGGAATGAAAACATAAGAATGGGTTTATACCATATTATCAAAAAGAAAACAAGCACACCAACATCGATCATAGAATAAATAAAACATGTATAATATGAGGAAGATAGAAAAAATATAATATTACATATTATTTATACCATAAAATAGAGACTAAATTCATTAATAACATAGAACAATAATATTAACAATGTTAATAATAACTATTTTCATAATTATTGAATGTATAATGTCTCATAATGTAGTTATTTTGTCAAGGATATATGCCAAGAAAGAATACATTAATAGGTAAGGTGTATGACAAATTCCCAAACTAGTTTCTCTCATGAGACAAATTAATGCATCTAGTTGCTATAATGGGCCCCTCTGATCACTTATTAATTCTAATGTAATAACCATGTAAAAGGGGTGAAATATAATCATCGTAAATAATCGTATTACAGAAGTAGCATATAAATCTTAATATTTTCCCCAATCAATATAAACAAAATAATCATAATCCATTTAGAGTAATATCACTTATGGATCAAAAATATGATATCTTCATTATAGTAAAATATTCATTAAATAATGTCAAAATATAAGAAAATACATTAAAAATATTCTAATATGATTTTATGAGGAATATATTCATTTTTTTAAATAAAATATATGAAAATTTTAAAAATTCATTAATACCAAGGAAAAATTTTCATCAAAAAAACCCTTGGAAAAATAAAATATAACTTACAAATAATTTATCATTAATACTTTCTATAAATAATTTTCATATCGTGTAAGTTAAAATAATGATTCTTTTTAATTTTTCATTACAAATTCAATAGTTTCTCTTTCAGAAAACATCAAAAACCCAATTTTAAAAAAATCCATAAAAGCATAATGGGTAGAAATTTATTTAATTAACAATATAATAATAGTAAAAATTTATATTAAACCATTTTAAATAAAAAATTCACATTAAGGAAAATGATTATGGATCAAATAGAAAAATAGTCATTTTTTGAAAATCATTATTTCTAACTCTTCAGTGTATGACAAGAGGAAAATGAATGGAAAATATATAATACATAAATATATCATTGGTTGTAAAATATTTAAAGAGATAAATATAAAAATATTATTTAATTATTCTAATTAAAAATAATACCGAAGTAGTCTCTAATTTGTACCATATTTTCATGTAAACCATTACCTCGAGTCTAACATTCATTATAAGTAATTGTTTCCCCTTGTATAATAAATTATAATTTATTTTACTTTTATACTATTGCCATATACATTCTAATAATATCATATATGATCCACTTAAAACATTTCAATACACCCTTATTAACAATTCAACATTAAATCAATTATTTTTTTGTGTAAGTATTTCATTTTTTCATGTAAGTTTCAGGTCGATAGTTTTGACCCTTATATATTAAACATGTTTCCATAATAACATTGATTTTAATAAATATATAAATATCATATATTTTTACATTATATAAATATTGGAATGTTCTTAGGAATGTGGATTTTGGAAAATTATTTACACCATTTAATGAGAGGGAAAGTCCAATATATGAATTAACTATGTTTTTTATTTCAAATAATGGAATAACAAAAATATAAATAATAATTCAACCTTATTAAATAAAAATTATAACACATATTTAATATATATTAATTAAATATATCCTTATTACTATCAATTTAAATCCAAAATGAAAAATGATTCACATCTATTTGAGAATGTGGTAGTCCATACACATGCACAGGCTCCGTTGTTATTTTAAAAGAGATTGGAAGTTAAGGAATATTTGATATTATAATTTCACAAAAATAAATATTTAAAAAATATCATATATAAATAGTAAACCCATAATAGTAAACATTAATTAAATATAGTGATGGAAAATAAATTGTATCTATACATGGAGGTGGTAATCCATGTGTATGTATCAGTGATAATTTCACTTCTCATTTGATGGATAAGGAGATGGGTAAATATTTAGAAATAAATATAAAAAATATTTTATCATATTTTAGATAATATTTATGTTATATTATAATTTTTTAAAATAATTTATTTTTGTAAAATAATATGTAAAAAAGTAAGACCTTTGTTAAAGGGATTATATTCTTTTAGAGATACCTATATTGAATTTTTACATAAAGACCCTAGAGTCGATGTTTTTGAAAAAAATACACCTCTATAACATGGATTAGGATCTACAAAAATATGTTTTTTGAGTTTTCATGAGATAAAATTATATGTATATGTGAATAAGTGAGGTGTATATGTTTTATTATAATTTAGTTAAGTGGGACACATGTAATTTTCCAATATTATAAAATATAATTTTTCTTAGAAAAATTTCTCCCATATAACTCATATTCAAATATGATAAGTTTATGTAACATTTCCAACCAACCAATGAGTTTTCTCTAGTTTTTATTTTATTTTAAAGATTATCATTAGTTATTACCCCTCAATTAACAATTTTTACATTTAACTTTGTTGAATATTTTCTATTATTAAAGGGTTATAATTTAAATTATCAGGAAATATTTGGATAATAAATTTAGATGTAATGAAATTTTATAAGATTTCTCTTCCTACAAAAACTCTCTAATCATATTTATGTTTTTTTTTAATTTAACAAAATATTATTTTTGAAAAAAACTCATTAATGAGATTTTTGATTATAGTCATTTATTTTGACCTTAAGTACATAGTGATTGTAGTGTAATAAGAATGTAAACCTTTCACACATGCATAATATTCTCTATTGATGTAAAAATAATTTTTACAACTACAATCACCCAAAAAATGTTTTAGAGATTATATAATAATTGAAATTAATTTTTTTACTACATGTACAAGCATTAAATTAGTGTTCTATAAGAAATTATGGTAATTATTTCATCACATATAATTAAAAAAAACTATGTGATAGAAAAATATTTCAACTTTAAAATTTTCATAAACCCCAACTGATAAAGATTTCTAACTATAGGAGGGTAGAAAATGGCCCTTTATCCTCATCTCTAATAGGCCCCCGGTTGGGGACATGAATCACCAATATTTAAATCTCTAAAATGGAAGGCATTACACATTATAATATATTAAAATACAAGGAGATAGGATAAAAACATCTAGGAAAGTCTAATATATAAAATAATGGAAATCCAAGAATCATCCCACAATTCATGACTATTGTAAAATTATATATATAAAGGTCTCTAAACACACCAAAAAAACAAGTCTATAGTGGGAACATAGTAGTAGCTTCAAACCCAGTCTATAAATTCCCACATTGGTCTCAATAGTTCTCTTGAAAACCTAAAAACGGTTATATATAGGGTGATCATGAATGTCTACACAGTGTTGATATAACCAAGGTCTCACATGCATATGTCAAAAGATCATGTTAATGCACAAGTGACCAAACATCAGAACCAATAAGCACCTATATTGGTCAACTAACTGGAAACCTACCTCACCATGACTCTCTCACCAAATCGCATATCCAATATAATAATATATCTTTAATATCATACCAAAAATATGATTCATACTACCACTTTCCCATGAATTTTCTACTCTAAATCACTAAAATCAAATGCCATGTTCTCCCATCAATTCCATACAAATCATTCTACATTACATCACAACACATAAAATACTATGCATCATTAATTTTGGTTAGGATGCATCCATAAATACCCCACCATCAAATGTTATATCACCTTATGCTAGAATCAGGCATCACCACACCACATATGACTTTAAAAATATATGGGTTATTACACCTCATAAGATAATGTAACTAGGGAATTAAGGTATAATGATGATAAAGTACATAATCAATATTCCATCCTCCTGCCATGCATGAACCCCATCATATATCACATATCATTATAGACATATCACAACTCTTCACCTAAAAAATCACGGACCATCACTACACAACTCTCTCGAAGAAAATTAGATCATAAATACAAAACTCACCTAAAGACACTAGGGTTATCACCGCTAAAGGAATATTGGTGAGGTGCTGGTTCCAAGTGATGCATATAATCACCATTATATATATCGAGAAAAAACCATAACCCAAAACATCTATGAAATGCATATTTTATCCAACTAGGTTCGAGAACGTATAAAAAAACAAAAAATACAAGATATATAGATAAAGTATAATACCCATATTATGGGTTCACACTGACAACACTAGCACATGCCACATCCACCACCACCATATTACATACCAAACGTCAAAACATTCCCATAACTATATGAAATATGTCACTTAACTTCCATAAAAGACACATATCTGTTTCCATTTACAAAACCACTTCACTAACATTGACACTACCGATTTTTTTTAATGTTGAATTAATTATGGCATTAACACACACAAAATTTCATCTCATCACATTCATTTACCGGAGTATTTTGTTTTTTTATAATGTACATTTTTTTCAGGGTAACTAGGAAATTACCCCCCCCCCCCCCACCACTTCACAATAAAATTCCTAACTCACAACAATAATCACTAAAAAACCACAAGTCTTACACAACCACATCAACCGTACACCACTTTAACAATGCAGAACATTTCATACCACAATGACACATCTTCCAAAATCTCTTCCATTCCATCGAAGTGAAACATCATATACCTATGCCTTTTAAATTATAGTCAGTCACTTCAAAAATCATACAAAATCCCATACTATGTATGGAAACAGAATAATCACAAACAAAGATCACTAAAAAACAATTTTTCATCCAAAAATTATTCAATGGATTTCATCACTTTAATTATTTAATTTATCATGCGTATTATCAGACATGCTAGGTTCCATGGTATAAAATTATTTATCCATACCTATGATATTAATCTTTTTATTTGGGGGACTATCAGACAAAAACATAGAAAGGGTAAAAAGGAATATCATTTATAAAGACAACATGGACTCCAACAACCATTATTTTCAAAAAGAAATCAATATGGGATAATATTTTCCATAAAAATATCAATGCATTCAAAACATATAATATCTCCCCATATAATTCAATTTGAATCAATCTAATATATTTCCTTTTTATAGCCACACCTACTATAACATCCCAAGTAAGTAATGAATAATAGATATTTTATCTATGTCTATTAATGAATTAGATAGTGTTTTAGAGGCTTAAAATGAAAATAAATCTAATCTTAAGCATGGAATACACTAATATTTGTAAAAGATTGTTTTACTGCCTTTGATGGAAAAACAATTTTGAATCTATATTTTGTCAATTTTATAAACTATGTTTGTCAAAATTAACTTATTCTTTATGATTGGGACATCAAAATTTACTTTGTCTGAATTTTTGGTATTTTTCTGACAATGTTCATTTTTTAATGAATAGTGGAAAATACTGCATTTTACATCAAAACTGCTTTTTAATCTAATTTATTTATATGATTATATTATCTTTTTATTTTTTTGAAGTGAAATTAGAATATATTTGTAGCATTTAATCCAATGGTGGTCATTGGAATCAATTTCAATTTGAAATTGGACTTAAACTGGTGTCAATCTTTTGATACTTATTGTTTTATAGAAACATGCTATTTGTTTTGACAGTGGGAGTTAATTATTAAATTAATTAATTCTACTTATATTCTATGAATTAGGTAATATAAACATCATTTTTGAATTCGGAATATCGAATATAGCTTAGACTAAATTTTTGGTAATTTTCTGAAAAACTCCAATTTTTGATGAATAGTGAAACCACTAAGTGGTAGTTAAAGAAACTGATATTTCGTTTAAATGAAACTTTGCCACTTTTGTGTTCTGAATTTCAAAAATCCGACATACATGGTTGTCATTAGTATGTAAAATGTGGTTCAATGGGATGAAAATAATTTTTTGGTGAATAGTAACTTTTTTTCATTAATCGCGATTAGAGGTAATTAGTGTAATTTAAGGTAAAACTGATATTATAAAAATGTTAAAACACCATGAAACTAGTCCTAAACATATTGGGTGAGTCATGGCCGACCAAGACAACCCATGGGTCTATTTAGGGGACCCCATGGAGCCACTTGTGTGAGATAATGACTTTAATGCTTTTTTTTAAAATAAAGGTGAAAATGACACTAACATAAATTGTTTTACTAAAACAATTTTTAGAAGGGGTTATACTAATCATATTTGTGTTTATAAATATTAATTAGAAAGATAAAAAGATTTACTACATCATATTATTATTTTTAGACATTAAATAAATTAAATTATTTATGACATCATGATGATACAGCGATGACCTCATTAATTAAGGATTTAAATAAAATAGAAAGATAATGTAATATCTAAGACCTACACATGTCCAAAACATATTGGATGAGTGTATATTGAACCCTTATCACCATATCCTCTAATTTTATCAATGTGGGGCCATTTAAATCCGAAACTCATTTTCAAATAAAGTAATATTTCTTTACTTTCCTAGAGTGCCCTTCCTCTACTCTTATAAAAGGCCCCCACCTCTACCTCTTTTCCCACACTCCCAAAGCCTTTGGCTCGGCCAAACCCTGCCCATTTTGTCTCTCCACTTCCCTATCTTACTCCTTGAAGCCTCACTTTGGGCAGAAGTCTTCCCAAGGAAGCCTTTGTGCTCAAACTAAAGGGAGTTACCCGATTTTAAGGCAATGTCTTCACATGAGTCCTTTTGTTTTATTTTGCTTCTCCAACCCCCTAAAATCTTTATATTTATTTCTTTTGTAACAACTCCAGTATCTTAAATATACTAGGATTTTTTTATAAGAAGGATTCAAGATACACTTACACACACCTACATATAATGGTTAACAAACATAATGTTTCCGTGGATGGTGAATTTATGCCTCCCGAAACGATGATTGTTCAACATTCCTTTAACACCTTAAAAGGTGGCCATTAAGATGTAAATATATTTATATATGATATATAATATGTTTATGTTTTCCTTAAGCTTCTGTTTTTTTCATTTTGGGCATACCTTTATTGTTTCCATTATGGGTAAACGCGATATCTTCATTTAAGGAAGTGCGGACTACCGCCCCCTCAAAGTGATTTGATTCGTTAAATACCATATGTGGGTCGTATAAAGGATGGAACAATGATATTATATATTATATTATACTGGAATTATAATATACCTTTATATCATTATGATTCCATTCTATAAAATACAAAATAGAAATGAAAGTAGTGTTCATGCGTACGTACGGCTTACCGTCTCCATGAACGGTGCATTTCATTTCTTACCTCTAAATGATTATGTAATATTATAAATTAATTCATGTACTGGATATATATGAAATATATGATATCTACATCATGAATACAATTCTGGATATAATGGATACATGAACAACTTGTAATTATAAAGGGATTATTTTTTTACTCAAGTACCAATGATCATTAAAACGACCATTATTAACATAAATAATTACATAGTGTTCATGACATGTCAATAAATGATATAAAATGAATAATTAACTTGAAAAAGGTTCTTAAACAAGTATAAATTAACTCATGTTTATTATTCCGGACATTAAAGAACGATCGAGTCAAGTCGGACCTGAGGTATGGGACTTCGTCTCAATCTACTTTCATTGAGGCATATTTTATTTTATACACAACCTTCTTTTATATGATGTATAAACCCCTTTGACTTTTACGCTTATTCAAAAGGAATCTTTTTTATATGAAGGGTTTTACTAAACGACAAAAGGGAATGTTTTTTTGTCGTACGTATGCGGCGACAATGACTTCTCCGCCGTCATGACCGTTATTTGAGTTTCGGCTTCCTCTACAAGCCATACCTTCTTTTTAAAAGAAAAATAAATACCGTGTTTTACTTTTCTTTTATTTTGGTATTGAAAATGGTTTTCATGATGTTTTTATATCAATGTGTTGTATTGATATCTTGTGATTGAAAGGTGGAAATGTTATGTTACCTTTATGCATGTTTTATGTGATATGATTATGTTGAGGTTCTTGGGCATTATTATGAAGACGGGTGGTTCCGTGATAAACTAAGGGCGGGTGATCCCGATATAGCTCTCCAATGCATTGGGTAACGTGAAGGAGTGAAACGTTAAGGTTTCTCCGAATAGATTTAGGGAATATACTGTGATGGGTATTCCAAACGTAACCAAGAGGGTTACTCCCTACGTAAGAATGTTATGAATGCCTCAAGTTACCTTTATATATTATGATTTCTATGATTTATTCATGATTTTATGAGGTATGTTAAAGTTCTTATGTTTTATGGGTAAAGTATTATCTCATTCTTATGTATATATGTACCCAGGTTTTCTTTCCATATTTTTATATCCCTTACTGAACTTTTTATGCTCATCCCATGTTTTTTTGAAATGTTTTTCACAGGTCAAGGGAAAGGTACATGATATGATGATAGTGTCAAGGAAGTGTCAAGAAAGAATCCATGTTTTATTTTAAATATGTTTCCATTGATGGTAATGAAGAATACTATCTTTATGTAACCACTTTGTTAATACGTGGAATGTAATGTAAGTTTTATGATCTAATTCTCTAAAACTCTAAACCCGAAAAGATCCTCAATGTGTAATCTTGTAATAACTCAAGATTAAGTAAGGTTTAAGGCTGGGGCCTTATAGTTGGTATCAGAGGTCAGTTTAGATAACATTAGGAGTTAGAATTCTATTAAATGACTATCCAAAAATATTTTTTTTATTGTCAAATTAAAATGATATAGAATTTGAAGATTACTGTGTTTCTTCATCTAAGACATGTTTGTTCAGAATGGTTTTCCGCAGAGGAAATAGGGATGCAGTGCTAGGAAGGCATACAGAAGCAAATAACCTTCCGAATCAGCATCCTGAGATGGTCGGAATTGGAACTGAATAGTTTGTTGCAGTGATGGAACAGTTGACTTAGGCTATAAATGGTGGTGGTATCCATGCATGAGATCAGCCAGATCAACCGCAGAGGAACATGTCAGTGGTGGAACATTTCATGAGGAAACATCCCCCATCATTCAGAGGATCATCTGACCCTGTGTTAGCTGAAGGGTGGATTAAAGCACTGGAGAAGATTTTTGATGTCATGGGGTGTTCAGACAATCAAAAGTTTAGACTTGCTATTTACCGTTTGGAGGGTGAGGTAGATCAGTGGTGGTCGATGGTTAAAAATATCAGGTACGCTGATGAGATTGATGGTCTTGACTGGGAGGAATTCAAAGGTATGTTTCTTGAGAAGTATTTTCCTAAGGCTATTCGACTTAGGATGGAAAAGAAATTCTTGGAATTGAGGCAAGAGGAAGACTCAGTGGCTACTTATGAAGAAAGGTTCACTCGATTGGCAAGGTATGCTCCAAATTTTATCTAAGACCTTGATAGTAAAATCAATCGTTTTTACTCAGGAATAAATCCAAAATATCGAAGGGCATTAGCTTCTCATGAGTTTAAATGTTATGAAAAGCTTGTTCGATGTGCTGAGAAGGTAGAAATGGTGTTTTCTGATGATCAAGTGTTCTATAATAACCAACAGAAGAAGAGACTGAGGTGGCAGGAGAAAGGTAAGAATTTTTCAAAAAAGTATGATGGTAAGAAAACTATGTTTCTAGTTTGTGATAAAAGTGGCAAAAGGCATGCTGGGGAATGTCTTCTGAATTATGGAAAGTGCTACCAATGTGGTAAGATGGGATATAAGGCTCGTGATTTCACTGAAAAAGATCAGGGTGATGGTAAGACCAAATTTGATTTACAGTTAGTGAAATGTTATAAGTGCAATGGGATGGGTCACTATGAAAACGAGTGTCCAAAAAAGAGCTTGAGTGATGGGAAGCTGTTAGACTACATGCAGAAAGGGGTGGTGAAATCCTTTGAAAATACTTCAGTAGATGTTGGTCCATCAAATGAAGTTGTATCAACTCCAGGGAGCTCAGTTTTTTTCAAAGATTGACAAGAGATCGGGGTACCATCAGGTGAAGGTAAAGAAGGAAGATATTCCGAAGACCGTGTTCCGTACGAGATATGGCCATTATGAATTTGTAGTAATGCCTTTTGGGCTAACCAATGCACATGATGTATTAATGGATTTAATGAATAGAATTTTCCATGAGTTCTTGGATAAGTTTGTGGTGGTTTTCATTAATGATATTTTAGAGTTTTCTAAAAGTAAAGTGGAGCATGAAAGACATTTAAGGGTTATCTTGCAAACATTAAAAGAAAAGAAACTGTATGGAAAATTCAGCAAGTGTGAGTTTTGGTTGCAACAAATTTCTTTCCTTGGTCATACTGTTTCTAAATATGGAATAACTGTTGATCCTGCAAAAACAAAAGTTGTGGAAGAATGGCCAAGACCCACAAATGTAACCGAGATTCGTAGCTTCCTTGGTTTGGCAGGCTATTTACTAAAGGTTTGTTAGAAATTTTTCACGATTATCTAGTCCAATGACTAAGCTAACTCGAAAGGGTGTTAAGTTTATCTGGACAAAAGAATGTGATGATTGTTTTCAGTAATTGAAAAGAAGATTGGTGAATGCTCTAGTTTTGGAACTACCTTCCAGGAATGGTGAGTTTGTTATATATAGGTGATACTTCATTGAAAGGACTTGGTTGCGTCCTAATGCAGAATGATCAGGTAATTGCTTATGCTTCACGACAGTTGAATACTCATGAGGTAAATTACCCTACACGTGATTTGGAATTAGCTGATGTTGTTTTTGCTTTAAAAATTTGGAGGCATCATTTGTATAGAGTAAAGTTTGAAATATATACTGATCACAAAAGTTTAAAGTATATATTCACTCTGAAAGAGTTAAACATGAGACATAGGAGATGGATAGAATTAATCAAGGATTATGATTGTACAATTCATTACCATCCGGGAAAAGCAAATAAAGTGGCTGATGCTTTGAGTCGAAAAAGTAATGCTTTATTAGCAATGTTGCATTTGGAACGTGATCATTTGGTTAAGGATTTGATGAACTTTGGCATAGAAGTTGTTGGTGCAGGAAGTCCTTCTGTTTTGTTTTAGGTATCAGTGAGATCATCTCTATCAGACAGAATCAAGAAAGCACAGAAGGAAGACAGTGTGTTCCAGAAAAAGGTAGAGCTGGTTCAGAAAGGTAAGTTTCCTGAATTCAACATTGATAATGATTGTGTATTGAGATTTGGGAAGAGATTGTGTGTGCCTTGTGATTCACAGTTGAAGAGGGAGTTTTTATGTGAAGCTCATAGTTCTCTGTTTTTAGTTCATCCTGGCAGTACTAAAATGTACAGATATCTTCGAGTGTATTACTGGTGGGATGGAATGAAAAGAGATATTGCTGATTTTACTGTGAATTGTTTGACTTGTCAGCAGGTTAAAGCAGAGCGGTAGTTACCGAAAGGGATGCTTCAACCTTTACCAGTACCAGAGTGGAAATGGGAAAATATATCCATGGACTTTGTTGTGGGATTACCAAAGACATCTCGAGGTAATAATGCAATCTTTGTTATTGTTGATCGCTTGACGAAATCTTCTCATTTCCTTGCTATACGAGATACATTTTCCCTAGATCAACTTTCCCGTTTGTAACTTAAAGAGATAGTCAGGTTGCATGGAGTTCCCCTCTCCATTGTGTCTGATCGTGAACCCAGGTTCACTTCTAACTTTTGGAAAGGCCTTCAGAAGTCTTTGGGTACTTAATTAAATTTTAGTACATCTTTTCATCCTCAATCAGATGGGCAGTCAGAACAAACAATTCAGACCATGGAGGATATTCTACGAGCTTGTTCGATGGATTATTAGGGATGTTGGGACCAACATCTTTCTTTGGGTGAATTTTCATATAATAACAGTTTTCATTCCAGTATACAGATGGCGCCATTTCAGGCATTATATGGGAAGCGGTGTCGAACTCCAGCATTCTGGGATGAAGTGGGTGAAAGGATGTTGATGGGACCAGAATTGGTAGAAGAGTTGGCAGAAACAGTTCAGCTGATTCAGAAGCACATGAGAACAGCTCAGAGTAGGCAGAAGAGTTATGTAGATAAAAAGAGGAAGGATCTATCTTTTGAGGTAGGTGATCATGTTTTTCTCAAAGTATCACCACGGAAAAGTCTGATGCGGTTTGGTAAGAAAGGAAAGCTGAGTCCAAGGTTCATTGGACCATATGAAATTCTGGAGAGAGTTGGATCAGTTGCTTACCGAGTGGCTTTACCTCCGAGTTTATCTCAGTTACACAATGTTTTTCATGTTTCGATGTTGAGGAAGTATATTCCAGATCCATCTCATTTTTTGAGTCCAGATGTTGTTCAGCAGGAAGAGAACTTATCTTATGATGAACAACCAGTCCAGATTCTTGACCACAGGGAGCAAGTGTTACGGAATAAGGTGATTCACCAGGTAAAGGTTTTGTGGAAAACCACATGATTGAAGAGGCAACATGGGAATCTGAAAATGCAATGAGGGATAAGTACCCCCATTTATTCGATAAGTAAATAAATTGCGGGGACGCAATTTTTTAATGGGGGGAAGGATGTAACATACCAAGTAAGTAAAGAATAATAGATATTTTATCTATTTCTATTAATGAATTAGATAGTGTTTTAGAGTGTTAAAATGAAAATAAATCCAATCTTAAGCATGGAATACACTAATATTTGTAAAAGATTGTTTTACTGCCTTTGATGGCAAAACAATTTTGAATCTATCTTTTGACAATTTTATAAACAATGTTTGTCAAAATAAACATATTCTTCATGATTGGGACATCAAAATTTACTTTTTGTGAATTTTTTGTATTTTTCTAACAATGTTCATTTTTTAATGAATAGTGGAAAATACTACATTTTACATCAAAACTGCTTTTTAATCTAATTTATTTATATGATTAGATTATCTTTTGAATTGGTTTTGAAGTGAAATTAGAATATATTTTTACCATTTAATCCAACGGTGGTAATTGGAATCAATTTCAATTTGAAATTGGACTTAAACTGGTGTCAATCTTTTGATACTTATTGTTTCATAAAAACACGCTATTTGTTTTGACAGTGATAGTTAATTAATAAATTAATTAATTCTACTTATATTCTTTGAATTAGGTAATATAAACATCATTTTTGAGTTCGGAGTATCGAATATAGCTTAGAGTGAATTTTTGGTAATTTTCGGAAAAACTCTAATTTTTGATGAATAGTGAAACCACTAAGTGGTAGTTAAAGAAACTGATTTTTCGTTTAAATGAAACTTTGCCACTTTTGTGTTCTGAATTTAAAAATTCCGACATACATGGTTGTCATTAGTATGTAAAATGTGGTTCAATGGGATGAATATAATTTTTTGGTGAATAGTAACTTTCTTTCATTAATCGCGATTAGTGGTAATTAGTGTAATTTAAGGTAAAAATGATATTATAAAAATGTGAAAACACCATGACACATGTCCTACACCTATTGGGTGAGTCATGGCCGACCAATAAAACTCATGGGTCGATTTAGGGGACCCCATGGAGCCACTTGGGTGAGATAATGACTTTAATGCCTTTTTTTAAATAAAGGTGAAAATGACACTAACATAAATTGTTTTACTAAAAAAAATTAGAAGGTGTTATACTAATCATATTTTTGTCTATAAATATTCATTAGAAAGCTAAAAATATTTACTACATCATATTATTTTTTTTAGACATTAAATAAATTAAATTATTTATGACATCATGATGATGCAGCGATGACCTCATTAATTAAGGATTTAAATAAAATGGAAAGATAATGTAATATCTAAGACCTACACATGTCCAAAACCTATTGGATGAGTGTATTTAGAACCCTTATCATTTTAGCCTCTAATTATATCAATGTGAGACCATTTAAATCCGAAACTCATTTTCAAATAAAGTAACATTTCTTTACTTTCCAAGAGTGCCCCTCCTCTCCTCTTATAAAAGGCCCCCACCTCTACCTCTTTTCCCACACTCCCAAAGCCTTTGGCTCGTCCATCCCCTATGCATTTTGTCTCTCCACTTCCCTCTCTTACTCCTTGAAGCCTCACATTGGGCAGAAGTCTTCCCATGGAAGCCTTTGAGCTCAAACCAAAGGGAGTTACCCGATTTTAAGGTAATGTCTTCACTTGAGTCCTTTTGTATTATTTTGCTTCTCCAACCCCCTAAACTCTTTTTATTTTTTTCTTTGGTAACAACTCCAGTATCTTAAATATACTATGATGTTGTTATAAAAAGGATTCAAGCTACACTTACACACACCTACATCTAATGGTTAACGAACAAATTGTTCCCGTGGATGATGAATTTATGCCTCCCGAAACGATGTTTGTTCAACATTCCTTTAACACCTTAAAAGGTGGCCATTAAGATGTCAATATATTTATATATGATATATAATATGTTTATGTTTTCCTTAAGCTTATGTTCTTTTCATTTTGGGCATACCTTTATGGTTTCCATTATGGGTAAACGCGATATCTTCATTTAAGGAAGTGCGGACTACCGCCCCCTCAAAATGATTTGATTCGTTAAATACCATATATGGGACATATAAAGGATTTAACTATGATATTATATATTATATTATACTGGAATTATAATATACCTTTATATAATTATGATTCCATTCTATAAAATACGAAATATAAATGAAAGTAGCGTTCATGCGTACGTACGGCTTACCGTCTCCATGAACGGTGCATTTCATTTCTTACCTCTAAATGATTATGTAATATTATAAATGCATGAATGTACTGGATATATATGAAATATATGATATCTACATCATGAATACCATTCTGGATATAATGGATACATGAACAACTTGTAATTATAAAGGGATTATTTTTTTACTCAAGTACCAATGATCGTTAAAACGACCATTATTAACTTAAATAATAACATAGTGTTCATGACATGGCAATAAATGATATAAAAGGAATAATGAACTTGAAAAAGGTTCTTAAACAAATATAAATTAACTCAAGTTTATTATTCAGGACATTAAAGAACGATCGAGTCAAGTCGGACCCGAGGTATGGGACTTCGTCTCAATCTCCTTTAATTGAGGCATATTTTATTTTATACACAGCCTTCTTTTATACGGTGTATAAACCTCTTTGACTATTACGCATATTCAAAAGGAATCTTTTTTATATGAAGTGTTTTACTAAACGACAAAAGAGAAAGGTTTTTTTTTGTCGTACGTATGCGGCGACAATGAATTCTCCGCCGTCGTGACCGTTATTTGAGTTTCGGCTTCCTCTACAAGCCATACCTTCTTTTTAAAAGAAAAATAAATATCGTGTTTTACTTTTATTTTATTTTGGTATTGAAAATGGTTTTCATGATGTTTTTATATCAATGTGTTTTATTGATATCTTGTGATTGAAAGGTGGAAATGTTATGTTTCCTTTATGCATGTTTTATGTGATATGATTATGTTGAAGTTCTTAGGAATTATTATGAAGAAGGGTGGTTCTGTGATAATCTAAGGGCTGGTGAGCCCGATATATCTCTCCAATGCATTGGGTAACGCGAAGGAGTGAAACGTTAAGGTTTCTCTGAAGAGATTTAGGGAATATACTGTGATGGGTATTCCAAACGTAACCAAGAGGGTTACTCCCTACGTAAGAATGTTATGAATGCCTCAAGTTACCTTTATGTCTTATGATTTCTATGATTTATTTGTGATTTGATGAGGTATGTTAAAGTGCTTATGTTTTATTGGTAAAGTATGATCTCATTCTTATGTATATATGTACCCATGTTTCCTTTCCATATTTTTATATCCCTTACTGAGCTTTTTATGCTAATCCCATGTTTTTTTGAAATGTTTTTCACAGGTCAAGGGAAAGGTACATGTTATGATGATAGTTTCAAGGAAGTTTCAAAAAGAATCCATGTTTTATTTTAAATATGTTTCCATTGATTGGAATGAAGAATACTATCTTTATGTAACCACTTTGTTAATATGTGGAATGTAATGCAAGTTTTATGATCAAATTCTCTAAAACTCTAAACCCGAAAAGATCCTCAATGCGTAATCTTGTAATAACTCATAATTAAGTAAGGTTTAAGGCTGGGGCCTTATACCTACTATCCACCCAAAGTAAATAAACCCCATGAAGATCTCATGTATTGCTTGTTAGATGAGTACGATCGAGGATCCCCAACCTCTAGAGGGATTTCTGATCTCACTATGCACTGTGGGTTGATGAAACAACATATTTTGAACCATTAATATAGAATAATCTTTTATATAACCTACACTAATGCCAATGATCATATAATCATCACCCAAAACAAACCCCAAAAAAAATAAAACATCTTCAATTGAACTTTGGGAGAATAACATAATGAGACTTAAAAGATAAAATTAATAACTTAGAATGTGATAGGAAAACTCAACCACTAAAACCTAAGGATCAAAAAGGAATAACACATGATTGATGATATTCCAAAGGAGCCTAGAGTTACTCCCAAAATGAGTGAGAAAAATCCATGAATGGGAGGGAAAATTAAAGATCATAAGATATAAAAAGTTAATATGTAACTGTATTCATGCCCTTAAATCAATATTCACATTATAAATTATTTATGGTCCATATATTACATACTATGAAACCATTACAAGCCATGGATTGAACTTATCTCACACATTCATCAAAATTTCTAGTCCCCTTGAGTAAATTAATCTCACATCATGAATTCCCCTTTTAAGATATCAATCCAACACTTGGACTCCTCCATCACTGAACAAAATATGTTAACTCACAAGTTACATAGGTTTTAAAGTACTTATTCATGACATGAATCCCAATTTAATATCATTAACAACACAATGCTGCCCAGCTTTATATCCAACAACAAATAACTCTCCAGGAGTCTCATCAAGAACACCTCCAACACCAGCGTCAGAAATGTAAGAGGCTAGGAAGGAATTGGTTTTTAACATTAATACCTCTAAAATAATTATAGTCTCTCTGAATCAAAAATTAACCTAAATAAAATACTTTTTAGGAACAACCACTTTGTGAGATACCTCTCAAGGACTACATTAAATCTCAACACCACCAGTATCCAAACATAAAATCCAAAAACACCCACAATACACACCACAAAAATACATCACCACATTTACCTAAGAAAAAACCCATATCTTCTCACACAACCCAAAAACCACCTACTTTAAACATACCCACCTCAACCTCAACTAATCCAAAACAAAAAACATCCACAACCAACACACAACACTACTCCAAGCACCTAAATCATGGAATTATATATTCTATGTCAAGATGATACCAATATTTAGTTGGACTTACACACCAACATGGTTTCTATTTTATCAATATACAGTTCATTAGTACTAGTATTTAGGTGCATTTTCAATATGCTATGTGATTTATCATATATCACACAATAAACCCCAATAAAATAACACATCTCATAAAACAACATGATTTTTCATAAAAAATATTGGAAACCATAGAAAAATGAAGAAAAATCAACACTGCTTTAGATATTGTGCACACATCTTTGTCTCTCACACCCAATTACACTCCACTAGGTTGATGCCTCTAAAACTGATGAACCAATGGAATGCTCTATACATGAATCACCTTCTCTAGATAATATGGGATCTCTACTAGCCATCCCATTAATATTGTTTCATCATCATTATCCTACTCTCCCCATTCAATGGCATGGGAGTCTTCAAGAAGGTACTGATTAAGATGAGACACATGGAACATATCATGGATATTATTCAGACCACCTAGAAATTCCATCTAATATTTCACCTCACCAACTCTCCCCCAGCATAATTAAGTCCCCAACCATCCTCAGAGAAAGCTCGTACCCCTGCTTAACCTATGTTTCCCACATCGAGGAAATACTATAAATAACACATGATCTCTAACCTCAAACTCCATGGACCTCTACCTAAAATAAACATAAAAATTATGATGTTCTTATTCCACCATAATTTTCTCTCAAACAATTAGTATATTATGGGTTATTATCTACACCACATTAGGGCCAAGAAGTATTGATTCCAAAACCCCATTAAGCATGATCTTGAATGAAATAACCACCCAAAAAATTTCTCAAACTCGGATATAATGAAGGATAAGTGATAGATATTTTTTAGAAGAATATTATAAATGGGCTTTTCTTTACCCATGATACTAAAAATTCTAGGATGTATTATTTCAATATATCCTCTATCATCTAGATGGTTTTCACCATCTTCCCACATTTCTAATGGTGGAAGGTTGTGCTAAGGTTCAACTGGGAGCCAAAATAATGTTACAAACCCCTCTAGAATCATGATTTAAAATGTGTATCTAGATAATATATGATGTTTCATAGTACCCCTTTGAGAATAAAAACATCCTCCATATACATCCCCACAAAATCATTCAAGACACTGGACTCATTGATCGTGAAGAAAAGAGATGACTTCATCAGTTGGTCCACTATCACCCACATTGTATCACAAACACCCCAATCATAGGGTAACCCTATTATGATATTCATCGATATGTATTACTATTTACAATTTATGGTATATATGGACTACCATAAACCAGATGGAACACAATTCTCTGATTTAACCTCTTAAGAAACTAGACATCACCACAAACTATACCACCGACCATTTCTTCCCTATGCACTAATGTTATCACCGAAAACCACAATACTGATTTTCCTCATCAGTATGTACCACCAAATGGGATCTCTAAAACACACAGAGCATACCCTCATGCATCTCATTGGTAATAAACAACCACAAATAGTAGTAAAAATGGTTCTGACCAACCTCTGACAATCCATCTATTGAGTCCCGAGGACTAAAACAATAGTTCATATCCTTTTCTTATTAGGGATCTCATTGATAATCCTCTCCTTATAGCAAAAATATTTAATCATTAATTATCTTAATAATATAACAATCCCCAAGCCTCTCTCTAATGTCATGATACATCACTATATGATTTCCCATCCCTTTGCATATATTTATATACTCCTGAACAACAACACCTCAAAACATCCAACTCAATAAATTTAATGAACTCCCCTTTCTCATGGTGTAAGAGATTTCAAAATCATTATACTAAAGAATCTCTATCCACCAATACTATTGTTAATTCAGATCTCACTGGGAGAAAATATATGTTAGGATATTATGGTCTATGATAACCGTGAACCATTCATCAATGAGGTAATGTCAGAAAAAAAATCAGTGAAAACTGAACATACATAAACTCTAAATTGTGATTCACGTAGATATAATCAGTGGTATATGACTAAATAGAACCATATAACATCATTTATTTCTATTTCATTAACATGAATCAAAATATTAGATAGAACGAATCATGGAAAAACTCAAACAAAATACCTTCTTTAGGAAACTGATTCACTAGACCACAAACCAACTTATCCTTTTGATAATGTAACACTAACTAACACTAATCAGTACACATATAATTATTATATTTCCCTTTTATTGTCATTATCAGAGTTTTAACTCGGTTAAAATAATAAAAAAACTTTAGATAATAACCATAAAGACCATGGAAGCTGTGAACCTCTACCATGTTCTTGGGTTTGGCCAATGAAATACCTTAATTGATCGTTGATGATTGTACAACCTTTCCATATAGAAAAGTCATATATACAAGGATGTTCTACCCCTATATCTATAAATAACACTCATAAAACATTTCAATGAGCTTAGGGTGTCAAATTATCTTTAAAAAATCATAGTGATACTCAATGTGATCGACCTATAAATTTGATATGGGAAAAATATAGTAAATGAATATGATGATGAATGGGTCTAGAAAATCATATAACATTGAGTATATAATCCTCATGGAAATTGTTTGTAATTTAATAGAACTAAATGACATTGCTACAAAAATGAACTTCCCATACCATCATAAAAAAGAAAATATTCAACATATCCTCATCCCTTACACTCAATTAGTGATAACCATAATTCATATCTACCTATAAAAACAACTAACCCCTATCAATTGGTTGAAAAGATATTCTATCCTCGGAATAGGGTAACATTTCTAGGTCATTACATGATTTGACATCTATTACTCTGTAAAAAACCTCATCATACTCTACACATTCTTGTTTGACAAAAATGGAGAACCCTAAAGAGACATAATGGGTTGGATGAAACCAAAATAAATCAAATCATATACATACTACTTCCACTTACACAGCTCTATATGCACTATCTGATATGGAGGCATCGAAATTGGAGACACATAAAGCTACAACACTATCCTAAACAATAAATCAAATCAAGGAGTAAGTATGATAACCTATTATAGGAAAATATCATGGAACTCATCCAAAACCATAGAAACACCCTCAACCCATTCTTTAAAAAAATACACTACCAACTAAGAAAAAAAGCCTCCACTTTCCTTCGCCCCATATGAAAACTTCTCTGACCAATAAACACCCCTTGTAATCCCTCCATGTTTTGAGAGAAATATTCTATAGGAGAATTATATCACTACACAAATAGAATAAAACTAATCCATTCCAATGAGAAAATGATATTTCTATATTTGTATCGAGAAGAAAATACTCATGGACTACTGTTTCCCCATCTCCATTCTACATCCCCAATACACAACAAACAATAAAGTATATCCTCTAGATGATTTATATAACACCAGGGGAATTAGAATAATCTTTATGTCCAATCCCATATCAAGGACCAAATTAGAAAAAAAGGACTGTGAGGCTCCAAAATCAAAAATATTAAAAAAATGATTGGACGATAAACTAATCGTACATAAAAAAAACCTGGTTCTGAGAGCACTAAAGCTTCTAAATCATGTATATGGAGAAGGAAATCCCCTCATCCTATCAAAAACTTCTTCCTTTGTCTTCTGAAAAAACACTGGAAATCCCTACTATGGAAACTGGATTAGATGTCACTATTACTGCTGTAGAAAATGGGCTTAAAATACCATAAGGAAATGGCATATCTGATTAGTTATACAATAATCCTAATGATTCATATTTACTAAACATAAGTAAAAAACAAAATGGAAAACTTATGGTAGGTTCTCAATGGAACCTTCCCTAGATGCAATGATGTAGATCTTTCACAGCCATTTCCCCACTAGTCAGAACCCTGATTGCCTAAATAGATTCTTCCGAATACATGAATCATAGTTCATCAAGAATCTCTAATATATATTCTATTGAGACATATCTCTAATTAAAATCATATTCTTGATAACATAATCCTTTTTCAAAAACTCATGTTATGTCAAGAGCATAAAATATTTGACTGCATACCTAATAAATAGGAATAATGAGTCCTGTAGATGTTGCACTACGAAATCTTTATATATGAAAAATACAATAGAAATGTTAAGGAGGTCTTTAAAACTAATCCTAAGATCATTCACACTAAAATTACCCTCTTTAATGGATATGTTTTCATTAAACTTGGTATCCCTCATTGTGCGTGATAGGAACTCTGCCGAGAACAGCCTCTGAATGTTGGGCCACAAGACATCTTCCTCCTTACGGACATCGATAAACATCCTCTACCACTAGTTAATATCTCTATTAATTTTACTCCCTTCTAATGTGACACATAAATTATCCCTTTCTCAATTCAGAACAAAAGAGATCATGAGGTCCTCTAGCTAGCACTCTATCTCAAGATCTAATATTCTTCCCTCATACTTCCCCAAACTCTATCATTTAATGAAACAAAAGGCCCTCTTCCAACCCTAGTAATCCTCTATAAATTCAAAAATTCATTGATCAATAAAACTATACTAATTCACCTCAAATAATATAACCACTCACAAGTGATGAATAAGATTTATACCTGAAAAGAAAGGAAAACATCCTAATCCGTGTAGCATAGAATTTTTTCATAAGTTTATTAATTAAATTAATTTTATTTTCCCACATCCATCCAATACCAACATGAAAAAAATAAATCATGTGTCGTATTCCACTCAAATTTCTCTACACTATATATATTTCAACCTCACATGGTCATTAAATATACTCAGAGTGCATACACTAGGTCATGGGTAGCCTAAAATCTTGTAAAATAACTGATCTCACAAGACCATGTCACCCACCATAGTATACTGGAACAACATCCCTAAAAAACCATGAAATCATTAGATTTCCTAACTCCATACACCATGAAATCTCTCTATCAAAACCTTTGATACCACTCTATCAGAACCCGAATCTAAAAAATATACGGTAATAAAGGGATAGAGATAAATACCCTAGATTCCAACCTCTAATAGGCATAGGGTTGGTGACAAGAAATGTAGGTAAAATAATCTAAAAAATGTGAGGTTTTCCATCTATTATATAAAACAAGAATATGAGATATGATAAAAAACACCAAACAACTCGATCAGATAAAATAAAAGTAAAATAAAAACATTTCCGTAAAGCATGAATAAAGTAAACAGATACAAATATAAGTCTCCGAATATACTAGAAGACAGTTCAACGAAATTCAAAAAACCAAATCTCAAAAAATCATGATGGAAGTGTTCAGATTGATCCCCAACATATTCGAAAAAAATATAAAAACAATTTTTATGCATAGGATTAGAATTAATTTATATTTAATAGAGTTATAACCAAGAACTCAAGTGAACATTTGAGAAAATAATTCTAATGAACAAGTAAAAAAATAGTAGAACCATCGGTGAACTATACACATCATCAAAATAGAACAAAGTCTCACTATGGATCACTCAAAAAATCATGTATCCAATATATGAATATTGTATTGATATCATAACAATTCAAGGTGCCCCATTTTTTCTTACCCAATAATTTTCCACTCTCACGTGTCAGCATCAAACACCCGATGCTCCCATCCCTTCCATACATATCACCTCACATCACAAAAAATTAATAACTACTCAAATCTAATATGGGTTGGTATGTATCCCTACCAACCCCACACTTGCAATGCCTAGCATCTTCTATTTGTATTAGGAATCACCACACCACATCTCTCCTAGAAACACCAGGGCCATAACACCTCATCTCATATTATAACCAAGAATGTTGGGAATCATAAATATGAATGAGATAATCCTAATTACCTATTCCCACAAAGCATGACCACCACTATATATCACATCCCATTATAGCCATATCACATCACCTCTCCTGAAAAATCATGGCCTATCATCTTACAACTTAGGAAAATCCACAGGGGACATCGCTACACATCTCACCCAAATACACCGGGGCCATCATTGTAGAAGGAAGAGTGAAAAAATGGAGTTATAAAACCATCCATATCATTATTATCCTAGATGTTGGGGAAAACACTTGAAACCTAGAACAATTAAACAGTTTTATGTTTATGCAACTTTGGTGGTGTCTGTATAAAAATAACATAAAATACACGAAATATAGATATCATACAATACCAAACATACGGGTTCGCATGAATAAAACTAGTTCACATCACATAATCATAATTTATATCATGTAAAACCTTGAAACTATAGGATCTACATTGGGGATATGGGACACTCCATCATAATATTGTGTACTTGGGTTCACTCCCTCACTGGTTTGTTCTTTAGCATGACTCACTGGTGACGAGGGAGACTCAATTATATCCCCCTCTAAAAATTCCATGTGATGGGGAGAGGATGTATGGGGCTTATAAACAATTCACACCCTCCAATATTATATGTGGGCCATGGAAATAGGTCTTATGAAATAACACACATATGTCACATCAAGACACCCTTGCATCCAGCAACTATGCCTCGTAGGGCACAATTTCACGACCTATCCCCCGGGGCCCATGTCGTGACTCCACCAAGCCCACCATCCATAGGCCAGGGGATGGCGACTAGTACCAAAGGAGTAATTCCCTAAAACTGGGAATGTATTGCCTTTATTACTTGTAAACACACACAACAGAACACAAGATGGAAACAAAACACTATGTAAAACTATAAAACAAAAGTGTGTTGAAAGTAAATGTGATCGGAAATACAAGCCCAACTATAAAGTACAAGTAACTAAAATTACAACTAAAGAAATGAAAAACTACAGCGGGGACATACTCCATGGTTCGTAAATGAAGGGTAGGTATAGATTGCCTCAGCCTCACTACAGGTCTATCCATCTCCTCCGTGTACTATCACACTGTATGGTTCACCTATGGGAACCATCCGATCCTAGTTCTCTCGACCTAAGCCTGCGCTGCCTGTCACCTCAATCCAACACAATGAGGTGAGGGCATAGCCCATGCAAGGGTGAGTATAATGATGCTCAGTAGGGACCCCAAGACCTTCAAGGTCTCACAAAATCCAATATGGATAAACCAAAAAGTATGAAATCAATAGATAACCCCACTTAGTTATATCCCCATACATATTCCTAAGTCATCAAGAAATCCATATCAATCGTGAGGAAAACACAAATGTTTATGACTTAGCTCAAACCAGGATTTATTCTAGGGGTAAAACATTTCAAACCCATGGATGCTAGAAAAATCCTCCTCTATTGAGTACAGTGGGCCTTCCGACACAACCTGGAGCTTCCAACTGACCTTGGATTGCTGAGTTACTCCTCCTATCATGTATTGTGGGTCTGCTGTGTCACACAGAGGCGCTCCCCACCATAGGTCTACCGCCAGAACCAGGCGCTCCCCCTCATAGCCTGTAGAGGTACTCCTCCTGTCGAGTACTACGGGTCTGCCACCACAACCAGGCGCTCCTCGACCATGGTTCTGCCGCCACAACTGGCCATACGTGTCACTCCGAGTCGATCGGTATGTAATCATCAAGTCTCATCCAGCTACTAGGTTCCAACAAAAATGCTCGCTCATCTCCGGAAGATCCAATCCATAATCTACTATTCAATGCTCCAACATTCATGAAGTCCCATGAAGAAGTATCCAGTAGGTTCTCCATTCCATATGGGTCTCCACACAACTAACGGTGCCTCAATCAGACTCCCGGTCTGTTAGTTATCAGAATTTTAATACCGAGGGCCCGATTGGATTCGTGCAGGATCAAACCTGACCGTATGTCAACTATTCCTCAAACTCTAGCGGGGTATACTCAAAGGGACCATCATGCTCCATGATTACCATCTCCATAGATGGTTCTCCAAACGGACGTATGGTTCCAATGATATGGAAAAGGGAATGTAAAGGGTCGTATTGGGCCCAGGTTTGGTCGGACCCGGCCGGACCGACCCTGGCCGACCCTGTCTGGGCCGACCCGGTTCGGGTTGACCTGGCATGAACCGTTGGGTCTGGCTTGGCCCATTGGGTGGGCGAGCCTGTTGTGTTCGGCCCGTCCCACTGGGCCTAGGCCAACAGGCCGCGAGGGGTCGCAGAAGGCCAAGAGGTCCCTGACCGTCCTCGAGGGCGTGGACCGGCTGCAGGTCAGCGCGAGGGAGGTTAGGATCAAAAGAAATGCGAGGGCCGGTTCGGCTGAGGATTCATGAGGGTGCGGGCGGGTTCGGCTGGGGAACTGCGAGGGGAGTGGGAGGCCGGCTTGGCTGGGTGCCTCAAGGGGTGCGTCTTGGAAAGTACGTCCCGAGAGGCCGGGGCTAGTTCGTTCAGCGGTGGCATATGGAACGCGGAGCCGCGGGGTGCGTGGGGCGCATGAACGATAGAGCCGCATGGTGCGTGGGGTTCGGGGGATAGTTTAGTTGGGAAGCGGTATGGATTGGCCGGTTCGGTAATGGTGTCGCGGCTAGCGGGCAGCACGGTTCAGCCCGGCAGGTGGCGCGGCTAGTGGGTGGCATGGTTCAGCCTAGGGTGTCAGAGCGTCGCTGTAGTGGCATAGGTTGCGGAGGTCACGGGTAGCGCAGTCATTGCCTCCATCACCTTTATTGTCCCGTCGCCTCATCGCCATTCCGAATAACATCACAAACAAGAACATGAGATGGGTCAGTCCATGTTGATTTGGCCCGCACCCTCCGCATTTAGGGTGGTAGGAAGCGGTTCAATTCATTCTTGAATTTCAATGTATTATCAAGAAAAGAATATGAAAGAAAAATAAAACAAACACCCTCCATCATCCCACAAAAATAAATACCAACCCGCTAGGAAAAATAATCCACAATGATCCTTTGTTTTAGATGGGATGAATTAATGGAATAATATCATATTCAAATAATACCCCTACCCTGATTGTTTTTTGTCGACTAAGTCGTGGGGATGAAGATGGAGTTTTCATCGTTCGTCACATCTGCCACACACTACCAATCCAAGTTCTTGCGTCGGTTTATTGTAGACGATGAGGAGGTAAGGTCAGTCATCGAAGATGTCCCACATCGGTTGCGTCTGCAAGGTGTTTCCGAGGAAGAAGTCGAAGACACACCTCACCGGCATTTTTCATAGAGGGTGTTCTTCATTGGAGAGATCTCTCCCTAATTACTTCTCTCCCAAGTTCCACCAAGATGATTATGGAAAGCCAAAATAATAGATTATTATTATCTATTATTTAATTACTGGCACAAAATTCAAATTTTTTTAAAAAATAATTAATTGATATAATCAATTAATGAATGGGGAGAATTTGGCACATTAATGGAAAGTGAATTGGCAGAATTAATTGGGTTGATGAGGTCAAGAGCCCCCCCCCCCCTCATTAATGAGGGGAGTTGATAGGTTTTCCACAATTTAAAATGGGGGTCTAGTCTCGGGTGGTACCCACCTTTGTAACCTCTCGTAGGAGGATAGGTTCATGTGGTCCCCACCACCATAACCTCTCAATGAAGGTTATGGTCGAGTGGTCCCCACACTTCAACTCCCACAAGGAGGTTTAGTTCTGGGGGACCACACCTCCAACTTCCACAAGGTGGTTCAAAAATAAAATAAAGTGTTGTTCATTTTATTTTATTATTTTCCACAAAAAAACCAAAGAATAACTTTTATTCTTGACCCATTATCGTTGGGGTGAAAGTCTCCTTTAGAGAATACCAGTGTTGTGAGTTCCACAGTGCCCTCAGATTTCAATTCCGAGCAATGGTTCAAAATTTATAATAACCTACTCAAAGATTAATTGAACGTACCTGAAAAAACTTCTTAAATTGATTCCGGGCACTCTGGTCCTCAGAATCATGCACCATAAATTTTCACGGCCTCGTAAAATTCTCATTTAATTAAAAAATATACATGGAAATTCGGGGTCTTTACACACACATTATGATGATATTGACCGAATATTATAAATTTTGAATAAATTACTATAAATAGTACTCAACCAAATCATAAAATTAGTGATACATAATGAATATTATAATGATTTGAATTTACGATGGTGAATAATGATGGTTCTTCTTGAAAAAATTCTTCAAGAAAGGGTGTTAGGGAATGCCATAAAAACCAACCAAATATTATAACCACCATGAAGGTAACTATATTTATGAAGGATACGTGGGATTCTATAATGGTGTGTGATTCGTGAAGGATAATTAAGAATCGTGAATGGGTGATTCTTCACAAAAGATATTTTTACTTCATGAAATTGGTGTGCATCATGATGTTAGTGACAATTACAAATGTGTTGAAATGGGGATTTCCCAATAAACATATAGTAAAGTGATATTCATCAACTAGATTTAAGAGTGACCTCAATAGAGTATCTAACTAAAACTAAGGGTTTATTCATTATTAATAGCGATGGGAACAAAATTTTCATAAAATGAGTGTTTATCATTTCTAGAGAAGTGATAAATGGACGAAGAAGAAGGGGATCCTTTCCACTGGTAGTGAGGCATCGAAAGAGAGTTAGGGAGTGACCCTTGGAAAGTAGTGAGATGTCTCAAAACTTTATAAAGTTAGTGATATTGAAAATTTAAGGGATCTATCATGATCCATGTATTTTGGAAGTGGGGCATAGTGGACTTTCTACATCAAAACCTCACTATTTTATAATCCCTAGATGTAGCCCAGTGAGGTTGAACCAAGTAAAATTGTGGTTTATCAGACATGATTTCATTTTTTATATATATTTCTATGGTATAATGATAGAAGTGTGTTTTCTTTAATGTAAAACATGATTTTAAGGGGAATTGTTTAGTCATTCATACCCTAGTTCACCACCCCCTTTGGATATTTAACCTAGTTAGGCTAACAATTAGTATCAGAGGTAATGTTTGAATGTCATTGGTTCTCTCTTAGTATAACAAATAGATGTTTTTAATCCCACATGAATTATAATATTCTATTGAAACAATTTTCGATTATGAAAGAATCGTATTTAAAACTATTTTCAATCATTTGTAATGGATGTATTTATAGATTCGATGAATGGAATTTTTTGGAAAAAGGGAAGACCAAAGAAGTTGAATTTAAGGCCATGAAAAAGATCACCAATTAATATAGTCTAGGAGAAGAATATATGAATCAGGTTATTTCATTACAATCATTAAATATTCAAAGTGGAAAAGGAAATATCAAGGAGAAACTCTTGATTGCATGATTTCGATGTTGAAAGGTTGGAAATCATGAATCATTGTGCCCCAAGTAGTTTCAAAGAAGATGATGAAGATGGGGTTAAATTACCATTAAGATGCCTTTAGTCTATATGAAAATAATCATAATGTTTAAGAAAATTTATATCAAACAAGATGTGTTTTCTTTCAAATGGGAATGACAGATTATAAGAATCTGTGGTAGAAGAGTTAGAGGACTATAAGGATCCTTAATGAAATGTTATGATGGATGTTTTAAAAAATTCCAAAAAAAGGGATTAGAGTGACAACGATGACGGATAAGTTGAAGAATGATTTTATATTTGGGTTTAATAATAATCCTATCTTAAGAAAATAGATTTTTGGTGAGCTAAACTAATGAAATCCAAGAATGTTACTCATGATGTGAATCTTAATATGTAGCAGTTGGTAGAGGGGAAGTTTGTGATGAATGAAGACATTGAAAACCCGAAGTCTTCAATATCATAGATCTTATAAAATGTTGTTGAGTAAAAAATAAAATTTGAATAATATAAAATATAAATTTATAGTTTGACTAACACAAGAAAAGATTATATGTGGTATATCAAAGAACATGAATAGGATTTCGTCAGCCTATGATGAATTGTTATGGATTGAGAAAACCTCTTAACTCTCAGAATGACATTAGGAGAGAATATCATTTGGGAAACAGAAATGATTCAAGTAGAGAATAGATATCCAACAGAACAAAAGAAGTATTCAAAACCAAATCATAAGGCCGATATAAGTCTTGATCAAAATAAAAAATGTCGTAATTGTTAAATTCATACCACAAGAAACTACTATAAGATTGCCGATTGATTTGGGTATATATCAGAACCATAAAACATAGAAAACCTAATAGAAAAATGGTAGTGTAGTGGTGATAAATATAATTCCACCCCACAAAAAGTGTTATTGTTTTGATTATATTGGATTTTCTCAAAATGTTTTTACCATATCGAAGAAGTAACAAAAGGAAAAAGTACACCACTGGAATTCATACGGAGCTCAATTTTCTAGGGCATAATTTTATGGTCATTGATTCTGGTGTAGAGGATTCAAGAACATAAACAGATATGGATCATCAAAAATAAATAGAAATGTGTAGAAGCCGACTGAATGATGTCATATTCCCCCTCTCAATGTGTAATCAATTGAGATAAAAATTAAAAAACTATTTGTTTCTCTAAAAGATAAACAGGTATATGATACATCAAGGCAGATAAATATTACCAACCCATACATGGTATGATGTCATAAAAATGGATAAAAAATAGCAGAGGATATAATTTTTATGGATATTTATTTTAATAAATTAGATCTCAATAGAATATGGTTCATTGATAGTGGTTCAACCTCTTAAATGATAAGAAATAAGGACTTGGTGATGGGAATCAGGTAAGATAATAAAGGATTCCAAAGATTTGGTAATGATAAAGGCGTGAAGATTTTTGTCTCAGGAAAAGAGAAGTTTGGGAAAGAGACATGTTACTTGATGATGTCTTAGATGTTGAAGGTCTCAGTAACATCATGCCTACATATAGTCAACTATGGGACATAGGAAATTCCATAATATTTTCAAATAAATTATCCATCATTAAGGAAAATGAAGGTACAATTTTTTAAAGGGAAAATCACCAAGGGGAATCAATAAAAATTGAGTAGAGAGAAATATATGTTCTTTCTATCTTGAAAGGATGAAAATAGGCTATGGTGTAAACAGATTTTCCATACAGGTCAACCATCTAGGGAAGATCTAGTCAAATTTTATGCAACTCGACATCTCTACACATGATCACATCATCATACTCACACGTGTGCTGTTTTTCAACATGGAAGGATAATCAAAAGGAAGAATGAGGAAAAAGATAATAATTCTTCCCAAGTTAATGAATTGGTGAATACAAATTTATGTGGACTTATCTCACTAATATCCATTAACAATAATAGATATTACATTATTTTTATTGAAAAATTCATTATGATGGAATGTGTATTTTTAATTTTCACAAGAATAATTTGTTTAGTTTCTTAAAATAATATCATCAATAATACCAAAGGATTCTTGGATATAAGATCCTGAAGTTTCATACTGTTAGTAGTACAAAATATTCAAATAGGAAGGTGGAATGTAATATCGAGAAACACAGGATAAGACACCATGTTTTATAAGGAAGGACTCTTCATAATACAGGGAGTAGTTGGGAGGAGAAATTGGATAATCAACAACATGGAAATAAAAATTCTTATTGAAAGGGACCAACTGGAGATATTATAGAATAATTTAGTCTTGACATAGCTCAACATATCTAATAGAACTCTATTTTGACTGAAGTAAGAGAAGACACTTTATGAGATGTGATAAGAAAACAATACTACATTGAAACATTTTTTAATCATTGGATGTAAGTGTTTTACTCTCAACAAGGAGAAAGGCAATAAATTTGAGTCATTTTGAGATGAAAGGATATTCTAGGGATACTTTGGAAAATTTATATCATATAAACGTTTCAAGAATAGGCTAGGAAAATTAGTTGAAAGAAATGATGTCACTATAGTAGAAAATGAATATAATATTAGAAAACATGGTGAATTTTTCAATGAAGAATGTGGTGAGAAGTAATAAGCTAAAAGTATTTTTAAGTGTAAAAGGATGATTTATAATAATATATAGATGATTATATTGAATAATTATTATATATATCTGCGTGAAAACCATCGATTCATACTGAAATTAACTAGAAGAACATCTACGGGGACCAGGAAACACTAGTTCAAGAATTTATAATGAATTAATTACAACATGAATCCTTTCAACCATAGGTAGAGGTATCATTTCGTGATGAATTAGATAGATATGAAAAATATATTCAGGCAAGGAATGATGAGCTCGAGTAAATTGAGATGATTCGGTCATTGGAGATTATTTTTAGGCAAACAGATAAGAATGTCATCAGAACTAAACGAGTTTTTAACTAAAATATGGATAATGATGGTGTAGTTATTCAAAACAAATCATGACTAGTGTAAAAAGCGTAGATTCATATATATGGTACTGATGTTGATGAAAAATTTTCACATATTTAAATTCTAGAGATAAATAGATTATTCTTGGCTAAATCATTTCCAAGAGAGTTTAAAATTTTCAAGATTGATGTCAGGTTTTCATTTCTAAATAGGGTTATTGGAGAAGATGTTTATTTGGAATCTAGATAGTTTTATCATTAATGAATATAATAATTGATTTTTTCAAATGTGTAAGGTTATATATTAGTTTAATCAAACACCAACTTCATGGTATTCAAATCAATATATGTTTTTGATGAAGATTTTTTTTCATTGTGGTGGATTTGATGACAATATATATGTCAAAAACTAATGTATTCAAATGATGGTGCTGGGTTTTTATGTGTGTAACATAATTTTTGGGGAATCATTTCAATATCACTGAAATAAATTTCTAAAATTCATGAAAAGTTTGTTTAAAATTTCAATTATTTTTGAACTGATGTTTTTTTCGTCATTTATAGGTGAAAAAAGGAACCAAAGGCACATTGGTTTTAAAATATTAATATTCCAAGGATTTGTTGATAGTATTTTTTAATGGATAATTCCATGTAGATAAATACTTCATTTTACACCTATATGAAACAATATTGGGATGATTAAAGAAAATGCAAATACGGTCGCATAATACAGGTAAATTTATGGGAATATATTGTACTTAACAGCAAAAAACCTAATATTGTTTTCATTTTTGAACCGGCATGTTGTTAATGACATCAAAAATAAATACAATTATCATAAAAAATAATAGTTCTATATATAATGGTATCATTTTATTTTGGTTCACTTTATAATGATAAATCTTTGTAAGAGTTATTGGGCTATAGAGATTAAGATTGGGTTGGAACAACTACTGATAGAAAATCGACTTTAAGTTGTGCATTCTATCTTGGTGGATCCTATATTTCTGGGATAAGAAGTAAGAAATATTTCATTTTTAGCACCACATAATCTAAATATAATCCAACTACTCATGTGTTCTTGTAGTTATTTTTGGTGAAGTGGTAGCTTGATGATACATGATTTGAAGTGACCTCGCTGATCTAAATCATTTGGGATAATTCAAGTAATATAAATCTTATAAAAAATACAATCCATAACTCAGAGAAAAATAAAATTTAAATAAAATATCATTTTATTTAAAATAATTTATAGAAAGGTCATGTGAGTATGGACTATATTTCATTAAATCTATTGGTTTCATACATTCTGATGGAAGCCGTACCCAAAGAAGCATTTTGAATAGAATCGGCTTGCTTTCAGAGTACAGTCTACTCCCAACACTGGAAAAAGTGTGATTTTGGGACCCCCTCTCCCTATGGTATGGTTTTTTTTGTCTAATGCGTTGATCTATTTTATTTACCTTTTTTCATGAAGTAATAAGGTGACCATCAGGTTTTTTGAAAATAGTGGAGAAAGTAAGACTATTATAAGGGTAAAATTTCTTATTTAAGATTGAGGAAACTAATATGGGAGATATGATAAATGGGGAGTATCAGCCTGTTAAAGGATTCATGTTTTTGGGAAATCATGTAATGATTCTATAACATCTTGATGGTTTGGTGTTGTGAGGAAATAGTTTATGGTTGTGAAATGTTATATTGGACGTCCTTAAGTATTCTGAAGCATGAGATCACAAATGGTGATATAGGATAGTTTTAAATTTAACGATGAAGAAGATAATTGATAAAAGGACATCTATCATGAAGAATGTGGTTTGTTATGAATAAAGGTGATTGGTATGGTAATGAATTGATTCCTTGATGACAATTTTTTTCCCTCTTGTTTCTCATGACACACATGTCTCATGAGGGTATAGAGAATGTGTTGAATAAATCATTGGTCTCTGTATTAATCACAAGTATAGAATGTTTGTACAATATGGAAGAAGCATTAACGACGTGTTAAAATGTGAAGAGTTGTCAAAAAAACACCAGGGGGGATTGTTGCAAAAAAAATCAATTAATGTAACATTGCACTATTTTTGGGTTGATTGAGTTTTTTGAAAAAGTAGATTTCCATTGTTATGTGGGATTTTCCAAAGATATTCATGACATGGAATGTAGAAAAATGCACATGAAAAATTAATAGATGTCATATAATATGTATATAAAATTATATACATTAGGTGAAATTGTTTCCCATTTTTTCCATATTTTTAGGGTCCAAATTTTGGAGGAAGGGTAACATCATGAATGTTGGATCTCATTGAAGGCCTTATTAAAAAATTGTAAATACAAGAGTTTCACAAATACTGGGGTTTGAAAATTTATTTTCATTAAGTTGTGGATCATTTTGTATGAGCATCATGAAAGAACACAGGTTTGATGGTATTCCTCACCACTATGAGGGGATTCACAATGGGAAGTTTCCATTGTGAATCAAAAAGAATACGAGTATCATGAATGAAAGAGGAGAAAATCAAGAAATGGTGTTGATTGGGATGGAAGTGTATGGAATATACCTAATATCCTATAAATAGAAGTATACTCTCTTTAGAAGTGTAATGAGAAATAACCTAGATTCTATGACTCCGGATTCATGAATGTGATTTGTGAAGGGTGGTCTGGAACAAAAGTTTGAAAATCTGAAGCCTTAGAATCATAATTAATTCTCACTACATTTCTAAAGGGGGTGGATCCCAATTTTAGGAATTTTTAGAAAACATAGAATCATAAATCCACATTATCACCATTTCACAAATATCTCCCTTCTAATTCATGATGCTCATTATCTTCAAGAATCACAATGAAAATTTCTCATTTTTAAACCTCCTCATAATAATGGGGATTACCATAAATCCTTTTTGAATTTTTGATGATCATTATCTATGATAAATACCTTCATAAAATAGCCTTTGTGAAACCCATAAACTAACAAAAACACCAGAGAAAAACTAACCCAACTCAAAACAACCATCACCAATACACCACAACCTCCAGACAACCTCATCAACCACACACCAATCCCACATTAAACCACATTGTAGAAAACGGTATCACTTTTTCCGATATATCATCAATGATAAATAACTACTGCATCACATCCCCACACCTCGCAAAGCCGAGACAGTCATCAAAACCACCATAAAATAGCCTAAACCATACAGGGGAAGAATATAAGCATATCTATACGTCACATAAATACATTCTAGCGTATGCCAATATTTCAAGGGCTTTTATCAAATTACTTCTTTTATGTGGAACCATAGATATCATAAAAATGAGTTCTATGGAAAACTAGTTATTTATCCATATATACATTCATTATCATATTTTTGGGTGTGATCAGACAGTAATAGAGAAAGGGTATAATGGAATATAGTCTACAAAGAAAATAGGATTTAAACCATTGTTGTTATTATAAAGTAATCAATACAGAATAATATCATCAAAAAATTGTTATCCCCTTATAACTATAAATTTCAATTATTCTAGTTTGTTATACTGTTACATATACCTTTGAAATCTACACATTGGAAAGAATCCCCTTGAATATATCACAAAACGAATGAAAAATTAATGAAAAAGTGGATCCCCTCTCTCAAGAATTCGTTAAGTTCTCTGTGTACATCCAAGGGTGAATAAGAGAGATTCTGAAAACCATAACCACATAAGAATCTCATGGATCCGGAAACACCATACCTAAGAGACACCAATACATTTCCAGAAAAACATGTCAAATGAGACAACCCCACCGTAATAGATCACTAAGGGAGGAACGAAATGAAACAGTGAATATAAAAGGAATAACACAAAATAGGTTGCCAAAAATCAACCATTAAAACCTAAATATGAAATAAGGGGAATATAAGCTCGAAGGTGTCCTGAACGTTATCAGGTTATTACAAATATGAGTTAGATAAATGGATGAATGAGTGAAAAAAATACAAATAAAAAGATATAAATATGTTTTATTTCACCTTATTCATGGTGTGAAATCCATAATCATGTTGTGAATTTCATAATTTCAATGGATTAAGAGCCTTGAAACCATTATAAGGCCTGAATCTCTTATAACTCAGACCTTTCTTTGAAAATAATAGATCCTCACCTTAAATTAATCTCACGTCATGAATTCCCCTTTCATGAAATGAATTCATTTCATGGACTCCTCCACAACCGTAAAAACCTATATACTCTCCATACACAAAAGTTTCAAAAAACCTATTCACAATATGAAAACCACTTTTACATCTTGAATACCCCATTGTTGAAATTATGTATCTCCAACTCTAAAGAACTCTCCTTGAGCCTCCTCTAGAACACCTCTAACACAAAATCAAGAAATTTAATTGGCCTAGATATTAATTTTCATTATAAAAATATACTTTTATAACCAAACATATACCTTTTTTACATTCTATTAAAATTTTAGATATATTATACTCAAGAGTGTTGCATTTTTGAATTCTATTTATTTAAAGTAATAAAAATGTCACTATCAAGTGAAAATGGAACCCAAATGCCTTACATTCGAATTTCGGTAGGATATAGTCTATTTTAACTTACAAAATAAAATTAATTCAACTTTTGGTTTGATTTTTATAGTTTATATCATTGTTTTAAACATGTTTTATCCATATTACGCTTACCGAGGTAACTAATATTTTCCATTTTTTTCATTCCTAATAAAAAAATACTAAAGGGATAAATTTACTGAATTTAAAATTCATTATTCCAAACATGGTGTCAAATTTTTAAGAATAAATTTCTATAAGTGTATAAAATTTATTTTATTTTATGTAAATTAAATAAAATGTAAACAATTATAGGAAAATTATTATTTAAATATTAAAAGTTAACCCATTTCAAAATAATTAAAATTTCTAGAATTAAAATTATTATTATAAATAAAATAGACCAAATTTCGCCATTAGAAAAAATTTAAAATATAATGGTTCATATTAATTAAATTATTCTGTTAAAAGAAATCATAATATTTGAAAAATATGTGTTTTTTAAAATTTACTGAAAAATAAATCAGTTCAAAAAAATTTGAAATATCCAAAATAAGTTAATTTAATATTATAATATAAAAATGAAATTAATTTGTAAAAATTAATATTTTTATATTTTTATATTTTTATTTTAATGACATTATTAAATAGAACTATCTATGTTTCTCTATTATTTAATTTAATAGAAAATATTAATATAATTAATGCTCAGGTATTACATGAGACATGTGTTTGATGTACAGCCAAATCTAAAATATGGTAATGTATGAAAAATTCAATCTGAAATTGTTATGAATTAGGTACATATAAGGCTCATGGTAGTCTAATTATCCCATGAATGCCCGAAATTTGTTTGTTTATTTGTTTTTTCATTTACATCTATCATGAAGTGAACCTTTATATACATGAGAAATTTATGTTAAAAATGAATAGGGGTATCCTATTAGGTTTATACTCAATCATTGTATGGGAATCAAAAATTTAATTTTAACATGATTTTTTATAAAATATTTTTTTCCCACAGCATTTAATTTCATTTATAGCTGGTTTTACACATAACACTGATGTTTTGGCATACTGTGATATTCGAATAAAAATATTATTTCAAGAGGACCATTATCACTTATCTGTTCAACTTGGTTGTGTGAATAATAATAATATAATTTTTGAAAAGTATATATTAATGTTATATATAAATAATACATATTAATATAAAATTATTAAATGTTTTGTAAGTCATTCTATACATTAAAAATACATTTTTCCCAAAAAATGAATTTGATTACATGTTATAAAAAAATAAAGAAATTAACTGATTATTTTTTAAAAAAATCTATTTAAAATAATTAACCTCATTTTTTAAATCAACATGTCAAAATTATCATAGGACAATTTTTTTATATTTTTCTAAAAAGATTAATTTTTTATGAATAGTAAAAATACTATTTTTATTGAAAACATAATTTCTATTTAAAAAAATTAAACGGATCAATTTTTATTTAGAAAGTTATTTATTGTAAAATGTGCTCAATTACATTATAATTAATCCAATTTTTTTTATTGAAATGAATTTGGTATTGCCTCTTGATATAAAAACTAATAAATATTTTGAACATTTTCTTTTTTTCAAACCACCATTTTTTATAGCTATGAGTGTAATTTCAAATTAAAATTTTTTGATTATGTGAATGTAATTTTCAAAAATGGATTACATATTAGGAATACAAATAATTAATATTTGATAATAATTGTAAATTAATAGTTTGTCAAAATTAAAAGTAATCTAGTAAAAATTATTAGTTTGGTAGAGGTTAAAACGTGTTTAATGGGTGTAAAATTAAAATAATAATGCCTAAAATAATTGAAAGGAATTTAAAATACTATTTTATTGATATATTTCTAACTTATATCCTTTATATAATGATACTGAACCACTCTGGTGCCTTGTGGAATGTGAAAAACATGGGTAAAATTTATTCTTTTCAAAACATCCATGTGTGTCGCATCCCCATCTTATAAAAGGGGACTCTCTCTCAACTCCACATAACACTTAAAAATTTCTTTATTAATAAATTTACTTCACAAATATCTTCCATATATCCGCAAATTTTTCCAATATGTCTTATTTTGATTAGGAATCCATCCAAAGAATGATTTATGTATAAACCTAATGAGGAACTCCAAAATAGACGCAAAATACTTAAACATGTGTTTTTTTATTCTTAAACCTTGATAAAGTGTTATTCAAATATGATAATATAATATCACCATTATCTACCATATAGTTACATATTATAATTTTATTTTCATTAACTACATTTATCTCCTCTTCCATGAAATGGGAAACAAAATCATCGATCGTGTGTACAATGGACTAACACCTCATGAACCAATGTTATTTTATTTACCAAACCACATCTCAATGATTTATATAAATATTTAATTAATGATAATATATAATATTTATTATGTTATAATATTTTTTATAATATAATATAACACATTCCTTCTTATTATCAATTCAATGAGGATACAATAACATTGCTCATGTCTATGACAGACTACCATATCGTGATGTGATGTGATTCATTCTTCTATTAAACCTTAAAATGAAAGATATAAGGATTTTTTTGAATGAAAATACGTTACATATATGAATTAAAAATTATTATTTAAGTCTAATATATTATTTACCTTATTATCTTTTCATCTAATGAGAAATTGAAATAGTGTCCATGCATACATACTCTCTACTATCACCCTAAGTTTTGTACTCCATTTTCTATCTCCATCTTATGTAGATAACTCTAAATACATATATATATATAATATATAATATATTTATATCATTATAAAAAATTATATGATAGAACCATTATCAATGTAAAATTATGGAAAATAATAAACCAAAACATACAAGAAAAACAAAACAATTATTACTAGAATCACGATTTTAAAAATTAATTTTTAATAAAATGTTAATAAACCCTCCTAAGAAAATAATATATGTTATGATACATATGAGTATTATTAAATTATATTTTTATAATAAACTTATTTTTATTATATTCAAGGTTATAAATTTTTTTAAGTATGTAGATAGTTAAGGTGTGGTAATTTTGTCTCAATTTTCCATTAATGGGGCATATGTTATGTTATGTATCTATTTTTTTACGAGGGGAATCATTTGGCCAATTGTTAATTAAATTATTAATTATTAGGATATTTAATGATTCATTTAATGTTATTATTTAATGGTGGTTAATTTTCAATATTAACAAGGGGGCAAGGGTTTTATAATACAATCTCATTGTATACCAGGATTGCTTATGTTTATGAATCTCATTATGAAATATTATCTTATATATCTCATGATAGTCATGTAACTTATTATCATATACATATATATTGAAAATAAATTTTTCCTTTAATTTTTATCTCTTCATGTACTAAATTGTTTTGAATAATAATTTCAAGGACAATTGACATTATTTTTCTCTTCGGTTAAAAATAAGTTTTCTTCCATAATCGTGATTTCAAAAAAAATTAATTAAATTTTTTACTATTATTTAATGATTCATTTAATGAAATATTTACCCATTATTACTTTATAAATTTTTTAAAAAAAGTTATCTTAATTTCAACTTCTAAATAATTACCATTTGGATATTCTCAAAAAGGTGAAAGGAATATTTGTATTAACATATACAGAATGAATGTAATTTTCCCCCATTATGAAGCCACAATGTTTTAAATCATAAATTACAATAATCAAATGTTATTTTTAAATAAATATATTTTGATATAAATTTTGAATTTTAATGTTTTTTAAATATAATATTAAAATTTGAAAGAATATTTTCTTCATAAAATGTTTTAAATTATCATTAATGACTCCATTATAAGTTTCCAAGGATGTTTTCAGATAAAATGTTTTTGAAAATATTTTATGTTTTAAAAAGTGATCATCAATGATAAACGGAAACATTCCATAATAAATCTTCCATGTTATCTTTAAAAATAATTTTCTAGCTATGATTACATCGTTTGATGTTACTTACTCATTACTAGGGGAACTATTCAAGGATACTAGTATTATTCTTTCTTTGAATGATTTCTGATTATGATGATGAAATTTTTATGAAAACTGTTCTTTTTCTATAGGCTATAATAATATGAAATTTTTTAAAATCACATTTTTTCATGGGTTCTGATATGATGACTTTTTTTGATTGATTGGTACATAAATGTATGTATTATGTGTTTTTTGGGAACTGTATTTCTTTCCAATACATTTAATAATAATTAATGATATAAGATCTCAAATGGTAAATCAGTGGATATTCCAGGGATGAAAGAGGTTACACGAGAGGTTATCCCAATCTAAAAAGTGGTAATATCGGGCTTTATCACAATCCCAAATAAGGTAAATATTTGGTCTTCCCAGGACTACCATGATACTAATTTCTATGTGGATAACCTAAATAAAAGATTTTATATGCTCATGTGAATCCCAAAAGTATAACTCTTATGTCAAAGTTATGATCTCATGGATCATTTTCTTTGATTCATTTATGATTCATGTCTAATGAACTACCATGATTTATTCCATCACTCAAGTTCATGATCTTTGATATAGATGGAATGGTTCATAAAATTCTATTCTCAAGTTCTCATACAATTATTCTCATGTTATATTTATATCTCCATTTTTCCCTTACTAAGAATTTGATTTCACCCTTTTAGGTGTTTCATTTCCCCATGTCATGAAGAAATATATTTTGTATAATATGCCTAATAATGGATCTAGACATAAAAAACATAGGGAGTGATGATTTAGCTCCCCTATATACAAGTCATTTATGTGTCCTTATTCCAAAAGAACTAGACCTAAACAATTATATCATGTATTGTTATGTTATATAATGAGTATTCCTCTATTATTATGTTATAATTATAAATGATAATTTTGGGATGTAACGCCTTGACCCCAGAAGCCCAGAGTTAATGAATTTTTTAGTACATTGGTATGATAACAAGGAATAAAGTTCTTAAATTCCGATCATTTTAGTTTTCATCAAAAATATATTACATACATGAATGTTACATTACACATTAGAAAATAAAATACAACATAAATTATAATTTTTGAATGCCATTAATCCCCTATCATAACACTTCTTATCAATCATAATACACTTCTTGGAAACCTGGGAATATAAAACATAAGAAAGGTGTGATCTCAAATTCTCAGTAAGGATAACAATATAGTTGAAACATTCAAAAATAAGCATAAACATTTAAGGCAATGTATAAAAATAAAACAATATCCTTTTAAACTGAAACTTCTTCATAATATGGAAAAGAGAAATCAAATAATGTAATTGAATTATTCACATGGATATTCTACTAGTTGAATTATCATAGGTAATATCAATTTCTAGTTTCATAATGATGGAATTCATAATGACAAACTTCATAACCACATAGTCAAGGCCTTGGGCCAAGACTACAAATAAGATTTTGTCAAGGCCTTCTGCCGAGACACTATTTTGTCTCATTATACCTTTCGATGCATCGAGAAGCTATTGCGGTCTCCCCCTGTCACGTACTAAGTCTAATGCATTCCTCATATAAAAATGTTTAAACATAACAAAAACATTAATATTAAAACTACCATATTAAATGTAAATACTTTATGCATAAACCAGTAATGGTATAAAAATAATACATCCATAGTCAATCATATCACAAAACCTTCAATACAATATGGATTATTTTTATCATAATAAATCAACCTCAATCATGAATAATATATAATAAAGGATGTTGACATAGTTGAAAATTATTAGATAAACATTTGGAGAGAAATATCCATTTTCTGTAAAATCATTTGAAAAGTCACAAAATTTATAAATGAATTGATTTAAATGATATTTTTGAATAAAAGTGTCCCATTCCACTTAGAAACTTTTGAAAGGAATTAACAATTAAAAACATTCATGACCATATAAATAAATCCTTATAATCTTTTCGAAAAGACTGACATTAATTAGAATGGATTAGAAGAATAAGTCATTAAAACCTTTAAAATGATGTTTTAGTAAAATATTATCTTAAAATAATCCCTTTGAAAACTATTTTATAAAACATGGACATGGACAATAAATATTTCCCTGTAAAAACTGACACATAAACAATCTTGAATAATAATGAGATTGAGGAATTAAGTCTTACCTTGCACTTTCCTTTGGTCGAGGGTACGTTTAATCTCATGTATAATGAACCGAGCATGTTATTAAATTATACCATAACTATATTCATATTTATTATATCATACATGATTCATTTATGACATTATAATAATCATTTAATAACGATTTCCCTGTTAAATTAACATTTCGGGTAATAATCGCATTATTTAACTTATGTGTTTTAACTTTTTATTCTTGATCATATCATTTATATCATGATTTAAATACTTATAGAATATAATCCTTGATTTATATATCATATATATTTCTAATATAAATATTTACAATATATAGATATATGAAATGGAAGGCACCATTTCTGGAGATGGTAGGTCGTACAAACACATAAACGATGTTTTCATTTTCATATCGTTTTGAATGGAAGTAAGTGAATAAGATATACATAAGTATATATATATCTCTAAAGTAGCATTATTATTTCATATACTACGTACTTTTTAATAAAAAATATTTTTATAATCATCGATGAATGGTGAATGTAGAAATGAATCTCATCGCGTCGTGGAGACGGTAATCCGTACGTAAGCATGAGCGACAATATCATTATATTGATGGTGAAATCATATGTAATTGGTTGTTATAAAATATATATATAATCACTTACATGTTATATTAATTATTTAAATCAGTTATACTCATTATTATACCCATTCAAGTAATGAATTGATTGAATAACAAACTACACCACAGCGTGGAGACGGTAAGCCGTACGTACGGATGTTTGGTGACTTTTTTCATTTTTAGGATGGTTATAATAACAAATATGGCTGTAAAATATTTATAGTAACATAATTTTATATTGAAGGTACTTTTTTTATTATTTTGGTATTGATGAAACAAACAAAGAGGATGTATAATTAGAAAATAACTTGAAAGAGGATGGTGAAATTATTACGTAATCTTCGGGTGTTTTCTTTTGAGTTGATCAAAAGGGCTCTTTGGGATGGATTTCTGATCAAATTAAGGCCTCTAGGTCGAAGGAAATAATTTTGGGAGGAGAGTTTTGTAGGTTTTGGCTGAGCCAAAATGGCTTTAGTGGTTTTATTTTGAGAGAATGGGAAGTATTCTTTTATAAGAGATGTGAGGGTCACTTTAATAAAGGTTTAAAATATTATTTTATAATTAAAATATTTTAGTTTTATAATAACTAACAAATGAGTTATTTCTTGTATAAGGTGGTTATGGGTCGAAAACCTCTATACCAATAGGTTTTAAACAAGTTTAGGTTACCATTATACCATTATCATATAGATTTAACTCTTAGTTAAATAGTATAACGTTTACCGTGTATTCTTGTATTCTTACACTATATGGTTAATAAACATACTATAAAAATCCAAGAGAAAATAAAGAGGTTAATTAATGTCATATATAATATTATTTAATCCCTTTCGACGAATTATAGGTTTTTTGGAAAATTATATCAACCAATAATATAGTATTTTCTAAAAAAATTAATTTATGTCAATTTCGACACTATTTGATATTTTGTTTTTATGAAAGTCATACCAATGTTTATCTTTTGAAAAAATTATCCAATAAACCCTAAAATTAAATATTAACCTATAAAATTAGTTTAATTCTTCAGAAGACTCAATTTACCTTTATTTGTATATTTATAATATCAATTAGTTTAATATTTCATCAGTAAGGTAATTACTGTATCATCATTGTGTCAAAAATTAATTAACTTATTTAGTGTCTAAAAATAATAAATAAAATTAAATTATGTAGGAAATCATTTTATCTTTATAATTAATATTTATAGTAGAATTTATATTTTGTTTAACACAATATAAAAAATGGGTTAGTAATTAAACATTGAATTTACCACTTTTAACTCTTCTTTAATAGAATTATAATAAATGTCCTAATCTAATCCAAGTGAACCAAAAAGAATCATATTTTATTCCTAAGTTTTTTTTGGTATAATTAAATTTATCCAATATAATTAATACATGTGTTAGGGTAATTATAATATCATTTTTACCCTTAATTACCCAATTTACTTTTAGCGGCGGTAAATAAAAGTCAAAAGTTACAATTCACCCAAAATTATTTTCATCTTATGGAACCACATTTTACTTAATAATGTGAACTTTTTCTCTCCGATTTTTAAAATTCAACTCACAGAAGTTGTAAAATTATGTTTTATGAAAACTTGCAGATTCTCCTAGAAGATGGGTAAAAAACGTTAAAAAGTTCATTAACCTCTTATGCATCTAATTTTAATATTAAATGACCTCAATGAACTACATTGAACATATATAGGTATTATATATCAATTTTTACTTAAAATAAATTTAAATAAAATAAATAATTATTTTAGTAAAATAAATAATTATTTAAATAAAATGTAGGTTTTAAATAATAACGTTATGTTTTTCACTATTCCTCAAAAAATTGAACATTTTTAGAAAATTATCAAAAGATACCCTAAGATAATTTTTATATTATAAATTCAAAAATTAAGATCATTTTACCAAATTCAAAACATAGAAGTTGCATTTTTTAGTTTAAAATTAATTCTCGTTGTCAAAACCAAAAGGCGGGTTTTTAAAATACTAAAAACTATCCAAAGATTGACATGTGATTATGTCAAATTTTAAAATTGAAATTACTTATAATGATCTAAATTGTATTAAATGATAAGAATTTAATCTAATTATATTTTAAAACCATTCAAATGCGTAATTTAACTCTATAAATTAGTTTTATTAAAAAAGTTGTTTTAAATTATAACATAGTATTTTTCACTATTCATCAAAATATGAAAATTATCAGAAAAGTACCAAAAATTTGTCCAAACTAAATTTTTATTCCCTTCTACAAAAGAATAATTTAATTTCATTAAATTTAATATGTAAAATTGTCAAATATTGGGCTTTAAAAGTGTTCTCCCTTAAAATGTGGTAAAATTACATATTTTAAAAGACACATCTTTTATTTGAAAAAATGAATTTGTTCTTATATTATGTCTAAGAAATACATAATATGTATTTTAAAAATATATAGAGTATATAAGGTTTCAAAATTCAGTTAATAATATACAAACCCACTTTTGAACGGCTAGTTTAGAATGTGGTGGTGTGCTCGAACTCGTTGTTGCGTGTATCGCAAGCTATTAAATTAATTTAATGAGATATGTACTATAAAATCTTGGGGTGTTACATTCTAACCTCCTTCAATAAATTGAATCCTCAAAATTTTAAATTTTACTTTGAAAATAAATGGTTAATAATAGAAAAATACCTTTGTGGAAAACCCACATCGGAAAATGGTTTAATAAAATTTAGTCTTAATAAAATGGAAGTGAAATGAAAAAGTCACCACCAAATTATGATCTCGATTAGGTGAACATTGGTTCTAATTAGAGACACATAATTGGAGGAAAAACATAAATATTTATAGGTAGTGATTTAGTTCATTGATCACAAACAAGTTTATAATTGAGGGCATCAAATCCCTCAATCTAAGATGATGTAAATTATCATCAGTTCATCAAAACATATAGTATTAGGGTAACAAATTTTTGGTTTTAAGATCCCTTCCCTAAAGTTTAAGAAATAATATATTCATAGAATAAGAGGAAATATATATATATATACATATATTTATATATATACTTGACAAGTGTAGTTTCATCCTTCAAGTAATTCCTACCACAAACTCATCATTCACTCCAAAAGATAATATAATTCAAAAACATTCTATTTATCATAATCGTATAGGGTTTCCAAAAAAATTAATATATAATTTATCTGTTAGAACACTTAAAAAAACTAAATTATACAAACCAATACATCACAAAGGCCACTGGTAGGTGATGCACCCTTGTCGCTCTTCGGTTGCAGGTTCAATTCTCGCGGCCTTGCCGAGCACGATGAGCTGTCGCCTGATCTCAGGGTTGTATTTTTTTTGACAATCCAAAAATAATCTCAATAAATGATTTAACCTTGAAACTAGTTTGTAATGTAAATCATAATCGATTCCAACCTTTAGACATATCCAAAATACTTTTTTCCAAACTCACAGTCCATAATTAATAAAAAAGGTAAACACAATGAAGACTTTTTTCCATGTAATAACAAGTGAATACCTTCATCATGTATTATTTTAAAAAACTTTAACACCTTGAATTACCATAAAACCTTATTATATACATTCATTCTCCCTTATTTTTTATTCAATACTGTATATACTCCTTCTATCAAAAATGTTTTAACCTCCAACAATGATGGAATATTCAAATCATTAATCAGTTTCAAGGTAATCAAGAATATCCAATATAATTTAACCAAATCAATCATATATTATTCCAAAATCACTAACTTATAATCTGAACTATGTTATGGTTTATCTTTCTCTCAACCATATATTATCTAAAAAATAAACCTACTACTATGTCACATTTATTGGTTCCAAACTTTCTCAATTCCTTAATGAAATAGTACTATAATGCAATACTTATATAATCTATAATTCCTATAACATGTACAAAATTAATAAAATACTCAAATGAAATAATACTTTAATAACAACGTATAAACTCTAATCATTCCTCTTCATATTTGGTGGTATCATAACATGATTATTAACCAATAGTAGCATTTGGAGTATACTCTGATTATTTTTACATTTATTCCTATAGTGTCACAACTCCATATAGATGAAGCCTTGTACATTTGAAACCATTTTTATCCCATGAAATCACGTACTTAGTGTCCTTTTCTCCATATTTATAACAAACTGACATTCCCTTCAAGTATTTACCCAGGTGATTCTTTCCACAATTATCACATATGGGAAAATCCTTTTTTCAACATTTCCCTTTACCCATCTTTCTCTCTTCCATCCTTTTCTTCTGTTGATCCCCTTCAAATCCATAAGACTCAGATAATTCTTTACTAATATTATTAATACATAATACTATTTCTTCATATGATGATAATACATGGGAGACTATTTCCATTTTAAATGATGGCTTAATTCCATGAAATATATGATACTTCTTAATCTATTGATCATCCGTATTCCTAGAATTCTCATTCCATCTACTTGGTGCCATTTTTAAGCAATAGCATACACTTAATTTGTTTATGAATCACAATGCATAATTATAAACTTGTAAAATACCCAAAATAAATTGAAAAGATTGTGCATATAATCTATAATCATAAAAAAAATTCTTTTAGAAAATATTTACTCATACATCCTTTATAATGGTTTGTAAAGAAAATATGAATTATTGTAAGCATATCCCCCAGGAGTGTCATAACCAAGAGTGTATCAAGGCCTGTTGTCATGTACCAGGATACCCCGGGCCATGCCTGAAAATCCTTGTTGTAGTTTTCACTCCTAGGTACATCTGTGTCGGAGCCACCTCTACCTGCTCATATCCAGACAGGGATGTATTTCTTAGAAAATACACAAAATCTAAACATTACCAAAATTCTAGTAAGTTCTTCTATACGAATCCTTAAAGTAAATATTTGGGTAATGTTCTCTAATTAGAGTTTATCTAAATCTATTTCTATGTTTTTTCCTAAAATTCCTCTGATACCAATTGTAACACCCCGACCCCAAAAGCCCAGAGTCGGTGCATTATTTTAATACATCGGCATGATTACAGGGAATCTTGTTCAAGAAGACCGAATAGTTTAATAGTGTTGGAAAATAGATTACATACATGAACGTTACATTACACATTATAAAATAAAACACAACATAAAGGATATTTTGAGAATTCCATTAATCCCCTAGCATATCCCTTCTTATCAATCATAATAATCTTTTTGGAATCCTGGTAAGAAAAAACATAAGAAAGGGGTGAGCTCAAATTCTCAGTAAGGATAACAATATAAGGGAAACATTCACAAATAATCATATACATTTAATGAAATTTATAAAATGAAATCAAAATCCTTTTAAACATAAACTTCAGCATAAAATAGAAATGATAAATCAAATAATTCCATTTACTTATTCACATTGATATTCTAAAAGTCAAATAATCACATGTAATATCAATATCTAATTTCATAATGATGGAATGCATAATGCTAAACCTCAGAACCACATAGTCAATGCCTTGTGTATAGAATAAAAATAATCTTTTTTCAAGGACTTGTGTCAAGACACTAGTTTGTCTCATGAGACCTACTGATGCATCGATGAGCTCCATCGGGCTCCACCCTTCACTTATTTAGTCCAATGCATCCCTCATATGAAAAGGTTTAAACATAACATAATTTTTTTATTAAAAGTATCACACGAAATGTCAATACTTTATCCATAAAACCTGAATGGTATAAAAAAACACATCCAAATTCAAATATATCACAAAACCTTCAATACAATATGGAATATTTTTATCATAATAGGTCAACCTCGATCAAGAATAATATCTTGTAAAGGATGTGGACATAGTTAAAAATGACCGGTTAAACTCTTGGAGAGAAATATACATTTTTCATCAACTCATTTTAAAAGTAACAAAATTTATAATGGATTTCATTTAAAAGATATTTTTGAATCAAAGTTTCCCATAATAATTTGAAACTTTTGAAAGAAATAAACTTATAAAAACATTCATGTCTATATAAATAAATCTATAAAATCATTTTGAAAACATGGACACTAACAAGAATGGTTTAGAAGAATAAATCATTAAAACATTTAAAATTATTTTTTTGTAGAAGAGTACCTTAAAATAATACCTTTGAAAAATATTTTATTAAACATTTACATCGATAATAAATATGTCTCGGTAAAAACATACACATAACCACTCTCGAATAATGATGAGATTGAATAATTAACCCTTACCTTGCACTTTACTTTGGTCGAGTGTACGTTTAACATCATGTATAATGACTATAGAATGTGAATAAATTATACCAGAACTATATTCATATTTATTATATCATAAATTTATCATTAATGACTTTATACTACCCATTTAATAATTATTTCTATGTTTAATTAACATTTCGGGTAATTAACGATTTCATTATCGTACGTGTTTTAACATGTTATTCTTCGTCAGATCATTTAGATCATGATTTAAAAACATACATTATATAAACCTTGATTTATATATCATATGTATTTATAATATAAATATTTATAAAAGGTAGATATATGAAATGGAAGGCACCGTTTATGGAGACGGTAGGTCGTATGTATGCATAAATGTTGTTTCGTTTTCATACCGTATTGAACAGAAGTAAGTGAATAAGATATATATAAGTGTATATATATATAAAGTAGAATTATTAATACATATACTACAATATTATTAATAATATATATTTTTATAATCATCATTGATTGATAAAACTGTAAATGAATCTCATCGCGTCGTGGAGACGGTAATCTGTACGTACGCACGAGTGACAATATCATTATATTGACGGTGAAATAATATGTAATTGGAAGATATATCATATATAAAGAATCATTAACATGTTATATTTATTATTTAAATCAGTTATACTCATTATTATACCCATCCAAATAATGATGTTTTTGAATAAAAAATTATACCATGACGTGGAGATGGTAAGCCGTACGTACGCATGTGTGGTGAATTTTTCATTTAATAGGATGGATAGAATAACAAATGTGGTTGTACCATATTCATAAAAACATCATAGTATGTAGGAGGTACTGAATTAATTATTTTGGTATAGAATCACCAAAGAAAGAGGAAGTGTAAGAAGAAAAGAACTTGAAAGAGGGTTGTGAAATTATTAGATCTTTTTCAGGTTTTTTCTTTGGAGTTGATAAAACGGGCTCCTTAGGTTGGCTTTGAGATCAAATTAATGCCTCTATGTAGAAGGGAGGAAATTTGGTAGAATAGTTTTTCAGGATTTGGCTGAGCCAAATGGCTTTGAAGGTGTTATTTTTAGAGAATGGGAAGTACTCATTTATATGAGAGGTGAGGCTCACTTTAGGAAAAGGTTGAAATACTATTTTTTTTAATTAACTTATTTTCGGTTTATAATGTCTCTGAAATGATTTATTTCTAAGATAAGGTGTGTATGGGTCGAATAAACTCACAACTAAAAGGTTTTAGACATGTTTAGGATTCCATTTTAGCATTATCATTTAGATTTTACTCTTAGTTAAATAGTTAAACTTTTATCGTGTCTTCTTCAATTCTTACACTATATGGTTAATAAAATTACTCTAAACATCCATGAGAATATAAATAGGTTCATTAATGAAATATATATTATTATTTTAGACCTTTGACCTAATATTAGGTATTAAAAATATTATTCCAACTAATAATATTGTATTTATTTTAAAATATTAATTTTTGTCAATTTCGACAATATTTGATATTTTGTTTTTGTGAAATTCAATAAAACCTTATAACTTTGAAAAAAATTAATCTAATAATTCCTAAGATGTCATATTAACGTATAAAATTATTGGAATTCATCAAAAGTCACAATTTACAATTATTTAGATATTTATAATATCAATTATTTTAATATTTCATTAATTCGGAAATTACAGCATCATCATTGTGTCATAAATAAATGAATTTATTTAAGGTCTAAAAATTATAAATAAAAAACTATTATGTAGTAAATATATTTATATTTTGAAAGATTATTTATATTCGAATTTATATTGTGTTAATACTTATATAAAAAATTATTTACTTATTAAACATGGAATTTTACACTTTTAACTCCCTTTTTAAATAAAATAATAATAAATTTCCAAATATAATCCAAGTAGACCAAAGTAGATCAAATTTTTTTCCTATGTTTTTTTCGGCCTAATTACAAATATTAAATAGAATTAGGATATTTTTTATGGTAAATATAAAATCATTTTTACCCTTAATTACCCTATTCAATTTTAACCGCAATAAATAATTGTCAAAAGTTATTATTCACCAAATATTATTTTCATATTATTGAACCACATTTTATATACTAATGTCAACTGTGTCTCTCGAATTTTTAAAATTCAACTCACAGAAATGGTAAAATTATGTTTTATCCAAATTTGCAAATGCTCCTAAAAGGCGGGTAAAAAAACGGTAAAAAGTGCAATAAAATTTTATACGTCTAATTTTTTTATAAAATGACTCCAATGAATTAAACTGATCTTATATATGTATTATATATCTATTTTGACTTAAAATGAATTTAAATAAAATAAAAAATTATTTAAATAAAAATTCGGTTTTAAATAATAGTGCGGTGTTTTCACTATTCATAAAAAATTGAATGTTTTCAGAAAAATACAAAAAATTTACCCAAAATAAATTTTGATATTCTGATTTAAAAATTAAATATCATTTTAAAAAATTCAATATATAGATGTTTGATATATTAATTTAAAATTAATTCCCGATGTCAAAACCTACAAGAGAGTTTTAAAAAAATTAGAAACTTTCAAAAGATTGACATGTGTTTATGTGAAATTTAAACGTGAAGTAACATAAAATGACATATATTTTATTAAATGATAAAAATATACACTAATTATAATTCAAACCCATTAAAATTCATAAATTAACACTAGAAATTATTTTTATTAAAAAATTTGTATTCAATTAAAACATATTATTTTTTAGTATGCATCAAAATATGAAAGTTATCATAAAAGCACCAAAAATTTGTCCAGACTAAATTTGGACGTACAAATTCTAATTAAGAATATAATTTCATTAAATTCAATACATAAAATTGCCAAATATTGTTTTTAAAAAGCTTTCTCCATTAAATGGTTGCAAAATTTCATTTTTTAAAAAATAATTCTTTTATCTGAAAAAATGATTTTTTTCTTATATTATGTCTAAGAAACACATTATATGGATGTTAAAAATATATAGAGTATATAAGATTTCATAATGCAGTTAATACTATTCATAATCGCTTTAGAACGACTAGTTTGGTAAGTTGTGGTGCACTAGAACTCGGTGTTGCGTGTAGCGCAAGCTATTGAATTACATTAATGAGATAATGTACTATAAAATATTGGGGTGTTAATCGAACCTTACATGCATGCCAATTTTGTGGTCTTTGATCTAGATAAGGGATGAGGACCTATATCAAGGAGGTTATTATGATTATCTTGCAGTATTAAGGTAAGGCTGAGACAGAATCCTGTTTGTTAATGTAGTTTTTTAGTTCATTTTTATCCATTTTCAGAAATTGGTTTACCTAAAATAGTGGGGTTCTTTTGGTTATACTAAAAACATGCATTCCTTTAATTATATCATGATTATTTTCTTTTAGTCTATGTTGTTTTTATAGTATTTTTATTTATAATTTTTTGTCATTCTAAAGTATTACTATAATTATCGATGGTATAGTCTCCCCAAAGTGTCATTCAGAACGTCTATTCCTATCGGAAGCCTCTCGTGTATAGGGTCATGTAAATTAGATCATGTGTCACTATATCCGAAGCCATATGATTTGGGTCGGGGATTTAGAAATTACCATTATTAAATCCTTGATCATGTGGGAGTTTTGGTTTACCATAGTACACTTACACTGAACCTCCCCCAAGATCATTATGTGTTCTATATATCATATTTCAGGAAGTACATGCCTGGATATTAACTTTCACTAAAACCAAAGGTTGTAAATTTTGGACAAGATAATTATTATAAAGAAAAACTTGTATAAATCACGGATCATAAAGATAATGTACACAAATGATAGACCACTAACCTGGTTAATGTTCTATAGATGGATCATATGTTTATTGATGCTATATAGGATTATTAATTTTCAACGAGGTAGGAGAACCCACATTCATTGATTATAGTAATGAAATTACAAGAAATAATTCTATTTAGGACGGTACAATATAAGACTCCATGACTTTAAATTGTATCATTTAATCAGTGTTATGTTAAATAACTTATTTCAAATTAAATGGTGAAATAAAATGCAATGATATATGATTTACTAAAAAATAATAAATTACAAAATAATAATTCAATCTGAATCATAATTAATAAATGTAAAATTTTAATAAATGTGTATGTAAATAAAAAGAGAATGATCAAAAAATCATATCAACCACGGTTTTCCAAGATAATTGTCACCGTGACAAAAACTATTTAAATGAGGAGAATTGTATAAATATATTATGAAGGATGTGATAAGTCAATAATATGAATTATTTCATCGATATTTTCAAGTAAATATATTTTAATGAAGTATGATCATTGGATATATGGAAATTGGAAACATGGTGGTTGGAAATATGGTCATTGGAAATATAGACATTGGATATATGGCCATTTTACATGTATATATCTAACAAGTTAATTTATGTTGAATAATATTTATTAATATATCAAATATAATATAAATCAGAAAAAAGATATAATTATGAAATGAAATAAACAAGTAATATTCAATTAAAATATTTTTTATAACTTCTTCATAAGCTAATTATTATTATTATTATTATTATTACCAAAAAATAATTATTTAATGTATTTATAAAGTTTAATGAATTTTTTTAATACCAATGTGCAAAAAATTCATATTTTTAAGTCATGAATATTATAATCTTGTAGAATGTGATAAATATTATTAAATTTCAAAAATAATATTTTTTATAGAATTGTTTATGTATGTATTGGAAGTATTTTTTGTAAAAATTAAATTGAACTAATTTAAATGAGGAGTAAAAATAAAATTTAAACTCATTACAAAAATATTAATATTTATTTAATTTTTAATTGATATTTAATAATACTAAGAACACTTTATGTTTAAAAACTTAATTTTTTCTATTTATATTTTGTTTCTAGAAAAATAAAATTTTCATTTAAAATTACATTTTTATAATATTTTTAAATCAAATTCGATTAAATGGAGTACATGTTTTCAATAATCACATCTAAATAATATAATAGGGGTCATATATTTTTTTTAAAAAATACATACCAAGGTAAAAAACAATTTAAAAGGGGGTAAAGGTTTAAATTATAATATCTCAAATTTTGTTTAATTAATATTACTTTTATGCATTTCATGAACACTTTTTTAGATAATTTAGTCATAAAAAAGGTATTAACAACATTTCATCACCAAAAATTAGTTTTGGTGCATGTTTACCTTTAAGATAACTTCTGTTTTCTTTGAAATGTCATTTATATTCATATTTCAAAATATCCCCCCTTTACCCCTTCCAAAAAACTCTAAAACGTAAAAACATTTTTGAGTCCATGTTCATTTTCATGCTCTTAAATCCAAATAACATGTTAGTATGATTTTATCTCCATGATGGATGCATAATTCCTTCATTATAAATAATCCTATGTCAACAATGATTGAATTCATCAAGTATATATGTTTTGGTATTATTTTTTCAGTTACCCTATATTAAAATGAAACTACAATTATCTAAATCTAAACTATTAATTATTTATTATAATAAAATGTTATTTCTTTTATGGGTTCAACATTCTACATTAATGATGTTATACAAATTCCATTATTTTCTAAAAAAATAAAATAACAAGATATTCATAATGGTAATAAATGATTTCATCAAATAGTATATTTTATTACTATAGTTTTTGAAGAAATACATAAAAGTTAACTATTAATATAAATTCACTCTTAGATATTGGTAAATTAAAATAAAATTATTATCACAAATTAAATTCTCACAAACCATACCGATGATTTAAAACAAATGAACCTGATAAAACATAAATTTTTCAAGAAAGTGGATGTAAATTGATTTAATAATCTTGTAATGATAATATCGGTATCATTGAATGGGGACCAACATTGCTATTAAGAAACATATATAGAACAATAAAAATCCAAAAGAATCTTTTGAAAAAAATAAACCCCAACTATCTATTCTATGTTAAGAAATTAATATAATTAATTAATATAAATTTCAATAGATATGAACACGATTATGAAATAATTTATTAATATAGTAATTTCTATTATAATCATATTTAAATTTCTTTAATTTGACACAAGTGTAAAAGTAATGGTTTTAATTGGAAAATCATTTTGTAATTAATATTTTTATTACTAAATATCAATTTAGTAAAATTATATGATATTTTAATTTAAAAAAACATATATTCTATTCTAATATTATTTTTATGAGTTTTAAATGTATTATTACAAATTTAACTCCCCTATGATTCAGGAAAATTGTTTCTTATAAGATAAACCAATCTTCCCTATATTTTTCAATAAATTATCCTTCACTTTCATATCCATATTATTTATTTTGTTCCATGGATATCCATATATCTAATTTTTTGGTTTTGTAAATAATTTTTTCAATTTAGTAAAATTTATTTTCATAATTAATATTCTTTTAATTCTTTGGTATGATCTTATTCCACCAACATTGAATCTCTTTAGAAAAGTTTGAAATTAATATAAATTTTTAAAAGTTTCCTCAGGAATTACTTTTACCAAATTCATAACTATTAGTCGTTAAAAATACTCATCTTTATATATTCAATGTTTTCAAATGAAATTATTATTCTCTTTTTATGAGATATAATATCAAAACATTTCAAAACGGTAAAAAAAATTTCTTTTACTTTCTCCAGGTAAATTGTAATACTATTATAAGTGTTTTTTCATCTACACTAATATCCTTAAATGTATCTTATAATACACTAATAATATTATCTGAAGACACCATCCCCATTATTTATATATATGTATAGTGATAATTTCTTGTGGAAGATTTTATGAAACCCATTTCGTTTTTGAGGATTCATTATAGAATCATAGAATTATAAATATTTATAAGTTGAAGAGCCACACATATATATGGTTAATCATTATGTGACTGGTGTATCTATTATATCCCTCCAATACATTGGATAATGTTTTATTTCTAATGAGATCAGGATGGGATAAGGGGGTTTAGTCCAAGTCCACCACATTAAAGTATATAGTTTGATATCCTAACTCTACTATGTTAAGGGAAGTTTATTAGACTAACTCATTATGATGTTAATGACTAAAGGGTTTACCTTGGAATATATTATGATGTCCATTATTATTTTTATTACAATTTTTTATGTTATGGAACATACCAATGATATGTTCTCATGGATCATGATTATCAAGTCATGTTTCCACTCTACTACAACTGCTGTATTATGTTATGTTAAATGCCTTATGTCATGACTCATGTTTTCTAATCTATATTTTATTGGGATTGACTCTCTTACCTTACTTTCATATTGAATTATTATGTTATTATGACCACATTATTTTTGTATTCTCAATAATAATCTTTGATTGATATCTCTTATGGTCACCCTTACAGTTCGTATGATCCCACCATTTTTTTGGTTTGAATTCCTCTTGATATAATGATTTTTGTTATGTATTTTGTGTCTAAATGGGTTTCATGTGAGAATAATACTATGGGATATGATTAAAATATATCTAAAATAAATATATTATACATCTAGTCTCTAATTAAACTAAATCATTAGGTTTTTGGTGAGTTTCATGGTGAGATGTAATTAATATTCATAAAGAATTAACATGAATGTTATTGTGAATGGGTCACCTCAATGGGGTTTGGTTTCATGTTTTTATATTAATTAAACCATGAATATGTATGTAAATAGAATAGAGAATGAACTAAGGTTTAATTTTTAAATTATAAGGAGGTGTTAGACTATTTTAACCTATTGTCAATCATTAGGGGAATCCACCATAGAAGTGTGTAAGAGGGAATGTTCTAGGAAATATAACTACTATATATTAATTTGATGTCTAGAATGATGTCTTATAAATTACATTGATTATAAACTCCATGTTAAATAAAAAATTATGTTTCACATGATCTATAAACTCTATTATATATATAAATGTTACTAAGAATATTAAAACAACTCTATATTCATTAAATATGTATTTTTTTAATAAAACCACCCAGTATTAGTCTTATTACAATGAAAATATATGATCATATTTGTGTTTCAAAATGGAGAAGTATGCTAATAAAAAACATTATTTTTATACAGATTTTTGAATTGAGAAAAATTATTGGGATAACTTATCCCTCAAAGTATAATTTATTAATTTAGTGTCAAGAGAAAGATGATATAATAAATAAGATAAGCATGGAATCAATTACTTTTAGATTAGATACATAATTTCTTACGTCATATTTGTAACTACCTATAGTAACTCATCTTAATGAAATTTTTTAAAAATAAACTAATCAAATATAATATTGTAGATTCCATGAGATCACTAATATGGGAAGGGGTGAATTGGTTTCCCAATCTCATTTTAGAAAATTATCTTTTTTAATTCAACAAATATGGATAGTTGATGACTTTCTCCACTATTCATATGCCTTTCATCCTCACATAAAATTATACAATAAGTAAAAGGCATAAAACACAATGTTTATCCATGTTTGATAAAAATACATACTTCATTCAATGATAGTTTTTCCCCAAACATATATTCTCGAATATAATATTTTTATAAATTATATAGTTGATAGAGATTACCAATATATATTAATTTATAAATCCACATATATGTATATTTATAAAAATTCCTACAGTGTTAACATAATCCAAATTGGAATACAAATCTTGAATCCAGATTGGAGGGTCTTAATGAAACCTCACCCATTGTTTTCAAAATACTCACATGCCTTCTACTCTTAAATCCTCACAAAAGGGTATTTACACTACATCTCATAGTATTACACTTTATTTAATTATTGATATATTTTAGTACAAATATTGATCTTCATCCATGATCTCACTGAATCACACTTTCTCATGTACCATTAAAGTACCTTAAAATGCCTCTAAACAAGTTTATCTTACTTACTGAACAATTCCGATAACCAATATTGATCTATTGCGTTTGTGAAACAAATTCTCATGAAATTTTTCATTTTTATTGATGTACCAGTCTCACATAATGTGTGAATGTGGTGTACATAATTTATTAAACATTTTAAATTAAGTATAATCTTATATATTTTAATTTAATTAATAAAAAATAAAATTCATTCATGAATAATTTATTTCATTTGATCCTCATCAAAAACCCCCTCAGACATATTATTCATTATTATTTTATTTCCTCAGATAGTTTTATCAATCATTAGTTGTCCTCAAGTGACTATTAAATCATGTGTTCATGGTCGTACCCATATACAATCATTAATTATTATCTTTTTCACAAACATGAATGGATGTACACTTTTTTTATATGCACAAGGATACCACACCAGTTCTATCATGACTTATTCACTTCTTACTCAAACACAATATTATACATTGGAAACATCAATTTACTTGTCTTCCTCTTCACAAGTAAAGTCATGACATCTCAATACATAACTGATTAAAAACCAATGTTTTAACTGTAATAATATCATGTATTTCTAAATGGATTCATGGAATAAGATCATTTCAATTTTATTCGACTGTGTAAAACCAAAATAATATTACCAAGGGGTATACTTCTTAATCGCATCCTAAGAGGCTTAAGGAATCTATTCACAAAATATTAGTCTCATGTTTATCCATTTTTTATTTTAAAAAATAGATATCTCAAAATATTATATGTTGAAACTCTGTTTAACATACCTATGTTTATATAGGTGAGTTCAACCATATCATCCTTGAGAAATATTTTCTGTTAAATATTAATGTATTAAGATGTTTAATGTATTTTATATCACTCAAATCTTTCATATTTTTCTCAAAATTATATTTATCTAAGAGTATTTTTTATTCATGATACCAACATCTCTTACGGGTTTGTATCACACACAGATACACAAGTAGATGATCAAAATATCCTTTATATCTCAAACAATTACATGAAATAGAAAATAAAAGAAATAATTCACATATATTCATGTTATTCTCAATGGGATCATAAACATTGAATGATTGTATTCATTCAGGATTGAGATTTAATATATAATATCATATCGATCCTGGGTTCCTCATCCTGTCTGCATCATCATGGAAGATGGTCAAAATCTTGATCACCAAACACCCTAGTCATATGGTGAACCAAAACCTCATTGAGAGGTTGATGTCAAAGAGCCCATTTATATTCATGTGGCATGGTATATTGGATTGTCGAAATTGGAGGTACTAAATGGTGAATGTTTTATTTAAATTCATTATGACATAGTAACATTGTGTGATTTATACTCTATCCCACACTAGATTTCCAATGCACTGAGCTCTTATTAATAATAATTCTTGTAACACTTCAACCTTGATATGGCATAACATTTTCTACTCAGAACAATCACAGACACATATAAGATGGGATGAAAAATCTCACCCCCTTCACACCACCAACATGCACCATATAAGATCAATACACCCACCGAATCTCCTTCTTTCCTACCAAAGAACCCATCATGGACATGCCTCCATATAAGCCACAGTGTTCTAGATATCCCATTTAGTAGAGGCCTCAACTAACTCCTCATTAAAAAATGAATATTATTTTACATGAAATTATTTTTTATGGATCACTTCTACTTCCTTATCGTAATGTGTCATACATATTCTAGTCCACATATATCATTGACACTAAATAGTAGTTCCAGAATCATCCCAATTAAGAGCTACACATATTGACATCCTTATTAAATCAAAAAAAATTATACCTTATTAACAAAAACTGAATCTCAAACTTCATTATTATAATAAATTTACTATTTTTTTTATCAATGACTCCAACCAATTCAACATGTAAATCTATGAATATTTCATTTTTTTTACTTATACCTGATAGTGAAAAAAAAAATAAAGTATTTAGGAGAATTTATCCCAAGATAATGAGTGGTTCCATATTATTTATCAATGTAATGATAATTTATTAAATAAACTATATATCTACATGGGATAACCCAATATAGAAAACATGATTGATTCTAGAAAAGAATCAATGTTATCTAGATAGAAAATTTATTTTTGATAGAATCTTTAATCTCATCAAACGTGTTCATTTAAGGGGATATATGAGAATTTATTTAAAGAGATATCATGTACACATCTCAATAAACACATAAAAACTATTCATGTTCATAAAATTTTACTCCCACTATAACTCATTTTTCATGTGATCTATCGCGCTCCCTTGATAATGAGTTTAAAATTATCAAAGATGATATTCAAATGTGATGATAATACCTCAGCTTTAGTTTTTATCTGCCTAAATAGATAAAATCTATTCATCATCAATGAAATTGATATTCTCCAAGATAAGTATATCTATCCCTTCAATTCCCAACATATTTGTTTATATATACAAATAAGGGGAAAAGAGGGACCTAAAATGATTTAGAGGACATTTTAAGGTTGACAGTTTCCGTTCATCCATTCTATCATATTTATATTCTTCGGTTTAGCTTTGGATGATTGAAATTTCTCATTACTCTCCAAAATTATGATTTATTATTTATAATAATTTTAGTCGTCTACTATGGATTTCATTTCTTCTTCAGTACCAGAAGCATTTCCTTGTTCTTTATATGCATCCTTTATTCTCTCTTCTTTAGATGTTATAATTTTCCTATAATTTTTTTATACCATGCCTATTTCCATCAAACATTTATCTGCTCAAAAATATTCAATACCACATATTTGGATGAATTATCATAAACTTTAACTTTATAAATTATTACCATATACTTACCTTCTTTCTTTGTAAGCTTTTGATCATTGACTTTTTTAACCCTTCTTTAATTCATTTGTATGTATTGTCTTCTTAACTTAATGATTCCATATACAGATTATATTGAGATAAATCCTAATCAGGGATATAATATTTCAATTAAATTATTTTTGAAGTTATTAACAACATCTACTAAAAACATCATTCATGAAATAGAATTGGTTTTTAACTGATGGTTTTGATGATGTGTTGGCCATAATATTCTATTTCTGTTAATATTACCTAATCTTTTTAGAATTCCACCACCCCAATTCTTGTATCATTTATTATAGTGACATGTTATACCAAAATTAATACGATTTATGAAGAAACACACTAAAAACTATAAAAATATTTTGGACCTTGATCACCAATCTAATTATATTTATTCTTAGAAAATTGTAGCTGTTATCCTTTAAAAAAATATGGTGATTTCTACATATAATAAAACATTAGGGCTGAAATATTCCTCTATTCAAATGTGGGAGATATTTTATCATTTTTTGGTCTAGTTTTGTTCAATAATAAATATCACGCCAACACTATTTGAAACTACAAATTTACATTGAAATTTATTAGGTATAGAACCAATTGTTTCTTGTGGAACCTTCTTCGTAGTAGATTGTGAAGTCTCACCCTTTAGCTTAGCTACATTGTTCATGTCTTTTTTATTATTATTTAACTCAATGTTAACTCAAAGGAATATAGATTTTATCTAAAATTATTATTTATATTTAAAATCAAATCTTTCTTCAATATCATTCATCATTAATTAAATTTTAGATATCTTCAACATGTTTTTTTATTCAATGAATAAAATTGTATTATTGTTTGTCTCTTCAATACCATGTAAATTTTCTTGAATTGATTTTAGTTTTATTTAAATATTATCAATTTTCACCATATATTTTCTTCTCCTGTTAAAAGTTTCAATTATTTCTTAAAATTATCTTCATTATAATTTATCTGTTTTCTCTTCTTCTTTTTTAGTTTCATGTTATTTTGAAGAGTATCTTAAATATTATCTTTTGATAACAAATCTAGTTCAGTTCTCTTGTCTCCTTATCAAGTTACAATATTGTGTTTATATGTGTTTTCATTTCCCATTAAACACACAGTATATTTTTATGTTTATTTTTCTTTTTTCCCACTATTTGATGATGAATATTCATCAATTTACATTCTATAAATATTTATTTTTATTTTTTTTGAAAAATTCAACATTTTCTTCTAATATTAACTTTTCTTTTATTTAAAATATTTTCACTTAAATTAGTTTTCATACTCAACAATCTCAGTTAAATGATATTTATTTTTCGGATAGTCATATTAAAAATTTCTAACTCCATTATAGTTGAATAAGTTTAGTGGATTCATTCCTTATCGACTAATTACTATATTATACATCCTTATATACAAGGACATCATTTTATTATAATACATTTTAGCTTCCTCATCCCAAAATTCAATTCAATTTTTCCTCTAATACTCTATATTCACCTTTTATCGTGGTCTCAAAATACATCTAGTATTTTTAATTCCACTTTTGTAATGTAATTTTTATCATTTCGTAGGCTGTGAGAATGTTATGTTGTTCATCCACTTGTAGATATTCTGGGTTTTATGTTGCAGACACCTTTGGATAAAATGTATCTAAAATGTTTCTTAATCCCTTCTTCACAATGGTTGAGTCATCCTACATCTCCCCAAAACTATTTTTGTTTCACACTGAATCAATTACACATATGAATTGATCATCGATTCCTTCACCATAAATCATTTTTATATATTAAATTCTGATTCTCCAAACTTTTAGTTTGTCTTATTATATTTTACATTTCCCTCTTAAATTTTCCTTATTTGTTCCTAAATATCCTTAGTAGATGAATGTTTCATGAATTTAATGTGAGACTTCTCAAAGAGTGACCAAACACGAAATTTTGTGTTTTTCATCCATTTTCAGATTTACTTTATCTAAAAAAGTCATCGGATGAATCTATCACATCTACCCAAATCGATAGGAAATTAATAATCATCATATGTTTCCAGCCATGATTGTTGTCACCATTGAAGGTGGGAATAAAACTGTTATTTAATAAATTCATTTTCTCTATACTCAATATTATTTTGGATATTTTGGAGGATTCCATTCACAATAATACCAATAGTAGAGAATAGATCAACGTAAGATCAATAAGTCGGGATGGGGGTAAATCATTGACCCATATAAAAATTATTTCTTAAGTCAACATGTGTGGCCAGTTAAAGCATTAATCCACCCTTATTATTTATCTCAACATCACCTAGATTGATGTGGTAAAGAAAAGGAATATAACTTATGTATTTATAAGGTTTGTTATAAATAGAAGCTCACTTACATGTTGGTTATTCCCCCCAATATATATATTTTGTACTATATTATTTTTATAAATTTCTCTTTAATATAGATTCCCAATATATATATTAACAACTGAATACACATAAAGGGATCATTAAACTACTTTCCACTGTTTTACCAAAATATACACTATCCTTATACACCATAACCAAAAAATGGGGGTCATTATACTAACTCAAAAATATTTACCTAAATCAAAACTATCCTTCTAATCCTATATAATCATATGAGTGTCTTCATATTATATCTCATAGTCTTCTAATTTCATCAAGTCTAGATCCACTACAGGATAATATCATGATATTACTCCATGAGGATGATGAATCACATGTTCTCATATACCCTTAAAGTACAATCAATAGCCACTAAATGGTTCTATTTGTCTTCATCAATAATTATTACCACCTATTTTTTTGCAATAAAAAACCTTCTGGAATTCAATGTCCTTACATTCCTATTCAAGAAAAAAATTCATGATATCTCAATACCTTACACACACAATAAAATAATGTTATGAATAATACCAAATGGAATTTGGGAACATGTACTCCATTAATATGTTTGATTATAGTATACAAATTTACAATTCTCACAGGACCTCCTTCTTTATCACGGCCTAAGAGGCTCTTGGAATCTCTATGAAAACCACAGTTTCATGGTGCCCAATCTTTCTTGATAAAAAATAATATATATCTAAATATTATTATAATACACTAACGTAGAAGTTCCTCTATTAATATAATCACATTCCACCACCACATCTCTCAATAATATGTAATGTCAATCCACTATGTATTATGTCGTGTCAAGGTTTTTTTATCACCCGAATTTTTCTACTTTTTATCAAACATATATACACAGAAATATATAATGTCTCTATGATATCTAATTTTTATTTTTCTGATGTTTATCTCACATTCATACAATGAAACTCATATGGTTTATTATAGCATGAACACATCCATTCGCTGGAAGATACCCAAACAACCACATTTTTCTTTACGCCATGCTTGATAGAATAATATATTTTGAAAGATCATATTCATCCATGATTTATATTGCATATATGATATTAAATTGATATTGAATGGCTCATAAATTCTATATCACCATGGATGACAGTCAGAATAATTATATATGAAGTCTATAGTCATCTAGTCAACCAAAACAACATTACAATGTTTAAGATGGAAAGATTGGTTAAAATTGTTTTGTGGAAGGAGATTGGACAACCCAGATTAGAGGCATCTAAAGGCACATGTTTTATCCATATATTTTAATGGTGAATTTATGTTATTTGGATCCTCTCATTTCTTTCATAAAACATTCATTGTGCTAGTATCTTTTTAATAATAATTATTGTGAAACTTCTTTATCGATCTATAACTGGAGTAAGCAACAGGAACACTTAAAATAAACCTTTTAGTAGGTCCAACATGTATTCCCACTTTTACGCCACCTGTGCACACTATGGGGGTAATATAAACCAACAAAATCTATTTCTTACTTATGAAGGACATATAATTTACCATACCTCCATGTGATCCCTTATTATTTGTCTCTCCCATGTGATAGAGGCCTCCTCCCACATGTGTGGGAATAAGGTCATCCCTTAGGCTCTATTGTTTGGATATATTTTTTGAAAAATTTACACATGAAATTTTAATCCAAAAACATGTCATAACTTCACATATATATTACATATGATATGTATTTTTTTCAAGGTCCTCTAACACTGCAAGAAAATTGAATATTTTTTATGGCCAAATTTTGTATGGCCTTCTTTTTATTCCTTATGGAATTGTTTCATACATAGAATGAAAGACACATGTATTTAAAACTAAATAATATTTCAACAAAAATAAATATTTATAGCTATAGATATTGAAAATATTATCTATTAAATAAGTTCATAACATATTGATAATATATGAAATATAATCACCATTGGTCTCGACAAAGATTTGATGTAAAATAAAATGAAAATAATAGAATATGTATAAATTTTTTAATATAACATTAATGTATTTATTGAGTAATTACAAATATATCCACATTATTGTGATGTTAAATTCCCTATTTACCTCATGCCTAATACAAAACCCACATATATCTCACTATATAAAATTTTCCAATCGGAAATGGTAGAATTGATGAAAAAACATCAAGAATTTTTTTATATGTGATCCATAAAATCTTATTTCACAACACAAAGATCATCCACTATTATTGTAAAGAAATATGGATATATGAGTTTTGGAATCAATTAAAGGTAATTAAATACCATTAAAATTTATAACAAGTAACATTTATAATGAATTGATGATTTATTTGATCAAAACCAAGTAGATCAATACTTATCTATGATTTTTCATTATTATTTTTATAATTAAAAAACTTGAAGAAGGTTATATTTCAAAGATAACTATCATATTAGATAAAGGAATTATTATCACACAATATTTTCTTTGTAGGTCATTTAATTCATCTTCGAGTTTATTTATCAAATGAATATAGTATTTAAGAATTATATTCATAATATTTTGGGGTTATTCATCAATAATAACTTGATTTAATTAGTATTCATTAAATATCATGGAAATTATTTCTTGATTACAATGAAGACTCTAAGAGGGAAGGGTATAAATAATAAATTCAGTAAGAGTGAATTATGGCTTCAATGGCATATCCTTATTGGATATATTTTCTCAATGGAAGGAATATTTGTAGAGCCTTATATGAACACTGTTGTTGAATAATGACCAACACCTACTAATATAGAATTAATTAATATTATCATAGTAGTATATGGTTATTATTAATGAATATTGAAAATTTTACTTGATTACATATGTTGTTAATCATGTTCACAAACATTGATGTCAAATTCTAAAACATAATGGGATGTGAATAATGTTTTGAGGAACAATAGAATATATTAATCAATAATATAGTAATAAATATAACTATGGAAATAAAATTATATATATATATATATTGATTTATAAAAAATAGATCATGGTTTACCCTTATGGAAAATGATTTCAATTTTCTTATCAATCAATAAATTTAATAGCCCAAAAAATAAATTGTCCAAAACATGATGAATATTTATGAGAAAGAATAATTGAAATGAAAATGTAATAAAACTACTAGAATGGTGAATAATTTTTTATATATATCAACCATAATATGTTTAATTATATATTCAAAATAAAAGAGTAAAATATGAGACATAAGATATAGTAAAAGAAATGTATGAACTGTGTCACTGAAATACATTAGAATTATAGAATAAAAAAAATTGTAATATTCTTTATGTAGGAATGATCATGGATTTTTATACTTAATAAAGATGAAAAGAGATCCAATATTATTATTTTTTAATTTGAACGTGTAAATTATTAGGTAATGGAAACTATATTTATTTTTCATGTATTTTTAAAAAATATCATTAATCGATAAGATAAATAAGTCCCAATGAGATAAAAATCGACTATAAAAAATTAATTCTATAACATATCATAAAATAAAATGCATAAACTATAAATATTGAGTATTAATGTTTCAAAATAGATTATGTGTACAATTAATAACTAAGATAAATAAAAAAATTAGAGATGAAACATAAAGATTGAATTTATCTATACACCCCTATAATATCAATATATATTGAGATTTACAAATATATTTTTGATGGAACAACATGATGGGTAAATTACTATGTATTTTTTATGATTATTTGTATGATAATAAGTAGTAACCAAGAGAAAAAATAAACTGGTTGGTATGAAACTTATTTTTATAAAATTATAGACATGGGATAATATCAAAAGTAAATTTTTTTCAGCCAACTGTATATGACATACAAGAGGACTGATACAATACCATTTATTTTGGATATTCTTATAATGTATGTACATTTACATGAATAATAGATATATGTCCCATTGAGTGAATTCAATGACAATAAGTTAATCATTTCTGTGAGGAATCATGAATATAATTTATTAATTGAATATATTTTTGAGCCTTATTTAATATCAAAATTTAATAGGGGTCATTAAAAATATTGGAATAGCGAATATATATTGAGAAAAATAAACCATCATAAAAAATGGAAATAGGAAAGAATTATAAAAAAATTATGAGACATATTGAATTTATTTTCACTCAACTTCCATCGATATTGTGACCAATACTCTCCTAAAGTATAATTATTATACAATAATAACATTCACATTAGTATAAAATTGGAACACTTTAAAGCTTCATATGGGAAAAGATATTAAACTGTAACAAACTGAAATCATGTTGAGGATAAAACTAAGAACATATGAATTATAAATAATCATATTAATAAATCATAAATATAAAACTATAATGATAAACATAATAGTATCTTAGAGTATTAATTATGATACTATGTCTTCCTGGATGTATTTTCATGGAAGTTAAAGGGAAGATAATTCCCAGATATATTGAGCCTTTAAATATATATGAGAGAATTTATGTTTTGTATTGTTATTTAGCAATAAAACCAAGCCTCTTCATTTTATTTTATTTTTTCAATGTCTTTCTCTTAAAGAAGATTAAATCAGATCTAATATTACTCTCTAATGTTTTATAATATATTTTCAGATAGATTTATTCACAAGAAAAAAATAATAAAATGATTCATGAAATATTATATGTATATCATTAGGGATATTTGTTTAATAATACTACCATTTTTAATTAAAATGTCATAACTCAACTAAAATTGCTTACAATTAGAGGACGAATAATTAATATAATTTTATAATAAAATGGAATATATTTTGTCTAAATACTATTTTTTAATTATTGAAAAATTTATGATAATAAATTAAACTAACCAACATTATAATATTATTATTTTTATCAAATATATTGACATTAATTAAAGTTGAAATTGATATGAAATAATATTAAGTACACATAAAAATGTCATTTTTTTAAAAATGTACCTTTTACTTATATACTTTATTCCAATTATAAAAAATAAATTTATTATTTTTAGAATATAAATTTTATATCATGAACATCATTTTTAAATTCATCATTTCAAAATTATTTTATAGGTATTTATTTATTTTTCTAGAATAATTCATTTTTATGTTGATGGTGAAAAATACAATTTTTACAAAAACCTGCAGATATTATGACAGTATTAAATGTATGAATATATTAAAAACATATAAAATAGTTTCATAATTAAAATTTTATTTATTTAATGATATTATTAATTTAAAAATACTATATTTAATTTTAAATACCAATGTTTAACATTTACCAAATAAAGGAATTTTTTTAAAAAAATATGTTTCAGTTTTATTTTTAATTAATTTTGTTACTATGTGCAATTTGGGATTATATTTATTTCAAAATAGAATAATTCTAATTCAATTAGTATTAAAATAAATTATTTCATTAAAATAAAAAAATGATAATTTTATCACTAATATTAGTTTTTTGTACAAAATTCACTTTTTCTAATAATCATTTTTATGCCTTATATGTTCTAATATTAAAATTAAATTTTCTAAAAAAAAATGAACATTTATTCGGTAAATTTTTTTAATATTTGGAATAATTATGTATAAATTATTTAATAATACTAATACATTATTCATTAAAATTAAATTAATAAGGACAAAATTAATTACACTGTTAAACCCCAAAAATAGTAAAATTAAAAAATCTAAGCCTAAATGATATAAAAAATAATTAATAATTAGTTAAAATTAATTAAAGTTTTTCTATTGACCTTATTTCGTCCCCCACTTCATTATATACCACTTACCCCCACAATACATGTGAAATATGTGGTCTGTTTATTTTAAAATGTTATATTTACAAAGAAATCCCTCCTCTAATAAAAGAAACTCAACTCCTCCCCATTTATCAACAAAATTTAAAAATTTATATTAACAAAAAATCTTCTCTAGTATCTCCCCTAATCTCTCACCATTCTCTATAATCATTTTTCTTTTAAAAAGTTAAATCTAAATATCCTTATAGTGTTACGGAAAGGAGAACATCTAAAGGGATAAGTAATGTTCTCAATCGATCTCTCTTAATAATTTTCTTTTTATAACCCATTCATCCTATTTTATACATGAATTTATGATAACATAATAATTGTTAATATTATTTAATTTTGTTATAACATTTTAATATTCATCTTCTTTCCAATTTAAAACAATTTGGAAAATGAAGATGTTGTCATGCGTACATGTGTAATACCGCCTCCATGAATGATATTCTATATTATTAATCACTTCCTTATATGGATTCATCTAAAAGTATATTAAATGGAGTAAAATTATATTTAGATCATTATAATTATTTTTAAATTATATTCTATTTGTTATCTTTAATTTTTCTATTATAAAATTAAGTCTTACTCATGCATAAATGCAATCTACAACCTCAATTAATGTAATATGTTTCACTTTTCAAAAAAAAATTCATATATTATAAATCTATTATAATCTGACTCAAAATGTGAGAAACAATATATAAATTTAATTTATTATTATTTAATAATTATATTATTCTAAAATAAAACCGTTATTAAGTATACTTACCCATCGATTATAGATTTTTCATGTTTGGTCAGTTTAGCAACCAACATTAATAGTGAAATAAATTAATATCATTATTAAATAAGATAACATAATTTATATTTATATTAGAAAATTATAAGTAGATATTTTTTTCATGCTAATATTAAGGTTTTACCTGTCATTAAGATATCACCACTCATTCATTAAAATTATGGAAAAAGGCACAACACCAAATTCATAATCACAAAAAAAAATTAAACAAATATTTATAAAATAAAATTATAAAATTATAAAAAATTATAAAAAATAAATTATAGTGCCTATAATAACATATTAATGATTAACTTTGAATCTATATATAATAATTAACACTTCGATTATACATCTAGTACTAAAACAAACAATCATAGAATGTAACTCATCGTGTTGAAAATTACATATAACTAATATATATATATAATATATTATTTGAATTGAGGTTTATAAGAATTTATTGGTATGAATAAGGTTATTAAATTGATGATTTTTTCAGTTTTTTTAAAATATGTTCAAACATATTTTTTAAGAGGGATTCAAGTTAAGGGTTTTTGAAACTTCTTTTTTATCATTGAGATAAGATGCTTATTCACTACTTATTTTGTTATGGTAGTGTATAATTTAGACATGGATTTATTTAATCATAATTATTCATGAAATATAAGGGATTTTAAAAAAACCAACTCATTTTATACCTCTCATAGGTTATAAATTCAAACGATAATTTTGATGTGATGGTTTTTTGTTACCTCAAACCCCCTTTATTGGATTTATAATGTTTCATCATGGAAAAATCTGTTCTATTCTTGGTTTCATAAACACTAGGATTTGAAATTTATAATTATATTCATCTATATAAAAATTTACTCTTTTAATTTAAATATTCATCATTGATGACTTCTTCTATATAAAAGTATGGTATTATTTTAAATATTTCTCATTCTCTTTAATGATGATTTTTCATTAATGTCCATGTTTTACCTTATACAGTTTTCTATTGTATTTCTGTAAACAAATTCTCTATTATCTCATGTGATATCCATAATTATCATCTTTTATTTTAAAAATGAAGTTTTATTATCCATTTTTAGGATACAGGATTACAAAGAAATTGTATTTTCTAAAAAAGTAAAATTATTTTCCTTCCATAATAATATATTTTATCTTCCTCTACAAATTTCCATGATGTTTAATTTATTTCTTATTGAATTATTCAATATTAAATATAATTTTACTTAAATTAAGAAAATTTATATGTTTCTCGCTTCACCTTTTTCAAATTATATTTTAAAATTGACTCATAATGTTTTTATTTTACGAATATTTTCAATTTTTTTCTTCTGATTTATTTTTATGTTTTTTTTGTATAAAAAAATTTATTTTTCAATTATTAGTATTCATTTAAGAAAATATTCCATTACATTTTTTATAATGGTTTTCTAAATTAATCATCTATATAATGATTTTAAAATTAATAGTGGTATTTCAACTAATTTTTAAAATTAATTTACCAAAGAAACTTGAGATGGTATTTTCATTTCACTATGATTTATTAATAATAATTATTATACAATAGGTATTTGTTCTTATACCACCATTCACATTATTTCTCTCAAATACTTTTCAAACTATTTGAATATTTTTTCTTACGGCCCATCTCATTCCCATGGGTCATGTAGGTGAATATTGAAATATGAATTTTTTTCATGTTATCCTGTAACACATTTAAATGAATGATTATTATGTATATATAGAGTCATATATTTTACTATACTTTTTTTGTTGATTTTTTATATGAATTGATATTGAAAATGGTACATGTGTAGTGGCACATGTCCTCAATGGTATATGGGTAATAACCAAATTCAATGTTGGTACATGGGTAGTAACCCAAATCGAAGAGGTTAAACATATTGTTATCCCAAGCCTAAGAGGGTATATGTGTTTTCCACCCAAGCACATGATGGTACACTAGTATTTATCCTATTCCTAGGAGTGTAAATTGGTTGGTATCCCAAGACTAAGAGGGTATAAATAATGTTATTTGAAGACCAAAGGGATATACTGGTTGTTATCCCATGCCTAAGAGGGTACACGAGTTAGTATCCCAAGACAAAGAGGGTACACAAGTTTTTATACCAAGGCCATGGGGGTACATGGGATGTTATCACAAGCCCTGGTTGTTATCCCTTGACCACAATGTGCTTTCAATCGATTAAGAATGTCCTCTCCATGGTGTTATCCATTAATATTCATCTATTAATGTCACATTTAAAAGTTATTTGATTATTTTATGCTTCCACAGATCATGTTTTCAATTTAATATTTTTGTTCTCTTATTCCATGATATATGTTTGCTCATTTGAGACTCCAATTCATTGAATTTTACCTGTGGACAACTTATATTATTTCATGTAATTTTTTATAAAATATTTCTCTCATTATAATGATTTCTCATATACTTTGGATCAATCCCTTGATGATTGTTAATATATTTTTCCTTCCTTATCATTTGAACTTTCCCATTTCTTATTTTTACATTCCTCATGTTATGAAAATGAATATAATCTATGAGGAGTTTGGAAGTGGTTCATGTGTGGTTGTATTGTGGATAAATGTTCACAAGTATTATAAAATAATTTTCTTATATATTTGATCATCATAGGATCATACCAATCCATTCATGGGATTATAAGGTTATCTATGAGATATAATATTTAAATTGTTGAAATGATATAAACAAGGCATGTTTAGATTGGGTTTTGTCAAATAGAGTGTTTAATGGAACTGATTTTAGTGTTACATTTGGGAGTGTGGGTCTGGGGAACCTGAGCTGGTATCATTTCATGGTTTATCTATTTTTAGTTATTAGATTAGTTTTTTGGGGATTTAGATATGAAAAACTTGGTGAAAACCCTATGGATACATAGAAGTAGAGGAAAAGTTAATGAATTTTTAGTAAATAAGATATTGTGTGGTTTCCTAGAAATTTCATTCATGTTTGGATACATGATGGTGGACATAGTTTTGGAATATATAGATACTGTGTTAATCACCATGAAAAAAGGAAGTTTGAGTATCAAATCAATATTCACTCAATGCTTGATCAATGGGACTAAGAAAACCTATCTTGCTAGACACTTCATATGGATATGCTTTAGTAACATTAAATTTTCATTACAAACTATTATAAAGAATTTAAATACATATTATGTTCAGTTAGAGAAAATAGTTGGGAGATCAACATGAATAACATAGATTGAAACTGAGATATTCATAAGTTAGGTTATTTTTGTTATTTTGGTTTGTTTCTTCTCATTTAATTTTTTTTTCAATTAAATTAATATTTTTACATTCCCAACTCTATATTATTTAAAAAAGTTGAAGGAAAATTGGGGAACCATGTAAGTAGTGGCTATAATGTAAAATGTGTAGAATATATTAACAAAAAACTACAAGATAGAAAAAAAAGTTAAAACTATATTAAAAATGTCATATTGGGTTATTAATAATAACACAACACATATGGGTCTTGTGGATACACAATGGATGGAGAAACATTTTATTGGATTTTTATGTTCTAATTGACATCAAACGTCTGTGAGTCTCCATATCCCCTAATATTTTGTAAATGAATCAATATAGTAGAAAATTTGTTTTATGTTATCTATAGATTTAATTATGAGAAGATTATTTTATTTTTATGTCATTTAGATGGAGAATCATGTCACTGGTGGACCCTTCTCAAGAACATGAGGCCAATGGAAGAAATAGACTCCATGAAATATGATGTTTTAAAGGTGTAAGTCTTTATTAAATATTTTATCTGGACTCTTTAAAGAAAAATCGTGAGATAATTCCATGAGTTGAAACAAATGGAACATAAATCCATAAGCAACAATGAAGAAAATGTCACATGACCTTGATGGTATGCCTTCGGTTTTATCTGTGATTATGAATGTAAGATTGATCATTTATTTAGAGGATTTATGTCAAGTCTCTTAAAAACATTGGAAATAAGTTATTTTAGAATCATTGAAGACATTTTTTATTTTGATATAAGGTGGAAATGGAAACTATAACCTCTCATTATTCTCATGGTTTTAGGGAATAAAAAATAAAAATGGATTTTTATTGAAATTTTAAGTGATAAAACCAACTTTTGAGAGACAATTCCTCTTTTTATATGCAAAAAGACAAGAAAATGTATAGAGTGAATATCTACAAGGAATAATAAATTATTTAAAGTGTAGAATAGAAGGTTGTTTTGGACATGACATTCAAAGATATTTGAAAATAACAACTAATTAAATGGATGAAGTTAAATCCCCTATTAATGTAAATCCATAAATCCAAACATTCAATTATAAGGAATATAAGAATTATGGAAAAAATTATCCAAATGAAAATTTTACTGAGGCAATAAACATCAACATCCACTGAATCCAGGGATTTCAAGAATATCATATGAAATGACTACATTTGAAGTGAATATAGATAATTAAGTGTTCCTTGGTTCACTTATTCTTCACGCTATATTTTTGGATGTCTAATGTCATGTTAGTTTTACACAACTACTAGGTATGTAATTATAAATAAAAAACATTTGATTTCATTATTTTTTCTTAGTTATATGAGACTCCATACTGGTTTACAGAATTTGGATTCATTAGAGATTTATTAACCATTCAATTGGATGAATTTGATGGAATTTTAGAATTTAATTATCTATCTTCATGTAGACAACATATTATTTAGCAAAATAAGAAAATTAAATTTCAAGATATGTTATAATAATCTATCATTTCAAGGATTACAATGAGATCTCTTGGAAAAAAAATATTTTATGAGCCATGTAACCTAATCAGGAAGAATGATTATATCAAATGGTTATAAAAAACTCAATAGTATTGTTTTCCTATTATAAATGGTAAAAGGATATGTTTTCATTATTTATAATGCTGATATCTATCCAAAAATTATACCTTGTATCATAGCTATCTTTTATATACAATTATGTATTAACATTTCTTAGTGAAAATTAAAATTATGAGGATGTAATTTATTTAAGCGGGAGAATGTAACCCCTATAGGTTTTAGAATATATTTTCTTATATCTTATTCCATAGATGACATATCACAAAAAAATTTAATGGAATATTTGATGAATATTATTAATAATATTGTATTAATAATAATAATATATAAAATAAAAAAATTACTCTACTGAAATTTTGAACATTTAGCGCATAAATAATTAATATGATTTCAAATTAATAATAAATTTTTTTATCAAATATTAACTGTAACACCCCTAGATTTCATATTACGTTAGTTCTTCAAAGTAATTCAACAACTTACACTACACGCAACATCGATTTCAAGCGCACCACAACATACCAAACTAGCCGTTCAAAAGCAGTTATGAATAGAATTAAAAAAATTGAACTTTATATAACCCTTATAATTATTACCACCTATTTTTTTGCAATAAAAAACCTTCTAGAATTCAATGTTCTTACATTCCTATTCAAGAAAAAAATTCATGATATCTCAATACCTTACACACACAATAAAATAATGTTATGAATAATACCAAATGGAATTTGGGAACATGTACTCCATTAATATGTTTGATTATAGTATACAAATTTACAATTCTCACAGGACCTCCTTCTTTATCACGGCCTAAGAGGCTCTTGGAATCTCTATGAAAACCACAGTTTCATGGTGCCCAATCTTTCTTGATAAAAAATAATATATATCTAAATATTATTATAATACACTAACGTAGAAGTTCCTCTATTAATATAATCACATTCCACCACCACATCTCTCAATAATATGTAATGTCAATCCACTATGTATTATGTCGTGTCAAGGTTTTTTTATCACCCGAATTTTTCTCCTTTTTATCAAACATATATACATAGAAATATATAATGTCTCTATGATATCTAATTTTTATTTTTCTGATGTTTATCTCACATTCATACAATGAAACTCATATGGTTTATTATAGCATGAACACATCCATTCGCTGGAAGATACCCAAACAACCACATTTTTCTTTACGCCATGCTTGATAGAATAATATATTTTGAAAGATCATATTCATCCATGATTTATATTGCATATATGATATTAAATTGATATTGAATGGCTCATAAATTCTATATCACCATGGATGATAGTCAGAATAATTATATATGAAGTCTATAGTCATCTAGTCAACCAAAACAACATTACAATGTTTAAGATGGAAAGATTGGTTAAAATTGTTTTGTGGAAGGAGATTGGACAACCCAGATTAGAGGCATCTAAAGTCACATGTTTTATCCATATATTTTAATGGTGAATTTATGTTATTTGGATCCTCTCATTTCTTTCATAAAACATTCATTGTGCTAGTATCTTTTTAATAATAATTATTGTGAAACTTCTTTATCGATCTATAACTGGAGTAAGCAACAGGAACACTTAAAATAAACCTTTTAGTAGGTCCAACATGTATTCCCACTTTTACGCCACCTGTGCACACTATGGGGGTAATATAAACCAACAAAATCTATTTCTTACTTATGAAGGACATATAATTTACCATACCTCCATGTGATCCCTTATTATTTGTCTCTCCCATGTGATAGAGGCCTCCTCCCACATGTGTGGGAATAAGGTCATCCCTTAGGCTCTATTGTTTGGATATATTTTTTGAAAAATTTACACATGAAATTTTAATCCAAAAACATGTCATAACTTCACATATATATTACATATGATATGTATTTTTTTCAAGGTCCTCTAACACTGCAAGAAAATTGAATATTTTTTATGGCCAAATTTTGTATGGCCTTCTTTTTATTCCTTATGGAATTGTTTCATACATAGAATGAAAGACACATGTATTTAAAACTAAATAATATTTCAACAAAAATAAATATTTATAGCTATAGATATTGAAAATATTATCTATTAAATAAGTTCATAACATATTGATAATATATGAAATATAATCACCATTGGTCTCGACAAAGATTTGATGTAAAATAAAATGAAAATAATAGAATATGTATAAATTTTTTAATATAACATTAATGTATTTATTGAGTAACTACAAATATATCCACATTATTGTGATGTTAAATTCCCTATTTACCTCATGCCTAATACAAAACCCACATATATCTCACTATATAAAATTTTCCAATCGGAAATGGTAGAATTGATGAAAAAACATCAAGAATTTTTTTATATGTGATCCATAAAATCTTATTTCACAACACAAAGATCATCCACTATTATTGTAAAGAAATATGGATATATGAGTTTTGGAATCAATTAAAGGTAATTAAATACCATTAAAATTTATAACAAGTAACATTTATAATGAATTGATGATTTATTTGATCAAAACCAAGTAGATCAATACTTATCTATGATTTTTCATTATTATTTTTATAATTAAAAAACTTGAAGAAGGTTATATTTCAAAGATAACTATCATATTAGATAAAGGAATTATTATCACACAATATTTTCTTTGTAGGTCATTTAATTCATCTTCGAGTTTATTTATCAAATGAATATAGTATTTAAGAATTATATTCATAATATTTTGGGGTTATTCATCAATAATAACTTGATTTAATTAGTATTCATTAAATATCATGGAAATTATTTCTTGATTACAATGAAGACTCTAAGAGGGAAGGGTATAAATAATAAATTCAGTAAGAGTGAATTATGGCTTCAATGGCATATCCTTATTGGATATATTTTCTCAATGGAAGGAATATTTGTAGAGCCTTATATGAACACTGTTGTTGAATAATGACCAACACCTACTAATATAGAATTAATTAATATTATCATAGTAGTATATGGTTATTATTAATGAATATTGAAAATTTTACTTGATTACATATGTTGTTAATCATGTTCACAAACATTGATGTCAAATTCTAAAACATAATGGGATGTGAATAATGTTTTGAGGAACAATAGAATATATTAATCAATAATATAGTAATAAATATACCTATGGAAATAAAATTATATATATATATATATTGATTTATAAAAAATAGATCATGGTTTACCCTTATGGAAAATGATTTCAATTTTCTTATCAATCAATAAATTTAATAGCCCAAAAAATAAATTGTCCAAAACATGATGAATATTTATGAGAAAGAATAATTGAAATGAAAATGTAATAAAACTACTAGAATGGTGAATAATTTTTTATATATATCAACCATAATATGTTTAATTATATATTCAAAATAAAAGAGTAAAATATGAGACATAAGATATAGTAAAAGAAATGTATGAACTGTGTCACTGAAATACATTAGAATTATAGAATAAAAAAAATTGTAATATTCTTTATGTAGGAATGATCATGGATTTTTATACTTAATAAAGATGAAAAGAGATCCAATATTATTATTTTTTAATTTGAACGTGTAAATTATTAGGTAATGGAAACTATATTTATTTTTCATGTATTTTTAAAAAATATCATTAATCGATAAGATAAATAAGTCCCAATGAGATAAAAATCGACTATAAAAAATTAATTCTATAACATATCATAAAATAAAATGCATAAACTATAAATATTGAGTATTAATGTTTCAAAATAGATTATGTGTACAATTAATAACTAAGATAAATAAAAAAATTAGAGATGAAACATAAAGATTGAATTTATCTATACACCCCTATAATATCAATATATATTGAGATTTACAAATATATTTTTGATGGAACAACATGATGGGTAAATTACTATGTATTTTTTATGATTATTTGTATGATAATAAGTAGTAACCAAGAGAAAAAATAAACTGGTTGGTATGAAACTTATTTTTATAAAATTATAGACATGGGATAATATCAAAAGTAAATTTTTTTCAGCCAACTGTATATGACATACAAGAGGACTGATACAATACCATTTATTTTGGATATTCTTATAATGTATGTACATTTACATGAATAATAGATATATGTCCCATTGAGTGAATTCAATGACAATAAGTTAATCATTTCTGTGAGGAATCATGAATATAATTTATTAATTGAATATATTTTTGAGCCTTATTTAATATCAAAATTTAATAGGGGTCATTAAAAATATTGGAATAGCGAATATATATTGAGAAAAATAAACCATCATAAAAAATGGAAATAGGAAAGAATTATAAAAAAATTATGAGACATATTGAATTTATTTTCACTCAACTTCCATCGATATTGTGACCAATACTCTCCTAAAGTATAATTATTATACAATAATAACATTCACATTAGTATAAAATTGGAACACTTTAAAGCTTCATATGGGAAAAGATATTAAACTGTAACAAACTGAAATCATGTTGAGGATAAAACTAAGAACATATGAATTATAAATAATCATATTAATAAATCATAAATATAAAACTATAATGATAAACATAATAGTATCTTAGAGTATTAATTATGATACTATGTCTTCCTGGATGTATTTTCATGGAAGTTAAAGGGAAGATAATTCCCAGATATATTGAGCCTTTAAATATATATGAGAGAATTTATGTTTTGTATTGTTATTTAGCAATAAAACCAAGCCTCTTCATTTTATTTTATTTTTTCAATGTCTTTCTCTTAAAGAAGATTAAATCAGATCTAATATTACTCTCTAATGTTTTATAATATATTTTCAGATAGATTTATTCACAAGAAAAAAATAATAAAATGATTCATGAAATATTATATGTATATCATTAGGGATATTTGTTTAATAATACTACCATTTTTAATTAAAATGTCATAACTCAACTAAAGTTGCTTACAATTAGAGGACGAATAATTAATATAATTTTATAATAAAATGGAATATATTTTGTCTAAATACTATTTTTTAATTATTGAAAAATTTATGATAATAAATTAAACTAACCAACATTATAATATTATTATTTTTATCAAATATATTGACATTAATTAAAGTTGAAATTGATATGAAATAATATTAAGTACACATAAAAATGTCATTTTTTTAAAAATGTACCTTTTACTTATATACTTTATTCCAATTATAAAAAATAAATTTATTATTTTTAGAATATAAATTTTATATCATGAACATCATTTTTAAATTCATCATTTCAAAATTATTTTATAGGTATTTATTTATTTTTCTAGAATAATTCATTTTTATGTTGATGGTGAAAAATACAATTTTTACAAAAACCTGCAGATATTATGACAGTATTAAATGTATGAATATATTAAAAACATATAAAATAGTTTCATAATTAAAATTTTATTTATTTAATGATATTATTAATTTAAAAATACTATATTTAATTTTAAATACCAATGTTTAACATTTACCAAATAAAGGAATTTTTTTAAAAAAATATGTTTCAGTTTTATTTTTAATTAATTTTGTTACTATGTGCAATTTGGGATTATATTTATTTCAAAATAGAATAATTCTAATTCAATTAGTATTAAAATAAATTATTTCATTAAAATAAAAAAATTATAATTTTATCACTAATATTAGTTTTTTGTACAAAATTAACTTTTTCTAATAATCATTTTTATGCCTTATATGTTCTAATATTAAAATTAAATTTTCTAAAAAAAAATGAACATTTATTCGGTAAATTTTTTTAATATTTGGAATAATTATGTATAAATTATTTAATAATACTAATACATTATTCATTAAAATTAAATTAATAAGGACAAAATTAATTACACTGTTAAACCCCAAAAATAGTAAAATTAAAAAATCTAAGCCTAAATGATATAAAAAATAATTAATAATTAGTTAAAATTAATTAAAGTTTTTCTATTGACCTTATTTCGTCCCCCACTTCATTATATACCACTTACCCCCACAATACATGTGAAATATGTGGTCTGTTTATTTTAAAATGTTATATTTACAAAGAAATCCCTTCTCTAATAAAAGAAACTCAACTCCTCCCCATTTATCAACAAAATTTAAAAATTTATATTAACAAAAAATCTTCTCTAGTATCTCCCCTAATCTCTCACCATTCTCTATAATCATTTTTCTTTTAAAAAGTTAAATCTAAATATCCTTATAGTGTTACGGAAAGGAGAACATCTAAAGGGATAAGTAATGTTCTCAATCGATCTCTCTTAATAATTTTCTTTTTATAACCCATTCATCCTATTTTATACATGAATTTATGATAACATAATAATTGTTAATATTATTTAATTTTGTTATAACATTTTAATATTCATCTTCTTTCCAATTTAAAACAATTTGGAAAATGAAGATGTTGTCATGCGTACATGTGTAATACCGCCTCCATGAATGATATTCTATATTATTAATCACTTCCTTATATGGATTCATCTAAAAGTATATTAAATGGAGTAAAATTATATTTAGATCATTATAATTATTTTTAAATTATATTCTATTTGTTATCTTTAATTTTTCTATTATAAAATTAAGTCTTACTCATGCATAAATGCAATCTACAACCTCAATTAATGTAATATGTTTCACTTTTCAAAAAAAAATTCATATATTATAAATCTATTATAATCTGACTCAAAATGTGAGAAACAATATATAAATTTAATTTATTATTATTTAATAATTATATTATTCTAAAATAAAACCGTTATTAAGTATACTTACCCATCGATTATAGATTTTTCATGTTTGGTCAGTTTAGCAACCAACATTAATAGTGAAATAAATTAATATCATTATTAAATAAGAAAACATAATTTATATTTATATTAGAAAATTATAAGTAGATATTTTTTTCATGCTAATATTAAGGTTTTACCTGTCATTAAGATATCACCACTCATTCATTAAAATTATGGAAAAAGGCACATCACCAAATTCATAATCACAAAAAAAAATTACACAAATATTTATAAAATAAAATTATAAAATTATAAAAAATTATAAAAAATAAATTATAGTGCCTATAATAACATATTAATGATTAACTTTGAATCTATATATAATAATTAACACTTCGATTATACATCTAGTACTAAAACAAACAATCATAGAATGTAACTCATCGTGTTGAAAATTACATATAACTAATATATATATATAATATATTATTTGAATTGAGGTTTATAAGAATTTATTGGTATGAATAAGGTTATTAAATTGATAATTTTTTCAGTTTTTTTAAAATATGTTCAAACATATTTTTTAAGAGGGATTCAAGTTAAGGGTTTTTGAAACTTCTTTTTTATCATTGAGATAAGATGCTTATTCACTACTTATTTTGTTATGGTAGTGTATAATTTAGACATGGATTTATTTAATCATAATTATTCATGAAATATAAGGGATTTTAAAAAAACCAACTCATTTTATACCTCTCATAGGTTATAAATTCAAACGATAATTTTGATGTGATGGTTTTTTGTTACCTCAAACCCCCTTTATTGGATTTATAATGTTTCATCATGGAAAAATCTGTTCTATTCTTGGTTTCATAAACACTAGGATTTGAAATTTATAATTATATTCATCTATAGAAAAATTTACTCTTTTAATTTAAATATTCATCATTGATGACTTCTTCTATATAAAAGTATGGTATTATTTTAAATATTTCTCATTCTCTTTAATGATGATTTTTCATTAATGTCCATGTTTTACCTTATACAGTTTTCTATTGTATTTCTGTAAACAAATTCTCTATTATCTCATGTGATATCCATAATTATCATCTTTTATTTTAAAAATGAAGTTTTATTATCCATTTTTAGGATACAGGATTACAAAGAAATTGTATTTTCTAAAAAAGTAAAATTATTTTCCTTCCATAATAATATATTTTATCTTCCTCTACAAATTTCCATGATGTTTAATTTATTTCTTATTGAATTATTCAATATTAAATATAATTTTACTTAAATTAAGAAAATTTATATGTTTCTCGCTTCACCTTTTTCAAATTATATTTTAAAATTGACTCATAATGTTTTTATTTTACGAATATTTTCAATTTTTTTCTTCTGATTTATTTTTATGTTTTTTTTGTATAAAAAAATTTATTTTTCAATTATTAGTATTCATTTAAGAAAATATTCCATTACATTTTTTATAATGGTTTTCTAAATTAATCATCTATATAATGATTTTAAAATTAATAGTGGTATTTCAACTAATTTTTAAAATTAATTTACCAAAGAAACATGAGATGGTATTTTCATTTCACTAAGATTTATTAATAATAATTATTATACAATAGGTATTTGTTCTTATACCACCATTCACATTATTTCTCTCAAATACTTTTCAAACTATTTGAATATTTTTTCTTACGGCCCATCTCATTCCCATGGGTCATGTAGGTGAATATTGAAATATGAATTTTTTTCATGTTATCCTGTAACACATTTAAATGAATGATTATTATGTATATATAGAGTCATATATTTTACTATACTTTTTTTGTTGATTTTTTATATGAATTGATATTGAAAATGGTACATGTGTAGTGGCACATGTCCTCAATGGTATATGGGTAATAACCAAATTCAATGTTGGTACATGGGTAGTAACCCAAATCGAAGAGGTTAAACATATTGTTATCCCAAGCCTAAGAGGGTATATGTGTTTTCCACCCAAGCACATGATGGTACACTAGTATTTATCCTATTCCTAGGAGTGTAAATTGGTTGGTATCCCAAGACTAAGAGGGTATAAATAATGTTATTTGAAGACCAAAGGGATATACTGGTTGTTATCCCATGCCTAAGAGGGTACACGAGTTAGTATCCCAAGACAAAGAGGGTACACAAGTTTTTATACCAAGGCCATGGGGGTACATGGGATGTTATCACAAGCCCTGGTTGTTATCCCTTGACCACAATGTGCTTTCAATCGATTAAGAATGTCCTCTCCATGGTGTTATCCATTAATATTCATCTATTAATGTCACATTTAAATGTTATTTGATTATTTTATGCTTCCACGGATCATGTTTTCAATTTAATATTTTTGTTCTCTTATTCCATGATATATGTTTGCTCATTTGAGACTCCAATTCATTGAATTTTACCTGTGGACAACTTATATTATTTCATGTAATTTTTTATAAAATATTTCTCTCATTATAATGATTTCTCATATACTTTGGATCAATCCCTTGATGATTGTTAATATATTTTTCCTTCCTTATCATTTGAACTTTCCCATTTCTTATTTTTACATTCCTCATGTTATGAAAATGAATATAATCTATGAGGAGTTTGGAAGTGGTTCATGTGTGGTTGTATTGTGGATAAATGTTCACAAGTATTATAAAATAATTTTCTTATATATTTGATCATCATAGGATCATACCAATCCATTCATGGGATTATAAGGTTATCTATGAGATATAATATTTAAATTGTTGAAATGATATAAACAAGGCATGTTTAGATTGGGTTTTTTCAAATAGAGTGTTTAATGGAACTGATTTTAGTGTTACATTTGGGAGTGTGGGTCTGGGGAACCTGAGCTGGTATCATTTCATGGTTTATCTATTTTTAGTTATTAGATAAGATTTTTGGGGATTTAGATATGAAAAACTTGGTGAAAACCCCATGGATACATAGAAGTAGAGGAAAAGTTAATGAATTTTTAGTAAATAAGATATTGTGTGGTTTCCTAGAAATTTCATTCATGTTTGGATACATGATGGTGGACATAGTTTTGGAATATATAGATACTGTGTTAATCACCATGAAAAAAGGAAGTTTGAGTATCAAATCAATATTCACTCAATGCTTGATCAATGGGACTAAGAAAACCTATCTTGCTAGACACTTCATATGGATATGCTTTAGTAACATTAAATTTTCATTACAAACTATTATAAAGAATTTAAATACATATTATGTTCAGTTAGAGAAAATAGTTGGGAGATCAACATGAATAACATAGATTGAAACTGAGATATTCATAAGTTAGGTTATTTTTGTTATTTTGGTTTGTTTCTTCTCATTTAATTTTTTTTTCAATTAAATTAATATTTTTACATTCCCAACTCTATATTATTTAAAAAAGTTGAAGGAAAATTGGGGAACCATGTAAGTAGTGGCTATAATGTAAAATGTGTAGAATATATTAACAAAAAACTACAAGATAGAAAAAAAAGTTAAAACTATATTAAAAATGTCATATTGGGTTATTAATAATAACACAACACATATGGGTCCTGTGGATACACAATGGATGGAGAAACATTTTATTGGATTTTTATGTTCTAATTGACATCAAACGTCTGTGAGTCTCCATATCCCCTAATATTTTGTAAATGAATCAATATAGTAGAAAATTTGTTTTATGTTATCTATAGATTTAATTATGAGAAGATTATTTTATTTTTATGTCATTTAGATGGAGAATCATGTCACTGGTGGACCCTTCTCAAGAACATGAGGCCAATGGAAGAAATAGACTCCATGAAATATGATGTTTTAAAGGTGTAAGTCTTTATTAAATATTTTATCTGGACTCTTTAAAGAAAAATCGTGAGATAATTCCATGAGTTGAAACAAATGGAACATAAATCCATAAGCAACAATGAAGAAAATGTCACATGACCTTGATGGTATGCCTTCGGTTTTATCTGTGATTATGAATGTAAGATTGATCATTTATTTAGAGGATTTATGTCAAGTCTCTTAAAAACATTGGAAATAAGTTATTTTAGAATCATTGAAGACATTTTTTATTTTGATATAAGGTGGAAATGGAAACTATAACCTCTCATTATTCTCATGGTTTTAGGGAATAAAAAATAAAAATGGATTTTTATTGAAATTTTAAGTGATAAAACCAACTTTTGAGAGACAATTCCTCTTTTTATATGCAAAAAGACAAGAAAATGTATAGAGTGAATATCTACAAGGAATAATAAATTATTTAAAGTGTAGAATAGAAGGTTGTTTTGGACATGACTTTCAAAGATATTTGAAAATAACAACTAATTAAATGGATGAAGTTAAATCCCCTATTAATGTAAATCCATAAATCCAAACATTCAATTATAAGGAATATAAGAATTATGGAAAAAATTATCCAAATGAAAATTTTACTGAGGCAATAAACATCAACATCCACTGAATCCAGGGATTTCAAGAATATCATATGAAATGACTACAATTGAAGTGAATATAGATAATTAAGTGTTCCTTGGTTCACTTATTCTTCACGCTATATTTTTGGATGTCTAATGTCATGTTAGTTTTACACAACTACTAGGTATGTAATTATAAATAAAAAACATTTGATTTCATTATTTTTTCTTAGTTATATGAGACTCCATACTGGTTTACAGAATTTGGATTCATTAGAGATGTATTAACCATTCAATTGGATGAATTTGATGGAATTTTAGAATTTAATTATCTATCTTCATGTAGACAACATATTATTTAGCAAAATAAGAAAATTAAATTTCAAGATATGTTATAATAATCTATCATTTCAAGGATTACAATGAGATCTCTTGGAAAAAAAATATTTTATGAGCCATGTAACCTAATCAGGACGAATGATTATATCAAATGGTTATAAAAAACTCAATAGTATTGTTTTCCTATTATAAATGGTAAAAGGATATGTTTTCATTATTTATAATGCTGATATCTATCCAAAAATTATACCTTGTATCATAGCTATCTTTTATATACAATTATGTATTAACATTTCTTAGTGAAAATTAAAATTATGAGGATGTAATTTATTTAAGCGGGAGAATGTAACCCCTATAGGTTTTAGAATATATTTTCTTATATCTTGTTCCATAGATGACATATCACAAAAAAATTTAATGGAATATTTGATGAATATTATTAATAATATTGTATTAATAATAATAATATATAAAATAAAAAAATTACTCTACTGAAATTTTGAACATTTAGCGCATAAATAATTAATATGATTTCAAATTAATAATAAATTTTTTTATCAAATATTAACTGTAACACCCCTAGATTTCATATTACGTTAGTTCTTCAAAGTAATTCAACAACTTACACTACACGCAACATCGATTTCAAGCGCACCACAACATACCAAACTAGCCGTTCAAAAGCAGTTATGAATAGAATTAAAAAAATTGAACTTTATATAACCCTTATAATTTTAGAATCCATATTATGAGTTTCTTAGACATAATGTAAGGACAAATTCATTTTTTACAGATAAAAGAAGTATTTTTTGAAAGATGAAATTTTATCACCTTTTAATGGAGAACCATTTTTAAATCCAATATTTGAAACTTTTATATATTAAATTTTACAAAATAAACTTTTTCTTTGGGATCATGACATAAGAATTTAGCTTTAATAAATTTTTGGGGTTTTTCTGATAACTTTCATATTTGGGTGAATAGTGAAAAATAATATATTTTAACTGAAAACTACTTTTTTAATCTAAATAATTTATAGTGTTCAACAATACATATGAATTGTTTGGATGTATAATTAGATTATATTTTTACCATTTAATCCAATGTTTTTCATTTTATGTAATTTCACTTTGAAATTGGACATAAACAAATGTCTATTTTTGGTAGTTATTATTTCATAAAACTACACTTTTTGGTTTTGACAATGGGAATTAATTATAAACTAATAAATAAAATTTATATGTTTTTAATTTGTTAAATATGAATTAATTTTTCAATTCATAATATCAAAATTAGCTTAGGGAGAATTTTTTTTGTGTTTTTGAAAACTGTTAAGTTTTGAGGAATAGTGAGAAACACTGAGTTAAAGTTTAAAACAGAATTTTTATTTAAATAATTATTATTTTTATTTTAATTTATTTTAGGTCAAAATTAATACGTAATACCCAAAAAAGATAAATGTAATTCATTGGAGTGATTTTGTAATTATATTATATATATATAATTTTATTGAACTTTTCACCATCTTTTACCCACCTTCTAGGAGAATTTTTAAATTCACATAAAACATAATTTTACTGCTTATGTGCGTTGAATTTAGAAAATATAAGAGACACGGTTAATATAAAGGAGTAAAATGTGGTTCAATAAGATAAAAATAATTTTTGGTGAATAGTAATTTTTTTCTTTTATTTATCATGGTTAAAAGTAAATAGGGTAATTAAGGGTAAAATGATATTATTATTACCCTAACACATGTCCTAATTCTATTGGCTAAGTAAAATTAGACCAAAAATAACCTTAGGAATAATATATGAACCTCTTTGGTCAACAGGAATTAGATTTGTACACTTACTATTATTTAATTCAAATAAGAGTTAAAAGAGTTAAAATCAAAGTTTATTAATTAAAACATTTTTAATATAAGGCTAAACATAAGATAAATTATACTGTAAATATTCATTAGAAATAAAAAAATATTTCCTACATAATGGTATTTTATTTATATTTTTTAGACATAAAATAATTTAATTTATTTATGACACAATGATGATGCAATAATTACCTAATTAATGAAATATTAAATTAATTGATATTATAAATATCCAAATAAATGTAATTTGAGACTTTTTATTAATTACACTTCATTAATATGACATATTAGGGCTTTTTATATGAGTTTTTTTCAATGTAATAATGTTGTTATGAATTTAGCAAAAACAAAATAGCAAATAGTGTCATAATTGAGAAAAAAGAGTTTTTAAATCAAATATTATATTATTAATTGATAATCTATTCCTAATATTCTATGGTTCAGCCAAAGGACTTATATAATGATAGGTGTATCATTAATGAACCACTTTTGGTTCTCTTGGAAGTATATAGTAAGTATAATAACCATATAATATAAAAATACAAAGAGACATGGTAAATGTTAGACTATTTAACTAAGAGTTAAATCTAAATGTTACGGTTAATATATTGACAAAAACCTATCTAAAACCAATTGGTTGAGTGTTTTTAGACACATCCACACCGTATCCATTTAAAATTCCACTTTTGATCCATTAAAAACAGAAATATATTTTATTATAAAATAATATTTTATGTTTTACATAAGGTTCCCCTCACCCCTCTTATAAAAGGGAACTTCCCCTTATCTCAAATTCACACAATCAAAGCGTTTTGACTCAGCCAAACCCTTCCCAAATATCCTCTCAACTTCCCTCAATTCATTCTAGAGGCCTCACTATGGTCATAATGCAAACTTGAGGATCCCTTTTGATCAAGTCAAAAGGAAGAACCCGAAGAAGAGGTAATAATTTCACCAACCTCTTTCATGTTCTTTTGTTCTTCCACTTCTTCATTCTCTATTATTTCCATTATAAAATAATAACACCAGTATCTTATATATACTATGATGTTATTATAAATATGGTACATCTATATTCATTATTCTACCCATCCTTTGAATGACATGTCACCATACATGCGTACTTACGGATTACCGTCTCCACGTCGTTGTGTAATTGTTATTCAATACATTATTTTTTGGATGTGTATAATAATGATGTCTAATTCATGTAAATAATCAGATATAACATGATAATTATTCTTTATATATCATATATCATCAAATTATATATTATTTTAATATCAAAAGAATGATATTTTCTCTCCTGTGTACGTACGGATTTCCGTCTCCACGAACGCGATGAGATTCATTCCCCATCATATCCATTCAAGAATATATTTCATTTTATGACTAAAAATAATGTTTAGATACATGATATCATTCTGGATATGACTATGATACATCTCATCCCTAACTTATATGCCTCACATAATAAATAATATAAAAGAAAATGAATCTGTTAACAACTGAAACAACGATAAAACAAAGATATTATTAACAAATCAATGTTAAAAGATCATATATGATATCATATTAATGTATATGATTCTAGTATAATTCAATAACAATTATTTCACCATTATAAATAAGGGTATCCTACCCTCGACCTAGGAAAATGTACAATGTTAGGGTTTATTTCACAATCTCTTCATTATTCGTTGTTGTTTATACGTAATTATCTAATGGGACCTCTTTATCATCCTGATCCATGTTTCTTAAAAATGTATTTCAAATAATTATCACTATTTTACAGACTATGGGGTAAAGTCATTTATACCCCTATTTGACTTTTTATATGATTTTGATAAATTAATCTTTCCGTCGTTTTCCAAAAAGGTCCTTTTTAACCTTTTCGATAGAATTAAGGTACAAATGTATTTTTTTAACTAATATGGTGGGTGCGGCTATTTTCCACCGTTATAAAATCATCGAAGCTTCCCTTATAATATTATAAGAATATTTTCAAACTAAATTTTTTCTTCTATAATTATGTGACTTTTAAATGATTTAGAAAAAGAGATATTTTTCTGAAATAGTTTTGATTTCATCTATTTCCACATCCATTGATGGATTTTAAGCTTATTTGAAGTTGATTTATTATGATACAAAACATCTATATTTTATTGAGGCATAAGCTATCACCATATCATTTTGCATAAGAACACACCCCAATCCCTTCTTGGATTCATCACTGTAGATCACAAAAATTTCTCCACTACAAGGCAGTGTGAGCACAGGTGCACTGGATAACCTTCTTTTTAACTCCTTAAAATTCTCTTCGCATTCCTCCGTCCCAACAAACATAACTCCTTTCCGAGTCAACTAGGAGAGTGGATTACATAATCGTGAAAAATCTTTCACAAAATGTCGATAATATCCAGCCAAACCAAGAAAACTCTAGATCTCGGTTACTGCTGTTGGTCTCGACCATCTTTCAATAACCTCTGTTTTTTCTGGATCCATAGATGTCCCCTATTTTGAGATTATGTGACCCAAAAATGCAACTTTTTGAAGCCAAAATTCACACTTGGTAAATTTGGCATAAAGCTTCTCCTTTCTCAGGGTCTTCAATATAATTCTCAAGTGATCTTCATGTTCTTTCTTGCTCTTTTAATAGACAACAATATCATCTATAAAGACTACCCCAAACTGATCAAGATAGTCTCTAAAGACTCTATTCATTAGATCCATGAAGATAGCAGGGGCATTAGTAAGACCAAATGTCATCACTATAAATTCATAGTGTCCATATCTTATACGGAAAGCTGTCTTTGTTATATCCTCCCTTTTGACCCTTAATTGATGATACCCTGAATGAAGATCAATCTTGGAAAAGTATTGAGCTCTACGATGTCGGTCAAATAGGTCATCAATGCACGGGAGAGGATATTTGTTCTTGATAGTGATCTTTTTATGTTCTCGATAATCAATGCAGAGTCTCATTGATCCATCTTTCTTCTTAACAAACAGAACAGGTGCTCCCCAAGGTGACGCACTAGGGCGTATGAACCCCTTATCAAGATTCTCTTGGAGTTTCTTCTTCAATTCATGCAACTCAATTGGGGCCATTCTATAAGGTGTCCTTGAAATAGTCAAAGCACCCGGTACGATATCTATTGAAAACTCAACATCACGATTCGGTGGAAGACCCGATAATTCATCCGGAAAGACATAATCAAACTCCCGTACAATGGGCATATTCTTAATTGTGAGTTTCTCACCAACCATTTGAGATAAATAACCTTAATTTAGTGGAATCAAGACCCATAAGATGGAAGGAATTTCCACTAGAAGGTTATGTTCATCCTTGCATCGATAGACGATCATAGATTGATCTGGAATATGAAATGTGACTTCCCTTCTTTGGAAATTGATATGAGCTCCATGTAGAGAAAGCCAATCCATGCCAAGAATCACATAAAATTCCACTATAGGAAGGATCAGAAGATTAGCAGGAAGAACTTTCCCACAAACTTCAATCGAAGAAGAATTATAAACTTTTGATGTGACTATTGTTCCATTAGGTGTTGTCACAGCTAACTCAACATCTAATTGTTGAGGTAATATGGTGATACACTTAGAAAATTCTTCATAAATAAAGGAGTGGGTGGATCCAGAATCAAATAAAACATTTTCTACTTTAGAGTGGATGGTAAGTGTACCTTTCACCACATCGTTATCATACTCCACATCGCTGACAGAAATTGCATGTGACTTTCCTTTTTCTTTAGCCTTAAGAGTTTGTTGACGTCGACCACCATCATCAACCCCTAGATTAGGGAATTTATTGGCATAATTTCCCATCTCCTTGCACTTGAAACATTGAAGTGTAGTAGGTTCATTCTGTGTATCCCTTCCTTTGTTTGCATCATTAGACATCTTCTTCCCATCATCGCGGCATTCAAATGCCTGATGACCTTCCTTTCCACATTTGAAACATTTACTTGTCCCTTTAAGAAAACTCCCTCCATGTTTCTTTCCACACTTTGAGCATAAGGGAAAGCTCATCTTCTTTTCAGTGTGCTCTTTATATTTTCCTTTGAATTCCATTTTCCTCTTCTTATCAAACCCATATGACTGATGGGTTACTCCAATCTCCATCTCAACTTTGAGAGCACATCGAACGATTTCCTCGTAGCTATTTATGTCCCTTATGTCTAAGGCCCTTCGAAGACTTGGTTTTAAGCCACTAAAGAATCGATCGATCTTACTCTCAGGTTGGATAATAATACCAGAAGCGTACCTTGCATGTCTTGTAAAATTTGCTTTATAGGTACCAACAGATTCATTATCCTTCTGCTTCAGTTCAAGAAACCCTTTCTCCATCTTTGTTCGGAGAATACGAGGGAAGTAATTATTGAAAAATAAGTTCATGAACTCATCCCATTCCATGGACTCAATTTCATACCTTTGCCTCGTATTCTTAATAAGATTCCACCATTGATCAGCATCACCTTCCAAACGATACACTGCTAAGATGACTTTATCATGATCAGAACATTGAAGAACTGAAAATATCTTTTCAGTAGAACTAATCCATTGTTCAGCAACTAATGGTTCAGTAGACCCGCTGAATGAAGGTGGACGTTGTCTCATGAAGGATTCAACAGAATGTTGCTCCTTCCATTGCTCGTTTGGAAGTCCTGTATGATTCAGAGCTTGAGAAAGTTATGTGATCATGGCTACAAGATTTTTCATTCCAGCTCCTATAACGTTTGGTTGCTCTGGGGGACAATCATTGCATTGCCCGTCACATTCTGCATTAACACGGTTCCTTCGGGTTCCAGCCATTGACTAAAACCAAGAAGAATAGTGTGAGAAACACTAATTATAATAGGAAAACCACATAATCAAGAATAAAATTTCACACTTATGATCTTATCCTAGGTTATTCATGTCCATTTCTAAAACACTAAGATTGTGTTCTATGCTTAGACTTATCATTAGGGTTCTTACTAAGGCTTTCGCATCCTAGTTTCCAAAGGATGACTATACCTTTCCTATGATACCAACTATAAGGACCCTTACTTTACGTACATTATTATTACTTCAGAATTGAAGCACACTTATTACAACATATAACCAAACCAAGAAAGGACCGTATTGGTATAGTGTCTTTAGAAACTGGGAAACATTAACAACTGGTTCATAAAGCATCTACTTTGCCTCCCATTTATTTCATCATATCTAGAGTCCCTTTTTGGCATATTCTACTTAATAACCTTCTTCCTGACCTGGGAAACAAAACATACAAAAGGGTGAGATCAAATTCTCATTAAGGGTAGACAAAAGAAATATCAATCACATCATATATATAAGCACATAACTTTTGGAGATATTAACCTGAAAAGAGATCATAATTTCATAACATGGGTAAGTATTAGTAGTGAAATTTAATCCCAATAATCATAACTTAAAACATGAAACTTTGTGTCATACACACATAATCATAGAGAATCATTTCTTATTAGTCAAGACACATTGCCAAGAATGTCTTAGTGGACAGAGTCCATTTCTGAACCGAGTTCACTCCTCGTTTCAGTCCTGTTTCACTGAACCGGTATAACCTACCGTTCTAGCCATGTCTATCTCATGATATATAAAATCATTACCCAATGCATTGGAGGGAGATATAGGTCCCACCCATCTCATAATGATTCCATTCTTATGTGTGCCACAAAATCATAAATCATACATCATTACATAACCCATGTAATAAAAATGGGATTCTTAAACAACATGACATCATAAAATAATTCATATAAGATAAAGGAATTCATAAAAATAATTCCATCACAACATAATCAATGTAATAATAGGGATAGAAACAGAACCCTATATTATCTTAGATGGAAATTAATTTTGATAAAACACTTGAACTCCATTCTTGAGGAAAATATCATTTCTACTTCAGAAACATTTTTTCCTTTCTTAACATGTCATACAATTTTAAACAAAAGAAGTTGATTCAAAATAATTTTGAAAACTTGTAAAGGAAGCTTCTTGGAAATAATGTTTTAAAAATCCATTCATGCCGTATAAGTTTAAAAAAACATTCTTCCCGTACTTTTGTCGGAAAAGTCAAAAAGTACCTCGTACGAAAAACAACAAAAGCTTCCTTTCATATCCTTTACTAAAAACTCACAGAAGGGTAAAATTGGATATAAACTATTTTAGAAGGATATAAATATTACATATTGAGGAAACATGGATGTGGATGATAAAATATACCCCAGTAAATACCAAAGTATAAACAATCTCGGATAAAAATGAGATTGTGATATTTCCCTTACATTAGGTCGGATATGCTTTGTACGTGTCTGAACCGCCTATATAATGAATTAAATAACGTTATTGACTTATTCCAGAATCATTATTATTTTTATGATATCATATTTGGTCATATTCTTAGCTTCTTAGTAGTAATATTTCATTGCTACTTGTTATTCGGGTGTTTATAACTTTTTATTCTTATGCGTGTTTTGTCGAATAAATTCTTATTCTTCTCTTTAGGTTATAGATACCTCATTTCCAGAATGGTATTACTGTAATATATATCATATTAATTCATTTAATTTATTTATATAATCATTATGAAATGAATATCATGTAGAACGAGTCGCATCACATCGTGGAGACGGTATTCCGTACGTACGCATAAGTGATGATATCGATCCTATGATCGTGGAATTGTATTGGAGTGTATGTATACTATTTCAAAATCAGTATCACTTTATTATAGTCATATATAGTCATTATTTACACCATTATACCCATCCAAGTAAGGTGGTGGTGGGAAATATATTACACCACGGCGTGGAGACGGTATTCCGTACGTACGCACGCGCGGTGATTTCTTTTTCCGTAGGATGGATAGATGGTGAAATAGGGTTGTTTCATACTTATAATAACATATCAGTATATGAGGGATACTGATGTTATTACATCATAATGAAACAACTAAATAATAAGAAGTGGAAGAAAAATAAAGATGAAAGAATCGGTAACAGACATTACCTCTTCTTTGAAGTGCTTCTTTGAGACCTTCTTTTATGGCACTAAAATTGGTCTTTGAAGAAGACCAGGACCTCTAGGATGTCTCTAGGGAAGTGGATAGGAGACATTGGCAGGTTTTTTCCGAGAATGAAGGCTAAAAGTGGTGTGAGGAAGAGAGGGAGGAGGTGCCATTTTATAAGGGAGGAGAGGGGCACCTTTGGATTAACTAAAAATATTATTTTATTATAAAGTCATGTTCGGTTTTAAATAGCTCCAAATTGATTTATTTAGAATCTAAGGTGGTGATGGGTCGAAATACTCTCATCCAATAGAATTTAGACAAGTTTAGGTTCCTATTTTAACCTTATCATTTATATTTAACATTATGTTAAATAATTTTACTTTTACTGTGTCTTCTTGTGTTCTTATACTGTAAGGTTAATAAACTTACTATAAGCAGCCAAACGAACCCCAAGTTGTTTATTATTAATATCTATAACCTTATCTAAGTCATTTTGATGAACCTTATATTTTTAGGAATAAAATAACAATTACTAATATAATATTTGTTTTAAAAACTATTTTATGTCAATTTTGACACTATTTAGTAATTATTTTTTGTGAAAATCATAACAGAATGATTAGTTCGAACGAAGTTAATTAAATAAATAATAACATGACATATTAATCTCTAAAATTAGTGGAATTCATAAAAAGTCACAAATTATATTTATTTGGGTATTTATAACATCAATTATTTCAATATTTCATTAATAAGATAATTACTGCATCATCATTGTGTCATAAATAAATTAAATTATTTAATGTCTAAAAATTACAAATAAAATACCATTATGTAGGAAATCTTTTTATCTTTCTAATTAGCATTTGTAGTTGACTTTATCTTATGTATAACCCCATATTAAAAATGATTTAGTTATTAAACTTTGATTTTAACTATTTTAACCCTTCTTTAAATAAATTTATAATAAATGTCCTAATCTAATCCAAGTGGGCCTAAATGGTCATATTTTATTCCTAATGTTGTTTCTGGTCGAATTACACTTGTCCAATAGAATTAGGACTTGTGTTAGGGTAATAATAATATCATTTTTACCCTTAATTACCCTATTTACTTTTAACCGTGGTAAAAAAAAGTAAAAAGTTACTATTCACCAAAAAAATTATTTTCATCTCATTGAACCACATTTTACTTACTGACATCAACTGTGTATCTCGGATTTTTGAAATTCCACTCACAGAAGTGGTAAAATTATGTTTTATGAAAAATTCAGTTTTTTAACTACCACTTAGTAGTTTCAATATTAATCCAAAATTGAATGTTTTCAGAAAAATACCAAAATTTCACCATAGGATAATTTCGATATTCCGAATCCCAAAATGAAGTCCATTTTGAAAAATAAAATTTATAAAATTTCAAAAAGTGGTTATTACTATTCATAACTGCTAGTTTTAATAATATTTTATTAGCATATCATTGTTTAGTGAAACTCGGTATTGCGTACGACACAAGCTATCGAGGAAGCTTGCGATTTCGTGTAAAGCAATCCAAGGAAGTGTTGTGTGTAGATAAATATTCATTTGATGATTTATATAACATCAAAATCTCAGGTGTTATAATATTATTCCATAAAATTCAAGATAATCAATAATTTAAATCAGGACTCACATGATTTAATGTATTGATGAGAATTGTGATCAAATATGCTCTCAGTGACATATAATATTTTGGGTGTGTCATGAGTGATATTGCATTAATGTATAATGTTATAATGGATTTATCCCTTCTATTCCTGAATGTAATTTTATATATCATTACATTTTCTTGAAATTGAAGAACTTATATAAATCAATGGAAATGGTGTTTGGTGGCTGAGTTGAGTTTTTTGAAATTTAAGGAAAGAGACATTAGTATATATGATGATGACATTAGAATGCAACATGCCAGATTTAATATATTGTGATAAATTGATTATATTTCATGGTATGAATTTTTTTGATATGGGATATCAATTTGATTTTAACTTCTTTCTCTATGGGTTGGAAAATTTCAATCTACCACAACCTGTGGGTTGGACCTCGGAGTGTTGTGTTTCATCTCTCCAAATGGGCTAGGGTTTCCAACTTCATAGTCGCTCCATCCCCTCGTTTGACGTTTTTCAAATGACATGGAGTCAGATTCTTTCATGTCAGGGTCAACAAGGTTCACTAAGGTATCTTCTATCTTCATCGTCTTAGGTGAGGCATTATATTAATCGCCCTTTACACTGGAAGGCTTCGGTGGGCCTATTTTGGATCTATGCAGTAGGTGGTGATCATTTGGCAAGGGCACCTCATTTCGGTAGGCGTGGCTATGATCTAGTTTCATATACTCTGGCGAGGAATTTTCCTACCATGCTTGGTTGGTGATTTCAGTGGTCATGGATTTTGATCAGGTTGGGAGGAGGAGGGAAGTCATCTCGAATCATGGCTCAGCGTCGGCAGTTGTGGTTCGGCGTCATCCATAAAGTGGTGTAGAGGGTGGAGGGCCTCTTGGATCGGGCTTCCAGCGGTCCTGTGGTATTATTTCAGTTATTCTCTTGATGTATCTTGTGTTTCTTGTTTATTGAAATGATTTTTTGGTTCTACTATGTGCGATGAATGCTATTAGCTATGAAATGGGTGTTCTAGTTGATTTGATTCTATTTTGGTGGTGAAATGGATGGACTGCTGGGGAACCCAGCTAAACTAAAAGGATTTTTATCAGAAAAGGATAGAGCTGGTCATCTTTACCATGTATGAATTTTCAGATTTGGAAGATTTATAGGGTATGGCACAGCCATCGGTACCAGGACTGTGCATTTTTTCACATAACAGCATGCTAAACAGCCATGCTTTAGTGAAAGAATTCCTTGATGATATTGATTCTGGGTGAGGCACTTTTTGTAGTCTTGTTCTTGGTTGCAACCCTCTTGTTTTTATAATTTTTTTGATGTCCTGATGTTCTTGAATTCTTTGTTTTCCCCCCTTTACCCTTAAAAGGGGTCTTATCTCAAATCAATAATAATTTTGGCCTTTTTTCATTTATTCCTTAACATATTTCTTGATTTTGACCATATAATTTTGGTTTTTATTTCTAATTACACTAGGAAATGGTCCAAGTGGGGCACACACACTTTGTATAACTTCTATATTTGTTAAATTAATGTATTTAATTTAACAAGCGAGAATAAATAATAATTATTTTAGTTTGGTTGTTCACAAAATTTTAATCACAAGTTAATCAAAATAATAAGGGAGTTATGTAATAATAATCTATATATAATTTAAATTATTTTAAATATAATATTTTTTATATTCACCATACAATAATGCATTGAAATATTTTTTTAAATAATTAGTCATTATACAAAATTTGGTATATATTGTGGAGGGAGAGTGGATAAAAGCTAATGGTCTAATTGGAAATAATATAAAATAAATTTTTTTATATATTTTTATGTTTTTTAATATGATATGAGATTAATATTAATATTAATATTATTTGAAATAGGTTAAATTATGTATTATAAATATGGAAATGGACTATTATTCAATTTCACATCCCTATAATTTCCATAATAAATATCTTATTATATCAATTTTCAAAAATTCAATGGTTATACCAAATAGAGAGAGTGATACTTTCTAAATACCTATATAGAGACCAAGAGGTATAGGGTTCCCTCCTATCCTCCTCTCAATAAAACGAGAGAACATTAGAAGTAATTTCTCCCTAAATAATAATTATACTTTGATCAACCAAAATCGAAGCATCCAATCAGGATCAAAATTTCATGAACCTAGTGATTCAATGATAACTTTTATAGATTGAGGTGAAATTTTGGATCACCTTTTGATAGATTCTACAATTATATCCCAATGTTAAAACAATGGAATGATGAGATATAGTCAATTGAATCATATATAAAGGGATAATTACATGTTGGTGTAATTTTATATCAATTCATAAATTAATTATTTGTTCCAAGTGAAGATCATTCTATTCCGATTCAAGAGTTTTAATCTAGTAAAATAATCTAATGTTGTCATTTCATGTGACCTTTTAATTAGGTTTAGAAATTATTACATATAATTTAAGACTGATAGAGGTGATTACCCTCCTATAAAAGGACTCTTCCTCAACACCTAGAACCTACAAGTTCTGTCCATTGGTCACATGTTGAAATTTTAATTATTTATTATTTTATTTTTGTCTTCCTGATATTTCATATTAATTTACTTATATTTTCTTATTTTAATTTATATCATCATCATTTCATCTCATTATTGATTCTCTCTAACATAACTTCTAATCGGTTACCGAATGAAAATGAAGTAGCATTTAATTCTTACCATCTAGATGTTCCAAAGTCTCCTCCTGGAAAAAATCTGAAATACCTAAAATGTAATTCCCGCATACCTTCCATGTACATTTTTTTCATATATGTATCACACTCTATCATATCATATGTGAAAAAATCTTCACAAATATCTTACAAAATCTTATTATTGTATTGACCCAGATAGACTGACACATGTCTTGTAGAACAACAAATTTTGTAACCACTATACATGATGTTTAGTCCATTTTTTCCTATAAGATATCATGGGTTTTACAATAAATATCGAGTATCAGATACATAACATGAGGACTAATATTCAATGAAAATATGAGGTTACGTGCCATGTCGGTCTGAAAACACATTGTATTCCTCGATTCATTCCATGGAAAGGAATATGACTAGACCATAGGCTTATGTTGTGGACACATGTTGAGGATCATATATTTCATCTACTTCTAAACATGTTTTTTCTTTTTCTATATGACATGTAGTCCGTAGAAGATATTTCACCTAGTTATTCAGGATATGAAATAAATATATAATAATCCTATTAACATGTGTTTGGTTTTTTTATTTGAAAAAGTATAGGCCATATAATAATATTTATAATTATATATTATATATATTTATTGTTAAAATTTTAGATTAGAGCATTTTGTTTCCTTCAAATACACATATTTAAATTAATTATTTTAAAATAAATAATTTTCAATGAAAATCTCAGATGGTGGTAGGTTATGGATTCTTGGATTGAATTAAGATAAACTAAATTAATTGGGTTAATTTTTGGTGAATTAACTTTATTAAATAAAATTTTTAATTATGTGACAAAAATATTTTAAATATATTCTTATTTCTCATTGTATGGATGATCATGAGATTGGACCATCACATTTTATTTAATTAGTATGATAAATTGAGATTTTTTTCAATTTTTTTAACTTAGTAAAAATAAAAATATTCAAAGAATTAATTTTTAAAATAGGTTATAAGGAAGCTTAATAAACTTTGTTAGAAAAATTCTGGAGAATTTTGTTTTCATAAAGATACTGTAGAAGAATACATCCAAAAAACTAAAAAGTTGTAATTTTTTCTTTACTGATCATTCTAAAAATTTATAGTGAAACTTATCTATTTTTTCAAGATTTTAAATTCAAGTAGAAGTCATGATTCAAGATGAAGTATCTGAAGGATAGAAAAGGTACCATATTTGAGGTTCTGAAAATACTATTTAGATATAATAATTGTGAAGGTTGAAAGAAGTTGTTCAAATCAGAAATTTTTTGATGTAAGGATGATACAAACTAATTTATAGATAAAATATTATGCAAAAAATGGTATTTATTGGACTATGGGACATAAACCAGATGAATAAAATTGGTCATGGGTTCTGGAAAAGAAAGTTATATGAATTTCATACAAAAGGAATGGGACACATATGTGTCGGATTTTCCATATATATGTTTCCATACATAAAACAATTATTTTAGTAAAAAAATTTAAGGATAATTAGAATTGAAACTTTTCTAAATATATGGATCAAAGAACATTTCCTTGGATATAAATAAAAGAAGGGTTTTATTGGTATAAATATTAAATAAAATGAAGTATTTTGAAATGGCAATAATTTTTTCAACCATATTTAGTATGTTTTTGAATTGTTTTTCAATTGGATCAAGACCAATATAAATATTAATGTTTATTATTCTAGATATAATGTTCATTATAAATTTTAATGTGTACAATTTTTGTAATTGCTAAGTACAATTTTTTGGTGAGAAGTTGTAATGAATTGTTGGTTAGAGAAAGATCATCTAAAGAATGTTAATCGATTGAATATTTCCTATACAGTCCATCAGATGAAAATTTTCCAGAAAAAGTTTACAAATATTCTAGAAAATGGATAGATTATTGGATAAAGAGTTTATTGATAACCTCTCATAAAAATAATTGAGTAGTTTTTTTATAAATAATTATTATGTTTTGAATTATTCAAAAAAATCACCTCACTAAAAATGAGTTTCTTTTAATATTTCAATAACATATAAAGATGGGTAATATTGAACAAGTTATGAATTACCTGGGAATTCATGAAGATTAATGTTTATTTGAGAAGTATCTAGAATTCATAAGAAGAATCTAAGAGAAATTAAAATTTTTTCGTACATGGAAATGTTGGCATGTATAAAAATATAAAATGCTACAAAATTTGTGTCTAAAATGAGTTTCTAACTGGATGTATTCTAGGTTTAAGAATTCTAGATAAAGAATTCGATCATAGATTCAATAATTATTTCAGGTCAAAGAACCATATAGAGAAATCGAATAGTTTTTTCACATAATATTTAAGGTATAGTGGTTTTTTTAAAAATTGAGAATATATTTTAGAAAATTAATACATTTATATAAAGAAATTTGGAAAGAAGAAAATATCACTGGATGGAGTAATTGGATAGACTCTCTAAAAAAACCTTTTTAGAGTAGATTTGACAAAACATTATATAATTTTTTGTACCTCAATATTGAAAAAAACTTTTAAATATATGAGAATGAGTATAATCATATATATTATGTGATATAAGGTATCCAATGGGATTTTACTTAAAAAATTATCCACATCTGTCTAATATTGAATTTATATAAACACATGTGAGTGGTCATTGAAAGGATGTTGGTCCTCATAATGTGGCTGGACATGTAAATATTAGGTGAATTTTTTTACTTTATCATTTTTTCATAATTTTCAGTTTAAAATAATTTTTTAAGGAAACTAACTCTTAAAATTTTCTATGTTAAAATTTCATAAATTTGGAATTTTTTCAACATAAAATAATCATTGATTCAACCCCCCCCCCCCCCCCCACCTCTCTCTCCATGTCTTAATGGTTCAATGATCCTTAGGAACATCAATTGGTATCATAGCCATATGTTCATCTATAGAATCATTATTATGGAAAACATCAACTCAGTTAATAGTATAAGTGTTCCTACCTTAATTGTTGCAATTATTCATGTATGAAATAATATATCAATAACACATATTATATCAGTTGGGTTTGAGGTTATTGATTCTCTCACACATGGTTTTCCATAATAATAAAAATATTCTCCTCTGACTTTTTTCTAAAAATAATAACAGGGAATTTTATGGAAAATCCAAAAATTCAATTTTAATGTCTTTTTAAGACAATGTGTTTCATAAAGGTGATGAGACTAAAAATAGCTAAAGAAAATTGGGATAATCACAATAATATATTCTATAGAAACACCTTCTTAAATAAATAAAATATAAAAATATGGTGAAAAATGTTTTAGGATTGGGAATGAGAGATAATGAAAATATTAGTGAATACATTCCCAGAGTTAATTATGTTGTTTGTAACATTAGAGTATTTTCATATTTCTTGGATTATTTTACAGTTATACATAAACTAAAAAACATCCATGACATCGTTGAATCTAAAATTTTATTTTTACAAGATAATGATAATTTATCACTTGTTGGAATGTATAAATATTCTATTTATTATGAGATGACAAAAAATCTCGCTTTCAATAAGAATATTAAGGACGAAATGTCTTTTGAATCTATAAGAATATTGAAATTTTAAGATTCTAATAATGAAAATATTTGGGATTCAAAATGAAATGTACGATGATAAAATGAATGAGATGACTCTCTCTCTTATCTCCGACGATTATAATAGAGGTAGCGGAAAGTATGGAGGAAAATTAAACTAAAATTTTTTTGATACTAGAAGTATTGTAAAATTTTCAAAGAATTTCCCCAAGAATGTCGTTGGTGAATAAAATGTTCATTCTGAAGAAAATTTATAGTGGAATAAATTAAAAAATCTTTTCATGAATATAATAAATATTATATTGGTATAAAATGATTTACTAGAAAAAATAAAAGAATAATTTTAAGAAAGAAATTAGAATATGACACTATAGAAAATAATTACTAAGAAGATAAATGTTCAAAATGATTCAGAACCGTTACTAAAAATGTTCAGAAAAAATAAATATTCAACATGTAGTAAAGAAGGAGGAGTTTGAGATGAATAATGTTTCATAGAATTTCACCATAAATCATAAGTATTTCTAGTCTTGAGAAAAACACTAAATTAATTAAAGAAATCATACTGATGAATAATGTAAGTGTAGATGATGATGAAGAATGAAAATATGTTCTTAAATAGGATGATAAATATATCTAAGATGTTATAAACATCAATATGAAAGTTTTTGATCAAGTAATGATGGTTAAAGATCATGTAAATGTTTGAAAAATAGTCTTTAGGGTGAATTTACCTTAAAAAGGATGATTGAAAATATCAATAATGGTTTAGAAGTAAAAAATGATTCATCTCAATCTTTGGATAATTATATTTCCAATAATCAAGTGAAATATTCACCAATTAATTGTAAAGGTTCATCTGATTTTACTAACCTTGTTGGTGTTAAAAAAATACTTAGAAACAATGGGTTGAAAAATGGATGGGAGAAATATACCACATTAATATAAGGTGATTATATATCGTATAATCAATTTCTCCTCACTAGGAGGAAGGAAACAAAATGTTGTTACGAACCACAGAAATTGATTGTATGGAACGATCATATTTCTACATAAGTACGGTATTCAGTGGATATTTTTAGTGTTGTGGTATATTTTTCAATAAATATTATTATTTTTAGAACAATATGTCTCTTCCTAGAAGAAGGTTTAAAATAAGTGGGTGTTATAATAGATTAAAAAAATAACTTTCCTATGTAACAGGTAGTTGAAAAAGAAAAATCACAAGATGAAAGAATAATTACAATGAAAATTTTGTTTGAATTTTGGGAGGACATTTGTGGAATATGTTACCACATAGGTCACTATTCTGAAGTATTTATGACTACCATTTAGAGACATGTTTCTTATATGTGGAAAGAAAAATAAGCTAAAAATAATAAAATTAAAGAAGAATCCTTTATTATTGATATATCTAGGAATGCATGGAAAAAATAATAGTCTATGGATTCATGGTAGTATATGATCACCAAATATGACATTAGATTTAAAAATTATGCATAGTGATTGAAATCATATTCTATGAGTAGTTACTTTCATAAATGATAGTTCCTTAAAAATGAATGTAATATGAAATAAAGAGATAGAACATGAGAAGCTATAATAATATGAATTTTTATATGTTTATAGACTCAAACATAACATTTCAGTGTGGTAAAACATTGTGATATCATCAAAGAATATTTTTTAGAATGTTTTCATGTATTATTGGAATCATGGATGTTTTTAAAGTTGTAACCATGGGATAGTGAGTGAGAAAAAATATCTTCAAAATTGGTTAACATGGTAACTTATCTTACATCAGTGCTAAAGATGGGAACAAGTTACAGCATCACAAGCTGATGAATATCTACCAGGTATGTATGAATTAAAATTATAATTTCGGTGTTGTAATAAAATATCTAATATTTAAATGAAAGAATATGGTATTTTTTTAACATATCAAAAAGGAAATATGATTGGTAAAATATATAAGAATGCTAAAATTTATTCTCCAACACCACTTAATATTATTCACTATAATTAATGTGGGCCATTGAGAAATCAATCAATGAATGGGGATTTGTATTTTATCAATTTTACTAATTATTTCAATAATACGGACAATATTATTTCTATAATGAAAAAATAATAGGCTGCCTAAATGTTCAAATTTTTTAAAATCAATTTTGAGATAAAAATGGGTGATTATATTATGAACATATGAATTGATAATGGAATGAAATACAAACAAAATTCATTTGTATCATATATAAATAAAAATGGAATAAATAATAATTACAATTCTTCATACACCCCTCAATTAAATGGATTCTCAAAGATAAAAAAACATATGTTTTGTGGAAATGGGAAGAGTTTCTCCGAATGAATATAATCCTTCTATGTTTTCCTAAAGAGAATAAATAAGTGCATTATAAATATTAAAAATAGATTTTCATTATGGATATAATCCAACATGACTTCTTAATATATGTTGTATAACATAAGACATTTAGTTAAAAATTTAAAGGTTTTTGGAAGTCTCTATTTACTAAAAACCAAAATTTCGGATCTCTTAAAATTTAGTGAAAAATATAAGGATTAAATTTTCATTATAAATTCACCCAATGGAAGATGTTATACATTTTGGATCAATGTTTTACAACATTTGGTGGATTCATAGGATATTGATGTTTTTTAAAATACAATTTCATTCCCAATTGTTGTTGATTATATTGTGTGGGATAAAATCAATACCTCAAATGAAAATAAAAAAAAATATATTTAGAATGAGGAAAAATAGGTGACTAGAGATTTAGAATAATCTTCTAGTGATGAAAGTAAAGAAGGATGTAAATATTTGGAATTTCATACCCTACAAAAATAAGTTGAATCACAAATTTCATTTCAAATCTCAATTATCTAATTTTAACTTAAAAAATGAGGGGATTAGAAAATTAAACATCAATTATCTGACTATTAGAACAAATAAAGAATGTCTAAATTCAATGAATGAAGATACAGATTTGGTTATGAAAAAAGTCACCTAGAATATTTTTCAATAAATTATTGGAAAGTATATTATTTTAATATTGTGTTAATACATATACAAGATAAATGAACATGTATTTATTCATGAAACAAAGTGATTGTTTTTGTTAATGATGTTTATAGGTTTTAGGAGTGTATTTTGAAGAAATTGTTTCCCCTGTTGCAATATTAGATACTATAAACATTTTCCTTGCCGTAACTACACCAACATTTAATATTTTTAATCATATGAATGTAATGATATATTTCCAATATGTGTAGATTGAGGAATAATTTAATGTTGATCAATCTTGTGGTTTCTGTCATAAAAACAAAAACCATGGTTTGTAAGTTGAAGAAATACCTATAGCGGATTAAAAGTCTCAATGAGCATGGAACTCAAAACATCATTGTTTTTAAAAAAAGCTTTAATTTTTTCAGAGATAATGATGATATAAAGATATATGTGATGTAATTAACTCTAGTAAAATGGTTTTTTATTAATGTTGATAAAAAAATACAGAGAATATAAAAAATTATTATAAAGGGTTTCTGAAGAAGTCAAGAAGAAATTTGAAATTTAAATTATCATATAATTAACATTATTTATGGGTTTACAATTGCAGTGGAACGATATATATATATATATATCGATCTCAATAAAATCATTCCATGGAGCGGTTACAATTGTTTGGAATGGAAAATTCTAAATAAGTTTCTACTCCACGTACAATGGGTGCGATGATGAGTAATGATAAAGCTGAGAAAATTGTGAATCCAAAAAAATGGATGTTGGTAGGATGTTTATTTTATATTATAGCTTCAAGGCTTGAAATTTTATTATGATATTGTTTTTTTTAGACATAAACTTGACTCAAAGGAATCTCATATTATTTCTTCAAAAATAATTCTGAGGTATGTTAAAGGAATGAATTCTTATGTGGTGTTGTATAATAAATATTGTGATATGAACTCTCATCGATATTTGTAATTATTTAAAATCTATATTAGTTGAATCTTTTTCATTTTGGATAAATTTGTGTGTGCTAGAATATTTAATAAAGATTTTGGTGATTTTTGAGTACATTGGATGTATAATATGTTTCCACAAAATTTGATTGTACAAAAATGGGTTGGATGAAATTTTACATGTATTATTTGAAAGTAAAATATTTTACTCCATTGAATATACGTATTTATTATTTTATTTCCATAGATATGAATAAAAAACCTTTTATACCACTCATGATTGAATCATGATGATATTATATATCATTTTATAAAATAGAAATTTTTTGGTGGATAAGTCATGCATGATTTCATTTCTAAAAATATAAAATTTATAATGTTTTCAATAATCTATTTCTTAAAAGAAATTTGGGTAATTCAGGATAAAACATCATGTTCATCCTCCACCAATGACTTCCTAATATTAAAATTAATGTCCCCCAACTATGATTTTCATTGTGTTGAAAAAGGGGGATATATTGTAAAATATTTTTCTCATAAGAGTATAAGTACATTTTCTTATAAAGTGGTAGAGGAATATTTTTTACATTGTTAAAAGTATAATTTTTTCAATCGGTATAAATATGTTTCTTTGATAATCATTAGCTAGGGGATAAAAGGAAAAATGAGAGTGTGAAAAGTGGGTAAATAAATTTATTTAATAAAAACCAGAGAGAGAAAAAAAATTTGATGGGAAATTATATCTTTTGCTGAATATAGTTTTTATTTTCAATGAGGGATGGAATTCCTACAAAAACACTCATTTATAAAAAATTATGGTTTCATTCAATATTATTTAAAAAAGTTTGTGGTTTGATGAACATATTTAAAAATGTTTTGTTCTTGAGAAATATAGTTATGAAAAAACTGACTATTGGTAAATAATGATTTACATTATTTAATAATAAATGATTCTAAAAAATATAAAGGGTAGATTAAATATCCTTTTTGAGGTTTTTCTAAAACATTTTGGATCGACTAAGAATGAAATTTTTTTAATGAATTCAATGGTAAAATATTTGAAAATTATGTCTCATGAAAATTTTATAATAATATTTTAGTATAATGTAATGTTAATGAAAATTAGAGAGAAAATAATTCTTGGAATTCAAGAGGTTTGGAATATTCCTTAATTCAATTTATAACAATGTTTGATAAAAAATTATTTCTCATTAATGTTTTCAACATATTATAATAGTCTTGATATAAAGGGACTTTTTTCTAAATGAATGATATGTTTCCAAAGTTTATATTCTAGAAAACTATTTGGATAGATAAATTTTGATGTTTGAAAGAAGTTCTTCAAATGAAGAAGTTTATAAAGAGAGGATGATATTAAGTAATTTTTGAATGAAACCTTAAAAATTATTACTACTAGAAGAACCATGGGAGAAGCACTAAATATATATGATTAGATACATTTCAAGGAAAAGTAATGTATTCTGAATATACTACATAAGGAATTGGACAAAAACAATTGGAGTTCCATGATATGAGTTTCCATACATATAAAATATAGGTTAGTGTACAATGTTTTTATAATTAAAAGTGGAGTTTTAGTGTTTCTAATTAGATGGAATAGAGATGAAATGTGTGGTATAAAAGAGAAATGGTATTTGAGTTGAATATGTTTTCAGGAAGCTAAAGTATTTTTAAGTTGAAATAATGTAGTCAAATATCTTTAGTAAATTTTTTACTTGATTTTCAAGAGGTTCAAGAGATATTAAATGACATATTTGAGATTCTAGGATAAAATTCAATGTATAAATTTTTATGTGATTATTTTTGTTACAGTCTATGTAATGATTTGTGTCGTGATGTTTTGAAGAAGATCTGGCTTGAGAGAGATCATTGTAAGAACATTCATCAAACAATATTTGAAAAATTATTCAATAATATAAAAAATTCAATGAATAAAATACACATAGTTTGATAAAAAGAATGGCTGATTGAATGAAGAGTTTCATAATGGGGATCTGAAAAAAATAATAGATAAAAAAAATTTCAGAATGGATATGAGGGAGTATTTTCAATAGCTTTCATATCTATTTTAAAATGTGTAATTATTGAAATGTTATTTATAGTATTATATTATTAAAATTTTGAGGGAGGTTGGAATCACTATAGAATTCATGACATTTCTGTAACACCCCATTATTTCATAGTACGTTATCTCATTAATGTAATTCAATAGCTTGCGCTACACGCAACACTGAGTTCGAGTGCACCAAAACCTATCAAACTTACCGTTCAAAAAGCAGATATGAATAGTATTACCGAAATTTTGAATCTTATATGCTCTATATAATTTTAACATCCATATTATGTGTTCCTTATACATAATATAAAAACAAATTTATTTTTTTCAGATAATAAAAGTATTTTTCAAAAAATGAAATTTTACCGCCTATTAATGATGAACCCTTTTTAGAACCAATATTTGACACTTTTATATATTAAATTTAATGAAATTAAATTCTTATTTATAATCAGTGCATAAAAATTTAGTTTGGATAAATTTTTGGTACTTTTCTAATAACTTTCATATTTTGATGAATAGTGAAAAATACTGCGTTTTAATTAAAAACTACCTTTTTAATTGAAATAATTTATAGTGATAAAATAGGCATTTGAATGGTTTTGAAGTATAATTAGATTATATTTTTATCATTTAATACAATGTAGGTCATTATTACTAATTTCACATATACATTTGATATAATCACATGTCAATCTTTCGATGATTTTTACTTTTTAAAACCCTACCTTTGGGTTTCGACAACGGGAATTAATTTTAAATTAATAAATAAGACATCTATGTTTTGAATTTGGTAAAATAGAATTCATTTTTTAATTCTGAATATCAAAATTATCTTAGGGTGATCTTTTGGTATTTTTCGAAAAACTTCAATTTTTTGATGAATAGTGAAAAACACTACGTTATTGTTTAAAACCGACTTTTTAATTAAATATTTAATTATTTTATTTCAATTTATTTTAGGAAAAAATAGATACATAATACCTATATATGTTCAATGTAATTAATTAGAGCCATTTTTTTATAATGTTATATATAAAATAAATTATTGAACTTTTTACCGTGTTTACCCACCTCCTATGAGAATTTGCAAATTTGAATATAACATAATTTTACCACTTTTGTGAGTTAAATTTAAAAAATTCTAGATAAATGGTTAATATATGTAAGTAAAATATAATTCAATAAGATGATAATAATTTTTGGTGAATAGTAATGTTTTACTTTTATTTACCACGTTTAAAAGTAAATACGGTAATTATGGGTAACAATGATATCATAATTACCCTAACACATGTCCTAATTCTATTGGATATGTATAATTAGGAAGAATTTTTTTTAATAAAATATGATCCTTTAAGTCCACTTTGATTAGATGAGAACATTTATTATTATTTTATTTCCTGAGAAGTTAAAAGAGTTAAATTCAAAGTTTAATAACTAAAACATTTTTAATATAGGGTTATACATAATATAAATTTGGATATAAAAATTAATTAGAAATATAAAAATATTTATTATATAATGATATTTTATTTATAATTTTTATACATTAAATAGTTTAATTTATTTCTGACACAATGATGACACGGTAATTACCTTAATAATAAAATATTAAAATAATTGATATTATAAATATTTAAATAAATGTAATTTAAGGATTTTGATTAATTACACTAATATTATTGGTTAATATGACTTGTTAGGAATGGTCTTATGAATTTATTTTGATGTAATAACATTTTTAGGACTTTAACAGAAATCATTTCTTAAATAATGTCAAAATTGACATAATTGAGTTTTTTAAAAAAATACAACATTATTGGTTGATATAGCATTCCTAAAAATCAACGGTTCGGCCAAAGGGCCTTAATAATATTATATATGTATTTATGAGCCTAGTAGGGTTCTCTAGAAACTTTATAGTATGTTTATTAATCATATAATATAATAATACAAAGAGATATGGTAAATGTGAAACTATTTAACTACGAGTTAAATATAAAAGATAAGGTTAATATGATGACCTAAACCTCTATAAAACCTATTGGTTGATACATTTTAGACCCATCCCCACCTTATAAATTAAAAAAATTATTTTGGAGCCATTAGAAAGCGAAAATTACTTTATTATAAAATAATATTTCAATCTATTACTAAAGTGACCCTCACCTGTTTATAAAAGGGCACTTCCCCTTCTCTCATATTCACACCTTCAAAAACTTTTGGCTCAGCCACCCCATCAGAAATATCTTATTAAATATCCAAACTTAATCCTATATCCTTACTTTAGTCAAAACCCAAACCTATGGAGCCTTTTTTTATCAAATCAAAAGGAAGAACCCAAAGAAGAGGTAAATATTTATCACCTCTTTCTAGTTATTTTCTTCTTACACTTCCTCTTTCTTTGTTGATTCCATTTTAAACTAAAAACTCTAATATATTCTATATACTGTGATGTTATTATAAAGTTATACAACCATTTTCATTATTCTATCCATCTTATAAATGAAAAGTCATAATACGTTCGTACATAGAGATTTCCGTCTCCACGTCGTGGTGTAGTTTGTTATTCAAATACCTAATCATTTGGATGGGTATAATAATGAGTATAAATGATGTAAATAATAAATATAACATGATGATCATTCTGTATATATTATATACAATCCAATTATATATGATTTTAATATCAATTGAATGATATTGTCACTCGTGCGTACGGACGGATTACTGTCTCCACGAATGCGATGAGATTCATTCCCCATCATATCCATTCAAGACTAATTTTCATTTAATGTTTAAAAATAATGTTTAAAGACATAATATAATTATGAATATGAATAAGATACATACTAACCATAATAAACATTTCATACATAACAAATCATAAAATGGAAAACGAATCAGTTAACACCCGAAACGATGATACTACATAAATATCATTAACAAAGCAATATTAAAATATCATATATGATATAATATTAATGTATATGGTTGTTTTATAATTTATTAACAATTATTTCACCATTATATAGGAGGTTAATGTACCCTCGACCAAGAAAAAGTACAAGGTAGGGGTTAATTTCACAATCTCTTTATTATCCAATATTTTTAACGTAAGTATCTACTGGGACCTCATTATCATCCACATCCGTGTTTTCTTAAATAATGTATTACAAAACATTTTTACTATTTACTAGAAAATGGGTTAAAGTCATTTATACCCTAATTTTACTTTATATATTTTGAACTGGATCTTTCTTTCGTTTTCCAAACAAGGTAATTTATGACCTTTTTGACAAAATTAAGGTAAGAATGTTTTTTTAACTTATATGGCAGGTTTGGCTATTTTCTACGGTTATAATATCGTCGAATCATCCCTTGCGAGCATATAAGAATATTTTCAAAATAAATTACTCCTTTTATAATTGTATGAGTTTAAATGATTACAAAATAGAAAGATATATTTCTCTAAAAAAATATTGATTTCATCTATATAAATATCTTTTGATGGATTTTAAGCTTTTTTGAAGTTAATATATTATGATTCAAAACATACATATTTTATTGAAGGTTTTATGATATGTTTGACTATGGATTTGAAATTTTTACACCATTACTGGTTTATGGATTAAGTATTGACATTTCTTATTCTAGTTTTAATATGAATGTTTATGTTATGTTTAAGCCATTACATATGAGTAATGAATTTGACTTAATAATTGACAGGTGGAGCCCGCTATAACTCCTTGATGGATCGATAGGTCTAATGAGTCAAACTAGTGTCTTGGAACAAGTCCATGACAAAATATTATTTGTAGTCTTAGCACAAGTCCTTGACTATGTGGTTATGAAGTCTGACATTGTGCATTCCATCATTATGAAAGTGGGTATTGATATTACATGTGATTAGCCGACTAGTAAAATATCCATTTGAATATGTAAATGGAATTATTTGATTTTATCTTTTCCATATTATTCTGAAATTCATGTTTAAAAGGATTTTGATTTAGTCTTACACTGCCTTAAATTTTTATGGTTATTTATGAATTTATGTACTATATTGTTATCCTTACTGAGCATCTGAACTCACCCATTTCAATGTTTTATTTTTCCCAGGATGTGAACAAGTATATCATGACTGACCTACAGGGATAGACTATGGGATATGAGTGTGGGATATAGAGACTATGGTGTTTTAGTTTTTCATTTAATAATCTAATGTAAAAATTATGAATGTATCTAGTATTTCCAGGGCTACTAAAATAATCGGTCTTTCATGACTTGATCTTTCGTGATCATTCCAATGTTATGTAATAATGCATCAACTCTGTGTAACAAGGGTCGGGGCTTTAAAGTTTGTATCAGAGGATGTTTAGAAACAATCGTGGAAATAGATGTAGATAAACTATGATTAGAGAACATTACACTAATATAAACATTGAGGATTAGTGTAGAAGAACTTCCAAAAATATGGGTACTATAGGCAGCTCTAGCACAGATGTACCTAGGGGTAAAACCTGAAAACACCGCTTTGAGCTAGACTCGAATAGGAACTGGTTCATTACAACGGCCCTTGCTGCACTCTTTTTTACAACACGCATGGGGGATATGCTTAAGATAATTCACATTTTCATTACCATCAATTATGAAGGATTTAATAGTAAATTATTTTTCAAAGAAAACTTTTTTATGATTATAGATTATATGAATAATATTTTCAATTTACTTTAGGTATTTTTCAACTTTGGCATTATGCATTGAGATTCATGAACTCATAGAGTGTACGACATTGTATAGACAAGGCGCCCAGTAGATGGAAGAAGAACTCCAGAAATACGCATGATCCAGAGAGTAAGAAGGATCAAATCTTTCATGGTATTAAGCCAATATTAAGAAAGTAAATAGTCTCCCTCATATTATCATTATATGAAGATAAAATATCATGTGTAAATATGATAAGTAAATAATTATCTAAGTCCTATGGATTTTAAGGGAATACAGAGAAGAAAAGGATGGTAGAAAGAAAGATGGATAATGAAAATAAGGGAAAAATGGATTTTCCCATATGAGATAATTGTGGAAAGAATAACCTAGGTGAATTATTTAAGGGAATGGGAGTTTTTTACAAGTGTAGAGAAAAAGGACACCAAGTACATGATTTCAAGGGTAAGAAAAAGGTTTCAAATGTAAAATGAATCATTTTCAAGGAGTTGGGACACTATGCGAATCAATGTCCAAATCATCAGAGTATGCCTCAAATGAGGCTATTGGATAATAATCAATTTATGATACTACTAAAGATGAAGAGGAATGATTAAGAGTTATTATATTATTAATAATGTATTGCTTCATTTTAGTATTGTATTAATGATGTACATGTTATAAAAATTATAGAGTATAGAAGGATTGTAATGCAGTACTATTTCATGAAGGACATGAGATTGTGTGGAACTAAGAAAAGTGATTCAATGGAAAGTTAAATTTTTTTGAAAATATATGATTGAAGGAATGAAAAAACTTTAATACAGTCCTGATACTGAGGTATTGATATTATAGTAAGAGATGACTGATTTCGAAAACTTATATTGGATATTATTGACATCCATGAAAATGGTTAATGGTTTGTTTATTGAATCATTTTTTGAGTTTACATCAATTTTGGATAGAAGGAGTATATCCAGTATTATATAAGGCATAAGGGGTCATGAATGTAATCAATTAGGTTTTATGGATATTCAGGGTGTTACCATGTTTTAAAAGAATACATTATGAAGGTATTCACATTTATTATGTGGGAAAAAGGATCTTAATTGTGTTTACCTTATAAATTTTGGACTGTGAGTTTGGACAAAAGTATTTTAGATAAGTCTAAAAGTTGGAATCGATTAAGTTTGACATTATATACTATTTTATGTTTAAATAATTTCTTGAGATTATTTTTGAATAGTCATAAAAGGACAACCCGGAGGTCGGGCAACAACATGTCACATCTGGTAAGGCCGCGAGACTTGAAGCCACAACCGAAGGGCGACAAGGGTACATCACCTAACACTAAAATACATTATGTCTTGGTTTTTATAATGTAGTTTTTTTTAAATATTATGAAAAATGAATTGTAAATTCATTATTTTTTGAAATCTATATGATTAAGATAAATAAAATATTTTTTAATTATATTATTTTTGGAGTAAATGACGCGTTTGTGGTAATAATTTGTTGAAGGATGAAACATTACATGTCAAGTATATTTTTTTCACTTATTATAAGAATAAATTAATTAAAAAACTTTAGGTAAGGGATATTATAACCAAAAATGTGTTATCCTTAAATAATATGTTTTTTTGAATTGAATATATATTAAATCATTAGAGATTGATGGCTTCGAGGCCCTCAATATTACACTTGTTTGTGATTGATGACCTCAATAAATCCCTATAAATATTTATGTTTTCCTCAAATTATGTGACTATAATTAACCCCAATGTTCTCCCAATCGATATCATAATTAGGTGGTGACTTTTTCATTTATCTTTCCCTCTTTTTAAAAATAATTTTATGAACCCAATTTTTTAGGTGGGTTTTCCACAAATGTATTTTTCTATTTTTAACCATTTATTTTCGAAGAATGATTTCAAATTGGGAGGATGAAATTTATTTAAGGAGGGTAGAATGTAACACCCCATGATTTCATAGTATATTATCTCATTAAAGTAATTCAACAGCTTGTGATACACACTACACCGAGTTCGAGCACACCACAACCTACCAAACTAAACTTTCTAAAAGAGGTTATGAATAGTATTACCAGAATTTTTAATCTTATATATTATATATAATTTTAACTACCATATTATATGTTTCTTAGACATAACATAAGAACAAATTTATTTTTTCCAGATAAAAGAAGTATTTTTCAAAAAATGCAATTTTACAGCCTTTTAATGGAGAACCCTTTTAAAACAAATATTTGACACTTTTATATATTCAAAATAATTAAATTATATTAATTTTATATGTGGGACATAAAAATTTAGTTGGGATAAATTTTTCGTACATTTCTGGTAACTTTCATATTTTGTCGAATAGTGAAAAATACTATGTTTTAATTGAAATCTACTTTTTAAATCAAAATAATTTGTAGAGTAAAATTATGAATTTTAATGGTTTTGAAGTATAAATATATTATATTTTTATAATTTAATAAAATTTAGGTCGTTATAACTTATTTAACATTTAAATTTCTCATAAACACATGTTAATCTTTAGACAGTTTTTACTTTTTAAAAACACGGCTTTTGGTTTTGACAACTGGAATTAATTTTAAAATAATATATACAACTTCAATGATTTTAATTTGGTAAAATAGTCATCATTTTTAAATTTTTAATATCAAAATTATCTTAGGGTGAAATTTTGGTATTTTTTTGAAAACATTCTATTTTTGATGAATAGTGAAAAACATTGCGTTATTGTTTAAAACAGGCTTCTTAATTAAATATTTTATTATTTTATTTAAATTTATTTTAGGTCAAAATAGATACATAATACCTATATATATTTAAAGTAATTAATTGGAGTCATTTTGTAATAATATTAGATATATAGAATTTTATTGAACTTCTTACCGTCTTTTACCAACCTCCTAGGAGAATTTGCTAATTTGAATAAACATTATTTCACCAATTCTGTGAGTTGAATTTCAAAAATCCAAGAGACATGTTTAATATCAGTAAGTAAAATTTGGTTCAGTAATAGGTTATTAATAATATTATATTTGTCATTAATAAACCTATTGGGGATCTCTGGGAAGTTTATAGTAAGTTTATTAACCATATAATATAAAAATACAAAGATAAATGGTAAATGTCAAAATATTTAACTAAGAGTTAAATATAAAATATAAGGTTAATATGATGACCTAAACCTATCAAAAAATCTATTGGTTGAGAGGTTTTCAACCAATCCACACCTTAGTCTTTAAATAATTCATTTTGGATCCATTAGAAACACAAAATGATTTTATTATAAAATAATATTTCAATATTTTCTAAAGTGACCCTCACCTCTCTTATAAAAGGGAACATCCCCTTCAATCAAATTCACAGATTCAAATCCATTTGGTTCAGCCAACCCCTGACCAAATATCCTCTCAGCTTTCCTCCCTTTATCCTAGTGTACTTCCTTTTGTTATAAATCCAACCTAAGAAGCCCTTTTTATCAAATCAAAAGAAAGAACCCGAAGAAGAGATAAATATTTCATCACAACATTCAATTTATTTTCTTCTTCCACTTCCTTTTTCTTTGTTATTTCCATTCTAAATTAATAAATCTAGTATATTCTATATAATGTGATGTTATTATAGAAATCTTATAACCATATTCATTATTCTATCGATCCTATAAATGAAAAATTCACCATATGTGTGTACGTATGGATTACCGTCTCCATGTTGTGGTATAGATTTTTATTCAAATACTTCATCATTTGTATGGGAATAATAATGAGTATAAATGATATAAATAATAAATATAATATGATAATTATTATGTATATATGATATACCATCCAATTTGTTGGTCGGAGTGGATACTCAAGAGGGGGGTGAATTGAGTTCCATTTAAAATTTCTGTTAAAATAGTGTCTATTTAAAATCCCCCAATTTATAAAACAAGTTAAACTGTAGTGAACTTATACAGATTGTAAATGTTCACTTAGCTTCTCAAAGATTGAGTAGGTCTCAGTTAATTTAACCACAAGATTAAACTAACTTTTGAAACTAACCTATTGATTTACAATAAGTGTAAACACTTGCTAATTTAACTATCAAAGTAGATTTAAAATAGTTTTGTATTTCAAAGTAGTAGCAGCAGAATAAATAAGATATATGTAGTATACTATATACTTAAACTAAGTATGAATAGAAGATATAACAAGAGGTTCAGTCTCAAGACGAGACTTAGTCCTCTCAAATTTATATAAATTTGTTCCACACCCTGGATCGGGGTTAACAACAGTTTACAAAACTGTCCAAGCCACGCAGGGACCTCTACCACTGTTCTTCGTGGGAAACAAATAGACCAGGACACACAAGGACCTCTTCCACAGTTGACGTGGGTAATCAAGAGTAAACAATTGTGGTTTGCGGATTTTGATATCCTCCAGTTCAGTGCAAGAGACAGTGTGTGTATAATAAATACAGAGTACACCACACTGCTCAAAAGTTAATAAATAAATCACTTAGAGAGAACAAATAAGAGTTTAGAAAGCTCTAGTGATTATCAATACAGATCTGGACTCATTGGATTCACCAGGAATGCTTCTGAGTCCTTCTCTGGTTTTTCTGTTGAAAAACAGAGTGTTGTAGTTATGCTGGTGTTCTGTAGGAGTGAGAATGATCTCTTGATTCATCGTGTGTTCTTCAGTGGTGTTGGATTGCATTAATAAGAGTTATTTGAAGCTCTGGTAATCTCCTTCTTGTTCGGGATTGATCTTCTTGTTTAGCATAGTGCACTATTGTGTATATAAGTTCTTCTCGTTGTAAATTCGCACTTTTCTTTGCTTCACCGCATTTTTTGTGTACTACGTCTTAATCTTCCTTATATTCCACCAGTTCTGGCAGTAGGAATGATTCCCTTTTCATAGTTATGAGATACGGTTTCCTGACATGCCATAAACTATCATTAAATCACATTAATTGCATTAAAAACATCAAATATGATTGTTAGCGTTATTTAAATAATATTGACAAAAAGTTAAGAAACGGTGTCACTGTGATTATGTAAACGGTCTCTTCTTCATGGTATGAGATTCATGGTATGAGCTTCACTATATGTCAATGTCACGGTATGAGCTTCACGGTATGTCCATTCCACGGTGTCTATCTCACGGTGTCTGGGTCACGGTGAGTCCTTCACGGTGTCTGAGTCACAGTGAGTCCTTCACGGTGTCTGGGTCACGGTGTCTGGGTCATTGTGTCGGGGTCACGATGTCTGGGTCACGGTGTCTGGGTCACGGTGTCTGGGTCACCGTGTCTGGGTCACGGTGTCAGTGTCACGGTGTATGGGTCATAGTGAGTCCTTCACGGTGAGTCCATACTTAGACAAATATATGTATTTGGACTTAGACAGAATATGCAGAATATGGATTAAGTTTAATCGTTACAGAGTAAGAGAACTTGAATCATAAACAGAAAGGCTTGGTAATATATGTGAGATTTGTGATCATGCATATGACTTTTAAATAATAAAGAGATTAATTAACATCCATAAGATTTGTTATCATTTAAAACATGATGAGTAGTTAATATAGAGATTTAAGAGAATTAGCAAGATGCGCAATGAAGATCGAGATTAATTAACTGTAATAAGATTTTTGATCATTAAAACATGATTAACACGTGAGGATTCCAACAATCTCCCCCTTTTTGATGATCACAAATCAAATAGAGTCATAATATAAATGACATGTAAAATTAAAGATACTAGTATAGAAAAAACATTATAGAACTGACACTTGTAGATTCCCCCCCCCATTTATACTTGTATATTTTATACCCCTTTTGGGATTATCAAAAAGTAGAGAAATGAAATGAAACTCGGCAGTTTTCATTAAACAAAGTGTTTGGAATAGAACATATAGGATAAGTACAAATAGTAAATAGGAAATGACATCCCATCAAAAAGAAAACAGTCTCTAGACTCGTCAGGGATTCATATTTTCCTTTCCTTTATCTGCAGCAGGAGTTGGTGCTGAAGTAGAAGAAGGAATAGATGCAGTAGATAATGAGGGTAAGGGTAGGCCTTCAAAAATAGATGGAGCCAAAGTAGGAGCAGAAGAAGATCTAGGCTTATTTTGGTCAATAATGACTAGTCAGATCTGAGAAAGAGCTTGGATGACTATCATGGCAGTTGAGGTTAAGGCAGGTAGACCAGGTCTAAGGGATGCAGTAGGTGGAGCCACTCTAGCAGTACTCTGCACATGAAGATAAGGCTTCTAAAGTTTTATGAAATCAGTGACGATTTGACCACCATATTGCATAGCCTTTTCAAAATCATCCTTATTCTCCAGAATTCTGTCCAACAATCTGGTGAACTCTGTATGTTTCTGAACTTGAGCTTTAAAAGCTTGAGTCACTGGAGGGATTCTAAAATTTTCAACATGATATCTAATGTGATCTGACATATCACTTTTAGAGAAAATCTGGGAGAGATAAAGATCTATTTTCATGGTGATCTCTTTTTGAGCATCATTGTCTATCTTAGAGTGAATCCTAACAAAGTCCAATGCTCTATCACTATTCTTAACCACTTTTGTCGAAGAAGATAGATCCAAGACACTGAAGGCACTCTGAATTTATTCCTTGATTATGGATCTCAGCACAGAATCATCCAAAGAAGATGTGGTGGTCTGACCAGAAGCAGGTGAAGCCTTGACAGCTTCGGTAAGAATTTTGAGTTGTTTCAGATCTTTTTGCAGGCATCCAGTGTATTCATCTGTAAGCTTATTCAGATTTTCCACAGTATCAATCATGCGTTCTAGCATCTTGGTGTGTCTTTTTTCAATATTTTCATCAAAAGAAAGGACATATGGATGAACTTCAGACACAATTTCCCTAGCATAGAGGGAATCAGATGGCTCAGGAGAAGCAGCAACAGGTGCAGGAGCAGAAACAAGAGCTGGCTATGATCTCAAAGATAACTCATTCTAGAAACATGCAATCATATTTTTTATATTTGCCACATCATCACTCAGTGGATTATTCTCAACTTTGACTTCTTAAATTTCTCAGATCATCCTTGGTTGAATATAAAAAATAATATTTTCCAAAAGAATTGATGCATCTTCTTTACTGAACTGAGTTACTGGATGAGGTTTAGTGGAGACAATTTTCTCAACTCCAGCTAAAAAAGTTTCTCCAAAAGATTTCAGATCCTCTTTGGTCACAAAGGAGTGATCCTCAGGTAAGGGTGAAGGTAAAAGTAGTGGTTCATATTTTGGTTGAGGTTTAGAGTCATCTTCAGACTCAGATTCTGTTTCAGATTGAGGATGGGGATCTGGTTCTAGTTCTGTATGAGGTACAGATTTCAGTTGAAACAGAGAAGAAAGATCCATTCTAGTTGTAGACACTTGCTCGGACTCATTCACATCGTAAAATCGTGGAAAAAAAATCGGTTGTGCACAGAGTATGAGACTGCAGGTTGAGAAGCATCAGCAGATCTAGCTTCTATAATCTCAAGATTTTGAGGTTCCTCCCCCTCAAATTGTTCTTCCGTTTCAGATTCTTGAGGCTTAGGAACATGGACAAGATCCACAGGATTATCCCTGATCTCTTCAGCAAACTCTTGCTTTTCCAGCTGAAAGGAAATTTCTATACTCTCTTCAGTAGAGGGAATTATCTCAGGAACCGATTCTTCCACTTGTTGAACTTCCTAACTTGCTTCTTTTTCAACAGAAATATCATCTTCAACAGGATCTGCCTCTAAGGTTGCTTGTTGTTTTGAATCTGGAAAAACCAACTTCCTTGCTGCATTGGGATGATCTTTTGGATTTACATCCACACTAGGAACATGAATTTCTTCTTCTCTCAAACTAACACAAACTTCCTCTTCTTGAGGTGTTTCAGCAGGGATAAAATCAAGGACAATAGTCCTTTATTTTTCAACAGTAGCTGTTTTCATTTGAGGTCTTCCATATTCTTCTCTTGAAGATACTTCAACTATTACTTCCTCTTCTTCTTCTTCTTCTGAATACTCACCCACTTCATCTGGTTCCAAACCTGGATCAGATAGTTTTTAGGCCTTCTTGGATAGTCAACAGGATAGAACTTTTTATACACTTGATCATTATCCTCAACCCACTGCTTCTTACAGGGGTTCCAGCTAATCATCATTCTTCTGATGATAGGCATGGATAGGCAGAAATTAAGGTCCTCTAACTTTTCATCATTCGGTCTAACCATCCCTTTGGAAACTAATATAGCCGAAATCATCTTTGAGTAAAACAGGGAGGTGGATTTGGAAGTGACTTTGATCTGCTCACATATATGATTGATAACATACTTTCATAGGTTGATCTTATGTCCATTCTTTAACAGATAAATTAGGAACACATTCTGATACTTCATCATAGAAAAATCTCATTTTCTTGGGCTAATCAAATTTTGAACACATTTGAATAGAAGTCTAGTCTCCCCATCTAATTCAGCAGCTATGGCCCTTTGCTTGGAGCCATTTCCAGTCAGGTTTTCCAAAGCAGTCTCTAGGTCAAAGATTTTGGTTGTTGGAGGAGGGTCTCTCTGGTAATCCTCACAAACTCCTTCATGGTGAATCCCTAGGCATACAGCCCACAGCCTCGAAGAGAAAGAGAACTTTTGACCATTTATCCAGCTTTTCACCATAAATCTTTCTCCAAACTCAAAAGAAAACTTTACATAGTGATAAAATTGAGATACCAATCTCGGTTATATCGGTCTATTCTATCCAATGAACCATCCAATCCATCCTTGTTCTCTTTAAACTTTCAAAACTAAATATCTTCTAGACAACAACCACTCTGGGCAAACCACTTTTTTCAGGTACAACTGTACGGCTTATCAGGTTTGGTTTTAGAGGTCCTTCGATAGCTATCCTTGGTATCCTCTTCTTTTTCTTAGAGCGGCGCTTTTCAGATGAGGGTGAATATGGCCGCTTCATCCTTGGCATCCACTGAAGGTTTGGGAGAGAGGGAAGAGAAGGTTCAGGAGAGAGTTATGGTAAGGAATCAAATGAAACCCTTAAGTTTTATCATTTGGGAATGTCAAACATTATAAACAAAAAAACACGAGAAATCAAATAGCGATAAAATAAAAATTACGTGATATAGGTTAAAATAAGAATAAAAATAATCTTCATGGTGAGACTATGAGTAGGAATTACGGTGTGATGAAAACTATTCATCACGATGATACATTTGGTAGTCATCACGGTGAGACAGTGAGCATTCTGTGTAGCCACGGTGAGAAAGTGAGTTGACAGACTATGAGCATAAAGACTTGATGGTGAGACTGTGAACATAAAACAGTAACTTAGAAACAGTGACCATGAAACCGTAATGTAAAATATAGTCAAGAATTAATCAATAAGATCGGTAGGTTATTTATTTATGATTAATAATAACAAGATCGTGTATGCTGTAGTCTATTCTTTCAGAATATAATGGTTTAGTGAATATATGAGCAAATTGATATTCAGTACCAATGAATTCCAAAGTGATATCCCCTTTTTTGATAATGATCCCTCAAAAAGTTATGTCTTACATCAATATGTTTTGTCCTAGAATGAGAAACAGAATTCTTAGAAATGTTAATAGCACTTGTGTTGTCACAATTTATTGGGATATTCCTGAATTGATATCCATAGTCTACTAATGTTTGTTTCATCCACAAAATTTGTGCACAAAAACTACCAGCAGCTATGTATTCAGCTTCTATAGTAGATAATGCAACAGAATTTTGTTTCTTACTACACCATGATACTAGTGATTTTCCAAAAAGGTGACATGTTCCAGAGGTGATTTTTCTATCTAGCTTACATCCAGAAAAATCAGCATCAGAATAACTAACTAATTCAAATGATTGTCCATTGGGATAGAACAGTCCTAAATTGGGAGTATGCTTGAGGTATTTGAAAATTCTCTTTACAGCACTTAATTGTGACTCATTAGGGTTTGCTTGAAAATGAGCACACATACACACACTAAACACAATATCATGACGACTAGCAGTTAGGTAGAGTAGACTTCCAATCATTACTCTATAAATGGTTTGATCAACAGATTTACCATTTTCATCAAGATCCATCTTACAGGTGGTACTCATGGGAGTGTCACTACTTTTTGTGATATCCAATCCAAAACATTTTAAAAGATCTCTAGTATATTTACTTTGAGTTAAAATAATTCCATCGTCATTTTGAAAGATTTGAAATATAATAAAGAATTTAAGTTCACCAATTAAACTCTTTTCAAATTCATTTTGCATCATTTTAGAAAAATCAGTACATAATGTAGTTTTTGAAGATCCAAAAATAACATCATCTACAAAAATTTGTACAACTAAAACATCTTTAGAAATTCATTTTATAAACATAGTAGGATTAGCTATTTCTTTTTTAAAAACTTTAGAAATTAGAAAATTACTTAATATATCATACCAAGCTCTTGGATCTTGCTTTAAACCATATAAATCTTTTGATAATTTGAAAATATTATTTGGAAAATGAGGGTTTGAAAATCCTAGTGGTTGTTCAACAAAAACATCCTTAGCAATATATCCATTCAAGAATGCACTCTTGACATCCATTTTATATAGTTTGAAATTTAGATGAGCAGCATAAGAAAGTAAAATCCTAATAGCTTCTAATCTGGCTACTAGAGCAAAAGTCTCCTCATAGTCAATACCTTCTTCTTGACTATAGCCTTGTGCAACTAGACTAGATTTATTTCTAACTATGTTTCCATATTCGTCAACTTTGTTTCTAAACACCCATTTAGTGCCTATTGTGAAAGTGTCCTTAGGTCTTTCAACAAGGTTCCAAACTATATTTATTTCAAATTGATTGAGTTCTTCTTGCATAGGAATTACCCAAAATTCATCATTAATAGCATCATCAATGTTTTTAGGTTCAAGATGTGACAAGAAGGCTTGATGTTCAACCTGATTTCTAAGAGAAGATCTAGTCTGTGACCCTCTATCAAGATTTCCTACAACAGCATATAAAGGATGATTCTTTAGAATTCTAGTTGATCTAGTAAAAGTAGGGCTAGAAATTTCAGGTTCTTCTCTAGGTTCGGGTTCATTAGAAACAGATTCTGGAATAAGTCCAGAACTGGTTGTCTTTATAGTAGATTCATTAGATTTTTCATTAAGGTCCAGAATAGATAAATATTCTTCAAGATTTTCAAGAGTGGTTTTAGGCTCATGTGGATCAGTTTCATCAAATATGATGTGAATAGATGCTTCTACAAATTTGGTTCTCTTATTAAAGAATCTATAGGATTTTCTTGTTAAAGAATATCCTAAAAATATTCCTTCATCACTCTTAGAAGCAAACTTTTTAAGATTATCTTTTGTATTGAGAACAAAGACTTTGCATCCAAAGACTCTAAAGTAACTAAATTTAGGTTTTCTATTATTCCACAACTCATAATGGGTCTTCTTAAGAACAGGTCTGATCAAGACTCTATTGATAATGTAACAAGCTGTATTGATAGCTTCAACCCAAAAGTAAGTAGGCAGGTCATATTCATTAAGCATAGTTCTAGAAATTTATTTTTGGGTTCTATTTCTCCTTTCTACTACACCATTTTTCTGAGCTGCCCTAGGGGAAGAGAAATTGTGACTATAGCCATTGCGTGAGCAGTAGGATTCAAACTCATGATTCTCAATCTCACGGCCATGATCACTTCTTAAGGTTTTAATATTAAGTCCACTAAGTTTTTCTACAGATTTGGAGTATTTAACAAAGTAAGTACAAGCTTCACTTTTGTGAGCTAAGATGTATACCCATGTATATCTAGAAAAGTAATCTACTTGGACATAGACATAGACCTTCCCATTTAAGCTATAAACTCTAGATGGTCCAAAAAAATCCATGTGAACCAACTTGAGAGGTTGAGAAGTTGAAACATCTTTCTTTGATTTAAAAGAAACTTTATGTTTCTTTCCCTTTTAACAGGGATTACAAACTTTTTAATTTGGAAACTCAAGTTTAGGTATATCTCTAACTAATTGCTTCCTAGTCAGTTTTCTAAGTGAGTGTAAATTGTAGTGTCCTAATCTTATATTCCATAACTAGGACTCTTTATGAAAAGCTTTTAAATAGGTAACATTTTTCTTAGCTAAGGAATTTAAATCAACAGCATAAACATTTTCATTTCTTAGAGCAGAAAAGACTAAAACGTTTTTAGAATTAAAAACATTACAAGAATCATTTTCAAATTTGACATTAAAACCATCATCACATAATTGAGAAATACTTAACAGATTACATTTCATTCCATCAACAAATAAAACTATGGAAATCAAAACTGAATCAGTTTACCAATTTGGCATAGGTCGATGATCTTTCCTTTAGAATTATCACCAAAGGTGACATGTCCTCCATCAACCTTTATTAAACATTTGAAACACGAGTAATTCCTAGACATATGTCTTGAACATCCATTGTCCAGATACCATGTCTTCTTGTGGGAACTCTTCAAGCAGGTTTCCTACAAAACAGATTTAAATAGGAAATGATTTTGGTACCCAGATCTTCTTGAGTCCAGACAGGTTAGCCAATAAAACATTAGGTACCCAAATTTATCTTATGGGTCTCATACAATTTACATAATCAAAATATTTTGAAAGATAAACTATATTAGATTTATAACTAAGTGAATAACTAGTTGAAGCATTTAAATTTCCAGAACTAGAACTTGCAGTATTCTGTCTAGATTTTGGAATAAATCTATTCTTGGTAATCTGTCTTTGTCCAGGTTGGTATCCTATACCAGTATTATATCTAGGTGCAATCTACTTACCTAGAATTTGAGTAAGATTATCTTTGACATTTGTGAACTTTTCTAAATCCTTCCTAATTTTCTCATTTGATAATTTCAGTTCAGTGTATTCTTTAAGAAATCGGGAATTCTATCCCATTTCTATGTCAAGATCATATTTATGTTTAACAGTTAAAGCATACTGTTTCTATAAACCTTTATATTTTACTTTCATCTCATTACAGGTTTCTTCTAGCATATCATAGAATTCAAACAGTTCAGACTTTGATATATTTTCAGAATCAGAATCATCTTTAGTATAATAAGAATTTAAATCAATAGTTTTAGATGTTACCTCAGAAGTGTTTTTCATGAAACACATGTTGGCATGTTTTCTTTCAGAATCAGACATTTCAGATTCACTTGTGGTGTCTTCAGAAGCACTCCATGTAGCCTTAATTTCTTTCTTATTATTATTATCCTTATACTCATATGACTTCTTATATTTCAGCTTTGGACAGTCTACTTTTATATGTCCTTTTCTTTTTCATTCATAGCCGACAACTTCATTAGATTTTTCATATTTCTTCCAGTCCTTTTTCCAATGTCCCATGTTGTCATACTTACCTTTGTAATTTGATTTTCTAAAAAAACTTCTTCTTCCTATAAAACTTCTTAAATCTTCTGGTTATGTGAGCCATTTCAGCATCACTATCAGATATACTTTCACTTTCTTCATAGCTTGAGATAAAACTTACATGATGCTTCTCTTTATCTTTATTCTTTGAAGTAGTAGTATTGAAAGCCACTGAATTCCTTTTTGGTTCATCTTATTCTTCTTTTTATACCATAAGTTATTCTTCATACATCATTAACTTACCAATAAGTTCTTTTACTAGGAGTGAAGCAATGTCACATGACTCTCTGATTGAAACAGAAGTGCCCCTCCATCAGTCTGGTAGACATCTCAAGATTCTCATAATTTGTTCCTTTGTTGGAACAGCTTTACCAAGTGAATTCATCGTATTGACTATCTCATTAAACCTGAGATACATATCAGAAATAGGTTCATCAGTCATCATTTTAATATTATCATATTTAAAAGTATAAGAATTTATTCGCATTTCATTAACATTGGTTGTTCCCTCATGAGAAACACCAAATGTATCCCATATTTCAAAACCAGTTTTGCAAGAAGAAATTCTGCAAAACTCCTCATCTCCTAGAGCATAGTACAGGGAATTCATAGCTTTATAATTATTATTGTAGGCAGTCTTTGTAGGTTCATCCCAAGTTACTCTTTCAGTTTCTAGAATTTTATATTGAGACTCTATAGCAGTCCAGATATCAAAACCCATGCTTTCTAAATGAATTTTCATTTTAAGTTTCCACTGAGCATAGTTTGTACCATTGAAGAAAGGTGGCATGTTAGTAGCAGCACCCTCTAGTCTATTATTCCTAGCTAGATTTTAGATATATAATTTAAAGAGATAAAAATTTAGAACTAACAGAAATTTAAGATCTTTAAAGATGCAACTAAAATCAAAGTTGAAAAACAGAGTATTTCAAAAATCATTAAGCAAAAACAAAGCCTCTGATACCAAATTTTGGTCGGATTGGATACTCAAGAGGGGGTTAATTGAGTTCCAATTAAAAATTTTGTTAAAATTAGTGACTATTTAAAATCCCCCAATTTATAAAACAAGTTAAACTGTAGTGAATTTATACAGATTTTAAATGTTCACTTAGCTTCTCAAATATTGATTAGGTCTAAGTTAATTTAACCACAATATTAAAATAACTTTTTAAACTAACCTACTGATTTACAGTAAGTGTAAACACTTGCTAATTTAACTATCAAAGTAGATTAAAAATAGTTTTGTATTTCAAAGTAATAGCAGAGGAATAAATACGATATATGTAGTATACTATAAACATAAACTAAAGATGCACAGAAGATATAAAAATAGGTTCAGTCTCAAGCCGAGACTAAGTCCTCTCAAATTTATATAAATTTTATCCCCACCCTGGATCAAGGTTAACAACAGTTTACAAAACTGTCCAGGACATGCAGGGATTTCTACCACTGTTCTTCATGGGAAAAAATAGACCAGGACACACAAGGTCCTCTTCCAAAGTTGATGTGGGTAAACAAGAGTAAAAAATTGTGGTTTGAGGATTTTGATATCCTCCAGTTCAGTGTAGGAGATAGTGTGTGTATAAGAAATACAGAGTACCCCACACTACTCTAATGTTAATAAATAAATCACTTAGAGAGAACAGATAAGAGTTTAGAAAGCTCTAGTGATTATCAATGTAGCTCTGGACTCCTTGGATTCAGTAGGAATGCTTCTGAGTCCTTCTCTGGTTTTTTTGTTGAAAAACAGAGTGTTGTAGTTATACTAGTGTTCTTCAAGAGTGAGAATGATCTCTTGATTCACTGTGTGTTCTTTAGTGGTTTTGGATTGCATTCATAAGAGTTCTTTGATGGTCTATCAATCTCCTTCTTGTTTGGGATTGATCTTCTTGTTTAGCACAATGCTCTCTGGTGTATATAAGTTCTTCTCATTGTAAATTCACACTTTTCTTTGCTTCACCACCTTTTTTGTGTACTGCATCATAATCTTCCTTATATTCCACTAGTTCTGGCAGTAGTAATGATTCCATTTTCATAGGTATGAGATATGGATTCATGACATGCCAACAACTATCATTAAATAACATTAATTGCATTAAAAACATCAAATATGACTGTTATCATTATTTAAATACATCGAAAACAAGTTAAGAAATGGTGTCACAATGATTATGAAAACGGTGTCTTCTTCACGGTATGAGCTTCACGGTATGTCCATGTCATGGTATGAGCTTCACAGTATGTCCATGTCACGATGTCTAGCTCATGGTGTCTGGGTCACGGTGAGTCCTTCACGGTGTCTGATTCATGGTGAGTCCTTCACGGTGTATGGGTCACGGTTTCTGGGTCACGGTGTCTGGGTCACGGTGTCTGGGTCACGGTGTCTGGGTCACGGTGAGTCCTTCACGGTGAGTCAATACTTAGAGAAATATCTGTATTTGGACTTAGACAAAATATGCAGAATATGTATTAAGTTTAATCATTAGAGAGTAAGAGTACTTGAATCATAAACAGAAAGGCTTGATAATATATGTGAGATTTGAGATCATGAATAAGACTTGTAAATAATAAATAGATTAATTAACATCCATAAGATTTGTTATCATTTAAAACATGATGAGTAGTTATTATAGAGATTAAATAGCATTAGCAAGATGCGCAATAAAGATCGAGATTAATTAACAGTAATAAGATTTGTGATCATTAAAACATGATTAACACATCAGAATTCCAACACAATTCTATATGATTTTAATATGAAGAGAGTGATATTGTCGCTCGTGCGTACGTACGGATTAGCATCTCCGTGAACGCAATGAGATTCATTCCCTATCATATCCATTCAAGACTAATTTTCATTTGATGATTAAAAATAATGGTTAAAGACATAATATAATTCTGAATATGAATAAGATACATCCTAACCAAAACAAACATTACTTATGTAACAAAGGATATAAAGGAAAATGAATCAGTTAACACCTAAAATGATGATACTACTGAAATATCAATAATAAAGCAATATTAGAAGATCATATATGATATAATATTTATGTATATGGATCCATTACAATCAGAAAACAATGATTTAACCATTGTACTGGAGGTTAACCTTCCATCGACAAAGGAAAAGGACATGGTAAGGTTTAATTTCACAATCTCTTTATTATCCAAGGTTGTTTTTTCGTAAGTATCTAATGGGACCTCTTTATCATCCACATATGTGTTTTTATAAAAAAAATTAAAAAACATTTTTACTATTTACTAGACAATGGGTTAAATTCATTTAAACCCTTATTTATCCTTTATACATTTCGAAAGGAATATTTCCGTCGTCTTCCAAACAAGGTATTTTATGACCTTTTCGACAAAATTTTGGTAAGAATGTTTTTTTACTTATACGGTGGGTGCGGGGATTTTCTGTCATTATAACAACGTCAAAGCTTCCCTTACAAGCTTATAAGATTATTTTCAAAATAAATTATTCCTTTTATAATTATATGAATTTTAAATTATTTCAAAATAGAAAGAGAAATTTCTCTAAAAAGTGTTTTAATTTCATCAATGTCAACATCCTCTGATGGATTTTAAGCTTGTTTAAAGATAATTTATTATGATACGAAACTTCCATATTGTATTGAAGGTTTTTTGGTATGTGTGACTAAGGATGTTTTATTTTTACAACATTCCTGGTTTATGGATAAAGTGTTGACATTTTTTATGCTAATTTTAATATGAATGTTTATGTTATGTTTAAATATTTTCATATGAGGAATGCATTAGACTTAGTTTGAGATGGGTGGAGCCCGCTATAGCTCCTCGATGCATCGGTAAGTCTCATGAGACAAACTAGTGTCTTGGAACTAGGCCTTCACAAAATCATATTTGTAGTCCGGGCACAATTCCTGGACTATGTGGTTATGATGTCTAGAATTATGCATTCCATAATTATAAAAGTGGCTATTAATATTTCATGTGATTATTCTACTATTAGAATATCCATGTGAATAATTAAATGGAATTACCTGATTTTATCTTTTCCATATTATGCTGAAGTTCATGTTTAAGAAGTTTTTTTAGTCTTACATTGCCTTTAATGTTTATGCTTATTTATGAAAGAATATTCTATATTGTTATCTTTACTGAGAATCTGATCTCACCCCTTTCTATGTTTTATTTTTCTTAGGATGCAAAAAAAGTATATTATGACAGACCTATAGGGGTAGTCTATGGGATATGATTGTGGCCTATGGAGACTATGTTGTTGTAGTTTTTCATTTTATAATGTAATGTAAAACTTGTTAATGTATCTAGAATTTCTAAGGCTTCTAAAAGAATCGGTCATTCGAGACTTGATATTTTTTTATCATGCCAATGATATGTAATAATGCATCAACTCTGAGTAACTAGGGTCAGGGCGTTAAAATTTTAATATGTTTTTATAAGACTCTAGAAGGCTTGATAATAATCCATGAAAAATTCAAGTAACTGAGACATTTGGAACTGTGAATTTTCATAAGAAAGAAAAGAAAAAATATTTCCTACCTCAACTATTCTGGGGGAACCTATATAAAGGGTACATAGTATATCATACTTGATACTACTCACACATACGCAAAAATTAAAATGATACAAATGTTTTTTTATATGTTAATTTTCAACCACATTAGTTTTGGGTTTAATAATTACATATAGTTATTTTGATGAATGATTTGAACATGTTTTAAATTCAATTTACAATACATTTAAATAATATAGAATTTTTTTACAAAGTCTGAGGTATAATAGTTTTGTAAAATCAAACCCAACATATGACAGAAAATTTTAAAATCTTTATATTGATATTTTGATATAATTTCACCAAATGGAAGAAGAGAGAATTGCACAGAAATCATCGGATGAAGGAATATAACAGAATTTTTATACAAGTGTTTAGGAGCATACATCACATGGATTCATTTCATTTTTTTGCTCAATTTTTTAATAAAATCATTTAAACTGGAAGGATTCGGTATAATCATACATATCATGTGATAGAAAAGGTATAACTAGAATTGCCTCAAATTTTTTATTCACTTCATTATAATAATTAATTTCCATTTACCTACAATATCAGTTATGGAAATGTTTTAGAATCTCACACAAAGGTAAAACCTTTTATATATTTTATGAATTTTTCACATTATAATTTCTTCAAACTTATGATATTGATATAAATGTTTTAGAATGTAACTCTAACAAGTTTCAGGGGTTAAATTTTATATAGATGGATATTCATAAAAAGGATATCATTACTTCAACACTCCCCCTAGCGGTTCAACGATCCTTATGAACTTAAAATTGGAATCTGTTAAATTATTATTATTAAATAAAAAATATGTTCACTTATATAGGATTTAAAAGATTTTATATATTTGAAGCTCCACTTTTAGAGGATTTTTTGGGCCATGTAATTGAGGAGAAACAAATTGAGGACATATATAGGGTCCAAGGTGGAATCCTACAACATGAACCTGAATTCGGTTCATGATTTTTTTACTGAGGTCATGGGATAGTTTATCAGTTGCTAAATAAACTAACCATTACAAAATTTCAATATTGAGCCACCTCTATATAATTTACATCAATTTCATGGTTAATTATATTATCTTATATAGTGATCCTAAATAAATTAACAAATTAATTAACTATCACAAAAAATGGAAGAAAATACAACCACATCATGCATAAATGTTTGATCAGATATGGTTATTTAACTTAAATAAATTTCTCTTTATATTAACAGTTAATTTGAAAAGATAAAATGGTCCATATGCATAAAAACAAATCCATCAAATATACTGTTAAGTCAATATATTCTTCCTCTACGTGAGTTAAAAGGAATCTTGTAGTACAATGTTCATGGAAACCCCATGTTGGGGTACATTCAAATATAATAGAATTTTTAGAGAAATTTTTTTATTGACTTAACTTGGTTTACAAAAAGTGTTTTCTACCAAAATATTACATGGTGAAATGAAGAGGAAAGTGTTGAAGAAATATTTTAACAAGATTTCAGTATTGGTGAGTCTACTCAGTAGATGAAGGAACTGTGTGTTAATAATGTTGGAACATTAAACCTTCTATAACCATTCAAATAACTTTCCAGTCTCAAGTCTAGTTCATAAGAAGTGGAATATGGATCATTTCCATTAGAATATAACTGTGAAAAGATATGCAAATTCTAATTTTGAGGGTTATTGTTTTCGAAATATAGTTATATATTAAAGGAATTTAATTAATTTAAATCTTATTAACCTATTTTGTAATCACGTGAAGCACTCATAATATAAACATGATTTGTAGAGATGGAAGATAAAATGACTTTGAAAATATGAATTAAATTTTTACTAGTGATGGCTAACCTTCTCATTAGTGTCAATTTTTCGGAATAGAATAAGTTCTTCTATGTTGTATTGTGCCAAAAATAGAAATTATATGTGATGGAAACCCCACATGTGAGTTCATTTCCAAATAGGCTAATGAGGATGAAGAATCTCACTATTTGAATCATGTAGAAAATACTAAGGATGTACAACATTTTATGATATCCTCTAGGTAGAATTTGATTATAAATAAATATGTGACATGGATATTCATAGGATCACATCTCATCATAATGATATTTATCAAGAGAGGGTGATGTAAAATACATGAGATCTCTAATTAGTAGATCATGTGAACTATTAGAGAGATAGTTCTAGTCGGGGTACAAGTAGAAATGATGACTGTTTACATTGAGCACCTGGACATATTAGGTTTTGAGATCCCTGATGAGATGCATATATAGAAATTATGTACTATCTATGAATGATATTCTCCATTATTATTGTGAATTTTAATATGAGAAATAGTGAGAATACACTTTTTGAAATTCATAAATGTATTCCTTAATATGGTAAACACATGGGGAATGAAAAACCAGTTGTACTTATGGTGAGTAAGAGGATGAAGAATAAGTAAATGAGGCCATAAACACATTCCTTGTCTGAGGATCATAACCACTATCCTTCCATAAAGAATAACATCTAGAGGAATTAAAAAGAACAAGGGGTAATATGTTTTCATGTGAGAAGTAGGTCCACAAAAAGGGGAACTCTATCTGCCCAAATAGTGAGGCGAATCATTTGGCATGTTCATTATTTAATGTAATCTTTCCAAATCTACATGTTTAATATTAGATACTTTTTTAATGGTCAAATTTATATCCAAATATAGTAACCATGGTGATTTGATAACAATGCAATTGATTTGGTGGATCTATGGGCTTCCAATGGAGCAAGGTAGGGTACTATAGCAATTGGAGAATACCATCTCACATTAGTGACAGGAATGATTTTATTTTTTTTTAATCGTTATGATGTTCCAAGTCTTAAAGAAACATTATTTCCCTTTCTTGTTTACATATATATGGATATATTTTTGTATTTTTAAATAACAACTTTTACTTTTATAAATATATCATATAATATGGTATATAAAATTTGAATAACTTTTCTATGTATGGAATTATAAAACCAGAATAATGGAAATTAATAAAAAAACACATAAAACTCTATAAAACCTTGTTATGTAATAAAAATAATTGTAATGTAAATGGGAATCATATGACAATGCTCTGCCAAGATGGTTACTTTAACACTTTTGAGATTAAAACACTTTAAATATTCCACGATTTTTCACAAGGAAACATGGAAAACCACCATTCAAATGTCATTGTAAAAATATTATAGATCATTTATATTTGTTAAAAACTATCTTTTGTAGACCTTTTTAAGAAGAGTCTGGAGGATGATTCTCAAGCATTTTTACTTTTATCTATATCTTGAGATCTTATGTTGATATATACATTATGAGGTACAAGACTAAATCCAATAAGAATTTTAAATAGTTCAAGAATGAATTTAAAAAAACATGGTAAGAAGATAATGAAAATTTGATCTGATTGAGGCGGTGAATATCATAACTGATAAATTATCAATTGTCAACAAGAGTATGATATTTATTTACAACACTCTCTAACTTGTATACCATAGTGGAATGGTGTGATTAAATGGAATAATCATACCTTGTTGGACATCGTAAGAATGATGATGATTCACAAAACCCATCCAATGTACTTTTGGAATATGAATTACAAAAAAAATTATACTTAATAAAACTAGTATTAATTAATGTGTAATATTTTATTTCCCTTGAGTTATTGAGTTTAAAAAATAATTTTTTCATGTGTTTGTGAATGGGTTGTGAGATGTTTGTTAAGGATAACTCAAGAATAAAAATATCACCCCCATGTCATGAAGTATATCATTATTTGTTTTCCCAAAGAATAAATGGGATACAATCTATATAGACATATAGATTAGAAAGTAAATTTCGAAATATAGGTTATATTTCATAATAGGGAGCATATCCTCAAGGAGGATAATGGGAGAAAAATTGACATTGAAGAAGTTGATTATGAAGATAAAAAATTGTTGGTACATGAGATGATTTAAAACATCCACTTGAAATATTTTTTTCCTAAAATAGAAGTACTATATAGTAGCACTAGAGATGTAGGAGTACCATAGGGATATTGTTTTCTAGTCAACAATGAACATGGTGTATCTTATTTGGAGGTTATTTAACATTAGTATATAATAAGTAAAGCCATTGGTTGATAACCTCCATGAATTCATCATAGGATATTTAGAATCAGAAAAGGTAAAATTTGGTGATATATAGTGGGTTGTGTTGTTACTCTCATAACTCCTTGAGTCTTGGGAAGTGATGGCTACCATGGTGAATAATTCAAGTGATAAGAAAAACATTTTTAAATACAAATTAAGGATATTATATTGACCAAATAATTTAATTACAAGGATATGTAAGAATATATTGGTAATTAATATGATTCAAAAATTGGATTCCATTCCAAAACATGGAAAGGTCATAATAAGTTATATAAATTGATACTTCAAAGAAGGATTCTCCCAAATATGGTTCCACACATCTATGTAATTATTGGAAGAAAGGCCACTTGAAGAAATATTTCAATGAATGGAGATTTAACTCCACGATATATACTTCTCAATTTGTACATTCAATTACATTATTATAATATGAGAGTGGTATATTATTAAAGGTCTCCAGAATCTATTATTCTTGGATTATAGACTATGGAGCTTCATTCTACACAAAATCCGAGTGGGTTTGTTTAAAGAACTATAATTTTAGAAGATACAACAATGTTTCTCTTATTGATGATCAGGATCAGGAAATTTTGGGAAATCTTATACTCCATAGATAAATAAATACTGAATGTATAATGGGTTTAAATGTAATAAAATGTATAATGATATTAAGAAAGATCATAATTTCAATTATGCTGTTAAATTATGTTGGATTCTAAACTAAATTCAAAAATGGTGTGTGAAGGATCACACATAGTTCCATGGAGGTTGATAGAGGATTATAGAGTGGGACATTATACCTCATAAGAGTTATGAAATATGATTTTAATGTTTTGAAAATAACAATCACAATGTTATGGAATGACCCATTGAGTCACATGACTAAGAGGGGGATTAATGTCATAAATTCAAAAGTAATGATCAATATTTGAAGTATGGGGTAAGAAACATGAATGTAATTCATCCTAAAAAATAAATGGATGATTTACCTCGAAATTAAAGAAAATGAAATGAATAACTAGATATTAATTTTGGTTTATATAAGAATATGGTGACTATTTTCAATTTATTCTCACTTTGGATCATTTTACTATGTTACTTTCATCAAAATTATGAAATAAATTGTGTGGGTTCTCATTTTAAATAAAAAATACAAGGTATTTTTAATCTTTATTTGATTTAGATCCACGTTTGAATCGGATTCCACATAAGAGGATAAATTTATCGATGTCTTAAAATAGTGGGGAGTACAAAAGAATTGAGTTCCAGATATTTGGTTGGTATAATGACATATGGTTTTAGAAAACAATAACATATAATTTAAAACATAAACGTGCTTTAATCTAAATTAATTGGGAATTATTTTTTGAGGGGGATGCAAGAGGATAAATATTGGATTCACCATGGTTTTTTTAGTAAAGGTGGTGAACTGTGTATCTTACTTGGTGAATCAACATTCGTAATTTTTATTGGATTACGAATATCTAGAATTATTTTAGATGAGAAGAAATATTTATTTCACACATCAAAAATTCATTATGTAATAATTTAGATTCATGAAATATTAAATAATCATTTCATCATAAAAATCATAGCAAAATGATAATTATATTATTTCATTATAATTTTATGACACATTATATTCCATAGATTTACATTTGGAATAAAATAGTCAAAAAATTTGTATACATGGTATTTGAACTCAAAGAAGTATACGTATTATTATTATTTTTATAATGAAATATTTACATATAAGTGAAAATTGACTATTGGAATCTGATCATTGGAATCATACTATTGGAATCTCACGGTTAAAAATCGAGCTATAGTAACAGTAATATTAATGATATCTATACAAGTTTACAATTATGTTTTTATTTTAAATTACTATATATATAAATCAAAGAATATATTCATACATAATTAATGGTATAGTTGTTTTTTAAATCATGGAAGACATAATTATGAAAATAATACATTTTTTAATGATATTTAGATAGAAGAATAGATCACTGAAAGGAGGAATTTATAGACATTATATAAGAACTTTTTTAGACTAGATTTCTCAAACGTCAATATCATTTATTATAACAACCCTACACATTATTAAACTTTTAAACATGACTTATTACAGAAACATGTATTTAAGATTACTCCAAGGATTGAGAGGTCTATTGTATTTGGGGATAAAGAACATTATATAACAACTTAAAATTTGAAATAAATTTTTTTATTTCAATCTTTTTTGACAAGACCAACTCATTCCTTCGTACATAACACTGCTTGAGATAACCTGAGGACATACATAACAAAGGGGTGAGCTATAAATCCCAGTAAGGGAGTAAACAAGGCATAACATTAATTATAAAGTAACTTTTAGGAAATAGGCATATTAATGGAGCATAATAGATACGTGAACAAAAATCTATGATATATCATGATTATCATAACATGGAAATGTGGGAAATACATACAACATGATATTACCATAAAGAAAGGCTCACTAAACATGTATTAACATGATAAAACCTTAATTTAGCATGAATTTGAATGAGTAAACCCTCATTTCAAATATATTAGCATGATAAAACACTCATTTCACATGGCATATCATGATACTAAACATTACCCTGTCAATTTGAGTGCAATCAGGGTGAACCCATCATAAACATTTCGTTTCACACATAAGTGTCGCACATAGATCATATAACATGGAATCATTCAACATCCTAAGTTATTCCATTATTAAGGAATGTGAAATAAAAACATTTATCTGTCATTAAATAATTATATGTTTAAAATAGTGAATACCCTTAACAGTGAAATGGGTATGGTATTCACAACATGATGATTTTGGCTTGGAAAATCACGGGGCAATTTAGGCAACATAACGTCATCATATGGAAATTCCTAAGTTGGGTTGATGAGGGAAAATGGGGGTCCATCATAATTTATACACGGAATATATTGTAAGGGTATCTTAGATCGTAATATCCCAACATATGAACTGTAATTTAAATGCATAATATGGTAAAAATGCTTGAATGGAAATAAGAAGAGAGAAATCCCTTTTGGAATTTTTGCATGGTAACAGGTGTACACGGAAGGAATAATTGGGAGTGAAGGTGGTATATCATCATAGAAAAACTAATAGATATGTATTGGGGATGTGAAAAATTATACCGTATCATTTTTAATTGAATGTAAAATGGAATTATAACATAATGAACCTTTGATAAAAATGAGAATGGAATGAATCCCTTACATAAATATGTGACTTCAAGAGGATGAAGAGGGGATTATTGAGATATTGGGTGCCTTGGGAGGATTCTAGATAGAGGAGGAATGATAAGGGATGTAGTACAAGTATTTTCAGTGAAGTGAATTGGGATCTTGGGTGTGTTATATAGGAAATGAGAGGAGAATTATTTAATATTCTACAAACATAGTTTTTTGAATCTATATAATTAAATATTCCAAACCTCAAACCATACTAGGGAGTTTTCACATGGTTTTTTACAAATAAGAGTGTAAAATATAATTTTATAAGTCTAATTTCTGAACATTTTAAAATATTTACCTTTCTTAGGTGGAGGTGAGTCACACTCTCAAGGAAATGAATTTAAAATCATAAAATAAATTATACATTTTGGAGGATTCACTAATGCTATATAAAATAAATAAAACAAATCTAAAATAACATTATTCTAATTGGAAAACATATATTGGGCCGATAATAACCATTATAGTATTTATTACATCATTTTTGAGATCATTATGATGTCATAACACTCATATATTATTTATATGGTATTTAATTTTTACCTAAAAATTAAACTTTCTCAAAAAAATAATGAAAAATTCACCATTGGATAAGTTACATGTCCTTATTGAAAAAATAATCATCATTTTAACTAATTTTTTTTCTAAATATGTGAATTTTTACTTCTAAAATGTCAACCGACATTTATTGAAAATCCACAGTTTTGGGAAAAAACAATTTTCCAACCTTAATAAAAATTACAATTGACATCATAAAAATTATATAATAATTTAGTATTCATAAAATTAATTTGAAAATAATATTTATTTAAAATATTAATTGTTACAAAAATTCACTAATTCCTCAAAATAAATTCTTTAAAAGTACAATTTCTCTTTTATCGTATAAATAATATACCTCTTATCAAACTGATTACCTAATCATTTACAGATAAGAAGACGATATAATAAAAATGTAAAATAATTTTTTTTCTATAATATTATTAATAAAAACCATAGTTCATTATAATGTATATATTTCTCAAAAGTACCATTTTTTACCGAAAAGGCAATTTATCATATTCTTCACTTTTTAAGAAAGACGATTTTCCTAATGAAATTTTTGTAATAATTATTTTATTTATAATAATAGATAAATCAATAACTAACTGATACCTTATAACATAACCCCTTATAACACCCATGTAAGACCTATGGGTAAGGTTTGCGATGGTGACAGACTCTTGGGGTGGCTCAGATAACATTGCCTATGTGGTAATATCTATTAGCTTGATCTTCTCCCATATGTGATTTCGTTCAAGATTAACATGATGAAGATCATATTGGGAATGGACAAGAGTGAAGCCCAGTAAGTCTATGTCCTTTATGATCTCTAAAAATGATCATCATATGGCCAATGTCTACTGGATGAGGTCATACGATACTTTTTCATTGCCGAATGGATTCCTTTAAAAACACTGTATATTTATATCAGTTGAGTGATCACTATTCTATGGCTATATTATGAATCAAAAACTAACATAATTTTCATTTAAACCCAATAATAATAAAAATAATAAAAAGAGTGAATGTGTTTTCTATAAAACATTAAAAGAAATAGAATTTAATTCATAAAATATCAGGTCATAACAACATTCCCCCATATGAAATTTCCCCCTCAAAATTTATTTTTCACATACTAAAATAGATGAGGGTTAATATTTCTCTTTACTTCCTCTGGTTCTCATGTCACTTCAACAAAATTTTCGTTTCACCACAACCACGTGATGAGGGTGATCGTCTAATTTTGTATAACATTTTCTCTTCGATCTAAGATATTCACCAGATTCTCTTCATAGGAGAGTTCACTCTCCAATAGTACCAACTCAATATTGAGTATATGTTATGGTCAGGTATGTACATCCATAAGAGTGATACATGGAATATATCATTTACATGATATAGGTTTGGTATGAGTATTATTTGATAGGCTGCTACTCCAATGCGATCAAGGATCTCAAATGGGTCGATGTACCTTGGAATATGCTTTCCCTTATTCTAAAATCTCATAACTATATTCTATTGTGATATGTGGAGGAATACCATGTCTCCAATTTCAAACTCTAGGTATCATCGATGATTGTCGACATAGCTTTTTTCTATACTCTGTATAGCTTTAATGTGATGTTGGATGGTCTTAACCTTCTCCACCATTTATTCAACCATTTCCATACCTATAATATTTTTCACCCCAAATTCATGCAAACATGTCGGTTTTCTTCACTTATTCCCATAAAGTGATTCAGGTGGAGCTATTTGGATGGATGAGTGGAAATTGTTGTTGTAAGAGAACTCAACCACAAGAAGATGTTGATCCCAACCTCCTTTGATTTCAATTGAGGAATCTCTCAACATTTCCTCATGAGTTTGGATAGTATGCTCAGATTGGCTATCAGTTGGAGGATGATAAGTCATAATGATGTTTATTTCAGTATTCTGAGCATGTTGGAGACTCTTCCAAAACATAGAACTGAATCATTGATCTTGATTGGATACAATTTATAGTGGTACTCTATGTAGCCTTATCACTTCTATGATTTATGATTGTTCTTGTCTCTCGAATTAGAAATCCTCTCGAATTTCAATGAAATGTGAAGAATTTGTAAAATGATCCACAACAACCCCTATAGCAATATTTCCTTTTGATGTCATCAGTTGTCTGGTGATTATGTCCTTGTTATGTTTTTCCCATTTCCATGTTAGTATGGGTATTTGTTTTATCATCCCCTTAGTCTTCTTCTTCTCAACCTTCACTTTTTGATATACTACGAATGTTGATGTATACTCAAAAATCCACTTCTTTTTTTATCCCACCATTAATTCTATTTGAGATCTCAATATATAATTTTCTTCCCTAGGTGAATGGACAAATTTGAACTATGTGCATCATCCAAAATTTCTTTCTTTAACACCAGATTTTATGGAACATAGAGTCTTGACCCAAATCATAAAATTCCTAAAACATTAACATTGATATCCAAGGATATTACTTTTCAAATAGATTCTACTTTCGTCATAATTTCAACATCATCCATTTTATCATCATTTAACCTTTCCAACATAGATGGTTGAGCCACCGTTTTTGAAAGGATTTATGATGTTTCCTTCATTATGATTCCCATTTCCTCCTCATAAAATCTATGAATATATTATCCTTTTAAATTATTATCAATGTTAGAATAACTGGGTACATTATACATATAGAATTTTCCACCATTTTTTCTTTCCAAGGGTGGTAATGGATTGAACAATCAAAGTCTTTGATTGGTTATAACCATTTTCATTGGTGTATATTCAACACTTTATTTGTGAATATATATTTGAGGCTTTCATGATCTGTATATTTGTCACACTTCTCCCCAAAAAGTTAATGTCCCAAAATTTTCAGGGGAAAGATTACTACATCCAACTCTGGATCATGTTTTGGATAGTTCTTCTCATGAACATTAAATTTCCTTGAAGCATAAGCAATTACATTTCCATTTTCCATCAACACACAAACCAGAACCTTTTTCAAAGGATCACTACATACCAGGAATAGTTTTCAACATGTGGGTAATTTTATCTTGGGAACAGTGATAAGACTTCTTTTCAACTCCTTGAATCTCTCTTCACATTCACCTTTCCATGAAAAATTGACACCCTTCTGAGTTATCCTGGTAAAAGGGGTGGAAAATCGTGAGAAATTACTCACAAATGGACAATAATATTCAGCTATCCCACGGAAGATATAGATATCCATCACAAATGTTGGCCTTGTCCATTCCTAAATATCATTTTCATTTATTGATCCACAGATATCCTATTGTTTGTGATTATATTCCCCAATAATGATAATTCCTTCAACCAAAACGCACACTTGTCTTACATTGCGTAGAGAATCTACTCTCTATAGATCTCTACTACAGTGCTCAGATTCTCATCATGCTCCTTATTGGTTTTATGGTACATTATAATGTTGTCTATAAGTACTACCACATACTTGTTGGGGTAATCTTTAAAAAATATATTCATAAAGTCCATGAATATTACTAGAGCATTAGTGAGTCCAATAGGCATTATGATGAATTCATAATTCCCGTTCAATGTATTAAAAGCAGTCTAGGGGATATCCTCCTTCTTCACCCTTACATGGTAAAATCACAACCTTGGATCCAACATGGAGATGTATTTTGATCCATGTAGCAGATCGAACAATTCATCAATTCGTGGAAAATGTTAATTTTCCTTTATCGTGATTTTCTTGAGATCCCGATAATCAATGAAAAGGGGAATTGACCCATCCTTCTTCATGAAGAAGAGGATGGGTGTATCCCATGGTGAATCCCATGGGCATAAAAACCCTCAATCCAGATTGTCATTTAGTGGTTTATTTAGCTCCTCAAACTCCACAACACCCATTCTATATGGAATCTTGGATACATATAATGTTCCAAGTATGAGATCAGTCTGGAATTCAACATATCTTCTAGAAGGAAGACCACACAATTTCTTGGGAAAAACATCAGTGATTTTTCTCACAATAGGCAAGACATATGGGATGGTTCCTTCCTTAGGATCATTCATATGAGAAAGATATGCATCTCTAAGGTCATTAATATCCACGTTTGAGATGATGGTGATAATTAATATTCATCCTCATCATTTCCCTTTAATAGATTTAGGGGTTGATCCACCATATGGTGAGTGATTTCCCTCCCACGACAAATTATGTTGGCTATATATAGGTAAAGCCAATCCATCCCAAGAATGGAATCAAATTCCAACAGAGAGAGTATTAATAGGTTTTCCAAGAATTTGAATCCTCAAATTGTGATAGGGGAGGATTTTAATTCAAGAGATGCAATAATTTAAATATTATTCATTCTCACTGATATCTCTACTTCTATGAATTGTGGTAGTGTTTGTATTGTTCTACTAATATATTGGGATATAAAAGTATGTTTAGAACTAGAATAAGAAATTATGTTTTCAATTATTGAATGAATAACTAGATTACCTGTCACGACTTCGTTTTTTGGATTCACTTCAGAAATAGTGATGGAAAATATATCTCCCTTACTACCTTGAAGGTTTTTGGTTGCCTCAAAAAATCCTTGTCTTTAGGCACTAGTTCGCTACAAGCCCTCGTTATTTTCAGTTGTATCAATGTACAATGTATTTTGTGTCTAATGGAGCATTCCTTTCCTCTATCGCAGTAGTGGGTTATTCTTATCTCTAGTTAATGGCTAGGTGTCCTTATCTTCTACACCTAAAGCATTTCCTCATCCCCTTCAGGCAATTTGGGGGGTGTTTCTTTCAGCACATTATCAAGTGGGGTTCTATTATTTATTATCATACTTGAATTTATCGATTGAACCTCTAGAATTACAGTCTACTGTCCTCTTTCTATCCTCTTGATACCTATGAGATTTATTGATCTCTATTACGACATTGAGGGAAAATCAGACAACTTCCTCATAACAATAAATGGCATAGATCTCTAGGTATTTTCATAGGCTAGGTTTTTTCCCTTTAATTTAGCAGTAAACCATGAATTTAGGGTTAAAAAAAGTCAAATTCATATCATTAAATCCTTTTTCTATTTTCCTCGTACTCTATAATGTATTTTTCATCTTTTTTCATGATGCCAAGGAAGTCTCTTTCCTTATTAATTCATAGGGTGTAAGTGAATATTTTATCAAAACAAATTTCTTGGAATCCTTCTATTCCAACGCCTCAATGTATTTCTCATTAATTTTAATTTTAATAAACTTCTACTATTGATCAGCTTCACCCTCCATATTATAAGAATCATAATGAACCTTCTCCTGTTCAGAAAATTGAAGGATGGATATGATCTTCACAATGGAGTTGATCCATTGATCGGTGATTGAGGGATATGATGATCCATTAAAAGTATTAGGCTTTCATCTAATGGATCTCTCAATGATTCCTTGTTCTTACAGGGGGGTTAGATGTCTTCTTGACCCATGTTTCTATTCAAAATGTGATTTAACTAAGAGAGTATCCTGGAAAATTTGAGATTCCCACTCCCATCGGATTGGAAATCTCATTAGAACATTCATCGCATTGATCTTCACATAGGTTTCTGGATTAATTCCTCCTATTATATTCCATTGGATAAAATAAAATGAATGTATGGGGAAATTTAATTAAACATATAAAGGGTAATACAACAAAAAAATGGATAACTTATAAATTAAATTCATTTTCTTAACTAATTAATTTTTAGGCTTCAATATATGTTATCAATGAACTACATCCCAATATATATTCTTAGGGTTTTTTTATTCTGTTAATAATGGTTCATACTAAGCTTATAAATTTACCAAAGAGTGCAGCAAGGCCCATTTTCGTGCACTAGTTCCTGTATGAGTTTAGCTCAAAGAGGTGTTTTCAGATATTGCCCCTATATATATCTATGATAAAGACACCTCTACTTGTATGTATCCAAACATGGATGATTTCTTCCTGATAAACCACTTACTCTATACTCACAAAAATTTAGGAATTACTTTCTTATACTCAATCATATCCCTAAGTCGTTTACAAGAGTTCAACAACCCTAATCCCAAAAATAACTAAACCTATCCTCTCATACAAAATAGTAAAACCCATATCTTTATTACACATATAAACATGATTTATTACATAAAATTTAACATAATACCACTCTGAGGATCAATAGTTCTAGTGTCTTTGGTGCTTAGGAACATTAACAAAAAAACATAAAAAATAGAAATACAACATCTTTATTTCAAACAACATTGACATGACCTACTCATTCCTTTATACATAATACTGGATGTGACAACCTGAGGACATACATAAGAAATGGGTGAGATATAAAGCCTAGAAATAGAGTAAAAAAGGAATAAAATGAATAATAAAACACATGTTAGGAAATAGGCATATCAAGGGATCATAAGAGAAACCATAAAATAAAGGAATGATATAGCATTATCATCATGACATGGAAATTTGGCAATGACATAAAACATGATATTATCATGAGACAAGGCCCATTGCAAATGAATTAGCATGAGTAAACCCTCATTTTACATGGATTACCATGAGTAAACCCTTATTTCACAAGAAATATCGTGATACTAAACATTACCCAATGCATTGGAGCGCTATGAGTATACACCATTCATATACATTTCATCTCCTGAATAAGTGTGCCACATGGATCATATAACATGGAAGCATTCAAAATAATAAGTTATTCCATGATTAAGGAATGTTTAACACATACATTTAACTAAAATTAAATAATTATATGTGAATAAATTTTAATACCCTTAATAGAGAAATGGGTATCATATTCACTACATAATGATTTTGGATTGGAAAATCACGGTGCCATTTCGGCAGCATAACTTCATCATATGGGAATTCATAAGTTTGGTTGATGAGAAAGAAAGTGGAGCCTCATAATTTATACATGAAATAGTTATTAATGGGATCATATATAATAATATCCCAACAAATGAAATATAATTTTTAATTATAATATGGGAGAAATACAAGAATGGAAATAAGAAGAGAGAAATCCCTTACGGAATTTTGGCTTGGTAACGAGTGTACACAGAAAGAATTAATGAGAGAGAAAGTGGTATATAATCATTAAAACATAAATAGGGGAGTATGGGGAGTTGAAGAATCATACACCAATATTTTTAATTGAATATAAAATTGTATTATAACATAAAGAAACATGGATAAAAATGAGAATAAAAGACATCCCTTGCTTGAGTGTGTGACTTCGAGATCTTGGAGAGTGGATTATTGAGAGATTGGAGAAACCAGGGGAGGAATATAGAGAGATGGTGGAATATTAGGGACATTCAAAAAATATTTTTGAGTAAAGAAAAGTGGGAGTATGGATGGGTTTATATAGGAAATATGTTGTAAATTGTTTAATATTCCATAGACATAGGCTTTGAAATCTATATAATTAAATATTCAAAACCACAAACCTTCCCATGGGTTTTTTTCATTGATTTTCACATATAGAAGTGGAAAAAAATATTTTTTAATACCACTGGATAATCAAATTAAATTATTTCCCTGGATTATGTGGAGGTGAGTCACGCTCTTAAGGAAATGATTTTAAAATAAACAAATTTATTATACATTTTGGAGGATTCACTGAGGCTTTATAAAAAATTAAAACAAATATAAAATCACATCATTTTATTGGTAAAATATATATTTGGCTGAGAATAGTAATTATAGTGTCTATTACATCATTTTGGGGTTATTATGATGTCATAAAACAAATATTTTATTTGTACAGTATTTTATTTTTACCCAAAAATATGATTGTCTCAAAAAATTATGAAAAATCAACCGCTGGATAATTTCAACATCTTGATTCCAAATATTATATTCATTTTATCAAAATAGTTTTCTAAATATGTGAATTTTTACATTTAAAATGAAAACCGACATTTATTTAAAATTCATGGTATTTGACAAAAATAGTTTTCAAACCATAATAAAAATTACATTTGACATCATAAAAATTATATACTCATATATTATTAATAAAATTAGTTTTATAATAATATTTTTTAAAAATATAAATTATTTTAAAAATTCATTAATTCCATAAAAACATTATTTAAAAATACATTTTCTGTTTTATCATATAAAAAATATAACTCTTATTAAAATAATTACCTAATCATTTAAATATAAGAAACTAATATAATAATATTGTTTAAATTATTTTTATAATATTATTAATAAAATCCATCATTTAATGTAATGAATATATTTCTCAGAAGTACCATTTTTACCTGAAAATACATTTTATCAAATTCATCACTTTCTACAAAAGACTATTTTCATAAAGGAATTGATGGAATGTGAATTTTATTTATAAAAAATTATTACACAATAAGTAACTAATAAATTATTATATAACCCCTTATAACTCCCACTTAAGACCAAAGGGTATGGTGTGCGATGGTGACTGACTCATGGGGTGGCTCAGATAACATCGCTCAAGTGGTAATCTCTATTATCCTGATCATATCCCATTAGCAATTCCATTTAAGCATAAAGTGTTGATGCTCACCTTGGTCTTGGTCAAGAGTGAAGACTAGTGACACTAAATCCATTACGAACCTCAACAAATGAGCATTCTATGACCTGAGTCTACTATATGGGGCCATCCGCTCATTTTTTTGTGTCGAAAGGATTATTATTTTTAAACATCTATTTATATAAAGCATTTGATCGCAATTAAATGGTTATATTATCAATGATAAAGATCGGTAATGGCCATTTAATCCCAATAATAATAAAAATAATAAAACTGATTACATCTGTTTTCTATAAGACATTAAAATAAAGGGTATTTTATTCATAAAATATCTGGTTGATTCAATTATTATGCCTCCATATTGATATAATAACTTTTAAATTGATGAGATTCAGTAGAATCATTCATATCAGGTGATTGATGGTGTCTAATGGTATTTTCCATAAACTTTTATTCAATTTTATCTAACATTGAATTTATTTGAACCCATGGGAGTGGCCCTAGAAAGGATGTAGGTTCTCACACTAAGGTTGAACCTTTTAAATATTTTGTGATTTTTTTAATATATCATTTTTTCTTTCTTATTAAATTGAAATAAAATTTTTGTGGAAAGTAACTCTTACAAGTTTCATTGTTAAAACCAAAACAACCATTTATTCAACTTCCACCCCCTCTCCCCATATCAAAGGTTTAGTAGTCCTTAGTAACTTCAATGGGTATCATAACCATATTTTCACCTATATAATCCATCATTTGGAAAATATAAACTCAGTTAATAACAAATGTGTTCCAGTATTTATTGGAAACAATATTCAGGGATATAAAAACATATTGATACTATAACATCCTAGGAAAATAGAGAATATGGAATTTTTATATTTATTAACATTTTGGAATTAAAATTGAATTTTTAGTTTAATTTGATGCTATGTAAGATAGAGTAATCAACACGCCACAATGAGTTTCTTTGAAATCTTACATTGCACACAAATTTTAGATATACGGAAAAATATTATAAAAATATTTTTATTTTAAATATAAGTTAATGCCTAGAAATTGTATTGGAATGAATAAATAAAACTAACTAAAATATTTTTACACTTGTTTTTATATTTATTTTAATTTTATCCAATAAATTTTAGAGACTTTAAAGAAGAATAGATCTGATTTTAAGCATGAAATACTAAAATATTATTTAAAAGGCCAATATACCACTTTTTGATGGTGAACCATCTTTAAATATAGTTTTTTTCACATTTATATGTTACATTTTAAAAAATACATATCTTATTTAGAATCATGACATCAATATTTACTTCAGTTAAAATTTTGGTATTTTTCTGGTAAGGTGACTTTTTTGATGAATCGTGACAAATACTGCATTTTAATTCAAAATTGTGTTTTAATTGAATTTATTAAAATGATTAGATTGTACTACTAATTGGTTTTAAAATTTAATTAGATTATATTTTTACTATTTAATCTAATTTTTGTAATTTCAAGTAATTTCTTACTTCAATTGGACATAAACACGTGAATATATTTTGATAGTTATTATTTCTTAAAAACAAGCATTTTGGTTTTTAATACGGGAATTAATTTTAAATTAATTTTTGCAATGCCTATGTATTAAATTTTAAAAAATGTATTCCCTATTTGGAATCAAGAGGTCCAAATTGTGTAAATAGTTATCTTTTATTTTTAGACATTATGAATAGTAACTTTACTAAATATTTTTTTACCCTAGTTAAAGGGTAATTCTGTTAAATAAAGGTAAAAAATAATATAATAACAATAATAAATTACCCTAACACGTGTCATAACCCTATTAGATGTCAAATGCCCAACCATGGGTATCTTTGGAACAATTTGGGGACCCCATAGAGCCATTTGTAAGTGAAATATACACTTTATAATAAATAATTTAATGTTATGGAAAATGTGACATAAACATATATCTTTTAGTATAAATATTTTTATATAGGGTTATATAAGTGATATTTTTTTCAATAAATATTAACTAGAAAGATAAAATGATTTTATAATTTGTGGTATTTTTTTATAATTTTTACACATCATATAAATAAATTTATTTATGACACAATGATGATGTTATGATTACCTCATTATTGAATGTTTTAAATAAATTTAATTATAAAAATTAAAAATAAATATATTATAAAACATTTTATGAAATCAAAAAAATTTAAATATTAGGATGACTAGTTATATTATATTTAATTAATGTTTTTTGAGTTAATCATATTTTTATATTTTTTTTAAAAAGTTGTGATTTGAATAGTAAAAAATTGACACAAATGACTTTTTAAATCAATTAATATTTTATTAAATGATAAAATAGTCCTAAAAATATAATATTTATTCTAATGACATAAATGATGTTAAAATTTCATTAATGATCCATTTTGGGTCTCTTGGAATATTATTGTAAATAAATTAACCATAAAGCATGAATATATAAGAAGACATGGTAAAAGTTAAATAAGTTAACAAATTGGTAAATAAAATAGATAAGGATTAAAAAATATCTGAAACCTATCCATATCTTATTATAAAATTTTATTTAGACTTATAATCATATTATATTATAATTTAATGAGTTATTGAACTTTTGAAATAGAAATAGATTTTATAAAAAATAATACTTTCAAACATTCCTAAAGAGCCCCTCCCCCCACTTATAAATGGTCATCACATCTAACCCATTACACACACCACTCAGACCCCTTGGATTTTCCAAAATCTCTTATAATAAGCATACAACATCCCTTTATTCCACCTAGAATCATTACTTTGGGCTGAAGGAAATTCAATAAATCCTTTTCGTTCAAACCAAAAGTGAGTTACCTTATTTAAAGATAATGTCTTCTCTCAAGTTATTTTTTTATTTTCCTTCTACAACCCCTATGCTATTATAATTCCTTGTTTACCTAACAACACCAAAATCCTTAATATACTAGTTTTTTATTATAATTATTATAACAACACATGTTGGATCAAAATAATAATGTAGATGATCAATACACAAGATGGGGTGAATTGTATACTTTAAAAATTACTTTGAAACATTCAAAGAGGGTATAAAACATTCTATTGTTTAACAATGTCAAACAAGGTAAATTCACAAGACCTCTACATTCTACAAACATGTTTGATTGTAGAAATATTGTTCCAGAAATGAAACTTAAATGATGCATACAAGGACAAAGATCCCACCTTAAAGCATATAGAATCTTACTAATCAGAGTACATGTACAATAAATTATAAGATAGATATACGTTCCTTATTAATCAAATTGCAGTGGAAAAATAATCTTGAAACAATAAAAGTAAGAATTATAAAGTCTTTTTACCCAAATAATAGGGTATTTGACAACCTTGGATAAAGGTCCCTTGATTTATACATTCATGAAAGTTTATCTTACGCACACCAGGGTAAGCCCTCAATAAAAATATCTGAGCCAGTCTTGCTATCCCTGTAAGCTCCTGATTGTACACAACAAAAATCAGAGTCATATGAGGAACTATAAACAACTTGTTCATTACACATAAGACATGAGAGTATCTCTCTAACTAGAAATCACTTCAACCGCATGTGGTCTCTAGAGTTGAAATTTTGCTTAAAAGTACAAAGCTCATTCAAATGAGCTCCTATTTATAGGAGTTTTACCAACAGTCATCTCTCTCCTCTAATGGGCATATTTTTTATTTAATCTCAAAGGGACCTATACATGTGTCACTCAAACTATGGTTTCTTAGAAACAGAATGCACGACATCATCTCATAACCATAACAAGGGTAAGTAAAATATGGTCGCTCAACCAAATCTATTTTTCAGAGTCTAAGGAAAAATAATGTCTAGTGTTTAAGAAGAATATATTTAGAGTCTATATTACATAGATATTAGGTTTTTCTTTTTCAAGGAATTCAGAAACGGAATTATCTGGACTTCAGATTTTAAATTCGCAATAATTGGGATCATGAATTATGAGGAATTCGGAACCTGAATTATAAGGAACTCAAAGTCTAAATTCTAAGGAATTATGAGGCTGAATTCTATGGAATTTGGATCCAGAATTCTAAGGAATTCTGTGTTGGAATTCTTAGGAATTCAGAATCCGAATTTCAGTGAATTCGGAGTTTCAATTTAAAAGAATTTAACGTCTGAATATCAGAGAATTCGGAGTCTGAATATCAGAGAATTAGGAGTCTGATTTTTACAGAATCCAGAGTCTGATTTTTAGAGAATTTGGAGTCTTAATTTTAGAGAATTTGGAGTCAAAATTTCATACAATTGGGAGTATGAATTTCATAGTATTTTAAACCTGAATTTTATTGAATTCAGAGTCTGAATTTCAGAGAATTCATAGATTGAATTTCATAAAATTCAGAGTCTGAATTTATAACATAATACAAAATACTTCACATCTATTTATTTATAGAATTCAGAGGTTTTCGATATGAAACTGAATTTTTCACTTCGGAATAAAAAGAGTAAGATTTATAGAAACTGAAAAATAAAAAATAAAATATATGTAAGGATAAAGTTTCCTAGGGAAAAAAAATTTTCCTTATTAAGGAATATCTGAGTAAAAATAGAATTTCCTTGAAGAAGGAAAATATTCTTTATTACAATAAATCTTAGGGAAAAAGAAATTTTCCTTGAGATAGAGTTTTTATGATTTTCCACCCATAAAGGATTGGAAAATTCATAAGAAAAAATTATTGACTCAACAATCTCCCCCTTTTGGGAAAGCACAAGAATCTGTATTAAAAATAATACAAGGACGTTGAAATTATTATGAACATAAAAATAAAAATATATCTCCCTTTACTTATGGATCATAATGAATATGATTATCTCTCACTTAGGATTTGAAATCTCTAAAGATTGTATTTTTGATTTCATGAATGAGATTTTACATTTTCTTGTATACAAAAATCTTCACGATAAAAACATTCCCTTAGATGAACTCCCCCTAACTTAGGAAAATTTATTCTTGACTTAGTATTCTTTTTTTGACATTCCTTTCTCCCCCTTTATGATTTTAAAAAAGTAATAATGGGAAAAGAAAAAGAAAATATAGTACCTCAAATATTAGTACTAAAAATCCATAAATATGAAGTGAAACAAACATTTCATTAAGATTTGAAATAATTTGTACAACAGGGAAATACAACAAAAGATGGGATTTGAATGAAACTCTCCCTCTTTATCTTTCAGCAACAGCTTTTTCACAATCGTTTTCAGTATCATGGGATCTTTTTTATCCTCTTCCATGTGCTGGAGTAGTTGATTTCGATCTACACTTTTCTTTTCCAAGGCTTTAATATTTTTCCCTGAGCCTTAAGTATATCTACCTAATCCTTAAAGGCTTCTTCTTGTTTAGATAGTTTTTCCTCAAGTTCAATTCTAAGATTCATTTCCATCTTCCAACTCTGATAAACTGATTACAATTTCGCATTCAGATCATTCACATCAAACTTCTGAGTAGTTTCTTCAAGAGATAGCTTTTCATCAAAAGACTTAGTGAGATCTTTGAACATTGCATCTTCGATTTCAAAAGCATCCTTGACATTATCTTGTAACTCATTGTGAATTCTCATCTCTTCAACTGTTTCCATGAAAAACTAGTCATCTTATTGAAAGATCTTTTACAGGCATCTTAATTAAGGAATTTTTTTGAAATCAGCCTCATGTTTGATACACTTACCCATCACCATGGATACTGAATATGTATTATGATTTAAGGGATGCTGAAGCATCTAATATATTGAGCCTATACTCTGAAATAATGGAATAGTACCTACCAGCTTCTTCAAAGACAGAGCGAAAGATTCATGTCCAAGAGAATATTATCTTGAATTCGAATGCTTTATTGATGAGGATTCCATATCAAGCACATCATCTTTCCTCTTTAATAAATCACCAGCATCTTTCTTACTGACTAATGACTTGGTAAGAGTATAAATTATCACCTTATTACGCTTATGTGTTCTTGAAATTGTTTCTTCTTGTTTTTGTGATTCATGTTCACTATCTGATAGCTGAACAATCTAAATATCATAAACTTCTTCCATATTAGCTCCTGCCTCAACACCCTCTGGCTTTATGAAATCATTATTTCTACTTTCTTCTTTAGAAAAATTATTTACTTCTTCCTCACCCTTCTTTTGTTTTCTTGGGGTAGCAAGTTTGGAAGACTCATCTTTAGATGTTTGGATTGATAACTTCTCATAATGTAATGACCCGTAAATTTCAAGGAATTTTTTTTCTTAATTTCTTTGGTATTTTATGAGTGCACAGTTTCTGAAAGCACCTGATTCCGAGACCCGGTGTGCCCAGAATCAATTTATGATGTTTAGCTCAGGTACGTTCAGTGAACGAACGAGCGGGTTTTTCTAACTTTTGAACCGGTGCTCAGAATCAAAATTCTAGGGCACCGATGAAACCACAGCGCCGGTTGTGGATTAAGAAGTCCTTTTCTAGAGTTGCGTTTTCTCAAGAAGTTTTGTTTTAAAATTGTGGATTAAGTGTTAAGTGAATAATGTTGTGTCACATATTTATTTTAACTTCCATGTGATGGAATATCCTAACTCCTCTTGTTATAATATTAGTGAGGTGGGGCCCACATGAGCGCCACCCCTTCAATTTCCTCTAACCCTCATAATTTTGGCAACCCCTCTTGTTAATTTATGACTTTCCCTCTTCTTTTGTTAATTGAATGCCAACACACCATTATTCAATTAATTGAAACTCTTAAATTAGTTGAATTGGATGTTTTGAATTTTGAAAAGGTTAGCATAAGTAAATAAAATAAGCAAAGCCCTATTTTATTTTAGTTTGGGTTTTTGTTGTGCAAAGAAAAGGGGATAGCTCTTGTGTGTTTTTCCGGAAGAACATCATCTTCATCACGAAGAACTCCAAGACTTCGATGAAGAACACCGTCACCGCAAGGAGAGACCGACGTGACGTCCCTTCTCCTCTCTATAGCCGGTGTGAGACGCCTTTCCCGAAGAACGACGACGCACCCTCTTTCGATCTTCTTCCCGCATCAAATGAAGGGAGACGCCGCTCCTCCTCGGACGTTATCCATCAACATATACAGAGCTTCAACTCGCGATTCTATTTCCTGTGATGATCTTCGTTCGACAACTTCTTTGAGGTAGGGGTTGTTTCAGCGTTCGATATTTATTTAACGAATTTCGTTGTTAAATAAATTAGCCGCTTGACATCGAAATATTGGGAGGAGGCCGGACAGCATAAACACGGCCTACCCTCCTTCCCTTTTTTGTGGATCTTTTTTTTCGCTTGAATTAGAGGTTATGCGGTGCTGTCGCACCGCACAGGAACGAGAGAACTTCGGCCGGAGCCGGCTGCGGTGAAGGATCATGGTGCCGTCGTGCCGCGCCGGTGAAGCTGAAGGTGGCAGCGAACAAGAACGGGGCACGGCGGAGGGGCGCGGTGCCATCGCGCCATGCCGGTCAGATAGGGGTTGCACCCTTTGGCCGCGACGGAACTGCAGGAGGTGGCCGGCCAAGCTGGCCTCTGGAAATCCAGGAGGCGGGACCCCCCACGGGTCCTGCATTGCGCAACCGGCCGGCCAAAACGGCTGGTCTTTTCCCATTAAGGCTAGGGGTTTGAAACCCCTGGCAGCTTTCAAGGGCAGACCCCATGGGTCCACCATTCGGTTCCAAGGGGGGCGGTGCCCTCCCACCTTCCACATCCGCTCAGTGCGTGGGTGGCCGTAGAGGGCCGGACCGGCCGCACTAGGCCGGACCGCCCACGCCGGGCCGGACCACCCGCCCCGGGCCGGGCCGCCCACGTGGGGCCGGACCCCCACGCCGGGTCGGGCCACACTGGCTAGGCCGGGCCGCGCCAACCGGGCCGTGCTGCGCCAAACCGGGTCGGACCCAGACCCGGTTCGGGCCGACCCTTGGGGTATTAGGCCGGGTCGGACCGGGCCCAAACCCACTATTTCCGGACAGATCAGTTCAAATGCCCATAACAAGGGATACAGACCTCCAAACGACGCACCGTCAGTTGCATAGCTATCCTCGGATCGAGATGGTCATTTCAGTATATTACACTTAGGGATTCAGAGAACTTTGGGTACAGCCGAGATGGTTTGAACACTTAACCAACTGGGCCCTCGGAGCGGAAAAACATATAAATTGAGCTCTGGACGTCCGATTGACGTGTAATCGACTTTGTTTGTTTCCTCTTAGTGAGATGCTTCTTGTTGGATTACTCCGCTCAAGTTTTGGACGTAGTTGGAGTACGGTCGGGTTGGTTTTGACTTAAAAACCAACTGGGCCCCTAGGATGAAATGGCTAATAAATCTCAGACCGGGCGTTCGATTGACGTGTCGTCTGTCGCGTTGAGTCCCTTTTGACGAGATGGAACTTTGGGATACATCATCTCTGGACTTCATGTCAGTTAATGTATCGACCCCCATGGCTCGTGGAGCAGACCCTCTAGGAATCGAGCATGCTGTGTGCAGAACCCTAGAGCTGGCTGTGGGAACCCTAGAGCTGGTTGCAACTATGACGTCGATGACGACTGTATTAGGATCATCCGTGGGTTCAGCAGTGATGACGATCGTACTGAAATCATTCATGGGATCGACAACGATGACTATTGTTCTTGTATCCTATGTGGTTTCGGCAGCACATGACTAATGTTCTTGTATCCTTTGTGGGTCCGGTAGTATTTGACTTTGTACTTGTATCCTATGTGGGTCCGGCAGAGTAGCTGGTCTTGTATCCTTTCTGGGTCTGACAGCTTAGCTGGTCTTGTATTCTGTGTGTATCTTACAGCTTAGATGAATCAGTGGCTACATCTGATCATCTCTATCGTCTTACGAAATGTATACCTGTGTGAGCTGAGCTTTAACTTACAATCAATATCATAGATATTATTGTTGTTCTTCCCTGTGTGGATTGGGTTGTGCTTTCCCATGTGGATTTGGTTGTGAATTCCTATGTGGAATGGGTTATGTTTTTTTGTGTGGACTGGGTTGTACTTGGGCTCGTGTACTGGAGTCGAGATGGAATTGAGGACTTAGGTATATGTATGGGCATATACCTAAGTAGATTTTGTTGTTACTTCGTGATTGTATCTTTCCTTTGTGGTATATCCTTCGTGGATTCTGGGAGGCCTTCATGGGTCTCGGGGTCCCTACTGAGTAGCGTATACTCACCCCTACACGGGAAATGCCCGCACTACGTTGTTTTGGATGCAGACGATGGACAATGCTGATTGAGGTGGGAGCTCGTGGAGCTGAACAGTACCTGGAGGAGGATCACTGGACAGACGAGCTCGGAGCGGATGGCTGGAGCCGAGGAGCAGAGGAGACTATCTGTACCAACCCTTCAGGTTTTATATCCAGAGGACGGCTCGGACTCGCTACTTTACATTCCAGTTGTTGTACTTTCATTTCAGTTGTACTTTACTTTCACTTGGGTTTGTATTCTGGCCCATTTACTTTCCAGCACTTACTTTTGTACATAGTTTACTTAGTGTTTACTCAGCTTGCGTACTCTGTGGTGTTTGGTACTTTATAAAGGCAATGCCTTCCATTTTATCAGGATTTACGCCTTTGGTGCTAGTCGCCAGCCCCTGGCCAATGGAAGGTGGGCTTGGGGTAGTCACAGCTCAGTGCCTCGAGGACGGGTCATGACAAATTGGTATCGGAGGAGTTCTGTTCTACCGCAGAACTCAAGAATCTGGTCTTTCTTCTATGTGAATCAATAATGTTAAGGTTATTGAGTGTGGTTATCAGCCCAAGGAGTCCAGTGTTGGTGCGGCGGCCGACATATCCATATACCAGGACCCTGACTTCTGATTTCCGACTCAGTTCACGAAAACATTGATTGCATGTGTGATTCAGAGTTTTCTTTGTGATTACTTTATGTCAGCTCACCAGGTATACTGTAATGACTGTGGGGCACCTATTTCTTTTCAGGATAGCCCCACGATGGTATCCATCTAGTGTTCCGAGCTTTGTGCGAGATGACAACCCACTAAGCGACGAGGTCTCGGTGCAGGGCCCTATTACAGCGGAGGCACCGGCGGTACCTCTACCCGCCGAGCCACCAATGCCACTAGCCCCAGCATCTGAGAGTGCAAGTTGCCTTAGTGAACGGCATGAGTTTCACCATCATAGACCTCCCTGGTTCCATGGGTAGATGGACCCTCAGGTAGCCGAGGATTGGATGGAGGCTGTTGTACGAGTTTTCAGGTTTTTGGTGACACCAGTTGACCTCATGATGATCCTTGCAGTGAATCTCCTGCACGCGTCAGCAGGTAGATGGTGGAGCCAGATGCTCTAGGTACATGACGAGTCATCTCTGCTTTGGACGGACATTGAGAGACTCTTCTGCTCAGAGTTTGTTCCATCCACCCTTCGTGCGGTGCGCATTCATGAGTTACTGCAGCTGCGGTAGGGCAGCATTACGGTAGCCCAGTACTCGATGAGATTTACCGATCTCTCGCACTATTCAAAGGACATAGTACGAGACCCATTCTTCCAGGCACGGACCTTCAAGCAAGGACTGAGGCATAAGATCAGGGCATCGATGATGTCCCTCAGCATTCTGACACAGGCAGGAGTACCGGAACGAGCCCTTCTTGTGGAGAGATTTCTCGCTGATCCTACACCAGTAGCGAGACCTACCGCAGGGCGGCACGTAGAAAAGTCTTCTGCAGCTGGCAGTCGACAGCAGTCACAGGGGTTCATGTAGACCAAACCATCATCCAGACGACCTCAAGACACTGGCTTAGAGGTGCGGGGCACACGGCATAGAGCTAGTCTTATGAGGAGCAGACAGTACTATGCATGCGGCGGGCAGGGCCACATGGCTCGTGACTTCTCGACCCACGATGCAGAGGAGCAGTAGACTATTGAGTTACCACCCATGCAGAGGCAAAGGTTCGACCGTGGCAGTCTGCATGGACCATAGAGACGAGCCAGAGGAGTTGGCCGAGCAGCAGGTGGTGGGCGATGCTTTGAGGCTCTAACACCACTACCACCAGGAGGTCCACCCTGACCACAGCGAGCTGGCGGACAGAGGCAGACTCAGCTTCGGGCAGCGGAGGCCTATGACCACGGTGCACCAGAGATGATTCGAGGTACTATATGTGTCTACTGCACCCTTTCATCAGTTCTTATAGACATAATAGTGAGTCATTCTTTCAATGCTGCTACCCTTGATCGGAGCTCAGAGATTCCGATGAAGTCGTTGGCTCGATCCTTACGGCTAGAGACTTCTACGAGAGAATACTCGACGATTACACACTGGTTAAGGTAGTGTGAGATTAATCTAGGAGGCGAGGGCTTCGGTTGGGATCTTCTTGTAGTGGAGTCAAGGAGTTACGACTTCATCTTGTGCATGGATTGGTTATCTACAGTTCAGGCTCAGATCAACTGTATTAGGCGCAAGGTGCGGTGTGTCCACACCGATGGGAGTAGTTTTACCTTCACTAGTGAGAAGGAAGCCTTTGCAGCATAGGACAGACTCACACAGAGGTGAGGATAGCCGATCACTCATCATTTGGCTAGCCTCATCCTAGGAGCAGTTGACGTGTGGAGTCCGAGTTTCCCTGTTGTGGTGGATCCTTTTGTGGACGTTTTTCCTGACGACGTTCCAGAACTATGTCCTTGCAGAGAGGTAGACTTCTATATTGACCTGTACCCCGGGACAACCCTGATATCTACTCTACCATATCGGATGGCTCCCTCTGAGCTTTGTGAGCTACGGGTATAGTTGGAGGACTTCCAGGATAAGGGATTCATCCGACCCAGTGTTTCAGCCTGGGATTCCCCGATTTTGTTCGCCAAGAGGGCGTACGGGAGCTTGCAACTATGTGTTGATTACCGTCACTCAACCAGGTGACTATGAAGAACAAGTATCTGCTTCCAAGGATTGATGATCTCTTCGATCAGCTCAAGGGAGAACGATGCTTCTCAAAGATAGACCTCAGGCCAGGCTATCATCAGCTTAGAGTTCGAGACGAGGATGTGCATAAGATGACCTTCATATGTCGGTATGGCCACTATGAGTACCTGGTTATGGATTTCGGTGTAACCAACGCTCGAGCAGTGTTCCTAAGTCTCATGAACAGGATCTTCCAGCATTATCTTGATCGATTTGTCGTAGAATTCATTGACGACATATTGATTTATTCGACTAATGAGGAGGAGCACGCCTACCACTTGCGGGTTGTATTGGATACACTCCGAGAGCACCAGCTTTATGGTAAGCTCTCGAAGTGTCATTTTTTGATATGTGAGGTCTACTTCTTGGGACACGTCATCTCTGAGGTGGGAGTTGTGCTAGATCCTTCGAAGATCGAGGTAGTGCTAGCTTGGGAGCCACCCCAGAGCGTGAAGGAGGTGCGGAGTTTCCTAGGTTTGGCTGGGTACTATCAGAGATTTCTGCCAGACTACTCCAGAGTTGCAGCACCACTTTCAGCTTTGATGAAGAAGGGGAGACCCTTCATGTGGTCAAATATATGTCACCAGATCTTCTAGGATCTGAGACATTGATTGACCAATGCACCCATCCTAAGGCTACCGAAGGGGGAGGTACGGTACGTAGTATACTTCGATGCATCAGGGACCGAACCCGGGTGTGTCCGGATGCAGGAGAGGGCAGTGATCACCTATGAATCATGACGTTTGAGGTAGCATGAGAAGAACTACTCTACCCATGACCTAGAGTTAGAATCAGTGATCATCGCTCTGATGATGTGGCTGCACTATCTAATGGGGGAATGCTTTACAGTCTACTCTGACCACCAGAGCCTCAGGTACATCTTCTCGCTGAAGGACCTGAACCTGAGACAGCGACGATGGCTCGAGTTCCTCTAGTACTATGACTTTTAGATAGTCTGTACTCCTAGAAAGGGGAATGTAGTAGCCGATGCTCATAGCAGGAGGACGTTCATTCAGCTTCTTGGAGAGGCGACAGAGCAGTTAATCGCTTTGAAGATATCCTTCATGGATAGAGATGGGGCATCCTTCCATCAGTTTCTCACAGTCACACCTCCCCTTCGTCCGCAGGTCAGAGAGGCAGAACATGGGGATGTTGACTGTGAGATGCAGCATGGACTAGATTTCCACAAGATAGGCACCTGATGGATTCTCTATAGGAGGATAGCACGTCAACCTTTTCAGGGGACTTACCATGGTACCAACTTATTTACAGAAGGAGGAGCTGATAGAGTTTCACACTTCCCCTTTAGCGGTACATCCAGGAGTGGCGAAGATGTACCAGGATCTCATACGACAGCACTGGTGGCCGGGTATGAAGAAGGATGTGGCAGATTGTGTTTCTCGATGCCTCACCTTCCAATAGGTGAAGGCGGAGCACTAGGTACCGGCAGGCTTGGTACAACCCTTGGAGGTCCCGGAGTGGAAGTGGGATGGGATATCTTTGGATTTCGTGACTGGAATTCCACGTACTTCCAGAGGTCATGACTCCATTTGGATGATCTTCAACCGACTCACCAGGTCAGCCCACTTCCTACCCATTAGAGATAAGGGCTCAGTGGAGAGATTGGGATGCCTCTACGTTCAGGAGATCATATGGCTTCACGGTGTTCCATCATCTATCATCTCCGATCGAGATGCTCGCTTTACTTCCTGGCTTTGGAAGGGGTTGTAGGAGGCATTTCAGACGCAGTTACGCCTGAGCACCGCTTTTCACCCTCAGATTGATGTTCAGACGGAGAGGACCATTCAGACTCTCGAGGACATGCTCTGTGCATGTGTCCTCGACTTTACTCGCAGCTGGGAGGATCACCTACCCTTGGTGGAGTTTACGTACAACAATAGCTACCCCTCTACCATCAGGATGGCACCATACGAGGAATTGTACGACCGACCCTGCAGATCATCTCTGTGCTAGAAAGACCTTGGCAAGTCAGCACTTGTGGGACCAGAGATGGTCCAAGCCATGACAGAGAAGGTCCAGGTCATCCAAGAGCGGATGAGGACAGCTCAAATCCGACAGAAGTCATATGCTGAAAGGAGACGGAGACCACTAGAGTTAGAGGATGGTGACCACATTTTATTACGGGTCCCACCTCAACGTGGATTACGGAGATTCGGCCGGGGCGGCAAGTTATCTCCATGATTAATCGGACCATTCCAGGTTCTCTGCAGGATATGCGAGGTGGGTTATCACCTGGCTCTACCACCTCAGTTGCACTGGGTGCATGAAGTCTTCCACGTATCTCAGCTGAGAAGATATGTGCAAGATCCAATGCATATCATCAACCATGGAAAGATGGACATCGATGACGGGGCAACTTTTGCGGAGGTCCCGGTGGAGATCGAGGATCGACAGGAGCGAGTCCTACATGGGCGGTCGATTCCTCTAGTGCGCATCAGGTGGCAGCACTGGAACCTAATGGAGATCACTTGAGAGCGGGAGGCTCAAATGCATGCTCAGTCCCCTTATTTGTTTCCCTAGTTGTGATATATCTTTACGGGGTCATAAAGCCCTGATATGGGAGTAATGTAAAGACCCGTAAATTTCAATGAATTTTTTTTTCTTAATTGCTTTGGTATTTTACAAGTGCGCAGTTTCTAACGGCACCTTATTCCAAGGCTTGGTATTACCGGAATCTATTTCTGAAGTTTAGCTCGTGTATGTTCAGTGAACGAACGAGCGGGTTTTTCTAAATTTTGAACTGGTGCTTGGAATCAAAAAATTAGGGCACCGATGAAACCACAGCACCAGTGTTTTCTTAAGAAGCCCTTTTCTAGAGTTGCGTTGGCTCGGGAAGTTTTGTTTTAAAATTTTGGTTTATGTGTTAAGTTAATAAAGTTGTGTCACAACTTTAGTTTAACTTCCATGTGAGGGAATATACTAACTCTTCTTGTTAGGATATTGGTGAGGTGGGGACCACACGAGCCCCTCCCCTTCAATTTCCTCGAACCCTCATAATGTTGGAAACCCCCCTTTTTAATTTATGACTTTCCCTCTTATCTTATTAATTGAATGCGAACACACCTTTATTAAATTAATTGATACTCTTTAATTAATTTAATTGGATATTGTGAATTTTGAAAAGGATGGAATAAGTGAATAAAATAAGGAAAAGCCTTATTTTATTTTTGTTTGGGTTTTTGCTGTGCGATGAAAAGGGGAGAGCTCTTGTGTGTTTTTCCTAAAGAACCTCATCTTCTTCGCGAAGAACGCCAAGACTTCGACGAAGAATGCTTTCACCTCAAGGATATATCAATGTGACGTCCCTTATCTTCTCTACAGCCGATGTGAGATGCCTTTACCGAAGAATGACGACGCGCCCTCTTTCGATCTTCTTACTGCATCAATGGAAGGGAGATGCCACTCCTCCTCGGACGTTCTCTGTCAACATATACGGAGCTTCACCTCGTGACTCCATTTCCCACGATGATCATCGTTCGACAACTTCTTCGAGGTAGGAGTTGTTTCATTGTTCGAGTTTCATTTAATGAATTTTGTTATTAAATAATTTATATTCTTGATATCAAAATAACGGGAGGTGGCCGGACCGCACAAACACGGCCGGCCCTCCTCCCCTTTTTTGTGGATCATTTTGTTGCTTGAAATGGAGGTGACGCGGTGTCGTCGCACCGTGCGGGAATGAGAGAACCGCAGCCAGAGCCGGTGGAGGTCAAAGAGCGTGGTGTCGTCGCGCCGTGTCAGTGAAGCCGAAGGTGGCCGTGGCTAAGAACGGGTTGCGGCAGAGGGGTGTGGCGCCATCGCGACGCGCCAGTCAGACAGGGGCCGCGGCGGAACTGCAGGAGGCGGTCGGCCAATCCAGCTGTCATAAATTCAGGTGGAGAGACCACCCGCGGGTCCCACATGGTACAATCGGCCGGCCAAAACGGCCGGTCGCTCCCATTACGGCCAGGGGTTTGAATCCCGAGGCAGCCCTCAAGGGCAGACCCCACAAGTCCGTCGTTCGATTCCAAGGGGGCGGCGCCCTCCCCCATTTCGCGTCCGGTCAGCGCGCGGGCACCCACACAGGGCCGGACCAGCCGCCCTCGACCGGACCGCCCGTGCCGGGCCGCCCGCACAGGGCTGCGCCGCCTGCACCGGGCCACGCTGCCCGCGCCGGGCCGGGCCGCCCGCGCCTGGCCAGACCACCCTTCCGGGGTCGGACCCCCACGTCGGGCCTGGTCGCGCCAGCCGGGTCGGGCCGCGCTAGCCGGGCTGGGCCGAACCTGAACCTGGGTCGGGTCGACCCAGTTCGGGCCGACCCATGGGGTATTGGGCCGGGTCGGACCGGGCCCAAACCCCATATTTCCGGACAGATCCATTCAAACGCCCATAACATGGGCTACAGACCTCCGAATGACACACCGTCAGTTGCATAGAGATCCTTGAATAGAGGTGGTCGTTTCGGTATATTACAATTAGGGTTTCAGAAAACATTTGGAATAGCCGGGTTGGTTCGAACACGAAACCAACCGGGCCCTCGGAGCGGAAACGCTTATAACTTTAGCTCCGGACGTCCGATTGATGTGTCATCGACTTTGTTGGTTTTCTCTTAGTGAGTCGATTTTTTTGGCTTACTTCGGTCAGGGTTTGGAAAGATTTGGAGTATGGTCGGGCGGTTTTGAATTAAAATCCAGCTGGGCCACTGGGACGAAAAAGCCAATAACTCTCATACCGGGCATCTGAATGACGCGTCGTCGATCACATTGAGTCCCTTTTGATGAGACGGAACATTAGGATACGTCAGGTATGGAATTCGTATCAGTTGATGTATCGAACCCCTTGGCTCGTGGATCAGACCCTCCCAGAATAGATCACGCTATGTGCGGGAACCCTATAGCTTGCTACGAGTGCGACGATGTTGATGACTGTACTGGGATCCTCCTTGGGTTCAGCAGCGACAACGACCATACTGAAATCCTTCATGGGTTTAATGGCGATGACTACTATTCTTCTATCCTATGTGGGTCTGGCAGTACTTGACTACTATTCTTGTATCCTATGTGGGTCCGGCAGTATTTAACTCCGTACTTGTATCCTACGTGGGTCTGGCAGAGTAGCTGGTCTTTTATCCTTTTTGGGTCCGACAGATTAGCTGGTCTTGTATCTTGTGAGGGTCCGACAGCTTAGATTAATTAGTGGCTACATCTGATCATCTCTATCGTCTTAAGAAATGTATATCTGTGTGAGCTGAGCTTTAACTTTAAATCAATATCATCGATATGATTGTTGTTATTTCCTATGTGGATTGGGTTGTGCTTTCCTGTGTTGATTGGGTTGTGAAATCCTATGTGGAATGGGTTATGTTTTCCTGTGTGGACTGGGTTGTACTTGGGCTCGTGTGCTGGAGCTGATCTGGAATTGATGACTTAGGTATATGTATGGGCATATACCTAAGTAGAGTTTTTTGTTACCTCGTGATTGTATCTTTCCTTTGTGGTATATCCTTCGTGGATTCTGGGAGGCCTTTGGGGGTATCAGGGTCCCTGCTGAGTAGCATATACTCACCCCTACATGGGCTATGCCCGCACTACGTTGTGTTGGATGCAGACGATAGACAACGCTGATTGAGGTGGGAGCTCGTGGAGCTGGACTGTACTTGGAGGAGGATCACTGGACGGACGAGCTCAGAAAGGACGGCTGGAGCCGAGGAGTAGAGGAGACTATCTTTACCCACCCCTTAGGTGGGATTTCTAGAGGACAGCTTGGACTCACTGCTTTACTTTCCAGTTACTGTACTTTCATATCAGTTGTAATTTACTTTTAGTTGGGTTTGTATTCTGGCCTATTTACTTTCTAGCACTTACTTTTGTACTCAGTCTACTTAGTGATTACTCAGCTTGTGTACTCGGTGGTGTTTGTTACATTATAAAGGAAAATTCCTTCCTTTTTATCGGGATTTACCCCTTTGGTGCTAGTCGCCAGCCCCTGGACAATGGAAGCCGGGCTTGGGGTCGTCACGACTTGGGCCCCGAGGGTGGCTCGTGAGACATAAGGACTCTCGTTTTCATTATAATATTATACTTTCTTTATCATGTCCTTGTATCAGCACTCCCTTCTTCTACTTCTTCCACTTCTTCTTCTAGCACTATTTATTCTTCTTGATCTCGTTCTAGAATCACCAAATTATTTCCCGGAGTCTCTTGGATTGATTCTATTAAAAAGGATTCTGTTACCGGAATTTTCTCAGAAGCTTTCTCAGCATCCTTAAGATAATATTATACTATCTTAGCCTTAGAAATATTTTTATTTTGCTTCTTCTCTTTTTTTTCTTATCATGTTCTTATACAGCCTTTTATTTTAAGGGTTTTTTCTCAGCAGGGTCCAAGACAAACACATGCTCCCCTTCATTTTTTTTTCTTATTCTCTCTCGATTTTGAAACTACCACATCCGGATAATATTTTTATTATTTGACTTTGGTGGTGTAGTTTGAATTTAATTAGTAACAGAAATGTTTGACATCTCTTGAATTTATTTTACTTTCCTCTTCCTTCCACCATTCATGGAGATTTCAGCTACAATAGGTTTCATTGATAAAACATCAACATCTTCATTTGATAAATCATAAAACTCTTCATATTGACCAGAAAATCCAATTTTTATTCTCTTTAGAGTGTCATTGCTTAGAAAAATTACCCTGAAATTTCATGACTTCGATTTCCAAAAAAAAATCATTGATTCTAAAAGAGAATCAATAATCTTTGGTAGAATTGTTGGATGCATGATAATTTGAGACATCATATTTCCATTCTTGATATTCTCTTTTGTAACCAAAATATACTAAACCAGATTCTGCTTCGGGAGGTTCACTAAGAAATCCAATGCATATATATCACTTTTCATTAGAGTATATTTATCTCCTTTCCTCAGAATGATAAATCCTTGAACCTAAAGTTCAAAAATACTGATATTTGATGAATGATAGAGAATCTTCATAGTCTTCACTCCAACTAAACCAAGGAACTCTACGGCCATCTCTTTATCAAAGTTTCCTTCAATATCAGGTAACTTATGCAAAAAAAAATAATCTTCTCCTTCATAAGGTATTCCAATCAGGCTAGCTGCCTTAGAATAAGATAGAGAGTAAGTCGTACCATAACTCTTAAAAGAAAATTTCTCTTTGCCTCATTAATTAAAAAAAGATACAGATTCATATAACTCTACTAGAAACTCCAGAAACACTGGATACTATTCCTTGTTCTAAGATACAGCTATACTCTCCGAACTATTTAACTATATATTCTTCGAGATGATTGAATCATACATATTAATGAAGTCTGGGTCTACCAACCTTTAACGATAAATCTTTCATTCATATATTTCCTTTATGGTTGACATTTCATTCTTAGGAGAGTCTTCTTTAGAAATTCTAAACTAAGGAAGTCCTGAGATATTTGGAACGGTCAAAAGTAGGAAGGGAAAAGATTTGGCATGCAAGAGCTTGAGATTCGATGTGGGACAACCATCAGAGGGTCCTTTATATAGGCAATTGAAGCGATGATTTAACTTCCCTGATTGATCCAACAACTGAAAACTTTTTGAGAAGATTTTATGGTTGAAAGGAAAACTGAATAATGATTTTGATTGATTTCGATATTTTGAGGTTTTTAAGAAAAAAACATTCGGATTTAAGGAAAAGTGAATCTGAAAATTTTGAAATCAAAATGAAAATTTCAATAAGTAAAAGATGATTATGAAATTTTGGGAAAGGAATCATACCTTTCATATTTCTAGGAAGATTATTCATAATAAGGAATGTTATTCTTGAAGAACTATAGATTTCGGAAATCATGATTACAACAAAATTTAGATTACGAAAAAATTTAGATTAGAAAAAGAAATTAACTATGAAAATGTTTACTACGGAAATTTTGACTATGAAAATTTTGACCAAGAAAATTTTAATACAAGAATTTTGAATTCAAAAATTTTAACTAACAAGAAAATTTAATCCACCTATAAAAAAGAGTTTGTTACTGTAATTAGATTGGTTTCGACAAGAAGTTAATAAAAAGGATTACCTTTGGGTTATTATTCCAATCTTTTGTTTAATATATTTAAATCTATTGGAGGGTAAGGATTTTGTAAAAATACCAGCCAGTTGAACTTCTGTTCTTATAAATTGAAGAATGATATATTTTTTTTGTGTAATCCCTAAGAAAGTGATGCCTGATTTTTATGTGTTTTTCATGAGAGTGATGTGCTGGGTTTTTGATTAAGGAAATGGCACTGGTATTATCACACAAAATTTGGGTTTTGGTAAAACTCATACCACAGTCTGTGTGTGTGGGTTGCATCAACACTGCTTGAGGACAACAACTTCCAACTATTACATATTCAGATTCAGAAGTGGAAAGTGCTAATGATTGTTGCTTTTTTTATGACCAAGAAACTAATGAATCTCGTAAAAAATTACATTTTCCGGATGCACTTTTCATATCCATTCAACATCCTCCAAATTCAGCATTTGAAAATCTTTTTAAAACAAACTAATATATAGAGGTATAAAAGATTCTTAAATCCATGGTTCCCTTTTAAGAAGTGAAAAATTATTTTCACTACCTTTAATTGAGATACCTTAGGATTGGATTGATATCTTTCACATAAGCATACTGAGAACATTAAGTCCAGTCAAATAGCTGTCAAGTATAGTAAACATCTTATCATACCTCTGAATGATGTTTGATCAACTCGTTTCCCAGCTTCATCAAGATCGTGTGAATTTGGGTTACCAATGGGACTTCTAATACTGTTATTATTTCCATATCCATACTTTTTAAGAAGATCTTTAATATACTTATGTTGAGATATATATGTTCCTTCTAGTTTTTTGAGAAATTTGAAAACCTACGAAAAATGATAACTCACCCATCATACTCATTTCAAACTCGAATTTCATTAGATTTACAAAAAAAATTAGTTAATGATTGCTGAGTCGAACCAAATATAATGTCATCAACATAAATTTTAACAATCAAAATATTTGTCTTATCTTACTTTATAAAAAGGTTTGGATCAGCATATCCTTTAACATAATTATTTTGAAGAAAAAATCTAGTAAGTATGTCCTACCAGGCTCTAGGATCTTGTTTAAGTCAATACAAAGCTTTGTTATGTTTGAAAACATGTTCAAGATGTTTTTTATCGTCAAAACCAGGTGGTTGTTCAACAAAAAATTTCTCTTGAACATAACCTTTACAGAAATCATATTTAACATCCATTAGAAAACGTTTGAAATTGAAGAATGATGCAAAGGCAAGGAGAATATGAATGGATTCAAGTCTGGCTACTAGATCATAGGTTTCTTAATATTCTATCCCTTCTTGTTGATTATAGCCTTTAGCAACCAATCTAGCACTATTTCTGTAGAGACCCGTATCTTGACGTACATGAACATTACATTACTTTTGCGGAATACTTAGTACATAACAAAAACACACACACAAGGACCGTAATAGTTTAGTGTCTTTGGAAACTCGGAGTATAATCTTCTAATCGTGGGGAAAGATCTTCAACATCTCCCATAAAGATCTTCCTTTTTTTTATTACCTAAAACCTTTCATTATATCCTGGGGAAAAGAAAACATAAAAGGGTGAGCTCAAATGCTCAGTAAGGGTAAACAAAGGAAATATCAATCACATAATTTTCATAAGAACATAACATTTTTGGAAATCTTAACCTGCAAAAGAGAGCATAATTCCATAACATGGGATAAATCATAGTAGTGAAATGAAATCATAACTTAAAACATTACTCATTGTGGCATACACACATAATCATAGAGAATCATTTCTTGTTAGTCAAGACTCATTGCCAAGACTATCTTAGTGGACAAAGTCCCTTTCTGAATCGAGTAATCCTCGTTTCAGTCCTGTTTCACTGAACCGGTATAACCTACCATTCCAGCCATGTCTATCTCATGAGATATGAAATCTTTACCCAATGCATTGGAGGGAGATATAGGTCCCACCCATCTTATAATGAATCCTTTCTTATGTGTGCCACATAATCATAAAACATACATCATCGCATAACACATGAAACAAAAATGGGATTCTTGAAACATCATGACATCATAAATCAATTCATATAAGATAAAGGAATTCATAAACATAATTTCATCACAACATAGTCAAATCAATTTAAAAATATGGATAGAAACAGAACCCTTTATTATCTTATATGGAAAATAATTTTGATAAAACACTTGAATTGAATTCTTGAGGAAAATATCCTTTCTTCTTCAAAATCAATTCCTTTTCACAAAACATCATGCAATTTTAAAAGAAAGAAATTTTATTGAAAATAGTCATGAAATATTTTAGAGGAAGGTTCATGAAAATAAGGCTTTATAAAACCGTAAAAAATCTGTTCGTGCCGTATAAGTTAAAAAAAACATTCTTCGTAATTTTGTCGAAAAAGTCAAAAAGTACCTTGTACGACAAAAGATTCCTTTCATACATATTACTAAAAACTCACCGAAGGGTAAAAATGGATTTAAACAATTGTAGGTGGATGGAAATAATATTACATATTGATTAAACATGGATGTGGATGATAAAATACACCCCAGTAAATACTTACGAATAAACAATCTCGGATAAAAATGAGATTGTGATATTTCCCTTACCTTAGGTCCGACTTGCTTTGTAAGTGTCCGAACCTCCTGTATAATGATTTAAATCATGTTATTGACTTATTACAGAATCATATTCATTGTTATGATATCATATATGGTTCACTTATGACATTATATTACCCGTTCTTTTGTAAATTCCATGTTAACGAAGCGTTTTGGGTAAAATCGTTTCATTTATCGTAGGTGTTTTGACTTGTTGTTCTTGACATCATTATTACTTATATCATGATTTAATTACTTCCAGAATATAAAATATGATTTATATATCATATATATTCAGTATATATATATATATAATAGGTAGATAAATAAAATGAAAAACACCGTTCATGGAGACGGTAGTCCGTACGTACGCATGAACGTTGTTTTCCTTTCCTTATTGTCTTGAAATGGAAGTAAGTAGATGACATACATATGTATATATATACATAAATCCAGTAGCTTTATAATGTCATATATTTCATTATTATTTCTTATATATACTTTATAATCATTCTTAAATGGTTAACATGGAGAATGAATCTCATCGCGTCGTGGAGACGGTAGTCCGTACGTACGCACGAGCGATGATATCATTTCTATAAATATTGAATTGAATTGGAGTGGATTATACAATATATAAGAATCAATATGATGTTGTAATAACTATGTATAGTTATTCTTTACACCATTATACCCATCCATGTAAGGTGGTGGTGGAAAATAGATTACACCACGGCGTGGAGACGGTATTCCGTACGTACGCACGCGCGGTGATTTCTTTTTCCGTAGGATGGATAGATGGTGAAATAGGGTTGTTTCATACTTATAATAACATATCAGTATATGAGTGATACTGATGTTATTACTTCATAATGAAACAACCTAAGAAGAAGAAGTGGAAGAAGAAATAAAGATGAAAGAATTGGTAACGGTAATTACCTCTTCTTTGAAGTGCCTCTTTGAGACCTCCTCTTAGGGCACTAGAATTGGTCTTTGAGGAAGACCAGAACCTCTAGGATGTTTCTAGGTAAGTGGAGAAGAGATTTTGTCAGGGGTTGGCCAAGCTTGAGTGCTCAAATTGGTGTGAGGAGGAGGGGGAGGAGGTGTCCTTTTATAGGGGAGGAGAGGGGCACCTTAGGAATATCTCAAAATATTATTTTATATTAAAGTCAAAATCGGTTTATAATGGTTCCAAAGGGTCTTATTTCGAAGATAATGTGGGGATGGGTCGAAATCCTATCAACCAATAGAATTTAGACAAGTTTAGGATATTATTTTAACCTTATCAATTAGATTTAACTCTAAGTTAAATAATTTAACTTTTACCATGTCTTTTTGTTTTCTTTCACTATATGGTTAATAAACTTACTATAACATGCCAAACGAACCCCAAATTGTTTATTATTAATATATATATCCTTATCTAAGTCATTTGGCCGAACCTTAGATTTTTAGGAATACAATAACAATTAATAATATAATATTTGATTTAAAAACTATTTTGTGTCAATTTTGACACTATTTGATATATGATTTTTGTGAAAGTCATAACAGAATTAAATGTTCGAACCAAGTTGATTAAATCAACATTAATATATCATAGTAACCTAGAAAAGTATTGGAATTCATAAAAAATCTCAAATTACATTTATTTTGGTGTTTATAACATCAATTATGTCAATATTTCATTAATAAGATAATTACTGCATCATCGTTGTGTCATAAATAAATTAAATTATTTTATGTCTAAAAATTACAAATAAAATACCATCATGTAGGAAATATTTTTAGCTTTCTAATGAATATTTACAATCGAATTTATCTTATGTATAACCCCATATTAAAAATGATTTACTTATTAAACTTTGATTTTAACTATTTTAACCTTTCTTTAAATAAATTAATAATAAATGTCCTAATCTAATCCAAGTGGACCTAAATGGTCATATTTTATTCCTGAGTTTGTTTTTGGTCGAATTACACTTGTCCAATAGAATTAGGACATGTGTTAGGGTAATATTAATATCATATTTACCCTTAGTTACCGAATTTACTATTAACCGTGGTAAAAAAAAGTAAAAAGTTACTATTCACCAAAAAATTATTTTCATCTCATTGATCCACATTTTAGTCCTTGATATTAACCGTGTCTCTCAGATTTTTGAAATTCCATTCACAGAAGCGGTAAAATTAAGTTTTATGCAAAATTCAGTTTTTTAACCTACCACTTAGTAGTTTCACTATTCATCAAAAATTGATGTTTTTCAGAACAATGCTAAAATTTCATCCTAAGCTATATTTCATATTCAAAATTCAAAAATGAAGTCTATTTTACCATATTCATAACATAGATGTTGCATTAATTAATTTTATAATCAAATCCCGCTGTTAAAACAAATAGCGTGTTTTTAAGAAACAATATCTATCAAAAGATTGACACTTGTTTATGTCTTGTTTAAATGTAAAATTACATACAATGACCAACATTGTATTGAATTGTAAAAATATATTCTAAATATACTTTAAAACCACTCAATTAATAATTTATCACTATTAATTATTTCGATTAAAAAAGTTGTTTTTAATTATAATTTAGTAATTTTCACTATTCATCAGAATATGAAAGTTATCCGAAAAGTACCAAAATTTCACCCTAAGCTAATTTCGATATTACGAATCCAAAAATGAATTCCATTTTGAAAAATAAAATTTACTAAATTTCAAAAGGTGGTTATTACTATTCATAACGGCTAGTTTTAATAATATCTTAATAGCATATCGTTGTTTAGCGAAACTCGGTGTTGCGTACAACACACGCTATCGAGGAATGTTGTGATTGCGTGTAATTCAAGCCAGGTCAGAGAAGTGTATTGTGAAAGATCCTTTTGGTGTAGAGTATAACACAAGACATTAATAAAATTAAAAAGAATATTTTTCATAAAATCTCGGGGTGTTACATTCTACCCCCCTTAAAATGAATTTCGCCCTCGAAATTCGTCGGGGTTATAAATGGTTTACTATTTGAAAGTTTCTTTAATAGAAACCCACATCGTAAAAAGGAATACCAAAACTTGTCATTAAAAACTAAAGTATGAAATGTAATGATTACCCAAATAAACTAATCACTGGGTTTCCACATAGGTGAAAATATGGATATGGAAGAGAAATCTAACCATCATGTTCTGATGGAGAGTGGTAGAGAACATGGCTATGAAAAATCCAGTAATCACAAATCCATAAATTTGTGACGATCAATGGTACCATCTGATTCATCAGGTATAAGATCACTAGGACAACATTTTTGGTTTTCAAGATCATTTTCCCTAAAGTTGAAAATTTGAATTAGAATAAATACTTACTTTATTTTGGTACAGTCGCACTATTGTTCGTGCCTTGAACAATTTCCACTTCATATCATAAAGAAATGAAGTGGAATTTGTTATTCGTGAAGCATTAGCAGATCATGTGATAGAAGGATGGGTCATTCCATCTATTTCAAACAAAGGGTTAGCAAAAGTTATAAGTCCATCTTATAGTGAGATTAATCGTATATGGTTCCAAAAATGAACTTATACTTCATATATCATACCGCTTAATAAAATAAAACTAGTTTCTACTAAATGGGGACTTCCTGTAGGCCAGTGGTAGGCGATAAAGGCCAGTCGCACTTCGGTTGTGGGTTCGATTCCCACAGCCTTGTCCGAAGCGATGGGCTGTCGCCCGTCCTGCAGGTTGTCCTTTTTCTAAAGCTATTTTACTATAACATCCCATCAATAATATCGAAAATCTTCTATCCTTAAACAATACTAACTTATGTCCAACATAATCCATTCTAATCTTTAGGCTTATCCATAATACTGCAGTCTACTCTCATAATATAGTGAAAACGATTACCAGAGATTTAATACCATCGTTGATCCCCATATATCATAAGATATGTCTTGTTGGTTACATTCCAAACATTCAAAGGCCTTAATCATGTATTCTCTTGTGAAAACATGAATGCAGTTAAAAGTTAACACTTTCTACATACCAAAATCCTCAAAATTCTATATACTCAAACCGTGATATCACTTAGTCCTTATATAAATCATGAGCTCATGAATACAATCAAACATCTCATTATCGTCTTATCCCTTCATTATGCGCATATCATCTTATTTCCAAAAATATCTCAATCACTTCGAATACCACATTAGACCAATACATAAATATTCCAATACACCATAAAAGTACCTCAACAACATTATTCTTGAATACCAATACATAAACACTTCAGTCCATCCGCATCAATGACTGTCCTGGAATAAGTCCTTCCTTGATTTAGAAGTATCTTTTTAGGTTAGGGCACTGAGTTGGGTAATGCCCATGTTCTCCACAAATAAGACATTGAACTCCATAACAGTCTGTCACCCTATGACCCTTTTCTCCACACAGATAACATCGGTCCCTCCATTTGAGGTATTCCTCAAGGTTCTTCTTCCCTTCTTTAGAAATCTCAATCTTCCTTTCTTTATGCTCCTCAACATGCGAACATGCATAATAGTTTATCTTCCTCTTCTTTGATGAATTAGGCATACCACTAAATTTCACCTTGTTAATCATATATCGTGATGACTGATTTGGCATAATCACAATATCTTTATCTTTAGGCATTACACAATTCTGTTGCTCATAGTCACCAATTTGTCCATTGGATTCAATGTTAACCGAATTCCTTCTGGTTCCCTCCATTAACTAAAACACAAAAAGAATTTTGTGAGAGACGAAATCATGCTAGGGAAGACAACATAGTAAAGGGGGAGAACCCTCAATATCTAACATCTTAGGTTAAATTCTAAGATCGTTACCGTAGTTCTAGGACTATATCCTATACGTATACTTATCTATAGGGACATCCCTAGACATACCTTAGAAATATCTCTAGGGATCTCACTAACGTTTTCGCATCCTAGTTTCCAAAGGTTGACTAAACCTTTCCTCTGATACCAACTGTAACGGTCTGGAATTACTTCCAGTGGACTATAATTGATACCTATCAGGGCACTCCATGGGTGGCTACACCCCCTGGGCGGGACACACCACCATCCCCAGTGGCAGCCATTTCCTCATGAAGCCCTTGGGCGGAGAGCCATGCTTCGTCCAACGCTCACATGTGAGAGTTCCCAAGGATCGGATACATTCCTACCTTCTTTGCCTTTGATACCAACTGTAGAGACCCGTATCTTGACGTACATGAACATTACATTACTTTTGCGGAATACTTAGTACATAACAAAAACACACACACAAGGACCGTAATAGTTTAGTGTCTTTGGAAACTCGGAGTATAATCTTCTAATCGTGGGGAAAGATCTTCAACATCTCCCATAAAGATCTTCCTTTTTTTTTATTACCTAAAACCTTTCATTATATCCTGGGGAAAAGAAAACATAAAAGGGTGAGCTCAAATGCTCAGTAAGGGTAAACAAAGGAAATATCAATCACATAATTTTCATAAGAACATAACATTTTTGGAAATCTTAACCTGCAAAAGAGAGCATAATTCCATAACATGGGATAAATCATAGTAGTGAAATGAAATCATAACTTAAAACATTACTCATTGTGGCATACACACATAATCATAGAGAATCATTTCTTGTTAGTCAAGACTCATTGCCAAGACTATCTTAGTGGACAAAGTCCCTTTCTGAATCGAGTAATCCTCGTTTCAGTCCTGTTTCACTGAACCGGTATAACCTACCATTCCAGCCATGTCTATCTCATGAGATATGAAATCTTTACCCAATGCATTGGAGGGAGATATAGGTCCCACCCATCTTATAATGAATCCTTTCTTATGTGTGCCACATAATCATAAAACATACATCATCGCATAACACATGAAACAAAAATGGGATTCTTGAAACATCATGACATCATAAATCAATTCATATAAGATAAAGGAATTCATAAACATAATTTCATCACAACATAGTCAAATCAATGTAAAAATATGGATAGAAACAGAACCCTTTATTATCTTATATGGAAAATAATTTTGATAAAACACTTGAATTGAATTCTTGAGGAAAATATCCTTTCTTCTTCAAAATCAATTCCTTTTCACAAAACATCATGCAATTTTAAAAGAAAGAGATTTTATTGAAAATAGTCATGAAATATTTTAGAGGAAGGTTCATGAAAATAAGGCTTTATAAAACCGTAAAAAATCTGTTCGTGCCGTATAAGTTAAAAAAACATTCTTCGTACTTTTGTCGAAAAAGTCAAAAAGTACCTTGTACGACAAAAGATTCCTTTCATACATATTACTAAAAACTCACAGAAGGGTAAAAATGGATTTAAACAATTGTAGGTGGATGGAAATAATATTACATATTGATTAAACATGGATGTGGATGATAAAATACACCCCAGTAAATACTTACGAATAAACAATCTCGGATAAAAATGAGATTGTGATATTTCCCTTACCTTAGGTCCGACTTGCTTTGTAAGTGTCCGAACCTCCTGTATAATGATTTAAATCATGTTATTGACTTATTACAGAATCATATTCATTGTTATGATATCATATATGGTTCACTTATGACATTATATTACCCGTTCTTTTGTAAATTCCATGTTAACGAAACGTTTTGGGTAAAATCGTTTCATTTATCGTAGGTGTTTTGACTTGTTGTTCTTGACATCATTATTACTTATATCATGATTTAATTACTTCCAGAATATAAAATATGATTTATATATCATATATATTCAGTATATATATATATAATAGGTAGATAAATAAAATGAAAAACACCGTTCATGGAGACGGTAGTCCGTACGTACGCATGAACGTTGTTTTCCTTTCCTTATTGTCTTGAAATGGAAGTAAGTAGATGACATACATATGTATATATATACATAAATCCAGTAGCTTTATAATTTCATATATTTCATTATTATTTCTTATATATACTTTATAATCATTCTTAAATGGTTAACATGGAGAATGAATCTCATCGCGTCGTGGAGACGGTAGTCCGTACGTACGCACGAGCGATGATATCATTTCTATAAATATTGAATTGAATTGGAGTGGATTATACAATATATCAGAATCAATATGATGTTGTAATAACTATGTATAGTTATTCTTTACACCATTATACCCATCCATGTAAGGTGGTGGTGGAAAATAGATTACACCACGGCGTGGAGACGGTATTCCGTACGTACGCACGCGCGGTGATTTCTTTTTCCGTAGGATGGATAGATGGTGAAATAGGGTTGTTTCATACTTATAATAACATATCAGTATATGAGTGATACTGATGTTATTACTTCATAATGAAACAACCTAAGAAGAAGAAGTGGAAGAAGAAATAAAGATGAAAGAATTGGTAACGGTAATTACCTCTTCTTTGAAGTGCCTCTTTGAGACCTCCTCTTAGGGCACTAGAATTGGTCTTTGAGGAAGACCAGAACCTCTAGGATGTTGCTAGGGAAGTGGAGAAGAGATTTTTTCAGGGGTTGGCCAAGCTTGAGTGCTCAAATTGGTGTGAGGAGGAGGGGGAGGAGGTGTCCTTTTATAGGGGAGGAGAGGGGCACCTTAGGAATATCTCAAAATATTATTTTATATTAAAGTCAAAATCGGTTTATAATGGTTCCAAAGGGTCTTATTTCGAAGCTAATGTGGGGATGGGTCGAAATCCTATCAACCAATAGAATTTAGACAAGTTTAGGATATTATTTTAACCTTATCAATTAGATTTAACTCTAAGTTAAATAATTTAACTTTTACCATGTCTTTTTGTTTTCTTTCACTATATGGTTAATAAACTTACTATAACATGCCAAACGAACCCCAAATTGTTTATTATTAATATATATATCCTTATCTAAGTCATTTGGACGAACCTTAGATTTTTAGGAATACAATAACAATTAATAATATAATATTTGATTTAAAAACGATTTTGTGTCAATTTTGACACTATTTGATTTATGATTTTTGTGAAAGTCATAACAGAATTAAATGTTCGAACCAAGTTGATTAAATCAACATTAATATATCATAGTAACCTAGAAAAGTATTGGAATTCATAAAAAATCTCAAATTACATTTATTTTGGTGTTTATAACATCAATTATGTCAATATTTCATTAATAAGATAATTACTGCATCATCGTTGTGTCATAAATAAATTAAATTATTTTATGTCTAAAAATTACAAATAAAATACCATCATGTAGGAAATCTTTTTAGCTTTCTAATGAATATTTACAATCGAATTTATCTTATGTATAACCCCATATTAAAAATGATTTACTTATTAAACTTTGATTTTAACTATTTTAACCTTTCTTTAAATAAATTAATAATAAATGTCCTAATCTAATCCAAGTGGACCTAAATGGTCATATTTTATTCCTGAGTTTGTTTTTGGTCGAATTACACTTGTCCAATAGAATTAGGACATGTGTTAGGGTAATATTAATATCATATTTACCCTTAGTTACCGAATTTACTATTAACCGTGGTAAAAAAAAGTAAAAAGTTACTATTCACCAAAAAATTATTTTCATCTCATTGAACCACATTTTAGTCCTTGATATTAACCGTGTCTCTCAGATTTTTGAAATTCCATTCACAGAAGCGGTAAAATTAAGTTTTATGCAAAATTCAGTTTTTTAACCTACCACTTAGTAGTTTCACTATTCATCAAAAATTGATGTTTTTCAGAACAATGCTAAAATTTCATCCTAAGCTATATTTCATATTACAATTCAAAAATGAAGTCTATTTTACCATATTCATAACATAGATGTTGCATTAATTAATTTTATAATCAAATCCCGCTGTTAAAACAAATAGCGTGTTTTTAAGAAACAATATCTATCAAAAGATTGACACTTGTTTATGTCTTGTTTAAATGTAAAATTACATACAATGACCAACATTGTATTGAATTGTAAAAATATATTCTAAAGATACTTTAAAACCACTCAATTAATAATTTATCACTATTAATTATTTCGATTAAAAAAGTTGTTTTTAATTATAATTTAGTAATTTTCACTATTCATCAGAATATGAAAGTTATCCGAAAAGTACCAAAATTTCACCCTAAGATAATTTCGATATTACGAATCCAAAAATGAATTCCATTTTGAAAAATAAAATTTACTAAATTTCAAAAGGTGGTTATTACTATTCATAACGGCTAGTTTTAATAATATCTTAATAGCATATCGTTGTTTAGCGAAACTCGGTGTTGCGTACAACACACGCTATCGAGGAATGTTGTGATTGCGTGTAATTCAAGCCAGGTCAGAGAAGTGTATTGTGAAAGATCCTTTTGGTGTAGAGTATATCACAAGACATTAATAAAATTAAAAAGAATATTTTTCATAAAATCTCGGGGTGTTACAATTTCTTTCTATGATTATATTTTCATCACACTTATTTCTGAAAACCCATTTTACTCCAATAACAGATGTTTCCTTGGGCCTTTCAAACAAGGTCCAAACATTATTCCTTTTGAATTTATTTAGCTCATCTTGCATAGCTTTTATCCAATTTTCATCACCTAAAGCTTCATTATTGATTTTTGGTTATAATAGGGAAAGGAAGGCTAGATGTTCGATTTCATTTCATAGAGAACTTCTAGTCCTTACTTGTTGATTTGAATCACCAATGATAATATCAATGGGATGGTTCTTTAGAAACAAATGATTTGGTTTTTGTAAAGCCTATTCATCAACATATGGTAGGAAATATTTTGGGGTAAATGCATCAGAAATATTTTCTTGGACATTTTCCTTATCAGAAAGATATTCAACGAAGGGTTGATAATATGTTTTTGAAAACACATTGGAGGATATAGGTTTAGGTTGTTCAAAAACAAAAGGATACGTTTCATCAAATTTTACATGTACTATTTCTTCAACAGTACAAGTGATTTTATTGAAAACTCTATAGGCCTTAGAGGTTGTGGAGTATCCTAAGAATATTCCATTATAATATTTGGGTGCGAATTTATGTAAATTACCTTTAGTATTCAAGATTAATACTTTTCATCCAAATACATTGAAGTTGGAAAGTCTAGGTTTTCTACCATTCCATAACACATAAGGGGTTTTGTTATGAAATGGTCTAATAAAAACGATAACAAGCAGTACTTACAGCTTTAGCCCAAAAATGTTTGGCTTTCGAATATTCACTCAACATGGTTCTAGTTACCTCTTAAGAATTATATTTATTATTTCAAAAACATCATTTTGTTGAGGAGTTATCGGTGTTGAGAATTTATGAGTAATGCCTTTTTTACTAACTAAAGTTTTAACATCAGAATTTTGAAATTATCCTCCTTGATCACAATGAATAGTTATCAATTGAAGTTTTTCTCATTTTTAACATGGGGTCTAAAACATTGAAATAAGAAAAAGATTCTTATTTATTTTCTAGAAAATAGACCAATATAAATATAGTGTAATAATCAACTAAAAAAATGCAAAATATTTTCCTCCAATTCTACCAGTTTGTCTTGGACCAAAAAGATCCAAATGCACTAACTGTAATGCATTAGTAGTTGAGACATCATCGATGGATTTGAAAAATAATTTATGTTTCTTTCCATATTGATAAGGATCACAGACTTTTGAAGAATCAAATCTATGCTCTAGTATATCCTTAACTAGTCTTTTCTTAGAAAGTTTACATAGGTTCATAAGGTTACAATGTCCTAACCTTCTATGTCATAACCAAGATTGATCTTACATTGAACTGAGAAAAGGTAGATCTTGGCTCCTAAGGTCTTCTATGTTTAGTGTGTAGACATTCTCCTGCTTATTGACAGGAAGAAAAAACTCTTCCTTGGAATTGTGTACTAAGAACTTGTCATTCCTAAAATTCACAAGGTAACCTTTATGTGACGCCCCAACCCCAATTACCCAGAGTCGGTACATTATTACGTACCATTGGCATGATCAAAAAAGATCATGTCTCGAATGACTGATTAGTTTAGTATCCTTGAAACACTAGATACAATCATAAGTTTTAAATTACATCATAATGTAATACAAAACTACAACAACATCTTGTCTTCATAACCCCTCATATTATCCCTTCAGGTCATTCATACAATACTTCTTCACATACTGTAAAAATTAAAAACATTGAAATGGGTGAACTCAGATGCTCAGTAAGGATAATAATATAGCAGAATCTTTCATAAATAAACAAAAACATTTAAAGCAATGTATAACTAAACAAAATACTTTTTAACATGAACTTTAGCATAATATGGAAATGGTAAAATGAAATAATTCCATTTATTTATTCACATGGACATTCTACTGGTCGAATAATCACATGCAATATCAATAACCACTTTCATAATGATGGAGTGCATAATGTCAGACTATCATAACCACGTAGCCAAGGCCTCGTGCCAAGACTACAAATAAGATTTTGTCAAGGCCTCGTGTCAAGACACTAGTTTGTCTCATGAGACCTATCAATGCATCAAGGAGCTATAACAATCTCCACCTATCACATATTAAGTCTAATACATTCCTCATATGAACAGGTTTAAACATATCATGAACCATAACATAATCGCATCACATAAAACTTTCATAAAGGAAACATAACATTTCCACATTTCAATCACAAGATATCAATACAATACATTTATATAATAAAAACATTATCAAAACCATTTTAAATACCAAAATAAAAGAATATTAAATCATGGTATTTATTTTTCATTTAAAAAACGTTATGGCTTGTTGAGGAAGCCAAAACTCAAATAATGGTCACGGCGGCGGAGAAGTCATTGTCGCCGCATAAGTATGACAAAAAAACATTACATTTTGTCATTTAGTAAAACGCTTCATATAAAAAGATTCCTTTTGAATAAACATAAATGTCAAAGGGGTTTATACACCGTATAAAAGAAAGTTGTGTATAAAACAAAATATGCCTCAATGAAAAAAGATTGAGACGAAGTCCCTTACAAATATAATTTTTTAAAAATAAAATAAATCTATTATGTGTATTCACTATAAGTACACATAAAGAAATTACAAATACCAGATAAGATATAATAATATCATGACATAATTTGAAAGTAGGAGATTAACCCAAAGAATAGAAATTGGGTTAAGAAGTTCTCATACCTCATATCCGACTTGACTCGATCATTCTTTAACCTCATGAATAATAAACTAGAGTTAATTTATAATTGATTAAGAACCTTTTTCAAGTTCATTATTCCATTTATATCACTTATTACCATGTAATGAACATTATGTAATTATTTATGTTAATAACGGACATTTTGTCGATCTTTGGTACTTGATTCAAAAATAAACTTCATATAATTTCAAGTTGTTTATGTGGTAGAATATCCTTTATCTAAAAAATTATATTCATGATGTAGATATCATATATATCATATATATATCCAGTATATACATGCAGTTATGATATTACATAACATTTAGAGGTATGAAATGAAATACACCGTTCATGGAGACGGTAAACCGTACGTACGCATTAACGCTACTTTCATTTATATTTCATATTTAATGGAATGAAAACATAATTATATAAAGTTATATTATAATTAAAGTATAATATCCTATATAATGTCATTTACTCTATCCTTTATACGTCCCACATATGGCATTAACGATTCAAATCACTTTGAGGGGGCGGTAGTCCGCACTTCCTAAAATGAAATTATCGCATTTACACGTAATGGAAATCATAAAGGTATGGCATAAATGATAAATACATAAGAATAAGGAAAAAATACTCATAATATATATCATATATAAATATAATGAAATCGTAATGGCCACCACGAGAGGTGTTAAAAGAACATTGAACAATCATCGTTTCGTGAGGTAGTAATTCGCCACCCACATAAACAGTATGTTCTTTAACCATTAGATGAAGGTGTGTGTAAGTGTAAATCAAATCCTTCTCATAACAACATCCTAGTATATTGAAGATACTTTTTTTGTTACAAAAGAAAGGAATAAAAAGAGTTTATGTGGATGGAGAAGCAAAATAAAACAAAATAACATAAGAGAAGACATTACCTTAAAATCGGGTAACTCTTTTTGATTTGAGCCAAAGGCTTCCTTGGGAAGAATTCTGCCAAACGTGAGGCTTCTAGGAGTAATATAGGGAAGTTGAGAGAGTATTTGGGTAGAGTTTGGCTGATCCAAATGGCATTGATGGTGTGAATAAGGTGGAAGTGGTGGGGGCCTTTTATAAGAGGAGAAGAGGGGCACTCTTGGAAAGTAATGAAATGATACATTATTATGAAGTACTTTTCGGATTTCAAAGGTCCCAAAATTATATAGTTCGAGGATAAGGTGACAAGGGTTTGAAATATACTCATCCAATAGGTTTTTGACAACTTTATGTCTTAGATTTTACATTATCTTTTAATTTTATTTAAATCGTTAATTAATGAGGTAATCACTGCATCATCATGGTGTCATAAAAATTTAATTTATTTAAGGTATTAAAATTATAAAAAAATATAATTATGTAGGAAATATTTCTTATCTTTTCAATTAATATTTATAGTCGAAACGTTAAATTATATAACCCCATGTATTAATTGTTTTAGTAAAACAACACATGTTTGTGACAATTTTATTTTTACTTTAAATAAAAATTTATTAATGTCATTTTCTTACCAATGTGGCTCTATGGGGTCCCCAAGTTGACCCATGGATTTTATTGGTCTGCCATGACTCATCCAATAAGGTTAGGACAAGTGTAAAGATATTTTCATTTTTTTATAATATCATTTCTACCTTAAATTTTACTAATTACCTTTAATCGCGATTAATATAACTTAAAAGTTACTATTCAACAAAAATTATTTTAATCCCATTAATCCACATTTTACTTCCTAATGACAATGATGTATGTCGGATTTTGCAAATTCTAATCACAGAGGTGGTAAAATTTCATTTAAACAAAAAATCAGTTTTTTTAACTACCACTTAGTGGTTTCACTATTCATCAATAATCGATGTTTTTCAAAAAAACACGAAAAATTAACCCTAAGATATATTTGATATTCCTAATTCAAAAATGATTTCTATTTTAAAAAATTCAAAACATATAAGTTGAATTAAATAATTTAATACTTAATTCCCATTGTCACAACAAATAACGTGTTTTTATGAAAGAATATCAATCAAAAGATTGACAATTGCTTATGTCCAATTTCAAAGTGAAATTAATTCTAATGGCCACCATTGGATAAAATGGTGAAAATATATTCTAATTACACTTTATAAAAAGTCAATTGTATTATTTACTACTATAAATTGTTTTGATTAAAAATGTTTTTTCTAAGTATTTCTCACTATTCATAAAAAATTAGATGTTCTCAGAAAAATACCAAAAATTCAAAATAGGCTAATTACGATATTCCAAATCCAAAAATGAAGTCCATTTTGAAATATAAATTTTATATAATTTCAAAACGTGGGTATTACTATTCATAACTGCTACTTTTATTGGTCGTGGTGTGTTAGAACTCGAGGTTGCGTACAACACACACTGCTCTATTATCCAAAGAGGAGCGTACCATGGAAGCAGGGGGTGTTACATTCTCCCCTCCTTTAATAAATCGTGTCCTCACAATTTAAAATTTTTATTTGAAAATAAAAGGTTGAAAATAGAGAATACCTTTGTGGAAAAAAACCCACATCGGAAATAGGGTTAATAAAAATACAACATTAAAAGAAAGAAAGAGAAGTACAAAGGTCACCCGATATAGCCCATACTAGGATTCTATGAAAATATGGATATAGAGGAAAAAACCATCAAGGTCTGATGGAGAGTTGTATAAAATAGGACTAGTGGGATGTTAACTACAAGAAAATCACAAACTTGTGGTTGGTTAAACGGTCATTGATTCCCCAATTGGAAAAGTTAATCGACAACATTTTTGTTTTGTGTTACCTTTCATAAAGTTGAGGAATTTATTTAGGAGATTTAATATGAATGTAAGGAAATATACTTACTTTTCATGTAGACTTTCATTCATTAATAAATTTTTACCACAAACCCATCTTTCACACAAAAAGGTAATAGAACTCAAAAATATTCTATTTATCATAATTTTATAAGGTTCCAAATATTAACACATACCATTTAGATTAGGAAAAAATTTTGTAATAACTATGGACTTCATGTAGGCTAGTGGTAGGGAATAAAGGCTTGTCGCAATATGGTTGTGGGTTCGATTCCTACAGCTTTGTCTGACGCGACGGGTTATCCCCCAACCTGCAGGTTGTCCTTTTCCTAAAACTATAGTATTATAATATTCCAAAAATAATCTTCATAAATGTTTTAACCTTAAACAATACTATTCAAAGTTCATCTTAATCCATTCTAACCTTTATAGTTATCCAAAATACCTCTTTCCAGACTTTCTTTAAAAGGTCTCTAAATTCCAAAATCAATTGTAACATCAGATTCCCCAAACAATGTAAATATTCTCCTATTGTCACACACTAAAAATATGATTACCTTCATCATATTAAAACCTTAATGAAAATAACAAGTACTACAGTACAACCCTTATATATATCACATTATTCTTATAACTAGAATATAATCCTTGAGTCCAAATGAACCATTAAATTAATTATTCCACTTCAACTGTAGTAATAGTATAAGATTGTCCTTGATCCCTTGGCCTTTTCTTAGCTAATTTTCCCTGACGATTAGGACATTCATTTTCATAATGCCCTATTTCCCTACAATTTTAGAATTCAACATTGATAGCCTCTTTCTTTCCCTTGATATCACGTGCCTGGTGACCTTTTTCTCCACATTTTTAAAAAACTCACATTCCTTTTAGGTAAGTATCGGGGTGATTCTTCCCAAAATTATCGCATAATGGAAAATCCTTCTTTCCCTTTTACCTTTATCTGTCTCTTGTTCCACCATTCTCTTCTTCTCTTGCTTTACTTTATTGTCATAAGACTTAGATAATTCCTTTTTTGTCTTGATAGCACACGAGACTGTAACACCCCAAGCTTCCACGGTACGTTTCCCTTCGAATAATGCAATAGCGTGTGTTGTACGCAACATCGAGCTCTAACACACACCACAACTAATTAAACTAGCCATTTTGAATAGTAATACCTAATTTTTGAAATTTTATAAATTTTATTTATCAAAATGGACTTCATTTTTGGATTCGGAATATCGAAATTAGCCTATGTTGAATTTTTGGTATTTTTCTGAGAACTTCTAATTTTTTATGAATAGTGAAAAATACTTAAAAATAACTTTTTTAATCAAAATAATTTATAGTGATAAATTATACTATTTAGTGGTTTTAAAGTATAATTAGAATATATTTTTACCATTTTATCCAATGGTGGTCATTAGAATTAATTTAACATTGAAAATGGACATAAACAATTGCCAATCTTTTGATATAAATTGTTTCTTAAAAAACACGCTATTTGTTGTGACAGCGGGAATTAATAATAAAATTAATTAATGCAACTTATCTGTTTTTAATTTTGTAAAATATACATCATTTTTGAATTCGGAATATCAATTATAGCTTAGGGTGAAATTTTGGCCTTATTCTGAAAAACTTCAATTTTTGATGAATAGTGAAACCACTAAGTGGTTGTTAAAAACTGATTTTTCGTTAAAATGAAATATTTCCAATTTTGTGATTTGATTTTCAAAAATCCGACATACATGGTCTTCATTAAGAAGTAAAATGTGGTTCAATGAGATTAAAATAAATTTTTGGTGAATAGTAACTTTTAAGTTCTTAATCGCGATTAGAGGTAATTAGTGTAGTTTAAGGTACAAATAATGTTTTAATAATATGAGATGAGCATGAAACTTGTACTACTCCTATTGGATGAGTCGTGGCCGACCAAGACAACCCATGGGTCAACTTGTGGACCCCATGGAGCCACTTTAGTTGGAAAATGACATTAATATATATTTATTTAATGTTAAAATTAAATTGATACAAACATGAGTTGTTTTACTAAAACTGTTTTTAAGTGGGGTTACACAAGTCCAACTTTTGACTATAAATATTCATTAGAAATATAAAACGATTTCCTACATCATAGTATTTTTTTATAATTTTTAGACATTAAATAAATTAAATTATTTATGACATCATTATGATGCAGCGATGACCTCATTATTTAACGATTTAAATAAAATGAGAAGATAATGCAAGATACAAGGCTTACACTTGTCCAAATCCTATTGGATGAGGATATTTAGAACCTTTATCACCTTAGCCACGAATTATATAAGTGCGGGACCTTTAGAATCCGAAAAGCATTGTTTAATAATGTAACATTTCAATCTTTCCAAAAGAGCCCCTCCTCTCCTCTTATAAAAGGCCCCCACCTCTACCACCTTATTCACACTTTCAAGCCTTTTGGTTCGGCCAACCTCTGCCCAAATACTCTCCCAACTTCTCTCCCTTCATCCTAGAAGCTTTACTTTAGTCAGAAAGCCATCCTAAGGAGTCCTTTTGATCAAATCAAAAGGAAGAACCCGAAGAAGAGGTAACATTTTCATCACCCTCTTTCAAGTTTCTTTCTTCTTCCACTCCCTCTTTGTTTATTATTTCAATTATAAAATTATAACTCCAGTATCTTCTATATACTATGATGTTATTATAAATATGGAACATAAATATTCAGTATTCTACCCATCATTTGAATGACATGTCACCATACGTGCGTACGTACGACTTACCGTCCCCACGTCATGGTGTAATTGTTATTCAATATATTATTATTTAGATGGGTATAATAATGATATTTAATTCATGTAAATAATAAATATAAAATGATAATGATTCTGTATATATGATATACTATACAATTATATATTATTTTAATATCAAAATAATGATATTGTCGCTCGTGCGTACGTACGGACTACCGTCTCCACGAACGCGATGAGATTCATTCTCCGTCGTATCCATTCTAGTATAATTATCATTTTATGATTTAAAAATAATGTTTAAGGACATGATATCATTATGGATATGAATAAGATACAACCTATCCATGAAAAACACGACTTACGTAACAAAACGTATAAAAGAAAACGAGTAAGTTAACACCCGAAACAACGATAAATCCAAGATATTGTTAACAAAGCAATGTTAAAAGATCATATATGATATCATATGAATGTATATGATTCTTGTATAATTTAATAACAATTATTTCACCATTATACAAGAGTTTAACCTACCCCAACCAAGGAAAAGTACAAGGTAAGGGTTATTTCACAATCTCTTCATTATCCGAGGTTGTTTATACATAATAATCTACTGGGATCTCTTTATCATCCACATCCATGTTTCTTCAAAATGTATTTCAAAACATTTTTATTATTTACAAGAATATGGGTTAAAGTCATTTATAACCTTTTTTGACTTTTTATAAGAGGAATATTTCCGTCGTTTTCAAAACAAAGTCCTTTTTAACCTTTTCGACAGAATTAAGGTAAGAATGTTTTTTTATACGGCAGGTGCAGTTATTTCCGCCGTTATAAAATCTTCAAAGCTTTCCTTACAATCTTATAAGAATATTTTCAATAAAATGTTTTATTTTATATGGATCTTAAATGATTTCAAAAATAGAATGAGATATTTCTCTAAAAAGTGTTTTGATTTCATCTATGTCAACATCCTTTGATGGATTTTACGCTTATTTGAAGTTGATTTATTATGATACAAAACTTCTATATTGTATTGAAGGTTTTGTGATATGTTTGACTGTGGATGTGCTATTTTTATACCATTCATAGTTTATGGTAAAATATTGACATTTTGTATGCTAGTTTTAATACGAATGTTTATGTTATGTTTAAACCTTTTCATATGGGAATGCATTGGACTTAATATGTGACGGGTGGAGCCCGCTATAGCTCCTCGATGCATCGGTAGGTCTCATGAGACAAAATAGTGTCTTGGAAAAAGGCCTTGACAAAATCTTATTTGTAGTCTTGGCACGAGGCCTTGGCTATGTGGTTATGATAGTCTGGCATTATTCATTCCAACATTATGAAAGTGGTTAGTGATTTTGCATGTGATTATTCGATTTGTAGAATATCCATGTGAATGAGTAAATGGAATTATTTGATTTTACATTTTCTATATTATGTTGAAGTTCAAGTTTAATAGGGCTTTTGTTTTAGTTATACATTGCCTTAAATGTTTATTCTTATTCATGAAAGTTTCCGCTATATTGTTATCCTTACTGGGCATTTGAGCTCACCCCTTTTCTATGTTTTATTTTTCCCAGGAAGTGAAGAAGAAAATTATGAATGACCTGCAGGGATATTATGAGGGGATAATAGTGTGGACTGTGGAGACATTATGTTGTTGTAGTAGTTTTTCATTTTATGATGTAATGTAAAACTTATGAATATATCTAGTGTTTCCAAGGCTACTAAACCAATCGGTCTTTCGAGATTTGATCTCTCTTGTGATCATGCCAATGTTACGAAGTAATGCACCGACTCTGGGTAGCTGGGGTCGGGGCGTTACAGTTGGTATCAGAGGCAGTTTAGTACTAACCTTGGAAGTTAGATTTAGATAAACTCTGATTAGAGCACATATCCCGAAGATAGACTTTGAGGATTAGTATAGAAGAACTTCCTAGAATTTTGGTATTGTAGAGATGTTGTGAGTTTTCCGAGCAATACATCCCTGTCTGGATACGAGCAGGTAGAGGCGGCTCTGGCACAGATGTACCTAGGGGTAAAACCCGAAAACACCGCTTTGAGCTAGACTCGAACGGGTACTGGTGCACGACAATGGGCCTTGCTGCACTCTTGGTTACAACACTCCCGGGGGATATGCTTTGGATAATTCTCATTTTCTTTACAAATCATTATGAAGGGTTAATGAGTATATACTTCCTCAAAGAAAACATTTTTATGATTATGGATTATATCCATAAATAGTTCAATTTATGTAAAGTGTTTTACAAGTATGGAAATATGTATTTTGATTTATAAACTACTCTAGTTTATTCCATTATTTAGAAATGGCGCCTAGTGGAAGAAATGGAAACCGTATCAATGCACGCACTCCATGTAGGGATTGACCTCCTGCTCAAGATAATTATAGTGGGGCTAGTGATGCAACTGGTGCCGATCAGCTAATCACCATACTGGGACAACTTACTCAGGTTATGAATAATAACCTTACCCGTATGGAGCACCCTGATCCACAGCGTGGAGGATCAATGTTAGATCGATTCATGAGGCAACAACCACCAACGTTCAATGGGAGTACAAATCCCTTAGTAGCCGAGCAATGGATAAATTCCCTAGAGAAAATATTTCAGGCTTTGGGGAGCAGTGAAAGGGAAAAAGTTATAATGGCAGTTTACCGCCTCACTGGAGATGCTGATCAATGGTGGTCATTGATTCAAAACATGAAGGAAGATGATGAAGTATCAAATATAGAATGGAGGGAGTTCAAAGATCTGTTTTTAGAAAAATACTTTCCTCGCGACCATCGAGCAGATATGGAAAGGCAATTTCTGAGTCTGAGACAAAAGGAGGATGAGAATGTCACAAAGTATGAGGCTAACTTTACAAGGTTAGCAAGGTATGCTGGAGATTATATACATAACCCAGGAAGTAAGATTGATCGTTTCTTTGATGGGTTAAAACCATTTCTTCGTCGAGCATTAGTCGCACAATCCTTTTCATCGTACGAAGACATTGTCTCATGTGCTATCAAGACAGAAAAGGAATTCTCTAAGTCTTATGACTTTAAAGAAAAGCAAGAGAAGAAGAGACCTGCTGATCAATCTGGGAATGAAAATAAAGGGAAGAAGGGAAAGGTTGAATATCCATCTTATGGTAAATGCGGGAAGAAACATCCTGGTACTTGCTTGAAGGGAATGGGAGTATGTTACAAGTGTGGTGAAAAAGGCCACCAAGCTCATGAATGCAAGGGAAAGAAAGCGGCTGTCAATGTGGAATGCTATAATTGTAGAGAGAAGGGACATTATGCAAATGAATGTCGTAAGCGTCAGGGGAACTTACCTCAGAAGAGGCCAAGGGATCAGGGCCAGGCTTATGCTATCACTACTGCTGAGGTGGAAGCTCCGAAAGACGTGGTGGCAGGTAATTTAATGGTTTCCTCAAGTTTAGCAAATGCATTATTTGATTCTGGATCATCGCATTATTTCATATCTTCCCAGTTTGCTAAGAAAATTAGATATTTCCAATTTGATTTAACAAGGGAGTTGTCGGTCAAAACCCCTAAGGGAAGTATTTTTGCAACAAAGTTTTGTCGATTAGTTCCCATTAGAGCACCTAAATGTTCTTTACCTGCTGATCTCATCGTCATACCCATGATTGAATTTGATATAATCCTCGGTATGGATTGGCTTTTGGACCATGATGCAAAAATTTGTTGTAAGAGGAAAGAGGTTACGATTCTTGATGATGATGATAAGGAACACCTTATCTTTAGAGCCGAATCATCATCACATAATTCTTATCTAGATCCACCCCCAGTAGCTCAACTAAATTCTATTATTGGGGAGGAAGAGAAGGAAATTACTGAGGGTGAGGAAAGGAATATTCAAATAGAGGATGTACCTATTGTGAGAGAATATGTTGATGTGTTTCCAGAAGATTTACCTGGACATCCTCCAGAACGAGAAGTTGAGTTTTCCATTGATTTAATTCCTGGATCAAGGCCCATATCGAAGACCCCTTATAGAATGGCCACTGTGGAATTAGTTGAACTAAAGAAACAACTAGAGGAATTGAGTAATAAGGGATTTATTCGCCCTAGTGTTTCTCCTTGGGGAGCCCCTGTTCTTTTTGTTAAGAAGAAAGATGGATCTATGAGGTTGTGCATTGACTATAGGGAGATCAATTCTATAACAATAAAGAACAAGTATATCCTACCTCGCATTGATGATTTGTTTGACCAACTGCATGGAGCTCAATACTTTTCAAAGATTGACCTTCGGTCTGGATACCATCAGTTGTGTGTGAAGAAGGAAGACGTTCCAAAGACAGCATTTCGAACAAGGTACGTGCATTACGAGTTTACAGTAATGCCTTTTGGATTGACTAATGCACCCTCTGTTTTCATGGATATAATGAATAGAGTTTTCAAGGAATATCTTGATGAATTTGTAGTGGTATTTATTGATGATATCTTGGTATACTCCAAAAGCCACAAAGATCATGAAAATCACTTACGCATTATCCTGAAGACTCTTAGAAGACATGAATTATATGGGAAATTTAGCAAGTGTGAATTCTGGCTTCATGAGATTTCTTTTCGTGGCCATATTGTCTCTAAGGATGGAATTTCCGTTGATCCTTCTAAAACCAAGGCAATCCAAGAATGGCCATCACCGACAAGTATAACTGAGGTACGCAGTTTTATTGGTTTAGCAGGTTATTATCGACGTTTCGTCCAGAATTTTGCCAGATTGGCTAACCCATTGATAAAGCTCACACGTAAAGGGATTAAATTTGTCTGGACAAAAGAGTGTGAAGAATGTTTTGAAGAACTAAAGAGAAGATTAGTCAATGCCCCTATATTGACTCTACCATCGGGGAATGATGGGTTTGTTATTTATAGTGATGCATCGAAGAAAGGACTTGGTTGTGTCCTTATGCAGAATGATAAGGTCATTTCCTATGCATCACGACAGCTAAAAATTCATGAGCAAAACTATCCTACTCATGATCTTGAGTTAGCAGCTGTGATCTTTTCTTTAAAGATATGGATACATTACCTCTATGGTGAAAAATTTGAGATTTATACTGATCACAAGAGTTTGAAGTATATTTTCACACAAAAAGAACTCAACATGAGGCAAAGGAGATGGCTTGAACTACTCAAGGATTATGATTTCACGATACATTACCACCCGGGGAAGGCAAACAAGGTGGCAGATGCTTTGAGTAGAAAAGACCATGGAGTTTTGAATGTGATGAGAATTGAAAGGGATCCAATTTTCTTGGATCTAGTGAAGATGGACATGGGAATAACTAGGGAAGGTGAAACATCAGTGCTTTTTCAAATGGTTGCCAAACCATCATTACTAGAAAGGATTAAGAGTTCTCAGACCAATGATGAAGAATTTCAGAAGAAGATTAAAGATGTGAATGATGGAAGATTGAGGGACTTTGTGTATAAGGATGGAATTTTGAAATTCAGAAAGAGACTTTGTGTTCCCGATATAACTGATCTAAAAAGGGAATTGCTGGATGATGCTCATAGTTCCAATTTCTCTATACACCCTGGGAGCACCAAAATGTATAGAGATTTGAAGGAACATTTTTGGTGGGACAATATGAAGAGGGAGATTGCTGATTTTGTGTCGAGGTGTATGGTTTGTCAACAAGTGAAAGCTGGAAGGCAACATCCTGGTGGAGTATTGCAACCTCTTCCCATACCTGAGTGGAAATGGGATAATATTACGATGGACTTTTTCATGGGACTACCAAAGAGTCCTAGAAGGAATGATGAAATATGGGTCATTGTTGATTGTCTTACTAAGTCAGCACATTTTATGGCTATACGGGAGGATCTACCACTTGAACATCTAGCAAGATTATATATTAATGAAGTTGTAAGACTTCATGGAGTACCCCTATCGATTGTTTCTGATCGTGATCCTCGTTTTACTTCAAGATTCTGGAAAAGTCTTCAAAAGGCCTTGGATACTGAACTTTGTTTGAGCACTGCCTATCACCCTCAAACAGATGGAAAATCAGAACGGACTATTCAAACCTTAGAAGGCATGTTGAGATCATGCTCTCTTGACTTTCAGGGTATGTGGGATCAATACTTACCACTGGTAGAATTTTCCTATAACAATAGCTTCGATTCAAGCATTCAGATGGCACCTTATGAAGCGTTATATGGAAAGAGATGTCGTACACCAACCTGTTGGGATGACGTTGGTGAAAGAAAACTTGTGGGACCAAAACTGGTGGAAGAAACAATGGAAAAGGTGAAGGTAATCCAAAACCACATCAAATCAGCTCGAAGTAGGTAGAAGAGCTATGCTGATAACAGAAGAAAGGTTTTGGAATTTCAGGTGGGAGATCATGTTTTCCTAAAGGTATATACCTGGAAGGGAGTTATACGTTTTGGTAAGAAGGGTAAGTTGAGTCCCAGGTACATCGGACCTTTCGAATTTCTAGATCGTATTGGGGCTGTAGCTTATCGTTTGGCGATGCCGCCAAATCTCTCCAAAGTTCACGATGTTTTCCACATATCGCTATTGAGAAAATACATGCCTGACCCAACACATGTACTTACCTATGAGGAATTAGAACTGGAACCCGATCTATCTTATTGCGAAGAGCCCATCAGAATTCCTGATGTGAGGGAGCAGGTGCTGAGAAACCGGACGACTCGTCTGGTAAAGGTTTTGTGGAGAAATCATAAAATGGAAGAGGCAACGTGGGAACCTGAGGAACTTATGATGAAGAACCACCCGAGTCTTTTTATGCAAAAATACCCTAGAAATTTCGAGGACGCAATTATTTGAAGGAGGGGAGAATGTAACACACCAAGCTTTCATGGTACGTTTCCCTTCGAATAATGCAATAGCGTGTGTTGTACGCAACCTCGAGCTCTAACACACACCACAACTAATTAAACTAGCCGTTGTGAATATTAATACATACTTTTTGAAATTTTATAAATTTTATTTATCAAAATGGACTTCATTTTTGGATTCGGAATATCGAAATTAGCCTATGTTGAATTTTTGGTATTTTTCTGAGAACTTCTAATTATTTATGAATAGTGAAAAATACTTAAAAACAACTTTTTTAATAAAAATAATCTATAGTGATAAATTATACTATTTAGTGGTTTTAAAGTATAATTAGAATATATTTTTACCATTTTATCCAATGGTGGTCATTAGAATTAATTTAACATTGAAAATGGACATAAACAATTGCCAATCTTTTGATATAAATTGTTTCTTAAAAAAAACACGCTATTTGTTATGACAGCGGGAATTAATTATAAAATTAATTAATGCAACTTATATGTTTGTAATTTTTTAAAATAGACATCATTTTTGAATTCGGAATATCAATTATAGCTTAGGGTGAAATTTTGGCCTTATTCTGAAAAACATCAATTTTTGATGAATAGTGAAACCACTATGTGGTTGTTAAAAACTGATTTTTCGTTAAAATGAAATATTACCACTTTTGTGATTTGATTTTCAAAAATCCGACATACATGGTTGTCATTAAGAAGTAAAATGTGGTTCAATAAGATTAAAATAAATTTTTGGTGAATAGTAACTTTTAAGTTCTTAATCGCGATTAGAGGTAATTAGTGTAGTTTAAGGTACAAATAATGTTTTAATAATATGAGATGAGCATGACACTTGTCCTACTCCTATTGGATGAGTCATGGCGGACCAATACAACCCATGGGTCAACTTGGGGACCCCATGGAGACACTTTAGTTGGAAAATGACACTAATATATATTTATTTAATGTTAAAATTAAATTGATACAAACATGAGTTGTTTTACTAAAACAGTTTTTAAGTGGGGTTACACAAGTCCAAATTTTGACTATAAATATTCATTAGAAAGATAAAAATATTTCCTACATCATAGAATTTTTTTTATAATTTTTAGACATTAAATAAAGTAAATTATTTATGACATCATTATGATGCAGCGATGACCTCATTATTTAACGATTTAAATAAAATGAGAAGATAATGCAATATCCAAGGCTTAAACTTGTCCAAAGCCTATTGGATGAGGGGATTTCGAACCCTTATCACCTTAGCCACGAATTATATAAGTGTGGGACCTTTATAATCCGAAAAACATTGTGTAATAATGTAACATTTCAATATTTCCAAAAGAGCCCCTCCTCTCCTCTTATAAAAGGCCCCCACCTCTACCACCTTATTCACACTTTAAAGCCTTTTGGTTCGGCCAAACTCTGCACAAATACTCTCCCAACTTCTCTCCCTTCATCCTAGAAGCTTTACTTTAGTCAGAAAGCCATCCTATGGAGTCCTTTTGATCAAATCAAAAGGAAGAACCCGAAGAAGAGGTAACATTTTCATCACCCTCTTTCAAGTTTCTTTCTTCTTCCACTCCCTCTTTGTTTATTATTTCAATTCTAAAATTATAACTCCAGCATCTTCTATATACTGTGATGTTATTATAAATATGGAACAACCATATTCAGTATTCTACCAATCATTTGAATGACATGTCACCATACGTGCGTACGTACGGCTTACCGTCTCCACGTCGTCGTGTAATTGTTATTCAATATATTATTATTTAGATGGGTATAATAATGATATGTAATTCATGTAAATAATAAATATAACATGATAATGATTCTGTATATATGATATACTATCCAATTATATATTATTTTAATATCAGAATATTGATATTGTCGCTCGTGCGTACGTACGGACTACCGTCTCCACGAACGCGATGAGATTCATTCTCCGTCGTATCCATTCAAATATAATTATCATTTGATGATTTAAAAATAATGTTTAAGGACATGATATCATTCTGGATATTAATATGATACAACCTATCCATGAAAAACACGACTTACGTAACAAAACATATAAAATAAAACGAGTAAGTTAACACCCGAAACAACGATAAATCCAAGATATTGTTAACAAAGAAATGTTAAAAGATCATATATGATATCATATGAATGTATATGATTCTTGTATAATTTAATAAAAATTATTTCACCATTATACAGGAGGTTAACCTACCCCAACCAAGGAAAAGTACAAGGTAAGTGTTATTTCACAATCTCTTCATTATCCGAGGTTGTTTATACGTAATAATCTACTGGGATCTCTTTATCATCCACATCCATGTTTCTTCAAAATGTATTTCAAAACATTTTTATTATTTACAAGAAAATGGGTTAAAGTCATTTATACACTTTTTTGACTTTTTATAAGAGGAATCTTTCCGTCGTTTTCAAAACAAAGTCTTTTTTAACCTTTTCGATAGAATTAAGGTAAGAATGTTTTTTTATACGGCAGGTGAGGTTATTTCCGCCGTTATAAAATCTTCAAAGCTTTCCTTACAAGATTATAAGAATATTTTCAAGAAAATGTTTTATTTTATATGGCTCTTAAATGATTTCAAAAATAGAAAGAGATATTTCTCTAAAAAGTGTTTTGATTTCATCTATGTCAACATACTTTGATGGATTTTACGCTTATTTGAAGTTGATTTATTATGATACAAAACTTCTATATTGTATTGAAGGTTTTGTGATATGTTTGACTGTGGATGTGCTATTTTTATACCATTCATAGTTTATGGTAAAATATTGACATTTCGTATGCTAGTTTTAATACGAATGTTTTTGTTATGTTTAAACCTTTTCATATGGGAATGCATTGGACTTAATATGTGACGGGTGGAGCCCGCTATAGCTCCTCGATGCATCGGTAGGTCTCATGAGACAAACTAGTGTCCTGGCACAAGGCCTTGACAAAATCTTATTTGTAGTCTTGGCACGAGGCCTTGGCTATGTGGTTATGATAGTCTGGCATTATGCATTCCAACATTATGAAAGTGGTTAGTGATTTTGCATGTGATTATTCGATTAGTAGAATATCCATGTGAATGAGTAAATGGCATTATTTGATTTTACTTTTTCCATATTATGCTGAAGTTCAAGTTTAATAGGGCTTTTGTTTTAGTTATACATTGCCTTAAATGTTTATTCTTATTTATGAAAGTTTCTGCTATATTGTTATCCTTACTGGGCATTTGAGCTCACCCCTTTTCTATGTTTTATTTTTCCCAGGAAGTGAAGAAGTAAATTATGAATGACCTGCAGGGATATTATGAGGGGATAATAGTGTGGACTGTGGAAACATTATGTTGTTGTATTAGTTTTTCATTTTATGATATAATGTAAAACTTATGAATATATCTTGTGTTTCCAAGGCTACTAAACCAATCGGCCTTTCGAGATTTGATCTCTCTTGTGATCATGCCAATGTTATTAAGTAATGCACCGACTCTAGGTAGCTAGGGTCGGGGCGTTACAAGACAATATCTTCATTTGTTGAGAATGATTGTGATACTAAAGCTCGACGGAGAAATGGTTTTAACCCATCAAAGAAATGATCAATTTTACTTCTTGGGTTACGTATATAATCTGCAGCATGTCTTGCTAACCTTATAATGTTGGCCTCATACTTTGCGACATTCTCATCCTCCTTCTGCCTCAGACTCAGAAATTGCCTTTCCATATGTGATCGATGGTCATGTGGAATGTATTTTTCTAAGAGAATTTTCTTAAACTCCCTCCATTCCATACTTGATACTTCTTCATCTTCCTTTGTGTTTTGAATCAGCGACCACCATTGATCGACATCTCCAGTGAGGCGGTAAACTGCCATGACAACCTTCTCCCTTTCGCTACTCCCCAAGGCATGGAATATTTTCTCTAAGGAGTTTATCCATTGCTCAGATACTAATGGATTTTTACCCCCATTAAATATTGGCATTTTTTGCCTCAGGAAGCGGTCTAACATTGATCTTCCAAGTTGCGGATCAGGGTGCTCCATACGAGTAAGGTTACTATTCATAACCTGAGTGAGTTGTCCCAGTATGGTGATATGTTGATCAGCACCAGTTGTATCTCTAGCTCCACTATAATTATCTTGAGTAGGAGGGAAATCCCTACATGGCGTGCATGAATTGATACTGTTCCCATTCCTCCCACTAGGTTCCATTTCTAAAAAATGGCATAAACTAGATTAATTTATGGATCAAAATACATAATTACAAACTTTCAAAACACTTAACATAAATTGAACTATTTATGGATATAATCCATAATCACAAAAAAATTTTCTTTGAGTAAGTATATACTCATAACCCTTTATAGTAGTTTGTAAAGAAAATGAGAAGTATCCTAAGCATATCTCCCTGGAGTGTCATAACCAAGAGTGCAACAAGGCCCGTTGTCATGCACCAGTTCCCATTCGAGTCTATCTCAAAGCGATGTTTTCTGGTTTTACCCCTAGGTACATCTGTGCCAGAGCCGCCTCTACTTGCTCGTATCTAGATAGGGATGTATTGCCCAGAAAACTCACAAAATCTCTATAATACCAAGATTCAAGGAAGTGCTTCTATACTAATCCTCAAATTTTATCTTAGGTCTATGTGCTCTAATTAGAGTTTATATAAATCTAGATTCCAAGGTTAGAACTAAACTGCCTCTGATACCAACTGTAACTCCCTGACCCCAATTACCCAGAGTCGGTGCATTATTACATAGCATTGGCATCATCACAAAATATCAAGTCTAGAAAGACCAATTAGTTTAGTAGCCTTGAAACACTAGATACCTTCATAAGTTTTACATTACATCATAAAGTAATACAGAACTACAACAACATCTTGTCTTCATATCCCCTCATATTATCCCATCAGGTCATTCATAAAATACTTCTTCACATACTGGAAAATTTAAAACATTGAAAGGGGTGTTCTCAGATGCTCAGTAAGGATAACAATATAGAGAAATCTTTCATAAATAAACACAAACATGTAAGGAAATATATAACTAAACAAAATCCTTTTGATCAAGAACTTCAGCATAATATGGAAAAATTAAAATGAAATATTTCCATTTACTTATTCATATGGAAATTCTACTGGTCGAATAATCACATTGAATATCAATAACCACATTCCTAATGAAGGAATGCATAATGTCAAACTATCATAACCACGTAGCCAAGGACTCATTCCAAGAATACAAATAAGATTTTTTCAAGGCCTCGTGCTAAGACACTAGTTTGTCTCATGAGACCTACCGATGCATCGAGGAGCTATAGCGGGATCCACCTGTCACATATTAAGTCCAATGCATTCCTCATATGAACCGGTTTAAACATATCATGAACAATAACATAATCGCATCACATAAAACTTTCATAAAGGAAACATAAAATTTCCAAATTTCAATCACAAGATATCAATACAACACATTGATATAATAAAAACATTATCAATACCATTTTCAATACCAAAATAAAAGAAAATTAAAACTTGGTATTTATTTTTCATTTTAAAAAAGTTATGGCATGTAGAGGAAGCTGAAACTCAAATAATGGTCATGGCGGCGGAGAAGTCATTGTCGCCGCATACGTACGACAAAAAAACATTCCTTTTTGTCATTTAGTAAAACGCTTCGTATAAAAATATTCCTTTTGAATAAACATAAAAGTCAAAGGGGTTTATACACGGTATAAATGAATGTTGTGTATAAAACAAAATATGCCTCAACGAAAGGAGATTGAGACGAAGTCCCTTACAAAGATCATTTTTTTAAAATAAAATAATTCTATTATGTGTATTCATTATAAGTACACATAAAGAAATTAGAAATACAAGATAAGACATAATAATATCATGAAATAATTTGAAAGTAAGAGATTAACCCAATGAATAGAAATTGGGTTAAGAGGTTCCCTTACCTCGTGTTCGACTTGAATCGATCATTCATTAACCTCCTGAATAATAAACTAGAGTTAATTTATTATTGAATAAGAACCTTTTTCAAGTTAATTATTCCTTTTATATCACTTATTACCATTTTATGAACATTATGTAATTATTTAAGTTAATAACGGTCGTTTTGTCGATCTTTGGTACTTGAGTCAAAAATAAACTTCTTATAATTACAAGTTGTTTATGTGGTAGAATATCCACTATCTACAGAATTATATTCATGATTTAGATATCATATATATCATATATATCCAGTATATACATGCATTTATAATATTACATAACATTTAGAGGTAAGAAATGAAATGCACCGTTCATGGAGACGGTAAGTTGTACGTACACATGAACGCTACTTTCATTTCTATTTCATAATTAATGGAATGAAACCATAATGATATAAAGGTATATTATAATTACAGTATAATATCATATATAATATAATTTACTCCATCCTTTAAACGTTCCACATATGGCATTAACGATTCAAATCACTTTGAGGGGGTGGTAGTCCGCACTTCCTAAAATGAAATTATCGCGTTTACCCGTAATGGAAATCATAAAGGTATGCCATAAATGAGAAATACAGAAGCATAAGGAAAACATAAAAATATATATATATCACATATAAATATAGTGACATCTTAATGGCCACCATGAGAGGTGTTAAAAGAAGATTGAACAATCATCATTTCGTGAGGCAGTAATTCGCCACCCACAGAAACAGTATGTTCTTTAACCATTAGACAAAGGTGTGTGTAAGTGTAAATAAAATACTACTCATAAAAAAATACTAGTATATTGAAGATACTGGTGTTGTTACAAAGGAATGGAAAAAAAAGAGTTTAAGGGGTTGGAGAAGCAAAATAAAACAAAATAACATAAGAGAAGACATTACCTTAAAATCGGGTAACTCTTTTTGATTTGAGCCAAAGGCTCCTTTGGGAAGAATTCTGACCAAAGTGAGGCTTATAGGAGTAATATAAGTTAGTTGAGATAGTATTTGGGTAGAGGTTGGCCGATCCAAATGGCTTTTAAGGTGTGAATAAGGTGGTAGTGGTGGGGGCCTTTTATAGGAGGAGAAGAGGGGCACTCTTGGAAAGTAATGAAATGTTACATTATTATGAAGTACTTTTCAGATTTCAAAGGTCCCACAATTATATATTTCGAGGATAATGTGATAAGGGTTCTAAATATACTCATACATTAGGTTTTTGAAAAGTTTATGTCTTAGATTTTACATTATCTTTTCATTTTATTTAAATCGTTAATTAATGAGGTAATCGCTGCATCATCATGGTGTCATAAATCATTTATTTTATTTAATGTCTAAAAATTATAAAAAAATATGATTATGGAGGAAATATTTTTTATCTTTCCAATGAATATTTATAGTCTAAAATTTAACTTATATAACCCCAGGTAATAATTGTTTTAGTGAAACAACACATGTTTGTGACAATTTTATTTTTACTTTAAATAAAAAGTTATTAATGTTATTTTTTTTCCCAAGTGGCTCCATGGGGTCCCCAAGTTGACCCATGTATTTTCTTGGCCTTCCACGACTCATCCAATAAGGTTATGACAAGTTTCATGATATTTTCATATTTTTATAATATCATTTTTGCCTTAAATTTCACTAATTACCTTTAATCTCGATTAATAGAACTTAAAAGTTACTATTCACGAAAAATTATTTTTATCCCATTGATCAAACTTTTACTTCCAAATGACAATGATGAATGTTGGATTTTGGAAATTCAAATCACATAGGTGGTAAAATTTCATTTAAATGAAAAATCAGATTTTTTAACTACCACTTAGTGGTTTCACTATTCATAAAAAATCGATGTTTTTCAGAACAACACCAAAAATTAACCCTAATCTATATTTGAAATTCCTAATTAAAAAATGATGTCTATTTTAAAAAATTCAAAACATATAATTTTAATTAATTAATTTAATAATTAATTCCCATTTCACAACAAATAACGTGTTTTTAAGAAAGAATATCAATCAAAAGATTGACAATTGTTTATGTCCAATTTCAAAGTGAAATAAATTCTATTGACCACCATTGGATAAAATGGTAAAAATATATTCTAATTACTCTTTAGAACCAATAAATTGTATAATTTATCACTATAAATTATTTTGATTAAAAAAGATGTTTCTAAGTATTTTTCACTATTCATCAAAAATTGGAAGTTCTCAGAAAATACCAAAAATTCAACATAGGATAATTTCGATATTCCGAATCCAAAAATGAAGTCCATTTTGAAATATAAAATTTATATAATTTCAAAAAGTGTGTATTACTATACATAACTGCTACTTTTATTGGTCGCGGTGTGGTAGAACTCGACGTTGCGTACAACACACGTTGCTCTATTATTCAAAGACGAGTGTACCATAGAATCTTGGGGTGTTACACATCATCACATAATTGAATAATGATTATGAGGTTTGTTCTTGCGTCCATTAACAAATTAAACAATTGAATTCAATGTTTTTTCAAGAAGAACAATGTTACATATACCAATAATTTATCCCTGAGCATTATCTCCGAAATATACATTTCCTCCCTTCGTCTTGATAATATTTTCAAAGAAGATTTTGTTACCAGTAATGTGCCTCAAAATCCACTATCCATGTACCATGTATTTCTATTGGTGCTATCTTTACATTCCTTAAAAAAATATTGTTATACTTTCAGAACCCAAACATTCTTGGTTCCAAAAATTTCACAAAGAAAAATTTTATGAATCCACGTTTTCTTTGAAAAATAAGCTTTAGGAAAACCTAAACACTGAGTTTTGTTTAAGGAACCATTTTTTTCCCTTTCCCACCACACTAACACTTAGTGCAGAATCAAGCACTTTGATGTACAAAATAATTATTACTAAAAATCAGTTTCGAACTCGTATACCCAAAACTAGAATTATTCCTTAGAGGTCGAATTTGGGAATACATCTTATCAAAATTTTCATTACCTAAGGTACAGTTTAAAAAACAATACCTCAAGGGAAATATTTCTGTCTTTAGTTTAATAACAATGTTTTCATCCTCAAAAACATTAGTTTTGGCACTAGAGTTGGTCACTAAAACATTTTTCTTAGAAATTACTTTTTTTAGATCCTTAGAAAGTTTATCCTTATCAAAATTAGATTCCTCAAGTTTTTTTGAAATACATCCAAAATCAATGGTTTTCTTTTCAAGATCTTTAGAAAGATCTGAAATTTCTTTAGTAAGAATAGTAATTCTAGAGTTTTCCTTATCAATCTTTTTCTTCACTTTAGAATTTTCATTATGAAGTAGTATAACAATCCTAGACACTTCTTCATATGTAGGTAAAGTATTATCTTCATCGGAAGAAGATTCTTGATCCGATGATTCATAATATTTACTATCACTATAATTATAATTCTCGAATACATTGGTTAAGGATTCATCATTGAGTACCTTAGGTATTAGACAATGATTTTAAATAGGTATCTTGGATAATAGACTATAATTATTCTATCTAGAAGATTCATACTCTGAGGATTCATCCCAAGAGTCTCCACCACTGGCACTCTAGGAGTCATTGGATTTCAAAACATTCATAGATTTATCCTTGTAGTACTTCTTTATATTCCTCTTAGAATTCATTTTCTTTCTATCTTTTCTCCTAATCATAGGACAATCTGGCCTTATATGCACTGCTCTTTTGCATTCATATCAAGTAACTTATGAATCTTTCTTGTCTTTTCATTCATTATTATTGTATATATATTGAAAGTTATACTATAAAAAAATATTTTTAATCCTTAATTGCTGATTGGATAACTCATTTTTTGAATATTCACTTCCACTAAATTTGGATTGAAAACAATCCTCTTAGATTTGGATCTTGCAACTCTCTTAGGAGTCCTAGGATTCATATTATTGGAAGTTTTTGTGAATGCAACAATTACATTACCATTACTTTTCTTATTCATATCAGCATACCTCTTTATTCTAGTCTCTTGCGGAAGAAGACTTCCAAAAATATCATCAACAAAATCTGGGTAACTTCAATATTTTCATCCATAGCTCCCCTCTTCGATTCCCATTCATTAGGCATGACGTCTATGATTTTTTCCACAAGTTCCTCATCATCTAAACCTTTTTCACGCATGGAATTTAATCTATTAAAAATAGACATTAAATTTTGTTGTACCTTTCACACTTGTTCTCCATAAGGAATGCTCAAACCGTGATATTGAGCTCTGAGTATAGCTCTTCTAGTTTCAATGACTTTTGATGTCCCAAAGTGAGTTACTTCAAGCTTCTTCCAAAGTCAATTTGCTGCATCAGAAGATGAAATCTGGCTATATATATTTCTAGTCATATAACAAAGAAAATTATTATGTACCTTCTAATATAGTTTATATTCTAACATTTCTTGATTAGTAAAAGAACGAACTTCCTTATCTGGAATCTTGTAATCTGCAGTAAGAATAACAAAGTTGTCCACTCTAGTGTTAATGAAAAAAGTCTTAATATGATCTCTCCAATATTAAAAATCATTCCCATCTAATATAGGTGGTCTAGTAGGATTAATATTTTCAATCAAACCAACATTCATTACGACCATCTAAAAGATTTTATCTTTGCACACAAAAATTGTTAATAAAAGAAGTTTGTAAATAAGGATAAAAATCAAAAGCAAGGAAAATATAGAACAAATGAAACTCAAGCAATAAAACTTATATTTTAATATAATTATTTCAGAGTCCTCCTCTGATATCTATTGTATGATTGAAATAATAATATATATGTTCATTATAAAAGAGGGGGGTGAATTGTATAATTTATAAATTCCTTTTGAACATTCAAAGATGGTATAAAAATTCTTATTGTTTGACAATATTAAACTGTATAAATTCCCAAGACACCATAGTTCTACAAACATGCTAGATTCTAGAAATATGGTTCTGGAAATTAATCTTAAACGAATTTTACAAGTATAATGATTCTACCTTAAATCATATAAAATTTTACTCATCATAGTACAAGTACAAGAATGTATAAGATAGATATACTTTCCTTATTAATCAAAATTCAGTAGAAAAACAAACATGAAACAATATAAGTAAAAAGTATGAAATATTTTAACCCAAAGAGTATGTTATCCAACAACATTGGATAAAGGTCCCCTGATTTGTTCATTCAAGAATGTTTATCTTACCCACACCAGGGAAATCCCACGATTGGAATATTGGAGTCTGTCTTGCTATCCACAAAAGCCCTTGAATAAAAAGGTAGTCAACGCCTCTATCTAACTTATCAAGGAAGTACTCAAACATTAAGGTAGTCAGCACTTCTATATTCTTATCCCTAGAATACCTCTATTGTACACAAAACAATTGGAGTCGCACGAAGTAAGATGAATAGGTTTTTCGGTATGCACAAGGTATGAGAGTATCCCTCTCTCTAGGAATCACTTCAATAGTATGCGGTCTCTTGATTTGTAAACTTTTTCAAAAGTGTTGATCTTGTTCAAATGAACTCTTATTTATAGGCATTTTCCCAAAGGTCAGCTCCTTCCTCCAACGGTTATATTTTTCCTTGAATCTTGAAGGGACCTGTACACGTGTCACTCAAACAATGGTTGGTTAGAAATATAACGCACGACATCATTTCATAACTATAAAAAGGGTAAGTAAAATATGGTTTCCAACCAAATATAATTTTCAGAGTCTAAGGAAAAATAATGTTTGGTGATTAAGAGGAAAAAACATGGAGTCTATATTACATGGATATTCAGAATATGTTTTTCATGGAATTCAAAAACAAAATTCTGTAGACTTCAGAGTTTGAATTCTGAAGAATTCAATACCTGAATTCTAAGGAATTAAGAACCTGAATTCTATGGAATTGGGAGACTGAATTATAAGGAATTAGGATTTTGAATTCTAAGGAATTTGAAACATGAATTATGGTGAATTTGGAGTCGGAATTCAAAGAAATTCGGAATCGGAATTTTAGAGAACTTGGAGTCCGAATTTCAATGAATTTAGAGTCTGAAATTTAATATAATTCAGAGTCGGATTTTCATATAATTTAGAGTCCAATTTTCAGAGAATTCAGAGTCTGATTTCAAAGAATTTCGATTTTAAATTTTAGAGAATTCAGAGTCAGAATTTATGATAATTCAGAGTCTAAAATTCAGGGAATTCAGAGTCTAAATTTTAGAGAATTTAGAGTCTAAATTTCCGAGATTTTGTGTCTGAATTCAGAACCTAAAACAGAATACTCCATATATAAGAATTTATATAATTTAGAGGTTTTAGGTTTGAAAAAAAAATTTCACATATGAATAAAAATAGTTATATTTAGAGAAACTAAATTATGAATAATGGAATATAGGTAAGGATAAATTTTCCTTGGGGAAGAGATTTTTTCCTTATTAAGTATAATATGTGTACAAAGAGAATTTCCTTAAAGAAGGAAAATTTTATTTATATCAATAAATCTTAGGAAAAATAAAAGTTTCCTTGAGATAGAGTGTTTTTGAATTTAAAAATATAAAGGAATGGAAAATCATAAGGAAACCTTATTGACTCAACAACACATACACACACCTCCATATAACAGATACGAACATACTGTTTCTGTGGACGGTGAACTACTACCTCCTGAAATGATGATTGTTAAAATATCTCCTACCACCTCTCATAGTGGAAATTTTTATAGAACTATATTTATATGTGATATATGTTATATTTATATTGTCTCTGTACATCTATATTTTCATTTATATAATATCTTTATGTTTTCTATAATGGGTAAATATGATAATGTAATTTGAGGAAGTGTGGACTACCGCCCACTCAAAGTGATATAGCTCATTCATGCCATATGTGGAATGTATAAAAGATGGTGTTAATGAACTTATATATGATATTATACATGAATTATAATATACCTATGTATCATTAATTTTTAATTCCATTAAAATAGAAATATAAATGAATGTAGTGTTCATGCATACGTACGTCTTACCATGTCCATAAACAATGCATTTCATTTCTTATATTAAAATGTTACGTACTTATATAAATATATATATATTAGATATATATGATATATATGACATCTAAATAATGAATATCATTCTTGAGATAATGTAATTTTAACCACATGAATCATTTTTAATTATAAGAAGTGTGTTTTTAACTCAAGTACCAAATTTTGGCAAAATGTCCGTTATGAAATCAAATAACTTACTAATTGTTATAGTAAGGTAATAAGTGATATCAAAGTAATTATAAAATTGAAAATGGTTATGAAGAAAGTATAAGATAACTTATGTTTATTATTTACTAATAATAAGGAACATAAGAGTCAAGTCAAACATGATGTAAGGGAATTTCTTAACCCAATTTCAGTTCTTTTGGATAAACATATACTTCTTTATTATTTCATGATATGAATATGTGTGAATGACCTATGATTATGTTACTCTTAATATCCACTTATATTGGGTGTATTTATATTTTTCACATAAGATTATTTCATAAATTTATCCTTAATCTAATGATAGAATCTTTGTATGGGACTTCGTCTCAATATCTGTTCATTGAGGCATATCTTAATATTATGCACCTTTATTATCCTTTAAGGTTTATGTCCTACACTAGGAAATATTATATCATGAATCACCATATTATCATGAAATTATTGGTTTTATTTAATGTTATTATTTAATTATTATTATTCAAGTATTTTTTCCTCTGGAAATGGACTCTTTAACTAAAACATTTCTGAAATGTTATAATGATTTAATCTTGTAAATAATTCTCAATAATGTCCATGTTTTAAATAATGGTTTTAAGGATTTATTTATATGGAAATTAATGTTTTAAAATTTTAATTCCTATTAATATTTAAAACTAGTATAGGACACTTTGATTCAAAAATATCTTTATTAAATGATTTAAATGGTTTTGGAAATGCATTGAATATTTCAAAATCTTGAAATAATATAATGTGATTGAAATGTGGAAATGTTATCATTCCTTTATGATTGTTTAATTTGTTATGAATTTGTTTTCATTCTTGGTAATTTTTTACATATATGGGTGGTTCCATGATAATCCTAGGGCGAGTGATCTTGAGATATCTCTCTAATGCATTTGGTAACATGACGGAGGTAAACATTAATGTTTCTCCTAATATATTTAAGGAATATATTGTGTAGGGTATTACAAATGTAACTCTATACATAGTTGGGAAGGCTACTATATATGTATATGTTAGTTCTGCAAGGCTGAATTCCCTGAGAGGGGGGGGGGTGAATCAGGGTATGACTAATTTCAAATTAACGCCCGTTCTGATCTTCTTTCGCTGTTAAGCAAAACACTCTTCTCTCTCTTTCCTATTGCACAAAGTAAACAGAAAGTAAAGCATGCATAGGACACACCAATTTTACTTGGTTCACCGCAAAGGGGTACGTCCAAGGAGCATACACCGACAAGTTTCCAGTCGTACCAATTCCACTAAACTTCACTAGCTGTGGATTACAATGTTCAGGCTAGATCACTTCTATACCCAGGCTCACTGCCTTTAAAAAGTTTAGGGTCAGCTCATTGATTTCCCAAGGATCACTCCTTGTTTCTCTCTCTCTGGCTCACTGCCGATGGAGAGGATCACCTTCTTCCTCTTCCTAAGATCACTGCTCTGTGAAGGGAATCAACTCACAGTTTATAGACCTATATCTCTCTTCATTTTCATGAAGTAATGCATCTTCATCTGTTGATAGATGCTCTGTTGAAGTCCAAATTTCATCCACCGATAAATAACTCTTTGCCTCTGAACACTGGGCAACTACCTTTGGAAAGTACCTTCGCAAAGCACCCTACCTCGCGAAGCTTCCAATTTCACAAAGCTCAAACAAGCCTTCTCGAAGCTTCTTGCCTTTTCGCGAAGCTCTATCGCATAGCACTCTCGCGATGCACAAACCTTCGCAATGCTTAGGTTGTTGCGGAGATCCTGCCTCTCCGCGAAGCTCACTAAGCCAATGCGGGGCACACGCCTTTCGCAGAGCTAGAATAGCCGCCGCGAAGCTCCCCTTTCGCGAAGCACGCTGCCTTCGTGAACCACCTCTATGAACCGAGAGCAATGTATTTTCTCTGAAAATTCTCTCTCTTTCTCTCGAGGGGGTCGGCCTCAATTTATAGGTGATTCCACCGACGCTCGAACTTTTCGCGTGAAGTAAATGCCACGTCATCTCAAATCGCAAAGCACCAAAGTTTCAGCCTGAATTATGTCCAAATCGCGAAGCACCACATCAATTTTCCATTCGCGGAGCTTGACGCAGTCGCGAAGAATCACCGTCAACATTCCTTCGCGCCTTCACCGCGAAGCTCCCTTGCAAAGCCCTTCACCGTCGCGATGCGCTTCAACTCTGTCGTTCGCGAAGCTTTGACATAATCGTGAAGCATCACCACCTCCATTTTTCTGGTCTTCGCGAAATTCATGCCTTTTCCATATTAAATTATGATCTTCATGGAAATCCACTTTTCGCGATGCTCACCAAATTCCAAATTTTGGACCCTAAAAATTTGGCAAACACTGGGAAACGACGCCACCTTGTACTTCTCTATTGTACCCCCTCCAGATCGTCCATTCCTTTGTCATCATTCTTTGTCAACAAGGATTGTCAACAAATTCTTGGGAACTCGACAAATATCCATGAAAACATTCTTTATCAACAAACACAATCAACCCAAAAATACTGCAAAGATACCTTGAGGGATTTTTGCCCAACGGTATATTATAGATGCTATAGGTTACCTTTACGATTTATGGTTTTTATGTGTTACTCATAAATCTTATGATTTCAAGAGGTATGTCAAACAACTTATGTTTTATGATTGAAAAGTATGATTTTATTGATTTGTATGTATTCCTGGACAAATGTTTCCTTCCTTATATTATATCCATTACTAAGAGTTTTATGCTCATCCCATGTTTTAGAAATGTTTTCCACATGACATAATGATGAAAAGGGTGAAGGATTGGATTAAGGAAAATTCATGCTCTCTAAAACATGGAACTAGACTTGTTTTTTTAAGAGTTTTTATTTTATAAAAAAATGGTTACTGAGTAAAAGTGTCTACATGTATTATTCAAGTTGATATGTATAGGTTATGACCTAATTCTCTAAAGCTCTAAACATCAAAATATCCACAATGTGAATTATTAACTTAATTCAATATTATGTAATGTATAAGGATGGCGTCTTATAGTTTGTATCAGAGGGTGGTTTAGACAACTTTAGGGTTTTAGAGTTTTTTTTAGACACATGGTAAGTCTCTATGTATACTCCTTAAGTTAAATACTTATTTTGTAACATTTTTAGATCATGGAAATTATGTTACAATTGGATGGAGGAGGATCTCAAACAAAATTCTTATTTCTTCCTAACGACATAGTTGAAATAATTATTGTAAATCCGTGTCTAGATGATTCTGAAACACTTTCTAACATACAAAAAACTAGAAAGGAATTGTTTTAGATTTCAAACACCCCCACTATACTATGATACAATTGTTTATCATGGGTTGTATTTAATCAAATCATATTTTCTCAATATTCTAATATTTTCAAGAATGTTATGTATTATCAAAGAATATTAAAATATTTTACCTTCTCATATTATTTTGAAGCATGTAATTATTTTTAATAAGGTGCTAAAGAAGGATACACTAGAACAACCTATTTATATTGGCTTTTAAATTAAATTCTTTCAGTACATACTTTTTGTATTTTAAAAGGACCATTGTTTAAAAGTTTCAACTAAAACTCTATCTAACTGTTTTATAAAAATAATGTTTTATCAAATTTATTGAAATTATATTTTATACATGATTATTTTCTGAAACTATTTTTCTATGAACACCCATATGACCCTAGTTGTACGAAGTGAATTTGGATAAAGGAATATAATGATTTTGAAGGATCTCTAAATCACTATTACAATGTACGGACCATCTATCTATGTGAATAAGATGACGATGAAACCAAGTGGACACCACGATCAAGGTATGATGTTCTTTCTTTGGGAATAGTGTTATTTTATGTAGTTAAAAATAACAATATATATCAAACATCTTGAATTAAGATGTTGAGGTCTTAATGAGTTGGAATAAAAATGATAGGTTTAAGACAACATTTGAGGTTAAAAAATGTAAGGGTTATTTTTGAGTTTTATGAAAAAGGATTAAATTCATGATGCAGGAAAAACTGTCACGTCTGGAAAGATCGTTGGAATAGAACCCACAACCGAAGGAAGACATGGGTGCTTCTCCTTCCACTGGCTTATGTGAAGTACTTTGTTAGAATGACTTATTTTTTTTAGTTAAATAGTTTTATTGATCAAGAATAATTTTATTCAGGATCTTATGTTTTATCAAATGGATATCCTTATTATACGATAATGATTTGGTGATTAAGTGATAAATATTATTTTGGGATACGTTTCTTATTTTGGGAACACTATATGCCAATGGAAAATAGAATACATTTGGATTTCAATTGAGGATTATGAAGTACCCCGGGACACCCTGAGAGGGGAGGTGTGAATCAGGGTGACAACTTTTTCTTTTAAAGTGGTGGATCTTGTTCCCACGTTGGTAGGAACTTGTTGAACCTGTATGATTATTATGATTAGAAAGAAAACATTAACATGCACAGAGAGGACACAACAGTTTTTACTTGGTTCACCACTAAGGGCTACATCCAAGGAGCATACGCCGATAGGTTTCCGGTCATACCAAAAAAACACTATGCTTCACTAGCTGTAGATTACAATTGTTCGGGCACCGTCACTCTGTCCCAGGATCACTGCCTTTACAAAGGTTCAGGGATAGCTCACTGCTTCCCTCAGGTCACTCCCGTTGACTCCCCCTGGCTCACTGCTCTTGGTGAAGCCTCACTCAGTTTATAGACATGAATGTCTCTTCAATAGATTTGCATTGAAGTCTTTGCCTCTGCTCAGCACGAGACACTGCTTGCATCGAAGTCCGGAAAAGACGCACTGGAACACACAGGGCCACTGAATCGGATAACCATAACATCCAGAAAAAATTCACTGACAATTGCATGCAACACCAACCCCTTTGCGTGCAAAACCCTCTTATTGCGCGCAAGATTCACTTTTTGCGTGCAAAAATATTTCGCGCAAAAATCCCATTTTTCGCGCAACTCTGAATATTTCGCCCAAGACCCTTTACGTGATCCGTTTTCGCGCATCAGAACTCAGATCTGCTCTAATTCTTCAACAACTGCCAAAAGAAGAGGGTCACCTCATATTTATAGGCGTCTGAGACCCCCGCGCGCAAAATCCTCTTTGGCGTGGAAAGCCTCTCATCTGGCGCGTAATATTTCGTGCAGGTATCATTTTCCACGCACCTCTCCTTGTTTTTCGTGCAACCCATGCCTTTGCCATTTTTCGACGGTGTGAATCCGAAACACCATTTACGCGAAAAATTTTGCTCCGCTATTTCGTGCACCATGCTATTTTTCATGCCCAGCACAAGTATTTCGCGCACATCCCTTATTTTCCGCGCAGCCCATGCCTTTTCCATTTTTCACCAATCTGATTTCGAAACATTATTTGCGCGAAAAACCTTGATCCCCTATTTCGCGCATCACGCTGTTTTCCGCAACCAACTTAAGTATTTCGTGAAAGCCTCTTATATTTCGCGCAACACTTCCTTTTTGTGAGCACTTCCTTTTGTAGACGATCCATGTCTTCATTTCCTGATTTTGAGGCCCAAAAATTTGGAAAACACTGGGAAACATCGCCACCTTCAATACTATTTTCTGCGTGAACTGTATGATCACTTTGCTGGCACACATTCGGAGCTTCCACTGAGTATTGACAACAAACACAAACCAAAACTCCATTTCCTGCATAGAACATCCATGGATCCAATAATCTCCCCCTTTGGGTTTGTTGGAAATCACCTAATAAATTCAACATATCACCAACCACATGCATACCAAAAGTGCAAGGATCAACTCAGCCAACACTCTAAGTCTACGTGAGCAATGCTCGGTGTAGAAAACAAGAGAGGAAGCTTGAATTGGGTTCCCATGTTTTGGAATGCTCAACGACGCTCAAGAAATCTTCTTACACTGGATTCTCATTGTGTCACAAAAGCATAACATGTCCACAGACAATCTTGAATTCCAGACTTTATACATTTCCTTTCTCCCCCATTGACAATAAACCCAAAAGCCGGTAAAGTAATCAATGTTCAGCTCAAACCATACTCTCCCCTGGATAGTATCTCCACCATAAACCTGCATCACAGATATACCCAGATAGAAAGAATTACCATAAATGGGGAGAGGGGAATTCTGTAACCTCCTTATGAACTGGGAGGTGGCCGAACACTGGGGTCACCCGATGCATCTCAAACACAGCCGCTGACAGTGGCTTTGTCAGGATATCAGCCACTTGATCTTATGTTCCCACATGATCCAATCTAATCACGCTTTGCTCAAATTTCTCTTTGATAAAGTGATACCTAATTTCAATGTGTTTTGTACGAGAATGCTGAACATGATTCTTCGTAAGATCAATTGCGCTCTTATTGTCACAGTAAATCACCATTGGTTGCTTCACCTCATCACTAATATCAGTAAATTGTTGCTTCATCCATAGCAGTTGAGTGCATGCATTTGTGGAAGAGATATACTCTGCTTCAGCAGTACTAAGAGAAGTACTTTCTTGTTTCTTGCTCAACCAGCCAACACATTTCTGTCTAACATAGAAAGCTCCACCACTAGTGGACTTTCTGTCTACTACATCACCTGCCCAGTCAGAATCAGAAAACGCAGAGAATTCACTATCCTGGCCTGCAGCAAAAAATAATCCGAAGTTATTTGTACCTTGAATGTACCTCATGATTCTTTTTACTACTGTCATATGTTCCTCCTTTGGATTACTCTGAAAGAGGGCCGCAAGGCATGTTACAAAGACAATATCTGTCATTGTCGCTGTTAGGTACAGTAGGCTTCCAATGATCCTCCTGTACATGGTGGGATCAACAGAGTTCCCATCCTCATGCTTTCAAAGTTTAGTTCCAACTGCAATCGGAGTTGACATTGGTTTGGAGTCTTGCATATTGGACTTCTTCAGCAGCTCTCTTGCATTTTTTTCTTGAGAAATGAAAGTGTATTCCTTCTTTTGAATCACTTTTAGCCCCAAGAAATATGTGAGCTCCCCAATCATAGACATTTCAAATTCTGATTTCATGTGGTTGGAAAATTCATCCACTGATTTCTGCCTACTGCCACCAAATATAATATCATCAATGTAGACAAGAACCATGAATTGATCTTTTGGAGAATTCTTCACATAGAGATTTTGATCAACTCCTCCTCTTTTGAATTCCAACTTCTTGAGATATGAATCCAGCCGTGAGTACCATGCCCGTAGTGCCTGCTTCAAACCATATAGAGCTTTATTCAGTTTGTAGACCTTTGTTTCATCAGTACCCAAAACAAAGCCCACTGGTTGTTCAATGTAGTCTTCTTCTACGAGTACACCATTCAAGATTGTTGTCTTAACATCCATTTGATATACTTTATACCCTCTTTGGAGTTCCATGGCAAGGAAGAGCCTAATTGACTCTTGTCTAGCCACTGGAGAAAAGGTTTCTTCAACATCAATCCCTTCAATCTGGGAGTATCCTTTACATACCAGTCATGCCTTGTTTCTGATGACACTTCCATGCTCATCAAACTTATTTTTGAAGATCTATTTGGTACCAATCACATTGTGACCTTCGGGTCTCTGGACAAGATCCCATGTCTGATTCTTGTCAATCTGATCTAATTCATCATTCATGGCGTTCACCCAAGATTTATGTTTTGCAGCTTCTTCGAATGAGGATGGCTCTACAACTGATAGAAATGCAGATTGCGTGGTATTCCTCATCCTTCTTGTTTGAGTGGGTGTACTCTTGTCCCCAATTATGTAGGATAGATCAATCTCAGCTCGTCGATTTCTCCTACAAGGTTCAGTAGTATTCTCTTCAGCCATAGTTTCTTCTTCAGATTCTTCTTCTGAGTCAACATCATGATGTGACTGTTGAGTGTTTTGAACAGCTTCCTCTATTTCTGCATTTGTATTTTCTTCATGTTCACATTCTTTCTGACTTTCTATCACATCAGCATATGACGTCCTTGAAGCATTTGTGGTTTTATCTTCAATTATCTTAACATCACTGCTTTCCACAATCCTTCCTAAATGCTTGTTGAAACATTTTTAGGCTTTTCTGTTCATTGAGTAACCGAGGAAAATTCCTTCATCTGCATTATCGCCATATTTCCCTTGATTTCCTTCTTTGTTCCTGATGAAGCATTTACTTCCAAAGACACGAAAGTATTTTAGAGAAGGCTTCCGTCCATGCCACAATTCATATGGTGTCTTCGTCTCACCCATATAAAGTCTTGTTCGATTCTGAATGTACACTGCAGCTTGAACAGCCTCTTTCCAGTAATGTTGTGGAATATGACTCTCAATAAGCATAGTTCGTGCCATGTTGTTCACCTATCGATTCCTACATTCAATAACTTCATTTTGTTGTGGAGTTCTCACAGCAGCTACCTCATGTTGTATCCCATGCTTCTCCAGATAATTCTCAAATTCAATGGACGTGTATTCTCCTCCATTTTCAGATCGCAACACTTTGATTGTTCGTCCAGTATCATTCTCGGCAATTCGCCGATATGTTTTCATGTATTCAAGGACTTGTCGTTTCATGTGAATGAACATCACACATTCCATTCTACTGTAATCATCTATGAAAAGTACAAAGTACCTTTCTCCATGAGTTCCAGAAATATTTATTATCCCACAAACATCTGTATGAATAAGATCAAGAAGGTGAGACGCCCATTTCTTCTTTGGCCGATATGAACTGCAGACTAGCTTCCCACGAATACAAGCATCACAAGATTTTTCACGCTCACGCATCAGGTTGGGAATGTCCATAACAATTCTCAATTTTGATATTTTCTCCATGTCTTGTTGATTGATGTGTCCCAGTCTCCGATGCCACAAATTGTTTTCTTCTTCAACAGTCATGTAACATACATTTTCGTCACTATCAACCTGATACATGTTGCCTTCTGTTCTGCATCCCTTCATAAGTGAATTTCCATTCTTTCCCTTGATAGTGCAGCCTTTCTGATTAAACGTAACTATAAGTCCTGAGTCATAGAGTTGACTCACACTGAGGAGATTATGACATAGGCCATCTACGTAAAGGACTTCAGTCTTATTTAGTTTTCCATTAGCTAATTCGGTACTTACACTCCATTTGATTTTCAGAGCCCCATCATTACCAAATCTTACTGTACCATCGACATTCCTTATGATATTCATTAGTAGGCCGGCATTACCTATCATATGAGATGAACAACCTCTATCCAGAATCCAGGTACTGTTGTTCTTTGTAGCTTTGAGGGCCACCTTTTCATGGTTGTATTTCTCAATCTACTTTCTTTCCTTCCATGAGAAATTAGATCGAGTATAAATAACTGATGGCCTTTCAATTATCTCTTCCGCATACCCAGGTTCATCATAGTCAAAGTCTTCTTTGAGAGGTGAAAACCTGTTTGAAAGAGTAACATAGTCTTGCTGACGAGACATGACTTGTCTTGAACTTCAGTATGAGGTGTCCATGTCCCTTCTCGGCCTGCAATTAGCGGCCTTATGACCAAAGCTATAACAAGAAAAACAATATCCATAGAAATTATTTCTTCTATAAGAATTAAGATTTGAAATTGTTCTCATTTGTTTAGATTTTATATCTTCTCCATTCAGATAGCTTCTTGCCTCTTCACAATAAGACATGGTATGGCCCAGATAACCACAGAACAGACACTTCATGAGAGGAAATGTCTTCTCAGTTGAATTTCTTCTCATACCTTCTTCCTTGGGAGAATAGTAAGACTGTCTGTCATTTCTGAATGTTTGAGTATAATTTTCAGGTCTCCTTTTAGTTTGGATTGAGGGTTCCTTTTTCGGCACTCTGGGTAACGTTTCAACATGTTCAACTTTTATCTTATCTTTCTTTTGGATCTTTTCACTTCCAGCAGTTGATGTCTTAGCCTCATAGCCAATTCCACTCTTTCCCATGCATGCGGGTCTTTGATCACTCAAGATTTTTCCAACCCCATCTAAAACACACTTGGCTCTTGCTAGTAATTTTGCATCTGAGAATCTTCCAAATTGTATTTTCTTCCTTGATTCTTTTGGAACTGATTCAGTCTCCAGTTTTCTCCTTAGAGTAACAACTTCCTCCTCAAGACCCTCAGCAGTCATGGATTTTTCATCCAGTCTGGAGGTGAGGTCATTGATGACCTTTGCCTGCTCTTTTATTCTCAGCTTCAGATCTACTACATCATCATTGCTTTCAATTATTTTAGATTTTACCTTCAAAAATTCTTCCAGTCACTCAATTTTAGCTTCGAGATGATCAATGTATTCAGTTGATTCTTCTACAATTGATTTCCACTTATTGCAGCTCTTACATTTAATTTTAAGCTTACTAACCGCATCCTTAAGTTGCATCTCAGGATCTACACAAGTTCTCAGTTGTTTTTGTCTATTAGTATCTTATCACTTTTCAACAGTGGCCATCATAGATGCATAGTTCCCAGTTTTGAATTCTGGTTCTTCTTCATCACAGAATTCATTATCATCTTCTTCATCTTCACAGACAAAACTCTTCCTTTTCATTTTCTTACCATATTTGAAGTCTCCCTTTTTTAAGAACATTCTCTGAGTCTTCTCGAAGTATTCATCTTCACTATTTTCATCATTGATCTTTCTTAAGCACTGAGAGTCAATGTGCCCAACTTTTCCACAACGGAAACATGCGAGAGGTAACTTCCCTTTGAATTTCCCTATCCCCTTTTGGAACTTCTTTGCAATGAGAGAGAGGATTTATTTTTCTTCGTCATCATCACTGCTAATATCCTTTGAGATTTTCAGTTTATCCATGGCCTTGAATTCCATTTCCTTGCTCACCCGAGTCATAGCATCTTCTGGTTTGACTCTCATTTCATATGCTACCAAGCTGCTCAGTAGATCATCAATAGAGAGTTTGGAAAGATCTCTTTCCTCAAGGGCTGACACCTTCGCATTATACAGAGGTGGAAGTCTTCTTAATATTTTCTTTACAATATAAATGTCTTTGATTTCTTCGCCTAAACCCCGAATTTCTCCAACCACTTCAGTAATTTGATTGAAGGAAGAGGCTGCATTCTCGTCTGGATGCATCTTCAGATCATCAAACCGATTGTGCAACACTTATAGTTTCTCCTCCTTCACTTTGCTATATCCTTCATAAATATTCTCAAGTTTATCCCACATGGATTTTTCTGAGGTGAAATTCATCACCACTAGGTAGATCTGATCAGAAAGGGCTGTAGTGAGTGCATTCTGTGCTTTGGCATATGCATCAAGAAGTTTCATGTCTGTTTCAGTCATAGCAAGGCCTGTTGGATCAGTGTCTTGTATTCCTTGCACAACAGAAAAGAGAACTTCCATTCCAAGAGATCTTTGATGAGATCTCATTCTGTTCTTCCAGATCTGGAAATTTCTTCCATCGAAGGGAGGGACTCCCCTGACATTGACGACGTTTTCCATGATGAAAAAGGTCAGATTCAACACCAGCAACCTCCCTCTGATACCACTTGAAGGACCCCGGGACACCCTGAGAGGGGAGGGGTGAATCGGGGTGACAAATTCTTCTTTTAAAGTGGTGGATCTTGTTCCCACGTTGGTAGGAACTTGTTGAACCTGTATGATGATTATTATTAGAAAGCAAACATTCACATGCATAGAGAGGACACAAAACTTTTTACATGGTTCACCACTAAGGGCTACGTCCAAGGATCATACGCCTACAGGTTACTGGTAGAACCAAAAAACACTATGCTTCACTAGCTGTAGATTACAATTGTTCGGGCACAGTCACTCTGTCCCAAGCTCACTGCCTTTAATAAGGTTCAGGGATAGCTCACTGCTTCCCTCGGGTCACTCCCGTTGACTCCCCCTGGCTCACTGCCCTTGGTGTAGCCTCACTCAGTTTATAGACGTGAAGGTCTCTTCAATAGATTTGAATTGAAGTCTTTTCCTCTGCTCAGCACGAGACTCAGCTTGCATCGATGTCCGGAAAAGACGCACTGGAACGCACAGGGCCACTGAATCGGATAACCAGAACGTCCAGAAAAACATAACTGACAATTGTGCAAAACACCAACCCCTTTGCGCACAAATCTTTCTTATTGCGCTCAAAATTCACTTTTTGCGTGGAAAAATATTTCGCGCAAAAATCCCCTTTTTCCCGCAACTCCGAATATTTTGCGCATGACCCTTTACGCGATCCTTTTTCACGCATCAGACCTCGGATCTGCTCTAAGTCTTCAACAACTGCCAAAAGAAGAGGGTCACCTCATATTTATAGCTGTTTGAGACCCCTGCATGAAAAATCCTCTTCGGCGTGGAAAGCCTCTCATCTGGCGCGTAATATTTCACACAGGTATAATTTTCCGCGCACCTCTCCAGGTTTTTCGCGCAACTAATGCCTTGCAATTTTTCGACGGTGTGAATCTGAAACACCATTTGCGAGAAAAAAGTTTCTCCACTATTTCGCGCACCATGCTGTTTTTCGTGCCCAGCTCATGTATTTCGCGCACATCCCTTATTTTCCGCGCAGCCCATGCCTTTTCCATTTTTCACCAATCTGATTTCGCAACACTATTTGCGCAAAAAACCTCAATCCCCTATTTCGCGCATCCCACTGTTTTCTGCGCCCAACATAAGTATTTCGCACAAGCCTCTTACATTTCGCGCAACACTTACTTTTTGTGAGCACTTCCTTTTACAGATGATCCATGTCTTCATTTACTGATTTTGAGGCCCAAAAATTTGGCAAACACTGGGAAATAGCGCCACCTTCAATACTGTTTTCTGCATGAACTGTATGATCACTTTGCTGGCACACATTTGGATCTTCCACTGAGAATTGACAACAAACACAAACCAAAACTCCAATTCCTGCATAGAACATCCATGGTTCCAACAGATTAATGGTGGAATTTTGTTTTATAAGAATCTATGTTTTTATAATGGACCCATAGATATTTGGGTTATTTATGGAAATGATTATCCTTTCATAGAGAATATGCGATTAGTTTAATTACATTTTGGTATGATACTTTAATAATAGCCAATTTTATTTAGAGATAAATGTTATGATTTTTGGGGAAGACTATGTGATCAAATCCTTCTGAATTTTCAGTTTCTAACTTAGTTTGGATTATATTTTTGTAATTTTAAGGATAATTGTGTATTCAATGGTCTTTGATTAACCTTGGGTATTGTATGTAGAATTTTGGAGAATAAGAGTTATACATATTTTTATAATGTATTATATTTTTGGGGGATGATCCCATATTTAAATAAACATTTTTGAATTATATAATGTCTAAATACAAGGAAAATATAGAGTTCATATTTTTTATATTATTTGATTCTCTAGATGTTTATTTTAGGGCTTTAGGTGTGACCAAGTAATCATAAATACTTATTATTTGGAGAAAAGATGACTATGTAGTAGAATTTTATTAAAGCCTGAAACTGAACATGAAAAGTATATTTTCTTCATTCCTTTGTCAAAATAATAAATAAATTCTCCAACATTATATAAAAGAAAATAAAACAAAAATGTTTTTCATTTATTTTTCCTACTAGGAAACCAATAACCGTTTAACCCATCACATGTTTGTGGTTTTCTTGTTGTTAAATTTCTCCTAATCATGTCTTATAACACTCTCCATAAAAACTTGACACATATTTTATCTTCTATATTCATATTTTCATAGATGGAAAACCTGTAAGGGTTATCTCAGGTGACCTTTGTACCTATATTTTTTTCTTTTAAAGAGATAGTTTTATTGACTCTTTTTTTCTATGTGGGACTTCTAATGAAGTTTTCGATCAAAATTTTAAAAATGTGAGGACACAATTTCAAATAGGGGAAGGATATAACATCCTAGTTAAATAAAGAATATTGAAATTTCATATTTATTAATATTTATGAATTAAATATTAATATTAATTTCATATTGATGATATGTCTGATAGAGTACTCAACACACCATAATAGGATTCATTGAAATCTTACATTGCATACAACATTGAGTTATACCGAAAAACAATTATTTTAAATATTAGTTAATGCCAAGACAATATATTAGAATGAATGAATAGAACTAACTAAAATATGATAAAACATTTAAGTTAAATTTTTTTACTTTTATCCAATAAGTTTTAGAGACTTAAAATAACAATAGACTTGGTTTTATGCATGAAATACTCTAATTTTATTTAAAATGTCAATTTTCTGTCTTTTGATGTAAATCCCTTTTTAAATCTAGTTTTTGTCAGTTTTATATGTTACATTTGACAAAATAAACATCTTCTTTATAATAGGTACATCAAAATTCAGTTTGTGTAAAATTTTGGTATTTTTCATGATAATGTTCATTTTTTGATGAATTGTGAAAATACTGCATTTTAATTCAAAACAACCTTTTAATCTAATTAATTTATGTGATTATACAATCCTTTTAAATTTTTTAAAATTTAATTATATTATATTTTTACAATTTAATCCAATTTTTGTCATTGAATGAAATTTACCTTTGAAATTGGATATAAACAATTGTTAATATTTTGATAGTTAATATTTCTTAAAAACACGCTCTTTGGTTTTAAAAAGAGTAATTTATTTTAAATTTATTTCTTCAACATTTGTGATTTAAATTTGAAAAAAATGAGTCTATATTTTTAATCATGAGGTCCAATTTGTGTAAATAGGAATCTTTAATTCGTAGACATTATGAATAGGAACAACAGTAAATATTTTATCTATCATGGTTAAAAGGTAAATCTGGTAAATAAAAATAGTATATAATATTATTATAATAGTAAATTATCTTATCACATGTCCTAACCCTATTGGATGATACATGTCCGACCATGGGTATCCTTGGGTAGATTTGGGGACCCCATAGATCCTCTTTTATGTAAAAATGAAACTTTATAAAAATTAATTTAAAGTTAATGAAAATGTATCATATACATATTTATTCTAGTATAACAATTTTTATATAGGACTATATAAGTGATATTTGTAGACTATAAATATTCATTAGAAATCTAACAAGATTTTATACATAATCGTATTTTATGTATAATTTTTAGACATCGTATAAATAAATTTATCTATGACACAATGGTGATGTAATGATTACCTCATTATTAAATGCTTTAAATAAATGAGATTATAATTATTAAAATAAATTCATTTTGAAACTTTTATGAAATCCAACAATTTTATTTCTTATTATGACTTGTTATATTTTAATTAATTTAGGTTTTTAGAATGAATCAATTTTTTAATGATTATTAAAGTCGTGATATGAATTGTACAAAAATTGATATAAATTATTTTTTAAATCAATTAATATTTTATTAAATGATAAAATAGTCTTAAAATATAAGATTCAGAAAAATGACATATATAATATTTCAAATTTCATTAATGATCCATTTTTTGAAGCTGGGTATTTTATTGTAAATAAATTAACTATATAGTATTAATATACAAGAGGACATGATAAATGTTAAATAAGTTAACAAAGGGTTAAACAACAATGATAAGCATTAAAAGACATAAAAAAACCTATCCAAAACTTATTGGATGATTTTATTTTGATTTATGTTCATATTATCCCTGAATTTATTGAGTTTTGGACCTTTTTAAACCGAAGATAATTTATAACAAAATAATACTTACAAACATTCCTAAAGAGAATATAGTCCCTATATTAAAAAGCCACCACCACTAACCCATTAGTCACACCTCTCATGCCCCTTGAATTGTTCATATTATGCTCCAATAAGCTTCAAAAAAACCCTTATTCCACCTAGAATCAAAAATGTGGGTAGAAGGTAATTCTATGAAGCCTTTCGGTTTAAACAAAAGGGAGTTACCCGATTTAAAGGTAACGTCTTCTCCCAAGTTATTTTCTTTTATTTTCCTTCTCCACACCCTATGCTCTTGTTTTTAATTTATTACATAACAAAACCAGTATCCTAAATATACTAGTATGTTTTGATGAGAATACTATAACTACACTTACACAGACCTCCATCTAATGGATACGAACATATTGTTTCTGTGCATAGTGAACTATAACCTCAAAAAATGATAATTGTTCAAATAACTCCTACCACCACTCATGGTGGGTATTATAATGGAATTTTATTTATATTTGATATATAGTATATTTATATTGTCTATATGATTCTTTATTTTTCATTTATAACATACCTTTATGGGGTCCATTGTGGGTTAATACGATAATTTCATTTGAGGAAGTGCGGACTATCGCCCCTTCAAAGTGATATTACTCATTAATGCCATATGTGGAATGTATAAAGGATGTAGTTAATGAAATTATATTTGAAATTATACTGGAATTATAATATACCTATCTATCATTCATTTTTCATTCCATTAAATACCAAATAGAAGTGAAAGATGAGTTCATGTGTACGTACGACTTACCGTCTCCAAGAACAGTGCATTTCATTTCTTATCTTACAATGTTATATACTATTATAAATATATATATATAATGGATTTAAATGATATCTAAATAATTAATATCATTCTGGATATAATGGACTTTTGACTTCATGAAAAATTTGATATTATAAGATGTTAATTTTTTTGACTAAGTACCAAATATCGACAAAATGTCTGATATGAACTCAAATAATTAACTAATTGTTATTGAATGATAATAAGATAAATAAAAGGAATAATAAACTTCAAAACGGTTCGATAGAAAGTAGAAATTAACATGTGTTTATTATTAAATAATAACAAGGAACATATGATTCAAGTCAGACACGAGGTAAGGGATCTTCTTAACCCAGTTTCAGTTCGTTGGGTTAAACTTCTACCTCTTGATTATTTCATGCTATGAATATGTGTCAATGACCTATTGTTGTGTTACAATCAATATCCACTTATATTTGGTTTATTTATATTTTTCACACCTAATTATTCATTGATTTATCCTTAATCTATTGATACAGTCGCTGTAAGGGACTATGTGTCAATTTCTTTTCATTAAATCATATATTGATATTGTGCACCTTTATAATCCTATAAGGTTTATATCCTACCTTTTGAAATATTATATCATGAATCTACATATTCTCATGATATTGTATGTTTCTTTTTTTGTTATTCTTTAATTTGTATTATTTAATTATTTTCTCCAGTGGAAAGGGACTCTTTAACTAAAACATTGTCTTAAAAGTTTCAATGATTTTATCTTGTAAATAATTCTCATTAATGTACATGTTTTCAAAATGGTATTAAGTATTTACTTATATGTACATTAATGTTTTAAATTTTTAATTCCTATAAAAATTTTAAAGGTGTGTGGGGAACTTTGATTAAAAAATTTCTTTATTAAATGTTCTAAATGGTTTTGGAAATCGATTGAATATTTCAAAATTTTGAAATGATATACTGTGATTAAAATGTGTAAATTTTATATTTCCTTTATTATTTTTTATTTTTTTATGAATGTGTTATCATTCTTGTGCATTTTTTATGTATATGGGTGGTTTCGTGATAAACCTATGGCAGGTGAGCTCAAGATAGCTCTCCAATGAATTGGGTAACTTGACAAAGGTAAACGTCAATGTTTATCCTAAACCATTTTGGGAATATAATGTTTTGGGTATTCCCAACGTAACTCTCTACATAGTTTTGAAATCTACAATGTATGTATATTATCGATTCTACATGTTACCTTTTTGATTTTTTTCTATGTGTTATTCATAAATATTATTATTTCCTGATGAATGTTAAGAAGATTATGTTTTATGATTGAAATGTATGATTTCATTGATTTGTATGTATTTTTGAACTAATGTTCCTTTCCTATTTTTATGTCCCTTACTGATCTTTCTATTCTCATCCCATGTTATTTGAAATGTTTTCCATAGGAATTAAAGATGACTAATGTCATGTATGGGAATAAAAAAATGACATGTTATCTAAAACATGTCACTTGACATGTTCTTTTTTTAATAATTTTTATTTTATAAAAATGGATACTGAGTAGAAGTGCCTACATGTAATATTCAAGTTGTTATGATTAATTTATGACCAAATTCTCAAATTATTTAAACCTGAAAAGATCCTCAATGTTAATTATTATCTAAATTTAAAATTAAGAAAATTTTATGTTTGGGGCCTTAGAGATACCATATCTTCTATATCTATAATTTTAGGTTGTTGATACTCTCACACATGTTTATCAAAAAGATAAAAAATATTCTCTTATGAGTTTTTCTAAAATGAAAATCATGGAATTTGATTGGAAATCCTGAAATTGAATTTTAATGTCTTCTTTATATCATGTGTTTTTAAAAGTTATGTTATCAAAATAGAAAAAAAAAATTGGGATAATCACATTAATATATACTAGAGAATCCTCAACATAACAAAAAAAATCTACAAAACTGGTGAATTGGTTTTAATGATTCAGAATGAGTGATAATGAAACTATTGATGAATACTTCACTTCATATGATTTTGTGTGATAAATTAAAGGATTTGTATATATCTTGGAATATTCAATTGTTAATAAACTAATAATAAACATTCATGACATGTTTGAGTCTAAAAATTTTAAAATTTTAAAGATAAATATGATTTATCAATTGTGGAATTACATAAATTTATTATTATTTATCAGATGAGAAAAACCCTAGAATAGAAAAATAATATCAAGGATGATTTTTTAATCTTTGAGAATGTTAAAAATTCACAATTCTAATAATGATAATATTTGGGATTCCAAAAAAGAAGTGTGATGATGAAATTAATGAGATAACTCTATCTATTATCTCCAAAAATATAGTATAAGTAGTGGAAAGTATAGATATAAACTTCCAATAATTTTTTAACAGTGTAAGTAATGTAATTTTTTCAATTAATTTCCCCCAGAAGGAAGTTGGAGAATAATAAGTTCGTTCTAAAAAAAGCATAGTGGTATAAATTCATCAACTCTTATAAGGATTACAATAAATATTCTATTGGTATAAATAATTTTACTTGAAAAAAATGAATAATTTTAAGTAATAAATTAGAATATAAAACTTTAGAAAATAATTCTTATGAATTTGAATATTTGGAAATATTCAGAACCTTTAGTGAAAATGTTTAGAAAAAACAAATATTCAAAAAATTGTGAAGAAGGAGGAGTACGAGGGGAATAAAGTTGCATAAAATATCAGTTAATATCATAAGTATTTATTGTATTAAGAAAAACACTAAACTCATGAAATAAATCATACTAATGAATTATGAAATAGGAAATGATGATAAAGAAATAAAATATTTTCTTAAATAGGAAGGTAAATAAATCAAGGAATTTGTAAACATAAAACCAAGAGTCTTTTAACAATAAAATATGGTTGAAGATCTCCAAAATGTTTGAAAAAATATGAGTTTCAATCTACATTAAGAAATATTTCTGAAAATTTCAATAAGGATTAGCGGGTAAAACATGAATCATCCCAATATTTTTAGAAGTATACTTCTATGAGTCAAGTGAAATAATTTCCCACTAAAAGTAAATGTTCATATTCTTTTACTAAAATTATTGGTTTTTATAAAAATAAATGGAAATAATTGGTTGAAAAGGATGGGATATATATACAATATAAATAAATATTATAATGTTTGGAACAATATGCCTCTTCCTATAAAATGGTACAAAGTGATTTGGAGAAATAATATAATAAATGAATGTCAATATCCTATGTCACATGAAGTTAGAAACAGAAAATATATGAATGAAAGAATAATTAAAATGATAATTTTGTTTTACATTCTTAAGGAAATCTATGAATGATGTGACTAAATAGGCCCCTTTTTCCTAGAATTAATTGATGCCCTTCTTAGACAAGTTCTTTATACCTTGAAAGAATAATATTTTAGAAGTAATAAAATAAAAGAAAGAGCCTTTATTGTTAGTATAGCTCTGAAAGCTACAAAAAAGAATACTCCACAGATTCTTGGTAGTTTATGATCCTCACATACAACATGGGAGTTAAATACCATAATAGACATATAACATCATATTAGAGGAGTAGTTACATTAAAATATTATATTTCCATAAAATCAAAGTAATAGGAACAGAAGAGATAGAACATGAGGAAATATAATCATATGAAGTTGTATATGTTTATGGGTACACACATAACATACATAGTGTAACAAAACTTTGTGATAATGTCAAGGAATGTTTTTTAAAAAAATTTATGTCTTATCATAGTTGAGGGAGATGGTAATGTTTTTACCATGAGAGAGTTAATGAGAAAAAATATATTTTAAATTGGTGAATATGGTAACTCGTGTTACTCTAGTGCTGAAGATGAGAACAAGTTGTAGCTTCAGAGCCCCAGTCATATCTACCGAAAAATTATAAATTAAATTAAAATTTTTATATTTAGAGAATATATCTAATATTAAAAATAAAAGAATTTGATATTTTTATAACATATCAAAAAGTAAATATGATTGGTAAAATCCATAAGAATGTTAATATTTATTCTAAAAGACCACTTGATATTATTCAATCCAATTTATGTGGTCCGTTTTGAAATAATTCAATTAATGGATATTTGTACTTTATCACTTTTACTAATTATTCACCAAGATGACCAACTATATGTTTATGAAGAAAAAAATCAGAGTCTCTATATATGTTAAGATGTTTTCAAAGCAATGTTAAGATAGAAAATGGTTATTATATAATGAATTCGAGAATTGATAATGGAATGAAATGCACATAAAATTAATTTTAGGTATATATAATGATTAATGGAATTAATAGTCAATAAAAATCTCCATACACCCCTCAACAAAATTGATTGGAAGAGATGAAAAACATAAGTGTTGTTTGAATGGGAAGAAGTTTTTTAGATTAGTACAAACATTCTTTTTGGTAATGCTATAATCCATCATGATTACCTATGAGATGTTATATAACAAAAAACATTAAATGAAATATTTCATGGTTTTTGGAAGTCTCTCTTTACTATAAATCAAAAATTCATATCTTAAAAATTTTATTAAAAATATAAGGATGAACTTTTCATATGATATTCACCAAATAGAAGAAGTAATAAATTTTTAATCAAATTTTTACCAAATTTAGTTGATTCATAGGATTTATAGTTTTTTAAAAATATAATTTCCATTCGATTTTTTTATAATATTTTGTAAGATAAATTTATAAACTAAAATGATGTTTAAAAAATAGGTTAAGAATGATCCAAAATTTGACACTATAGATTCAAAAGAATCTTGTGGTGTGGAAGGTGAAGAGTGACCAAAATATTCGTAATTTCATATCCTATATAAATTGGTTGAATCAAAATTATATTTTGAAATTTAAATGATCTAGTTCAAACATCAAGAAATTTGTGATTAGAAAATTAAATATCCCTCATATAACTTGTTGAACGAAAATTAGTTTCAGAATATGTGTAACATAAATAATGTATAGATCTATGAATTATTATTTAGACCAGGTTTAGAAAAATGAAACCTATGATCTTTTTATGTGACCAGTTAGAAATAATGCTATTCGAATAATGTGTGAATACATAAATAAGCTGAATTTTTACGGAGGGTTTTCATGAAACAAAGAGATACATTTTTTAAAGGATATTCACAGGTGGTATGAGTGGATTTTAATGAAATTCTCTCCCTAATTATAAGATTAAAAACTATTAACATGTACCTTGAAGAAGCTACACATCCTTCTAATAATGTTTATATTATGGATGTAAGGATAGATATTATATATGGGTAGATTGAGGAATAATTTTATATTGATCAACCTTGTGGTTTAATACTTGAAAAAGATAAAACCAATATATATAAGTTGAATAAATCATTGTTCGGTTGGAACAATCTCTACATCCATGGTACTCTAAACATCATAGTTGTTTAAGAATGATAAAAATTTTCTAAATGTAATGTTGATAGAAACATATATGTTAAGTAAATAAAATCATGTATAATGGTTTTTAATATTTTTGTTGATGAAAATAAAAATTTATAGGAAATATAAAAAATGCTTAAAAATGCTCTGTTGAAGAAATGAAGAAGAGCATGAAAATGTAAATGCTCAAAGAATTAGGTTTTTATATGTTTACAAGGGGAGTAGAGGATATATATAGTTTTCTAACTCAATAAAATCATTCCACAATGTTTTTACAATATATTGGAATGAAAAATTTTAAATAAGTTTATACTCTAATTAAAATTGGTATGAAGATGAGAAATGATAATATTGGTAAAATTTTAATCAAAAAATGTTTTTATAAGTTGGATGGATGTTTAGTGTATATTATAGCTTCAAGAACTGATATTGTTTATGATATTAATTTTTGTTCAAGATATCTGATTTATTTGAAGGAATCTCTTATGTTTGTATGAAAAATAATTATGAGGTATATTAAATGAACAAATTACTATGTGTTGTTGTACAATAATTTTTTTTAAAAGAACATTAATTTTTATATAAAATTGTATTACGGTGAAGATTGTAATGATTTAAAATCCCCATCAAGAGGGTCTTTTTCAAGGGAGAATGTTTTGTGAGAGGGTATATTTTAAAAGGTGTTTGATGATTTTTGAGTATAGTGGATATAGAATTTTTTTCCACAACATATGATTTTAAAAAATGGTTTTGATGAAATTTTACTAAAAATATTTGAAATTAACATTTTCTACACCTTTGAAGATGCCTTATGATAATCAAATGTCCATAGATCTTTTAAAAAAATCATGTATATGACTCAAGATCAAATCATGTGGATATTATGTATTATTTTATAATATAGATTTTTGTGTCCGGATATGTCATCCATGAGTACATTTCTAAAAATATCAAATTTCTAATCTTTTAGAAAAATTTATGTCAAATGAGAGATTTGGGGAATTGAGGCTACAAATTCATGTTCATACCCTACCAATGAATTTCTAAAATCAATACAGAAGTCCCAGAAAATGATTATCATTGTGATGAAAAACAGAGGATATATTTTACAACATTTTTCTCAAAGGTGGATATGTACATTGTCCAATAATGAGATAGTTGTTTATTTTTCCCATTGGGAAAAGTATAGTATTTTTAATTGGTATATATTAGAATATATTGAAATCATAAACTGGGGGATAAATGAGAAAAAGAGTGTGAAAAGTTGATATGAAATTATGTTAGTAAAAAACCTTGATATAATAAAATTTTGAGGGAAAATTCTACATTTTATTGAATGAAAAATTTTCTTTTTATTGAAGGGTGGAATTCATAAACACCACTCATTTATATAAAATAGTGGTTTCATTCCACTTTATTTGAGAATGTTTTTTATTTTATAAACATCATAAAAAACATAGTTCAAGAGAAAAATAATTATGAAAAACATGAATATTGAAAAATAATGATTTACAATAGTTCATAACAAATGTTTCTGACAAATCAAAATAAGAAGTATAAAACCTTTTTTTCGTTTTTCTAAAACAAATTGGATCATTAACAATTATGATTTGTTAAATAATTTTGTCATAAAATATTTAAGAAATAAGGTTAATGAAATACTTTAAATAATTTTTTTCCTAGAATGTAATTTTAAATAAAATGTTACATAAATAGAATTCTAGAAAGTCACATGGTTGGGAAGTTTCCATAATGTTATTTCTAATAAAGATAGATAAAACATTTTTTCTGATTAATGATTCCAACATCATCAAATAGTCATGATATAAACTGATTTTTTCAGAAGGAAATATGACATTCCAAATTTAAAGTTACAGAAAAAAATATTTCGATGGAATAATTGTGTTGTCTGAATGAGTTTTTTCAAATGAAGAAGTTTCTAAATTGAGGACGGTATAAACTGGGTTTTGAATGAACCCTTATAAATGATGACTATTAGAAGAAGTGGGGGAAAAGCTTTGAATATAGATGATTATATACGTGTTCGGGAAAAAGTATGTTTTCAAAATTTTTTACAAAAGGAATTGGAAAAAAATTTAATAACTTCCTGATATGAGTTTCTTGAAAAGTAAAATACAGGTTATTGGAAAATATTTTATAAGGAAAACTAGAATTTCAAAGTTTTTAATTATATGGACTAAAGAGGAAGTCTATGGAATTAAAGAGAACTGGAGTTTGAGTTAATGATTTTGTCATGAAACTATAGTCTTTTGAATTTAAAACAACATAGTCTTACATCATTAGTATATTGTTTAGTTGTTTTTCAAGTTCTTTAAGATCTATGGAATAATGAAAAATGATTTTTTTTATATATAGTTTTGCATGATGTTTTTATAAAATATTTTTATTACAGTTAATGTGATGTTTTTTGTTGTGATGTTTTTAAGAAGCGCTGGACAAAAAATATATCTAGAGAAAAGTTCTTAAAATAATATTTACAAAGACATTCCATCATATAATCATTTCCCTGACTAAAATAAATATAGTTTGACAAAAACTCTGGGTGATTGAATTGATAGTTTCTTAATGAAGATATAAAAATTAATTTCATAAATATTTTACGTGTGTTTGTGATGTTCTAGTTTCAATAAAATTTATATCTATTTTAAAATGTGTAGTTTTAATGAGTTATTCTTTAGGTTAAGTTAATAAAATTTTGATGAAGGTTTGAGTCTCCAGAGAATTCCTGAAATTTCAACAGATTTTTAGAATACTCTAGAATTCTTGATTAAAATCCAATCAAAAATTCCATCATGTGAAAAATTTAGATTTTTGAATTTCTTTATGTGAGAAAAGGGGAAATATTCTTCACCTCTAATATTCTAGGATAACCTATATAAAGGGTACATAGTATATAAAACTCGATACTACTCACACATATGCAAAAAATGAAATGATATAGAAATTTGGTTGAAAGTGAATTTCCAACCTCGTCAGTTTTGGGTTAAAAGATTCTATACATGGATTTAGACCATATTTTTTAACATGTGTTATGTTTAAATAACCATATATACAAATGACATAGTGTTTTTATACAAAACATGAGGGGCAATGGTTTTAAAAAATAATACATAACATAGGTTAGAAAATGAAAACATTTTTTATGGATATATTGAAATAATTTCACCCGATTGAATAAGAGAGAACTAGATTGACAACATCAGATAAAGGAATCATATGAAATTTCTAGAAAAATGTTATCCATCATACTTCACAAATAATCATATATTTTTGGAAATTTTTTATAATAAAATCATTTAAACTAATTAGAGTTGGTATAATTATATAAATAATGTGATAAATGAATTTTAACTAGAGTTGTCTCGAAATTTTTATTCACATCTTCGTAATAATTAATTTACATTGACCCACAATATCCACTATGGAAATTTTGTAGGGTATCACACAATGTTTAAACATTGTAAATATTTTATGAATTATTTATATTATAATTTTTTTATACTTGTGATATTGATATATTTTTTAGACTATAACTCTAAAATATTTTAAGGGATAATATTCATAAATTTGAAGGTTTTTAAAAATAATATCACTACTTCCCCCCCAGTGATTCAATTATCCTTAGGAATATCATATTAATATATTTAAATTTAACATTTTTAAATTATTAATATGTTCACCTATGAGGGTGTTAGATGATTATATATGGATTGAGGTCTAAGTTTAGAAGATTTTATGGAGTCAACTAAGGGAGGATAACCATATTGGGAGGATACGTAGGATCTATGTTGGAATACTACAACATGAACCTAACATTGGTTCAATATTTTTCCCCTAAGGACATGGGATAGTTTATCATTCTCTAAAAAAATGAACTCTAAAAAAATCTAAAAATCAAGCCACTTATATTTTATTTCTATCAATTTCATGGCTAATTATTTCATGTTTGAAATTTATCTTAAATTAATCAAAAATTTAATTAACAATCTTGTGAAATAGAAGAAAATATAACCTCATCATCCATAAATGTTTTACCAGATATGGTTATATCACATAAGTAAAATCCTCTTAATATTATCAATGAATGTTAACAGATAAAATGGTCCTTACACATAAGAATACAAATCCCTTAAATAAACTACTAATACAATATGTTCTTCCCCTAAATTAGTAAAAATAAATCTTATAATATAATGTTCATTGAAACCCCAAATTGGTGTGATTCAAATTATCTTTGAATTTTTATCTTGAAGTTGTGGGTTGACCTAACATAGTTTATGTCAAGGGATGACTACCAAATTAGGACATAGTGAAAATAAGTGGAAAAGGATGAAGAAATATTTAAACTATATTTTAGGATTGTATATTCCACTCAATATATGAAGGAACTGTGAGTTAATTTAGTTAGCAAGTTACACATATGAAAACCATTCAAATAGCTTTTCAGTCTCAAAACTAGTTTATAAGAAGTTAAATATAGATAATTTTCACTATAATATCTATGTGAAATGATATTATAAAACTAATGTTGAGGCCGATTGTGTTTCAAAATATAGTTGGAGATTAATAGAAATTAATTAATTTTAAATTCATTAACATATTTACTAATAAAATAAAGAACTAATAATATGAAATTAATTTTTAGAGATTGATGATCATATGACTTTGACAATATCAAATCAACATGTTATAGTGATGGACAACCATTTCATGGGTGTTCATTTTATTAATGGTATAGGTTCTCATACATTATACTATTCCAAAAACGGATGTTATATATTCTTGAAACCTAACATTATGAGTTCATTTCAAAATTGTCTAATTCATATGAAGTATATCTCTATTTTAATCATGTAGATGACACTATGAATGTCCAATGTTTCATACTATCCTCCATGTCCTATGTTCTTTTAAATAAATATGTGCACATGGATGTTCATTGCATAATATATCATAATAATGATATTTATCAAGATAAGGTGATATAAACTACATATGAGATCCATGATGTTTATTTCATGTGAAATATTGGAGACACAATGCTAGTTGGGGTACATGTTTTAATGATTATTGGATACATTGAGTGCTTGGACATCTTGGGTTTTAAGATCCCTAATTATATGAACATATATCTCATTATGTCCTCTCTACAAAATAACTAATCCATTATTATTAGGAATTGTAATATTAAAAATAGTGAGAGGACAATTATTCCACTTCATAAACTTATTCTTCAATATGGTAAACACATGTGGTATGATGACCCAGTTTCTACTAACATAAGTAGGTGAAGTATATATTGACATAATAGTTTATTTGTTGGATTTTTATTCATGTGTGAAAGTATCATTTAATCTATTCAAATTCATTATTAATATTAATATTATTTTATGTAAGTGATATAGACATAACTGATAAAATATTTACACATGATAATAACCATACCATGTAGACCATAATGGAATAGTCTTATTGAAAAGAAGAACCAAACCATTTTGAACATAGTAAGAATGAAGATGCGTTATAAAACCCTTATATTATCCTTTAAGGGATATGAATTACAAAAAACAATATACTTACTAATCAAGTATCAATTAATTTGTAAAATGTTATTCCATTCTTGTTTTGGAGAGGAAAAAATCATTTTATCATGTGTTTGTTCATGGGTTGTGAGATGTTTATTAAGGCTGCCTCAGGAATCAATATATCACCCCCATGGCATGAAGTATATAATTATACGATATCTCAAGGAAAATATGAGATAAATTCTATTTAACCATTTATAAAAGAAGATAAATGTCGTAAGATAGGTTGTTTTTCTTCAGAAGCAAAATATCCTCATTGAGGAAAATGAGAGAAAAATTGACATTAATTATGATTATACTCAAAACAAAAAAGTGATGATACATGATCTAATTCAAAATGTCCCCATGGAATAAAATTTTATAGAAACATAAGTACAATATAGTAGCACTAGTGTGGTAGGAGAACCATAGAGATTTGGTCTTATAGTCAGTAATGATGGTTAGTTATTATTGGTTGAAAATAATGGTCTGATATCCTATAAGGATGAGATATAGATCTCAAAATATAAAATATGTGAAGGGGTTGTGAATTATGAGATAGATACCATGTATCAAAACCATGTATGGGTTCTGATCAATCTGACCTTTTATGGACAACATATTGGTTTTAAATAGATTGTCAATATATATCTATACATGAATGGTGAAATGTATACCAAAAATCATGACTAGACTATAAAGGGTTTAGGAAATTTTAAGAATTAACTATGATGAACCATTTTCAATTTTTTCCATCATTAAATACATCATTATATTTTTTTCATAGTAACATAAAATAACAATGAGATTTGGAATGATGGTGCTGATAATATATTCATCAACAGACACCATCAATTGGGTGTGTATATGACAAAACCAGAAGGCTTCATGACTCTATTAAATGATAAAAAATCATAAAATTTTTAGAGATCCATTTATGTATTAAATTAATCGTCGAGGCCCTTCAATAATTGAATAAATGATGCCCTAAAAGAATTTTTTCACTATTAATGAATGGTATCCATGAGTTTTTTGGTAGTTTAGTTGTATTAATATTGACTTTGATGTAGTATATGATGATTCAATATTACTAATTGGACACTGTATGCAATCCCTAAAAATGTTTTTGGAATGGTTGAGAAATTTCTTCTCCATGGTGGAATTTGGTGAAATAGTATATATTCCCGGGATCATGATCATGTGTGATAGATCAAATATGCTTCCTATACTATGTTAAGGTATATGAATTTTCTATATAGTTAAGAGGTTTATTATAGAAAAATCCAATAAATAATTGGTTCTAGAAATTCATGGCATTCATAATTCTAAGAAAAGGTTTCCCCAGATAGAACATGGAAGATAGAGGATGACTAAGATCCCATATGTTTCTACGTTATAATCAATCATGTATTCTATGTCACGTACAAGGCCTCATGTTTCTTACTCATTGATCATGGTAGGTTGATATCAAGAAGATCTAGGTGAAAACATTAGGCTGGTATGAAGATTATCCTTAAGTATCTTAGTTGAACTAAAGAGATGTTTTGGATATATAGGGGATATGAAGATATAGTAATAATGGGTTATATGAATTATAGTTTTTAGATATATCAGAATGATCTAATGACACAATTTTGACAAATATTTTTTCTCAATGGATGAATTATGAGCACAAAGAATTCTAAAAACCTCTTATCACCATTTCAACAGCATATTCAATGTATATTGCAGCTTCTGATGTTGCAAAGGATGTATTTTGGATTCAATACTTTTTCTAGGAGCTTGATGTGGTACCTAGCAGTAAAAATCATACCAAAATTTACTTCCATTAAAATAAAAAATGTATCTATCTAAGGAGTCTATATCACTCTAAAATACAGGGCATATTCTTATGAAGTTTCCAGTCTTAGGGTAATTCTCTCAAGGAGGTGATGTTTTGGCGGGAAGAGTATCTATAAAGGAAAACATGGAATATAATTTCACCATGTATTTATCTCAATATAGGAATGAGTATCATTTGAGAGCTAGTTGATGTAAATTTATCTTCATTTGTATCTACTAAAACCAAGATTCTGTTGGATTTATTTTCCTAAAATAAACTTTTTAAATATATGATTACAAATTTTCATTATTAATGATGTTATAATATAACATCATTAATATTTTTTAACATAAAATTTATATGTGATAATTATTTAATAATATATGTCATATTGAGAGGTCATAGAAGATTCCCTCTATGATTGAAACTAGGATCCATGACATTATTCTTGAAATTCATTATATAACCGGATGATATTTTTTGATAGAACACAAAAAATAGAGATTGTAAGACATATGAAAATTATAAAATTTTGATACCCATTATCATGGGTTCACCTTTGGTAATCAACAAGATAAAATGTTATAAGAATAGAACTGAAAAATTATAAATCCAAATTTTCATGTATCATTTGATTATCCTATATATGGATGTGTGTGTTGATCCTTAGACAATAATATTATAATTAATGGATATCATGACTCTTGTGAATTGAAGTATTGATTGAAAGTGTTTTGAGATATACACTATGTGAGGTAGGATATGTTGGTTGTGTCACAAGTGATATTGAATTATTAGATCATGTGAAAAATGATTTATTCATTCTGTAATATGATGTAATTCCACATCTCATGTCATTTAAAGGAAATGGAACTACCTACATCAATCCATATCCATTGTGTTTGGTAGGTGCTTTCATTTACAAAAATTTATAGAAAGATACATCAATCTATATGTTTATGTTGTTAGAATTCATCATTCATGATTTTTTATATCACGATAATGGGATTATATTACACAAAAATAATTCATATGAAGATGTATATGGTTGTGACATTATCATTTTTCTCTACATGTTCCTTGGAATGTCTATATATACTAACCTTATAATTTTGGTGTTAATGCATAATTATGAAGTGACATTTATTTATTAAAAAAATAGCCATTATTTATAGATTCAATAAATATTTAGGAGGGAAATAAGACCAAACTTAATGGTCTGATTAAGAATAATATAAAATAAATTTTTTATATATCTTTATGGGTGTTTCACATGTCAAGTGATTAAAATTAATGTTATTATTAATATTATTAGCCCAGAATTTTGATATGAATTACAAACATGGAAGGGATTTACTATTATATTATCCAACCTTAAAGCTTCTCTAATAAATATTTTATCATATACCATTACCAAAAGACAATGGTTGTGAAAAATGTATATATTGAGAATATATCAATCACCAGAGAGATATCAAGGTATATAGAGTTCTCTCTTCTACTCCTCTCTCACACTAATTAGATAACTTCGACAGTTCATTCTCCTTTTAGAATAGTTCAATTGTGATCATCCAAGAATGATGCAAGTGGCCAGGATTGGTCATGCCTGAACCTGAAGATTATAAAGTGACGTTTATAGAGTTTAGTTCTTTTGTGGATCACCTATATTGGGATTCTACACATGGAAAATGTAGTAAAATTATAGCACAATGATATATAGTCAAAAAATAATCAATGGAGAGAGAATTATAAGTTTAGATAATTCTATATCAATTCATAAATTATTTAAATGTTATATGTGAAGATCCTACACTTCTAGTACCAACAAGAAACTATAGTTATGTAGTCTATTTTTTTCATTGGATCTGATTTTTTTATTTTCAAGAATGATTATATGTCAATTGTAACAAAAATATGAGTTGGTTTTACTATAAAAGGATGCATCTATAGTTCTCAGAACCTACAGATATGTCAATAAGTAAAGTTTGAGAGAAAAAATCGAAAGGTTGTCATGAATCCTATTCCTATACTAATATAGAAGTAGGATAATATTCTAGTAGAAATTATTACTAGATTTCCTATCACATATTTGATTATCTATTTTTTATGGGTTATTGAGGATCATATCACCATGTCTACAAATTTCCAAGCCATGTTGAACTTCTTATATAGATTTTTATTAGTGACGTTGTCAGACTTCATGGTAAACCATTATCAATTATATCTGATCATGGACCTCAATTAACTTAAAAAAATTGGGGTTATATTAAAGGATTTGAACATTAAGGTATATTTTAGAATCTCAAGTCAACCTCAAATTGAATGATATCATGAACGGTCCATCCAAATCTTCGAGGGAATAATGAGGTCATGCTCACTTAACTTCCAAAAAACACAGGACAAGTTCCTACCTCTTGTGGAATTTTTATACCATGATAGTATTCATTGAAATATAAAATGTAATAGTATGTGGCCTTGTTTGGAAAAATACATCACAAAAAAATCCTTTTGGGATAACGTTGTGCAATGATGGATATTTATCCCAAAACTCATTGATTATGGAATTGAGAAGGATCAAACTATCAATATTTATATCTATGTGACTCATTGTAGGTAGAAAATCTATGTGAGCAATTAGATGATGGAAATAGAATTACATGAGGGGTTTATATCTTATTGAAAGTGTCACTACAGAAGGGAATTATATGGATTGATAAGAAAATTAAACTATGTCTGAGGTACATTGTATGTTTTGATATTTTAGATAGAATTGGAGTTATGGAATAACATATAATATTTCAATCCAACCTCTCTAAAGTGTATGGATTCATTCATGTCTTAATGTTATGGAAGTAAATGTCAGTCCCTAAGTATATACTCACCAACGATGAAATAGATGTTGAACATGAAATTTTTTACAATGATGAGCCTATTCATTTTACTAACACTATATAGAATGTGTTACGAAATTGGATTACTTGATTGGTGAAATTTTTCAGGAAGGGTCACCAGTTAGAAGAAGTATCATGGGATCTGAAAGAAGAAAGAAGAAATAAATACCCTCATTTTTTAACTTATGGACCCAAATCATTGGATTGAGAAGAGAAAAAATCCCACTATATGTAGGTGAATCCCTTTGGCACTGAAGTTCAGTAATAAATGTAAAGGGATTTTAATAACATCGGGGATGATTTTTCCTTTTTAGATAGAGACAACCCATCAAAATGATATAAAAATATTGAATCCTCTTAAATGATGAATTAGTATAAATAATAACACCCAAATATAAAACCAATATAGCTAGAAAAATAGATTCAATACAAAACATGGATTTTCAACAGAATAAACCATCATATAACATGACTAAGATTTATCATTGTGGCATGATCCCAAACACCACCTGAACTAGCTCCATGTTCTAACACACCTTCTAATCCGATAGTATCAATATTTATCACTATAGAAACAAAACACATTCCACTTACTTATATATTGGTAAATAAAATCTCCAAACGCACCAATGTTACCATGAAGGGAGTTATTATAAACTATGTTATATTCCCCTAGAGACTTCCCAACACACACCACATGTATAATAACAACTTATCATATTTTCTATAAAATATTTGAAAATAAGTTAATAATTTATACAATCCATAAGTTAAATGCAAATGAGAAATCCATAAATGATACCATTCACATTAATTTATATTTGAAAGAATTATTTTCATGCTCATCTACACACACACATACATCCATACACACATGCATAGACCCATACATTTATTCTTGGTGTTTTCATTAATGGCGGATCTCTATGACCATAATCTATATTCTTTTAAATGGGGGAACTTCTGATAACACTATTTTTACATTGAACACAATCCAATTGAATTATTTCAAATTCCATGAAAACACATATTTCATATAATAATTATTTATTTTAAATCATTTTTTCCAACATTTTTCATTCATTAAAACAATTCTATAATTTTAAAATCATCATTTTCAATGTATATGTAAATCGTATTTTCTAAAATCTATCTAATTTTCCATAATTCCAAATAACCAATAAACAGTTTCGCTCATTAAATAAAACAATGTTTCAATATTAAATCCAATAAAACCCTTTAAATAAAAAATCCTTTAAAATCTAAAATATTGGTGATGAGATAGAATCCACATACCAATCAATAGATGGTGCCAAAGATGAATGGAACTATGATCTTCTAGATTATTTCTCTCAAAACATTGGCCTAAAAGACAAAACAAGATACCACGAAGATTTTTGTTTGAGAACAAAGATAAATACACCCCAAAGTAGATTTATGACACTAAGATAGGGGTTAATATTAAATATAAGAAGAACCGGGAGAATAAGGACTTACCAATGATTCAAGATCTCCAACACACTTTGAATCTCCCAAAATATGCTTTTAAACTCGAGGAGTCACCAAGGGATCCTAGGGAGGAAAAATAATTCATGACCCTAAAAAAATATGTTAAAATTGTAGGTTTTGGTTCATAATAAAAATTAGAACAAAAATTTCATATAACTAACAACATGCCACGTGGTTAGGCCTCATGGTTTAGAAAATTATGCACCAATAATTGGCATGCAACAATACATCACACAAGTAGTCTCATGGTTAGGCCACATGGTTTGGAAAAATGTTTTCCAATTGTATAGTTATATTTTCTAGACGAAAACACTCAGATTGTTTCCCCACAATGATTGAAAAACCATGCACCAAAATTATTTTCCCTCTCATTCAACATGCAACGATTCTCCTAGGTAACCGCACGATTTGGCCAAATTTTAGGCCTACCAAGTTACTCCTACGATAACCTTACACATATTACATAGAGATATTTCATGGTTTCTAATAACCATTTTCAAGCCATTATCCTCTAGAAACACTTCTAAAATAGTAAAGAACCTTACCGAAACTCCCAAATCAAAACCTGACTATTATATAAGGTCATCATTCATACTAAAAGGGTAAATTACCTAAAAAAATGGGTATTACATTTTTCCCATAATTAGTCTCTCCATCCTCATAAATTTGAATATCATTATTTCTTTGGATGATAAAAGGTAATTTCAGAAATATATCATTTTAATTTTCTTATATCTCTTGGTAAATTTTAGCATGTTTCTATAAAAACCATACCAAATCGATTATTGTAACATGAAAGAGAATCACTTTTATATACTCCTTCCCTATCATAAAATGAATTTCGATAGAATGTGTTTGAATATCAATATGGTCTCATTATATTACATCAACGAGATCAAGCTAGTACTTCTTTTTTTGAGATACATAGAACACATTGTGAATAGAATTGAAAATTGGTGATAAATCAACCCACTAATATACTTCTCTATGTAATTTAAGTTACTAATAAAGGACAATGTAACATGGTAGAAACATTCCTTATTTACCAAAATTTGGATTCCCTAGCTTATTAGAGATTCTCAAGAAAACATGATCATTCACATTAAATGATAATGGTCAAATATAATGATCCACATAGAATTTATAACAACTCAAAACTATTATCGTTCTATTTCTGGTTATCTGAATCTTATCCATTGATTCCATTGCAAGGTTAGGTATAATTTCTGATATCTATAATTTTTACACACACAAAAATTTGAGATAAATAAGGAAAAACATAAAATGATTTGAAATGATTCATATGTATTGAGGCATGATGACTAGTATTGTATTAGAACACCACTAATGACATATTTTCATCCCCTTAGCCTCAATAATCCATTAAAAATCATTATTAATGTCTTACAAAGTATAGATCATGCATATAAATTGTCTATTTTTTGAGCATGATAATTTATTCCAATGTTTAACTATGTTAAATGGGTTTAATACTATGTAACGTCCTGACATGTATTCTATGCACCAGTACCCTGATCCGGTTCACCACATAACCTCTGGCATGCCTCCCCATACACGAGAGGCCACTAAATAGTATTGAGTGTCTAATATCCATCATGAAGAGACAATACCATATTTTTTCAATCATTATTGATTTTATAAACTAGTTTAAATAAATGAAAAAATAATCACAAAATGAAATAACATAGTCTCATCAAATCCATTATCACAATATGTCCAAAACTAGATATGTAATATCAAAACTGAAAATTAAATATTTAATTATAATTAATGTTTCATTTGTCAAATGAAACTCAAAAAAAAAATAAACTAAAACCTATCAAGTAGTTCCCAAACCACAACGAGTTCCCTCATCCACGATCCATCCCAAATAAATCATTTAACATAGGGCTTTCGCCTTAATCCTGTATACAACACACAATGTTTTTTCAGTTAATGATAACACATCCTGAGTTGGGAGTGAGTACAACTCAGTACGCCACCACCAAAAGTGAATAAAACAAATCCAATCAATAATAATGAATGTAGTTATATAAATAATGAAATAAAAATAATAATGTAAGGAGTTGAAATTTATTCAATAATCCATTATTTAACCGTATAAACCCTTGGGTTCATATAGACACCCAAACCTCAATTCCATCTTTGTCCCTCACTAGTTCAGAACCATGTTACATATTCAATTAAAAATTCATTTAAACTAATGGGAATTCATTATCTATTTCATTTAAATCTCATTATTATGACCACTTGGAACAATATACCAATGTCGATGTTTTGGATATAGAACTCTTTGCCTGTCTCCACATTTATCAATCCAACATATATACCATAAGAATATAACATCTTGTCTAGTACACCAATTCTCTATCATGCATATCTGTAATGGTCATTGAACATCATGTCTAGCATCCCACTTCTCAATCATGCATCTACATCATGGTCATAGAACGTGATGTCCAACACACCAATTCTCTACTATGAAAATATCTTGTGGGCCTAGAATGTCATTTTTACCAACCCATTGCTCAACCATATAGATAGATTTATCATTGTCATAGATCATCATTGCTTGGTCCAGTTAAACAACTATGTATTTAGGTCCTCATTATCATATATCGTCATGTCTAGTAACTCATTGATCAACCATTAATTAATTAATAAACTAATTAATCCCACTCCTTTTATTAATTAGACAATTTATTAATCATTAAAAAAATAAACATCCAATAACTAATTGACCAATTAATTATTGAAATTCACTTATTCAATATCTCATAATTAATTCACCAAATAATTATTCATTTCATGGAATCAATATCCCATAATTAATTGCCCAATTAATTATCTCAGATTTTATCATACATATATCATAATTAAATCCTAAATTAATTACTCCATTCAACCATGAATTTATGTCAATATCATGGGAATTTATCACAATATCTAACACCCCAATTATCAACCATGATTGAATAACATTAATCCTCTTATCACCATTAACCACCACTACATCCATTAATTAATTCATGAATTACTTTATCTATGTCCGTAATTAATTAAATTGACAATTTTTTTAAAAATCATTTCCTATTAATTAATTTAAAAATTAATACACCATATATTTACCATTAATTAACTCACCAATTAATTAATATCATTTCTTCCATTAATCAATTCAAAAATCAGTGAACCATTTATTACCAATTAGTTAATTCGTTAGTTTACTAATAACTTCAACAAAATTACTTAATTAGATAATTAATTAATCACATGAATTTCTCTAGTTGATTTAACAATAAACTAATAACAACATTTTCATCAGAAATTCAACAATTAGCTCACCAAAAAAATCACGTTAACTAATTCACCAATTAATTAAGTACTTCCATCATATTAATTAACTCATAAATTAATTAATTAATATATACAACATGATGTAACATAATTAATTAACAATTAATTATCTCATTAACAGACTTAATGACTCATAATTAATTATACAATTAATTACATCGAATTATCTATCATAATTTCCCATAATTAATTATCCAACTTACAAATCACATTTTCTGAGAATTAATTCAAAAATTAATTATTCAATGTTATCAAGTCAATATCCCAACAATTTACATTAATTAATTTACCAATTAATTATTCAAATTCATTTAATTACACTATCACAGCAATCCACATTTACTAATTCACCAATTATTAAATCTAACTCATTCAATTGCGTCAACACAACAATCCCCATTAATTAATTCCCCAATTAATTAATTCAACTAAAAAATCATAACATTATATCCATCAGTTAATTATCCCATTAATTAATCCAAATAATTTCCATTAATTAATTCCATAGATACATAATCTAACTCATGTTAATTAAATCCATAAATAATTAATCTTACTCAAACCCTTTAATTAATTCAAAAATTATTTTCACACATCAATTCCATTAACAAATTCCATATTTAATTAATCTCACTCAATCTCGTTTTATGATTCAATAATTAAATAACCACATTACTCCAATTAATTAATTCAATAATTAGTTAATCCCTTTAATTATATTCTTTGATTTGTTAATTAATTAATAACATTACTCTATTAATTAATTCATTAATTACTTACTACCCACTTAAACAATTCAATAAACCCTATTAATTCTTCAATTAATTATCCCATTTTAATAAATTCAATACCCTTAATTAATTACTGAATGTATTTTTCTATACCAATCACTTCAATAAGCATAACTATTTGCAGTGATTAATTCAAAAATTGTTTATCCCTGTTCAACAACTTCAACAAGATAATAGTTAATTTATAAACTAAATATTCAATTTTTACAATCCCTATCTCACTATAATTATTTAAATAATTAATTATCATAAACCAAACATTTTGTAGTCTCACAATTAATTTTCCAATTAATATTTCATGATCTAAAATCCCAATATCCCAATTTCTCATTTCCCAAATTTTATTAATTCACCAAATTAATTAACTTAATCAAGATCACAATACCTAAAAATATAATAGAAATTATGGAATTACATACACATTATTGTAATCAAGATAAATGGATTGGAATTTTAGACCACCTGCCTCAAGAATGTTGAAAAGTGGTTGACAATAAATATCCTCAATTTTTGCAGAATATTAATAAAGAATGGGATATTGATTCATTTCTTAGATCATGGATTAAAATGAATAAATATCTAGTTAACCAATATCTATATCTACAACCAAAAGTGGATAAAAATATTTCTTCTATTCAGGAAGATGAGTGGAAGAGAGGGATTAATCAAAATGATAAGAACACCCAAACCCAGGAGGTGTGTGGGGCATATTCGGTCAAAGATGGTGGTGCACGGAGGAGCATGGGCCCATGGAAAAGGTGTGAGGATGAATTTTGATCCAAGGATGAGGTGCATGGAGATGGAGGTATGTAGATGCTCTATAGTGGACAAGAGTGTGTTATGAGGGTTATAAGATTATGGGGTCATTTTAATATGTTGGGTGTTATAATTACATGATGTGAATTAACATTTCACATCGTGTAAAAGACATGAATTCTTTCATGATTTTAAAAATAAATCTCATCCCAAATTTTTTTACAAAAATAATGATGTCGTAATATACTATTTTTACATGTCAACACATGGTGAAAGGCATTAATAGGGGTGTAATTGTATTTTGTGACTTGTCAACACGTGGAAAAAAACTACTTTTGGGACATGTCTCCATGTAGTGAAAAACAGTTTCAGGGGGTGTAAATTTTTTAAGTGTTGAATAGATTCATGTTGAGAAAGAAATTCTTTAGGTCTATCCAAAACAATTAATATTGTGAATTGGGTGCATAACATGTATTTTTTATGTATCTAGAACTCCCTACATAATCTTGTTGCACCCCTAGAAAAATTCTAGATCTTACAATCTTTCCACCATATAACAACTCATCCTTGAGTTGTACTCCAAAGAATCTCAAAGATTCTAAGTAATAATGGTAGTTCCACTGATCCCTTGCAGCCATTTCTCTCCCCCATGTTTCTTCCAACACACATCCATGTTTCCATAATATATAAACTAATATCAAAATATTTCTTTGCAACACCTTCCCACTTTGATCCAACACACAAATCAGATGAGTCTTAAAGAATGCATCATTCTCTCTCTAAACATCAAAAACAAACATGATATGTTTTCAAAATATCTATCCCAAAAAACCAGAGTAACACTATCCATCATTACCACATTGACTTTCCATAAAAACCCGCTTGAAAAGGAGGTATATCCACCACCTCTAAGGCCCACGTGGCCTTTCCCCCAAGCAATTTAAACATTTTTATTATAGTTTCCTAATTTTTATTCTGATTCCACCACATCCAACTCATTTTATAGCTCCACACATCTACTACTAATACATAACTCCCCGTCTTTTAATAATTGTTAACACCACTTATCATGGAACTCAACTACCATATACCATGGCCCATAGTATTCATCAACCTTGGGTCCCTCCTGAGAACTTCATCTGTAAAATGTTAATGGATTACATCATAAAATCCATCAACACACACACACACACACAGACACACACACACACACACACATATATATATATATATATCACATCATAATCAAAACCTCTAAGGGGACCCATATCCATCCAAGACACAAATAGGTAGCTAGGTGTAAATCCATAGCTTTTTCAGTGTACCCGAGATAATGTCAATATAGGGGGAATTATTTTCACTAATTAAATGTACACTTAGAATTCATTGATAAAGACCACACACAAATACACTATCACAAATGGTTCCTCCCACTTCCAAAAATTCATAACCAATTAAATGCATCGATCTTCCCTACTCGCCAAAATCTCACCACACTAATCCAAAACCAGATAGTCCCTCGCATAACTCACAATCATGTTCTAAAACTAGTGAATTCACACTACCCAAACTACCAAAATCACGGTCCAAAAATATAAAATAAATTTTTTTTAATTCACAACATTATAATAGTAGTAAGAGGGATTTACAAAAAACCATAACATGTCTTTCCCCCCCTTATTACGCCACACAATAAAAACTATTGTTTTATCACTACCCTTAACCATCATACACTAAGGTTATGGATAAGATGGGTAAAATCATTCTCATTGTTCAATTTTCTCCTTTAGATAGCCTTTTTTTCTCATCTGGAATAATTTTAATATATTTCTCAATTTTATGTTAGGAACCATTTTTTATTTAATTTTACAAGAAGTAAAAAATCATTTCAAGTACAAAAACATACACAAAACCTATTTTCTTGAGTGTGTGCCAAAAATGATGCATGTCACAAAATAATCCGAAGTGCCTAGAATAATGCATGTAAGATCAACTATAATTCTATTCTTTGCCATTATTTAATCTCAACAATAATTAAAAATAATAATCACAACACACTACAAGTGCATCGCCCATGGTGAAATAATATTCAACTGCAACAGAAAATAAAATATTAACAATCCCACCCTGGGTACATCGGTTTTCCCCTATAAATAAGGTAGATACTTCCATGAACGAACTCATAACCAAGCCCTGACTCTTTATAGTCTTTTATCTACTATTCCTAAATAGTAAGAAAAATTTTGAAGAAAAAAATAGTAGTCCTTTGATACCTATTGATAATGTCCCATCCCATATGCCACACACCAGTGCCCCAAGAGGGTTTTCCATATGACCCTGGGTGTGCCTCCCTATACGCCAAAGACTACCGATAATCATTAAAGGTCTAATAACTATCATTTGGAAAATATAACATTTTTTGCTTCCTTTATCACAGTAATACATGAGAGGAAATAAATGAAAAAAATTAACAAATCATGATATAACATAATCTCATACAATGTAGTATCACAAGATGACCAAAACTGGAGATAAACTATCAAAATGAACTTTAAATATGTCATTCTAATGTAAATTCCATGTGTCAAATGAAAATAAAAATTATAGGCACTAAAAAATACCATGTAGGCCCTAGGTCTTTCCTCGTTCCCTTATCCATTCTCTATCCCGATTAATCCATCTAACACAAGTAATTTTCCATTATCCTTTCCAAAAAAAGACAATGTCGTTTCAGTTACTGATCAGCCAACCTGAGTAGGTTGTGTGCACAACTCATTTGTCACCACCAATGATGTATAAAACAAGTCCATTAAATAAAAGTGTATATATTTGTACAATAAATAAAATACCAGTAATAAATTAAATTGTTTACATTTATTAAATTTTTCTTTATTTAACTGTATAAACCCCTAGGTTCCCTAAGACACCCAAACCAAAACACCAGCTTCATCCTACACTAGGTGTAAACTATGTTTCATATTCAAATAAAATTTATTTAAACTAATGGTATTTCAATATATATTATATTTCAATATCATTATTATAACCACTTGGAAACATATTCCAATGATGATGTTTTGGGTATAGGACACCATGTCTAGCACCACATTTATCAATCCTACATATATACCATGGGAATAGGATGTCATGTCTTGAACCATAATTTTCAATCATGTATATACATCATGATCATATAATGTCATGTTTATAACCCAAATTATCAATCATGCATATACATCATGGTCATAGAACATCATGTCTAGCACCCTAATTCTCTATTATGAATGATTCTTATTAGTGTAGATCATCATGTCTACCGCCCCATTGCTCAACCATATATATATATATATATCACTAGAGTAGATAATTATATCTATCCCCAATTTAACAACTATTCATGTATATCCTCATAGGCTTAGATTTTCTGGTCTAGCACCCCATTGATCAACCATTAATTATTTAATAAAATAGTTAATCCAACTACTTTAATTAATTCAGAAATTAATAAATCTATTCACAAAATCAACATCCAATAATTAATTCAATAATTAATTATTTAAATTAACATATTATATATTTCATAACTAATTCAGTTATTAAGTATTCATTTCATGGCATCAATATCACATATTTAATTTCCCAATTAATTATCTCAAATTGTATAACCCATATCCCATTATTAATTTCACAATTAATTACCCCTTTCAACTATGAGTTTATATCATTATCATGTGAATATATAATCATGTCTAACACCCTGTTGATAAACCTTGATTAAATAAAATTAATCCTTTTATCAAAATTATCCACCACTACTTCAAATAATTAATTCATGAATTCATTTCTCCAATCTTGTTAACTAATTCAATAATTAATTTATAAAACCATTCCCCATTAATTAATTCAAAAATTAACAAACCATTTATTTCCCATTAATTAATAAACCAATTTAATAGTAAAATCTCTTCTATTAATCAATTCAAAAATTCATTAAATATTTATTATCCATTGGTTAATTAAACATTTGAATCATAACCTCAATAACATTAATGAAATCAAAAAATAATTAATCATGTCAATTCCTCTAGTTGATTTGACAATCAACTAAACAAATTAACATCATCAATAATTCAACAATTATCAAACCCCACAAATTCAATATACTAATTCCCCAATTAATTAAGTACATCTTTCTCATTAGATAACTAATCCATTAATTAGTCAATATCCGCAACATGAAATCCCATAATTAATTCTATAATTAATTATCTCATTCAAAATCTAAATGAATTATAATTACTTCCACATTTAATTTCTTTGAATCACCTATCTCAATATCCTATAGTTAATGTAATAATTAATTATCCAACATACAAATATTATTATCCCATAATTAATTATCAAATCTTATCAATTCAATATCCAAATAATTCACATTAATGAATTTACCAATTAATGAATAAAATTGATTAAATTTCACCATCACAACAATCCCCATTAATGAATTAACATATTAATTAATCCGACTCATTCAAATGATTCAACACAATAATCCCCATTAATTAACTCACCAATTATTTAATCCAACTCAAAAATCAAAACATTGCATCCAATAATTAATTATCCAATTAATTATTCCAAATCATTTCCTTTAATTAATTCCATTATTAATTAATCTAACTCCAATTAATTAATTCCATTATTAATTAATCTAACTAAAACCCTCCAATTATTTCAGCAATTATTTTTCCATGACACTATTGTTAATGACTTCCACAATTAATTAATCTAACTCAATCTTGTCGTTTAATTCATTAATAAAATAACTAATTTTCTCTGATTTATTAATTTAATAAATAATTAATCCCTTAAATCTTATTATTTAATTTTTAAATTAAATATTAACAATACTCCATTTATTAGTTCGTCAAAATGTTATTCCCCACATAAAGAAATCCTTAACCATAATTAATTCATCAAATAATTGTTCTAGTTTAATCAATTCAATATTTACAATTAATTTCAAAATTAATTTTTCTATCTTAATTAATTTAGTAATCATAATGATATCCAATAATTAATTCTACAACTAATTATCCCTTTTAAAAAAATTCAATATGAGAATAATGAATTCATCAATTAATTATTCAATTTTCAAAATCTCTATCCCTCAATAATTAATTCAATAATTAATTTTCCTAAATAATATTTTCATAGTCTCATAATTAATTTTCCAATTAATTATTTGTGATCTAAAATCCCAATATCCCAATTTATCTTTTTCCTTAATTAATTAATTCTCAATTTTAATTAATATTATGAGGAATGAAATCGTTAAGAAATATAATAGGTATTAAAAAATTAAAAACACATAATTTTAATAAAGACTAGGGAATTTTAATGTTAGTCCACCTACCTCAATAATGGTGAAGAATGGTTTCCAACAGATATCCCCAATTTATGCGGAATAATGATGGAGAACGAGATCATTATTCAATTATTATATATAAGATTAAAATGAATAAAAATATAATAAATCATGATCTAGATCTATATCCAACTGTGAATAAAAATCTTTCTTTAATCTAGGAAGAGATGAATTAGAGAGAGGTATCTACACAATATGAACACCCATACTCAGGAGGACCATTGAGGGTATCTGAACAAGGATGATGGTGTGTAGAGGAGATTTGGTCCAAGGTAGAGGTGTGGAGTAGAGTTATGTTCTAAGGTAGAGATGCGTGGAGGAACTAAAGTGTAGAGGGAGGTCCGCAAATGATCTTTACCGGAGAAGAGTGGTTTCATGAGGGTTACGCAGTGCTAGAGGCATCATTTTAATTTTTTTGGTGTTATAATTACATGACATGAATACTCATTTCATTTCTTGTAAATTTCAAAATTTATTTCACAATTCTCCAGATAAATCCTATCACAACACTTTAAAAAGACATTAATTAATAAATTTACATGGTGTAATTTACTTTTGTGACATCTCAAAATGTGGTGAAATATAGTTATATGGGGTGTAATATATTTGTGTGACATGTCTACACATGGTGAAAACTGGTATCATGACATGTCTATATGTGTTGAAAAAAAATTACAATGGGTGTAAATTTATGAATTTGTAAAATAATTCAAACCGATAATAAATTCATAGGGATTAACCAAAACAACATAGGTTGTGAATTGGGTCCAGAAATTGTATTTGTTATAGAGCCTAAACTCCCCACATAATCCTTTTGTACCCCTGAAAATATATTAGATCATACATATAAGGACTTTCAAAAACGGAGATGTAAACCTATAATCTTGGATAGATATAATTGGTGATCCTATTTAACCTTTTGATAGGTCAGGATTACTAAGAAAAAATATTCTAATTTCATCATCATCAATGCCTACAAAAACTATATTCTTACAAATTTATACGACTTTGTTATTCTATGATGAATATACCATCTTAAATAGTGGTATGTCAAATTATTTTATTCCTAATATGTTAAATCAACTATTGTTTGTTCTTTATAACATATAATAAATCCTCTATCTAGATTGAATCCCTTAATGGTATCCCCACCATAGATTTTTACCTCATATTTAAACAATCACCATTGAATATTTGAGTGTCTCTAACTCGCTACACTAAATCTGACAAAAGAGAAATGATAAATAAAATTGTAACATCACCTTGTTCAACACAATCTAGGTTCATATCCACTGAAAGTGACATTATTTCTCACTGATATGAACCCTCTTTAGATAAATAGTTATTTCACTACCTAAAAAGTGCAACTTCCATTTAATTTCCTTTTACTAGTGTATAAATCAATTAAAAATAAAATATTTGTAGATATTTCATTCATTTTTGGTTCCATAGATTCATGTCCCTTAGTGGAGAAATGTGTTTCAAGATTTTATGATTCAAAAAAACCATAAATTCATCACCAAAAATATCAGGATTCCAATTAATTACGAAATAGACAAAAATTTAAAATTCAAAATCATATGTTTGGTAGTTCAACTCTTTCACCCATAACTATACTTATCTATTAACCACAACATGATCTCCCTAAATGAAAATTTAACCCAACCCAGATTCCAATACATCACAATAGACCACATACACCAGTCATGACTCTAAAAATGATAGGATATGTGTTGATGTATATCGAACCATAATTTCATAGGAATATTTTTGACACAAATTTATCTTTTGAAAGAAACTCCTTTCCATGTCAATGATTTCTCGGGTGATTAAATATGTAAAAAATCACAATCTAAGTGTTTATAATATGGTGTTTAGTCAAGGATACTATATATCTCATAACATTTGTTCAGTGGTTTCCAATAGATAACATTTTTATACATTTTAGGTTTTGTAGAAAACCATTTTTTTAGAAATTACTTGTTCAAGAAAGAATACCTCTTAAATCTATTAATCAAACTTTAAAATATTAGGATAAATGTGATGTTAATTCAAGATATCCAATAATATATCAAAACATTTTTCATGATCTAACTTATTCCTAGAATATACTTGTATAAAATCAATGAACACTACTAAAAACAAGTCAACGTACTTATGAATGATATGATTCATCATTTTTATAAATAGTGTTAATATATTTATAAGACCAAATGGCATAACCACTACTAATTATGGCTATAACTAATCATAAAGGTGGTATTGATAATATTCTCCTTCTAAAATCATAGATCTAGATATCCAGATCATAAATAAGTTTTAAAAAAACATTATCCTCCCTTTATTTGATGAAATATAACATAATTTTTTGGAAGAGGATACCAATCATTTATCGTAACCTTGTTTAGATTAAAATAATATTCACAATGCCTAAGAGATCCATTTACTTTTTAAAAAAATTGTTACCCATGGTAATGTTCTCAATTGAATAGACCATTTTCTTTACAATTCATCCAACTGTAATTTTAACTCCCTGAATTATTTTAGTTCCATCCTATAATATAGAAGTGAAAAAGGGTTTTTCCCTAATATGGTATCAATAGAAAATTCCAATTATCTAATAGGTGAAACCCCAAAAAAATTCCCAAAAAACAATATGAAATTGGTCTATATGGTTGGAAAATATATATTTTGTTTTTTTAAATTGATACAAAATTAAAAGTTTCCAAATGATAAGAATTTATCCCATACATAGGTACCAAAGGTCCTTTCTAGATTGTATTCACATCGCAGTCTCCAATAAAGATATTCTTAAAAACATTATATGATGTAAACAAAACCTGTTAAGAATAATAATTGATGTAGAACATGAATTATGGAAACCAATACATTTCCAAAATTGGGTCATTGATATCTATCTTAGGAAAAATAATTACCATAACTATTTATCCCCATTTATTGTTATTGAACACATTTAAAACCTAAAGGTTCAATATAGAAACTTTCGTAGAGGTTCTAGAATTTCAAAATAAAATCAATTATTTATATATGAAAACACGTATGATTTACAACATGATAAGTGATAATATAAGGTGATGTACCCACATCAATCAAAGAATGTATAAGGTTAGAATTTGAATGAATCATTCCTCACACTATATATAGACCTAATTTATCATCCATGATCATCTTCTTGGAACCATTAAGTTTCTTATAGACTAATATTTGATCCTTTTTCCATGCTAAGATTGCATAACCTGATGGGATTTCTGTATTCCTAGAATAACCTCATATATCTCAATTCAAAGGATGACAGTTATTATAATGATATCACCCCATCGAAGCATATGATGTTTATGATTCATGATATGCATTTATATAACCATTCATTGATGTAGTACTAAAGTAATACTAGAGATGACCCAAATTATTATTTTTGGGATAGGTAAGATATTGTTTTATACAATCACACATCTTATGAGATGAAAACCCACTTTAAAAATATCTATGCATTATATTTTTTTCAAGGAGGTAAATATTATTATCCTATGGTTTGTCTATAATTTATTCCACCACCTTGTAATTGGGCATAACACTACCAATTATTCTCAGTGTTTGATTTGACATGAGTTCTCATGGTGATAAATATTCTCCCACAAGACTAATTTATATTATATCTCTTTCCACCACCATTTATCTACTTACTCTCTCTATATAATTCATAATAAATATGTTAACTATCTCAGATAAAATATTCATGTTCAACTCGGACCTCGAAGAAGGAAATCAACAAATGCCAGAAGGAAAAGTTAGGTTGTGACCTAAAATAAAAATAGGGTCTCGCCAAGTGTTCCATATATGATTCTATGAGATGTAACTAAAATCATGAAATCACATTTTCTATAAAAAAAACCATATAATTACAGTTTCATATTTTAAATAAATTATTATTTTCATTTTAATGGATGGAAAAATTTCTAACATTATATTAAATTGAAAGTTTATATAAAATAGTTTATATATCAATAGGAATGTTTAAATTAGTTTTATAAACAATTCATATATATCAAAATAATTCACAAACAATCATTGTGGTCATCATCCAAGAGGTATACTAGATCCAAGTTATGGGATCCTCACACATCTCATATCATGGATCACAGTAATATGTGTACACATATCCCCCAGACATTGGACAAAGAGGACACATCCACGTCCCATCTGGGATAGTCCCACACCACTATGATGTTGTTATAATTATAATGAGTCAATCTGAATCTATGGAATTACCAATATATAATGTTTTTCTAAATAACGCACTAGCTACCCAGCCTTCCCTATTATCAAACCATCAACCAACAATGCTAAAATTATTTTAGAACACTTTGAAATAAAATAGCCCCATTTATAAATTCAATATGCCAATTTCCATTTAAAAATAAAAATATGCGTTTTTAATCAATTAATTTCTTTTCATGATAAAAAATATATCATTTCTTATCAAATCATTTTATGTTACTTTTTCTCAAAACAAAAATTTCACAAATCAATTTTACAATTTCCATCAAAATCAATTCACACCCCAATTTCGAATTCCATTTGAATTGGTTGGTTTTCCCAAAAAATCACACAAAATCAATTAATGTTGTAATATTCATTGGAATATGTTTTTATAAAATAAAGTTAATAAAAAAGTATCTAAATCAAGAAAATAAAAGGTTTATACCATGGAAAATATCAATAGAACCACCTAACTTTATCATAGAGGATACAAATCAGAATTCTTGCAATAAGAATTGCCAATGATGAACTTAGGAAAAAGTGATCAAGAATCAGACCAAGATTAATGATAAAAAGGAGTTTAAATCCATCAATAACTAGATTATCTATCATACCATAAAGATGAGACACAGAATAATCATAAGAGAAGGAGTGGGAGAAGAACTCTTACCATAGAGGAATGGAATGTCCATCTCCAAGATTTGATCATCCTCAGAATAGGTTTGGAGGATCCCAAAAGAGTTCATGGGAGATCCAAGAACCTAAGAATTTTTCCAGTGTAGATTTTGGATTTAGGGGGGTTGATATGGGGGTCTAGAGTTTTTAAAATATTTCTCAGAGTGAAAAAAATAATTTTCATTTCATATGGCTAGGGATGTACTATCTGTAAAATTGTGTTCCCTAAGTGTGTGATACTTTTATGGGGTTCATGATTTATACTAGGTGGGAAAAAGGTTTTTTTAATTGAGATCTAGTCGTGAAAATCCCCACTATTTGGGTTTCAATATAATACCCCGAGTGGGCATAGATTTTGGGAAAACTATGGGCCAACAGTTCACTTCCCAGAAACATCGAAAAGTTTCAAAATATTTAACTAGAGAAACTATAAAGGATTACCAACACTAAAATTATCAAAAATAGGTTTTATGAGAATATAAATACACTAATAGGATGTAATAACTATCATACTATATAAAATTTATATCCCAATAAATCCTATCAAGAAGTATACATGTGAAAAAGATGAGGTCACCACTCTCTCATTAGTGCCTCTCTCATCTAATTCTCATGAATATCAGATCCGTGATTCCATTGAAATCAAACAAATGGTATTATCATACCCCAATGTATCTTTGATTTATAATCAAAACTCTTGACATGATTCTTAGTCATTGATAAATCTGGATCAACATCATGATCACCCAAGCTTAGAACATGAGTTGTATAAAAAAGATACTCTCAAAACTGCAATAAATGGAACATATTTTTTATCATGTCACTTATATAGTAAGTGATAAGAATTAAGGAACATTACCCACATTCTCAACAACCTCAATGGTTCCAAAAATTAGGTGAAAACTTCACCTACCACCCAAGACATCGATAACCCAAATGAGGTGAAACTTTCAAGAACACGTAGTCAGTAACTGAAAATTTGAATTGTCTATAAAAACATGAAACATAAAATTTATACCATCATTATTCCTTGAAAGTTATCTTATGGGTCAACATAATCATTTTTCTCATCTCCAAAGCCACACTCGGTCTAACAAAGAACATTCACTGATCTCCAACTAACACAATAATTATTTTGAAGGCCAAACTTACATAGCCAAAAAAGGAGACATTCTAAGAGTAGACTAATAACTATTGTTACTATAAATTTCAAACAATACCAAATGGTCATCCCAATCTTCACCAAAGTGAATAATTCATGAATTATGGATATACTCAAGAATTTATATATCCCTCTTAGTATGTCCATTTATCTACAGATGATATGCCAAACACCAGTGAACTTGAGATCATAGTGCCTCTTGGAGGCCTTTACGGGAGAGGGAAGTAAAATGGGAATCTCTATCAGATACTATAGCCTATTGAACTGCATGAAAATTAAACAAACTATCATATATATAAATTTCATAAATCCTAATCATTTTTGTGTCACTAATGGGTATAATGTGATCTAATTTGTTTATCATATGGATCATGACCCATATAATATTTTTTTCTAGGTATTTGGATACTAAACAAAAATGTCCATAGAGATCTCATCACACTTCTATGGTAGCACTGGTAGTGGATTAAGAATTTATAGATGCCTCTGATTCTAAACCTTGGTCGATCATTATGTATAATAATGAGCGACAAAATCTGCAATGATCCATATCATACCTGGACATCAGAATCATCACCTCATATCATAGAATATATTCATCATTTCATGGTAAATATTCCACTAGTAATGTTATAAATAAACAATCAAATATTTCTTTATTGTTAACGGTCCAATGACATGACTCTAAAAAATATAATACAATTTTTGTAGAAATACCATTGAGCTATGGTCACCCCACCATAATAAATGTCTCTAATTATACAGAACTCGTCATCAAGATATTATTCCAAAAAAGATATTATCACGAAGAGCGGAGGACAACTAAACTCTGTCCAAAACACCCTCATCCCCTATATCCTAGAATCTAATATAAAGTAGTTCAATGAAAGTCATCATGTTCCACTCTTTTGAGGAATCATTCATGACCTGGGATATAAGATTTATTTTTAAATAATCTTCAATGAGATTCATTTTACCAATGGTATATGATATGTAGAAGTCAAAGGATGGTAGATACTTCACCCAATACCTCTAGAGGATTTTAAAATATTTTTTAGAGAATATATAACTCAAGATATTATAGTTATAATAAATGGAAACCCTTTCTACAATAATTAAATTCCACCATATTTTAAGTTCACATATCATAGATACATATTCCTGGTCATGGGATGGATAATTCTTCTAATTTTTCTTAAGATTATAACATACATAAGAAATGATATGATCCCCCAACATAAGTACACATCCCAAACCCCAGCCTAGTGAATCAAAGAAGACTTCATATCCCCTCTCATCCTCTAGAAGAGGCAGTGTCATCATTGTAGCTAAAAATTGTTTTTGATCAACAATTGAACTCTAGAAATTATTATCCCAAGAAAACTCCAATAACTTCAATGTTTTAGTAGTCATTGGAGAATCCAACATCATGAAATCATTTACAAATTGGAGATAACATCCTTCCAAAACTAATAATCTTTGAATCTAAAAAACATTTTGTAATTTATCCCATGTCATAATATTGTTGACCTTCTCTAGATCAATTGAGATACAATATTATGACATGACGTGTCATAAGAGAATCACTAATTGAATCAATAAATTATATTTCAATATATTAGAATAAAGTTAGTTATTTCACAAAAACTATTGAACTGCTCTTAGATGAATTATATAATCCTCCTTGGACATTGAGTAAACAAGGATGTTATCCACAAAGACCACCATAAAAGTTTCAAGATAATCTTGGAAAATATTTCACCCAATCCATGAATATTTTAGGAGTGTTTGTAACATCCTAGGTAAATGAAGAATAATACAGATTTCATATTTATTAATATTTGTGAATTAAATATTAATTTTACTTTAATGTTGTTGCTATGTTCGATAGCGTACCTGATACACAGCAATCGGTTTCTTTGGAATCTTACATGGCACACTAATAATATAATATTACTATTTTAAATGGTTGATAAATCTAAGCCATTTTATTGGTAAGAATGAATGAATCTAACTACAATATTATTACACATATTTGTTAAATGTATTCACATTTATCCAATAAAATTTAGAGGCTTAAAATGTCAATGAATCTAATTTTATGCATAATTTAAATTAAAAGGCCAATTTATCGCCTTTTAATAGAGAACACTCATTAAATACAGTTTTGGTCACTTTAATTCATTCTAATTGACCAAATTAAATCATTATTTATAATTGGGAGATCAAATTTTGCTTTGGGTAATTTTTTGGTATTTTTCTGATAAAGTTCGTTTTTTAGTGAATAGTGCAAAATATTGTATTTTAATTCAAAAGTGCCTTTTAATATAATTTATTTATATGGTTAGATTATCTTTTTAATTGGTTTTAAATATAAATTTAAATATATTTGTACCATTTAATCCAATGTTGGTCATTAGAATTAATTTCACTTTGAAATAGGACAAAAACAAGTATCAATCTTTTCATAGTTACTGTTTCTTAAAAACAAGCTATTTGTTTTGAGAACAGGAATTATTTTGATAATTAATTAATTCCACTTATTTGTTTTAAATTTGTGAAAATAGACATCATTTTTTAATTCTCAATATCAAATAATGCGTAGGCTGATTTTTTGGTATTTTTCAGAAAAACAACAATTTTTTATTAATAGTGAAACCACTTAGTGGTAGTTAAAAAAACTGAATTTTTCATTTACATGAAATTTTACCACTTCGGTGAATTGAATTTCAAAAATCTGACATATATGGTTGTTATCTTGAAGTAAAATTTAGTTCATTAATATGAAAATAATTTTTGGTGAATAGTAACTTTTGAATTTTATTTACCGCGGTTAAAGGTAAATAAGGTAATTCAAGGTAAAAATAATATTATAATAATTCAAAATTACCATAACACATGTCCTAACTTTATTGGATGAGTAGTGGCAGACCATGGGAATCCTTTGGTAGATTTTGGGACCCATTGGATCCACTTTTGAAAGATAATGATACATTAGATTAATTAATTTAATGTAAAGACAAAATTGACATTAAAAAACATCTTTTAGTAATTAATATTTATATGGTGTTATAAAAGTACAATTTTCAACTATAAATATTAATTATAAATCTAAGAAGATTTCCTATGTGATATTATTTGTTTTATAATTTCTAGTCATCGAATAAATTAAATTATTTGTGACACAATAATGATGCGGTAATTACGTCATTAGTAAATGATTAAAATAAATTAGATTATAATGATTTCAATATTATCCAAAACATGTCCAATTATGATTGGATGATTTTATTTAGAATATGACTCATCTTATCTTCATCCATAATGATTTTTGGACCATTAGAAACCGAATATCATTATATAATAAAATAATATTTTCACACTTTCCTAAAGAGCCCCTCCCCTCCCTTATAAATGGTGACCATTTCTATCCAATTCCTCACACCTCTCAAGCCATTTGGATCATCCAAAATCTGACCAATTAAGCTCCCTACATCCCTATCCTCCTACTAGATGTATTACCTTAGGCAGAAGGCACTTCAATAAATCCTTTGGCTCAAACCAAAGGGAGTTACCCAAATTAAAGGTAACAGTTTCTCTTAATTTGTTTTCTTTTATTTTACTTCTCCAACCCCTAAACTCTTCTTATTCCATTCTTTTGTAACAACACCAGTATCATGAATATACTAGTATGTTGTTATGAGAAGGATTCATACTACACTTACACACACCTCCATCTAATGGATGAAGAACATAATGTTTCTTTTGGATGGCAAACTAACGACTCACGAAACGATGATTGTTCAATTACATCTTACCACCTCTCATGGTGGCCATTATGATGGCACTGTATTTATATATGATATATATTATTTTTATGATTTCATTTTTCTTCTGTACTTAGCAATTATATCATGAATTTATGGTTTCCATAGAGGGTAAATACGATAATCTCATTAGATGAAGTGTGGACAACCGCCCACTCAAAGTGATGTGATTCGTTAATGCCTTATGTGGTATATATAAAGGATAGAGTTGACGATAATATGTATGATATTATACTGGAATTATAATATACCTATGTATCATTATGTTTTAATTCCATTAAAATAATAAATAGAAAGGAATGTAGCGTTCATGCATACGTACGACTTACCGTCTCCATGAACGATGCATTTCATTTTTTACCTCTAAATGATATGTACTAATATAAAAACATGTATATGATGGATATATATGATATATATGATATCCAAATCATGAATGTAATTCTGGATATAATGGACTATTGACCACTTGGACAACTTGTAAATATAAGGTGTTCATTTTTCACTCAAGTACCAAATATCGACAAAATAAAATTTATTAACTTAAATGATTACATAATGTTTATAACATGGTAATCAGTTATATAAAAGGATTAATAATCTTGAAAATGGTTATTAAGAAATTAGAAATTATCTTTAGTTTATTATTCAGGAAATTAAAGAACGATCGATTAAATTCGGACACGAGGTAAGGGACTTCGTCTCAATCTCCTTTCATTGAGGAATTTTTTGTTTTATACATGACATTATTTTATACGGTGTATAAACCCCTTTGAATTTTCATTTTAATCAAATAGAATATTTTTATACAAAGCATTTTACTAAAATAAAAAAAGAAATGTTTTTTAACGTAAGTGGTGACAATGACCTTTCCATCGTTGCGGGTATTATTTGATCTTTGGCTTCCTTAACAAGCCGTAATGTTTTTAAATGGACATATAAAAATCATATACTGTTTTTATATATTTTGGTATTGAAAATGACTTTGAGAATAGTTCTATTATTTCAATATCTTGAAATCATATTTTGCTATTGCAATGTGGGAATGTTATCTTTTCATTATGCCTATATTATGTGTTATGATCATGTTATGGTTCTTGGAAATTATTTATGTATAAGGGTGGTTCCATGATAAACCTAGGGAGGGTGAGCCCAAGATAGCTCTCCAATGCATTGGGTAATGTGACAGAGGTAAACGTGACTGTTTCTCCTAAGAGATTTAGGGAATATACTATGATGGGTATTCCAATGTAACTCCCTATGTTGACGTGATAGCTATAATTAAAGTATGCTATGGATGCCGCAAGTTACCTTTATGATTTATGATTTCTCTGTGTCTTTCATAAATCTTATGATTTCATGTGTTAAGTAAAAGTGTTCGTGTTTTGTATGTATTTATGAAAATATTTTTTCATTCATTGTTTTATAACCCTTACTGAGCCTTTTATGATAATCGTATGTTTTGAAATGTTTTCATAGGACATAAAGATGTACAGGGTCAATGATGGGATCAAGGAAAAGTCATGCTTTCTAAAACATGGAACTAGACACGACTCTTTTTTTCAAGAGTTTTTATTTTATGAATAAAATGGAAACTGTTTAGAAATGTCTACCTTGTAATCTTTTGTGATGTAACAGTTATGTCTTAATTCTCACAAACAGTAAACCTGGAAAGATCCTCAATGTGAATTATTCATTTAATTAAATATTATGTAATGTTTATGGGTGGGTCCTTATAGTTGGTATCAGATTTCAGTTTAGATAACTTTAGGAGTAATGGTATTGTTAAATTAATATCCATAAAGTAATTTATGTTAATATTTATATCATATAGAATTTACAAATTACCATGTTGCATTGCCGATGATATTTCTATGTTAAGAATGGTTTTTCTTAGAGGAAACAGGGTAGTTGTGATGGGATGTCATACAGAGGGAAATGACCTTTCAAATCAGCATCCGGAGATGGTCAGAATCAGAATTGAGCAGTTTACTGCAGTGATGGCTCGGTTGAATCAGGTGATAAATGTTGCTTGTGTTTATTGATGATATTTTGGTTTATTCTTAAAGTAAATAGGATCATGAAAGTCATTTAAGGGTTTCCTTTCAAACCTTAAAAGAAAATAATTTTTTTGGTAAATTCAGCAAGTGTGAGTTTTAGTTACAACAAATTTCTTTCCTTGGTCACATTGTTTCAAAAACTGGCATAACTATTAATTCTGCTAAAACAAAAGTTGTCGACGAATGGCCAAGACCCACAAATATAACTGAGATTCGTAGTTTTCTTGGTTTCGCAGGTTATTACTGGAGGTTTGTTAAATATTTTTCATGGTTATCTAGTCCAATGACTAGGTTAACTCGAAATGGTGTTAAGTTCATTTGGACAAAAGAGTGTGATGATTGTTTTTAGGAATTGAAAAGAAGATTTGTGTATGCTCCAGTTTTGGCACTACCGTCTAGAAATGGTGAGTTTGTTATCTACAGTGATGATATGTTGAAAGGACTGGGTTTTGTCCTAATGTAGAATGATTAGGTAATTTCTTATGCTTCACGTCAGTTGAAACCTCATGAGTTAAATTACCCTACACGTGATTTGGAATTAGCTACTATTGTTTTTGCTTTAAAAATTTGGAGGCGTCATTTGTATGGAGTAAAATGTGAAATATATACTAATCACAAAATTATGAAGTATATATTCACTCAGAAATAATTTAACTTGAGATAGAGGAGATGGTTGGAATTAATTATGGATTATGATTGCATGATCCATTACCATCCGGGAAAAGCAATTAAAGTGGCTGTTGCTTTGAGTCAAAAAGTAATGCTTCATTAACCATGATACGCTTTGAACGAAATACATTGGTTTTTGATTTAATGATCTTTGGCATAGAAGTTGTTGGTGTAGGAAATGCTTCTATTTTTTATCAGGTGTAAGTGAAGTCATATCTATCAGACAGTATTAAGCAAATGCATAAGGAAGGCCGTGAGTTGTAGAAAAAAGTAGAGTTGGTTCATAAGGGTAAGTTTCTTGAATATAACATTGATAATGATTGTGTTTTGAGGTTTGGAAAGAGTTTATGTGTGCCTTGTGATTCACAGTTGAAGAATGAGTTGTCATGTGAAACTCATAGTTCTCCGTTTTCAGTTCATCTTGGCAGTACTAAGATGTACATAGATCTTCAAGATTATTACTGGTGAGATGGAATGAAAAGATATATTGGTGATTTTACTGTGAAGTGTTTGACTAGTCAACAGGTTAAAGAAGAGCGACAATTACATAAAGGAATGATTCAGCCTTTACCGGTGCCATAGTGGAAATGGGAAAATATATACATGGACTTCATTGTGGGATTACTAATGACATCTCGATGTAATAATGAAATCTGGGTTATAGTTGACCGATTGACTAAATCTTGTCATTTCCTTCCTATTAGAGATACTTTGTCTCTAGATCAACTTTGTTTGTTCAATGTTTAAGAGATAGCCAGGTTGTATGGTGTTCCCCTCTCCATTGTATATGATCTTGATCCCAAATTTACTTCTAACTTTTGGAAAGGCCTTCAGAAGTCATTGGGTACTGAATTAAATTTTAGTACATCTTTTCATCCTCAATCAAATGGGCAGTCAGAATGAACAATTCAGACCTTGGAGGTTATGTTACGTGTTTTCTTGATGGATTATCAGAGAAGTTGGGACCAACATATTTCATTGGTTGAATTTTATTATAATAACTGCTTTCATTCTAGTATACAGATGGCTCTATTTGATGCATTATATGGAAATAATTGTCGAACTCCAACTCTTTTGGATGAAGTAGCTGAAAGGAAGCTGATGCGACCAGAATTGGTAGAAGAGATGGTGGAGAAAGTTCAGTTGATTCAGAAGCACATGAGACTAGCTCAGAGAAAATAGTAAAGTTATGCAGATAACCGGAGGAAGGATCTTTCCTTTGAGGTAGGTGATCATGTCTTTCTCAATGTTTCTCCATGGAAAAGTGTGATACGTTTTGGTAAGAAGGGAATGTTGAGTCCAAGGTTCATTGGACCTTATGAAATTCTAGATAAAGTTGGATCAGTTGCATATAGAGTGTCTTTACCTACAATTTTATCTCAGGTACAAAATGTTTTTCATGTTTTGATGTTGAGAAAATATATGTCAGATCCATCTCATGTTTTGAGCCCAGATGTAGTTCAGTTGGAAGAGAATCTCTCTTTTGAGGAACAACCAATCCCGATACTTGAATGTAGAGAGAAGGTGTTACATAGAAAGGTAATTCACCGGGAAAAGGTTTGGTGGAAAAACCATATGGTTGAAGAGGCAATGTGGGAATCTGAAAATGCAATGAGGGATAAATACCCCCACTTATTTTGATAAGTGAAAAAAATTGTGAGGATGAAATTCCCAAAAGGGGGGAAGGATGTAACATTCAAAGTAAATGAAGAATAAGTCATATTTCATATTTATTAATATTTTTGAATTAAATATTAATTTTACTTTAAAGGGGTTTCTATGTTCGATAGTATACCAGATACGTAACAATAGATTTAATTGGAATCTTACGTTGCACACAAATAATATAATATTATTATTTTAAATGGTAGTTAACCACTAGCCGTTTTATTGACGGGAATGAATAAAACTAACTATAATATGATTATACATATTAGTTAAATGTATTTACATTTATCCAATAAAAGTTTGTGGCTTAAAATTTTAATGAATCTAATTTTAAGCATAATTTACATTAAAAGGACTATTTATTGCCTTTTAAGAGTGAACCCTCAATAAATATAGCTTTTTCCACTTTAATATATTATAATTGACAAAATAAAATCCTTTTTTATAATGGGGACATAAAATTTTACTTTTGGTAAATTTTTGGTATTTTTCTGATAAAGTTCATTTCTAATGAATAGTGAAAAATATTGTATTTTAATTCAAAAGTTCCTTTTAATCTAATTTATTTATATGGTTATATTATCTTTTTAATTGGTTTTAAAGTTAAATTAAAATATATTTTTACCATTTAATCCAATATTGGTTATTTCTTTAATTTCACTTTGAAATTGGACATAAACAACTATCAATATTTTGATAGTTATTGTTTCTTAAAAACACATTATTTGTATTGATAACGGGAATTAATTTTAAAATTAATTAATTCCACTTCTATGTTTTTAATTTGTAAAAATAGACATAAATTTTGAATTTGGAATATAAAATAATGCTTCAGCTGAATTTTTTGTATTTTTCTGAAAAGCATCAATTTTTGATGAATAGTGAAACCACTTAGTGGTATTCAAAAATACTGACTTTTTCATTTAAATGAAAATTTACCACTTTTGTGAGTTGGATTACAAAAATCTGACATACATGGTTTTTATCAAGAAGTAAAATTTAGTTCATTAAGATGAAAATAATTTTTGGTGAATAGTAATTTTCGAATTTTATTTACCGCTGTTAAAGTTAAATAAAGTAATTCAAGGTAAAAAGAATATTATACTAATTCCAAATTACTTTAACACATTCTCTAACCTTATTGTATGAGTAGTGGCCAACCATGGTCATCCTTGGGTCGATTTTGGGACTCCATGGAGCCACTTATGAAAGATAATGACACGGTAGATTAATTAATTTAATGTAAAGACAAAATTGACATTCACAAAAATATTTTAGCCATTAATTTTTATATGGTGTTATATAAGTTCTATTTTCGACTATAAATATTCATTGGAAAGATATAAAGATTTACTACATGATAGTATTTGTTTTCTAATTTTTAGACAACTATTAAATTAAATAATTTATGACACAATAATGATGTAGTATTTACCTCATTAATAAATAAATAAAATAAAAAAGATTATAATGATTAAATTATTATCCAAAACAATTCCAGTTCGAATTGGATGATTTTATTTCGAATATTTTTCATCCTATCTTTGACCTTAATGATTATTGGACCATTATAAACCGAATATAATTATATAATAAAATAACATTTTCACACTTTCCTAAAAAGCCCCTCCTCTCCCTTATAAAAGGAGACAATTTCTATCAAATTCCTTACAAATATCAAGCCATTTGGCTCATCCAAACACTACCCATTTAGCTCCCTACATCCCTATACTCATCCTAGAAGCCTTACCCTAGGCAGAAGGCACTTCAAGAAATCCTTTGGCTCAAACCAAAGGGAGTTACCCAAATTAAAGGTAACAGTTTCTCTTAATTTGTTTTCTTTTATTTTACTTCTCCATTCCGTAAACTCTTTTTATTTTTTTCTTTTGTAACAAAAATAGTATCCTAAATATTCTAGAATGTTTTTATGGGAAGTACTCGAACTACACTTACACACACCTTCATCTAATGGATGAAGAACATAATTTTTCTGTGGATAGCAATCTAATGCCTCGCGAAACAATGATTATTCAATTACATCTTACCGTCTCTCATAGTGGCCATTATGATGGAAATATATTTATATATGATATATATTATGTTTATTATTTCATTATTCTTCTTTACTTCCCAATTATATCAATACTTTATGGTTTCCATTGTGGGTAAATACGATAATCTCATTAGAGGAAGTGCGGACTACCGCCCCCTCAAAGTGATGTGATTCGTTAATGCCTTATGTGGGATGTATAAAGGATATAGTTGATGATATTATTTATGATATTATACTGGAATTATAATATAACTATGTATCATTATGTTTTAATTAAATTAAAATAATAAATAGAAATGAAAGTAGTGTTCATGCGTATGTACGGCTTACCGTCTCTATGAACGGTGCATTTCATTTCTTACCTCTAAATGTTGTGTACTATTGTAAAAACATGTATATGCTGGATATATATGATATATTTGATATCCAAATAATGAATTTCATTCTGTATATAATGGACTATTTACCAATTGGCCAACTTGTAAATATAAGGTGTTCATTTTTGACTCAAGTACCAAATATCGACAAAATGAACGTTATTAACTTAAATGATTACATAATGTTTATAACATGGTAATAAGTTATATAAAAGGAATAATAAACTTGAAAACCGATCTTAAGAATGTAGAAATAATCTTTATTTTATTATTCAGGAAATTAAATAACGATCGAGTCAAGTCAGAAACAAGGTAAGGGACTTTGTCTCAATCTCCATTCATTGAGAAATTTTTTGTTTTATACACGACATTATTTTATACGGTGAATAAACCCCTTTGTCTTTTTATTTTATCAAAGAGAATCTTTTTATATGAATCGTATTACTAAATGACAAAAATGAATGTTTTTTTAACGTAACCAGTGACAATGACCTTTCTGTCGCTGTAAGTCTTATTTGATCTTTGGGTACCTTTACAAGACGTAATGTTTTTAAATGGACAAATAAATACCATATCCTCTTTTTACGTATTTTGGTATTGAAAATGATTTTGAGAATGGATTTATTCTTTCAATATCTTGAAATTATATTTGGCTATTGCAATGTGAGAATGCTATCTTTTCATTATACTTATGTTATGTGTTATGATCATGTTACGGTTCTTGGGGATTATTTACGTATACGGGTGGTTCCGTGATAATCCTATGGCGGGTGAGCCCGAGATTTCTCTCCAATGAATTGGTTAACGTGATAGAGGTAAACGTGAATGTTTCTCCTAATAGATTTAGGGAATATACTGTGATGAGTATTCCAAAGTAACTCCCTATGTAGCTACGATAGCTATAATATAAGTATGGTATGGAAGCCGAAAGTTACCTTTATGATTTATGATTTATATGTGTCTTTCAAAAATCTTATTATTTCATGAGGTAAGTAAATGATTTCATGTCTTGTATGTATTTATTAACAAATGTTTTAATTCATTGTTTTATAAACCTTACTAAGCCTTTTATGCTCATCCCATGTTTTGAGATGTTTTCATAGGACTTAAAGATGAATAGGGTCAAGGATGGGATCAAGGAAAATTCATGTTGTCTAAAACATGGAACTAGACAGGACACTTTTTTTCAAGAGTTTTTATTTTATGAAAAAGTGGAAACTGTGTAGAAATTTATACCTTGTAATCTTTTGTGATGTAATAGTTATGTCCTAATTATCTAAAACACAAAACCTGAAAAGATCCTCAAATGAATTATTCATTTAATTCATTATTATGTAATGTTTAAGGTTGGGTCCTTATAGTGTTAATTGGAAAAAATGGTAGGACATGGTACTTATAATTTTCATACATTCTCTAAAAGGGGGTTTTTAGAAATTTAGATTCTGGTATTCACAATTTGTGATAACCAAATCAAATATCTATATTCAAAACCCACATTTCCTCCATTCAACTAGTCAAACAAATCATTAACCCCTAGTAGCATATACATATTAATTATTTTATCTCAATTGAGTTTATGGTAATCAACACGAATGAGAATGTACATATCATATTTCTTAGAAAATTGAATAGGATCTTCCCAAGGTGGGACCCTTATGTATATAAATCCATTCAATAAAATATCATCTAACATAGTGTTAAAATCCCTCATTTTAGTTGGTTACATATGGTAATGAATATATACCAACTGTGTACCATGCATGGAATCAATAGAAAACATTGCCACCTTTACAAGTGGAAACCCAATGATACAAAAGTGGAAAAAATTGGGAAACTCAATGACTGCTGGGGAGTGATCACCATTGAAATGTTATTAGTTCATATTAAAAGAAGAAACATATTACATTCCCCAACATAGGATAAGAAGGTCATGATCAACATTAACTTCTATTCCATTCTCTTAAAAAGACACAGATAACCCCTTTGGGTGTCAAATAGGAGACTCGTCAAAGATAAAAACCAATTTAATGTTTTTTAGAAACAAGTCTGTATGACTAGGATATAAAATCAAGAGGTATCATGTAGATGACTAGAATATGACAGATAAGATCAATTTTTGATAAAGAGTACAAAAAAGTTGGAAAATGGATACTCTACTCCCTCTTTATTCCAATAGGTGTAGTGATATCCATCACATGAGAAACATGATCCATAGAATGATTTATTAGGGTTATAATACATGTAAAAATGAACAAGTGAGATGAACCTGTACTAAATAAAGAAGTCCCTAAAGATGAATCAATTGTGATTTTACTTTTCATAGTAGATGGACTCAAATCTTCTTCTTCTAGATACACCTATACTGAATGAAGAAACTTCATTCTGGATGTCTACAGCTAGAACCCCTTTATTTTTGATGCATATTATTTCGCCATAGTAATTTTAGGAATAAATTATCTCATGCCACTTTTTGGAGAATAATAGATATGATATAACTTCTATTGGTGACCTGAGCGTCTACATGAACCACATATCTTTGGTTACTCATTGAAAACCAATTTTGTGTACTCATACATGACACACTGCTATAAAATCAAAAGGAATCTACTCAGCACTTCAGTAGGTATGGAAGAACACTTCTGTTGAGAAATTCCTTGAGACTCATCATGCATCCTATTTCCATTGAAGGAAATCACAAAACTACGGCTATGAGAAAAAATAACTCCCTTAAACCCTAAATTAGAATCAATATAAAGCTCTACCATTATCATTCACTCTAGTACATAATTAAAAGAAGAGATATTTAGCAATAAATCCTATGAATCAATATTAGATCAATGTTCCATATTAAACCATTGAGTCTTCATATTCTTTTTTGATGCAATTTCATGTGAAAAATGCACAATCTTGAGAAAATGGCCTTCATATTCTATGAGGATCCTACTATCCAACACAAGTTTCAAAAAATACATAACCTTAACCATCACCATTGACTCTAGATTGAAATATTAGGTGGAAAGAACATTAATTTCCTTCCATTTTAAGACCCCATAATTCTCCAATGTTACCATTATGTTCCACCATCTTTTTCTAGGTCCTTCTATCACGAGGGTGGAATATTTTACCGCAATTGAATCCAGATTTTCCAAGAACTAAAATAAAAGTTAAATCCTATTTATCCAATCCTAAACCACATTAGGATTGTTTAATCCTTATAATGCTACTGGATTTTTCAAAAGGACTTCTGAGAAAGATTCTAATACTCATCCATATAAGGTTCCACAGCTAGATCCTAAACAAGAATGGGTGGAGGTGCTTTTCCAGGAAAAAATATAGAATCCAAAATAACCTCAACTAGATTTTAGTCCACTGTGGGATTTTCACACTTCAACTCATCAAAGGAATACTCTTGGATCTTATCTTCATGTCTTCTAAGAATAAATATTCTAAAAAACATCAGTAAAAACACTAAAGTTGTATGAAGATTACTCAGATAAACACTCAAATAAGTGAAATGGGGTAATTAATCCCATCACATAAGGACAAAATATTGGTATTTTAACTACCCAAATCAAAATAAGGAATGATACTAGAACTAATCCACAAGATGCCTTTCCCAAACCACCCCAGATGACTTAATGCTCATTAAAGTGAGAACTATCTGGGAAGTAACTTGTTACTACCTCCTAAGTCTCATCAAGATCTCTCAATAGCGTACTGACATCATGTAAAGATGTATAACCGACACATTTGATACCACATTTTCATGAACTGAACCTGATAACCTAGTACACTAATAACTGATCCAATCCCTACAAGGGCTAAAGGGCCTTTCTAATCCCCACTGGTCGGGGAAGGGAACCTAAAAGGACATAATAAAAACGAGGGAGCATTTTTTTCACATAAACTATGGAAAAAACAAATAAAAATTAGTATTTTCAATGAAAAATCCCAAAGGGGACTATAACATAATTCAAATAGGTATAGAAAACCCAAAATAGTACAAACCCAATCTACTAAGAAGAAAAAATGATAAACAAATGAAGTTACAATAGGCACTATACTCCAATACCAATGGACTAACAAAAATAATGACCACCACCAACATGTGGTGCTTTCCCTTTTCACAACCATGGAAGATGGAAGTCTACAAATTCCTAATGAAAAATTAAGGGTATGAGATTAAATCCATGTAGGTAATCACTAAGTATTTCATAAGAATATTCTATAAGTTGTAAACCAATTCACTCTTTCACTCATTCAATTAAAATATACATGAAAGTATAATTGCATATTTAAAACAAAGCATGCTTTTCATTTCAATTAGTGTAACCATTTCAAACAGTGGAATAAACAAAAAAATTATATCAGAAAGATTATATAATAAATATCCTTGTGTAAACCATTTTATTAAAAAAAAGACATATATATCAAAATAATTCATAAACAAGAAAAATGTTTATCCTTTAAGATGTATGATGTTTCCATATTATGGGACCATCACACATCTTATATCAGTGATTATGGTAATATGTGTACACACACCCATCGGATACTAGTTAAGAAGGACTCAATAACATCTCCTCATTCATAATATCTAATGCACTATGTATTTTATAGATCTGTATAGTGTCAATACATTTATAGGATACTACCATCCTAGCATTTTTTTCCCAAATAAGCCAATATCTTACCAAGAATTAATGTTCTCAGAAAATCAATCAACATTAGTAAAATTATTTTTTAACTATTAAAAATAATATTTCCTCATTTTCAGTTTCAATATGTGATTTCCCTTCTAAAAAAACATGGTTTTATAATCAATTCAAGCATTTTTCAAAATTTATCTAAATATGGGATCTTATATAAAAAATTAATCACTTTTTTTTCAAAATACCATTCCACAAATCAATTTTCCTATATTTAATTAATTCAATTCAATTCACACCCCAACTTGTAATACCATTGGTATTATTGGGATTTTCCAAAAAAACCACACCAAATTAAATCATTTTCCAATATGAATAATAATAGGTTTTCATAAATTTAATTGAAATAAATTTACTCTAAATAAATCAGATAAAAGATTAACAACATAAAAAATCTCAAAAGAACCCTTTCCTTTATCATGGAGGTCATGAATCCCAATAACCGCAATAGGAATTTCCAATTAAGAACATTGATAGTGGAGATTACAGAATAAAACCTAGATTCTATATCCAAAACTAATGAGTTTAGATCCTTCAACATTTATATTATCAATCGAACCCTAAGGGGGTATATAGATAAAGAATGAGAGAAGGGGTGGGAGAATAACTATTACTGGAGAGGAATTCAAAAACCTTCTCCAAGACTCAATACATATCGAAATAGGATTGGAGGATCCAAAAAGGGATCCTGTGAATTCTAGGGACCTAGGAATTTGTCAATGTTTTAATTAGGGTTAAGCAAGGGTTCATATGGGGATATGAGTATTTTTAAAATATTTTTCATTATTAAAAAACAGTGTCAACACAATTAACTAGGCAGGGCCACACGGTTTTTCAAACAGCGCACCCTCCCTTTGATGGGGTTCATGGTTTCTACTATGTAGGCATATGGTCTATAAAACTATGAGACATCCAAGAAAATGATGATTTTTGGGTTTTCATGGTTTACATTGGGTTGGTTCACGATTTGGGAAAACTATGTGCCAACTATTCATAGTCTAGAAACATCCAAAAATATAATCCTTTTCAACTAAAGCATCCCTAAATGAGACCCAACAAAATCATTATAAAATAGTGGGTCATGGAGTACCTAAAAATAGTAACATCATTTTATAGTAACGCATATACTGGTTTTTCTACTAATAATGACAAAATTTTAAATAAAATATGAATGGTATGAATTATTTTAACATCATTTCTTATGTTAAAAGTATGAAACATGACTAAAATGTGATTTATGAATATTTGGATATGTTGTATATTGTATAAAGTATTAAATTTTAAGATGACATGTCATAATTAAAGGATTATAATGGAATTTTAATTATAAAAGTGTTTATTTATTAGGTTTTAAATATTATAATTTAGTTAATTATATTCTAGATCATGATGCACCTAATGAATTTTCACTATTATTTTAGTTTAATTATTTTTGAAATATATTTCAAATAGTATCGGTTCCCTTTATAATTAATCTTGTCTCATGGTGATATTTCTAGACATATTAATTTTACAACATATGATTGAGAGATAAATTCCCCTTTGGGATAATATTTCTTTTATGGTCAGATATTGTGGGTTAGTGGGTATAAAGAGTCAATTTATACTGAGAAATACTATTGGATAGTATTAGTGGCCTTGGAAATGATTATTGTTTTAATAATTATGTTATTTATGTTATTTTTTGTGATAATTATTGTATTTTTATGATTTTTGATATACATTAACTAGTCAATTTTTTAATTTTTAAAACAATAAATATGAGGATAATTTTTTGAATCATATTTGATTTTGTTTTGGTTTCCTATCATGGTGATTCAAGATATTTTGGGAAATGTGTATTTTAGAGAATATATGATTAGGGTATATACATATTTTTGTATGTGGTAGTATGATTGATGAATGATGTTTTGAGATAAAATCTGTGTTGTTTTTAAAAGGATATATGAGATATTTTATCTAAATTTTGGGTTTGAAATGTGTTTAATAATATTTAGAATATCTATAAGTTAAATATTTGGCGATTGTATGTTATATATTAAATAGTTATTTCTTTTTTTTTAGTTTTTTATTTATGTTTATTATAACCTTGTGTTTTTAGTAATCTGATAAACCCCCAGGAATAATATGTAATCATTTTTTAATTCTTTTAATATATGATAATTTCATTTTATTTCTTCAGGAATGAAAAAAAACTTGTTGGTCATTAATAATTTGATTTATTAAATAGTGGGAAAAATAAAAAATCCTAACCAAAGGATTAAATTATTCTTAGTAAATGGTAAGAAATCACAAATGTAAATTATTACATATTGTTTTTCTGTATGGAAAAAATTCCCTCAGACTTAAGAGACAGGATGAAAAAACTATTATATATTACGTACAGAATATCACTTAGTATTCACGGTATGTCATTGGAAGATCATTAATTATAACAGTCTCATTAATTTTCGGATTATAAAATATTAATTTCAAAACTAATAGGTTTCATAGTATAAACCTAGGAATTAAATTTCATAATTAATTTAGATATCAAATTTTGTCGAGATGTGTTCATTTTCTTAAGATAAAATTTACATTTTCAAGGAAAACATTTATTTAAAAGTGTACAACATAACCCCCTGAGATTTTAGTTTAAATTACACTTTTAAAAATTTAATTATATTGATATATTTTTAAGCATGAAATAGTAAACTTATGTGAATAATTGTTATACAATATAAAATGAAGTGCATTGTATGGTATTTAAATAAAATATTATTGTCAAAAATAATTATAAATTTGACTTATTAAATACTATTGGTATTAGAAAACGATGTTTAAATGTTTTTATTATAGTTTATTCCCATATATAATTTAATTATAAGTATTAAAATTATGATAATTTATTATATCATATACAGAAAACTGAATTCAATGTGTTTTAAATTTTTAGAAATGAAAATAAAATCAATTAAGTAAATGATATATTTTACAAGTGTATACTATATTTTATCTTAAAATATTAAATTAATGACTATTTATTAATGAAAGTTTTAGGTTACATATCAAATTAAAAGAATTAAAATTCATTTAATTGATGTTACTAGGAAAGGAATGAGAATAAAGACATTTTATGCTTTAAAAATACATGTTCATCAAAAATTATTTTTATTACATTTTTCTCAAAGATATTATAATTATTATATCTCACCTATAGAAATATAATTTCGTAAAATGAACACAATTATTGAAATTATAATTTTTAAATTATCATATATGGAACTTTCAGGTTTTTCTTAAAATAATTATTTTTTAGTGAACAGTAAAACTACATATTTTTTTAGAAATAATTATTTCTTTTCTATAAATCAAGTAATATTAAACAATAATTATATTTAGTATTTTATTGAAGTAAAAAAACATTTTATTAAACATAATTCAACAAAGGTTTTTTTTAATCAACATTGTTATTCATATTTTCGTAAAATCATTTTTATGCTTGGAATTTTATTTTTTTTAAATTGTCTTTCATTGCGTTTTTCACGCTTATATTAAAATTAGTTTTTTAAAAATTATATAAATTAAATCATATAAAACTTATTTTTAATTTTTAATTATAAGGTTCAATTTTTTTATATATAACCATTATTTCTTTCCATTTAAATAATTTACTTGTGTAAAATGTTGTCACCATGGTTAAGGTTAAAACAGGTTAATGGTGGGAAAACATATGCGATAAGAACAAAATAATATTATCTATATATGGGTATATAATTCTTGATCAACCAAACACTAATACATTATCAATTCTGATCCATTTTGGATCCACATGATAATATTATTTCTTTCCTTTTCATATTAACAAAATTATATTTATAAAAATTTCGCTTTCTCTCATTTAATATCTTAAATATGTTTTTACGGTATGGTAATGAAAAAAATATAAATTATGAATGAAGATATATAAATATAATTATGTTTAATAAATTATATTCCATTTTATACTTTATTTTTATTTTTTTTATAATAGTATAGTTGTCTAAAACAAATACATCGTGCCAACACTATGTTTATAAAAACAAGAGAAAAATTAATTAAATGATTTTAGATATTTTACTGTGATAATATTAATATTATTAAGATTATTTAATAAATTATATATATAATTATAAAAAATTAATTATTTATGTGTTTTTATTTTACTTTTATTCATGTATTTAGATTTATCAATTAAACAATTATGAATAGACCCACAAATGTTTTTAATGGTATTTTCTATTTTGAATTTATTATTAAATCATTATAAATCTAAAAAATATATACTGACCCATGCACATGGGAGATTTTTAATATCTTACAAAACAATACTTTTATCTTCCAATTTAAAATTTTAAAAATACATTTATTACCATTAAATATTCAAAAATTATGATCAACCTTTTATTTTTTCTTATAAAAATTGACTGGATCTATGATATAAAATTGAAAATATGATATTATTTTTGTCTCAAAAATATTCCAAAATTTATCTCCAAATTTCCCCTACCATGTCCCCAATACCATGGAGTACCACAAACTTATACTTTAAATTCCATAAGATTAATAAAATAATGGATATCAAAAGAATAACTATTAGTTTTAACTAATTTATTTTGAGTATATTTTTACTTCATAGTCCATATTCTATATTTTATCCCTATGAAAATAATTAATTATGTATCACATATGTATATTGAAATGTTATTATGTTGATGTAATGGCTATTATATAACTCATTTCCAACTGATTAGAAATTAAAGTTTCGCTCTTACTTAAATAGACAACCATATCAAAGAAGTGATGTGGTGAATTTTTCATTAACATATATCATTAAAGGTTATAAATATGTATTTAATGGATATAAGTTATGATTTAAACATAATTGTGATTCTTTAACGATAAAATACAATCTACATTATTACCCTCCAATCTATAAGAAAACTATAATGTCGCTTATGGGTGTGTGTGGACTTTGACCTGCACAAGGTGATATGATTTGTTTTCAATTTATTATTAACATGGTTGGATATAAAGATATATTTAATGAATATATATATATATATATATATATATATATATTATTTATGGTATTATTATGATTCTATAATGATAAATAATTTGTTAACTTTCTTTCCTTCCATATTTTGGAAAATTAAATTATCATTCATGCAAATGTATGGATTACCATCTCCATGAAGTTATATAATTCATTTTACAACATAAAATAACAGTAATTGTTATTAAAGTGTATATAATGAATAAATATGACACTAATTATATGATTAATATTTTATATATTATTAAACTATGACCAATGTGCAAGTACAAAATTCATCTATTCCAAACATACCAAAAAAACGAAATAACTTACCCTCAGAACAAGGATTTTAATGAATAACTATTAGTAAACAGGTGATAAAATATTATAAGGGAACCATATCTAGAATTATAAGTATGAATTTTCTAATTTTATATATGTATTTTAAATATGAATATATTATACATGAGTTTAAAATCACATAAAAATCAATTCAAGACATGTGGTAAGGGTACTTCTTCTCAATATAGTTTCATTGAGACAAGTTTGATTTTATTAATCTATTTATGTTTATATAGTGAATATAATTACTATTTTATATATTACATTATTAATATCTTCAAATTCTATGTAATTAAATTTATATTTTCATTTATTTCTATATTGGTTTTAGTATTCAATAGTTACCAAAGCGGTTAGAGTTTATAGTACACCCTCATTTCATTGTGGGATGGTCTATGTTAAACACCCTATGAGGGTATATGTTCCTTAACTTTTAAAATATTTATATTTTATTATAATCTATTTATTTCTTGAGTTTTATTTTCTTAAATTCATTCTCTTTTCTTTGGTACTCAAAAATAATAAATAAAATATTTTTATGAAAATCCAAACTTATTTCCTCTTTTTTATTGGGAATAATTCTATTCCCCATACATATTCTTAAAAGAAAATTTATGGAAGTTATAATTTTTAATAAATTTTTTGATATAGTTATTTTATACATCCTTTTAATTTATTTTAACATTATTATAATTAATATTTTAATGAAAACTCATAGGACTCACTTTTTACTTTTAAAAAAGTATAGAAAGAATTTTCTCTTTTAACGTATATAGAATGAATTAATTTTCCCACCATATTGTTATTTCTTCATTATAAACCTTACTTTACAAGTATCAAAGGTTTCTTAGATAGAATATTATTCCCCTATCACATGTAATTTAATTTTTTAAAATTTACTAAACGAAAAGGGTTTTTTCTCTTCTAATTTCCAAATATTATTTTCAATTATATTATGAAAACAATTTTCATCTATATAAACATTCATTAAGGATTTTTATTCTCAATCCGGGATATTCTCTTATGATATCATCAAATTTATTTCTCTATATAGGTTATGATAATGTTTTTTTTTGTATTTTTTTGTAAAACCGAATTTTTTCCAATGGGTTAATTAAGATACGATGGAATGTTAATAGCTCTTATGTTATTGTGGCATAAATATGAATAGTTTATTGTAATGTGTCGAGTAAGTATGTCATATATCTATAATTAATTGGGTAATTTTGTATGTATTTTTAAATCAAAGGGTATATGGGTTGTTTTAAAAACCCCAATATGGTATATGGGTGTCTATTATAACACCTCAAGATTTTAATATATGAATTCCTTTAAATGAGACAAATGTCTTAGATAGTTTTCTTCACACACAACACCAAAGTTAAATTAACATTTAGTATTTTTAGATATAAATTAAAACATTATGTATGAACACTAAAACATATCTATTGAATTAGTGGTAATTAATATCAATAATCACTTTATGAATTATTTATTAAATGAAAATAAATGATACAATTAATATTAATGAAATTCCATTGGTAAAACTAACATGACTATTATTATCATTTTATACATAGAAAATTATATTTATAAAAATTCAATTTCTATGTGATATGAATTTATATTTGAAGAATATTTTAATTAATTATGAAAAACTATATTTGATATTAAGAGTTTGATAATAAAACTTTATTTAGTAAATAATAGGTAAAATAACGGATAATGGTTAATAATATGAAAAATAAATTTTGTTATAAAAACAATCATTCCTAATATATCACCTTTTTATATATAAGATTAATATATAAAATTTATAAAGTTGATTTTGAAAAAAGAAATTTATTTCTGAATATATCCTAATAATATTTTCTTAACATAAATAGTTTATATGTTTCTAAAAAGATTTATTTTTTTTGAAATTATCATATATAGATATAAATTTACTTTTATGAAATTATTAATTTATAGGTATGAATTTTAAATTCATGAAAAAAATTCTTAACACTAAATCTTTATTTTAGTTTTTAATTAATAATTTTAAAAATTATTGTTTAAATTTACAATATAATATTTTATATTTTTGAATATATATAATATTTTCCCAAATTTGTTTTTAAAATAAAATTACAATTTTAAATTAAAATCAATTTTACCACATTAATAAATTTAATTCATTTAAAAAGAATTAAAATTTATAATCATTGGTTCAAAAATATCTAATATGGACCACATTACATTTATGAAAATACATTAGGTTTCTTTGGGTAAAAATCAGTAATTTTGGAAAGAGATGAAATGGTAAAAGTAATAATTCAAGGGGGTAAAGTGAATGAAACATGATACAAATTTATATAATAAATTTTCTAAGGAGTCTCTTAAACTTATCTCTTCCACCACTCCATTATTTCTCAATTTTGAGCCACTTTACATGTTTAACATGGGATCCTTTTATTTTAAGTTGAAATATTTACAAAAATGTCATTCTCACCACTTATAAAAGGAACATTTCCCCACCCCATAAACATGATTATAAAAATTAGTTCTACTCCAAAACCCTTCTATTTATCCTCTTACTATATTAATATTTCAATCTCTCAATCATTTGGTCCCATGATATTGTCATATGTTATCCATTTCTAAGGTATATTCCAATAAAATCTCAACGTTCTCAACTAGAGTAATCAATTTTACTAAACTTATTCCTTTTATATTTTTCTTTTCAAATTATAATTTTTAGATCATTGTGTAATTATTATAGAGTATGTAATATAATTAATTTTATTATATAATTGGAATATTAACTACTCATAGTTTCCATGTTCTATTATAAAAAAAACCAACATTTGTTTGTTCTGAGGACTACCGCCTCCACAATGAAACATATTTTTTCCAGTAAACACCATAAAATGATTGTTTAAATTTATAGTTTAATAAATATAATTTTGGAATGTATTTCATTTTTTTATTTTTATTCAATAGATCATATTAATCATTTCTTTAATCATTTGGAAAATGAAATCATTAAACATGCATACGTGTAGACTACCACCTCGATGGAATGATTTATTTTCATTTTTCTCTTCTATAAATTGATGGTAATTATGATTTTATTAAAGAATAAATATTATTTTTGGGATATCATTTCGGTTATTTTATAACAAATTTGATATCATGTTAATGACATGATCAACAAACAATCATCCTTAATTTATTTTTTAAAAATAAGAATACTAAAAAGATAGTCTTTTATTTAAATCATTTAATATTTTAGGTCATTTTATTATTCATAAAAATCTATTAAATTTTCATATATCATATTAATAAAAACTATAAAATATGATTTTTTTCTTTTATAATGATATTACTACAAAACCACCACATAATCAATCATTAAATCTTAATGTGTTCTTATTTGGGTCAATTTAACCAGCTACTGGAATAATACAATGAATTTTACAATGAATGAATAGAGGAACATAATTATTGTTATATTATAATATAAATATGTAAATAATTATTTTTTATTATTTATGAGATTTTATATCAATATTTATTTTATCAATTAAAATACACAATTCGATTGACAAGAATTACTAAATCTTTCTCATCGCCGATTTCAAACGCATTGATCACAAAAAAAAGCTACCATTAAATGAGATTAATATTTTAAAAAATATCATGGGACATTTATTCCATTAAATTATATGATCATATTATTTTTTTCTTTTTAAAAGGAATATATTCCCACACCACTTTTACGAAACTATTTCTAAGCATTAAATATTTCTTACAAACGTTGTGGGAAATAGGTAGAAATAAGAAAATATATATTTATACAGAATGATTATAATGAATATTGTAAATTTTTATAGGTATAAATAATTTCTTTGGGTATAAATTTAATTAAATTAATTTAACTATTTGGGATGTTTGTCTTATGTTCAGAATGAATAAGGATCAAGGTAAAGGTTTTCGTCTCAAATTCCTTTCTTTGAGATATGTTTGGATTTATTCACCAATTTTAATTTATGTAGAGTGTGTGCTTATTATTTTTTATATCAAAAAATAAAAAATATTTTAATCATTTTATTTTAAGTCGAATTTTAGGACCTCTTTTTTGAATGTGTTTGGATTAAAATGTAAATCAACCTACAAGAGTTTTCTTGATCTTAATTCTGATTCATTAACAGATGTTACATGTTATGCACCATGTTTAATTTTAATGGTGTTCTATTTATTTACTATCCCATGAATTTTATAAAAAAATCACTTCAGTTATTTGGATAAATTAATCAAAATAATGTTCTTTTATTCAAATATTTTTAAATCAAGTGTTACCCTAGTCATAAGATTTCTTTAGTAACACAATTTTTTATTCCTTATGTTATGATAATTACCTTGTCCACATTTCATATAATTTGTGTAAATGAAACCCTTTTATATTATAATGTTTTATTCAATAATTATTTATATTTTTACCACATTTACCCAAATCCAAATTTTTCATTCTTTATCGTGTCTGTTTCTCAAAAGTGATTGTGATAAAAAAAAGTCTACTTTCCTTCAATTATATTAGTTCATAATGAATTTCATTCATAAATGTTTGGTTTATCCCACCTTTATATTTTTATTATATGGTATTTTATAATCCCAATATATAAATTAAATTTTTTTAAAAAATGAATTGTTTTTTCACTCATCTTATAATGTTAGTTTTGATAAAAGTTATTTTGTAAATAATAAAAATGGGTTTTCTGTTCACTTTCATATTGTTTTACCTTCTCTAATATTTTTGTGAAGATAAACATTTTGTATTTTCAAGAATACACTATTGGAAATTATTTTTTAATGTAATAGTTGTAAAAATCATCCCCAATGCCTTTTTTAGAAGTTACCTTTGAAAGTTACATGTATATTTGTTTTATATCAATCTTTAAATTGATTTATAAAAACAATTTTAATTTTTCATTCCCACTTCCATTTTACATTTTATAATGATATACAATAATGGGGTTTATGTTTCATGATTTATCCTTTAATATATATATGTTATCATTTATTATATTGAATTCATAGTATCCAAAAAATTAATCTTGATCACTTTTTTTGAACCCCTATTGGAAATAGATTTTTGCAAGGATATTTTTCATCAATGTCAACATCCTTTCATGTTACCTTTATCACAAAAGGGTTATGTTATTTTGAATCTATCCACCATATTTATTTGGATGTCTTATGAATATTTTATTCCAATATTGTCTTAATAATATACTAATTTCTCAATTGGGTGAAAATATCAAATTTTTAAATAATTTAGATTTCATAATGTTCACATAGAAATAATTTTATTCTATTTTTATATAGAAAGTATCAGTATTTGGTTAATTCTTATGCCAATACAGATTATTATTGGAAATTTGACTATGTATTTTTTTCATACACCTTATTTTTCTAGATGGGTTAAGATTATGTTATCCCTTTAATTGAAATGGATAAAATTATTAATATTCATAATGATTATTTACTAATAACACATGTTGATTATGTATTTACATTACATATATTTCATTATATGGATAATCGTGTTCTTATTTAGTAACATGATCCTAAGGGAATCATGTGAAATGTCATGATGACTCTAATGGTGAATGAATATGACGTGTTTAATTGAAGTGTGGGGTATAACATTATAGATACTATTGATAGATTTACGGGTCTCATGAGATAAAATAGGTTGGGTTTTTGTGTATATCACTTCCCAAAATAAGATAATATTTTGGAACAAGGCTCAAAAACATATATTTGATGTCTATAATAATTAATTCCATCAATATAATATCATTATTATTGATATCCATGTTTCAATTTATTGTTATGGATATTTCATGCTCTTAGTTTCATTTGATTATGTATTCATGTTGTTTACTTATCCCTTTGATAATATTTATTCAAATATTTCCTCAGTTTTATGTTTTCTATTACTGAGTGTTCAATCTCACCAATTCTTATTTATACATTTCCCAAGGATATGAATAATATTATTACACAGTATATGCCTAATAGGATAGATTATTTAGATATTTTATGGGATATATTGAAGAATAGTTATGGATTAAATATATTAATATATAATGAAAAAAATTGTTTTTATACAAAGAATATAGGGTTTTTATATTTTTATTTTTTTAATTCTATATATCTATAAAACAAAAAAATTCATCAGGATATAAAAGATGAAGTATTCATTTTTAATTTTTTTATTAATTATTGTTATGTCCATGATTTTAGAGATATTATCAAAGTGGGAATGTAAATTTTGTGTCTATGAGTACCAAAACTTAGAGTGTGTGTCTAGGGAATCACATCTATCATAAGCCCAATAATATACCTGGGTGGTAAGCCTTAGTCTACAATTTGATTAATATTATGCTGGATATCATTGATATATTATGTAATTAATTTCATGATGGTATTACTTTGAAATATTATGTAAATAATTTCATGGTGATAATCCTTGGTATATGGTGGGAAGGCTTATGTTTATGCCACGTTCTTATCTGACATTATTTAGCCTACATTATACACTAATGATTAATTATTGATGATTCTGTACTATTGTGACTTATTTCTATTATGAATAATATTTAAGAATTGATTAGTGTTTTAAGATTTATAAATTTTTTGTGTATGATTTCAAAATGTTAAGATAATGTTTATTTATTATTCTTTAATACCATAACGATTATGTTATTATTACTTATGATCATTGAATAATATCTCTCATTTTTACCCTTATCATGTATCTAATCTCACTCCATTATTATGTTCCCTTTTCCCCATGATGTTACACCCCAACCCCTGAAACTAGAGCCGATGAACTACTTTATTACATTGTCATTTTTAAAATAAATCAAATACCGAAGGACAGAATAATTTATAAGTTTTTGGAAATTTTATGACATACATGATACCCATAATACATTGGTAAAATAGAATAAATCAGAAAATATTTAAAATATAATTATCATTGAATCTCATTCAAATGATTCATCTTCATAACCTGGGAAAATAAACATAAAAAGGGTGAGCTCAAATTCCTAGTAAGGGTAAGTATAGTCTAAGCTACATGAATCAATGTGAAAAAATCAACATGGATAGGTAAATAACGGATAAAAATGTCATTAAAATAATTGGATAAGGCATAAAAATATATAAAAGTAAATAACAAAAACAAATTACATTTAATCAATTTAGGGAAAAATAAATGAATTAGTGGATTATTTTTTCATAATGAAAATCCTATGGAAAATTACTAAAATTAATTTTGAATGAAAGTAATGCTTTAATATTGTATGTCATGTTTCTAGAAAATAAACCACTTTACCTTAAATCTCTATTCTAAAAATGTTTAAAAACTCTAATTTATATAACTAATTTTTCTTTTGAGACTACCGATACATCATGGTGCTATCTATAACTGGGCCCCACCCATGGTTGTTAGTCCAATGCTAACCTTGTATATCCAATAAATGATTTAATCAATAAACAATGTGCATTACCATGATATATATATATATATATATATTGAATAAATAATATTAATTAATCAATAATTAATTAATTAAGAATAAATTAAAATGAGTGTTTTTGACATTTATTAATGGACATGACATTGAAATTTTGAAGATAGGAAATGAAATGATATGTTTATGAGGATGGTATGTCAAACGTACGCATGAACGCTACATCAATTTCTTTTCCTTATTAAAATAATGAAAATTAAATGATATATACTATAATTATAGAGTAGTAATTATTTAATATATTTCAATTATGTTTATTATAATCATCGTTAATATATTCATTGTAGTCTATCAATGAATCACATCGCTTTGGGGAGGCGGTAGTCCACACGTCCACAAATGATGTTATTATATTCCTTCAAAATGGAACTAATGAAGGTATAAGTTAAATAATAATTAAATTATTGTAATGAAATAATAAATATAATATTTATAATATATAATCAATAAATACATCATTATTTCTACCTTGAAATTTGGTAAATGGATGAATGAATGATATCAGTTCGCGAAGTGGCAGTCATCCGTTCACAAGAACATTGATTATGTATCCCATTTTATGAATTTGTTAAAAAAAGTAGGTATAAATCTTATAATAACAACATATAATTATATTTAGGATATATATGTTATAATATAATCATATAATAATAATATTTTAATTGTCTGTAGAGGAAATAAAATGAAAGTGATCGATGAAGAATGTTACCTCATTTTCAGGTAACCCATTTCGGTATATACTAAAAGACTTCCTTGTTTGGATTTCTTCCCAAATTTATGATTCTAGGATGATTTGAGGAAATTTAAGATATTATTTTGGAAGTTATTGCATATATATATATAAGGTTCAAAGTTGTGTGAGGATGTGATAGAGGAGGTTCTCTTTTATAATTTAGGTGAGGGGAACCTTTTGAAACTCTAAATATATTAAATTAACATAAATTAATTTTTAATTGCAAATAGATCCAAAGAGATTTATTTTAAATAAAAGATAAATTTGGGTCAAAATGTTTTCAACTATAAATTTCTTGACATGTTTATGTCATATTATTACAGTTATCGTTTGTCATTAACCCTTGGTAACACCCTTTAACTTATACCCTGAAAACTTGCATTTTTTACATTTTAAGGGTTAATATAGTTATTATAGAACGAAAGATAATAATAAATGAGTCATGGTTGAAATTTTTAACCTTATCCCAATATTTTTACTGAATATTTGATATTTATAAATTTTATATCATTTGATAAAATATTATTCATTCTAAAATATCATTAATTGTAATTTTCATAGTATTCATTTCTTAAGATTTATAATAATATAAATAAACAATGTAACTTCAAAAAAACATTAAAAAACTCACTAATATGTATATTTCATCTATAAAATTATTTTATTATATTTATTATATACAATTATATTTATTATAATATTTTTAATAACATTAATTTGATATGTAAATTAATTAAGCAATTAATACATCATCACTGTACAAGCCTGTAATTTAATTATTTTTCCCATAAAAATTAAAAATAAATTAAAATGATGAATATAAAAAAAATTTATTTTAAATTAATATTTATATCAAAATATATCATCTAAAACCCCATTTCTATAAAATGTTATACCTGTTGAAAACATGAGTATAATGTATTTGACATTCAATAGAATAAAATAGCATAAAATCATTTAATTTATAAAATATTTCCCAGAGAATCCATAAAATCGGACCAAGAATTATTTTGGTCAACACTCACCCATCCAATAAAATTAAGACCAGTATTAGGGTAATATTTTAGTCTTTATGATATTATTTTTACCCGTAATTACTCAATTTACCATTGATCATGGTAATTAACATATTACTAAATTTAACATTAATATTTCTCAAAACTAAAAGGGAAATATTTAAAAAAAATTAGATCCAGTGATTAAAATTTTTGAATAAATTTTTTAAAATTGAAACCCCATAATTGGCTAGAAGAAAAAAAAATAAAATCGTAGATAGAACGAGAAGATGAGTTTTAAAACTGAAAACATTCAAAAGAATGAAGAGTTTTTATATAAAAAATAATTGTGAATTTAATTGCAATGAACTAAATTTCATTAAATGATAAAAATTAGATCCAATTATACATTAAAACCATTCAAAAATAAAGGTTAAAACTTTAAATTATTTATATGAAAAAGTTGTTTTCAATTAAAACGTTGCATTTGTTTAATATTAATCAAAATATGAAATATATTAGAAAAATAATAAAAATTAAACCAAAATCACTTTAAATATACATATTCCAAATAAAAAGTTTGTTTATTCAATTATAATTTAAAAAAGTGTCAAAAAATACTTAAAATGATTGTTCCCTCAAAATTCGGCAAAATATCATTTTATAAAAATAAGTCTTTTAACGGTAAAATTGGATTTTTTCCAATATCATTTATATAAAACACATAATATGAGTTTTAATAATAAAATTTTATATTATATATATATTTATATATAATTAATATAATCCAAAATGTGTGATTTATTTATTTATTTTTGTATAAAATCCACTTATACGCATTTTAATATTTTTTTATAAATAAATTTTTTTAATAAATTTGTATTATATTTATTTATAATTAACTAGTATCTAATTAATTCAAAAATATAATTTCATAAGATAGTCAACCCCTTTCATAACCACAAATTTAATGGCTACTGTATAATTTCATTGGAAATAATAATATCAATAGTATATTATGGTTCGTTTATTATCAGTGTTTTGTGGGACATAATCAATGAGATAGATTAAATTTAAAAAGATACATACCATAAATCATGGGTTCTTACATTATATCTTCAAAAAATATCCTCACAATTTGAAATTCCACTTCTAAAATCATTGGATGATACAATAAAATTCCTTTCTCATGGACTCACATTAGAAATAGGGTTAATAAAACATCCTCTTTATAAGAAGGAAAGGTAAATGTGAAGGTCATATCAAAATTAGGCATTAGAATAATAATTTATTATAGTAAAAAAATTATGGACACTGAAGACAAATATAACTACCAAGTTCTTATCGATAGTGATATAGAACATTGTCATTAGAATGTTAACCATCACAAAACCAAAAATCATGTGATCGCTTAAAAGACCATTGATTTATTAGTATAAAAATTAAACGAATAATTTTTTTAAAAAAATCATTTTCTTATAGTTGATAATAAATTAATATATAGATAGGAATCCAAGAAAATATAGTTACTTGATTTCTTTCGACATCATGAAATTATATTGTCCTTTGGTAGTGCATCGATCTATTTTCACTTCATTTCATACTCATAGATATGGATATTCAATATTAATTTTTATGCCTCAAACACTTTTAACAAAAAAATATGGTATATGAGTAATTACTTCATCCTCTATATGTTTACATAAACCAAAAAAAGTTATCACATAGTATGAAATTATTTATTATTTTACCTGAAACAATAATATCCAATGTCTAACAAAATTAATTCTAACCATAACACTTATCCAAAAAATATCTGTCCAAATTTATAGTCTAAAAAGTTATCTAAATTTCTAAAATCAAACTTTAGATTAGAATCTCTAAATAATTTAATGTAAAACTTATTGTCACATACGAAATATTTCATCACCTTAAGGAAAACATTCAATTTTTAAAACCGATAAAACAGAACTACTATAGTATAATCCTTATATATCCATAGCACCAATGATAAAATAATTCTAGAATCCAAATACACGGGGAATTTAATCATTCCACTTCATTATTATACCATTAAATACGCTTGAACATCTTATTCCTTAATAACTCCTTCATTTCATGTTTATTTTGTTGTTTCTTCATAATCAGTAATATAACCTTGCTGGTTCTATCCATTGAAAAAAACCCAAAGTACCAGGTGAGAAACACAAATCATAGTGATATAGTAATTACTAATCATTTATAGGATATCCAAACAATGGCATATTTTTCTAAATCTGGGATTCTATAGTTTTATCCTTGGTTATCCATGGTATTACCAAATTTATAGGATGATATCCTATACTTGGACTTATCCTCAAACATCATCATACGGTTATGTTTTTTATTCCATGGTTTCCTAAATATAGTTCCCAATGCCTCTACAAAACATCCTCTAATACTAACTATAATGCATCTGTCCAAAATTCCTAGAGCTAGTTCATTACTTTATTATCGTGGCATGATTACAACAAATCTAATCATGAAGTACAGAACAATGTTAATTTTTAGAAATATTGATTATATACATGATAGCCATAATACTTTTGGAAAATAAAATAAATATTAACAAAATTAAAAGATCTGAATCCTTGAATTTAATTCAAATGATTTCTATTCATAATCAGGGGAAATGAAACCTAATTAGGGTGAGATAAAATTCTCAATACGGGTAACTACAACCGAATCTATCATTAATAATAAGAATAAATCAGCATGTAAAGGGAAATAACTAAGAAATAATGACATTCAAATAATTAGATATGTTATAAAAAATATGGAAAGCTAAATAACTAAAACACATTCCATTTAATAAAAATTATGAAAATTAAATGCATCCATAGATTATGTTATAGTGAAAATCTAATTGATATTAACTGAAATGAATTTTGGATGAATGTAATGAACTAATATTGAATGGCGTATATCTGGAACATGAAAAACATTACTGTTATGATCTATTCTCATTATATTTTAACCTTCCATAATTTGGTCTATGGATTCTTTTCGTGATACTACCAATGCATCGAGGGGCTCTCTATACTAGGGACCCACCTGTGTCTTCTAATTCAAAGCACTCCTCATATATCAAATAAATGATTTATTTAACAAAAAATGTTCTTTACCCTAAAATATCCATTTTTGAATAAACAACAAGGATTTATCAATAATTCATTAATTAAGGTTAATTATCAAATATGGATTTTGATTTCAGTTAATGGAAATACCATTAAAATTTCATTAAAACATTCTTGAGAAAAAATCAGTAAACAATCCAAAATGTACCATACCACTGACAAACATTTAAATCATATTAACCATGAAGTAATAATATTAAACGAACAAAATAATTTCTATATAATAAGTAAATTCACGATATAAAATGTCAAATGGAATTATATACACCATATAAAATAATATTGGTGTATTAAATTACAATATGCCTCAATGAAATGAAAAAGTTACAAAATCTGTTACCTTTCATTTTCTTTTTGGTGAACATATATTAACCTATGGTATAATGGTATATATATTTTTATTAACTTATAATATAACCATAATATTACTTAAATATCATATATTATATTCTTACGATATCTCAGTACCCATTTATTAACAATCTTCCATTATTTTTACTATTTTAAGTGTTAATTTCTTAGTTTTTAATGTATGTTTCGAATTGTTACTTGTTGTTCCTATTAGTTATATCATTATGTAATCAACTCTAGAATGTAAAAAATGATGTAATTATGATATATATTCAGCACATATCTATTTATATTAATCCATAAAATTTTGAAGATATGAAATTAAATGCACTATTCGTTGAGATGGTTGGTTGTATGTAGGCATGAACGCTACTTCCATTTGTTTTCTATATTAAAAGAATGAAATTAAATGATGTATCTTAAAATTAAAATATAATATTTATATCATATATTTCACATGATTTTATTAAAATCATCATTAATAAATTTCATTTATAGTGTGAAAAAATCACATCACTCTGAGGAGGCGGTACTCAGCACATCCACAATCAATATTATCATATTCCATCCAAATAGAAAGCATGAAGGTATGTGTTATATAAGAATTATAGAAGTATAATTAAATTGAAAATTTCATAAATATATAATATAAACTATAAATATATGATTATTCCAAACATTAAATGTTGTAAATTGGAGAATGAATGACATTTTTTTCGAGGTGGAAGTACATCGTACACTTGAATGGTGATTTTGTATCCTATTTGACAGATGTGCGTGAAATTATAGATATAACTCTTATAATAACATCATATTAGTATATTTATTATAACAAGGTTATTATTTAATCATTTAATATTAATAATTTGATGGTTTGAGAATGAAATAAAATGAAAGTGATCCTTTAAGAATGTTATCTCAATTTCAGGTAACTCATTTTTGTTTATACCAAAATACTTCATTGGTTGAATTTTTTACAAAATCGAGACATCAATGATTAGGAGAAGGAATTTGGGAAATTATTTGGGATGGTTTTAGATGTGATATATGTCTTAATTTTCTGTTTTGAATTGAGAAGGCAGGTTCTCTTTTATAATTGAGGCGAGGGTCACTTTTGGATACTCTAAAAATTTTACATTCATATAAATTAATTTTTAATTAAAATTTTATAAAAAGTGATTAATTTTAAATATATAACGATTATGGGTCTAAATAATATAAACCAATAGTATTTATGAAATATTAGGTCACATTATTACCCTAATATTAGGTCTATAACAATGGGTTAAACACATTAACTCCTACTGTGAAAACTTGGGTTTTTACTCTTTAAGGGTTCATATAGTTACAATTAAATCACAAAATAAAAATATTTGAGTCATGTATGAAGTTTTAAACATTTTATATATTATTTTTCATAATTTTATAGTTTTATGAATTTTAAATCATTTAATAAAATTCAAGTTATTTTAGAATATCATTAATGTCAACTTTGACACAATTCATTTCCAGACATTTAAAAAAATATCTATATACATGATAAATTCAAAAAAAACATTAATAAAACCCTAATATATCTATTTAATATATAAAACTATTTTATTTCATTATTTATATAAAACTATATTTACATTAATATTTTTAATAACAGTTTTTCTAAATATGGACATTATTTTAAGTAATTACTACATCATCACTAAGAATAAATTTAATTTAATTATTGATTCGCTAAAAATTGAAAATAAATTTTCCTAAGGAATATAAACTATAAAACTTAAAATTTAATATTTATATTTAAATATATATTCTAAATAACCCTAAATAAAAAATGTTAACCTTATTTAAAAAAGGTGTATGCCATATTTTTCTATCCTTAGAATAAAATACTATAAAAGCATTAATTTATTCCAACATTCTCCAATATGCCATAAAAATTATCCCAATGATTATTTATGTTTAAAATAACTCATAAAATAAAAATAATACATTTTTTTGGTAATTTAATATTCTTTATAATATTTTTTACCCATAATTACCTCATTTACCTTTAACTATGGTACTTAAAATATAACTAAATTTACTACTCATATTGTACAAATATAAAATAGACCTATTTAAGAAATTTTGACCTCATTATTTAAAAAACTGAATCATTTTTTCAAAAATCACAACACATAATTGGATAAAATTAATAAAAAATTGTCTAGTACACAGAACGAGAATAAATCTTTTTTTAAAGTTATAACATTTTAAAGATTGAAATGTTTTAATATGAAAAATCACTGTAAAATTAATTAAAATAACATAAAATAGATTAAATGAAAAAAATTGATATAATTATTCTTTAAAACCAATAAAAAATATAATTTAACACTATAAATTATTTATATGAAAGGGCTATTTTAAATTAAAATGCAGTATTTTTTCATAATTCATCAAAATGTGAAACTCATTAAAAAATACCAAAAATTCAACCAAAATAAATTTTAATGTACCATAATGAAATAATATGTTATTTTCAAATATTATTTTAAAAAAACAATAAAAAATTATTTTTAAATTAAATGGTCCATCAAAACGAGGAAAAATATCATTTTTTTTAAAAGACATCTTTTATGAGTAAAATTTGATTTGTTCTTATATAATGTATATAAAAAACATAGTATGAGTGTTAAAAATTAAATTATATATATTATATATATTTATATATATATCATTAATTTATATTAAAAAGTTTTATATGTTTACATTATGGATATAAAACACACTTGTGCACATTTTAAGAGTTTTTTTAAAAATTTCCTTTGAATTTAATTAGTTTTTATATTTATTTATGATTAATTTTAAACCAATGGATTCTATAATATGTTTTATATGTTATTTAATTCTATTCATAAAAACAAATTTAAACTCTAGGGGCTAATTTCATATTAGATTAAAATATTAACAGTTTTTCATGGTTTATTTAAGCTCACTGATATAGGCAACAGAGGCTTCCAGAAAGATTAAATTTCAGATTATACACACCATAAAATCTTAGGGTGTTACACATGATATAAAGAAATTTAATATGGTTGATATTTCTGATGAGGGTACTATGTGTAAAGATATTAGTTGTATATGTTTAAGATCTTACATGAGATAAAATTAATATATATATATATATTATCCTATAAAACTAAAGCATTATGGTTCTTGGTCATGTATTGCTGTGAGATTTATTAAATACCTATATAAAATGATATAATATTGATGTATGTTGTGATCATGTCACCTCAATAACGATGGGAGGACCATGTATTTTAAATCAAATTTTGAAGGATGGAAGGAGGTCTACGGATGATGATGATGAAGGATATAATAGGGACACGTAAAAAAGATTCTAAAATTAGATATTATTAGTATTGGACATGTGAAAACCATTTTATAATTGAGGAATTTAATCCAATGGAAGGAGGAACTATGGAAGTCAAATTCTTGATCACTATATGGGGATGGTGGAGGGACATATATAAATTCTACACATATAGATGGTATTTTTAATACATGATGGTAAAATATAAATACAATATCAAAAGATAACCCATGAATTAGACTAAAGGGGGAATTATAAAGGCATAAAGGAATCATGTATGGTTTTATTACTGAATAGTACATGATATTTTTCCCATTATCATATTTTTGTAGAAGGAATACATAAGATTATTCAGGGAGAAAAATATTTTTTTAGTTATGATGGATTTGGAAGAGGACACTTTATACCAAATGTGTGAATTAATATGAAATGTCATTGACTGAAAATAGAGACTTCTTTAAGGATAGGGGCTACATGTAAGCAACATTCATTAATATTTTAATAAGTATATCAGTTGCATCAGCAAGAAAATTCTATTTTAATGTATTGAAATCACTTTTTATTGGGATACTAGTCACATAATTGATATCGCATTTTGATTTATTGAATAAATGGGTAAAGTAATGTTATCCTATTAAATGAGGGAAGAACAACTAAAGTTTGTATAAAATTGTCATATTATTTTTCTGTCATTTACTTTAATGATTATCATCCTAAAATTTTTATCTATATTCATTAGAAGTTGCACATTTTAGTGTGCGGAAATATGTGGGGTTTTCTTAAATATTAGGGTTCATTTAGTTAGAAATATCATTTAGGTATTGTGATTCCACTAGTATGTTCTGGTTCATAACCACCAGGCTATAAAAGTTATTTATGATTGTTGGTAAGAAAACATGCTTCCAAAATGGAATAAATTATGAATATTACAATCCAATAGTGTAAATTTTCATCATGTATTAATTTTACAAGTCATGCATCCCAATCTAGCTTAATAATCAATAGTTGTGATAGTTTGAAGATAGACTTCTGAAGAATTCTTATAGAGATAATTCTGAAACAAAGTATATAATTTCAAAAAAATGGAAAAGTCTTATTAATTTACTTTTGAGTTCCAAATCGCTTAGACATTCAAAAAGATGGTAATCCTTCAGGAAATGTATCACTCTGGAAATAAAACAATCATAAAGATGATAATACTTCATGAAATCTGAGCATACATAAAGATAGTAATCATATGATAAAGGAATCCTCCAATCGACCTAACACTTATAAATACAACCTATATGTCATTATTTTCATAATGAAATGTTGGATTGTGATATCTTCCTATCAATTTTTAAAAACTACAAAAAATTGAGAATTTAAGAAACTCATTTCTCCAACAAAGCACGGTTTCTTGAATTCCATCACATTATTTGTTTCATGTATGGCTGAATTTTTAGGATGTTTTATGAAACATCCATTCATGATAATAACTTTTATCTTTAATTTTTCATACATTATGAAATTTGATTTTCTTGAAACTCCAATGTATCACAAAAAGTGTTATCAATATCCATTTGAATCACTCCTTTAATTTAACACACTTTCATTAATTTTAAGCATCATAGGAAAACAGGTTTCCATGAAAACCATTCCTAGGTCTCTTACCTTAATACTCTCTTGTACATACTATGTGGGATTCACCCTCATACCCCCACTCGAGTTCACTTCTAGGAAATGGTCCAAATTCATTCACTACCTTCATTCCCACCATAAAAAATGATATTCTTATTATGAAAATTTTGGTTTGAGTTTGGTACATTTTTGTATATGAAATATAATACTTCATATCCCATTATAGATATTACCATGACTCTATATACTCCTATTTTATCCCTAAAATTCAACTAGTTGTATTATTCCTCTTGGTATATTCATTATTTCATGTGTTGAGATACACCCCACTTTTTTCCCTGAATACTGTGAGTAAAAATAGTAATCAATAAATTACTAAAATCCCACCATAATACTCATATATCTAGTTTAACTAGAAAGGGATTCTTTAGAATAAGTCCATCACTATCCTTTTCTAGGGATCTCTCACATACTATTTCATACTACATGAGGTTAAACTATAGTATACCATATGTGATTAATATATTATTCCTTTTATGAAAGGAATGATATTCCTTATATGTCAAGGGTAAGGTGCCTCATGAAATGATCATGAGATGAACCTTGTTGTCCATGGTGTATGACTCTATACTACATGGGTAATTATTCCTATAAGAGATACCTTAAAAGGAACATCCTCATTAGACTCATCCTGAACTGTAATACCCAATCATAATCCTTCACCCCATAACCTAGCATTTGAAAAAAATAATGGGAGGGACCCAGGGCACAAGACCCCACGAATCCTACCTACCACCAAGAAGCCCATGTGGGCCTCCTTCTTAGGTATAATCTCATTCTTATTCCTAAATCTATTTGTGGGTCATAATTCTCTCACGACCCATAATGAGAAATAAATAATGGGAAGATTAATATTTAATCAATGTACAAAACATCCTTGAACATGATGTTAAAATGTGTCATAACCCAAGAAAATAGACATGATATGCCCTTTTCAATAAGAGTATGATGCCTTATGTGATAATAATTAGATAATTCCACCATACATTTGAAATATTCTACATATAATCCTCATTCACATGATAACTACTCCCTAGTTGTACCTTGGTAGCTTCCATATGTATTCCCCAACCACACCATCACAACTCCTTTGTGGAGCCCGAGAAACTTCAACAAGTATGACATAACCACACAATCACATCTACATAGACTCACATAGAATGCTTCCTTGTGTAATCACCATTCAAAATATCATGTCTCCCTAGTACCACCTAGGAAGCTTCAATGTATTATACACAATTATATAATCACTGCTCCCTAGAAACATCAATGAATCATCCACACATAATCCATAACCACATAATCATTTCTTCCTTACAGAACCTAAGAAGCATCCACATGAAATTCCTAACCACACTATCTCTAATTCTTAGTGGGACTTGAGAAGCTTCCATTCATATGACCTAATCACACTATCCCTTCTCCCCAACAGTATTCATTAAACATCCCCAGGTATTCCCCAATCACAACATCACTACACCCAACTAGCACCCAGGTAGTTTCTACATTTAATCCTCAGTCCCAAAACCACTTACTCATAGAAGAATCCATGTGTATTATTAGGGTAGGCCACAACAACAACAGAGGTTCTCGATAGAGGCATCTAGGTTGCTTACACTTGTAAGCCCTAATAACATCATTGATTCTCCTTAGTGGAACTCCGGTATTTTCCAAACGTAAGCCTTAACCACACCATCACTAATCCTTGTGGAAACCTATAAATCTTCTATGTGTATTCAATAATTACACTATCCATTCTCCCCACAAGCAGCTTGGAATATTCTATGTGTAAGCTCAAGCCACATCATCACTACTCCTCAATATTGCCCAGGAATATTCTCTGAAAAATCCCCAATAAAAAAATCACTACTTTTCAATAACACATGGGATTACCTATGAGTGTGTTCCAATATAATCCAATCTGTAATACTTTATCCTACATATCATCATAATCCTAGTCACACAACATCAAAATTACTGACAAAATCCTAATCACATGACATTAAACTATAGCCTTACCCAATATAATGATCAAAAGAAGCCTAATTTGATTAGAATTAGATGATATGCTATCTTTTATGAATCCAATATGAATAAGCCACCCACCATTTCATGTTATCATTATTTAATTACCCAAACATCCATACCGCATGATGTTAAAATTCATGGTCATATCTTTCCACATGACCTTAAACTGTATGCTTGATTAACATGGGGATTGATTCCAATATCCAATCCATCTATGTACGAAGCCACTTTAATGTTCAATCCTGACATTAAAACACCGATACAAATTTTTATGTCTCCCCCTAGGGAATAAGAACCCCAACATTTGACCATTCTCCCTAAGAACATACTTAAACTTACAATACCAAAAATTGATGTCCCCCTTGGACTTCAGTGACACTATGTGTCACTAACCTATATTTGTCCCATTATATCATGAGAATGCTACCCCAAAATAGTATAAACATTTGATTACATCCCCAAAAGACTATTATCTATTTATTTTTTCTCTATAATAATTTAAATCTATAATCATCTCCCTATAAGACCTTAAACCTATTTCCATGTCCCCACAATACATTAATCCAATGATCATTTTTGTATAAGACTATAAAACCATAACCCCTTTTGATGAACCAAAATATCTACCTCGTGTAATGAGCATGAGATATTGTAGGTGATGATCCTATGAACCCATATGTAACAAACCAATGTTTCCTAGCATGAATTTTTTTTGATGACTCAAGTGAGGCATAATATACATGAAATTCCTTATCTAGAAGTTAAAGGATGTATAGGGAATTGATCTTTGGAAACCCTACTCCTCTCACGGGATTTTCTTTGAAATGGATGTAGGATGCCCTGGGCCCAATACATAATATTCATTTCACGTGATATTCCCTCAACTTTGATGTAGGTATACATCTGTAGTTACCCAAAACCCCCAATGATCAAAGATTCTTATATATTCCTAATTTCATTATTATCTCCAATAGTTAGTAGTTGTCCTGTCACGATAATAAGTTGTGTAGTTTACGAGTGCCCACTTTAGGATTATCTACTAGAAAAATGATGTATATTAATAGACCTATAGTTATGGTTTTGTAGGTTTCTGGCTATAGATGAATAAATATCCATGGTTTAATAAAAACCACTATTATATTCTACCTCAAGCCATGGTAAAATAATCCTGTGGAAATAGGGTCCCCATTTTTCACCTACGTGCAGTACTCCTCTCCAACCTCCTCAGGGAACGCCTCGCCCCCATTTTTTCTACGATGATGAACATCTCCTACCTATCCTGAATCCATTATCCATTCCAAATCATTGTCTGATCTATCCTCGATCTTCATTGAAATATCAATTCAGTCCTCGCATGTTCGTCCCCTTCTTCATCCTCTTCATCGTAAGTTATTTCTCTATTCAGTCCATCAGTCGATTAAACACTATTGCTTTCATACGTGTACCATTCACAAGAGATTCATTCAATTCCTCCTCCATTCGGTGTTTCATATGATCCCTTTTCCTTCTGTGAGTGGAATGCACAATAATTCTATAGCCATGAGCTTCCATGAGTAGGGTGTGCATTGGTCGGCCCCTACCATTTCTGAGATCCATACTCCTCCCACTACTCACTATCAGTATTCTTCTTTCATCCACATAATTCTATTACATCATCATTATTTTTTTAATAATATTTTTAGGCTATATTTGGTTTTGATTTTTTTCATGATCAAAATTACTTCACTCCATATGTTCTCATTCAAGGGGGAGTAACAATACAAGATATATTAACAATATTTAATATGTAATGCATAAATAAATATTTAATGTGCATATAATGTATCATTTTGTAGAAATATAAAAAATATTTAACATATTAACTTGATCATGTAGTTTTTATCATCTGTATCTAGTTGTGAATGTTTTTTATAATAAATTAATCAATAGATCATTATAAAATACTTGAAGTATTAATGATATATCATTAACCAATTCATTACTTTACTAAAAAAAGAGATAAATCATATATGACCATACATTAATTATGAAAAACAACATTCTTAATGAGAACATTCATATAGAAATTTATTTTCATGTCTTTTCTTCATCATATCATCATTGTGTTTTATCATTTTTATTAGATCTTTTTTAAAGGATAAACTTGTATTTATGAAATAGTATATCTTTTTACCCTTATCTTTAATGGAATATTTATTATTGTAATTTTATTATGGATATATTTCTAGAACACTGATCTCACCCCTTGTTGAAGACTTACAATATTATAGGATAATATTCACACATTCCATTTAGTGATAATAAATAATAAGTATTAGAGAAAATATTTCTATATCCATTACTTTATGTAGTAAAAGTTATATGGATTTAGGGATATGATATAATGAACCCCATTCTATTATCTTATATCCTCTATCTTTTTTAAAATTTTGAAATTATTTACTTTTTGTTGTGTATATGTATACATCCACTTTTATAATATATAAAATTTATGAATATTGTTTTTAATGTATAATTTTTATTCTAATTATATTTATATTTAATTTTGCTTGAAATTATAAATTAATTAGTTCAAGAACCACTTAAATATTTCCACTGGGAAAAACTAGGTTTTATATTTTTTATCCAACTATATTGAATATTATTTATTTTAGTAACCATATCATGTTTGAGATATAAGATAATAATTTATGGCTTTGGATTAGGAAAATGAAAGATTGATTTTTTTTTTCTGATTTTTTTTTCATATCATTACATTAAGATTATATAGAAATTATAAAAAAATAAGAATTTATAGCTTTTCCAAAAGAAAGGGGTGAATGGTACGAATGCTTATAAAATGGTTCGACTAAACATCCTATAATTTTTAGACTTCCTTATAATATTTTATATTTTCCATAAAATAATAATTCTAACATAGAATCACAAGTATTATTTCACAATTTTATTCAACTGGTACATTAATAGATTCCATATTATTTGATTTCATTTCAAGAAATAATCTATAAATCATAACAGGCCTGTTGAAGTAGGATTTCTTCTAATCACCATCAATATGAATACCGCAACATGGAAATTATAAAAAAAAATTACTTCACTATAATATTTTATTTCATAAATTATATTAAATAATTTATTTATCATTTCAGATATAGACAACACATTTCCTTATTTTTCATTTAGAAATTAAAATTTCCTTGTCATGAGACACACATTTATGTACGTTCTATTTGACATGTTTAAAAAAGTTAAGATATTCTGCTATGTGTTTCTCACTATTCAAATAACTAATTAACAATTATTTGATTCTCAATTTAGTGTATATTCTATATGTATTCTATTGTACATTCCAATAATGTTAGAGGTTCATATTTTAGGAATATTTATACCACACTAAGAGATTAAAATTGAATTATTTCCTTTCATAAGACCTGTGAAAAAATTATAAATTCCCATCTATGTTTTAAAAAATCCTATAAAATGGGTTTTCGCAAATTCCTATAATTCATATAATTCCTTACAATGTTCTATATTTTCTTTACAATATTGATTCTTCCCCAGCATCATATCTATTTTGTATATCCTTCCATTTTTTACTTCACAATTGAGAAATACTAATCCTTGTGAGTCATCTCTCTGGACTCCAATCCATTACCTACTTTTGAACCTCTTCCTGATTCCCAGTCTTCTATTTACATTTTTGTTCCCATTTTATTTTGAACTAGACATTCTGTAAATTCCATGTTATGTGATTCCATTTAACAACTAAATATTGACAGTGTAACATGTTTGTTGATGTAATTTTCCTTCCAAACACTATCCATATGAATACTAGAATGCAAGAATTATGAAATATTTTCTTTCAAAATAATCTTTGATTTCATATATTATATTTGTTTATTTATTTATAATTTGAGATTTCACACATTCCAAGAGGACCTTCATTGGGATTATTGTATTCAATACACTTTCAATTTATCTATTTTATAGTTGAAAGTTTCAATTTCCATATCATGAGATATACAGTGAAGAAAGATGTTATTATAAATGTTTAGAAACATTAAAATATCTTTCATGCCATTATCATTGTTCAAATGGATGATTAGTAATTTCTTGTCTCACAATTCACTATATAATCAATATTTGTTCTATGGTGTATTTCAATGAATTTAGAGGGTAAGATTTTTTAATTAATTATACTAAAATAAGAGCTAAAATGGAATTGAATTATTTCCTTTTAGAAGCCTCATCTTAGAAAAAACAATACCAAAACCTTTTTATTTAGTAACCTTTTCTTTTGGTTAGAATTGAATAATAATAATATGTAATCATTTTCATTTTTATACTTCTCTATCTAAATCTGTATTCATAGCCTGTATTTTTATTATTTCATTGAACACTATAAAAAATTATTTTTTGTCAAGTTCCATGATCTATTCTTGAAATAGATATAGATACATTCTATGTTAGATTCATCTATTAAGACTACTATGAAAATTTATTTATTATTTTTTATTTCATAATATATTATCTGTTTACATTTTTTTATATCATAACTATGTTTCTAATGTCTTTGTTTCATGCCTTTTTTCATTTACAGTTTTTTTTATGAAATTGTGATCTTATATTTTATTTTTTACTACATCCCTTGCTTATTGAAGTGCATAAGTTTGAATGAAATAACATTAATGCTAAATTCCATTATCCAGACTGTAGAAACATTCTGAAGCTGGTGTAAGATATTCTTACTTCTCTAAATTTTACCCTTTATATTTGATATTTATTTTTATACATTGCTTATTACATGATTTCTTAATCAAATTATGCAGTTTTTGAATCTTGAACATCCAAAAATGTGATAATTCTATGAAAACTCATAAGATTTATATAGATTCTATTCTGATGCTTCTAAATAGTTGTAAGCATTCATTATCAATAATTTTTTATTGAGTGACATATTTTTCACAAATTTATCCTTCAATGTTTATTATTTTCAATATATTTTAAATAAATTATTTTTATATTTTCCCCCTAATAATATTTTGTTCATTTGTTTATTGTTTATTTTTTACAATTATATTATCTTCAATAATCAATATTATAACTATTTACTAGTATTTCAATATTTTTTCTTCATGTGTTCTATTTAAAATTAATTATTCATTTTCCCATAGTTTGTATTTTTTTATGTGTATCCCTAAATAATTTCTCCCATGTATAAATATCAGTAGGAAACACATTACAAAAGTATTCACTCTCTATAAGAAATATAAGACCACATTGCATTCACAAGTGCATTGTTTTGTTAAACTATTATTTCCATGTATCATAGTGAATCTCATACCATTACATGAAGTTATATATGTATTTTTTTCCCAATGAAAACACATTATATTTTAAGTGACATAATAAATCCTTCATAATATAAATTATGTGCCAAATTCATACCGAAGCTCCTTGGATGTAATGACCCCAAATTTCATTAAGGAAAATTACAATTGATCTAATTATATGTCTTATTATACAAAATGTTTATTTCAAACATATGAAATTCATTGTTTTTTTGTTTTTGGATTATAAAATACTATTAAAAATAGTTATCATTGCTAATATAGTCGTTTAACAGTGATCATATGATTAGTATAAATATAGGGATTTAACAAATCCAATTTACTTATGCATTGAATGTGATGGCCATATCTAGTATACTTTCCTCGTACAAAGCATATTTGTAGAAGCTCGGAAAAGAGGTGGCATAATTGGGCTTATATCTGGACCAAGACCAAACCCAGATTCCACACATTAAGCTCAAATGGAACCACCTACATGAGAAGTGGAAGTTGATGGATATTACCACCCGAGTGATGTTATCCTACCTACCCCAAGAGTCTCTAACCATCAGACACATCACCCATTGGTCATATGCGGGTGTTATAAGGGGTTATGTAACAAGGCCATATAACAATAAATATTTGAATTATTTTTGTATATAATAAGGAATATACATTCATTTTATTATTATTACTTTTTAAATTGTTTTTAAAGAACAAATAATATGTTTAGTTAATATTCAAATTGGAAATCTATTTTGATAAATTATTGGATTTTTGAACAAATTTTTATTTTAATAAAATATTACTACTAAACTAACATTTATTAATAATAACGATGGTATAATTTGTGTTGATAAAATTATGATTTTTAATAATGTTTGAAAGAATTTTTATCAAAACCCATGAATTTATGATAAATATTGGTTTTTATTTTAAAAGTAAAAAAACATATTTATAAAATTATTTAGATAAAATGATTTTTATTTTTGAAATCAGGATGTTAAAATTTTCCAATGGTGATTATTTCATAGTTTTTTGAGGCAGCGGAATTTTTGCGTACAAATTAAATATCATTTAAATATATAATGTATTTAATGACATCATAATGAAACAATAGTGATGTAATAAAATATTATAAATGAGATTTTAGGACTATATATGTTTTACCATTAAAATAATGTGATTTTATGTTTATTTTATTTATTTTACAATGCTATATTGGACCCTCTAAGACTTATATATCATTTTGAATTTTTAAATTAATTTTCTTTTAGAGTGTGACTCAACTCCACATAAGAAAGCCTAAAATTTTAAGAATTTAGAATATTGGCCTTATAAAATAATTTTTTCCACTCCCCATTGGCAAGAACCATGGGAAAAAACCATGGGTTAGTATGTGGTTTTGATTAGTTTAATGTGTGGTGTCCAAAACCCAAATAATAAATAATTCCTTCCCTTTTACTATATAAATCCACCCAAGATCCATCTTCCTCTTCACTCAAGGACTTTCGAGATAGACTAAACTTTTAACCTATCTCTCTAGAATCCTCCCAAAGATCCTCAAGCTCCTAAAAATCCTCTCTTGATCCCCTCCCAATCCATTGGAATCAGACTTCCAAGTAACATATTTCTTCCATTCTAAATTTTTTCCAAATTTCTTTTTGTTGTTATTCCCATTTATTTTATATTAAAAATGTTGGGGTATGATTTTTCACCTCCCCTATAATGTCGTACGTATTTTTTAATGATGAGATACCTCTTTCTTTTTAATTAATTCCACCCATGTGCACCAATTACCAAGATGAAATTCTGTTAGGTATTTCTCTCTTCTCTTTTATATTCTAGAAATTATTTTGTATTATGAATCTAAATTCCATTTAATATGTTGGTAAATGTATTTATATTACCCCATTAATTTATATTTCATGTAAATATGATGAGACATCCCTTTCTCTCTCATCGACAATTTTTTATGAATACTAATGTCACATCGTTCTGATGCCGAAATTGTACCATAATTTTCCATACCAAAGTCCTTGTGTAGTGAATACCATGCCCATTTATCTTTAAAGGATATTCACCATTATGAACATTTAATTATTGATTATGTATTTTATGGTATTAATTCCATATTTCTTTATCATGGAATAAATGATGATGTTTAATGAATCCATCTTATATGATCTAAGAGGCATACTTATGCATGAAAGAAAATGATTAAGATGGGTGTGTCATGATAGCAATCCAATGCATTGGGTAAATAATATTGTCTTGGTACATCATGTTAAATGTGGGTTTACACATGATAATTCAAGTTCAATTATGGTTCACTTATTCTCGATGTTCAATGACCCTTTGCCCTTGCTAATATCTTGTTATGTTTTTTCCACATTTCCATGTAATGATAATCATGATATATCATGCATTTATGATCATGAATCTCTTATGATCCATTGATATGACTTTTTCAAACATGTATTTTATTCTTTATGTTATTCCTTTTTTACTTCCTTATTGGGCTTTATAGCTCACCCTTTTATTATGCATGTCCTCATGTTATCCCATGAAATTATCTATACAAAAGAATGATGTGGTTATATAATAGATGTTTTCAATATGATGTTGTGTTTTATGTTTTACGTTGTGATTTAATGTTTTTAATCTATAAAGACAGTATAACTCTGCAGCCTCTATGTTTTATTAAGTGAATGTTTATGTAATAAATCATGTTTATGTATTTAATAAAGAGCAAAGTTGTAGTAGTTGGTATCAAATGATAGGTTTAGTTATTTTTGGGATTATGATTAGATATCCCTACTGAAAGACATAGGGACAAGAAAAATTATAATAATGATATCCCTATTTTTTTGATTATTTATTAAGTATATTATCAATAAAATACATCCCTTTCTGTATATGAGTAGGTAGAGGCAGCTATGGCACAAGTGTATGTTAACTAAAATCCAAAAACATTTCTTTGAGCTAGAATCGAATGGGAACTTGTGCACGAAAGTAGGCCTTGTTTCACTCTTGGTTATGACACATCCAGAAGATATCCTTCGGTAAATTATTAAGATTAGTACAAACCATTATAAAGGGAATGAATTCCATTAAGAATATATTTTGGGAACTAGATCATTGATAAAATAGATTAAAGACTATAAATTCATACGTTAAGGAAATAAAAGTAATTTATAAGTCATATATTTTTGTATTTGGATTAACCTTTATGTGTTAACCTAAATTTCCTTTTATTCCAGCCAATTCCCAGTTATAGGAGGACTCGAGCTGAAAATTGATGTGAATATCAATGTGATGACAGTTCTAATAAGATGTATAATATGATGAGAGTGGGAATAATAAAAATTCTCATGATACTCTCTCTGTTAACTCTTGTTTTTAATTTAATAATGGGTCACGTGTAAAATTTGACCCCCCCCCCCCACCTAATAAAGAATAAGTCTCAATCTATATATTCTTGAGTCAAAGTTCTACTAATTTAAATGGATCATCTGATCCCTCAATCACAGAACAATTGATCAAATCCATTGAGAAGATCTTTTTCACCCTTCAATGTTCTGAACAAGAGAACTTTCTTCTAGATACTTATATTATGGAAGGTGAAGCTAATCAATGTTGGACATTGATCAAAAATACAATTCCTGAGGAATATATCGAGGCATTAGAATGGAAGGATTTTTGATAATTGTTTTTTGAAAAATATTTTCCTTGAACCCTCCGACATATAATTGAATGGGACTTCCTTGACCTAAAAAAAGACAATGAATCTATCAGATCATTTGAGGAAAATTTAATAAGGATTGAACTATTTGATGCTATATTTTTATTTACCCTCGAATAAAAGGTTGACTTCTTTTTGGTGGGATAAAACCTAGCATATGGAAATCCCTAGCGATCTGTGACTTCGAGAGCTATGAGGCAATTGACTGATGTGCCCTTAAAGTGGAAATGGAGATTGAAAAATCTTAGGGGTACCAAGGGGATAAGAATCATAATGTGGACTTTAATTCTAGTATTCCGATTGATTAATTCAATGGTGATAAGAAAATGAATCACCCCACTTGACAAAGGTGTAGGAAGAAGCACCGTAGAAATTTTATGATGGGTACGATGAAATTCTTTTGGTGTGGAAGAGAAGGGAACCTAGCCGTTAACTACCGAGAAGAAAAACCTGCGGATGTGACAGATGAGAGAAATTCTTCATTCCACCCTCAACATGTTGTTAATTTCTTCAACTATAAAAAACTAGGGCACCATGAAAATCAATTCCCTAAGCCATGGGTTTTCAGAGGCAAGCAACAACCCTGAAGGAATAAAGGGCGAGCTTAGGCCATCACTATGTCCATAGTGAACCCGGACAACGAAGTGGTGATAGGTGCGCTAGTTATTCATTCCGGAATAAAGAAAATACTTTTTTATTCTGGATATACACATTCCTTTATATCCTAAAATTTTAGTAGAATGATCCCAACACCACCCAAAATCACGGAAGTAAAGATGTCGGTGAGTATGGAAAATGGGGAAATCACTAAATCCCAGGAATATATCTGCTCCCCTATAATAATTTGTGGATTGAACATCCCTATGAACCTCATCACACTCCATATAGTGTAATTTAAAACAATTCATGTCATAGATTAGATTTCTCTATATTGACCCAACATAAATTGACGTGAGAGGTAAATCACTCTCCATATGGAGAATCGACCCCTGATTTTGTACAAGTGCAAGGAGGGAGATAAATCTTTGTTAGAACCATCATCCAAACCTCGGATATTACTACCCTATGAGAATTCATATTTGTATTAGATGGTTGTGTCTAATGACGCAACCATCCTTGAAGGCAATGCCTATTGAGTGGGAATTTGCTGAAGTGTTTCCCAAAGAATTGTCTAGTCTTCCTCCTATAAGAGATGTTGAATTATCAATCAATATTATACCTAGGGTGTTGCTAATATCCAAGACCACTTATAGAATTTTTTTTTTGGATCTTTAGGAGTTGATAAAACCACTACATGAGAATCTGGATAAAGGTCTCATATGTCCATGTGCTTTAAATTGGGGTGCACTAGTCCTCTTCATCAATGAGAAGGATGGTTCAATGCATCATTGCATTGATTATCGTGAGCTCTACAAAATCAGGATAAAATACATGTATCCTCTTCCCCGAATTGATTACTTTTCCAATAATCTATGTGGAGCACAATACTTCTTCAAGGCGGATCTATGGTCGGTATATTATCAAGTAAAGGTAAAGAAAGAGTATATCCCAAGGATTTCATTTCGTACAATATATGGGCACTATGAATTCATAGTAATGTCTTTTGGACTCACTAATTCTGCAACAATATTCTTATACATTATTAATAGATTATTTATTGATTACCTTGACAAATTTTTGGTAGTATTTATATATGATATTCTAATATAATCCAAAACCAATGAGGAGCATGATGAGCATCTAAGAACTATACTAGAGACCTTGTGAACGAAGAATCTCGATGAAAACTACAACAAGTTTTAGTTCTAGTTAAAGTAGGTCTCATTCATAGTTCATATCATCACAATAAATGAGATATATGTGGATCCCTCTAAGACAACTACAATTGAGGGATGGCCAAGGCCAGCGTCAATAATGGATATCCAAAGATTCCTGGGGTAAGCTGGATATTATCACTGATTTGTGAGAAATTTCTTATTGATTTTATAACCCTCTTTCTAAGCTAACTTGGAAGAGAGTAATGTTTTCTTGGACTTGTGAATGTGATCAGTTCTTCAAGGAGTTTAAAATAAGGCTTATCACTGCACCCTTTCTCAGATTACCCACATGTGAAGAACATGTAGTGGTATTTATTGATGATTTGAAGAAGGCCGTGGGATGTGTGTTGATGAAAAATGACAAAATTCATTGCCTATGTATCAAGTCAATTTAATGATCATGAGAAAAAATATCCAACACATGATCTGGAGTTGGATATAGTAATATTCACTTTATAAATTTGTCAGTATTACCTCATTGGGGAGAAGTGTGAAATATATAAGGATAACAAAATCCTCATGTCTATATTCACACATAAAGAGTTGACCATGTGACAACAATGATGGTTAGAGCCGATCAAAGACTATGACTGCTCAATCCATTATCACCATGTGAAAGCAAACATGGTGGAAGCTGCGCTATGTATAAATTACCCATCAATTCTATCATTGATGAGAATCGAAAAGGATTCAATATTCTTATATTTTATTAAGATGGAAATGGGAATCATAAATAATGGAACATCATCAATACCTTCACAAATAATTGCTCAATCATCTCTTTTGTAAAGGTTAAAGGATTCTTAAAATGATGATGTTGGAATTCAGAAGAAAGTGGAAACTATCAGAAAAGGGAAATCCTCAGAGTTCAATATTAATGAAGAATGAATTGTGAGATTTGGGACTAGACTATGTGTTCCATAAAATCTAGAGTTAATGAAATATCATTTGGATGATGTACATAGTTAGAATTTCTCCATTAACCCAAGAAACACAAAGATGTATCGAGATCTCTGAGATAATTGTTGGTGAGATAACATGAAGAAGGAGATCGATGTGTATACATCAAATTGTCCAGAATATCAGCAAGTGAAGGCTAGGATGAATATGTCTAATGGGATGATGAATCCATTAACCATACTAGCATGGAAATGGGGGAACATAGCCATGGACTTTGTCACCGTACATCTCAAGACATCCAATGAAAATAATGCTATCTAGACAGTTGTAGATAGTCTTAAAAAGACTTCACACTTCATTGAAATTCACGAGGATTTCTCATTATATAAACATGCATGGATATATATTATATAAGTTGAAAGGCTTAAGAGAGAATCACTTTCTATTATATCAGACCGAGATCCAAGATTCACCTCTATGTTTTGGAAGAGTCTTTAACTTTCTCTGAATACAAAGATAAACTTCAGTATAGCTTATCATCCTCAAACTAATGTCCAATCTGATTGGACTATCCAAAAACATTATAAAATCATGATAGATTTCTCAATGAACTTCAAAGGAGGATGAGATCAACATCTCCCTCTAGTTTTGGTCTATTACAACAACAGTTTTCACTCAAGCATCCAAGCAGATCCTTATGCAGCCCTTTATGGGAAGAGGTGAAGAACACCGGCTTGTTGGGATGATGTTGGGGAGTGAAAAATCTTATTTCCATAAATTGTAGAAGAAATGGTGGAGAAGTTTAAGACCATCCAGTAGAACATTAATGATTCTCGGAGTCAACAAAAGATTTATGATGACAATCATCGATGAGGCCAAGATTTTTATGTGAGAGACATGGTATTCCTCAACTTATGTTTATGGAAGAGAGTTATGAGATTTTTTGAGAAGGTAAAGCTTAGTAAAAGGTACATAGACACTTTCTAGGTCCTTTATCTCATTGGAGTGGTGGCCTAAGGACAAGAACATCCACTAATCCTATCTCAAGTAAATGATGTATTCCATCTATCACTCTTGAGGAAGTACAAACCTAAGCCGTAATTTTTAAAAATATCATCCTTCTTCATTATTACCTTCTGAGGATCCTTTGTTCTATTTTTTTATAACTATTTTAGTTTAGTAGATATATGTGGTTCCAATTATGTGTTTTATATTTGATATTATTGTTGTGGATTACATGTTTCTTTGGACACTACATTGCATTAGCAGCACACTTGTGTGATAACAATTCATGTTTTTTATATACATGTATTTTCATCAAGGAAATAAATCATAAATTGTTATTATTTGGGTTTAGTTAAACCACATTCATATTCACAGGGTGGATGAAATAAATTTTATTACTCCTGGTAAAAATATTTTTAATCTTATTTATCTAGACACTACACTATCACTGGACATAAAGCATCAATTTCCTAAATGTATGATGATTTTGGCTTCCCTAAGACCATTTCAAATTTATATATATTAATATTGTTAATAAGGTTTTTCTTATAATGACTTCTTCGATAACCCCATTCTTAATGTTTGATATTGTATTTGAAATTTGTGGACTATGACATAATGGATTTTCTATATAAAATTTAATTTAAAAATTATTTACATAAAATATGAGTGTTGATAAAATTTCATTTAAATAATAATGTGTTATATCAGATATGTTTATAAACATTGTATTTTTTCATTAATTAAATGTGTTTTCATTTGTATGTGTTTTTTTAGTAATTTTATTCTCCTTCCACTAATTTAGCTTCATATTAAAACATAGATATTGATGTCATAGTGATGATAATGATGATGGTGTGAGAGTATGTGATAAGGACATTGGTGTTTTTGTAGGATATTATGAGTGTCATGATGGTTCTATTAATATTGATATTGAGACACATTTCTGATGTAATTTTTATTTTTGGTTTATACATTTAATTTTATCATGTTAATTTTTATTCTAGTGATATTGATAATAAAATTATATATTTTTATCATGGAGATTATTATAATTTTGATGATGTATATTATATTTTATTTGAGTTCATTTTATAAAATGGAATATTTTTTGTCTTCTGGCTTTTTTTTGTTTCTCTAGTGTATGAGTGCATCGATCGATTTATATATTTGATGATGGGAAAGGTAATATTCATTTTTTTATTCTATATGTTTTTTTCTAGTAATGGCCACCTTTTATTGAGTTATACTATTTTATCATAGGATGACCTCATTCAATTTTTTGGTATTTTATTATCTTCTTTTTCATTTCTTCACTTTATTTCGAGTAGTTGTAAAAAAGGTATATATTTCAATGGGAGAAATGATTTCTATCAGTTGTTTAGTGGATTATTTTTTAAATGTTTCTCATGGTTGGATTAAAAAATTCTATCAAGGAACAAAAATTGCATGTAGATGTAGTGTAATTGGTTTAGTTTATTTTTTATTTTTATTAACCATTAGTTTTTTTATGTTTTCTTATTAAGGTGTTTTAATCTAATTTTCTGGTTAAAAATGTAATTTTAACTAGAAAAAAACAAACATAAACTCTCTTAGAGGTTGTTATATGCATCATATAATCATTAGGGCATGATATTTGTTCATTCTATCTTGTGATAGAAGAGTTTTCCAAGGATAGTCTATCTATAAATTTTCTAATATATTCTAATGTTGTCAATTAATTTCACTAAAAATGTAATGATATATTTGATTTTTTTATTTATTTGAATGTCATATAGAACAATCAATGTGAATTCGATGTATAACATTGATTTGGATTACACCTGTTGTCATACCAAGTATTTAGATCAACAGATTCTGGGACATATCTGGTTGGTGAGATGTTGTGAACTAAGTTAGAGGGTTGATGTGAGAGGGATTTTTTACCGCATATTATTTCCTTAAATTATTATTCCATCTTTATCTTCTCATTTAATATTTCCATGGGATGACATTTCTCTTATTATTTGATTTTTAGTCTCTCCTTGATTGTTTACTTTTACTTCTTTATTGTGGTGACAGTTGGGTTATGAACATCAGAACAAATTTAGTTTCCCATTTTTTTAATTCTTTGTAAGATCATGATTTATCCTAATGTTTTAGTTTGTATATTGATAGATGGAGAGAAGAAAAATCAGATATGTGAGACACAATGAGTTGTTGAAGGTATTGGAGTTTCACGGATGACTAAAAGCAAGTGGTTGATGACTATCATTTTGGATTAAGATGATTATTTATACAATATATCCTCATGATTGATCCTAGTTTATGTTAACTATTATAATGATAGTTAATTTATTATATGTGATTGGTTACATGGTAATTACAAGTGTAGAGTATATGTTCCGATGGGTTGCGACTTTTCAATATATTCTTTAAAGCACCTTATTTATTATGTCTATTTTTTATTCTTTTTTTGTGGGGTATGAGTACATTTTAAACAGCTAGGTATGAGTATTTTTCATTCTTGTAGCTATAGGATATGTAATATATGTTTGGATATAGATTTTTCAGGATTCATTGTAGCAGTTTTTTATGGAATCTAGATGATATAACCATAGTTCAAAACAAGGAACTAAGAATTTTTTAGGTATCTACATGATATTGTCCAGTTAATAAACCATGGTAGTAGACCTATTTCTATGGGTTGAGCAGTGTAAGTAGACCTATATCTATTTTTGAACCCCGGTTATAAAGTGGAGTAGAAAAAATTTATATCCACGCTTAGAAATTGTGGTTATCGTCGTGCCCATTTTTCAATGATAATTGGAGCCATGATCCACCAAATCATGTTTATTGACTATATCCTTGGTTGATTTACCTATAGATTTTATTATATATTATGTATACATTCTAAATTTATAGAACTGAAGGAATGAGGATTCATGTTCATGAACGTGTATCAAAACTATGAGGGTGACAAGAATTAGGAAATGGATACTGTGGAAGAACTAATGGATGGAGGAACATACATCCAATCATACTGTTTCAATCAAGGTTCCAAAGACATCAACTGTGGTGGAAGAGGCCACCCTTTATTGGAAAACAAGAATGTGGGATAACCACAGTAAAGAGGTCATGAACCATTCAAGGATTTATAACACTACTCGGTGATAGGAGAAAAGGGAACCTGATGTATGCCCCAAAAGTATCATCAGAAAAAAGTGATACGAACAGTTATCAAAAACATTATTTGTATTATATATCACATTATGAAAGTATCTAATGTCCAATTTATTCTAATATAAATTTCCAAAGTAATTAAATATATTCTATCAATCACTTTTTCTATGTTTTTTCTTAAAATAAATTCAAAATTATATATTCCAGTTACTAATATTTCAAAATATTTTATCACTTGTTATGTTACAAGGTTTCCCTCATTCTAAATTCTATTAAAAATATTTTCTTAATCTTATTAATTTATGATTATGATGATACTATTTACACTCGCCAATGTATACATTTTTATAACATATTTTACCTCTATCAAATATATGGTATCTGTATAAATAATGTGTCCTAGTTTTCCCATTTTATAATATTTCATAAAAATTTCCATAAAGAGTAAAATTACTAATTTCTCTAAATAACTTGTCTTTCAAGAATAAACTTACATGTTCACATCATGAACCTCACCAACATTTCCCACCACAACTTATAATATTGAATGAAAGTAGTTATATACCCTTTAATATAATTTATTCCTTTTTCTTTAAAAAATCAAAGACAACATTATATATTAGTACATCATGCATTACCAAAGAGGATAATTATAAATGATAATAATTAGTAATCATGTACTATGTGTGGAATAATAAAGCACTCATGGATTTATCATATCATTATAAGGTTAAGGACATATGTTTTTGGATTTATCTCTTAATTTTGGGTATTGAAAATTATTCTTCAACTATATAAGATAAAATAATAGATTTATAAGTGTAAAATCATTAATATTTTCATTTTCATATCACAATATGTTTTTTTTCTATTTTTAATACAATTATAATAATATATAAATTTAGGTTCATTTTTAAATTAAAAAAATTAATTCTCTAAAAAAATATATTCTCCTTATAGAATTATACACCATATTGATGAAAATTTATTAATTGTAATTTTTTATTGTTATTTAATTATTGAGAAAAACTTTTATATTTTCATAAGTAAATCCTATTCAGTTTAAAATATTTTAATCATATATTTTTCTTAGTCACACAATTAAAATTTTATCGGTATAGGTTTTTTACGTTATAATATTTATATGATTCTTCACTTTCATTCCAACATATAAAACTAAACCAGATTCATCCTTCCAAGAATATATATATATATATATATATATATACAAACAAACAAACAAACACACATAGATGTATATATATAATTTTCCTAGATTCTGATTATTCATATTTGTTAATGTTACTTTACATTCATAATATATTGTTTCAAGTTTATTAGATCATAGATTCATGAAAATTATATTTTTCCATATATATTATGGTTTTTTAAGCATGATGATGTTTCCTCGGATTTTTCTTACATGAAACAATTTCATACAATCTATTTTTAACTAACCATTGGTTGAGTGACAAGTATACAATTCACTCCATGATTTAGGAAAAAAATGACTATTGGAGGAGGGAGTCGATCGTTGGAACTAATGCCTATAAATAGGATCTCATTTTAAAAAGCTCAACATACATTCAAAAACATGGATGATGTGATATTGTGAAGTAATTTCAAGAGAAAGAAAGACTCTCGTGGTTTTTGAAAACTATGAATAACTTGTTCAACATGGATTGTGAAAATATGATTTCTTCTGAGTATAATCGAGGGCTTCATGGGATAGGAAGAAAGAGGTGATAACTACCTTAAATTTAGAGGACTTCAAGGGATAAAAAGATGGAGGTTCTGACTACATTAATGTTTGAGGGATTGTGGGTATAGCAAGATAAACTCTGATACTCTTATCATGGGATTAACCTAGTGCGGGTAAGACATACTTTTATAAAATTATAAATCAAGAGACCATTATCTAAGGTTGTTGGATACCCTTCTATTTGTATTAAAATATTTATTATACTTTTTTAATTTTTTTATAAGTTTTTATTTTCGCTGAAATTTTTTTAAGGAAAGAATGTATATATTTATTATACTTTTTTACACTTGTATACTTTGATAAAAATGATTCTATATGTTTTAAGGTATAACCTTTCTCTATGTGAACTTTTCCTAAGTTTCTTTTTCGAGACCATTTTTTCTGGATCCCAATCAACTTAGTCTCTTAGTTAAGAACAAAAGAAGGTTTAGAAATCTTTTTTAATTAGCTTTGTTAAACATAGACTTCCTTTTAGGATTAAAATTGATTTTTTTAGATCTACAATCTCCCCTATTGTAATTGAGCATCTACATCTATATTTTGATCCTAAAATTTTTATCAGATCTAGGTTTCAGAAATACATATATATGCATATAAGTTTTCTGGATCAAATTTTTCTTGATTAATTTTACGTGTTCATGTTTACATAATATTTTTCTTATAAAAACACTATTTATAAACTTTTAATACTAATTGTTTTTTAGAGATATATATTTTTTATTTTGTTATAGAAATGGTAGTAATGAATTTCGGTTCTATTGACAAATAAAATCCTACCAAACCACTATTATTTAATGGTAATGATTATGAGTAATGGAGTTATAGGTTGAGGACCTTCATTATCAATACTAGTGTTTATAATTTTGTTATGATTACTGGTGAATAGAAGATTCTGAATGAGGAAATAAGAACCTTCATAAATCCAGAAAAACTAGAATATCAGCTGAAATAAAAGGTACGCAATAATATTTTATGATTCATCACCAGGATTATCTACAGTCAAATATCATCTCATAAAGCTATCAATGGTATCTAGAAGAAACATTATGTTACACATTTTGAAACATCAAAAGTTATAGAAACAAGAAGAGCTATTTTAAGATTTGAATATCTCGGATTTCTATTTACACATGAAGAACATGTTTCCAATATGAAACAAAGATTTATGACTATCATCAATAGTCATAAATATATGTGTCAAAAAGGACTTGATGATGAAATTATTGTGAACAAATAATTTATATTATCCCCAATGAGTGGGAATATTAAAGGAGAATTAATGATGAAAATAGAAAAGTTTCTAACATCACACATAATGAATTATTTGGAACACTTATTCAGTATAAAAAAAGAATGAAAACATATTCGGATTTCAATATGAGAAATAACGGTAATGGATGTGTTTCTTTCATTAGTACATCTAAATCCAAGACTCCAAATAGGATAAATAGATCTTATGAAAATAAATCTATTTTAGTATCAGAATCAAGTGATAGTGATCAGTCTGAGAATGAATTAGCCAATATTTCTAGAATGATGAACAAGATTGTGGGAAATAAATATTTTTATTATAGATACATGTAGAATGAAAAAAGGAAAATAATGATTTGGAAGTAACCTATTATAAATGAAAAAGGGTTGGATATATCAGACCTGATTGTCCTGTACTCAAGGGAAATGAAATAAAGAATAATCATTCTGAAAGGAATAGAAATAAGTACTACAAATCTAAGGATAAGAATGTAATTAAGGCTAATGAAACCTCTAGGGTCATTGGTGGTGACTCTTCAGATTAATCCTTGGAATGATAATCTTTTAGTCAAAAGAATATTGTTCTTATAGCCAGATTACATAATGAAAATCATTATCTTATGCATAAAGTGAAGATTGCGGAATCTTCATCTAATATCTCATTAAATTCTATTTTTCTTATTGACGAATATTATGAATATTAGGATGAATAATCTTCTTCATCCGAATATAATACCTTACCTTCATTTGAAGAAGATTATAGATATGATAAATTAGTTGAGAATGACAACTATAAGATAAAAAAGAAGTAAGAGAAATAAAATTAAATAATTTCATATTCAACCAAAAAGAATCATATCTTTCTAAATATCTTGATCAGAAAAGACTTTATTTCGAAAATATATTTAAAAAACTTATGGATGTTAATTATAAATAGGATAAATTTTCTAAGGCTCTTGAAAATGTTATTTCAAAGAAAAATGTTTTCGAGAATAACTCATATTTCAAAACTAATGATTTTGAGGATAAGAATTTAGTCATCAGAGTAAAATCCAAAATATTTTCATTAAAGAAACATTTATCAAATTTCCCTTCTGGAAGGAATGAATTTGATAAAATGTATTAACAGCTTCTTTCTCTTAGGAATATTTCTAGATTTGGTTATACTCATTCAAACCCTATTTTTAGTCATAATTATTTTGTTTCCCAATGTGATCATTTTTGCACTAAGTCTAAATGTGGTTTATGTTGGAAGAAACAAATGTTCTTTAAATAAAACCCAATCCTTTGGTTTTATAAATCTTATTTTTCTAATAAAATATGGATACCTAATATTTTACTTTCTAAAATTTCCGATTCCAATAAAGTTTGGATTCTAAATATTTATCTTTTTTATTTTCATAAAAATAAAGGATGTCCCACAAATTAAATGTTATATGGATAGTGGATATTCCCAGAATATGACTAGTATAAAAAAATTCATTGAAAATATTATCAATACATAAGGAGGAAAGTAACTTTCAGAGATAATGCTCAGGGATAAATTTATGGTATATATAACATTGTTCTTATTTTGAAAACAATAATTTCAAATGATTTATTAATGTTCTTAATAAAAACCTTATAAGAATATTCCAATTATCTAATAATGGTTTCCTTTTGAATTTTAGGAATGATAAAATTTCTGTATACAATTCAATGGAGGACTTTATTCTCTCCTACCATAGGCATGAAATTATTTTAACACTTAACATAGAAGACCTTATGATTTAAGACCCACCTTGCCTTAGTTCAATGATATATCAGTATTGGTTATGGAAATGAAGACTAGGACACTATAACCTTAGGAACCGAGGATAAATCTCAAAGAAAATACTTGTTAAGGATCTTGTGGAGCTCAGATATGATTCTTCAAAAGTTTGTGATCCTTGTCGATATGGAAGGAAACATAATTCAAGCTTTAAATCAATTGGTGAAGTCTCAACTGATAATTAATTATATCTAGTGCATATGGATATATTCGGTCCAACCCAAACTAGAATTATGGGATGAAATAAAATGTATTTTTTCTTCGTAGATGATAAATCTATATTTAAATGGGTATATTTTCTAAAATGAAATCTTAAGCCTTTTCCTATTTCAAATATTTTTTCAGCCAACGTTAAAAATGAGAAAAACCATCCATTAATAACTATTCATAGTGATCATGGGGGATAATTTCAAAATTCATATTTTGAAGCTTCTGGAAGTAAGAAATGAATTACTCATACTTCTTAGCTCCAAGAACTCCTCAACAAAATGGTGTTTTCTAATGAATATGTTGAATTATTCAATAAATAATTAGAACTATGTTAAGGGAATATTCTATTGCTAAACACTTTTGGGATGAAGCGGTTTGTACTTCTTCTTATATTATAAATTGATTTTTAATCATACCTTTTCTAAAAAAACCTTACAAGTTATGAACTGGTACAAAACCTAGACTTTCTTACTTTATATTATTTGGATACAAAGTATTATTCTTGAATAATGAAGATAATTTATGAAAATTCACATCCAAATCTGATGAAGGAATTTTTCTAGGATACTTCATTACTTCTGAGGCTTGTAGTGTTTTTTACAAAAAATCTTGTACTATTGAAGAAACAGAACATGTTAAATTTTTTATAAGTGATCATTTTAATTTCAAACAACCCAAACCTATATCTTTAGATGTGTTTTCAAAAAAAATTACCAACCTTTAATTGGAGACTCTTCTTATAAAGAAAATAAACAAGAAAATGTTTTAATGTATTTACCCCTACAAACCTTTCAACCTTATATTGATGAATAGGTTTTACAAAACCAAAATCAGTAGTTTCTTAAGAATCATCCAAGTGTTAGTATCATTGGTGATGTAGATAAACCTATAAGGACTATAAGTTCTTTAATAAATTAAGTAGACCAACTAGTATTTTATTTCCAATTAGAACATAAAATTACCGATGAAGCAGTAGGCGCTAATGATTAGATTAATTTCGTGAAAGATGAACTAAATAAATTTGAAAGTAACAAAGTCTAGATGTTGGTGGAAATACCTAAATAACCATCTATAATTGGAGTTAAATGGGTCTTCAGAAATAAATGTGATAAAAATGGAATATTTGTATGAAATAAATCTAGATTAGTTTTTAAAAGGCTATAATTAACAAGAAGGAATAGTCTATAAAGAAAACTATGCTTCAGTAGTTATACTTGAATCTATTCATATTCTACTAGACTATGTAGCATTCTTCAATTCCAAACATTTTTAAAGGGATGGGAAGTGTGATTTATTTAACAGATATGTTCAAGAGGAAGTTTACATTGAATAACCTTCTGTTTTTTGAAGACACAAAACATTGTGAACATTTTTTTGAACTTTTTGAAGTTTTATATGGACTTAAACAAACACCTAGATCTGAGTATGATAGAATTACATGATTTTTGATACAAAACAATTATGTTAAGTGAACTACTGTTCCAACTATTTTTATAAATAATGATTATAAAAATGTTTTAATTATTCAAATATATGTATATGAATTCATTTTTAGATCAACAAAACAATCATTAATTGATTCATTTGTGAATATTATAAAATATGAGTTTGAAATGACTATGATGGGTGAGTTAACATTTTTCCACAGTTTTCAAATTTCTCAAAAACTAGAAGTAACTTATATATCATAACATAAGTATATTAAATATATTCTTAATAAGTACGGATATGACAACACTAAAAGTATATGTACTCCAATAGATACCTAAACCTCCTTTTATCTTGATGAAGCTGGGAAACCAGTAGATTGAAAATATTTTAAAGGTATGGTAGGAAGTTTATTATACCTAATAGTTAGTCATCAATACATAATGTTTTCAGTATGCTTATGTGAAAGATATCAATAAAATTCAATGGAATCTCATTTAAAATTAGTGAAAATTATTTTTACTATTTAATGGGAAACATGGACATAATACATTTTTATTCTTCTTGAAACAATTTTGTTTTAAGAAAATTGTGATTTTATATTTTCGGGGATGTAAAATGGATAGGAAAAGAAAATCTGAATATTTTCATTTCATATGAGATTCATTAGATTCCTGGTCATTCATAATGCACCACTCAGTAGAACTTTCTACTACTAAAGATGAATATATAGTAGTTGTAAGTTATTGTCCACATGTGTTGTGGATGCAACACACACTCACAGACTATGGCATGATTTTTACCAAAACAGAGGTATTATGAGAAAATACAAGTTCCATTTCCCTAATAAAAAAACCTACACATCACCCTTGTGAGAAGCGCATAAGTATTAGGCATCATTTAATTAGGGATCACACGTTTAAAGGAGATATCATTCTTCAATTTATTTAAACTCATGATCAACATTTGAGAAATTTAAAAATATATATACTCTCTCATAGATTTTTATACATTAAAAAGATAGTAATGATCATTTTAAGGTAATATTCCACATTAAAATTTTTTAAACCAATACCCCTTTATTAAGAAACTCATTTTCATAAGGGGAGTACATTTGTTTTATCTTTCAAAATTTTCTTTGAAATGTTTTTTTGGATCCTGATTTTTTTTCCTTTTCATAATAAAATTTATTGTAACCACAATGTTTTTCCTTTACATAATTTTTTTTTTCATAGCCTAATATTTTTCATTGCTTAATAATAATTTATAAAATATATGTTCTTAAAAAAGAACCTTAATAATATTGAAAAAATTTATAAGTAATTTCTATGGTCTGTTTCCGTATATAAATTTTTGTAATTGAATTTTTTAAATTTTTGGTATTTATATCTTATTTTAAGAAAACATTATAAGATTAACATTCCTAAAATTACTTTTTTTTCTTTAAGACCTCAAAATATCAGAACCTATTAAATTATTCTTAAACATTGATATCAACCATAAAATTAGATCAACCTTATATTAATCATTGGATTTATTTGGGAATACAATGTTTCACTACAGAGCCTATATAAAGTCCCCAATATTCGCATCTCACATGGGGTTTTCCACTATTTCTTGGCCAAATCTCTACCACCCTTCAAATTATCCATTCAGTTTTCTCAGTTTACTTATATTCAAGATGTCTCTTTATGTTTCCCTAAAAAATCATATGGATTCAATTATGTAACTCAATGATTGAAAAAATTATATAGAAAGGTTTGTAGAACCAAATTTATTTCTTAAGTATAATTCTATTATTTCTAAAGTTATAAATAAGAATAGTTAGGAAAGTCTTTGTGTAGACAAACTGAATAATATAGATCTATTTTATCCAAATCTCCCTATTGAATTATATGATTCAATCTGTTTTTATGAACAAGGAGGAATGGAATTCGTTTCCTTCAAAAGATAAGGTAAGACATACATCTTATCTTTCATCAAAAAAGCTAGTATATTGCATATAACTTATGAAGGAGAGACTTTATATTTCTCTCAAAAGTTTCCAGACATGAAAATATGTTTTAAGAAGGTGAAATAAATTGAGTTCCTAGGACTTAAACTAGTTAAGTCGCTGAATATAAATCACCTTACAAACAAAAACCGTTTGTTATAATTGTGGTTTAAAGGTTTTTTAATTCCAAGAAAAAGCGATAATGATTCCCAAAAGATGTGTTATATTTTTAAGATGGAATTCCATGTAAATATAATAAATGTAAACCTTGCCATTTATATTCCCCCAACCATCAGCAATATCAAAAATGGCCCCCTAATGTCTCAGATTATCATGTATCTAGAGATCTTGTTGAAGTTTATTGTTCTTTGTATAGAATACTTTAAAATTAAATGCAGTTAAAAACCAAGAACCTTTAAGATTATGTTGTTGAGTGATGAGACTCTAAGAAGGATAAAAATTAGTTTCAGTATTAAGTCATGAGTGTTCTATGATATTCTAGAAAGTGAGATTCAATCTATTAGCAGGAAAGGGGGTGTGGGTGAAACTTCCACGAAAACTCAGAATTATAGAAAAGAGAAAGAACCAGAATCAAAAGAATATGCACTCATTCCGAAAACTTGGTCATCTCCAACCTAACAGGTAATGAAAAATACCTTTTATTATGATGTGGTATCTAACAATTGAGAGAAAAATAAGAAGAAGGAGGTGGTGGGAGATGCATGTCTTGGTTTAAATCCTACTAAGAGTAAGGCCTTGAAGATTCATGTAGTAGAAGAGCATGAGAATCGAGATAAATAGAAATATTTGATGATGAGTATTTCATAAGATGAAATTTCTCAAGAATTAAATGAATATTTAGAGAAATACTCAGAAAAAACAATGTATTATAATCCTTGGTACAAGAATCATTTCCAATTGAAACTCTAAGAAAAAAAGGTTTCAATTCTGGAAACCATCGCTGAATAAGAAGTACAAAATCAAGAAGAATAGGAAAAAGAGGAATATGAAGATATAATAAAATGGTGAAAGAATATTGAGAGAAGGAAAGTACTTCAAAAGAGTTGTCTATCAGAACATCACCAGATAAATCAACAAAAATAATCTCATAAGGGAAATATGATGGTGCACAGGATGAGGTTATTAAATATAATGATTATGAAAGTAGGAATAATGATTTTATTCATCCTGAATGTGTTAAGGAACATAGTGATAAAGATGATGTTTATGATGATAAGAGAATCCAAGTCTCTGATAGTGAGCATGAGACTCCAAATGTTGAGAATCCAATCTCTATAGCTAAAAAAGGAAAACATGTGGTTATTGATTCACCCAGAAAAGAAGTAGTTGTTAAATCTATGATAGATGTTGTCGGAACATCCAAGAGGAAGGATAAATAAAATGATAATGTTTCCTCAATAACAAAGGAATCTTCTTCTGAATCATAATCTTCCCTGGGATATGATTTTGTTATTCAATCATTGAAAAATATAGTCAACAACAATTCCCTTATTTCCAATTATTGGATAAATATTTTTAGTTTCATCATCCTAGATTCAATTAGAGGTCTGATTCAAAAAGAAGGCGCATGTTAAAGTATACCATTCTTGAAGTAGAATTAAAATATTTTCACATTGGTTATGATTATCATAGGACATCTTTCAGGGAAATAACCAAATGGTATAAGTTAGTAATTATTGATCAGAAAATCATAGATGTTTTTCATGATTCATTAAAGGATTCCTCTGATCATTCAAATGCGACCATGAAGAACCTTACATAAAATCTTTCAGAAATTATAAATAAAGAACAAGGTTCCCAGATTCAATCTAATAAACATCGGAATTGAAATCCAAATTTAGTTTCTCAAAATTTAGAAAGGGAAAAAGAACTCATGGAATAGTGGGAAGACAAATTCAATCCAAAAAAAGAGGTGGTAAAGTCCCAAGATGAATTTATAAAGTCCTAAGAAAAAATATTTATGTTTTAGAGAAGAAGAATCAGGATCAAGATTAGTTGATCAAGAAATTTGAGGATGATCACAAAGATCTGAAGAAGTTTAAGGCAACCTTGAGAGATTTATTGCCGATTGAAAAGAAAAATGAATTATTTTTCTTAAAATATGATCTTTTGATATATTCTCCTTGTAAAAAAAATATTTAATCATATTGAATTTTTGTTGCTTTTGTCTTGTATATTTATAATGTTTATGGTACATTAATTTTTCTAGGCTCCAAATATCCATTTTTTTAGAAACCGGTTGTTCATGCTTTTAGACACTGATCTCTAATTTTCTGATATTCTGATTATTCATCTTTATTAAAGTTACTTGACATTCATAATATATTGTTTCATGTTTATTAGATCCTAGTATCTTGCACATGAAATTTTGTTTCCTTAAATATTATTATTTATTAAGCATGGTAATTGTTCTCATTTTTTCTTACATAAAATGATGTCATACAATATTTTTTTAACTAGTTGTTCATTGGGTTACACGTGTACAGGTCCCTAGGTGATTTAAGGGGAAATATGAACTTTGTAGAAGGAAGTCAACTGTTGGAACCCTTATCTATAAATAGGATCTCATTTGAATGAGCTCAACATAAACTCGCGAAAACAAATGTTCTAATGCTATGATGTGATTTCTAGAGAGAGAAAGACTCTCATTATTTTTTAGAACTTTTAATAACTTGTTTAGCCATGAAAAACTTGTTTAGCCTGCCGTCTGAAAATCTTATTATTGCTAAGTACAATCAAGGTCTTTCTGAGACAGGAAGACAGAGGTGCCAATAAACTACGATTTATAAGACTTCTAGTGATAGGTAGACCGATGTTCTGAAAACCATAAAGTTTGAGGGATTGTGTTGATAGTAAGACAAACTCTATTACTCTTATATAGGTATTACCCTAATGTGGGTAAGTTAGACATTCTTGAAATAATAAATCAAAGTACCTTTATCCAAGGTGTTTGGATACCCTTATCTTTGAGATAAAATATTTCTTATACTTTTTTACAAGTTTTTGTAACAGGTTTTTATTTCCACTGCAATTCTGTCCAAGAAAAAAATTATATCATTCATATGCTTTCTTACACTTGTATACTCTGATAAACATGATTCCAAATGCTTTAAGGTATAATATTTCTCTAAGTAAACGTTTTGTATGTTTCTTTTTTGGTTCCATATTTTTTGGATCCTAAGAAATTTAATCTCTTAGTTAAGAACTAAAGAGGTTTTGGGAAACCATCTTATTTAACATTGTAAAACATAGATTTCCTTTTTAGTCTTAAAAAGGAATATTTTTTAAACTGAAAATTCCCCCCCTCCCCCCCCCCCCGTAATTGAGGATCTGCATCTATATTTAGATCCTACATAACACATTATGTATATGAAAAATAACTAAACATATATATATATATATATTAATATATATATATATATATATATTATAACTTATATAGATTAATCTTATTATATACCCACATAAACACACCCCGACAGAAAAGGGTATCGAGGTGATTGAAGAAAGGTTGTTTGATAGATTAAAATGTTAATCGATGGAGAGATCAGTTGATTTAGGTAATATTGAAGGAAATTAAAGATGATGAAATCATCAATGTTAATATGAATAATGTTAGCTTGATTGAGGGAGGAGATCATGTAGATGAAGTATGTAAATGTTCCATGTAAAACCATAGACTATATTAATGTATGAACTAGTTAAATTTTATCCAAACCAAATATATTTCTTATTTTCATGTATATTTATGGAGTTAGTGGGGGATCTAGGTTGCCCTAGAGATCAGCCTGGTACTGAGCATAAAATTTTCAAGAGGCTAATGCAAGCTACCATAATGTGTTGATTTATAGTTCTAATAATAAAATGTGCTCATGGATGGATTTATGGCCTTGTCCAAAATGGATCACACTATATCTCATGGATTCACTATGTGATGGGTGGGGAATATTAGAGGATCCTATGTGGGTAATTCTTTTCCTATACATTAATAAAATTTGGAGGAAAGGAACAGTTTTTTTGTGAAAGGTTTTATCATACCATGATAATGACCCTTATGAAGTTGCGAGATGATTCTTATGGACAATAGTCATAATGTGAAGGGAGAATTTTTGTAAAAACAATGAATCATCCATGATAAAGTGGTGACTCTTATAGAAAAAAATTAATTAAAATTTAGAAAATTCATGTCACACCCCCACCAAAATTTACCTTCAATGGGGGCATACCAAGGAGGTTCTTCACACCATGAACAAGGATTTCGTATTTTGATGGCATAAATCTAATTATTTCATTTGGGTATGACTATAGGGATGTTATTCAATAACCTATCTGGTCTCTCCCCTACTTGATTTATTGGGTAGTTTTGAGAAAATATTAACTAATTAATTGTTTTTTAATATTTATGGGTAAATATTGAGGTTTTTAGTTTACCATAGAAGGTTCAACCTGCATAACACTTCCTCACATGTCCCTCTCTTCCAAGGGATTTTTCGTTATTCTTTTAAATATTCACACAGAATATGATCTGTGATATTTCTATAGGTAAATTTAATACTTATCATCCATCATTTTTTAGATTTAATCACTCTTTTGAGACCTTACACTAGTTATATTCATTTTTTCCCAATATCATGGTGATCGCAAAATTATTTGGTTCTATCCATAAGATCATTAATCAATGGATATTAATTGATGAGTATAATTCTATAAGAATAAGGTAGATTGTATCTAGGTTATCAGTTAATTATTTCTCCATTATTTTAGTGTGATTAATGTGTGGTCAGGCCGACTTACTACGAGTTGACCTAAAAGTTTATTAAATGATTCAAAAGGTTTTGTATATGATAAATCTCTACGTTATGTTATTAGTAAATTATTGATGATTGTATAGATCATAATTTTATTCCCCATTTATGGTGAACCTAGTTTTAATGAAAATTCTAAATTAAAGCAATGAACCATGGGGTTCCCTAAATTAATTTTTGACCTACTATGTCAATACAGATGCTAGGATATTCCTAAGATTTATATAAATGGTTTTATAGTTTTGTTAATTAAAGGATATTGAAGGATAAATCATAAATGATATGGTCTTGTGGGATGAGCTCCCACCCCAAATGTTTTTATCAAATATGGTTCAGATGTTTCCTAGGATCTAGTGACTATATCTAATACTACAAAAGATTCTAAGGATTTTACTTGGATATTTGATTTCACCTAATACTATTAAATACTCCTAGGTTGTTTCTAAGATGTAGTGATTGTACCAAATAGTATAAATGATTCCAATGATAATTTGTATGATCTGGTGTTATCACCTGATATGTTTCAATTACATTATGATATTGATGGGAGGTACTCACTACCCACCATAATTATAAATGAAAATGAAAAATGATATTATGAAATATTTTTATTGATGTGGAATAATTTTTTTATAGATACCAGGAACTAAGCTATGTTGGTATGGTCAATATCATGTGTCAAATTACAACTTGAGGGTCAATAGTTGTTTATTTATTATGATTCCTATTATTTATTATGAATATCATCATTTACTTTAACATAGATTGGATAAATTTATGATATCATTGTTGGAGGACAAGTTATTTGGACTTGCACCCTGATCAAGCCACTATTAGAACCTAGGATGTCTTCATGGTTAAAGGTAAATATAATTGAAAAAATTCTTATAGAAGATGGATAATCATGATATCTAGGTTGGTGAATGAGAAATAGGACTAGTTAAGTAATCAAGAAATGCTTTCAGTTTTTTTTTCAATTTTATATATTTTGGATATTTCTGGAACCTTGTGGTATACAATCTACCCATGGGGGATCCTAACATTTTTTTATATATTTTATGAATTGAATAGATTTAATTTCTTTATATAATGGTTTGTGTTTTATTTATTGAAATTTTTAATGATTCTTATTAACTTATTCATGTGGATGTATGATATTATTATTATTTCTATTATTGTTTCTTACTTTGATATGAGGGTATAGTTACCCCATAGCAACACCATAGACCCTCATTGTTAGTCTATAGCCTCTAGAACGTGGATGGGTGTTAATGAGGTCACATTGCAAGATCCCATGTTTTCATAGAAGGTATGGTTCTTTTTTTTAGTTTAACTACTTGTTTTTGACATAATGTACGAATCTAAGGAAATCAAGAATGTTTTGGGGGTATTTGGGGCTTGTTTGGTTCCCAATAATTACTTTTGTATAAGAAATGTTGGTCAACACTGTTAGAATAATTTATGAAACCCAAGAATCACAATTAGGTGTAAGTGTGAGGATCTAGATAGAGGGAAGGAAGACACATGGGTTGAGAAAACCGTCTACTCAGAGGTGCCTGCCAAAACATGGGCTCTACTATTTTTGACATAGTCTTAGTGTATGGTCGGTAAACAATTTTTCTAACAATGCACTCTGGCAGCGTGTGGTCCCCCTTAATGAAGAGAATGGAAAATGGTTGATGCACAGTTTTGATAATCATGCATCAAAATCATGTGATGTAGTGAAAAAATTGGAAATGACCATTTATTCATATAGATTTATAATTTTAAACACATCTCTCCTCTTTTTTCAATGTAAATAAATTTCTCATTTTCCCTATGAAGAGATCATATTATACATTTGTTAGTACCTTCACTACCCAAACTTTTATTCGAGCCTCTCATTCTCACTGGATCTACAATGGTATGTTCTTTGATCACCTTGTGTCATTATTAATTTGTATTTGTATCAACATAATAATTTAAGTGTAAAATTTTATTCCTTAGTTTTACTCTTTTAATATATTCATCATTTTTCTCTTGATCTGGATCAAATCATTGATCGATACAGGATGAGTTTTCTACTATGGACCTATGATATTTGGTCTATACATTTTTCCTTATAGTTTTTTGTTTTATAAGTCGTATTTCTAGTCTTCCATAGGCCAAACATTCCATATCCTCCCCATAACTTAATAAAATGTTTAATTTGAATGAATTGGAACTTGATAGGTTTCCCCTTGATTGCCATTTTACCATTGGAGGTCATTTAACTTCAACCTAGTCCACCCATGGGGTGAGACCATTCTTTTTTAATATGTTTTAACACATCATTGGGTGTGTATGAGATCACCAATTATTTTGGTATACTTGATAAATTTAATGTGAATTTAATTGATTAAGATAAGGTTTGGCTTCCTTTTCCATGTGATGAAATTATGTGAATCGAATTAATCATTTTATATGAAATTTTTAAATGAATTTGATGAACTAAGGGAATTATGTTGGATATGAATTGTTTATTGAACTGATAAGAGATAATGATTATGGTATGATATTACATAAACAAACTCCATGGGACATAATTCCATAGGATTCCATGGATATTTTTACTCTGTGGTTCTAGATTACAAAATTTTTTCCTTGGACCTATTTAATCCTTAGAGCCTGATTCAATAGGATGTCTTGGGAATTGCTACACCTTGGTTATAGAATTCTTGGACCCAAATTTTACATGATTTCTTTACACTATCCTTGGACTAAACAAAATTCTTTACCAGGATTCAATTGAGATTCTCTTGGGACTACATGGAGGTGAATTGGACACCTATACAATGGATCTGGACCTTTATAGTCCTCCAATTTTTATTAAATGGTGAATCCACTAGGGATGTACATATTATTTTATATGGTGTGCTCTTGATGGGTGTTGACATTTGGTTATATGTCTTAGACTTTATAGATATTCTGTTCAACATACAAATATTCTCGGTATGGGTATTAGATTATAGTGGTTAGACTAGATAGTATCAAATGCATATTTTTGATTTATAGATTCCCTTGTTATGATAGAATGACAACAATTTCACATGGATCCATTTTTTGATCGATAAAATTAATTTTCAATTTGAATAATTATATTATTTTCTATTATACCTGTGATATATTGCACAAGGATTTTGTTTATATTACACAATCTATATTTTTTATAGACACTATTGGTGTTGGCCTATTGAGTGTCATACCACTCCCTATTTAGGCTATATTTGGGTACCCAAATAGACTTCATGGATGCAGGTAGTGGTCAAGAAAGCTACCATAATAAGATTCTTATCATGTTTGTTGTTTTGGAGCAGGTGAGAATAGGAATGAGCTGGAATCATGATGCTATCTGGGATAATTATTTTGGTCTGTTCTCCAATTTTTATATGAATTATACTAGATTATTGTATACTAATTGCCAATATTTATAGATAAATGTCATGGAACATCATTTTTTATACGATATTACCTTTGAAATTGTTTATTTATTAGAGTACTTTAAAAATTCGTCTTTTATATTATCTCAGTTATTATATCTACTTCTGATAATGGACTATTATTATTATTACCATTGTTATACACTATGACCTAAGAGAATTGTCTCCCCAAGGACACGCTAAAGGCCCTACTAGTAATCAGTCTCAAAAAAATGGGGTGGTACACATGAGACCATTTGACCAACTAGCTTGGGGAACCGTTTAGTGGCTCTTTGATAGGTATGTTACAAAGTGGTATAAGATTAGTTTTCCTTTTCTTAATTTAATATTTTGAGACAAAATATTGGTATTAAGAAGGAATTGGAATTTGGTAATGATATTTCCCTAGGAGTAGCTAACTCATATATAGGAAAAATTTAAATTACCTGGAATAGAAATTATTATTTTCTATATTTTTCCTATTATAGTAGATTTGACCCCACCATTGGGTAATAAGAATGATGTTTGATGTTTGTTATGATTACAAATTTTTATACTTTCCTAGTGAGACTAGGGTATTCTATATCATGCATCATTTAAGATCTTTATAGGAATCACATGACATACATGTTTCCATGTTATATAGGATTCATTTCATAAATGCTTGACATTTATGTTGTGTTACTTTTGTGATATAAATTGATGTTTTATAAATGCATTTTGAAGGGTATTAAGAAAAATTATTTTTACTTAGAATTCCTTCGGTATCCTAAATAGATTTTTCCTACTTAGGCTGTAGCATTCAGACTAAAAATCTAATTATGGAATGTTGAGTTATGGACCATTAGTCACATTGACTAGAATGTGTTATTGTTTAGAATAAGTGGACATCATGCATTGGTTCATGAGGTGTATGGGCCATTATGGATTGGAATTGTTCATCCATTTGGGTCAACATTCAAATATAATTTTATGTTAATATGAATTAAATAAAATGGATATTGTGAAATAGAGACCATGACATTGGCCTATCTTTATATTGGGACGTAGGAAGTGTATTGATATCATTTATGGTTATTAATTTTTACTGTGTCCTACCTTTAGGAGTAGTTAGAGGGGTAAATCCTATTTATATAAAGTATTTGACCTATCCTACAATTTTTTCATTGATCATATCATTATTAATCATTTTAGAGGTGTGTGTTTGGATGTATAGAGACATTCATCCTGATGACCTCTAGTCCTACACGAGGAGGGTGAAAAAAAATACTCCAAATATTGTGGTCCATGGGAAACTAGCAGATCTTCCTTTAATAAAAACTAAAGAACTGATTGTAGTACTAGATATGGGTTTGGAGGCTCTGTTCCATGAGATTTTTATATGATTCATGAAAACTATTCAGTAAGCATTTTAGCCTTTCTCCTCAATGGTAGAGATGACACGCGTGTTCCAACAGCAACACCTATCCATGTTTTCTGAGGATATAGGACTATAATATGCTTATTTTTGGAAAGATAATACTTTTTTATTTCCTATTATCTTGTGGTACCACCTTAGAGGATGTTAAATATCAAAAAAATATATGATCTGGGGAGTTTCTATGCTCTAGTGGTATGTTTTAAACCATACTGATACATTTTGATATATGGTATGGAGGGACTTCCAATCCATTTTTTCTGATTACATTTAATCAAATCCCCTAAGATATAAAAGGTCCAATGAGTTTATGCATCTCGAGTAGGATGTGATGACTATTATAGAGTATTCATCACACTTCACAAAGCATCAATGTTTTTTTTTTATTTTTCGGGACGATGAGTTGTCGAGGGTTTGTCACTTTGAGGTGGGTCATAGGCATGCCATTAAATCCCAGGTCAATATGTTTTGGTTGTCATAAATTATAAAGTTAGTAAATAATGTCATTATTATTGAGTGAGTCATCAGGTAAGGTAGGGGTGCAGAGGATGGAAATGTAGTCTCACACCCTAGTTGTTATGCTTCCACTTTTTAGATGTGTTGTTTGGAGGCATATCATGAGAGGAGTACCAGCCATGTTTTTAATGATGGTAGCTATGTTTTCAACCATCAGTGGGAAATATGGGGACCTATGAAGAATGAGTGTGATCAAAACCAAGTTGAGTGTCGAGTTTGTGGTATGATGGGCCATGTACTGCGATTTTGTAGGACCTTCTCTCGAGGAGTTATTGTAAGGGAATCGACTCTTAATCATGGATCAGTAACTGGATTCAAAAAAATGATTTTTGATAAGGGATAAATTAGTGTTGGTCCATTAGGATGAGGTGGTTTTCCTATATGTTGTATCCATACACTATTTTTACCTAGGAAGTATTGTGGTCCTACTTAGATTAGTGATGTTTTTTCACAATGTCCTCGTTTAGGCGAGATATTTTTTTTTCACAACCTACACCTGAGGGGGATATCACAATTCCATTTATGGTTAGAGGTAATATATTAGTTCCTTATACTATAGTATGTGATCTTTTCAATACATGTTATTAATATATACTCATATCTATACTTATTGTGGAAAGGCATGGTATTTTTGTTGAATTTTATGATGGTGTTATGACATTGGATACTCTATTGAAGATCATAATGGAGGGTGCACTCTTGTGAGTGGTGTTCCCATTTGAGATAGGCGGGTGTCACGTCATATGGGATCTTTTTTTAATCTAGATTATGTTTTTTTATGTCACACTAAGGATAGACTGGATAGTTTCTTATCATTATCATGTTTATTGCTATTGTTAAGGGGTGATATTCACATCACTAGAGGGTGGAGTTTTTATTCACAATGGTGAATGCGATGTCCAAAGAAGATGAGTTATACTGGTGAATCATGGGCATGGTTTGATGACATCCCAGATTGCTAATTTATATTTGGATAATCAAGGATTAGGTCATTATGATTTCCCTTTTGTGGTTGATCATTTCATGGATTTTCCGGGATGAAATTTCTAGTTTACCTCATGATAGAGAGGCGGAGTTCTCTATGGATCTAGTGTTAGGATCTACATTGGTATACATTACCCCTTACATAATGGATACTACAGTGTTTCTGGACCTCAAGAGGTAGCTAGATGACTTAGAGGAAAAGGGGATTATATAACATAGTACTTCTCTGTAGGGTTCGCTAGTCCTTTTACTTAAAAGGTGGATGGTACCCTCAGGAAATGTGTATAATACCAAAAATTGAACCACTTGATGGTTTATAACCATTATCCAATGCGACAGATTGATGATCTCTTACACCAAATCATAGGATCTTGGGTTTTCATGAAAATTTATTTGAGGATGGGATATCACCATGTGCATGTACGACCTATAGACATACCTCATACAACATTTCATATAAATAATGATATATATTTTTATTTTGTTATTTTGTTCATTATCATGAACACACTCGTAGTTTTCATGTTTTTAATAAACCATGTTTACCATCATTATATGGATTATTTTATGATTGTCTTCATGGATGATATAATGGTGTATTATCAGAATCAAGAAAACCATACCGAACATCTTGAGATCTTTTGGGACATAATGAGATAACATCCTTTGTATTAAAAGCTCACAAATTTCCACTTCGGGATGGATAATATTTACTTCTTGGGTTATAATATATCATAGAAAGAAGTTTTACTTTATTAATAGATTGTGAGATCTATAGTTTCATGGGATAAGTCCAAGAACTTATTTGACATATGATGTTTCCAAGGGATAGATGGATATTACAAGATTTTCATACAAGACGTCTCATTATTAGCAACACCTTTGATAGATAATACTAAGAAAGATGTGATGTCTATATAGAATGTTTCCTATTAGGAATCCTTTTCAAAGATAAAAGGGACACTGACTTCAGTGGCGAGACTAATTCTACTATATTGGAGAAAGAGCTACACTGCATATTATGATGCATCAATTATCCAGATAGGATATATTATGATGATGCAGTGGAGATTCATGGGATACATATCTCATCATTTGAGGATACAAAAGAGAAACTATCCAACACATGATCAATATTTATCCATTACTGTACATACCTTTAACTTTTAGAGGAATGATTTACTAGGATAGCATTTTATAGTGTACAATGAACAAAAAATCCTCAAGTATATATTTACACAAAATTATATGAATGTTAGGAAATGAAGTTTGGTTTAGTACCTATAGTATTTTGACTTCAATCATTACTATACACCTAGTGATGGCAATGAAATGGTTAGTGCACTGAGCATGAGGAGTTAGATACAACCAGTTCCGAAGTCCAGTAGTGAGTGGAATCTTATGGACTATTATTTGATATACAACTGGATGTGTAGGATAGTACTGGGAAGACAAGTCTATCATCTTTAGTGGTGACATCCACTCTTATGGATAGAATGGGGGGGATATAATTATCAGATTATAAGGGCCTAGTCTAATGGGGGAGTGTAACAAGTGAGGACCTACCTTTAGTTTTACTATGGGGGAGGATTATAACAACACAAAATTATTATACATGTATAATACATAATTGTTTATGAATATTCATCTCATTAAAAAAAATCATTCCTGGGGACCCTAATATTTTATTGTCTTTTGGAATTTCAAACAAAATCTATTAACTCGTTAAAGAATCTTCAATTTTTTCTCAAAAATAGTATCCTTGTTAGTTACACCACTTAAAACTTCTCTTCATAACCCAGGGAAAGAAAACACAATAAAATAATGATCTCAGATGCTCAGTAAGAGTAAACAAATGGGATAAATAAGAAAAATGTGAGCATAAGGGTATAATAACATGAGAAAAACATTTATATATAAGATATTTCATATCAAATATTGTATACATGATTCAAGGAATAAATGTTGGAAGTTTTTAATATAAAAATCATAGAGGAATCATGATAATAAGCCACTAAATAATAACATTGAAATAAGAACTTGAATTTGTGGATGACACATAAGCATGTAACATTATTTCCATAGTTGTCAAGGCATCAAAACCAAGTCCATCGTAGTATTATTTGTTCACTACCAATACCATCTTGGTAGTCATTATTCACTCTAATGGCCATTTTAGTAGTTAAGGTTCACTCCCAAGACTATCATAATGGAAAAATTCTTTTACTGAACTGAGTTTACTCCTCATTCAATACATATTTATCTCATGATATATAAATATTTACCTAGTGTATTGGAGGTAGATATTTGTCCAAAAAATCTCATAATTAAATAATGAATACAATTTCTACAAGACCATAAACAATAATATCATAACCCACTAAATTAAATTAGTGTTATGAAATGTCAACATATCATAACATGTGGTAATAAACAGCTTTCATAATCATTTCATAAAATAATAACCTATGAAAAGAAGTGGGATTCATAAACATATAACTTGTTAAAGATAAATAGGTTTTATAAACATATAACCCATGAGTTAGAAACATGTTTCAAAAAAATCATTCAAAAAACATAAAACATTTAGAGAAATAATATGAATGGAACTTTTAGATCACTTTACTATAAACGTATGAGTAACACCAATAGGATTTAATATTAGATAAAAAATAATTTTGATATATATTTTAATAATATTTCATTATGGAAATATACTTTTTTTAGAAATATTTTTTAAAACATAAATCATTTTGAAATTTATTTTCTTTGAAAACATATAAAGAAAAATTGAAAACCTTTTGAAAACCTTTTTCTTTGAAAATAGATATGAAAAATATAAAACCTTTTTGAAATATTTTTTTAATAAGAAATAAGATTTAAATATCATTTAAAAAAATTAAATAATTTTTTTGAAAACATTGTTTTTGAAATAAACATATTTGTTCATGAAAAGAGAAATGAGATCTGATTTTCTTAGAAAAAATTATTAATTATATTAAGTACAAATGAGTGGGAAAATGGTAAAAATACATGAATTAATCATGAATAACCTTTGGAGAATAAAATTGATGATGTTTATTGAGATATTAACCATAATATTTCATATGTGTATGATAATCATAAATAATCTAGATAAATGGTGATATTGTTTCAATAGACTCTTACCACTTGGTAACTTTCATTCATACTCCCCAAGTCATAAAAAGGAAATTAAATAGAGCATAAAATATAATTAAAATTATTATTTTCATTATATATCATTTCAAATGGATATATATACACCTTGTAAAAGAATATAGATGTATAAAAAACATTTGTCTTAAATAAGGAATATTGGGACAAAACTATCTTACTAATTTGGTAATTTTTGAATGGTAAAACCCCATGAAAGAGAGATCATAAAATGATTTATTGATACCCATAAATTTAATTCTAATAATCATAAAATAAACTCATAGTATTTATATATACCAAAAAAGTAATGAATCGTGAATAAATCATAAGTCTCATTGAAATAAATGTGAAACTGGAAATCCTCGTATCTTGTGTGTTGACTATTGGCGTACTCATAGAAACCGCATGTATAATAATTATTATTTTATTTTAAATATATTAAAAAACTTAATCGTATATATAATAAAACAAATTATTTGATTATGAATTTATATTACTTATTTATTATCAATTCTATGTTAATGTTATGTTTCGGGTAATATACGTGTTTTTTTCATAAATGTTTTGACATGTTATTCTTTAAAATGTTACATGGTTCATAATTTAATGTTTAAATAATTTAAAGCATGATATTTTTATCATATATTCTCATTATATAAATATTTATAATAATCTATAAAATATATAATTATGATATGCAATACACCATTCATGGCGACAGTAGAACATACGTATAAATGAACGTTTTTTTCCATTTTAAAGATCTAATGAAATAAAGAAAGTATATAGAATTTATGTCTATATATATAATCATTATTATGTCATATATATCATATATGTTCACTAAACCCATCTTTAATATATTCCATATAAAGGGTTAACAAATCACATTACTTTGATGAGGTGGTAGTCCACACGTCCCGAAACGAAGTTATCATATTTACATAAAATAGAAATCATGATGGTATGTTTTATATAATTATTACATTATAATAAATACATCATAAATACATAATACCTAATATTAAAATATATTTTCCATCATAATTCCCAATCATGAGAGGTGGAAAATGAAAAATGAACTATATCATTTCGTGAGGTGGTAGTTTATCGTACAAAAGAACAGTAAGTTCGTTACAGATTACTTTGAAGTGTGTGTAAGTGTATACAAACAAGATAGAATAAAAATATCAGTATATTTAGGATACTAATTATATTATATAATAATGTAATAATAGGATTTTAGGTGGTGGATAATGAAAATAAAACAAACAATTTTGAGGAAGCATGTTACCTCTTCCTTGGGTAACTCCTCTTAGTTTGCAGCAAAGGAGTTCCAAGATTGGATTTATGACAAAATTGAATCTTATAAGATTAAGGTATCAATATTAGGAAGATATTTTTGTAGGGTATTTATAAGCCAAAATGTATTGAGATTTGTAAATATCGGATAAGAGAGGATTCCTTTTATAAGAGGGGAAATGGGTACATTCAGTATTCTAAAAAGATTTGAGTTCCCCCATGTTTTACTTGTCCCCTAAGGGTAAAAAATGGATCCTTATAGATCCTTATAGGTTTTTTGGTATAAAAAGGGGAATAAAATAATTTTTTTATAGTTTTAGGGTCATTTTTACACCTCATTTTCTATGTTTAATTATTAATTAATCTCGTTTTTACTTTAATTGCTGTAATTAATTTTATTTACCTTCATTAATATTTTTTAAAGCCCTAAGTTAAAAATATTAGAAATTATAAGTTATTTTAATTCTAAATATGGAATAAATATTTCAAAATTATAATCACATAATTGGATGAAATTAAATTAAAATTAATCCCACATATGGGACCAGACAACAGGGTTTTAAGCGAAAATGTTTAAAAGCTTGAAATGTTTTTATATCCATTGTGAATTTGGTTCAAGAAACCTAAATTCAATTAATTGAATTAAAAATTATCTAATTAATATTTCCAACAAAATTTAAATATAATTTAATAATATAATTAAATTTTATGAAAAATAAGATTTGAATTAAAATTTAGTATTTTCACTATTCATCCAAAAAATTATCTTTTCATATAATTACCAAAAATTAACCCTAAGAAAACTTTGACATTATTACTTAAAAATGAAGTTTATTTTATCAAATAAAATTTATAAAATTTTATATAATTATTTTACATATAAGGATATAAAAAATTAACCCTCTTAAAAAAATAGAATTATCAATTCTATTTAGTCCTTACATAAAATTACCTATTTTATTATCAATATTTTTTATTTATATAGAACCTTTAAAAATATTATTTAAAAATTAGTTATTAATATTCATATTATTATGTTTAATAGATATATTATAACTATCCCATTTAAATTATTATAATGATAAAATATTGTTTCCTAGAAAATTAGTGTTGCGTGTAGCACAAGTCAAGATGGTGTTGCATATAACATTATTTTATCTTGGGGTATCATATAATGAAGTTTTGACATAGTGTATAGTAAACTATAATATATAAAACAAAATTAATTTATTCAAAAAATGTTTCCTAAAAACACAATGTTTTACATTCAACCCCCCCCCCCCCAAATGAATTTCTCCCTCAAAATTTTTCATTCTGATACAAACATATGAGGATACATCTACATCATTATATCCTCAAGTTCTCATATACATTCCACTATATAATGGTTTCTCCAAAAAATATTACCAGATGTGTATACTTGTAACACCCCAACCTTCATCGGTAAGCTTCTCTTTGAATAATAGAGTAGCGTCTGTTGTACGCAATTTCGAGTTCTAACACACCACAACCAACAAAATTTTCCGTAATGAATATTAATACCCGATTTCTGAAATTTTATAAATTTTATCATTCAAAATGGACTACATTTTTGGAGTTGGCATGTCAAAATTAGCTTAGGGTGAATTTTTTGTATTTTTCTCAAAACGTTCAATTTTTGATTAATAGTGAAAAACACTGAGTTATAGTTTAAAACCGAATTTTTTTAAATAATTATTTATTTTATTTAAATATACTTTAGGTCAATATAGATACATAATACCTATATAGGTTAAATTTAATTCATTGGAGTCATTTTATAATAAATTTATATATATAAAAATTTTATTGAACTTATCACCGTCTTTTACCAACATCCTTGGAGAATTTGCTAATTCACATAAAACTTATTTTTACCTCTTCTATGAGTGGAATTTCAAAAATCTAAGAGACATGGTTGATATCAGTATATAGAATGTAGTTCAATGAGGCGAAAATAATTTTTGGTGAATAGTAACTTTTTACTTTTATTTTCCACATTTAAAAGTAAATAGGGTAATTAAGGGTAAACATGATATTATTATTACCCTAACACATGTCATAATTCTATTGGATTACTGTAATTCGACCAAAACAACCATAGGAATAAAATATTAATCTTTTTGGTCCACATGGTTTAGATTAGGACACTTATTATTATTTTATTTAAATAAGAGTTAAAAGAGTAAAAATCAATGTTTAATAAATAAAACATTTTTAATATAGGGTTATACATAAGATAAATTCGACTATAAATATTAATTAGAAATATAAAATTATTTCCCAAATAATGGATGTTTATTTAAATTTTTTAGACATTAAATAAGTAAACTTATGTATAACACAATGATGATGGAGTAATTATCTAATTAATGAAATATTAAAATAATTGATGTAATAAATATTCAAATAAATTTAATTTGAGACTTTTTATGAATTACACTAATTTTTTAGGTTAATATGACACATAATGGTTGGTTAGATGAATTTTTTGGGAAGTAATAATGCTATTATGAATTTAGAAAAAAACAAATTACAAAATAGTGTCAAAATTCACATAAAAGAGTTTTTAAAACAAATATTATATTATTAATTAATATTATATTACTAAATAACTATGGTTTGTAAAAAAGACTTATATAATGATAGTTGTATCATTAATAAACAATTTTGGGTTCCCTTGGATTATATAGTATGGTTATTAACCATATAATATAAAAATACAAAGAGACAAGGTAAATGTCAAACTATTTCACTAAGAGTTAAATCTAAAATATAAAGTTAATATAGTGACCCAAACCTATCTAAAACATATTTTTTGAGTGGTTTTATACTTATTATAACCTTTGACTTTAAATAATCCGCATTGGAACCATTAGAAACCAAAAATTATTTTATTATAAAATTATATTTCTAGCTTTTCCTAAGGTTCCCCTCACCTCTCTTATAAAGGGCACTCCCCCTTCCCTCAAATTCACACCTTCATAGCCTTTTGTCTCGGCCTAACTCTACCCATATACCCTCTCCATTATCCTCCCATCATCCTAGAGGCCTTAATTTAGTCATAAAGCCAACTTAAGGAGCCCTTTTGATCAAATTAAAAGGAAGAACCCGAAGAAGAGGAAAATATCTCACCACCTCTTTCAAGTCCCTTTTTTCTTCCACTACCTTTTTATTTGTTGTTTCCATTATAAAATAATAACTCTTGTATATTATATATAATTTTATGTTATTATAAATATGGTATAACTAAGTTCATTATTCTATCCATCCTTTAAATTCTATGTCACCATACGTGCGTACGTACGACTTACTGTCGCAACGTCGTGGTGTAATTGGTATTAAATATATTATTATTTGGATGGGTTTAATAATGATGTGTAATTGAGGTAAATAATAAAAATAACATGACAATGATTCTTTATATATGATATAACATCCAATTATATATTATTTTAATATCAAAATAATGATATAGTTTATCGTGCGTACGTACGGATTACTGTCTCCACGAACACGATGAGATTTATTCCCCATCGTATCCATTCAAGACTGATTTTCATTTGATGATTAAATATAATATTTAAACACTTTATTTCATTCTGGATATGAATAAGATACATCTCATCCAAAACAAATATGACTCACATAACAACGAATACTAAGGAAAACGAAACAGTTAACACCCGAAACGACGATAATACTAAGGTATTATTAACAAAGAAATGTTAAAAGAACATATATGATATCATATTAATGTATATGATTATTGTATAATTTAATAAAAATTATTTCACAATTATACAGGAGGTTAACCTACCCTCGACTACAGAAAAGTACAAGGTAAGGGTTAATTTCATAATCTCTTCATTATCCGAGGTTGTTTTTCTGTAATTATCTATTGGGTCATCTTTATCATCCACATCCATGTTTCTTATAAATATATTTCAAAAAAATTTCCATTTACAAGAAAATGGGTTAAAGTAATTTATACCCTTATATGTTTTGAAAGGAATCTTTCCGTCATTTTTCAAACAAGGAACTTTTTGACATTTTCGACAAATTTAAGGTAAGAATGCTTTTTTTAACTTATACAGCAGGTGCATCTATTTTCCACCATTATAACATCATAAAAGCTTCCATTAAAATCTTATAAGTATATTTTCAAAATAAATAGTTTCTCTATAATTATGTGACTCTTAAAAGATTTCAGAATTGAAAGAGATATTTCTCTAAAAAAGGTTTTGATTTCATCTATGTCAATATCCTTTGATGGATTTTAAGTTTATTTGAAGTTGATTTATTATGATACAAAACATCCATATTGTATTCAAGGTTTTGTGATATGTTTGACTGTGGATGTGCTATTTTTATACAATTCATGGTTTAGGGTTAAATTATTGAAATTTTGTATGCTAGTTTTAATACAAATTTATATGTTATATTTCAACATTTTCATATGAGGAATGTATAGGACTTAGTAAGTGATGGGTGGAGCCCGCTATAACTCCTCAATGCATCGATAGATCTCATGAGACAACTAGATGTGGAATTGGTTGAGGCCCTTTTCCAAATTTGATATATGGTTTTGGCCGAGGCATTATTCATTTCTAGATGTCTTGGACGAGGCCTTGACAAAATGTTTCAGAATTCCCGGCATTATACATTCCCTTATTATGAAAATAATATTGATCGTTCATGTGATCATTCCACTAGTAGTATACCCATGATTATGTTTTATGATGGAATTATTTACACATCTCCTATTCCTTCGATAAAAGTATTCATTTTTATTATTGTTAAAGGCGCGTGGTTTCAATTATTCACCATGCTTCATAATTATGATATCTTTCACTATATTGCATACCTTTACTGAGCGTTTGAGCTCACCCCTTTCTTATGTTTCATTTTTCCAATATGTGAAGAAGTATATTATGACTGACCTATAGGGATAGTCTATGGGATCTCAATATTTTATATGGAAATAATGTTGTTGTAGTTTTCTATTTTATGATGTAATGTAAACCTTATAAATGTATCTAGTATTTCCAAGGCTACTAAACTAATCGGTGTTTCGAGACATGATCTTTTGTGATCATGCCAATGTTATGTAATAATGAACTGACTCTGGGAAACATCGGTCGGGGCATTACAGTTGGTATCAGTTGATGTTTAGTACAAACCTTGGAAACTAGATTTAGATAAACTCTGATTAGAGCACATTTCCCTAAGATAATCTTTGAGGATTACTATAGAAGAACTTCCTAGAATTTCAGTATTGTAGAGATTTTGTGAGTTTTCCAAGCAATACATCCCTGTTTGGATACGAGCAGGTAGAGGCAGCTCTAGCACAGATGTACCTAGGGGTAAAACCTGAAAACAGTACTTTGAGATAGACTCGAATGGGAACCGGTGCACAACAATGGGCTTTGCTACACTCTTGGTTACGATACTCCTGGGGGATATGCTTAGGATAATTCTCATGTTCTTTACAAATAATTATGAAGGATTTATGAGCATATACATCCTTAAAGAAAACATTTTTATGATTATGGATTACATCCATAAACTGTTCAATTTATGTTAAGTGTTTTACAAGTTTGGATTTATGTATTGCGATTCATAAAATAATATGTTGTGTGCCATTGTTCAGAAATGGATCCTAGTGGAAGTAATGGAAACCATATCAATGCATGCTCTCCATGTCAGGATTTCCCTCCCACTCACAAGAATTATAGTGGAGCTAGTGATGCAACTGGTGCTGATCAGCTAATCACCAATCTGGGACAACTCACTCAAGTTATGAATAATAACCTTACCCGTATGGAGTACCATGATCCGCAGCATGGAAGACCCATGTTAGATTTCTTCATGAGGAAAAACCCACTGAAATTCAATGGTAGTACAAATCCATTAGTGGTTGAGAAAAGGATAAATTCCATAGTGAAAATATTCCATGCTTTGGGGAGTAGATAAAGGGAAAAAGTTGTCATGGAAGTTCACCGCCTCACTGGAGATGCAGATCAATGGTGGTCATTGATTGAAATCACAATGGTAGACTAGGAAGTATCCAATATATAATGGAGGGAGTGTAAAGAAATTTTCATAGAAAAATACTTTTCTCATAACCATCGAGCGGATATGGAAAGTTGATTTCTGAGTCTGAGGATAAAGGAGGATGAGAATGTAGCAAAGTATGAAGCTAACATTACAAGGTTAGCGAGGAATGTTGTAGATTATATACATTACCCAAGAAGTAAGATTGATCGTTTCTTTGATGGGTTAAAACCATTTCTCTGTCGAGCATTAGTATCACAATCCTTCTCATCATACGAAGTTATTGTCTTCTGTGCTATCAAGACAGAAAATAAATTCTATAAGTATTATGACTATAAAGAAATGCAAGAGAAGATGAGATTTGTTGAACACTTTGGGAAAGGAAATAGGAAAATGGGGAAGAAGGGAAGATTTGAATTTCCACCTTGTTATTATTGCGGAAGGAAGCACCCTGGTTCTTATCTAAAAGGAAAAGGAGTATTCTACAAACGTGGAAAAAAGGCCATATTTCCAGTGATTATGAGGGAAAGAAAGATGCTACCAATGTTCAAGGCTACAATTTCAGAGAGATGGGACATTATGAAAATAAATGTCATAAGCATCAGAAAAACCTACCTCAAAAAAGTCCAAGGGATCAAGGCCAAGCTTATGCGGTCACTACTGTAGAGGTTGAAGCTCCAAAAGACGTAGTGGTAGGTAATTTAATGGTTTCCTCAAGTTTAGAAAATCCATTATTTGATTCTCGACCATCTCATTGTTTCAAATCATCCCAATTTGCTAAGAAAATTAGATATTTCCAATTTGATTTAACAAGGGAGTTTTCAGTCAAAACCCATAAGGTAAGTATCATTACCACAATTTTTTGTTAATCAGTCCCCATTAGAGCACATAAATGATCTTTATCTGCTGATCTCATCATTATACCCATGATTGAATTTGATATAATCCTCAGTATGGATTGGCTTTCAGACCATGATGCGCAAATTTATTATAAGAATAAGGAGGATACTATTTTTGATGATGATGATAGAGAACACCTTATCTTTAGAGAAAAATTTTCTCCACCAAATTCTTATCTAAATCCACCCCAAGTAGCTCAACTAAATTCAATTACTGGGGAGTAAGAGAATGAAATAAATATGGGTGAGGAAAATAATGTTCAAATAGAGGATTTACCTATTTAGAATGAATATTTTGATGTTTTTTCCAGAAGACTTACCTGGACATCTTCCAGAATGAGAAATTGAGTTTTCCATTGATTTAATTCTTGGGTCAAGGCCCATATCGAATACCCCTTATAGAATGGCCACTGGGGAATTATTGGAACTAAAGAAACAACTAGAGGAATTGACTAATAATGGATTTATTCGTTCTAGTGTTTCTATATTGGGAGAACTTGTTATTTTTGTTAATAAGAATGATGGATCTATGAGGTTGTGCATTGACTACAGGGAGATCAATGCTATAACAATAAAGAACAAGTATCCCCTACCTCGCATTACTGATTTATTCAACTAAATTCATAGAGCTCAATAATTTTCAATGATTGACCTTCAATCTGGATATCATCAATTGTGTGTAAAGAAGGAAGACATTCTGAAGACAGCATTTCAAACTAGATACGGGCATTACGTGTTTACAGTAATGCCTTTTGGATCGACTAATGCACCATCTGTCTTCATGGATCTAATTAATAGAGTTTTAAAGTAATATCTCAATTAATTTTTAGTGGTATTTATTGATGATATCTTGGTATACTCCAAAAGCTATGATGATCATGAAAATAACTTGTGCATTATCCTGAAGACTCTTAGAAGACACGAATTATATGGGATGCTTAGAAAGTGTGAATTCTGTCTTCAAGAGATTTATTTACATGGCCATATTGTCTCCATGGATGGGATCTCTATTGATCCTTCTATGAAATTCACAATCCAAGAATGGCCAACACCAACGAGTATAAATGAGGTACGCAGTTTTATTGGTTTAGCAGGTTATTATCGGCATTTTGTCCAGAATTTTGCCCGATTGGCTAACCCATTAACCAAGATCACACATAAATGGGTAAAAAATTGTGTGGAAAAAAGACTGTGAATAATTTTTTGAAGAACTTAAGAGAATATTAGGCTTCAATATTGAATCTACCATTGGGGAATGATGGGTTTGTTATTTATAGCGATTCATCAAAGAAAGGACATGGTTGTGTCCTCATGGAAAATTTTAGAGTTATTTCCTATGCATCATCACAGCTGAAACCCCATTAGCAAAACTATCCTACTCATGATCTTGAGTTAGCACCAGTAATCTTTTCTTTGAAGATATGGAGACATTATCTCTATAGTGAAAAATGTGAGATATATACTGACCACAAGAGTTTGAAATATATTTTGTCACAAAAAGAACTCAACATTAGGAAAAGATGATGACTTTAACTACTCAAGGATTATGAATGCATGATACAGTACCTCCTGGGGAAGGAAAATATGGTGGAAGATGCTTTGAGTAGAAAGGATCATGGTGTTTTGAACAAGATGAGAGTTGAAAATGATCCTATATATATGGATCTAGTAAAGATGGATATGGGAATCACCATGGAAGGTAAAACATCAATACTTTTTTAAATGGTTTCCAAACCATCTTTACTAGAAAGGATAAAGAATTATCAAACCGGTGATGAAGAGTTTCAAAAGAAGATTAAATCTGTGAATGATGGGAGATTGAGTGACTTTGTGCATGAAGATGGAATTTTGAAATTAGGGAATAGGCTTTGTGTTCCCAATATTCCTGATCTAAAAAGAGAATTGTTGGATGGTGCTCATAGTTCCAATTTCTCTTTACACCCTGGTAGCACTAAGATGTATAGATATTTGAAGGAACATTTTTGGTGGGACAACTTGAAGAAAGAGATTACTGATTCTGTGTCAAGATGTATGGTTTTTCAACAAGTGAAAGCTGGAAGGCAACATCGTGGTGGATTCATGCAACCTCTTCCCATACCTGAGTGGAAATGGGATAATATTATGATGATTATTGTCATGGGACTACCAAAGACACCTAAAAGGAATGATAAAATATGGGTCATTGTTGATCGTCTTACCAAGTCAGCACATTTTCATACTATAATAGATGATTTACTACTTGAACGATTGGAAAGACTATATATTAATGAAGTTTTTATACTTCATGGAGTACCACTATCGATTGTTTCTGAACGTGATCCACATTTTACATCATGATTTTGGAAAGGTCATTAGAAAGCCGTGGATAATGAACTTAATTTGAGCACTGCCTGCCAACCCCAAACTGATGGAAAATCAGAATGGACTATTCAAACCTTAGAAGACATGTTGAGATCTTGCTCAATTGACATTCAAGGTATGTGGGATCAATATTTACCTATGGTATAATTGTCCAGTAACAATAGCTTTCATTAAAGTATTCAGATAGAACTATATAAAGCATTATACGAAAAGAGATGTCGCACAGCAACCTGTTGAGATGATGTTGGTGAAAGAAAACTCGTAGGCCTAAAACATGTGGAGGAAACGATGGAAATGGTGAAGGTAATCCAAAACCACATCAAAGAAACTCAAAGTAGGCAGAAGAGATATGAAGATGACCGAAGTAAGGATTTGGAATTTCAAGTAGGAGATCATGTTTTCTGGAAGGTATCTCCATGGAAGGGTGTTATACATTTCGGTAAGAAGGGAAAATTGAGTCCCAAGTACATCAGGCCTTTCGAAATTCTAGAACGAATTGGGGTTTTATCTTACCGTTTGGAAATGCCGCCAAGTATCTACAATGTTCACGATGTGTTCCATGTATCACTGTTGAGAAAATTCATGCCTGACCAAACGCATGTACTCAACAATGAGGAATTAGAACTGGAACCCGATCTGTCTTATTTCAAAGAGCCTGTCAAGATTATTGATACAAGAGAACACTTGCTGAGAAACCGGACGACTCGTCAGGTAAAAGTTCTATGGAGAAACCATAAGATGGAAGAGGAAATGTGGGAACCCAAGGAACTTATGATGAAGACCCACCCAAGTCTTTTTATGCAGTAATATTTATGAAATTTCAAGGATTGATTTATTTGAAGGAGGGGAGGATGTAACACCCCAAGCTACCATGGTATGCTTCTCTTTTAATAATAGAGTAGCATGTGTTGTACGCAACTTCGAGTTCTAACACACCTTAACCAATCAAACTAGCTGTTATGAACATTAATACCCAATTTTTGAAATCTTATAAATTTCATCTTTTAAAATGGACATCATTTATGGATTCTGAATATCGAAATTAGCTTATGTTGATTTTTTGGTATTTTTCTGAAAACATTCAATTTTTGATAAATAGTGAAAAACATAGAGTTATAGTTTAAAACCGAATTTTTATTTAAATATTTAAATATTTTATTTAAATTTATTTTTTGTCAAAATAGATACCTAATACCTATATAGGTTCAATTTAATTCATTGGAGTCATTTTATAATAATTTTTGATATATAATAATTTTATTGAACTTTTCACCGTCTTTTACCGACCTCCTAGGAGAATTTAAAAATTCACATAAAATGCAATTTTACCACTTATGTGAGTGGAATTTAAAAATCTAAGAGACATGGTTGATATTAGTTCGTAAAATGTGGTTCAATTAGATAAGAATATTTTTTGGTGAATAGTACCTTTTTAATTTTATTTACCACGGTTAAAATCAAATATGGTAATTGAGGGTAAAAATGATATTATTATTACCCTAAAACATGTCCTAATTCTATTGTATAAGTATTATTCGACAAAAAACAACCTTAAGAATAAAATATGAACCTCTTTGGTTCACCTGGTTTAGATTAGGACACTTATTATTATTTTATTTAAAGAAGAGTTAAAAGAGTTAAAATCAAAGTTTAATAAATAAAACATTTTAAAAATAGGGTTATACATAAGATAAATTTGACTATAAATATTAAATAGAAAAATAAAAATATTTCCTACATAATGGTATTTTATTTATATTTTTTATACATTATATAAGTTAATCTATTTATGACACAATGATGATGCAGTAATTTCCTAATTAATGAAATATTAAAATAATTGATATAATAAATATACTAATAAATGCAATTTGAGACTTTTTATGAATTACACTAATTTTTTAGGTTAATATGAAATATTAGAGTTGGTTAGATGAATTTTTTTCTAAGTAATAATGCAGTTACGAATTTAGAAAACAACGAAATACAAAATAGTGTTAAAATTGACATAAAAGAGTTTTTAAAACAAATATTATATTATTAATTGATATTATATTCTTATAAATCTAATGTTCGTCAAAAAGATTTATATAATGATATTTTTATCATTAATGAACCACTTGGGGTTCACATGGATGTATATAGTAAGTTTATTAATCATATAATATAAAAATACAAAGAGACATGGTAAATGTCAAACTATTTAACTAAGAGTTAAATCTAAAAGATAAAGTTAATATAGAGACTCAAACCTATGTAAAACCTATTGGTTGAGTGTTTATCGACCCATCCCCACCATTGACTTTAATTAATACACTTTGGAGCCATTAAAAAGCAAAAATTATTTTATTATAAAATATTATTTCTAGCTTTTCCTACGGTGCCCCTCACCCCTCTTATAAAAGGGCACTCCCCTTCCCTCAAATTCACACATTAAAAGCCTTTATGATCGGCCAAAATCTACGAAAATACCCTTCCAACTATACTTCCTTCATTCTATAGGCCTTCCTTTATTCAGAAAGCCAACCTAAGGATCCCTTTTAATCAAATCAAAATCAAGAACCTGGTGAAGAGGTAAATATCTCACGCCCTCTTTCATGTTCTTTTCTTCATCCATTTACTTTTTAATTGTTTTTTCCATTATAAAATAATAAATACAGAATATTATATATACTGTGATGTTATTATAAGTATGGTATAACCAAATTCATTATTTTATCCACCCTTTTAATGACATGTCACCATACGTGCATACGTATGGCTTACCGTCACCACGTCGTGGTGTAATTGTTATTCAATACATTATTATTTGGATGGTTATACTAATGATGTGTAATTAAGGTAAATAATAAATATAACATGATAATGATTCTGTATATATGATATACCATCCAATTATATATTATTTTAACATCAAAATAATTATATTTTCACTCGTGCATACGTATGGATTACCGTCTCCACGAACGCGATGAGATTCATTCCCCATCATATCCATTGAAGACTAATATTCATTTGATGATTAAAAATAATGTTTAAAGACTTGATATCATTATGAATATGAATAAGATACATCCAATCCATAACAAATATGACTCACATAACAAATAATATAATGGAAAACGAATTATTTTACACCCGAAACGACGATAATACTAAGGTATTATTAAAAAACGAATGTTAAAAGATCATATATGATATCATATTAATGTATATAATTCTTGTATATTTAATAACAATTATATAACCATTATGCAGGAGGGTAACCTACCCTTGACCAAGGAAATGTATAAGGTAAGGGGTAATTTCACAATCTTTTCATTATCCAAGGTTGTTTATACGTAATTATCTACTGGGACATTTTTATCATCCACATCCATGTTTCATAAAAATGTATTGCAAAACATTTTTACTATTTACTAGATAATGGGTTAAAATAATTTATACCCATATATGTTTTGAAAGTAATCTTTCCATCATTTTCCAAACAAGGTACTTTTTGTCCTTTTCAACAAACTTTAGGTAAGAATGTTTTTTTCACTTATACGGTGGGTGCATTTATTTTCCGCCATTATAACATCATCAAAGATTCCCTTAAAATCTTATAATAATATTTTAAAAATAATTTTTTTCTTTTTAATTATGTGACTCTTTAATTATTTCAAAATATAAAGAGATATTTCTCTAAAAAATGTTTTGATTTCATCTATTTCAACATCATTTGATGAATTTTATGTTTATTTGAAGTTGATTTATTATGATACAAAACATCCATATTGTATTGAAGGTTTTTTGATATGTTTGACTATGGATGTGCTATTTTTATACCATTCATGGTTTTTGGTTAAATTATTGACATTTCATATGCTATTTTTAATACTAATGTATATGTTATATTTCAACCATTTCATCTAAGGAATGTGTGGGACTTATTAAGTGATTGGTGGAGCCTGCTATAGCTCCTCGATGAATTGGTTGGTCTCATGAGACAACTAGACGTGGAATTGGCCAAGGCCATTTCCCAATTTGATATATGGTTTTGGTCAAGGCCTTAATCATTTTTAGAAGTCTTGGCTGAGGACTTGACACAATGTTTCAGAATGTCCGGCATTATACATTCCCTCATTATGAAAATAATATTGATGGTTCATGTGGTCATTTGACTATTAGAATACCCATGATTATGTTTTATTATGGCATTATTTACACAGGTCATATTACTTTGATAAAAGTATTAATGTTTATTATTGTTAAAGGCATGTGGATTCCATTATTCACCATGCTTAATATTTATGTTATATTTCATTGTATTGCTTACCCATACTGAGGTCTTGAGCTCACCCCTTTCTTTTGTTTTATTTTCCCAGGATGCGAAGAAGTATATTATAACTGGTATGTAGGGATATTCTATGGGATCTCAGCATTTTCTATGGAAACAATGTTTTTGTAGTTTTCCATTTTATGATGTAATGTAAACCTTATGAATATATTTAGTATTTCCAAGGCTACTAAACTAATCGGTGTTTCGAGACTTGATCATTTGTGATCATGCCAATGTTATGTAATAATGCACTAAAACTGGGTAACTGGGGTCGGGGCGTTACAATATTTTTTTCATATAACATTCTTTGTATGATCCAAAATTTCAACTAGTTGTTCTTCATAAGAAATATCATACTATGGCAGTAGGAACTCTGAATTTAGTAGATGTGAATATTTTGGTATGTACATCCTCATGTGTGATACATGGAAAACATCAGGGACATGAGAGATATTTTGAAGAAGTTCCAAGTGATAGGATACCATCCCTATATGATCAATAATTTCAAAGGGATAGATATACCTTTGGATTAGTTTCAATTTCATCTTGAATCTCATAACCTTCATCCAAGGATATATTTGTAGAAAAAAATTATCTCCAAATTTAAATTCTTCATCACATAGATAGTTATATTCATATATTTTCTACTATTTTTTAGTTTCTATGATATGCCTTTGAATTGATCTGACCTTATTTTCCATTTCTTCAGTTATCTCATGTCCTAATAGATTTATTCTTATTAATTCATCCCAGCATGTTGTAGATATACCTTTCTTACTATATACAACTTCATAAGGATCCATATGAATGACAGTGTGAATTATATTTTTTTAAGAAAACTAAACTAGAGTAATTATTTCTCCCAACCACATATGAAATATAATTAAAAATATCTTAGCATATCCTCTAGGTCTTGAATCAGTATTTTAGACTGACCATCAAAATGTGGATGATAATAAGTGAAAAAGTCAATTATGTATCATGTACTTCCTAAATACTTCACCAAAACATTAAGGTAAAGCTAAGATCTTGATCATATACAATAGGATATGGTACTTCATGAAACTAGTTACATCCTTAATGTATTTCCTTGAAATTTGATCTAGATAAAAGTCTTCTTTTAATGAAATGATGTGTAATTCCTTAGTAAGGAGGTCAACTAGCACCCATATATAATTAAACCCTTTAGAGTTTTATGGGTAGTTCAATGAAAAATCCATAGTTTTGTTCTCCCATTTCCATTCTGGTGTGGGAAATAGATGAAAAACCCCCCATAGACTTTTCCCTTTCACCCTTAACTGGTCGACATACCAAGCTTTAAGATACAAACTCTTTGTTATCCCTCTTCATTCCATCTAACCCTAAGTACTCATTTGACTCTCTAAAACTCTTTATTCTTCCATGATGAATAGATAATTATTAACTGTGAGGTTACTCTAATATCTCATATAATCCTAAATGGAAGGAATACATTAATAGTTCATGAACCTTATAATTATATCTTGACCATGGTTAGACTCTAAAATATTCCTAACCTTCTTTTCTAGCTCTTCATATTCTTTATGTGCCTATTTAATATTCACATGGATATAGGGATGAACATTCAATTGAGAAATATAATATTTCTCCCCTTCCTTCATGATTTACATTTCCATTAAAAATCCTAAAATATTGGATCTTTTTCAATCCCCACCATGGATAATCTATAATGGTCCTTTCAACTTAAAGCATCAGCCACGTAACTCGCTTTCCCAGGGTAGTAATGTATTTAGAAGTCATAATGACACGACCTGACCCTACCTGGGCTCGAGCAGCAACTATCCCATGCACGCCTCCATAGGCCAGGGGCTGGAGACCAGCGCCGAAGGCACAACAACTCGTGGATTCCATTTCCTAAGCACCAGTACACACACACGCAGCACACTCAATGCAAAAGTGAAGAGTAAAATAAAAGGAAAACAAAGGTAATATGCTATATATATACCACAAATGGGCATCGACCTCTAAACAGTACAAGTAAAGTGTGTAAAAGGAAAAAGGGGCAAAACATGTGCCCAACCAGAAAAGTGCCACAACCCCGCAACAGTTAAACAAAACAAACTGGTGGAAGGGTTCCCCACCTGGAACCCGACTCCGTCCACTGAACGTGGTCCAAGATCCCAAGCTCCTAAGCTCCTCTGAAGTCATGCTCCACATGTCTGTCATCAGCAAGGGCACACCAAGTGCGGGCAAAGACCAAGAAGGGGTGAGTATAAAAATACTCAGTAGGATACCCCGAAGGCTCGAGGGAGCCACAAATGAAGTACCGATGGGTGAGCAGTAGTTTGAACAGGGAAAGTAGAAAGGTACAACTGAGAGTGCAGAAAAGAGTACAATAAAGAGTCTATATCAACCAAACAATAGGAGAGAAGCTAAACTCATCCAGACACAAGGAGCTTCAAATAGTGAGAAGTTGAACTTCCTGTCGAGTCTTCGCTACCTATAGGAGGAGAGTAGACTCGTCCGACCATGAGAATCTGGAAAGCACGCGGCATACCCCGCATGTCTTCACCTCTCCTAGAAGGAGAGTAACCAAACCCAAGAAGTGGGTACCAGAACAAGGTATATACATAACCATATGATCAATAAAGAAGCCTGAACAAGATCGTAAGGGGATCTCTATCCCGTAGCTCAGCCCAAAAAAAGTGAGTCGCCAACAGTCTCAGAAGTAACACCATCGATGCACAGCATCCCACACGTCTACCCCGAACTATATGTCAAGGGCTTGATCACCGCACATCGACACTATAAACATTGGGCGGCACTGACTCGCCCGCATAGTTTTGGGTCGCGTCACAAGGACGTGTCTTGGTGGGGAAGGCGCTCCTCGTACTTGAGAGTTCTAGGGGAACGTCAAACCACACCATGTCATTGGCCCGCAGTCGAGAGGTCTGCTCAAAGTTGACAGGCGACCCCCTGCCCCGCCCTACTGGAGGATCCCTGGAAGTCAACGGGTTCCCACTACTGGGAGACCTAGAAAGTCGACAGGTGCCACACTTCCCTGTCCCATAACAGGGTAATCCACTGGAGGGAAACCTGGCTAAAGTCAGCGATGAGACCACTGCCCATCCCAACTAGAGGTAACCCGGCATCGGGGACCACTGCCCAGCCCAGCTGGAGGTAAGCCCGACATCAGGGACCACTGCCCAGCCCAGCTAGAGGTAAGCCTGGCATCGGGGACCACTGCCCAGCCCCGCTGGAGGTAAGCCTGACATCGGGGACCACTGCCCAGCCCCGTTGGAGGTAAGCCCGGAACTACTCTAGCCATCCCTGCTAGATGGTACTGCTCGGTGAACACCGTTGTACTGGACATTCCTACTGGATGGTACACTGATGAGCTCTTCTCGAAACAACCTTATCTCTACTGGTAACAACCTCAGCCCTACTGGAAACAACCTCAGCCCTGCTAGAAACAACCTCCGGGGTAGAGGACCGGTGCCCGTGTAAAGTGTTGTTCACACCGAATCCACAAGAACTCTACCAGGGAAACACGGAGTGACGGGAGAATCTCCCCAGGCCTCATAAGGGGATCCCTCTCCAATCCGCTAAGTCACTGTCGAAGCGGACCGAGACATCTCATCCCAGAAAGTGGGAAAACACCCACGCGGCACGAACACCCGTAGTCGCAAATGCTGCCGCAGTCCAGTGAAAGGGCACAGTACTGAAACCCCTCATAACTGAAGAAACAGAGGAACAAACCTTCTCTGCTGGCCAAACCATCGAGAACGAAACTTGGGGGAGACCACTCAACCCTACTGGTCAAACAAAAGAGCACCAGGCTAGGGGAAACACCACCCTGCTAGTCAAACAAATGAGCACTGGGGGACCCTCTATGTTACGAGAGGTCAAAAGTACATAAAGCAGAACACAACACACACATGGGGCCCACACGACGTGTGGCCCCAAGTCAACCCCAACCAAGCGTACACACATCCTCAGGTACAAACAACCACATGTACCTCCAAGTGTTCCCGTATACTCCCAAATTATTCCATGTTCCAGCCCAAAGGCTATCGTGCACATGGCACCCAACGTCAACATGAAGGCGTGACGTAACAACACCAACCTGCCACCACAACAGTTGAGGCACATCCAACCACATCTCTTCACTCAGGTGGGAGTTCACGTGATCACACATCAAGTGTTCTCTACAAACACGGTGAGAAGAACCGCTATTAGGGCGCCTTTCACATTTCCACATTTAATAAGATCATGCAAGAGGCTCCGCAGAACCAAACGGATCGCACCATCGTAATCCTCACGGAAAAACATGAGAGATCGACTACTTACTCACCTCAAACGGATATCTGACGGAAAAGTCACCAACACCGCCTCACGCTCGAACGACGTCCCTTGATCCCGAGCCTCGGCCCCGAAAATAGTCAGGTGCATCGCACCATTGTGATCCCCTCGGGAAAACACCTCACAAAGACTGCTCACTTGAGCGCAACGGATATCCGTATAAAAAGATGCATTCTGGCGCACCGCACAAGAGCGGTGCTTTGTGGGACCCGCATCACGGTCCCAAAACTCAACGAACTGATCGCACCATTGCGATCCTCTCAAAAACGTACACGAAGTGGACTAATCACTTGTCCAAAACAGACACCCAGTGATAATGAAGGAAAATCACCGTCAACGCCCAAACATCCCTCGCAGGGCCCACACCATCATGCTGAATTATAGCGGGCAGACTGCGCCAACGCGATGCCTTCGGAAAAACACCCAACATCGACTGCTCGCACGCCCCGAACGGATGTCCGATAAAAAAGTCTCTAAAAGCTCTACGCGGCTCAAAAGACGGGCCGTGGGGCCCATGCCTCAACTCTGGCTTCATCGCCCGAAACCATACTGGAAAAATCCGCCCTGACGCCAGGGTCGCAATGCCACTGACGGTGCTCAAAACGGACGTCGGACGCGTCCGCGCCATCCAAAAAAAATCCCCCAAAAACGCCAATCTGCTTAACACACGTGACGTGCCTCCGAGTCCCCCGTTTCGGGAGTTAAAAACCCCCAAAACCATCTCAAATTATTCGACATAATTTAAGGAGCGCGTTGTCGCAGACAGCGCACAAATCTGACACTCGGTCTATGATTTATAAGCAATAAATCATTTCCCCTAATAATAATAATATTATTATTATTATTATTATTTTAAACATAAATTATATTTTTATTTGTATTATTTTTTTTAAATAAACTAGGCAAGTCAGGAGGGCCGGCCTTCTTCAACATGGTGCCAGCAGGACCCGCGCTTCGCCGGTCCTTGCTCCTCCAACCAGCGACCAGGTCGCCTCTCGCACGCCGGCACCCTCTGCCCGGCGCCCTGGCCGCTCTTCGTCGCCCCCATCGCCCGCGGCCGACCTCCTCCGCGCGCCTCCGCCTGATGCCACTCGCCGTTAGCGAGCCCTGGCCGAAGCCCTTGTGCGTCGCCGCCTTGCTCGCCCGGCCGAAGCCCCTGCGCGCCGCCACCTTGAAGACCCGCGCTGCCCTCTGCCCGTCGGACCGCCGCCGGAACCTTCAAAAACCCACAAACTTCATTGGACGTCTGCGGGGTCCTCGGAACTCAGTTTTAGGAACCAAAACAAGCAATGGAAATAGAAAGAACTATAATACGCATTCATGTGGTTCATTCGAAAATCCAACAACAATTCGAGCATATACATTAGGTTCAAAGGAGGCGTGGGGAAGAAAAATGCAACAAGACCCTACCTCGATGGGCTTCACCCGAAGCTTCACCGCGATCTGTCGGAGCCACGCCTCACCGGAGGGGAGGAGAAGAGGAGGAGCCTCTCCTCCTTGGTTGAGCTCTTCTCCCAGGGGAAAGGGGAAGGAGAGGGGAAGGGGTGTTTAAATAAATTAATTAACAATTTAATTAATTTGAAACCCCTGAAAAGAACGGCATCCGAAACTCCCGAAGGGGTCGAGGTTAAGCCTCCCCTAGGGTAAACACCACCTCCCAAGCACAATAGTTGTCTCAGAATTTTAATCTGAGACCTCGTTCAAAAGTTATTAAACATAGCGCTTGAGGCCGCCAAATTTCGAAAACACCCATGGGGCCATTTTTCACAGACGGGTCGCGCCCGCAAAACTTACACCCCTCCTAGGTTAAACGGCACTCTCCGAAATCAACGGCGCCCTCAGTTTTCAAATCTGATCCACCGTTTAAGAGATACATGCATTTCAACAATAAACGAATAAATAAATTAATTAATTTATCCGTTTAACGTTCCTAAAGAGAGCGAGGGGTACAAACATCCCGCACCGACAAGTTTTATGTCGTTACTAGGGTAAACACCTCATTCTGGACCCATCCGTACACTCGGATCTCTGATCTGAAGCACCTTTTAGATGTTATCCCATTTATTTGGTGGTTCCAGTGTGAACGCACTGAAAATTTAATTCCGGCCACTCCGGGGCTTGGAATCGCACGCCGTCTGAAGGCGCTGATCTGGAATAACATCAAGAATATTCCAAAGTATTCCATTGTAAAAACTAGGTTCTTACATTATTCCATCCTTCAATCCTTTCATCCTCGAAAAGCAAAACTAGGGAGCAACACAGGGTACTAATCCCACACCTGGATTTCCCATACCTAGAAGAACCCACACACAGCTCTGCGTCACCGCACACAGACCAAAGGATTGATCTCTTCCTGCGAGGTCCACCCTTGCTGATGTCGTGCACCCACTCCAGACTTTGGGGTTATGGAAAGGCAGTAGGGTACCTCTCCATCCCTTTGCACGGTCTCAAATGGTCTGAAGGCCCTCAGGGGTAGCTCATCTCCCCAGTCGAACCTCTGCGTCACACGCCGCGACTGGAATCACCGCCCACACCTGGAACAAGGGCCAGTGATTCCCTCCATCAGAATATCCATATGTTGATACTTCAAAGGACATTTTTTCATGCAAGATTCCACAACTGAGGCTCTCTTACACACTCAAAAGGCGAAGGAGTCGACACTATCGACTAAAGAAAAAGGTCCCACGCCTTTCATCATACCAAACCAGGGTTACACCGACGCCCCGCGCCACCCTGGTAACACCTCAAGCAAGGAGCATGGAGGAAATCATTCCACACACAGAGTCTAACAATTCTACTGCAAAAAGTAGAAGATCTGAAGAGCGTACCTCTTATCACCTCATGCTCTGGAGGATCGTAGACATCCAAAGCTTGCGGCTATCTGCGGTCCCAACTGTCAGCTCTCTGAGTCTGACGTGGACCACCTAGTGGTGACGGGAAGATCTTGTAACATCGTCCACCACCTCCATCTCCTCCCGCTCCTCTTCTAGAACCACCTCTCTAGGCACTACTCCGATCATGGTGCTGCCTCTACCGTGGTGGTGCGCCTGCTGCTTGCCCGATGCTCTCAGCAACTCGGATTGGGTCGTCTCGTGCCAGGTGACCTCGCCCATCGCAAGCATAGCACTGACTCTCTTCGTGCTACACTGGTGCCCTCCGGCGCCACTGTGGTGTTCGACCATGCCCCTGAGTCCAACTGTCATAAAGTCACTTGCGTCGTGGTTCTGCTTGCCGACGCCCGCTAGCTGCGGCAGACATCTCGGCTCCAACATGCCTGCTGCAACCACCAAGACTAGAACATGACAGGAAGCCCTCTGTCACGAGCGCCTGCTCTAGCACCCCGGAATATGTGGAAATTCCCAAGGGTACTATGACAGAATGAATCTCTCAGCGGAGACCCTGCTCAAACTTCCGTGCTCGGATGTTGTCGTCATGGACCAAGTCCTGGTAAAAGCGTGCACTGTCTATAAAACTAGCCGTGTACTCGGCCACCGTCATCCCTCCCTGCTGAAATTGCCGGAGCTCCTGAATCCAAAAGGAGCAAAAGAAGGAGGGACAAAACTCTTCAAGGAACAACAAATAAAAGTCACCACACAAAAGCGACGACTCGTCAAGTAACTGAGTAACCAGACTCCACCAACGCCAAGATGATCCACGAAAAAGGATGGCTTCCAAAGCCACTCTTTGATCTGTCGTCGTATGCACAAGCCTAAAAATTCTAACCCCTTTCTCGAGCCAAACCTCTACTACCTGAGGGTCTGGCTCACCACTGAACCTCAGCGGTCTCTACCACTGGAACTCACAGAGCACGCTCAACCTGCGCTCAAGCTCAGCCTGCTCTGCTAAAACTGTTTGCTGCTCAACAGGTGGGGGTGCTGCTACCGGTCCATCCGGAGAAAGGGGATCGCATTATGGGTCATGGATTGTGGCCTCTTAGCTCACAGGGTCGTCGTTACGCACCAAAGCCGGTATCCTGGCTGGCTGTCTTCGCGGAGACATCCTGAAAATTATCACGGACTGTCGCGGTCAGATGAGCATATATGTATATACCAATAACAACGATGGGGAGCTGACTCAAGAAGGACTGTCAAAGACTAAATCATATGTGATGCACAAAAAACTTTTCCCTGCAACAAGTGTCTCAGCATGCCGAGTTGACAAGCAGGTTATCAAGGTCCGGGTGAATGGATACGTCAGCCGTAGCACCATCACTGGACTCCCTGGCCTGGGAGCCACTCTCGAGATACATTAACACTGTTGCATTTAATCCCATCCAATTCCTCTTTTAGGGACATCCACACAATGACCCAAGGAACGAACCAGATCTGATACCACTTTTTCATGACCCGACCCTACCTGGGCTCGAGCCGCAACTACCCCAAGCCCGCGTCCATAGGCCAGGGGCTGGCGACCTGCATCGAAGGCAGAACAACTCGGGGAGGCCTTTGCCTAAGCACCTGTACACACACACGCAGCATATTCAATGCAAAAGTGTAGAGTAAAAAAAAGAAAACAAATGGAAACTGCTATATATATACTACAACTGTGCATCAACCTCTAAACAGTACACGTAAAGTGCTAAAAAGGAAAAAGGGGAAAAACACACGCCCAACCAGAAAAGTGCCACAACTCGACAACACGTAAACAAAACAAACAGTAGGAAGGGTCCCCCACCTGGAACCCGACTCCGACCATCGCACGCAGTCCAAGCTCCCAAGCTCCTAAGATCCTCTAAAGTCATGCTCCACTTTTCCGTGATCTGCAAGGGAACACAAAGTGCGGGAAAAGCCCAAGCAGGGGTGAGTATAAAAATACCCAGTAGGATACCCCGAAGGCTTGAGAGAGCCACAAAGGAGGTACTGAAGGGTGAGCAGTAGATCGAACAGGGAAAGTATAAAGGTACAACTGAGAGTGCAGTAAAGAGTACAATAAAGCATCCAGCTCAACCCAACAAGTGGAGAGAAGGTAAAATCGTCCAGACATAAGGAGTTGGAAACAGTGAGAAGTTGAACTTCCAGTCGAGTTTTCGCTACCTATAGCAGGAGAGTAGAATCGTCTGAACATGAGAAGCTAGACATAGAAAGAAAGTGGCATACCCCACACGTCTTCACCTCTCTTGGAAGGAGAGTAACCAAACCCAAGAAGTGGGTACCGGAACAAGGTATATACATAACCATATGCTCAATCAAGAAGCCCGAACAAGATCATAAGGGGATCACTATCCCGTAGCTCAGCCTAAGAAAAGTGAGTCGCGAACAGTCCCAGAAGTAACACCATCGATGCCCAGAATCCCGCACATCTACCTCGAACTACATGTCAAGGGCTCAATCACCACACCTCGACGCTATCCACTTTGGGCGGCACTGACTCTCCCGCATGGTTTTGGGTCGCGTCACAGGGACGCGTCTCATTGGGGAAAGCACACCTCATACTTGAGAGTTCTGGGGGAATGTCAAACCACACCACGTCACTGCCCCGCAGTTGAGAGGTCTGCTCAAAGTCGACAAGTGACCCCCTTCTCAGCCACGCTAGAGGATCCCTGGAAGCCAACGTGTTCTAACTACAGGGAGACCCGGAAAGTCGACGGGTGCCACACTGCCCAGTCCCGTAACAGGGTAATCCACTGGAGGGCGACCCGGCTAAAGTCGGCGACGGGACCACTGCCCAGCCCAGTTGGAGGTAACCCAACATCGGGGACCACTGCCCAGCCCAGCTGGAGGTAAGCCCGGCATCGGGGACCACTGCCCAGCCCAGTTGGAGGTAAGCCCAGCATCGGGGACCACTACCCAGCCCCACTGGAGGAAAGCCCGGAAACAGGGACCACTGCCTAGCCCCGCTGGAGGTAATCCCAGAACTGCTCTATCCATCCCTGCTGGATGGTACTGCTCTATGAGCACCGTTGTACGGGCCATCCCTACTGGATGGTACACTGGCGAGCTCTGCTCGAAACAACCTCAGCCCTTCTGGTAACAACCTCAGCCCTGCTGGAAATAATCTCAGCCCTGCAGGAAACAACCTCCTGGGTAGAGGATCGGTGCCCGCGTAAATTGTTGGTCACACTGAATCCACAAGAACTCTATCAGGGAAACACGGAGTGATGGGAGAAACTGCCCATGCCTCACAAGGCAATATCACTCCAATCCGATGTGTCACTGTCGAAGCGGACCGCAACATCTCATCCCAGAAAGTGGGAAAACACCCACACTGCACAAACACCCATATTCACAAATGGTTCCGCTGTCCAGTGAAAGGGCACAATACTGAAACCCCTCATAGCTGAATAAATAGAGGAACAAACCATCTCTTCCAGCCAAACCATCAAGAACCAAACCAGGGGGAGACCAATAAACCCTATTGGTCAAACAAAAGAGCACCTGGCCAGGGGAAACTCCACCCTGCTGGTCAAACAAACGAGCACAGGGGGACCCTCTACATCCCGATAGGCCAAAAGTACGTAAAGAAGAACACAACACGCACATGGGGCCCACATGACGTGTGGCCCCAAGTCAACCCCAACTAAGCGCACACACATCCTTAGGTACAAACAACAACATATACCTCCAAGTGTTCCCGTATACTCCCATAGTATTCCACATTCCAACCCAAAGGCTATTGTGTACACGGCACCCAACGTCAACGTGAAGATGTGATGTAACAACTCCAACATTCCACCACAACGGCTGAGGCACATCCAACCACATCTCTTCCCTCACACAAGAGTGCACGCGATCACACGCCAAGGGTTCTTTGCAAACACGGCGAGAAGAACCGCCATCAGGGCCCCTTTCGCATTTCCACATTTAATAAGATCATGCAAGAGGCTCTGCACAACTAAACGGATCGCACCGTCGTAATCCACATGGAAAAACATGCGATATCGACTACTTACTCACCTCAAAAGGATATCCGACGGAAAAGTCACCAACACCGCCTCACACTCGAATAGTGTCCCGTGATCCCGAGCCTCGGCCCCAAAAACAGTCAGCCACATCGCACCATTGAAATCCCCTTAGGAAAACATATCAAGAAGACTGCTCACTTGAGCGCAACGGATATCCGGGAAAAAAGATACATTCCGGCGCACCGAACATGAGCGGTGCTTCGTGGGACCCGTATACCAGTCCTGAAACTCAACGAACGGAACGCACCGTTGCGATCCTCTCGAAAAAGTACACAAAATGGACTAATCAGATGTCCAAAACAGACACCCGATGATAAAGATGGAAAATCACCGTCAACACCCAAACGTCCCTCGTGGGGCCCACACCATCTTGCGTAATTACAGCGGGCAGACTGCGCCAACGCGATGCCCTCGGAAAAACACCCAACATCGACTGCTCGCACGCCCCGAATGGACATCCGATGAAAAAGTCGCTAAAAAATACACACAGCTCAAAAGACGGGTCATGGGGGCCACCTTTCAACTCTAGATTTAGCACTTGAAACCATACTGGAAAACTCCTCCCTGATTCCAAAGTCATAACTCCACTGACGGTGCTCAAAACGGACATCGGACGCGTCCGCGTCGTCCAAAACAAAATCCCTCGGAAAATGCCAATCTGCTTAACATGTGAGATGTGCCTCTTAGTCCCCTGTTTCAGTAGTAAAAAACCCCTGAAACCATATCAAAATATTCAACATAATTTAAGGAGTGCATTGTCGCAGACGACGCCCAAATCTGACACCTGGTCTATGATTTATAAACAATAAATCATTTCCCCTAATAATAATAATAATAATAATAATAATAATATTTTAAACTTAAATTATATTTATATTTGTTTCATTTTTTTAATAAACTAGGCCGCCCAGGAGGGCCGGCCTTCTTCCACACAGCACCAGCAGGACCCGCGCTTCGCGGGTCCTTGCTCCTCCAACCAGCGACCAGGTCACCTCCCGCACGCCGGCACCCTCTGCCTGGCGCCTTGGCCACTCGCCGTCGCCCCCAACGCCCACAGCCAACCTCCTCCGCGCGCCTCCGCCTGCCACCACTCGCCGTCAGCGAGCCTCGGACGAATCCCCTGTGTGTCGCTGCCTTGCTCGCCCGGCCGAAGCCCCTGCGGGTCGTCGCCTGGAAACCCGCGTTGCCCGCTGCCCGCCGGACAGCCGCCTAAACCTTCAAAAAGCCGCAAACTTTGGCGGACGTCTGCGGGGTCCTCAGAACTCGGTTTTACGAACCGAAACAAGCGATGGAAAGAGAAAAAACTCTACTACGCAGTCATGTGGTTCTTTTGAAAATAAAACAATTTGAGCATATACTTTAGGTTCAAAGGAGTTGCGGGAAAGAAAAACGCAACAAGACCCTACCTCGATGGGCTTCGCCCGAAGCTTCGCCGCGATCCTTCGGAACCGCGCCTCGCCAAAGGGGGGGAGGAGAGGAGGAGATTATCTTCCTTGGTTGAGCGCTTCTGCCAGGGGAAAGGGTAAGGAGAGGGGAAGGGGTGTTTAAATAAATTAATTAACAATTTAATTAATTTAAAACCCCCGAAAAGACCCGCATCTGAAACTCCCGACGGGGTCGAGGTTAAGTCTCCCCTAGGGTAAACACCACCTCCCGAGCACAACGGTGGTCTCATAATTTTAATCTGAGACCCCGTTCAAATGTTATTAAACTTAGCGCCTGAGGCCGCCAAATTATGAAAATTCCCCTGGGGCCATTTTTCACAGATAGGTCGCGCCCGCAAAACTTACACCCCTGCCAGGGTAAACGGCACGCTCCAAACTCATCGGTGCCCTCGGTTTTCCAATCCGAGCCATTGTTTAAGAGATACCTACGTTTCATCATTAAACGAATAAATAAATTAATTAATTTATCCGTTTAACGTTCCGAAAGCGAGCGAGGGGTCCAAAAATCCCACGCCAAGAAGTTTTATGTCGTTCCTAGGGTAAACACCTCATTTCGGACTCATCCGTACACTCAGATCTCTGATCTGAAGCACCGTGTAGAATTTTTCCCATTTATTTGGCGGTTCCAGTGTGAACGCACTAAAAATTATATTCCGGCCACTCTGGGGCTCGGAATTGCACGCCGTCTGAAGGCGCTGCTCTGGCATAAGAATATTCCAAAGTATTACAAAGTAAAAATTGGGTTCTTACACATAATTATTGATTCTCTATAACCATTCTTCTATGACACTTTTTCAACTCCTTTAATGTGAATATATATTTTAGAATTTCAAAATAATTATATATATATATATACATATATATATAATTTTCTCCATAAAGATAATTCTTCTATATAATTAATTCCAAAATTACTAAAACTAACTCCAATCATGAGTAGGGTAGTTTTTATAAATATTCATCAACTATATTTATTCAGAAGAGATAACCATGTTATTCTACATAACAAAACATCCTAGTCCCTTCATAGATGAATCACAATAGATTAAACCCACTTCTCCACTACTAGGTAATGTAAATATAGGTGATTTGACTAACATTATTTTCATTTTCTTGAAATTTTCCTCAAATTCATTTTTTAGAGGAAATTTCCACCCTTGCGAGTTAACTTGGTCAGAAAATTAGATAGTCATAATAAATTGTAAATTAACCATAGATAATATCTAAGTAATCTAAGAGAAAAATAGATATATATCACCATGATTAGTCTAGTCTAGCATTCAATAGACTTTATCTTTGATGGATCCACTACAATACCATCTATTGAGATTATATGACCCAAAAATTATTCCGTTTGTAGAAAAAACTCCAACTTTGTAAATTTTGCATGGATTTTCTCATTCCGGAGTGTATTTATCACAATTATCATGTGGTATTTGTGTTCTTACTTATTCATTTAATAGATAATAATATCATATATAAAGACCAACACAAACTGATGGAGTTAATATCTAAAGACACTATTCATCTGATACATGAAGATAGCATAAACATTAATAATACAAAAGGGAATCACTATATATTCATAGTGTCCATACATTGTATGAAATACCATATTGGGTATATACACCTTCTTGACCATCTTTTGATGACAACGAAAATGATGACCAATTTTGGAAAATTACTGAGCTCCATGCATTTAATCAAAAAATTCATCAATGTAGGGATGAGGATACTTATTCTTGATCATGATATTGTTCAACTATTGATAATCAATGCAGAGTTTCATTGATCCATATTTCTTTTTCCATAAACGAACAGGTGTACCCAAAGGTGACACACTTTTATGAATGAATCCTTTATCATGGTTTTTTTGGAGTTTCTTCTTCAACTCACATTACTCAATTGGGGATATTATATAGGGGGTATTTTAAATTTTTTTGAATGAAGGTATAAGATTTATTGAGAAAAAAACATCAAATTTTGGTGGCATGAATGGTAACTATTCTAGAAATAAATCCACCAACATCCAAAAAATAGGCATATCTTCAATGTTGATGTTCACCCAAACCATTTGAGATAAAAACTCTTATGAATGTGAATTAAGAACCATACACTAGATGTAATCAGGATAAGGAGTTCATACATATCATCACATTGATATAAAATCATAGGTTGGTTTGAAATATAAAATTTAACTTCCCTTGTTATACAATTGATGTGGGAGTTTTTAAGAGAAAGTCAATTCATGCCTATGATGACCTCAAATTCAACCAAAGGATGAACGAAACGTTTAACATGAATCATGTTCCCACAAACATCAAAAGATATAAGTCATATATAGGAGATGTAAAAATTGTATCATTAGGGGTTTTCACTACAAAATCCACATATAATCATTATGGTGGAATCATAATACCCTTAGAAAATAATTTAGATATAAAAGAGTTTGTATATCTAGAATAAAATAAGACATTAATTGTTCTAGAGTGGATGGTAACTGTAAATTTAACCATGTTATTATTTCACCCCTCACCAGAAATTGTGATTACATGTGATTTCACCATGTTCCTCAGTTTAAGAGGTTTTTGATATCGATCACAACCAACAACACTCATGTTTTCACACTAGTTAGAGTAGTGCTTATTCCCCATATACTAGTTGCGCTGAAGTGTTAGAGGATAATTTTGTATAGTTTTCTCTCCATTTGCATGCTTCGATCATTTTTCCCATCACATTAGAAATAAAATGCTTGATGAACTTCCCTTCCACACATAAATAATTTATTTTATCCCTTAATAAAATATCCTACATGATTTTTTCTACACTTATAGCATAAAGGAAGGAACATCTTCATCCCTTCATGGTTTTTGGCTTTTCCCTTCAATTCCACCTATTTTTTCTTATCAAAACCATGATATTTATTCACAAATACAACTTCATTTCATTATTTATTTCACAAGGCATGATATCTTCATGTTTACTAAGGTATATTATTTCCAATAACCTGATAATACTAGGATTTAACACACTTAAGAACCTATGAAAATTAATTTCAGATTGGATAATGATACCCAAATCATATCACACATGTCATGTGAAGTTAAACATGTAGGTTTATATGGAGTCATCATCACTTTTCTTTAACATATGAAAACATTTCTCCATATTTTTATGAATAACGTGAAGAAAGTACTTATTTATGAAAATGTTCATGAAAACATCCTAATCCATGGATTTAATTTTATCTTGTTACCTCATATTCTTTATTATAGTCCATCACTGGTCAACTTCACCTTATAAAAAATAAAAACCCAAAATGAAACTCTCATGTTTCGAAAACTAGGGAACATAATATATATTTTCATTAGTAATAATCCATTTTTTTAGCTACAAGTGGACCGGAAGACCTCTTGAAAGAAAGAGTACATCACCTCATGAAAGACATAACAAATTGTTGTTTCCCCCATTGCTTGTTTAGATGTCCACAATGATTCATAGATTGAGAAACTAGAGTGACCATAGAAATGATATTTTTCATTCCATATTCCATATCATTTAGATACAAAAGATAAAAAATCATTTCATTTTCATTCACAATAATCATTTAAATGGTTCCTTTGGGTTCTATCCCTTTTCTAAAACCAAAAAGTAGAGGGTAAGAAACAATTCTCATATCGGGAAATCGCATAATTGAAACACCATATATATGATGTCTAAATTATGAAACCTTATTTAATCTTTGATAGCTTAGGTTTAACTTAATCATAGTCAACAAATATTTAAATCCTTTATGATGGTTGTTGAATAGTTTGTGAATTTATAAATAATATCCCTGGATTTTTTCAAAATAGGTGTGTAGTAAGGACCATTATCATGGACTGGTTTATGATCAAGTTAGTCCCGATTCACCGTTTCAGTTTAATTGCACGTAGGTAAATCTATGATAGAGCCACATAAAATTGTATTACCTATACATATATGTATTTCTATGAAACCACTCACTCTATCCTTAACCAAAATTCGAGGAAATTTTTCTATACTTTTCTATATCCTATATCCTTAGGCATGTCATTATGGTACTCAATAAGGTTTTATCATCCTTGTTTAAAAAACTTTTTCTAAAACATTCCTTTGATACCAACTATAGGGACCCAAGATTAGCATACATGGATATTACATCATTTTAGATGAATATTAATTACATTACCAAAATTCATACCTACGGACCATAATAGTTTAGCATCTTTGGAAACATGGAACTAAATATTCTAACTTAGTTAAAGATCTTACATTTTTCCCCCAAATATCCTCCCCAATATTTTTTCTACTTAAAACCATTATTCACAACCTAGGAAATTGAAACATAAGAAAGGGCTGAAATCAGATGCTCGGTAAAGGAAAACAAAGGACATATATAAGCATAACATGAGAATAAGGGTATCAGATCATGATAATAACATTTTTAGATCATACCCGACATTTCAAAGATCATATACATGAGTCATGGAATAATAATTCACATTTCATAAGACATTAATCATAAGGGAATCAAGAGCATAAGCCACCAAAGAATAACATTAGAATGAGGCATAAAATTTTTAGAAGGCGCATAAGAATATAAAATTATTTCCATTTTAGTCAAGGAATCACATCCAAAGAAATATTAGTAGTATATTTTCACTCCCCAACCATATTGGAAGTCATGGTTAACTCTCATAGCCATCTGAGTAGTCAAGCTTCACTCCCAGGAGAATCTTAGTGGAAAAAGTCCTTTACTAAACCGATTTCACTCCCCATTCTAGTAGTGTATATATGATGAGATATAATTAGTTACTCAATGTATTGGAGGGAGAACATCTCATAATAAAATCATAAATATGTGTTCCAAAATGGAATAAACAATCATATCATAACCCGTGAAATGAATTGGGTATCATAATCACGTCATCATATCAAAACCTATGAAAAATAGATCGGTTTCACAAAAATTTCTTCAAAGAATAACCCATGAAACGAATTTAATTTCATTAAAATATAATCTGTGAAATGGAAACTGCATTCTTAAACATATTACAATGAAAGAGAAATGGTTATCTTAAACATCCGGCCAAAAATACTCATCCGTATAAAGAATATGAATGTAACCTTTGGATTATTTTCCTAGAAAATAATGAGTATCACAAATGGATTCAAAATAAAATTGAAAATTATTTTGATATATATTTAAAAAAATTCTTGAGGTAAATAAACATTCTTATTTGAAAAAAATATCTTTAAAACATAATTATTTTTGAAAACCATTATTATTGAAAACATATAAAAATATTTAAAAATATTTTCATTGAAACAATCATTAAAAAATAAAATAAAAATTTGAATTAATTTTTCTGTGATAAAGAGATTCAAAAATCATTAAAACAAATTTTTGAAAACATTTTTAAAAACACAGTTTTGGAAAACATGTTTTTCAAAATTAAATAATTTCTTATTGAAAAGTGAAATGAGACCATATTTCATAAAAACATTTTCATAATTATAATATGTAACAAAGAGTTGAAAATGGCACTAATTCCTAAATAAATCATGAATAAATAGAGTGTATGAAAATTAAATAGAGTTATTTAGAGATTTATTATAATATTTCTTCAATGGTATCATAATCATAAATAATCCCGATAAACGATGAGATTGTTAGAATAGACTCTTACCACTTGGTAACTTTGAATCGTACTCCCCATATAAAACATTAAATTACATGGAGCTAAAAATATCAATAAAAGAATAAGTTTCATGATATATCATGTCTAGTGGATATATATATACACACACCTTGTAAATTAATATAGATGTATAAAAAACATGTGTCTCAAATATGGTAAATTGAGACAAAACAATCTTAATGATTTAGTGACTTTTGAACATTAAAACCCCATTAAATAGATATCATTAAATTGATATATAAATAACGATAAATTTATGGTTAATAATAATAGAATACATTCATGGAGACTATATAAACTACATAATGGAACTAATGTTGAATAAATCATTAATCTAATTAAAATAAAAGTGATATGAAAAATTCCCTTACGATATGCCTTGAATCTCGTCGTACTGATATAAAAATAATTTATAATAAAGATATGTTTATTATTTATCTTTTATAGAACAATATTCCTATATATAATACCATATATGATTTTATTATGACATTATATTACCAATTTCTTAACAATTCCTTGTTAATGTTACGTTTCGGGTAATATACATGTGGCTTTTTGTATATGTTTTGACTTGTTATTCATGATAATATTACCTGTATAATGATTTAATTTTTTAAATAATGTAAAACAAGATATAATTATCATTTATACTCATTATATATATATATAATCTAAAAAATAAATCATTATTAATAGATATACATAATTCATAGCGACAGTAGGTCATACGAATTCATGAATGCTTTGTATTGAAATAATTAAAGTAAATGAAATATATGTGTTCATATTTATATATATATATATATATATATAATAATTATTTTTGAATTATTATGTATTATATATCATGTAATTTCATTGAACCCTTCCTTAATACATTTTATCTACATTGTTAATGAATCACATCCTTTGAGGAGGCAGTAGTCCACACATCTACAAATAAAGTTATCATATTTAAAAAAATCAAAATCAAGAAGTTATGATGTATATAATAATTAAACAGTATTAAATAAATCACATATATCATATATATAAATCCAAAACAATGCTTATGTCATAATTCTCACACATGAGATGTCGTAAAGGAAAAAGTGAACAACATTGTTTTGTGAGGCGGTTGTTCATCATACACAAGAAAGGTATGCTCATTACCAATTTTATTGAAGTGTGTGTAATTTTAGGTATAAAAATTATAATAAAATCACACATATATATATATATTATAATTATTAGATTATATAATAATGGAATATGAGTATTTGAGGTGGTGTATAATGAAATTAAAACAATAGAGCTTGAGGAAGGATGATACCTCTTTCTTTGGTAACTCCTATTGGTTTGCACCAAAGGGGTTAATTGATGTACTTTATGAAAAAATGGAGGGTTATAGGATTATGGGAGTAATATTTTTAGATTATTTGGTCTGGGTATTTTCTATAAAAATGGTTTTCATACCTGTAAAGAGGGAGATGAGAGAAATCCCTTTATAAGAGGGGAAAAGGACACATTGGGTATTCATGAAAATAATTGAATGCAACCCCTTTTCTAATTATCCAAAAAGTGTTCCAAATGGATCATTATTGGTCCTAAGAGGTGAAATGTTTGAAACATGTCCATAAAATATCTTTTTTACATGTTTAAATTTATTTATAAACCTTATATTATAAGTTCTTTCATTAATTAAGCTTGTTTTTACCTTATCATTGTATTCAATCTTAATTACCTTCACTCATATTTTTCTCAAATACTAATTTTACCTTATTATAAATTATAAATTATTATAATTCTATATATTAATTCTATTTTGTGAAATTATAATCATAGAAGTTACCAAAATTAAATTAAAATTATTCCAACAAACGAGATGAGACAATGAGTATTGTAGCGAAAATGGTTAAAGATTTGAAATGTTTTTATATCCAATATCATGGTGAAATTTTTTATGATGACCTAAAATGTAATAAATAATTTAAAAATTATCTATTCAAACTTTAAAAAATAATAAAATATAATTTAACAATATAAATAAATTAGATAAAAACGAATTATTGAATTAAAACTCATTATTTTTCACTATACATATATAAATGATGTTTTCTAGAAAATTAAAAAAATCAACCTAAGATATTTATAAATTATTAATTAAAATATTAATTTTATTTTTTTCAATTTAAATTTATAAAAGTTTCTAAAATTATTGTTTATGTAAGGTCATTAAAAGTAGTTCTTTTTAGAAAATTGCATTTTCAATCATAAGATTACTTGACAAAAAATTACCTATTTTATTATCAATATGTTTTATTTGTATATTGTAATTATAAATTATTTTTAAAAATTTCTTATTATAGTTTACATTACAATGTTTAATAGATTTTTTATAACTGTCTCATTTAATTACTTATAATTATAAAATAATGTTTCATAAAAACTCAGTGTAGTGAGTAACACAAGTCAAGTTAGTGTTACATGTAGTGCAAGATAATCATAGTGTAGTGTATAATGATTTTTTGACATATCATAGTGGGAAATTCAAGGCATCAAAGAAAATTATCTTATTAAAAAAACATTTTCATAAAAACTCAGGGTGTTATAAGGATGATATTATGTGTATCTATGGTCTTGTCTGGGTTTTAGCATACATTAAAAAGAGATGATGTGGGAGTTTCATGACTCAGTTTTGGCAGTGAATCCTAGTCATACAAAGAAGTATCGTGATTTGTGTCACCAATATTGGTGGTCAGGGGAGAAATGTGAGGTAGCTGGATTGGAAAAAAGATATTATAGTTTTCATCGGGTGAAGGCATAACATCAGTGAACAACATTGATTTTACATTAGTTACTCATTACTATGTGGAAATGGGAATATATTCTGTTGGATTTAGTGACTGACTTACTATGGTCACCTTGAGGTAGTGATGTTTTTCTAGGTTGTGGTGGAAAAGCTAACAATGGTATCTTATTTCATTCATATCAAGGATACCTTCTCAGTAGATTAGTTTGGTATTATTTATATCTATGAGATAGTGAGGCTACAAGGTGTTCATTATTAAATTGTGTTATATTGGGATTCAAAGTTCACACCACGATTCTGATAGATTTTTCATATGGGTTTGGGTAAATAGGTGCTTCTGAGTGTAACATACCTCCCTTAAACTGATGTCCAATTATAGCGTACGATTTTGGTTATTGAGATCCTCCTTAGAGCATATGTCCTTGATTTTTGGGGATTTTTCGAGATGAATAAAACCCAACTAGTTTTCCAACAATAATATATACTAGGAAACTATACAGATAGTGCCTTAACATTATTTGTATGGTAGGGCATGATGATCTCCCATGTACTGGTTAGAATTAGGAGAGGAACCTTTACTCGAACCTCATCTCAACCAAGAGATTTCTGACCAGGTCCAATTGATTATGAAACATATCAATACTACACTATCATGGAATAAATCTTATGTTTATCATCATCACTGACCTCTTTATTTTGATGTTGGGGATCATGTATTTTTCATATCACTAAGTCAAATATGTATTATGGTACTAGTATTATTTCACTACTACATGTATAGTAGTTTGAGACTCTATAGAGAATTCATTCAGCAACCTATCAGTTGTAGTAACCTCATAGGTACCAATCCATGCATGGAATCTTCTATGTATCTCAGTTTCACCATTACCACTCAGAACAATATCACACTCTAAAACTAGATGATTTGGATCTACAAGAATATTCCTCCATATAGGATCATCTTATAAATATTTTTTATAGGATCATGAAGGTTCTATGAGGCCAGTCATTTCCTCTAGTACAGTTGTTATAGTAGAATCATCCTTTAAAGGATGAGGCATGGGAGTGGGAGGATAACATGTAACGCCCTGACCCAATTTTCCTGGAGTCGTTGAATTATTTATAACATTCAAATAATTTCAATAAATATTTATCCCAAAGGAACAAATAGTTTATTTGATATTAAATATTTGATACATACATAAGTTTAACATTACAACATGAAATGAAATACCACATGTAAATTCCATTGAAAATATCCATAACTCCTAAGTTACCCATACAGTTCATTCATAATTTCTTCTCCAAATCCTAGTAAAATAAAACATAAGAAAGGGGTGAGATCAAATGATTAATAAGGGTAATATATACCACATAATATATCATAATCATTATGCATTTTGAATAACTAAAAACATGCTCCTTTAAAAATGAACATGAACATAATATGACATGATTAAGGGATGAATAAATAATTCCAAAATAAGGAATAATCATGGGAATTATAATAGTTGAATAACCTCATATAATACCAATTACTTGTTTCATAATTAAGGAAATTCATAATGTTATACATTATGATATATACCATCAAGGCCTCGACCAAAAAATCTGAAAATAATTAAGGCCTCATCCAAAACCATATCTGAAAATGGGCAAGGCTGCAACCAATTCCTTATCTATTTTGTCACATGATACTTATCAATGCATCTAAGGGTTATATTTGGCTGCACCTCTCACGTAATAAGCCCAATTAAGTCCTCATGTGAAATGGTATAAACAAGGACAACATGAACATATGAAATATCCGTCCTCAATCTGTACACATAAACAATAACCTTTATGAGTAATATGGAGAATGATTTCAAGATAGTACATAAATAATCAAAATAATCATAATCCACTAAATAAAATATAGAAAATGATATCATTATATTTTATTCTCAATAATATTCAACAAGAGTGTTGAAATAGATAAAATTACTCCTATAAAATAATTGAGTAAATCTTGAGATAAATAATCTTTTATTTGGAAAAGAAGAGTTCTTTTGGAAAAATCAATTAAAAACCCCCATAATTTAAATAATATATTTTATTCAAAAAAATATTTATTTTATAAATATAATTTTGGCAAAAAAATAGATTATATAGTATACATGAGCATAGGTAATAATTAGATAAATTCCCTTCAAACTGGATTGTATTTCGGGAAGAATTATTGAAAGATCCTTTTAAAATATGTAGATCCCCATAAAATAAATAAATATTCTAGTTTGTACACATATATATAAAATTATCACAGAATTTATTATAAGTTTATAATAATAAATTATATTTTCATTGAGGTAACTAGATGACAATATTAACCTAGATGAAAATGGTGTTCGGGTAGAATATCCTTACCTTATGTCTGAACGTATTCTACACTTGACCTTCATGTACTTTATAATAAAATTAAATATATTTACTAAAAAATTTAGAAAATAATATACTTATATTTTATTTATTATAGTTTTATTATTTTTATTTATGTTCTTATTGATAATATATAAGATTGAATTTAGTCGTTTCGGAGTGTTTGTTTCCTTAATTTATTGATTAGTTTGTTTGATTATAAGTAATGGAGTTTATGTGGAATGGAAATAATTCTCCAAAATTGAAATTATATATTATTTATTATCAAAAATAAGTTTAAATTTTTATATATATCAATTGTTTAAATTTTATGAGTATGATTTATTTGATAGAACATTAGTGATACACATTTAGATTATTTGGGTGATATCTCGATTATTACAGACTAGATTCTCGTATGAATTAGTATTTTTATATATACTAGTTATAGAACATTTAATAGGTTATAATAAACATATTATAGTCTTTTTCATCTCTAAAAATCTTTCATGACCAGACATGAATATGGTAATATAATTTGGAAACCCTTCCTCTTTGCATGTGATAAATTAGCACCTCTCAGTTGGTGTTTTCAATATTTTATTAAAAGTCGGGGAAAGGAGGGATAATTATGAATTAATCCATTATCACAAAAAACTATATAATATTTAAGGTATTATAGTTTTCATACCTTTTATATGATGGGATTTTAGGATAGAAAAATAAAATAGTGGAACTTTAAAGAAAAAAGGGAAGTTGAGAAATCGCTTATGCAAATTTCGCAGCCTAACGACATCGCTTAAAAATACATAAAACATATTGATGAGGGAAAAGGGGGTATCACATAATTTTTACATATTATTTATATTAATATTGATTTTTAATTACATATACCATAATTATCCAATAGTAATCAAAAATAATAACATAAAATGAGTGTTTGAAAAGGAGGTGGGTGGTGGATTCCCTTACCTTGTAGTGTAACTCCTAAAACGTGAAGTTTGGGACCTTGGTGGCTTGAGGATACCTTGGGAGGACTTATATGGAGGTATAAATACCATATATTAATTGATGATTAATTTTTAATGAATGTAAATTAAGGAATGGGATGGTATTTATAGTAAAAGATAGGGTGTTTTTTTATTAATTTCCAAGGACACCTCATTAGTGGTATATGAAAACTCCTGGGTTTAACCATGGAATTTTATCATGGTATTGGACACAGGGGACACCTCATATAATATTTTAATAATTAATATTCTACCATCATTATTAAATCATGATTACATAATTAATGATATCATTAAATATACAAAAAACTCATAACTGTGTTTTTACTATTCATGAAAAAGTAATGTATTTTATAAAATTCTCACAAATACAGCATAACCTGATATCCATGTTCTGAATTATAAAATGAACTCCATTTTTGAACATAATTTTATAAATATTATTAGTTTATTTTATAAATCAAATCTTAATTTATTCAAAAAATAACAACTTCAAAATCATAATTCATTTTATATCACATTGAAAAATTAATCATGATCTCTTTGCCTTATAACCTTAAGACAATAAAATAATTATATGATTTAATATTCTTAAGGTTCGTAGTAATATTCTTAATGGTATGTTAATCTTCAATCAAAATGTAATTTAATCTTATCAGACACTAAATATCTTTCTGATCGCAACCGTGTATGTCAGTTTTTTGAAATTCAAATCATAAAAGTAGAAAACTTATATCAAACATATGTTTATAACTATCTTCTGCAAATAAAAACGTGTTTGTTTCATATAGGCTCTATTTTGAATGTATTCTATAATAAATTTAATTGTAAAACTATGGTGTGTTACATTACATATGTGCTTAGTGGCTAGAGTTATTCTCAGATAATTCATGACCACCCTTGGAAGAGTAATTCAGGGATGAATTACTTTAATGGGATGATTTTTGAGATCCTAGGAATTTATATCAGGTAAAAATAATTTGTTTCAGGTTCACTACTTGGTATTGACATAATTTGACTGTTTAATGAGATCACCAGACATTCATGGAGTGTTCGGGGCTTGTTCAGATCTTAAAGCCTAACTTTTATAGAAAAACAACTAGGATGTATGGTTATGTGTAAATGTAGAGGGATATAAAGAGGGATTTGGAGGATTCACAGTTTGGTGAAACCATAAAACCAGAGGTTCATAGGGGCTCTACAAGTCTTTACAGATTCTAGCACATATTTTTTGCATATCTTTTCTAATCATGTGCCCTAACCATGTGATGCCCCACTTGAGGCAGAGAAGGGATCATGGTTAGTGCATGGTTTTTCCAACCATTTATCCTTGTTAAAAAGTGTGAAATGTCTATTTTACCATAGTTTAATTATATTTATTAACCTATATCTTCTTATTTTTACTAGTGTATAGATTGATCCCATTTTCTCTTGTGAAGAGTTCTTAGTCTAGGATCCTTGGAATATTCATCATCTCGACTCATTTTCATGTATAATCAGTCTTATTGGATCTATTTCAGTGTGTTCTTCGATTATATTTTGTCATTATTCATTTTTTTGCATCGATGGAGTTACTTTGTTCTAGATAATTTTCCTTATTTTCAAGATTTTCATATATTCTTCACTTTTTTCTCAATCTCTACTAAATGAAAGATTGATACCACATGATTTTTCTACTATGGACCAATGGTTGGCAGTCTATACCTTTTCCCTTAAGGTTTGGGAGGTGCCTAGGAAGTGGATTTCTCAATGGATTCCATTTGTATGATCTTTAACCCTTTAGAGAAACCACCATAAAAGAGGGCGTAGTTAGATGTTTATTTTCTATAAAGCCTATAATGTTTCAAGGGATATATCTTGGTCAAAGTGCAATAGAAAATAAGGTTCTCCAAAATAGATTTCAAAACCACATTCCTTGATCAGTTCTTCCTCGAGACTCTATGAAAAAATAGCTCTAGATAGTTTATTCACCTCATTTAGTAAGGTATATTGTTGATAGAATATTTATATCAAATCATGGACCTCTACCATTTTCATTTGATGATTGATAGAGATTAGTAATCCAAGGTGATACTTTTTAAGGATTGTCTGGGATGTTAGTTATGGGGGTCGAGGAAAATATTTCACCTTCATTGATTTTCAATGGTTAAGAACGAGTCCATCATTAATGAGAGGATCTAGGATCAAGTTAGAGGATCATTGTATGTGAATATTACTATAGGTAATAGTATAAGGTCATAGAGAAGTAGAAATATGTTTTTTATGTTTCACCCTATGGTGGTAATGACTAGATAATTTAGATAAACATTTCATCCCTTACCCTTTGGGAAGATAGTTTAGTGAGGTTCCTTTATTGAAGAACTGCTGGCCTCATTAATCCTTATTGAAACCATACTCTAGTAAATTTTCAAGAATGTGGGGGGATGGGACACCCAAAAATGGTTATTTATTATTGATCATTGGCTACCCAGTGTTGGAGGATCTATACAGATATATGATCCCATGGCTTTGATCAACTGCACCATGATATTTTGGTGGTTGGAGTTCTACTGTCCATTCCGATCAGGGTCGAAGATGTACCTCCCATGGGAAACAGTTATATAAGAGTGGTGATTTATAAATTTACAGGTATGGTATTATAGTAGGGACACATTCTAGTTACCTATTGTTCATGCTACCCCACTAACCATAATTTTCTCCATTATTTTTGTCAATTTATTATTATAATAATTTTTATATAAAAAGAAATTTCCAACAACTCCCCACATCGATTATGGTTCTGTTTGAACGTTAATAAGATCCTTCTTTCCAAATGCAATAAATCAATTAGGTGTTTTTTCCAATAATTATTTTAAATTGTAGTTGCTTTAGAGGATGGGAGGTCAAGCTTATTTCACTTTTCTAAGGCTATTATTACCTACTTTTGAACACTATTGTTGATTTTAGATGTGTGTTGTGAATCCTTCACATATCCCATTATGGAATAGGTTTCTCATATCTTTGTATTTGGTTGTTAAGATGTATATATGTGATAATTTTTATATGTCATAGGTTTTCCATCATTGTGAACATCTTTATATATTAGAATGTCCACATTTAATTTAATTATTAATTAGTGAAAATTATTTTAAATGGGTTTATAGTTTAAAAACGAAAATATGGGTACTCTATATTTTATCCATATCCAATAAAGAAATATATTTTCTTAGTGTTAGTATTGTGCCCACAAAAATGGATTCATATATATCCTTGTAAAACTAATTTTTACACATTTAGATTGGTTCATCTTAAGTTGACATGTCATACTTTTTAGTTTTATGTTAAAAGGATAGATTCATGGAGTTTGTTGTCATGTAGTAAGAAAATATCGGTGATAAGTACTTAGAAATGGATAGCGTGGGACTAATGCATGACAACCCCATTCTTGTTGACCGTGAAGGGAATATGGCCCATTGAGGATAGTTTTGGGGCTCATAATGAGTTTGGAACTATGAGGTAAATACAGAATCATATGGAATTTGATATAATGAGGAAGATGTTTTTGTCACCCAAAATAAATATATTCTTCCAGGATATGGCATGATTTTATTTGTAATATATCCCAATAGGTGGATTTCTCTATGGGTTATATCTTTGGAGAAGGGTATTTCTATGATCATGGGAATATAGTCAGTTTAGGGAAGGGTGTAGATGATGAGGAATATGGCCCCATAAATATGGAAACATGTCGATGACAGGTTTTAACCATAGAATAGAATCACACATAACTGACTGAATTAGAAATCAAATTCTGCATAGTTTATGTGATACAGTTTAAGGTCACATGGTGAGACTGTACATTTCATTTTAAGATCTTGTGGCAAAGACATCTAGGTTGTAAAATGTGTGAAACATGGAATAGATAGGGTCTTATGAATATAATGTTTCCCTTGAAAATAGGTTGTGGATTAAACTTAATAAGAGTCCCAATGAGTAATTTTTAAATGTGTGAGTGGCATGATCAACATATAACTCAAAGGCCATGTGATTAATGATTAGTGTGATAAATAAGAGATAGTAAAAGATAAATAACATCATATGAGAGTTCATAATTATATTTGAATGGGGATTAAACTTTGAGGGATACCTTCGAGAGTATATATAGTTTATTAATGATATCATCAATGGGAACTATCTTGCGTCCCATAACTGAAGAGAAGGCACGCCCTCTCATCTTCCTACCTGTTGATAATTAGTTTTGAATCGGGTGATTGGAATATGCTATCTAGTACAATATAAAATGGATTACTCTTGTAGAAATTCATTGAGGTTCCATGGCTCATTTAGTGGAGAAGAAATACACCATTGATCTAGGAGTGACCTATCGATGATCCTTCTAATAGGTATTATCATTTTAAATGGAATCCATGATTGTGACCCCCCAAAGGTTTGACCTATCTGGGATGATACTTCTGAAGCCTCCATTTGTCAAGGGAATCTATTATCAATAGGGTGAATGTTGTTGTCCTTGACTTGATCCCATGCATTCAGTGGATTTAGAGGATATCTCAGTTATCATTGAACCACATAAGAGATTTTAGTGAATTAATCCGCTACAGTTAAAGCCATAGTGTTCATTATGACATGGTATAAGGGTAGAATTTTTCTGGTTATCTTATTAAATAAATTTAATAAGGTTTATCCCAATTTATAATGGCATGATTATGTGGGTTTTCCCATGTTAGGGAGACTAAGGTGGTTTACTTGAGTGAGGGAGGAGAAGAGGCATTGACAAAGTTATACACTAGTGAAATGGCTCCCAAAAGGTTCTAGGGTGAGATAAGTTGTTCACCCAAGTGAGGGAAGATAAAAGGATTCCACCAAGTGATACTTGAGTGAAGTGGACCCTAATGGTACTATAATGAGCTGATATTCCATGTGAAAAATATTTGGCAAATAATCGCCTAGTTATAGTGGGTATCCATATATACCTCTAAAATTATGGAACTCAGGTTTGTTGTTGGGGAATTTTTCTTCACTACAGTGTATCTAGACAAGGGTGTAAGTAATTCCTATAAAAAAAATTTATCCTTTAAAACCCTTGAGGAACTCAATAACCCTTGACTTTTTGGTTAATTTCTATTTTATTTATGCGTAAATAAGCTATATGAAGGTATTTGGAGACTTTGGTATAAGATTACGCAGAGTAGATATTTGGTATATATATTCAAATTCAAAAATATTGAAAATTAGGAGCATAAGGTTGTTATTTTTAGGAAAATTTGGCACCATTAGAGAATGTAGTCTGGTGTTTATTGGTGCACATGTGTGGTTCCTTCCAGTGGGACATAAGTGATATACTTGGGAATGCAATTAGTGAATTAAGGGATTACATGGGCATGCATGTTGGCATAATTGATGTTTTTTTCAAAATTATGGTGTCATACTTGGAATTTATACCTTAATAATTTCATGGAATTCCTCCTTCTTCAAATATCTTATAGTTTTTCAAAAGTATAATACCATCAAATACTTCCTCTAAGGAATGAATTTTATGGAAATAAGGATGATTTAATCCTTATGCCAAATTAATACAATCATGGTTGAATTTATAATAAGAGGGAAATTTCACACTTGAGGATTCTTCTGGTCACACTAGTTCCATTATATGGTGTTGCGTGCAATTTTATCAGACATATATCATTTACTAATTCCACACTTAATTCGATAAGAGTGATTCTTATAAATATTATGGGACCCCTTATTTAAACACCATTTACTTTAGCATAATTGAGAATTAAATCATTCATTCATTTTCCCTTGGGTTATCACTACCTAAAGGCATGTTGAATAACACATTAATGAAAGAAGAATGTGATGAGAAAATTTCTTTTTCATAGGATTTAGGAAATGGAATAGGTTGAGTCACATTAGAAAAGTTGTTGGGTGATATTCACTGACAAGAGACTTATGCTGAGCACTTTCATGAATAATTTTCATGAACTATCTAGGAAAGAATATGTTTTACATAGCCAAGTTTCCATCTAGTGTATGCTATATTTTCCTAATTTTGACTCAGTTTCTTTACATGTATTTATAGATCGTTTCTTATAAACTTTGGTTTTATTTTATGTTTTGAAATATGATAGTGGATCAAGAATCCATTACTATTTTGTACGATTAGTTTGTTGCTCACATCGAGGATATTATTGATATTATTGTATTTGGTTATTATCACGAGTGTCGGGTATTATTTCTATGTCATTTGTGAGTTTTGAAGAAACATCACCAAGTGTACATTGAATCTGAGATTCTTCTATTGCTATTACATGGGATTTTATTAAATATAAAATCCTAGGAAAATTCTAATATGCATTGTGCTTTTTCTTTATTGAGAAACCAAACATTACTAGAGACAACATTTCTTCCATGGTAACTTATGCTCATGATGGAAGTACTCTTCTAGAGTGCTTGATACACCACAACACAGTCACCTTAGAAACACAACTTCACATTCCAGATCCTAGGACTCACTGATACTTATATATTTTCAATCATTATGTTATCATTCAATATAATGACTATAACAAATATTTGGATCTTTGTGTGGGAGGTGGTGTCAGACCTGAGTTGATATAGGTGTTTTTTTGGGATACATGTACTGATTTTAAAAGGACGATGAAAGATAATTTTATTTGTAAATACATCTTGAGTTCATTTTCCATATTTATACAATAACTCTAATTTTTTTCAAATCTACTCATATGATAGATCCCACAAGTGAACTCTTTCCACCGGAATCATGGGGAAGTGGGCATCAGAATTTGGTACATCTAAAAGGTCTCAAGGGTTCTCATTCCTGGGGATATGAATGATTAATTCATTCCCCTAATGGTTACATGGGATTATGTTAAACATGTTCCCTTTTAACTCATTAATTTTTGAATCTATCTTCAATGATCATGTGAAATAACTAGTGTCCATGAAATGAAATCAATTTTTGAGATGTGAATGAAGGACATCTTTGATTCCCATAAAAAACGATGTAGTTTCCAATGCATAGTGGGATTTAATACAATAGAAAAGTTTGGAATGGAAAGTAATTATAATCCAACAAAAGAACTAGATCATTATAAATAATTATGTTACACTATTAAAACCCACATCACAAATTTCACCATCTATGTGGGGTTTTTTAGAAGTTTATTAACAAACTTATTTCAATCCAGTCCATGGCTCCCATAGAGTCATCAGGCCATGTTATTAAGTCATGGAGTCCAATATAGAATAATTATGTTATTTGGGTTTGGATGATCCTTTTCTAGAATATATCCGTCAGTTATTATTGTATATTTACAAATTTAAGTCCTCCTTCCATATTGTGGAGAAATTTATTGTGTTATGGGGATGGATAGTTGACAATTTCCACACATATGAGGAATAAATGGACGTAAGCATCCCTAATTTATGATTCAGACAACTTATCCAATATGTATTTGGAATCTTGACTTTTTTCCTAAAGTGTGGTTTAACTTTAATGACCCTATCTATGTCTTCCAAATTCGACTTATTTCCCAATATAGATCATCTGATGGGTTCTCTATTGATAATTATCTAGAAAAATATTATCTTTGATTATATATTATGGATATGAGATATTATTTCAAGGAAATACTGGTTTATAGATAGAACAATTGGGAAACTTATGTGACTTATAGGTCTATGAAATAATTCATATTATTCCAAAAACTAACTGTATCACCATCAATTGACATTCATGAATAAATGCATCAAAGAGTTTTGTGACCGCATTGGGTGATGATGGCCTAGGAAGCCACTAAAAAGGAAATAAAATGTCTTCCTCTAATCACATCGATTAGGTTGTGGTAATGATAATTCATTTATTTCTCCATTCTCTAATGTAGTTCTAATGAATTACATCCCCCATGTTGCTACTACAATGTCTTCCAGATGGGGGAATGGGGGAAAAGTGATCACCAAGAGGATAATAATAATGAAGATGCTTAGAGTCGTTGATTTGTACTTGACCATGAACATTGAAGTGATATAGAATGAAGTAGATTGTCAAATATGAAGTCGGGCGAGATGATCTAGTTGTTACCATAGATAAGGGACTCTATCCTTAGTTATACACATTATAGTTAAGGCATAATGGCCAGAAAATGTAGTGAAGGTGAAGGATATTAGGTATTATTCATATCCAGAGGAGGATTCCTTTGACATTGTGTGACCTAAGGTAACCCAATTTGAGTATAATTGACCCTTCGACCTCAGGTATTTATGATCTGTCATCCTGGTTGGTGTTATAATTCCTCAATATAGGGATATACAGGCATCCTCAAATATTAAATATGGTATTGATCTTATGGATATAGAGAACTATGGTAGAGGGGTCGATATGACTCAATGTGACTGTTGACGCTCCTTTTCGTCACAGAATCTAAAGATCAGAAAAGGGGAATATCTAAGCAAAAAGTGATTCATCCTTTGAAGAAACATCAAAAATCGACAAAGGGATGAACAAGGAGAACATTGCCCATAGGTCACGCAAGTTCCCTCATGGTCGTGCAAGTACACTTGCGCGCTGCCTAGTGGTCGTGCAAGTACTTGCGCGACGCCTTATGGTCGTGCAAGTGACTTGCGCGACCTAAGTGATAACCACCCAGTAAACGCCCGGTAACCGCCTAGGGTCTTATTTTGCCTATAAATAGACCATGTGGGCCCCCCATTCGAGAGGATCTTTTTCCAGAAACTCGGATTGAAGATCCCGACGCCCAAGTCTCTTCTCAAAGCTTTCGGAACACTTCTAAGGTAATTTTTTACCTATAACGGAAGATCTAAAGAGAAGAAGTAAGGCCTAAGTGTTGAAACTTATCAAACACTTGTGCGCCGACTTATTTCCTTCAATGTAACTTGTGCGTCCCTGTTCTGGAAGAACCTCAAGAGGATTCTAAAGTGATTAAAAAGAAGTCGCTCAAGTATTTCAATTCCGATTGAGAATCGCGCAAGTACCCCTCATGTCGCGCAAGTATACTTGCGCGACCAATACTTGCGCGCCGTCGCAATACTTGTGCGCCTTTCAAGACTTGCGCGCCCCTACTTTTTTGGGTGCCCATATTTCCCATGTCACCCCTCTTAAGCCATCACACCTTTCCTTTTCAAGATTCAGTCTTCAAGACACTCTTCAAAGCCACTTATGGAATGATTTCTTGATTTGACTTTCTTATCTGAAAGGAATTCTGTGGAATATCTCTCAAAACCTAGTGATTTAAATAATCCTTATGTCACTAAATATGGAGAGTTCATTCATTCAACCTCATCCTTTAAGATGAGAGAATCCTTAACCTGGGTCTCCTTTTCAGGAATAATTCCCAGTTATAAGTTCTTTAATCTGGGCATCCTCCTTAGGAATAAGCCCCAAATTCTTAAAATTCCCAAACATGGGAATCCTCCTCAGGAGTAAGCCCCAAACCTTAATTCCTTAACTTGGGCATCCTCTTTAGGAGTAAGCCCCAATCCCAATCTCACAACACGGGCATCCTCTTCAGGAGTAAGCCCCAAACCAAGTCCCCTAACCTGGGCTTCCTTCTCAGGAATAAGTCCCAAGTCATAAATCTTGGGCATCCTTCTTGGGAGTAAGCCCAAAGCCTTAATCCTTAACCTGGGCTTCCTTCTCAGGAATAAGTCCCAGTCATAAATCTTGGGCATCCTTCTTGGGAGTAATCCCCAAGCCTAATCCTTAACCTGGGCTTCCTTCTCAGGAATAAGTCCCAGTCATAAACCTTGGGCATCCTCCTTAGGAGTAAGCCCCAAGCCTTAATCCTTAACCTGGGCTTCCTTTTCAGGAATAAGTCCCAGTCATAAACCTTGGGCATCCTCCTTAGGAGTAAGCCCCAAGCTTCTTAAATTTCTCTTAACCAGTCCTAATTTACCTTTGATTTGGGTTTCCTTTTCAGGAATAAAACCCAATCATAAATCCCCTCCTAACTTGGGCATCCTCCTTAAGATTAAGCCCCAAGATTAGAGTATTCAAATCTCCATAAAGCACATATACCTTTATGGACCCTGTTCCTGGATTTTCTCCCTAAAAGTGAATCCTAACCCTTCATCTATCTGGGCAGTCATACATACCTAAGCCTCAAACAATTTTTTATGATTGCATCTTTCATGGCACAATTGTCTAATTTTTACCAATACCTCTTGTTTCTCACACCGAGAATGACTCACGTGAGCTTAGAGTGTAAAAGTAATTATGACATTCTTCTTTGAGCCATCAATCATAAACATCATACTCCATTACTCGAACTACGTGGGTTCTGATTCCTTTTCCAAAACAAAGGATACGTAGGTAGCCCATTTATGGGTTCGATCCCAACTTTGAAATAATCTCTGTCCTTCTGAATGACGATAAACTTCAAGTGCCCCACTGAGTGGCTTTAAAACCAGCCTGGTCATCATAATGACCAAGAGACTTTTATATAAATGTTTTGAAGGATACCATTGACCAAGAATCTCTAAACAGATATAGATGATTCTCTATTGATGAAGAACCTCGAATACATATAAAATATTCTCTAAATTTCTTGCATATTTAATCATTGATTGTTAAAACTTAAGGAATGCTCATTCTATACTTGGTAATGTAATAAGGATTCACGAACATAACTTAAATCTATAAAGAGAGTCCCGGAGTAGACAATAATTCCCCTCAAAAAGGTGTGATGAGTCCGACCTCCCATCCTCTCGACCAATGCAAATTCCCAAGCCTCATTAGTCCACAAGCTAATGAGCGCCTGCCTTTGGAAAGTAGGTCCAAACGGATGTGGAATCATTGGATGTTTCCGGTTCTACGAACAAACCCGTTAGAAACTGATCGGAACGTTTGAATCTCCCGTCCAGGAGGTCATCCCTGGAATCCGTGCAAAACAAAAATGGTGAACCCGACGTGAATCCTTAACCAAGTTAAAATGATGTTTTTCTTATTTGTTAGGCCCCTTGGGCCAACAAATCAATCATTGACATGTGCTCATCCAAAAGATACAGTGGTCGGATTCATCTTGATTATGTCTGTTATATGGAATAGGCACTCTTTTCTCAAGATCTTCTGCAAAATGGCTTTTCTTAAATTCACCCCTGTGAATACTGCTGCTGTGAACACCTCTACTATGAGGTCTGCTGCTGTGAAAACCAATGCTGCTACTCCTGTTGGAACGTCGTCCGCTCTAAGGATGACATCACCAACTCAGCGTCTTCAACCCTGGGTTTCTAATGCACTGGTTAAGGAGTATCGTCGCAACGGTACTATCCCAACTCTGGAGGTCGCTCGTCAAGCCCTCCAGGTTAATAACTCTACCTGGTCGTCCGGACAATGGTGGCCAGCGATCAAGAAGCAGGCGGTGCTGACTACCGTCTCCAACCGTTTCGGGTCGTTATCCCCAGAACTCAATTTCCATTCACTCCCTTACTCTAAGGAAGTGAATGAGCAGGTCCCGCATGGCCTTAATTCAAAAAGACAGGAGTCCTTCTCGATGGCTCCCATCAACAATCGCCGCCAGACTCGTGCGGTAGTGCGCCCTCAACATGATCAGGGTACCGACTCCAGGCATTCAGCTCAGGTTCCTCGAACCCGAGCAGGCAAGATGAATCACCAGAGACGGAATCCGGTTAACAATAGGCAGGTTGTCATCCCTGCCATCTCCGGAGAAGTGCACCAACCTAACTTGGTGGCAAATAACGAGCAGGCACACACACCTGCCCGTTTTAATTCCGCTGTCCAACAGACTCGTCTGGCAGCATCAAGCCGATCCTGCCAGGCAATTCCGGCGGAGTACCATAGGCAGGAACATACACCAGCTTATATATCACCAGTTAGTCAGCAGGCTCGTCTGACTACATATGATGGATCTCGTCAACCGCGTTTGGCGAAGTGTAATCAGCAGGCACATACACCTGCTAATACTAATCAAGCTTACCAACAGTCTCATTTGGTAGCACACGGAGAAGTCAGTCGGAAAGTCCCGACGACAAACAGGAGGCAGACTAAACTCTCTACCTCCACACTTGAGTACTTTCAGGATTCACTGACAGGAAAAGGAGGACAGGAGCAGGCACATACACCTACTCCATGCCCGGAATGGACGTATATCCCCGTTCCGGCGGCTGAAGTCACCAAACATATTTTGTCAATAGTGAAGGAGCAGAAGCAAATTCCTGCTCATATTCTGGATGCTTGCCAGGATATCATAACAACTTCAGCATCATCTCAGGGACAGACACAGAAATCTATCCCTAGCAGTGGAGTGACACATCAACGATTCACTCCGGAACAGACACACACATCTGTTCCAGTCCAAGAGGGTTATGGGGCATATTCCCCCATATCATACGGACAACCAAGTCAGGCACATACACTTGATTTGAGCGATGATCGTCAGCCTAACCTGACCATCTTTCCTGATCAGGCACATACACCTGCTCAGAGCAATCACTTTCGTCATCAAGTGGTTTCTAAAGTGAGTAAGAAGGCATCTAAGAAAAAGATCCGCCCAACACAGTCAGGAGATCAAAGGCCAATCTATAACCAGGCCTTGCTCGATGCTAAAGTTCTTGAAGCCCTCAGACATTTATCTGTCGGAATTCAAGATTCTACTCCCTCAGTTCCCAATAACGGGAACATTAATTCTGAAGGTCTTCAACAGACACTTCCTCATGAAGACTAGCTTCATGAAAGTTCGGTCAATCTCGAAGTTTCTTCTTCAGATGAGAGCCACAAGAACCCTCTGTGTGGTCAGAAGACCAAGGAGCAAGAGATTTCATCTTTTGCTGTAACCCATCATGACGGTCCTCCTCATGGTGATGAACTTCGCTGCGAAAGTCCTCTCCGCAGTAGTGATTCACGTTGTCTCGAAAATTCTTCAGAAGGCAATGTAGTGACGAGAAAGCCCTCCTATCTCGAGGCACTTGCAAACGTAAAACCAGTCATGTCTGAATCTTTACTATCGGCAGGTGAAACTCTTTCTCCATCAGAAGATAGCTTGGGGTTTAGGTTATTTTTCCGAACCACCCATGGGTCATTCATCTTCCAGCATGAATAGTGATATCTCTACCAATCTTGTTGAATCCGATGAAGCAACAAGGAAACACCAACTCTGGTCCAAACAGGTAGAAGAATCTTCATTCAATGATAAAGAGAAAATGCTGAACATGAGGAAAAAACTGGCAAAAGGTGAAGTACCAGTCATGTTTTGGCCTTTGGCTGACTCCCAGTACGACATTCCAAAGATGTTGACGGATGATGGAATCCATGATATTCGTCTCAACATATGGAAAAATCTTTGTCAATTAAAGAAGAAGGTATTATCTTATGGTGATTATGAAAATCATATTAAGATAATAGAAGGGTTACAACGCCAGATTGATTTGGCATCTCTATCAGTCTCTCGGTATCCGAAGGCTGAAAAGCAACAGAGAACCCTTCAACGTTCATGCCTTGGTGCACTAAGAAAATTGCGTCAGTTAATTTCCAATGCTCCATATGATGTTCATATCAGAGGATGGGGTGTTCATGGAGCACTACATTTCACAGTGCTTTCCGGTCAGCAAAGCCCACCGAAAATGGTCTCATGCAATGTTATTGCCCATGGCCGGCCACAGTCAATGGGCTTTGTTCATAATCAAAAGCGTGCTCAAGAACAGGCTTCAACTAGTTCCTCTCAAAATCAAGTATATAGAGAACAAGTTGTTGAATTGCTCCTACATCAAGCAGGCGAGAATATTGCACAAGCCTCTCGTCTGGAGCAGACACGTCATCAAATGACAGATGTTTCAGAAATCATCCAACGATCTGTTGAAACAGGTAATAAAAGTGGATACAGGTTAATGCATCCAGCAAATTTCCGAACTAAGATTCGCAAGATCAAGAGAGGTTTTAAGAATATCTCAGACATAGCATGTCAAGAGACACCCTAGCTTTCCAGACTGGGGACTTCTCTAACCCAACCCTCAGAGTCAACAAATGGGATTCGAGGAGTTGAGCGGAAGCAGCAGGAACACCCCCAGTCCACCGGACTGGGGACTTTTTCAAATCCTCAATCCCTCCCTCGGAGAAAGTCAGTATTCTCTCGATTAGGGAATAAGCCTCAAGAAGAACGAAGAGCCAAGATATCAGGAGATTCTCTCCAAGTGACGGTTTTCCAAGAAGTTCCTGAGGGATAAAGTCAACGGAATTCCATGTCTCATCATGGGAATGGAAGAAGACAATATCACAGAAATGCTGATATAAAGGATTCCATGCAATATGCATCCATTAATGTCATCAATGTCGTTGCTGCTGATTCACCAGATGAGGCTCAATCAGAGGGATCAGACGAAGAGGTTCCTGCTCAAGAAGTTGCGCACACGGACCTAAATGAAGAAGGTGTGCGTACACGTAATCAAAGGCTTACCCAAAATCTGGGTATTCCTTCAAGTAACCCACTTCCCCCTCTCCGAAAAGGATCCAATAAGGGGAAAGGAAAGAATCTGGTTACTTCTCACCCTTCCTCTGAAGGAGGTCAATCGCTCTCATTAGAGCAAAGGTTTGCACAATAGGAGGAAGAAATGACAAGAATTAAGAAGGTTGAATGCAGAACTACTTCAGAGTAGTCTTCTTCTTAAGAATGTTGAAGTCCGACAGCCAAAGGAATTTGTTGTAACTACTGAGATGGATCAGGAATATCCTCCTTTATCAGTACACCCTCAGAGGTCTAATCCTACGGGTCAAACGCAACAACGGTTGGCAGCACTACCATCAGTTGAAATACCAACCACCACGTTTGTCCAAGCTCCATTCATTGCACCTACCCAAAACCAAGTTCAACCTGATGTTTCTCAAAAGTTAATAACTACTATTGAGTCATTAACAGCTCGATTGGAAACTATGGAAGGGAAACGGGCGCAAGTTCAACCTGAAAAGAAAGTTTACCCTGAATGGGTAGATTCAATTTCTCCTCCATCCAGTTTTGGAAACCCTGTTTTCCCTACTTTCAACGGATCAGGCGACCCTGAACAACATTTGATGCATTACGTGTCTTGTTGTGATCCTATGATGGGAACTCCAGAGCAGCAAGAAGCAGTGAAACTCAGATGCTTCGTGCGAACCTTGCAAGGACCAGCTTTTGTCTGGTATATAAGCTTGCAATCCCGATCAGTCATCGGATGGGAGGATCTTCGTCAAAAATTCCTTCTTCAGTTTAGCTCAACTTTTCCAAAAATGACAGTTTTCGATCTTACAAACTGCAAGCAAAGGGAGAATGAAAGAGTCTCTGATTTCATTGCTCGTTGGAAGGGATTAACGTATTCCTTGAGTTTTTCACTCCCTCAGGAGGAATTGTTGCCAATCTGTGTGGCAAATTTGTGTGACGAATTACGCACGCCATTGATCCCTGTGAAATACACAGGAGGGTTTCGAGACCTTACTTCAATCGCTCAACAAATTGAAGATTCCCTTATACAGGCTAAGGTTAAATCTCGTGTAATTCCATCAGCTCCAGGAAGAAGAATGGGTAAAGCAGAAACTGCTACAGTTATGCTTAAACAAGCACCTGTACCTATATCTACTTCAAAACCTTCATCTTCTCGAAGGACTCCACCTCCTGAACGCCAACAACAAAGGCTGTTTTGTCCAAATGATCAAAAAGATCAACGACGAAAACAATTTGAGGATATGAAGAGTAAAACATACTCTTTCCGAAGTGAGAAAGTTCTTGGTTACTTCATTTCAGCTCTGGAAAATAATTTGGTTCAATTACCAGTGCCCAAGAGGCCAAACAAGGAAGGAGATGAAGACCGTCCCAATTATTGTCCCTTTCATCAAATGTTGGGACATCCCATCCAGGAGTGTTTTGTCTTTAAAGACCTCCTGCAAAAGTTGGTCGATTTGGGACAGGTCAAATTGAAGGGTTCTTCAGCTCATGTAGCGTGTATTACCGCTACAGATCCAGAGGAAGGAGGCGAGTGGAAGGAAGTCAAAAGAAAAACTGCGAAAAAATATGATGATTGGATGCTCAGAAAGACAATCAATCGGACCCATTCCATTTTGCGAACACAATTGAAGAAGCCAATTGTGTCTCCTACAAAAGCTGCAGTAAAGCCTCAATCAAAAGACAAATCCTCAAAAGGGAAGAGCAATTCAAAGAAGAAAGAGGAATCAGAAGAAGATGAGTATGTATCAAAGCCTAAATTGTCTTTGACTCTAGCAGATTTCATGCCATCTACTTCAAAGCTACGGGCACCGCCCCATCAAACGGCACAGCCTAAACAGGCTAACCAGGCAGAGTCTTTATCAGACGAAGAGTTAATCTTTGGTTCTATTAATATGATTCAATTAACAGATCCATATTCCAGTCTTGATGAGCCTGAATTCCCTGTATCAAATAAGGGAATCCGAAGAGGTTCTAGAGGTTCAGGATATAGGGGAAGACGTGGATCTTTCCGAAGCCACTACTCTAATTCTACCCCTGCTAGCACTGTATATGCAGCAGAAACTCTTGGTAGAGCCCTTCAGCGAGCTCAAAAAGAACAATCAAGCTCTTCTGCCAATGGCCAACTCAGTTTTGGCACAGTTATTTTGGAAGACCGATTAAAGGTTCCATCTTATTTATCTCAGAAAGTAAATGGATCTAATCAGTCTAATCTTCCAAAACCAAGGATGTTGCCAACTTCAATACAAGATGCATCAGCTTCCAAAGCATCTGCTTCCAAGGTACCTGCTAACCCAAATATTCCTATTGGGAAACGCAGACCTCTAGATCAAAAGTATGATATATTGAAACACTTGGCCCAATTACCATCCAAGTTATCAATTTTGGATGCTTTGAATCTATCAAAAGATCTTCGGGAAGCACTTATCGAAGGTTTGTCAAGTCCTCAGGAGTTTGAAGCTGAAATTGCTGCAGCTGAAATCTATCACATAGAGAATAATCCTGCAGAATGTCATGCAGTGATATCTTTTACTGATAAAGATGAAGATGATGTTGTGCATGAGCACATAAAACCTTTGTACTTATCTGGAAAAGTCAATGGTATAGATGTTCGAAGAGCTTTCATTGACAATGGTTCAGGAGTCAACCTCATGCCCATTCGTACACTTCGTCGATTGGGCCTCACGGAATCTGATTTATCTCCTCCTACCATGATGTTACAAGGATACTATAAAAATGAACAAGAACCACTGGGAGAAGTTACACTCAGAACTCAGTTTGGAGATCTTGTTTCCAATTCGGATTTCATGATTGTTGATCAAGACTCAGCTTTCAATATCTTGCTTGGAAGACCCTGGCTACATCAGCATGCAGCTATTCCGTCATCATTCCATCAATGTCTCAAATACTGTTTCGATGGTCAAGTTGGAACATTGTATGGTGATAAGGCCCCATTCAAGACATGTGAGTCTCAATACATTGAGGCAGAATTTTATCACATTAAGGGAGGAGAAAAATCTACAATGAAGGAAATTACCAAAGTTAATGCTCCATACGGTTTGGAAAAAATTCCAATAAATCCATTTTCACATGTGAGTACAGATTATGTGTTACCTATCAGTCAAATTGACAAAATAGGCCCAAATCAAAATACTCTTATGGAAAGATCCATAATGTCAATTACGGCAATTGAGCCAGACAACATGGGAAAAATTGGTAACTTACCAAGCAACGATGAAAGCATAAGTGGTGACGTTTTCATTTCGTCTGCTGAAATCCAACAAGTCTATACTTTGCTAATCAGGCCAGAAGAAGTTATAGCAACACCAGAGGTGAATAATGATGTCGATTCTCGATCCATCATCTCCTCTTTGATTCCCAAAGAAGACCCTTTATCATCAATAGGGTCAGAAATGGAAGCTTCTTCTTCAAAATGTGAAAATTTTGACATTTCTTATGATCATGAGAATTTCGTTTTTTCATCTACTTCGCATGTAGAAACGGAAGAAATAACACATGATGAAGAGGAAGAGAAAGATCTTAGAGATGCTCCTCCAGCATTTGAAGAGGGTATCTCTACCACTGTTGATGAACTCAGAGAAGTAAATCTGGGTACAGAGAAAGATCCACGCCCCACTTTAATTAGTGCGGCCATGTCCTTTGAAGAGAAAGATATGTATATTTCTTTTCCAAAGCAAAATAAAGATATTTTTTCTTGGAATTATACAGAAATTCCTGGGCTTGATCCTGATGTTGCTACTCATCATTTGGGTTTACCAAAAGAACATCGAGGATTCAAGCAAGCCGCGAGAAGAACACACCCAACCTATGCTTCCAAAATTTAAGCTGAAGTGGATAAGCTGATCAAAGCCAACTTCGTCAGATAAGTTCAATATCCCAAGTGGTTGGCTAATATTGTCCCTGTAAAGAAGAAGAACGGACAAATTAGGGTTTGCATCGATTTCAGAGATCTTAATCGGTATTGTCCTAAAGATGATTTCCCAGTTCTGATTACAGAACTCTTAATTGATGCGATGGCTGGCTATGAAGTACTTTCTTTCATGGATGGATATTCTGGATATAATCAGATCCGAATGGCCCCAGAAGATGAGGAATATACAGCCTTCAGAGCTCCTCAAGGTGTGTTTTGTTACCGGGTGATGCCCTTTGGTTTAAAGAATGCAGGTGCAACATATCAACGTGTCATGCATCGTATATTCAAATCTCTTTTAGGAAAGTTTGTTGAATGCTATGTAGATGATTTGGTGGTTAAATCCAAACAACGTTCTAATCACATGGCTGATTTGGAAGTCATATTCCACAAACTTTGACAACATAATTTGAAGATGAACCCCTTAAAATGTGCTTTTCGGGTAACCTCAGGAAAATTCCTCGGCTTTGTTGTACGGAATCGTGGTATTGAAGTCGATCCTGAGAAGACCAAATCAATCCTTGGTATGTCACCTCCTCAGAATTTGAAATAATTAATAGGACTTCAAGGACACTTACCCTATATTCGGCGTTTCATCGCCAATTTGGCAGGCAAAAGTTTAACCTTTACCAAATTATTGAAGAAAGGAGTCACTTACCAGTGGAATGAAGAATGTCAAGAAGCATTTGATGTCCTCAAGAAATACCTCTTGAGTCCATCAGTACTCATGCCACCTGTTGAGGGTAGACCTCTTATCCTCTATGTGACAGCTTTAGAGCGATCATTGGGTGCCTTTCTCACTCAAAAGAATGATACTGGGAGTGAAAATAGTCTCTACTATCTCAGCAGAACTATGCTTGAAGCAGAAACCCGGTATTCAAGTATTGAAAAGTACTGCCTAGCATTAATCTTTGCAGTTCAGAAACTGAGACACTACCTGCAACATCATGAGGTCCAATTGGTATCTCGAAATAATCCGCTCAAATTCAACCTTAGTCGTCCAATGCTTACAGGACGTCTGGCAAGGTGGGCGGTTATTCTACAGCAGTTCGACATTCAGTATGTGTCTCAAAAGGCAATTAAGGGCCAAGATCTGGCTGATTTCCTGGCTGAACATCCTTTAGTAGAAGACACGTATTCAGATATCGAACTCCCTGATGAGGAAGTTTTCTCTATTCAAGAGAGTCCTCAAATATGGGAAATGTATTTTGATGGTGCTTCTAGAAGTCCAACAGGAAAGAAAATGGAAAATCCTAAATTCAACAAAGTTGGTTTAGGAATTGTGCTCATTTCTCCAGATAAGGCAGTGTTACCTTATTCCTTTTTGTTGTGGGAAGGTGGTACCAATAATGAAGTTGAATACCAAGCTCTCATTACAGGCTTGGAGTTAGCGCTTCAAGCACAAGTGAATCACTTAAAGGTGAAAGGTGATTCAGACCTGGTAATCAAACAAGTCAATGGGGATTATTCCATCAGAAAAGAAGAATTAATCCCTTTGTATGATTACGTCAGAGAGTTAATGTCGGAATTCCCTTCAGAACCGACATTTTCTTATGTCCCAAGATCACAAAATGCTCAAGCTGATGCACTGGCTAATATAGCTACAGCTTTAGCAGATCCAAATCGGGACGAGACAACCATCAATATTGCCCACCGTCGTGCAATTTCACCTTCTGTTCAAGTCAGAACAGAGGAAATTAATGAAATTAGTCCCATTCCTGAATCGTATGGTCATACTACAGGATGGATGTCACCTATCAGGGAATACCTTCAAAATGGAACACTTCCACTTGATAGATCCAAGAAAGAACAAATTCGGCGACGTGTGGTCAATTTTACTCTTTATGATAGCCCAAACCACCTCGAGAAAATTCTCTACAAACGTGGTTTTGATGGAGTTCTCTTCAGATGAATTGATGGTGAAGAGACAATGGATGTCATAAAAGAAGTGCATGCAGGAGTCTGTGGTGCCCACCAGTCTGGACATAGACTGTCTGATCAAATTCAAAGACTTGGATACTTTTGGCCTTCAATGATACAAGATTGTGTTAATTTCACAAAGAAGTGTCATTCATGCCAAGTATATGCCAACTTCATTCATCAACCTCCAGAGTTGCTTCATACAGCTAAATACTCATGGCCATTTTCCACATGGGGAATGGATGTGGTGGGACCTTACCCTTCAGCTACGGCCAAGCAGTTTAAGTACATTCTTACTGCTACTGATTTCTTTTCCAAATGGGCAGAGGCAGTACCTCTCAAAGAAGTCAGTTCTAAATGTATTGTTAGCTTCATCAAGTCTAACATCATTACTAGATTTGGGGTCCCTCATACCATATTGACGGACAACGGCACCAACTTCTGTTCTTCTGAGGTAAAGAAATTGTATCAAGAATACAACACTAAGTCCAACCATTCATCTCGATATCATGCAGCGACTAATGGCCAGATAGAAGCCTTCAACAAGACTCTTTCAAATATACTGCAAAAGATGGTGGATAAAGATAAGAGGTCATGGCCTGATAAACTCTTTCATGCTTTATGGGCTTATCGGACTACCACTCGCAATGCGACGCGGTCAACTCCATATTCATTGGTATATGGAATAGAAGCAGTCTTACCAATTGAAGTTCAATTGCCCTCACTCAGAATAGCCATTTGTGATAAGTTATCTACAGATGAGCAATCCCAAAAGCGGTTGAATGAATTGGAACAGTTAGATGAGAAAAGATTGTGCACTTTGCACCACATGGAAATCTATCAGAATTGAATAGCACGAGCTATTAACAAAAAAGTTCATCTTCGTTCATTAATTCAGGGAGAATTGGTATTGGTTCTCAGAGCACCAATGATACCAGGAAAGAATCCTCCCAAGCTTGAACCAAAATGGGAAGGACCTTATTCAATACATAAGGCCTACTCCAATGGAGCGTATTCTCTAATCTCAATGGATGGAGAACACATCATGACTCCAACCAATGCCAGATTTCTGAAGAAATATTTTGTATAAACACAAAATATGGCCCCCAGAACCAAGACTTACAATTGGTTCATACAACAATGGTCCGGTATGACCTTAAACTGCAAATATGTCCTACATGACACTAAACTGTATATGTCCAAGATGACACTAAACTATATTGTGTCCTAGAAACATGACATTAAACTGTGTGGCACTTTCATCGTCCAGCATGACGATAAACTGTAAAAAAATCCCCAGAACTGATATCCTCATATTGGTTCATCTTCTTCCTTGCTATATGACGTTAAACTATACAGTAATGGTCCGGTATGACCTTAAACTGCAAATATTTCCTACATGACACTAAACTGTATATGTCCGATATGACACTAAACTATACTGTGTCCTAGCAACATGACATTAAACTGTGTGGCACTTTCATCGTCCAGCATGACGTTAAACTGTGTCAGTTCCCTTATCGTCCAACATGACGTTAAACTGTCACATTGGTTACTAATATGTCCTACATGACACTAAACTGTATATGTCCGAGATGACACTAAACTATATTTTGTCCAAGATGACATTAAACTATATTGTGTCCTAGCAACATGACATTAAACTGTGTGGCACTTCCAAAGTCCCCAGAACTGATATCCTCATATTGGTTCACCTTAGTCCTAGCTACATGACTTTAAACTGTACAGCACCAGTTCGTCCTTGCTATATGACGTTAAACTATACAACAATGGTCCGGTATGACCTTAAAATGCAAATATGTCCTACATGACACTAAACTGTATATGTCCGAGATGACACTAAACTATATTTTTGTCCGAGATGACATTAAACTATATTGTGTCCTAGCAACATGACATTAAACTGTGTGGCACTTTCATCGTCCAGCATGACGATAAACTGTAAAAAAATCCCCAGAACTGATATCCTCATATTGGTTCATCTTCGTCCATGCTATATGACGTTAAACTATAAAACAATGGTCTGGTATGACCTTAAACTGCAACTATGTCCCACACGACATTAAAATATATTATGTCCTATCTACATGACATTAAACTGTATAGAAGTTCCTTATTTTGTCCGAGATGACATTAAACTATATTGTGTCCTAGCAACATGACATTAAACTATGTGGCACTTCCAAAGTCCCCAGAACTGATATCCTCATATTGGTTCACCTTAGTCCTAGCTACATGACTTTAAACTGTACAACACCAGTTCGTCCTTGCTATATGACGTTAAACTATACAGCAATGGTCCAGTATGACTTTAAACTGCAACTTCGTCCCACACGACATTAAACTGTGAAAAAGTTCCATGAACCGTCCAGCATGACCTTAAACTGCATCATCCCTGGTCCATGTATATGACCATAAACTATTTGCAAATCCCTTATGTCCAGCAAGACGTTAAACTGTGACGTCCTAAACTACATGACGCTAAACTGTATAAAAGTACCTCACGTCCGGAAAGACGTTAAACTATATAATCATCAAAGGTCCATCATGACATTAAACTGCACCATCCACGGTCCATGCATATGACCTTAAACTATTCACACTTTCATCCAACATGACATAAATGGTGTTTTATTTTGTCCTTACGGCATGACATTAAACTGCACAGTCACCCTTTCGTCCAATATGACGTTAAACTGTATTGTCCCCATCGTCCTAACTACATGACACTAAACTCTACAGAAAATCCTTGATAGGTCCTACATGACATTAAACTGTATTTTGTCCCTGCTACATGACACTAAACTGTGCAGCACCAATAGTCCTAACTGCAAGACTTTAAACTGCATAGTCCCTTTTCTTATGTCCTACATGACATTAAACTGTGCATCGTTAAGGTTGTTATTACCTCTTGTTTCTCACACCGAGTATGACTCACGTGAGCTTAGAGAGAACATCAACCATAACACTCCCTTTGGGCCGCTAACCATGTGTAAGTCCCAACAAGATTTTAATTAGATCGTTGTCCCCAAGAACAACTTGATCATTAATTCATTCTTTAATTGAACTACACAGACTTTGATCCTTGCCCTCCAGGCTGGGTATGTAGGCAACCTCCCAGGGTTCAATCCCAAAAACAATCTCTTCACATCGGTTCACCACCATCTCATATGATGTTGATTCGTGAAACCGCCCCTGGAATAAATATCTTTACATTGATTCACTTTCGTCCTTGTTATATGACCTTAAACTATACAACACTTTTGTCCGGTACGACAATAAACTACAATATTCTTGGATCTCCTCACTCGAGAGAGAACTATTATTGACATTGATTTTTCAATCATGTTTCATTTCGAAAAGACTACGTACATACATGGTAATGCCTGAATTTTTTATCTCAGGTTAAACCATCATTGCACTAAAGTCCCCTTTCACCCTTCACATGTACGAACCAAATTTGTACAAAGGGTAGTTCTAGAACTACGTGGACATGATTCCCATCCTTATGGGATACGTAGGAACATTCGAGTGTCCCTCGAATCCAGTCCCAAGTCTTTTGGGCCTAACCCCAAATTTCACTTTCAGTCCCTTGGCTGAAAAGTCCTCATGAAAACACACACTGTGTATTCATTATTATGGTCTGAATTATATGACCCTAAACTAAGATCACTCATACTTTCGTCCTGCACGACGTTAAACTGCATTTCAAGAACTACGTATGGCTTGATTCTCATTCTTATGAGATACGTAGTGAAGTCCAAATTTCAATTCAGGACCCAGCCACAACATGATTATGGTTTTCATTTACCTATGTATCTCTATATACATTGGAAAATAACCATCTTTAGGTGTTATAATCCTAACCTTAAATATTTTCAGATCTTCATAACCCTTTTCATGACTTCTAGTCACAAAAATGTCAAACTTCTGAGAATTCTTTTTCCTGACTATGCAGCACGTGCCCATAGGTGGCCTTGCATAAACAGTCCACATAACAGACTTGTCAGCCAAAAGATGCTATTTATTTGACCATGCAGCCAATTCCCATAGGTGGCCCTGCATATTTCAACCCCCTAATGGGTTTTGTTAAATAATAGTAACTTCATTCTTGAGAAGAATGCCTCTTTTGTCCTTATTTGTCTTAAACGACAATATGTAGGGATCCGCAAAAAATATCCATCCTTAACATATTTGTCCCATATCCTTTTTCATGATCTGAAAGTATTCAAGTCTATGGTTTATTCTTCTTCCCTACGTTTGGGTCAGACCTTCGTAGGAGTGATGTTCATCCAGTTCTTCGATATTCTTGTTCGGAAATATCTTCTCCATATTCAAGTACCTCTTTCCATACAACAAACTCTATACTTTAGAAAATTTGAATCTCCATAAACATTCACTGGCTTTTAGCACTAGGAAAGTAAATTTCTAAGAGTTCTTTCGCCTGACTATGCAGCACGTGCCCATAGGTGGCCTTGCATAAACAGTCTACATAACAGACTGTCAGCCAAAAGATGCTATTTATTTGACCATGCAGCCAATGCCCATAGGTGGCCCTGCATATTTCAACCCCCTAACGGGTTTTGTTAAATAATAGTAACTTCATTCTTGGAAACTACTTCTTCTAATGCCTTTTAGCTCTTTTTCATATCATTCCTCAGATTCAAATATTCTTAAGCCATAGTTTACATATTTTCTCTCATACTTGAGTATGGTAATTTGTTTTCAGATAAATTGTCAAGGAATTGAATCAATTTTAATCCATTTTGGTCAAAGCTATTTCGACCTTAAACATTAGCCCCTTTATGTCCGGCGTGCATGACTTTAAACTGCCCACACAAAAGAGAAAGGAACTCTGAATAAAAGTCAAGTTCCAGCTCACTAAATATACATTTTTTTTGTATGATTTCGGTAATATTGAGCAGTTAAAAGGTTCAATGTTTGTAGGATTATTTGTAATAATCCTAGTAAAAATCAAACTATGCTTACTAGGCCCATTAGATTATGTAAATTTGAAGCAGGTAATGAAAGAATGCAGGTACAAATGATTGAAGACAAAAGTGTTTTTCATTGATACACATGAGATAGAAGGACATCCACAGACTAGAGTCTCTTCTCTTTTTCAAGAATTATAGAAGATTGTCAACATAAGTCTTCATTTGATGTATAGCATCCTGAGCCTTATCAGCAGTTACTTGAAGCTCGTGCACTTGACCAGCTTCATTCTTTTCAGCTTGCTGAAATGCCTTCTTAACATCTACGATGGCTTTCATGCCATTAATATGGGTTTCATCCAATGATTTATTAAGCTGATCAAGTTCCCCAGTAACAGCATCTAACTGTTGCTGGAGTTGCACCTGTTGGACGACATTTTCTTTGATTTTTTGCTTCAGATCTTTCATCTTGGCAGCATTATCAGCTTCAGCTTGGGATATCGCAACCTCAAATTCGCCTATGTTGACTGACAATTTCACTCTGGTCAAATCTTCGCCACTTGTCTGCACCTGCTCCCTCCTGAAAATGATCTGTTTCACCGCAGCATGGATCTTTTCATACCCAAAACCACCAAGTCCCAGTATAACAAATTGGGATGACAATCGAGAAATTTTTGATGGTAGCTCTTCTAAAGGCACCCCAGATATAATGTTCCATATGTTGTTCCATGCCTTACGTCGTGAAAAGCTGAATGCTTTAAGCATCTCTGGATCTGATTCAATATCTTCGTCAGAAGGGGGTATGTAATCTGGAATTAGCACGCTTAGGGAGGTTCCTTGTCCGGCTCTTTCCCCCCGGACTTGTGCTTCTTCACTTTCAATTCCCATTGGGGCAGAGGCTGAGGCCTCATCTTCGGATCTAGTCATTGCAGTTGATGGTCCTGCATGATTAATTGAAAGGTTTAGTCAGCTTCAAAGGATAACAAAAGGATAGATTGTCTTGCGAATAAAGTACAATCACAAATATTGTTATCCCTTACCCGAGGGTGGTTCAGCAATTCGAGAAGACTTCTCCCCATCTTTCCCGGTTTCGACAGGATTTTCAAGATGGGTCTTAGGAGAGTTTATTGGATTTAGCTCTACTTGAGCTAATGTTCCTACAATGATACGGTTGACATCAGTGTCCACACCCTCTTCGGGCATTGGCAGTTCAACAGCTTCTACGGAAGAAACTGCATACTATTTTTCATCATGGTTAGAAGTATTCTTTTTAAAGAATAATTTGGGAGAAGGGTAACACTCACACCCAAGGTCTTCTAAATCACATGACAACTTAGTATGATCATAAAATTATTCAAAAGTCATTCCTTGATTCATCATTTCATCCAATGATACTTCAGAATCTTGATTAGTCTCACCAGAGGAAGCATTTGCTACGTCTTCTTGCCGACTTATGTCCTGCAACCCCTGACCCTGGAAAGCATCTTCAGTAGTAGGAAGGATACTGGGAATGGATGGTAGCTCTTCTCCAGGAGCAACCAAGTCAGCCTGAGTTTGTGATTGTTCTACAGTACCCTCCACGACCTTTGAAGAAGGATCAGTCCCTTCCCTCAAGGGAGAAATTGAAGAAGCCCCTGCAATCCTCAGAAATATGAGTAACCATATGATTATGGGTATAAACTCATGATTGTTCGATGGACTTACTACTGCTAATGAAACGTTTAGCCATGGATTTCCTCCTTCGTTGCATTGGCTTCTTTTGTTTTTTCGGAGTATCAGTAGTCTCCCTTATTGGCACTTGGATTGGTGAATGGAAGGCTATGTCCAGTGCCTCATTCATGGCCTGTTGGCCTGGAGATATCTCACCTGGTTCGCGAGGAGAATCAGCAGCAGCCCCGATAGCGGTACCGCCAGGGCTATATTGTGGTGAAGGAACCCCGGTTCCTTTCTTTGCAAGCTGCAAGATGAAGAAAATAACTTCCTTAAGTAACAAAGCTTCAACTGAAATCAAGTTGCAAAGAAAATAAGGAAAGAAAACTTACATCTTCAGGAGCCACGTACTCTTTCCATTCCTCATCTCCAGAACCACCAGCCCCCTCAGTGGTGCCACAATCAATCATTTCCTTCACCCGTCTGGTGATAGGAACCGAATTATCAGTAGCATATATGAGCATTTCCATCTCTCTGATGTAAGCTCGCACTTCATTGGGATTATCTCCGTATTGAAGGTCTTTAGAAGCTAAAAGATATCCTATTCCAGGAAGTTGTAGGCCCTCACACAAATCCAGCCAGGCGGTCTCAGTATCACAGTATAAACTCTGCCATAGCTGAACAGCCTCTGGTCTTAGATATAAAGGTTGTGAGGAAGGTCCTACAATTTTTTATTTTAATTTCTTCCCAACTCCTGCAACTACATATAGAGAATAAGAAATTAGGACTTATTACATTATAAAGTAGCAGTGATTGAAGTTATTACAATCAAATAACTCACCAGGAGCTGATGGAGTGGGTCTTTTAACTCTGGCCGGAGGATTATATCAGGCACGAAACCGCTTTGCTGCCGGTTGTGCCTCATCATCCCCATCGTGATAATCCGATGAATCAGTTCTAGAAGAGGAGTCTGTTGAACCTATTTCAGGTGGAGAAGCGTCACCTTCATGAGGAAGGGTTTCTTTCTCTACAGTCCTCTTCCTCTTTCCCACTTGATATACTGGGTGATTCAATATCCTTTTAGGGTATGATGCTATCCAGTGTTCGGCATAAAATGTAGTCAGATAATGTGCCGCTTTTTCAACTGGTAGATCAAATACTGCCCCAGTCTTCTCTCCTGATGTTAGCAACCATAGTTGTTGAGCAACCATCGGATGTTGCTCTAACCTGACATGTACTAGAGGGGATACAACAATCTGTTGCAAACATTTGAATTGGCGTGAAAATCTATATGGAGCATAGGCCTCACATATGATTTCTCCGTCAATCCTGGCTACTAACACGCCATCCCTTCAAGCTAGCATGTATGCCCTCAAATCCAAATTGGTTGTCCCATCATCAACAAACCGCCCGGATGGCGGACTTCCATAAGGAAAGAAGTTGAATTCCTTATACATGCTTAGTCTTAATTTCATGTCATAACCATTAACATCTAATGGAGCAATTCCAGATAATGCTTGCACTGATGGTCTGAAAGAGCTTCCAGGAATTTGTAATCCATTCTGTATATTGTAAGTCCTGAAGTGAGTGGCGATCCATCCCCACAAAACCTGGAATGGTCACACTATTCCTAAAGGAGATTTACCCTGGAAGACGTAAAGTAAAATCCTGTGAATATTTGCTAAAATGGGGGTAGCTAACCCAACCATTTTTCCCTCAGCCAACTTGGCCGCAATGACGAAGGTCCTTGGCCTAACGCCTCCCCTCGAATCCCTGACCGGCAAGAGATAAACACTGAGTCACATTGCCAAGAAACCCGCCAGACGAGTTTTCTTTGGAATTCTTTGATTCACTTCATATCCCCATTTTTCAAACTCTCCTGCTTCTAGAGTTGGCCAGAATGTGCCAGGAGCTCCTCTCTTCTCAGGTTTTGGACAAGTGGTAGGACGTCTGGGCCGGGTATCCTTGGATTTCTTTTTCTTGGATCCTTTTTCTTTTGGCTCCATCCCTTTCTTCTCAGTAAGAAACGCATTCATCCATTCTTCCGGATGGATATATTTTCTGAAATGAGTTAATGAGGTCTCTGAACTCTTGAGCCTGTGAAAGATTTTAAATAATTCTCAAGCCAAAGCAGGAGTCTTCTCTGGATCATTCCAAGTCACCTTGGGAGGAATGAATTCATCATACATATCGCCCAAGATTGGAGCTCCTGAAATCTTGTGGACATCCCACAAACTGATACCTACTTCTCCATGAGTCAAGTGGAAAGAATTAGTCGCTGGGCTCCAGTGGCTGAGTATCTCTGGCACGAAGATATCATGTCTGTAAACATATGTCTGCCCAACCCAAACAGCCTCATATATTGCAACTCTCTTCATATCCTCAATAAACTATGCGCAAGTCTGTCGCTCCCAGTATGCCCACATCCAATTTGGCTTCACACCTCCCCCAGGACGGAAATCCCAACTTTTCTTCCAGCCTTTGGATTGGTCCATCTGAGCATTTCGGAAGATTGAAGGATGACAATGTGGTTGAAACTCAGGTGTATGTTTTTTCAGATCTGGTGTGCAAGGGCTATGATGCATCACATAAGCCTTCTCCACTGTTCCAACAGTTTGAAATGCTCCTCCACCTGAGATATTTGCTACAGCAAAATTGGTATAATTCTAAAACCACGAAAATGGAAGATAATTCTTTACTTCTGGAATAATGACTTCTTGCAGATGACCATGACCATACAAAGGTAGATAAGTGCAGTGAGGAAAGTTGCGATGATATTTCTTCAGATACTTAGCCAAATCTGGAAGAGTACTATCTTTGACAGTATAGTAATCAGGGCCAATGATATCCATCATATCATCTATCCGCTTGCTAGCCAGTTCATCAATTAATCCAGGTCGAAGAGCCATTGAATCTGCACAGGAGTTGAATAAATTAAAATCTTAAATGGGTTTGTGTTTTCATAACATTTGTGAAAGAATTTGGAAAAAATGGCTAAGGCATTAAGGCACGCAAGTATGGAGATGTCGCGCAAGTGATACATGTGCCGCGCAAGTATTACCGCGCAAGCCCTATTACCTTGAGAGTAGCGCGGCAGCAAGGAAACAGTCGAAAAAGAGACTTGCGCGGCGAGGAAGACTTGCGCGGCGAGAGCTCGAGAAATTCGGGATCAGATGTTATCCACGGCCAAGAGCGGTGTATTTATAGGTCAGGAAGCCTACCTGTGCGCCGTACCCAGAGCGTTTAGGGCCTGCGCGACGCAAACCTGCGCGCCACCCTCTGCGCACTGAAGACTTGTGCTCCACCCTTTTCCTTTGGAGGGATTCGATTTCCTCAGAGTCAAATCCTCATTTCTCTCCGGATCCAACTCTGAGGGGGGACTTTTGTTGACGCTCCTTTTCGTCACAGAATCTAAAGATCGGAAAAGTGGAATTTCTAAGCAAAAAGTGATTCATCCTTTGAAGAAACATCAAAAATCGACAAAGGGATGAACAAGGAGAACATTGCCCATAGGTCGCGCAAGTTCCCTCATGGTCACGCAAGTACACTTGCGCGCCGCCTAGTGGTCGTGCAAGTACTTGCGCGACGCCTTATGGTCGTGCAAGTGACTTGCGCGACCTAAGTGATAACCACCCGGTAACCGCCCGGTAACCGCCCAGGGTCTTCTTTTGCCTATAAATAGACCCTGTGGGCCCCCCATTCGAGAGGATCTTTTTCCAGAAACTCGGATTGAATCTCCCGACGCCCAAATCTCTTCTCAAAGCTTCCGGAACACTTCTAAGGTAATTTTTTACCTAGAACGGAAGATCTAAAGAGAAGAAGGAAGGCCTAAGTGTTGAAACTTATCAAACACTTGCGCGCCGACTTATTTCCTTCAATGTAACTTGTGCATCCCTGTTCTGGAAGAACCTCAAGAGGATTCTAATGTGATTAAAAATAAGTCACTCAATTATTTCAATTCCGATTGAGAATCGCGCAAGTACCCCTCATGTCGCGCAAGTATACTTGCGCGACCAATACTTGCGCGCCGTCGCAATACTTGCGCGCCATTCAAGACTTGCGCGCCCCTACTTTTTTGGGTGCCCATCTTTCCCATGTCACCCCTCTTAAGCCATCACACCTTTCCTTTTCAAGATTCAGTCTTCAAGAAACTCTTCAAAGCCACTTATGGCATGATTTCTTGATTTGACTTTCTTATCTGAAAGGAATTCTGTGGAATATCTCTCAAAACCTAGTGATTTAAATAATCCTTATGTCACTAAATATGGAGAGTTCATTCATTCAACCTCATCCTTTAAGATGAGAGAATCCTTAACCTGGGTCTCCTTTTCAGGAATAATCCCCAGTTATAAGTTCTTTAATCTGGGCATCCTCCTTAGGAATAAGCCCCAAATTCTTAAAATTCCCAAACATGGGCATCCTCCTCAGGAGTAAGCCCCAAACCTTAATTCCTTAACTTGGGTATCCTCCTTAGGAGTAAGCCCCAATCCCAATCTCACAACATGGGAATCCTCTTCAGGAGTAAGCCCCAAACCAAGTCCCCTAACCTGGGCTTCCTTCTCAGGAATAAGTCCCAAGTCATAAATCTTGGGCATCCTTCTTGGGAGTAAGCCCCAAGCCTTAATCCTTAACCTGGGCTTCCTTCTCAGGAATAAGTCCCAGTCATAAATCTTGGGCATCCTTCTTGGGAGTAAGCCCCAAGCCTTAATCCTTAACCTAGGCTTCCTTCTCAGGAATAAGTCCCAGTCATAAACCTTGGGCATCCTCCTTAGGAGTAAGCCCCAAGCCTTAATCCTTAACCTGGGCTTCCTTTTCAGGAATAAGTCCCAGTCATAAACCTTGGGCATCCTCCTTAGGAGTAAGCCCCAAGCTTCTTAAATTTCTCTTAACCAGTCCTAATTTACCTTTGATTTGGGTTTCCTTTTCAGGAATAAAACCCAATCATAAATCCCCTCCTAACTTGGGCATCCTCCTTAAGATTAAGCCCCAAGATTAGAGTATTCAAATCTCCATAAAGCACATATACCTTTATGGACCCTGTTCCTGGATTTTCTCCCTAAAAGTGAATCCTAAACCTTCATCTATCTGGGCAGTCATACATACCTAAGCCCCAAACAATTTTTTATGATTGCATCTTTCATGGCACAATTGTCTAATTTTTACCAATACCTCTTGTTTCTCACACCGAGCATGACTCACGTGAGCTTAGAGTGTAAAAGTAATTATGACATTCTTCTTTGAGCCATCAATCATAAACATCATACTCCATTACTCGAACTACGTGGGTTCTGATTCCTTTTCCAAAACAAAGGATACGTAGGTAGACTATTTATGGGTTCGATCCCAACTTTGAAATAATCCCTGTCCTTCTGAATGACGATAAACTTCAAGTGCCCCACTGAGTGGCTTTAAAACCAGCCTGGTCATCATAATGACCAAGAGACTTTTATATAAATGTTTTGAAGGATACCATTGACCAAGAATCTCTAAACAGATATAGATGATTCTCTATTGATTAAGAACCTCGAATACATATATAAGATTCTCTAAATTTCTTGCATATTTAATCATTGATTGTTAAAACTTAAGGAAAGCTCATTTTATACTTGGTAATGTAATAAGGATTCACGAACATAACTTAAATCTATAAAGAGAGTCCCGGAGTAGACAATAATTCCCCTCAAAAAGGTGTGATGAGTCCGACCTCCCATCCTCTCGACCAATGCAAATTCCCAAGCCTCATTAGTCCACAAGCTAATGAACGCCTGCCTTTGGAAAGTAGGTCCAAACGGATGTGGAATCATTGGATGTTTCCGGTTCTACGAACAAACCTGTTAGAAATCGATCAGAACGTTTGAATCTCCCGTCCAGGAGGTCATCCCCGGAATCCGTGCGAAACAGTGACACAATAATCTAGATCCCCTCTATGATATGGTTGATTGAAATGATGAAGAGGAACAACATAAGGGGTCGTTAAACAATCGCCTGTCAAGGGAGAAAATTTTATCAATCCTAGGGATTTAATTCCCATAATTAAATAATTTTACATGATGGAAAACAGTCTCTAAAAAAATCATTACAACTTTTGAAAGGTTTAAATATCTATGTTGCTAATGAACTCTCAATTTATATTGTAGATAGAAGTCCCATCAAAGTATCTCCTCGAGTGGTTTTGGTATTATCCCTAGGCTAGTGACTCTAGAATGAATAGTCGATGGTGGGTATTCCCACACCCCCCTCTAATACCAATATTTTATAGTTAGAAAACTCACATTTCACCAAATAAAAATAAATTTCAATTAATAGAAAATTTATTAGCTAAACATTTCATTCATTTTGGTTAGTTTCTAAAGACATCACTAATTTTTTTCTATATATATGTTCGTTTGGATTATGATATTATGGATTCATCAGTCATAGAATCTACATATCTTTATTATCTTTAGTGATCTTGAGTAAGTGTTGAGAATGCTATAAAATGTTTCTTGTTTGATTCAAATATCCCTACTGAAGAGGCCACATCCATAGTAGGAAACATAAAAATAGAGGATGCCTGATCCTCTCTTATTAATGAAGGTAAAGTTCCATGTATAGAACCCAAACAATATTGTGTTGTCATGAAATGATTGTAGACTCATTTTCATATAGTGGGTCATATTATTCTTATTGATTCCATGAATATACTAGAGGATGTCTTGGTGTCTATAGATGTCATTAATCTTTCAATAGTCCCCAAAGAACCTAACCATGACTCAAGCCTACCAGAAGTAGTGGCCACAGATGCCACTGATCCTTATACTATTCCTAAAATAGTTGGTCAGGTGTTAGTCCTACATAAATCAATGGAAATATAATTCACTAATCATTCAACTATCCTCAAGGGAGTTGGTCAAGAATTAGGTGGAATATAGGTGTGTTTATAGTTTCCACCCAGTGGTTCTCCCCATATGGAGACTCCCACTCAATATAATAGGGAAGAGGTTGTATTAGTGGATGATTAAGGATTAGTTAATAATCAAAAATTAGAATATAATAGAATTATTCATAATCATCCATAGTTAGTATTTTTAAAACAATTTAAACTCATTTCACTTCGATTAAATAGAAATTAGTTGGGGAGAATTTTTTTATGGTTTTTCTTACTAATGTAGCATCAACGGCAAAGGTAAACACATTAACATAAAGGTGTGAGTATTCATGTAACCTTTTGATACACCAAAAAATATTGAATGAATTTTATATATATCCTTCTATAACATTGTAGTATTATCTTCCCAAGTGAACATTACATTATCCAAAGCTCCAACTTCCTCATCTCAGCAGTTAGAGTATACAGGGGCTCAGTCTGTCCTAGTTACAACATATTCAGAAAGAATATGAATGTAATTTTCCTTCAATGAACATTCCCAAATAGATTTAATACTAGAATATATCCTAACCTTTGACAGTGAAACAAAATCACATGAAGGATCCTTGAACTTCTACTATACTTCTCATCAACTTTCTAGGGTGAACATACAGAAACAGATTTCATAGACACCCATAGTCGATCTAGGAAGGTAGCTACAATAACTATGACATAAATTATTCTACTTGGGAATTGGGGGTAACCATTGTCTAGGAATTTATTCATAAACACATAATATCCTTGAAGTATGATACCAATATGAGTGGTCATGGCTATCACTTCTAAAGGATGAATCAAATTCTTTTTCCATTATAATATGATTCGTTGTGCATTATCGTGACTCCAACTATGAATAGATTTCCTGATAGAAACCATTATTATATTATAAAAAAATATAATTGCTTAATCCACCTTGTTCAAGAGTTATATGACATAAGAAGGGAGATAGAGTAAAACTGGTATCTCATAAATGATTCCAAAGATGATGGGAGTAGGTCAGCTACCAAGGTATATAGTCTTCACCCTCTAATTGATATTGAAAATAAAAGGCTTAAAAACATTTAAACAACATTTATAGATCCTAGTAATCTTTTTGAAATATTTAGGATTATATATAATTTTTTATAATGTTTCATTTTCAGGAAGAGAGGCTCCATTTTGAAGATGATACTCTTATTTTTGAACAATGAATGTAAAACCATTTCGGTTACCTATTGTCTATTCATAGGTTTCTTCTTCACCTTAAAAATCATAAAGGAAATATCAAGATAATATAAAGGAATTTTGACATTGAATATAAAATATATGAATTTAATTTTGGATCCCAAACATTTTAGTCATGTGAGTTTCTATTGGGTGTGGATTCAAAGATGGATATAGGAACGGATACCATCATTATAAAACTAGTGTTGGTTCATTCATATAAATAATTTAATCCATGGTGTGGCTGAATAATGGGTATAAGAATAAAAACTATAATTCTAATCCTATATTTGGTCCATTCATATGATTTATTTTCCCTTGGGTATGGATCACAAATTGGTAAAGGTATAAATTCCATAACAGTAAAACTATAGTACGTCTATTCAGATAAATTAGATCCTCTTAGTCAAGGATCATGGATAGGTATAGTCTTTCATACCATCATTGTTACACTATAATTGGTTCATTATAATGAATTATTTCCTCTTAGTTATTGCTCAAAAATTGGTATAGCTATAAATAAAATCACCATAACACTAGATTTGGATTATTTAGATGGATTATTTACACCTGATTGTGTCTTTCATATGGTTATAAACAAAAATAATAGTAGTGTAACAATATATTTAGTCTATTCTGATGAATTATTTCCCCTTGGTATGGAATAGAGAAGGGTATATTCTAAAATATCGTCATCATTACGCTAGATTGAGGTTCATTTGGATGAATAATTTTACTCAATATAATAAGTATCATGGATAGGGGATTTGGAATTATGATTACATTGTTCAAAATGGTTTGACGGACCTAAATTTATGAATTCAGGCATTTATCATGGATATCCTGGGATGGTAAGATGGGGGTAAAGGAAATTATTCATGATCTATATTTTTCTTAAGACCAAGGGCTTTGTAAGGATAGCCTGAATTCTACTAATGATTTATTTTTGGCTTCAGAATATTTGATACTTTTATATTTTCACCTAAAATATTTTGTAAACATTATAATGGAGAAACATAGTAGTAATGGACTCAATTTTTGATCTTATCATTGTTTACATTTTTTCATCCTAATATTTTTGTACATTTTCAATTTCAAACATTCAATTTTTCCTCAATCCTATGAGGCATGTCTAGTGATTGGATATTTTCGTTTCACCCATGTTTCCCTTGGAGGGTTTTCAATATGAAGGGTTATATTTCTCTTAAGATGTTTTAATTATTGAAATTCAGACCAATATATCTTATATTTAATCTTATAAATTGTTTACCCAGGTTTCAATGATCTGTGTAACAATCTGAAGAAGGAAATCCTAATAAGAAGGGATATCAAGGTCATCACAGTTCAAGATTCATTCATATAGTATGATTTATTAGTGCTTGGAGAAAAACATATTTCTGTTGTAGGTTGAATAGATTTGAACAAATTTATAGGATAGTTTATTTGAAATTGAATGATGAAAATCCCAATGAATTTAGTGGACATAAATAAAAATGACTCTATTCAGAAATAATGGGGTATCTAGTTTACCTTTACGAATCTTGGACTTTCCTGTAATATGGTTTATGATAATAAAACAAGGACTATTCACAGGTTTCAGGGAAAGATATCAAATATCTTCTTTGAACATGATCATTATTCACATTATTATGACATTTAGGGTAGTGAATCCTATTGAATATTTGGGTTTTGGGGTTTTTAAATCATAGCATTATATGTTTTAATCATGAGGGATGCAATGGAATATATATTCCAAGGAAGATTAGATGCCATATCTGAATGTCGGTTTCTACTGTAATGGTGTTATGATATAATTGTATTAGAGGATCCTCACACTATGAAATATATTCCTCTAGTTAATAGGGTATGTTAGGGTCACTTATATAGATTAACATCTGGGAAATAGTATGCATGTTCTAGTATAGGTGTCTTTTCGAATGAATCTTCTCATTACCAATATCCCAAAAAAATTGATAATTAAGACACTTATGAAATAAATTTGTATTATGTGAGGAAAGGATATCCAAGAAGGTTTCTAGAACCCCTAATTTGTTTCCTCTATGTGTGAAATACACAATTAGGGTGAATATATATGATATATAGTTTCTCTAAAAATTTCCCAAACTAGTGGATCAAGTGAGAATGGGTTGACTTTAGCTAGGGTTATATGATGATCCATACATGATATTCTACCTTTTATGTTTACAAACTAATTTTTTCTAATGTCTTAAAATTTTCAGGCTGAGAATGTAATGACATGAAATTTTCTCAGGCATCCTTTTAAAGATTATAATCATGAAAAGTTTTATGCCTTTTTGGAATGTATTTCTGGGTCTTGCATTTTGGACTAATTTGAACTATATATTATGGTAATATAACATTATCCAAAAGGGTAATTCTATTTTAATGTCATAGATCATAGACCATAGGGTGGTTTTTTTATGGTCATTTACTAGGAACAACACTATAGTGATGGAATTCGAGATGCATGAAAAATAAGAGGAACCTGATTTGAATTGATGAAAAAGAGTTCTAGTGTAACACAAATTTTATCTTGATAGAAGAACCAATGTTCAGGGTCATGTTCTTTGAACAATAGGGTTATAACACTTCATTGACAATGTTTTATGGAGAAGAATAATTTTTTGGGAGTTTTTGAGGTATGAAGGATAGTAAAAACCTACTGTAAAAAGAGGGTGAAGGGTTCATTTCCACACAATATAATCATAACAGAGTGCACATGGTGTATTTAGATGATTTTTAAAATAATGGTAGAAGATATTCTATATAGTGGAAATGGAAAAGGTGGCTTGGCATGAATTTTGAGCTTAATATCACTATAATCTATCTCAAAGGGCTGACCATGTTTTATGGTCCGGATTCATAGTTCTTGAGGAGGGTAGGAGTGACAACCCAAATGGGGATCAAAGACTACTAATTTCCTGAAACAAATCAAATAGAAGAGTGATAAATAAATTCTAATGGAAAGGATGGCCTTTTCAAATGCTCTCCCACCCAATGCTCTGCTGCTCCCTAGGATCGCCTCTTCATCGGTACCTGGCCCACCAACGATCAGCGCGGGCTGGAATCACCTCCCGAGTCTCTCTTTCAATGAAGTCCTCCTTCAGAAGCATTCACCAGATATCGATTTACCTCAGAGCGCTGCATCGGCGGGCCCGGAGGTCGGATCAGGTATCTTGGAAAATGGTTCTGCGCCAGGCTCCTTGGCATCCGGTGAGGGTTTGCCTTTCCCCCTAGGTCTCTATTTCAAGGATTCCCTTCTTCAGCAGCAGTTTTAGGGTGTAGATCTGCCTCAGAGTGATGCTCTGGCTGGCCGGGATGTTGAGTCTTTTTTCATGGAAAAAGGTTCGCTGGTGCATGAGGTTTCAGCAGTGTCGTTTGCAGAGGTGGCTTTGAATATCCAGTGGACATTGGTTGCTAGGTTCGGTGCGGATAAGCCTTCTCTGGCGCTTTTCCAAGACTGTGTGAGGCATTGGAATCTCGATCGGCCGGCTTCAGTGTCAACTCTGGATCACAAATCCTTCTGCATCGTGATGGAATCTAGGGAAGACTTTGTCACTACTTGGTGTATAAGGCCTCGGTTTGTGGGGCATTGGAGGTTCTCCGTCTTGTGTTGGTCAATGGATGTCCATCAAAGAATAGAATGCTCTCGAGTGGCGGTCTGGATCTATCTACCTAGGTTACCTCTACTTCTCATGATCGAAGCCTTCCTTAAGGTCATCGATGATTCTTTGGGTTTCTTCACGTGCACGGATTCTCGCACTCTTCATTTGGAGGAGGTGTCAGTAGCCTGGATGTGCATTGAGATGGATCTCTCTCGTCCGTTTCAGGATCATCTGGTGTTGCATATTGAAGGGATTCCAGATAGGATTCAGCCACCGGTCTACCCTGTTTACCCCAGGTTCTGTTCTTTTTGTCATCTCTCTAGCCACTCTTTGAAGGTCTTCCAAAAAGCACGATCGAAGGGTGCTGAAGTTCAGGTGAATTCACAGTCTTCTGATCGGGGCCCTTTTTAGGCCTTGATGGAATTGGTCGCGAATGTGGTAAGGTATTGGATCCCTATGTACTGTCATCGGCAGCATATTCTTTAAAGTAGGAAGGGGAGGGGACTGCTTCTCCCTGTTGTGCTTTGGTTCCAGTAAGAAGTTCTCTGGGCAAAGGGACTTGTGTACATCATTCAGTGGAAGATATTTTTTCCTCAAAGATGGGAATCAGTGGTTTCCTTTGGCCTCTAGATCCAATGGTGGACAACTATGTTCCCTCGAGTAGTTGCATCACTGTCATCTCTGTGGTAGAATCGGGCCAGTGTGAGCAGAAGGATTTGCATCATTCTATGGGGCTTCCCCTCCTTTTATTGGATCCCTGCCCAGTAGTGTCTCCCTCTTCGACCAGCCCAGTGGCATCTTCTCCTCCTTCCTCGCCAGCAGTGATTTCAGCTCCTCTCCGTCCAACTGCTTATTCCCCTCCTGTGGATCATAGTCATGGTCAGGGCCTGTGTTTCGATTCTCCAGAGGTCCCCTGCAGGGTTCTGTCCAATTGTGGAATTTCTCCTATGACCTCCTCCTCACAGGTGCAAATGGGTGTTAAAACCAATTCAAAATCAAGAGCTGGTGAGGGTGTATGTGTTATCTCTTCTCTTAAGGGAAAGGTCCATGATTCTGGGGCCAAAGCCAGAAGGGTGAATGTCAATGTTTAAAAGCATAATTTGGAATGGTCGTGGTGTTGGGGAAAGGGTCAAATCAGATTTTCTTCTTAGTGAGTTAAGTAATAATCAAGTCTCTCTGGTTTCCTTCTTTGAACCTAAACATGCATCCAGCAACATCTATGAGTTTGCTCAGAGGCATAAAGTATGGGGCCTTTTACATGGGGATCCTCCTAATTCTCGCATATGGATTTTCTAGAAAGATCACATCAGTGTTTATCTATTGAGTACAACGGAGAAATCCCTTAACACAAATATAACAATGGGGATCAAAGAGTTTTTCATCTCATTCGTATATTCCAAGTGTAATGCTCAGGGCAGGGAGTCTTTATGGAGTGATCTTTAGAGCTTCAATCCTGTTGCGGCTCCCTAGATTGTTGGTGGAGATTTCAACATTGTGGCTAGTACAGAGGAGAAAAAATGGGGTGGAGCTTTCCCTAGGAATGCCAGTCAATCTTTTGTTTCTTTCAAGGCTCGAAGCGTCTTGTTGGATTCGGGTTTTGGGGGAATTATCTTCACCTAGTGAAAAAACCAACATGGGGGGAGGCGTTTATACTATCGGCTTGATTGATGTTTGATGAACAATGCTCCAATATCTATGTCCCATGACTCCTGAGTCACTCACTTGACTCGGAGTTTGTCCAATCATTCCCCACTTCGCATTTCCCTGGGGGCAGGGGTGTCACGGGAAGAACATGATATGTTTTCCACATCTTGGGTGTAGGAACCGGGTTTCTTAGAAGTGGTCAGGGAAGATTGGGACTCACAATATCAGGGGAATCCATGGACTACTTTTCACAACTAACTTAGGCGGGTTAATAATCTTCTTTTATACTGGAGTAGAACCATCCGGTCCCACGACCATGATGTCTCTAAGATCAGTGAGGAGGTGGATTTTTTGGAGAAAAGATTGGAACAAGAATGGGATGACTCCATTTTTTGTGAGCTGAGAAGGAAGAAGCGCTCTTTATCCAATAATCTTCTTAAACAGGAAAGGGTGGATAGAGAGAAAGCTCAGGTGAGATGGCTTCAGGAGGGGGACTGGAATACAGGGTATTTTCATGCTTGCATCAAGGAATGTCGGCATGTCCAAAGGCCCAATATCTGAAGGGAGGATGGATCCTTCTCCACAGACCAGGAGGATGTTGGGGTTATGATTAATGAAGTTATTCAATCTCAAATGGATTCTCCTAATCCTATCATGGTAGGGGGTATCTGAGTGGGGATGCTGAGATTTTTGAGGGTCTCTCCAGTAGTGTTTTATGAATAAAGTAAAATTCTTGATGCGGATGAACTGCATGAAGCGGCATAGACCTTGAACCCAGATAGTTCCCCAGGGTCTGATGGGTTTCCTGGGTATTTTTACAGGGATTCATGGGAGATTATCAAAGGGTATCTAGTTCGGGCTGTTCGGGATTTCTTCCTGGGAGGGGATTTGCCACGTATTGCATGTGCAACTAAAATTATTCTTATACCGAAGAGGAATAATCCCCAGTCCATTGATAAATATAGACCCATAAGTATGTGTAACATACCATACTAGACCCTTTACAGTATTATTGATCAGATATTTTCCATTCACCTGGATGAGTAGATGAATCCAGAACAGCATGGTTTCATTAAAGGGAGGTCAATTCAGGGTACGATCGGTCTGGTCTAAGAAATTATTAGTGGCATCGGCAACAGGTCTTTTGGGGGGAAATTTGGTGGTTAAATTGGACATGATCAAGGCTTATGATAGGATGGAATGGGGTTTTGTTCTCAGAGTCCTGGCATGTATGGGGTTCTCCAACTGGACTATTGACCTCCTTTTTCGTTTCTTTAGCTAATCTTGGATTTACACATCCTTCAATGGAAAGAATTTTGGCTTTTTGAAGGCATGTCTTGGTCTTAGGAAAGGGGATCCTTTATCCCCAACTCACTTCATTCTTGCGCAAAATGCTTTCAGTTTCTACATTAATAAGTGGCTCAGCTCAGGTAAAATCCTTCCTTATCACAATAGGTATGCCAGAAGGGGAATTTCCAACCTGATGTTCGCAGATGACACCATAATGGTTATCAATGGAAGTAAAAGATCAGTGAGGGGCCTTAATGGGATTTTAAATGAATATTGCAAGTGGAGTGGGCAGTTGGTGAACAAGGAAAAAGTCTCTTCTTTACATCAAGGGGGATCCCTTTGTGAAGGGAGAGGTTATTGAGAGCCAGCTTGTGCATGGGAAGGGGATCGTTTCCCTTGGAATACCGTGGAGCTCTTATTAGTCTCTATTCCTTGAGGGTGCATCACTTTGAAAATCTTTTAAGAAAAATTACAGGGCGTATCCACAACTAGAAGAAAAAATTTCTCTCTTTTGGAGGTCGTATCACTCTAGTCAGTAGTTTTCTTGTTTCCATCACTATGAATATTCTTTTTACCCTAAAGGTCCCAAAAAGTGTAATTTCCAAGTTGGAATGGATTATGGTGGCATTCGTTTGGGATGGTCAGATGGACGGTAGGCATCATTGGGCTTCGGGGAAATGGTCAGCAAGACCTCTATCTGAAGGGGGTATCAATATTAGAAGTGTATCAAAAACCATGCAGGGGCTCCATACTAAGTTATCTTGGGAGGAAATGGAAGGCCGATCTTTATGGGGAAGAATCATGCATAATGTAAATGGTCGGAATGTGAATATTCAAAGAAGGCAATCATCGAGGATATGGAAGCTGACCCTCCCATATCTGGAAATTCTTCAGCATAACTCCCGATGGATTGTGGGTAGGGGGAATATCAACTTTTGGCATAAGGACTGGGGGGTGGGCTGGTTGTGGTTCCCGGGGTGTCCTACCCCGGATTTATCTTTTAAAAGGGCGAGTACTCACCCAAGTTTATTACAAACCATTCTTGATGCCAGTCAACTGGAAATTTTCAATTCTATTGTTGTTAAAGATGAGGATGACTGGCTGGTTTTCACCGGATCTTCGTTGGTTGCCTTCTCCATCAAGGATTTTGATCATGTGACGAGGATCTTTGCGACTGCAGATCCATGGGGGGAGTCCTTGTAGTGAAAATATATCCCTTCGAAATTTAACTTTCTTGTGTGGAGTGTGCGGAACAGGGCCCTGCCTACATATGATAATCTACAGAGAATCGGGATGAACATGGCCCCAAGGTGTTGCTGCTGCCAGGATTTCAACCAACAATCATTATGAAATATTTTCTATGATAGTGAATGGGCCATAGGGACTTGGTAGACTTATGGGGCCTTATTTGATTGGAATGGGTATGGCAGTTCTCCTGGAAATTTTCTACAGGCGTGGGTTAGCGGAGCTGGAAACCAAGGGGCGGAGTGAAAGGCTAGATCAATCATCCTAAGTGCTGGGTGTCGGACAATCTGGATAGCCCGGAATAATTTTTGGCATAAAAACACTTCTGGATCCTTGACCTGAATTCTACTCAAAATGAAAAAAAATGTTAGGGATGTGCTTCGGGTATCTCCTGACTGTCACTCGGCGCCTTTGGTAAGTGCTCTGGTTCTGCCTCTATCTACAGAACATCAGTTGATTGGTGTAGGGAAGGGTCGTTGGATTCGGGGGAGCCCTACAAATGAAGGGCTAAAGTTAAACTCGGACGGGTCGTTGCGCGGGGGGGGGGGGGAGACGCTTGGGACGGTGTCGTGAGAGATACATATGGGTCAGCGTGGGCGGCTTTTACTACTTCGTTCAGGGATGGCGACTCACTTTAGGCGGAGGCCCTGTATTTTTCCAAGGGTTTGGATTTGTGCACCAGTAGGCAGCTTCACGTTTCGTCGATGGAGACCAATTCCCTTCTTCTATATCGAGCGCTGATGGACTTGGGAAGAATTCCTTGGAGTATTGTTTATGTTGTCGGGAGATGAAAAGCGCTAATGGGGTCTCACACGGTGATATCGCATACATGTTGGGAGGGAAACACAGTAGCGGATTTTCTGGCGTCAATGGATACATCTAATAGTGTCACAGTTTCCTTTTTTAATTTGGTATCATTTCCTAGTGATGGGATGAAGTTTGTTGTCAATAATTCATTGGGGTTTCATTACTTTTGACCTCTGTGGTGCTTTTCCTTTTCTATGAATGGCGATCTCCCAAAAGAAATAAAAATGTTAAATTTCAGTCAGTTAGAAGAGTGATAAAGTTGTAAATCGCAACTCGGGGTTATTCAAGTTGGATTAGTGACATGAAAAACATAATAAAATGATGATGTTGGACCACATTCGAATGGCAGGTTTTCTTGAAATGATGTATGAGCATATGAAGATGAGAGGATATTCCCCTTGGAACTACAATTTCAATACTTTATATGCCATATATAGGGAATATATAAAGACCCATATTGTAGTAATAGTTTATATATTCATGTAGAGGTGTCCCTTGGGTTTGGAAATACTCATCATCGATATCTAGAAAGGTTTTTGGTGATCCAAGACACTTGAGGTAAAATAGTTGATTTATGAAAAAGGGTTTACATGGAAAGTGAATAATTTTAGACTTTCTTTTTCCATGATTAGGTTATTAAAATATCCCTGAAGGGAATATATATGGAATATGACTCATGTATGGGTCTCGAATATATTATTTTGATGCACCTATGTATTCTAAAATAATTTGGAATCAATCTATATTTAATTATTATTCATATGGAAGGCTCTTGGAATTATCAAATGACATTAATAATGTGTAATTTTACAAAAATAGTGGTTTATATTAAAAATATTATGTAAATAATCATTACATGGATCTAACTCTCGTGTGGGGAAATTAGAACACCTATGGAAGAATACTATAAGTTATTTAAGGTCATACGGGTAGAACAAATTTCATGCAGTTTAACATCATGTGATATAGAATACAATTTAATGAAATTTAATTTTTCACCCAAAAGACCATTAGATAGGGTATTTATATAGATCCAACTCATTTAAAAGTTCATTTAATTTCATATTAGGGATAATACCATGTCGGGGAAAGCTATCAAGAAAAAGGGGCTAAGAATTAGGATGAAATGGTTGTTTTGAATGGGTTTTGTTTTATGGGATATGACAAAGAATCCAAGAATCACAACATACCCTTCAATGAGAGTAATAAATCCACACAATTTTATCATATTATTCTATAATAAGATATTTTTTGGAGAGACCCAATATAGATATGAATACACTAAAATAATGATGGTCCATATTTTTTTTAGTTTTATCTCTTCTCATGGTACATGTTTTCAAATGGATGTAGACTGAAATTTATTATGTAGATCTAAATCATACATAAGGTAGGAGATGTTAATTTTATATCATAGGTCTAGAAAACTATAATGTTAATATTGGATAGTATAATTTTCACCATTTAATTCCTAATAATGTTTGAGAACCCCTTATCTAGATCATGCTCTTAAATAATGAGTGGTGATTTTTTTGTTTCTTTTTTGGGCCTAGGAAAAATAACTGTAGCATCACTATGTATCTTAATGTTATCAGGAATCATGAAAAATTTAGTTCTTTGAGGTAAATCTCGTTCATAGATCAATCTCTCATGCGAGGAATGGGGTATTGATATCCTAGGGATAGAAAAAAAATCATTGAGGACTCCTACAATGATCTGCCTCTTAGGTAAAGAAATTAATCCATAGATAATAGGGTTCTCTAAGAAGATTAATGTCATATAGGTTGGACTAAGTGGTTCCCATATTTAATAATAGTTCACTTTGTAATGATTAATGGGGTGATCAACCAAGACATCTAAGCACATGTGAGTCATGTTTTGTGTGATAAATATGAGGCAGGTCAAGGATTACACATATCAAACTAGGGAAGTTTACAATGGGGATTTCATTAGATTCCATGGTATTCAGAATTCATGTTATGTAAGTCATCAAGTATTATTAAATTATATGGGTAGGATGTAATGCTATGCAATTTAGAGTCTTGAATCTGTAAATTTATTTCATACAATTTCACATCATGAGTTGGGGTGGAATCCTGTATTTTAATGTCATACTATGTGGATTTTTTCTTAGAGTTATATTTAATAAAACTAGGATGTTGTGTAGGAAAGTTAACATCGTGTTTTAGGAAATTTTTCATGAAATTTTACATAATGAAACTAATAAGATACCTTATAGTTTAACTTTATGTTGGGAGGAAATTGTCTTAGAATTAATTATAATTTGTATAAGATAATCTAAATTGAAATGAAATTTATGAAATGTAATTTTATGGATCAATTCATTAATTGAATACATGATGCACTCTCCATCCATTGCAACCAAGGAATTGGACTTGTTGATATAATACATCTGTATAACATACTGTCCTGCCCATTTTGGTTCAATATTTAGGGGCTTCTATCCTTGTATAATTGGAGTTATAATAACCAATACCTTCTTGACTGTGAAAAATAAATGAAAGTTAACATTAATTTTAAAATTCAATGACTCATTTTTTTGACAAACTTCAACATTTTTTAGGGTGTGGAACCACTTCACATCGAGTATTTCCATGTAATACTTCATTTTTTATGACTTGTCACCTTGGTAAATATAGTTTTTTATGGTGTGAGTCATGGTATGTTGAAGAAAACCAATATGGGGCCTCTTGTTTAGTCATATGATATTTGGTATGGTAGGCCCATAAATCATGTAAGAGTTTTTTTCTCTATAATATTCAATGCTTATCCAAAATTTTATGAATTGTGTAAGATTTATTATTATTAAAATCCTCGTAATATTTATTTTCAACTTCATTCTATTGGAATGAGTTATTGGAATGAATTATAAATTTCTAATACATCCTTTTTAAATCATAATAATATTAATTTGTTCCATTTTCTCCCAATATTATATCAGGGACACCATATATGGTAAGGTTATTTATCTTCATTAAGTTCATAATAGGCTTCATCATGACTACCTTGAGAGATGTATCCCTAATCCCAATAGATAAGAAGTCGGTGGTACTAATTATATACTGAAACATATTATTAGTATAAGGGGATATATATTCATGGCATATATTCCCTAGATGGAGAAATTGCAATAGTATTTTTTTGTTTCTAGAAACTCTAGGGGTTGAGGGATGAAATTGGAATTTATTTGGAAAGCCTTACATTTTCTGGGGAATTACACAATATCTTGGGTCTTTGATTGCTAGAAGTATCTAGGTCTTCTTATTGGGTGAGATATCCCGGTCCCTAATTGATGATCATTGTAGTCACCAATGTGGAATTCCGGAAAAAAATTGATGGTCTCTCCTTCTTCGATTTATATAAGGAGGATTCCATTAGAAACTCGTTTAATGATAGATTTGTTAGCATTTAGAATGGAAAAAAATAATATTTCTTATATCTCATCTCTGAATTTTTACATTCTTTTCTCAATATTATGGACAAATTATACATTATAGGTAGTCTAACATGGGTGAAATCTATCCATGTGGTTATGTAATTTAGTGAGGTTATCATGATTTCATATTCAAGAGTTGTTTCAATATCATCTATCTCTTCTAAAGTACTATTAATGAATAGGGACACCACCCTACGGGGTTTAATGTTGATGATTGTCTCATCCTAGTATGGGTCTTCTAGAAATATGTATGTATTTTCCAATGTAACTTTTTGGGTGTTTTTTAACAAAAAACATTCGATAGTGTTGTATAGAAGTGAAATTTTTTCATCTAACCTCATATACAACCAATTAGGGTAATTAATTCCTCTAACTTAATGACATGTTTTCATTAAGTTTCTTAACTAAAATTGTTGAATCACCTAGAAAATTTAATTGGGGAAAAAATAAATATAGTAACAAATTTCATTCCTATAATGAGAGCCTGATGTTCTTCTTCATTGTTATTTTCCTATTAATTAAGGGAAATAATTTTTTGAAACTCCATTTACTTGAAAAAAAAGGATTCCACATCCAACTCTCTTGAGCTTTAGGTTTTCCATACTTTTTCCGAATAGACTTCCAGAAATGTGATTAAAATACCTCTCTCATGTCTAGGGATAGTCAAGAATGGATAATATCTCTTTATTGGGAAATTATGTATCCAATGTTGTTACTTTTAAATTGGAATTTATCATGAGAAATTATACCATTTATCCCATGATTGGTTTTTATGGAATGAATTGAATAAAAAATTTATTGAAGAATAAATTCCCATTGTGCCAAATATCTAGTTAGTATCAAATAATGGAAGATATATTTCAGAGGTTCAATATCAGAGACCAAATGTAAAATGTGATGTTGAATATAGATCCTCAATTTATGAACCACAAATATAACTTCATGTAATTTATTTTTGATTCCACAATATCGAGTCTCAGTATCTACCATTGTTAACTTGAGATAATAAGGACTATTTTATTTTTCTCTATCATTCTTCTATGAAATAAGGTCACAATGTGATCACTCCAATGCCACCATAGATAGAAATTTTAAATTATCTACAACCAAATTCATTAATATTTGTTGGACTAAGAAAAATTGTTTGAGATTGTTGAAACATTCATAACAATATTCATCCCACCAATAGGTCACTCATTTCTTCAATATCAAGGTAAATAGTGGGAATTTTCGTGTGAATATTTCTATGTAACACCACATATAGTAGAGGAATCCATAAATCCCTCTAAACACATTGATATTGTAACGACCCAAAGTTTCATTAATGGAAAATCCCTCTTGATCTAGTTAAATGTTTCTTTATGAAAAAAATGTTTTTATAAGATGTCAACTTCTTTAGTTTTATGTTAAGATTTGTGACTGTTAATTTTATAGCCGTTGAACAGTGATCATCTGAGTAGTATAAATATAAGGCTTTAACGAAACCATTTCTACTCAGACAAAGGAAGCGATGGCCTCATCCAGTAGAATTGCCCCTTACGAAGCCCATTTGTCGGAGCTCGGAAAAGAGGTGGCATATTTGGGCTTTGCCCTTGACCAAGCCCAAGCTGAGCTTCATCAAGTCAAGCTCGAACGTGATCGTCTACGGGAAAAATGGAAGTTGATAGAGATTACCACTCGAGCGATGTTATCCGAGCAACCCCAAGAGTCTATCACCATCGCACACCTTACCCTTAGGTCTTATGCAGCTATTTTAAGGGGTTATGTAACAAATAAGTAGCACCATGTTAATGTACATTATTTTTTGTATATAATAATGAATATAATTTTTTTGATACATTGCAATTAGTTTTTAAAGTACAAATGGTGTTTTTGGTTATTATTTAACTAAGAATTTTATTTTATTAAATTAAAGGATTTTTGAATTAAATAATATTTTAATAAAATATTATTATTAATATTAAATTAATTTTTATTAAATATAAATGATCGTATAATTTTATGAATGCAATTAAAATTTTTATTAAGGTTTGAAGGCCATTTCTGTCAAAACCCGTGAATTTTTTATAAATGTCGGTTTTTATTTTAAAAGTGAAAATTCACATATTTAGAAAATTATTTAGATAAAATAAATATTATTTTTGGAATCAGGACGTCGAAATTATCCAACGGTGAATTTTTCATAATTTTCTGAGACAGTCAAATTTTTGGGTAAAAATTAAATACCATTTAAATATATAATGTGTTTTATGACATCCTAATGACCCAATGGTGATGTAATAAAATACCATAATCCTTATGTTCGGCCAATATGTGTTTTATCATTAAAATAATGAGGTTTTGGGTTTGTTTGACTTACTTTTCAAAGCATTAATGGAGCCCTCAAGACTTATTCAACACTTTGCCTTTTTAAATTAATTTCCATGGGAGTGTGACTCACCTCCACATAAGAAACCCTAATTTTTTAATACGTTCGGACCTTGGACTTGTAAAATATTGTTTTCCTCTTTCCTTTTCCAGAAACCATGGGAAAATACCATGGGATGGTTTGTGGTTTGGATTATTTTAATATAAGGGTCCCAAACCTAAATAATAAAGAATTCTCTCACCTTTCCTATATAAACCCACCCAAGCTCCCACTTCCTCCTCACTCAAAGCCCTTGGAGTTCGTCCAACCTCTGCCCTAATCTCTCTATAATCCTCTCAAGTTGCCCCAAGCTCCCAATAAGCCTCTCACAAGACTCTCTCTAGCCTTTGGAAGCACACTTCCAAGTAAGGGGTTTTCTTCCTTTCTCATTTTTTTCAATTTTCTTTAAGTTGTATTTCCCTTTTTATTTCAATTATGAATGTTGGGGTATGGTTTCGCACCTCCCCTAAACTTCCCTATTATTGTTTGAATGATGGGAGAACCTTTTCTCTCTCATTAAATGCCTCCCATGTACACCCGTTACTATGCCGAAATTCCGAAAGGAACGTCTCTCTCTTCTTTTACATTCAAGCAATACTTTTGTATCATGAATCTAAATTCCATTTCTATTGTTGGGACATGTATATATATGATCTCCTTACTTTCCATTACATGTAAATATGATGAGGAACCCCTTTCTCTCTCATCAACCTTTTTTATGAATTCTTATGTCACGCCGTTACGCTGCCGAAATCGCACCGATTTTCTATGCTAATGTCTTTGTGTAGTGAATACCATGCTCATTTCTCCATCATGGGTATTCACCTTTATGCACATATACATTTTGATTTTAAAGTTTCATGTATGAATTACACATTCCTTTATCGTGGAAGAAATGATTATGTTTTATGAATCCATGTTTTATGATCCATGTGGCACACTTATGCATAAAATGAAATGTTTAAGAAGGGTGCACCCTTTATAGCGCTCCAATGCATTGGGTAATGTATAGTATCATGATACGTCATGTGCAATGAGTGTTTACTCATGCTAATTCAAGTGCAACGAGGGTTTACTCGTGCTTCAAGTGCAATGAGGGTTTACTCATGCTCCATGTGCAATGAGCCTTGGCTCATGCTAAATCAATGTTAAGTGTTGTTGCCACATTTCCATGTTATGATTATCATGCTTTATCATGCCTTTATGTTCATGTTTCTATTATGCTCTATTGATATGCCTATTTCCTAACATGTATTTCACTCCTCATGTTATTCATTGTTTACTCCCTTACTGGGCTTTATAGCTCACCCTTTTCTTATGCATGTCCTCAGGTTATCCCATGCAATGCTAAGTACGAAGGAATGTAGTGGTCATGTAAAGGAAGTTTTCAATAAAGATGTTGTATTTCAAGTTTAAAGTTTTTATGTAATGATCCTAAGCCCCAAAGACACTAAACCTCTCGATCTTCTTTGTTGGACCAAGTGAAGTTTTATGTAATAAAGCATGTTTAAGTTGTAATAAAAAGCAGGGTTGTCATAGTTGTTATCAGAGGATGGGTTTAGTTATTTTTGGGATTAGGAAACCCTAGTAAAGCCTTAGATACATGACTAAGCATAATAAAAACATCCCTAAGTTTTGGTAAATACTAAGTAAGTGGTTTATCAAACAAATACATCCCTGTCTGGATATGAGCAGGTAGAGGCGGCTCTGGCACAGATGTATCCTAGGGGTAAAACCCAAAAACACCGCTTTGAGCTAGACTCGAATGGGAACTGGTGCACGACAACGGGACTTGCTGCACTCTTGGTTACGACACTCCCGGGGGATATGTTTTGATAAATTCACAATCTTAGTATGAACCCTTATTAAGGGAAAAATGCTCCTAAGAATATATGTTAGAAGGAAGATCATGAAAAGCCTGGATTGAATCCTATAGACTCATGAGTTAAAGAGATTAAAGTTTATTTATAAGTCATAAACTTTTGTCTTTGGATTGCCCTTTATGTGTTACCCCTAACTTTCTTTTATTCCAGCCAATGGCCGGTAATAGGAGAACTCGGGCTAACAACCGTTGTGAAGATCAGTGTGATGATTGTACTTATGAGATGCCCAATCCAATGGGAGCGGGAATCGCGAACTTTGTCACGCTTCTCTCTCAGCTAACTCAAGTTTTGAATAGAAACACTGGTCAAGAGGAACGTTCAACCCCCCCTAAGAAAGAACAAGTCGCTATTGAAAGCTTCATGAGACAAAGGCCTCCTACTTTTAGTGGATCATCCGATCCCACGATTGCTGAACAATGGATCAACTCCATTGAAAAGATATTCTCCATCCTCCAATGCTCCGAAAAAGAGAAGGTTCTCCTGGAGGCTTATCGTATGGAGGGTGAAGCTGATCAATGGTGGACATTGATTAAAAATACGAAGCCTGAGGAGGAGATCGAGGCTTTGGAATGGAAGGTATTCCGGAAGATGTTTTTCGATAAATATTTTCCATGCACCCTCCGTCTTAAGATGGAAAGGGACTTCCTTTCCCTCAAACAGAAAGATGAAGAATATGTGGGAGCGTACGAGGCAAACTTCACAAGGCTTGCATGATACGCTTCCGGCTTTGTCGTTACCCCCGAATGCATGGTTGACCGCTTCTTTGGTGGGTTGAATCCTAGCTTGCGGAAAGCATTAGCGATCCGTGACTTCGACAGCTATGAGGAAATTGTCCGATGTGCCCTCAAGGTTGAAATGGAGATCGGAGAATCACAGGGGTATCATGGGGACAAGAAGCGTAAGGTGGACTTCAATGCTGGTGGTCCGATGGATAAATCCAACGGCGCTAAGAAATTCCAGCACCCCACTTGCCAAATGTGTGGAAAGAAGCACCCTGGAAATTGCCCTATGGGGACAAGAAAATGCTTCAAGTGTGGAAGATAAGGGCACCTAGCTGTTAACTGTCAGCAAGAAGGACCCGCGGCTGCGACAGAGGAGAGGAACGCTCCGTTCGAACCTCAACGCGTTGTTCAATGCTTCAAATGCAAAGAACCAGGTCATTTTGCGAATCAGTGCCCTAATCCAAGGGTTATCGGAGGCAATCAACAACCTCCAAGACATCAAGGAAGATCTTTTGCCATCACTTCTGCCGAAGTGAACCCCGACAACAAAGTGGTGACAGGTACGCTAGTTATTCATTCAAGAATAGAAAACGTACTTTTTGATTCAGGTTCTACGCATTCTTTTATATCTCAAAAGTCTAGTAGAACAATCCCTGCACCACCACAAATCATGGAAGTAAAGATGTCGGTGAGTACAGCAAATGGGGAAATCACTGCATCCCATGAGTATAAGTCCTCCCCTGTTATAATATGTGGATTGAATTTCCCAGCGAACCTCTTCATACTCCCTTTGGTGGAATTTGATGCAATTCTTGGCATGGATTGGCTTTCCTTATATAGAGCCAATATAAATTTTCGGGAGAGGGAAATCACACTCCATATGGAGAATCGACCCCCGATTCTTTACAAGTGTCAGGAGGAAGATGAATCTCCTTTAGATCTATCATCTCAAGCATGGATATTACTGCCTTATGAGCACGCATATCTGGCTCAGATGATTGAGTCTAAGGAAGAAACCACCCTTGAAGAAATGCCTATTGTGAGGGAATTCGCTGAAGTATTTCCCGAGGAACTTCCTGGTCTTCCTCCAAGAAGAGATGTTGAGTTCTCAATTGAACTTATACCTGGGGCACTACCAATATCCAAGACTCCATATAGAATGGTTGTTGTTGAGCTTGAAGAGCTGAAGAAACAACTACAGGAGAATCTGGATAAAGGGTTTATACGCCCAAGTGCATCACCATGGGGTGCACCAGTCCTCTTCGTCAAGAAGAAGGATGGGTCAATGCGGCTTTGCATCGATTATCATGAACTTAACAAAATCACGATAAAGAACAAGTATCCTCTCCCAAGAATCGATGACTTGTTTGATCAGCTGCGTGGAGCACAATACTTCTCCAAGGTCGACTTGCGGTCGGGATATTATCAAGTAAGGGTGAAGAAGGAAGATATCCCCAAGACTACTTTTCGTACAAGGTACGGGCACTATGAATTCATAGTAATGCCTTTTGGACTCACCAATGCTCCAGAAATATTCATGGACTTGATGAATAGAGTCTTTAGAGATTACCTAGACAAATTTGTGGTAGTCTTTATAGATGATATTCTAATATACTCCAAAACCAAGGAGGACCATGAGGAGAATTAAAAAACTGTACTAGAGACTTTGCGCAAGGAGAAGCTCTATGCAATGTACAACAAGTGTGAGTTTTGGTTTAAGGAAGTATCATTCTTGGGTCATATCATCACAAGCAATGGGATATCTGTGGACCCCTCCAAAACAGATGCAATTGAGGGATGGCCGAGGCCAACATCGGTAACTGATATCCGTAGCTTCTTGGGGTCAGCTGGATATTATCGACGATTTGTGAGAAATTTCTCACGATTGTCCAACCCTCTTACCAAGCTAACTCAAAAGGGAGTAAAGTTTGCTTGGAGTGATGAATGCGAAGAAAGCTTCAAGGAGTTGAAAATGAGGCTTATCACTGCACCCGTGCTCACTTTACCCACATGTGGGGAGCTTTTTGTGGTATTCAGTGATGCTTGAAGAAGGGATTAGGATGTGTGCTGATGCAGAATGATAAAGTGATATTCTATGCCTCAAGGCAGTTGAAAATCCATGAGCGAAACTATCCAACGCATGATCTGGAGTTGGTGGCGGTGATCTTTGCATGGAAAATCTGGCGGCATTATCTCTATGGAGAGAAATGTGAGATATATACTGACCACAAGAGTCTTAAATATATATTCACACAGAAAGATCTTAATATGCGCCAGAGAAGATGGATAGAGCTCATCAAGGATTATGAATGTTCAATACATTACCACCCTGGGAAAGCGAACAAGGTGGCGGATGCCCTAAGTAGAAAGGATCCAGCTATTCTATCAATGATGAGAATTTAGAAGGATCCAATCTTCTTAGACTTGATGAAGATGGACGTGGGAATCATAAAGAAGGGAACATCGTCAATCCTTTCACAAATGATTGCTCAACCATCTCTTTTGGAAAGGTTAAAGGATTCTCAAAAGGATGATGCAGGAATCCAAGAAAAAGTGGAAGCTATCAAAAAGGGAAAATCCTTAGAGTTTAATGTTAATGAAGAAGGAATTGTGTGGTTTGGGAAAAGACTATGTGTTCCATCAAGTTCGGAGCTGAAGAAGGAACTTTTGGATGATGCACATAGTTCAAATTTCTCTATTCACCCAGGGAGCACAAAGATGCATCGAGATCTCCGAGAAAATTTTGGTGGGATAATATGAAGAAGGAGATCGTTGAATATACATCAAAGTGCCTGGTGTGTCAGCAAGTGAAGGCAGATAGGCAGAAGTCTAAGGGGATGATGCAACCATTGCCCATACCAAAATGGAAATGGGAGAACATCACCATGGACTTTGTCACCGAACTTCCAAGGACATCCAAAGGCAACAATGCAATTTGGGTTGTTGTGGATCGTCTTACAAAGACTGCTCACTTCATTGCTATTCGAGAGGATTTCTCTTTGGATCAACTGGCACGGATATATATCAGGGAAGTGGTACCGTTGCATGGAGTACCACTATCTATTGTGTCTGACCGAGATCCAAGATTTACCTCTATGTTTTGGAAGAGTCTTCAACATGCTCTGAATACTGAACTAAACTTCAGTACGGCCTATCATCCTCAAACTGATGGCCAATCCGAGCGGACTATACAAACACTTGAGGATATGTTGAGAGAGTTCTCAATGAACTTTAATGGAGGATGGGATCAACATCTTCCTCTAGTTGAGTTCTCTTATAATAATAGTTTCCACTCGAGCATCCAAATGGCACCATATGAAGCCCTGTATGGGAAAAGGTGTAGAACACCGGCATGTTGGGATGAGGTCGTTGAACGTAAGCTTCTTGGACCAGAAATGGTCGAACAAATGGTGGATAAGGTGAAAACCATTCAGCAGCCTATCAAGGCAGCCCAAAGTCGACAGAAGAGTTATGCAGATAATCGTCGACGAGACCTTGAGTTTATAGTCGGAGACATGGTGTTTTTACGCATATCTCCGTGGAAGAAGGTCATGAGGTTTGGAAAGAAAGGGAAGTTAAGACCAAGGTACATCGGCCCATTCGAGATTCTTGATCGTGTTGGGGCTGTGGCCTATCGACTAGCACTTCCACCGACTATGGCCAAGGTGCATGATGTCTTCCATGTATCCCTCTTAAGGAAGTACATACCAGACCCTTCACATGTACTCTCTTCCGAGGTGGTACAATTAGAAGACGATCTTTCTTATGAGGATCAACCAGTGAAGATCTTAGAACGTAGAGAAAAAGTTCTACGAAATAAGACAATGCCCCTCGTCAAGGTGTTGTGGAAAAACCAAAAGTTTGAAGAAGCAACTTGGGAGTCGGAGGATATGATGAAACTAATTTACCCACATTTTTTTAGTGTGGGAAAAGGAAAATTTCGAGGGCGAAATTTCTTAAGGGGGGAATGTTGTAACGACCCAAAGTTTCATTAATGGAAAATCCCTCTTGATGCAATTAAATGTTTATTTATGAAAAAAATGTTTTTATAAGATGTCAACTTCTTTAGTTTTATGTTAAGATTTGTGACCGTTACTTTTATAGCCGTTGAATAGTGATCATCTGAGTAGTATAAATATAAGGCTTTAACGAAACCATTTCTACTCAGACAAAGGAAGCGATGGCCTCATCCAGTAGAATTGCCCCTTATGAAGCCCATTTGTCGGAGCTCGGAAAAGAGGTGGCGTCTTTGGGCTTTTCCCTTGACCAAGCCCAAGCTGAGCTTCATCAAGTCAAGCTCGAACGTGATCGTCTACGGGAAAAATGGATGTTGATAGAGATTACCACTCGAGCGATGTTATCCGAGCAACCCAAAGAGTCTGTCACCATCGCACACCTTACCCTTAGGTCTTATGCGGCTATTTTAAGGGGTTATGTAACAAATAACTAGCACCATGTTCATGTACATTATTTTTTGTATATAATAATGAATATAATTTTTTTGATACATTGCAATTAGTTTTTAAAGTACAAATGGTGTTTTTGGTCATTATTTAATTAAGAATTATATTTTATTAAATTAAAGGATTTTTGAATTAAATAATATTTTAATAAAATATTATTATTAATATTAAATTAATTTTTATTAAATATAAATGATCTTATAATTTTATGAATGCAATTAAAATTTTTATTAAGGTTTGAAGGCCATTTCTGTCAAAACACGTGAATTTTTTATAAATGTCGGTTTTTATTTTAAAAGTGAAAATTCAAATATTTAGAAAATTATTTAGATAAAATAAATATTATTTTTGGAATCAGGACGTCGAAATTATCCAACGGTGAATTTTTCATAATTTTCTGAGACAGCCAAATTTTTGGGTAAAAATTAAATACCATTTAAATATATAATGTGTTTTATGACATCATAATGACCCAATGGTGATGTAATAAAATACCATAATCCTTATCTTCGGCCAATATGTGTTTTATCATTAAAATAATGAGGTTTTGGGTTTGTTTGACTTACTTTTCAATGCATTAATGGAGCCCTCAAGACTTATTCAACACTTTGCCTTTTTAAATTAATTTCCATGGGAGTGTGACTCACCTCCACATAAGCAACCCTAATTTTTTAATACGTTCGGACCATGGACTTGTAAAATATTGTTTTCCTCTTTCCTTTTCCAGAAACCATGGGAAAATACCATGGGATGGTTTGTGGTTTGTATTATTTTAATATAAGGGGTCCCAAACCTAAATAATAAAGAATTCTCTCACCTTTCCTATATAAACCCACCCAAGCTCCCACTTCCGCCTCACTAAAAGCCCTTGAAGTTCGTCCAACCTCTTCCCTAATCTCTCTAGAATCCTCTCAAGGTGCCCCAAGCTCCCAAGAAGCCTCTCACAAGCCTCTCTCTAGCCTTTGGAAGCACACTTCCAAGTAAGGGGTTTTCTTCCTTTCTCATTTTTTTTCAATTTTCTTTAAGTTGTATTTCCCTTTTTATTTCAATTATGAATGTTGGGGTATGGTTTCTCACCTCCCCCATACTGCCCTCTTATTGTTTGAATGATGGGAGAACCCTTTCTCTCTCATTAAATTCCTCCCATGTACACCCGTTACTATGCCGAAATTCCGAAAGGAACTTCTCTCTCTTCTTTTACATTCAAGCAATACTTTTGTATCATGAATCTAAATTCCATTTCTATTGTTGGGACATTTATATATATTATCTCCTTACTTTACATTACATTTAAATATGATGAGGAACCCCTTTCTCTCTCATCAACCTTTTTTTATGAATTCTTATGTCACGCCGTTACGCTGCCGAAATCGCATCGATTTTCAAAGCCAATGTCTTTGTGTAGTGAATACCATGCCCATTTCTCCATCATGGGTATTCACCTTTATGCACATATACATTTTGATTGTAAAGTTTCATGTATGAATTCCACATTCCTTTATCGTGGAAGAAATGATTATGTTTTATGAATCCATGTGGCACACTTATGCATAAAATGAAATGTTTAAGATGGGTGCTCCCTTTATAGCGCTCCAATGCATTGGGTAAAGTATAGTATCATGATACGTCATGTGCAATTAGTGTTTACTCATGCTAATTCAAGTGCAACGAGAGTTTACTCATGCTTCAAGTGCAATGAGGGTTTACTCATGCTCCATGTGCAATGAGCTTTGGCTCATGCTAATTCAATGTTAAGTGTTGTTGCCACATTTCCATGTTATGATTATCATGCTTTATCATGCCTTTATGTTCATGTTTCTATTATGCTCTATTGATATGCCTATTGCCTAACATGTATTTCACTCCTCATGTTATTCATTGTTTACTCCCTTACTGGGCTTTATAGCTCACCCTTTTCTTATGCATGTCCTCAGGTTATCCCATGCAATGCTAAGTACGAAGGAATGTAGTGGTCATGTAAAGGAAGTTTTCAATAAAGATGTTGTATTTCAAGTTTAAAGTTTTTATGTAATGATCCTAAGCCCCAAAGACACTAAACCTCTCGATCTTCTTTGTTGGACCAAGTGAAGTTTTATGTAATAAATCATGTTTAAGTTGTAATAAAAAGCAGGGTTGTCATAGATATTTTTTGGATGTGTCATGTTACAGATTACATTGGATTTATTAAGATCAACTTTTATGTTGTGGGGTCATAACATGAAGTCATGGAACTTCTTGGATGTCAACATAATGGTTCATTTCATTGAATTCATCACTGGGTTCTGTTTTCATAATTTATCAAATATTATTTTATGTTTTCTAAAATGGCCATCGTGTTATTGTGGATTGAAAACCAAATCATCCGTATATAATTCCACCATCTTTACTAAGAATGGTTTTATGATATGGTGCACAAAGTGTTGATATATTACAAAAGTCTATTTTAATTTAAATTGAATCACTCACTAGTAATAATCTCAGTGTGGAGACCTAAAATTTGGGGTAACCCCATTATTAGAGGAAATTTAGATTTATCCATATCCAGAATATAGATTTACGAATCAGTGATCTTGGAAACTAGCAATTTCATTGATAAAAAGTTCTATGATTGGAATCAAGATTTATTAATTTTGGAAATAATGGTTATGGTTTCAAAATTTGAAGAGAACTCTAATATTTCCATTTTATTGGTTAGGGTGATGTTGGTATGTCATTTATAGTATTAAACATTACAAATAAAGTAATACTTAAAAAGATTGTCAAATTTGGAATAACACAAGGATGAATGAGTCAAAGGCATTCTCCTAGATTCCTACTTGTATACATAATATACATTAGTGATACCTAAGGGATGTGTGTCCAAATAATGATAAATTTCAAAAAAGTATATGTTGTTCGAGGATAATAAATCTAAATATAAATTAAATAATGAGATATATGTCTCTTATTTTTAATGAGATATAGTGGTAACAAGTAAGGTAGACTGTGGGTCTTCCTTATAACCAAAATTCACTAGCATATGTTCATCAATAGTAGGGGATATTGTTTACTGAGATGTTATAGGGGACTCTCTCATATCATTTTTTCTTCCTATAGATCATTTTTAGTGCATGTTGAAATATAAAGAATAATTTTAAAACTAAGGGACAATGTGGGAAATGTTTTTCAAATTTGAATGGGGGAGGGGCATGTTCTGGTTTTGAGAGTGATAATGTAAGATAATAATTATCTAGTGAATGTTATATATGCTCTCCAATCGCTCATTCTTCCTCATTTTTAGAGGAAACTGGTGGTTAAAGGATATCATTGGGTCTAGATGACACATTAAAGAAATTTTTTAAATTAGGAGGCATATTAATACTTCAAAAATACTAATGTATGATAACTATCATCAATAAATTTCTATATAAGATCCCATTTTTCTCTAATATTGTTGGAGAAAGAGAAAATTTTGACATATTGATATTCAAGAGTTACCATTCGGAAATTTTTATTTCTTTCTGGTGATATGGGTGAATTTTATGATTTGAATACTAATGAAAGGATATACACATATTCTAGGAATGAATACAGTACTATCATATAGGTAATCATTTTCATTTCAAGGATTAGATCCTTATTCTCCAAAGACAAACTCTTATAGTGTAAATGATATGGTAAATCTGGATGTAAACTGTCCCAAATTTTGAGTCTTATTAATTCACCTAGGATATATATCCACTTGGTTGAATATACTTACATGTACTAACTATGCTTGAAGATAAATAAATCTATCCTTACTATAGAGGAATTAAGGAACAAGATTGATATGATTTGATCAAATCAAATTCCTTCTATCTTCTTATGTTGTCTCTTATAGAGGGAATTTTTCCTATCCATCATATCATAGAATGGTGATCAAATGTTTTCTTATCAGATAGGTATCATATGGATTGATAACCTCCCATGTCTAGAATGATTACATTGATTCAATTAATGGTTAATACATATTCTTATTCCAGTTGATGAAATGGATTAATAGGTTTTGTTTACAGATCATTTGGAGTAGGGATTTAGAAGAAACCATCTATAATAGGTTTTTTCCTCTATTGGGTAAAATAATTAATCTATATAATAATATTTATGTTAATTAAAAGCGGTATAATCAACTTGTACCACACATGCTTATTTGTTGATGGAGTATTTCAGGGACTGGTGATATGATGAGGTCCCTTCTATAATCATTTTAATTCATGATCTTTCCAACATGACATCGAAATATACATCCTAATGAGTAACGATGAACTTAGAATTAGAAATATATCTCTAACTATGTTCCAAAAATTATTTAAATAAGTCAATTTTGATTGATTTTGTCATATCGTAAGACTTTCAGTGTAAATGGGGACAATTTTCTTTATTATGGCCTATGAATCAGATTTTATAGATGAGGATGAGATTTATTTTTGGGACATTATCAATGAGAGTGTGAGAAAAATAAAAATAATTCAAAACTATAGATAAATGAAAGTGAATTATGTGTAGTTGTACCAAAGTAACCATGTCTTTCTTTATAAATTAAATAACAACATTGTGATTCACTAGGTTTGTTTTTGTGTTATATACTTTAGTTATAGTGACCTCAACATAAAACTCTTGAGGGATTGGAAATGTCTTAACAAGTTTTTCTAGAAGATTGATTGAAAACATAAGGTGAAATATAATTGGAGGATTAGCATGAACAATAGAAAGATGCTTTAAGATGTCACACTTTTTAGACAATTCTTTTGTTTCTCTACCTTTTGTTTTACTCTAGTCTGATGGTTGGGACCTAATGTTGCATATGTTTGTTATTATTTCCCTAGATTAATACTCGAGGGTATCCCTGTCGTATAGGGGTTATGTTGATCCAACCATCACAAATTTTAATGTTGACTATGAATACACTATTTTTCTAATCATTAATCAACTATAATAGTTGCTTAATGATCCCTAAATAATACAATATTATATTTCTATTTTTTATTCCTGTAGGAGTGCATGTCTTCAAGTCTATGCATCGTATATTGTTTCAATAGGGATGTGACCTTAGTGTGAGAGATATGCTGACTTCATCTCCCATAACCCAATGTATAAAAAAATGTAACATTAATAATAAATAATTTTCATGACTAATTAATATTCATGATTATATTTTATGAGTTCACATTCATTGAGAAAAATTTATATGATTTTTCAATCTGAATAATGAAATAGTTTTACACTATCTAAAACGTTTTCTGTAAATTATATTGTTTTATTTTAAAGTTATATTTATAATTTTATTAAATATTTGTTGATAATATGGAATTCATTTTTCATATCATCATATAAAATATATATTAAGCGTATTTTTTAAGATTTCACTAAAAAGATTGATTTTTGGGTGAATATTGAAAATAATGATTTTTCTAAAAAAATATCATTTACTTTCAAGTAATTATAATGTATAATTATATTTTTGATTGGTTTAAAATCAATATTAGTTCCCTTTTAATAAAAATAATCTAATTAATTCCCAAGTAATAAACATTATACATTAAATGAATTTAAATTCATTTTTATGCTCAAATCACATTTTTCGAAGAAAAAACCAACATTTCATTATAATTTTCAAGATTATAATGAAATTAATTTCTTTCAGGTATAATGATTTAATCAGAAATAGTAGTGTTATTATTTGTAATCAAGATTCTCTAATTTATTAATGAGATCAATTTAGTTTTTTATCATAATTAATTATAATAGTGGTAAATTGTTGTCACTGTAATAAAGTGTAAAATGGGTTAATTATGTTGAAAACTTAGTGAACAATTAAAAAAATAAAATCTTAAATCTAATTATATGATATTATTTCAAGAACAATCATATTATCTTTTAAATATATTTTATTTTTTTAAAATTCCCATGAATATGACCTTATATTATTTTATAACATTGAATAATTATAATACAACCACTCTCCTCACTTATGAAACTTCCCCCTTTCATCGCTTCCTTAAACTAGTTAATACATTTAGTTGAAAGAAATATATAAAATAATAAAATCTCAAAATACATCGCCTTTCATTTACTTTCCTAGACTCTGTGAAATACCAACCTATATCTCTTAATGTGTAATCCAAAAAAGGTTTTCCAAAGAAAAGGTATAACTCTTTACCCAGTGTTTTTATGTTAATTTTTTTTCACCTCCATAAAACCATTCATAAACATGATAATATAATAACATAAATATATAAAAACATATGTTATTAAGTTTATATCATATCCATTTTTCATCACCTTTATCATTTTATGGGAAATTAATACATGTCTCGTGTGTATGTGTGGACTATCACCTCTAAGAAGTGATGTGTACTATTTTTCACAAGAACCTCAAAAGGATGGTTATTATGATAGATTTAGTGAATATATTTTTAATTACTTATATAATTATTATTCTATATGTATAATATATTATTCAACTAATTAACCTTCAATCTATTGCAAAATGATAAAATCGATCATGCGTACATGTGCACTGCCACCTCCAAAATGTGATGTGATTAGTATTTAATTAATGTCATTCATAAATAGATCTAAAATTATATCTAATATTAAAAAATATATAATAATTATGTGAATAATATTATATTAATTATTTAATAATTACCCCTTTAGCTATGGTCATCCTGCCAATGTTTTTTTAATTATGACACAAATGTCTTAAAAAAGTACAACAAAAAAAAACTAGTTTAGTAATGATATAAGATATTATAATAAATGAAATGAAAGGTATGATAATAAGGTAATAAACATAAAAAGGATCTTTAGAAACTGCATAAATAAAATAAATTTATTATATGGGATTTAAAATCTGTACTTTGTGAGTCAGACTCGAGGTAATGTATTTTTCTTTAAAACCTTATTTTAAAAGTTTTAATGTCTTTTTTATCTTTTTAATCAATATCCATGTCATTTAGAATATATCAGGTTTTTTATTAATATACTGATATGTATATATAAATCCATTTTAAACCATGTTTTAATTTCTTATTGACATTTTTAAAAGATTTCATTTTTTTTCCAATAGGTTTATTCTTGAAATTTTTACAAAAAAAATTAAAAGAATGATTTTTATGTATACATTATGAGAATAATTTATAACCATGGAGACTATTATTCTTTATAAAGCTTAATCTATAATATTTCAAATATTTTCAAAATAATATATCTTTTACCATTCTTATGAAAATTTTCTTTAAATTTTTTTCAGTGGGAAATATTTTTAAACCTTATTTTTATGAGATGCCCATTGTGTTTCATCATATGTGTTAAATAGAGTATTTTATGAGATTTTATGATGTAAATTAAAGCTTCTATATATTTTCTATATATAAAATTTGTTTTAATATTTTTTGATGAATTTTTGTTTATATATAGCTCTCTAATACAATATGTAATGAATATTTTCTTCCGGTAATATATGTTGGAAATAACTGAGTATGTTATTCCATTTATACGAGTTCTTGTAAGAGTGGTATGAAGAAGATCTCCAAAGTTTCCTTCATGATTATTCTATTATTTCTAATGAGTTTTCATGGAGGGATTTTTATTTCATAAATTAAACTAATGATATTATTTTTAATGGAAATTATATGGGGTTTTTTATGGGTGAAAGGTATATTTTAAAAAAAATTTGTTTCATGAGTACCAATTTTTTACAATAAACCCTCATTGTTATGATTTTTAATTTACGACCTATTATGATATTTTTTTATCAAAACCATTGTTAAATAGTTATTATTTAATGACCATGTAAAAAAATTATAATAAATATTATTATGTAAAATTATAGATATGTATTATAGGATTTTTTGATTTCAAAAATGGAATGATTAAATTTTATTATCGTATAACTTACTATAATTTTTCTCCATCCCAAAATTTCAAAAAAAAAATTACAAGGCCCATGGATTATTAATAAATATATAAAAATTTATCTTTCTATTAGGAGGATTTATCACAAAATAAATTAATGTGTTTTTATATAACAAGAGTGTAAATTTAAGAATACACTTTTTGGGAATTGGATATTTAGTGAAAATGTACAATATATTCTATAATGATTTTACATGTAAATGATTTTCCTAATTTTCTAAAACTATTAACCTAAAAGATAATGGGAATCTAATAAAACTCAATCCTTTTTGGTTATCTAATAATTATGGTTCCATTGAAACATTAGTTTTTATTGTTGGTTTAAGATGAAGATTTAGATAAATTTATAGGTTAGGATGATATTACAAAGTTCCATTTAATAGATTTAAATATATTGATTATATTATCATGAGAAAAAATTATGATTTCTATGTTTATTCATCAAATATATGATTATTTCTAAATGGTTTTCCATATAGTAATTAATTTCAATAATTTGAAAAAATAATGAAAGGATAGTGTTCTTCCAAATAAGAAACTTTTAATGTTTGGAATTAAAATAGAACAGTTTTTTGTATAATTGCCTTAGTTGATGTAATATATTAATGGTGGTACACAATACAAATAGTGATAAAACTCTCCAAGGAGGGATATCTCAAAATTGTATCATTTCATAAAACAACACCCTATAAAAATTAAGAGAACCACAAGAAGTTTTAGTAGGTAAAGAATGGATCAATACTCTATTGAAAATAATCATGGTTTTGGGTATTCTAAACCTCAAAATATAATTATTTCCAAATTAAATTTTAAGCGTGAAGATAATTAGGGGTGGAAATTGATTAAAAATGCCAAGGAGAAAGATGAGATTGATTCATTTAAGTGGTTTTTATTTTGATATCTTTTCGTTGATAATGGTTTTTCTAAGGTTTTCTAAATTAGGATTGAAAGTAAATTTTTAGAATTAAAGAAATAGGATGAATAATTGGTTCCACCTACGAAGATAACTTTATTATATTGGACAAGTATGATATAAATTTAATTCAAGATGTTGATAAAAAAATTTAAGTTTTTTCCTTATGATTTAAACCATATTTAAGAAGATTATTAGCTTTATGTGACTCAAAATCTATGAGATATTATTATAGAGTGTTGGGAAGGCAGAGGTGGATTTTTTAAATTTTATGATAATAATGAAAAAAATAGTCTTGGTTCAACAAAAAGGGAAATAATAATTTTATAAAATCTAATGGTAATAATTTTATATTTCCATCTTATGATAGTGTGGTTGGAAATATCTTGTGGAGTATCTTATAAAAACTAGAATGTGCTATTGATATGGTATATCGGGAATGTTACATATTGTTACCTTTCTGTTAGGTATGTCTCAAACCTTGTTGTGGTTTTCCTTTTTCATTACTTTTATAGAACCAAAAAGTAATTTGGAGGATACTTATAATGGAGAAGTAAGATATTTGTTGGATTCTAAGCATAAAACCAGTTGGTTTTGCAGTATGCTAGGGATTTAGATACTGTGCAATTTGGTTACACAACGTATAACTTCTAAATGTAATAAATCAATTTTTTATAAAAAGTGATGTTTTTTTCAACAATATTTGTATTTTTTAATTATACAATGTGTAATTGGGTTATACATCATGTATTTTCATGTGTTTTGTTTTTCAACAAACGACCTGGTGAGAAATTATATTTCCTCCACTTCATATTTATGTTATCTCAACCAAAGTGGAATCCCATTGTGATTTTGGATCCCTAAACCCCTTTTAGGTTGTTTATTTTAGAAATTTATCATTGTTTTGGTTCAATGTGACTCTCTAGGGAATCATTCTTCTTATCTCTATGTCTATTTATCTTTCCCTTCTTAGAGTTTGATAGATCATCTTGGGAATCATGGATCTAAGATCCATGTTGTTGAATCATGTTTCTAGGATGAGTTCGTAGATTTTCAATATCATTATTTATGTTGGAGAGCTATGTTGCAATATTTGTGTTTTAATGAAAAAAATTAGAAGGTTCCATTATGATGGCCAAATTTGATTAACCCTAAATAAGTTGATTTAAATTCAATTTCTTTATTAACATTTTATTTTTTGAAATTGATTTCAATTGGTTTACTAAAAACCCAATTCCATTTGAATTTGGGTATTTGAATTTGAAATTTAATTATTGGCTTGAAATTGGAAAAAACCTCCTAATTCCATTGAATTGGTGTGTGTTTGAGAAATTCATGGAAAATTGAAGAATTTAAAATTTTTATTTTAAATTTTATAATTTATTTATTGAAATTTATTTTGAAGAAGTATTTGATAAAAATGGATTGAAATAGTTTTGATAAAAACCCTGTACTTTAATCTTGGAAAATTCATATTTTGATTAAAAACTTTTCTTTTGATTTTTAAATGGAAATTCAGAACTTTTGGAAGGGGGAATGTGATTAATTATATTTTGAAAAGTTTTAGAATAAATTTTCCATCATTGATTGTACTATATAATATTCATGCCTTGAAAGTTAATGATTTTTTGGGATATCACTCTTTTGATGCCTTATAAATAAAATAAAACATAGTTTAGTAGGTCACATCCCCAATTGGGTGGTGATGAGTCCCCTTTGGCCAATGTTATATGGATGTGTGTATAAACATATTACTGCGATCATCTTTGAGAGTGTGAGGAATCTTGTAGCTAGGAACTATCATACCTTTTGGTAGATGACCATGTTTATCACTTGTTTATATCTGAGATATATATGTATTCCAAAGTTTGTAAACTATTTCACATGCCTAATATACTGATATAACCTATTTTGTGTAAATTTATTATGAGGGAATTTGTTTGAATCATTTCCACCTTTTGAAATATAAAGAATGAATTATTTTAATTATTCTCTATACATCCATACATATTTATAAAAATAATAATTTTTGTTTGGTAAATTAAATATTTTCATCTTATTATAGAATCCTTGGTGAGACCCTGCTAGTATTTCATCTCACGACCTACCTATGCCATTAGGTGTTTGTAGATTATCTTCTTCTATGTTCATGCAAGGGTAAGGGGATACTTGGTGGTAGTAGTTGTTTATCCTTGGGGATTAAAGGGTTGTGATTATTAAGACATGGGTTTTTATACAATTTTCTAGTACATTTTTGTAGTACTTTTGGGTGGTTTACATGTCTCACTTCTAGTACACTACACCCTATGGAGTTTAATATTGTATGTATACTAACTTTTTCATCTACATCTACAATGTTTGATGAAAAATCATTCCTTATTTCAATTTTTTATGATGCTAGGTGATAATAACCAACTCGTGTGGATAAGGAATTCCCTTCAGTATATGTCAAGACATATCTGATTATCTGGTTTCTAGGGTTCATGGGCTGGTCCATGAAAAAGTGGTATCAAAGGTGTAGTTTTTTCATCATTCCTTGATGTCAGTATGTAGTTGTGTAATATTTTTAAGATATAATAGGTAGTTTTGATGGAGTTCATGGACATATCTCACTGAAATGAACCTTAATTTACTCTGGATTGTTTGGGAAAGAAATTTTGAAGATTAGTTCTAGTCATTCCCCTACTTTTTATTTGGATACATTGAAATCCAAATCTTGTTTTTCTATATGTTGGGATTAATTTGCTTTTTTTCTCAGTTTGAGTGTTAATATAATATATTTGATGCTTTCTATTCATGTTACCTAGCATCTGGTCTCTTATAAGACATATAAATCAGATTCAGTTAGAAGCTAATAATTTTCCAAAATTGTCAAATCCTCTTATGGACAGATTCTGGTGGATGTGATTGTGAGCATTGTCCAAGCTATAGGATATTCACCACACCTATTCCCATTTATTCTCCAGCTATGGAACCTCATAGAAATGTTCTTTGGGAACATTTTCTAGATTTTCACCACCATAATTTGCCATAATTAAAAGGCATCAATGATCCTCAAGAGTTTGAGGAATGGTTGCGTAAAATTGACCATTTATTGTGTTCTTTAAAACACCTGATAAAATCAAGGTGAAGTGTGAAACCTTGGTGCTGAGTGGGGTGAATGCAGAAGTTGGTGGGACATGATGGTGATGGTGAAGAATCATGAGGGAATAGAGTGCAAAACTTTAATTCTCTTTTCACCTACAATTTAAATCCATAGAAAATGTTGTTAGCCCAGACATTAGAGTTATTCAAACATGGGTATGCTAACAGAACTGTTTCAAAGTATGTAAAGTGTTTTTTGGAGATAGTTTATTTTTCACCTGAGGTAGTATCAGATAATAAGATTAATACTCAACGGTTTGAGTTGGGAATTTGAGTGGATATTATTTCTCAGGTTTTCATACTGAAGTTGTACTCTTATAATGATCTGATTGATAAGGCATTGATGGGTTAAAATTACTTTTCTAGAATGTCAAGGTTTATGGGAGTTTCTTCTCCACCTTGTGCTAGTGTGTTTTCCTCTAAGGGGAAGAGTAAACGTGATGAATCTTGTAGTGGCTCTCAATATTAGGGTTTTTCTAAAAATCCTATAGTTCTTGGAATATACTAATTTTTTTCTAACTATGGGGAATACCTAGGCACTCAAATCATGTTTACACTAAGGTACCAAAGATATGTGACTCAATCGGATGATTGGGTCACTTAAAAAAGTTCTGTCGTTTTTATTCCACTTCATATAGTGGCACAACAACATTATATCCTACAAAAACTAGGGTAATTTTTATTCTAAACATATAAAGGGGTTCTAGAAGCAGTCATCCTAAATGAATCTTCTTCACTAAGTGGAAGATTCTTTAGATGAATCAGCTATGGGTCTAGAGACCGTGGGAGGTGACATCCCTATAGCTTCATCATTAGTGACTACTTCATTTGATACTAGTGTGTCACATTCATTTATTTCAACCTATGTTGACTATATTCTCGATCTTTCTATAGATATTTTTTCTTATGTGGTGGTTATTGATACACCCCTCATAATAAAGAGAAAGTAGGGTCTCTATAGCCCCGCTTGTTTTTTCTCTCTATCAGATGTTGATATTTCAAGGATTTTTTTATTTCTCAACGTGAAACTACTAAACATAATATTTAGAATGGATTGGATAATTTATAATAAAAATAGGATTTATCGTTATCTTTGAAAACTCTCCTTAACTAAACCCTATGGTGTGTGTCGTGTCATTCAAGTAGAATGAGATCCATGGTCGAGTAAAGAAATACATTCTTATCTAGAGTTTGTTAAATAAATATCTATGTTTTATTTTTAATATGGATCGAGAATATTTTAGTTGTGATATCAGTCAAGTTTTCATCGAGTTTCCAGATGTTTTCGTGTCCTACTTCTTTGGTTTTCAACTGATAATAGATATAGAGTTCTCTATTTACACCGTACCTAGTACCCAACCAGTGTTTATTCCTTCTTACTAAGTTGAACCAGCTGAAATATAGCATTTAAAGACCGAGTTATATAATCTTCTTGAGAAATTATTTATACACCCTAGTGTGTCACCTTAGGTGGTGGTAGTTTTCTTTTCTAAGAAGGTGGATGGTTCCCTTCACCTTTGTAATGATTACCAAAACCTCAAAAATTTCACAGTAAAGGACAATTATCTATTACCATGGATTGATGATCTATTTGAAAAGGTTAAAGGGATGAGGTATATCTAGATGATTGATATTTGATCTTCTTACCATCGGTTCTGAAAAAAAGAATTTGAAATTCATTATCCCTCATTTCAAAGAAGACGTGACCATTATTAGTACCTTGTAATTCCGTTTGGTCTAACAAATTCTCATATGGTCTTTATAGATCTAAAGAAAAAGATTTTCCATGAGTATCTTGATACCTTTGTGGTCATATTTTTGGATAACATTCTTTTTTAATCTATGTCTAAATGAGGACCGTGTGTGTCATATGAGATCGGTTTTGGAATTTTTCATCAATCACCAGCCTTATTCCAAGCTTTATAAATGTGGTTTTGGGATTCTGGAATATAAATTCTTAAGATATGTGGTTTCATAACATGGTAGTTAAATTGATCCCGAAATGGTAAATGTTGTTATGACATGGGAATAACAATGAAATGTTTTTGAGATCCAAAAATTATAGTGTCTAGTATGGTATTGTGGTTGGTTCACTAAGAAATTCTTAGAGTTTTCTTCTCTGATAACAGCTCTAACTATGAAAGAAGTTATGTTTTCTTGGGATGAAAAATATTTAAATAATTTTTTTAATATAAAATTCCTTTTAACAACTGCTCTGGTGTTAACACTTCTAACGGTAGGGTAGGGCTATGTGGTCTCTTATGATGCATCACGTTCAGTTTTTGGATTCATTATTATGCATGGTGGTCATGTATTTTATTTTTCCTCTCATCATATTAGGACACATGAGAAAAAATTTCCAACCCACAGAATTGAACATTCAGTTGTGATACATGGGCTTAATAGTTGGAGACATTACCTTTAAATATAAATGTTTATTATTTTTTCATACCACAAGAGATTGAGTTATATCTTATCTCAAATAATATACTCTCTCCCAGAGGCATTGGATAGAATACCTAAAATATATATACTTTCACATCACCTATACAATTGGGAAAGGTAATGTCATCTAATATGCTTTAAGTAGAAATCATTCAACTCGCATCCTGAATGAATCGTTTGATGAGTGAAAATTGATGGATCTTTTTTCATAGGTATGTGTCGATGTCCAGGAATTAGGGGAAATAGTTTGTTTAGATAGTGTTCAGTTGAAATACACTATTATCAAGATGATTCTTCCGGAATATAAGCTTAAGGAAAAGTTTTGTATCATTTTAGACACTCTTTATGGTGAGAGACCATACATGTCTAGTCCATATCAAATGAGGGAACTATGCTATATAAGAATTTATTTTTCATGTCATTGGCTGTAAGGAAATATGTGATGGAGGATTTATATAACTCCTAATGCATAGTGTACCTAAAGACTGTAAAGATTCTCTATGACATGAGACATTGATTCTGGTGTCTAGGTATGAGATGGGGCATTTTCATATTAGTCACTCATTGTTATATGTTTGAAAAGGGAAAGGTTAAACACTATAAACCTTCAGGTTTTCTTGAGACATGTATAGTCCCAACATGGAAGTGGGATGATATTTCTATGGATTTTTTGGTTGGGATTCTGCATACCCAAAGAAAAAGGAGTGTGATATGGGTTATGATTGATCGGATGAAAAAATCATCTCACTTTATACCCAATCATTATACAACCAAATTTGAGGAGTTGGGAAATATATATGTGAGAGAGATTTTCAATTTCATGGAGTTCCATTAGTTTTATTCTATGATAGGGATCCTTGGTTCACTTATCATTTTGGAGATTCCTTATAGAGGCACAAGGATCACAGGCTTGATTGAGTAGGATATACCTTCTACGGTCATATTTCTAGACAGAAATAGCTATACATATTATTTAGGATATTATGTGTTCTTATATTCTCGAATTTGGTGTGTATTGGAATGATCATTTGGGTCTGGTTGAGTTTTCTTATATCAATTGTTATGATTCTATGATTAGAATAACTCCTTTTGAGGCCATGTATAGCCAGCCTTATAGATCTCCATTATGTTGGTCAGAGATTGGTGAAAGTTCCTTGGATGGAACCAACCTGGTTCAATATATGATAGAAAAGATTCAATGGATTTATCATATAATTTTGATAGCATAGAGACCATATAGTTCTTATAATGGTCGTCGTCACAAAAAAATGGAATTTTTAGTTGGTGACCAGGTCTTTTTGTTTGTTTCACCCAAGTTGGGTTATCGATGGTTGAGAGGAAAGGGAAACTTGCTACTCATTTTTTGGGACATTTTGAGGTTTTTTAGAATGTGAGAAAATTTTCTTACCATATACAACATTCACCACATCTAAATTTGATACATATTGTGTTCCATGTATCCCAATTTAGAATGTATCTATTTGATCCATATCATGTTCTATGTTGGAGTGATCTTGATATTAAACTTAATTAATCAATGACTTAACAACCAATGAGGATAGTTGATTCTAAAACCAAGGTACTTTTTCGAAGGTAGATACCATTTTTTAAAGTGCTATGGTAGCATAGTTTATATTCTCATGAGACATGAGAGCATGAGGAACTGATGAGAGTGAAGTGGCCTCACCTTCATGATATAAAAGATTCTTGAAATGATTTTTTGGAATTGAATGTTCTTTGGGTTGGGAGTTTGTAACATCCCATTACGTTTTTGTCAGGTCTGTCTCAAACCTTGTCATATTTTTGATTATTTATTTTCTTGGTAGGTCCAAGGAGTAATATGAAGGATACTTATAATAGTAAAGTCAGATATTTGTTAGATTGTATGCATAAAACCTATTGGTTCCACATCCTACTGGGGATTTACTTATCGTTTAATGTGGTTACATGATGTGTAACTTCAAAAATAATTACTAATAAATTTTTAATAAAATTATATTGGTTTTTTAGTGATTTTTGGAATTTTCATTTATATTATGTGTAATCCAGTTACATGTTATGTAAAGTCCCAAGTGTTGTTCTTAAATATGTGAACCAGATGAAAATTCTATTTCCACCTCTCCAAATGTATTTTATCTCAACCCAATTATCAACCCCATGTGATTTTGGAGTCCTCAAACCCTTTCAAGTCGTTTTTTTAGAAATTTAACCTCGTTGGGGATGGGGTGTGACTCATCAAGTAAGGTTTCTTCCTATCTATCTATATCTTTCTCTATCCCAACATAGAGTTTGGTAGATCATCTTGGTATTCATTGATCTAAGATAAGTGTTATTAAATCGTGTTTCTAGGGTGAGTTCATAGATCTTCTAAGCCTTTGTTCTTCTCAATGGGTTCCATTGGGGGATTTGTGTTTCTGTGAAAATGGTAGGTGGTTTCATTATGATAGCCAAATTTGGATAACCCTAAATTAATTAATTTTTGTTAAATTGTTAGATTTAAATTCTATTGCTTCATACTGTGTTCTATTGGTTTATTAAAACCCCATTTCCATTAAAATGGGGTATTTTAATGTGAAATTTAATTTCTAGCATGAAATTGGGAAACCACCAAATTAAGGTAAATTGTGGTGTTTTGAGAAATTAATAGGAAATTTTGGAATCTAAATTGTATAATTTAAATTATGAAATTTATTTCAAAGTATTATTACAAAAAAATGCCTTCAAATGGATCTAATAAAAATCCAATGGTTTTATATTTGAAAAAATTAATGTTTTGATTAAAAACATATGTTTTTATTTTTAAATGGAAAATAGGAACTTTTGGAATGGGGTAATGGGATGAATTTTTTTTTGAGAGTTTTTAAAATAAATTTCATAAGTGATTTTACTAGAAAACATGCACTACTAGGTAGTTAGTGTGTTATTGTCATCACAATGTTTTGATACATTACAATTTAAATTGAACAAAGTGATGTAGGTCACATACTTAATGGGATGGTGATGAGTCACCTTTGGCCGGTGTCAATGGGACGAGTTTATTATAACAACCCTACTCTTTATTACATATTTAAAAGTGATTTATTACATAAAATTGCACTTAAAAAACACTGAGGATCGAGTGGTCTAGTTTATTAGGATATTAGGAACATTACATAACAACTTAAAATATAAAATACAACATCATTATCGGAAACATCTTTTACATGACCATAACAATATTTTGTACTTATCATTGCATGGGATAACCTTGGGTCATTCATAAAAAACGTTTGAGCTATAAATCCTAGTAAGGGACTAAATAAGGCATGAAATGAAAAATATAGAACATTTTAGGAAATAGTAATATCAATGGATCACATGAGAAATATTAACATAAAGGCATCATATAGCATGATTATTATAACATAGAAATGTGGAAACAACATTTAACATGATAGTAGCATGATCCAAGGCTCATTGCACATGGAGCATGAGTAAACCATCATTGAGAATGAATTATCATGATCAAACACTCATTAAACATGAATTATAATGATTCCGCACTCATTGCACATGACTTATAATTATACAATTCATTACCCAATGCATTGGATCGCTAATAGGGAGCACCCTTCTTAATCACTTCATTTCATGCATAAGTGTTTTACACATATAATAAAACACAGATTAATTAAACATCTTAATTTATTTTACTAGTAAGAGATGTGGAATATATAAATGTATGTCATTAATAAACTAGTACATATGAAAAAAGGTGAATACCCTTAATAGTGAAATGGGTATGGTATTCACATGCATGATGATTTTGGCATGGGAAATTTTGGTGTAACTTCGGCAGCATAATGGCGTCAAATAGAAATATAAAATTGGGTATCTCATAATTTATACATGAAATGTATATTAATGGGATCATTCAAAATAATATCCCAAAATGTGTAATGGAATTCATATGCACAATATAAAATATTTCATGAAAGTAAATGAGGAGAGAGAAATCCCTTACAGAATTTCAGCATGGTAACAGGTGTACATGGGAGAAATTAATGAGAAATAAAGGGATATATCATCATTAAAACATAAGGATAGAAGTATAGGGGAGTTTAAAAATCATACAACAATATTTTTAATTAAAAATAAAAGTTCATAACAATATAAGGAAACATGGGCATAAATAAAGAAGAAAGAAAAGTGAGGATCCCATACTTGAGTGTGTGACTTCAAGAGATTGAGGATGGTATTCATGAGAGATTAGGGCACCTTGGGAGGATTATATATAGATTAGGGAAGAGTAGAGTCATTATATAAGGGTTTTTAGTGAATATAATTGAGATCTTGGGTGGGTTTATATAGGAAAAGTGAGTGGAATTCTTTAATATTTCACAAACTTAGGTTTTGGAATCTATATAATTAAATATTCAAAACCAAAATCCAACCCATAGTATTTTCCATGGTTTTTTCCCAAGGGGAGCGGAAAAATATTATTTTATAAGTCCAATGACCTAACTTGTTAAAATATTATTCTTTCTTATGTAGAGGAGAGTCTCACTCTCAAGGAAATTGTTTTAAAATGATAAAATATTTTATAAGACTTGAAGGGTCCACTAAGGCATCATAAAATTAATAAAAAAAATATTAAATAACATTTTTTTAAAGTTAAAAATATAAAGGCTAAATATCCCTTTTTTATTATTTTATTAAATCACTATTTGGTCATTATGATGTCCAAAAACATGTTATATTTTAAAACGGTATAATTTTAACCCAAAAATATGATTGTCTCAGAACATTATGAAAAAAAACCCCATTGGATAATTTTGAAATCCTCATTCCAAAAATAATATTCATTTTATCTAAATAATTTTTAAAATATTTGAATTTTTACTTTTAAAATAAGAGCAATATTCTTTAAAAAAATTGACTGGTTTTGAAAAAAACGGTTTCCAAACCTAAATAAAATTACATTTGGCTTCATAAAAATTTTATGATCATTTATAAAATTTATATAATATTAATATCTTCTAAAAATATTATTTATTCCAAAAATTATTTAATTATTAAAAATAAATACATTAATAAAAAATTCAATTTCAGTTTTATCGTATGAAATATAATTCTTATCAAACTGAATACTTAATCATTTATAGAGTAAAAACAATAAGGAATATAATGAACACTTAAAATTAAAAGGACTGTTTTTATAACACTATTATAATAAAAATATTAATAAAACCTCAGTTTAATAATAGAATTTATATATTTCCTAAAATTACAACTTTACCCAAAAATCTATTTATTTAGATCATTATATTTTTATGAAAAACTATTCTCATAGAGGAATTTACAGAATAAGACTTTTATTTATAAAATTGATCACACACAAAAAATTAACTAATTCCTTGTTACATAATCCCTTATAACACCCTCATAATACCTAAGGGTAAGGTGTGTGATGGTGACCGACTCTTGGGGCGGCTCGAATAACATTTTTTTGCTGGTAATCTCTGTTAACTTCCACTTCTCCCATAGGGAATTATGTTCAAGATTAACGTGTTGGAGCTCGAATTGAGCATAGTTAATAGAAAAGACTAGTTCCACTACCTCATTTCTGAGCTTCAACAAATGATCTTCTTATGGAGCAATTATACTAGATGAGGCCATCACTTTTTTGTCTATATCGAAATGAATCATTATGAAAAAAATAAATTTATATCAGTCATGTGATCACTGTTCAAAAGCTATATTATCAACGGTAATGATACTTAATGGTAATTTGAACCCAATAATAAATATTAAAAAAGAGCTCAAGTTTTCTTATATCCATAAGATATTTAATTAAATAAAATCAAGATAATTTATTTTATGAGTGTTCGGGTCATTACAGCCTTCCCCCCTTAAGAAATTTCCCCCTTGAAATTTCCTTTTCAGACACTAAAACAGATGTGGGTATCTCTTCCACATCACTTCCTCCAGTTCGCACATTGCTTCTTCAAAATTTTGGTTTCTCCACAATACTTTTACAAGGGGCATTATATTATTTTGTAGAACTTTTTCCTTATGATATATGATCTTTAATGGCTTCACATCATAGGAGTGTTCATTCTCCAATGGTACCACCACTAGATTGAGTACATGTGATGGGTTAGGTATATACTTATCTAAGAGTGATACATGGAATAATTCATGTACTTGAGATAGGTTTGGAGGGAGTTCTAGTCAATAATACACTACTCCAATAAGATCAAAGATCCCAACAGGGGTAATGCACCTTGGACAAAGCTTTCCCTTCTTCCCAAACCTCATAACTCTCTTCCATGGTGATATGTGGAGGAATAACATGTATCCAACATCAAATTATAGGTATCATTAATGATTTTCATCATAGATCTTTTGTCTACTCAGAGCAGCATTAATGTGTTTTTAGATAGTCTTATCCTTCTCCACCATTTAATTGACCATTTTGGACTTAGGAGATTTCAATCCCCAACTTCATCCCAACAATCCAGTTCTTTTCTCCTCTTCCCATAAAGGGATTAATAAGGATCCATTTGGATTCTTGAGTTGAAAATATTATTATAAGAGAACTCAACTATAGGAAGATGTTAATCCCATCCTCCTGTGATGTCCACTGAGCATGATCTCATTTTTCCTCAAATTTTGGGGTAGTCTGCTCAGATTTTCTATCAGTTTGAGGTTGATAATTCATACTAAAGTTCACTATAGTATTCATAGTGTGCTGGAGAATATTCCAGAACATAGAGGTCATTCTTAGATCTCGCTCAGATATAATTTATAGTGGTACACTATGCATCCTTACAACTTATCTAATGTATATCTATTCCAGTTGGTCCAATGAAAAATCCTCCTAAATTGAAATGAAGTTTGTATTCATTGTATGAAGATCCACAAAAATCTAAAAATAATTGTTTCCTTTTGATGTATTCATAAGTCCATTGAAAAATTTCATGGTTCTGTTCTCCTATTTCCATATTGGTATGGGTAATGGTTGCATCATCCCCTTAGATGTATGACTCTCATCCTTCACTTGCTAACACACCATGAACTTTATGGTATACATATTGATATTATTCTTCACATTATCCCACCAATAATTCTCTAGTATATCTCAATACATATTTGTGTTTCCTGGGTGAATGGAGAAATTCAAAATATGTGAATCATCCGAAAGTTATTTCCTTAACTCGATATTTAATGGAACACATGGTCTGGACCAAATTCTCACAATTCCTTTATCATTAACATTGAACTTCGAGGATTTCTCTTTTTTGATAGTTTATACTTTATTCGGAATTCCCACATCATCCTTTTGAGAATCCTTTAACCTTACCAAAAGTGATGGTCGAACAATCATTTGTGAATGGATTTATGATTCTCCCTTATTTATGATTCCCAAAAAAATATTTATCAAATCATAGAAGATAAGATCATTTTTAAATCTCATCAATGATAGAATTATTGGGACATTTTTACTTAGAGAATTCTCCACCTTGTTCACTTTTCTAGGGTGTTAATGGATTGAGTAGTCATAGTTTTTGATCATATCAAACCATATTTTTTGGCTCAAATTAAACTATTTCGGTGTAAATGTATACTTTAGGCTTTTGTGATCCATATATATTTCACACATCCCCCCAAAGAGATAATGTTGCCAAATTGTTAGAGAAAATATTATTGTAGTAAACTCCAGATCATGTGTTGGATAGTTTTTCTCATGAACTATCAATTTCCTTGAATCACAGGAAATGTATTTTCGCTTTGGGATAAACACATAGCTCAGGCCATTACTTGAAGAATAACTATATAACACAAAATGTTTTCCACTTATTGGTAATGTGAGCATGGGAATCGGGATAATCCTTCTTTTCAACTCCTTGAAGTTATCTTAGCATTCATCACTCCAAGAAAACATGACTCCCTTCTGAGTTAGCTTGGTAATAGGGTTGGTAAATCATGAGAAACTACTCCAAAATCGCTGATAATATCCAGCGAACCCATAGAATCTGTATATATCCATCACTGCTGTCGGCATTGGTCATCCCTCAACTTCATTTTTCTTGGAGGTATCCACAGATATCCCATTTCTTTTGATGATATGACCCGAGAATGAGACTCCCTTCAACTAGAAGTCACACATACTATATATTTCATAGATGTTATCTTTTTCTAAGGTATCTAGTACAGTGCTTAGAGGCTCCTCATGCTCCTCCTTGGTTTTATATTATATTAGAATATCATCTATAAATACTACCAGAAATTTGTAAAGGTAATCTCTAAAGACTGTATTCATCAAGTCTATTAATATTTCTAGATCATTTCTGATTCTAAAAATAATCTCTATGAATTCATAGTGCATGTACCTTGTTTGAAAAGCAGTCTTTCGGATATCCTCATTCTTCACCCTTACTTGGTAATATCACGACTACAAATCCTTTTTAGATAAGTATTGTGCTCCATATAGCTGATCAAACAATTCATCAATTCATGATAGAGGATACTTTTTCTTTAGCATGATTTTTTTGATCTCATGATAATTAATGCAAAGGCGCATTGACCCATCCATATTCATTTTGAAGGGGACTGTTGAACCCCATGGTGAATCACTTGGGAATATAAACCCTTTATCTAGATTATCTTTTAGTTGTTTATTTAGCTCTTCAAGCTCCACAACATCCATTCTATATAGATTCATGGATATTGGAAATTCCCTAGATATAATATCAATTGAGAATTCAAAATCTCTTCTAGGATGAATACCAAGCAATTCCTCAAGAAAAACTTCAATGGATTTCCTCATAATAGGCATGTATTCAAGGATGATTTATTCCTTAGACTCAATCATATGAGCAAGATATGTGTTCTCAGATGGTAGTTATATCCTTTCTTGAGATGATTGTTCTAAAGAATACTCATCCGCCTCTTTACACTTATATAGAATCAGGGGTTGATTCTATATAAGAAGAGTGATTTCCCTCTCACTGAAATTTATTTCGGCTCTATATAGGGAAAACCAATCCATTCCAAGGATTTCATCAAATTCTAGAAGAGGGTGTATGAAGAAGTTCGTTGGGATGTTCCATCCACAAATTTTGATAGGGGAGGAGTTATATTCATGGGATTCAACAATTTTCACATTTTTCATTCTCACCAACAACTCAACTTCCATGATTAGTGTTGGTGTTTGGATTATTCTAATAATCATTTGGGATATAAAAGAATGTGTATTACTATAATCAAAATGTATGTTTTCTATTATTGAATGAATAACCAGAAAACATGTCACTACTTTATTGTTGGGATTTTCTTCAGTGGTAGTGATGGAAAAAGATCTCCCTTACATCCTTGGAGGTTGTTGGTGGCCTCTAAAAACCCTTGGCATATGGAACTGGATTGCAAAGTACAATGGTTCTTTGGAGTTCAAGAAATAAACAAAGCGTTGGGGGTCAAACAGAGGATTCCTATCCTATATCACAAAAATGGGTTTTTTTGTTGGAAATTGGTAGCTAGGTTCCCATATATTCCACACCTATAGCAATTCATCATCCCCTTCAGGCAATTTCTGGGTTTCTTCTTTCTACACCATTGGCAAGTGGGGTGCTGTAATTTCTTATCATCATTGTTTTTATCCATCATACCATCATAATTATGGTTCATATTCCACTTATTATCCCCATTATACCCCTGAGATTCTCTAAATTTCATTTTGGCTTTGAGGGAACATCATACAACTTCCTCATAGCTTTCAAAGTCACAGATTGATAGGGATTTCCATGGGCTGGGTTTTATTCAACCAAATAAGTGGTCAACCTTTCATTCTAGGGTAACAAATAATCCAGAGGTATATCATTCAAGCCATTTGATGTTTTCCTCATATGCTCTTATGAATTCATTGTCTTTTTTCTTGAGCGAAATGATGTCCCTTTCTATCTTAAGTTGGAGGGTGTAAGGAAAATATTTATAAAAAATAATCCCTAAATCCTTCGATTCTAATGCCTCGATCTCTTCCTTAGGCTTCTTATTTTTGATCAATTCCCACCATTGATCAGCTTCACCATCCATATGATAAGTATCCATGAGAACCTTCTCTTTTTTAAAACATTGAAGTTTCGAGAAGATCTTCTTGATGGATTTATCCATTGTTCAGAAATTAAGGGATTAGATGATTCATTGAATGTAGAAGGCCTTTTTCTCATGAATCTCTCGACTTTGTCTTGTTCTTTCTTATGGGGGTGTTGGAAATTCCTCTTAACACATGTTTCTATTTAAAACGCCAGTTAAGTAAGATAGTATTGGGGTAAATTTTGTGATTCCCTCTCCTATTAGATTGGGCGTCCCATTAGAACTGTCATCACATTGATCTTCGTATTATCTATTATCCTGAGTTCACCTATTACTATCCATTAGCTATAATAAAAGGAAACATTGGGGTAACACATAAGGGGGATCCAATGAAAAAAATGGATAACATCTAAAGTATATTTATTTCCTTAACTTATGAATTTATAGGCTTTAATCAATGGTATTCATGATCTACTTCCCAACATATATTCTTAGGGAATTTGTTTTATTCCCATAATAATGTTTCATAATCATCTTATCAATATACCAAAGAATACCCCTTAGGAGTGTAAAACCAAGAGTGCATCAAGGCTTGTTTTTGTTCACCAGTTCTCGGTTGAGTCTATCACAAAGCAGTGTATTTAGGTTTTTTTCCTAGATACATATGTGCTAGATCCACCTCTACTTGTTCGTATCTAGTCATAGATATATTTTCTTGATAAACTGCTTAATATATACTCACCAAAATTTAGGGATTTTATCCTTATAATTAGTCTTACACTTCAGGATTTCACTAAATTTGTCTTATCCAAATCCCAACAATAACTAAACCTATCCTTGAATTCCAACTATAATAACCCTGCTCTTTATTACATATTTAAATGTGATTTATTACATAAAAATGAACTTAAGACAACTAAGAGGATTGAGAGGTCTAGTTTCTCTGTAAACTAGAAAAATTACATAACAACTTAGAACATAAATTACAACATCTTTAATGAAAAATTATTTTACATGAACACTACATTCCTTTGTATTTAGTATAGCATAGTATAACCTGAGGGACATACACAAGAAAAAGGTGTGCTATAAATCCAATTAAGGGAGTAAACAATGAAAAACAAAAAAAATATAGTAAATTTTAGAAAATAGGCATATAAATAGAGCACAAGAGAAACATGATCATAAAGGCATGATATAGCATGATTATAATAACATGGAAATGTGGCAACAACATTTAACATGATATTAGCATGATCTAAGGCACATTGAACATGGAGCATGAGTAAACCCTCACTTCATGTGAATTAGCATGAGTAAACCCTCATTGCATATGAATTATCAGGATTCAACACTCATTTCACATGGTGTATCATGATACTATTATTTACCCAATGCATAAGAGCATTATCTTGGTGCACCCTTATGAATCATTTCATATCATGTATAAGTGTACCACAAATATCATACAACAAGGATTTATTAGACATCATAATTTATTCCATGAATAGGATTTGTGGAAGAAGTAAATTTAAATCCCCAATCAAAAAGTTCATGTACATAAAGGTGAATACCCATGATGGAGAAATGGGTATGGTATTCACCTACATGATTATTTTGGCATGGAAAATGATTGTTTAACATCAACAGCATAACCACGTCAAATAGATATTATAAAATGGGTTAATGAAAGAGAAAGGGGTATGTCATAATTTATACATGAAATGGAAAGTAATAGGGTCATGAAACATAATATCCCAACATTTATAATGGAATTTAGATGCATAATATCAAATAATTTCTTAAAAGTAAATGAGGAGAGAGAAATACCTTAAGGAATTTTGGCATAGTAACGGGTGTACATGAGAGGAATTAATGAAAGATAAAGGGGTATCACATCATTAAAATATAAGTAGGAATGTAAAGGGGTGGTTTGAAATCATACCCCAATATTTTTAATTGTAAATAAAAGGGCATTATTATATAAGGAAACATGGACATATATAAGGAATGAATGAATGTGAGGATCCCTTACTTGAGTGTGTGACTTCAAGAGCTTGAGGAGGGGCTTCATGAGAGCTTGTGGTGCCTTGGGAGGATTATAGAGAGGGGAGGGAAGAGTAGGGACATGAAACTATTATTTTTAGTGATGAGAAGTGGGATCTTGGTTGGGTTTATATAGGAAAATTGGGGGAAATTATTTAGTATTTTACAAACATAGGTTTTGGAATCTATATAATCAATTATTCAAAAACACAAACCAAATCATGGTTCTTGCCCCTGGTTTTTTCCAAAGGGGATTGGAAAACATTATTTTATATGTAAAATTTTCTAGCTTATTAAAATATTAGGCATTATTATGTATTATTGTGTCACACTCTCAAGGAAATCATATTACAATGTTAACATATATTATAAGTCTTAGTGGGTCCACTGAGGCATCATAAAAAAATTTAAACAAAACTAAAATAACATTATTTTAAAGTTAAAAAATATATTTTTTGGAATAAAGCTTTTATAGTATTTTATTAAATCACTATTGGGTAATTATGATCTCATAAAACATGTTATATATTTATAAGGTATTTAATTTTTACCCAAAAATTAGATTATATTAGAAAATTATGTAAAAATCACGGTTGCATAATTTTACCATCCTAATTCCAAAAACAATATTCATTTTATCTAAATAATTTTTTTGATATATTAATTTTAACTTTTCAAATACAAATTTTGTTCTATTGAAATTTGACGGATTTTGACAAAAATAGTTTCCAAACATTAATAAAATTACAATTAGCATCATAAAAATTATATGATCATTTATAATAATTATATAATAGTAATATTCCATTAAAATATTATTTTTCCAAAAGAATAGTTAATTATTCAAAATAAATTCTTTAATTACAAATATTATTTCTGTTTTATTGTATGAAAATATAATTCTTATAAAATTGAATACTTAATCATTTATAGAGTAAAAAAAATAAGTAATATAATCACCACTTATAATTAAAGGAGTGTTATTATAAAAATATTATAATAACAATATAAATAAATCCTCAGTTTAATAATATAATTTATATATTTCCTAAATATACCATTTTACCTAAAAAATATCAACTTATCTAAATTGTAATATTTTTAAGAAAAACTATTCTCATAGAGGAATTGATGGGAAAAGTCTTTTAGTTATAAAATGGATCACACAAAAAAATTAACTAATTACATAACCCCTTATAACACCCTCATAAGACCTATGGGTAAGGGGTGCGATGGTGATTGACTCTTGGGGAGGATCAAATAACATTTTCTGGGAGGTAATCTCTATTAACGTCCAATTCTCCAATAGGAAATTCCATTCAAGCTTAACATATTGAATCTCAGCTTGGACTTGGTCAAGAGTGAATCCTAGTGATGATACCTTCTTTCTAAGATCATATAAATGAGCTTCGTATATAGAAATTATACCTAATGAGGCTATCAAATCCTTTGTTTGTGTCAAAAGGATTCTTTTTTTAAAACCATAAATATTAACAGCCATGCGATCACTGTTCAATTTCAATATTATTAAAGATAATGATACATAACATTCATTTAAATGCAATAATAAATAATGAAAAGAACACATGTTTTTCTATATTTATAAGAAAATTAATTAAATAAAATAAATGTAATTTTATTAATTAGTATTCGGGTCGTTACATTTATACACATATTTTCTTCATCATCATCGAGTGTGTGAGGAATTCTAACGCCCAGAACTATCTTTCCTTTTGGAAGCTGACCATGTTACTCCCTTTTTAATATATTAGATATAACTATGTTCCAATGTTTTTAAACAGTTTTAAATGCCTAATGAATTTTTATAAAGTGTTTTATGTAAATTTATTATGAAACCATTTGTTAAATTATTTCTATAATAAGAAATGTAAAGAATAAATTGATTTAATTATTCCCTAAAAACCATACATGTTTATTTAAACCATAAATCATTGATTTGTCAATTAAATGTTTTAATGTTATTATAGAATCCTTGTTGAGACTCTTCTATGATTTTATATCACACCCACCCTATTCCTTCGGGTGTTAGTATATTATATTCTTCCAGGTTTGAGAATGGGTAAGGCGCTAGTTTGTGGTAGTAGTTTTCGATCCTTGGTGCCAAGATAGTTTTATCCATTGGTACTTGTGTTTTTATCTTATTTTTTGGTACATTGTTTTAGATATTTTGGTTTGTTTATTTTATTGACTTTTGTTAGACTACTCCTTAAGGTTTTTTAATTTTATGCATACTAAATTGTTTATATTCTTCCATAATGTTTGGGAAAAAGTTGTTCCTTCTTTTGTTTTGTATGATGTCAGGTGCTAGTTTCCAACCTCTGGGGATTGAGAACCCCCATTGATCTATCTCAGTACTAGTCTAGTTATCAGGTGACCAGGTTACCCAATCAAATTTGTGACATTGAAATTCGGATCATGATTGCAAAGAAAAAAATCATGGTAATGGTTAAACTAAATAGGATAAGTAGTTTGTTATATGTGTTTAATGAAATGTAATTGGGAATTATTTTATTATTTTTCTAATTAAAATAATAATTACATGGAATCATTAATACCATAATTATCAGGGAGTGGGAGAAAAGTTCACAACTACATTAGAAAATAAAAGACCATTGAATTAAGTGGTGACATGTCAATTACTTGTTTAATCATATTATGATGAAGTATTTTTTTGATTTAGGTATTAAAAATACTTTTTCTATTGGTAATTTTCATGTAAAATAAAAATATTACCTCATGAAATGGATAAAGAACATTTAATAAAAACTCCTCGTGGATGTATTAAGTAAACAATGTTTTATATGATCTTCCTATGATTATATTTAGAATGGTTTTTCCTTTAAATCATGTTTCATTTCCCATAGTTGAGCTTGATATTATTCTAGGTATGGATTGGATTTCGTTTATCATGATATAATTGATTTCATATCTATGGAATTAATATCCTATTATTAAAGTAAGATCATCTTTTTATATAATAATTAGTTTAAACCTATGTCAAAATATCATGAATCTGAGAAATTGATTAAATAAAGAAATGAAATTTCCCATGGTCATATTATAAAAAAGAGTTAAGTTGTTACTTTTCATTATGTTACAATATTAGATGATTATATAAATTTATTTGTTTATAATTTACACAGTTTTATTCCAGATCGATAGTTTGAATTCATTATTGAATCTGTTCTAAAATCTAAGATAATTTCAAAACCCCCTTATTCAATGGATCCATTAGAGGTAATAAAATTTAAAAATTAATAATAAAAGTTTCTAGATAGGGGATTTATTCATACTTTTATTTAATATTTTGGCCATCCTTTTTTTATTAAAAATAGGGATGGTTCTAAGAGGCATGTCATTAATTATAAAGCACTCAATAACATTACTATTAAGAACAATTATCAGTTTCCTTATATAAATGACATGTTTGATCAAATTCAGGGAGAAAAATATTTTTCAAATGTAAATATATAGCCTAGATATCATCAATTGAAATTGAAGGAGGATAACATTACTAATATTTCATTTCATACTAGGTATTGGAATTATCGTTTTTTGGTTATTCCCTTCATGTAGACTAAAAAAAATTGTGTTTATAGATCTTTTGAATATAGTTTTCCATGTGTATTTGAAAAAATTTAGCATTGTGTTTACTGATTATATTATGGTTTATTATAAAATTAATGAGAAACAAAAGATGCATATAAATATATTTCTAATTAATTGAAAAGAAAATATGTTTTATGGAAAATTTAAAAAAATGTGGTTTTGGTAACAATAGATTTCTTTCCTTGGACATATTGTCCCTAAAGATTGAATAAAAGCAAATCCTATAAAAATTAAGGATGTTTAAGAGTTACCAAAAATTATAACTTTCACTTAGATTGGACTTATTATTATATTAGTGGGTTACTATGTATTGTTTGTTCAAATCATTTCCTGGTTATCTAGCCTACTAAATATGTTACTCGAAAAAGATTTTAATTTATATGGATAAATTAATGTGTGGAATGTTTCTAGGAAATAAAAAAATATTATTTAATGATATAGTATTATATTTGAAATGATAAATACTAAATTTTCCATTTATAGTGATGCTTCTTTGAAGGGACTTGGCTTTATCGTGATTCACGATAATCAATCAACAACATCTTCTATAAATTGATGAAAAGTACGTAAATAAAATTACCTTATGCATGATCCTGAAATATCTGGAGCAGTGTTTTATTTAAAAATATATATTCATATTTTATATGGGGTAAAATGTGTAATATATGTTGACCATATAATTTTAATGTATATATTCCCTCATAAATATTTGAACACTTGATGTAGAATATAGTTATAACAAATGGAGATTTATGATTGCATAATTCACTATCATCCAGGTTATGAAATAAAGGTAGTTGATTCCTTAATCTAAAAATAATAATTCATTATTAGGTATGATACATTTAAAATATGATACTTTTGTTATTGATTTAATGAATGTTGGATGAGAAATTGTGCTTGTAGAAACTCTATATCTTTGGGTTCAGGTGTTAGTGTAGTCATCCTAGTCTGTCAGGAATAATCATGTTAAAAGGAATATTGAGGTTTGTGGTAAATAGTAGAGGTGGTTAAGAATGGTATGTTTCATATGTTAAATATTAAAAAGGTGGTTTATATAAGATTTGGAAGAGGTTGTGTGTGCCAAGTGATCCCCTCTTGAATAAAGTGGTGTTAACTAAATCTCATATATCTTCATTTTATATTCATCATAAAAGCATTAAAATTTATAGATACCTCCATGAATATTTTTATTAGGAATGAATAAAAAAAGATATTTTTGATTTAAAAAGTAAATATTTTACTTTTTAACCAATTAAAGATCAATGACAACTATTGAAAGGGATGATTCAATATATTTCAATTCCTCAATTGAAATTGGTGAATGTATCCATAGAGTTCATGGTGGGATTACCAAATACATATTGAAATAATTATATTATTTGTTTTATTAATGATTATATGAATAAATTTTTAATTTTTATTCCTTATTCAAGAATTTATATCTTTGGATCAACTAGTTAGACTTTATCGTAAATATATTTATTGATTACATGGAATCCCTCTCTCCATATCTTATCTAACTGTGGTACAAGATTTACTTCAATTTTATTGAAGGTATATCATAAGATTATGTGTATTATGTTATATTCTAATATATATTTTCATCCCAAGTCTTATGGAAAATCAAGGAATTATAAATTTAGACTCTATCATATATAATTTTATTTCTCTCAATTGATTACTAGGTATATTTGGATAAAAATATCTATTTGTTGGAGTTATATTATAAAAACATTTTTCATTGTAATATATAAATATCACCTTTAGATGGATTTTATGGAATTCAATGTGGGACTGTATCATGTTTGGATGAATTTAGTAAAAGAAAATTGTTAGTACTGGAACCTGTAGATGAAATGTTTGAAAAGGTAAATATTATTCAGTAGAACATGAGGTAATATTAGATTAGTAATAATATTTTTACCATTTACAAGAGAAAAGATCATTAATTTTAGCTGGGAAATCATCCTTTCTTGAAATATATCCTTGTAAAGGTGTTATTTTTTTCAGAAGGAAATTAAATTTATTCCCATGGTTAATTATTCTTCATGAAATTCATGAAATAGTTGGATCATTTTTTTATATATTATCATTACCTTTTATTTTATGTTAGTTATATGATATTGTTCATGTTTCGTTGATAAAGAAATATGTATCTGGTGAATCTCATTTTTTAAACCATGAGGTGGTACGGTTGGAAGAGAATATATATTATGATGAAAACACAATGAAAATAATATATCAAATATGGAAGTTGTTATATAATCTGGAAACCCTCCTGGTAAATTTTTTTAGAAGAATAACATTATTGAGGAGGCAACATGGGAACATAGAAATGGAAGGTGGAGAAAACTCCCCTATGTATTTTAGGGGTGAATAAAATTAAAATAATGAAATTTATTTAATAAGGGAAGAATTTTAAAACCTAGTTAATTTTACTAAAAAATCATTTCTTAGTAATATTCATGATTATATTCTATGGTTTCACATTCATTGTAATAATTTTCTATGATTTTTCAAATCCAAGAATGAAATAATTTTTTTTAACTAAATTGATTCCCATATATTATATCTTTGCATTTAAAAGTAAAATCTATAAATTAAAAATATTTAATTTTATGAAATTAAATTCATTTTTTATATAATCATATCAAATATATATTATGTATAATTTTTTTGGTATTTTTATGAAAAAATAATTTTTGTGTGAATAGTGAAAATACTGATTTTTATAAAAAAAACTATAATTTATTTAATGTATTCAAAAAACCTATTCCATTATTAACTATTTTCTATGTAACATTAGTATTGTTAAAAAAAACTTAATCTAATTAATTTCATAGGAGTGAACATTATATTTTATATTTGTATAAATTCACTTTTTATTCTTAAAAAACGTTTTTTGAAAAAAATAATTTCATGCATTATGCGTACTTATATTAAAATTAATTTTTTCCAATTACAAAAATTAAATATTTAAAAAAACATGATATTTTAAATTAGATGTTTTAAGTTATTATTTTATTCAATTAAATGTTTTTCATAATGAATAATGATAATAACAAAAAAATGTCGTCGCCATGATAAAGGGTGAAATTTGATAATTCAGGTAAAAAATATGTGATAAGTTCACAAAATTTCATATTAAATATAATTATATATTATTATTAATACCATTATCATATTTAAATCTAAATGGTATAGATTTATTTCTTCTTTCCCATGAATAATAAATTATATAATTTCAAAAATATTGAAAAATAATATGAGAGAAACTCCAGTCACTTATAAAATGAAACCCATTATTATATCGTTATCAGACTCCTTAAAAAATTTATATCACCCAATACCTACCCAAATTCCTTACTAGAATCCGTAGCTAGGTCTTAGAGGTCATATTCTCACCAAATGAGCAACCTAGAAGGCTTAAGGTGTTATCCCAATGAGGTTTTCTCAAGAAGATGTATAACTCTTAACCGAGTGTTTCCAAGTTAATTTATTCCACTAAAACATTAAATCCAATCATAACCATGATTATATTATAACATGGGTATCTTAAATATAGTTAATAGTTATTATGTGTTTGGTACAACCATTTTCATCTCCTTTTTCATCCCGTGATGAATGAAAACATGGCTCATGTGTAGATGTAGATTACCATCTTCATAAAGTGATGTGTTAATTTTTCATCACCACCTCACAAGGATAGAAATTATTTTCATTAATGAAATAATTATGATTATATAATGATAATATGTTACATAACTTATTACCTTGTGGTCTCTTGGAATATGATTACGTTTCTCATGAATATGTGTGGACTATACCTCCACAAAATAATTTGATTCATTTTTTATGTTCACCTTTCGTGAATGGTTATAAAATAATATTTAATATATAAATATGTAATTATGAGATGATTAATATTCTAGAGATTATGGAACAATCACCCCTCTGACCATGATCAACTAAGAAAAGTGGTTTTGGGATTACAAACCCAACATCCTCAAAACATATGATGTGAACATAAAAAATTTAGCAACTAAATAAGACATGGAAATAAATAAAATAAAAGGGATAATAATAGGGGAATAAAAGTTAAAAGAATTATTATGAAATTAATTAATTATTATTTATTTATTTCATTGGATTTAAATTACAAACATGGGGATTTAGACTCTAGGTAAGAGATTTTTTTTAAAACCTACATATAAAGGTTTTAAATTTTTTCATATCCTTTCCCACCATATCTATGTTAATTAATATATTTTAGATATGTTATTAATATATGGAAATCTATTTATAGACCCATTTTAAACCATATTTTACCTTGTTTATAATGGTTTTAAAATAATATATTTTAACATTTTCTAATCTCTACATTCTTGACATTTTTATAAAATCATGAAAGGAATATTTTTTTATGTATACAACATGAGATTAATTTCACAAGATAAAAAACATTATTATTTAAAAATATTTTTGCATAATTTTACATGATTTTTCAAAATTATATATTATATCTATTTATTTTAAAAAAATAGTTTTTTAAAAAAAAAATTTTATCAATATTATTTCTAGAAGCTCAAAATTAGTTATACATATTTCATAAAAAGAATATTTTATTACATTTTATTATGTAAATTTAATATTATATCTATTTAATATAAGTTATTTTGCATTTTTGTTTCTCATAATTATGTTTGATCCCAATATAGATCTCTAACTCAAGGGGTAATGAGTTTGGTCTTCTAGGTATATATGTTGTAATTAAATGAGTATGTTATTCCATTTATAAGTGTATGAGTAAGAGTGATTGTTAGAGTAACATGAAGATAAGGTCACCAAATACCTATATCAATATTATATGCTTGAAAATTAGTTTTCATGGAATTATTTTTATTTCATAACTTATGATATTGATCTTATCCTCAAATGATTTCCCCCTTTTAATAGTGAAAAGTTTGTTTTTTTAATGTTTTCATGAGTACCCATGTTTTTTAAGAAACCATCATTATTTACATTTTGCCTTCAATATTTAATTTTGAGATGTTCTAAGAAAATATTTGAGAAATTAATATTATTTTATGAGTATATAAATGAATATTTGAGCAAAAAAACCATTATTTAATTAGTGAAAAACTTATTATGGGATTTTATGATTTTCAAAATCGACTAATGGCTTTCATTATTTTAATATTACTTACATAGCCTTTTATATTCATGCCATGTTTTATATAAAAAAGCATAGGGCCTAATTATGAGTAGTAACTATAATGAGGGCTTTCATTCTGGTATGGGGATATAGGTTAAAATAAGAAAATGTGGTTTTAATACTACATTATTTTAAATTTAATAATTCTATTTTTGTGAAAAAATAGAAATTTAGTGGAAAAGAACACTTTATTAAACATATTATAAGTAATAGTTCATCTTAATTCTCTAAAACTCTACACCTAAAATTATGGAAATGTAATTAAACTCATTCATTGTTATAAAACTCATAATTATGTTTTGATTAAGGTGTGGGTTGTTATACCATTGGAATCGATGACATATTCTTGCACCTCTATGATTGTGAGAGGGGAATTTAGGATCATTTGTCTCATAATTTTTAGAGAATGGATCTTATAATTAAATTACTATAAGGCCTCGACCTTAATCATTACTTAATCATGGGATAAGTAAATATGTTGACTTCAATTTACATCGAGGATCTTTTCAGGTTTATAGATTTAGAGAATTAGGTCATAACTCATACATAACTACCTAAATATTACAAGTAGACACCTCTTCTCACTATCCATTTTTTCCATTAAACAAAAACTCTTTTAAATGAAACATGGCATCATTTAATGTTTGAACAACATAACTTTTATGTGATCCCATCCTTAATTCTATTCTTCTTTAAGTATTGTGGAAAAAATTTCAAACAATGTTATGAGAATAAAAAGATTATAAATGGATATAAAAATAAAGAAAAAATATTAGTCTTTAACTAACATGAAAACCATTAATAATTTATTATATTGTAATAATTTAAACCTTTAAGATGTTTTAAATATACTTCACTAAATATAATATCCTTTATTACCATTTTTTGAAACCAAAATAATACCATAAATCCCATAAAAGAAACATATAAAATATAAAGGTTACTTGGAACATAATAATACTTAAATAGAATAAACATAAGGTTTACTTCTACACATATTACTAAATTGAATAGCCATATGGCCTACTTCCATACCCAATGCATTAGAGGCAATAATGTAACCACCCATCATTGGTTTATCATGGAACCAGATGCCATTGATTTTTCACATAACCACCCATCTTTTGTTTATCATGTAACCACCCTAAAAATGTTCAAGTACCATTATATAATAATAACACATAATGGATTTCAATTATCAACAATTCACTCATAAAATTTCATTTCTATTCACAAGAGATCATTTCAATATATTGAAATAGTAAATCCACTTTCAAAACCATTTTAAATACCCAAACACCCAAAAATGGAGTAAGGGATTTCTTTTCCTTAAAAAATAGTAAGCCTTGTAGGGGAAGCCAAATATAAAATAACGGTTATGGTGGTGGGAAGTCATTTTCACCATGAATATTAAAAAACATTTTCTTTTTTCGTTTAGTAAAACGATTTGTAGTAAAATATTACCATCGAATTAAATTAAAATTCCAAGGGGTTTATTATAACGTGTATAAAAGAAGACGGTGTATCTTATCAAAATATAATTTAATTAATGGAGATTGAGACGAATTCCCTTACCTTGAGTCCAAATAGTCATGTATGTTATTTATTCTTCCTGAATAATAAAATTAAGTTAATTTATAATTTTTTGAGAACATTTTTCAATTTTATTATTCCTTTTATATCAGTTATTACTATGTTATAACAATTACATAATTATTTACGTTAATATTGGTCATTTTATCAATATTATGTACATGAGTCGAAAATGAACTTCTTTTGATATAAATTGTCCATGTAGTCAAAAGACCATAATCCCCAGAATGATATTCATGAATTAAATATCTTATATATCCATTATATATGTATTTATAATAGTCCATAAAATCTATACATAAGAAATATAATTCAAGATTCCTATAGAGGGTAGGTTGTACGTACGCATGAACAATACTTTCATTTCATTGTCATATTAATGGAATGAAAACTAAATGATAAATATATATGTTATAATTATGGTATAATATCTATGTTATATATGTTATTTAATCTCATTAACATCATCCTCTATATGCTCTATATATGGCATGAATGAGTCATATCACCTTGAGGGGGAGGTAGGCCTCACATCCTCAAATGAAATTATCATATTTATACATTATAAAAAGCATAAAAGAATGTTGTATATAAAAATTATATAAGAATATAGAGAATATAAATATAATATATATCATATATAAATATATTTTTATCATAACGGCCACCATAATACGTAGTAGAAGAAAATAGAACAATCATCATTTCGTGAGGCAGTAGTTCACTGTACATAGAAACAGTATGTTCATATCCATTAGATTGAGGTGTGTATAAGTGTAGTTAGAATACTTGTCATAAAAACATCCTTAAATATTTTTGATACTAGTTCGGTCATGTAATAATATAATAATAAGATCATAGGAGTTGGAGATGGAAAATAAAGGAAATGGACTTGAGAGAAGATGTTACCTCTAAATCGGGTAACTTATTTTGATTTGAGCCAAAAGGCTTTCTAGAATTGTATTCTTCCAAAGATAATTCTTCTAGAAGTATGTAAGGGATTTTGGGAGATTATTTGATCTGAATTTGGACGATCCAATGTGCTTTAGAGGTGTGAGTAAGTGGGTTGAGGTGGTGCCCTTTTATTAGAGGGGGCACATTAGGAAAGTATTGAAATATTATTTTATTATAAATTGATTTTCGAATTCTAATAGCTCCAAAGTGATATAATTATAGTATAAGATGATGATGGGTTGAAATAATCTCATACAATAGGTTTTATTCATGTTTAGGTCAAAACATTAACCTTATCATTTAGCTTTAACCATTAGTTAAAAACATAAACACTTAACATGTCTTCTTCTATTTTTATAATATATGGTTACTATAGTAACTGTAAAATTACAATAGAACAAAAAGTGGATAATTAAAAAAAAATTAACATTATGTATGTCATTTTTTTGAATATTACATTTTTAGGACATTTATATCATTTAATAAAATAGTATTTTCTTTGAAAACCCATTTATGTCAATTTGACTCTATTTAGAAATTGATGTTTTTAATGTCATAACAACTTTATTCCTTTGAAACAAAAGCATTGAATAAAATATAATAACTCATAATCATCCATAAAATTATTTTATGTCATAAAAATTTTAAAATTACATTTATTTTAATATTTATAATATCATTTATTTAAATCATTCATTATTAAAGTAATCAATGCATCATCATTGTATCAAAAATAAATTTATTTATTTAATGTATAAAAAATATAAATAAAATACCATTATAGAGGACATATTTTTAGCTTTATAATTAATATTTATTGTCTAGGATATCATTTATATAAACAAAATTTTTTAAAAAATATTTTTTAGAAGATACATGTTTATGTTATACTTCCCTTTTCTTTAAATTAAAAATTATAAAATGTCACTATCACACCCAAGTGGATCCATAGAGTCCTAAAATCAACCCAATAATGCCCGTGTCTAAAAATATCTCATATAATATGATTATAACATGTGTTAGGGTAGATTTATATTATTATAAAATTATTTTTACCCTTATTTACAATATTTATCCTTTAACCATGGTAAATAGAAAAATACAGAAGTTACTATTCGTGATATAAAAATAGAAAAGGTACCTTTTTAAACAATTTAGAAATTCTCATTCCAAATATGGAATCCAATTTTTAAAATTCATAACACTTAATTTTCATAGACTAATTTAAAATTATTTCTCAACGTCAAAACAAGAAAGTGAATTTTTAAGGACTAAAAACTATCAAAAGATTGACAATTGTTTTTGTCCAATTTAAATGTGAAATTACTTACAATAACCATAATTGGATTATTTTATACAAAAATTAATCCAATTATAATATAAAACCAATTTAAAGGAAAATCTAATTGTATAAATAAATTAGATGAAAATGTTGTTTTTAATTAAAATATAGTATTTTTCTCTTTTCATAAAAATATGGACTTTTTTCAAAAATATTCCAAAATTTCCACTGAAGTTAATTATAATGTCCTTATTCTAAATAATTAGTTTATTTTATTAAACAAAACATATAAAATTTACAAAAACTATTTTTAAAAATGGTACTCCACCAAAAGGCTGTAAAATAAACTTTAAAAAATATTAGAGTATTTGATGATTATAATTGGATTCATTCTCATTTCAACCCTCTAAAATTTATGGGAAAATTTAAAAACATTTAACAGCCGTGTTTAATCATATATTTTGTAGTTATTTTCATTCCTTAAAATACAATGGGTAGGTGTTACCTAAAATTAAAAATAATATTATTATTATTATATTATTTTTTAGTGTAACTATATATTGTTTACAATTTAAGATTTCAGAGGAACCCATTATTGAGTTTCGTGTACGATATCATACACAATTTACCCTTTGATAAAAAATTAAATTCAAAAATATTAATCGATATGAAAAAATAATTATTCCATAAATACCTGGGATTTTACATCATTCCCCCTTTTCGAAATTCCATCCTCAAAATTTTAATATTTTGCACAATAACTTCATTGAAAATCCCACATTAGAAAAAACAGTCAATAAAACTCCCACATTAAGATAAATAAAGATAAGTACAAAGGTCACCGAAGTTAACACATACTAGGATTCAATTTTAAAACAATTGATATTGAAGAAAAACTAATCATCTTGTTCTGATGGAGAGTGATAGAAAACCTGATCAAGAGAAAGTTAACAACCAGAAAATCCATAAACTTGTGATGCTTTAAACGTCAATGATTTTATAGTAGTAAAAGTAAATGGGAAACTTTTTTTAAAATCCTTTTTATAAAGTTCATTAATTCTTTTACAACGTTGAATAAGAACATAAGGAAATATAATTACTTGACAAGTAGAGTTTCATCCTTTAATAAATTTCTACAATACACTAATCATTTCTTCAAATTATGAGTATTCAATATGACTTGGTAAAACTTGAATTAATTGAATTATAATAGAATAACATATTACACAAAAGATAAACTATAAATTTCCCCCATATCTAGTCATTAACCAATACCAAAATGGTTTGTATAAGATCAGATAATCACCCAAAAATAATAATCATTTATAAAAATAAGTATTAATTTTAATCTCCACAATTCAATAGTAACCCAAGTTCTAATTAGACCATTCAAACAGAAAAAAGTCGTTAAAATTCCTCAAAATAATCCATCAAATATTGAAACCCAAAATATAGAAGGATTTTATCATATAGTTTTCCAATTAAATATTAACATTTACTTCCAAATTACATCAACCACTCTAGGTGTCTCATACCAAAAATTAATTACCCTAATCTCATTTTTTCCATGATAGGTTAATCATTTACAAAACTAAAACCAAATTGAAATATTTCCACAATAAAAACCTAGATTATTCCAAAATAAAATTCAACCATTAACCCTCAAATGAAATCTCATAGTATTCTATTTTCTTTAGGAATATAGTGTTCCCAAAATCCAGAATATCTTCCAAAATAACATTTATCACTTAATCGTGAAATAATTTTGGTACACTATGGATATCCATTTGAGAAAACATAATTTCTCAAAATAATATTATTCATAATTCCTAAAATAATTAAACTAAAGATAATAAGGCTTACAAACAAGATAATTCAAAAGCATGTGGTAAGTGATGTTCCTTTATCTCCCTTTGGTCATGGGTTCGATTCCTGCATCCTTTCCAAACATAAAGTCTTATCACCCATCCTATGGGTTTTCCTTTTTATAAACTGTATAATTCTTATATCATTCCCAATACGAGATAAAATTTTCAAAATAATCATAAGATAATTTAACATCAATTTTATATCATCCCATTCATTTTGTATATCAATATGTAATAACCCATAATTTTCCCAAATTAATGGATCATATAAACCCTAAAGGTTCTTTATAAAAATATATACAAAAGAAAAGATAATTCTTCCCCATTTGTACTTAAAAAACATAAGGGTACACACACTATAAGTATTCACAAGTAATCTCATCATTAATATATGTAAATATATCATTATCCATATATCAAACATAAATCTAGAATTTCAAAAATGTAGACATCTTAATCATATATAATTCTTCATGATCCCTTAACCATGATTTTCAAACTTATTTTGTAATACATATTTCATTCAAACAAAATCATGAATCATATCTTGATATTGAATAATGTCAAAACATGATCATAGAAATAATCCATACCTTTTATAGGTCATTTTCAGTTTCCTCATCCTAAATTGGAATGGAATTAGGTATTGGTAAACACATATATGTACAATCCTACTAATCCCATTCCCAAACCTTCTTTTTCAGACATCTATTTACATAATAACCATACATCACACATTTAAAACATTCAATTGATAACTCAAAAAGAACATCATTCCCTTTCTTGGAGTCTACTAAACACTTCCTTTTTTGTTCGTTGGATATTACATTAAGACCATCATTGCCACATCTATAAAATCTTCTCATCCCTTTAAAACATTTACCTAGTTGTTTCATTCCACATCCTTGAAAAATAGTTTTTTGAATATAATTACCTTTATGATTATTAACTGAACTTCCACTGAGATTCATTTCTCGCATATATGATGCCATAGAAAAGTCACCAAGGTTAATGTGGTCAATCACGAATCTAGATAGTTGGTTTAGAATAAAAACAATAGTTTCATTACAGCTCCCATTTCATTTGGTTACATATTCTAAAAACCATAATAGTTTTCTTCATATCCGTTGTTATGTTGGTTCCTTTTAGATCCAGCCATTTACTTAAACCAAAAATGATTTGTGTGATTTTATCAATAAAATCATCATATACCATCATATGTGAAAGATAAACACTATGATATACTTATTCAAGTTATCTCAAACTTATTCAATTTTTATAAAATAATTATGACTCTTTCTAATATTCTAACCATTTTGGTTATGTAAAACCCGTCACTTTTTCTTAAATAACACCGAAGCTTCTATAGTTATCTTAACTGTCCTCTGATACCAACTATAATGCACTAGTCTTAAACACTACCTAATCTTGAGATAAGTCATTAATTTGATAATAATTCTCATTGAGGAACATTTAAGGTTTATATATTTATATAATTAGGTCATTACTCATACATAAAATTTATATATTACAAGTAGCCACCTCTGCACACTATACATTTTTCTATAAATACTATTATAAAAGAAACATGGTATCATTTCATGTTTTTATAGCATAATTTTTATTTGATACCATCATTTACTTTCTTCTTCATTAATTCCTATGAAAAATAATTCAAAACATTGTGTGATCATAAAAAGCTCAGTGAGGGATACACAAAGAAGAAAAATTGTTAATCTTGGAACAACATGAAAACCATGAATACTTTATCAAAAAGTAATACTTTTCACCTTAAAAAAGTAGTAAATATACTTCAATAAATATAATCTCATTTCATACCCCTTCTTAACAAAAATATTTGCATAAATCCCAGAGAAAGAAACATGTAACTTATAAATGTAACTTGGGACCTAAACATGCTTAAATAGAATAACCATAAAGTTGGCATCCACACATATCACTAAATGGAATATCCATATGGCCAACTTCCATACCCAATGCACTAGAGGCTGTAACATAACCACACATCCTTGGTTTATCACAGAACCACCTATCATGGTTTGTCACATAACCACCCATCTTAGGTTTCTCACATAACCACTTTTCAAATTTCTATGTACTGTTATATATTTACAACACATAAATGATTTCAATTATCAATATTTCACTCATAAGAATTCATTTACAATCACAAGAGATAAATTCAAAATATTGAAATATTAAATCCACTTTAAAAACCATTTTCAAGACCAAAACACCATAAAATGGAGTAACATATTTCTTTTCTTAAAAACATTATGTCTTATAGTGGAATCCAAATATCATATAATAGTTACGGTGGTAGGGAATTAATTTTCTCCATGTACATTAAAAACATTCAATTTTTTCATTTAGTAAAATGATTCATAGGAAAATATTACCTTTAATGAAAATAAAATTAAAATAGGTTTATTATATAGTTTATAATATAATAAGGTGGATCTTATCAAAATAAGCCTTAATGAATGTAGATTGAGATGAAGTCCCTTACCTTGAGTCCAAGTCGTCACGTATGTTTCGTTTTCTTCCTAAAGAATAAACATAAGATAATTTATACTTGTTTTAGATACTTTTTCATGTTTATTATTCTCTTTATACCACTTATTACCATGTCATATCAATTACATAATTTTTTAGTTAATATCAGTCATTTTGTCGATATTCTGTACTTGAGTCGAAAATGAACTTGTTTTGCGGTTAATTGTCCAAGTAGTCAAAATTCAATCATCTCTATAATGATATTAATTATTTAAATATCTTATATATATCGTATATATATATTTATAATATTCCATAACATTTGGAGATAATAAATGAAATGCATCGTTCCTGGAGACGGTAGGTCATACGTACGCATGAACGCTACTTTCATTTCTTTGTCATATTAAAGGAATGATAACTAAATGATACATGGGTATGTTATATATACAGTATAATATCTATAGTACATATTTTACATAATTTCTTTAACATCATCTTTCATATGTTCCATGTTTGGCTTGAACGAGTCATATCATCTTGAGGGGGTGGTTGTCCACACTTCCTTAAAGGAAATTATTATATTTACACATTATGAAAAAAATAAAGGTATGTTGTATATAAAAATTAAAAAAGAATATTTAAAAAATAAATATAATATATATAATATATAAATACAGTTCTATCATAATGGCCATCATGAGAGGTGGTCAGATAAAATTGAACAATCATCGTTTTGTGAGGAAATAGTTCGTAGTACACCGAAGTAGTATGTTCATATCCATTAGATGGATGTGTTTGTAAGTATAGTTCAAATAAATCTCATAAAAACATCCTATTATGTTGATAATTTTATTTCTGTTATAAAATCATATATTAATAAGATCACAGTGAGTGGAGAACAAAAATAAAGGAAAGGAACTTGAGAGAAGATTTTACCTCCAAATTGTGTAACTTTTTTTTATTTGAACCAAAAGGCTTTCTTGAATTGGGTTTTTCTCAAGTTATGGATTATAAAATGAATGGAGGGATAATGGAAACTTATTTGAGATTAATTTGGATGATCCAAGGGGCTTGAGAGGTGTCATTAAGTGGGTAGCGTTGGTGGCCTTTTATAAGAGGGGGAGGGTCACTTTAAGAATGTCTTGGTATATTATTTAAATATATATTTACTTTTGAATTATAATAGCTCAAATGTGATATAATTAAGGATATGATGATTATTGGTCTAAATCTCCTCAGCCAATAGGTTTTATACAATTTTACATCTGAAAATTAACTTTATCTTTTAGCTTTAACCATTTGTTAAAAAAATTAACTCTTACCAAGTCTTCTTGTATTTTCCTAATATATGGTTACTATAGTTACAATAAAATTAAAATAGAACCAAAAATTCATTATTAATGAAAATTTTAACATTATATAATTTATTTGGACGAATATTATATTTTTATTACTATTATATCATTTAATAATATAGTATTTTTTATAAAAACTCATTTATGTCAATTTTGACACTATTTAGTAATTGGTTTTTGTTAGTCATAAAAACTTGATTACTTCAAACCAAAAGTTTTAACTTAAAGATAAAATTTCATAATAATCCATAAGATTCATGTATGACATCCAAATGTTAATATTACATTTATTTTAGTATTTATAATATCATTTATTTGAATCATTCATTAATAATTTTATCAGTGCATCATCATTGTATCATAAATAAATTTATTTATTTAATGTATAAAAATTATAATTAAAATACCATGATGTAAAAAATTGTTTTATCTTTATAATGAATATTAATATTCTAATTTATTATTTATATAAACCAAATTAAAATTGTTTTTCCTTGAAGATACTTGTTTATGTTATACTTCCCGTCTCATTAAATTAAAAATTATAAAAGTTCATTATCACAACCAAGTGGATCCATGGTGTCCTAAAATCAACCAATATATGACCATGGTCAGTAATATCTCATAAAAGAGTTTTATGATATGTGTTATTATACTTTTATATTGTTATAATATTATTTTTTACCCTTATTTACCATATTTACCCTTTTACCATGGAAACAAATAATCACTGAAGTTACAATTAACAATGTCCAAAAATAAAAGAAAACTATTTACAAAATTTGGGCCATATGATTCCAAATATAGAATCCATTTTTACAAATTCTATACACAAAATTTTCAGAAATTAATTTAAAATTATTTCCCATTGTCCAAACCAGGAAGCTGGTTTTTAAGAAGTAAAAACGAGTAGAAGATTGAAATGTTTTTCTGTCCAAATTAAATGTAAAAGTACTTCTAATGACCATAATTGAATTAATTTATAAAAATATAATCCAATTACACTTTTAATCTAATTAAAATTACAATCTATATTTATAAATAAATTAGATGAAAAAGTACTTTAGAATTAAAATACAACATTTTTTACTATTCATAAAAATATGGATTTTGTTATAAAATTTCAAAAATTTCAACACAAGTAAATTCTGATGTCCCCCTTATAAATAAGAAGTTTAATTTATCAAATATAACATATAAAATGACAAAAGTATATTTAAAAAAGGTTCTCCATTAAAAGGTAGTAAAATGACCTTTTAAAAATATTAGGGTATTTTATTATTACAATTGGATTCATTCTCATTTTAAGTCTCTAAAATTTATTCTATAAGTTTAAACATATTTAAAAAACATGTGTAATCATATGGTGGTTATTTCTATTAATTCTCGTCAATACAAAGACTAAGAATTAACTAACATTTAAAATAATAATAATAATAATATATTATTTTTCAGTATAACTCAATGTTGTGTGCAATGTATGAATTCGGAGAAAACTATTGTTGCATATTGTTTATGATATCATACATTGTGTCCCTCTAAAATAATATTATGTTCAAAAATATTAATAGATATGAAAACATATTATTCTATAAATTTCTAGGATTTTACAACTACCTTGATAGATCTATATTTATATTTCTTACCTAATGGAGATTCTAATTGATGGGACAGTTCCCATTGGAGCATTTGGTCGAGTAGTACAAATCCTATCAATATTTAGGAAATAAAATTTTCATTGGATTAAACTCTATAATAATTGGATTGAATTAATATTATTATGACTTTATCATGTTAAATATAAAGTTTTGGTTCTCAGAAGATCATATATTTGAAGAATGTGGTGCTAAATAAGTTTTTCCTTTTCTTCAAAGAGATTTCGGGTCACAGTTGGTTGATTTACCTAAACACTGAAAAAATCATGTAATTTAATTACTATATTCATAGTCATTTAATCATCAAATTTTATTGTTTACTTATTTAGTACTTCCTTTGATTACACATATTATTCCTGTAAATTTGAATAAAAACAATCAGCTTTAGGTGGTGGATTTACCTATTTCACATGTCCAAAATCATCCATTTTTTGGTGAATGTCATTAACGAAAAAAAACTCATATATGGTGTGACACAGTATTCAGTGGGAGGGGAAATAAATTTAGAGTTCACTGGGGATATCATGAACATAATTCTCAAGTTCAATAAAAATTAATATGATGTTTTTCATAGCTATGATAATGTATTCAAGTTGTTTTTTATTTTGGAAAGAATGTAATTTATTCTTCTGGTCCTTATATGGTGTGATTATCTCCTTCATTATTATTCCATGATGAGGATGTTGTTTTTGTTGTTACCATTTAATAAGGTTTATTTAACACTTCCAGTTTCATTTTCATTACCCATTTATCATTTATTTTTAATTATATAATACATTGGTTGGTTTGGGAACTACTCAATGGTTTTAGAGTGTTTTGGAAGTCTTTATTATGGTACTCGGTTTGATAATGGTTAGTGGAAACTATAAACAATATCTAAGAATCCATTTAATATGATGTTTTTTTCCATTCAAAAGTCACACAGTCGGATCATAGTTTATCCATTCTGTTCTGGTTTCCTAGAGAAACAGTGTGTAATGGGGGTATTTGTATAGTGGCATGTGAATGGTTGGCCCATAGTTATGAAAACCATGTAGTTTAACTATTTGGGTCCATGGGTACTATCTAATATCATGCACACTTTTGGTTCACAATTTCCCAAAATTTTCATGTATCCTTTTTTTAGATAGTATAATGTCCATGGTTGGTTTACATTTTTACACACCATGTAGCCTAACGATGCTATGTATATTAAATACTCTAAACATTGAGTTTAACTCGTATTTACACCCTAAAACTCTCATTTGTTTCTTATTCTCATATTCTCTCATACTCTTCTTCTTCTCTAAGAATCCATGGTGATTTGTTTATATAAAATAATGTTTTTGTTAATCAAAGTGCATTGGTTCTCCTAATAAATGTTAATTCTTCATCCTTTCGAATTCTCTCTACATTTACTCATATCATCTTTCACGAAGCCATGAATCTAATATGTTATAGATGAACTTGTGTTTGATGATATATATTATGATGTGAACTTATTAGGATCAAATTAATGGAAGAAGTTACAAAGTTAGATCTAGATTTTTTGTGTGTTGTTCTATTTTTTCTTCAAGTATTATGAGGTCTATGGCTTCTTATATACTCAAATTGTTCTGGATAATAAAGGATTGATATTTCAATCTCTCTCTCTTAATTTTTTGGAAAAAAAGTCTGCTTATATAACCTAGATTTTTTTTCTTTAAATTATTCACATAAGGTGTCTGATAAATTCCCTTAATTAAATTAGTTTTAAAAATAAATGGTTTTTTCTATAATGTGTAATCTGTGGTTGGTGTGAGTTCGTGAAATTCCATTACTGGGACCATGTTGTTTCATACTGGGGGTTAGTACCAGAGTGTAATATAAGATTACATGAATTGATGACTTTATGATGGGATGGGTCACCACTCATAAGTACTGGGACTTTCATTAGTCATTCTTGGTTGTGTAAGTTATGGAATAATGATAACATGTGGAGATAAAATTGAATAATTGATTTAGTTGGATTTTTCCCTTAATTTTTTTATCATTAAATTTTTTTTGATACTTTAATACTTGATTTTATAAAAATGTGATATCAATTATTCTTTTTTACTAGCGGCATGTATTGCAATGTTTTCATAGATTACCTACTAAGTTTTAAACTAACCCCCTATTTGGGAACTTTAGTGTGTTTACAGTTGTCTATGAAGATACAAGTAATGGCAGGGTTTTTTGCTTATCTATTAATACATCATGATGTGGTGTTCTAAGACTTATAGTTGTAGCATGGATCTTGATTATAGATATTCTGGGTTGAATCATATATGGTGTCTTAGAGGTATGTTTTCCTTTATTATTATTGTGTTGTAACTTTTTATTTAGTCTGATACTTCGATATCATTTTTTGGTTTTATTTTTCTTTTATTACTTTATTTAAATTATATAATGATGTTTTCCTTTTTTTAATAATCTATAAATTATTCTCATATCTATAAAAAACATCCTATAGATATCTTGTATGTCGCTATCACTTGTTTCCAACCTTTAGTATCTTGGGGACATCACCTAAGGTCAGTATCACATTTGCCTTTTTCTAAGACAATGGGTAAGGGAGGGACGTTAAAGAAGGTATCATTCTTGGTCGATCAGTCATATTAGGATGGTATAAAGGAGATAATAATGTTTAACATGACATTTATATATTAAAAAAAGTTGTATTTTACATTTTTATACTGGAAATCAAGTTACCAGGATAGTATGGGTGTAAAAAAGTGTTTTGAGACAATTATAGGTGTGTTGACATCACATCATAATCAGTTTGGAAAATGAGTATTTCATATCAAGAATTAGTAGTGATACTTACAACTATTACTGAATTTTCCATCATTTTATTTATGATTTCTGAAAATGGTTTTTAAAGATTCCTATTTTCAATGATTTTGAATATTATGTGCCTTCGGTTACATGTGATTGATAACTAAGTGGTGTTTCTTTAAATATTTAGAATGAATGTAACCATTTCGATGTCTACATAACCTGAATGTGGATGTCATTAAGAATTTTGTTCAACTTGAACCATGAGTAAATTAGTAGGTTCACCAAAGAATAGTCTTTGCATTTCAAATCATTTGTAGGGGAAATCAAAATCAATGGGCACACCATGATAATTATTCCATGGAATTGTAAAAATATAATCAAACAATTGTTCAATGATATTAGGGTTTAGAATAATTAGACACATTTATAGGGAGGATTAATAATTTTTTTGATATATTTGGAACCCTAGAAGAAAATAAATCATATCTAGTGGTTCATATGTAGTAGGATCTTTCTATACAGTGTTGGAATATTATTATTCATAATAAACTATAATATTACCTAACATGGATGACTTTGAGGATTAATTTTACTAATTCTATCCCCAAATATTCATAGTTACCAAGAGAATAAATTTCATACCTAAAAGAGGAAAAATATATTGGTGATGAATTTTGCAACTCAATTCATGATTTTGATGCATTTTCCTATTTAAGATACCACTAGTGAGCCCTTGAAGGCTATGATATTTGTTGTAGGACTGCGACCTGACATACACACCAAGTTCATTGTCTTTTGTATTGAAAACTATACAAAGATGTTAAGTAGATAAATTCTAGTAGAAAAGTATATATTGGTAACCTTAAGTGATGGGAAAATTATTACTTATATTGGTACTCGTGGGAACTCCAACATGGAGAATAAGATAAATAGTGAGAATTATTCTCAAGAAAATAAATAATATGGAAACCAGTAATTAAGTTCAGTATCATTTCAACCTTACTATATTAATCAGATGAGATTTTATTAGTGTGGATCTTATGACAATATCAACAAATAATTTCCAGGACCTCTATAAGAATCCCACAATTGGGGTAAGATGATACATTTGAAACATTATTATGTGGCGACTCTTAGTCTTACTGACAGAAATGGATCAAACATGTCTTAGTATTCTTTTAATCTTAAATTTTGATTAAGATAATATGGAAATAGCCTTTATATCCAAGTTATCCACTGATATTATCATATCACATTGACACAGTATCAATAATCACAACTACATTAGATTGTTAAAGAATTTTTCAGCACACCAAGTAAATAATTGAATAGTTTTGATCGTGTGATCATAGAGGACCAATCAAGTCATTTGATGGTGCGAGGTATCATTCTCTTGAATTGTAATCTTATGAAATATTATATTAATTTTGGAACATCCCACTATTCTATAGAATCTTTTGTTTAAGATCATGTGGGATAATAGGTTAAAATGATGCCTCATGACATGAAACATCAAACACCTCTCGGGAAAAGATAATTTCAATCCATTAAATGTTCATTATATTTCTATAACAATCGATGAAGCTTAATTTTTCTAAGATTTCTCTATTTTGGTTATGAAAATCTATGGCCTAATTTTTGGAATGGATTCTATCATATCCTTCATGGACCACATTAATTTTTTTACATAAAAAGTTACTTTCACATCATTAGATGGCATTAAGCATATCGTTAAATGGGATTAAGATGTGAATGCAAGTAGGGAAATATATTTTGTACCAGTGGATTAAAATATATCTTATATATTGTTAGTAATTTCATTAAAAAGTATTGATACAGTCAAACATAGATACATTTCAACAATTTTGGATCAATATCTTGACTTCATTCCGGATAATTTCTCTAGGTTTCCACCTAAAATAAAAGTGGGATTTCCAATTTTTATCCTACCATGGAAAAGCTTATTTAAATTCCATCCAATATGATTAAATCAATGTAATTAAAAGGGTATAAATTTTATCTATAATTGTGGAAATTAAAAGGATTCATTCCACCTAGCATGTCTCTATGAGAAGAACCCGTTATTTTTTTAAAGAAAGAGAATATGAATCTTTATGTTTTTTTAAATTATCATAAGATAAAACATGTTATGAGAAAGAATCTATATCATCTTCCATGAATTGATTATTTTATGATCAATTGAGGTGAGAAAAATTGTTATCTAGTATTTACATATGATCAGGGTATTGAAAAATTATTTTACGGAAGACAGATATTCCAGAGGTTTCTTTTCAGATTCAATATGGTCATTCTGAATATGTTCTTATACCCTTTAGTCAAATGAATGCATCATAAATTTTTAATGAAATGATTAATTTTTCAAGAATAGAATAATAACTCTAGTGGGATGAATGGACACATTTTTTTTATAGATCATTCTCTTATTTTTAAAGACATGAACATCAAAACCAATGTAATTATTACTTTGAATATCAATAGAGGAAAATCAAAAAATATAGAGATATTATATTCATGTTAAGTTTATAAATATTTTTTATTAGATCAAATGAAAAATTACCTAATCTTAGTAACTTCCATCGATGATGACATTCCTCTTTTGAAACTCTTTTTTTTATTTCCTTTGTTTTACATGAAGTATCCACAGGTGTAATCCATCTTGTTGTGATCCAAATGTTCTCCTTTGATATCTAATGATCACCAATATAACCCAGGGTGCTAGTGTGATGGATCTAGCAACATGTGTTATTTATCTTAATCTATTATAGTTTATTTGGGATTTAATGAGTCTCTCTAGTTCTTCTCATTCTTGTGTGTAAGAGAGGAGTAATTGAGGGAGAAGTCTATTGTGAATAGTGATTCTCAAATATCAATTCACTCTACCCAGTAGACATAACCATCTATTTATAGATCTAGGGTTTAGTTTAAAATATTATTAATTTTTTTATCATCCTTAAATAATATAATAATCCTTATCAAACACCATGTTATATAAAATCAATATTTTTGTTATTATTTTCTATCATGAGCTAACTCACACAATGATAATTATTATTATTTTGACTTATAAATTAATATTCACCACAAGAAAAAGTCATAGTCCACTCCAACTCCTTACTATATAATAAATACCCCAAAAGATATTGTTTTCCCATAAGTAAATTATTTATCCTCAAATTAGTGCATAAATATTTATTAAATATTCAATAAATATTTTTCATCAATAAAGAATGAATAAATTTATTCATTGGTCTTGATAATAATATTTCATCCATTAATTAAATTCAAATTGAATTTAATCGAGATCAAAAGAAACACATAGTGTCTGACCCTATATGATTCATTCTTAATGGAATTAGGTTGTCTTCCCTAAATTCCAATATTCTTGTCTAAAATGGTCAATCCACCCAAGAGAAAGAACTTCATGATGAAAAATACAAAACCACATATGAACACTCGATTTGTAATATAATCATTTTTTCACAATATATCACTAAACTGGTTACATATCTTATTCATTAGAAAAAAAATGCTTTATACTTATTTCTTTGACTATCTAAAATAAACATGTAATTTCCCTATAGTTATAGTATTTATAGATATGGTTCTATTCTAATAAAATGGTTGAGATATCAACAACAATAAAGAAGAAAGGGAAAATACTTCTTCAAAATTTCTATTAATAGCATGTCATTCCTGACACACCCAACATAACCTACATCCATTGAATATATAGAGTTCTAGTTTTGGTCATAAAATCTATGTGTGTGGGTCATTTAATGAATTGATGATCATCTTAAAGTCTAATAACCAATATAATCTATCGTAGAAAAGAATATATTATGTCCCAAAAATATTTGGAATTCCTACTCGTATGTTTATTCTCGTAATCTCCCATATTAGACATTATCATGTGAAATCCTCTAGAGAAGAATATTTATCCACATCTGAGTAATCATGTCTAAAATTCGACATACAATAATCCCAATCATAGTACATTATCACACTGAATAACGAAATTGAAGAATATCATCATAGCATTTCAAGGTTCTTATTATAGAAGGAAACTGCTACGATGTTATCAATGTGACCCATACAGAAAGACATTATTACATCAAATTCATGCATAACAATGATAAATATATAATAAGTTGTTTTATTATCATTAAAAAAAATTAAATATACATGTAATCCAATGTAGAAATAGTTGGTTCTAGAACACTTACTCCGTAAAAATCTAACTTAGACTAGATCCAATTGTATATGACTATCAATCCTATAGATCTCACAGGATGATCTTGTTTCTACTGAGTTAAGGATTTAGTCAAGGGGTCTTCCACATTATTGTGTTGGATATTCCACTAATTGATGTTTCACCTCATTGAGAATATTCCATCATGATATAATAATTCTAAAGTATATATTTCATCTACTAATGTGACCTTGGATCCTTTATAAGATCCAATAATATAGTATTATCATAATAGACACTGGTAGGATATTTAATTCTATGTACCATTTAAATCTCTTGGATGAGGTTTCATATCCAAACTACTGGTTACCTCAATATCTATAATATACTCAAACTCTACTATAGAATCTGTGACTACAGCTTGCATTGAGCTCTTCCAACCCACAGTACCTCTATTCATATTAAATATGTATCTCGTATATGATATTAGATTATCATGATATATTTGGAAACTAGAATTTCTATATCCACTAATAAATAGTTCCCCATATCCTCCATAGACTAAGAACATATCCCTTAGTAAGCCTCATATACCAAAAATGTCATCAGAGGATAACCCCCTGACCATTTATTAAATAAAAACAAAAGGACAGAAAACAAGTACCGCAAGCTGAAAGAGAAGATTACATATCAATGAAACCATACCCATTATCACATCCATGATCAAAAACCTCCTCTACAGTAGCCGATTCCCATTCCAAACATTCATAATGTTATTGAACATTCGCATACTTCCTTTGCAGGTTCATTCGTTCCAAGTATAGCAGCTTTGTGTTCCCAACTGATGACCTGGTTGGCATCAGCATTGGAAATTTAGAGAATTCATTCCTCGGCCTTTGTCGTGATTGAGTATTCATGCTTCACTAATTCTCGGTCATCTTCAGCCCCCCAACCTAAAAAATCTCACTAAACATGGGCCTGATATAGCATCTATCATTTTCCTTGACACTATTCTAATAGTCCCCTCGTTTTTGAGAAATATAGACCCCATGGAAGCCATCTTCACCTCCTCGGCCTTCCTGAGATTGACAATTTTGGTAAATCAGGGCCAAACACTTAGGCTACTCCATTAATTAACGATTGTCCTTAGTCCCATATCACAAGACTTCCTTCCCAATTCTATCCTCTATAGAACTGATTCATAGATGTACACTACCACCTTCATCCATTTGAACAGCCTCCTTCGCATTCCCATATTCCACTCCTCGGAACTGATTTTCAGTCTCAATTCCAGTCATCGTAGCAGCATCAATCACATCCTGTCTTTCAGACGTATCAAGAACTTCGAACACCTCCATGGGACAACTCTCACAATTTTCCGTGTGTGCCTCAATCACAATATCTAGCTCCTTGCAGTCACCTATATTCTTCCCACTGGCATCCACTAACAGACGATCCTCTTGTTGTGAGGGCCTGATCACATTTACACCCAATGGCGCCCCCATGTCACCAGTCCCATGGCCACCAGTAGACTGATTCTTCCCAACCCCTAAAACCAGATCACTCCTTAGTCAACTAAACACCAAAGAAACCAACGGATTAGGGAGTGCTTCCCCCACACACAATGCAATCCGTTTCACCATAACATTCACAGGATCTGTTGTAGGTCCCTAACCAAGAAACCAACCTATCTTCTCCATCGGACCAGACATCCTCCCGATCGCTGAATTACCTTGACATTTAGAAATCATGTGCCCCAATAGGCATTAGTTAGTGCAGTAATCAACCCAAGTCTAAAAAAATGGCATGTTTCCATCAGAATTCCTCACCCACAGTGATCCATATCCACTCTATCGCAGGCTTCACGACATCCACCTCAACAGATATGTGGGGATTAATCAGATAAATTGCCGTGGAGTTTTGGAAGTCGGAACAGAGGTAGCATCCCATCATGTTTCCAATCATATGGATTATCGCAGGGTTTTGAAATTGTAGTGGATGTTGTGGAAGACTCACCCATGCCGTGATGGTGGAAGGATCATGGTTCATACATAAATCAAAATACCATAGAATGAGGGAAAACTTACATCCATTGCAATGATGTGAGGAAGTGGACCATGATCAGATCAAATCCTTTTCTGAAGAAAACCAGACCATAAAGTGATGCTTATCAAGAAGACCGACAACCACAAGATCTTGCAAGTCCAATTTGCTAAAGACAAAACGGTCGAAATCATCAACTAAGTGCCACCTGTGACTGAAACGAGCTACCATTGATAAATAGGTATGGCTCGATGGTTCATAGAACTCCGGAAGCAAGATCAACCACTGAGGATCACAAAGATGAGGATTAGGGGCCTTCGGGGTAAGAGAGATCACCAGAAACATAGGAAGAAATTTAGGGTTTGAAAATGGGATTAAGATGTGAATGTAGATGAAATGCGCATAATGAAGGGATAAGGAGAAAATTAAATGTTTGATAGTATTCATGAGCTCATGACTGATATAAGGAAATAGTTATATCATGGTTTGAGTATATGCAATTTTGGTTTTTTGGTATGTGGAATGAGGTAACATTTGACAGCACTCATGTTTTTACTATGATTCAATGGGTATTCATTTTTCAAGAGAATACATGATTAAGGCCTTAGAATATTTGGAATGTGACCAACAATACATATCATATGATATATAGGGATCAACGATGGTATTAACATGCTTGTTATATGAAATCTCTGGTAATCGTTTTCACTATATTATGAGAGTGGACTACAGTATTCTGGATAAGCCTAAAGATTGGAATGGATTATGTTGGGCATAAGTTAGTATTGTTTAAGGATAGAAGTTTTTTCGATATTATTGATGGGATGTTATAGTAATGTAGTTTTAGAAAAAAAGACAACCTGCAGGACGTGTGACATCCCATCGCGTCGGACAAAGCTGTGGGAACTGAACCCACAACCGAAGTGTGACTAGCCTTTATCGCCTACCACTGGCCTACAAGAAGTCCCTAGTTAGTAGAAACTAGTTTTATTTTATTAAGCGGTATGATATATGAAGTATAAGTTCATTTTTGGAACCATATACGATTAATCTAACCATAAGATGGACTTATAACTTTTGCTAATCCTTTGTTTGAAACAGATGGAATGACCCATCATTCTATCACATGATCTGCTAACACATCACGAATAACAAATTCAACTTCATTTCTTTAAGGGATGAAGGGGAAATTGTTCAATTCACAAACAACAGTGAAATTGTACCAAAATCATTTAAGTATTTCTTTTAATTCACCAACTTTAGGGAAATGATCTTGAAAACCAAAAAATTTTTCCTAGTGCCCTTATATCTGATTAATCAGATGGTACCTTATATCATCGCAAATCTATGGCTTTTTGATTGTTGGCTATTTCATAACCATGTTCTCTACCACTCTCCATCAGAATATGATGGTTAAATTTTTTTTCCATATCCATATTTTCACCTATGTTCTCCTACGTTGAAACCCAGTGATGAGTTAATTTGTGTAACCGTTACATTTCATACTTTAGTTTTTAAAGCCATGTTAGTGTATTCCTTTTTACGATGTGGGTTTCTATTAAACAAACTTTCGAGTAGTAAACCATTTATAACCCCGACGAATTTCGAGGGCGAAATTCATTTTAAGTGGGGTAGAATGTAACACCCCGAGATTTTATGAACAATATTCTTTTAATTTCATTAATTTCTTATGTTGTATGCTACACCAAGATTAACTTGCACTTTACGCAACACCGTATTAGCTTGCAGTATATGCAACACTATTCTTGGATCGTGTTACACACAATTTTGATAATAGTTATTCTACACAACATTGAGTATATATATATATATATTCAATGTATAAATGAAATATGGTTGGATTATGTTATAAGAAACAACGAAGGATTTTTGCACAACACGCAACCCTGACTTGGCTTGCATTACACGCAAGTGCGACCTTCCGCGACAACGTGTGTTGTACGCAATACCTAGTTTCGCTAAACAATGATATGTTATTAAAATATTATTAAAACTAGCCATTATGAATAGTAATAACCACTTTTTGAAATTTTGTAAATTTTATTTTTCAAAATGAACTTCATTTTTGGATTCGGAATATCAAAATTAGCTTAGGGTGAAATTTTGGTACTTTTCGGATAACTTTCATTTTCTGATGAATAGTGAAAATTACTAAATTTTAATTAAAAAAAACCTTTTTAATCAAAATAATTATTAGCGATAAATTATTAATTTGAGTGGTTTTAAAGTATATTTATAATATATTTTTAAAATTTAATACAATGTGGTCATTGGATGTAATTTCACATTTAAACCAGACATAAACAAGTGTCAATCTTTTTATAGTTATTATCTCTTAAGAACACGCTATTTGTTTTGACGACGGGAATTAATTTTTAAATTAAGTAATGAAACTGATATGTTTTTAATTTTGTAAAATAGACATCATTTTTGAGTTCATAATATCAAATATAGCTTAGGCCTAATTTTTGGTATTTTTCTGGAAACTTTCATTTTTTGATTAATAGTGAAACCACTAAGTGGTAGTTAAAAAAATGAATTTTTCATAAAACATAATTTTATCGCTTCTGTGAGTGGAATTTCAAAAATCCGAGAGACACGGTTGATGTCAGTATGTAAAATGTGGTTCAATGAGATGAAAATAATTTTTGGTGAATTGTAACTTTTTACTTTTTTACCACGGTTTAAAGTAAATAAGGTAATTAAGGGTAAAAATGATATTATTATTACCCTAACACATGTCCTAATTCTATAGGATAAGTGTAATTCGACCAAAAACAACATTTGGAATAAAATATGACCATTTAGGCCCACTTGGATTAGATTAGGACATTTATTATTAATTTATTTAAAGAAGGGTTCAAATAGTCAAAATCAATGTTTAATAAGAATATCATTTTTATTATAGGGTTATACATAAGATACATTCGACTATAAATATTCATTAGAAAGCTAAAAAGATTTCCTAAATAATTATATTTTAGTTGTAATTTTTTGACTTTAAATAAGTTATTTTATTTATGACACAAATATGATTTAGTAATTATCTTATTAATGAAATATTGACATAATTGATGTTATAAATACCCAAATAAATGTAATTTGAGACTTTTTAGGAATTACACTAATTTTATATGTTAATATGACATGTTATTATTTATTTAATTACCTTTTTTAGAACTAATCATTCTGTTATGTGTTTTAAAAAAATCAATTACTAAATAGTGTCAAAATTGACATAAAATAGTTTTTAAAACAAATATTATATTATTAATTGTTATTTTATTCCTAAAAATATAAGGTTTGGAAAAATGACTTAGATAAGATTATATATATTAATAATAAACAACATGGGGTTCGTTTGTCTTATTATAGTATGTTTATTAACCTTATAGTGTAAGAACACAAAAAGACACGGTAAAAGTAACATTATCTAACTTAAAGTTAAATATAAATGATAAGGTTAAAATAGGAACCTAAACTTGTCTAAATTCTATTTGATGAGGGTATTTCTACCCATACCCACCTTATCTTCGAAATAAATCAATTTGGAGATATTTAAAACCGAATTTTGCTTTATAATAAAATAATATTTTTAGTTATTCCAAAGGTGCCCCTCTCCTCCCTTATAAAAGGGAACCTCCTCCCTCTCTTCCTCACACCACTATGAGCCTTCATGCTCGGCCAACCCATGACAACTTCTCTTCTCCACTTTCCTAGAAACATCCTAGATGTCCCGGTCTTCTTCAAAGACCAATTTCAGTGCCCTAAAAGGAGGTCTCAAAGAGGCGCTTCAAAGAAGAGGTAATGTCCGTTACCGATTCTTTCAACTTTATTTCTTCTTCCACTTCTTCTTCTTTAGTTGTTTCATTATGAAGTAATAACATCAGTATCACTCATATACGGATATGTTATTAAAAGAATGCAACAACCCTATTTCACCATCTATCCACCCTACGAAAAACGAAATCACCGTGCGTGCGTACGTATGGAATACCGTCTCCACGCCGTGGTGTAATCTATTTTTCCAACACCACCTTACTTGGATGGGTATAATGGTGTAAATAATAACTATACATAGTTATTATAACATCATACTGATTCTGATATATTTTATCATCCACTCCAATTCAATTCAATGATTATGGAAATGATATCATTCCTCGTGCGTACATACGGACTACCGTCTCCACGACGCGATGAGATTCATTCTCCATGTTAACCATACATTAATGATCATAAAGTTTATTTAATGAATAATAATGGAATATATGAAATAATAATGTTATTGGATTTATGTATATATATATATATGTATGTCGTCTATTTAGTTTCATTCAATTCAATAAGGAAACAAAAACAGCGTTTATGCGTACGTACGGCCTGCCATCTCCATGAACGGTGTATTTCATTCATTTTGTCTACCTATAATATATATATGTATATGATGAATATATTTTAATCATGTTTCACATTCATAAATTATTTAAATCAGGATATAAGTAATAATATCATGAACGACAAGTCGAAACACATACGATAAATGAAATGATTTTACCCAAAACGCTGCTTTAACATGGAATTTACAAAAGAACGGGTAATATAAAGTCATAAGTGAAACATATATGATATCATAACAATGAATATGATTCTATAATAAGTCAATGACATTATTTAAATCATTATACAGGAGGTTCGGATACGTACGATGCATATCGGACCTAAGGTAAGGGATAAATTTTCAGTCTCATTTTTATCCAAGATTGCTTATACGTAAGTATTTACTACGGTTACGTTTATCATCCATGACCATGTTTTCTAAAAATGCTTTCATAAAATGTTTACCATTCTTCCATGGATTTTTAAAGTCATTTTTACCCTTTATTGACTTTTTACCACATTGTATGAATGGAATCGTTCCTTTGGTTACCATATAAGGTACTTTTTGACTTTTCCGACAAAACTACGAGGAGAATGTTATTTTTAACTTATACGGAGTGAATGGATTTTTACAGTTTCATAACGCCTCATTTTCAAGAAGCTTCCTCTACAATATTTCATGATTATTTTCAACAAAACTCTTATCTTTTAAAATTGCATGGAATTTTGTGAAAATAAAATGATTTTAAAGAAGAAAGGATATTTTCTTCAAGAATTCATTTCAAGTGTTTTTTCAAAACTATTTTCCATCTAAGATGAAATTATTTCATATGTGTATGTTTCAAGTAAAATGTCTCTATGATTTAAATGGTTTCAATTTTCTTATGATTAAATAATATCAATTGTTTATGGATTATGTTATGATGGCATGATGTTTAAGAATCCCATCTTATTAAATGGGTTATGCTATGATGTAGGATTTATGATTTTGTGGCACACGAAAGAATGATTTCATTATGATATGGGGGGACCTATATCTCCCTCCAATTCATTGGGTAAAGATTTATACCTCATGAGATAGACATGGCTGGAACGGAAAGTTAAACCGTTTCAGTAATACAGGACTGGAATGAGGAGTGAACTCGATTCAGAAAGGGACTTTGACCACTAAGATGGTCTTGGTAGCAATGCCTTGGCTACTATGGAAAATAATATCATGTGCTTAATGGTTTCCACAATTACATGTTTCATTTCCATGCTATTTTATCATTCTTAATGTTTCTTTATGATCTATTCCTTACGTACTTCCATGTTTTATGTCATTGCTCAAGCTTTTGATGTTTAAACATTATGTTCATATTTTTAAGTTCAAATGTATATGGTATGTTTTATTTTATCCATGCTTACCCTTAATGAGCATTTGAGCTCACCCTTTTTATGTTTTCTTTTCCCCAGGATATAAATAAAGGTTTTAGGTAAGAAAAAAAGGGGAAGATCTTTATGGGAGATGTTGAAGATCTTTCACCACGATTAGAAGATTACGTTCCAAGTTTCCAAAGACACTAAACTATTACGATCCTTGTGTGTCTGTTATTGTTATGTATTAAGTATTCCGCTAAAGTAATGTAATATCCATGTACGTTAAGCTTTGGGTCTCTACCGTTGGTATCAGAGGAAAATTTTAGTCAACCTTTAGAAACTAGGATGCGAAAACATTAGTGAGATCCCTAGAGATATTTCTAAGGTATGTCTAGGGATGTCCCTAAGGATAAGTATACGTATAGGATATAGTCCTAGAACTATGGTAACGATCTTATAATTTAACCTAAGATGTTATATATTGAAGGTACTCCCACTTTATTATGTTGTTTTCCCTAGCGTGATTTTTGCCTCTCACACTATTCTTTTTGGGTTTTAGAAAATGGCTGGAAACAAGATGATTCATGATAATGGAGGATATGATGGACAATGGAATGATATTCTTCATGAGAAACCAAATTAAATGGGATTTGGAATTCCAAACATCATTATTATGCCAAATCAGCAATCTCATAATATGATCAATAAAGTAAAATTTGGTAAGTTTCCTGACTCGGCTAATGAGAGAAAGATGGAGTTCCATGATGATCATAGAGGAAAGAAAGATAAATTTCCCCTATGTAAATCATGTGGGAAGAGGAATCAAGGAGAATGTTTCAAAGGAACTTGAAGATGCTTTGGGTGTGGAAAGGAAGGACACAAAGCCAGTAAGTGCAAAGGAAAAGGTTCAGTTAACACCAGTGATGAGGATAATGGTATTGCTACGACATCAACAATGGTTAAATGTTTTAAATGTGGAATGTATGGGCATTAGGTAAACCAATGCCCTAAGGGAAAGTCTCATGAAGAGAATCAGTATGGTCGTATGGGTAGTATTTATGTTGATGATGATGAAGAGACTACAAATGATATGTGAGATGAAAGAATTGTTGAAGCTCGGTCAATGGTTTAAGAATGTAGTGGAATGATTACATGTTTATCATGTGTAATGTTGTATAAGTAATCTCATGGTACTGTGGAATAAAGAGACATCTAAGGATTGTTACACTGTTATCTTTCCTTGAGTTTTGAAAGTGTATGATTAATGGTACCAGTATCCATGAAAGGTTATTCAGATATTTTTGGAATGTAGATGATATGTGCATAATGAAGGGATAAGGAGAAAATTAAATGTTCGATAGTATTCATGAGCTCATGACTGATATAAGGAAATAGTTATATCATGGTTTGAGTATATAGAATTTTGGGTTTTTGGTATGTGGAATGAGTTAACTTTTGACAGCACTCATGTTTTTACTAAGATTCAATGGGTATTCATTTTTCAATAGAATACATGATTAAGGCCTTAGAATATTTGGAATGTGACCAACAAGACATATCTTATGATATATGGGGATCAACGATGGTATTAACATGCTTGTTATATGAAATCTCTGGTAATCGTTTTCATTATATTATGAGAGTGGACTACAGTATTATTGATAAGCCTAAAGATTGGAATGGATTATGTTGTACATAAGTTAGTATTGTTTAAGGATAGATTTTTTTTCAATATTATTGATGGGATGTTATAGTAATGTAGTTTTAGAAAAAAAAAAGACAACATGCAGGATGGGTGACATCCCATCGCGTCAGACAAGGCTGTTGGAATTGAACCCACAACCGAAGTACGACTAGCCTTTATCTCCTACCACTGGCCTACAGGAAGTCCCTGGTTAGTAGAAACTAGTTTTATTTTATTAAGCTGTATGATATGTGAAGTATAAGTTCATTTTTGGAACCATATACGATTAATCTAACCATAAGATGGATTTATAACTTTTGCTAACCTTTTGTTTGAAACAGATGGAATGACCCATCATTCTATCACATGATCTTCGAACACATCACGAATAACAAATTCAACTTCATTTATTTAAGGGATGAAGGGGAAATTGTTCAATTCACGAACAACAGTGAAATTTTACCAAAATCATGTAAGTATTTCTTTTAACTCACCAACTTTAGGGAAATGATCTTGAAAACCAAAAATGTTCTCCTAGTGCCATTATATCTGATGAATCAGATGGTACCTTAGATCATCGCAAATCTATGGCTTTGTGATTGTTGGCTATTTCATAGCCATGTTCTCTACCACTCTCCATCAGAACATGATGGTTAGATTTTTCTTCCATATCCATATTTTCACCTATGTTCTCCTATGTGGAAACCCAGTGATGAGTTAATTTGGGTAACCGTTACATTTCATACAGTAGTTTTTAAAGCCAAGTTTGGGTAATCCTTTTTACTATGTGGGTTTCTATTAAACAAAATTTCGAGTAGTAAACTATTTATAACCCCGACGAATTTCGAGGGAGAAATTCATTTTACGGGGGGTAGAATGTAACACCCCGAGATTTTATAAAAAATATTCTTTTAATTTCATTAATGTCTTGTGTTGTATGCTACACCAAGATTACCTTGCACTATACGCAACACCGTATTAGCTTGCAGTATACACAACACTATTCTTGGATCGTGTTACACACAATTTTGATAATAGTTATTCTACACAACATTGAGTATATATATATATATATATTCAATGTATAAATGAAATATGGTTGGATTATGTTATAAGAAACAATGAAGGATTATTACACAACACGCAACCCTGACTTGGCTTGCATTACACGCAAACGCGACCTTCCGCGATAGCGTGTGTTGTACGCAATACCGAGTTTCACTAAACAATGATATGCTATTAAAATATTATTAAAACTAGCCGTTATGAATAGTAATAACCACTTTTTGAAATTTTGTAAATTTTATTTTTCAAAATGGACTTCATTTTTGGATTCGGAATATCCAAATTATCTTAGGGTGAAATTTGGGTACTTTTCGGATAACTTTCATTTTCTGATGAATAGTGAAAATTACTAAATTTTAATTAAAAACAACATTTTTAATCAAAATAATTATTAGCGAAAAATTATTAATTTCAGTGTTTTTAAATTATATTTAGAATATATTTTTACAATTTAATACAATGTTGGTCATTGGATGTAATTTCACATTTAAACCAGACATAAACAAGTGTCAATCTTTTGATAGTTAGTATCTCTTAAGAACACGCTATCTGTTTTGACAATGGGAGTTAATTTTTAAATTTATTAATGCAACTGATATGTTTTGAATTTGGTAAAATAGACATCATTTTTGAGTTCATAATATCAAATATAGCTTAAGCCTAATTTTTGGTATTTTTCTGGAAACTTTCATTTTTTGATGAATAGTGAAACCACTAAGTGGTAGTTAAAAAAAATGAATTTTTCATAAAACACAATTTTACCGCTTCTGTGAGTGGAATTTCAAAAATCCGAGAGACACGGTTGATGTCAGTAAGTAAAATGTTGTTCAATGAGATGAAAATAATTTTTGGTGAATACTAACTTTTTACTTTTTTTTACCACGGTTAAAAGTAAATAAGGTAATTAAGGGAACAAATAATATTATTATTACCCTAAAACATGTCCTAACTCTATTTGATAAGTGTAATTAGACCAAAAGCAACCTTAGGAATAACATATGACCATTTAGGCCCACTTGGATTAGATTAGGACATTTATTCTTAATTTATTTAAAGAAGGGTTAAAATAGTTAAAATCAATGTTTAATAAGAAAATCAGTTTTAATATAGGGTAATACATAAGATAAATTCGACTATAAATATTCATTAGAAAGCTAAATATATTTCCTATATAATTATATTTTATTTATAATTTTTAGACTTTAAATAAGTTAGTTTATTTATGACACAAAGATGATGCAGTAATTATCTTATTAATGAAATATTGACATAATTGATTTTATAAATACCCAAATAAATGTAATTTGAGACTTTTTAGAAATTACACTAATTTTCTAGGTTAATATGACATGTTAGTATTTATTTAATTACCTTTTTTAGAACTAATCATTCTTTTATGAGTTTTACAAAAATCAATTACTAAATAGTGTCAAAATTGACATAAAATAGTTTTTAAAACAAATATTATATTCTTAATTGTTATTTTATTCCTAAAAATCTAAGGTTCGGCAAAATGACTTAGATAAGCTTATATATATTAATAATAAACAACTTGGGGTTCGTTTTTCTTATTATAGTAAGTTTATTAACCTTATAGTGTAAGAACACAAAAAGACACGTTAAAGTAACATTATCTAACTTAAAGTTAAATATAAATGATAAGGTTAAAATAGGAACCTAAACTTGTCTAAATTCTATTGGATGAGGGTATTTAGACCCATACTCACCTTAGCCTAGAAATAAATCAATTTGGAGATATTTAAAACCGAATATGGCTTTATAATAAAATAATATTTTTTGTTATTCCAAAGGTGCCCCTCTCCTCCCTTATAAAAGGGCACCTCCTCCCTCTCTTCCTCACACAACTATGAGCCTTCATGCTCGGCCAACCCCTGCCAACTTCTCTTCTCCACTTCCCTAGAAACATCCTAGAGGTTCTGGTCTTCTTCAAAGACCAATTTCAGTTCCCTAAAAGGAGGTCTCAAAGAGGCGCTTCAAAGAAGAGGTAATGTCCGTTACCGATTCTTTCAACTTTATTTCTTCTTCCACTTCTTCTTCTTTAGTTTTTTCATTATGAAGTAATAACATCAGTATCACTCATATACGGATATGTTATTATAAGAATGAAACAACCCTATTTCACCATCTATCCACCCTACAGAAAACGAAATCACCGTGCGTGCGTACGTATGGAATACCGTCTCCACGCCGTGGTGTAATCTATTTTTCCAACACCACCTTACTTGGATGGGTATAATGGTGTAAATAATAACTATACATAGTTATTATAACATCATACTAATTCTGATATATTTTATCATCCACTCCAATTCAATTCAATGATTATGGAAATGATACCATCGCTCGTGCGTAGGTACGGACTACCGTCTCCACGACGCGATGAGATTCATTCTCCATGTTAACAATACATTAATGATCATAAAGTTTATTTAATGAATAATAATGGAATATATGAAATAATAATTCTACTAGATTTATTTATATATATATGTATTTCGTCTATTTAGTTACATTCAATTCAATAAGGAAACGAAAATAGCGTTCATGCATACGTACGGCCTACTGTCTCCATGAACGATGTATTTCATTCCTTTTATCGACCTATAATATATATATGTATATGATTAATATATTTAAATCATGTTTTACATTGTGAAATAATGTAAATCAGGATATAAGTAATAATATCAAGAACGACAAGTCGAAACACATACGATAAATGAAATGATTTTACGCAAAATGCTGCTTTAACATGGAATTTACAAAAGAACGGGTAATATAAAGTCATAAGTGAAACATATACGATATCGTAACAATGAATATGATTCTGTAATAAGTCAATGACATTATTTAAATAATTATACAGGAGGTCTGGATACGTACGAAGCATATCGGACCTAAGGTAAGGGATAAATTTTCAATCTCATTTTTATCCGAGACTGCTTATACGTAAGTATTTACTAGGGTTACGTTTATCATCTATGACCATGTTTTCTAAAAATGCTTTCACAAAATGTTTACCATTCTTCCATGGATGTTTAAAGTAATTTTTACCCTTTATTGACTTTTTACCACATTGTATGAATGTAATCTTTCCTTTGGTTACCATATAAGGTACTTTTTGACTTTTCCGACAAAAGTACTAGGAGAATGTTATTTTTAACTTATACAGCATGAACGGATTTTTACGGTTTCATAACGCCTCATTTTCAAGAAGAATCCTCTACAATATTGCATGATTATTTTCAACAATACCCTTATCTTTTAAAATTGCATGGAATTTTGTGAAAATAAAATGATTTTAAAGAAGAAAGGATATTTTCCTCAAGAATTCATTTCAAGTGTTTTGTCAAAACTATTTTCCATCTAAGATGAAATTATTTCATATGTGTATGTTTCAAGTAAAATGTCACTATGATTTAAATGGTTTCAATTTTCTTATAATGAAATGATGTCAATTTTTTATGGATTATGTTATGATGGTATGATGTTTAAGAATCCCATTTTATTTCATGGGTTATGCTATGATGTATGATTTATGATTTTGTGGCACACGTAACAATGATTTCATTATGAGATGGGTAGGCCCTATATCTCCCTCCAATGCATTTGGTAAAGATTTATACCTCATGAGATAGACATGGCTGGAACGGAAAGTTAAACCGGTTCAGTAATACAGGACTGGAACGAGGAGTGAACTCGATTCAGAAAGGGACTTTGTCCACTAAGATGGTCTTGGCAGCAATGCCTTGGATACTATGGAAATCATATCATGTGATTAATGGTTTCCACAATTACATGTTTTATTTACATGCTATTTTATCATTCTTAATGTTTCTTTATGATCTATGCCTTACGTACTTCCATGTTTTATGTCATTGCTCAAGCTTTTGATGTTTAAACATTATGTTCATATTTTTAAGTTTAAATGTATATTGTATGGTTTATTTTATCCATGATTACCCTTACTGAGCATTTGAGCTCACCCTTTTTATGTTTTCTTTTCCCCAGGATATAAAGAAAGGTTTTAGGTAAGAAAAAAAAGGGGATGATCTTTATGGGATATGTTGAAGATCTTTCACCACGATTAGAAGATTACGTTCCATGTTTCCAAAGACACTAAACTATTATGATCCTTGTGTGTCTGTTATTGTTATGTATTATGTATTCCTCTAAAGTAATGTAATATCCATGTATGTTAATCATTCGGTCTCTACATCAACCCTATAGTATCCTTTCTCATTGAGAATCAGGTTTTATTTCTTAATGTCCAATATTATTGTCCAGAAATTGGTCAAGGAACCTAAGAGAAAGAGCATATTGTCACAATGTCGAAAACTACATTTAAATGGTCATTGTGTAATAAAATTATTTTTTCACAATATATCATAAATTTTTTTTCACATCTGTGTCAAAAACCTATATGCTTGATTTGTATTTATTTTACTATCTAAAATAATCATGCTTTTTTAAAGGTTGGGGCCGAAGCCTCATTTTTATTATTAAATCAATGCCAGCACCTCTTTTAACTGGGTAGAGGGAAACCAATTAAATATCCCAAAGGCCCAGTGGGATTGTAGCCCATTACATAGCCCATAGGCCCAAATATATGGCGCAATTCACATTCTATGAATAGTAACTTGCCTGCTATAGTACCTGCACAGTATCGTCACCGCTACAGTGTCCTGCCGCCGCTACAGTACCTCGATGATGAACAGTGACGTCGCTGCTACAGTACCGCTACAATACTTCTACAATAATACTATGTCATTAGTGACATAATCAATATACCATTATTCCTAAAAAATGTGGTATTATTGTTTCAATCCGTAAATCTAAGTTTTCATGTCAAGAAATTATTTAACTATAATCATAAAGTCTAATGACCATTATAAAAGCTCATATATAGGAATGTCCTATGATACAAAAACTTATGGATTTTTTACTGGTCATGAAATTTGGATAATTATCCATCTTAGAGATTACCATGTCCAAACATCATCAGAAAAAGCCTCATCCACTTATTAGCACTAGCACTTAATAGTTTATATACTATGACCCCTATAATCTAATTTTATATAGATATATAACTATATCAAATAATATCATCATAGAATTTTATGGTTTATATCATAGAGTATAACTACTATGACCTTATCAATTCAATAGATTATCTTGGAAAATATTACTTCAAATTCGTTCAAAATAAATGAACAATATACAATAAGATATCTTATTAATATTTAAACTATTAATATACATGTAATATAATGTAAAATGAGTTTTTTAAATAACAGAAACTCAAAAAATTGATGAATCAGATCTCTTAGAGGGTTTTAAACTCCTTTTTGGTAGTATTCAATGATAATATTATAGTTTATTCTAGGACTAAAGTCAATTATTAACAACTCTATATCATAATTTTGGGTATCATGTGGGAAAATATCAGTTGTGTTAACATTTCAAGGTGTGATTTCTGGATACATGAGGTGCATTTCCTTTGACACTTTATTTCATAAAGAGGGCTATCAGTAGATCAAGAAGTGGTATAATCTATTATAACATAGTAACCACTAAAAAAGGTCTCTAAGACCCAAATTTTCCTCATCTTTGTACAATATTAACAAAATTTTATTCCTGATTTTTATCTTTAATGAATAAATTTTTAAGGAAAAGTATTCCTTTCCAATAGAGTAATGGGTGTTAGAAATCTTCTTCGGAGCTTACGGTTTGATTTAGATCTTCACATGTCCTTATATTTATAGAATCAAGGTGAGTCTATGTGATATATTTTGATGTATGCATATCTGGTTTGGGGTGTGTTCTTATATAGGGAGATTATGTTGTATCTTATGTGTTATGATAGTTATAGATTCATGAGAAGAAATACCCAATGCATGATGTGGAATTAGTTTTTTTTATTTCATTCCTAGAAAACAAAGCATCATTATATCAGGTGAGATAATTTCAAAGAGTTAATTGATCCTAAAATCATGAAACACATCTTCTCGCATAGGGATTTGAATTTACGGAATTGAATAGGTATGGAATACCATTAGATGTTAGGAATAGACTTTTTGTACACACAGGGTAATGAAATTTTGTGGCTAATTCATTCAGTATGGATTTGTATATTTAATATTCTAAAGAGGCTTTATATCAGTGGTAGATGGTGATGGTCATGGATGATATGTATTAAGATTTTTTTGAGAAAGGTGATGTTGTTTTTTTCTTTCCAGTTTCTCTTATAAAGAGTTTTATAAAGTTTGATAATGATGTTCATACATCTAATCCTAAATGTCTCACCATGAGTTAAAAACATAATGGTAGGGAGACCATTGAGGGATGGATTCTAGATGGGGTATGTGTGTTATTTTTTATAGGTCTGATAGTGGATCCTTCTAATTTTTAATAACATATAATTTTTTCCAACAACCACTCAAAATGGTTTACTCATCTTGGAATTCAGAATAAGTTTATAATGATGAGATAACAGTTCTAGTAGAATAGTAATCTAGGGTTGTGGAGTATTTATTGAGATAGTTCACTTGTAAAATGTTCAAGGAAGAGCACAAATATCTAGATATTACGTGTAAATATTTACCTATACCCATGTGGAAATTTGAGCATAAAACTTGGTATTTTTTCATAATTCTACAAAGAATAGTTTAGAAACCCAATTCTATATGGGTGTTCTGGATTGGATCACAAAGTTGGATCACTTCATTAATATTCATGAATCCAATATGGTGGAAGACTTGTAAAAACGCTACATTCAAGAAGTTTTAAGGTTTAATGGTATGGATATTTTAAATCTGTCTTATCCGGATGTTTGTTTTACATCTTGGTTTTGTAAACCATCTCAATAAGTCATCAAAACCTAGTTAACCATGATCAAATATATCATTTAAAAATATATAGATAGATCCAATGGACAATCCAAATGTTATAATTAATTAATATAGTTCTCGGGATTTAGGAGGCTCATTAAATGATCATATATTGTTATTAGAGTTCTCATTCAATAATAATTTCCATGCCTCAGAATTTATGGCGCTTTTAAATGCTTTTTATGGTCATCCTTATTATTCTCCACTTTTTTGGGTGTAAAGGGATGAATCCTTACTTATCAAACCTATATTTATGCATGAGATGATGGAAAATATTAAAATGATCAAAACGATGATGTTGGTGTCTCAGATCCAAAGAAAATATACAAAACATCTTCGTATACCATTGTCGTTTAATGTGGGTAACCGTGTTTTCTTGAGAGTCTCTCTAAGCATAGGGAATCAATGGTTTGGGTAAACAGGGTAAATAGATTACTCAGTACATTGTCTCTTTTTAGATAATATAATGAATCATTCGTGTAGCTTATCAGTTTTATTTACTAAAAAATTTCATCTCATTGAATAATATATTTTATTTATCTCAATTGAAGAGGTATCGGCCTGATCCTAACCATGTTATTCAATGGGACCATATTAATAATGAAATGTATTCGTCATTGATTCATGTACACATATGTATTTTGGATATTCATGAGAACATATTTCATGGAAAAATTATCATTTTAGTATGATTGTTGTATTAGTATGGTCTTATTTACGAGGAGACATGGGAATATGAAGAATTTATATTGAAGCAATTGAACATACTTTTCCAAAGCACTAATTATAACCAAATTTGAAATGATGGAAATACCACTGTTGGGGATAATGTTTCAACCTCATTTTTAGGTACATTACCTATATATTATGTATTTTTTTCTTATATAATACATAAGTTGATTTTTGGGAAATTATAGATGGTTTTGGAGCGTTTTTGAATGTTTTTTTAAGGGTGCACAGTTTGATCATGGTTAGCATAAATCATGTTCTATCATTAGGAAACTACACAATGATATGATATGATTCACTAGGTAGGCACAAAATTGGTTAATAGTTTGGAAAACCCATATGGGTTCCTAATATAGAACATTATAGATGGTGGTATTCGGATAGTATCATGTCCACCGTTGGTGCATATTTTCCCAAAATAAGTAGTGCAACTGAATATCTCCCAAGCTAATATCTAATAGCATTTGCATGGTTGGATAATGTCTTACCAAACTATGTATCATGTAATTTTAGATCTCTAGTTTTGAGATAGAACTAAGAAAACATCCATCTCATGGTTTTGAAATGTTGTTAGGACTATATTAAATTATCTCAAAAATAGAGCTTAACTCGAATTTACACCCAAAATCGTAATTTTTCTAATATTCTCCCATGATCTGAAACTCATCTCTTTAACTAGGAATCCTTGGTGATTTATTTCGATTCTAAAGAAATTTTTTATGAATCAATGTGTGTTGTCTCCCCCAAATTTTTGGTAAGACCTTATTCTTTATTTTCTCACAAGATATAATCATCTCCTTTCGCATTGAGACATCGATCTAATATTGTAAAGATATATCTATGATTTATTATGTATATTTTCAAGATATTTTTTTAGCATATAATGAATAGAATTAGTTTCGAGGTTGGAACTATAAGTATTGTTTTTTCACTATTCATTTTCTTTATCCGTTGTATGGTAGGTAACTTCTCTTTCACTGGACTTATTCTAGAACATGTAGGACTGATGTTTTAATCACTCTCCCTTACTCTAATGGAAAAAATCAATGGTTTATGTTCTAAAATATTTTTTTTAATGATTCACAGGACGTTATTGATAAATTTCATGAAGGAAATTTTTTTCAAAAGAATTTTTTTTTTGTTGATAATATGGCATGTGTGGTAGGTGTGAGTTAATGAAGTTTCACAAGGGGAACCCTATTAGTTTGAAATTGTGGTTGGTTAAAAAGTTTCAAATGGTACTACATCAATTGATAACTAAGTGGTGGTATGTGTCGTCACTCATGAGTATTGGGACTCTCATTGGGAATGCATGGGTGTCTGAGTTTTCGAATGATGATACCAAGTGAAAATAAATAATAAATAGTTTATTTAATTCAATTCATCTACTTAAACAATATTTATTAAGTTATGATGTTTTTATACTCTCATCCTATATTTTATATGAATAGTACCTATCTTGTTTTTATTATTGGTGGTGTGTGTTGGGAATAATATTGTGGTTATTTAAAAAGTTTTATACCCACCCCATGCTTCGTCACTTTGGTTCATTTACCGATATGGTGTACCGAGATACAAGTAATGGAAAGGTATCCTAGTTCTCAAGTGATACATCATAATGTAGTGGGTTAGGAATTCAAGTGAGATCAGGGATCATATTTGGGGATACTCTTGGTTTGATTCAACATTGATATATTTGAGTTCAATTTTTCTTTGATTGTGTAAGTGTTTTACCTTTTATTCCATCTTCTACTCTGATATACTTTAATTTTTGGAGTTATATTTTATTACATTACATGAATCGTATTGTTTGGTTTTCCTTTGGTTCATACTCAGCATTTTGTTCTCACCTTAGGGAAAATCATCCCACAAATATTTTTATCCCATTGGAAATTCTTACTAACCATTGGTATCATGGGGATGTCACATAATGTTAACTATACCTCCACCTCTATACAATCCAATGGGTAAGGGGAAGGATGGTATAAGTTACTCTGTGTTATATAATGATTTTGGGTGTTATAGTTGGTTCTAAATCCTTTTTTATTGTAAAGGATAATTTTTTTCACTTTCTAGGTCCTCTTTTCTAGAGTTGATGGTGTTGTCCATCGTTTGATCTTGGTATGTTGGATAGAATATTCTATCTTCTATGCATTTGTGTCATGATCACACAATTTTCCTGTATATTTTCTTAGAGTTAGTGTAATTTTAAACTCATAATTGATATTTTCTATGAATATGGATAGAAACTCTAATTGGATGGCCTATAAGTTCAAGGAATTTTTGTAACCCTTTCACCTAGTAATAAAGTTTGAGACCCTATCATTTTTGAATTTTTTTAGTTTGAGAGGTCAAAAACCATATTTGATGCCACATCTATAATATATTCTCATCCCATTGAAACATTTACCTAGGTGTTTCTTTTCACATACATGAAAAATAGTTTTTTGAATATTATTACCTTTATGATTATTAACTGAACATCCACTAAGATTAATTTCTCACATATATGATGCCTTAGAAAAATCACCAAGGTTAAAGTGGTCAACCAGGAATCTAGATAGTTAGTTTATAATAAGAACAAGACTTTAATTACAGCTCCCATTTCATTCAGTTCCTTATTCAAAAAACCACTATAGTTTTCATCATATCCATTGTTATGTTGGTGCCTTCTAGATCCATCCATTTACATAAACCAAAAACGATTTGTGTGATTTTATCAATAAAATCATCATATACCATCATATGAGGAAGATAAAAACTATGATATACTTATTCAAGTTATCTCAAACTCATTCAATTTTTCTAAAACAACTATGACTCTTTCTAATATTCTAACAATTGTGGTTTTATAAAACCTGTTACTTATGATTAAATAACACCCTAACTTAAAAAGTTATCAAAACTAACCTCTGAAACCAACAATAATGACCCAACTTTATACACTACTTAATCTTAAGATAATTCAATAATTTGACTATAATTCACATTGATGAAAATTTCAGGTTTAGATATTTATATAATTAGGTCATTACTCAAACATAACAACTTAAATATTACTAGTAGACACTTCTGCTAACTAAATATTTTTTCTATAAAACACAAACTACTAAAAAAGAAACACGGTATCATTTCATGTTTTTATAGAATATTTTTTCCTTGATCCCATCCTTTACATTCTTCTTCATTATGTCCTATGAAAAATAATTCAAAACTTGGTATGATCATAAAAAGCTAATTAAGGGATACATAAAGAAGAAAAAATTTTATTCGTGGAACAACATGAAAACCATGAATACTTTATCAAAAAATAATACTTTTCACCTTTAAGAAGTAGTAAATATAATTCTCTAAATAAAATCTCATTTCATAGCATTTTTAACCAAATTTTTATCACAAATCCCATAAAAAGAAACATATATCATGTAAATGTAACTTGGGACTTAAACATGCTCATATATAATAACCATAAAGTTGGCATCCACACATATCACTAAATGGAATATCCATATGGCCAACTTCTATACCCAATGCACTGGAAGCTATAACATAACCACCCATCTTTGGTTTATAATGGAACCACCTATCATTGGTCTATTATGTAACCACCCATCTTTGGTTTATCACGTAACCACTCGTCAAATTTCCATGTTCCATTATATAATCATAACACATTAAAGATTTCAATTATAAACATTTCACTTCTAAGAATTCATTTACAATCACAAGAGATCAATTCAAAATATTGAAATATTAAATCCACTTTAAAAAACATTTTCAATACCAAAACACCCAAAAATGGAGTAACATATTTCTTATCTTTAAAAACATTGGGTCTTATAGTGGTATCCAAATATCAAATAATAGTTACGGCGGCAGGGAATTAATTTTCTATATATACATTAAAAAACATTCCTTTTTTACATTTAGTAAAATAAATCATAGGAAAATATTACCTTTAATGAAAATAAAAGTAAAATTGGTTTATTATATAGTTTATAATATAATAATGTGGATCTTATAAAAATAAGCCTCAATGAAAGTAGATTGAGATAAATTCCCTTACCTTGAGTCCAAGTCGTCACGTATGTTCTGTGTTCTTCCTGAATAATAAACTTAAGATAATTTCAACTTGTTTTAGATATTTTTTCAAGTTTATTATTCATTTTATACCACTTATTACCATTTTATAAGAATTTCATTATTTTTTTATTTAATATCCGCCATTTTGTAGATATTCGTTACTTGAGTCGAACATGAATTTGTTTTGCTGTTAATTGGACATGTAGTCAAAATTCAATCATATCCAGAATTATATTCTTTATTTAACTATCATATATATCTAGTATTTACCTATTTATAATATTCCATAACATTTGGAGATAATAAATGAAATTCATCGTTCCTGGAGACGGTATGTCGTACGTTCATAAGAATGCTACTTTCATTTCTTTGTAAAATTAAAGGAATGAAAACTAAATGATACATGGGTATGTTATATATAAATTATAATATCTATGTTAAAAATTTTACTTAATTTCATTAAAATCATATTTTATATGTTCCATGTATGGCATGAACGAGTCGTATCACCTTGAGGGGGTGGTTTTCCACACTTCCTCAAAAGAAATTAACATATTTACAGATTATGAAAACCATAAAGTTATATTGTATAGACAAATTAAAAAATAATATTTACAAAATATGTATAATATATATCATATATAAATACAATTCTATAATAATGTACACCATGATAGTTGGTTGGATAAAATTGAACAGTCATCATTTTTTGAGGCAGAAGTTTGTAGTACACAGAAGCAGTATGTTCGTATCCATTAGATAGATGTGTATGTAAGTGTAGTTCGAATAAATCTCATAAAATCATCCTAGAATATTGATAATATAGGTTCTATTATGTAATCATTGAATAAGAAGAGCATAGTGAGTTGAGAACAAAAATACAGGAAAAGATCTTGAGAGAAGATGTTACCTATAAATAGGGTAACTTCTTTTGATATGAGCCAAAAGGATTTCTTGAATTGGATTTTTCTCATGTGATGGATTATAGAAGGAATTGAGGGATATTGGGAACTTATTTGAGATGAATTTGGATGATCCAAGTGGCTTGAGATGTGTGAGTAAGTGGGTAGCATTGTCGTCCTTTTATAAGAGGGGCCAGGGTCACATTAAGAATGTCTTGAAATATTATTTAATTATAAATTTATTTTCGAATTATAATGGTTCCAATGTGATTTAACTAAGGATAATATGATTATGGGTCTATATCCCCTCAAACAATTGGTTTTATACAAGTTTAAATCATAAAATTAACATTATATTTTAGCTTTAACCCTTAGTTAAAAAAATTAACTCTTACCATGTCTTCTTATATTTTCATAATATATGGTTCTATAGTTACTATTAAATTCAAATAGAACAAAAAATGCATCAGTAATGAAATTTTTAACATTATATAAGTTATTTGTAAGAATATTATATTTTAAGGACTATTATATCATTTAATAAAATATTAATTTTTTAAGAACTCATTTATGTCAATTTTGACACTATTTAGTAATGGATTTTTGTTAAAGTCGTTAAAACTTGATTACTTGGAACCAAAAGCATTAACACAAAGATAATATTTCATAATAATCCATAAGATTATTTTATGACATTATTATGTTAAAATTACCTTTATTTTAATATTTATAATATCATTTATTTGAATCATTCATTAATAAAGTTATCACAACATCATCATTGTATCATAAATAAATTTATTTATTTAATGTATAAAAATTATAAATAAAATACCATGATGTAAATTTTTTTTATATTTATAACAAATAATAATATTCTAATATATTATTTATATACACCAAATAAAAATTGTTTTTCCTAGAAGATACTTGTTTATTTTATACTTCCCTTTTCATTAAATTAAAAATTATAAAAGGTCATTATCACAACTAAGTGGATCCATGGTGTCTTAAAATCAACCCAAGGATGACCATGGTCGGAAATATCTCATCATAGTGTATTATGAAATGTGTTACTATACTTTTATATTGTTATAATATTATTTTTTACCCCTACTTACCATATTTACCCTTTTACCATGGAAAAATAATAATAATTACTGAAGTTACTATTCATAACATCCAAAAATAAAAGGAAACTATTTAAAAAATTTAGACCATCTGATTCCAAATATGGAATCTATTTTTCCAAATTCTATACACAAAATATTCATAAATTAATTTAATATTAATTCTCATTGTCTAAACAAGGAAGTGGGTTTTTAAGAAGTAAAAACTAGCTGAAGATTGAAATGTTTTTATGTACAAATTAAATGTGAAATTACTTCTAATGACCTTAATTAGATTAATTATAAAAGCATAATCCAATTAAACTTTTAAAAAAATTAAAATTTAAATCGAAATTTATAAATTATTTAGATGAAAAAGCAATTTTGAATTAAAATGCAGCATTTTTTACTATTCATAAAAATATGGATTTTATTAGAAAATTTCCAAAATTTCAACCAAAGTAAATTTTGATGTCCCACTTCTAAAGAAGAAGTTTATTTTATCAAATAGATCATATAAAATGACGAAATATATATTTAAATATGGTTCTTCATTAAAAGGCAGTAAAATGACCTTTTAAAAATATTAGTGTATTTTATGATTACCATTGGATTAATTCTCATTTTAAGTCTCTCAAATTTATTCGATAAATATAAATATATTTAAAAAAACGTGTTTAATAATATAGTTATTAGTTCTGTTCATTCTTACCAATACAACGACTAAAAATTAACTAACATTAAAATAATAATATTATTATTATATTCTTTTTCTGTATAACTCAATGTTGTGTGAAATGTATGATTTCAAAGAAAACTATTGTTGCATGTTGGTTATCCTATCATACATGGTGTCCCTTTAAAATAATATTAAGTTCAAAAATATTAATATATATATATATATAAATATATTATTAAATAAATTTCTAGGATGTTATAATTACATTGATAGATCTATAATTATATTTATTACCTATTGGGGATTCTAATTGATGGGACGGTTCCCAATGGACCTTTTTTTGGGGTAGTACCGGTCCTATCAATATTTATGAAATCAAATTTTTGATGGTTTAAACTATCTTATAATAGGATTGAATTAATATTTTATGACTTTATCTTGTTAAATATATAGTTCTGGTTCTCAGAAGATAGTATATTTGAAGAATGTGGTGTTAAATAAGATTCTTCATTTTCGTCAAAGATATTTTAGGTCATAGTTGGTTGATTTACCTAAACTCTGAAAATAGAATGTAATTTATTGACTATATTCATGGTGATATAATCATTAAATTTTATTTTCACTTATTTAGTACCTCCTGTGATTTCCCTTATTATCCCTGTATATTTTAATAAAAACAATCAACTTTAGCTGCAGGATTTCCCAATTTGACATGTAAAAAATCTACCATCTTTTTTTGAATTTCATTAAAGAAAAAGGACTCCTAGATGGTGAGACACAGAATTTAGTGGGTGGGGAAATAAATTGAGAGTTCACTGGGGAAATCATGAACATGATTCTCAAGCATAATAAAAATTAATATGATGTTTTTCATATCTATTATAATGTAGTTAAGTTGTTTTTTATTTTGGAAAGAACGTAATTTATTCTTCTGGTCCTTATATGGTGTGATTCTCTCCTTCTTTCTCATTACATGATGAGGATGTTGTTTTTGTTGTTACCATTTAATATGGTTTATTTAAAACTTCCAGTTTCATATTTATTACTCATTTATCATTTATTTTTAATTATAAAATACATTTTTTGGTTTGGGAACTACATAATAGTAATAGAGTGTTTTGGAAGGCTTTATTATGGTACTCGGTTTGAGAATGCTTTGTGGAAACTATAAACAATATCTAAGAATCCATGTAAGGTGATGTTATTAGTCATTAGGAAGTCACATAGTTGGATCATTGTTTAACCATTCCGTTATGATTTCTAGGAGAAGCAATGTGAAATGGGGGTATTTTTATAGTGGCATGTTAATGGTTGGCCCATAGTTATGCAAACCATGTAGTTTAAATATCTGTATCCATGGGTAATGTCTAATATCATGCACATTTTTGGTTCACAGTTTCCAAAAATATTCATGTATCCTTTTTTTAGAAAGTATAATGTTCATGGTTGGTGCAAATTTTTACAAACCATGTAGACTAACTATGCTATGTACATTAAATACCCTAAATATTGAGTTTAACTCATATTTACACACTAAAACTCTCATTTGTTTCTTATTTTCATATTCTCTCATACTCCTCTCCTTCTCTAGGAGTCCTTGGTGATTTTTTATATAAAATAATGTTTTTTTAATCAAAGTGCATTGGATCTCTCTATTCAATGGTAATTCCTCATCCTTTTTAATTCTCTCTATATGTACTCATATCATCTTTCACGAAGCCCAAAATCTAAAATTTTATTGCTAGACCTGTGTTTTATGATATCTATTATGATGTGAACTTATTGGTATCTAATTAAGGGATGAAGTTACAAAGTTAGATCTTGAACTTTTCTGTGTGGTTCTATTTTCTCTTCATGTATTGTGAGGTCTGTGGCTTCTCTTATAATCAAATTCTTCTACATAATAATGGCTTGATGTTTCAATTTCTCCCTCTTAATTTATAGAAAACAACTCTGTTTATATAACCACTATTTTTTGTTTTAAAATTATTCGAAAAAGTTGTCGGATAAATTTCTCCAATCAAATTAGTTTAAAAATAAATGGTTTATTTAAAATGTGGAATATGTGGTTGGTGTGAGTTCATGAAATTCCATTAGTGGAACCATGTTGTTTCATACTATATGTTGGTACCAGATTGTAATATGGGATTACATGAATTGATGACATTATGATGGGATGAGTCACCACTCAAAAGTATTGGAACTTTCATTGGTCGTGCTTGGTTGTGCATGTTGTGGAATGATGATGTCATGTGGAGAGAAAATTGAATAATTGATTTAGTTGATTTTTTTACTTAATTTTTTTTATTATCAGAAATTTTTTTGATACTTTTATCCTTTATTTTATAAAAAATGTGATATAACTTGTTATTTTTTCCTAAAGGCATATATTTCAAATTTTTCAGAGATTAATTACTAAGTTTTACACTCACCCCCTATTTGGGAGCTTTAGTGTGTTTATAGTTGTCTATCAAGATACAAGTAGTGGAAAGGTTTTTTCTTATCTATTTATACATCATGATGTGGTGTTATACGTCTTATAGTTGTAGCATGGATCTTGATTATGGATATTCTTGTGTTGATTCATATATGGTGTCTTAGATTTATGTTTTCCATTATTATACTTGTGTTGTAACTTTTTATTTAGTCTGATACTTCGATATCATTTTTTGGTTTTATTTTAATATTATTACTTCATATAAATCATATAATGTTTTTTCCTTTGATTCATCATCTATAAATTATTCTCATCTCTATAAAAAACATATTTTAATTATCTTGTATATCCCTATCACTTATTTTCATCCTTTAGTATCATGAGAACATCACCTAAGGTCAGTATCACATTTTCCTTTTTTCAAGCTAATGGGTAAGGGAGGGATGTTATAGAAGGTATCAGTCTTGGTTGATCAGTCATATTGGGATGCTATAAAGGATATAAAAATGTTTAACATGAAATTTATATATTATAAAAAATATGTATTATACATTTTTATATTGGACATCAAGTTACCAGGATAATCTGGGTGTAAAAAAGTCTTTCGAGAAAATTATAAGTGTGTTGACATCTCATCATAATCAGTTTGGTCCGTGAGTATTTCATATCAAAAATTAGTAGTGAGACTTACCACTATGACTATATTTTTAATCTTTTTATTGATGATTTTTTAAAATGGATTTTAAAGATTTCTATTTTCAATGATTTGGAATATTGTGTGCCTTTAGTTACAAGTGATTGATGACTAAGTAATGTTTATTTATATATTTAGAATGAGTGGAACCATTTAAATGTCTCTATTACCCAAATGTGGATGTTGTTATGAATTTGGTTCAACCTGATCCATGATTAAATCAGTAGGTTCACCAAATAATAGTCTTTGAATTTGAAATCATGTGTAGGGGAAATCAGAATCAATAGGCACACCATGATAATTAATCCATGGAATTATAAAAATATAATGTACCAATTATTCAATGATATTAGGGTTTAGAATAATTAGATGCATTTATAGGGAATATTAATATGTTTTTTGATATATTTGGAACCATTGAAAAAAACAAATCATATCTAGTGGTTCATATATAGTATGATTTTTCTATACAATGATGGAATATTATTATTCATAATAAACTAGATTATGACATAACATGGAGTACTTTGAGGATTCATTTAACAACTAATTTTATCCCGACATCTGCATGATTACCAAGACAATATATTTCATCACCTCAAAGAGCAAAAATATATTGGTGATGAAGTATGCAACTCAATTCATGATTTTGATGCATTTTCCTATTTAAGATACCACTAGTGAGCCCTTGAAGGCTAAGATGTTTGATGTAGGACTGCGACCTGACACACACTCCAGGTTCATTGTATTTTGTATTGACAACTATAAAAAATGTTAAATAGATAAATTCTAGTAGAAAAGTATATATTGGGATCCTGAAGTGGTTGGAAAAAGTTTTACTTATATTGGTGCCAGTGGGAACTCCAACATGGAGAATATGATAAATAGTGAGAATTATTCTCAAGAAAATAAATAACTGGGAAACCAGTCATTCGGTTCAGTATCATTTCAACATTACTATATTAATAAGATGAGATTTTATTTGTGTTGATATTATGAGAATATCAACAAATAATATCCAACACCACTTTAAGGATCCCACAATTGGGGTAAGATGGGACATTTGAAACATTATTGTGTGGAAACTCGGAGTCTTACTGATGGAAATGGATCAAACAAGTATTAGTATTCTTCTAATATTACAGTTTGACTAAGATTAAATGGTAATAGCCCTTATAACCAAGTTAACCACTAAGAATATCAAATCACAATGACACATTATCAATAATCAAAACCACGTTAGATTGTTAAATAATTTTTCAGCACGCCAAGTAAATAGTTGAATAGTTTTGATCAGATGATCACAGAGGACCAACCTAGTCCTTTGATGGAGCGTGGTATGGTTCTTTGGAATTGTAATCTTATGGAAGATTATATTGATAATAGAACATCCCAATCTTATATAGAATCTTGTGTTTTAAATCATATGGGATAATAGGTTGAAATGATGCCTCATCACTTGAAATATCAAACACCTCTCGGGAAAAGATAATTTCAATCCTTTAAATGTGCAATATATTTCTATAACTATCGATGAAGCATAATTTTTCTAAGATTTCCCTATTCTAGTTATGAAAATATATGGCCTAATCATTGTAATGTATTGTTTGATATCCTTCATGGACCACATTTATTGTTTTACATTGAAAGTTGCTTCCACATATTTAGATGGAATTAAGCATATCATTAAAGGGGATTAAGATGTGAATAAAAGTAGGAAATATATTTTGTACCAGTGCATTATACTATATCTTATAATTTTTTTAGTAATTTCATTAAAAAAATATTGATAATCAAACGTAGATAAATATCAAAAATTTTGGATCAATATCTTGACTTCATTTGTGATAATTTCTCTAGGTTTCCGCATTAAATAAAAGTGGGAATTGTAATTAATCTCCAACAATGGAATAGTTTATTTCAATTCTATCCAATATTATGAAATCATTGGAATTAAAAGGGTTTAAAGTTTATCTAGAATTGTTTAAATTAAAAGGATTCATTTCACCTAGCTTGTCTCTATTAGAACAACCAATTATTTTTTAAAGAAAGAGAGTATAAATATTTATGTTTTCTTAAATTATAATAAGATAAAACATGTTTTGAGAAAGAATATATATCATCTTCCACGAATTGATGATTTTTTGATCAATTAAGAGGAGAAAATTTGTTCTCTAGTATTTTCATATGATCATGTTATTGAAATATTCATGTAGAGAAGGTGGATATTACAAAGGTATCTTTTCAAATTCAATATGTTCATTCTGAATATGTTCTTATACCCTTTGGTCTAATGAATATATCAAAAAATTTTAAGGAACAGATAAATTTTTCAGGAATAGGAGAATAACTGTTTTGGGATAAATGACTATAATTTTCATTATAGATCATTCTATTATTTTTAAAGACAAAAACATCAAAACCAATTTAATTATTACTTTGAATATCAATAGAGGAAAATAAAAAAATCAAGAGAGATTATTTTCATGTTAAATTTATAAATAATCTATATTATATCAAATAAAAAATTACCTAATCTTATGAACTTCCATCGATGATGACTTTGCTCTTTTGAAATCATTTTTTACTACCATTGTTTTAATTATAGGATCCAAATGTGTAATCCATCTAGTTTTGATCCAAATGTTCTCCTTTGATATCTTCTAATCACCAATAAAACCCAGGGTGATAGTGTGATGGATCTATCAACATGTGTTGTTTATCTTGATCTATTATAGTTCCTTCAGTCTTGAATGAGTATCTTTAGTTCTTCTCATTATTTTGTGTAATAGAGGAGGAGTAATTGAGGGTGAAGTACATTGTGAAAAATGATTCTCAAATATCAATTCACTCTACCATGTAGACTTAACCATCTATTTATATATCTAGGGTTTAGTTTCAAATATTATTAAATTTTTTACCATCCCTTAAATAATATAATAATCCTTATTAAATACCATGTTATAAAAAATTACTATTTTCGTTATTATTTTATGTCATGAGCTAACTCACACAACGATAATTGTTTTTCGACCTATAAATAAATATTCACCACTAGACATAGTCTTAGTCCACTTCAAATACTTGGTATTTAATAAATACCCCCATAAATATTATTTCCCCACAAGTAAATTATTTATCCACAAAGTTGTGAATAAATATTTATTAAATATTCAATAAATATTATTTATCAATAAATAATGAATAAATTTATTCCTTGGTATGGATAATAATATTTCATCCATTAATTAAATTAAAATTCAATTTAATCGAGATCAACAGAAACACATAGTGTGTGACCCTGTATGATTTTTTCTTAATGGAATTAGGTTGTCTTCCCTAAATACCAATATTACTGTCTAAAATGGTTCAATCCACCCAAGAGAAATAACTTCATGTTGAAAAATCGAAAACCACATATGAACGCTCATTTTGTAATATAATATATTTTTTGAAATATATCACCAAACTGGTTACATAACATTTTCATTAACAAATATGCTTTATACTTATTTCTTTGAATATCTAAAATAATCATTTAATTTCCTTATAGACATGGTATTTATAGATATGGTTCAATTCCAATAAAATGGTCGAGATATCAACATCCATAAAGACAGAAGGGAAATCCTTCTTCAAAATATCTATGAATAGCATGTCATTCCTGACACACCCAACATAACCTACATCCCTTGAACATATAGAGTTTTGGTTTTGGTTATAAAATCTATGTGTGTGGGTCATTAAATGAATTAATGATCATATTAAAGTCTAATAACCATTATAATCTCTTTTAGATATGAATATATTATGACCCAAAAATATTTGGAATTCCTACTCACAGGTTTATTCTCATAATCTCCCATATTAGAGATTATCACATGAAATCTTCAAGAGATGAATATTTATACACTTCTGAGTAATCATGTCTAGAAGTCTAAATACTATATTCCCAATCATATTACATTATCTTATTAATGAACTAAATTTAAGAATATCGTCGTAGAATTTCAAGGTTATTATTATAAGAGGAAACTGATATGACGTTATCAATGTGACACGTACACCAGGACATTATTACATCAATGTCATGCATAACAATGATAGATATGTAATAAGATGTTTTGTTATTATTAAAAAAAATTAATATACATGTTATCCAAAGTAGAAGTAGTTGGTTCTAGAACACTAACTATGTAAAACTTTAACTTCGATTAGATCCAAATGTATATGACTATCAATCCTATAGATCTAAAATGATGATCTTGTTTCTACTGTGTTAAAGATTTAGTCAAGGGGTCTTCCACATTATTGTGTTGTATATTCCACTCATTGATGTTTCACCTCATTGAGAACATTACCTCATGATATAATACTTCTAAATTATATGTTTCATCTACAAATGTGACCTTGGATCCTTTATAAAAGCCAACATTGTAGTATTATCATAACAGATAGTGGTAGGATATTTAATTATATGTAAAATTTAAATCTATGGGATGAAGTTTCATATCCAAACTACTTCTTTGGATGCCTCTATAACTATAATATACTCAAACTTTACTATAGAATCTCTGACCATTACATACATTGAGCTCCTCTAACTCATAGTACCTCCATTCATATTAGATATAAATATTGTCTGTCATATTATATTACCATGATATATTTGGAAACTCGAATTTTTATATCCTATAATAAATAGTTCCCCATTTCCTCCACAGAATAAGAAAATATCACTTAGTAAGACTCATATACTTAAGGATAGTCTTTACTGCCTTCTAATAGAAGTCTTCTAGTCAGCATGATAACTCCTTACCACACTTAAGGTGTAGAAGATATCTACCCTAGTACATATCATAGGATATAGTACTGACCCAATCATTGATGTATATGAAGTAATTTCCATCCTTTTACTTTCCACGTGATCCTATAGACAAATTTTCATAAACTAATGAATTGCATAAGATATTGAAAAACTTATTCTATGTGAGTATTCCATACTGAATATCTTTAGTTCCATTCAAAATATGTACCTTCAATTAGTCTAAGTACCCTATATGGTTTATCCTTATGGATCTTGATCCCAATAATATAATCTCTTTCAAATAATTCCTTCATGAAGAAGAATTTATGTAAGAAATATTTAACTAATTGTAAGACTACTATTTCATTTTCAATAAGTAGTTTGTCATTGAAATATTATATTAAGAAGAAACCCACACTACTAATAAACCCCTTATAGACACAAGGCTCAAATTATTTTATTATAAATCTAAATTACTTTATAGATTCATTAAAATGAATTTTCAATGTCTTAGATGCTTACTTTAATCTATAAATGGATCATGGAAATTTTCAAAAAACTTTTTCATCCATTAGAGTCACAAACCCTCAAGTTTGTGTCATATAGACATATTCAAAAAGTTTCACATTATGAAAATATATTTTAACATCCATTTCTTAAATATTATATTCATGGAAATCCATATTGGAAAGTATAATCATGATGTATTTCAACATTTCAATTAGTGAAACTTTTTTTAAGAGACTATGATTTTATAATGTTTAAGCCCTTTTTAAATCAGTCATACCTTTTAAGTACTGAATTATCCATAAGTATCTAGTTTCTTATTGAATAACCATTTACAACCAGTGGTATTTATATCCAATAGGGGTTTTGTAAAAATATTAAATTGGTTTTATTACATGGAATCCATTTAAAAATTCATGAATTCTTGTAACATGGAAACATCTATTCCACTTATTTATTTATTATAGGTTATAGGATCAATATTATCAACTAATAATGAGTCTCTATATTAATTTATTAGAAAACCATATCATTCGGGTTTTCTAACCTCTCACGTACTTCAACAGAGTACTTGTTTCATTGGAACATCTTCTTTTATAGGTCATTGTCGAGTTTGTTCCTCCATAGTCTCTTGTTTACCTTGTGCCTAAAATTTGTAAAATTATATCTCTATCTTGTTATCACTAATAGATATATTGTCCCCATCAAGTAAAAGAGTGTTTATTTCCACTATAACCATATTTTTATGGGTTGTATTGGTAATATCCCCATATTTCCTTTCGGTAAACATTGTGCCTTGGGGTGAAATATTATTTCTTAAAGAGTAAGTAACAAATTAATTACAACCCCAAACATATAAGTATGAATAAATAAGTTTCATTTCATTCAATATTTGGTATGGAACACCATATTCCACTTTAGTTAGCACATGGTTTAGTATATGTGCTTCTATTTGTAACATGTATCCCCAAAAGGATAATGTAATACTTTCATGACTTGTTACTGATCTCACAATCTCTAATAGTATGGGTTTCCCACTTTCACATAGTACATTATATTGAGTTTTAAAAATAGTTTTCAGTTCTGATATAATCCCAAAATCCTATAAATAATCATTTAATTCTATATTAAGTTATTCTTCACCATTTTCTACATGGAGTTTTTTAATCTTTATACCATGTTGTTTCCCTCCTTAATTATTGTATTCTATAAATCTCCCAAAGGAATCCAACATATACCTCTTCAATTAAACAAATATTTATCTACTAAAATCATTATTGAAAGTTATTAAGTATTCTTACCCACCCCTTAAATCAATTAGAAATAGTTTACACACATTTTTATGAAGTAATTTAGGAATATGTTTTTTCCTTTTATATTTTCTTCCAAAAAAGGACTTATTCATTTTCACTTTTGTATATGCGTTACAAAATTTGAGTGAATTCAGTTAAAAGTAATATAAATATCTATATTGGTGTAATTTAGATAGTTTTTATTCATTTACATGATATATTAGGTGATTCCAAAGTTTTTGTTATATGATTCATGTGAGGTTGTTTCATTATAAATTTCCATTACTTTGTTCATGAAATATAACACAAAAATTACAATCTATAATTTTTCCTTACCATAAAAAGGATTATCATTATAAAAGAAGCAAAAATTATTCCATATTTTCAATATAAATCCATCTAAATCATTTCGACACAATGAAATAGTTTTTTTGGTAATGTAAGGAACATAATAATAGTCCTTCAAAACAAAGGTCATTTTCATTAGCAATGTGGGGTGGCAACCCCTAATAGCCATAGTAGAAAGTTTAGATTATTCTTCTACTTGTAGATCTACTACACCATGTTCAATAATTCTGGATCTACTTGATTCACATACTTTAATACATATATAAATATATATATATATATATATGTGATAAACACAAGGTATATCTAATATTAAATTTGTAGAAACAGAAAAATTTAACTTGATAAAAAATTCACCTGAATCTTCCCCTTGCGTATTTTCATGGATACATTGTTTCTTCCACTAGACCTTCTTTCTACATTGTAACACATACTACATCTTGCTCCCTTGATTTTTCAAATGATCTTAATCTTATTGTAAGGTTTTTTTAAATAATATTTAGACGTATGAATTTTCTCTTGACCTTTCCTTTTATTCACTATAAGGAGATAAGGGTTTTTTCAATTAATTAACTTATCAACATGGTGAAGAAGTGTCAGAAGATCTTAGAGAGAATTCCCAAACAATTTTGGGTGTTAAATTAAAAAAATACTGATAATATCTATGTGATAAAATAATGATATTAGTGAATAATTCACCATGTATTTTAAACCCCAGAATCTCATAGGTACTTAAAGTAGACAATAAGTTCAACTATGTGAGTCCATGCTGGGGAAACTTCTCCATGATTAATCTAAAATATTTCCTTAAATATATCAAACCTTTTTTGACTATATATATCCTAAAACAAACCATATATAAGCTCAATTATCCTATAGGAATCCATGTTTCCATGAGACTTCATGAGTTCACCAGACATAGATGGTAGAATTAAATGTTGAACATCAACCACATCGCTCAATTTTTTATCATATATAGTTAAATCTTCATCACTCTACACCATTTTAGGTATATTTGGAATTGAGGATTATATCATTTAAGATTTGTTTTCATGGTTCCACATAACCTAATAGAATATGAACCATTCTTGGATGTTACCGCCAGAGAGGAGATGATATTTCTTTAATATTTCTCATAAGGATAATGTGGATGAGAAACCATTAATTACGATAAAATTATAATGATAAAATAATTACTATTTTTATTTCTTACAAATCATGTGAGTCATAGTAAGTATAATAATAATTTTTTTAGTACTAGCACTATTTTATCTAGTCCCAACAACCCTTTCCATTGGACTCATAATTTCTAGATTCTAGGAAATTCTAGTGGAAAGGATCTATGTTCCCATATTCATAACCCAAATGAGGGTTGTTCAAGATACATTGAATGTATTTAGGTAGGAAGTTATTTTCTAATTATGGTATTGTATCTCGTTAACCCTTTGAGTATACCCACCAATCCTAAAATATATACTTGGATTTCCTCAACACTAACCTCTATGTTATATCATTTATAGTTAGAGATACTTATATTTATGTAAGATATTACATCAACCCATAACATTAATAATAAATCCATTATAAAATTAAGTGACCCAAAGAGGCTTGGTCAAATACTTAGTTCTATGGATTACATCCCTAATCAAGTAATGGAAGTATAATTCTAAATTCTTATTTAGTTGAGTTGTTTTTCTTTATCTTCTATAAAAATTATCAGGCTTTATTTTTTACATATCTAGTTAATATTAAATAGATATTAAATGTGTGAATAATCTTGTTTTGATTAAAAAAAATATTCATAATACATTTATTTATTTAATTGTGGTCTTGAATCAATAAAATAAATAATTCATAATATATAAAATAAATATATAAATATATAACCAATCATAATTTCATCTAATGGTTGATTTACTGATAAGAAAATAATTCAACCTATGAATTAGGGTAAAAATCCTTGTGTTGGTCTTGGAATGAGTTACAATATTCCACTTATCCATTTATGTGTCACCTAAGATGGTTTCATCTCATTTCCATATTGAGATCCCTCAAATTCCTTTGGAAACTCTTTTTATAACATTTATTTATAACTCACATGCAGTTGATGGAAACCAAAGGATAGGTTAGGGGGAATTTCATTAATAACTTTATTCATATAGATCCATCGTAAAAAAGGAAGGAGGTATGAATCAAAGACCCTCATATTGAATTTAACATATTATAATTGAAATGATATGAAATAAATTTACTTAAATTTAAGGAAAAATACAAAGGCCTTAGCCAGACTCTTTAATAATCATACACATGCAATGAATGTGACAAATTACACTGGATAACATTTCATTTATAATCATTTTAATTATTATGATAATGAATATTAAATTAAATAATTATTTATTTCTTCTTTCTCTTGATGACCATAAAAATTCTCTTTCAGATACCCATTATAAATTAATTCATGGAAAATAAACTGCATAACCAATAATTATCAATAATTACAATACATTAAATTACAATTTTAAATTATTTAAAAAAATTATTAAATTGTAAAACCCATCAGAAGACAATAAATGTAATAAGATTTTAATTATTAAATTTTTAATTTAATTAAATTTAATTTATTATACTTTAGTATGAGACTAAAAGGCATGTACTAATGAGATATACTTTTTGTACATAAATATTCATGTACCTGGTATAAATTTATAGGGCATAAGTATGTACATTAGATGGAATACAAATAATGTATATCCAATTATATGTCATATATCATACTTTCTACGTATCGATGAAGCATACCAATGGGCTCAGTATTTTCATCAGATGTGGGACCGCAAGATATGTACTCTAGCTACAGACCAATTTTTCGGCTGATCAGGGGTCCTCATAACCCTCCAAATGACTCAGTGTGTGTTTTATACATGAATAATAATGAAATAAATTTCATGTATATTTTCTTCAGGTCATATTTATCATTAATGATCTAGGATGTCAGTCCCATGTGGGGTTTAAACATTTATTTGACCACATGTTTTTCACTAATTTCGCAACTAAACTATGGAAACTACACGACATTTATTCTAGCAACATGAAATATAATCTGACAAGTTGTGAGCTAGGTATTCAAGATATACACGTTGGGTGTCATAAATTCACAACATATAGTTACATTTTTTATTATTTTATATTCCACAACATGTCTAGGTGATGTGAAATTGGGTACATGATGTGTACTCTGGCTACTTGTCTTCTGACCTATCATTTCCAAACAAAAATTCCGAGAACATCCCAAAGGAATTCCCAGTCAATTTTCATCTATTATTATACCTTTATGAAAATGAATCAATGAATGATAATAATTGATACATTAAAATAAGGTTACTTAAAAATAGAAAAAATAAAGAATATTCAAAAATGAAATATATAACCACTATTGTTCATAATTAACAACAATCAAATAAATAATTACTAATTTAAAACATGCCCCCAATACAATATTAATGTTTTAGCTATATTGGAACCATTATAGTGGGTGAAATAACCATAGGGGTTTTCTTAATTTAAGGGTTCATTCTCAAATTCATTCATATGTAAAAAACATTACAAATGAAATTTTTACATTGAATACCAATATAGTAAAATCTTGGAATGCAGAGAATATATTTCAAAATTAAATATGTAATGAATTTATATTATATTTGAAGAGATTTTACCTCATCTTATGGGATTTATTTGATGATGAAGTTCATCATCTAAAACCCTTTTCAGATTACCTTTATTGCAAATGTAGGATCCAAGTATAGAAAACCCCTAGTGTAGAACCAAATGTGCTCCATTGATCTTTTAGAAATACTAATGCAACATCTGGTTCTATCGAAGCAGATCAATCAACTTGTTTTGTTCTTTCCAAACACTTCTAGTTCCAAAGAACTTCAAGGAATATCGTTATTTTATTTCATTAATGAGAGGAAGATAGGGGGAATGGATATAGAATTCGGTTGTGAAAAAATGATTCTCAAATCTTTATTAACCCTACACAATATACCTAAACATATATTTATAAATTTGGGGTTTATGTTAAAATATTATTCATCCCATAAATAATATAATAATCATTATCAAACCCCATGAAATATAAAAACATATATTCATTATTATTTTATATAATGTTCTAACTCACACAATGATAATTATTATTTTACAGAGTTGTAAATAAATATTCATCAACAAACATGATTTTGGTCTACTACAAATCTTAAATATTTATTGAATACCATAATTAATATTTTATATTTATAAATAAATTCTTTTTCCCCAAACCAGCGGATAAATATTTATTAAATATTCAATAAAAAATTTCAACCAATAAAACTTGAGTAAAATTATTCATTGGTATTGAGAATAATATTTTTTCCATTAATGAAATTCTAATAAAATTTAATCAATATTAATGGAAACGCTTAGTGTTCAACTCTATAGGATCCTTTCTCATTGGAATCGGGTAGAATTTCTTAAAGTCCAATATTAATGTCTAGAAATTTGTCACGAAACTCTAGAGAAAGTACATATTGTCGTAATTTCAAGAACCACATTTGAATGGTTATTGTGTAATAAAATAATTTTTTCATAATATATCATAAATCGTTTTTCACATCTGTGTAAAAAACCAATATGATTGATACATATTTCTTTTACTATCTTAAATAATCATGTCATTACACCGTAGAAGTGGAATTTAAGGTGACATTTATTTTCTAATCAAAAGGTTGGGTTATCAAATTTCTTAATGATAGAAGGGAAAAATCCATACTCACCTTATCTATTAATACTATGTCATTAGTGAAACATTCAATATATCATAATTCCTAAAAAAATGTGGTATTATTGTTTTGATCAGTAAATCATTGTTTTTAAGTCATGAATTTCTTTAACTATAATCATAAAGTCTAATGACCTGTATAAAATCTCAAATATAAGAATGTCCTATGATACCAAAACTTGTGGATTTGTTACTGGTCATGCAATTTGGATAATTATCCATCTTAGTGATTACCAAGTCCAAATATCATGAGAAAAGGCCTCATCCACTTATTAGAACTATCACTTAACACTCTATATACTATGTTCCCTATAATATAATTTTATCTGGATATATAACTATATTAAATAATATCATCATAGCATTTCATGGTTCACATCATAGAGGATAACTACTATGACCATATCAATTCAATAGATTCTCTTGGAAAATATTACATGAAATTCCTGCAAAATAAATGAAAAATATACAATAAGATATCTAATTAATATTTAAACTTCTAATATACATGTAATACAATATAAAAAAAGTTTGTTCTAGAACACCGACTCAAAAAATTGATGAATCATATCTTTTAGAGGTTTTTAAACCCCTTTTTGGTAGTATTCATTGATAACATTATAGTTTATTCTAGGACTAAAGTCAATCATTAACAACACTATTTCATAATGTTGGGTATCATGTGGGAAAATATCATTTGTGTTAAAATTTCAAGGTGTGATTTTTTGATACATGAGGGGATTTTCCTTGTACACTTTATTTCATAAAGAGGGCTATCAGTTGATCAAGAAATAGTAGAATCTATTATAACATAGTACCCACTAAAAAGGACTTTAAGACACAAATTTTTCTCATCTTAGTACAGTACTAATGGAATTTTATTCTTTAATTTTTCTCTTTTATGAATACATTTATAAGGAAAGGCATTCCTTTCCAATGGAGAGATGGGTGCTAGAAATATTTTCCAATGTTTAATGTTTGATTTACATATTCACATGTCCTTATATGTATAGAATCATGTTTAGTATATGAGATCTATTTTGATGTATTCATATCTTTTTTGGGATTTGTTCTTGTATAGGGAGATTATATTGTATCTTATGTGTAATGATAGTTATAGATTCATGATAAGAATTACCTAATGGATGATGTGGAATTAGTTGTTTTAGTTCATTCCTTTAAAAAAGGCATCATTATATCATGGGTGATAATTTCACATAGTTAACAGATCCTAAAATCATGAAACACATCTTCTCACCTAGGTATTTGAATCTACGGAAATGAATAGGTATTGAATACCATTAGATGTTTGGAATATACTTGTTCTACACACTAGGTAATGAAATTTTTTGGCTAATTCATTCAGTATGGATTTGTAACTTTAATATTCTAAAGAGGCTTTATATCAGTGGTAGATGATGATGGTCATGGATGATATGTATCAAGATTATTTTGAGCATGGTGATGTTGTTTTTTTATTTCCAATTTCTCTTATAATAGTTTTATTGAGTATGTTAATGATGTTCGTACATCTAATCCTAAATGTCTCACCATGAGTTAAAAACATAATGGTAGGGATGCCATTGGGGGATGGATGCTAGATGGGAGATGTGTGTTACATTTTAGAGGTCTTACAGTGGATACTTTTAATTTTTAATAACATATTATTTTTTCCTACAACCACTCAAAATGGTTTACTCATCTTGGAATTCAGAATGTGTTTATATTGATGAGAGAACAGTTCTAGTGGACTTGTAATCGAGGGTTGTAGAGTATATATTAAGATGGATCACTTGTAGAATGGTCAAGGAAGAGAAAAAATATCTATCTATTATGTTTAAATATTTACATATACCCATGTTTAAATTGAAGCATGAAACTAGGTATTCTTTTTCATAATTCTAACAAGAATAGTTTATAAACCCAATTCTATATGGGTGATTCTGGATTGGATCAGAAAGATGGCTCACTTCATCAATATTCATGAATCTAATATGGTGGAATACTTGTAAAAACTCTACATTCAAGATTTTTTTAAGGTTTCATGGTATGCATATTTTAGATGTGTCTTATCGGGATGTTTGGTTTACATCTCTGTTTTGTAAATCATCTCAATAAGTCATCAAAACCCAGTTAACCAAGATCATAGATTATCATTGAAAAATATATAGATAGATCCAATGGACAATCAAAATGTTATAATTAATTCATATAGTTTTTTTTTATTTAAGAGGATGATTATATGATCATATATTGTTATTAGTGATTTCATAAAATAATAATTTCTAGGGCTCAGAATTTATGGCCCTTTTATATGATTCTTATGGTTATCCTTATTATTCTCTACATTTTTGTGTGTAAATGGATGAATCATTACTTATCAAACCTATTTTTATGCATGAGATGATGGAAAATATTAAAATGATCAAAATGATGATGGTGATGGATCAGACTCAAAAAAATATACAAAACATCATCATATACCATTGTCATTTAATGTGGGTAACCATGTTTTCTTGAGAGTCTCTCTGAGTATAAGATATCATGGTTTGGGTAAACAGGGTAAACAGACTACTCGGTATATTGTCTATTTTTAGATAATAGAATGAATCATTGGTGTATCTTCTCAGTTTTATTTACTAAAAAATTTCATTTCATTGAATAATATATTTCATTTATCTCAATTGAAGATGTATCGGCCTGATCCTAACCATGTTATTTAATGTGACCAAATTAATCATGAAATGTATTCTTCATTGATTCATGTACACATACAGATTTTGGATATTCATGAGAATCTACTTCATAGAAAAATTATCATTTTAGTATGATTATTGTATTATATGGTCTTATTTAGGAAGAGACATGGAAATATGAAGACTTTATATTGAAGAAATTGAACTTACTTTTCCAAAGCACTAATTATAAACAAATTTTTGATGATAGAAAGTCCATTATTGGGGATATTTTTTCACCCTCATTTTTATTTACATTACCTATATATTATGTATTGTTTTTATATAATAATTGAGTTGGGTTTTGGGAAATTATAGATGGGTTTGGAGTGTTTTTGAATGGTTTTTAAAGGTGAAAAGTTTGATCATGGTTAGTGGAAACCATGTTCTATCTTTAGAAAATGATGCAAGGATATGCTATAAGTCACTGGGTTGGCACAAAATTGATTCATTGTTTGTAAAACCCATATGTGTTCCTAATATAGAACATTATAGATGGTGGTATTTGGATAGTATCATGTTCACCATTGGTACATATTTTTCTAAAATAAGTAGTGCGACTGTATCTCTCCCTAGCTAATATCTAGTAGCATTTACATGGTTGGATAATGTTTTACCAAACTATGTATCAAGGAATTGTAGATATCTGGTTTTGAGATAGTAGTTGGAAAACATTCATCTCATGGTTTGGAAAAGATGTGAGGCCAACATTAAATTCTCTCAAAAATAGAGCTTAACTAGTATTTACACCGAAAACCCTAATTTTTCATATATTCACCCATGATATCACACTATTCTCTTTAACTAAGAATCCGTGGTAATTTATTTTGATTCTAAAGAATTTTTTTATGAATCAATGTGTGTTTTCTCTCCCTAATTTATGGGAAGCCCTTATTCTTTATTGTTCTCTCTATTTATAATCATCTTCTTTCACATTGAGACATCGATCTAATATTGTAAAGATATATCTATGATTGATTATGTATATTTTCATGATATATTTTTAGGATATAATGAATATAATTAGTTTCAATATTGGAGATATAAATATTGTTTTTCAACTATTCATTTTCTTTAACCATTGTATGGTAGGTGACTTCAACCTCACTAAAATTATTCTAGAACTTATAGGCCTGATGTTTTAATCACTCTCCCATACTTTAATGAAAAACTTCAATTGTTTTAGTTCCAAAATAATTGGTTTTTTAATGATTCACATGATTTTTTGGATAAATTTCTTGAAGGAATTTTGTTTTCAAAAGAAATGGTTTTTATTGATAACATGGCATGTGTGGTTGGTGTGAGTTGATGAAGTTACACTAGTGGAACCCTATTAGTTTGAAATTAGGGTTGGTTAAACATTTTCCCATGCTACTACATCAAGTGATTACTTAGTGATGGTTTGTGTCGTCACTCATGAGTATTGGGACTCTCATTGGGAATGCATGGGTGTCTGAGTTGTCGAATGATGATAGCAAGTGGAAATAAATAGTGAATAGTTGATTTAATTCAATTATTTTCTTGAAATTTTTTTATCATGGTTCAATGTTTTGATAATCTCATCCTATGTTTTATATGAATGGTATCTAACTTTTTTTATTATTGGTGGTGTGTGTTGGGAATAATTTTGGGTTTATATAAAAAGTTTTATACCCACCCCCTGCTTCGTCACTTTGGTTCATTTACAGATATGGTGTACCGAGATACATGTAAATGCAAGGTATCATAGTTCTAAAGTGATACATCATAATGTATCAGGTCAGAAATTTGAGTTAGATCAGGGTTATATTTGGGGATATTCTTAGGTTGATTCGAAATTGATATATTTGAGTTAAATTTTTATTTTATTGTGTTAGTGTTGTACCTTTTATTCCCTCATCTACTCTAAAATCCTTTAATTTTTGAGTTATATTTTATAACATTGCATTAATCATATTGTTTGGTTTTTATTTGGTTCATATTCAGCAGTTTGTTCTCGCCATACGAAAAATCATCCCGTAGGTATTTTTATTCCATTGGCAATTTTTACTAACCATTGGTATCATAGTGATATCACATAAAGTTAACAGCACCTCCACATCTATAGAATCCAATGGTTAAGGGGAAGGATGTTATAAGTTACTATATGTTATATAATGATTTTAGGTGTTATAGTTGGATCAAAATCCTATTTTATTGTAAAATCAAATTTTTTTCACTTTCAACGTCCACTTTTCTTGAGTTGATGGTGTTGTCCATCATTTGGTCTTGGTATGTCGGATGGAATATTCTAACCCTTATGCATTTATGTCATTATCAAAAAAGTCCCCTATATATTTTCCTAGAGTTAGTGTAATTTCCAACTTATAATTGATATTTTCTAAGAATATGGATAAAAACTCTAATTGGATGGTATATAAGTTCAAGGAATTTGTATAACCCTTCCACCTAGTAATATAGTTTGAGACCCCATCATTTTGAATTTTATTTAGTTTTAATGGTCAACAACCCTTATATTTACTAGTGTGGAGATAAATTGGTATATAAATTTTTGGTTATCATCATCCAATCCATTGATTGATCTAGCTATAAAATTGTTATTGAATAAAATTGATGGCCCTTATAGTGTCTTCTTGAGGAATATAATCTTAGAGTCCTTTGGCTACTCAAGGATTCCCATCATGATCCTGAATTGAGATATGAACTATGATGGATGTTTCTTTTTATCTCAAGTTCCATTTAAGGTTTAGAAAATTGGATAGAGGAGGATTCAAACCCACCCATTTAGGGTAAGGAATTATTCCTAGTTGAACTAGTACATTCCCCCGCCCCCCACATCATGGATTCAGTGGATTCATCAAAATTTAAAGGTATTTTTTCCTGGCTATAAACTTGGATGGAGGTAATGGGACTATCCTAATATGGGTTTTCAACCCGTTTGTGATGTTGTTATCTAGTATAGGTTAGTATGGTGTAGTTCACCTAAAATAGTTCTGGATGCCTCCTCATTGGAGGAAACTCTGGTTATTCTCATCCATAAGATCAAGATAAATTGGTTTCATATATCAAGATTTTTTTATGATAATATTATTTTCTAATTAGAGGAGAATCAACTCCACGTTGGAAGAGATTCAGTAGTGGATAAATATGGGTCTTGTCTTTGGAGTTATACTCTATGTGAATATTTACCATGAGTAACATAGCATTGAGTAACATTAGCTATTTTATCTTTACTACATGTTGGGTGTATATTTCTTATGTGAATGTTAATTCATATATTTTTCCATAATACTTCTGTAGTTAAATTTATGTTTTTTATATTAAAATACACTTTTAATAAGTTAACTATTATGTTGTGATTATTTTTTATGTAAATTTTTAAATAAATGAATGTTATGTTCTGTGTATGTTTTTAGGAATAAATTATAATATATTTCAAATTGTGATTTTACTATATAATATTGAAGCTTGTTTTAATATATTCAATTTAAATTTCATTTTTGAAATTTTTTGTTTTGTGAATTTAATATATATTTTCAATATTTTTTAATTAATTAATTACTATTTAATATTTTAATTTAGATTTTAATTTAAGGAATTAAATGATTTTATAATTTGTTACTATAATTTATATTTTAACACTTTTATAATTTTTATTTTATTCAATTTAATTATTTTAATATTAATTAACTAATTATTTATTGAAATTCCAATTTATGTTTTCAAATGTATTAATTTTAATTTATTTTGAATTTTTTCTACAAGATATATTCATGTATAAAAAATCTATCTCAACCGATCTTTAGCCAACTCATAATGTATCCTAATTTTATTAGTATCCCACATAGTCAAGTTACCAAGGACATGTAAAGCCAAATTACAAAAAGGTATTCACATAACTAAAATTTTGGTGTATCCAATTTCTTCATAGAATCATCTATGTAACCCACTTTCTGATTGGGTAAATTGACGTATGTAAATTAGAATATCTAGAGGAAAGAATATTGAGGCATCTTGAAGGGAGGTCAACCTATTCTTTCAAAAAAATCCTCGAAAATCATTGATGGATTTCTGAGTTTGAGATCGCATTATTGGAGATGGTGATTTGAGGATGATGATTATAAACACTATTTTTTCTGATGAGTTAGATTTTCTATCCTGTTCTTGAGCTGCATCCCTAATTTCTCAATAATGAAACCCAATTTGGCTGAGAATCTATTAAAGAAGATTATAAAGGCCTATGAGTAAGGATAATAAGGTTGAGCTACCTAGTGATGAATTTGAACATCATTACCTATCAGACATCAAACTAGATCTCTATGAGGGTTAAATGAGAATTTTCTCAATTGAGAGTCGGGATTTTGAAGGCTAAATGATAATTGTTGTAGGTGATGAATCTATTAAAAAATTTGGAGGAAGAGAATATCTAGAGATGAACTCCAATTCTAATTTTATTCATTTATTTGAATCCTAATCTCGGATAAAGATAATTTTAACCATATGGAGAAATCTAGTCTAGCTAAACCCGAAGCGAGTTTACAACTAAGATTTGATGAAGAAAGAATTTATACTTCTCTAAAATTTAAGGTGTTGTGACTAGGGGAGTATATATTGGGTTGAAGGTGTGGAGAATATGATTTCTTATCTGAATTAAATTCCTCTATTGTTTTAGTTATTATTGAATACATGTTTTTTGATGTTTATCTATCGATTTTAATGTTTTTGATTTGAACTTGATGAAGGGATGGGCCTCTTGGTATCTTAATTCCATGGGTGTTCTATTAATTCTTGATGCACACATTGTGGTTGATGGAATTTCATAGTGGAATTTGTTTCATCATTTCATGAGGTGTTGGTTGTTCTCAACGTGGAAAGGAAGATTTATGATGATAAAATAAAATTGGAATCATGGAACCAATTTGAAGCCTCTTGAATGAGGTTGAATCTAGGATTGGATACCTTCGTTCACCAATATTTTATCTTGAATGGTAAATAACACTTATTATTGTAGTATTTCTTCTTCTATTTGAGTGTGCCATGACTGGTTGTTGGTTTTCTAAGGATCAGGTCTGGAAGTGAGTTTTTATAATTTACATTAGTTAAGGCCATGAATAGTTATTGGAGTGGTGATTGGATCTTTGGATTAATATGAGAACGTATGACATAATTTTCCTTAATTTATATTGATGTGTTTTATAATGAATGAAGAAGTTGGATGGCATGTCAATATTGAAAATAATTAAATATAATAGAATATTTTTCTTTGGGATAAGTTAGAAATGTATATTGATTGAGATAAAGAAATCTACATTTATATGAAAATTCAACTTGTCAACTTAAATAATTTATTAATATCTTAAGATCCATAATTCTTGGAGACAAAAACTTCACATATGGTTTTAGTTCGTTTATTTTTGAGAGTAAGACTAAAATCAGAAGAGTTTCATCATGATAAAATGATGACCAACTTCTAAGTTTCCAATATAGAGTGTCTAATTTATTTAGTGGTTTTTTAAATATTATAATCCTTAAATTAAATAAGGTGTTGAGAAATTGTTTTGTGACACTGATGCAAATCCACTCATTTTATCCCAAATTTTTCTCTCTCTCTTCCTTATCCTTTGTATTCCTTCTTTGTTTTATAGTTTCTAAAATAAAATTGGTATGTTTATTCTCTAACCTTTTGGTGTGTGATCTAAAACCTCTAGTCATGAAGGGATAATTTTTGTACCTAGATTCAGAATTTGAATCTTGTTGCTTCATTGATATCATGTGTCAAATTATCGTTGAGTAATTAGTCTTTATTAGCATGTTTTAATTGTTATAGGGGATATGAGAGAAAACGCTTATTCATAATAATAGTTTTATAATCTAAATTACTTCCAAATTTTCCACTACTTCTCTTATTAATTCTATATTGTAAATTTGGAGAGTTTATGGGATTTTTTTACTTAGTGATGATCACGTTTTTATAGAAGGGATTTGGTGTGAAATTAATTTAACTTAGATATTATTTAAATAATTATGACAGTGATAATTTATAGGAGGAGATTTTGTATGTGATTTTCCACTAACTTGAGTGTGAGAGGTTCATGTGAAAATATATTGAGTATGTTTTATGTGATGTTGTTAATTAGTGGTATAACATTCATAAATCTATTACAGGCAGCGGAAAACTAAATCGTCTAGAGATGGTTCTGTTCTCGCCAACCTTATATTTTATTCCATTGTTTCTTCTTTCTATTTATTCTTTATTATTTTTTATTTATTATTTTCATCATTCTTTCATGATATATTTAATTCTTTTCAAAAAAAAACATAGACAAACACCTTGATATTCTTCAGTATAATCATAGATAAATGCACTACCTCCTTAACACCGACCCCTATGTTAGCCAATGTGCTATATATAATGAAATATGAATGATTATACTCTATTTTGGATAACATGATATGAAATATTGGAATTGTTTCTGGGGATAAACATTTTTTAGCGATTCATAATTTTTATTTTAACACTTAAAAAATATAATAAAAATTTATGAAACCTCCATGATAATATAAAGACATTATAGGATTTATTTCCAATAAAATTAAAGAACAATAAGTTATTTTGATGGAATAGGACTTAATATACTTATTTAATATTATATGAAGATGAGGTATCCTATAGTATAATACTTTGAAAAATATCTCAAATAATTTTAACACTTTTTCCCTAATAATTTTGAAGGATATGATTAAAGATAAGAACTCGTCCCTCTAACATTTGGGGAAGGGGATGGGGAGATTGATGAATGGTTGAAAATATAAGATCCCCATACTTAGAACTATATTTAGGTATAGAATGAGAAGAATCAATCAAAATTTAATTATGGCTTATATATTTTATAAGATCAAATTATTTTAATTTTCAGTATGACAATTTAAATTGTAATAATTTTTCTAATGATTTTTTACCTTTTTACAAGCTAAACCAGTTCAAGATACCCTCTATTATTTCATGGAAAACACCATATATGAGTTTTTTCATTTTTGAGATATATATTATGAGTTTAGATACCTCACTTCTTCTACTGAAATTATATTTTGGGGGAACATACATTTGAAGAACAATATACTGTATAGTATAATGCAGTAGTCAAATTTTTAGAAGATTCTAAGTTCATTTGTGATTTTGATTATTCTGAAAAAGATAATTTTTTTACAATTCTCATTATAAAATGTTTAGGTTAAAGATAATCTTTTTCAGATCCTGGAGGGTCGATATAATTTTTTACCTTCATTATTTTATGAATTTATCACGCTCCAAAAACCTGTATAAAATAAAAATTTAGGGACTACTAAAAATGAAGTGATTAAGGACAGAACTAAAATTTTTTTGAAGAATAATTTCTCTAAAATATTATTTTTTCTTCTTATTCTCCCCCATTTTTTATTAATTAATTTAATTTGGAAGTGGGTGAAGATTATTTAATTGTTAAGGTCGCTTCTGATTATTTGTTTAAGGTAATGGTTTGTCAATTATTTTTATCACCTACCTTGTTGTTCAATAATGTAATTCAATCAAAAGAATACTTGGAGAAATACTTTTACATTGACAAAGAAGGATTAAAATAAGATGTTTTTTTTTATATTTCTGAGAACTATTTTTTGAATAATATCATAGGGAAGAAGAACATGTGGTGGTTTCTATGAATGAAACCACATCCACCTAGAGATAGAGGATGATTCATGAATTTTCATGCTATATAAAGTATAAATAAATCACCCATTGCGTGGAGAAACCTAAGAATTTCTTATTTCATTATATTTTAAATTTATTTTTACCTTTTTTTAATAATTTTTTTCTTTTGTATTTATAAGAAAATAATATGACAGTACATTCAATCATGTGACAACCAATATTGTGTAACTTATTTCATTAATACGGATATTTATAGTTGTATCTTTATACCTTAACTTTTTATTATTTTTAAATTCATATCTCATGTTTTGGGTAATGTTTGTGTGATGGGAACATAAAAATTTCATTTCTTCCCTAGTATTTTGGTTTTTTGGGGTTTTATATTACTAAATTAAATTTAAAACATACTTAATTACTATGTTTTCTTGAAATTTTTTATGTTTTACAAAAATTATTAATGAATTTATATTTTAATGTCAATTTTTAAGTGTTATGTGGAGAAAAATTGTTATTATATTGTAGAATAAAAATTTATATTCTCGTTTTTTAAGAAAATATGCATGTTGGATCAACTTGAATCAAAATATCTTAGACATTCACATTATTGTTATTTTTTTTAGAATTTTAAAATTCTATAATTTAATTCTCATATATTTCCATTTTTAAGATATAGAATTTGGAAATTCGATAGGCTTTCGTGAAGAAAAAATGGTGTATCATGATGAACATCAAGTATAAAAGATTATAACTAAGGGATTAATAGTTCAAATTATTATTTAGATTCTCTTCATTTTAATTTTGATTAAAAATATACCAATTTATATTTTTATAATAAAATCATAGAAATGTTTATATTTTAGTTCTCTTTCATGCAAAAATATTTTGTTAAAATATATTTCTTATATCTACCAATTGGTCTAACATTGTGCTAAATATTTAGTGTACATTATTATTTATCTAATTTTTTGAAAATCATCGCAAAACATCAAATGTTAACAAAAATAATCCTTGAAAAAAAACAGTATTTACTAAATTAGTTAATTTTTTAACTAGTTATTATATTTTGTTCTTGTGATGATTATTTTTGGGTGTAAAAATGATTTTTTATTATACTTGTGAACCTCAAATATTATTTTCACTACTAATTTTCAAATATTTTAAAACATATTCTGTAACATTTGTTCTCCCACATTTTAATTAAACATTGTGGAAAATGTTGGGTTTTATGTGTGTTATAGGGGTTCAATTTGAGAGAAATTTTAACTCATTTTGAATAAATCAATACCCAATAATATTTTTTGAAATTGTTATTTTTTAAGCATCAGCTATGAATTTTTTAGTGGGTGATAGGTTTTCATAATATTTGACGATTTGATGCCACTTTGAGGATATTTATATCTGTTACATTATAGATTTTACTGGAAAAAAAAATTATTTTTTCTTACCTCTTAGATAAAAATGGTTTTTGGTAAAAACAATTATGAAAATATTTTAAATTCATTATTGTTTTTTTATTTTTTAATTTAAATTAACTCATTAGATATAATTAAAAATTGATTATAAAATAAAAAACCTAATCCAGGTTGAACTAATAATATTACACTCTTTTATTTTTATTTATAAAATATTGGATGAGCTATTTATTCCACCCATATGTTTTCACACCACCTCATCCAATGGTATGACTATTTAATCTGAGATCATGAATTATTTGATTCTATTCTCTTAGAGGTAATGATATGTTTGGAATTCCAGTTGGAAGAAAATTGAATTTTATTAATTTCACCTTAACATTTTCAAAATATTAATCATTTTTGTAGAACACTAACAACCATTTTGTTGGAAATATTTAACTCAAGAAGGGGTTCATATTTTTCCTGAGAGAATCCATGAAGTAATCCCATTTTGAAAATGAATTCATTGTGGCATTTTTTCATTTCGATTTTGATATTCATTTTCTACCATTATGTTCAACTAAAGGATTTATTGAGGATAATCAATATGATATGTGTGGGGGAATTTAATGTGGCCTTTAATTAATATCTTTTTTCTCACCACTTTTTAGTTTAGAGTATTTCTTTTATGTTAATATATGCCTTAAATTAGTTAATTATTTTGTTTTTGTTAATTTTTATATAAATTTATTGTTTCATTGTTTTTATGATTTAATTATAATATTCTTTGATTTTTGTGTTTACTATTTAATATTTATGTCTCTTTAATATAATCATTATAAATTTCATTGTTTTATTTTTTTATTCTCTTAATTTAATTTATCATTTCATTATTTTTTTAATTAATTAATTTTTAATAAAATTTTAATTTAATTTTAATTTGATTATTTAAATGATTTAGTAATTTCTAACATTAATTTACAGTTTAATAATTTAATAATTTTTATTTTATTCTTTTTCAATATTTTATTAATTAATTAGTTAATTAATTAATTATAGTAATTTCAATTTATGTTTTCCAATGGATGAATTTTCATTTAAGTTGAATTATGTCTAGATGAGGGATTAATGTAAGAGAATTATGTCCCTATAAATATATACCCAAATTATTTCAAAGCCAAATGTGATCAGTAACCCATTAAACTGATTTTAGATAGACTCACATATCCAAATTGCAAAATGGAATTCTCCTATGAAAAATCAATGATGTATCTAAATTCCTCCTAAAATTATGTACATAACCAAATTTCTAATAGGGTAAATCAATATATCTAAATAAGAGGAGACTGAGGGAAGAATACCAAGGTAGATTTATGGGGGGGGCAACCTAATAATTCAAGAAATGTCTGATGAATATTTTAAGATAATGAGATCGACCATGAATGACCAGATATGGGGATTTTCAGCCTGAGGATTCCATATGTAGTTTTTTCAGATGAAGATGATTTATGATATCAGTATTGAGATATTATTTGAATTTCTCAATAATGAAACCTGATCTAGCTGAGACTCTATTGAAAAATTATAGAAAATCATATGAATAGGGATGATATGGTTGAGATACCATTGGCAATGAAGATGACAGATGTTACCAAGAGGACTTCAAACAATATTTTTAGAAAAGAAAAATATTGATGTTTTTTATTAAGCATCGAGATTGCGATGGTTGAATTCCTTTTATTGAAGTTGGAGAAATCATTATAGAATTTGGAGGAAGATCATATCCAGTAGCTAAATACAACTTTGGTATTTTTTTCATTCGCATGACTCTTAAGATCAGCTCAAAAAAAATTTACCCTAGCGAATGGAGATGGTATAGTCAAATATAATATGAGACTACAACTACGATTTGAGAAATAAGGCTTTCATGATTCTTTAAAATTGAATTACCTAAGGCTTATGGAGTAGAAATTGGGCTGATGGTGTTGATTAGACTATATCTTGACTGAACTATATGCTTTTATTGTTGGAGTTCTTTTTGAATATGTGTTTCTTGGAAAGCAATATCCTAGTTTGTAGGAGTTTTTATTTGAATATGACGAATAGAGGGGAATATTATTTTCAAATTTTATATTTTTTATTTAATCCTGGACACATTCATAGTGATCAAATGAAGTTCATAGTTAACATTTCTTTCATCATTGCTTGAGGTACATGTTATTCTCAAGGATCCAAGGATGAAGTATCAGGCTCAAACCAAATTAGAATCTGGGAACCACTTTTAAGAATCACTTTTGAGGGTGAATTAAATATCTAAGACCTTCTCTAACCACTATTTAAACTTTAATAACAATGATATATTCTTTTAGGATTTTTTGGACTTCAATTTGATAGTGTTCTAGGGCTGTTTTTTTTAAAATAGAATGTCTAGAACTAATTTTTTATAGTTTTAATTAATTAAGGAAAAAAATAGGGATTGTAGTTATAAGTGTGGATTCGGATGAATAATAGAAAGAATGATTGAATTTCTATGAACATAGGTTAAATTATTTTACAATGATGAAACCAGTAACTTTCTATGTTAATCATGGAAATAATTAAATAAGCAATGATTATTCTTAGGGATAATTTTAAAATTTATATTGACTTGATAGTGAAATTTTAATTATCTTGAATATTCAACTGGTAAACTTAAATAATTACATGTAATTTAAATATCCATTATCCTTGGTGTCAAATCCTACACATATGGGTTCAGTGCATTTATTTATAGGATTAGGGAGGAAATCATAGGGGTTATTCTATGCTAAGCTAAACACAAACATTACATTTTTCCATGTGGAGTGTCTTATTTTTTTATTTTTGTTAATATTTTATTATTCCACTTAAATAGGCTATCAATAAATTATTTCATGAACTTAATGATCATCATAATCATCAAGTAATTTTTTATTAAAAAAAGAGGCACAAGGGACATAAGCAACCAAGGCTCATGGAGGCCTGAAGTAGTGTAGATGGAGGGAATCCCCTCGAATACAATTCACCCCCTCAGGTTTCAAGGACATCACATTTTGGAGGCCAAGGGGGTTTGTGACAATAACATCAAGATAAGTAAGGTGATCTGTGACTTGATTTACCTCTCACCAAGAGTGCATCACTTTAGTATTTTTATTGAGCACGCACCTTCACTTTCTGGTGATGTATAAAATAGAATAGGGGTATAAGGCATAGCAATGAATTATAAATGATCTTGGAGTCAGTTTCTACCTTTGATAACCCAATATTCTTCTGATGGAGTAGACTGATACCCAAAAACAAAGCCTTGTCCCACCATCTCTCTTCTATGTTTCTGGTTTTAGTAAAATAAATTGTTCTATTTTTTCTCACTCTATGTAGTGTATGATCTCAAACCAAAATTCATTTATTGATATTTTAGAGTTAGTTCCAAAAGGTGAATCGTAATTATTTCTAGAGATCAATTATAAAATAATCATTGAGTTTATCTTATTTAGTACAATGTTTTAATTATGAATGTGAATTTTTGAGATAACAATTATTCACAAGGATTGTTTTCTTCTCTCAAATCCTTTCTAGTTTTCCTATTCCTCTCATGTTTACTCTATAGAGTAACTCAAGATAGGTTATGTGACTTATTGTCCTAGTGAAAATTACATTTCCATAAAATATATTATGTGTAATTTTTTTTAATCTACAGATTTCTTTTATAGTTTTGATACCACTCACATAAAGGATGATATTTTGAAGTTGTTTTTTTACTGTTTGGAGATTGAGAGGTGAATATGTTGAGAGATTGAGGATTCACTTCATATGTTTGATCATTAGTGGTATAACATTCATATATTTTTGGTATAAAATAAAAAATATGAACCATCTAGTGCATGTAATTCTATATCTAACTTTCTGTTTTATTCATTTTTTTTATTTTTTCCATTCATGTTTTTTATTTTTTCCATTTCCATTTTATTTTTATCATCACTATTTCATGTTTTATATTACATCATTCAAAATATATAAAAAAACAAAATAAAGAATCATTAAGGTAAATAAACTACCTCTTTGAGACCGACCCATGGGTTATCCACTATGATATAAATAGGGAGATATAAATGTATCATTGATGGTTAAGATTATAGTCCATCACTTTCCTAAGTATTGGGAGGATCACCTTCTTTAGGTAATGGGAGAGATATAGTCATACCCTTCCTTTTTATTTGGCTGAGGTATTCCATTGTGGTAGTTACTAAGTACTCATGGGGTTTCCATAATTTCAATCTTGTATCTGATCATAGTTACACACACTATCTTCTAGAGATTTAGAAGGGACCATGTTTTTGATGAAAACATTAATATCATGCTTTTATATGTTAAAATAATGTTTCAGAACATTGGTGGGGCCAATATGTAGTAAATTAACCAATGTGTATCTTTTGATAGATCCATTCCCTCATCAGATGGGTAATGAGATTGATTACCTTCTTAATATCCATTAAGACGCACATTTTAAAGTGCATTGTACTTTCATATCTTGGAATACTATTCTGATATGAGGGACCTAATATGATTTCCCTCTCCTTCCAATTCTCCCCATCAACTTTTTTTTATGATTAATTATGATAGAGTGTATTGAAACTCTTTTTGTGTACAAACCGAACAAGAAAGATGTGTCACACAATGGGAGTAAATTAAAGAATTTTCACAACACCTCTCAAAACTAAGATAATACTAACTATCCTATATAATGGATATATTTGGATAAAAATTCATTGGGGTGGGGTCGACTTGGTTTTACAACCTTGAAATCCAGAACTCATCATGGATTTGATGATCTCAAGTGTGGAAGTACTGGTAAAAATACCTCGAGACCTATGTGGTGGGTTTTCCCATATATTACTATTTCATAACCCACTACTTATTCCCTTATGATTATTCAAGAATTATTTTGAGTTTTGGTCCTATATACTACATGTTTGGAACCTAAGTTTATCCCTATTGAGGATAGCACTTCAGCCAAAAGTATATTTTTTCTCAAATGATAATATAGTTCAACATTTTTAGAGGCCAAATGTAGGATCCTCTTGATGTATCATTCCCACCTATTTCACAATTTATAGGATTTAGAGATAACAAGACCTTGTTGGATTAGATGGGTAGCAAACACAAAAATCAAGGCTAAAATATAGACTGAAGTGATAGAGTTACATGATGTCTCAAACATCCATCTCTACAGAATAAATAGAAGAATGAAATTAATAACTTCATAATAACCCCATAAACTAACATACACAACAAATATATACCAGTTATACATTTAAATATATTCATCGTAGAATTAAGGCATGGACATTAATAACATCTTGCTTCCTTCCCAATTTTGATCTTTTTGCAAAAAAAGGGATGAAAATTCTATATGAAAATGTAGTTATTCTATTTTATTGAGGTTGTTTTCATAATTTATATATGTTATATCTCTCTAGATCATATGAATAAAGTTCATCCATATATTCATAAGAAGACGGTGGGTAAATTTCTCTATCAAAGTCTTTAGCATGTCATACTGAGACATAGCTATGGTCCATAACATGACCTATATATTGTATTTGGACATTTATTTTTCTCATAATCACATTATTAGATTCATCATTTCTGTCATATTCATCCATATTATCTGATGAGAGTAGTCATTTCCAAGATTCCTTATAAAATAGAGTAGGAATGGTTGGAATTTCCTCAGTATATTGGAAGTTTAATTGTCTAAATGTCGAAAGGAGAATATCCAATCCCTTGGGTTTCCTTCCAATTGAAAAATATAATCACTTCTAAATTATTTGGTAATTTTTATAGCTAGACTCATTCTCTTGAGTACCCCGTTATACAAGGGCTTTTTAAGAGTTGTTTTAGTAAGGGGGACCTCTTGTGAAAATGAGATATCACTGTCTGGAGGATCATCCTAATAAATGCCATTATGGGGAGGAGTACCATTATATTTTCATGTTTAGTTTCAATATGAATTCATAACCATATAACCTGGAGAGGATCTTCGGGGAGAAAGTTGAAATGGGAGTAAATTCTTAGCTGTTGATCTTTTGACCAGGGGTTGTGTTTTAATAGTTATCAAAATATGAAAAGTTCTGATGATTGGACTTAGTATCTCTAAGGGGAGATCCTTCTTGGTGGTTTCTCTAGGGAGGACCTCCAGAGCTACTGGAATAAATATTATAGGGAGTACCATTAAAATTTATACTAAATCACCTATCTGGTGATGAGTGAGTTGTTTCTCGGACTAATATGGAAAAACATTTCTGTGACCTAAGAAAATAAGAATTTATCAGGGAAGGGATATGAAAATTATTCTATTATTTGGGTTCCCCCGATGAAAAATCGTCTTAGATACTCTCTATTAGGAAATTAGGTTCACATAGTATACACAAACGCACTCTTATGTGGAAGTCTTGTTACATAACTCTCATGTTACTATATGAATATGTTGATGGGACTCTTTAGAATATATGATAATATTGTCAATACATTCATTTTTCATTAAGTTATGTTGATGATATTACATATAAATAAGGGGATAAGGAATATATTCCTCTATTGATGAGACTACAAATATATTCTAATATGTCCTTGAATATGTGGATGGAATACAGGATTTCCCTAAAAAGGCCATTGAAATGGGACTATGATCATTATTTTAAATAAGAATATAACCCTAAAACTGTTTTACATTCTTTTCTGGGATATATCAATGATCCTCTTTAATGTGATATGGAATGTATGACTGATACTAAGTAACACCTAGAATATGTTGAAAAGTTATCCAAGTGGTATTGGTGGTAATATATTTCTATCACCTGATGGTCATTGGGATATGTTGATTGACATGTTGTTTTACCATTTCTAGGATATACTGATAGTTTTATTTTATTTTTGAGGTATATAAGTCTACCCATCCATTTCCCCTAAGATATATTTGGAGTCTTCTGTAGTGGAAATGTGAATATATACCCATTTCTTTATGTGAGTGGGAAAATGTTCCCATTCTTATCCTCAAATTTCCATCAGGATATATTATTGGGATTTTTGTGTGGGGGAGTAAATTTGTTCCTATCACCATGATTCTATTGGTATAAATTGACATGATTCCCATGATTTGCCAAAATTATACATGAATCCTATATGTTTGGTATAATTAATGTTCACTTTATCAATATTTTTTACTCCAATGTGCTGACATGATTCATCAGTATAAAATAGAATTTGGGTTTTCTTTGTATAGTTGGAAGATCACCATTCCTATAAATGCCTCCAAGATAATAAGGTCTGAGTAACTAGGTGAGGAGTTTATGGGGTGTCTTCATTGGTAGATTGATGAGGTGTTTATGTCACATGACATTGATGGTGGAAGCTATTGACAAGATTCCTCCTATGTGATTTTTTTGTTGAGCTCATTTCATGGTTAACCTCTTGATCCACCTACCAGAGATAAGGGATGTGTTTTTTGTTGAATTCTAGGAAGAGTCTCACAAAATGGATAAATTTGGTGTTAGGTGTTGTCATATTCTTCCCAGACATTCATTGAATGGATTTTTGGTGAGGCTTCATGTTAACTGGTGTTTCTCACATGACCTCTAGATTCGAGATAGTGTAGTTCATGTGGTACTCAAAAACTAATACATTTGCCACATGGAACTAAAGGTGTTGGGTGGGTGAAAATATTTCTTCTTGAATGATGCCCCTTCTGTTATAGATATGGTGGAACAATTGTTTTTTTACGAATATTCAATGAGTTTTTATTGAATGGAGTTTTGATTCAGTCATGAAATGATCAAAAAACATGAATAATAAAACTCATTAATGTGTCATAAAAAATATTAATACATGTTTATCCAATTTATTTCAAATTTAGAGGGTTCATTTTAGATTCACCATTATTGTATTCAAGTGTTATCTAATATAAAATGGACTAATTATTGATTATGAAAGTCTATCAAATTTTAAATATTCACATGAGTTTCACTATTTTTATTTTGATTGGTCTGCAATAGGAATATATTTTTGCAATAAAAAATTTATTATAGCCCCCAAATCCATGCTATTTTGACATGAACGTCATTGTGAACCTTTTTTATAAAATAACGTGGTCAATCAGATAGTTTTTTCAATAACTCTTCAAAATGATCATTTGTGGAGATGGTGGGAGACTAGGCCCATTGCACATTTTTTTGAGAAATAATTACAACTCTTGGACTCTCTTATAGATTTAAGATGTTTTTCAGAAATACATCTCATATATCAGTGTGGAATATATTTCCCCATTCTTGAATGTTTCCATTAACATGTATTGATATGAGAATTTATATACATAAACATTTTTTTTGTATCATAGGTTTTCTATATTGTTTAATTATTACTTATTGATTGTTTATTGAAAGGGGATACAGTTCAATGTTTCATAGATGGGAACATTAGATTTCATCACCATCTAGGAAAGTGTTAAATTTTTGTGGTATTGTGATTGGTCCTATAACAATTTCTTCCTATGTATCCTTATAAATGGTATCTAAACATACGTAGTTTAGTGTTTCATAATAGAACACATCTTACTATTTAAGGTCATGTGACAAGGATCGATCCATAATAATTAATGTCACATGGTAAGGACTTATAGGTGAAAGGTTCTAATCAATGGTTTGTCTGGGATGTATGTATTAGATCCATTTTCTAGTTTAGCTAGAATTGAGTTTTTTCTAATGAGGATAGCTATGTGGCCCATACGAAATGTATACCTGTTAGGTAAAAAGAGTAACAATAGTAAAAAGATATGACTAGGAATATTTGATGGTCATCCTAAAGGAATATTATCCACTGTGTGGGATAATTAATTTTTTAAGTATATATTAATAAGGGGAGTTCACCGAGGGATTTCACTCTGTAGAATAAGAAATAAAGGCTTAAGCGAATATGTACTAGTGAGGGAAGGAAATAGATGATCTTATAAGTAATATGGCTTGATAAGGATAGAAATAATGAGGATGTTGGGTTTGAACCCAGGGTAAGAATCCTCTATATCATGTTGAAATGGGAATCAAATCCCATGTTGCTTAAGTGACATATTTTGTAATGACCTGACCCTAGTTACCGAGAGTTTGGGCATTATTACAAAAATTGGCATAATCATAGGAGATCAATTCCTAAAATACCAACCATTTAGTAGCATTGGAAGTACTAGATACATATATATGTTTCACATTACATTATGAAATGAAAAAACATTTTTCCCCTTTGGACACACTCATATCTGTTAGCCTATCCTTGCATGTCAATTATAATACACTTCTTCACATCCTAGAAAAAATAAAACGTAAGAAAGGGGTGAGCTCAGATGCTCAGTAAGGATAACAGCATAGTGAAAACTATCATAAATAAGCATAAAAATTTAATGAAATGTATAAAACTAAAACAAGATCCTTTTAAAATTAAACTTCAGCATAATATGGCAAAGATAAATCAAATAATTTCATTTACATATTCACATTGATATTTTACTAGTCGAATAAACACATTTAATATCAATAAATAATTTCATAATGATGGAATTCATAATTTCGAATATCATAACCACATATTCAAGGTCTCGTGCCAAGAATACAAATAAAAATAATGTCAAGGACTTTTTCTAGGACACTAGTTTTTATCATGTTAAAAGGGTGAAACATAATCTAAACATTATTATTAAAACTAGCACACAAAATTTCAATACTTTAACCACAAACCATTAATGGAATAAAAATAGCACATCCACTATCAATCATAACTCATTCAATACAATATGGAAGACTTTATTATATTAAATAAAACTCTATCAAGAATAAAATTCAATGAAGGATATTGACATAGATTAAAATAATTAGTAAAACAAATTGAGGGAAATATCCCCTTTTTCTTGAAAACATTTAAAAGTCACGCTATTTATCAAAGAATTTGTTCAAAATAGGTTTTTTAATCAAAGTGTCTCATATCATTTTGAATCTTATGAAAGGAATTTTGATTTTAAAACATTCATGTCTATATAAATAAATCCTTAAAACTATTTTTAAAACATGAACATTAATGAGAATGATTTAGAAGAATAAATCATTAAAATATTTAAAATGATATTTTAATTGGAGTTCGTAACCAAATGAGAGACACTTCAATTAAAATAATTGAGGTAATAAAAACTTTATATTATCATGATAATAAAGGGATTCATGATATACTATTTCAATGTACAATATATACGCAATATAAAAGTGAATTGGCACATAACAACAAACAAGTATCAATGGAATGTAAATTGAAATGAAAACCCTTATAAAGACCGTATCCTTAGGTTAAGGATAAATAAATGACATAATTATGGGTGAAAAATATAAATAAACTCAATATTATTGGATATTCAGTGTAAATAATTCAGATTAAATTCACACATATTTTAGTAAAAAGAACACCATTGACTTGGATGTTTAACTCAATGAATTGAAATTGAGTTAAAATTACTCTTATCAAGTTCATATCGATGACTTGAGAATTTATCAATAGAGTTACTATGTGTATAAAAAGCATATCCACATAATGGGGTGTGTAAATTACTAAATAAATAAATAAATAGTGATTTCACAAATAATCTTGGAGTAAAATAATCAATGATGTTTGTATAAAACCCAATGAGTTGAAATTGAAATTTGAAATTCCCTTACCGATTTGGTAACTCATGAAACTACATCCCATAAAATGAGGATAATAAAATGAAGATGTAAATACCCATAAATTAAATTATATTACACAAATAATACAATCATGGGTAGTACATACACCACACAAAAGGAAATAGTGAAAAATATTGCATGAATCTCACAGAAATAAAATGTGAGATGAAAACCCATTACCTTGTACTTTTCCTTAGTAAAGGGTACATTAAACACCTTTATAATGGTTAAATAATTGTTATTAAATAATAAATGAATCACATATACAAATATTATATCATATATGATCCTCTAATATTGATTTGTTAATAATATTTCAGTAATATCATTATATCGGGTGTTAACTGATTTGTTTTCCTTTATATGTTTTGTTACGTAAGTCATGTATGTTATGGATTTGATGTATTGGATTCATATCCAGAATTATATTATGTTATTATAAATTTATTTTTAATCATTAAATGAAATTTATTCTTGAATGGTTATGATGGGGAATGAAATCTCATCGCGTCGTGGAGACGGTAATCCGTACGTACGCATGAGTGACAATATCGTTCCATTAATGGTGAAATCATATGTAGTTGGATGGTATATTATATATAAGGAGTAATTAAAATTTTTTATTTATTATTTACATGAATTATACTCATTATTATACCCATCCAAATAATTAAGTGTTGAATAACAAACTACACCATGACGTGAAGACGGTAAGTCGTACATACTCATGTATGGTGACATTGACATTATGAGGATAGATAGAATAATGAAAATGGTTGTACCATATTTTTAATAAGATAAAAATATATATAATTTACTGGATTTATTATTTTGGTATGGAAACAACATATAAATAGGAAGTGGAAGAAGAAAAGATCTTTGAAAGAGGTGATGAAATAATTACCTCTTCTACAGGTACTTCTAATTGATTTGATCAAAAGGGATCATTAGGTTGGTTTTATAATAAAATTCATGCCACTAAGATGAATTTAGGGTAGTTGGGAGAAGATTTCAGTAGGGTTTGTCCAAGGCAAATATATTTAGAGGTGTGAATATGAGAGAAGGGGATGTACCCTTTTATAAGAGAGGTGAGGGGCACTTTAGGAAGAGCTTGAAATATTAGTTTATTATAAAATAAATTTCGATTTATAATAGCTCAAAATGGATTCAGTTCTAGTATAAGGTGGTAATGGGCCTAAATACCCTTATCCAATAGGTTTTAGACATGTTTAGATCAATATATTAACCTTATCATTTAGATTTAATTCTTAGTCAAATAGTTTAACATTTACCTTGTCTTCTTATATTTTTATATTACATTGTTAATAAACATACTAAAAATTTCCAAGATAACCTAAAGTGGTTAATTAATGATATATCTAACATTATCTAAGTCCTTTGCCTAAATATTATATTTATAGAAGTATTATATAATTTAATGAAATATTATTTCTTTAAAAAACTAATTTATGTCAATTTCGACACTATTTAGTATTTGGTTTTTTTGAAAGTCATAACAACTTGATTAGTTAGTAAATAATACATTTCATGAACCCTAACATGTCATATTCAGCTAAAAAATTTGTGGAGGGCATCAAAAGTTTCAATTTACATTTATTTTAATATTTTTAATATCAATTATTTTAATCTTTCATTAGTAAGGTAATTACTGCATCATCATTGTGTCATAAATAAATTTAATTATTTAAGGTCTAAAAATTAAAAATATAATAAAAATATGTATTAAATCATATTATGTTTCTAAAGAATAATAATAGTCGAATTTAACTTATTTATAACTCTATATTAAAAATTCTTTAGTTATTAAAATTTTAATTTAAAACATTTAACTCTTCTTTAAATAAAATATAATAAATTTCATAATATAATCCAAGTGGATAAAAAAGGATCATAGTTTTTCAATAGGGTTTATTTTGGTCGAAATTCACTTATCCAATAGAATTAGGACATGTTTTTGGGTAATTATAATATAATTTTTACCTTTAATTACCCTATTAACTTTTAACCATGATAAATAAAATTAAAAATTTACTATTCACCAAAAATTATTTCATCCTATTGGACCTTGTTTTACATACTTATGACAACCGTGTCTATCTGATTTTTTAATTTCAATTCATAGAAGAGGTAAAATTACATTTTTTGAAAAATTGAAAATGTGCCTAGAAGGTGGGTAAAAGATGATAAAAAGTTCAATAAAATTTTCTATAAATGTTCTTATTATAAAAAGTCTCCAATGAATTAAATTTACTAATATAGGTATTATGTATCAATTTTTACATCAAAATAAATTTAAAAAAATATTTAGTTAAATAAAAAGTCGGTTTTAAACCATAATGTAGTGTTTTTCACTATTCATCAACAATTGAAAATTTTCCGAAAATTACCAAAAAATCACCCTAAGCTAATTTTGAAATTTCAAATCTAAAAATGAAGTTTATTTTACCAAATTCATTTTTTAAGAGTGTATAATATTAGTTGTATTATTTTTCATCAAAGGGAAAAAAGTAGTTATTTTAAGAAAGTAGTTTTTCAAAATATATAACTATTTTAACAAAACATATACATTTCATTATAAATGTGTTTTATTTAGGTGAAAACATTATATATAACATTTAAAATCATTTTTTTACTTATTCATATTACAATTGATATATATATATATTGTTTAAATAATTATAATTCTAATGTGTTGTCTTGTAGAAACTTAATCTTCTGTATAACACAAGCCAAGTTAGTGTTGCATGCAGTATAAGCTATTGAATTACTTTAAAGAAATAACTTAATCTGAAATCTTGGGGTGTTACATTTTTCCTCCTTTTTTGAAATTACATCCTCTCAGTTTTAAAATAGGGCTTGGAAAGATCATTGAATGTCCCACATCAGAAAAAGTGTCAATACAAATTTCACTTTAAAAGAAATAAAGAGAAGTAAAATGGTCACACATGATAATCCATACTAGGATTCCATGATGAAAAACAAGGATATAGAAGAAAAACTCTATGTAATTTTCTGATTGAGAGTGATAGAAAACATAATCATGAGAAAGTTTACAACAAGAAAAACACAAACTTGTGATGGATTAAACGTCCATTGGTTTCCCAGTAGGAAAAGTAAACGAACAAAATTTTTGTTTTAAGATTCATTTCATAAAGTTGGAGAATTTATTTATGAGATTTACTAAGGACATAAGGAAATATAATTACTTTTCCAGTATAGTTTCATCCTTTAACAACTTTCTACCAAAATCCATCTTTCCTCTAAACAATGAGTATTCAAGATGGCTAGGTCACACGTGAAGTTCTAGAATCAACTTCTAAAGAATCTCATAATCCTCAAAATATAAACTATATATTTCCACTATCTTTAGACATCAACCAAAACCAAAATGGTTAGTATAAGATCAGATAATCCCCAAAACGAATAATCTTTTATAAAAAGAAATACTACTATTAATCTCTAAAATTGAAAAAACTGTAACCAAACTTAAACAAAGACCATTCAATAAACAATTGTCCTTAAAATCCTTCAATATAATCCAAACTAAGATTGAAACCCAAAACTCTGAAGAATTTAATCACATAGTCTTCCATAATAAATCTTAACATTTATCTCCAAATAACATCAACTACTCTTAGAGTCTCATATTGAAGTGTAATTAACCGAATCACATATTTTTTATGATAGGTTAACCATTTATATTAAAAACCTAAATCATTATATGCACACAATAAAAACATAGATTCATCCAAAATAAATCTCTATTATTACTCCTCAAATTAAATCACATATTATTCTATTTTCTTTAGGTATATAGTGTTCCCAAAGGAGAAAACATCTTTCAAAATAACACTTATTACATAATCACAAAATCATTTTCTTATACTTAGGATTTCCATTTGATAAAATATAAGATCCCATGCCATGTTTTTCTGGACTAATAAAATCATTTAACTTAATAGAATGAGTTTTATTAACTAGGGACTTCATGTACTCTAGTGGTAGGTGATAAATCCCAAGTGCACTTTGGTTGTGGGTTTGATTCCCGCACCTTTATCTGTCACCACGGGTTGCAACACGGTCTGTGTGTTGTTATTTTTCAAAAATAATATAAATTTATAATATTCCTAAAAATGAAATAAATTCCTCAAAAATAACCATGACATATTTTAACAACAAGTGTTATCTTATACCTTGCATTTTCGTCCCAAAATGTACTAAACTGTAATTGCCTTAAATTCAAGGATTATATAAACCCAAATGGTTCATTATAACAATACCCATAGATGAAAATATATTTCATCCTCAAATAGCATTTTCACATAACAATGTGAAAGGTTACACATACCAAAGAAAATTATTCTAAAGTAATCCCATCAACACAAGTCATTAATAATTTTAAACATTTCTCCAACCATTTATTTCCACATAGGTTCTTCCATGATCTAGTGGTTATCCTAGAGAATAGGGCATTGAATCAGGTAATTCCCAGGTCCCCTATATTTATGTAAAATTATTATAAATATATTCTTAAGATCATTTTTATTTTCTTCCATAATACACTTCATTTATCCTAAGAAATTCTTTACTCTATGTCCTTATTTCATACACATAAAGCATTAATTTGTTCCATTAAGATAGTTTCCTAGGTGTCTACCTTCATATTTTCTGCATGATGGAAATTGGGCTTTCGTTTCTCCATGGTCTCCATTTCTTGAGCTCTTATCATTCCCGACATTTCTCTCCTTTGTTATGTAACACCCCAATATTTTATAGTACATTATCTCTTTAAGGTAATTCAAAAGCATGCGATACATGCAACACTGTGTTCGAGCGCACCATAACTTTCCAAAATAGTTGTTCAAAAAGTGATTAGAAGTAATATTAACTACATTTTGAATTTTATATACTCCATATATGTTTAAGAACCATATTAGGTGTTTTTTAGACATAATATAAGAACAAATTCATTTTTTAGGTAAAAGATGTATTTTTTAAAAAATACAATTTTACTGAATTTTAATGGAGAACCCTTTATAAATCCAATATTTGGCACTTTTATATATTAAATTTGAAAAAATTAACTTCTCCTTTAGAATATGGAAATTAAAATTTAGTTCTGATAAATTTTTGGTGTCTTTCTGATAACATTCATATTTTGATAAATATTGAAAATACAAAATTTTAATTGAAAACAAATTTTTTAATCTAAAAAATTATAGTGTTAAATTATACATTGGAATGGTTTTGAGGTATAATTAGATAATATTTTTATCATTTAATCAAACTTTGGTCATTGGAAGTAATTTTACAGTTAAATTGGGCCTAAACACATATCAATCTTTCGATAGTTTTTACTTCTCAGAAACTCGCTTTCGGGTTTTGACAACAGGATTTAATTTTAAATTAATTAATGAAAATTAAATGTTTTTAATTTGGTAAAATAGGCATTATTTTTGAATTTGGAATATCAAAATTAGCTTAGGGGGAATGTTTGGTATTTTTCTGAAAACATTCATTTTGTTATGAATAGTGAAAAATATTTTGTTATTGTTTAAAACCAACTTTTTATTTAAATTATTATTTATTTTATTTAAATTAATTTTAAGTCAAAATAGATATATAGTACCTATATAGTTTCAATGTAATTAATTGGTGTCATTTTATAATAAAAATAGATATATAAAATTTTATTGAATTTTTTAACGCCTTTTACCCACCTTCTAGGCACATTTGCAAATTTTCATAAAATGTAACTTTATCGCTTCTCAAAATTGAATAAAAAACTATAAGAGAAATGAATGACTTCATTAAGTAAAATTTGGTTCAATATGATGAAAATATGTTTTTTTGAATAGTATCTTTGAATTTTATTTACAACGGTTAAAAGTAAATAGTGTAATTTAAGGTAGAAATAATATTAAAATTACCCAAACACGTGTACTGATTCAATTGGATAAGTGTATTTAGAAAAAAAATAAACATTAGGAATAATATATGATCCTTTTTATCCACTTGGATTAGATTAAGACATTAATTAAGATTTTATTTAAAGAAGAGTTAAAAGTGTTAAATTCATATTTTAATAACTAAACAGTTTTAATATAGGGTTATACATAAGTTAAATTCGACTATAAATATAAATTAAAAAGATAAAAATATTTCATACATCATGGTAAGTTATTTATAATTTTTAGGAATTAAATAATTATATGTATTTATGAAACAATGATGATGCAGTAATTACCTTATTCATGAAAGATTAAAATAATTGATATTATAAATATCCAAATATATGTAAATTGAGACATTTGATGCATTACACTAATTTTATCGGTTAATATGACATTTTAGGGTTTCTTTAATGTATTTGTTTCAATGTAATCAACTTTTATTGACTTTCACAAAAACTAAATGTTAAATAGTGTCAATATTGACATAAATGAGTTTTTGAAACAAATACTATATTATTAAAAGATATAGTATTCCTAAAAATATAAGGTTTGGTCAAAGTACATATATAATGATAGATATTTTAATAATGAACCACTTTTGGTTCGCTTAAAAATTTATAGTTTTTTATTAACCATATTATATAAAAATACAGGGAGACATGGTAAATGTAAACCACTTTACTAAGAGTGAAATCTAACAGATAAGGTTAATATAGTGACCTAAACATTCCTAAAACCTCTTGGTTGAGAATATTTTTACCCACCCCCTCCTTATTGTAGAAATAAATAATTTTTGATCCATTATAAACCGAAAATTATTTTTTAATAAAATATTTTTTCAAGCTTTTCCTAAAGTGATTCTCAGCACACTTATAAAAGGGTACTTCCGCTTATCTCAAAATGACACCTCCAAATCCATTTTCCTCAGAAAAATCCCTGCTCTAGTATCCTCCCAACTACCCTCAATTAAAACTAATGGCCTTAATTTTATCATAAAGCCAACCTATGGAGCACCTTTGATCAAATCGAAAGGAAGCACCCGAACAATCGATAATTATTTCATCACCTCTTTTAAATTTCTTTTCATCTTCGACTTCCTCTTTCTTTTTTTTCCATACCAAAATATGAAATTCAGTAACTTCTACATACATTGATGTTAATATAAATATGGTACAACAATATTCATTATTCTATCCATCCTATGAATGAAAATATCACCATACCTGCATATGTATGGAATGTCGTCTCCATGTCCTGGTGTAGTTTGTTATTCAACACTTAATTATTTGGATGGGTATAATAATGAGTATAATTTATGTAAATAATAAATATAACAATATAATTATTATATATATATGATATACCGTCCATTTACATATGATTTCACCATCAATATAATGGTATTTTTGCTCGTGCATTCATACGAATTACCGTCTTCACGAACGCGATGAGATTCATTCCCAATCATAAGCATTCAAGAATAATTTTCATTGTTTGAATAAAAATAATGTTTAAGAACTTAATGTCATTTTATATATGAAGAAAATACATTCTATCCATGAAAATCCTGACTTATGTAACAAAACATATAAAGGAAAAGGAATCAGTTAACACCCAAAACGATGATACTACTAAAATATCATTAACAACGAAATATTAGAAGATAATATATGATATCATATTTATGTATGTGGTTATTTTATAATTCAATAACAATGATTTTACCATTATATAGGATGTTAACCTTCCCTCGACTAAGGTAAAGTACAAGGTATGGGTTAATTTTACAATTGCGTTATTATCTAATGTTTTTTATACTTTAGCATTTACTAGTAATTATTTATCATCCACATCTGTGTTTCTTAAAAATGTATTTCAAAACATTTTTACCATTTCCTAGAATATGGGTTAAAGTAATTTATACCCTTGTTTTATTTTTTATAAATTTTTTTGAAAGGAATCTTTCTGTCATTTTCCAAACAAGGTACTTTATGACCTTTTCAAAAAATTAAGGTAAGAATGTTTTTTTACTTATACGGCGGGTGCAGCTATTTTCTACTGTTATAACAATTTCAAAGTTTCCCATTCAAGCTTATAAGAAAATTTTGAAATTAAGTGTTTACTTTTATAATTACTTGAAATTTAAATTATTTTAAAATATAAATAGATATTTCTCTAAAATATATTTGATTTCATCTATATCAACATCCTTTGTTGGATTTTTCATTTGTTTGATGTTGATTTATTATGATAAAATCTTCCATATTGTATTGATGGTCTTGTGATAAGTTTGACTATAGATGTGAAATTTTTATACCATTCATGGATTATGGTGAATGTATTAACATTTTTATTCTAGTTTAATATAAATTTTTATGTTATGTTTCAACCTTTTCATATGAGGAATGCATTGTACATAGTAAGTGATGGGTGGAGCCCACTATAGCTCCTCGATGTATCAGTAGGTCTCGTGAGACAAACTAGTGTCTTGGCACAAGGCCTTGAAAAAATCTTATTTGTATTCTTGGCACAAGGCATTAACTATGTGGTTTTGATGTCTGACATTATGTATTCTATCATTCCAAAATTAGCTATTGATATTAAATGTGATTATTAGACTAGTAGAATATCCATGTGAATAAGTAAATGATATTATTTGATTTATAGTAGCCATATTATGCTGAAGTTTATGTTTAAAAGGCTTGTGTTTTAGTCACATAAATTTCCTTAAATGTTTATGCTTATTTATAATAGTTTTTGCTATATTGTCATCTTTACTGTGCATCTGAGCTCACCCCTTTATATGTTTTATTTTTTCCAGAATGTGAAGAAGTATATTATGATTAACCTTTAGGGATGGGAAAAAGGATATGAGTGTGTTCAAAGGGGACAAAATTGTGTTGTTTTTCTATTTCATAATGTAATGTAAAAACTTATGTATGTATCTAGTATTTCCAAGGCCACTAAACTAATCTGTCTTTAGAGACTTGATCTCTTATGATCATTCCAATGTTATGTAATAATGAACTGACTCTGGGTAACTAGGTTTGGAGCGTTACATGTTGAGTTTGGGAGTTGGTTAATTTATATTTTGTTGATCACATTTTAGAAAAACTGATTCGGAAAGAACATGATATCTTTTATACCTATCAATGTTTTATTTCATTGCTCATTTCCACTAACATTCCCACCTTGTACATCATGTTCAATGTTACTATGACTTCCTTGAAATCCATCCATTGACAAAAACCAGAAAGCATAGTGTGAGTAACAATACTCATAAAATCATTTACAAAATATCATGACACCTTATTTTCAATCTAAAACACCTTAGGATTATCCAAGGTTATTTATTCTCATCTCATATTAAAATCCTTAAAATTATATTGTAAAGAAAATGTGAATTATCCTAACCATATCCCTCAGGAGTGTCAAACCAGGTTCATAGTAAGGCTCGTTTTCGTCTATCAAGATATCCCAGGTCAAGTCTGAAACTCCTTGTCATAGTTGTCACTCCTAGGTACATCGGTTCCAGAACCACGTCCACTTGTAGAATTCATATAGGAATGTATTTCATTAAAAACTCACAAAATCTCTACATTACCAAAATTATAGGAATTTCCTATATACTAATCCTAAAATTCTATCTTAGGATAATGTTCTGTAATCAGAGTTTTTCAAAATCTTGTTCTCAAGGTTTGTACTAAACTTCCATTGATACCAACTGTAATTCCCCGACCTTAGTTACCCAGAGTTGGTTCATTATTACATTATATTTAAATGATCACAAGAGATCATGTCTTGAAAGACCTATTAGTTTAGTAGCCTTGGATGTACTAGATATAAACATAAGTTTTACATAACACTATGAAGTGAAAAAAACAACATTGTGTCTCATTTTCACACACTCATATCCCTTAGGTTATCCCTGCAAGTCAATCATAATATACTTCTTCACATCCAGGGAAAAATAAAACATAAGAAAGGGGTGAGCTCATATTCTTAGTACGGATAACAACATAGTGGAAACTAGCATAAATAAGTATAAACATTTAAGGAAATGTATAAGACTAAAACACAAGCCTTTTAAACTTAAACTTCAGCGTAATATGAAAGAGATAAACCAAATAATTCCATTTACATATTCACATGGATATTCTACTAGTTGACTAATCACATGAAATATCAATAGATAATTTCATAATGATGGAATTCATAATTCTGGACATCAAAACCATATAGTACAGGCCTTGTTCCCAAACTAAAAATAAAAATATTTTCAAGGCCTTGTGCCATGACAGTAGTTTGTCTCATGAGACATACTGATGCATCGATGGGATATAGTGGTCCCCGCCCATCACCTAGATATTCATATTCATTCTTCATATGAAACGGATGAAACATAATCTAAACATTCATATTAAAACTATTATACAAAATGTCAATGATTTAACCACAAACAATGAATGGTATAAAAATAGAACATCCAAAGTAAAACATTACTCTTCAATACAATATGGAAGATTGAATTATAATAAATCAACCTCAATCAAAAATAAAATATATTGAAACATATTGACAAAGATTAAAATAATCATTAAAACTAATTGAGAGAAATATCCCCTTTTTCTTAAAAACATTAAAAAGTCGCGTTATTTATCAAATTAGTTTGAAAGTGATTATTGAATCAAAGTTTCCCATACCAATTTGAAACATTTGAAAGTAATTTTAATTTTAAAACATTCATGTCCATATAAATATATCCTTAAAACCATTTTTAAAACATGGACATTAATGAGAAATATTTATAAAAATAAATCATTAAAAAATTTAAAATGATATATTTGTTAGAGTTCCTAACCAAATGATAGAATTTTGAATAAAAACATTGAGGTAATCAAAACATTATAATACCATTATAATAAAGGTATTCATGATATACTATGTCAACATACAATATATTCACCATATAAAAGTGAATTGGTGCATAACAACAAAGAAGTATCAATGGAATGAAAATTGAGATGAAATCTATCATAAAAACTATATCATTAGGTTAAGGATAAATAAATGACATAATTATTTGTGAAAAATATAAATACACTCAATATGATTGGATATTCTGTGTAAATCAATCAGAGGACATTCACACATGTTATTGTAAAAACAACACCAATGACATGGATGTTTAACTCAATGAATGAAAATTGTGTTAAGATTACACTTATCAAGTTCATATCGATGGATTAAGAATTTATCAATGGAGTGATTATGTGTATCAAAAGAATATCCACACAATGGAGAGTGTAAATTTCTACAAAGACAAATAAATAGTGATTTCACGCATAATCTTGGGGTAAAATAATCAATGTATTTTGCATAAAACCCAATGAGTGGAAATTGAAATTAAAAAATACCTTACGGAGTTGGTAGCATACAAAATACACAGAACATGAAATAAGAATCATAAAATTAAGATTTAAATACCCATAAATTAAATTATATTACAAAAATAATAAAATCATGGGAATTACATACACCACACAAAAGGAAATAGTGGCAAATACAGCATGAATCTCATGAGAATAAAATGTGAGATGAAAATCCCAACCTTGTACTTTTCCTTATTAAAGGATACGTTAACCTCCTGTATAATAGTTAAATCATTGTTATTAAATTATAAAATAACCACATAAATAAATATGATATCATATATGATCCTCTAATATTTCTTTGTTAATAATATTTCATAAATATCATTGTTTCGGGTGTTAAATGATTCGTTTTCTATTATATGTTTTGTTAAGTAAGTCATGTTTGTTATGCATAGGATGTATTTGATTCATATCCATAATTATATTATGTTCATAAAAATTATTTTTATTCATAAAATGAAAATTATTTTGGAATGGTTATGATGGGGAATGAAATATCATCCCGTTGTAGAGACAATAATCCGTACATACCCACGACGGATAATATCATTCTATTGATGGTGAAATAATATGTAGTTGAATGGTATATTATATATAACAAGTAATTAACATGTTATATTTATTATTTACATAAATTATACTCATTATTATACCCATCCAAATAATGAATTGTTGACTGACAAACTAAAACACGACAGGGAGACAGTAAGCCGTACATACGCACGTTTGGTGACTTTGTCATTCATATGATGGATTGAATAATGAATATAGTTGTAAAATATTTATAATAACAGCACAATATTTATAATTTACTGGAGTTATTATTTTTTTATATAAATAAAAAATAAAAGGAATGTGTAAGAGGAAAAGTACTTTGAAAGAGGTGATGAAATAATTAAATATTCTTTCAAGTGCTTCCTTTTGATTTGAAAAAAAGGGCTCATTAGGACGGCTTTCTGATCAAAGTAATGTCTCTAGGATGAATTTAGGGTAGTTTGGAGGATATTTGAGTAGGTTATGGGTGATAAAAATGGCTTTTGAGGTATGAATTTGATAGATGGAAAAGTACACTTTTATATGTGAGGTGAGAGGCACTTTAGGAAGATCTTGAAATAATAGTTTATTATAAAATAATATTTGGTTTATAATATCTCCAAATGTATTTATTTCGAGGATAATGTGGGTATGGGTTGAAATCACATCAAACAATTTGTTTCCAACAAGCTTAGATAGCCATATTAACCTTATCTTTTAGATTTAACTCTTAGTTAAATGGTTTAACATTTACCTTGTCTTCTTGTACTTTTTATTACATGGTTAATAAAATTACTATAAAATGCCTTGAGAGAATAAAGTTGTTCATTAATTACATATATAACCTTATATAAGTCCTTTGGTCTAATATTATATTTTTAGTAGTGTTATATAATTTAATAAAATATAATTTTTTTAACTCAATTTTATCAATTTAGACACTATTTAGAATTTTCTTTTTTTGAAAGTCATAACAACTTGATTACTTTAAAAAAAATCATTGAGTCAACCATAACATGTTATATAGACTGATAAAATTTGTGTATTTCATCAAAAAAATTAATTTACATTTATTTTAATATTTATAATATCCATTATTTTAATCTTTCATTAATAAGTTAATTACTATGTCATCATTGTGTCATAAATAAATTTATTTATATAATATCTGAAAATTAAAAATAAAATACCATGATTTTGGAAGGATTTTTATATTTATAATTAATATTTACCGTCTAATTTATCTTATGTATAACCCTATAATAAAAATGGTTTAGTTATTAAAAGTTGAATTTTACCATTTTAACTCTTCTTTAAATAAAATATAATAAATCTGTTAATCTAATCCAAGTGGATCAAAAAGGATCATATTATTGTCCTAAGGATTATTTTGGTCGAAATTCAATTATCCAATATTATTATTACATGTTTTTGGATAATTATAATATTATTTTTACATTCAATTTCCCTATTTACTTTTAACCGTGGTAAATAAAATTCAAAATTAATTATTCAACAAAAAAAATATTTTGATCTTATTGAACCACATTTTACATAATGAAGACAACCATGTCTTTTTTATTTTTAAATTTTAATTAAATGTATTGTTAAAGTTACGTTTTAGGCAAATTTGCAAATGTTCCTTAAAGGTGGGTAGAAGAAAATAAAAATTCCAAAAAAAATTATATATATAATCTTTTTATAAAATTACTCCAATGAATTACGTTATAACAATATAGGTATTATTTATCAATTTTGAATTTAAAATAAATTTTAAAAAATAATTATTATTTAAATAAAAATTCGGTTTTAAACAATAATGGAGTGTTTTTCACTATTCATCAAAAACTGAAAGTTTTCAGAAAAATAACAAAAATTCACCCTAAGCTAATTTTGATATTTCGAATCCAAAAATGAATTATATTTTGAAAAAATAAATTTTTAGGAGTGTATAATATTAATTTTATTGTTTTTCACAAAAATACATAGAAATTAGTTCTTTTAAAAAATTGTTTTTCTAAATATATAACTATTTTAACAAAGCATATACATTTCATTATAAATATGTTTTATTTATGTAAAAACATTATAAATAACATTTATAATTTTTTTACTATTAATATTACAATTGATAAATATATATTGTTTGAATAATTATAATACTAATGTACTGTCTCGTAGAAAATCAATCTACTGTATAACGCAAGCCAAGTCAATGTTGTTTGGAGTATAAGCTATTGAATTACTTTAAAGAAATAAATTAAAATGAAATATTGGGGTGCTACATATTTTATGTCTATGTGTTTAGACCATTCCATGAATTTCAACAACATGTAGAAAGAATGTATGTGTTATGAATGGTATGAAAATATATAATCAAGTGTGACTTATGAAAATAAGATTTCCCTTAAAATATAGGTTGGGTTTTACACCATATAGAAAACCCATGGAGTCATTTTATATTTATGATAAGGGCATATCAACTCAAATTTATAATCTCCATGATTCATTCTTAGTGTAAGAAAAAACATATAGTAGAAGATAAAGCACATTTTCAGAGACTACACAATTAGATTAGAATTGTCTTATACTTGAGGCTTCCCTTTGTGATTATTACTGGATAATTGATGACCACCATCTATGGGAATAATCCGGTGATTTATACCTAAAGAGGATGCACATCCTCCTCTATTTCTACCTTTTGATAAGTATTATGGAAGGTGAATATGGGAATATAACATCTTATAGTATACACTAGGTGCTTACTCCGTGAATGAATCTGTGAGATCTCATGGATCGTTGACTAGAGAATAAATACATAATTAATATAGTAGATACCACACAATGATCCTTATGATAAGGACATAAATTATCAAGGTAATCCATGATTGTGATCCCCCTGATGGTTCTACCTTTTTGGGAGGATAATTCATAAGCCTACTTTTATCAAGGGAATTCATTATTGACTGGATACACATGGTTGCACTTTTCCCAAGACCATGCATCAGTTTTCTTTAGTGGAAGTAATGATATTTTGATATCGTAGTAATATATTTATTTGAAGGGATGTTATATGATTAAATACATATTTTTAATGATACCCCAATATAGGATAAGTAGAAAATATTTTTCCTTAGTACACATCCTAAAGAAGGTTTCACCCAATTGATACTAGGGTGAGTAAGAGATTTCCCCAAAATGATACTTGGGAGAGTATTATATTTCAACCATGTTAGGAAAACTATGTTTGTTCACCCAATTGAGGGTGAATAAGATTCATCACCCATGTGATACTTGGGTCATGTGTTTCTTTAATGGTACTAGGGAAATCAGTGGGGTTCCCCTAGTGAGTCCAGAAAAAGGATTCTCCAAATTGATTATTGGGAGAAGTTTAACCCTAATGGTACTAGGTTTATTTTTTATTATAGGATATATAAAACTATAAAACATTCTTATTATTTATAAGTGGTCTCTATATATTCCTTTGTATGGATAGAATGCAAATATGTTTTTCCTAAAGGTACATTCTCCCTAGTGTCTCTTCATTAAGGAGGAATTAGTTCCTTAAAAATGTTCATGGTGTTTCAAACCCTTAGAAAATTAATTTCCCTATATTTTCGGTTAATTTGTATTAATTTTAATCTGAAACAAGATACCTAAATGGATTCAATGACTTGTTCATATGGCTAGGAATAGCATGGGTTCAGGATATTTGTTCATCTTCTAAAAAGTTGAAAATGTGGATTCTCAGGTTCCTATTTATACGAAAATTTATCGTCCCAGTTGATGGTGTTTGGTATGAAATTGGTGCTTGTATAGTTAACTTGGACACAAATGTTAGGAAAATTCAAGCGTTTTTATTGAAATCAAGGAACATTTCTTGTATATTTTCCCTTCATCATTTCAAATTGTTCCTCCTTCAATGAATTCACTATTTTCTAAAAGGATACAACCAACAACCTACTACTATTTTGTGTATTACTTTAGTATATTTTATTTTAAAAGATTAAATGTTTGATATAGTAGAATCATATTATTTTATATTATATCAATTCATTAATGTAATGTGTATAGCCCTAGATTATTTATATGGAGTGATTTCAATTGATGTGTCGTTATGGACAAGATCTGTGGTAATTAACTGATGTGGAAAATACACCCTTGTGATTTGTGGATATACATTCCTATGGGATCTATTTGTATTGAATATGAATATCATTAAATTTATTATTTTTATGGATTTCTCAGTACTATATGAATCCCATATAAAGTGTTATCATTGATGAGTATCATTTACATATCATGGGGTGGCAGGTATGTCCATTCTAGAGAGTGGTACTTATAGACATGTCATGCAGTAAATAACCATCATAAGTTATGTTAGATTACAGCCCAATTTTCCAGTTTTATATTAGGTGAGGAGGGGATAAAGTAGAATATTTACCTTCTAATTTTTTACCATTTTTATAATGTTTTTTCAAACAATTATCATGGTTTCTACATGATATAGAGAATTAGAGTTTACTCTTTTAAACATTCTAGGAGTATGGCATATATTGATACCACCATATAGGATGGACCCTATAAAGAGTTGAGTGATAAATGTATAGTTATAGTATTTGTAGTTGAATAGGTAGTTACAGATGAATATATCTCCTTGGGGTGCTTCAGTTTCTTTTTCGAAAAAGATGTATATAACTTTATGGTTATTTTTGGACAATTGGATCTTAAACCAATTGACAATAAAGAACTGATATCCACTCCAATGTATCAATGAAATATTAGATCATCTTATTGGGGATATAGTGTTCTATAATATATAATTGTTCTTTGATTATCACAAGATGTGGGTGTGTTCATAAAACAAACCATTCATAGTGTTCAAGTGTAAGTTTAGTCTGTATGAGAACTTAGTTATATCATTTAATCTGATTAATGATCTTTTATTATTTATTTCCATAATGATTAAGGAATTTCATCAATTTCTAGACTATTTTTCATCATTTTTTATGATATCATCATGTATATTAGGTCAAGGGTGGAGCACTGCAACATCTAAAGATCATCCTGAGCACACATAGGGAGCATTTTTTATATATCGATCTCTCTAAGTGAAATTTTTTTATTAATATTTTTCACTTTTTGGGTAATGTGATATTTGAGGTAGGACTATGAGTAGACCCAAGGAAGGTATAGTAATTGGTTTCTTGGGGGTGCCCTAAGAAAAAATTATTGATTCATATTTTTTAGGTTTGGTTAGTTACTAATGGATATTTATTTTGGAATTATCCCATTTAACATTACTAATTATAGTATTGAGGAAGGAATGGAAGAAATTTCTCTGATTTGTAACTTGTGAGAACACATTTTAAGAGCTTATAGGTTGATTGGATATAATTACAATCATAACTTTATATAATCTAAGAAAATATTATTTCATGTACTGTGATGTATCAAGAGTCGATATGCGAGAGGTTTTGAGGTAGTATATAGTCACATATGGGTTTAGGTAGTTAAGGTATCATGAGTGAAACTAGTAGACACATGAAATATAGTTAGAAGTGTGGTTCACACCTTCAGGTGTTTGTGTAATTACCTATTTGGAAAGAGTTTCAATGTGTATATTAACCATAAGATCCCAAAGTAAATTTCACACAGAAATACATGAACCTACAACAACAATGGTGTGATGTGTATTTGTATTCCTTTGATGTCAACATGGAATACGCCCATGGTGAGGGAATGTTTTTTGAAAATTTACTACTTGGGAAGACTTATATGAAGGTGAGGTAGTAGTCTAGTAGTGATTAGAATATGATAACCCTATTTAATGATATGCATCTTGAAATATATGGGTTCTAGTTTTGAGTTACCCTTATTTCATTATCTATCACTTATTCCATATTTTACTGGGTAAAGAGGCATCAACTATTATATTTGGGTTTATTGATCATGAGAAACATTATATGTGGTGGTTATCTAACACCAGAAGGGCCCCTTGATACTGATATGGTTTTTCAAATCCAAGGTTGAGTTGAGGACCCTGTGAGTATATGTAAAGATTTGATGTGGTACCCACAGGCCTCTAAGTGGGTGGTGAATCTGGTTTTGAAAAAAATGGGATATAAACATTAAATATTGGTGGCTAATTATGAAGAGGGATGTTGCAGGTTGTGTCACACAATTTTTTACTTATCAGCATGTGAAGGTTGATCACCAATACCCAATTGGCCTTCAAGATCACTACCCATTCTTAAGTAAAAGTTGAATAAAGTGTCCATTAACTTCATAATGGGTATTTTCTATTCACCATACGTATTTGAAGTAGTGTGTGTGGTTATGGATCAATTTAGTGAAGTAGATAATTTCTTGTACATCAACGTTTCATTTTAAGTTGATCCGTTAGGTAAGATCTATGATCAAAGGAAAGTGTGTTTACATGTACTACCTCAAATTATTATCTTAGATAGTGATACCCATTTTACATCCTGCTTCTAGAAAGGATTGTATAATTTTCTTGGTACATAAGTGTATTGGAATAGTACATTTCACCAACAGATGGATGGTTAGTCTGAACATACTATTTAAGCAAGTTGAGATTGGTTGTATTGGACATTAGGGGTTATTGAGAGGAAACATTTTCTCTAATACATTTTTCCTACCACAATAGTTACCATATATAGTTTTTTATGGCTCCATTTGAAGGCTTATAATGTATTACTTTTTATTCACCCTTATATTTTATTTAAACTGGGGATTCAATAATTTTGGTGCCAATTCTCATTGGATATTAGAATGTATCAAGATAATTATATGGTGGTTGGAAACTTCCATTAGTAGGTAGAGGTTATACACAAACCAGAGGTTCCATCCTCTATATTTTGAGACATTTGATCAAGAATTTATTTGAGTTTCAGTGAGGTTGGAGAATCAATGTATTTGGAGGAAAAGAAAGCTACCACCAAGGTATGTAGGGTCATTTGAGATTGAGGATAGAATCAGTGAAGTGGCATACCGATATGATCTTCCTAATCATTTCAGTGCTATTCATGATGCATTTCAGATATCACAACATCAAAGGTACTATCTTAATCCATCTAATGTGATCAACATTGATGATTATGAGCTTTAGTCTGAGGCAACCATTGAGGATTTCTTGGTTTAGCTAGGGGATCATAGTGACAAGAATATTCTTCGAAAGATAGTTCCCCTAGTGCGAGTCTTATGGAAGAACTGGAATGATTGAGAGGATATAAGGAAGAGGAAGTTTAATATGAGGAAAAATTTGAAATATTTTTCTGACTAGATAGGCCCTAAACGGTTCAGGGATATATCTCTAGGATGAACTACTATATGTTGGGGAGGTTATAATACCCCATACCTTATTTAGTTATGAACACAATTACATTTTTGCCAAACCTCATATATTTCCTATGTTTGTGTATGTTTGAGGGGTTGGAGAGAAATTATAGGTTTTCATATACATAACTGAATGTTGAGGATAAAAATTTCAATAGGATACTACCATAGGCCATCATTACATGGCACGTGGTTCACTCCATGAAATGATATGGAAGATGAATTTTTGTCCAAAAATATAATGTGTGACACCATGACCAACATTTTCATCATATGTTGGGTGGTTTACATAAGTGGATTCTGATTGGGTAATTTAAATTTACTCCTAGTAAATTTCAATGTAATGCATTGGTTGTGGAATGAAGGGGGTTATCTCACTACAATCATGACCCTTTCAAAGTTGTGAGATGATTCTTATAAAAAATAGTCACACTTATATTGGAGACATTGTGTCTTCATGATGACACTTATGATGTAGCGTATTGACTCTTCTAATTTAAATTTTTACAAAATTTGGAAAATTTATGTTGCATCGCATGTAGAGGTGTCTCATCATGGGGATGGACTGTAGAGGCTCATCATATCATGACTACTACAGATGTCATGTCATAAATACCTAAATCATGTGACTAAATTTTGGTTTTCCTAGGGAGTCATCACACTGTGACCTAATAGTTCCATCATGACTAGAGTTCCTAGGTAGTTTATAAAAGTAATTAATATTTGGTTTAAATAATATTTGGAGGTACAAATTGTGGTTTTTTTTACGCCTAAGTGTATAACCTTCCCCATCCTACCTCAAGACCCCCTCTCTTCAAAGTGATTATTTATTCACTACTTGATGGATTCACATGTTCTTAAATTTGAATGATATATAGAGGTAAGTATAACACTTCCCTTCCCGGGATCCTCATATTTTTTCTATATTTTGTGGTCTAACATCTATTATAGTCATTTTTCCTTATTTCAAAAAATTTTTATGTTTCATTGATCCATTATATTTGATATTGAATTAGTTGTTAGTATATGATGAGTAAAATTATACGAGTATAAGTTAGGTGGTCCCTAATATATCACTAATTTTGGTCTCCTTTATTTTATTTTATGGGATGTGTAGCCACACTAGCTTAGTATAAATTTATCTAAAACATTAATAAAAGATATTAATGCTAGTTACTTATAATATATCTTCCATTTTGGTTTTGAGTATCCCATTAATGAATTTAATGATCAAACCATCATAAACCATGTTAAGTGAGCCTAATTTTTGATAAAATATGAAAATAAATCAGTGACCCATGGTATGAATTAAATAAACTTGTGAATAATAATTGAGTGTTGATACCCATTATATTCATAAGATCTATGTTTTATAACATGTGGGTGGTTTGTTAATTAAATTTTAATAAATTATTAATTATAAATTAGATGTTTGGATGTGACAGACTATCCTGTGAATTTTATATCAAAGATACATGGGTTGTTTCTTAGGATCTGGTGATTTCACCTGATTCTATAAAAGATGCTTATAATTTTGGTAGGATATAGTGACTTCACAAAATATGTGAAAATTACATTACAATATAGATGAATATGCCATTTTTTCTACTCGACAATAAATGAATGTGTCATATGATAATATTTAAAGAATTTATTAATATGAAATATCTTGTTCAGGGATATTTGGAACTAAATGAAGTAGGAATGGTTAATCTCATGTATCACTTTAGAATCTAAGGGTTGATGGGATACTATTTATTATTTATTCTATTATTTATTATGAACATCAACATTCACTTTTAATAATGTAATTCCCTAAACCAAATAAAATTGTTTGGTTTATAGTTCCACAAGGACTCATATGTACCTCCCCACATGAAATAGGTTTTTGACTATCAATGAGGGTTTAAACAATGCAGTAGGGAGACTATACCCTCACTATCAAATATCGTACATCAGAATATTATCAAGAAAATTGTTATAATAGTAAATGGTACAATGGAACTGAATTATAATAATTCTATGACATACAACATGGAATGTATCTCATAGTAATACAAGTAATAAATCATAGACCCCCAATGTGGAAGGTGAAAACATAGTATAAAAAATCAATAATAAAATAAATAAATATACTATGATATCACGTTGTATTCTATACCATCACCACATCTATAAACCATGATCCATATCCACCTATGTATTTCATTGGGCCCTTTCCCTTTCCAAGATCGATAATCTTGAAGTCTTCAAGAGCATCGAGATTCCCATAAAGGGTGTGAGTGTAAACCCAGTAGGAAAACACTAATGTGTACTTAACATAAGTGAACTTGCATAATATTTTATTCCATGATAATAAATAAATTCCCAAGAAAGTAACCATTAATCATATACCAATATATCCTCCACTAACCATGATATCATAAACCTTGGTAATACCTGCTTCGACCCTATGTTGGAAGGGAATTCATAATAAAAGTTATGATCATGGATTAAGTACAAGGTAACCCCATATATCTAATCTTCCACATGTCCATCAAACCTTGTATTGGTCCTCAAGGTCCCCAAGCCCCATCCCTTTCATGGTTCATTCTTCAGTTCCATCGTACCTTGTCCCTACCATGATTTTGGACTTAAGGTCATTGTATCTTACCATTTATATATATTAGGACACCAGGTTATCAAACCCCTACCATTTTATTTGGTCTATCTTCCCTATCATTTCATGTCACACATTCTCCCCCTCTAATGGTGAACCAATCCCAAAATTCCAACCTATCACTTGATACTTGAAGAAAAACGTCCATGGTCGATACATTCACACACAACAAGGCATAGTACATGTTGGGAGAAAATATCCTATTAATCATGAGTCTCATTATCTATAAACACACAAATTTTATAAATATAAAATTTGGGTTGCGTGGGTGACTCGTTCACACACATGTGATCAATATACAACATAGATCTCCCAGGATACACATTCACACACATCTGGTCAAAAACAAGGAAATAAAACTATACAAGGGATATATATGGTTATTTTTCATAGAGATGGAACATAAATGACAACAATCACCAAATATGACAATACTAAGACACCAATTATCCAATAAGAATCACTGGAATCGAAATTTCTCTATTTGGTAAGGAATCTGGAAGAAAAAAGTGTGTAGTGGGTCAATGTTTCACTAAAGAGATTTCACCAACCTATAACACATTACCCATCATCAATCACTCACCATATACATCATGGTTCCTTCATATTTAATGAACACAAACCTTTACCTAATAAATGATAGAGATAAACCCCATGAATAATGGATAAAAATCAAATAGAACAATGTAGGAACTCACTTGGAATATTCAAGAGTTGATCCTATAACACTGGGGATAATTTAAAGAGTTTGAGGGATGGAAATTAATTTTAATATGTCTTAGATTTAACCATGGTCTTAGACTAAAGGATGGAAAATGTAAGGGTTTGAGTGACCTCAACAATTTATAAGAAATAGGGGAAAACTTTAATCATATCATAATATATAAGGCTATGTCATAATGGGTCTCAAATAGGAAATTACTATAACCCAAAATAAATAGACATGAAATAGTGGTGACTAGTAAAAATAATTTCTAAAATCCATATCATGATCAATGGTGAGAACATATAATCTAGAGAATGTGACCTTGTAATAAATGTAATCACTATAACATACCCTCTAAAAAATCATAAAAACATTATGATGCTACTATGGTTTATTGAAAAATGATTCCAAATTTTAAAGAACTACTAAAATTCCACCTTATGATGAAATATGTCACAACCAAAACTGTAATATTTAGATACAAAAATAAATAATAACCATTAAAACTAACCCACACTCCATATTCCCCCAACCATGTTGCAGCCACACCCTCTATGGCGCAAAATTTTCACTATGTCCTATAATCTTGTTCCATTTAAAAATAAAATCAATTTTGATATTTATTCTATGAAACCAACCAAATGATATTCCTTAAAATTCAAGGGTTTCAAAAAAAACCCTATCTATTGACTTTTCACTAGTGATAAGTGACTCTAGTTTTTCTATTTGGATAAATCAATCCATTGAACCTGAATATCCAACTCCTACACCCATATCACCTCTTATATCTATCCATGATTTAATAAGACTCAGAAATGAGGTTTCATATTCCCCATAATCAAGTTTCCACTAAAAGATATAATTCATACTATTCACTCCACAAATGAGTCATCTGGTTCAAACTAAACATCATCTCAGTTGAACACATAAGGGGATTTGGATCATAACATTGAAGTTGAGAGATGTAGAACATATTATTCATAAAGCAATGTAATGGAAAAAGTTCCAATTGGTAATCCAATAAATTGATATGTTTTTTTATCTCAAATGGTCCCATAATCTACGGTGAAAACATTATTTGTCTCCACATATGATGATTCACCAACTGAGGTGACACCAGTAGGAAAACAAAATCTCCCATAGTGAACTCCAAAAGTCGTATCCTCTTGTTAGCATATGATCACTTCCTACTCTGATCTATAACCAAAAAAAATTTGATCAAATATCCACCCCAAAAGGTCTCCTACACTATATATATAGGAAAAACAGTATACTCACCCACCTCATGCCAATATAGTAGTGAGATATATGGTTATCCATAAAAATCCTCAAAAAGTGCCATTTAAATTGAATCTAAGAAATTGTTATTGTAGTTGAAATACATCATGGTTATATGGTCATTCCATGCCTCATTAAAGTATAGGACACATTTATAAAGAATTTACTATAATATTTGGATCATCCTCTATTAGTTTCTTCTATTCGATAGACGATTAGATGTACTTATCTTAAACTGAGTCTCCAAATCCTTCCATATTCCCTACCAAAACCCTAAAATAATATGTTCGTATCAATATGATACAATACTAGAATTAATACCATGTGGTTTTATAATATAATTGATGTAAATGTTTCCTAACACATCTACATAGTGAACTTATCATATCCAAATTAAATGAGTCACTTTCTCCAACCAATCTATTATTTCTCAAACTACATCTCAGATTCTTGATGCCCTCTGAAACCCCATTATAAAGTCTACCATCACTTCCTCACACATCTATAATTTAATTGGAATTTGTTGAAAAAAAACTCCAAGTGGCTAATATTATTCCTTTATCATCTAATAAATCAAGGAGTGAGAGAAAAAGCTTGTGATTTCTCTCTTTATTCCAAGAAACCATAAGTGTCACATTATATCATGGTATATCTTCATTGAACCTAGGTTCACTTCCTACTAAAATAAATGGGAGTCCCCCATGAACACTAATTTCATAGAATATTGTACTAAAAATCTCCCATTAATAAATATCACTTTGTTTCCATCCTATGGTCGTACTAAAACTGATCCAATTCTTGCCTACCATTCCAATATCACTAATCATTCGTATCCTAACTTTTGGTTCGTCACGAACTAGTCCACCCATATCAAGATGATATCCAGGGGAGAACATATCATTACCCATATATCCTTGGATGAATCCACCAACCATTCATCTAAGAATCACATCAATCATTATTCATACTTTGAAGGTATCTCTCCTTGATCATGTTCTTTCCTACTAAAATAATATACAGCATCATTACATTTCCATGGAGTATAATCTTTATCATCAGCAATGGTATATACACACCAACCTAATTCCTCTACATGATATTCAATTCTGACTTAGATAATAATTTAATAAAATATAATATGGCATGTATATATGATAAACTATCACTGAAGAGATAATTGTGCCAACACATCAAAGCATAGACCACAGCTTCACACTCTATGTCATGTGTAGAGTAGTTCTACTCATGGGGTCATAGATAGAGAGATATATAAACTAAAAACTGATCCATTTTCATGATCCAAACTCCTAATCCAACACTTGAGGTATCAAAGAAAACTACATATCCAATCTCATCTTCTTTAAATATTATGATCAAATATGTCATCAAACACTTTTTCATATCCAATAATAATTTTTTATACTATTCAGTCCATTAAAATGTTACCCATTATTTGTATGACAGGTCATTATCAATATAAAATGGTATATGTCCTAAATGAACCACTGGTAGTATCTCTCTATCCCAAAAAACTATAGATTTCAAACAATTTTCAAGGGTGTTTCCATGAAATCACATATTCTTACTTCTTTAAGTCCTTAGAAATTCCCACCTCAGAGATCACATAGAAAATAAAACATACCTACTAGAACCAGAAGTGGAAGTTTTAGATATTAGCATAGATCTGTGGTGATCAATGTATCCTTAAAACAATCTCTAAGTGTCTAGAATGGATATATTTTCCTGAATTATATAAGGATATCATTAATAATCACCATAATGAAGAATTCAAGTTATGGGTGGATGATCTTTCTCATGAGACCCATGATCATCGCCCGTGAATTTTTTAACCTAAAAAGCATGATAATATACTCTTGTATTTTTTATCTAATCTTGTATACCATTTCAAGAATATTCACCACTCTAACACAAATCTATTAGTATAGTAATCATTGGATAATCTTGGAGATCCACCAGTCTCCCTAGTACTAGTCAAGAAAATCATTAATCCATGGAAACATGTATCTATTATACACATTCATATTGTTTAGAATCTTATATTCTATACATAATTTAATAATATCATCCACCTTCTTTGAAAACAACTCTAGATCACCCCAAAGAGATATGGTTAGTAAGATAAAACCCTTCACCTCTAAATACATTAGTTTCATGTTAAGTTACTTTAAATTGTTTGATGCCATATCTTATGGAGGAATAGATATTAGTTATACTCCCAGAATTAGTTTGATCTCAATTCCAATCTTTTTATCCAGAGGGAATGCTGAAAAATTATCTAGGAATATATCCTAATAATTGAAAACAATATGATGAAAAGTATAGGTAACTACTTCTTAGTCAACTGCAAGAACCATGCTCGTTTCATATGTCATGACATCTCTAAACTCACTTTGTTCTAGTCACACTCTTCCTTCTCCAACATCCCATTCATAAGTCAAAACAAACTTCTCTCCCATGCTCACAGTAAAGGATACTCATCTCTTATAGAGGTCGATGTGTACTTTGTAACTAATCATCTAGAACACACACAAAACATATTCAAACTAGTCATCTCAAGGGTCATGAAATCTTAAAATTATCCATAGACAAAAACTAAATAATAAATTTTGGACAAATTTGTAGATGTTACACTTTTTCAACATGTGTGTATCAATATATAGAAAATAAGAAGTGAAATTGACTAGAAATTCAAGTTTAGAAACAACTTATGCATATTTAATTGAATGGGAGGCTCTTATATCAAACAATGTAGAAGATAGTGTACATGTGATCAAGATCATACCTTGAATAGTTTATGGTATCTCACCACTATCAGCTGGGGAGTGGTAAACTCTATAAACTCAATCTATGTGAGTTTCATAGGATTTCCCCAAAGGATAATAAATTGCATGGGTTAGAAAATTCTATGTTATCCGAGTCTACTATTAAGAACCATATCCAGATCCTTAGGTTATATAGTACATATTCACTTCACCCATGTAAGAACCTATATGTAGTTCCTTCAAGAAAAACTAATGAATATTCCCCATATTATGACACCAACAACACTTGATCTGAGGTCATGAGTAAATTTTACTATATTTCCCACTCATTTCATAATTGAAACACCAAAGACCTCTACCTCCTGTAAAGAGGGATTAAAAACCCTTATATACTCTGCTTTTCTACCACTTCTCTACTGACACTCCATGACCTTATACTTCTTGATACCAGAAGAGACACCAACTATAGCACTAGGGTGTCCGCTAACCGATCCTCTAAGAGCTAGGAGAAGTCATGAATCCTTTCACCAACATTATTTTCTCATTATCTAAGGATTTTAGAAGTACTTTTGGATAATTTATTAGGTCAAAACTCTCAACTTGTTTCATCAACTCAATTTGGAGTCCAATCATGAAATTTTGTTTCATCCTCAGCTCATTCCAAACCAAGAGTGTGGAGATTTCATTAAACTCAGTGAAATAAGAAGAGTAAGATAATACCCATACCAATCCTTATTGAAGCTTTGTAAACTCCTAAGATTGATCTAAATTTAGTTTATCTAGAAAGAACTCCTCAAAGAATATTCTTTTTATGGTATTCCAAGTGAGACCTTCACATCTTCCCTCCTCATTCATGACACCCCCACCACATCCTATAGTTTCACTAAAGTATAGAGGTATTCAGGTTTACTTGTCATTCCTCCATACTATCCACTATATTGAATATCACCTCAATGGAAATAATATAGTTCTTAGTATCTTATGTGACTCTCATTCCCTATAAGGTAAGAGGATGCTCAAACTGAATGTTCCAACCATAATTCATTATTGTCCTCGGAACTCTTACACCTTTAATGGGAACTGTAACATCCCGATTTTTCATGAAGTTATGGATTAATTTTAATTTTTGTTTATAACATTTATATTATCGTAGTAATTCCACATAGGAGGTCAAGAAAGGGCTCGGAAGTGTATGGGGATTGTACAAAATATGGAACTCCATTTTTTGGGAAAAACATTTGAGGTGCCTGATTAGATCCCAATTAGTGCTTACTAAGCACCTCAGCCATGTGGGCCCTAGATGTTGTCACATGGTTTCTCAATCCATTCGCCCTAGGCCACAATAATTTATGAATTGGTGTAGGTGGGTTAAAGATGTGATATGTACATTCTGTGTATGGTCTGCCTAACTGTGTGAAAACCGTGCAAGGGGGACTGCCATGGGATAGTGTTGGTGCATGGTTGGCTTATGATTTGGCCAAATGTGAGGCCCATACTTGTACCCTTTTAAATGTGGGTGAATATTTCATTTTCCCTCCTTCCTCAAAAATTCTAATTTCATCTTTCCCTCTTCTTTCTCTTCCATCCTTTCATAATGAGATCTCCTAATCCTCTACATATATGAATTTTGATACCTCCTTTATTTGAGCTCAGAATTGTTCCATGTTCATCACATTTAATTTATCTCTATATGTGATTCAATGCCCTTACTTATTATCTTTATTTAATTCTCTATATGGAATACTAATTCCATGCAAGATAATATCCCCTATTTCCATGTTATTTTTTATTTCTTCAATTCCTCTAATTCTATTATAAATCAGAAGATGATTTCATATGAGGAGTCTACTACCATGATAAGGTAGGTGTTCCCATACTTTTCCATATATGTTTGGATGTTTATATTATTCTTTAATTGTTTCACATACAGTATTTTCCTAGTGTTTCCCCTAAAATTGATAAAAATGACTAACATAATTGCTTAATCTTAATTTAAGACACGTTACAAGACCTTAATAACTGGTTGGAGGTTGAAAACCATTACCTGAAACACCCCCTAAATGACTTCTGGTATATACCTTGGTGACTTATGTATCTTTTAGGACCAATACACCACTAATTTGTGATTATATTTGAATTGGATTATAAAATGTTATAAATAATGTAAATGAAATGATGTAGTGGTGTGGATTGTACACATTATCCCCCTTCATGCCACTTTTCATATTCCTGACTTAAATTATGAAATGAATTGAAAATTGGAAAGATATATTCTCTTTATCCTTGAATACCATTCTACATGGATGTTATTACATCATTATTTCATTATATACTAAACATGATGTTCCTTATTGTTATAAATTTTTATGGACATGATGTTTCTTCTTGTTCACTTAGAAATAATAGACATGATGTTTCTTATAGTTTCTATTATTAATATAAATGAATTTCTATATTATATATTTAGTATTAAAGGACCTAATGTTCCATAAAATTTATTTTAAAATTATTGGACATGATTTTCTATAGTGACTATGCCTAACTAATGGACCCAACGTTCTAAATTTATAATTATTACTAAAAGGACATGATGTTCCATATCGAATATTTCTAAATAAGAGTCATGATTCCCATTACTGATTGTAATATAATAATTTTTTAGAGACAACCCAACTTAGTATTATGTAGGTAGTGTCAGATAGGTGTCCTACAAGGAACGTGAACATAGGTGGTTTATTTATTTACTACTTTATATTTACAGTTACCTTTACACTATGAAATTAGTATATTTATAAACTGGATAGTACTACACACTATTAGTGGTAGTCTACTGAGTTTATATCACACCCAATCCAGGATATCGACTGTATTCTGACAGAATTCATGGATACAGTTTGGGACAAGGGGAAGCATCCAACTCTAAGTTTCTGATTTTCAGTACTATGATAGATTACGGGAGTCTATGATGGAGCTTATGCTCTTGATTCTATCATAGATAGATTCTGGTATTTTTAAAAAAATTATAACATATTGTATATATATACTACCTTGTTTCCCTAATGTTCACATTTTTATATATTATACGGACATGACATATTCATTTTTATATGGTATTGGATATGGTTCAATTAATTGTTGTGATATTCTCTTACTAATTATTATTATTTTAGATATTATGCTTCAAATGTTGTTGTATCTTGGTTCCACTGATTTTTTTGGTATATACCATTATTCTCCATCCTAACATGAGTGTTTAGTCTCCCAACCAAACCATTATAGAACTGTGATTATAGTTAGTACACTCTGGTGTATGGGTAGGCATGCTTGAAGCCATGTGTCCAACTTGGTTTGGTTACATATGAGTAAACTAGTCCCAAGACGCAACAAAGTTGTATCATAGCACTTTTACATTTTTTATTACTGTTTCATGATGTTAGATAGGACAGTTGGAATGTTTGAAAAATTTTTAATGAGCCTATACCTTGGAGTAACTAACCCACGTATTGGGACAATACAAATTACCTAGGTTAGGAATTTTTATTCAGGAATATACCAATTATAGTCGTACTAATTTCACTAATGGGTGACACACATCATTTTTGTCTTTATTATTATTATTATTATTCTCTCTTATTATATTTTACCCTTAGACTCATACATAAAGGAATTACTTTTTTAATGCATCATTATAGGCACCAAAAGATTTACATGTCATGCACATTTCATGCCATATTTATTTAACTTTGTGAATTTCCTATAGCATTTTGTTGTGCTTGGATTGATATATATATATTCTGACTAAACTTTATACTGGATTAATGACATATATAATTGGTTATTAAATTTTTTTACTTCAACCTAAATGTTTTTTCCCACATATCATGAGGGTTTCACCTTTATTAACTAATTATCATATGTCTGATCTATATAAATGTGGTTATATGATCTAAAATTTTTATTGATTTAAATTACATGAATTCCAATTTTAATTTATAATTAATTTACTTATAGAAATTTGGAATGTTGATTAATTTAATATAATCATTATATATGGAGTGTTACATAATGATATCAGGTGAAAAGGTCTCTTTAAAGTTACATGATATACCAATTTCAACATAGAAATACTCTCCAATTATAACAAGCAAATGGTGACTCATCTAACATAAATGTGATGTATATACATATAAATAAGTATGAACTTTGTGAAATTTTAAAATATCAAAATAAATGGTTTCTAGTAATTGGGGAAGATAATTGAAACATAAATGGAATTTTACTCTATAACATGAAATTGAATCTCCATATACCAAAACCCTTATTGGGATACTCAAACATTGACCCAAACCTAGCCCTAGTAGTGGTTATTTGGGAGTGATTTTTTTGTAGGAAGGCATTAGACCTACCATATTCCATTTATCAGTTATATATTCAGTTAAAAAATATTGATATAAAGCATGTTTTGATATTTTAGATATATTCCACCATTATGTACTCGATTCATGAACTCATAGGGTGGTGACAACCAATCATAGAAGGTGGTGGTCCATGAGCCACCAGAATTACCTCCTGTATTTCCACCTGTGAAACCTCCTGTTATAATTAATATATACAATGATTCTCAATTTAGGGAGGGGTTATTGTGTCTTGTAGATTCTATAAATGGATCTCTATGACATGTCCCTTTATGGTATATTTGACTAGATAGTTCTAGTAGTATCACCCTCTTACATTTTAAGAAAAAGGCAGTCCATAGGCTACTGAGTCATAGATGGAGACCATAAAATCTATCTTCAAGAACCTAGAAAAATCCATTAAGAGGAGAGTAAAGATTATTAAATACATGATCTATGGTTCTTCTATGAGATAGTGGGATGTTATCATATTGATAGACCAACAATGGGTTTTGTTCTGGAGATATTTCAATGCAGTATTCTATGATTACATATATTCTTATACTTTAAGGGCTAACTAAGATAGAAAGTTTATGCTCCAATAGTATTCCACTATGTCTATTATAGAATATTCATCTCACATTACTGAACTTTATTTCATATCACTAATTCTTATGGGTGAATAGATAACAGATATTAGTGATTTGGCAATGGAATCAGGTATGACATCAGATCACAGGTGAATATCATTCAGTTGAATACTATATCAGGGGTAGTGAATCAGGCCCTTATCACTGATCCAACTCTCATAGATTCTAAGGGTGTGGGAAAGGGTGTCTTAGCACCAAGAATGAATTTTTCATCCACTAGTGGTTGAAAATTTCACCTAGATGGTTCTTTTTAGGTAAACTATAGTCTGAGTTTCAGCATGAATATCTAGGTGTTATGTCATTGGTATTGAAAACCCTGAAACCTGAAGCCTCTATGTGACATAGGAACGCTTGAGTAATGATCATGTTGTATAATGGGGAATATTCATTAGTTTTTCAAGTCCTTCCTATATATTCTTCATGGGAGAGGATCTTCACTATTTCTCCCTTAGGAGCGAGATAAGTGGCTTTTCGCTAAGTAGGAAACTATAGTACTACATGTAGTTTCGGCCAAGGAGGTGGTCATGACTGGGGAAGCATGGCATAAAACCTATAGAACATTAAGAGTGGACATACATAGGGTCGTCAATTTTTATCTCAGGAATGTGCTTAAAGCTAGATATATATAGTAAACCCAGCCCCTAAGGATCACAGTGTTAGGGCTTCAATAGTTCAAGATATAATTTTTTTTATCATTTACATTAGTGTCTAATTTATTTGATATAGGATCTTCACATTCATTTATATCTATAGAAATTATGAAAATTATTGGCCCTAAAGTTGAGTATTTCTATGGATTAATGACCCTTGATACTCATTTAGAGATTAAATTAGAGAGTGTATGAGGATGTAAGGAATACTTCTTCAAATAGTGACTACTTTATTTGATTAGTAATTATTAATAATTATTAGTAATTGTTACGAATTATTAGTATTTGTTTATAATTATTAATATTCGTTACTAATTATTAGTATTTGTTACAGATTATTAGTATTGGTTACAAATTATTATTATTTTTTACTATTTTTTACAAATTCTTTGTAATTATTACTATTTATTAGTAATTAGTACAATTTATTAATATTTATTGCTATTTATTTCTATTTAATTGTATTTATTAGTAATTATTACTATTTATTAGTAATTATTACTATTTGTTACTAATTATTGGTATTGGTTACTAATTATTGGTATTTGTTTCAAATTTTTAGTATGTGTTGCAAATTATTTGTATTTATTGCTAATTATTAGTATTTGTTTTTAATTACAAATATTTTTTGCTAGTTATTACTATTTTTTTGTGAATTATTGCTATTTATTCCTAATTATTACTATTTATTCCTAATTATTACTAATTATTTCCAGTTATTACTAATTATTGCTAATTATTACTAATTATTGCAAATTATTACAATTTATTACTAATTATTACTATTTATATCTAATTATTACTATTCATTGCTAATTATTACATTTTATTGCTAATTATTTATATTTATTTCTAATTATTACTAATTTCTGTATATTATTACTAATTTTTTCTAATTGTTGCTAATTATTTCTAATTATAGCTAATTATTACTAATTATTGCAAATTATTACTAATTGTTTTTAATTATTAGTATTTGTTTCTAATTATTAGTGTTTGTAACTAATTGAAAGTATTTATTACTAATTATTTGTATTTGATACTAATTATTTGTATTTGTTACTATTTTTCAATATTTATTAGTAATTATTACTATTTATTAGTAATTATTACTATTTATTAGTATTTATTACTAATTATTAGTAATTACTACAAATTATTACTAATTATTACTATGTATTGGTATTTTTTACTAATTATTAGTATTTTACTATTTTTAACTAATTATTACTATTTATTCTTAATTATTACAAATTTCCGCCAATTATTACTAATTAGCGTAGATAACTATTAATTACTGCTAATTACCACTACTCATTACTGATTAGTACTAATTATTTATATCCATTACAAATTATTGTTAATAATTCCTAATTACCCCTAATTATTAATAATTAGCACTAATAATTTCAATTTATTACTACAAATAAATACAGATAACAAAACAATCTAAATCTAATTTAATTACAACTAATTAACAATAATTAAAATTATTTTAAAAAAATGAAATAAATATTAAATTAAAAAAAAAGATAAATTCCTTTAAACATGATCTCTTATAGGTGTAGAGAACTTCAAAATATGTTCGTAAAAAAATTAACTCAGAGAAATTTTAACTCTCAAATTAGAGAGAGAGAAAACTTAGGAATAGAGATGAGGAATGAAAAAACGGATGGGGGTATATATAGGGAAGATTATTTGCAACGGGGATCCCATTGCAAATACATTCGGCCATATTAATTTCTATCGGTGGTTAAAAGGGTATTTGCGATGGGACCCGTCACAAATAGTGGCAGGCTGACACACTATTTGTGACGAGGGATGATCCCATTGTAAATAGTATTTTCTGCTACTAGGTATTTATGACAGTGGGTGCCTCCCTTTCGCAAATAGTAATTACCACTGCTGGGTATTGGCGATGGGGGGGGTGCCTCCCCATCAAAAATAGTATTTACCATCATCTTGTATTAGCGACGGGGAGGAACCCCCCATCACAAATATCCTTCTCATAGTTTGGCCCGCAAACCACGCCAAACCTTTTACGTTGGGATCCCTTTTCTCGTCGCAAATAGCTAATTATTTGTGACGGGTTGATGTCTTTTCACCAATAATCTTTTTGTTGTACTATTTGAGATGGGATCTATTCCCGTCGCAAAAGTGCATCTTCCCGTAATGAAATATGGTTTTTCATAGTACTTGTTCTCTCTAACTATTTGCCTCTAAATTTAATTCCCAAGGATCCTACTAAACTTTCTCTAATACCAAATATAACATCCTAAACTCTAGAAACCCAGATCCTATAGTAATATTACATTATTGGTATAGAGTAAAGGAGGTCCTAAAGGATCCAAAATCTTCATAGTCTTGGAAGAATTGATATATACATACATTACATTTGAAAACATAAGATGTAGTTTAGACACATTGTGAGAACATTATTATCCCCTCTATCATGTCCCCAATAATAATTGATACTTCTCATCTAGGTTTCCCAGAAGAAGGAAAAATAATAAGGGTGATATCAGATTCCCAGTAAGGAGAAGCATACAGTTAAAACATTGATCACATAAACATTGAACAAGTGATATGTTTGGAACATGTAAACAATATAAGTCCATAATCAACGGAAAACTGAGGGAATCCTATATCTATGATAATAAAGGAAAACAAGGATGACAATAATCATAGATATTATATTGATGGAATACATAATTATGAACATCATAACAAGTTTTCAAGGATTTATTCCAATACACTATACTAATATAGGTAGTGGTATTCCCCAAAATCCAAATTATTTTGTCCCATGAGACTTATTGATGAATCAAGGGGTTATATAATGTTAGGCCCTACCCTTTAAATTATTAAGTCCAATTCATTCACAATAAGAGTCAACAATGTATTTCATACAGTTCCCTAAGTAACATAAAGGTGAATAAAATCATGGCTGCCTATATAATCAAAAATATAGAAAACAAATACTTCCCCATTATATGGAATAACATTCCTGTTTATGAGAACATCCCTTAATCAACGTAGATATTATGGGGTATATTCAGAGTAACAAGAAGTACCCTTATCAAAGAAATGTAGGCACGAGGGTACTTTCAATTTTTTTGGGTTTTCCATGGAAGGTAGTAATTGGGATAAATAGTTTGTATTGGTAGGATAATTTGTAAATGGTATGTAAAATAATTCATTTTTCTTCATTAATAGCATTTTATCATTCCAAATATTATCATCTATAAGTGTCATGATAGGTGTTCAATCTAAGTTCAATTCATCATGCTTCAAATTGATGATTGAGTCAATTCTCAACCAACCATTTTCAAGGTTATTTTCTGTAGGTTCATCTAAGACATATCTATATCCACATTCTAGAATCTAGAAAATGAAGTGTTTCATATAAACTAATCACAGTGTTACTTTACCAAAACATAGGATTTTTGTTCCCCCATTGAACATATTGATATTTATAATATCCAACCATCCAATGTTAATAAATTTTTATTTTGAAGAGGTCCATGGTGAAAAAAGCTAAGTTGGTCTAAAATAATTCAGCTCCAAAGCATCAACTCTATCAAAATTAAAACATTCTTAGGGAAGGAATCTAGTGGTGTAGAAGATGTAACATAGATTATTTAGGGTTTCACATGAATAAAGGATGTCAGCAACTATATTCCCCACCCTACATGTGTGGGAATTCTCCATGCATCTATTAAGAAGGATTATGCATCTACGCACAATGTAAATTATAGATCAAGGTGTTTGAATATCATCTCGTATGGACCTGTGAAGAATAAAAGAATTTTTTCTACCAAATCCATTGCATGAACATAGGAGTGGCATAAAACTAATCCTTTAATCATGGAAGTTGATTCATTGATGAGGTAATCACATTGGCCTAGGAATGTTTTGAGAGAAAAAAAGATTGAACCCTCCTGGTAATGTACAACCCCTCCCCCGTGCATTTTTTCATTTGTGTATGAACCCCCAATATTCATTTTTAGATCCTGGTCTGGGGGGTTCATACGTACCCATTTTCCTTACGGGCATAGATTATGAACCATGTGATTAATGTATTAACTAGATGATAACATCTGAAAATATGTAGAAGAATACTCCTATTTAAGAAGAGGAACCATCTCAACCTCTTGGGTTTGATCCCTAACCATAATCCCAATTCTCGGGCATAGAATCCCATAGTTTCTAACCGTGATGTGGGCATTCCAAAAAGTTCAGAAACCAGCCATCATTAATTACACACTCTCTTTCCTCTCATTCATATTATCCTACATGCCACTAAACCAAGCATGAATAAAGGATCATGTAGAGATCCCTTGTATATTGTTTCCACTAAAACCATACAACCCACTCCAAATAGAGCCATCCTACGCATCCTTAAAGAAAATATGTATAGAAAACTTCTCCTTGGGGATATTATATTTGGTATTCCTAGAAAAAGGGTGACACCTATACATTTAACCACATCATAATGGATGATATCTTGGTTATAAATGCACCGGATGAGAAAATTATGTTTCAAGGGAATCTCATTACAGATGAGGAAACCTCCCCATGCATTGTGAACTATATCTATATTCATGACACAACGATACACATTTTAAGAGAAGAACAAGGTCTGAGAATTCATAAAAATAAATCTTTCTTATTCATTTTGGATCAAGGCACTATTGTATACCAATTTTTACAATGGATTAAGGATGGAATAAAAAAATAATGGAACATTCTATCTTGAACAAATGTGATATCCGACACCGGGAAACCTAGAATGCCTAGCACATCCCTTGTCATGTTGGTATTCTAAAAGCTGATCATGTTGTACCCAACAATCCATTTTGAGTTTTTTTTGAAGAACTAGAATCTGATTACTAATAGAATCCCAAAACATAGTTCCTCTTACCCATGAGCCATCCCTACTCACCCCATACATCTTTTTGGTGAATTGTTCCCATAATGACATTCCTTCCATGCAGTCCTAGGATATCATTGCTTGAAGAAGATTCAATGGTATTTGATGTATTTCTAATTCCAAGCCCACCAACCTCATTCTCCTGATCCATCTTATTTGAAAAATCCAAATGGTATCTTCTATCCCCTTGCATACCTTATATGAAACTAGTTAAGATACATTCAATATTACATAGGAGTATCTTTAGAGAATTAATGGATGCAAGTACATGAATTCAAAAGATAATAACATGATATAAAATAGGTTTATGTGTCTTATGTAATAAAGGAAATAGTTTTTCAAATTCACCATATGGTTGGATATTTTCCCAACAAGATAATAAATGTGATGAATATGAGATAATCCGATATATAAGAAATCCCATAAGTAATCCATGGGTAAGATTTTTCACTGGACTCACTACATGCCCTCAATTTTTTTACTCCTTCCATATGATCATTATTTTTATATATAAACATGGATCTTGTCTCAATTTTTAATCTATCCACTCGACATACAATAAATTTCCATCAAGAAATTGAGCTCCGGAATATACCTATTATTTTCATCGATGAAGAGAAGAATATCATACTCAAAGATTGGATGAGAAATTCCATTCAAGTTACACCTACACTTTAATGGGTGCACACAATCCTCATTAATTCTCTTGTTTAAATACCTGGTAAAATAATGTTATACCATAATAATGATACTGGGGGATAAAGGGTCCCCTTTTCCTATCCCCAAGACTGATGTAAATAGTCATTAAATCATCCCTGTGAATGAGACTGAAAACCAGGAAGAGATAAATCACATGAAGAAAAGGTATATCACCCACTTAGATAAACCCATACAACCCATGGTCAATTTTATGTCGCTCCTCCCCACCCAATCATATGAAATTTTCATATCAATTTTGATAGAAATTTTAGACCTAGTAACCTTATTATTCATATCACCAATCATTTCATGTCCCATTGCAAGGGGATCCTAGTTTGATCTACCCTGGATAAAACCATGTTTCTCATGAGCAATCCATTTATGTAGGGATATTTAAAATAGTTTTGGTAAATATTGAATCAATAGAATATGGGGAGGAATGAAAATATATACATGTAAATGCCTTAAATAACATAATTAATACGATAAAAATTATTCCATGTAATTTTATGTACCACAAAATATGAAATAGGTGGGGAATATAACATGAGTCCCAAAGAATAAAAATTGAGAGGGAAACCCCCACTTAGAGATTGGGTGGTGATTGAATAAAAACCTATTGAAATAAAGGGATTATAATTGATTTTAAAATACCAATAAGAAATTTATTTCATGATATTTAATATCAAATAGGTAGTATATACTCACATTAAGTAAATTAGGTTTATAATACTAAACATGTCCCAAAGAGAGGAATTTGAGACCAAAAACATGTAACAAGTATCGTGAATACCACTAACATGCTTTAACCTCATGTATCCCAAATATGGTTGTCTTAATAACATAATTTATGACTTTACTCATAAATATTTTCATTTAAACTATTCATAAATAGTCATTCTCAATATGAATTCTTTTGATTTTCTATATTGGGTGTTTATAGTTTTGATTATTTGTCCTAGTTTCATAATAGTGATGTTTGTATTCATTCTTCTTTAAAAATGAATCATTAATAGTTCATTAATTTCACAATTAGTGATTATTTATAATTATTTATTATATTTAAAATTCCATTTTTTGAATTTTTTTAGTCCTTATACTTGAAGATCTAATAGATAGCAAGCATGTTTCAGTGATTCTAGATGACCGAATAGTGTTTCCTTAATTAATGAATTTAATATTTATATAAAATATAAACAATAAAAAAATAATTATTTACACATTTATATTATATTATACCATTATTTATTTTCCCATAGTCATTCATGATAGATATTTTTAGTATTTTTCTTTTGGTTGGTTAACTTGACCCAAACAAGAACGTGATCTGATTTAATGAATGATTATTAGATGGTTTCTTGTAATATCTTTATACTATAAGAATAGTGATATTATTTAGTGTTTATTTTTTTGGTCGATCAAAATTAAAATTTAATTTTAAAAATAATCAAATTATATTAAAATATTAAAAATTTTGAATAAAATATTTCCCCATTGGCATGATTGTTTTAAATAATTAAATTAATGAAGAATGTTTATTTGATCATATAATTAATAGATACACCAATTTTTCATAGAATACTTAATGATATCATAAACATAATATTTCCCCATTAAAATCTTCTAGTAACTATCATTCACAGTTGGTGATTAATGATGAATTTTGTTGCTCGTGGTGGTAGTAGTTTGTACGTTGGTACAAATGATAATTTATCTTTTCTTACTAGAGGGGATTGATGAATAGACAATGATAATAAAATTAATATAGTAACATTAAATTATATAAAATCCTTTCATATCATTATATTATCATTAATAGAATACAATACAATTAAAATAATTAATAATAAAAGATAAGTAGTTGATAATACTCACATTAGGGACTGGAATTTTCTTTCAAATTCCCCTTGGAAATGAGGGTCTTATGTTAAGTAATAGTGACTAGTATATTTTGAAAAAATTAAATGGTTCTATTAGCAAAATATTATTTTATTTTAAAGGATACATTCAAAGGATAGGTGATTCTTGAAGTGGGGTAAGTATTACTATTTTCAAAGATAATTGAAGGGTAGTTTTTGGAGTAACCCTTACATTTTCAATAATGTAATGTTATAATATAATTTTTAATGGAAACAATGGAAAAATCGGAGGGAATAGTTATTTTGGATATAAAACACCTCATAAAATCCTTTTTAGATAACATTGATTGTTTTCTAGGATTTTTATGTCAACTTTTTATCTTTTACCCTAATTTACTTGTACCTTTGTAATTAATTTGTAAACCAAGTAATCACTTATAATGAAGAAAATTAAGAATTAACCTTTTACATAATTTTAACCTTATATTTTAAAATTTTAAAACCAATTTATAAAATAAAATTTTTATGTGTGGTAAATGTTAATTATAAAATACACACACATATTCGTGTTAGAACATATTTTAGAAATATAATGCTTTTATTTTTTAATTTATATAAATGATAAAATTTTCTTAGATAATATTTTTATTTACATAAATTGATTTATTATAAATCAAATATATGTTATGAGGATTTTAGGGTAATAAAAAACTGCATCTAACCTTGAAAATACTTGAGAAGAAACCATTTTTTATTAAATTGACATTTTATTTAGTTGTAAAATAGTTCGACATGGGATTTATCAGTTAAAATGTAATTTTAAAATTAAAAATTTTATTCATTAAATACATATTTTATTAAATAAAAGTTTTTTACTTATATTTTTTACTTATATCATAGTGATGTGAAAAGAGTCATTGTTTTAACAAAAATTATATGTGCACTATTCACTTAAACAATCACCCTTTTTGGATAAACCAAAAAAATTAATCCTAATCCAGTATCATTATGATTATTTCAAAAATAAATATTATTTTTTAAAATTAAAATTATAAAATTCATAAATGAATATTTTAAATATACTCATAAATAAAGGTTTTTTAGAGTGCACATTGTGCGATAGCTCAAGATAAGGTGTTTACCTGCCACAATTGGGACTGAGGTATTATAGGTTATGTTTTTTTATTTTCACTTTTTTATGTATGTTCACTTATTTATATAGATGGATAATATTGTTATTATTTCTGTTGTTTTAAATTAATCTAATATAAGGGTATAATCTCCCAACAATAACATCATAGACCCTCACTGCTATTCAGTAGCCTCTAGCATATGGGGAGGCCAGCCTAATGTCATGTAATAACCTGGTCAGATACTGTTGAGTGGTATTTGACAAGAAGACTTTAAAATATAACTAGAAGTACATATTCATCTATGGTTATATAAATGAAAACAATCAAAATAAATAAATGAGTGATATTTTTTGAATTTAAATAGAATATATGATACTTTTTATAAGAAACTTCTTATATAATCATATAAGGATAATTTTTATAGAAATAGTGATATAAAATATATGATAGGTTTATTAATAACAAAATATATATTATTATATATGATGAATTCCCATAAAAATATCCATATATGTTCTCATGCATGGATAGTTTGAGTTTGAAATATATAAAATAATTATATTCAAAATAGTTATGTATAGTTGAAACATGGAAATCCAATATTATTTTATCTAATGGGTTTTAATATAATTAAATATATGATGTGTAATATTTTTTGAGACCAAGAAGTAATAATATATTTTTGAGATTAAGAATTGCTGAAATTATAAAGTTAATCCTATGAATTTCTAATTGTCAAAGCGGGAGTTTATTTTTCTGAAACAAAGTGAAGCGAAGATAATTGTTTTTGTATTTTTTTTAATAAAATTTCAAAACAAATCTTTAGTGAATTAATAAAATTCATAATCAAGTTAAAAATGGGATTCATATGAGGAGAATTCCAATTGGAAGCTTGGAATATAAAGAAAGGTTTCATTATAAGAAAAACATTTATTTGATGTTCTTTATTCACAAAAGTTTTTTATATCCTCTATGTATTAATGAAAATAAAATATTTCCTAGATTATTATTGGTTTTTTACATGAAACTACAGATTATTATATTTTTTTTGTTTCTAAATAAACCTCTTATAAATAAATATTTATCAGTTTTTATTAAGAAATGTTTCCAATAAATCCCAAATTTCACTTTTTCATTCCACTCTTTCCTTCCCCCATCAATATTATAGCACAACGCCCCCACCCTACCCCCAATGAGACATCCCCTATCCTCAATCCCAAATCTTGATACCCCACTTATTGACTCCATCTCCTCCCATTGATCCCAGTATAAGAATCACCCTCCCCTTCCCTCAATCCAAGCCCTTTCTCATGGGGATCCCACCTCACGTTGATCATATCCCATATCATGATGATTACTTTACCTACCATTGATCCTATCCATAGTTTATAGATTTCTTTCTTAGTTTCAAATATTTTTTTTTCTATTATTTGTATAGATTTATGTTATCAATTCATTATGGGACTATATGATCTCCCTGTTCTAGTTATGTGTTCTTAAATCTATAAATTAAGTTCTTATTATATCGATTCTATTTTAATGGATCATCATATATAGTTTTATATTTCACTTTTATGGTAATTTATTTCAAGTATAAATTAATTTTCCACATTATTTTCAAATAGTCATGTTCATTATTAACTTCTTATGTATTTATTCAATGATTGTTTTAATCATTTTTGTTCCTCTATATTTGTAAATGGATTTTAATATGTTCATAATTTTTTTATATTTTGTGGAATTTATTAAGAAACAATTGAACCCAATAGTATTAAATTTAAGAAAATTAAATTTGAATATCACTCCAATAGTGTATCCATTTATTCATAGGGTAAACATTGTAAAAATATTTGGAATTAATTTTTTACGTTAATTGTTTACAAACTGATGAATATAATATTGAAATGTACATTAAATGATCAGTATCCAAATATGTGTTATATATTTAGTTAGTTGAAAAATCATAAAAAGAAGAAATAATTTTAATTAGAACACTTATTCACCCCCCCTATTAGGGTTTATTACATAAGAGAACATCAATTAATATGAAATTAAAAAAATGTTCCTTCATTTATTTTCTCTTAATGAGATGAAATTTTATTATTATTAAATTATAAGGTTTTATCTATATAGATACTTGAAGTGTTACAAGTGTTATGAGATATTTCCTCTCTTTATTGTATTAATATTCTATCATACTTTCTATACGATGTGTTATTTTTTTCAATATGTTTTGTGATATATTTATATCATAAAATATGTAATCCTAATATCAATTGATTATAATTATATTGTATTTGATCATTTTTCCCAATAAAATTTTAAAAATGCTAATATTTTTTAGGATATTAATATTTTTTCATCTCTAAATCTTGTGTTTTATTTTTTACATGATATTATTTAACTAATGATTGATATTTTTTAATATAAATATTTATTAATTGAATATAAATGGATAAAATTTATATTTTTTCATGAAATACATCTCAATATTTTAAGTGGATGGAATTATTTTTAGATTTTTTAATTAAAAATTGATCTTTAAATAGAAGAATAAAATATTCATGTCCTCATTGTAATTTAATATGATGGTTGAAAATAAATGAAGTTTATAAGTGCTTTAAATAAAAAACAATTACCTTCTAGATATGTGGGACGGATTTAGATTGGGTTATTAGACATTGAAAATAGTTCTATATGGGACTATCATCATAATGAAAAACCTACTGCCCCAACAGCGGAGAATAAAATTCAGAACCTGATTAATTCTTTTTTTTTCACTAAAAAAATGAGGATTATTGTAACATATAAGTGGAGTACCTTTCCGTTTTTCTAAACATTAATATAATAGAAAAAGTTACATCATAATTTATTGAATTTTATAAATTAGTGGAAGATGGAAATTGAGATTTGTATGAAGAATATATAAAATATAAAAAATTTCTATTTCTAATAAAGGTGTTCCATATAAAGTAATTATATGTAATTATTCATAAGATAATAGAATTGATGTTGGATTTATTTCATAATGTTGTTTTTGGACTACATTATTTTGAATTTTAATTTTTACATCAAAATCTTAAATTTATAAACAATGAAAAAAATTTATTTGTTAATTTTGTTTTTACAATATTGAATAGGTAGTGAAAGTAAAAAAGAAAATATAAATTATTGTTAACACATGGAAGAAATGAATAAAAAACATGATATATGAGAAAAAGATAATGGAAGGAATACTATATTAATTTTTGAATTTAAAATCAAGAAAAGTTTTATTTCATTTTAAGACTAATAATTTAGAAAGTGCTTTAGGGAAAATCAAGTAAAATTTCAATATTCTCTAAATTGATTCATCTAAAGATACATGAACATAGAATCTAAAACTCCAATATTTTGATATTGATATTTCTACCATTTTAATTTTATAAATTGTTACCTTCTAAAATAAGAGTATTTTTAATAGATACTTTCACATTATTCAATAAAAAAATTTAGAAAACATTAAACCTATTATATGTTTAAAAACTTCATGATAGATTTCTAATGAAACATTTTTTTTGGAGATGATAATTTCCCAATCATTTTTCACTATGATTATTCATCTAATAATTCATTTTATATAATATGTTAAATTTGGATAGATTTTACAATATTGATGTGTATATCCCATATAAGGGTATAGTCATCTAATATATTTAGATACCGAAACCTAAAGAGGGCATTTACAGATAAAACAAAGACACGTTTCGACTCTGTGATCAATCTCGGGAAGAACAGAAGTACCGCGTGAAAAAATATGAAGGTGGTGTGAAAAAAGCTCTCTCAAGAAAAAAATAACATGGGATCCGAAGGATTTTATCGCACAGTAGTGGAAAATTTTGCACAGCTGACATTGGGTGAAGAATATTGTGTGCCGCCGACATAGGGTGTAGAATATTTTGTGTCGCAGACACTGGGATCGGATTTTTCCATGTCGATTAACTTTTTCATGGACTTTGTGACCCAAGCCTCAATGAATAGAAATTTTCCCTTTAGACTTTCGACGGCTAAAGAATCCAAACTGTCACCTCTGTGAAAAATCCATCTCTCATGCACGAAAAATATGGCTTTTAGGTACATGTTTTTCCACGACAGGTCTCCCAGGAGTCCACTTTTGCATGGGACCCCTCTATCTTGACCCTCTCCCAAGTCCTTAAAGTTTGGATCCCTTTCACTCAATTCCTTCCCCTTGCGCGCAAAACCTTTATAATTTCTTGCATGCAATCCCTTCCACTTGGCCGTAAAACCTCGGCCGCCATTTGTGTGCAAACATCCTCAATTTCACGCACGCCCAGCCTTTACACGCATCTGTTCCAATTACGCACCAAGTGCCCTGAAACCTCTCATATTGTGTTAAAACATCTAGGTCTACTCACCTTGGCCTTTTATGCAGAGCTGCTCTATTTGCGCGCAAACCACCCTCCTTGTGCGTACTCCTTCACTTCGATGTCCCTCTTTCAGACATCATCTTCAGGCTCTTATAGGCTCAATAGGCTCATGCGAAGTAACTTTAATGTCCCTTGGGCGGTGCTTCCCATAGTTTTTATTTGCCTTATGCTTCTTCACATAGGCACACTAACTACTATTGCTTGTTCGAATAGCCACGCTAACATGGACCCCTCAATGGATAACTCCATAACACCCCCTCATAATGGCATTGTTGATGCCTTCCATTCCTCAAGGGCAGGTGGGTATTAGTTATGTATGTCCTAGGGGTGTGGAGTAAACCCACCTCGTCTGATCTATAGGATGTTAAATTGCCAAACACTATCATCCTCAACAGATGATGTTAAACTATAGCCTTTCCCCATGCATCATACGTGGAGTGCCCCATCTCGTAAATTCTCTATTCCCACTGGTCTCCATTGGAGTGATATCATTCCTCACATGGAATGAGATCCTCTTTACTTGAACGACATCTATCTATAGGAAAAAGGGCAACAACCTTTGTGTAATCCCCTAGCCTTTCTTATAGGAGGCAGCATCACTGCTCCTCCTATCTTCTTCCAGGCTAATGATCGGGGAGGGGGATGGGCACCAGAGCCCTACTCACTTACATTCCAAATCCCTCTCCGTTTGGGATTTTTCACAACTCAGGCCTCCTCCTTGGAGTAAGTCCCAATCTCTATCTCCCTGGGCTGCTAACCATGTGTAATCCCCTCTTTCCTCTTTGGGTTTTGGACCATGTGTAAGCCCCTATTTCAATTTAGGTCTACTAACCACGTGTAATCCCCACTCTACTTCCCACAGACACATCTTTCGTGATGTGATCGTTAAGTCTTTGTTACCTCTTATTTCTCACACTAAGTATGACTCATGTGGGCTTAGAGAAAACATCGACCGTGACATCCTCTGTAGGCCGCCATAGCATGTAAGCCCCACACCATCTAAACTACACGAACATTGATCCTTTCCAAAGCAAGTTATGTAGGAAGCCTCCCTCAGGTTCAATCCCACTATCCATTGGTCCCAACCATCTTCACGTCGGTTCACCACACCATCTGAACTACACGAACATCGATCCATGCCAAGGCAAGTTAAGTAGGTAGACCCCTCGAGGATAGAGCCCACCATCCATTGGTCTAAACCATCTTCACACCGGTTCACCCACACTATCCCGAACTACGTGTACTTTGATCCTTTCCGAGGCAAGGTACATAGGAAGCCTCCCAGAGGCTCAAGCTCAACTCCCATAGGTCATTAGTACATCACACCGATCCACCCCCATCCTTCATAATGTTAAACTGTACACCCCTTCTTTATGACAATAAACAGCCCCCTGATCAGCGGTAATTCGTTGTCAATACCAGCCAGTGGTAATCCATTGTCAACCCAGACCCAGCGGTAATCCATTGCCATCGCTTCCTTTGGGACCCATATCTATGGTCTGTCCTAGTGGCCTCAGGCCAACCTCAGACTGCTAACCATGCATAAGCCCCAACATGTCCTTGATTCACTATTTTCTACACACAACTTGATCCTATAACCCATCCCAAACTACGTGGACTTTGATTCTCTACTACGAGGATACGTAGGAGGTCTCTTCGAGGCTCAATTCCAACACCATTGTCTCCCTCGAGATGACTCCATCTCATCCTACATATACTTCATTTAATCATTCATTCTCCATCATGATTTTTACCCAGGTCGCCAAATCCTGGTGAGATCATGTCAATTCACATATTCAGTGCTCCTAGTGGTAACTGGGTAACTAACCACATGTTAGCCCCGACATCAGTGTTCCCTCTAGGGGTTGCATCCATCTAATCCACTCTAGTCATTGTTCTGATCAGTCTGATCCGTCTCTACTAGATGTTAAACCTTGGGCATACCCTGTGCTAAACATGGGAAGCTAAGGAAATCCTCAGAGACATGCCTATGTAATATAATCCCCCTTATTTGATGCAGGATTACTCGGGCTTTCGTGCCCTCGATAAGCCCTATAATAAGGTAAAGAAACCCAGACATGCTAGTGTTCCAGCATCCAGACATGCCAGTGATGCCCAACGTTACTACATCCCCGAACAAAGGTTTTTTCCTTGACCGGACCCCTTGAAATGTACCGATAGAAGAAGTATAATTAACCAATGTCCATAAAGATATGGTGCTGGAAAGTGTTTCACGAACAACATCTTAATCTATAAGGGAGACCCAAATTAGGTGATGAGTTATGAGGAGGAATCCACATAAGGATTAAATGACATCCCATCATCCCATTTCGATCAAGGAGCAAATTTCCCTGAATAAGTGACGGATGTGACCCGCCTTTGGAAAGCAGGAATGCAGGGAAACAGCCAGTGTGTCCTCATCCTCCTCAAATAAAAGAATATGTGTGCCCCAGAGAAAGCCTCATAAAAATAAATGGGGAACCCAACATGAATGTGTTCTCCTATATGTAGAGATTAGTATCATTTTAGACATCAGTGGATTATCTTTTCATCGGATCCAGTTATCCGACACTGAGTCCCACCACGCAAATAGCGGGCCTGGCATGAAACTCACCAGAAGTCGGGGCGGTCAAAATGTTGGATATCCCAGTCAACGACATTATCTGTGTGGATACTTATTACAATCCATTGAAGACGGGATGCCTCTGGGGAATTGGACATTGATTTCTTTGTTTCATCACTAATGTTTTAATCTCCCTGCTTACTAGGAACCAAGAAGCTTCATCCAGAATCTGATCACCACCCTCCCACCAACGTAGGGACAGCGGTAATGTCAATGAGGCAATCCCACATGGCTCTACCACTTCTGTGAAAATATCCATACCCATAGCTGTTGGGTTTCAATGCCCCATCTCCTCTTCTGAATTCATTCAACGAAGGGTGATAAACAACCTCGTACACCAATACGTGGAAGAGAGGATTATCCCAACACTGGATATGGCCCATCATGATTTAGTGGAATATGTGTCTCGTCATCACCACCACCCCCAAGGGCCGCACAGGGATCCACTGTTCCCCATTCCAGCATAGAACTATTTCAGGAGCCTCTCTTCAAAACTTTTCAAATGACTTTATCCCCTACGTCGATGATGTAGGGGATCTCTAGGACATCTCGAGAAGGATCTCATTTCAGGGGCTCCCAAATAGGGATCCCACTAGGTCGTGCTAGCACTGCCACTCGGTACCACAAGATGAGGACCAGGTAAGCCATGCGCCTGCACCACCGGCCCCAATCCGGCTAACCCGACGCCAGTGTCGGGAACAGGCTGAGAATGCCCGCCAAGGGGTGTCAACGTCATCAAATACTTTGGCCCGTACCACCGCCAACATGTGTCATCCTCACCATGTATATGCTGAGTAGGGGAACTTATATACTCGACTCGTATCTAGGCCTCAACCGACCCATGGGAAGACTGGGTCAACTCTTACGGACGTCAACGTAGGTAGAGGCCACTGCGGACTGACCCACAGTAATGACACCCAGTACGCAGGTCCTCCCCATACCACCACTATTGAGAATGCAGGTCTACCCCGCTTCCAAGCTTGACATGGATGTCTGCCCTGTGCTACCCTTAATTCGAATGATGGTTCCCCCCATAGTAGTGACACTCAGTACAGAAGTCTCTCTCATGCTCATTACATCAAGTTTGGAGTTGTTCCTCCTGCCACAGGCCACTGGTGTGGGGATGTTACACATCCTGTCAATATCTAGTGTGGGGTCCCCCACTAGGTCCTCGTAGTAGAAGGAGAAGGTCATCCTCAACTCACCAATCATAGGGGTGAAGGTTAGCTTCGCTCCAACATCACCCAGCACGGAGGTACTACCCGTGCTCCTGTCAGCTCTAGCGGAGGCCCTACGAGCTCCAGCTCTATCCACAGAGATTCCCTATGCACATCATCTAGTGCACACAGAGGTCCTCCCCATGTTACCTTAAACATATTTACAGGTACTCCTCGCACCCCAGCTCACTCAGGAGGATGTCCTCCCCACCCCATCACCATTGTGGTCGAAGGACCTCCTCGTGCTGGAAATCTACCCTATCCCAAAGAACTATCCCGGGGAAGGAGGGTGGGTCATTTCCTCTATAAAAAGAATGCCAAGAAGATTATGATTTAGATTAAACTAGTTTTATTCTTGGATTCTGAGGCGGAATACGAATCATTCATTGAATCCTCGCATAGATCTTCCATGTTAAGAGAAGGGGTAGGAACAAGGTGCATCAGTCTCATACTTCTAGAATGTGAGGTCTATCGGATTCCCTCCTCTCTCCACAGGTACGTCCACAAGGATTAAAATATGGAAACTCCATAGGTTTCAGCCGTAAAACTGCCACCATCATCTCCAGAAACAATCTCTACCTCAACGAGAGATCACAGAGAGCTATTCTGGGGACCAATTGTGGATGAGTAGCAGCATGGTCAATCAACAATAGTCATAATCCCTACACCGGAAACTTTGGTATTCATCCCATATAACCGCGATGTGGTGTCTAAGTCACTAAACACATCAGACGATAGCCCGAGATGTGGCAGTTTGTTAGCTCACTCGCCATATACCCCACTGACTAGCCTGCCATCTCAGCAGTCTGCCTCAGTACCGCTACTGGTTCCCCAGCCACCTCTAGTAAATGAGTGGGGAAATGTGGGCCAAACCCCGAATCTAGACCATGAATCTTTTGGGATATTCCCATAGTAGACCATTTCCCATAGAAGTTCTGGCCAGTTGCAGCACCGAATTTCAGTGCGCCGGAATCGCTCACCAAGGAAGAGGTTAGGTGTTTTATCCAGACCCTCTGTGTGACTCATTTTCGTCTTCATCATTGATGGGTGGCCTACCCTCAGAGTTAGGCGCACTTCTGAGACATCAGCCAGTAATTTCGTTTTTTTGACCTTGTCGTACTCCCCATGGGCCAGCACCCTGAGTCACTAGGTCACTATAGGACCCTCCAAAAATGATGCTTTCAAAGCTTAAAAGTGCTCCGCAAGATAATCAAGGAGGATTCTCCCCACGCGCAAATTTGTGCCTGGGGGTAGTACCTAACCCTCCATTTCAGTTCCATCTAGAGCTAACCTGATTTTCCAGGCGATATAGAGGATATTCCTCTAGGAAGGGTTGCAGTTAACATGGCTGACCTATCAGAGGGAGAAAAGGAGCTGGAGATTGTTGACGGGGACTTACCCCATGGGGGAGTGCAACAACTAATGGATCTGTTGGGAAGGGTCACTCGCCAGTAGAGAAATCTATTGGGTCTTCCCATGCCCACCAAGGCACTAGTGCTCAGCCAGAATCCCAATAAAGGTAAAGAGAAAATTGGAGCCAATAAACCCTCTGACCCATATGTCTTAGTGCAGAAGGCGGATGACGATCATGAAAAAGTCACATTGTGTCAGCAACTTTCTGAACATAAGAATATAATCGATGAAATCCTTGATTAATACACTACAAAGTGACGGCTATACTATGGCGATCCTCGATCAGGGCTGCAGGTACGGGCACAAATTACCCTTGGTGAACTGCCTCTAGGTGACCCTGACCATCCTACCCACGCAGATAGGGTTGAGGCTGGAACTTACGGAAATAGGGCATGGTATGTGTCGCTAAATCCTATTGAATGGCGTGATAATCCTTGGGACCCAGATCTGGTTCCCCCAACTGCTCCATAGGTCATTCCAGCAACCGCTCCACGAGCCGCAGGGCTTGATTATCATGTTGAAGAACCCACCAATGCACTGGTGGTCAGGGATCCCCATCAAGACATAAACCCCCACCCAGATGATCTAATGGGGGCACTCATCACCCACCTCGAAACATTAATGATTTGACATGTGGTAATTCCTCCTGATGGAAAGCCATATCCGGAATGGGTGTATGATACTCCAGCACCCCTGGGCTTTCGGAATCCCACCTTCTCTCCCTCCAACGGGATATGGGACCCACTGCAGCCCCTGGCCCTCTTTATCATAAGGTGTGGGCCCATTTTGGGAACTCCAGCGCAGTAGGAGGCCGCTAAACTCTAGGGTTTCATACAGACATTGGAGGGGCAACATTCTTCTAGTAGATCCGGCTCCCCATCGTATCAATAGGCGCTCGAGAAGACCTCTTTAGGAAATTTCTCTACCTGTTCAGTTCCACCACTCAGAAGACGAGTATCACGGACCTCTTCAAATGAAAGCAGAGACCTAATGATCATGTTAAAGACGTTTTCACCCAGTGGAAAGGGATCAAATACTCCCTTGACATGCCACTAACACAAGATAAACTACTAACGATGTGTGTATGGAAAGTCAAGACGGAATTGGTCCCCTCTTTGACCACCCAGAACTACCCAAGGGGATTCCGAGACTTCTCTGATAAGGCCCAACACCTAGAAGAATCCTTGCAGCAGGCCTTCCAGGCACGTCCATTGCCTCCTAAAATCCCCATGAGTAGGGTAGCCAGGGAAGATCCTACTACAGTGTCTCAAATAGAGGCCCCAATCCAGCTAGATTTTTTACCAGTGGATCCAACTCCATAGCCTCGCAGAGGCCCTCCACCTCAGGCGTAGCCTCCGGCCAAGTAACGCCCACCTCAGAACTGGAAGGTTCCCTCACACAATGCACGACCACCACCTATGAAAGATAATCTGACTCACTCTCTTCAATAGGCTCCACCAACCCCATGTTAGGGTTAGGTTTCAAGGGGCCCGTTCTTGGATAGGAGGAACTGGACCTACTCGTTCAACAAGGATCAAGTCCCTAGCTACTTTCGTAGTGCCTTGGAAGAGGGGATTGTACATTTTCTTGAGTTCATAAGTCCAGAAGAGTATGTAATGGCTCATATTTTTTGTTTATTATTTTAAAATATTATATGGAATTATTTTGAGGCCAAACCATTCGACAGAGAGTGATTCCAAGACCCGGAGTTCCCAGAATAAATGTTTGAATTAATTTAAACTTTAAAGAGCGTGTGCGATCAATATTCATAAAAATGTGGAATAACATTTTAATGGGTGCTTAGATCAGAAATCTAATGGAACCATTGAATTTAGAGCAACTAATTTACCTTAGGTGAGGCCTAACTTCAACCATCACGGGTCAACTTCCAGAGTTAGTTTTTGGACATTTAAAATGGAAATAAAATAACGTAATAATTTATTTTAATTAAATGTTTCTTTTTTTCTCAAAGACATAATTACACCCTTTTAGATACCTGTTTATGTAATATTTTCATGGATAGCCTCATAACCCTGCGAATTGAGAGAGAGAGAGAGAGAACCTCTTGGAGCTTCGGAGGAGAACCTGTTGGCGGACGACGACGACGCGATCGATCGACGCATCTCGGATTCGATGAACCCTTCCAACAAACATGACGCAATGATAATTCATCAATAGGATCATGGTAGGTGTTTTTATTTCAATTATTTTCTTCCCAATTCTTGGATTAAATGATGAATGCGGATCATCCCACCAACAGGGTGATCAGCAGATCGGGCGTTCTTGCGGAAGAGCGTTAATTTCCTTTTCTTTTGGGGTTTTGATTTGGGAATTGATCTTATGATGATCATGGTTTGTCTTTTTGATTCACCTATTAAATCTATTACTGGGAGAAGATCGACACCATGATGAACGATGATAGAGGTTCGTTCGTCCTTTGTTTATTGTTTTTCTTCTTCCCTTTTTAACCTTGCGTTCTTCGCTGGGTTATGAACAACGGATCTTTGCGCATCCGTTTCACAACGCAATGATACCAAATTGGAGATCTGAAATCATGAAGACCTAGAGGTGGTGATATGGTGATGGCTACATAAAAATCAACGCAGTTCGCGAGTTCTCATTCTTCCAGAATTCTTTGCACGGATGATCAAAATGAGTTTTCGAGGCTGAACGAATGCCTGAAACCTTCTGAAGCATCAATGGCATGGTGAGGTGACCTTGGATCATGAGTATTTTGATTATTGGATGGCCAGGTTGAGGATTGTAGGATCCCTGAGGTGCGGTGATTATTAATGATGGTTCTACAATTTCTGATGAACACGGCGTGTATCCCGAAGAACATGTCGTGTGGGACCGGCTCAACGGCGACTAGGGTTCCACAATGCATGAAGCGATGAAACGTTGTGTTCTCTGAAGAACACGGTATGTGGGTCCATACGTGGAACTCACCGTGTATCTCAGATGATACATGGACACAAGGTGGAGCACACAGTTGTGTACTCCACGGCCAGACCAGGCCGGCTACATGGGTTACCCAGTGCACCAGTTACACAGGTTGTAACACAAGGGTTGAAGCCAAGTACGGTCAGATGGCCAGCATACATGGAGTCCTCCCCAGATAAAAGAACACGACATTTCCGTCCCTTACACATCGTGTGTATCTTCTTCTACACAAAAAGCCTTGCGACATGGGTCATTGTACACGGGTAGTACCCAGGGTCAGAGGACACAGCGTGAGACCATTCTACATGCCATGTACTTTTCAGTACATGGATTGATCTTCTTGCCCCCATATCTTGAACATGTTTTGTTTGGGTTACTGCCCTTTTCTCTGGTTCCCCTTTAGGTCATGTATCATTTCCTTTTTCAAGAGTATGATCCCTTCAGCATGACTTTCCGAGATAGAGTCAGGTATCCCTCCAAGTGTCCTAGAGCAAGATCCTCTATCCATTCTTGACCCTAGGTAGAGATAGGTATCGACGTGAAAATTCCCATAGGTTGTTTATCCTCTACCTAGCAGGTGAATTTGGATGATTCGCGGTATCCTCTAAGGCCCTGGCAGTGATCCTCATCTGTTTGTCATGATCTTTCCCCACTCAAGAGTGTGTTCTCCCAAAATGAGTGGATCTATCTCTCATGGCTTTTCCAAACGAACAATACTTCTTCAACGGACATCATCAGAGCTATCAGACTCATGGAGTGAGTTCTCCCAAATGAGTTCTTCATGGAATATTCGAACTGAATCCCATGAACGGGTATGCGGTTGTGCGACATGTCTCTAGACTGCGGGTTTGGGTTTTCAGTATATCTAGTTTTTTTTCTCTTGCTATATGTTCAGTAGACATATATGAAGTAGAGCAGACTATACCTTTCCTTTGTGTATTGCCTTTTGGTTTTCGGGGTCCTTTACTGAGTATTTTTATACTCACCCTTGCACGGGATTTGGTCACATGTTTCATGTGTTGTGCAGACGAGAGGCCTTTCTGAGGAGTCTAGGGCGGACCAGGACAGGACCGAGCTTTCTGAGTTCCCTACAGGATGAGGTGTTCCTACGGCTATGAGCAGCAATCCATGTAGCTATTTGTGTTCACAAGTTGGAATTCTTAGTTTTTACACTCGTTTTTTTTGTGGGCTTCTATTCTGGCGATTTTTACTTTCAATACTCTACATTCCATCATACTATATTGTTTGGGATTAGTTGTATGCATGCATTTTATTCCTAAGTTTTTTTTTACATTACAACAATTGTGGGCTTGGAGATGTGTTCTTGTGTATAGGTACATAGAAAATGACAACCATGTTAGTAATATGCCTACTCGGAGCTAGTCACCAGCCCTTGGACTATTGGAGGTGGGCTTGGGGAGTTGCAGCACAGGACCCACTGGGACGGGTCTTGACAGAGGCGAACTTCACTGGTCGCCCTAATTACTACCTCTACCACCGGATCCTGGGGGACACCCTCAAACAGGGATATGTGTTTAAAGAATGGATTCAAGACCAGGTGCATAACAACATTGTCTGGTTAGGCCCAGTTCCAGCATGGTTTTCATGTGTCTTCGTGAAGCCAGACAGTAGCAGTGACAACAAAGGTTAGTGGAATCATGTGTCTAACCGCAGGTCCCAGAAGTATGACGATTGGATGGCTCATAAAATAGTCGCATGTGCCCATGGTGTTATTTTTCATTGCCTGAATTGACCAGAGCCTTCAGAAGTCGCGGATACTACTTCTACATCGTCTTATCATCTGTCCCCTTCTTAAAAGAGAAAACACCGGCGACCCAAGGGAAAACAAAGTCCCCTGCTAATATCGTTGTCATCTCGTACTCTCGATAATTTCATGCCCCCATAGATTGTGATTCCTCCAAAAATTCATCCAGTAGTGGATGAATCTTCGAGCAACAGTCAAGGGTATTCCTAGGTTAATACCGTAGATCTTGTAAACCCCTACATGATTCCTGACGATGAGGAGAGCTAGGAAGATCCTCCTAATGTCCCCAGCTGTCCTGATGATCGACGGAGCCGTGACTATATGGGTTGTTGGAGTGATTTAGTCGGCACTTCTTACCTGGATTTTCATGCTACTGAAACTAGGAAGCAGGCCAGGCACAGTGCCTAGCATGTGAAACCTTCTTGTTTGGTGTCATCAGGTCCACCTTCATCATTGTTCGTGTTGTTGGATCAGGTAGAGCAACCTCGACTGCATCGTGATCAGCCACGTTGAGCTACAGACCGGGCTCAGTCATCGGGCCCCCATCCAGTAGTCACTCTGTAGGCTTCAAATAGTGAGAAGTGGGATATTCCTAGCATCATTCAGTCATCGGTCCAGTCGAAAGGGCCCACCACACCTCCTGTCATAGAGAGACCTCCTGTAAGCAAAAGTTCACACATGGAACGGAAGTAAGATGTCCTTAAGCATCTTTCTAGAATTCCAGCAAATCTCTCTCTCCTTGAGAGCCTTCTTCTGTCCTCACACATGCGTGAGGTATAACACCCCATGATTTTATAGTACATTATCACTACAAATAAATTCAATAACCTGCGCTATAGGCAACACCGAGTTCGAGCGCACCACGACTTACCAAATTAGTCATTCAAAAATTGGTAACGAATATTATTAACTAAATTTTGAATTTTATATACTCCATATAAATTTAAAATTTATATTTTGTGTTTCTTAGACATAATATAAGAAAAAATTCAATTTTTCAAATAAAAGAAGTATTTTTCAAAAAAAATGTTATTATACTGCCTATTTAATGGAGAATCCTTTTTAAAACAAATATTTGACACTTTATATAGACTAAATTTAAAGAAATTGTATTATTCTTTAGAATCGAGACATAAAATTTTATTTTGGATAAAATTTTGGTACTTTTCTGATAATATTCATATTTTGATGAATAGTGAAAATACTAAATTTTAATGGAAAACACCTTTATTAATCAAAATAATTTAGTGTTAAATTATGCATTTGAATGGTTTATAAGTATAATCAGATTATATTTTTATCATCTACTATATATACTAATCCTGGATTCTCTACTGGCACGTGTCAAGCTTATGCTCCTCCAAATCAGTTTTCTCTTACGTGTCGTTTCTCCAATCATCCATGTCACCCCAAAAATAATCCATTCATCCCTCCAAATTCACAATCCATCTCACGCTTATCCCCTATAAACCACTACCCACGACCTCTCTGTATCTATATGCTATGGTTCCAGAAACCCCTCCCTCTGAACCCGAAGCCCCCTCACAATTATCCCTCTTTTACTACGGTTCCCGGGATGATTTCACCTACCATAGTTCACCTCTGCCCGCAAACCACCTATGACATCCTCATCTCCATTTCCCCTTGCCACTCGCGCTCACAGTCCACCGCTCCCGTTCTCACTCCGCCACCCACGTTTTCCCTCCACCAATCGCATACACCATTTGTCGCTGGAATTTACCCTCTGCACCTTCTAAGATTTCTGACACTTGCATTCTCCCTCTGCCACTCGTGTTCTCCCTCCACCGCTCGCATTTTCGCCTCCCTCAAACTCTACAGGAAATTTCCTCAGAATCATAATCTCCTCACATGAATCATTCGGTTGCAATAGAATCTCTGATGCCTGCCCCGAATCCACCGTCATCTGAACTGTCTTCTTCATCCTCAAAACCATAGCTTAGTGGGTTAATGTAATTCCTATAGCAAACAAATCCTCTCGCCATGAAAAACTATCATATTGAGGCACCCCAGATCAACCACAGACCCATCCATCTCCGGCATAGGGTAATTTTCTCTTCCAATCATCTCCGCAACATTAATCTCATTATTTCATTCTTTTATATCAGTATATTAATACAAAATTTCTGTACTGTATTAAAATATCTGGATTCATGAATCTGGAATTAGCGATCAACTTTATTCAGTTTCTATTAGTAATAAAGTAATCTAATTCATTCTATGGTGATGTATTTTTTAACTCAATGTGGCTTCATCAACCGTAAATTTCCACTACACTGCATAATGTGTGTTATAGTATCCCCCTAACAGAATTTTCTCTCTGCTCTAGAATATTCAGTATTCTAGTTCTCTTATGATTATTTTGTATGTTATTACAATAAAACTCTTATTATGATTCCACAATTGTTCTTTGGGAGTATGTATACTCCAAATATAGAATAACAACTATGATTTTCAAATTCTATGGGTATTATATAATCCAATATCTGCATTGTTCATTTCAGTTTTAGTAATTGTTTCTCTTTATTTGTATTTTTTGACAATATTCACTATTTAATTTTAAAACTTATATAATCCATTATTTTTTGTATATTACTTTCTATGTGCATTAAATTTTAGGTTTCCTTAATACTATATCTTTAGGAATTATGTTTACTAATTATCTCTCATCAGCTTCCCTCATCCATATACTATAGATCCATTAAATATTTTTGCTTCTCATGGGTGCATTCCACTACAGTTGTTCTTCACCTTCCCTCAGCCATCTAGAATGCATACAATTCTAGTTAGGGGACCAAGTATCTTTGTAATTTTGAATATTCTATTTTTCTTCTTTCTTTTTAACATTGTTTCTTCACCTTCTATTAAGATTCTACTACTTGAAAAGAAGTTGGAAGGGTAGTTTGAGACCCTAAAGGCTTTGGAAAAATAACTTTCTTGCAGGTCTATTACTTTTCACTATAGTTTCTTCATTATTTTGGTTAAAAAAATAATGTAATTCCTTTAATTGACCTTGGAAATAGGACAATTGGTTGTCAATATCATCATAAAGGGTATGTAGTCTCTTTATATTACAATTAGTAGCCCTTTATTAGTAATTTTTTTCAACTCTTGAATGGTATTCTTTACTTATTCTTCTTGTGGAAAATTATGTACTAGTCCCATAACATTATTTTTATAATGGAAGAGCTTCAATATTTTTTTTCCTAATTGAATTGAATTCGGAAAAACATCATCTCCATCAAGAAATTGGAGGATTTCATAAAACCACTCTTCTATGTTTCTTCTTTCTTTTAAACATTGATTTTGCACCGTATGTTTAGTTTATATTTTCTAAAAAGATGTTGCAAGGGATGTTTGATCCCCAACATGATTTTGAGAAAGTACTTTGTTGCAGGTTAGTTGCTCCTCACTATAGTTTATTCAATCTTTTGGTTAGAGAAATTATATAACACCTTTCAATTGTCTCAAGACACCGCGACTACAATTAGTCATGAAACTAAACTACACAGTCGAACAAAGGAGTATTTAAACAAGATGACTAAAAAATATTACTAACTTTTTTAGTGAGATATCAAGGGAATACTACTTCAGTTTTGTTTTTAAAATTTACAAATTTCTTTTCTGATTAGATGTTTACCGTAATAAGTGTATTATACTATGCATTTTAAAATAACAATGCAATAATGAATCTTGATTTTTTATTATCAGTTGCAAGATTCATAAGTACTGTTAGTATATAAAATAATGTTACAGTTCATAGAATAATATTCGATGATCAGAATAAAGTAGTAAGAATATAAGTATTTTGCAAGAATAAAATGTTTGTGCAAGAAATTAGAACAAAACAACATTTTAAAATATGATGGCAATTCGAATCACATGGTTCTGCTATTTGAATTAAAAACACACCAGAAAATACAAGGATTTAGTATCTATATGTATTGAACAACACGATGATCACATAATACATTTACAATATTTTGATTCATATTATAAAATGTATGGTCTCATATGTTCTAAATATTTGAAAAAATTCAGTATCACCACACAATGCAATCAACTACAATGCATTGAGAGTGAACCAAATTTCATTAGTTTTTCTGGTTTGAAGTAGACTAGACATCAACACAGTGACTGAAATATGACATCTGTTAAATGAAATTAGTGTTCCATATTTTTTAATTACCTACAATGAATACATGTTATAATTAAGTAGTTCTGTAGATTTTGAGATATATGTGTTGTGGAAGAGCAGACGGGAGGTGGGGTTGCAAGATAAAACCTACATCATAAATAAAGTTAAGGTGAATGTTTTTCATGATTATTATTTGGAGATATTCACTCCACTGGTGAAGTTTATACTACATTCTATAAAGATAAATAAATAGAATAAGGTGAATGTTTGTCATGATTATTATTTATAGACCTTCAATCACTAATTTTCAAATTTGTATTCGGATTAGTAGTGTGCAGAATGAATTAGTAATTTACATCATAAATTTTCCCATGTTTCTCCTTCCATACTTATGTGTTATTTTTTGTCCCAATTTTTTTTTGAATGTTCAATTTCATCTGTAAACTTCTCTCAACGGTCACCTACAATTTAGGATAACTCCTCACTTTGTTTGGAACCATTCTTTAGGAATATTAAATATTGATCCACCTTTGGAATTGAATGACATTTGAAGTATTTAATAAACACAAATCAAATAATCACGCAATCTATCAGCCCCAGGATATTTATTCTAAAAGAAAAAATTATTAAAACCACAATTAGAAGTGTATGTATAATGTATATGTAATAGTTTTTGTGTCTCGCAGCACAGGATGTGACCATGATAAAATTTCTCATAAATGGGGTAGTACTATTGCTGAGAGAGATGATGGATGACCTTCTATTTACCAACTACAGGTGTTATATAATCCATTTCTACGACTACTTTCTTATTATCTGAGATATCATTGTAATACATATTTTAATGTGTCCTTACATTATTTTATTTCGATAGGATCCTGTTAGTGTAATTATGGTGGATGAGTCCCATGAAAGATCCCTTGGAAATATTACTTATTGGGACTCCTGAAAAAGGTAATTTTTTTGTAAGATCCATCATTGTGAAATTTTTCCAGAAACCAAACATTTCATGTGTATCCTTTTTTAACTTATCATCATAAATATAGACCCAACATTATCAACCCAAATATCACCTCATTATCTCATGAGATACAATTTAAGCAAAATCAATGTCTGCTTTTTTAGAGGATGTTTTGTTTCTAGGTCTAATATGTGTTATAGTTTATCCTTTATTTTTATGGGATGGATGTTTCTGTTCAATCAGGTTGATCAAACATATTTTATTTATTGAAAATTAGCATAAATCGTCAAGGAGTGGATGCCCTGGACCTTGGATTCAGGGTTGAACCAGTTATCTTATCTATTGAGGTATGTTGTTTTTATTATTCAATTTTTTCTCCTCTAATCCATTAAATTCCTACCCTATGGTCTTTTATATTTCTCTTACATTTCATTTAAAAAACCAAAAAAAAATGCTAAGAAACCAGTTTGGCGCGTAGTTGTGCTATTTGTTTTGTGACACAACAACATCAGGCCTTAAAACAGGGGATGTCCATACCAATGGGACCCAACAGTTGAAAAGGATTTATATTATTGTACGTGAAGTGAGGTCAATTTCGTGAACACTGAGGGTTTTCTTGGTTATGAAATGGAGTTGGGGTATTTCTTTTTCTTGCTTCTTATTTTTACATTTCTGAATGGGTAGTGTCTTAATGTTAGTTTATTTTTCCCTTTAAACAATCCAAGAATTCTCTATTAATCCACAATTATTTCCCTTCTACTCATCATTAAATTTTTACTATGTTGTTTTTCTTTTATCTAATTGTTTTACCATTAGTTTTGAATACAACAACAAGAATCGGTTGAGAATGCATGTATTGTGTCATAAAATCCAGAATTTAACCTCTGTTTCGACTGTCAAATGCTTGCAGGTAATTTGTGCATGAATTTTCTTGAATTCAATATGCAAATTCCAGACACTCACATTTTAATTTGATTATTTTCTTGTCAAGTAGATGATACTCTTGTAATTTTTATTTCATTTGTCATTTGTTCATTTCAATTCAACTAATTTAGGACTGACTTCTGGATTATTTTTTTAGGTATATAGAATGTGAAACTGAAATAGAACCTCTAACCATACATCCTATGGATCAAACCTCTGGGAACCTCCAATGACATTTTTTCAGGATTCTCTATCTAAGGTAGGATATCTATCTTCTTCAAACCACGGCATCTGTACTTTACTTACTGGATATATCTTCTCTTCGAGGGACATGTTTGTTCATAATATGCATCCTGGGTCTTCGTGTGTTGTCTTCAAAATAGGTTTTTAGGTAGTTTGTACTATTTTCAAAGATCCAGTAAACCTATAGTTGATGTGTTTCTAGTGAGTATGTTATATTCAAACCACAACATCTGTACTCCATTATTGATTTTGTATAATTGAAGAACATATTTAAGGATAACAGAACATATGTTCTGAACCCCCCACCCACATTCAAGTCACCGTCTTACTATCAATAAATTGACATCCTCCTGTATGGAATTATTTTAGTACACCAAATTTAATCAATCCCATGAAAAATTCATTGTTAATAGGTAAAATAGGAACTACATTTACAAAGACACGCTGATGTGTTTATTTTCTTGAGTTCTAATTTTATCATGTGCAATTCTATTATAGTTTATATTTTTGTTTTATAATAATATTCTTTAGTTTCTCATCATTTCAGTGAATGTGAAGGGGGTGCATACCCAGATGTGGTGGTTCATACTTTGAAGACCACACCAACTAATGGACTGGGGTTGACCTGCAGGAATTTTCCAGCTATTGACAAGTTAGCTACCACACATGTTTGGGGTTATCAACCCAAAAAAATTTCTCCCTTTCATTTACTTTTATTTCCATTAGTTAATTTTATACTTAATAACAATTTTTTCCTCTTTTATGGGATGGAAAAAATCTGGACAACACCTCACACAGCTATTGAAGATCGATTCATACTATTGTTATAAGCTGAAACAAACAACCAGGTTCCTGTTTTTCCATCGTTTTCAATGTATTTGATGGTTTCCACCTTCTTCTTTAAGGTATATGTGAGTCATTGCCCATTAATTGTGCAAGTTTCTCTAAAAGACATTTAATGTGTAGGTATAAGGTCACTGTTATCCAATATGTGATTTAATGATCACCGTAATGGATATTTTAGAGACTATTTAGGTAATTTTCTCCTTGGTTAGTTCACTCCAATACTTTTGTTGTTCCATTATACATAAGTAATCAAAAAACTCTTATTAAACTTGACATTTTTAATAACTACTTCCATAAAATTTTGTCTAAATTTTTAATTGAAGTAATTTGTTTTAACTATTTTTTTAAATGGTTTTCTTCTGGATAAGGTTCCAAATAATATTGGAGATGGGTCATGGTGTCTGCATGGTTGGCAGTGGGCGGCTGCAAGCACCAGCCACCAAAAGGAAGTATGGATGTGTCCTAAAACTGCACATTCATTCAATTTTTTATTATTTCATTTTTGTTCACATTTCTCATTTTTATTATTAAAAACAAAGTCTTATCTTTGATTTATCTATCATTATTCATTTAATGCCCTCATTAAAGTTATTGTGATCAAAATTGAAAATAGATTCAATTTTTCATCAAAATTTAAAAATTCATACACATGCACTCTATTCTTTTTTCTTTGTCAACTATTTGAATTGTGTCTTTATATTCTATGCACGCCTCTTCCATTATCATACACAATTACTTTCTAATTAAAATTTATTCATTATTACTGTTTCTTCTCAACTTTTCTAAATAATAATATATTATTAAAAGAAAAACTAGTAATCACATATGCCATGGAATAGCAAGGGCGGTTACTAGTTTAATACAATGTAGTTCATTATAGACAATTTCATATTTAAATTTTACATAAACACAAGTCAATCTTTTGATAGATTTTACTTCTCAAAAACCCGCTTTTTGGTTTTGACAATAAGAATTAATTTTAAATTAATTAATGTTACTTATATGTTTTTAATTTGGTAAAATAGAATTCATTTTTGAATTTATAATATCAAAATTATATTAGGGTTAATTTTTCGTATTTTTCTGAAAACTTTCAACTTTTGATGGATAGTGAAAAATATTGCGTTGTTGTTTGAAAAACTTACTTTTTATCTAAATAACTATTTATTTTATTTATTTAAGTCTAAATAGATATATAAAACACATATTAGTTCAATTTGATTCATTAAAGTCATTTTTATAATAAAATTGGATTTATAAATTTTTATTGAACTTTTTACCGTCTTTTACCCACCTTCTAGGAGCATTTACAAATTTGTATAGAACGTAATTTTACTGTTTCTGTGAGTTGAATTTCAAAAATCCGAGAGACACATTTGACATTATTAAGTAAAATTTGGTTCAATAAGATGAAAATAATTTTGGTGAATAGTAAATTTATATTTTTATTCACCATAGTTAAAAGTAAATAGGGTAATTAAGGGTAAAAATGATTTTTATTTACCCTAAAACATGTCCTAATTTTATTTTATAAGTTTAATTCGATGAAAAACAACCTTAGTAATAAAATATGATCCCTTTTGCTCCACTTGGATTAGATTATGATATTTAATATTATTTTATTTAAAGAAGAGTTTATAGAGATAAATTCAAAGTTTAATAACTAAACCATTTTTAATATAGGTTTATACATAATATAAATTCGACTATAAATATTAATTATAAAGATTAAAAAAATTTCTACATAATGGTATTTTATTTATAATTTTTAGAATTATATAATTTAATTTGATTATGACATAATGAGGGTGTGGTAATTACCTTATTATTGGAATATTAAAATGAATTATATTATAAATATCAAAATAAATGTTAATTGAGACTTCATATGAATTAAACTAATTTTATATATTATTATGACATGTTATGGTTGATTAAATTAAATTTATTTGAAGTGATAAAATTATTATGGCTTTCAAAAAATCAAATACTAAATAGTGTCAAAATTGACATAATTGAGTTTTTTAAAAAATATTATATTATTAATTGATATAATATTCCTAAAAAATAAGGTTCAGAAAAAGGACTTAGGTAAGGTTATATATATTAATAATGAACCACTTGGGGTTTTCTTGGATATTTATACTATGTTTATTAACCATATAATATAAAAATACAAAGAGACATGGTAAATGTCAAACTATTTAACTAGGACTTAAATCTGAAAGATATGGTTAATATGGTGACCGAAACCTTACTAAAACCTATTGTTTGAGAGGTTTTTGACCCATCCCCACCTTATCCTTGAAATAAATCATTTTTAACCATTTGAAACCGAAAATTACTTTATTATAAAATAATATTTCCAGCTTTTCCTAAAGTGACCCTCACCTCTCTTATAAAAGGGTACTTCCCCTTCTCTTAATTTCACATCTCCAAAGCCATTTGTATCGTCCAAAACCTACCAAAATATAATCTCAACTGTAATACCTTAATCATAGATGCCTTACTTTGATCATAAATCCAACCTAAGGAGTCCTTTTGATCAACTCAAAAGGAAACACCCAAAGAAGAGGTAATAATGTCACCACCCTCTTTCAAGATTTTTTCTTCTTCCACTTCCACTTTATTAGTTTTATACAAGGAAAAATAATTAATCTAGTACCATATACATAATTTTATTTTATTAGAAATATCTTACAACCATATTATTTATTCTATCCATCCTATAAATGACAAAGTCACCATACATGCATACGTATGGCTTACCGTCTCCACATCGTGTTGTAGTTTGTTATTCAAAAACATCATTATATGGATGGGAATAATAATGAGTATAACTGATTTAAATAATAAATATAAAATTTTAATGATTCTTTATATATGATATACCATCCAATTATATAGGATTTCACCATAAGAAGAATGATATTGTCGCTTGTGCCTACATACGACATACCATCTCCACGACACGATAGGATGTCATTCCCCATCGTAACCATTCAAGAATAATTTTCATTTTATGATTGAAAATAAATTTTAAAAACTTTATATAATTATTTATATGAATCAAATACATCATATCAATAACAAACGTGACTTACATAACAAAACATATAAAGGAAAATGAATCAATTAACACCTGAAACAATGATACTACTAAAATATTACTAACAAAGAAATATTAGAAGATCATATATGATATCATATTTATGAATGTGGTTCTTGTAAAATTTAGTAACTATTATTTAACTATTATACAAGAGGTTAATGTACCCTCGACTAAGGAAAATTACAAGGTAAGGGGTTTCATATATCACTTTTAAGTTTGTGAGATTTATTGTTCGCCACTTATTTATTGTATGTGGTGTATTGTGTATGGCCATTTGATATATATATTATCATGATTCTATTTATATTAATGGTATTTTGTGATTCATTTGGTTTTAATTCACTTTTTCATATGACTCTATTGATTAGGACATGGTAAGGGGTTTTCATCTCACTTTTATTCTCGTGAAATTCATGCTATATTTGCCTCTATTTCCTTTTGTGTGGTGTATGTACTTCCCATTATTGTATTGTGTGCCTAATATAATTTAAATTATGGGTATTTACATCATCATTTGATGATCCTTCTTTTATGGGGTGTATGTTTCGTATGTTACCAAATCGGTAATGGAATTTTAAATTTCAATTTCCACTGATTCGGTTTCACACAAACATCATTGATTACTTTACTCCGAGATTATGTGTGAAATCAATATTTATTTACTTGTGTAGTAATTTCATGTGGATATACTTTTGATACACATAATTACTCCATTTTTTAATTCTCAAGTCATCGATATAAACATGATAAGAGTAATTTGAACTCAATTTCTATTCATTGAGTTAAACATCCATGTCATTGGTGTAGTTTTTACAAAAATATGTGTGAATGTCCTATGATTGATTTACACTGAATATCCAATAATATTGAGTGTATTTATATTTGTCACACATAATTATTTAATTTATTTATCCTTAACCTAAGGATACGGTCTTTATAATGGAATTCATCTTAACTTACATTCCTTTGAGACTTCATTGTTATTATGTGCCAATTCACATTTATTTGGTGTATATACTGTACTTTGACATAGTATATCATTAATCACTTTATTATTATGATATTATAATGTTTTTATTACCTCACTTATTTGTATTCAAGCGTCTCTCATTTAGTTAGGAACTCTAACTAAAATATCATTTTAAATGTTTTGAAAATTTATTCTTCTACATCTTTCTCATTAATGTCCATGTTTTAAAAATGGTTTTAAGGTTTTATTTATATGGTCATTAATGTTTTAAAATTGAAATTTATTTTAAAAGTTTCAAAGTGGTATGGGAAACATTGATTCAAAAATCTATTTTAGACATCGTCTTGATAAATAGTGAGACTTTTAAATGTTTTCATGACAAATGGATATTTCTCTCAAAGATTTTTACTGATAATTTTCCACTATGAAAACATCCATTATGAGATATTATTATTGATCGAGGTTGATTTATTATGATACAAATATTTCATACTATATTTAAGGTTTTGTGATATGTTTGACTGTGGATGTGTTATTTCTATAGCATTCATGGTTTATAGATAAAGTATTGAAATTTCTTATGCTATTTTTAATACGAATGTTTATGTTATGCTTAGACATTTTCATATGAGGAATGAATTGGACTTAGTAAGTGATGGGTGGAGCCTGCTATAGCTCCTCGATGCATCGGTAGGACTAATGTGACAAACTACAGTCTTAGAACAAGGCCTTGACAAAATATTATTTGTAGTCTTGGCACAAGTCCTTGACTATGTGGTTATGAAGTCTAGAATTATGCATTCCATAATTATATAATTGGCTATTGATATTACATGTGATTATTTTACTAGTATAACATTAATGTGTATAATTAAATGGAATTATTTGATTTACATTTTCCATATTATTATTAAGTTTATGTTTAAAAGGATTTTATTTTAGTCTTATAAATTTTCTTACATGTTTATGCTTATTTATGAAAGTTTACACTATATTGTTATCCTTACTGCACATCTGAGATCACCCCTTTCTATGTCTTGTTTTTTCCTAGATGTGAATAAGTATATTATGACTAACCTGCAAGGATAGTCTAAGGGATATGAATGTGGTCAATGGAGACAATGTTTTTTTTCATTTTATAATGTAATGTAAAACTTAGGAATGTTTCTATTACTTTCAAAGATACTAAACTGATCGGTCTTTTGGGATTTTATCCCTTATGATCATGCCAATGTTATTTAATAATGCACTGACTATGGGTAACTGGAATTGGGGCATTACATGAGGACCTCACTAAGGGTTTAAGAAGCCCCCTCCAGTTTGAGACAGAAGTAGCAACCGCAGAAGCCTTCCACACTGAGGCAATCAATCATGCTGAGTGTCGGGCCATCATCTCGTTATTCGAAGAAGATGAAGTCTCTCCCATAAAAGAGCACATTAGCCCATTGTACATCACTGGCTTGTTTAATGGCATGGAGGTTCAATGCTTTCTTGTCGACACAGGCTCCGGGATCAACCTAATCCTGACTCAGACACTGCGAAAACTAGGGTTGTCCAAGGATGATCTGAGTCCCTCAGACCTAAGAATCCAAGGTTATGACAGTACAGAACAGACACCAATCGGAAAGATCCTCCTGAAGACCCATTTTGGTAGTCTAGTAGCCAGCATCGAGTTCATGGTTGTATCCCAAGACACTACCTACAACACATTAGTGGGTAGTCTATGGCTCCACCTACATGTGGCAGTACCTTCATTGTATTACCAGTGCCTTAATTACTCCCTCAACGGTCGATTGGGTGTGCTCCATGGTGATGCATCTCCCTTTTCCATTTGTGAATCCTGTTATCTAGATTTTGACTATTACAAGAGCAAAGACAAGGAGATTTAGGCTAATGAGTTGGAGCATACTACGACAGCGGTCGACCCGTGGAAACATCTAGATGATGCCAACATATTTCCAATCCACAGGTTGGAGGCCACAACCCCAAACATGGGGAAATTATTTTTTGATTCTAGAATAAGGGGGAAATCATTCCCCAGTATAAGAGACACCAGAAGATCACCCCATACTCCTACACAAATTAGGCTCAGGTAATCCCTGAGATCCTAACCCCAATAAGGTATCGGGATGACCGCCCCATGGAAACGATGATACTTCACACATTATTGTTTCTTCGGGCTGGCATAAATCAGATCAAGATGACGTTCCACTATTACTTTAAAATCATCAAGAGTGGCCCCTTGGTCTGAAGACCAGATGGGATTGGATTAACAGCCTTCATCACTATGGTTTCGGCAGTATAGGAGTTCTCCAATGTGGTGTCCATAGCCGCTCAGGCTGGTACCAGCCTCTAATCGGGATCTGTGGACTCATAGGAAACTCCTTCAACCAAGGATCCCTCCTCCAAAAGTGAAGAAGAGGATTTAGAGGATGCTCCCTCCACCTTTTAAGAGGGCATCTCTGCCTCATTTGATGAATCGGTACAGGTGACCCTCAATAGCGACGCAGACCCGAAACCCACATTGATCAGTTCCGCCATGCCCCAAGAGTAGAAACAACGGTATAGAGACTTAATTAAACAATATCGTGATATATTCTTCTGGAGTTATGATGAGATGAAAGGACTATATCCTTAGGTAGCTATCCACCGCTTCGGTCTCCCGACCAATCATCATGGGTTTAAGTAACCTCCCAAAAAGATGCAGCCTTATCACGGTGCCATGGTTGAGGCTGAAGTTGATAAGATCGTTCGATCCAATTTCATCAAGGTGGTCTAGTACCCCAAATAGCTATCAAACATTGTGTCGGTCATGAAAAATAACAGACAAATCAGATTCTACATCGACTTCTGGGATCTCAACTATCACCGTCTGAAGGATGACTTTCCCCTTCCTGTGACAGAATTGTTGATTGACTCCAAATCTGGGTTCTGGGCCCTCTCTTTCATGGATCGGTGTTTTGGGTATAACCATATCCAAATGGATCCCAAGGATGAGGGTTATACAACAATTAGGGCATCGCAAGGTACTTTCTATTACTAATTAATGCCTTTCGGTTTAAAGAATGTGGGTGCCACTGACTATGCATCGCATATTTAAGTCAATCCTCAGAACACTGGTGGAATGTTATGTGGAAAATATGGTGGTCAAATATCATCAGTGCTAGGACCATCTCAAGGACCTGGAGAAAGTTTTCAACTTCTTCCATTCCCCCCACCTGAGGATGAACCCATTCATGTGTGCCTTCGGGGTCACCTCTATAAAGTTCCTCGGCTTCGTTGTCAGATACAAGGGCACCAAGATTGACTCGGAGAAGATTAAGGCCATCAGTCAGATGTCTCCCCTAAGGAACATTTAGGAGCTTCGAGGATTCCAAGGCCACATGGCCTATATACACCGATTCATCATGAATTTGGCCAGAAAGTGTATGCAATTTTCATGACTCCTAAAGAAAGGCAATGTCTATGAGTGGGACGAATAATGTCATATTGCTTTCAAGGAAATCCAGAAGTCCCTTCTCCATCCACCGGTCTGCATTCCACCTATCTTTAGAAAGCCACCGATCCTTTACGTGACCACCCTAGAATGGTATCTCGGTGCCCTTCTCACCCAGAAGAATAACGAGGGGACATAAAACAATATTTACTACCTCAGTCACTTGCTCCTTGATATGGAGACTAGATACTCCCCTTTCGAGGAGAGCTACCTTGCACTGGTATTTGCAATACAGAAATCTCAACATTACTTGCAGCATCATAATGTACAGTTGGTATCCCAATTTGATCAGCTAAAATACATCCTGAACCGCCCCATGTTGACAAGCCGTCTAGCTCGGTGGGAAGTTATTCTCCAGTAGTTCGACATCACGTTTGTCCATCAGAAGGCTATTAAGGGGAAAGAATTGGAAGACTTCCTTGTTTCCCATCTAACTCCTACGGACCATTCCCTGAATCTCAATTTCCATGATGAAGAGATTCTCTTGGTAGGCCAATCCATGTCGTTCTAGAAAATTCACTTCGATGGTGCTTCCCGGATCCCTACAGGAAGAAGGCTCAATGACCCCAGGCTCAACAGAGTACCTGGGTATTGTCATCATTACCCCAGCACAAACCATTCAGCCGTATTAATTACTATTTTCGGAAGGTTACACCAATAATGAGGTAGAGTATCAGTCTCTCATTACTGGCCTCGATCTGGCCCTTAAAATTGGTGTTCCCCATTTTCATGTGAAAGGGGACTATGATCCAGTCATCAAGAAGATCAATGGTGACTATGTTGTCAGAAAGTCAGAGCACATAACATTGTTGGAATGCACTCTCTAGCTAATGGCTCAGTTCTCATCTCGGCCAGAGGTTACTCAAGTCCCACGATCTTAGAACGGTTGAGTTCATTCCCTTGCTAGCCTAGATGGATCACTTGAAGAGCCTGAACAGGATGATCTAATTATCCACATGGCACACCGGAGATTCATTACTTTCGTCACTTCTGATGATGATTACAACTCCCAAGTAAGCCACCTTACCACTAATGCATCTGCATCATGATCCCTAGGTCCACAATATGTAGTAATTGATGTGACTCCTGACTGGAGATCCTCCATTTTCAAGTACCTCCAAAATGGTAATTTCTCGGCTAATCAGGCCAAGCGCGAGTAAATTCGATGTCGCACATTACAGTTTACCCTCCAAGACAGTTCTGGTCATGAGCATATCCTCTATAAGAGTTGGTTTGATGGGGTTCTCCTATGTTTCATTCAAGGAGATGAGATTTCCCAAGTCATGCAGAAGGTTCATGTTGGTTCATGTGGTGCTCATCAGATCGGGCTGAAACTTTCTCACCAGATCAAAATTCTATGGTATTTTTTCCCCTCTAGGATCCATGACTTCATCGAGCTCTCTAAAAGGTGTCATGCATGTCAAATTCATGCCAATATTAAACACCAGGTGATGGAGCCTCTCTACACTACAAAGTACTCTTGTCCATTTGTGGTTTGGGGACTCGATGTCATGGGACCATATCCACCGATGACATATCGATAGTAAAATTTCATCCTGACTGCTATTGATTTATTCTACAAGTGGGTAGAGGCAGTTCTGCTAAAGGAGGTCAAAGACCATTCCATAATTGACTATGTTTGCTCCAACATCATCTATTGATTTAGAGTCCCTCACGTTACCCTCAATGATAACAACACGAACATCCGAGAAGGTGACATGAAGAAACTATACACTAAGAACAACATCTGTTCTAACCATACATCACATTATCATGCACAAGAAAATGGACAGATCGAGGTGTTAAAAAAATCATCTCTAACATTATTTACAAAATGGTTGGTCCGATCTAGAAGAGTTAGCCTGAAAATCTCCCCAACACCCTCTGGGATTATCAGACGATGACCTGTAATTCCACCCAGGTGACCCCATATTCCCTGGTGTACAGAACGGAGGTCATCCTACCCATCGAGATTCAGTTTCCCTCATTGCGTACAGATGTCTAAGACAAAAAACCACCTGAAAAAGTAGTTGAAATCTATCTCGCTGAGTTGGAAGTGCTCGATGAGAATAAGCTTCGTGCCCTCGACAATCCAAAAAGGCATCTGAACAAGATAGTTAGATATTTCAATAATAAAGTTCACATCTGCTCCTTCTTGAAAGTCAACATGGTATTGGTCCCAATAACACCAATGATACCTGGATGGAAACCACCCAAGTTTATGCCCAAATGGGAAGGATCTTACATTTTTCACAAGGATTACTCCAATGGAACATACTCCTTGGTTATCGTGTATGGTGAGCGTATAACTCCTCCCACCAATTCCAAGTTCCTCAATAAATACTTTTCCTGAGTTAAATGGTACCACATGACCTTAAACTGTATGCTCCTACATAACCCTAAACTGCATTATTGTCCTACATGACCTTAAACGGTAAGGTCCTACATGACTTTAAACTATTGGGTCCTACATGACCTTAAACTGTCCGGTCCTACATGACCTTAAACTGTAAAATGTCCCACATTACGTTAAATTATATACTATCCCGTATGAAATTAAATTATATACTGTCTTGTATAACATTAAACAGTATGTCGTTCCACATGACGTTAAAATGTGTGTTGCCCTACGAGACGTTAAACCGCATGAACTATGTATGGCTTGGTTCAACACCTCATGGGATACGTAGGAACGCTCAGACACATCATCTTGAGTCCAGCCCCAGTTTTTTCATTAACTATCCTCCCTAGGTGTAGTTCTTTTGGATGGTCCCATGTGGTGTCTTGTAGGCGTCTTTGGCCCTACTCATGTTAGGATTACGATGATTGTACATTGTGCCCTCCCTCGTTCTTCTCTACTACCACGTCCTCATTGCATGACATTAAACTGCATGGCCTTTAGAACTATGTATGGATGGATTCCCTTTCTCATGAGATACATAGGAAAGCCAAGACATTTTGTCTATAGGCCCAGCCCCAACTTCCAAAATCTTCCCTCTCATTGGAAAACACTGTGTGGTGCCAGCTATCTCCCTCCTTCACATCAGGTTTGTAAAAACCACTCCACACACCCCTCTCCCCTGAGAACCCATCACTTCCTTTCTCTATACTCGTATTTTAGAGATGAATTCTCTTAATGTGGGTCCTTCGACCCTCTTCAATGATTCGCCAATGTGCCTAGAAGTAATCTGGTCCAAAACCTGGGGTGTCGAATTCTACCTAGACATGCTTTCACCCATTTTACAGGCTTCGTGTTCCCCTTCATTTGGGATTTCATTATCTATCACATCCTAATGGGCCCCCAATTTTCATGGATGATTGACCCAAAGGAAATCCTAACATTATGGGCCAATGTCCTCAAGGGTTTCAAACAAAGAATTGATACAAGCCCTGTGTTTGCAAATATGGTCAGCAGTTGATGCTCATTTTTTGTTCCCATTTCAGGTCACACGATATAGATGTTGTGTTTCAAACATGGTCAATAGTTCTACTCCATCATCATGCCAACCCCATCAAGCCTTAAATGTCAGAGACATGATTCACATCAATTTCCACCCCATCATGTGCAAGTTAAATTTCTATGCTCTGGGTACTGTCCCTCAGTGTGCATTTGAAATTTAAAAGGACAAAGCCACGGTAAGGTGTCATTCATGGCCCTGCATCGACTTCCCCTTTATGCATATTCCATGTGTTGCAATGACCTCTCCCGCCCATTTTCCCACACCGAGTTTGAATCACGTGGGATTAGAGACCGGATCAAGGTCTACGCTTGCTTGGAAGAGTTTAACTTCATCATTGGTCTGAGCTCAAATAAGTTAGGCTAATATCTCCTTATACGTCATATTCTAGAATTATGTATGGATTGATTACCATCCACATTGTATAAATAGGAATTTCAGTACATCTCGTCTGTGGGTCCAGCTCAACTGAGAGCTAGTCTCTCCTGCCCTATATTCTCTAACCTTTTCTGCCCCCTTGACCTGAGGGTTCTTTCCTGGAATCATTTCCCATGTTATGTGAACCTTGTCCTCATTAATTTCATTTATTTTTTTTCACGTTGTGCACATCTACTCTTCATCCCATCACATGACCCTAAACTATGGCATTATCGTCCTAGCTGCACGACGAAAAACGGCACTGTATCATGGTCTCCTAACTCAAGGGGGAATCATGTATGGTATCGGTCACCCACCATACCATTTTTCAATGCCTTTATAAAGATTTATTCTTGTGTAGATACCTAGACTCTCCATCCTAGGCCCATCGATTCACAAAAAACGCCCACATTCATCTTAAAGGACAAACAAGATCTATCAAATGTCACTTCTTTTGGTGTGAGGGCCAAACCCGCACGACCTTATTATCTCTGGTACAGGAATATTTCCATGCCACCCTTAAAAATATGTTGGGCTTGATTCCCATCCTCATGGGGTACGTAGGAACTCCCGAGCACTTTTCCTCGGGCCCAGCCTAACTTTCACCTTTTGTCCCCTGACCTAGAAGTTTATCGAAGAGCACATTGTGGTGACATGGACTCCTACTATCCTCACTCACATCGGGTTTAGTAATTATTTCACTGTATGCATCCCTTCTTCAGATCCATCCCTGGTACAGGCTCTATGACCATAAACTAAGATCACTCCATGTCCTCGTCATAAGACGTTTAACTACACGACATATTGCAATACAATGTACGGCTTGATTCCCATCCTTAGGGGATACATAGGAACACCTAGGAATCTTTCCTTCATGTCCATCCCCAGGAATCGGAAGTCCTATTCCCCCCTTTGTTTAGGCCTCTTGGCCTAAACTCTTTCGAGGAACCTTGCAACTGCAGCTCTACCCTGAACAAGTTCGGGATTCCCCACAAAAATTATGGGATGCATCAGCTTCCTCATCAGAGAGGTCCTTTTTGGATGTAGGAATGATCCTGAATCAGACTGGTACATCCACCTAATGTGTTTCCACCATGGTGGTGTAATTTTAATAATGTTGGAATCCATTCAAACAATCCACTACTCCACCTTCCATGCTTTTCATTCCCTTTATTTGGACCCTCATCTCCTTTCATGTCTAGAGGAACCCCTTAACAGTAAGGGTGCTCAGCCTATGGCTTGCCTACTGTCTTGGTTCAGCATTCTGGAAGACTAATGGATAACATTCTAGGTTAGGACCTATGTTTTGAACATGGTCAGTAGTTGTCCCTCGTCTGTTATCCTCAAATCAGCATAATTATATAAATATACTGTGTTTTGAACACGGACAATAGTTATTCTTTATTTTCACACCACCCCTATAATGTTCCAAATTTTGGTTATTTTGATTCACACTTTTTTAACCCATATGTTTGAATTGGTTCTAATTCCCATAGCATTAACCCGCTCATGCACTAGAGTATATTGGGGAAGTGATCGTTCAACTTTTCTAAAGACCTTATTCTCTAGTCAGGTCTTCCACTTTCGTTTCGGAAGCCCAGATGGGTTGTTTCTAACCTAGGTGTCCGAAGTATGGTTGGAACTCCTATATTCAAATGAATTAATAGTGCTATCATACCTTGTTTCTCACATCAAGAATGACCCATGTTATCCTAGGAATTGATTTTTATTTATTTCTGGATTTTGGTTGGAGTCCATTAAAATAAACAAGAAAATAGTCTTTCCATGCATACAATTCATAGATGAAAGTAGTAAAGAAGGATAATTTTAGGGGTTCAACCAAAACATGGCCCTTAAGGATCAGGTTTTTGGATGGATCGCTCTAGTGCTGCTACCTTTTAGTATATGGCCTCCAGGATTGCTTCCCACCCCCTGAGAACCCTCTCTTCATTAGTGGCCACATACCACAGCTCATTGGCCTTATCCTATGCTTGTGCCTATTCAATTTTATGTTTATTAATTTGGTGACCTACTTTAACTATTTTCTCTTGGGTGTCCTCTAGCTAGGCCCCCAATTTCTCAACAAGATCATAGCAGTTTTCAATGAATCCCTCCCTTTTTTCATCTGCTCTTCAACGCGTTGGAACTCCTCCTCCCCCCCCCTCCCTTCAGGAATGCCTGGGTATTCTCTGAATCCATCTGGTAGTGGGAAATTTTAGAGTATTTGTTGTTCTATCATACCTTTTTATCCATGTACTCACATATGTTTATGTGAATATAGTGAGAATCAAACCCTCTAGCCCAAAGAAAGTGCAACTAGGTCTGGAGTGATCCCATATGTTTTATCTCCTCAGCTTGTGGATAACGGATGAAATGTTTGATACACTTCCAACCTTTATGTCACATCATGTTCCTCTCACTGGATACTTCTGAATCAGATTCATCCATCTCCTCAAGGTCTGCAGGCTGATAGTTGCGGAAATCAGCTAAGAGATCAGCTTCAAGGTCTTCTTCTAGTACTCCTCCGAAGGGATTAGGCTCCTCAACATATGGGAGGCCTTCCTCTCTCACCTCAGTCCTAGAAACATCACCCCAACCCACTTTAGACCTCATTCTGGCACTGATATCACCAGTATCCACAACTATTTTTTCACCAAGTGCCCGGGCCGACTCAGTTTGAGAAGTGAGTCCTGTGTGGGTCGCTGCGTTCGCCATCGAGGCATCTATGGATGGCCTCGATTAAGTGGTCTGTCAATCCTTCAATGTTGTGATTACTACAAATGAAATGAACACCCTAATTAGCTGGGGTCTCTAATGGAAAATATAGGCCCCTAAGTGATAAAACTTATGAGAACTCAGCGCATCAGCCTCCGGCATTTCTATCGCCGTAGGAGTTGTCACTGTGGGGGAACCTTTAGCGATCATCATCTCAATAATGGGTGTTGGCTCCCCACATTGCTCTATCAGAACGTCCTCCCCCCCCCCTCGGATGGAGCTTCTTGGTCAGTGCCGATATGCGCCTGGGCAGGACAAAAAAATCAATTAAAGAATACCAACGATGGGAAAAGGAAAAAGGATGGATAAGGATTGAGGCATACCTCGAGTAGCTCAGTTATGTCCATATCAGAGCCAAGAATCTCGCCGCTCTCCTGAAGACTCCATTGGTAGGTCGTACTTTGAGACCCTCCATCTCCAATATCCTCTTTAGCTTCCTCTACTTATTCTCCTTCACCTTCACCCTCTCCTTCCCCCTCCTCCTCTTCTAACTCACTGCCCTCTGGCTCCTCATTTCTATCATCACCCTCAGAAGGCAGTCTTTCTGGATCATGCTCCAGGCTGAACATTACCTTCACCAGGAGAGGTGGTTCCTCACGCCGACCCTGCTAGCATGCATATGCGTCCATGGCTATAAAATATGTGTGTTGGTGATGGAAGTTCACCTTTTCATCAATCAGAATATGTCCGACCTCTGGAACTGGATTCCACCTCGTACTGTCTTTTTCCAAAGGGGCTCGATGCCCATCGACTACTGTAGGGTCAACCAGGATGACCACAGTGCGGGGAAGATCACATCATCAGAAGGTTGAAGCAGGTACCTTATATGCTTCCCAAGAAGTTACCTGACTACTCCATGATATTGTTCACGAGCCCCTCTTCCCCCAGATGAAGAAGGTGTATCCACACCATGTACCGTCTCCGCTACTATAGTCTCGGCGTGCCCTGGACCAGTTTCCCAACATGCTTTTGGCCTTTCCTCCCCAATGGCTCCTTGTCTACTCTCTTGTTGCCTAGGTTCTACACAGGACACCTTGAGCTGTCGAACTCGCTTCCGCAGAAGCCCTTCTGGGTATTCCATAGCCCAATGTTTAGCATATTAAATCAAAATGCCAGGTGGGGGGGGGGAAGTAATGACTTCTCTAGAGCTGTAAGTTGTAAACATCAAAAACATTTGGTGAAGAACACAAGGATGAGTATCCTTCCATACCTCTATATAAACATTATTTGGAATCATCCGGAGGCATCCAAACTACCTAGAAAATCTTTATGGAACGTAAGGCTCGCAAAAATCTTCTCGTCGACCCGGGCCACAAGCACCCAACCTCCGATGCTCCATAAGTATTTCCTTGGCTCTAGTGAGCCTTTCCCATTGTCTATCAGCTGGCCAGATGGGGTAGGGAACAAAATAAAGGTGAAATTGGCATGATTTTCGATCCTAATCCTTACCCCCTCTTTTTTGTGCATCAATGGAATAACTCTGACAATGTTCAAAAAAGAAGGCCGCAGACCATTACCTGAGGGAAGAATCGAATTAGGAAAGGTGTATACACCACATTGAGCTGTGATCCATCCATGAAGGATTTGGAAAGGGCCACAGATCCTCCTTAGTGAACCCCCTCTCAAAATACACCCTAGGATTTCTTAGAAATAGGCCAACACAGGGACCCCCAAGTTAAACCTCTGATTAGTGACCATAATACTATCCATTACTAATGTGGCTAGACGAACTCCCATCATAATTTCCCTCACTGGTAAAAGTTACCCACTCAGGAAGGTTGTAAGAAATTCGGCATACCGGACATTCAGTTCTCGGATTTCATTCACACTAAAACCCTCGAATTGATATTCTCTCGCCTCCAGGATCCTCCAGTATGACCCGCTCTTGCTTATCTGTGTCGTGGTCAGACATCATCTCTATTGCCCCGACATCCTGACATTGGGTCTTTCTACAGAAATAGGCTGAGCCACTTTGATTAGGTGATGCCCTTCAGAAATTCCTTGACCGCCAGCCTCTCCTTGGCCAGCTCTAATAGATGCGATGTCAAAATGGGAGTCTATGATCTATCTAACCATATGTTCCTTGTCATAAGGAATTCATAATACTGGGGCCCATCAAAATTAATTCCCTCAATGTAATTAATGTTCCAATGGCTGATACCAACCTCCCCATTATAGAGATGGAAGGTGTTAGTATCGGGGGACCACCGGGTAAACAGCTCCAACCCAAGTTAATGCTGGTTATAGAAGTGGAACTTCGACATCCACACCACCTCTAACAACCTATTGTTCCATTGTTCGGCCCCAAACTAATCTAATGTTTGGCGTACCCAATATGCCCAGGCCCTCTCACTTGTGATGTTTCCTCTAGACCTCAAGTCTCAATCCTGCATCCAGCCTTTAGTCACATTGATGATAACTTGTCAAAAAGTACATGCATAATGATTTGAAGAATCCTTGGTTACTGGCTCATTTCCCAAGATGGTCCTGGTCCTGGGGTTCAGAACGTAAACATCCATGTTCCTAGTTTATCTAGTAGGATGGGTGTTGTTAGTAATGTTATATCAGGGGAGATCATCCTTGCGGGTCACCCATGATCACGGTGTATTGACTTCGAATCCTGTCACAAGAACCTCCTCTAAAATACCAAAGTCCCATATCAGTAGGTTGTTAGATAGCACATACTTTTTCTGGGCTAGGTTCGACATGTTGAAGAGAGTCTGGTTGTTGGAAACAACCTTCCAGGCACTATAAACATCAGGGTTCACAACCATCTCATCCCTTCGAGTGGCGTATTCAGCTTCCCTCTCAATGTCATCCAAATTGGCATCCATTTTCTTTCGATAAGGTCTGAAGGAGATCGAAAAAAAAAGACCAACACGGCGCGTGAAAAAATCAAAAACCGCTGCGAAACACTATGGTAGTGTCACACAAAAAAAATTGATTCTGCACGAAAAACCATGACCAAACTTGGGGAATTACAGGCAAAGGACGTCAGATTATGCCCCAAGAAGATATCTGGACTTATCGAATGAGAAAATATGTATGGTCTATGGGGCCCAATAGGGTTTTTATAGGCACAGATTAGGGTCTCCACGCACGCAAAAAAAGCATTTTACACACAACTTGACGGTTTTATGGGCACCTGAAGCATTTTGCATGCACCGACCTCAACAGATTTGATGCCTTGACATTTCCTTCAAAATCTGACCTTCGCTTACCCTATCATATCTGATTCTGAGGGGGGGGGGGAGAATTTGTAGACGCTGAAACCTAAAGAGGGTATTTACAGATAAAACAAAGACATATTTCAACTTAGTGATCAATACCGGGAAGAATAGAAGTGTCGTGTGAAAAAAAACCGAAGGGGAGAGAAAAATACCTCACTCGCACGAAAAACCACGGAATCTGAATGAGATTATGGTGTGGGTGCAGAATATTTTGCACAGCAGACACCAGGCTCAGAATATTGTGCGCTGCTGATGTTTGGTGCAGAATCCTTTGCATCGCTGACACTGTGACCAGATGTTTCCATGCCGATCAACTTTTCTGTGAACATAGTGACCCCGAGCGCCTATAAATATAAATTCCTCCCTTCAAATTCGGAAGGATAAAGTATACAAACCTTCTCCTCTATATGAAATCCAGCTCTCCCATACAAACAATATGGCTTTTTGGTACCATATTTTCCCTGAAAAGTCTCCCAGGGGTCCGCTTTTGGGCAGGACCCCTCTGGCTTGACCCTCACCCAATTCCTTAAAAGTCAGATCCCATGCACGCAATCCCTTCCCCTTTCACACAAAACCTCGAGCATTTCTTGCGTGCAATCCCATACCTTGGCATGAAAAACCTTGACCGCCTTTTGCGTGAAAATATCCAAAATTTTGTGTGCATCCAGCCTTTACGTGCATCTATTTCAGTTGTGCGCCAATTGTGGGAAAACATCTCCTATTGCATGTAAACCTCCAGGTCCACTCACTGTGGCCTTTTACGCGTAGCTGCTCTACTTACTTGCAAACCGCCCTCCTTCTGCGAACACATTCACTTCAATGTCCCTCTTCCAGACATCATCTTCAGGTGCTTCTTATGCCCAAGACATCTACGTTACACATCCTTTTCTCATATGTCCCACTAGGATCGTGTGATGTAACTTCAATGTCCCTTGGGCGGGGCTTCCTATTTCAATGCTTTGCCTCATGATTCTTCTCAAAGGAATGCTAACGACTATTGATTCTTCACATAGCCATGCTAACATGGACCCCTCAATGGATCACTCCATAAAACCCCCTCACCATGACATTGCTTATGCCTTCCCTTCCTCAAGGGTGGGTGGGTATTAGTTAGGTAAGTCCTATGGGTGCGAAGTAAACCCACCTCATCCGAGTTGCATGAAGTTAATATTCCAAGCACCATCGTCCTCATCACATGACGTTAAACTATAGCCTTTCCCCATGCATCATATGCAAAGTGCCCCATATCAAACATTCTCTACGCCCACTGGTCTCCACGGGAGTGAGATCATTCCTCACATGGAATGAGATCCTCTTTAACGGAATGACATCTGCCCACGTGGAAAAGGCAACCATATTTGTGTAATCTCCTATCCTATCTTGAAGGAGGCATCATCCTTGCTCCTCTTATCTTCTTCTTGGACAAAGACCAGAGAGGGGAGAGGGATGGGAACCAGAGCCCTACTCTCTTCCATGCCAAATCCCTCTCCATTTGGGCTTTATCACAACTTAGGCCTCCACCCTATAGTAAGTCTCAATCTCCATCTCCCTGGATTGCTAACCACATCTAAGCCCATGTTTCCTATTTGGGCTGTTGACCACCCATATGCCCATGTTTCCATTTTGGGTCACTAACCACGTGTAATCCCCACTCCAAATCCTACAGACGCACCTTTTCGACGTGATCATCAAGTCTTTATTGGATTATGTTTCTCACACTGAGTATGACTCATTTGAGCTTAGAGAAAACATCGACCATGGTATCCTCTCTGGTTCGCCATATCATTTAAGCCCACACCATATGAACTATGCATACTTTGATCCCTACAAAGGCAATGTATGTAGGAAGCCTCCCTGATGTTCAATCCCACTATCCATTGGTCCCGGCCATCTTTACATGGGTTTACCACACCATCTAAAGTATGCAGACTTTGATCCATGTCAAGGCAAGGTACCTAGAAATCCTCCCTGAGGGTCAAGCCCACCATCCATTGGTCCCAACCAACTTCACATCAGTTCTCCCACACTATCCAGAACTATGTGGACTTTGATCCTTTCTAAGGAATGTTACGTAGGAAGCCTCCTAGAGGATCAAGCACAACTCCCATCGGTCCCAACTTTTTCACGTCAGTCCACCCCTGTCTTGGATGATGTTAAATTGTACGCCCCTTTTTCCCTGCATGACGTTAAACTATCCCCCAATCAGTGGTAAGCCATTGTCAATACCATCCAGCGGTAAGTCGTTGTCAACCCAAACCTAGCGGTAAGACATTGTTGTCCCTTACGTTGGGACCCATATCTCTGGTTTGTCCCAGTGGTGTCAGACCAACCTCCTGCTGCTAACCACACGTAATCCCCAACACATTATTGAGTTGCTATCCTCTATGCACACCTCGATCGTATACCCCATCCTAAACTACGTGGACTTTGATTCCCTACCACAAGGATATGTAGGAGGTCTCTTAGAGACTCAAGACGAACACCATTGTTGCCCTCGAGTCGACTCCATATCATTTTCCATCTACATCACTTAACCATCCATTCTCCATCTTGATTCGTACCAAGGTCACCACATCTCGGTGAGATCATGTCAATTCACCTCTTCACTACTTCTAGCAGTAATCGGTTAACTAACCACATGTTAACCCCGACATCAGTGTCCCCTCCAGGGGTTGCACCCATCAAATCTACTCTAATCAATGTTCTGATCAGTCTGATCCATATCTACTAGATGTTAAACCTGTGGCATACCTTGTGTTAAACATGGGAAGATGAGGAAAACCACAGATAAATCCCAATGGAAAATAATCCCCTGCATTCGATGTGGGATGCCTCGGGCTATCGTGCCCTCGAGAAGCCCAATAATAAGGGGAAGAAACCTAGACATGCTAGTGTTCCAACGTCCATAAATTCAAGTGATGTACAACATGACTACTCCCCCGACCAAAGGTTACTTCCCTAACCGGACCCCTTGGAATGTCCTGATAGAAGCAGTGTAATTAACTGGCATCCATGAAGATATGGAGCTGGGAAGAGTTTCACGAACAACGTCTTAATCTATAAGGGAGATCTGGACTAGGTGACGAGTTTCGAGGAAGAATCCATGGAAGGAGGAACCGACATCCCATCATCTTGTTTCAATCAAGGATAAAATGTCCCTGAATAAGTGATGGATGCCACCAGCCTTTGGAAAGCGAGAATGTGGGGTAGCATCCAGCGTGTCCTCGTCCTCCTCAAATAAAAGGATGTGCGCGCCCCGGAGAAAGCATTGGGAACAATATCATTATTATTTCTATATTAACATTTTCAAACTCATTAAATATGTAGTTTATTCTAATGTGGTACATTTTTTATTAGGTATCTTTGCGAGAAACAAGTCTCAACTAGATGATTCTATCTTTGAAGGTTATATGGTGGATGAGTGTGTCACCATTTTTTGATTTATTTAGATTATATTGAGAAATGATTCAATCAATTTATAGATTTTGATGATAATAAAAATAAATTGTAATAATATAGTAAATAGATAAATGTTCTAACAATAGGTAATCATTTTGGGGAAATATCATCTGTTTGATTGACATAAACAAATTTCATATAATCATATAGATATGTATTACTTAATAGTGATATTTTTGTTACTTTCATTGAATAATTGATGTCACAAACAAAGATATGCCTTTAGGGTCAAACATGAAATTATAAAGGGATAATAAAGTCATTAAAAAATAAAATATTCACTAGTTTTCATGTCATGTAAGATAAAATTAAATTTCATATTAATAATATGTTAATATAGATATTTTATATAACAAATAATAATTTATTCCTATACATATAGATCTTGAATACTCATAATCAAGATAGAGTGTCTGATTTTTTAAAATATTTGGTTTGAGAACCTTTGAATTAGAATAAGAGATTTGATGATTATAATATTAATGGATTTTATTTTCATATATTATTGCATGAAGAAGTTTTTAAAACAAAAAATAGTGGCATTTTCATAAAAATGCATACTAATATACTATGTAATGTTTATCTACATTATCAAATTAAATTATTATGTAAATTTTTTTCTTCTGTTATTTAGATGCATGTGGGCTAATATCTATAGGGGAATAAGGAAATATTTGTTTCAATTTACTCATAATAACTTATCTTTACCGATTGATACTGGTGGGCCAAAATTAAATGATCCATATATGTTGTGTTTGTAAGAAAAAATGATATATTTTTTGAATGATGGGGTCAATTAACTGTGGAGTGTTTTATTACATGTCAAACTGAGATAATTTTATTTTATAGGTGATGACGGTGAAGAATTATTTGGTAAAATTAAACCTAATCAATAAGAAGAGATTGATTTATGAATCTATTATAATATTGAAATAGATGGTCTTTAAAGGCAGTGTGACGATGATGAAATCTTGTTAATGGTCGAGGATGAAAATAATATGGTCACTGATGAATTAATTGATTTTATTTTCAATACTCATTTGACTTATCTTTTATTTTTATATTTAGAATATATGAATTTGATCAACTTATGTATATAATTGTGATACAATTTTCTTTTTTTATATCATTTTTTTTATTCTAACTTGTTTTATATTACTTTTTGATGTAGAAATATAGAGGAAGAATGATTTAAGAATATGATTCAATATTCTACAACTGCTATGAGGTTGGATGATTCATATGATATGCCCCCACTAACATAAAGTATGCTCCCTACTTTTCGTGTGCTCCCTTTTCCTACGTTTGATTACATCTGATGTAATCCTATATTCATTAGGTGTGATACTCAAATACAGTGCATCACATTCTAATTTAGGGATATCGTATGTTTCAAATAGAGTTTCTAAGGAGTAGTCATCAACTAATAATATGGGTCTATAGTTACCATCACAAGGCTACTTGAGGGTACCATAATTGGTATTTAATTATTATCGGAAAAAATAATTTGTTTTATCTATATACAAACTTTTGAATATATTTATTGAACTAATTCATATAATAATAGCATAGAAATAAGAATGAATACATTGGATGTTTGGATGCTATTAAATTTTAAAATATTCAGTCCATTTGACCTGCTTCGGGTTCCTATAGATGATTTGGATGGCTTATATGTTAGATATTGATCCAGTTAGAAAGTGAGACAATGTCTCTTCCTATCACATATCTTGATTATATGCATATTACCATAAATTTAAAGAATTATATTTTTGATAAACTAAATGTATGGGAAAATATACTTGTACAATTTTTTATCTAATATCATTATCAAATGTAGGTCTAATTATTGGGTACACTCTTTTAAGGCATGACTGGGAGAATTCCTATAGATATTATATCCTTGATATGAAAAACTATAGCAGTGATAAATCTATTATATTTATTTTTATATGTTTATATTATTATAATAATTTTTTAAAACATATTCTATTTTAAATATCCAATTAAAAGTAATTTATATTTTAAATTTCATTTTAATGTAGACATCTAATGCACTAAAGGGTGAAAGATGACAGTAAAATAATAAGAATGAATCGTTTGGGGGAATCCATCCTGATTTAGTATAGTAGGGTTGATTTTGAATTTCAAATTTTATGTGTTTTATTTGTAATGAAGACTTATATATAGTATTTTTTCAGCAACCAACATAAATAACTATGTTGCATGTTTAAAAAATATTCTTATATAATGTATGTAAATTATTTCTTTTTTATATTTTTTTGTTTGAATACTAAGATTATTTAATTTTATACCTTGTGGATATGTTTATATCTCAAATTTAAGGTGGAAGCATATTTAAAAGTTTTTTGTAAGTTTTTGGAATTTTATCATTATTACCAGTGGCTTAAACCGATGCTATATAATTAGTGGTCGCAAAACATGTAAAATGGATAATTGTGGTGGGTTATCTGTTGTGGGGAAGAAACCCCCCGAAAATAGTCTTTTAAAATCAGTTATTTGAAACAGAAGACATTTCCCTCTGAAAATAAATATCATTTATGATGGAAAATAAGACCCTGTCATTATTCATTTGGCACACATGTGCACCAGTTGATGCTGCCAAAAACAACTGTGAAGAATGATGAGTTGTGTTTAAAAAACTTATTGAAAAATAACCGTTAGGTGGATAATGAAATAATTTACAAAAATAAATCAAAATTACTTTATGGATGGAATAAAATCCATCTCTGTTAACCCGTTTCTAATATATATTATTATAACCACATGCGACCCACTTTCTCCTCTCCTCCTCTTTCTCCTCCACCGGTCTCTCTCATCGTGCAAACCTTAAGGAGAATCCTCTCAATTTCTTTTTTCACAAACAAATTTCATAAAGATTTTAGTTCTAAATTCCATGGTATGGACTCTTCTTCTATCTTATTTCATTCTTATTGTGATTTCCCATTCACTATTGGTGACATTAATTTGTTCAAACCCTAAGTCATATCACATACCCAATTTTTATGATTTATTTGATATTTAATGTAACTACCATTTTATTATTCCCTTGTTTGGTGTCAACCTGCTTTGCAGGATATGATTTCAATTGATTTGAGTTATTTTTTCATTATTTAACCATTATATTTAATAGATTTTTTTGTTTCGTATTTAAGGATTTATAATATTTTTCTAATTGTTTAACCTTTATATTTAATGGATTTTTTTATTTAGTATTTAGGTTTAATTCATGATTATTATTTTATGTTATTGTTATAAATATGAGTATTATGGAAATTATTTTGGGATATATATTACTGAAAAAGTTTATATAAATCTATTTAATTGGTCAGTTGTATTGCATTCCTATTATGATATTATTTTTCATTAATTATGATAATTATTAGATTATAGCATTATGTTAAACCATATTTGATCATTTTATTATGATTAGTTTTCATTTATTTAAAAAAGTGAATATTGTATTATACCCATTTAGATATTTATATATTTATATTTATATATATGTGTGTATGTGTGTGAAAATACAAATATAAACATTTTCAAAAATTGTGTAAGATTTTTGATATATATACACACATATATATATTTGATATGTATATTTGTTTTAAAGAGTCTATAAAAATAATTATCATGCATATATATGTATTTAAAAAAATATTTTAGTATATATATTTATACATATGATGTATGAAATTAATATGAAATTAGTGTTTTATACAAATGATGAGAGAATAATAATAAAGAAAATGAATGAACAAAAAAATTATAGATTTTTTTATATATATTGTTAAAAAATTATTTTACTAGATTAAATAGTAAATAATAATAAATGTATCAAAAATGATTACTAGTTAATGAAGGACCTATTTGTCCATGAAAAAAAATGTATGGAGGTTCATAAATGTTTTGAGCATTTTTTGTTAATGTATACACTTTGTTGGACTTCATTAAAATGACAAAAAAATAGTTGTAATAAATATTTTTTAATAAAAAAATATAATTAATAAATAATAAGTATTAAATACTAACTATATGTAATAAATAGAAAAAAATTTGTAATTACTTGTAAAAATATATAAAAAATTCTAAAAATTCTAAAAATTCAAATTAATTAGTAAAAATTTAGTAATAATTAAATAAGTAGAATTGATAATTAAATTATTAGATTAAATAATTATTAATTATGAAATATTAGTCATAATTATTAAATATTAGTAAATTGTGATAATTTTTTAAAAAATATATAATATTAATACAATATAAAAATGGTTACTCTCACAAACAATGTTAACAAACACCTGAAGTAGAAAATTTAATGTTGTGCCTTGGGTAAACCCCATATATCATACCTACCAGTGGTCTTAGATATCATATATGATACACTATTTGGGTGATACATCAATTTTTTTAAAAAAATATATAATCAAAATATTGTATGGATTACCCTCACTTAAGATGTTACCAAACACCCAATTCATATGAAAGTTAGATCAAACCTAGGGTAAACCCAACATCCTAGATGTTGAAACTGTCTTAGATTTCTCATATAATAAACCATTCGAAAGATATTTCAATTTTCAATAAAAATACATAACAAAATTGTTAAACGAATTACACTCGCACGTGTTGTTATCAAACATATGACGTATAAAAATGTTGTGTCACGTCTTTGGTAAACCCCATATCCAATACCTAAAAATGGTATCATGTTTTTCCATCAATACATCTTTCAGGAGATACTATATTTTTTATAATAAATTATATTAAAAAATTAAATTAATTAACTTTATGTTCGATATTACCAAACACCCAAAACATACAAAAATTATATCACACCTAAGGTAAACCTTGCATCCCAGACCCGATGGTGGTATTATATTTCTCATATGATACACTATTTAAATTATATTTCTATTTTTTTGTAAAGAATTTTAATAAAAATATCAATTGAATTACCCTCATGTAAATTGTTAACAAAAACTCAAAACACACAACTTTTATATTGTGCATATGGTAAACCTCACATTGTGAACCTAATAGGGGTCATATATTTCCCATATGAGACACCATTTGGGAAATATTCCATTATTTTATGAATATAGCACCCTCATGATATAATATTTTTAGTAATTTTATTCCATATGCATCAAATATTTATGTTCCCGAGAGTCCAATGAAAAATAAACTCCTCGCATCAAAAATATTCTAGATAATATTCAGACATGTTAAAATATAATAATAAACTATAATTAGTCACAATTAATATTAATTATTCTTATTTCTACTTTTTAGATAACTATATAGTCCAAAAGTAGATATTAGTTTCTATTATGTGATTATGATTGGATAAATCATCTCTAAAATACCAACAGGTCTGGTATAAATCTTGTCTATATTGTGGGTGTTGAAACATTTATATCATTTTTATTATTTAATTCATATTTTTTTCCTAAAGTATTAATTAAATGTAAATCTAAGAAATTTGATTTTATGAGATTCATATAATTTGACAATGATATATTTCATCTACTACTTTTTTTTCAAAAAGAAGATAATTTTCAGTATCAACGTGGTTGAGAAAATTAAATGGAAAATAAAAAAAATTGTTTCTAGGTCCATAATTTCGGAATTTATTAAATGTAATTTTTAGCTCGTTTATTCACTAAACAACATCTCAAAATGATACTCCAAATCCTGAATTAGGACATTCAAAATTTTATAATTTGTTGAAATATATTGAGGAGGCCTCGCATCTAGGATTCCAAATGAGAAAAGATGAAGATGTTAAAAATTTATGGCTATTAAATTAGGTATTTTAATGTCAAGTAGTTTTTTATGAAATACTATCTTTGTTTAAATTGTTTCTTTAAGACATAAATACATTACATACAAGTTTCTATAAAATTTTGATGTTTTTTCATAATTTGGGTCTTAGTTATCAAAAGATTCATGCATGTAAAAATGATTATATCTTATATTATAGTGTTTATGAATCATTATTTAATTTTGAAACTTGTTTAGAATAATGTTATATATAGTAAATATAATGAAATTCCATATTTACTATGAAATAATTTCGGTATTCTCCAGTTTCACCCCATTTATAGAGTTTATTTTAGTCTTGAACATAGTTGCAGTGATGACATGGAATAAATCAAATATTTCCCTTAGTAAAAGTGTACATAATCCATGGGATGGTGATTCATGTAAACACTTTTATTATATAAACCCTTGTTTTTCTTTAGAACCTTAAAAGATTTGGTTGGGTCTTTCTGCTAATGGTTTTTCTATTTTTTCTTTACGACAGTCAATATTCTTGTTTCCTTATTTTCATACTCTATAAAACATACCTCCTAGGATTTTAATGAAGGAACCATGTATATATTTGGAATTATTAATTCCATAAAAAATTGAATAAGAATATTGATTTTAGGTAAATCCACTAATTGATGTGTTCATTTCATTATAGAACAACAGTGTAACTATATTTCATGTTGTTGTAGAACAAAATTTTACAATAACGGTTTAATTAATGTAGATGATCAATGAATTTTTATAATATGGTATGTTATTTGGATGGAGTAAAAATGGCCTGAAACAATGACTCACTACAAGGATGAGAAAACATCATTTATGATTATAAATGGGAGAAAGACTAGTTATTTTGTCTATCATCAGAGATTTATTCTTGTGGGTTATCATTTTTGAAGGAGTAGAAATAAATTTACAAAATGTGAATTAAAATATATGAATCTATAATAGTTATATTAGATATTCAAGAATAATATTTCATCTCTAAATTTTCACCTATTACTTTTTGATGAGCTATAAAGGAATAAAAAATAAAAGGTTTTAGGAGAGAACATAATTGGATAAAGTGGATTTTTTGGGCCTTCCATATTGGTCTGATTTTTTGGTCAACCAAATTTTAGATATAATATATATCGAGATTCATCATTTTGATAACATATTCTACACCATGTTGGACACACCTAATAATATCAAAGATAATACAATGGTACAGTTAGATCTTCCCAAATTTGTAGACATCCAAAACGTGAATTTTTTGAATATGAAATATCATGTAATTTTATGAATCCAAAATATGATTATCAACTCTCTAATGAAAGTTTTTTATAATTATGTAAATAGATAATATATTTGAGGTTACTATATGGTTATGCTTCTAATTTGTCTCTATTTATTAGAAATGGGTATATTACTGTAGTAAAAATTCATGATGTTCATGTCATAAAAGAAAGATTATTGATTTTGTGTCTTAGAGGTGTGTTGAATTATTCAATCTAGAATGTTTTAATTGACTTTTTTATTTCTTCTAAAAAATTTGTGTGGAAGAATTGTATTATGATGCATTTACTATGCTGCAAAAGGATGTTTTTTAATTTTATGTAAATTTGAGAAAACATTCTCATCGTCCTTCTATGACTCATTGGAAAATTTAATATTGAAATTTACATATGATGTTAAACATAGAGTACTTGTAAAATTAAGATGGATTTAACCATTTGAGTGTTTTATGAAAAAAATAAAGAATAAACTATGTGATAATGAATAAGTTTATTTCTCAATTGCAAAAGAATACTTGCAAGATGAAATTTCAAATTTATACTTTTATTATTTTTAATCATAATATCTATAAAAACATAATTGGATGGGTCACAATGAGTAAAATGTGGATGATGACATAGACTATCAATTTTACATTTTTAATCATCATATTCTTGGTTTTTGTGGTTATCATGAATGATGGATTTCAAATGAAGAATCGCATAGAGCTCATATATATATTCTATTGAACTGTGAAGAAATGGAATGATTATTAAATTATGTACAGATTATTATTATTATTATTATTAATATTAAGCTTTTATAACAGATATATTTATTTACATTATTATTTTTATAGACTATATATTGACCATATCACAAAAATTAGAAAAATTACCTTTGTTGCTCTAAAAGAACATCATTAACAGAATTTTTTCATTTGTATTAATGATTGGAAAGGTAAGTTATCTTTTATGGATCATTAGATAAATTATATAATGATTTTTATCATTAATAAATTTTATTTTTTTGCCGAAAACATGACGTTAAATTAAAATTTATAGTTGATTATGTGTTCTCAAAAACCACCCTTCAAAATTGATAAAATATTATAATGGGTATCTGGTTAGTAGATTTTGATTCCATATGGGCATATATGGTGAATCAAATAAATCAATGAGTATTGGTGCTTTTTAAATTCTTTCATAATAAAGAATATATATTTGACTTTTACGGTTTTTTGGATGAAATAATTTAGTTTTATTATCTGAGGATAAATTCGGTAATAATGTTTAAATGTCATAGGTTTGATATAGATCAAGGGATATGAGTTTATCCATGACATGGAGTCATTTAAATTAAATATAACAATCTTTTTGTATCAAATTAACTATTTCTATTGGAAAAAAATAACATCATATTTATTATGAAAATTAATACGATGTTTCAATTGATTTGAATGATAGGTGGAGTTTAATAAAAATTAAATACCATGAAAATTATTTTATTAAAATAAAAATGGTTTTCTAGAAGCACAAAATATATAATTTTTTCAAGAAACATACCCAAATATATATCTTACCTAATGAGATATAAATATTTATGATGAAACCCCCTAGTTAAGGGTTGAAGATATTGATAATGTTGATAAAGTAATAAGGGGTAATGAAATTGAAAGTCATATAGAAGTTAACTATAATGGAGATGAATATAGATACATTACCCTTCATTAATATGTGGATGAATATGATGATTGATGCTATATATTTAGGTATTTATTAGTTTTTTATATCTAATATTTGTATTAATAATAACTTATCGGTAAGATTATTTTTTCAGATAGCTAGACCTAATGATCTATTTTTCCTTCACTAATATTAGTTAGTATTAGTTTATATATTTGATATTTGTATTAATAATTATTTCTAATAAATAATATTATATTTTTCATGGTATTTTTTAGTTTTTTATATTTAATATATATATTAACAAATATTTGTTGGTTAAATTATTATGTTCCAATATTTATTTAAATCCAATTATTATATTCTGGTATTTATTATTTTTTATATTTGACTTATTTATTAAAAATTACTTACTAGTCAGATTATTATATACTGGTATTTAATATTTTTTTCTATTTGTATTAAAATTTTATTAAATGTAATATTATTTTTCTTAAATGTCTAGAGTTGTGTTTCTAATGATCTGTTTTATTCTCTCATTGATGTCATAATTCCTGATGATAAACCTGATTCATATGATCTGTAGGATGTTATTCCTATTTGGAGGGGGTACAGTCTTACTCGATTGATGATTCTGGACCCTGCACGAGAGAGATGCACATTTCTTGATTTCTATTCTCATTTACAGAGGTATGTTCAATTGTTTGAGGTATTTATTTTATATTATGTTTTTTTATTAATTTTTTTAATAGTATTCCTATCATTATTTTATATTTTCACATTTTCTTTTACATTTATCTATTGGGGTGGCTGGTGAGATTCTAAGAAATTATTTTTCCAAGGTATAGTGGTCATGGGATCAGGTTCCCATTTTTGTTCATCATACAATGTTTGAACTGTTTACTATAAATTATTAGATAATATATTTTATTTTAAATTTTTTAATTAGTGACATGTTGTTATTAATTGTCTTGTAGAATTTATGGTCTCTAATTACCGATATCATGAGAGCTCCTATCTGGGATGCATGGGTGTTTTGTGTAAATGAACATATTCATCAATTTTTACACACCCTTTGAAATAAAGCTACAAATTGAGCTTCTGATACTATTTAAAAAAATTAATTTATCTTCCATAGACTATAATATATCGTATCATAGGTGTAGTATGGATTTATATCCTTTTGGATAAAAGATACTTTTAGGAGGATGTAATCATCTGGATCCCAGAACATTGGGAGGCAGGAGGTCACATAGATGGTTAAGAGTTATACATTTGGTATACATTAATGAAATATGATATGTAATATTATTTATTAATTTATATATACTTTGAATGCAAAATTATTTTTATATTATATAGGTATCTACTAAACAATCTATTGAGGAGTTTTTTGTTTATAAGAATATATACATTGATCCCCATAAAAGACAGCTTGTCAGTGACAGGCAGCACCAGATTGTGGTTAGTATTTTTTAAATTTTACTAATATTATTTTTATTGTAAAATAATTTTAAATTATATTTTAGTGAAATGTATGGGATTTTGTTTTTTATTCATGATAGATTAAAAATCATAGTGAATCAGATGCCACTTGCAATTCAGATTTCAATGAGTTAGACTGGTTAAGTTTGACTACACTTGGTGTCGAGAAAGGATGGGTGATCAGTATTATTTCATGAGTGATAGCTAAAAGTTATTATAGTAATTTTATGATTTCATCGATAAAATTGAATGGATATCATGGAGATACGTCCTCATCATCCAGTATATAGTATAAGGATAGTTTTAGAGCTCATGATGAAATAATACAGTAGATGTATGGAGAGAGGGAGGAGTAGCATTCGTAGAAGCATCAAAGAGATGAGTAGATGTTGGAGTATATGTGATTGCTTATTTATGGTGTTGGTATAGAGTTTCCACACCCTAACCCATTTAGTGGTCCTCCTCCACATGATATTAGTTGATGATCTACTATTTTATTTAACACTCTTGTATTTTGGGGTGATAAATATATTATGTGTGAAATGATATATTAATTTTATGTTTTTTATTATTTTTAATATTTAAAAACAATAAAGTTTTTATTCTAATTTTAAAAAAAAATAATAGAAATTGGGAAGGATATCTATATCCCTTGAAATTAGTATTTAAAAAACTTTTCTTCATTGCGACAGACAAAGTGTCATCATAAGTAATATTATTTTCAATAGGCCTTCCACAATTTTTTATTTTTTAAAAAAATCAATACTAATTATTATTTGTGTCTTATAAATTGAAAATAATAATTATTTAATATGGGATGTCACAAATAACATAAGTTCGATACCATTTTATAAGATGGTCCATTTGCAATGGACTCCCGTCGGAAATGACCTTTTGCAAAAATTGTTTATACCAAACAGACAATCTCAAAAATGTAAAACTCTAGTAGTGTGGTTTTATCCATCGCTACTCACTGAGAAATAATCAATATATGTTTCTAGATCAATAATTATATATTAGTGGTGTTTATAACTACTACTAGTTTAGGAAATAAAATAAAAAATGAATCAAGCCACTATGAATTTATTAGAGGTAGTTGTAACTACAACTGTACTGTACCAAATTATTTGAAAAAATAATCCGCTGCATTCATTTTAGTAGTGGTTTTATAACCACTCCCAATAATTGATCTATATAACTTTTAAAACACCACTAATAATAAAAATATTCCACAATTGAATGGGATATATAGAGAAATAATGTGATTTAAAAATCTATTTCATATTTTAAAAAAACCAATGTTATAATCTATGTTTCTCGTAAGCGGTTTAGAATTGATAATTTAATGTTTTTCATACATTACAAAAATAAATACTAGATCAATTCATAATGGAAATGTGTCACACTTCAATGTACTTTTCATAATATTATATTATATCATTTTTGTGTTAATAAATATAGAATTAAAAGGATCACACTATGATCAGAGTATAAAATTGGATGATTCTTGAAATATTATATCATGACATGGATATCATAACACATAGATTTACAGTTATGTCATGAAGTCTACAATCAAATAGTGGTATAGAAGCTATTTTAAATCAATGCTCCTCCAAATTCTGTGTTTCATGTTATCGTGAAACGGTGATTTAGATCATGCAATAATTTCACTGGATAAATAATGTCGATTGGTTTAGGCCAGAATGATATGTTATAAAGTGTTGTGTTACAACCTGATGAATTTAATCATTCCAAAGTGATTTTATCAGGTGAATTTTATGCCTCTATTTATTTATAAATATTCAGAGTATATTCCACAATATTAAAGACCATTTCAAGGGTTTTTTAGAGGATTATAAATTGGTTTAAGGAAAATTCAATGGTCACACCATGAATTACTTATTACATTGGGAGTGCACTAATCTCACAATAATGGGCATTGTCATGAAATAATTTTTAGATCCCTAAATTTGTGTATATTTATTATGTGTCTCAGTCAGTGATTTAAGGGTTATTAAAACTCAAAATATTTATATCACCAAAATATATCAAAATTTGAAGGTAAGGTTTAGTTTGATCATATGTCTTGAAAATAAGTGGGAGAGTTTGATTAGAATTTTTTAATTTTAATATGAATTTTAAATTAAAAATTGAATATATAAGACCAAACTAAACTATTATATAATAAGTGGACGTTTGAGAAGAATCAGATAAATATAATTGTATATTTTTTAGATGGAATTCAAAGAGAATAGAGAGGAGAAGAGGATGAAGAATAATAATTAAAACAATAACTTTATAGAATTAAACTTTGGGTGAAAACTATCTCATTGTTTACAATATAATTTATTTATCAATACTTCTGTGGTATCACAATAGTTTATAGATGCCTTATATCTAATTATTTTAATTATAAACCATCTTGTTGTATCAAACATGTTTAAACTAGTGGATCATGTGATCATGGGTTTTTCTAGAACATTCCATGTATATATCATTCTTTTTTGAGTAGTAAACCTTATGAAAATTAATTTTTCCAAATTTTTTTGTTAATTGGTGATGGATTGGATCCTGGAAACAAATCATGTCATTTAATTGAACAAGTTTTAATGGTTTTTTATACAGAAACATAAATTTGGATTAAATTAACTAATACCCCCCCCCCCATATCAGTGAATCCACACTGTTCATGTTAGTCATTTCCAATTGGTATCAAATAATTCCATGTTTGCTTTAATTATAACAAAACTATTTTCTGTTTAGTGAGTAGAGGTTACTTTATTTAGAAATCTAAGTTGATTCACAATTTTTGTGTTCTTTATATCTCACATTATTTTATTAAACATTAAGGGAATTATAATTTTTGATATAAAGAATAATTATATATGTAAAGGTATAATACTGTTATACCTAGTATCTATTGGATTGGGTGTTCTCAAAGTAAAACAATTACTGTATACCCTTTCTAAAAATACCAAAATTATAGTGTTTGATCAAAATATTATTATAAATGATGTGAAACCAATTATTATAATTCTTTTATAAATATCATAAAATTAAATTCATTAAAGTGAAGGAAATTACAACAAAAAAATAAATTTTTATGAATTTAGAGAATGTTTATAAAGGGAATGAAATACTGAAAGAAAAAACTATAGATTTTTTACTTGGAGAATGGTGATATTCAGATTTTTGATGATGAATCTGTTGATGTTTTTTCACAAGAATAAATGAATTATTGAGCACTATCAAAGTATTTAATGAAAACATGGAATACTCTATTATGTTTCAAAAGACACTATATATATTTTCTAAAAATTTGGAACTTTAATAATGATATTATAATAAAATTACATTGGATTATCTTTACATAATATTAATTAATTATGAGATGAGTAATATATGTTATTTCAATAATAATAGTAATTCCAATAATGAAATATTCCTTGATGATTTGAAACAAGGGAATATTGTGATAGAATTTGTTGATGAAGAGGAGAATTTTGATTAAGAATAAAATCATAAAATTAATTTAACAAACTTATTTCATTTATTTGAATAAGTGTAAGATTACGAAAGAGAAGGTATCATGGAAAATTTACAATCATGTATTTCAAATGTTGATACATTTGAAATTTTGTATAAAATCAACCAAATATGAAATATGATAAAGATTATGAATAAGGAAGATAATTCAATGAGTTCCCCAAATAAGAATCCTTCAAAATTTTGAAATATTAGGTTTTATTTTAAAAGGTATGTATAAGAGTTTCTCTAAACGTGAGAATAAAAATTTCTTATCTATGTTTGAAGATGATGGTAGATATCATGATAAATAGAAACTTAATACTTTTAATTAATTTTATTGAAAGTTGTTGATTTCAAAATTCAATGAGTAATTACTCACTATTTATGAATGTAACAATGATTTAAGAGAGGAATAAACACAAATGGAGTTCATGCTAATGAAATTACTCATTGAATATATTTCAATGAATAAAAAATTTGAGAAATAAATTTTTTTATCTAAATAGATTCTCTCAATAATCAACCAAATATGACCCTTGTATATTAAAAAGAACTCAAATATTATTAATGATATTGTTGTCATAAATATTCTACTCAATTAATTAAATATATGGAATATTGGAATTAAATATACGGCTAACAAAAAGTAAAATGTGCACAAATTTGATCAAAATGATTATTAAAAGGGGAAAACTAGTTGAACATATACAAATCTAACTTTTCGAATTTTTTTCAATAATTTTTACAAAACTAAAATAATTAAAAAATTACAAGAATTATGTTTCAAATAAATATAATAATCAAGTAGAGAAAATATAATTTGTGTTAAAGAAAAATAATTATTAGAAATTTTGAAATTGAAGGAATGCTAACTTAAATGAGAAAAATTTTAAAAATTATGATCCAAAAAATTTAATAAGGAAGAATAAAATGATAACCGAATTTTTGGGTGTTCGACATACTTTTTTTTAATTGGATCTAATGTAATTAACCAAATATTAAAATGAGAGTAGTATATACAAGTTGTTAAATAAGAATCTTAAAAAAGAATATATTAATATTATGGATATTACTAGTTTTATATTGTCCTTAGATCCATAAAATCAAGTTTTCTATTCATTTACCAATTTTATTATGTATATAGAATGTATACAAGGAAGGATTTTTGGGGAGTCAAATCGCTCAAAGAAGATAGTTTTTGAAATTATATAAAAAATATTGAAATAATGTTTTACAATAAGTTTTAATCATTAGAGGAAGTTTATGGACGTTCTGAACAACTATTTCACTATCCTAAATAAAGTCTCATTATTCATCCTTCATAATATATTATAAATTTTAATTCTATAAATTCTTAGAATAATAATGAGAAAGGACAAGAAAAGTAATATTTTGTTGAATTAAAACAAAAATCATCTCAAAAAGAAACATCCATATATTTTAAATAGTGTTTGATCCTAATATATGATACGGTATTTAAATATATTGAATAATGTTGAAAAAAAGGATAAACAAATTTGGCACTCATAGGTTACTCAATATAAGAGGATTTAGTTTAGCAATCATTAGAGAGGACAAACTAAAGTTGAAGAACAACTTATTTATAGATTAGTCAAAAAATATATTGTTAAGTGTGTATCAAATTTGTGTTGATGGTAAGAAAGTGGGTTTTTTAGGTTTTAATATTTGGTTAAGAGTTATAAAGATGGATGTTTTTTCGATAATTAGACATCAATCATGGGGTAATTTGTTTTCTGATGCTAAATATTCACACTATTTGATATTGAAAGAAGAAAGTAAATTATGGAGTCAAATACATAGCCACCTTAGAGAAATGAAAATGTAAACTCATAAAAAAGATAATAATGTTATTTTTTACCTATAATTAAAAGAGAAAGAACCTAAATGATATCTAAATTTCAAAATTGGTAGAATATTTACTCTTTACTCAAGAAATAAGAGAGTCAAACAACTCAACCATTAGAGAATATTCATTTGTATATGTGTGAGAATATTAAGAATAAATCAACTAAGGAAGATAATTATATTATTTATTTTATTTATTACATTACATATGTTACTTTTATTATGTTAATATTGTATAAGTCATTAGATTAAAAAAATTATAAGTTTTGAAATATGTATAAATAAGAAGCCTGTTCAAATAGATAGTGCTGATAAATAAAAAAATAAAAAAATTTAAATCATCTATTGAAAATCAAGGTATTCATTATGAATTTAGTACACCATATTCCACATAAAAATGGTGTTTTTAATTAAATAACTAAATATTATAGAAAATGGCTCATACCATGTTATTGGATCAAGGTACTTCAAAAAATTTATAGTGGAAATCTATTTCAAAAATGGTTCAGATTCGAAATCATTTCATATATCATCCTAATTAAAATATATAACCATAATATATATATTACAATAAGCCAGTATGATTAAAGTAATTAATGGTATTTTGTGTCCCCTGTATTATAAAGGTGAAAGGTGAAAACTTAAGGAAGTTAGAGCATATAGTGGTTAAAGGTACCTTCCTTAGTTATCATCATCATCATCATAATCATATGTTTATTTTAGTAATAGTGGTTTAAATAATAAATTAGCAAGACCATAGAGATTACTAGGGATGCCTAATATAGTGGAGAGTAAGGGAATCCCCTTGAATCAAATTCACCCCCACGGGTTTTATGTATGTGATGTTGGGAAGGCATGTGACATTGGAACCATGATCATCCAAAGAAGCAAGATGATCAGCAAAATTGTTCCCCTCTCACCATGTGTGGGTCACATGTATATTGTTGATGAGGAAAGCTCTGCATTTCCTAATAGTGTAAGATATCGACCAAGGGATAGGGATGTTTTCGTGCAAGGAGTCATGAATGATCACGGGGTATGTTTCCACTTGAGATAGGTTGACCTTCCCGAGGTTTCATAGGTTAATCTCGGTGAGAACTGTATTAGCCTCTTCCTATAGTTAATTTCCACTTCCCTAATTCATTGTGAATGCAAAGAACACACTTACATAGGATTCACAAACTACCCCTCCTCCTCGCATGTCTCCAAATATGCATAATCCATCTATATTAATATTGGAGCCATTTTTTGGGGGAATCAAAAGTACACACTATCCCTGCTTCCTTAGTTATACTCTAAATGAAAAAGGATATCATTTGTATATCAGAAAATGTAATATTGTGGATAGTATTGAAGTTAATATGATATAAAACTCAAATGATGAATTCATATGTTAAGGATCCTGTTCCAAAAGAGAGTATGATGGCGAATAATTTATTGAAAATCCTAATTATAGTTCTACAAATAATTGTTATTTTTAGGAACTAGAGGTTAAACCTAATAATTCATCAAATTATAGTGATGAAGTACAATATTTTTCAACTAATTCAAGCCTAAAAAAGAAAGTGTTTATTCAAAATATCATTAAAGATCAATGAGAACTAATTTCAACTATGATAAGTCAGGGTGCAACATCACATACCATGTTATTTTATCAGGTTGATACTATATATGTTAGAGAAACCTTTGAGAGTAATGAGTGAATTTGTTATATGAATGAGGAGTTAGAGATGATCGAGAAGAATGATACATTGGAGTTGGTACCTAAGTAAACTAACAATACTTTTATAAAAAATTGGGTATTTTTAAAAAAAAATTGAATTACAAAAGATAGGTAATGAGAAAAAAAATGAAGGACTTGTGTTAAAATTCTTCTCACATGTGCAAGGAATCGATTTATATGAAACATTTATAATGGTTTCTTAGTTTTAATCCATTGTGTTAAATCTAATTAAATATACATAAAGTTGAAAAAATATATTTCAAAAGGATATTAAGTAATCATTTCTCAAATTATAGTTAGAGAATGAAGTTTATATTGTATAACATGATGGATTGTATCTTGGATAAGATAAATGTTATTTTTTTAGGTTAAATAAAGATATATATTGTTTAAAACAATCCTAAAGAAACTTTTATTTCAAGTTATATAATTTTTATAAAGTTTTTAAAATTCAATAATGGAAGAGTCTATAACAACCGCTACATCAAAAATATAAAGACATATCTTTGATTTTTAATCTCAATGTTGTTCATAAAAATATTGATATAAATAAAGATTTTATTTTTAAGGAGTTTGATTTAAGAAATTAATAAAAGGTTTAAAATGTAATTTCTTTGGAAAATGAAATATTTTTTGGGTCCTCATATTTCTCAATGTAAGTATCATATCTTCCTCTCTCATGAAAATCATGATTGAGAAAATTTGATGAAGTCTGGAAAAAAGGATTCAAAATAATTTTTTACCTCATTTTCAATGATAACCAAGCTATCAGTTTATATATATGAAAAATAATTTAGCTCAAGAGAGTTAAAATAAATTGATGTGACATTTCTCTACTTGAATTATCTGTGAATAGATTTGGACTATTTTTCTATATTTTTTTCTATATTTTAAATTCAACCAAAATAATTAAATTTCATTTGAACTAAATTCATCCTCATATATATTAAAGGAAAGATTAATTAAGGGATTAAATATAATAGTAATTAAAGGAATGATCATTTATGATATGTGTATATAGATAGGGATAGAAATATAACTGATAGTATATTGACTTTTAGTGTAATTATTTAGTAGATAAAGGTTTGTCATAAATAAATAAATGAAATATATTATGGTGTACTTGAGTGATGTTAAGAAAAGGTATACTATTACAGCTCAAGAAAAACCCCAATCAATGAGGATAAAAATTCAATTGGTGTGGATGTGATGTTTCCATTTTCTAGTGTGATGTGATCATATTAATTTCCTCAATCTTTCAAGAAATCCAACTCAATATTATTGATAAAAGAACATTTATATCAAGTAACCTTTTATCAAACATTTAGTTGATAAAAGAGTGTTGAAGTTTCATTTAATACCATCAAATAAGAAAATAATGTATATTTTCACTAAGTCACTACCAAAGGATTCATTTTAGAAAATGAGGTTGATGGGGGGTGATTAACCCCTATTTGTTTAAGCTTCAGGTATAATGATTATTTCCCATATATAGCTTTGTCTATGGATATGTTTTGTAAAAGGGGATAAATAAAATAGAAATCCATTTATTTTTCATCTCATAATGCATTTCCTTTATTCTCATGTGAATAATATGAAAAATGGGGATAATAAAAAGGGTGTGAATATAAAGAAAAATATTGAATATAATGATAGAGAAATATCTTATCATATTGGATCCTATATTTAGGTGGATTTTTTAAGGATAAAGTTGAGGATTTAGAAAGTTTTTTAGTCAGGTTTGTGAATTATTTTAATTGATTTTTTGAGAATGTGTGAATCAAATTTGAGTTTAGCGCAATTAGTAATAATGTAAAAGAGTTATAAAAGTTGAATAAGTGGAAGAAGTTATTGATTATTTAGTTTTTTATGTGCATGTGACTTACCCTAAATGATAGCTTTAATATTGTTATTCATAGTTTATGTTTCTACAATGGTTATGCTCACGCATGATGAAAATATTAGAATGATGTTTTATTTAAATTTTGAAAGGGTGATTTATGTAAAATGTATAAAATATATTTGATGATTTTGGTGGTTATTTTAATTTTATAGTTGATAATAAATTAGAAGACAATATTTTTAAGACTAAGCAGTTTGATTGAATTATAATGATCACGATTTTTTAAAATGATAAAGATTAAATTTTAATTTGGTGATTATCAACGTGGGGGGTTTTATAGTGAATAAAATTAAAGTTGAGGTGACTTTTATTATGTTTTTTTCAGTGTATAAACAAAAAATTTCAATGGTGAGTCACATTAAAAATAAAGTGGATTGTGATGATTCATGTGAGGAGAAGTATAGTTCACATCCTAGAGGATCACATATAGAGTTTGAAACATAGTTGATTATTTTTTGGATGTTTTATACAATTTATGACTAGATCACACAATAATAGAAACATTACACGTTGAAATGTAGTTTTCATAAAATTATATTTTTTTGAGTTTGATTTAATCATGCCACATTAAACATGCTTGTTCCATTGTCTTAGTTAGAAATATATTGAAAATTGAGAAATTATTTCATGACATGGATACCATATTATAAAGAAGTCTTGTTTTTATATGAATAAAAAAATGATTCCCAAATAAGGATTCAATGATATATTATTTCTCTATTAGATTTTAAGTTCAAGGTTATAACACTTTAGTGATTTATATTATGCCTTATTTCCTCTAGATGAAGATAATTTTTTGGTTTAGGTAATAAGGAATCACCATGAATGGGTGGGTTGTTCCGTGAAAAATTAAATCATACCTCAGTGGTTTGGAAATGGGAATTTTGTTCTTATCTAAATTATCAATATTTCAAAGTTCACACCATAATTTGTATTACCAAATAGAAGGTCTCTTGTAGTTTTTTTAATTAGTTATAGGAAAAAATAGAATTTCTCACCCATAATTACTTAGCAGCTCTGTGATTTTTTTTATAACACCATAATGAGCATAGACATGCTATGATTTTTTTATAGTCTGTAATTTTTGTATTTTACTAATGTGTCTCAATTGGTGATTAAAGGGCTTCTCCAAATCAAATAATAACATTCCCTAAATGCATCCGTGTGTGATAATAACATGTATTTTGATATTATTTCTTTAAATTAAATGAAAGAAGTTGAATGGAAATTTTATATCTAAATTTGAATTTGAAATAAAGATTTGAATATAAAATATGAAATTATGATTCTATGAAAATTTTGTAGATTTTAGGAGAATAAGATGGATAAAAGAGTATTGTTTTTAGAGGTAATTTATAGATAATATGGATGAGTAAATGATAATTATGATGATGACAATGTATTGGAATAGAAACTTGATGGAAGACAACATTGAGTGAAGACTCTATTTTTGTTTATAATTTAGATTATTTTATATTGTTTGTGTATAATCACATTACCCAATTTGGGAGACACATTATGTATTACTTGTTTAAGAATAAACCATGTTTCCAAAAACATGAAACTAGTGGATCATGTGATCATGGGTTTTACCATATTATGCTAATGATGTAGACATTCATTTTAAAGGTGAACCATACAAATATTTCTTTTACCTACTATGTTTAGTCATTGGTGTTTGAGTAGATATTTGGAAGTAATATCTTCATGAACGTTAACAAATATTGAAGGATTTTTGTAGGATATAAGTTAAATGAATTGAATTTAATGATTCACCCACCCCCACCCAACCTTATAGTGAAATTTTATTATTCATGTGGGACCTTTTCAATATTTAATAAATTTTGTGTTAATGAGTGTCCAAGTTGGTATGAATTGATTAGTTGAATTATCTATGAAATACTTTCATTATATTATATAATTCCATTAACATATTTAAAAATTGATTTTTGAATATCCATATAAAAAAGATAAACTGATATTTAGTACTAAAGCATATTAGGTTCAAGTATAGTTATAGATCAATTTTTTTTGAAATATTACACACTATTATAAAATAGAAACCCAAAAGTCTAACCATTTCATTATTTTAGTTCTAAATATTACAGAGAAGTTATCAAGATTATAAATTGAAAAAAAAATTATTCACAAGTATTTTTTAAAATAAAATAATTTATAAGACAAAACATAGGGAAGTGGATACATAATTTATGTGTTAAAATTAAATTTTAACTTATATTCAAGAAAATAACACCACATTAAAATTTCTATGAAAAATAAAATAATAGGGGTATAAAAAATACATGAATTATATTAGAGTGGAATATCTTTATCAAAAAAATAAATTTAAAACTTATTATAATATATAGAGTTAACATTCATTCAGGATTGTGTAGACTCTTTATAGACACCAAGACTATTAAATATCAAAAAATAAAAATATAAGAATACTAGAAATAAATGAAACTTATTAATATAAACCCAAATAACATAAAAAACTGAGTTAGAATCACATGACCTGACCCAGATATTCATGAAAACCTTAGAGAGTTGATTGGCCATCTAAGAATAGATATATATTGAGGGATAAAATTTAATTTTTGGAAAGTGGTTTAATTTTATTATGTTTGAAAAACAAATAATAAAATACAAAATTTTGATCTTAATAAGAATATATATGATGTTGAAAATAATAATAATAAATAAATTATGTGCATATAAAATTTTATATTATATTAGAAACCCCACAAATAAAATCCTAAGAGAAAATTCATATCAAAACTATCCCAATAATATTTATATTTATTTATCTAACCATATATCAAAACCTCCTACAAAATCAATATTTATACACTCACCAACCATCAAGAATCGTGTCACTTGATATAATAAAAACAATTATTACATGTGCCTCAATGAATATATAATTGTTTTGTGTTCATTATACCACAGATATAGTTATTACCAGATCCCAAACACTATATAATAAAATTAATTTAATAATGAAATAACATAAAACTATTTGAAAATAATATAATATCAAGGATCACTTCATATGAAAATTACAGAATGAATAATAAATACTTTGACATTATTTTTTGGTTTTCTATGTTCTACCAAAGCCACCATGAAAGACACACATACCTACATAAAATGATGCTTGTGTTTATAAAATAAATATCCTATATTTGGGGGAAATTAGTCAAAAAATGATGCTCATGTTTATAAACTTAATTTCCCAAAGTGGATTTACATAAAAACCTTAGAAAAATGGAGTTTGAGAGAAATATAATTCCTTATTAAAAGTGTACATAAAATAATAAATAATTTTCCATTAGGTATCATTTTTTCATGTTCTATCAAAGGTATAATATAAATCAAACATACATTCATTGATCCATTATATGAATACTTAATTAATATTCCACAATAAGAGGGTAAATTAGAAATTAAATATCATCAGGAGGGGAAAATAGACATGTAGATATTCTCTATATGAGGAATGATAGACATGTAACCCATATAACCTGAATACATCAACATTTATAGAAATATTTAATATATGATGTGATATATAAATTTATTATAATCATTCATACTCCCAAATGACTTGTATAAGTGAGATACACAAGTTACTACACAAGTACAATACTTTTGGGGGATCATCATTTGTGTTATGTATGAAACTAGAGAATAATATGAAATAAGATCAACTGAAATAGGATCATAGTAACATATTTTAGTTTATGGAATAATAATAATACTAAAACAATATATAAATCTCAATAATAAAAATTTTAAATATATTTATTTATGAAGAAATAAATTTTTATTATTAATCCACACAATACCATGCCACTAATGTCATATCACATTTGAAATATAAGAGAAATTAGGGGTCACTTATCATGTGGTATAATGAAGAATAATCCAAAAAAATGTAGAGTAATGGTTCACCATCGATAAAAAATAATAGAAAAACACCAAAATAGGAATACAGATAAGAGATTTATGTCCCATGTTTCATGATAATAGAAATCAAGAAGAAAATCGATATCCTTATCAAATCCTCACTATAAGAATTTCCATTCTATAACCATGTGGTTAATAGGATCAATGGGATGGAGTAGGATCAGATAAGAAGAAGAAATGTGGGATGAGAAATGATAATATAAAGTTCATGAGCCATTATATCTAGAAATTTGGAAGCCTCATTTCCTTTTCAAGGAAAAATATTTAAAATTACATTTTAACCCATAATTGATTTTTAAAAACACATTTGGTCTATATAGAGTACATAGTGAGGTTAAAAAGTCCATCAATTATCCATTGTATAGATTTTGAAACACATTTTACCACCTAATTGTGAGGATGTATCCACTTCTACCACACTAATATGTCACTGGGTACAATGTGGTACCTAAATGGAACCAGGTGCACCTTATGCACCATAGATTTCATTTTCTTCCTCTTTAAAAATTAAATTAATCCTCCTATCATATCATTTTATCTTTTAATTAAATAAATTTTCATATAAATAATGAAAATATAGATTAATTTAAAGAAATTGAATTTTGTGGGTCATTTCATGGTAACTTTAATAAAATTAAAAAAACCCCATTCTCCTTCATATCCTAGAAAGAGTGTGGAAATCTATGTTGCAATAGGATTTCATTTTATAATATATTAGAAAATATCTAAAATGTAAGAAAATTATAGTTAATTTTTAAGAGTTAAGTTCACTATTTCATGAACGATTTTCTCTAGAACACCACCCATTTTATGTGACAAAATGAAGTATGACCTTCGAATCCCACATATAATAAGTCATGGGTCAATAGATATAAACAATAGTATAAATGAATATTGATGGTAGGAATTACCCTTTAAGTTATTCCTATATAACACCATGATTTTTCCCAAAAGATGTACCAAAGGAATATAGACCATTAATAATCAATATAAATCGATAAATTAATTGAAAATTATATAGTAATAGTGAGTATAAAATTATACTTAGTGGGTTCCTTCACTAATATATCCTTTGTTATAAGAAAAAAAATCATTGGTGAATGATATGTTTGTATACTATAAAGACCAACCCTTAAACATTACATAATCTTAACATAAGTAAATAATTCATATTGATGATATTTTCAGGTTTAGAGCTTTAGAGAATTACATCATAACTTATATATATCAACTGGAATATTAAATGTAGACACTTCTACTCAGTATCCATTTTTTTCAAAAAATAATAACTCTTCAATGAAATCAAGAATTATTTTCTTTATATAAATCTTCTTGAATTATTCCTTTCTCTTACATTTTATTATAACCTGTGAAAAACCTTTCAAAAACATGGGAGATCATAAAAAGATCAGTAAGGGTTATAAAATAAATAAAGAAAACATTATTCCATCAATACATACAAAACATAAGCTCTTCAACATACCTCATGAAATCATAATATTTATAAATAACACATAGAAATCATAAATCATAAAGGTAACTGGTGGGATCCATAAAAAACATAAGTTTTAGCTTTCACATCTACATAGGGAGTTATGTTTGGAATACCCGTCAAAATTTGTTCCCTAAATCTCTTACTAGAAACATTAATGTTTACCTTACTCATGTTACCCAATGCATTGCAGAGCTATCTCAGGCTCACCCGCCCTAGGTTTATCGTGGAACCAACTCTATATGTAAACAATGCCCAAGAACCATAACACATAAAAAAATAATTTAAAGATAACATTTCCACATTTCAATCTCAATATATCATTTCAAGATATTGAAATAATCAATTCTTTCTCAAAACCATTTTCAATACCATTTAAAAATGTTTAATAAAGAGATTTTTTAGTCAAAGTGTCTCATACCACATTGAAGCTTTTAAAGTAATTAACATTTTGAAACACACATGTCCCTATAAATTAATCACTAAAATAATTTCTAAAACATGGACATGAAATATAAGTATTTAGAATATTAAATCTTTAAAACATTTAAAACAATGTTTTAGTTAAAGCGTCCCTTACCACTTGAGAAAATACATGAATAAAACTAATTAAAGAATAAAATTAAAAGAAACCTATAATGTCATGATAATAATGATTTTAATGACATAATATATCAAATGGTATTATATACACCTTATAAGAGAATAAAGGTAAACAATATCAATATATGTCTCAATGAAAGGAGATTGAGATGAAGTCCCTTACAAAAATTCAGCAGCCTAACGACGTCACATAAAAATTAAAAACAATTGAGTTGATGAGAGAGAAAAAGATATATCATCAATTGGACATTATATGTACAGAAATAAGTATATATAAGAACATAACCCAACATAAAAAATGAAAATTAAAAGACATAACATAAAATAAGTCATGAATAAAAGAAGAGGGTGAAAGTTTTGGTTAAAAAGATCATTTTGTAAATAAAATATATTAATTATGTGTATTCACTATAAGTACACATAAATGAATTATAAATAAAATAAATGACATAAATAGTTAGTTCTCATATAATCTTATCATGACATAATAAATAGTTAGAATATTAACCCAAAGAATTGAAATTAGGTTAAGAAGTTCCCTTACGAAAGTTTGGAAGCCTAAAGACATCACTTAAAAATTCAGAAAATGGGTTGATGAGAGATAAAAGGGTCTCTCATCACATGGAAATAAAATTTACCACCATAAGGATATATAATAACATATCCTAACATAATAAAATGGAAATTAAAATATATAACATAAAATAAGTCTTTGACAAAATGTTATGGGTGAAAGGTTCCCTTACAAAGATCATTTTGTAGATAAAATATATTAATTTTGTATATTAACTACACATAAAGCAATATTAAATAAAATACATGACATAAATAGTTATTTCTCACCTAATCGTATCACAATATAGTAAAAAAATATAATATTAACCCAAAGAATGGAATTTGGGTTTAGAAGTTCCCTTAAGAAAGTTCAGAAGCCTACCTTCGTCATTTAAAAATTCAGAAAATGAGTTGATGAGAGTGAAAAGGATCTATCATCACATGGACATAAAATTTTCATCAATAATGATGTATAAGAACATATCCCAACATAATAAAATGGAAATTAAAATACATAACATAAAATATGTCTTTGACTAAAAGATGAGGGTGAAAGGTTCCCTTACAAAGATCATTTTTTAAATAAAATATATTAATTATCTGTATTCACTTCATATACGGAAATTATAAATACAAGACCTGACATCAATATTTATTTCTCACATAATCATACCATGAAATAATAAATAAATATAAGATTAACCCAATGAATAAAAATTGGGTTAAGAAGTTCCCTTACCATGTGTCCGACTTGACTCGTTCGTTCTTTAATTTTCTGAATAATAAACTTAAGTCAATTTCTACTTGATTTAGAGCCTTTTTCAAGTTTATTATTCCTTTTATATCACTTATTACCATGTTATAAGAATTACATAATTATTTAAGTTAATATCAGTCGTTTCGTAGATATTGGGTACTTGAGTCAAAAATGAACTTGTTATAATTACAAATTGTCCATGTGGTAAAAATTATATTATCTAAAGAATGATATTAATTATTTAGATATAATATATATCATATATATCTAATATATATATATATATATAAGTACATAACATTTGGAGGTAATAAATGAAATGCACCGTTCATGGATATGGTAAGCCATACGTACGCATAAACACTACTTTCATTTCTATTTCGTATTTAATGGAATGAAAAATTAATGAAAAATATGTATATTATAATTCTAGTATAATATAATATATAATTTAATTATCATTGTTCTTTAAAAATTCCATATATGTCATGAACGACTCATATCACTTTGAGGGGGCAGTAGTCCGCAATTCCTCTAATGAAATTATCATATTTACCCATTATATGAACCATAATGGTATGATATAAATGAAAAATAAATAATCGAAGAGAAAATAAAAATATAATATATATCACATATAAACACAGTGTCAAAATAACTGCCACCATGAGAGGTGGTAGAAGATAATTGAACAATCATTATTTCATGAGGCATTTGTTCACCGTCGACAGAAACAGTATGTTTGTATCCATTAGATGAAGGTGCATAGAAATGTAGTTTGAATATTTCTCATAAAAACAATCTAGTATATTTAGGATACTATTTTAATTTTTTATTTAAAGAATAATAAGATCATATATAGTGGAGAAGGAAAATAAAATTAAAGTACTTGAGAGAAGACATTACCTTTAAATAGGTTAACTCACTTTGGTTTGAACCAAAAGGCTTTCTTAAATTTCCTTATTCCTAATGGAAGGCTTCTAGGAGAATATATGGATGTTGGTAGCTTATTGGATTAGAGTCTGGATGATTCAAGAGGCTTGATATTTGTGAGTAATGGGTTAGAGGTGATAGCCTTTTATAAGGGGGAGGAGGGGCTCTTTAGGAAAGTTTGAAAAAATTATTTTATTATAAAATTAATTTCGATTTAAAAGGTCCCCAACTCATTTGACTCTATTATAAGGTGATTATTGTTATAAATAATCTCATACAATGGGTTTTAGACATGTTTAGGGCATAAAAGTAAAGTTATCTTTTAGCTTTAACCCTTAGTTAACTAATTTAACTTTTACCATGTCCTCTTATATATTATACAATATGGTTAATATATTTACAATAAAATTCCAAGAGACCCAAAATTGATCATTAATGACATTTTTAACATCATATATTCCATTTATACAAATATTATATTTTTTGGATTATTTTAACTTTTAATAAAATATTAATTATTTTAAAAACTCATTTATGTCAATTTATTAACTATACATATCAAGACTTTTAAAAAATCTATAACAACTTAATTCTTTCGAAAAAATTTCATTAATTAAAATATAACATGTAATTATTATCCCTAAAAAACTTTTATGGCATAAAAAGTTTCCAAATAAATTTATTTTAACATTTATAATCTCATTTATTTAAAGCATTCATTAATGAGGTAATCATTACATCAACATTGTGTCATAAATGAATTTATTTATCTCATGTTTAAAAATTATAAATAAAATACCATTATGTAGGAAATATTTTTTTTCTTTCTAATTACTATTTATAGTCGAAAATTTCACTTATATAACCCCATATAAGAATTGTTTTACTAAAGATATATGTTTATTTTATATTTTCCTTAAATTTAAATTAATTTTTATAAAATGTCATTTTCACATAAAAGTGGCTCAATGGAGTCCGAAAATCGACTCAAGGATGCACATGGTCGTACATGTCTCATCAAATAGGGTTAGGACATGTGTTATGGTAATTAAATATTATTATAATATTATTTTTTACCTTTATTTACCATATTTACCCATTAACCAAGGTAAATAAAATATTTACTGAAATTACTATTCATAATGTCTAAAAATAAATTTACATATTTACACAATTTGGACCTCCTGATTCCAAATATAGAATCAATTTTCCAAATTGAAAATAGAAAAGTTTCATAAATTTATTTAAAATTAATTCTCATTGTCAAAACTAAAAAGTTTGTTTTTAAGAAATAATAACTATCAAACGATTGACATGTGTTTATTACTAAATAAAAAGTGAAATTACTTCCAATGACCAAAATTAGATTAAATGGTAAAAAAATAATCTAATTACACTTCAAAAAGATAATATAATCGTATTATTAAATTTTATTAAATGGTAGTTTTGAATTAAAATGTAGTTTTTTTCACATTATTAAAAAAATTGAACTTTATCCAAAAAAATACCAAAACAATTACCCAAATTAAATTTTGATATCATGCTTCTAAATAGTAGGTTTATTTTTTAAAATATAACATATAAAAGTGAAAAAAAACTATATTTAAAAAGGGTTCTCCCTCTAACGGTGGTAAATCGAACTTTTAAATAATATTAGAGTATTTCATGCTTAAAATCAGATGTATTCTTATTTCAATCCTCTAAAATTTATTGGATAATAGTAAACAAAATTAGCAAACATTTGTAATCATATTGTATTTATTTTTTTCATTCCCTCCAATATAATGGCTAAGAGTTAACTACAATTTAAAATAATAATTATATTATATTATTTTTTGGTATAACTCAATGTTGTGTGCAACGTTAGATTTTAAGGTAACTCATTATTTCATGTTGAGTACGCTATCAGACATATAATCCCCTTGAAATTAAAATTAATATTTAATTTTAAAATTTTAATAAATAAGAAAATTTCATATCCTTTATTCACCTAGGATGTAACATCCTTCCCCCTTTTAGGAATTGCGTCCTCATAATTTTAAAATTGGGCTTGAAAACTTCATTAAATGTCCCACATAGGAAAAAGAGAAAATAAAACTATCACTTTAAAAGAAATAAATGTAATTAAAAAGTTATATTGAGATAAAACATACTAGTATTCAATAAAAACATGGACATGGAGGAGAAACTAAGTTTCATGTTCTGATGGAGAGTGATAGAAAACATGATCAGGGGAATGTTAACCACCAAAAAACCACATATTTGTGATAGGTTAAAAGGTCTTGGATTCCCCAGTAGAAAAAGTAAAAGGAAAAAAAATTTGTTTTAGGTTCCCATTCATAAATTTGAGGAAGTATTCCAAGATATTGACTAATAAAATAAGGAAATATACTTAATTTTCAAGTACAGTTTCATCCTTCAAAAAATTTCTACCACAAACTCATCTTTTCTCCAAACGGTATGTATTAAAGATGACTTGGTCACACCTAAAGTGCTAGAATAAACTTATAAGGAATCACATAATCCCAAAAAGATAAAGTGTATATTTATCTTTTCTTTAAACATTAACCAAAACCAAAATTGTTATTACAAGATCAGATGATCCCTCAAATAGAAAAATCCTTTATAAGGTGAAACAATATTATTAATCTCCAAGATTCAACAATAATACCAAAAATCCAACATAGACCATTCAACAATAAATTTTCCTAAATATTATTCAATATAATCTAAACTAATATTGAAACACAAAACTTCGAAGAATTTGATAACATAGTCTTCCACAAAAATCATAAGATTTATCTTCAAATAACATCAGCTACTCTTAAAGTCTCATACTGAAGAGTAATTAAATTGAACACATATTCTCAATGATAGGTCAATAATTTACATAAATACCCAAATATCCATATGTCTAAAATAAAAACATAGATTCTTAAAAATAAAATTTAAACCATTACTCCACAAATGAAATCCCATATTATTCTATTTTCCTTATGCATATAGTGTTTCAAAAAGAGAAAACATCTTCCAAAATTACCTTTAAAACATAATCACCAAATCATTTTCTTATACTAAGGGTATCCATTTGATAAAACATACGATACTAAATCAACTTATTTTTTATTAATAATATCATTTAACTAAAAGGAATAAGTCAAACTAACCAGTAGCTTCACATAGGACAATGGTTGGTGATGTGCCCTTGTTGCCCTTCAGTTGTGGGTTCTATTCCTGTAGCCTTTCTTAACGTGATATATTTTCACCCATCATGCATGTTGTACCTTTATATAAAACAAAAAAATAACCCTAACATCATTTAACCTCAATGGTTTTATTATACCTCTAATTTTCATCCCAACTCATAATGACCTCAAAATATTAATTCATGAAGTCTTATTAAAAATTTTCCTCCATTAAATAACACTATTCCCAGAGAAATATCACTATACCTTGATAATGGTGTCAACCAGGTTTCATTGTCATCTTGTTCTCATAGATATATGGTCCATGCATTGAAACAATGATTTCAAGATCCTTCAATATCATATGATTCCTTTATCTAAATAAACCTCTTAAAACTTGGGTCATATGGGTGTTCATAGAAAAATAGTTTTGAAAATAATCATGTATGAAATATAATTTCAAAACATCTAATAAAACATTCTTTCTGTAAAATAGTCGAAACAGGTTTGAGTTGAACCATTTAATAAATGGACCTTTTAAAATACCATAAGTATGGGTTTAAATACTATAATTGAAAATTAAATATAAATAGGTTGTGCAAGGGTATCCTTCTTCAACACCTTTTTCAAAATCATAATATGCTTCAAAATATTATGATAAGGTAAAATATTTTAAAATGCAATGATAATATTGACCTATCTTGAAAATATGAGAATATTAAGAAAATAGAATTTTATTAAATACAACCCATGATCCAAGATGGAATCGAGGTATATCAGAGGTGTTTGATATCTCAAACAATTTCTTACAAGTGATTTGTATGTTAGAAAATGTTTCAGAGTCGTCTGGACATGACTTTACAATAATTATTGCAAACAAGTAATCAGGAATAGATAGGAATTTTGTTTGAGATACTCCTACATTCATGTTTTACAAAAATTCATTGATCTGAAAAAGTTTCAAAATAAGGATTTAACTTAAAGAGTAGACATAGATACTAACCATGTGTCTAACAAAAACTCATAATCCCAAAAGTTGTCTAAACCAACCTTTGATACCAACTACAAAGACCCAGTCTTAAACATTACATAATCTTGAATTAAGTTATTAATTAACATTGAGGATATTTTCATTTTTATATATTTAGAGAATTAGTTCATAACTTATACATTACAACTTGAAAATTACATGTAGACACTTCTACTCAATATCCATTTTTTACAAAAAAATAAAAACTCTTAGAAGAAAACAATAATTACTTTTGTGATATAAATATTCTTGAATTATTCCATTCCATTACCCTTACATATACCCAGTGAAAAACATTTCAAAAACATGGGATGAGCATAAAAATCTCATTAAGTGTTATAAAATAAATAAATGAAACATTATTCCATCAATACATACAAAACATAATCTATTTAACATACCTCGGAAAATCATAAGATTTAGGAATAACACATAGAAATCATAACTCATAAAAGTAACTTATGGCATCCATAAAATAATTATGTTGTTGATTTCTCATATAAGTAGGGAGTTACATTTGGAATACCCATCATAGTATATTCACTAAATCTCACAGGAGAAACAATAACATTTACTTCTATCACATTATCCAATGCATTGGAGAGATATCTTGGGCTCACCCACCATAGGTTTATCACGAAACCACCCATATATGTAAACAATTCCCAAGAACCCTAAAACAAAAAAAAGAATATAGTACAGGTAAAATTTACATATTATAATCACAATATATCATTAAATGATATTGAAATTATTAGTTCTTTCTCAAAACAATTTTCAATACCATTTAAAAATGTTTAATAAAGATATATTTGAATCAAAGTGTCACATACCACATTGAAAATTTTAAAGTAATTAAAATTTTAAAAAACTCATGTCCATATAAACAAATATTTAAAATCATTTCTAAAACATTGACATGAAAGATAACGATTTAGATGATTAAATCTTTAAAACATTTAAAACAATGTTTTTGTTAAAGTTTCCCATACAACTTGAAAAAATACATGAATAAAAATAATTAATGAATAAAATTAAATGAAACCTATAATATCATGAGAATAAAGAGATTCATGATATAATATGCCAAATGGTATGATATACAACTTACAGGATAATAATGGTGCACAATATTAAGATATGCCTCAACAAAAGGAGATTGAGATGAATTCCCTTACAAAAATTCGACAGCCTAATGACGTCACTTAAAAATTAAAAAAAAAGAGTTTATGAGAGAGAAAATGATATATCATCACTTGGAAATAAAATGTACATAAATAATGATATAAAATAACATATCCCAACACAATAAAATGGAAATTAAAAGACATAACAGAATAGAAGTCTTGACTAAAAGAGTACGGTGAAAGGTTCCCTTAAAAAGATAATTTTGTAAATAAAATATATTAATTATGTGTATTTTATATAAGTAATAATAAATCAATTATAAATACAAGACATGACATCAATAGTTATTTCTCACATAATCATATCATGACATAATGTAGAATTAAAATATTAACCCAAATAATGGAAATTGGTTTAAGAAGTTCCCTTACGAAAGTTTGGAAGCCTAACAACGTCACTTAAAAATTTAAAAACTGAGTTGATGAGAGAGAAAAGGATCTCTAATCACATGGACACAAAATTTTTATAAATAATGATATATAAGAACATATCCCAACATAATAGAATTGAAACTAAAATACGTAACATAAAAGATGTCTTTGACTAAAAGTTGAGGGTTAAAGGTTCCCTTACAAATATCATTTTGTAAATAAAATATATTAATTATGTGTATTCACTACACATAAAGAAAGTATAAATACAAAATATGACATAAATAGTTATTTGTCACCTAATCATAGCATGGCATAATAAATAATTATAAGATTAACCAAAAGAATGGAAATTGGGTTAAGAAGTCCCCTTATGAATGTTTTGAAGCCAAACGTCGTCAATTAAAAATTCATAAAATGAGTTTATGAGGGTGAAAAGGGTATATCATCACATGGAAATAAAATTTACAGTAATAAGGATATAGAATAACATATCCCAACATAATAAAATAGAAATTAAAACACATAACATAAATTAAGTCTTTGAATAAAAGATGAGGGTGAAAGGTTCCCTTACAAAGATCATTTTGTAAATAAAATATATTAATTATGTGTAATCAATACACATAAAGAAATTATAAATTCAAGACATTAAATAAATATTTATTTCTCACATAATCATAGCATGACATAATAAATAATTAGAAGATTAACACAATGAATAGAAATTGAGTTCATAAGTTCCCTTACCTCGTGTTTGACTTGACTCGTTCGTTCTTTAATTTCCTGAATAATAAACTTAAGTTAATTTTTTATTGCATAAAAAAAATATTTTATTATTCCTTTTATATCACTTATTAACATTTTATAAAAATTACACAATTATTTACGATAATATCTGTCGTTTGTTCGATATTGGGTACTTGAGTTGAAAATGAACTTGTTATAATTATAAATTGTCCTTGTGGTAAAAAGTCCATTATCTCTATAAAAATATTAATTATTTAGATATAATATAAATAATATATACACATTACATATATATATAAATTTATAATATTATATAAAATTTGGAGATAATAAATGTAATGCACCGTTCATGGAGAGGGTAAGTCGTACGTACGCATGAACGCTACTTTCATTTCTATTTTGTATTTAAGGGAATGAAAACATAATGATACATAGGTATATTATAATTCCAATATAATATCATATATAATTTCATTAACACCTTACTTTATAAATTCCATGTATGGCATGAATGAGTCATATCACATTGAGGGGGCGGTTGTCTGCACTTCCTCAAATGAAATTATCATATTTACCCATTATATAAACCATAAAGGTATTCTTTAAATGAAAAATATATAATCATATAGACAATATAAATATAATATATATCACATATAAATATAGTTCCATAGTAATGGCCACCATGAGAGGTGGTAGGAGATAATTGAACACTCATTATTTCGTGAGGCAGTAGTTCGCCGTCCACAGAAACAATATGTTTGTATCCATTAGATGGAGGTGTGTATAAGTGTAGTTAGAATCATTCTCATAAAAACATAATAATATATTTATGATACTGGTTTCTTTATGTAATCAAATAATAAGAATATCATAGGTATTGGAGAAGGAAAATAAAAGAAAAGAACTTGAGAGAATATATTACCTTTAAATCGGGTAACTCCCTTTGGTTTGAACATAGGGCGTTCTTAAATTACCTTATGCCTAGGGGAAGGCTTATAAGAGGAAGATATAAATGTTGGGAGATTATTGAATCAGATTTTGGATGTTCCAATGGTCTTGAGATTTGTGAGTAATGGGTTATAGGTGATGGAATTTTATAAAGGGGAGGAGGGGCTTTTTAAGAAAGTTTGAAAATAATATTTTATTATAAACTAAATTTTATTTAAAAAGGTCCCCAACTCATTTAATTAAAATATAAGGTTATTATGTTTCTAAATACTATCATAAACTGGGTTTTATACATGTTTAGGGAATAAAATTAACCTTATCTTTAAGCTTTGACCCTTAGTTAACTAATTTAACTTTTACCATGTCCTCTTGTGTATTCATACAATATGATTAATATCTTTACTATAAAATTCTAAGTGAACCAAAATGGATCATTAATGATATTTTAAACATCATATATGTTATTTGGACTAATATTATATTTTTAGGATTATTTTATTATTTAATAAATTATTAATTATTTGAAAAAATCATTTATATCAACTTATAAACTTTTCATATCAATACTTTTAAGAAATCTATAACAACTTAATTATTTAGAAAACCCTTAATTAATTCAAATATAAAAAATTCATTATTATTCATAAAGATTTTGTATGGAATAAAAAGTTTCAAAATAAATTTATTTTAATATTTATAATCTCATTTACTTAAAACATTCATTAATGAGGTAATCATTACATCGTCATTGTGTCATAAATAAATTTATTTATCTGATGTCTAAAAATTATAAATCAAATTCCATGATGTAGGAAATATTATTTTTCTTTATAATGAATATTTATTGTTGAAAGGATCACTTATATAACTCCATATAAAACTTTTTTTACTAATAATATATGTCTATGTTAAATTTTCCTTAACTTTAAATTAATTTTTATGAAATGTCATTTTCACATAAAAGTGGCTCTATGGGGTCCCAAAATTTACCCAAGGATTCCCATGTCCTGATATATATCCGCCAATAGGGTTAGTACATGTGTTATGGTAATTTAATATTATTATAATATTATTTGTTTACCCTTATTTACCATATTTACCCTTTAACCATGGTAAATAAAATATTTATTAAAGTTACTATTCATAATGTCTAAAATTGAAACTTACCTATGTAAAAAATTTGGACCTCCTGATTCCTAATATGGAATCCATTTCTCCGAATTCAAAAAAAATAATTTTCAAAAATTATTTTAACATTAATTTTTATTGTCAAAACCAAAAAAACGTGTTTTTAAGAAATAATAACTATAAAAAGATTGACTTGTGTTTATGTATAATTAAAAAGTGAAATTACTTCCAATTACCAAAATTGGATTAAATGGTATAAACATAATATAATTACACTTTATGATGATAATATAACCATATAAATAAATTAGATTAAATGGATGTTTTGAATTAAAATACAGTATTTTTCACTATTCATAAAAAAAATGAACTTTATCAGAAAAATACAAATATTTTATCCAAAGTAAATTTTTATATCCCTTTTCTAAATAAGTATTTTATTTTTTCGAATATAACATATAAAAGTGAAAAAAAAATAGATTGGGTTCTCCCTAAAAAGGTGTTAAATCGACCTTTTAAAGAATATTAAAGTATTCCATGCTTAAAATCGGATTCATTCTTATTTTACGTCTCTAAAATTTATTGGATAATAGTAAAAACATTTACCAAACATGTGTCATAATATTGTAGTTATTTTTGTTCATTATTTACTATATAATGGCTAGTTGTTAACTACCATTTAAAATAATAATATTATAATATTATTTTTTTGTATAACTCATTGTTGCATGAAATGTGGGATTTCAAAGAAACATGTTGTTGCGTGTTGATTACGATATCATACATAGAATCCCCTTGAAAGAAAAAGTAATATTTATTTTACAAATATTAATAAATATGAAAATTTTATATCCTTTATTTACCCAGGATGTTAAATATACATTACTATTCATTATTAATAATAATTAGAAAAAAATCGTAATCAAAATAACTAGTCAATTCACCCATAATATCACATCAGTTAACTCTACCTGAAATATAAATCATATAAATATATATGTATATGTATATATATATATATAATGACACATACATATGAAATATAAATAAGTTTTCTCATCGGTAAACTATCTCTAGTAAATAAACACATACCTAGTGTCTAACATTTTATAATCAAACCATTTATCATGATGACCATATCACATACATGTCCTATATAATAATCACTTTACAAATTTATCTAGAACCAATCATTAATATATATGATATATATTAAATGGAAGGGTAAGGGAAGAAAAACTATGAAATAAAAATATTTTTTCCACTCACAAATTGGATGTTGGGTAACATAAGAGAAATCTACCCTTAGGTGTGGTTTTGAAGAAAAATAGGGTGAACCACAAACCCACAAAAAATAATATAAAATAATATAAAAAATATCAATAATAGCCTTACATAATAAATTATTATAGAAAAATTATTTATCTTTTCATTATATTTTCCACCAATATTCTAACATACCACTTATTTTAGTCATCATCTACTTGTATTTCATCAATATCTCATGTCATCCACAACATTACTAATTATTATTATATCATTCACCTAATTTATTTCACCATAAGAAATTTATCACATCTACCAATAATTCCATTTTTATAATCCAAAAATACATCACATTACATTAAAAGGCCCCATCAATAATAATTTAACAATAATCAAAACATCATATACTAAATCATTAAATCATATCATCACTCATTTCACTCATTTTCATTATAATTATTAATTAAATATATGAAAACAAAACTATAGTTCAATAATATTATATTACTCAATTTATTTATTTGAAAAAAAATAACCCTTTTTATTTAAAAACATCAGTAGTATTTATCATCATTATTTTAGTTTCAAAAACATCCTTTAAAAACATATATTATTTTTTTATTCTTCCAATAAAATCCCTCTATGTATTCTTTCATAGAAATTTATCTCATCCATTATTCCAAGATTTCATAAATTTATCAAATCATTATAAAAAAATCAAAAATTATTAGAGATATGATACCATATAGAGTAAGGGATGAGGTGGGGCATATAGTGGAAGATAGAGATCCATCTTGAAGAACTAATTCATATAGGGTTCTAGATGAGAGAAAAATATGAATAGAAGAATATGTGATGGTTTTATATTTAAATAAAATATATTAGTTTTTTTATAAAAAAAAGTATATATAAAAATATATAATGATTTTTTATGGAAATAATCATATGAAAATATAATATTTTTTTAGTGACGCATCATATAAGATTATATATGATGTTTACTTGTAAAAAAATCAATATACATTAATAGGAATTGAAATTTTCAGTTTTGAATATGTGTGTGTGTAACAATTATATTAAGAAAAGTATATATATTTGAAACATAGAAACACTATGTTACTCTATATGGTGGTATTTAAAAAATATGCATATATAATGGGTTATATTTACTAGTTTTCATAACACTGAAAGTTCATATAGATTGAAAATGATTAGTATCATTATGTGGGAAATAATGTAATTAAGATATTTAATTCCAATAATGTAATGAAATATTTTTTTTGAGTGGACCTATATGATGGAGAAACCCAAATTTAGTGATATTACTTACTTAGGGAAAGTGTATTTTAATATAAATTTGTGTGAATGATTATATTTGGTAAGAATATAATATTAGGTGAAAATATTTTCTTGGGTAGTTAAATGTACAATCCAAACACCAACCACTTTAATTAATTGAATAAAAACATTTTTCATTTCTTATGTATCAACCATAATGTATTTAGCAATTAATATATCAAGATTATATATCGAAATAGAGGGAACACAAATAGTTTATGAATACAAATATAACATAAAAAATATAGGGTAGTGCATCTAGGACTTATATATGTAAGTTAAATTTGAAACTATGTGCATGAAAATAATTCCATAAAAATACTATTAATAGAAAAAACATATAAAAATACAAGAAACAAATTCGAGTTCACTCACTTTTTATAATCATTATGCTATGTAGTTCTTCTAATCTAAAGAGTTATCATTCATTACCAATATACGCAGTCCTAAATTTTAAATGTTTAAAAATAAAAAAAAAATAATGTTACTATTAAAAAGGTTACAAATTTGAAATCAAATAAAATAGATGTGTAATGACATTGTTTTAATAAAATGGTTTGACTCGAAGAGTCATGGGACCTCAAGAAAGTTTCTTAACTATAGTTGGAGTTACAAATTCCAATGGATAAAATGTAATATATGGAAAGATATTTACACTTATTATGATTAAAAAAATAAAAACCATATATAATATTTCAATTACAATAACAACATCCTTGAGATATAGGAAGAAAAATAGAAAATAAATTCCATACATCTAAAATTAAACAACCAATAAGTAATCACACATCACTATTAGATAATAAAAACCCAATGGAAAATGATATTGAAACTCACCCTATAATACTTATGGAAGACATATCACCCATATCTCCAAACATACTAGTACACCAATATATATACTATCTATTTTCATCAAGTTCCATTTTTTCTAATTAAAAGAAAAACAAGTTCCACACATACCCTAAAGGAAACATGCATTGTGTGAACCCATTATACACCATATGAAGTCATCGCATGATTCCAACCACTATATTGTAAATTAATAATTACACATAATAATCATATTTAATTTAGAAAAAATTATATAATATCAACGATTAATTAATATGATAATTCATAAATTATTAATAAATACTTTTACCTTGGGTATTGGTTTTTAGTGTGTAAAATTGGCTACCATAGAAACCAATTATACATATTTTGATCCATGACCATAATCCTCAACTAAATATCCTCAACAAGAGGGGAAATAATAAATGAAACATCCCTATATAAAGGTAAATGATCCATCTATATATCCTCAATAAAAGAGAAAATATCCATGGAAACCATATAATCCGAATACATAACCACTTATTCAAAAATAAAATATATACCATGATAAATAAATTTATTACAACTATACATGTAACAAAATAAACCATATAAGTTAGATACATAGGAAACTGCTTATATTATTACCTTTTTGGGATTATCATTTTTGTTAGGGATGGAACAAAGTTAATGATTTTCAACAAGATAAACTCAAAAAAATAAGGTAAAAATTCATGACATAGTAGAGATACTAAATCAATAAATAAATATATGTAATTATATATTAAAATATATTTATTTAGGGTAAAATAATTTTTTTATTATTAACCCACACCATCCATGTTGCTACCATAATATCACATTGAAAATATGAGAGAACGGATAGGTCATCCACCTTATGATATGTCAAAGCCTAATTTGAAGAAATATGGGGAAGGTTCACCAGTAATTCCAAAAAAACATAGATCATAAAATGGGGATAATATATTATAGATTTAATTAGCATATATCAATATAATATAAATTAAGAATAAAATGGACAACCTTACCAAAGACACGCCATAAGAATATTCCCATTATAACTAAAATTTCTAGTGAATTTATTTTGTTTTCAATGAGGTTTTTTGTGAAATATTTAAATATTTCTTATTGTTTTTAAATGTGATGATTATAGAGCTATTATGAAGTTATGAACACATGTGTCGTTGGTTAATTGGGTTTGTCACATTGTTTACAAAAATGATTTGTAGAAGGGGAAAATCAATGAACAATATTATTTTTGTGTGGTAGAAATTTATAAATGAATTTAGAATTTAAGAATAAAATGTGAATTATTTTGAGTATGGTTGAGATTTAATTTTTAATTAAATTCCAATTTGAAGAATATTTTGCGAATTGGTTAGCTAGAGTTTACTATACACTATATAGAATTTGATAAATATTTTATATGGAGACTATAGTTAAATAATTAAGCAATTCTAGACAACAATCAGACATTGTGGACAAAAAACATTGCTAAGGTGATAATTTGACACCCTGGCCCGCTATTGTAGGCTATATGGGCATACAGAAGTGCTTGTGGGAGGTGTGAGTTGTAGATAACCACTGTGTGGGGTGGCACAGTGGTGGATCAGAGGCCATCACAGGTTGGTGCCAGCGAGAGGAGATTATATCTTATTAATTGATTTCTAATATACTTACATCATGCCTCGTATTATAAGGTAGAACCCAACACCATGGTGTTTCGATGTGGGACTCAATTACTGTATCACTAAGCAATCTAGAACCATTTGATCCCATGTTCTATTTTCCCTATCCATCGATTATTGACATATAAAATTTATGTTCATATTTTTAATCAAATACTGATTTTTCTTTATTTTTTTAAATGATATGACTCACATATTTCATTTTTTATTAAAAAAGGCAATTGGAATAATAGAATAAAAATGAACTAAAATTTAAAATTTGGTTAAATCTATAAGTTTGAAAGATTTTGTTCGCAAGGTTATTTTTGGAATAACTTTTAAAATAATAGTTCAATTTGAGTGATTATTTTTTTATGAATCCTTGATTTATTTTATTCCACCTTTTCTTCAGGACCAAGAGATTATTGAAATACCTAGAGGCCCAAATAAATCATTCACGTTGAACAAGTGTTCGGGAGGACAGTGTGGACCCCACCTCCATAATGGAAGAACAAATCGTTCAACACCTCCAATTTAGGTGATTACAACTATAATGCAACGAATACTCATAGGTGTGTTCGTCCAATAAATTTTGTATAGTTATGAGATCATCAATGTGGTCTGTGAACGAAATAGTTTGAAGGAAGCTTCTTGAAATATTCATCCAGAAAAAGTAAAAGTCAATAAAAAAATTCATAACTCCTACATCCTATAGTCAATTAAGCTGAAATTTTGGAGGAGAACATATAATAGAAATATTAACAACTTTTATGAAAGAGGAAATGCCTGAATCATAAATTTAATGGAAAAAAACGCAAAAAATTGTGGAGCATAGATTCTAGACTATAAATTTATGAGAGTCCCTCCTTCCCAAATAATTACATTCAATTCTATCTCATTCCTTCCAAGGGACCAAAGAAGATATCTCTACTAAGGTAGGTTGATGAAAAATATCCCACTATTCTTATTTTTCATTTTTTATGGTTTTCTTTGTTTTGTTTTAGTTTCCAATTGTAATTTTTATATCTTATAAATTCATGCATTTTTAACTTTGTTACAACATTTATTTATTCTTATTTTCATTCTCAATCTATTATTATAATAATTATTATTATTATTATTATTATTTTAACCTTTATTAAAAAAATATATATATTACTCTTTTTATTTATCTTTTTCATTCTCTCTATATCCATCTGCATCCCCCATTCTTCCATTTTATTTTATTCATCCACAATTCATTATTAGTTTTTTTTATTTTTATCCTCTTCCACCCACTCCACTAAGTATTTTATCACTCTCATAAATGAGATACTGACCCTGAGGCTTGGATCGAGGGAGGTGAAGGAGTTATTTAATTTTATTTAATGTTTAATATTTGGTTTTTAGATAGAATTTAGTATCATGCATGTGTGAGGTGATTGTCCACAATGTGGTGACTTCCCCTAATGAAATTGAACTCAATATATCTCTATTATTTTATTTAATGACTTTTTCATCTCTCCATTGGTTAGTTCTTCACATGTTGGAGTTGAAAAAATCAATGGATGAAATAGCTTTGATTGAACCCAATTCTAGATGATGACACATCCTAGACCAAGGTATGTCATCAACCTTTATTTAAATTGGATGTGGAATTCAGAGTGCACAGATATTCAATGATATTCCATAATTTATAAATAATGAATAGTGTCGCAGACATTATATTTCATTTTTTTATTATCAAACTAAAATCAAACATATAAAAGATAATAGTGATAGAACATTAAACAAAACCCAAAAACCAAGTCCTTTATCCATTAACTCATTATATTTAGATTTTCATTCTTGTTTAAATTCACAATCAAAACTGAAAAAAAAAGAATCTTCTTTCTTTAATTTAAATTAAAATAAACATAAAAAAGAAGTAGTTTAAATGATTTAGGTAAGTGAACCAGATTGAGAAAGATCCTCAATAGAGATAACCCTGTTCAGCCTCTATACTATGCTTCGAAAAATTATAATAGCTTGTATCCACACCCCGAAATAGGACTAGATCAATCATCTCACCCAAGCTCTCAACTATGTGATTTTCTCGATCATTTTTCCTGACCATTTGATCATCTCCTGCTGAGTCTTCTTCTGGGGCATGCCTTGTGCTCTATTACTATTTATCGAACCTCTATACAACATCAAAAGTTGAGTGATTATGAGATTATGATCATAATTTGGGTGATCAGAAAATTCTATAATGATTTTAATGTTTTTCAAACTTGCTTTCATCATAAAATGGAGATCAAACATCCATAATAAAATAAGAAGAAAATTTTATATTTTTAGATGAAGTTGATCACTTATTGAGAGGGTAGTTTGTCCATGTTTGTCAAAGGTTTTGAGATGATTTTAATTTCCTATAAATATTGAGGCCTACACTTGTTTCAGTTGCTTATTTTTTTAGATGGTCCCATTTCTGGTGAAATAAATACATTCTGACTGTCTGGTTCACAAAAGGAATAGTTTCTCATATTTTCTATTTTAGAGAAGAAGAATGATTCTATGTATGACCTATATATTCCAAACACACTAGTGTTGTTTCCCAAAGAACCATATTCCATGAAAAATAGATTTTTTGTAATATTTTTACACATATATCTTCTGTTTTTTTCACAAATTAACTTAAGGTTCCACATAATAGTTTATATTTACACTGTATATCGTGAAGAATACCTTGTGTGAACCATGCCTATACCCATTTGGGTTTTCACAAAAAAAGGAAGAATGATTAAGAATATATTGTTAAAGTTCAATTAGTGGGCTTTGTGAAGGAGTTGTGAAAACAAGGAAAAAATGTTCATTCTCAAGGAAGAATATTTCATTCTCATCGATTTGGTTTTGCACGCAAGTAGGGTGGACAGTGTGTGTCTATAAATTCTTTGGGAAGGATATATACAATGAGAAAGTCGTGTGTAATATATATACATTTACATGAATTAATATATAAGGTGGGATGTATTATGTATCATATAAACATGCACTTATGAGATCTTATGAGTATACCTTTTTTTATGAAGAATGAAGTGAATAATGTGTATATTTATACATAAATTTGAGCAGTGAAGAAAGAAAATATAGAAAATTCTTGTGTGTATGGATTTTATACTTATACACATTTGAATAGAAAATCACTTTATATAACAAGGAAATAGTTTACATTTACATAGTGTTTAGTTATTTTGAGGATGAATTCGAGGTAGTAATTCTATCATTGTTTCAGAATATTTCTATATCTAAGTTTTTAGTGTTCAATAAGGTTGGGTCTTCAAAAGAAGAAAAAATTCTTTCCCTCATAGTTTTTTATTGAGATAGTTGATTATATATATTGATCAATGATTATTTGATCAAGAGCAGCTTCAGTTCAATGGTACATGAAATTGTACACAAGCTAGTGTGATCTAATGAGCATGTAGAGGTGGATATTTAATTGATCATTCTATAGTGGATTGAACATCTGAGGTTAAAAGCTATAGCTAGGGGTCTAACCATTTTAGTAAAGATTTGGATTGGTTCTCTAATCAATCACTATGAATAAGGTGTCACTGGGGGGTCTAACCAACCGTTAAAGTATGATTGGAACTGTGGGTATAACTAGTTTGTATTTGGGGGTCAAATGACATACTATTGTAATAACCTTTTCATGTAGTTGAGAATTCATGTTGGGGGGTATAACCAACATAGTACAGAGTAGTTCATTTTATTAAGACATGTTAATTCATGTGTGTTGTGTTTTATTTAATTGTTATTTCTTTCAGAGTGAGGCTAAGTAATTGAGATTTGGGATTGTAACTTTAATTAGTCATAAAGGTTGAATAAAAACTAAAAGGTTTTATAAAAACAGTATACCACTTACTCACCCCCCCCCCCCACTCAGTGGTATCTAACTGATTCTTGGATACTTCAATTGGTATCATATCCCAAGGTACCCAGGGTAGATCCATAACATTTTTTGAGAAGTGGCGAATTTGAATTTAGTGAATAGATGGCGAATTCCTACTTTTGATTCCATGAACTACCACAGTTGGAGGAATAAGTTGCTTTATTATCATCTATATCTTGTCCTAAAAGTGAGATATGTAGCAACAATGGGTTTACCACCTATAAATGTGGATATTTATATGAATCAAGATGATAAGAGAAATCTATAAGTTGATGGCAAAGCTTAGAATGAAATCTTGATGGATTTATCTAACAAAGTATATGTGATGGGTCTCTAAACTTCCAAGTAGATCTGGAATAAACTAAAAATCAATTATGAAATATATCTTAAACTCCGAGAATCCAAGTTTAAAATATAGAGAATAAATTTTGAAGATATTAAAATGGATGATGATTAAAGTATTGATGCCTACTTTACGAGTGTAAATGAAATTTTGAGAAATATCAACGGTTTTGGAGAGAAGAATGATGATTCAACTATTGTGAAAACGCTTATGAGAAATTTCCCAAATAGATTTGACTCAAATATTTTCTCACTAGAGGAGAGAGAAGACCTATCATTGGATTACCGTCATAATACTCTCATATCTTTATCACATGAAAAAAGTTCTAGCATTCAAGAAAATATTAAGATATGATATGGCCTTTGAATCCATGATAAAAGGTAAAACTAAAATCAGAGAATAACCAGAATCAAGTGATTATGAGGATGAATAATATTAAAATGTCTTTAGACAAAATATTTCCTTATTTACAAGAATTTTCAAAAGGGTTATATGGAAATAAAATAATAAACATCCCTCAATGTTATGGAATTGTCCCAATAGTGGTCATTTTTCTAATAGCTATTCAAAGAAAACGATAAATGATACTAAATCAAATTAATAGAATAATAAATATTAGAAAATTAATTAGAATAATCATAAGAAGAGGTTTAATTCTAAGAAAAAAAATATTTTGAGTAGAGAAATGGATGAATTTACATCATTAATTAATGAATCGGATGATGTAAGATATTATATGAATAAAATGTGCATTATAGGTGAATTAAAGGAACATAGAGACTCATTTGATGGTGATGAAGGTGATAAGAGATAATATTTAGAATTCATATTAAAAGATAATCTTGAGCTACTATTGTGGACAATTTATAACTCAAGAAAGAAGGAAAACCCCTAAGAAAGAAATTGGCAAGATCTCCTTTGAGAATAAATAACATATAAAGAAATATGATAATCAACTTAATGAAATAAGAAAAAATAAGATGAAGATATTTGAGTTATATGGATGTCTGAAAACAATTATAATGAAATATTTTGATAAGTAAGAATCATCATTTATTGAAGAGGATAAACTAAATCATTTTAAATTAGATGAATTTGAGAAAATATTGAAATATAATAAAGAAAGAATTGTTGAGAAGGAAGAATAATTATGTGAGAAATAATATTTGTTTCTTGTATCTCAATGTGATTTTAATAAGATGAAATAATACTTCATCAAATATATTGAGGTTAAGCGTGAATCTTCTAAAGCTGTTGGGAAGAAGAATTCATAGAAAAATGTTAATTTTAAAGAAAATGAATATCAATATACCTTTGATATATCTAATAATGAAGATCTAAAAGATAATACTAAATCAAAGTAGTCCAAAATAACAATTGAGAAAAAAAATTCCACAAAGGAAGAATTTACTAATATATCTATAATATTTTCTAATAATAAGATACATCCATAGTTTGTGAAAAATCTATTACTACACTATTCAGATCTGAATTTCAATCAATCTATAAGATCAAGGTTTAGAGACTACGGTTGGTTTTTGGGGTGTTTTTTCATAAAAATTAGTCATGTTCATATAACATTTCACTACCAAGGAGAAGGAATTAATCAAGGGGGAGCAATTTGTTAGGACCGAGTTGTGTTTTGGTTGTATTTGTGGTCAATGGATCGGTATCCTAAAAGAAAGAAAGTATGTTGAGAAAGATAATGAGGTTATAGTATTAATAAAGATTATAATGAAGGTCTGGTATTGAAAAATATCATAATTGTCATATGGTATTGAAAAATATTTTAATTATGGCTTGATATTGGAAAATATCGTAATGAGGAATTGATCATATTCACTCTAGATCTGATATGAAATAAGTGGTTGTTTTGATGGAGGATCGGAGTCACTATGACTATGATGTTTTAAATGTGATGATTCCTTTCCAATTTTTATTTTTTATAAATCATGATTTGTTAGTAGAACTTTTTATGCATGCTTGATAGAAGATAGGGATAATGAAAGATACATTTCCAATCCAAAAAAGATCGTATACAGATTCATTGTATCCCGGTGGCAGAGAAAAAGGAGTGATCAGATTTTTTCAAAAAAATCAAATCCAAGTGGAAGAATAGTAAAATTTGGTACCAATTGAGAAATTATTGTCTATAAAAAGTGGTGTTGATAAAGAGTGGTGTCGATGGAGTGTAGTGCTAATTAAAAATGATGTAGATGGAAAAGGTGGTGCCGATGGAAGAGGTGGCACCGATAGAAGTGGTGGTGTCGATTGAAAAGTGTTACCAATTGAAAAGTGATGCTGAAGGAAAAGTTTGTGCCAATGAAAAAGGTATTTCCTATGGAATAGGTGGTGCCTATTTATTGTTGCATCTTGTTTTCCATTGAAATGGCCAAAAAAATTTGGTAACTAGGATGATCCTGCTCAGGCTCAAGAGAAAAGATCATATCTAGAAAATATCGTATCCAAAAATGACCATAACCAAAAATGATCATACACATAAATGATCCTATCATAAAAGGATCAATCATTGGTCTATTTTCAAATGTTCTCATAAAGTGGTTCAAGGGTTTATTTACATTGTTTATCCTTTGAAGTAGTTTTTCAAATGGGTCAAGATATGAGGAAAAGAATAAGTTTGTATTTCAATTGAGTCAATAAATATTTCATCAGAGATGAATTTCTAAATAAAATAAGATGAATGTACTATTAAGGGGTAACCTTTCATTCAAAATAATGATTGCATCTCAAGTGTACAAGTTCATTTTTTCATGTTCAATTTGAATCAGTACAGAGAATTGTTATGAATAAATCGGTTTTCGGAAATCAAACTCAGCAATTGTAATCTGACTCAGAAATTGTAATCTAACTCAACAATTTTAATTGGACTAGTAATTGAAATAGGATTCTGGAGAAGAAGAGGTGAAGATTCTAGATTTTTCAAGAAGAATAGAGAAGAGTTGATGAGGTCAATATACATTCTGAGATTTCATGGGAAATTGCATTTTGCATGAATTTGTGTGTGTGGTAATGGTTTTTGGGTTTCCCACTGAATCCCTTGAATGTCACCTATAATAGGTGAGAAAGTACACATCCATTTCTAACGATGTTGTACTATTTATCATAGTATATCGAGAAGGTCGAATTTTTTAGTGAGAGAAAGTAGTACCTCTTTTTTTGTATTGAAGAAATTTTTGCGGGGAAGAAGAAAAGATTGTAACATTATACTCGGCTGATCATCGTACTTAGAATTCATTGTAATCATCGGATCATCATATCCGTCTTGTAAATTGTATGCATATTGTTTTGGTATCATGATGAATTAATCGAAACAGGATTTTGGTACTAGGTTTTACGGTACTAAGAATTTATAGATTGGGTAACATGAATTGTACTAGGTTTCATTATACTCAGGTATTGAAGTGGCGCTGATTCATTTCTATTAGATTCTATCATAAAATTGGACTGACAGAATTGTATTTGGACGAATCAGACTTAGAAGAATCGGACTCATAAAATAAAGTACTCATTGTTTCATAACAAAGTATGTGTTGTTAAACCCTTTATTTAGGGTAAGGAATTGAATAATTGTTTTTCAATTGAATACATTTATTGAAATGATAATAAGTGCAGTAAACATGAGTTGCTACACAAATATTGTATTTCCCTATTGTGCTATGAGGGTGCACACACACCAGTGGGATTGTTTCATTGTGCTACACGAGTGTAAGGGTATAGCCTACTCATTTTCATCCAAGGATTTTTTTTATTAGATTGTATGGTATTGGATTACCCCCATACCATACCAAAGATGCAGCTATTCTTATTGAATAGTGAACCTTGTAAATCATTGTATTCCTGTGGATGTGTTAGTAATTTGTTTTTAGTAGGGAACTAAAATCTCTAACATTAGGCAAAGGTTTTTTCTATTGAATGGAAACATAAAAGAAAAATTATCCCTAATTCACCCCTCCCCCTTTTAGTGATACAAATACACTATCTAGGTATATGCAATTTGTATTGGAGGATTGGTTCCCATCTCTCATTCTTTACTAAAGCCTTTGAAGAGGAACGTGTTATAGAGAATTTGAGTTGTGTGAATAGTATGGGGATTCTACCTTAAATTATGTGAATTATCATATCTGGAAAGGAATAATGTTTCCATATATTATTTCTCTTGGGCATGATGTTTCAAGAGATGTTACAAATGGTTTCCCTTATTTTATTGAGAATACTCTTCTCATAAAGGCTGGTAAGGAAAATATTGAAAATTATGCAAGAGTCAAGAATTCTTTACTCTCATCACTTTCTAAAAGTGAGTTTCTAAGAGTAAAAGTAGTTTCCACTGCCCAAGTAATCTGGGATAAGTTGAACAATATTTATTAAGGCAATACAAATGTGAGAAATTAAAAGTTAAAAATATATTGATTGATGTGTGAAGATCTCAATATTGGTGAACATGAATTCATTGATGACTTCTTTACCATAGTGAATGAAATTTTTAGAACTATCATATGTATTGGTGAAAATTTAAAATATTCAAAAATTATTGAAAATATCATGACAATCCTTCCCAAAAAAATTGTGTAAAATTTTTCCTCATTATAAGACATGGATCCTGAAGCATTATCTCTTTATGATCTGCATATCACTATAATTACATATGAAATGCGAAGGGAGAATTCGATGAATAGAAAAAACAAAAGTTGGTAGAGAAATTTCTTTCAAGGTTATTAATAAAGGAAAGTCAAAGATGATTTTTAAAGAAGAAGAAGTTGGAGATTTTGACTTCAAAAATGAGGTATGTAAAAATCAAGATTCAATTATTTATGTGTTTTATAAGAATTTTAAAAGAGGTACAATAAGCTATAGAGGTAAACTCCTTTTAAATTTTTTTGGATGTGGTGTCATTGAGAATATTTTTGTCAATTTTCCTCGAATAGGTAATGAAAATAAAAGTGATGATGAAGAAAGTGAAGAAGAAGAAAGAAGGCCAAGAAGATGTTGGAAGAAAAAGGGTAATAAAGAAAAAATCTATTCCAAGAGGGAATATGATAAGTTCTCCAAATCCAAAAGGAGAAGATTTTTTTCTAATGAAGATGATAGTGAGGATGTTACAAATAATGTTGAAGACAACATGTTCATTGAAATAGTTAATGAGGAAAGTTCTTCAAGTAGTGAAAGTAGTAATTTTGAAGAAGAATAAGAATAAATTAAAGATGAATCCAAAATATATATTGACCATGATAGGGATAATAACTTTATTGCAACAAAGAATGATGATAAATTTGGAATTAGTAGTTCCAATAAAGAATAAACTCAACATGACATTCATTTAAAATAATATTTGAAAGAATTATTGAGAAATATCCTAATACTTGAAAATAAAAACAAGGATTTGAAAGATGAATATTACTAAATAATTGAAGAAATATTTTCAGAAGAGAAGAACAAGATTCTGGTAGAGATTGGAGATTTAAATAAATATCTTGAAGAATAAAATAATCATAATTAGAATCTAGAAGTGAAGTTGAAATCCAAATAAGAAGAGTTTAAACTTTTCCAAAAAAACTTTCTGAAGATGAATTAAAAAATAAAAGATTCAAAAACACTACCACTAAAGTTGGTGGAAGTTTTTGAAATGAGAAACCAGATAAGTTTTAACAAATTTTTCCTTCAAAGGTTGAAAATAAAAATGGAATTGTTTTTAAAAGAATAAACAAGTAAAAGTCATGTGTATTGAGAAGACCATAAATATTAGGAATTATGAAGCATTAAAGAATCCTGGGTCCTAAAATGTTTTCAAACATTTTTGAAATTAGAATGGTTTCCAATACTAGTGATTTCAATAATTCTAGATGGAAAATAAATAATTTAGTTGATAACTGGATGTTTGGTAGCTTAGGAAATAAATATAATCAAGTTGCTGAGAAACGTATTCATAAGTCCAATCTGTATGGAAATTTTAGAGACAAATATTCTTTCTATGGCTATTTCTAGTACTATGGTGGATTTAGACCCATGGAAAATATGTCTTGGTTTAATCAACAACATTACTATTACCCCACAGTTCATTTATGGAAGAGTTTGAGGGGGATTCAATCTCCTCAATGAAAGAGTTCTGAGAGGGTGCTTATGAAGAAACCTAAAAATGTTGAAGTAAATATTGAAAATAGGGTCCAACCATTGGAAACTATTTCTTAAAGATGTGAAAAACCTGAAAACCTTGCAAAATGATGTCTTGTTTTATTATCGACACAACAAAAGTTTATAAACAAACCTCAAAAGATATATGTTTTGGATGTTATAAAGGATAGATCTGCTATGTCTGAAAAGAAAGAGTGCTTAGTTGTCTGTCCATAACACATTCACTTAGCTAGGAAATTAGAAAAGGAATAAAATAAAGTGATAAAAGGGAGGAAGAAATTGGTGTTTGAGGATGTTAGAAATTTTGGAAAAAAGGTATCAATATATTGTGAATATGAGAAAGTGAGATATGATACCAAAATCTGTTCAGCTATATTGCTAGAAGAAAAGACATACATGAGAAAAAAAATTACAAATTTATTATAACAAATATGTCTCTAAATATTAATAAAATTTTAAATAATCATCAGAATATTATATTTATATGAAATAAGTTATTAAAAATTTTGAGAAGAATGAACAGAAGGAAGAAAGAACATCCAATTAAAAATACAAGAAGATTAAGAAAAAGGAAAGACTAAGAGAGGAATCTTAATCTGACTACTGTTTTTTTGAACCAATAAAGGTTCCTCCTTATTCACTAAAATTTTTGTATACATGTTCTAAATTGTAGGGAATTGAAGGAGTGGAGATAAGGTAGCTCGAATTTATGAGACTCTTACTATTCATGAAAAAGAAAGTAATGCGGTTTTGAAATGTTGTGTTTTTATAGACATGATCTTTCTAATGGGTCTGTTGATATGGGTGCATATTACTTTTACCCTCAAAAATTTCTTTCAAAGTTTTCCCCAAATCATGGGAATGTTTGAAGAAGGATGAAAAAGTTATTACATGAAAGTTGTGTTATGAAAAACATTGATCACCTTGATTATGCATGCTTCATTTTTATACCGGGTTCACCCATATATACTTAGAGTTGTTTAGTTAAATTGTTTTGGTTAATAAACTCATGTGATACCTAGGATGAATAAAAGTTCATGGAAATTGAGATTAGTTTTCAATTAGGAATAAACTTAATGTGATGGCCCCCTTGAATTTGATTTTCAATAAGGGGGAGAGATAAGAAATGGGGGGATAGATAAAATAAATAGGTGGATCAAGAAAATAATGAAGAGAATAAATAGTAAGAAAAGTTCCATGTGGTTTAAGTGATTGAAGTGGGTATTGAAAACAAATACAAAGAGGGAGATTGTTAGGCCCAAGTTTTGTTTTGGTTGTATTTATTTCCTATTGATCTGTATACTAAAATAAAGAGAGTATGTTAAGAAAGTTAATGAGGTTTCAGTATTGAAAAATAACATAATGAGGGTCTAGTGTTGAAAAATATTGTAATGAGGGTCTGGTATTGAAAAAGATCATAATGAGGGTCTAGTGTTGAAAAATAGTGTAATGAGGGTCTGGTATTGAAAAAGATCGTATTTAGGGTCTAGTATTAGAAAGGATAATAATGAGGAATTGATCGGATTCACTCTTGATACGACATGAAAGGAGTGTTTGTTTTTATGGATAATCGGTGTCAATATGACTACGATTGTTTAAATGTGAAGATGATTTGATTATTTGAATTTCATATAAAACATGAGTTGAATGGAGAACTTGTGATGCAAGCTTGATAAAAGATATGGAGAATTAATTCTGCCAATCTATAAAGGATCGTATCCAGATTTATTGTATCTAGGTGGGAGATAAAAAGGTGTGATGTCTATTTTTTTCCAAAACAATCATATCTGGGTGAAAGAATATTAAAATGTTCTTCCAATTGAGAAAGTAGATCCAATGAAAAGTTTTGATGATGAAAAGTGAGGCCTATGATGATTAGTGTTGATGAAAATTGATACTGATGAAAAATGTGGTATTGATAGAAGAGGTGGTGCCAATGGATGAGATGGTCCTGATTGAAAAGTGGTACCGATTAAAAATTGATGCCGATGGAAAAGGTGGTGCCGATGGAAAACATGGTGTCTAGGGAATAGGTGGTGCTGATTTACTATAGAATATTGTTTTCCATATAATAGAACATAAAATTTTCATACCAAATAATATCGTACTCATGCTCAGGAGAAAATATCGTATCCAGATATGATCGTAACCAGAAATTATCGTACATAGAAATGATCATATCCAGAAAATATTGTACTCTTGACTATTTTCAAATGTTATCATCAAGTGGTTTAAGGGTTGATTTACATTGTCTATACTTTCAAGTTGTCTTTCCAATGGGTTAATATAATAGAGGAAGAATGAGATTTTATTTCAATTGGTTCAAGATCTATTGTATCAGAGTTGAATTGCTAATGAATAGAAGACTAATTTACTGTTAAGGGGGAACTTTTCATTCAAACTAATTACTATATATCAAGAGTGGAATTACATTTCTTCATGTTCAAATTGAATTGGTATAGATCATTGTTATGAAGAAATTGGTTTCAGGAAATTAGACTCAGCAATTGTAATCGGACTCAGTAGTTGTATTCAGAATCATAAATTGTAATCATACTAGAATTTAAAATATGAGTCTGGAGAAGAAGAGATGAATATTATATGAGTTTCAAGAATAATTGAGAAGCATTGAAAAAGTCAAGATTCATTCCAAGATTTCAAGGGAAATTTTATTTTTGGTGAATTTGTTTGATCGGTAATGGTTTTTGGGTTTCTTGTTGAAACCCTTGAAGGCCAGCTATAAAAGGTGAGAATGTACACTACACTTTCTGACAACAGTGAACTGTTCATCGCACTAGAGAGAGAAGTTTTCAGTCTTTAGTGATATAAATTGATACAATTTTGTTTCTTATTGAATACATTTTAGTAAGGAAGAATAAAATATCATAACATTGTATTCAGCTGATCATCATAATGAAAATTTATCATACTCAGTGTATCATCATATTTGGCTTGTCAATTGTATTCAGATGATTTGGTATCAGTTTGAATTAATAAGAATGGGGTTTTCATACTATGTTTTACCATACTAGGATTTTCTGCACTGAGGAAGAATAATCCTACTTGGTTTCATCGTACTCATGGATTGACGTGGTGTTGATTCATTTCTATAGTATTCTATTAGAAAATTGGACCACAAGAATTGTATTAGGAAGAATCAGACTAAAAGGAATCAGACTTAGAAAATATAAGACTAAGTTTTTCATAACAAATTCCTGGTTGTTCTTACCTTTATTATGGGTAAGGAAATGAAGAATTTTATTTCAATTGAATACATTTTTTGAATTGAAAAGATGTGCAGGTAACATGAGTAGTTACACAAAGGTTGTTTTTCCCTATTGTGCTAATCGGGTGCACATGCACTAGTGGGATTGTTTCATAGTGGTACATGGGTGTTAGGATATATCCTACTTGTTATAATCCATGGAATTTTTTCTACTAGATTGTATGGTATTGGATTTCCTCAATTCCAAACCAAGGATGTAGTTATTATTGTTTAATAGTGAACCTTATAAATCATTGTGTTCCTGTGGATGTGTGTATGATTTTTTTAGTAGGGAATTGAAATATCTTACCGAAGGAAAAGGTTTTTTCTATTGAAAGGAAACATAAAACAAAAATTATGACACATTAACCCCCTCCCCCTCTCAATGACACAAATACACTCTCTGGGAACTTACACATTGTTGATCAGATGAGATCAGATTGTCCAAAAGAGTAATCTGTAATCAAGAATTCATTAATAACTATCAAGGCAAAACTTATATTAATATTTGAATTAAGTCTGTGGAAGATGTGGTCAAGAAGGTCATAGAGATGATAAATACAGATTTTATTGGTCAAGTGAGATTCCTCATAATTAATATGAGAAGAGATGTCAAACAGTGAAGAAAGCTACTGTCATTGGTGAATTTTGATAGAAGTTGAAACAATTTGAAAAAATAACAAGCTTTTTAGAGAAAAATAAAATCAATTAGCGACATATGAATAATTTAATAGTGATTAGGATTCATCTATAAATGATGACATGAAAATTATGATGTGTGGAAGGTGTGGAAAACTTGGGAATGACACAAAAACATTACATTATACTTTTAACAACCCAAGAGATAAAGTAGAACGCTTCCTTCTGTAAAGATAAAAGAAAGATAGGACAAACTAATTTTAGAGGAAACTCTCATCCTGAGTGATATTTCTAAGTAACAAACAAGTTCCTCCTTATTACCTTATATTAATGTTTTTATTCTAACATGCAAGGAATTGAAGGAGATGAATTTATCCTTTTAGGGGGATAATAGATGATTTAATGCTGTCAAATTTTCACAATCTTGTGAAAATAATGATCACTATCAAAAACTTTATTCTAATTTAAACAGAGAATATATTTGTTTTCCACCTAAACTTTATGATTAGTTTGTTGGGATGTGTGTTAGAAATCCCTTAGAAATCTTGTTTCAGATTTTTCTCTGTGATTTGATGTTTTTGAAACAAGATTGATAATGGAGTCACATTATAATATTTAAATATCTATGATTCTTAAGTGAAATCTCTCTAGTTTTCTACACCAAGCATTCCCATGTAGACTTAGAGTTGATTAAATGAAATCTCATTACTTTTGTTGAGTGAGGTTTCATTATTTTTTTTAAAAAATAAATAGGTAAGAATTTTATTAAAGCTTAAACATCTAAACTAGACTTTGTATTCTTTTACAATAAGGGGTATATTGAACACATAAACATATTGGCATCATATGAGTATTGAAAACAAATACCACATGTGAAATTGAAATGTTTAGTGAATTTCATTTTTTCAATGAGTATTTGTTGAATGATTTCAATATGTTTTATGGTTTTTAAATGTGATGATTTTAAAGCTCGTATGAAGTTATGAAGAATCTTTTCATTGGTTATTTGGGTTTAAATTTTTTTTTAAAACAATGATTTTTAGAAGAGGGAAAGTCATGGCCAAAATTATTTGAGTATGGTTGGAATTTATAAATGAATTGAAAATTTAAGAAAGAATTATGGTTTGTTTTGATTATGGTTGAGATGGAATTTTTTATTGAATTCCAATTTGATGAAGATTTTGGAAATTAGTTATCTTGAGTTGACTATGCACTACATAAAATTTGATGAAGATATTATATAGATAGTATAGATAAAAAATTAAGCAAGACCACACACCAGTCAGCCTAGGTGGACTCCCAACATAGCATATGTGGGTAGTCAACACCCTATCCCACTTGTGTGGGATGTATGGGAATACAGAAGCACCTGTGGGAGGTGCGAGCGAAAGATTACCACCATGCGAGGAAATAAGATGGTGGAACAGAGGCCGATAGGAGGTGGTTCCAGGGAGAGGATAGAAGAGCTCGGTGACCTATTTATGATTGGATTACATCACACCTCATATTAATAGGGAGTTCCAAACATCAAGGCATTTTTATGTTAGTTTTAATTATCATAGAAGTAAAGAAATCATAATTTTTCAATCGTTTATTCTATTTTTTTGGGCCATCAATCACTTCACCTAAGCTCTCAATCGTGTGATTTTCATAATCATTTTTACTGGTCATTTGATCATATCCAGTTGATTCATCTTCTCCAAAAATCCTCAAACTCATGATATATTCATCAAACCTCCATATAACATCTATAGTCAATTGATTTAGAGATTTAGATAATCATCTGAGTGATTTGAAAATTATAGAATGATTGAAATGTTTTACAACATTATTTACATCATAAAATGGATATCAAACCACCGTAATAGAGTATGAATAAAATTTGATATTATTTGATGAAGGTGATATCTTATAAAGTGGGAAGTTATTTCGGGATTCTTGAAGGTTCTAAGATGATTTTAATTTCCAATAAATATTGAGGAATACACTTGTTTCAGTTGGTGAGTTAGTTATAGGATATCATTTCTAGTGAAACAAATACATTGTGAGTGTCTGGTTCACCAAAGGCATAGTTTTTTTCATTTTCTATTTGCTTGAAGAAGAAATTATATGTGGTAACCTATATGTTCCTAGAACACTAGTGTTTCTTTGTTAATAACAAGGTTCTACGATGAAACCAAGATATTACAAAATTTATATGCGTATATCTTGTAGTTTTTGTGCAAAAAAGTTTTGGTTCTATATGACATTGTATATTTACATTGCATATCATGAATATTACTTTGATCACACCATGTCTATACTCAATTAGGGTTTTAACACAAATAGGAATAAGGATTTAGAATACACTTTTAATGTTTGAATAGTGATAATTGTGAATTATTTGTATACATAGCGTAGAATCTTTCATTCATATGGAAGAATCCTTCATTCTCAACCATTCGGTTTTGAAGGAAAGTAGGATTGACAACATGTTTTTGTAAATTCTTTGGGAAGAATGAATACAATGAGAAAGTAGTGTTAAATATATATGAATTTACATGAATTGATATATAAGGTGTTAATATATATGTATCATATAAACATGAACTTATGAGATCTCATGCATATTCCTTTGTGTGTGATGAATGAAGTCGAAAATGTGTATATCCATCAATAAATTTGATCAGTGATGAAATAAAACTGAGACAATTCTTGTGTGCATGGATGTGTATGCTTATACACATGTGATTACATAGTCACTTTAAGAAACAAGAAAGTATTGTATACTTTCAAAGTATTCAGTTATTTTAGACTAAAGTCGGGGCAGTAATTCTATTAGTTTTTCAGATGATTTTTTTATCCAAGTTTTCAGTTTTCAGTGAGGTCGGGTCTTAAATAGAAGAAATAATTCATGACCTAGTAGTTTTTATTGAGACAAATGATTATATATAGTGATAATAGATTATTTGACCAAGACCAGCATTAGTGAAAAGGTACATGAAATTTTACACAAGGGAGTGTGATCCAATGACCTTGTGGAGGTGGATCTTCAATTGATCTTTCTACAGTGAATCAATAATCTGAAATTCAAAGATGTAGCTAGGGGTTCTAACTAGTTACATAGAGATTGTGATTGGGGTACTAACCAATCATTATGAAGAAGGTGTAGTTGGGGGTCTAACCAAATACAAAAGGATGATTAGAACTTAAAGGGGTATAACCTGTTTGTTATTGGTGGGGTCAAACCAATTACTATTGTATTCACCTTATGATATAGTGGAAAATTAATGTTAGGGGGTATAACCAACAAAGTAAGGAGTAGTTCATTATATAAAACATTGAAAATCCATTTGTGCTATGTTTTCATTGTTTTTTATTGCTTGTAGGGAGAGGCTGAGTACTAAAGATGAGGGATCAATAATTTAATCAATCACAAAGTTTGAAACAAAAGTAATAGATTTTTTAAAAATAGTATACCACAAATTTCCCCCCTCTCAATGTTATGTAACTAATCCATGGATACATTAATAACAAAGTGGGTAATTAGATTGACGGTAAAGTGTAGTATCAACCCATAAGTTCAAAGTTTTTAATAGAAATGAAAGAGGGTATTTTGTGGGGGTTCATTCCTATAAATCATAAAAATTAATTTCATTATAAAGTAAAAAATATTTAAAATTATGTTTTAACCCTCAATTTTTTACTTAATTCATATATTCTATAATAAGTACTCAATGGGAGTACATTGACCATCTGGTGCTACCTATACCCATTGAAACAATATTAACCACCTTCAGCCTCTCGATTCCCCTCATGTATCACTAAATCCATTTTTATACTATTATAAATTATAAACTATAAGGACCCATAATTTCATTAAACCTTTATCATTTCCAGCCATTGGAGGTGTTGTAAGAATACTAGAGGAAGATATGTGTTACTAAAGATGATATTTCAGCTGAAAGTGGTATGTCACGACATGGTGGTATGCATCACGACATGGTTTGTTGTGTCATGTTATGAAGTTGTGTCACAAATTGGGGTGTATATCATGATATTCTAGAGTTTCCTTATTTAAGTGTGGATTTATTAGTTTTTTCATGACTACTATAGTAGTGATTTTAGGGGTGTTTTTCATATAATTCCAATGAGAAATGCTGTGTGAAGAGGTTGTTGGAAGAGATTATTTTTAGAAATGATTGTACTTACCCTCACTATTGTTAGTAACCATTATGTATCACCCTATATATCCGAGTAGCCCTTACGTATAATTTTATAACTCTATAAATTGTTGAATTTCTAATCTATAACTATTAAAAATACTTATATATCATCTTTAAATACACATAAAATCATAAAAATGATTTGAGTACCTATAACTAAGAAACACTTACATATAGAACATATCTCTCTAATGGAAAAGGAAACAATCCTTACATTTTCTTTAAAGTTAAAAAAATATTATGTATTGAGTTTTTTTTAAAGGTAAAAAACCTTATGTATCATAAAAATATTATGTATTGATTTATATAAAGTACATGATCTTACATATTGATTAATATCATACATTCCGAAATATTCCCAAGTATAAAACCATAAGTATCAAAAGAAAAAATTTCTATTAGTTGAATTTTTTAGGTATGAGAATATATATTATGTATAGTAATGCTAAAAATCATATGTATTTTAAGAATTTGTTATATATTAGAAAAATATATTGCATGTTGAATCTATATAAGGGAAATATATTGCATAAGAATTAATTATATTGTGTATCCTTAAGAAAAAAATTATGTATCATAGTATGAACCCTTCCATTATAAACTTTTCAATTTTTATAAATATCATATGAATGCATTATAAATGGGTGTGTAAGAGTTTATGCATTATCAAAGTTTTAGTATGTAGGATTCTTCACTGTAATGCATAAGAGTAAGACTTTTATAATAAAGAGATATTCCTTTAATGTGGAAGTGTAAATATTTATTTTTGGATTGAATAATAAACTAAAACTGATAGGGTTATTAATAATAATATTATTATTTTATTAAATTATATATCACTTTATGACTAAATCTTCTATCATGGGGTATAGTGTTTTTGTTGTGGTGTGAATCCCTAATTGTCAAGATTCCTTGGTTTAATCTTCTTGGATGTAACTACGTCATGGTGTATAGGTTGTTTCATGGTCTTGGTTTTTTTTTGATCAATTATGTGGTGGATGCATGAGGTTTTCATCATGATTTTTTAGAATTTGAATGTCAAATCATGACCTTCCATAGTTATATAAAAATTAGAAGATTTACTATGTTTTAAAAGGGGGAATTTTTGAAGAGATCACACCATGATCCTTATAAGAATGTATTTGATCCAGTTTTCCCTCTTATCTCTTCTACTTATTTATTTCATAAATTAATGCCAAAAGAGTGATTATATTGGATTTTTGTGTAATTTGTGATGTTGATTAACATGTGTTAATTTGGTGAAAACCTTTTGTGGGATTTGATAAGGATTGATTTTAGCTCTATTGAGATAGGTTATTTCTAAACTCTTCTTCCATTTATAGAACAATAATATTTACTATCTAATTCTTATTTATTCTAAATATTTTATCATATTATTTTATTGGAAGCTTTTATAGAACTTTTGGCATCTCCTCAACTCTAGAGGACAAAATTATGAGTGTGATCTATGTTGTCTCTTTCACCAAGAAACATGGTTGGAATGACATCTAGATTGAAAGTGACTCAATTACGATCATCCAGGACATATGGAATGGTTTGATGCACCTCATGTGGCCTCTCACAATATGTTGGATGGACTGTCTTCATTCTCTCATGGACTTCAACTACATTATTACGCGTGCCTTTCATGAAGCGAACAAGGTGGCAGATGGTCTTGCAAACATGGGAGTCAACCATGTCACCACAAGGTTGGAGTAACTTCAAGTTGAATTACAACCCCTTTATAATAGAGATTGTAAAATAATACCGTCTTTTAGACTCATGTAATTCCTTATTTTATTAATAAATTTTGTTCTTTGGTCTTCGACCAAGGAACCATCTTTAAAAAAATGAATTAATTGATGTTAATAAACTAGGTATGATGAATTTAGAAGGGGAATGGGATTCATATGTTCTTTAAAGATTTTCATGTTTTTTATTATTAAATGATCCTTATTGAACAGTATTATCTTCTATGATTTTCTTATTACCATTAATGTTGAATAACCTTGTCACCTACATTGTCTGATAACTACTTAAAGATGATAATAAAAATGGGATTATTGAATTAAGGAATCCATGGGGAAAATATTGTTATTAACTGTTTATGCTTCATGTCATGTATTCTACTATCTAATATTTTTATTATTGTGGGTGTTCTTAATTAGTTTGGTTATCTATTATTGTAAAGGGTATGTTGATGTGTTGTTTTTTTGGTTTCCCTACTTAAGTATTGATAAAATGGTCTATGAATTAAGGATGATAATCAGAATGGGGTTGAAATTAGATATTTTTGTTGGTATTAAAAAATATTATAAGTAAAATAGAGATTAAATAATTATTTTTAGTATTTAAATGTTATTTATTTTTTTATTATTACTAATATAGTTATTTTTGGGAAGCCATGCATTTGCTGGAATAAAGAAGAAGATTTATATTCGTATGTTTAGTTATGTTTGGCATGGGATGGTGTTAAAATAAAATGTTATGGTATAATATGTAAGTCGGAACATAATAAAATTTTTATAAATATGATGATTGATAGATTTCGAAAACTAAAATTAAATAAAGGAAATTGGTTCACATGAAAAGAAAATAGATGGAATAAATATGATTAATGATGAGTGAGTAGCTTGAAATAATAAGTAGTTTGATGAATGGTTTGACATTATGTATGGTTAAATGAATGGTATAGTGAACATTGAATGGCTTGTAATGGGTGAATGTAGGGATTATAAATGATGTGTCAAATATGAAGTTGTTGTTTGTGTGACTTATTTTTTCCCTAATTTTTTTATTATGTTTTTGGTGATGATTTTTTGTTGAAACTAGTGTTTTGGTGTGTGATTTCTATGTTGTTAATTTTATATTGTTGTAAAAGGATATGACATGTTAAAATTTCACAGGATGTTAAAACTCATTGTAGGCATATATATATATAAAAGATTTTTAATGGATTTCAATTCAACTGCATAAATGTATAGTCTACCATTAAAAAGTTATAATGGATTATAGTATGTATATTCATATGGGATGTAATGTTCTAAGGATTAGTATATAATATATTTTCAAAAATTGTTATGTGGATATGGTATGGATTCATAGTGGGGGTCATGCATGGTAGGATGAGGGTGCGCGATGATGTCTTGCGTGTTTAAGATATGTTACTATGAATATGAATAATAGATAAAAATTAATGGGTGCGGCGTACATTTAAGGAGGAGGGAACATGATTTTTTTCCTTCATGTTTATGTTACCCAACCCATATATGGTTGAGTTTAGGGATATGTGGTGGTGCGATATGTGGTAGTGGATTTATGGTTAGGGTTTGGAAGTTATGGTATGATGGTTGGTCTATAGTGTGATGAGATAATTATTAATGTGGTGTTGTTGACATTTCTTCCAAGTTTCCTTATCAATTAGTGAGGGGTTTTCCCACTATGTTTTTTTATATAGTTGTGAGTTGGAGTAGCCTTTGAACTAATAAGTGAGGGTGGTGCTAAATTTTCAGTCCCTTTTTCATTGGTATATTTTTATTTTGTTTATTGATCTAATGATGTTCTCATTTAATTTTGTATTTTTGGTGTTCTTTAGGTCCTTTTTTAGGCTAATATTTGGTTTTGGAATCTTGATTATGAAATATGGTTTAGGATTTTATAAGAAATAGAGGTAATTATGGTAGTCTATGTGGAATGCAGAGTTTTTTTGTTATACTCCTTATGATTAGTCTATTTATATTTATATTTATGGTTTACATTGTTGTTATCACTGGTGTATACACTTTCCTAATTAATGAAAATGGAAATTGATTTATTTATACGGATTATTCTACTAAGTACTCCCATTTTTTCACCCCTGTATAGTTTTTTATTTATTCTACAGGATAGTTTGAGGGATATGGTAGTAGTTGTTTGAGTAGAAAAAGTATAGTTTAGAGGATGAATTGAAGTATTTAGAGATATTCCTTTCCAATTTTTTATCATGCCCATTTATTTAAAATATAAGTAACATTTGGGTTGTAGTATATGTTTTCTAAATAGATTTATTTTTGAGGTAATTTGTGGGATCAATTCATTGTTCTTTGGATTATGAGGGTAATGCCACAAATTTAATATTTTTATAAACATATTTCTAGTCTTCAACTTGTGACATATTGGGGGTGGGAATTAGGGGTCACTCTAACCTTCAATGTTATCCTAAGAGGGGTTCCAACAGAGGAAGGCCATGAACAATTGGCATCAAATATTTTGTTTGAGAGTTGAGGATGAGTTTGGAGTTATGAAAAAGTATGGATAGTATGGGATTAGGTGTAATTTAGAGAATCATAATCCTGACATGTCATATAGACCAAAAACACTATCCCATACAAAAAAAATTTAGGGCCCTTATGATTAGATTCAATTACTTTGAAACCTACTAAAAATATTTTGGTGAAAGTGTAATCATTGGAGGGCATAAATCCAAAGGATGTACATCCACCATTTTCATTAGTTGCATTAGAATTGGAATTCTAGATCTTATCTATGTTTATATGATTACAGCTATATGATAAACCAATTTAAAATTTATAATTATATTCATGAAATGATTACATTAGCATGAGGAAATATTTAAATGGTAATAAATTATACTTTATAATTTAAATAAATATTTTTTGATTCTTGTATACATCATTTCCATGTTTTCCCTAACATGTTCCCCCACCTTAAATTTATTTTCATTATAATGATAAAATGTTTTTCATAATCATATTCATACACAGTGTTTAGAATTATTATAAAATCATATCTAAGGAGTTCTTATTGTGTGTTAATTAAAAATTTTATGAGACTTTATAAATAAATATTTCCCTTATAGGATTCCATGTTGTCAATCTTGAATAATTTTTTAAGAATAATTCTTTGGGAATTTCTAAATTTTTGTATGAATTTTTATGACTCGTGTTTCCTCTAACTCAAAGAAAATTATATTAATGTATCGGAAATTTATTTCCACATTGAAGTTTTAGTCATTTATTTATTTTATTATTGTAAGATGACATACAGGATTAGTGATAGAAAATTAAATTATGAAAACTTATCTATGATCAAACATTTTAATTTATTTTATAATAATGATTGTTTTTTAGGATACAAGAATATTTATCTCTCACACGTTAAATTTTAAATTCAATTCAATGTGTAGTTTGTTGAAATATTCATGGGAATGTGTAAAGGTAAAAAGAAACTAGAAAATAACACCTAGAATAAAATGTTAAATATGGACTGATTCATATAGGAAGCATGTCTAAATTTCAATAATGTTTAAATAGATTATTATGAAATCAATAGTTTATATTTTCTCAAGAATTTTGGGGTGTTGGTCCTGTTGTACCTAAAATTTAACAACCCCAACCCCAATAACACAATGACTGTGTCTAATTTATTACATTGGAATATATATATATGGGATATCACCATATCTGATCAATAAGTTTAGTAGTCTTAGAAAACTAGATACATACATGATTCCCATGTTACATTGGAAATATAGAATATATGACCTAAAAAATATTATTTCATATTTTATATTATACATAATATCATTCTCTATATCATGGGGAAAAGAAAACATATATTTTGTGAGAATAGATGCTCAGTAAGAGTTATATACATCCAAATCTATCATGAATCAAGAAAGAATAATTATTATTTTAAGGTAAATAACTAAAAACACATTCTATTTAATCAATAACTTGGGTATTAAATGAATCCATATATAATATCAATGTAGTAATATCATGAATAATAATAATTGAATTTTTAATGAAATAAATGCATACTTTTGGATATCATGATTTTAGACATCATGATATATCTACCTTCAAGACCTTCTTCCATGAAAGTTTAAAAATAGGGGTAAAGAACCAATTAATTTGGAAAAATAATTTTTCTCATGAAAAATGTCAATGCATTGAGGGGATATATAATTCTAAGCCCCACCTATCACTATATTTCCTATAAATTCTATATATATCATATGATCAATTTAATTTATAAAAAAATATAAATTATTAATAAATATAATTATTGATTAAAGAATGCTAAATATAGATATTTCCTTGGTTAATCAAATAACACTATATGTAGATATGGTATAAAATTTAGGAAATAATCATATCCAAGATGGATATTTAAGGTAAATGTAATTTTCAATTATTGCAAGAAAGTGATTGTTTCAAGAGAAATTTAATCACCACAAAATTAATAAGAGATAAAATAAAACCATCAATTCATCGGAAATATAATCTTTGAATTAAATTCATTTCATTTTTATAGTAAAACAATAATATTTGTGAAACTATCTCCAAATATATTTCATTGATTTTTTTTAAATCTTGTATGTGAATATATAGAGTCAAAAACAGTTATGGAGGATTTAAGGCCTGTTAATGCCGTAAAAGATAAAAAAAATCCCTATTTACTATTTATAAATAATGTATAAAATAAATACATTAAATAAAAAATTTGAAATATTTCTTTCATACCATCTAAAAATTAAAGGATAACTTGAGTTATTCTTCAAAAATAAATTATTAAAATAAAAAATATTTCTATAAAACAATTTTGAAAAATATGTATATTGAAGAAAAATATACCCATCAAGAAGAGAAATAAGTTCATATTTTCATTTAAAAAATTACACTTGAAGGAGTAAATTTAATTTAATCATTAATCATCATGAAAAAATATATATTTATGTCAAATGACTCAAAGGGGTGGCATATACACCACATAAAATTAAATTGGTGCATATTAAAAATTATATCTTAAGGGAGTGGATATTTTGATGAAATAACATACGTAGAATTTACTCTTATTTAAACATGATTTATATAACATCCTAGAACCCACACTCTCATATCCTATGATGAAATCCTTAACATTAAATTTCTGTATTTGATGATGATAGTTTTGACCCAAATTTTTCATCTAAACCTTGTAACATCAAAAGGAAAACATGGATCAAGTACAATCTCAATGAAATTTTAGGTTTATAGTTTTAGAGAATTAGTACAAACTCTTACTTAAATAACCAATATCAACTTGGAATCATAAGTCATATAAAGAAAATATCTCCTATTAAACCCAAATTTTCTTATTTCACAATAGTTTATCAACATAATCCTTGTTAAATACATTATAAGAATAAATCATCCAACATAATTTTTAAAAATCTAAGGAAAATAAAACATAATAAGGGTGAGCTAAAATGCTTGGTTAGGTTAAAAATAAGCATTAACAATCAAATTTCATCAATGACTATAATAGTATATAAATGTAAGATAACAAAATAAAATTGCATGAGTGAATCATAAAAGAACTCATACCCATCAAAACCAAGACAATCAAATATGGAATCATGGTAAAGGCAAGATACATCAGAATCAATAGTAATGAGCCATGTGATATTAATCTAGATCATTAGAAACATTATAAACCTATGGAAAGTATAAAGAAACACATAAAGGTTCCTTGGGAAATCATTATAATTTTCACTCTTTTAAATGGAATAACAATGTCTTCTAATTCAATAAATATCACTCTAACAAATGGAATATCCATATGATCAAATTCTATACCTAATGCATTGGAGGGATATCACGGACCAACTCATCCTTTTTCTATCACAGAACAACCTATCATTATATTATCTTGTAACCACCCATCAAATTTCTAAGTAACATTTCAAAATAATCCCATATAAAAGCTTCCATAAACTCGTGGGAGAAACCAATAACCCTTTTATAACTTGATCAACAGTTGGAAAATAAATGGGTTTCTTTTCAATGTCTTTGAAACATGATAAGACCATTGAAAAGAAATGGGTTCAATAGTAATCTTTTAGAAACATGATTAACCCATGGAGAATAAATAGTTTCCATAATAATCTATTTATAACATGATTAACCCCTACTAAATAAATGGGTTCAACAATAATCTCTTTGAAACAATATTAACCCATGGAAAAGAAATGGTTTCCATAACAATATCTTTGAAACACACATAATTCATCCAAAGAATGAATGATGTTGGTATCAATACAAAATATCATCAGTGTAGGAAATGTAACAAAAATGGTTTTTTATGTTTATTAATGGAAATAACCTTAAAATATCATTAAAAACATTCATAATAAAAATAATCATTAAACATTCCAATGCATACCATACCAGTTTCAAAAATTTGAATCATAAGCCCCATGAAATAATAAAATTAAAAGAAACTTATAATAGCATGATAACAATTATATTAATGATATATAATGTAAAAGGATAATTATATACATTTATTCAAAAAAATATAGGTGTATAACATAAAAAATATCTCAAAGAAGGATAATTTTGATAAAATTCCATTACCGATTTGGTAACATGGAAACCACAAACCACATAAAAGAGAGAAATGAAATGGATATGTAAATAAACATAAATATAATTATAATAATCATCAAATTCATTCATGTGTGGTTGATACACTACACAACAAAACAAAGTGGTGAATACAGAATAAGTCTTGCAAAAATAAAAGTGAGACTACATATCCTATTACAATAGTAGTAATGTATAAATTGGAAACAAAAAAATTAATAATAATCAAATTAAACATTTACATACCATTGAAATAAAATAATTCAGGATATATTATATCAAAATGAGAAGTAGATACACTACACAAATGAAATAGGTGGTGATTATGATGTATGCATCATGAAAGTAAAAGTGAGACAAGAATCCCATACCTTGAGTTTGACATGTCATGTGTATCTTTATATTCCTGAATAATAAACATATGTTAATGATATAATTTATCGAGAACATTTTTCAATTTTATTTTTACTTTCATTTCTCTCATTACAATGTTGTATATAATTACATAAACAATTAATTTTACGTCTGGTGTTTTGAACATATTTAGTTTATGTGTAAAAATGGCATTGGTTACTTGACTAAGGTCAAAGAGGTCATTATCTAAACACATCCAGAATAATAATAAAGAAATAATTATCATATTTATATATTGATTATAATTTTAAAGCAAATCATCAAATATGGTTATAAAAATGAACTAATATTTCAATCATAGAGATGACAGGTTATACGAATGCATGAGTAACATTCCCATTTTTCAATAATCCTTATGAAAAAAGGTAAGTAACAATTATCATTATAGAATAATAATTATATAACATATACCATATTATATAATAATATCTACTTATATATATAATTATTATGATTTCAAAGGAATCACATCACATCAAGGAGGTTGTAGTCTACACATCCACGAACGATGTTATCACTTTTTTAGTGTGTAAATGGGTAATAAAGAAAATGATATATTATATTTCAAAAAAGTTAATTAGGTAAATTATATAATATATATGTTATGTATGTCTTTTAATTTTAGTTAAACACATCCTTAATACATTCCATGAAATGTATGAATGTATTACATTCCTTTGAGGTGGCGGTAGTCCACACGACAAAAATGGAAGTTATCGTATTTACACAAAATGAAATGAATAATGGTATGTGTTATATAAAAATTCCGGATGTATTAAGACAACTTAAATATCATATATATAATATTAAAATAGGGTGTTTATCAAAATTTCATACCATGAGTGGTGGTAAAGGAAAAATGATCAACATCGTTGCGCGAGGTGGTAGTCCGCCGTACACACGAATGGTAATTTTGTTACCTATTTGATGGAAGTGTGTATAGGTTTAGGTTGAAACCTTAAAATAAAACAATATCATTATATCTAGTTCATGGATTTTATTATATAATAATATAATAATGATAATTAAGATTTTTGATAAATAAATAAAACATAAGTTCATGTTAAAGAATGTTATCTATTTTTCAGGTAACTCCTCTCGGTTTGCACCAAACGGATTCCTTGTTTGGATTTGCTCCCAAATTGAGACCACTTTAGTGAGGTTTGAGATTTTTTTTATCTTATATTTTTAGTGTTTTTATGATACAAATGGGTTTATAGGTTTTAATAAATGGGGGAGGGTGATTTCCTTTTTATAGTGGAGGGCGGAGTGACATTCCTGTAAATATAAATAGGTAAACACTATTGAGAGGTAACCCTTAAATAATTTCCCTAAAAAATTGGAAAATAATGCATTAAAGGTTATTTATGATCTAAAAACACTCACAACGTATAAAAATAAAGATCTTTTGTATCATTGTTCTCCTTGCTCAATAAGTCTCCATATTATTATTATTTTGTGTTTTTCATTATGGTAACAAGTTTTTAACCTATTGGTCAGTCGTTTGCCAAAAGTATTGTTTTCAGCATCAAATTAATTTCGCAAACTTGTAACTAGTACAATGTGAAAGTATGGGGTTGATCCACAGGGAAGCAGTATTGGCGTTTTATGTCTCTTGATTTGAAATCATTTAAGTGAAGATGAAAAATTTAAATACGATTGGTTGGTTCATGGTACAGATCTCAAAAGATAACTAATTATTTGGACTTTTCTAATTCACTATGAAATAAAATTGAAAACTGTAAATTATATAATATTGGATTTTGGATTTTAATTAGAATGTGTTGGGGATGGACATTCATGTGGGACGTTAAGCCTTATACCCTATTATGTTTTGTTGTTCATGATAACCCACATTTCTGGGTTTCATTTGTGTTGGAACTCCCTTGGTCCAGTGAGTTCTGATCAAGTCGGTAGGAATAAATCCCTTGGTCTGGAAATTTATTTCTACTGACTCTTAATTTAGGAATATCCCTCTAAAAATGACAAGTATATCCAATGGTTATGGATATCCTTATTGTAATTCTCCCAAAGATCCCTGGAAACTCTATTCTGCGTCCGATATGGGGTTTCCAGCGAAATAAGGTACGGATGTTGGGAGAATTAGGTGAGAGAAAATAAACAAACACAATAATAGAGAAATTGGTTCTAACAATCCCACATTTTCCCCGGCCCCAACACAGGGCAGGGGGGTTTAGCTACTCATAATGAAAATGATAAGAAACTTACCAAGATTCATCAAAGAGTTCATTACAATAGAAAATAAAATAATATTAAGTACAAAAAAACTATAAGAACCAGTGTCTCCAAAAACCTTCCTTCCTCTCTCCCTTTTGTTTCCTCCTAGGTTCCTCCTCTTCTCTCCCCCCCCCCCTTAGCTTAGTTCCCCCAAATTATTCTATGTCAGAAAAGGACTTTTTCCAGTGGTCCAAAAGTAGGTAGTATATGGAACCTTGGGTCAAGGAGTTGGTGAAAAGTGAAAAAGAAAAAGGGAGAAGGCTGCAGTGGTTTGCATGGTTTGGCCGCATGATTTGGTAGACCGTGTGCCAACTGTGCGGATGCTACTGTCTCAAATCCTTGAGCCGCATGGTTTTCCAGGATGGACCGCATGGTTTGGGTAGGTCATGGGCCAACTGTGCGTATGTTACTATCTCAAATCCTTGAGCAGCACGGTTTTCCTGGATGGGCCACACGGTTCGGGCAAGTCATGCGCCATCCATGAAGAGGGTATTGGAAATGGTATCTTCTCCCACACGGTTTGCACATGGTTTGGATAACCATGAGGTGACTATGCGGGTTTCCTCTTTCATTGAAATTCCTGAATTCGCCCATCCTTCATGTCTTGTGCTTCATCCGGGTGACTCTATTCAAGCATAGTTAGGGTAAAAGGGTCCATAAGTCTCCAATTCCCTTCTGAATCTCCAAAATTCATAGACTCCATGCTTTATCCTTTGGTGACCAAAAAACAAAGATAAAGGTACATCAAAATTGTGAAATTCATGCAAAACCATCCACAAAAACCATGTTATAGATATTAAACCAAGTGGAAATGCCTTATGCACAAGAGTGCCTCAAACTCCCCCCCCCCCACATAATTGATTGTTTGTCCTCAAACAAAGGAATAGACAGTCATGTCCAAAGAGTTACCAAAGAGACAGGTATAAATATCACAAATTGTACCAATTAGATGAATATGATCTTTGAACTAATTACCATTAAAAATTACAGCATTCATACTTCATGGCTTCATAAGTCTCTCAAGTTAGCCAAAAAAGTAGACTTAATCCAAAACAGTCAACCATTCATTCATAAATCAATTTTTTATTAAAACTGAGTTTTCCATTCTTAATTCAATGAAAGTGCCTACCTCCATTTTCATATTGTTATACACTCAGATTAGTTAAGCCTAGGTTTCGTCATCGCCAATTGGTAGGCTATCACTTTTATAGGTCACACACCCTTATTGACTTTCATTATTTGGAACAGAATGAAAGGTCAAAAAAATTATTGAGTACGCCTTTGCATATCTCAAAATATTTTTATTCTTTGTAATGGGGTGAGATACTAGCATAAAATCTGTCCCAATATTCTCATGTCAACACATGATGAGAATGTTTGAGAAATTCAAGAGTTCATGAAATTAAGACCGTGTAATAGCCACTAGTGTGGAAACAACAATTCCCAAAACCTCACCTCTCCTTATGAACAATTTGACTTCCATTTTAAGGGGTTCCTCAATTATAATTACTCCATCACAATAATCATTTTTAATGAAATTGTTTTTCTAAATGAATTGCTAAATTCTCTTTTTCAAGTATTACAAGGTTTATTCACATCCCAAACTAGGTTCGACAATCCTGACATATGATCCATTTTCAGAGATAAATTACACAGATCATTTTTAGCTAAATGATATAAACCCATGACATTTATAACAGCCCTTTAGACACACCTAAGAAAACCTGCTACCCCAGGTACATAGGAAAGCAATCAAAAAAATAGGGTTCCAATTAAGGTCGCCCTCCCCCACAATTGAAACCAAGAATGGTCCCTCATGAAGGTAATAAAGTAGAGAAGGGTGGGTAAGGAAGCATGAAAAGGGAGGTCAAAAATGAAGAATATAAAACAGTGAAAAAAGTAAAAAAAAAACTCCCCAGAATGTCGGTCAAGTGGGAAAATCTGGTGGTGTGTGAGAGCTCGATGAGTGGAAAGGTGGATGGCATGGAACAGATGAAAATTCCTTCTGGAGAGACAAAGGAACCATATATGTGAAGCAGGGAAAAAGCAATAGTAGCAGTAGAGAAGAAAAGCACATCACACAATCACACCAAGCAGTCAAAACATCACACCATAAAAGAAGTTACAGGACAAGGAAAAGGGCACAGAAAAAGAAATAAGTAACAAATGATACAATGAAATCTTGTCAGAGAGCAGAAGGATCGAAAAAGAATGCTCAAGCAGCGGAGTCCCAGGTCGGATTGGCAGTAGGCGAAGTTAGGTCCAAGGGATCAGTGGGAGTTGAGGTGGTAGAGGGATCACCCGTCAAGGCACTGAATCCTGACATATAGTAGGAGGGAGTATGGTGGGTCACACCTTCATATAGGGTGGAAGGATGAAGATTGGACAAGATAAGGCCTTCCACCTCCATGCGTGTCCGCTCAAGCTGCTAGTGGAATATATAGTACTAGTCCTACTGCCACTTCCAGAAGAGGTAAGGGTCAGCATACCATGTTCCCTATAGGGCGGGGTAGGATGGATAGGGCGGGTAAAATATTGGGGTCATGGATGGGTGATAGGGGGAAGCGAGAGAATAAGGGGTCCCTTGGGATGTGGAATGGTGGGAAACAACAGGCTCGGCAGGGTTCTCCTCTACAACTGGGCCCGCTGGTGGAGGTGTAGCTGGTGCGGCCACGGGAACACCCCGTAGTCGTAATTGGACACCGTCTAGCTCTAGCATCTGCATCCATCATAGAAGAGTGATATCAAATAAGGGTGTCTCCGATAGTTCCAAAAATTATGTGGCATCAAACTCACGGTGCATCTGCTCTACCAGGAGAGTAATAAATGGTCCACCAAAAACATCAACCTTTGTCTTAGAAAACATTAGCATCAAATATTGGGTGAAGAGGTAGGCGAGAATGATTTCAATGCCTGTCACCATGGAGTTGAAATTTAGTAGGTCCAGAGTGCTCAACGTTCCTTTGCTATCTGACCGGGCTGTAAATTAGGAGTTAATAATCCGATGAAGGACCCAGTGGATGGCGTTAATGAATCTGAATGTTTTGGTAGTCTGTGGTGTGTATGGGTCCCCCATGGAAATGGTGGACCATAAAATCTGGTTCGGGGTCAGGTCCCACTCAAATGGTGCCAAAAAAATAAGAATCACTCCTCACGTAGTCTATGTCATACGGGCCAATGGAGGTGGCGAACTCACTTAGCCTAAGGTTGTGCTCCTGGTTCATCAAGCACAAAGTGACATCATCAGCAACATTGATTTTAAATCCCTACTTATCCTTATTGTATCGCTCACGGCAATGAAAAGCATCCCCAAATTCTAAGAAAAGATCCATATAAACTAGATGGTGGACCTTTAAGGCTTGGGTTAGATTTCCTTGGGAAATATGCATCTAGAGCTCATCAGTATTGCCCAAGGAGTCCAGGTTTTCTAAGGTAAACTCATGATGGGGACTGATGTCATGGTTTAAAAGGGTGTGGTAGCACATGTGTTCCCCTTTCTTAGTGAACTTAACCTGCGGGCCATGGGTAGAGCCTCATCTGGAGCCCCAGGCTCTCTTGGAAGTAGAAATGATAGGTTAGGGTGGGATTTTGGGAACCTATAGAATAAAACACATACAACAAAAGCATACAGTCACTACAAGTATGGATAGAAATTGGAATTTCTGAAATGAAAAACTGTACATATTCTTAAGGATAATCCCAAATGTGTAAATGAAGGTTTTGAAAATACGTGTTCATTGGGAAATCATTGGTGCACATTTGGGTGATGAAGAAACAATGGAAAAACAAAAATAAGAGAAGGGGAATGGACGACCATGAACATAGAAGAAGAAACGGAATGGAAAACAAGAACTGGGGGAAAATCGGCCAAACCATAGGTAAAGAGAGGGAAAAATAAAAGAAAGAATAAATAAGAAAGAAGAAGAAAAAGAAGAAGAATAATAGGAGGAGAAGAGGAAGAAGAGGAGAAGAATAACTTGGAGTGGGAGAGGGAAGGATAACCTGGCTGGAGGAAGAAGGATGAGGTGGGTAGAACTGGCAATGGTGGAGTAGGAGAGGTGTATGGATTGCAAGAGAAGGTGGTTCGGGGTTTTATGAAATTTTGGGTTTTAAGTGGTCGCAGGGTTTAGGGTGCATGGTTTGGTAAACTGTGCGCCAGCCGTGTAGAACATACTGGAGTGAGGGGTTCGTGGAGCACAGTCTATGCACGGTTTGGATAAATGTGTGTCAGCCGTGTGCTTGGTTCTGTCTACTAGAGTCTAAGAAGCATGGTTTTTGCATGGTTTAGAAACCTGTGTTCCCACCGTGGGGTTGGTTATGCGAGATAAAATTTTAAAAAATTTCTCTTTTTCAACAATAAACACACCATTGGAATTAAAATCCTTGGCTCCCCATGAATGAGATATAATAATTCGAGATTTTTCATAAGAAGTGTAAGACTTGAATTAATGAAAATCAATATGATACCCCAACTTGTAGTGAGAATTCCATACTATTACACAAAAGAACAAAAAACACACTATCATGCAGTCCTAGGCACACTAAAACAAATAAATTTTTGGAACAGAAAATTTTTCAGAATGTCGGGTTACCTCCCAGTCAGTGCTGCATTTAAAGTCTTGAGCTCTACTTACCTGGGCCTTGAGCTACCCCAATTGCATGGTGGAAACGGTTACCACCAAGTAGTCCATGCTAAAGTAAGGCTTCAGGCACTGTCCATTAACCTTGAACATTCGATTATCCACCCCAGCCACTTCCACCACTCCATGGCGGAAAATAGCAATCACCATAAAGGGTCCCAACCAATGGGACATCATTTTACCCAGACAAGAATTAAAAAGTAAAACTTTATCACCTGGATGGAGGGATTTCTAGGATATCATGAAATCATGGACCACCTTCGTCTTCTCCTTATAAATTTTCGCATTTTCATAGGCCTCCCGCCTTATCTCGTCAAAATCAGATAACTGGAATGTCCTCTTTTCTTTCCCAGCCTTGAGATCATAATTCAGGGCCTTGACAGCCCAATAAGCCTTATGCTCCATCTTCACTAGCAAATGGAAGGGTTTCCCATAGATCAACCGAAAAGGTGACATACCCAATGGTGATTTGAAAGCTATCTCGTTGGACCATAACACATCATCTAATTTCTTAGAACAATCATTTCTTGATGCGCCTACAGTTTTCTCCAATATTTTCGTTAACTCTCAGTTTGAGACCTCCACCTGACCACTGTATTTAGGATGGTAAGGTGTCCCTTGGTTGTACTTGACCCCATACTTTAAGAGAACAATTCTCATTAGAGTGTTGTCAAAATGTACACCATGGTCACTAATCAACACTTGCGGGGTCCCAAACTGACTGAAAATATTTTTCTTTAGAAGAGTGATGACAACTTTAGCTATATTATGAGTCATTGTTGTTTCTACTACCCACTTGGAAATGTAATCTACACATACCATAATGTACGTGTGCCTAAAGGATGGGGGAAACGAACCCATAAAGTCGATTCCCCACACATAAAAAAAATTCAACCTCAATTATTGGGTGTTGCGGCATCTCGGCACGACAACCCACATTGCCCGTCCACTGGCATAGATCACAACAGGAGTAAAAATTACGATTGTCCTTATGCATAGATGACCAGAAAAATCCTAATAATAAAACCATTGCTACTGTTCGATCTGGCCCATGAAGTCCTCCTGCCGAAGAAGAGTGACAGAATTCCAAAATACTTTGGATCTCCTCATCCGGGACACAACGGCGGATTACCCCATTTCCACATGATCGAAAGAGTAGGGGTCCTCCTAGAAATACCTCTTTACCTCGGACAAAAAATGCTTCCTCTTCTGAAATGATAAGTCCAGGTGGATAGCTCTTGTGGATAAGTAATTTTCGAGGTAGGAGAAGCATGGATGAGGTGGTATGCCAATGGAAAATAGCTTCTTATCAGGGAATTCTTCCTTGATCTCCCAGTCATCTTCCCTTTCTAAGTGGGGTACTTCCAACCATGAGAGATGATTAGCCACCACATTCTTGTTGCTCGTCTTGTCTTTAATTTCCAAATCTAACTTCTGGAGGAGGACCACCAAAGGATAAGCTACAGTTTGGCATCCTTCTTGTTCAGAAAATACTTTAGTGTGGCATTGTCCGTGTAGACCACAATATTAGAAAGCACCAAATAGGAGTGGAATCTATCAAATGAAAAAACCAAGGCCAGTATTTCATTCTCTATGGTGGTGTAATTCAGTTGTGCTTCATTTAATGCTCGTCTATAATAATAGATCAGTTTGAAAATATGATCGCGCCGTTGTCCAAGCACTACCCCCACTACAAAATCGCTTGCATTGTACATAATTTTAAACTGGTCCTCCCAATTCAGAGCGATCATGACAGGGGCGGTGACCAATTTTTCCTTCAGAATTTGGAAGGTTGTGATACATTTATCATCAAACTCAAAAAATACATCCTTGGACATTATATTGGTTAAGGGATGAGCAATCTTGGAGAAGTCACAGTTGAATCTTCGATAAAAACCCACATTCCCCAAAAAGCTATGAATCGCTTGGACTGATGTGGGAATGGGAAGCTGTAAGATAACTTCCATTGTAGAAGGATCCACCTGAATTCCTTTCGTCAATATCCTATGGCCTAAAAATTTCCATGTTGGACTAAAAAATGACACTTATCCCAATTATAAACCAGATTAGTATGCTCACATTGCTCAAGAACCAGCTCCAGATTCGTCAAGAAAGTATTGAATGACTTCCCGTATACTGAGAAGTCATCCATGAAAACCTTTAGAATTTTCTCTGATATATCATGGAATATGGATAACATGCACCTCTGAAATGTGGCTAGAGCATTGCAAATCCGGAATGACATTCAGTGGTAGGTGAAGGTTCCATAAGGACACATAAAGGTACTCTTTACTTGATCCTCTAGGGTGATAGAGATTTTTTTATATCCCGAATAACCATCTAATAAGCAGTAAAATTCATTCCCTTCCAATCTTTCCAGCATTTGATCCATGAATGGAAGAGGGAAATTATTTTTCCTGGTTGTGGCATTCAACATTCATTAATCAACACAAACCTGCCATACCATAACTGTTTGGGTCAGGATGAGATTGTTCTTTTCATTGGTCACTACTATGATGCCTCCCTTTTTAGGAACCACCTGAAGAGGACTCGCCCTCGAGCTGTCATAGATGGGGTATATAATCTCTGCATCGAGTAATTTAATAACCTACTTATTGAACACTTATTTCATAGGGGGGGTTTAGTCTTCTTTGTGGTTGGAGGGATGCTTTTTCCCCATCTTCCAAAAGTACATTGTGGGTATAGACCATGGGGCTTATACCCTTAAGGTTAGTGATCGTCTGGAAAATGCCTTGTTTCCGCCTTTAGAAGACTTGCAGAAGAGCTTCCTCTTGATCATATGAGATCGAGGCATTTAGGATCACCGGAAATGTATGTTCCTCTCCAAAATAGCCATATTTAAATGAGGAGGGGAGAGGTTTCAACTCGAGCAGGGGAGTCTTGAGAATGGAAGGTACGATCAGCTCAACCTCAGCTCACTCTAAAAAATCTGGAACAATCGCCCTTTTCCAGTAATGGCTGACTTGGCCTACAATAAAACATAATTCCTCCTAGTTTTTTTCAAGATGGTCGTCTTCTATAACGGGTTCATTGGTGAATGAATAATATTTCATATCTCTTCCTCTTGGCCTAAGCACTCATCCTTTGTTTTCGAAGAACATCAATCCTCTTTCGCCATCAGTGAAACATGTTTCACCGCCTTCAAGACGTTTTAGGAAACCTTCCCATCACCAACACAGAATATTAGATCGCTTTAGTGCACATCAATTAACACCTTCCAGGGAGACAGAAAGGTTCTTCCAAGATTTAAAGGTGCCTCTTGGCCTTCTTCCATTTCGAGGATAATGAAATATGCTAGCTGAATTAACTTTCCCACTTTAACCAACACGTCTTCCAATAGCCCGTAGGGGTATCTAATAGAATAATAAGCTAGTTGGAGTGCCACTCAGGTTGTCTTGAGATCGTTCAACCCTATCTTATTGAATACTCCGAAGGGCATTAAATTGACACTCGCCTCCGAATCACAAAGGGTTTTTCCAAACTCGCAACGCCCGATAGTGCAAGGGATAGTAAAACTTCTTGGATCTTGGTGCTTATGAGGGAGAGTATGTTGGACCACCACCGAGAATTCCTTGGTCAGGGGAATGATTCCCAAGTCTTTTATCGTCCTTTTATTTGAAAGGATTTATTTCATGAACTTTCTGTAGTTGGGAATTTGAGTTAGTGCCTCTATAAAGGGGATGTTGATATGAAGCTTCTGGAATAATTCCATGAACTTGGAAAATTGATGGTCTAGCTTTGGTTATTTCATCCTTACTAGAAATGGAAAAGGATTTTTATATGATTTAATCACTTCTTTTCCCTTATCCTATGGGACTTCTGATTCTTTATCTAGCTCATGTTTTAGGGAAATTTCCTCAGCTACAACTTATCCACCTGAGGAGAATGTGGACTTCTTTGATGGTGTAGCACCCTGACTAATAGTTACCTTCAGTATCAGCCCCTTCCTACTGCGTAGAATAACAACATTATCCTCCTCCCTGTGATTTTTCTCAGTGTTTCCTGGTAGTCTATTGGGTTTTCTATGAGAAAGTTGATTGGAAAGATGCCCAATTTGGTTCTCAAGGCTTCTAATTGACACCTACTAGTTTTGAAATTGTGTTTCAGTAGTAGTTATAAATTAAGAATCATTTCCTCTAGCCTTGACGCAAGTTCCTACTGAGGTTGTTTGGATACTTTTGGGGGAGGTGGCTATCGCAATGGTTGATCATGACAAGGGTTTTGATACCCTTTCTGGTGATATGCTCCTTGCTGAAATTGGGTTCCTTGTTGCTGCCTCAGATAGGGAGTCTGAAACTGTTGTTGCCCATAACCAGGTGGTCTTTGTGGTCAGGTTTGAGGATTTTGTTGTTGCTGCCCCCACCCGGTATTTTGATTCTCTTTCCACCCTTGGTTTTGGTATTGAGGGAAGTTTTTGGGTCTTCTATTCTATGCAACATAATTTACCTCACTAGTAGAGGCTCCCGCACTTACCCCTAGGCACTCGCCCAAAGCATGGTTTTCACCGCAATCACTACACGCTGGTGGACTGATAGTTTGAACATGAGATAGATATTTTAAATTCAAAGTTTCCATCTTCTTTGAGACGACATCGAGTAGATCTGAAAGTAAGGTGGTGTCATCAATATTATGCATACCCCTTTTTTGAGTTCCATACTTAAAATTCCACTTAAAACTATTGGCTGACATGTCTTTCAACAATTCAAAAATCTCTTCAGGGGACTTCCTCATGACTGTCCCTCCAGCAGCTGCATCAACCACAGACTTTGTATTAGTTCTCAGACTTCCATAGATAGTCTAGACATACATCCACAATGGTCCTACATGGTGTGGTAATTTCATTATAATCTCTTTAAACCGTTCCCATGACTCATTCAAAGATTCTGAGTCATACTGGTGGAAGTTTGGAATTTCATTCCTTATGGTGACCGTCTTCGAGGGAGGGAAGTATTTCGATAAAAAGTCTTGGGCCAATGCCTCCCAGGTAATAATAGATCTCTAAGGTATCCCCTTGATCCAGTCCTTTGCCTTATCCTTTAATGAGAAGGGAAAAAGTCTAAGTCGTATTGCATCCTATGACACTACGTGATACCAAAAAGTGTCACATATCTCTAAAAAGTTAGAGAGGTGGGCATTGGGGTCTTCACTCGACAATCCACCAAACTGAACCATATTTTGAATTAACTGCATTATTGTCAGCTTGATCTCAAAATGTTGGGCATGCACTAGTGGACTTACTATTCCAGTGTATGCTCCCTGAATAAAGGGCAATCTATATTCCATAAGAGTATGGCGTGGAGACATTGGTTCTTGAGGTGCTTGAGGAATGAACTGTTGTTGCTCTCAAGGATAATAATCTTGCCGGTTCTAAGGAAAAAAGGGAGTCTACTCCTGCAGAATATATTACCTTGGTTGTGGATGCCCAAACCTTGGTACAAATTCAGTCAGTTGCCTCTGTTAGTTCCTCAGTAGGTATTCCACATAAGCCCCCGATTGATTCAGATGATGCTCTTCCTTGCCACCCAGTGATGAATTTCATTCAATAACGAATGGCTGCCCAACTCCTTGGACATCCCCGGGTTCTTCCTCCAACTGCGCCAATGGGTAATTTTCATTGTGATCACCCATAAGTGCACGACGTCTCTTGGAAAATGTTCTTCTGATTTCTGGATCTATCTGGTGTAACTCTGATGACTCAGAAATCTGAGAACGAGTGACATGGCCACTCATATACCTACAGGCCTGCACAACACAAACAACACACCCAATGTAAATGGGAAAAAATTATGAAAAATAGAAATGAGATTAAAAAAATAATTTTGTTTTATTTAGAAAATTTTTAATTTTTTCACTCAATGACTCAAATTAAATTAACAAAAATGAAACTCACGTTCCCCCAAAAAGGAGACAAAATTTGGTTGGTCATTTATCTGAAGTATTATTTTCAGTACCAAATCAATTTCCCTAACTTGTAACCAGTATAGTGTGCAAGTACGAGGTCGATCCATAGGGAAACTGTATTGGCGTTTTATGTATCTTGATTTGAAATCATTTAATTTAAAATAATGAATTTAAATAAGATTGGTTGGTTCATGGTATGGATCTCTAAAGATAACTAATTACTTGGACTTTTCTAATTCTCTAAAAATTAAACCTGAAAAATGGAAATTACATAAAACTAGATTTTGGATTTTAATAAAAATGTGTCGGGGCTAGATATTCATGTGGGAAGTTAAACCTTATTCCCTATTGTGTTGTTTTGTTCATGATAACCCACATTTCTAGGTTTCGTTTGTTTCAGAACTCCCTTGGTCTTGTGAGTTCTAATCTAGTCGGTAGGAATAAATCCCTTGGTCTGGAAATTGATTTATACTGACTCTTAATTTAGGAACCTCCCTCTATAAACAACATGTATATCCAATGGTCATGGATATCCTTGTCGTAATTCTCCCAAAGATCCCTGGAAACTCCATTCTTGGTCTCATATGGGGTTTCCAGTGAGATAAGAAATTAAAGTTGGGGGAAGTAGGTGAGAGACAATGAACAAACACAATAATAGATAAATTGGTTGTAACAAACCCACATTTTCCCCAGCCCCAACACAAGGGTGGTTTAGCTAATTATAATGAAAAAATAAGAAACTTACTAAGATTTATTAGAGAGTTCATTACAATAGAAAATAAAAGAATCCAAAGTAAAACAAAACTACAAGAACCAGTGCCTCTAAAAACCTTCCTTCCTCTCTCCCTTTAGTTTTCCCCCAGTCTCCTCCTCTTCTCTCCCCCACTCAGCTTAGTTCCCCCAAAGTATTCTTGGTCAGAAAAGGACTTTTCCAGTTTTCCAAATGTAGGTAGTATAGAAAACCCCAGGTCAAGGAGTGGGTGAATAGTGAAAAAGAAAAATGGAGAAGGTTGTAGTGGTCTGCACGGTTTGGGAACACAGTTTGGTAGACTGTCCTCCAACCGTGCGGATGATACTATCTCAAATACATGAGCTACACGGTTTTTTGGATGGTCTTCATGGTTTGGGTAGGTCGTGCGCTAACCGTGCAGATGCTACTGTCTCAAATCCTTGAGCCGCACGATTTTCTTGGATGGGATGCACAGTTTGTTCAGGTCGTGCACCAACCGTGCAGAGGGTATTGTCAATGGTATATTCTCCCTTATGGTTTTCACACGGTTTAGATAACCGTGTGGTGACCATTCGGGTTTCCTCTATCATTGAAATTCCTGAATTCGCTCGTCCTTCATGCCCAGTGCTTGATCCGGGTGACTCCATTCTAGCATAGTCAAGGGAAATGGTCCTTAATCCTACAATTCCCTTATGAATCTCCAAAATTCATAAACTCCATGATTTATCCTTTGGTGATGGAAAAAAAGATCAAGGTACATCAAAATTGTGAAATTCATGAAAAACCATCCATGATAACCATTTTATAGATATTAAACCAAGTGGAAATGCCTTATGCACTACAGTGCATCACCTATGTAATTCATCCATTAACACTAAATTAAAAAGGAATATATTATAAAATTTAGACACAATTATTATAAAATATTACATCTAATTTATAAAATAAATATTCCAAATGTTTTGTAAATTAATTGTAATAGAAACGCATGTAACGCGCAAAAGAACTGTTCTAACCCGAACAGCACTACCAATGTTTTTACTATTTATGGGTCAATATTTTAATTATAAAAGATCTATTGTCCCATGAATGTACCATATTATATATTTATTAACACTTAAAAATTACTTGAAATAATTTAATTTATTTTGTCATTTTAAATCATTTAATAAAATATCATTTATTTTATTTAATTATTAACTAAATAATACAAGTGTCGGTGCTTCTTAAAAATTTATTGTAATTATATCATCTCTAAAAAATTAAATATAAAATATTGTGATAAAAATAAGTAATTTATCTTCCAAAATAATATTTATAATCAAACCTATGTAGATTCTTCTCTACTCTAAATCTTTATAAGTGTTAAATATAGGTAAGGTTCTTTTTTGGTCTTTTCCTTCTCCTAACTTAATATATATGTTCCTTTCATGTAATAGTATCTCAATAACATATATGAATAAATAATAAGGTGTTTAGGGACTATATATGTCCATAAAAGGTTTTTTTTACAAGTTTTGGTTCTTTTATACTTCTTATATTATAATTTTAATCCTAAAGTAAGTTTTTTTTACCTTAATTATTGTAATTAATTTTAATTACTTTCACTAATAGTTTTGGTCAAAATCTAAGCTGATATTTTTAGAACAAAAATAACATACTGATTAAAAATATTTATATCCCTATTTATGAATTCAATTCACATTAGTGGTGAAAATTAGTATAAAATTAATCCAGCAAATTCTGCAAGATAGTGGATTTTTAATGAGAAATGTTGAAAAGTTTAAAATGTTTTTATATCCAATTTCAATGTAAAATTGAATATATTGACCTAAATTGGTTTTATTTATGTATAATTTAACTAATTATAATTTTAAACCCATTAAAATATAATTTAACTATATAAATAAATTATATGAAAAAGTGTTTTTCAATTAAAATGCAATCATTTTCACTATTCTTCAAAAAATAAAACTTCTCAAAAAAATATAAAAAAATTAACCCTAGGTAAATTATGATATTAGTATTTCTAAAAAGTTATTTTTCTTAAATAAAATATATAAAATTTCTCAAAATTATATTTAAAATATGAGTGCCATTAAAAGGAGGTAAAACTTCCCTTAAAAATATAGTTCTTTTTAGGCTTAAAATTTGATTTTTTCTTATCTTAACATTATAAAAATATTGGATGAATTTAAAAACATTTTATTAAATATATAACATATAAATTTAATTAATATATTTCACTAATAGATATTAATTTGATTTATTAAGATAAAATTTCATTCTGGTCATAAAAATGGTTTTCTGAAAAACATATCCTTTATATTCAATTGCACGTTATTTTCATTTCTAATTAATGAGAAACCAATGAATTTAATTTATAAGAATTTTTAAGCTATATTTTCATTTGTTTTTATTTCATTTATTCATGTCATTCAAACATATAATTTATATCTATCATAATGGTATTAATTGTATATTGTTTCCCGATAAGTCTCGGACTTGTGTGTAACATAGGTCATCAAGGGAAATCAATGTTGCATGAAACTAAAGATAAAATTAGTGTTGTTACGAATGAAATATAAACTATGTATCATATTTAATTCAATATATTAAATTATTTAAATTATTTTTAAATAATATATTTCTGAAAATCATAGGATGTTACATCTAACCCCCCTTAAAATGAATTTCTCCCTTGAAATTCATCTTGGATATCAAATGATTAAAATTTCCAGTATTTTTTTATTGAAAACCAAATCATACAAGGGGTTGATAAAACATCCTCTAAAAAGGGTAACGGGTAAACATAGAGGTCACTGATAGTTGTGCATTACTAGGATTCTACAAATAAAGAAAATTGATGGAGAATTAAAACACTGATTTGGAAGGGAAAAACTAATTATCATGGCCTAATATAGAGTGATGGAGAATGTTTTTAATAAAAGTCACTAAAAATAAAAACAAGAAAAATATGTGTGGAAAAGGTCATTGATGTTATGGAAAATATGGTAATAGGGTAACATTTTAATTCAAGATCCTTCTCCTAAAGTTAAATAATTATATCACCATCTTTTCTAAAAGGAAATATACTTAATTGATGATTACAATTTCTTCGTTTAATCAATTTACACCAAATATCAACTTTTTTCCCAAATGATGTGTATTTGAGATGAAGTTCCAATTCCCAAAGCACTAAAATAAAATTTAAAAGACTGCATTTCTATAAAAGGTGGAGTCAAGTTATTCCACATGTCTTTAGGCATTAACCAAAACCAAAATTGTTAGCACATGATAGATAATTCCCATAATTATTATCCTTCAAATGACACACCAATATTCAAAATTCAATAGTAATACCAAAATTGAAAAATAAATTATTCCATAAATAACTATCTATAAAATACTTCAAACATTTCCTTACTATGTTTTAAATCCAAACATTATAATGATTTGATCATATATTCTTCCGAGATAAATAAACCATTATTACGCAAATAAAATACCCTATATTTTCTAAATATACATAATCTTTACTTAAAAATGCCATACTAACCCCAACATCAGGTAGGAAAGTGGTAGGGCATGAAACCCTTATCATTCCTCGATCATCGGTTCAAGCATACACCACATTTCAAGATGTGATGGGTTGTCAATAAGAATAAGGGTTTTCCCTTTTTTCATTAAATATAAAAACTAATTTCTCCCTACAAACTTTTAGTTTTGATCATAGGGGTTAGAAATACCTCATACTAAAAAAATCTCCAAAAATCAATTTAATATTGCATCTATTAAAACCTCAATGGGGTGTCTAATACTTTGAACTTATTATCATTATTAGGCTTATAGACATATGATAGTATTTATAACTCTTTATATATTCTCACATGAAAACATCCTAATCTCCAAAGTTATCTAAATCGACTTTGATACCAACTTTAACAGCCCAAAACCCACACTCTTGGATTCTGTGTTGAAATCCATAAATTTATATTTTCGACTTTCAGGCTGATAATTGTGACCCAAATTTTTCATCTAAACTATGGAACATTAAAAGGAAAACATTGATCAATTAAAATCTTGAGACCTTTTAGGTTTAGATTTTTAAAGAAATAATAAAAAATTAAACATAAACATGTCATATCAATTTGGACTCATAATTCATCAAAAGAACATTTCTATCATTTAAATCATCTTTTATTATTTCAAAATAGGTTATAAACATGATACATGTGAAATAATTTATAGACATAAATCATTCAGAATAATTCCTTAAAACCTTTGGAAAATAAAACATAAGAAGGGTGAGTTCAAATTCTCAGAAAGGGTAAACGTAAGAATTAATAATTAAATGAAATCAATGAGAATAAGAGAGCATTAGGGCATGAAAAAATAATCAAAGTGAATGAGTGAATCATAAAATAAATCACACACATCAATACTTGGACAATAAAATATGGAAACATAGAAAAGTAAAGATACATTAGAATCAATTATCATGAGCCACGTGATATCAATCTCGATCATTAGAAACATTATAAACTTATAGAAAGCATAAATAAACATATAAAAGAATCTTGGAACTTCATTATACTTTTCACTCTTATAAATAGAATAACCATGTTGTGGAATTCCATACATGTCACTCTTACAAATGGAATAGCCATATGGCTAACTTCCATACCCAATTCATTTGAAGGCTATCAAAGACCCACCCATCCTTGGTCAATCACGAAACCACCCATCATTGGTTTTTCACATAACCACCCTTAAAATGTATTTGTACCACTGAAAAATAATCACATATAATTGCTTCCATAAACTCATTGGAGAAACTAATAACACTTTTATAACCAAATCAACTCATAGAAAAAAATGTATTCTTTATCAATGTCTTTGAAACATGATTAACACATGGAAAAGAAATGGGATCAATAACAATATCATTGAAACAGGATTAAACCATGGAAAATAAATGGGTTCCATAATAATATCTTTATAAGATTATTAACCCATTGAAAATAAATGGGTTTAATAACAATCTCTTGGAAACGAGATTAACCCATGGAAAAGAAATGGGTTCAATAATAATCTATATGAAATAAAAATTATACATAAATTAAACTAATAAGGATGGTATCAAAAAATATCCCAGTGGTAGAATAATTAAAAACTATGGTTCTTGATTTTAATGAATTGAAATAACCTTAAAATATCATTAAAACATTCATGAGGAAAATAACCTTTAAACATTCCATAGAATCACATACCACTTTGAAACATATTAATCATAATCCCCATGAATTAATATCATTAAAATAAACCTATAATATCAAGATAATAAGAATATTTATGGTATATCATGTAAAATAATAAGTATATACATCTCATAAAAATATAGGTGTATAATATAACAAATGTCTTAAAGAAATCCAAATGTGATTAAATTAAATTATCTCTTTCGTAACTTCAAAATAATAAAACCCATGAAATAGAGATACTCAAATGGATATTAAAATCCCCATATATTTGAAGATAAGAATCATTAAATAAATTCATGTTCAGTTGATACACCATACAAAAAAATTAAGTGGCGAATATGAAATAAGTTTCACAGAAATAAAAGTGAGACTAGAAATACCCTTACAACTGTAGTAACATCTAAATAAGAAACCCAAAAAGTAATAATAATAAAATTAAACATTTATATACCAGGAATATAAAATAAATAATGATATAATACAAAAAAATATTATGTATACACACCACACAAAATAATTAAGTGGTGATTATGAACTATGCCTCATGAATATAAAAGTGTGACAAGAATCTCTTTCCTTGAGTCCGGCTTGTCATGTGTGTTTTCATATTCTTAAATAATAAACTTATGTTAATTATATAATTTCTTAAAAACATTTTTAATGTTTATTATTACTTTCATTTCACACATCCCAATTTTTTATACAACTACTTAAACAATTACGTTTATGTCGGGTGTTTGGACACTATTAATTTATGTGTCAAAAACAACTTCAGCTGGTCGATTGGGTCAAAGAGGTAATTTTATAAACATCTCCATAATAAAAATCATGAAATAATTATAATATTTATACATAAATTATACTTTTAAAACAAATCATGAAATATTTTTATGAAAATTGAACCAATAGTACAATCATGGAGACGGTAGGTCGTATGTACTCAAGAGTAATGTTCCCATTATTCAATGATCCTTACAAAAAAAAGTTAGTAAAATTTATCATTAAATAATTATCATTATATCATATATACCATTTTATATAATAATATTTACCTATATATATAATTCTTTTTTATGTAAAAGGAATCACATCATATCGAGGAGGCGGTAGTCCACACGTCCACGAACGACATTATAACGTTTTATGTTTATGAAAGGGTAATAATGAAAATTATATATTATACTTTAGGAAAGGTAATTATGTAATTAATATCATATATATTTTATGTATGTCACATATTTTTAATTAAACCCATCCTTAATACATTCCATGTAATTTTTCAATGTATCACATCGTATTGAGGAGTTGGTTTTCCACACGTCCACAAATGATGTAATCATACTCACCCAAAATGGAAAGCAAAAAGTTATGTGTCATATAAAAATTACAGAAGTACTAAAACATCTCAAATATAACATATATCCTATAAAAATTGGGGTTTCTCTATAATTATCAACTATGAGATGTGTTAATGGAAGAATGAATTTCAGTGTTTCGCAAGGTGGTAGTCCACCATACACATGAATGATAATTTCATTACCCATTTGATGGAAGTGTGTGTAGGTGTAGGTCAAAAACATAATATAAAAACATATAAATATATTTTTGGATACTTATTTTATATATATATAATAATGGAATACCAATATTTGAATGGGGGGAGAAAGAAATAAAAAATAAATGCACATTGAATAATGTTACCACTTTTCCAGGTAACTCCACTTGGTTTGCACCAAAGGGATTCATTTATTGGATTTATTCCCAAATTGAGGACTCTAGGGTGAGTGTAGTTATTTTTGGAGATTATTTGGGAATGTTTTGGATGATCTAAAAATATTTATAGGTGTTAAGAAATTGGGGAGGGTGAGTTTCTAATTATAGTGGAGGGGGACTCGAATTTTTTTAAATATAAAAAGATAAAAACTATTGAGAGGAATCCATTATAAAATATCCTTAAAAATGGAAAAATCATTTATTAAAGGTGAATTATTGTCAATAATATCTTGTACCAGAAAAAGAAATAATTTTTATCATTTTTTCCATATACAGTAAGTTTCCTCTTTTATTTATTTTTTAGTTTTTTATTTAGGTAATTAGTTTTCTAACCTAAGTTATCCAAAAATTAAAAATAAATTAAGGTGAAAAATATTATAAATTTTTACACAATGATTATAAAATATAAAATCTAATTTATAAAATAAAAAACATGCATTTTTTGGAAATTAATTTTAACAAAAATGCATATAACGCATAAAAAGACTATTTTAACAATAACTATAATGAAAAAGATTTTACTATTTATATGTTAATATATTCATTATAAAGGATTTATTTTCCCATTAAAAAAATATTTGATATTTATTAACATTTACATATAGATTTTCATAAAATACTTTTATTTTTAATCTTAAATCATTTAATAAAATATCATTTATTTTATTTTATAATTAACTAAATAATCTGTCTGTTGTCTTTTCGAAAGAATTTAATGTAATTACATCATCTCTAAAAAAATTAAATATAAATTATTATGATAAAAATAAATCATTTATCTACAAAAATGATATTTATATTCAAAACTATGTATCTTCTTCCCTACTCCAAATCTTTATAAGTGTTAAAGACAAGGATGTTTTTTTTTTGCCTTTTTTATCTCTAAATTTATTATATTTGTAAATTTCATGTAATATTATCAAAATAACTACTAAAAATATAGCCTATGGTGTTTAGGGTCTAAATATTTCTCTGGAAATTGTTTTTGGATAAGTTTTGTGTCATTTATTTACCTTTTATTCTATGTTTATTCCTTTTGTAAGCATGTTTTTGCCTCAACCACTATAATTAATTTTAATTACTTTCACTAATCATCTTAGTAAAAAAACTAAGTTGATATTATTAAACGAAAAAATTCATACTGATTAAAAATTCATATATCCATTTTATTAAATTCAATTCATATAAGTGGATAAAATTAATTTAAAATTAATCTCATAGATGTTGTGAGATAGTTGGTTTTTAAGGAGAAAAGTTCAAATGTTTAAACTAATTTTTATATCCAATTTAAATGTGAAATTGGAACTATTTACCTACATTCGATTCTTTGAAGTATAATTGAACTAATTATATTTAAAAAAAATTTAAAATATGATTTAAATGTATAAATAAATTATATAATGAAACAGTTTTCAATTAAAATGTACTATTTTTCAATATTCATGAAAATTGAAACTTCTCAGAAAAATATCAAAAATTAATCCAAACTGAATTTTTATATTGCAATTTTAAAAAATAATTTTACTTTTTCTATTAAATGTTATAAAATTTACAAAAATTAAATTTTAAATATGTGTTCTTTATGATCGAAATAACGATGTAGATGCTCAATATACAAGAGGGGAGTGAATTGTATACTTTAAAAATTTCCTTAGAAAAGGTAAAATCTAAGTTTAGCAGAGTTAAACTAAGAAAATTCACAAAACCTCTAATCACCAATTGGAGAATTGGAACCAAAGTTTACAATATGAGATTCTACCTTAAAGCATATAGAATCTAAACTAATCAGAGTACAAGTGTAAAGAAATATAAGAAGATTATACTTTCTTTACAATACAAAATTGCAGCGGAAAAACAAGTAGTAAAACTATAAGTAACAAGATATAAGTCTTTTAACCCAAAGAGAAGGGTATCCAACAACCATGGATAAAGGTCACTTGATTTATACTTTCAAGAAAGTCTGTCTTACCCACACCAGGGTAAGCCATCGATACAATGATCGGAATCTTTGCCTTGCTATCCCCGCAAGCCCTCAACTTCAAGGTAGTTGGAACCTATGTCTTCCTCAGCAAGGAAGCCCTCGAACTTCAAGGTAGTCAGAACCTCTGTCTTCCTATCCTCAGAAGTCCTTGAATGTAATCACCAACATTCAGAGTCACACGAAGCAATCTGAACGAGCATTTCAGTACGCACAAGGCATGAAAATCTTCTCTCTCTAGAAATCACCTTAACAGCGTGTGGTCTCTAGATCGATCAACTTGTTGTTGAGATCTTTCAAATGAGCTCCTATTTATAGGAAAATTTCCAACGGTCGGATCCCTCCTCTAACGGTCATATTTTCCATGAAATTAGAAGGGACCTGTACACGTGTAACTCAACCAAAGGTTAATTAGAAATAGAATAGACGACATCGTTTAATAATAAATCATGTATAACCGAATGCACGAAATTGTTTTGAAATGAATCATATGTAAGAAAAGGCCATATAAAATTTTGGAGTGTAAGCAATTTTAAAGTTCGGAGTCTAACCAAAATTAAATTAGAAGCCTATGTTAAGAAATGTTCAGATTCTGTTTTATAGGAATTTAGAGTCTGGTTTTACCAGAGTTCAGAATCTAAACTTGTAGAGGTTCGAAGTTGAACTTCATAGAATTTCGGAGTGGAACTCATAAAAGTTCAGATTTTAACTTCATAAGAGTTCAGTGTCGAACTCATGAAAGTTCGGAGTCGAACATCATAAGAGTTCGGAGTCGAACTCATGAAAGTTCGGAGTCGAACTTCATAGGAGTTCAGAGTCGAACTCATGAAAGTTCGGAGTCGAACTTCATCAGATTTCGGAGTCGAACTCATGAAATTTCAGAGTCAAACTTCATCAGGGTTCAGAGTCGAACTCATGAAAGTTCAGAGTCGAACTACATAAGAGTTTGGATTCGAACTCATGAAAGTGCGGAGTCGAACTTCATAACAGTTCGAGGTCGAACTCATGAAAGTTCGGAGTCAAACTTCATAAAATTTTGAAGTCCAGAATTCGGATTGGAACATCATTACAGTTTACATCCAGAATTCAGATCCTAAAAACAGAATGCTCCAAATCTCGACATTATACGACTTCTGTGATTTTGAGTATGAATTTATTTTCTATACTTAATAAAAATATTGCTATGTATAAGAAAATCCAGGTTAGTGTAAATTTCCCTAAAGAATTAAATTTTCCTTATGGAGGTAAAATTTATATTTGCTTATGTATAAGGTGTTTGTGATTTTCGAAACAAGAAGGAATGGAAAATTCATAAGGAAAACCTCATTGAATCAACAATCTCCCCCTTTTTGGAAAGCACAAACATCCTTACGAAAAAAGAATATAATGACTTTGAAAAAAAAATAATTAGACTTTGAAATTAAAACTTATCTCCCTTTGTTCATGGATGAAAGTGAATACAACTAACTCCCCCTTAGGCATTGAAACACTAAGGATTGTATTCTGAATTTCCAGAGTGGAGTTTTCATTATTGTAGGAATGAAAAACTTCGTAGTGAGAAACTCCCCCTTTCTTTAAGGATATTTCACTTAGAAATTTTTCTTTCTCCTCCATTGAAGTAGTTCTTTTTCCTTGTCCCCCTTTGTGATTTTCAAAAAGAATTGAAGGGAATGGAAAAAAAATATGCTACCTAAAACATTAGTATATAACAAGATAAATCCAACCAAATAACATTTCATTAGAGTTGGGAAAATTTTACAAAGAAATACAATTACAACAAAAGATCAGAGTGGGTTTATTTGTCTTCCTTTTCCTTTGGAATCAGCTTATTTAACAAAGTTTTGAGCTTCTTTAGGTCTCTTTGGTCTTCCTCGACATGCCTCTCCAAGGATTTTGTCTTTTATTCTTGAGATTTCAAAGACTCTGCCTGAGCCTCGATAGCTTCTTTCTTCATCTTTTACAATTCATCTTGCGGAACAAGCCTTTTCTCAAGCTCGATCCGGATATTTCTATCACTTAAAAGATTTTGAGCCAGATAATTAGCCTTGTCACTTAGTCCCTTCACTTGTTTACTCCGAGAACTCTGCTCATCAATAATCTCAACTTGAATATTTTTAATCTTTTTATCGTCGGTGTCAAAGGCATTTAGAACTTCACTCTAAAAATTTTCTAACTGCACTAAGTCTTCATCAACTCTTTTAGACCACTTTGTTACCTTACTTCAGGAATTTCTATGCACATCATAATCAATAATAAAACTTTTTTTGTTCAGCTTCGATCTTCAAAAAAATATCCATGACCATGGATAAGGAATCTGATTTCTGATTCATACTTTGTTGCAGCATCTGGAATCTGGAATCTATAGTTGGAAAAATCGTAATGGTGTCTACCAACTTCTTCAGATATTTAACCACAAAATCATACCCATGAGGTGATGATTCCGAATCAGATAAATCACTTTGAGATTGGTCTTCTTCAATTTGCACCAGTTTTCTCTTAGATGAACCACTAACCTCCTTCTTCCTGAAGACTTCTTTTATTAGAGTATCCATGAGAGCTTTCTTTCCTTTATCAAACTTCGGAATTGGTTCCTTATTAGGATATACTTACTCAGATTTAGAGACTTGAATAATCTATTCTTCATCGGGTTTCTGTTTTTCTTGTCCTTCCTCAAGAAAATTCCTCTAATAGAATTCTTTGTCATCATATAAAACATTTTCTTCTTCTTTCTATTGATTATCATCATTCTTACTACCTTCCTCACCTTCCTTTCCTAGAGTAGCTAACTTAGCGGATTCTTCCTTATCTTTATAAACCTCTACTTTCTTGATCAAGGATTCTAAATCTTCACTTCCCTCTTCTTCTTTTTCTTCAACCTCTTCCTCTACTTCTTCCTCAGCTTCTTTTTCAGCTTCTTCAACTACTTCTTTACCCTTGAATTTTTCCGGAGTGACATAATTCTTAGCTGGAGTTTCTGGTAAAGAAGGTTTTGTAAGGAAAGATTTTGGAACCGGAATAAACTCAGAATCTAACTCTGTATCTCTCAGCAAAGATTGCACCACTTCAGCTTCAGACACTTTCTTTTTCATTTTCTTCTCTTTCACCTGCTTCTCTGACTCTTCTGCAGCTCTTTATTTTAAGGCCTTAGCCTCTACAGGGTCAAATCCGAATTGTGGATCCCCTTCTTTCCTCTTCTTCATATCTTCCCTCCACTTCGCAACAACTTCATCATGATAAGTTTTTTTTTCTTCGGCTTAGGGGTAGCAGACTGAGTTTCCATAGATTTAGGATTTTCTTCATCAGTAGCCACTTCCTTAAGCTCTATCTTCTTCCTTTTCTTTTTGGTTGGTTCCGGAGTGTGTGTACCTTTATGAAGTGCCTCAACTTCTTCCACAGAAAGAGAGTATAATTCTCTGGATTCACTATAAAAACCCATCTTCATCCTCTTCAAAGTATCATCACTTACTAACATAAGCTTACAATTCCGGACTTTTGATTTGCATGCAACCTTGAAAGAATCTTAGCACCGAACTATCAGCATAGATAGTAAGGCGGGGAATATGATTATATGAGCTCTCAAATTCCCTTCTTTGATGTTCTTGATCGTAATCAAGACATGTCTTATCAAATTTATCTTTCTTAGATTTACCAAGAAAACTAAGACATAGATATCACTTTTCTTAAAATTATCCTTGTCACCTATTCTTAGAACCATAAATCCTTGCACCCAAAGCTGAAGAATTATATTGTTCGGAGTGAGACGAGAAATCTTAATGGTTGAAGCATCTTTAAGACCAAGACATATCAGTGTCTTCTCCTTGTTGAAACTTCCTTGCTCATCCGGAAGTTTGTGTGAGCAGAACTCATCTTCTCCTTCGTAGGATAAACAAACCAAGATCACGGACTTGTTGTAAGATAGCTTATAAGTCTTCCCAAAAGACTTGAATGAAAACCATTCTCTAACATCTTCAATTTGGAAGGAAACAGACTCATAGAACTCGATCAGCAAATCAGTATAAACCGGATCTTGTTTATCTAACTTTTCTATGCAGACATCTTTCCATCCATTAAGTCTAATATTATTTGAAATAAGAGAATCAAACTTATAGAAATCCAGATACACCAACCTTTCCCTTAAGATTAACCACTTTGAGATTGGATTTGAAGTTGACATATCATGAGATGTTGCTTCAACAGACATTCGGAACAGAGAGACCCGAAGGATTCGGAATGGCTTTGCAAAGATCGGAACTGGTCTTAAGAAGAGTACCAGGGCTTCGAGACACAAAAGCTTTGAAAGACTGATGTGGGACGAGTCTTGGGGTCCCCTTTATATAGGTGATGGATGTGACCTTTGGTCTTCCAAAATCCATCTAACGGTTGAAAAAGTTCTGATCTGATCTGACGGTTGAAAACACTCGCACAAGAAAAACTTGACTCCGATCATTTGAGGTTTTAAGAAAAACATCCGGATTTGAGGAAAACTAGAATCTAAACTTTTAAAAACTCAGGAAAATACCGTCAAGAAAAATATGATTAAAAAACTTTAAGTAAGGAAATAATAGCTTTCGGATTGGGTAGAAAGATTGTTCGTAACTCGTAATATTCTTCTTGAAGAAATTAATTTAAAAACAAACTCATTACGAAAGTTCCAGTACGAAAATATCGTTACAAAAATTCCAGTACGAAAATCTCATTAGGAAAGTTCCAGTACATAAAATATCATTACGAAAGTTCTAGTACGAAAAATATCCATTCCGGATGTTTTCATTCTGAGAATTTCAATCCTGAAAATTTCAGTTCTGGAAATTTCCATTCCGGAAATTTTAGTTTCAGATATTTTCATTCTGAAAACTTTAGTTTCGAAAAGTTTGAAAAACTAACTATGAAAATTTTAGTTACATTAAGTTTGAAAAACAGATTATGAAAATTTTAGTTACACTATGTTTGAAAAATAGATTATGAAAATTTTAGTTACACTATGTTTGAAAAACAGATTATGAAAATTTTAGTTACACTATGTTTGAAAAACAGCTTATGAAAATTTCAGTTACACTAAGTTTGAAATGTACTCCCCCTATGAAAAAGAGTTTATTACTGTTAGGATAATTGTTCAACAAGAATTTAATGAATAATGATTACCGTATGATTATCATTCCTAAATTTTGTTTGATGTATTCAAATCTATCAGAGGGTAATGATTTTGTGAAAATATTAGCAAGTTGATCTGGCATTCCGCTAAACTGAAGAATGATATCTCCTTTCAGTGTGTGATCCATAAGAAAGTGATGCCTAATATCTATGTATTTTTCATGAGTGTTATGTGTAGGGTTCTTACTTAGGTCAATGACACTTGTGTTATCACACAAAATTTGAGTCTTAGTAAAACTGAGGCCATAATCTGTGAGTGTGTGTTGCATCCACAACACTTGAGCACAACAACTTCCAGCTACAACATATTCAGCTTCAGTAGTGGAGATTGCTATAGAGTGTTGCTTCTTGCAGGACCAATAAACTAATGAATCTCCTATAAAATGACAAGTTCTGGATATACTTTTTCTATCCATTCAACATCCACCAAAGTCAGCATCCAAAAAGCATTTTAGAATAAAATCATTTCCAGAAGTATAAAATATTCCAAGATCCATGGTTCCCTTTAGGTAGCGAAAAATTCTTTTTACCGCCTTTAAGTGAGATTCCTTAGGATTGGATTGATATCTTATGCATAAGCATACTGAAAACATTAAGTCTAGTCGACTAGCTGTTAAGTAAAGTAGACTTCCTATCATACCACTAAAAGATGTTTGATCTACTGGTTTCCCAGCTTCACCAAGATCTAATGAGTTTGAGGTACCGATGGGAGTACTTATACTCTTAGTGTTGTCATAACCATACTTTTTGAGAAGATCTTTAATATACTTATGTTGAGATATATAGGTTCCTTCTTGTCTTTGAGAAATTTCAAAACCAAGAAAAAAATTTAACTCACCCATCGTACTCATTTCAAACTCAGATTTCATTAGACTTGCAAATGAATCAGTTAAAGATTTATGAGTTGTACCAAATATGATGTCATCAACATAAATTTGAACAATCAAAAAAATTTTATTATATTTATTTATAAAAAGGGTTGGATCTACATTGCCCTTAACAAAGTTATTTTGAATCAAAAATCTTGTGAGTCTATCATACCAGGCTCGTGGGTCTTGTTTAAGACCATACAAACCTTTGGTAAGTCTAAAAACATGATCAGGATGTTTTGTATCTTCAAACCCAAGAGGTTGTTCAACAAAAAATTCCTCTTGAACATAACCGTTAAGAAAATCACATTTCACATCCGTTTGAAAAAGTTTGAAATTGAATAATGCTGCAAAGGAAAGTAGAATACGAATAGATTCAAGTCTAGCTACTGGATCGTAGGTTTATTCATAGTCTATTCCCTCTTGCGGGTTATAGCCTTTAGCAATTAGTCTGGCTTTATTTCTTAATATGACACCATTTTCACCACACTTGTTTCTGAAGACCCATTTTACTCCAATGACAGAATATTCCTTAGGTCATTCAACCATGGTCCAGACATTATTCCTCTCAAATTCATTTAGTTCATCTTGCATGGCTTTGATCCAATCATCATCACTTAAAGCGTCATCAGTACTTTATGGTTCTAATTGGGAAAGAAATGCGAGATGTTCTACTTCATTTCTTTAGGAACTTCTAGTCCTTGTAGGATGATTTACATCACCAATGATACTATCACTGGGATGATTCTTAAGAAACACCTGATTTGGGTTTTGTAAAACATGTTCATCAACATAGGGTAGAAATTCTTCTGGGGTAAATGTTTCAGAAGTATCCTCTTGAACATTTTCCTTATCAGAAGGATCTTCTATGAAAGGTTGACAATCAGTTTTTGAAAACACATCCGAGGATGTATGTTGGGATGGTTTAAAAACAAAAGGATCAGACTCATCAAATTTTACATGCACTTTTTCTTCAATAGTACAAGTATTTTTATTGAAAACTCCATATGCCTTAGAAGTTGTGGAGTAGCCTAAGAAAATTCCTTCATCAGATTTTGGTGTGAATTTATGTAAATTATCTTTAGTATTTAGAATGAATACTTTGCAACCAAAAACCTTGAAGTAGGAATGTCTTGGTTTTCTACCGTTCCATAACTCATAAGGAGTTTTATTAAGAAAAGGTCTAATCAAAACTCGATTTATAGTATAACAAAAAATACTTACAGCTTCAACCCAGAAATGTCTAGCTATAGAATATTCACTCAACATGGTTCTAGTTATCTCATGAATAATTCTATTTCTTCTTTCAACTACACCATTTTGTTGAGGAGTTCTAGGTGCTGAAAAATTGTGAGTAATACCTTTTCTACTGCAAAAAGTTTCAAAATCAGAATTTTGAAATTCTCCTCCATGATTAGTATGAATAGTTTCCAGTGGAAGATTTTTCTCATTTTTATGTTGTGCTCTATAACTTTTGAAATAAGAAAAATCTTCAGACTTCTTTGCTAGAAAATAGACCCAAGTAAATCTGGTGTAATCATCAACTAGAACAAACACATAGTATTTTCCTCCAATACTTCCAGTTTGTGTTGGACCAAAAAGATCCATGTGTACTAACTGTAATGTATCAATCGTTGAGACTTCCCCAGTTGATTTAAAACTAGATTTATGTTTCTTTCTATATTAACAAGGATCACAAACTGTAGAAGAATCAAATCTAAGCTCTGGTAGATCCTTAACTAGTTTCATCTTAGAAAGTTTACATATGTTTCTAAGGTTACAGTGACCTAGTCTTCTATGCCATAACCTGGAATGATCTTCCATTTCACTTAGGCAAGGTAGGTCTTGGCTCCTGAGGTCTTCTAAGTTCAAAGTGTAAACATTCTCTTGCCTATTGGCTAGGAGAATAAATTATTCCTTGTAATTTTGAACTAAGCATTTATCATTCCTAAAATTCACATGGTATCCTTCATCACATAACTGACTTATGCTAATGAGGTTGTGATTAAGACCCTTAACAAATAAAACATTTGAAATCAATGTTTTACCAAGAAGAACAATATTACCTATACCAACAATTTCTCCATGAGCATTATCTCCAAAATTTACCTTTCCTCCTTTCATTTTGATAATCTTTTCAAAATAGATTTTTTTACCAATCATGTAACGGGAACATCCACTATCCACGTACAATGTATTGTTGTTGGTACTTCCTCTATCTTCCTAAAAACAAGAAAATAATTAGACTTTCGGAATCCAAACTTGTTTGGATTCGAGATTTCTAGACAAAAAAATTTTAGGCACCCACACTTTCTTAGAAAAATAGGCTTTATGAAAACATAGTGATTGGGTTTTATTTAAAGAAAAATTCTTTGCCCAGTTACCACCACATTGACATTTGGTACAAAATGGGGCACTTTTTGGTACAAAGTAGTTGTTACTAAAAGTATGTTTTTCATGGGTATAACCAAATCCGGATTTGTTTCTTAAAGGTCGTATTTGTGAATACATTTTATCAAAATTTTCTTTACTATGGGTAAAATTTGATAAACACTTCATTAAGGAAAAAATTTTGGACTTGAGTTTAATAACCTAGTTTTTATCTCTAAAATCATTAGATTTAGAACTAGGGCTAGGATCGAAAACACTTTTCTTATAAATTACTTGTTCAAACTCTTTAGAAAGTTTTTTCTTCTCAGAACTTACTTCTTCAAGATTTTTTGAAATACTTATAAATTCAGAATTTTTCCTATCAAGATCATTAGAAAGATCTTATATTTCTTTTGTAAGAATATAATTCCTAGAGTTTTCCTTATCAAGTTTTTTATTGAGTTTAGAATTTTCAATCTCTAGATGTTCAGCAAACCTAGAAACTTCTTCATAGGTATGTGAAGTATTTTCTTCATCAGAAGTGGATTCTTCATCTAAAGAGTTATAATACTTACTATCATTAGAATTTAAAGATACATTGGTCAATGATTCCGCATTTCGTACCTTAGCCATAAAGCAATGATTGTTAATGGGTAATCTGGCTATAAGGCCAAGATTCTTCTGTCCTAAAGATTCATAATCAGAATATTCATCTGAAGAGTCACGACCACTGGCACTCCAGGTGTCATTTGCTTTCAGAACATTCTTCGCTTTGGTTTTGTAATACTTCTTTCTGTTCCTTTCAGAATGCCTTTCTTTTCTTTCTTTCTTTTTGAGAAAAGGTAAATCTGGTCTAATATGTCCATCTCTCTTGCATTCATAACAAGTAACTTATCCATCTTTCCTATCTTTCCTTTCCTTTTTATTATACTTGGATTGGAAATTTCTCTGGCCAGCTATATTGTTCATTCTTCAATCAAGAATTTCTAACTCATTTTCTAATACTTCACTTTCACTAGATTCTGATTGAAAATCCACCTTCTTAGACTTGGATCTTGTTACTCTCTCAGGATTCTTAGCTTTCATATGATTTTATGTTGTTTTAAAATCAACAGTACCATTCCCATTCGTCTTTTTGATGTTGTTAGCATCTCTCTTCATTCTTGTTTCATGTTGGAGAAGAGTTCCAAATAGTTCATCCAGAGAAATTTGAGTGACCTTCCTGTTCTCATCAATAGCTGTTCTTTATTATTCCCACTCATTGGGCATAATATCAACTATCTTATCCATATGGGCTTCATCATCTAACCCTTTTTCTCCCATAGACTGTAAGTTGTTGACTATAGTCATAAATCTCTGTTGAACTTTATAGATTGGTTCTCCATATGGAAAATTGAATCCATGGTATTCTGCTATAAGTATAGCTCTCCTAGTTTCAATCACTTTTGAAGTGCCATAGTGTGTAACTTCTAACTTCTTCCAGATACAATTAGCTGCTTCACAAGAAGAAATTTGGTTATATATATTTCTAGTCATTGAACATAGTAAAGTATTGCGTACCTTATAATTGAGTTGATACTCTTGATTTTCCTGGTTAGTAAAAGTTCTAACTTATTTATTAGAAATTTTATAATCACCAATAAGCATAAAAAAATTATCCACTCCAGTATTGATAACAATAGTCTTCATTCGATCTCTCTAGTACTCATAGTCATTACCATCAAATATTGGTGGTCTTGTAAGATTTAGATTATCAATAGAACCAACATTAATTCCTTCCATTCTTAAAACTATGGCAACCAAACTTGTTAGAAAAAAGTTCATAACCCCAAAGTTCGGAATGAAAATTCAGAATGATAATTCGGAATGACCAAGTTTAGAATGATAATTCAGAATGAATAAAAACTTTCTAATCAAGGATGAAGAACAATGAAAAAGTGAGCAAGAAAAACTTATATGTGAGTATAAGTATTCCTTAGACAAGAGGGGGGTGAATTGTAGGATCGAAATAACCATGTAGATGCTCAATATACAAGAGGGGGTGAATTGTATACTTTAAAAATTTCCTTAGACAAGGTAAAATCTAAGTTTAACAATGTTAAACTAAGCAAATTCACAACACCTCTAATCACCAATTGGATAATTGGATCTAAAGTTTACAATATGAGATTCTACCATAAAGCGTATATAATCTAAACTAATCAGAGTACAATTGTACGGAAATATAAGAAGATTATACTTTCCTTACAATACAAAAGTGCAGCGGAAAAACAAGTAGTAAAACTACATGTAACAAGATATAAGTCTTTTAACCCAAAGAGAAGGGTATCCAACAACCTTGGATAAAGGTCCCTTGATTTATACTTTCAAGAAATCCTATCTTACCCACACCAGGGTAAGCCCTTGATATAAAGATTGGAATCTCTGCCTTGCTATCCCAGCAAGCCCTCAACTTCAAGGTAGTTAGAACCTATGTTTTCCTCAGCAAGGAAGCCCTCGAACTTCAAGGTAGTCAGCACCTCTGTCTTCCTATCCCTGAAAGGCCTCAAATGTAATCACCAACATTCGGAGTCGCACGAATCAATCTGAATGAGCAGTTTAGTATGCACAAGGCATGAAAATCTTCTCTCTCTAGAAATCACCTTAACAGCGTGTGGTCTCTAGATTGATCAACATGTTGTTGAGATCTTTCAAATGAGCTCCTATTTATAGGAAAATTTCCAACGGTCAGCTCCCTCCTCCAACGGTCATATTTTCCATGAAATTAGGAGGGACCTGAACATGTGTAACTCAATGAACAGATAATTAGAAATAGAATGGATGACATCGATTAATAATAAATCATGTATAACTAAATGCACGACATCATTTTGAAATGAATCATATGTAAGCAAAATCCATACAAAATTTTGGAGTGTAAGAAAATTAAAAGTTCGGAGTCTAACCAAAATGAAATTCTGAGCCTATGTTAAGAAATGTTCGGATTCTGTTTTATAGGAATTTGGAGTCTAGTTTTACTGGAGTTCAGAATCTAAACTTGTAGAGGTTCAAAGTTGAACTTCATAGAAGTTTGGAGTCGAACTCATGAAAGTTCGGATTAGAACTTCATAAGAGTTCGTAGTCGAACTCATGAAAGTTTGGAGTCAAACTTCATAAGAGTTTGGAGTTGAACTCATGAAAGTTCAGATTTGAACTTCATAGGAGTTCAGAGTTGAACTCAAGAAATTTCGGAGTCGAACTTCATCATAGTTTGGAGTCGAACTCATGAAAGTTCAGAGTCTAACTTCATCAAAGTTCGGATTCGAACTCAGGAATGTTCGGAGTCAAACTTCATCAGAGTTCGGAGTCGAACTCATGAAAGTTCAGAGTCTAACTTAATAAGAGTTCGGAGTCGAACTCATGAATGTTTGGAGTCGAACTTCATAAGAGTTCGGGGTCGGACTCATGAAAGTTCAGAGTCTATCTTCATAAGAGTTCGAAGTCTAGAATTCAGATTGGAACATCATTACAATTTACATCCAGAATTCAGATCCTAAAAACAAAATTCTCTAAATCTTGACATTATACGACTTCTAGGATTTTGAGTATGAATCTGGTTTTTGTACTTAAGAAAAATATTGCTTTGTATAAGAAAATCCAGGTTCGGGTAAATTTCCTTAAATAAGTAAATTTTCCTTATGGAGGTAAAATTTATATTTTCTTAAGTATAAGGTGTTTTTGATTTTCAAAATAAGAAGGAATGGAAAATTCATAAGGAAAACCTTATTAACTCAACATATTCTATTAAAAGGTGTTAGAACTGCCCTTTAAAAATATACAGATTTTTATGCATAAAATTAGATCTGTTTTATCTTAACACAATAAAACTTATTAACTGAATTTAAAAACATTATATTAAAAATATAGTATTTAAATTTCATTAATATATTTCACTAATAGTGATTAATTTAATTTATTATGATTAAATATCAATCTAGTCCTAAAAATGGTTTTCATAAAAACACATCTTTTTATATTCAACTAGAATCTATTTTCCTTTATAATTAATCTTTAATCAGTGAATTTATTTTATAAACATTTTTAAGATAAATTTTTATAATTTAGTTAATCTCATTGATTCCCGCAATTCAAACAGCTTGGTGATAACTATAATAATAGTATTTATAGTATATTATTTTTTGGTAAGACTCGAGCTTGTGTATAACAAAGGTCAATAAAGGAACTCCATGTTGTGTGTAATTCAAGATGAAATTGGTGTTGTGTGTGATGAAATCTAAACTATATATTTCATGTAATGCAATCTATTAAATAATTTAAATTAATTTCATATAATATTTTTCATAAAATATTGTGATGTTTATAAATTTATAAAATAATAAAATTAATATTTATAATATCATATATGATCCTATTATAACACATTATCATCCATTTTTCAATGATATTTCATTATTATCGTTGTTTTGGGTGTTAACTACTTTATTTTTTAATGCATGTTTTTTCAAGGAAGTTCTAGTCCTTGCACTTTTCTTATGTTTACATATTCCATTGAATTTTAATAATGATATAAATATCATATATATCTAATAAATCTATTCTTATTACCTTCTATGTAAATCATGAATGAAAAATGGATCACATCACTTCATGGAGGTGGTAGTTCACTCGTACGTACGAGCGACGTTGTCATTTTCAAATATATTGGAAGTTAAGATGTATATATAATATTAAAATTATATAGACATATTTATTTGATAAATATCATATATATATATATTCATTAGTTACATCTTTAAAATAATCCACGTAAAATTTTGATGAAAAATGAATCACACTGCTATGTAAAGACGGTATGTCTTACGTACGCACGAGCAATGTTTTTGGTTTTATTATGATAGAAAAAATGTAAATTGGTTTTCAAAAAATCATAATAATATATAATTTTGATAATTAAGGTTCATATATTATTTTAGGATGGTTACACCAGATTTAATGGATGTTGAACAAGAATGAAATTTGAACGAATCGATAAAGGAACATATTCTTCAAAAGATTTATTTTAGATATTCTATTAAGGGAACCATGTTAGTATTTTAGGAATAAAAGAAACTATATAACTTATATGATGGTTTTTATGAGAGGATTGGTCGGGGTTTGGACAAGATGTATGGATCAAAGTGTTTATAATAATTGAGATAAGGGATGTCCTTCTATAAGTGATGGGAGGGGAATTCTAGGAATTTCATAAAGTATTAAATTAATATAAATTATTTTTTATCTTCTAATAGATCCAAATTGATTTAATCAAAATATAATATAATGATTAGTCTAAATACTCTAATATAATAAAATTTGGACTTGTTATGGGTATTTTTTCACCCTTATCTTTTAGTTTTAACACCATGTTAACATGATTGACAATTAATGTAATATTAATGTTTCCTATCCTTTAAGGGTAAAAATGTTACCATAAAAGGAAAAAACCCTTAAATAAACCATGATTGATTATTTAAATCATATCCACTTCATGTGTCTGGATATAATATTTTTAGGACTTTTAAATCAATTAATAAAATATTATTTATTATAAAATATCATTATTGTCATTTTGGACACAATTTATTAATTTGAAATTAAATAAATCAAGAAAAATAGGGAATTATAATATAATATTTTCACACACAAATAATATATTCTATTTATCTAAAAAATTGGAATACAATAATTCATTAAAATTATATTAGTTTTAGTATTTTTTATAAAATTTATTTATTCATTTTATTAAATATATAAATATTGGTTTGGTATTGTGAAGGAATTAATGGTAATTATTTCATTAGTAAAATTTAAAAATATATTACCATGATAAGAAAATTATATTTCAAATGAAAATTTATAATTTCACATAAGTTTTATTTATCCCTATCATAAAATAATATATATTTTAAAAGAAGAAAAGTGGAATTTTTATTTTTAGATCTCACTTAAATATTATGAAGGTAAAAATAATAGATAAATAGAAAAAAAGTTTATATTTTCTAATTTTTGATGATTATGGATAAAATAAACTCATCTAATGAAATTAAGGAAAGTTTTTTGTTTGTTTTTAATTCCTTTTAATATTACTTTCAAACTTAATTACTCAATTTACCCTTCCCATGGTGAAATTCCTTACTGTGGTTATTATTCATAGTGAACATAAATAAAAAGGACCTATTTACCAAATTTTTACTTCTTAGTTCTAAATATGGAATCCAATTTTCAAGATTCAATTTTGATGATTGAAAATTTTTCATTCAAGATGAAAATGAAAAACACAACATGGCTTCCCATGGGGTGTCGTTAAATCCTACAGGGCTAACTAGATTTAGTAATTTATAAGACTCAAAAAAATAACATAAAATGTAGTACTTGGTATGTTCAATTGTCGAACCCATAGGGGCGGTTTGTATGTTCTAAATTAATTAAGGAACTATGATTGAAATTTTTTTTCTCGGGTTGAGAAAAGAGAAATAATAGAAGAAAATATTGGATTGTAATATCAGGATGGGAGACATGATATGTTAAGTGATTTTAAGGTTTTTGTGATATAGATTTAGTTTGTAAAGTTTTATTCAATTTTGGTGTCATAATTAGGTCATCCTAGATCCTTGGTCATAGTATCGCACCATAATCCTATAATTTCACCTTTGTAATGCTAATCTAAATGGTGTAATCCTAGAACCAGTTGACCCAAAACCTTGTTTAAACACAATTGACCTAATTTTCATAATGGTCATATGTAAGATAATCTAATTAGTCGGTGAAATTAAATAAACAATATCATAATGCAGAAATGTTTATTCAATATGAAAAGATAGAGATTGGGAATTTAATAATAGTTTCTAGCAATCCAAAACATGAATAGAAAATAAAAAATTATCCCATAGCACACATCCTCCAACAATAACATCACCCAGTAGTAATGGGCTACTATCTCATTATGAGAATGAGCGAGATGGGTACCTGAGGAAGAATGGCAATAAATAACGGCTACAGATCGTCACCCAGTTGTCTGGCAGACATCCGTTGGTGTTTTTTGGCCTCCACTGGTCCCAGTGTGCTTTGGAAGGGTGGTAGAGGCCTCTTTTTATAACCAAGATTTTTTAAAACCCATGGCCCAACATCCTTGAATTTTTTCTATGTGTCATTGGGTACATGACGTGTACCTGGGTTACACCTCATTTACCCGAGATATGATTTTTCCTCTGCTATGTTTAATCCACATACACTGCTTTGACTATTTTGGCTCAGGTCACATAGTGTACTTTGGTTAAACATCACGTACTTGTCTTTCACATTATTTTTTATCATCATGACTTGTCTAACATGCTAATTTCTCAATAAATGAATTCATGACATGTACTGCAAGTACACATCATGTAACAGTGCTGGTCCAAAATTTATAGCTTCCTTCATCTTCATAAATCTGGTGTCATGTTGCTTCGTGACTTATTCAGCTCATGTTTCCTTCCCTTTTAGTTCCTTTTTCAAATATCTATTTTTTATTACAAAAAATAATAAAACAAGTAAATACATTCCAAAATTAGAAATATTTATCAATTAAATACAAGAATTAATTTTTCAAAATGAATTCAAAAAGATGAATGGAATACATTTATCACAATGAAAAATAGTTTTTCTATAAACTGCCTTTTATGTTTAAAAATGTTTTTATACCAAATTCAAATATAAAATTAATTCTAAATACCATAATGTTATTATTAATAATATTTAAATAATTATTATTTAAAACCATTTTAAAACAAAATGTTACTTTGTAAATTCTTGAAATAAAAATATAGTTTTTAATAAAAATAAGTAGTTTTCACTATTCCATGAAAAAATAAGCCTTTTCAGAACAATAAAAAAATCATCCAAAGCTAGTTTTCATATTATTATTTCAAAAATGAAGTTAATTTAATAAATTATATTTTCTTAAATTGGGAAAAAATAATTATTTTATTTTATCACTGAAATAGATAATAAACATTTTTGAAGAAAACTTATTTTTGAAGAATAAAATTGCTTTACTAAAAAACTAGTGTTTATTTACTAAGATTTAAAAAATAAATTTTATTGAGTATGATATTCATATATATTTTATAATATGTTAATTATTTTTCATACCATCCAATTCGATGGTTACATTATAAATATCATATTTAAATAATAATATTTTTTGGTTCGTTCAGGCTCAATGTTGTATGTTTAATACACCATCAAACATAATGTTCTTTTAAAAACTAGGGATATTACATTATTCCCTCCTATAGTAATTTAATTCATGAAATTTTCAGGGATATTACTTTATAAAAAATGGGGGCTGTTCTTTATAGCATCCTCATGTTTCCACATTGATTTTTCTATTTTATGATTTCTTTAAAGTAACATTACCAGTAGTGTTGTCTGATTCCTCAAAACAAGCTCCCTAGTGTTAATAATATGGATAGACTCGGAAAAATAAGATATATTATGTTCTAGTTTTATATATTAAGAGCTGACCACATGAGTTTGGTCTAGCATATAATCCTTAACAAATAGATATCAAACACATCATTCACTTTAGATAAGCTCGGTGCCATTACCAATCTATAAGACACAACTCCAAATTATTTCCATAATTTCAAAATATCAAGTATACATGGGGATCATTTTTACCTTCTTAAAAACCCTTATAATACCCTTTCATGGAGATACTTCCAAAAATACATGATTTACTAAATGAAATTCCAAATCCTTCCATCCATTATCTTCATAACTATTTTTTTTATTTGAACTCCATTAATATGAGTCTTAATAGCCTTTAAGTATTATGTTGTCTCCTTAGAAATATTTGTACCAACATGTTTTCTTTCACCATCTTCTTCCCAATAATTTATAGTACAACATCTCTTTCCATATAATGCTTTGTATGACACAATTTTAATAATTTAATGGAATCTATTATTATAATAAAACATCAAAACAGGTGAATACTAATCCCACATAGCATGAAAGTCAAGTGAACATTACTTGAACATTTCTTCTAAAATTTTAATAGTAATTTAGGACTATACATATGTTTTATGGTGATAGGTAATGTACCAATGAATCATAATGTATATATCCTTTTGAATACTTTTCTATAATTTCGATGTAAATTTTGGATCACAATCTAGAAAAATTGAAATAGGTACAACATAAAGGCTTACAAAATTATTAATACATATTTAGCAATGTGCTCAAAAGGTGAATATTCTCTTACAGTGAAGAAATGTGCAGATTTGTTAAGGTGGTCAACAATAACCCATATTGCATCTTTATTTCTAGGAGTCTTTGGTAATCTAGTGACAAAGACAATAGTAATTTTATCCTATTTCCACATAGAAATAGGTATAGGTTGCATAACTCATATAGGATGTTTTATCTCATACTTAACTTATTGAAAAACCAAATATCATGAAACATAATCAGTAATTTCCTACTTCATAGAATGTAAAAAAATTCCTTCAAATCTCAACACATCTTGGTACTTCCAGGGTGTATAGATAAATTCAAACTATAACCATCATCAAATAATTCCATTTTAATCTTAGGTATGGATGTTACACATAACCTATTTAAAAATTCTAGAACTCTATATTTGTATATGAATTTTTCCAATTTTCCATCATTCATGGATTTAATTTTTTTAAAACCTCATCTTCATGATAATAACCTTTTATCTTTTCTAATAAATATATTTTTGAAACCATTTGAAAAAAAAGGAGGGAAGTTTCACCTTCCTTAATAATTCCCATATCCATATTTATTAAATCCATGAACTTAGAATCTCCGTAAATTCTTATTTTGGAAGAAAATACATGGTCTTTTCTACTTAGAGTACCAATTACCTTATTTTCCTTCTCTAGGTGGTGATTTATTGAGAAATCAGATTCCTTATATAACTCTAGCCATTGTATTTTATTTATGATGATATCTTTCAGTGAAAATGTGTATTTTATACTCTTATGATCTATATATATCTCACATATTCCACTATAGAGATAATTTCTCTATATATTCAAAGAAATTATTATAACTTCCAAATCAATATCATGAGTTGTATAGTTCTTTTCATGAGTCTTTAACTCCCTTGATGCATAGAAAATAACTCTCTCATTCGACATATGTGTGTAAACAATTATCATCCTCTATAAATCACTATATATCACAAATAAATCATTTCCTAATGGTAGATTAAAAATTATATAATTCATAAATCTCCTCTTCAATTATTCAAAACATTCTTCGCAGTCTTTTTTCTATATGAAATAACCCCTTTATGAGTAAAATTGGTTAATGGGTTATACAATCAAGATGTGTTTTTAAAAAAAATCACCAATATTAACCAATAAAATGAATAAAACTACATACCTCAGTTATGTTCATTGGTGTAGGATATTCTATTACTTCATTTTTCTTTTTAGGATCAACTAAGATTCCATACATGGAAGAAATATGGGCAAGTGAAGAAAATTTTTGTATCTAGAATTCACACTTTCTAAATTTCCCACATAACTCCTTTTCTTGAAGAGTCTCAAGAATGGTCCACAAGTTATCATCATGATCCTCATATCATTTAGAGTATAACAAGACATCATCAATAAATAAAACAAAAAATTTATCTATAAATTTCTTAAATAATTTGATCAATAGATCCATAAAAACAAAAGGGGGATTATTCAATCCATACATTATTACTGTAAACTCATAATGTTTATACCTTTTTTAAAATATTGTATTTAGAATATATTCCTTCATTACTCCTAATTGATGACACCCAGAATGAGGATAAATATTTCAAAGATATTGGGCTCTATGAATTTGATTGAATAATTTGTAAATGTGATGTAGAGGATACTTATTTGTTATCATAATAGTATTTATTTACCTATAATAAATGCACAACCACATATATCTATCTTTATTCTTATTGAAAATAAAAACGGATCCCCAAGGTGAAACACTAGGTCATATAAATCATGTTTTACAAAACTCATATAGTTGTTTCTGGAACTCTAATAATTCCACAGTGACCATTATTTAGGGTGTCTTTTTATATATTTCTTTCATTGAGGATTAAATCAATGGAAAACTTAACCTCATGTTTTAGTTGATGTCCAGGTAATTCTTTAGAAAATACAAAAAATTATTCATCTATAATAGGTACAACTTCATTTTGAATATCATTTTTTCAACCATGGATTGTTTCTATTATTCCACCCCTAGAATATCATCCACAAGAGATACTAATGTTGGACTTATACATGAATAAGATGACAACTTTTTCTCTATAAAGATAAGGGATTATATATCTTTATCACAAATCATAATTTTCTTTTATTTGAAAAAAAAATTGAATCCTATTTTGAAAGCTAATCCATAGAAATTATTATATCAAAATGAACCATAATTATAATAATAAAGTCTACAAATAAGGAATTTGTATGAGTTATATTGTGAACTGACTGACATATCCTTGTGGTAGTAAGATTACCACTAGGTGTTTTTACTGACAACTCCCTTCTTAAGGTTCTAGGGAATTTTTTTTCTAGAAAACATAGAAGATATAAAATAATATGAAGATATATAATTAAATAAATCATGATATAAATTTGAGGATATTATTAAAGTACATGGCACCACATCATTTGGAACTTCAACATCAACTATAATGATCACATAATCTTGGCATTCTCTCTGCGGCCTCTTTTGTGGTATGTTACCTTGACACTAGGGGATTTTTTTGTATTTAATTACTCATTTATCAATAATAAAAATTTTACATCATTTGTTTTTTTCTTCCCCTTTCATTTATTATCCATATGACCCTTATCTCCACACTTGTAACAAACTCCCATGCCCTTCAACAATTTTCCAAGATGTTTTTTCCAAGATTTTCAAATTATGTGAATTACTTTGTTCTCATATTATTATTTGATACTTTATATTTTTATGTTTCATAGATTAACTCTTCTTATCTTTATTTCCAAAGAATATATAAGATCTATAAAATTATTTATCAATTTTTGTGGAACATAATGCTATTTTATCATATGTTAAAAATGTTTGAGAAACCATTTCCCTTTGAAGGTTTGGATTCAGTAATTAAATGAAATGTTCAATATTTCTCTCTTTATTGCATATGTAATTAATTATATACCTATATAGTATTTTAAAGGTATCCTCATACTCTATAACACATTCTTTATCCCTTTTATTTACTATTAGGGACTTTCTCGGTTCATTGATCAAGAGGGATATATTTATCAAATAATATTACATTAAAATATATATACTCCATATATTCTATTTCTTATTGATACCTAGTATTATTGATCAATGACCACAATTTATCATCATTGGATATGATAAAATACATTTTTAGTGTAACCTTTTCTCTTTCATTGCATCCCAAGGCAATAAATATATTTTTAAGAGACATGATCCATTTCTCAATTATCACTAGATTATTAGTTCCATTAAAATATAGATTCTTATATAACATTTATCAAACCAATATAGGTGTATAATCCTTGAAACATCATGATTAAATATATATAAAAGGTTTTTAGACATACCCTAGGTCAGTTTGACTATTATGTCTAAGAGATTCTTAGTTCCAACACCATAAATATTAGCTTTCCAAATGGGGAAATATTGACATTGATCATGGATAGTGATTCTCTTTCTTCCATTAGGATCCATAACTAAATAATGGAACACATTTATTTATCTCATATCTAATCATTATGAATATAGAGAAAAAATAATAAACCCTTTAATGGTAAAAGTTTTCAAATTCTATAATGGACTATCATAATTCTCATGTTAGATAAATTTATTTAAAATCTAGTTCCCAATATTTTTACTAAACTTTATTTGATTCCAAATATAAAAACCCCAACTATAGTAACCCAGAGATGATGTCTATTTTATTACATTTTCATAGATACAAGTGATCTCACTATGTAGGATTGATCAATTTAGTAGTCTTGGAAAACTTGATACATGAAGGATTCTGTTATTACACTAGAAATATAAAATAGAAAAAATAAAAAACATGTGTGCATCATTAATATTATTCTTAATATCATTATTCATATCTTGTTGAAAATAAAAAAATAATGATTGATATCAGATTCTCAATAAGAGTTATATACATTATAATCTATCATGAATCAATACGACATAATTTATATAGAAAGGTAAATAACTAAAAAACATTCCATTTAATCATTAACTTGAGTAAAAAATTCATAAATTGATAATATAAATTTATTAATCTGATGGATAAAAATAACTAAAGTCTCATGGAATGAAAATCATACCATTGGAATTCATGTTCTTATAAATCTGATATCTCTAAAATTAAGACCTTGCACCAATACAGTTTAAAACTTTGGGTAAAGACCCAGTTAATTTGGAAAATGAATTATCCTCATAATACCGTTCAATGAATCGAGATGATATATAATTTCAGGCCCCAGCTATTACTACATTTCTAATTCATTCCTCATATATTGAATGATCGATTTAATTCATGAATAATATTCTTTAACAATAATTATCTGTATTTATTAAAGAATACGAAATAAAAATATTTTCCCAATAAGTCAAATTAATTTAAAAGTAAAACACCATATGTAAAAATGGTATGTAATTTAAGAAATAATCATATCCAACATGTATATTTAATAGAAATTTAAATTTCAATGATCACAAGAATGTGAATGTTTCGAGAGAAGATTAATGACCTTAAAATTAATAAGAGATAGAATATGACCTTTAATTAATCATAAATATTGGATTTGGGATAAATTAACTATTTTGGAGAATAAAAGAAAATGTGTGAGAAAAAATTTCTCAATGTTTTTTCCTTTTTAAACCTTTAAAATCTTTTAGAATATGCAAAAGAGTATAAAACAGTTATGGAGGTGGGAAGGCATGTTGATTCCATATAAACTAAAAAACATTCATTTTGAATTGTTGTAAAAAAAGATGAAAGTAAATCCTTTTGGTAAAGTATTATAAATATTCCTTCCATGAAATATAAAAAATAAGGATAACAAAAATATCCTTTATATATAATTTTTTTTAAAAAAAGATTTTTTTAAAAAAAAATTAAAAAATATATATATTGATGAATTATATACTTGATCAAGAAGAGAAATAAGATCATATTTTATTTTAAACATTACTATTGAAATAGTAACTTAAATTGAATTAATAATAATCATGAATAAATATATATTCATGTTAAATAAATCAAAGGGGTATTAATTACACAATATAAAGGCAACTAGGTTCATATTACCAAATATGTCTCAATGGAGTGGAAATTGAGATGAATCCCTTACCTCAAGTTTCCTCTAAGTCAAACATACTTTAACCTTAGGTATAATAGATTTAAAAAAGTAATTAATTTATAACAAAATAATATTAATATTTATAATATCATATATTATCATATTATAACATTTTATCACTCGTTTGTCAATAATATTTCACTTTTATAAATTTTTTGGGTGTAAACAGCTTTATTTTGTCATTCATGTTTTTCATGGAAGTTATGGTATTGGTAATTTCATTGTGATTACATATTCTCCATGATTTTAATCATGATAAAAATATCATATATATCCATTAAATTTATCCTTATTACGTTTCATGTAAATATGAAATGTAAAACGGATCGTGTCGCTTTGTGGAGGTGGCAGTTCACACATACACACGAGTGACATTATCATTTTCAAATTAACTAAAAGGTATGAAGGTATATGTGATATTAAAATTATATAGTGATATTTATCTCATAAATATAATATATATTAATTTTTTTATCTTTATAACCATCCAAGTAAAGAGGTAATGAAAAATAAATTACACCACTACGTGGATTTGGTAAGTCGTATGTACGCATGAGAAATGTCTTTGATTTTCATAGATATATAAAAGAGATTTAAATTGGTTTTAACATAATAAAAATAAAATCTAATTATTCTAATGATACTGGATTAATTATTTTAGGATGGTTATAATAGATTTAGAGAAATTTTAAGAATAAATAAATTTTAAAGACTTGTTGAAAACGATTACCTCTTCTTTGAGGGAGCTCTTTTAGATCTTCTCTTAAGTGACCAATGGTTAGTATTTTAGAAATACCAGAACCTATAGAACATAGATAAGTATTTTTAATAGATTATAGGTTAGTTTTTGGTTTAGCTAGATCAATCAATGTGTTGTGAATAATTGAGAGAAGTGGTGTCCTTCTATAAGTGAGGAGAGGGGAATTCTTGGAATTTCTTAAATTATTAAATTAATATAAATTACTTTTTTATATAAAAATGGAACCAAATTTATTTAATTAAATTATAATATTATTATAAGTCTCAATAATCTCATAAAATAATGTTTTTACAAGTTTTGGGTATGTTTTCACCCTTATTTTTTAGTTTTAACCGCTATAAATCCTTTTGACAATTATCATACAATAACAATTTTTTATCCATTAAGGGCCAATAATGTTATCATTAGATTCGTATATACAATTAAACATACCATTTTTTATGTTTAAAACCATATACCATTTATTTTTTTGAATACAATTGTTTATGAATATTAAATTACATTAAAAATACCATTTATTATAAAAGATCATTAATGGCATTTTTGAAACTATTCATTTAATTTTACTTTGAATATAGAAATATAAAGAAGAAATTTGAATATAATATTTTCACACATCACTAAAATTTTATATTTATCTGAAAATATTATGGGACACAATAATTATTTCAAATTATATTTGGTTTAGTATTTCTTAAATCATTTATTTATTTTTTCTACTAATTAAGTAAATGTTGTATCGGTGTTGCGCAAGCATTTAAGGTAATTAATTCATCATAAAAAATAATAAACAAATTAACATGATAAAAATAAATAATTTATATTTTAAATAAATATATTTATCCAAACATAAGTTTTATTTACCTCTATACTAAAATATTATAGATATTAATAGACGAATAGTGACATTTCTATCTTTTTATCACACTTATATATTGTAATGGTCAAAAATCATATCTAAATAGAATAAAGTCATATTTTATATGTTTCAATTATTATTAAAAAACTATACCCATCCAATGAAATTAAATAAAGTTTTTGGGTTCATTTTTAATGTGTCATCAAATTATTTTTAACCATAATTACTCAATTTACCCTTACCATGGTGACAATTATTTACTATGGTTACTATTCATAATGACCAGAAATAAAATGGGACTATATAAATATTTGTACTACCAAATTCCAAATATCTATTCCATTTTAAATGATTCAATTTCAATAATTGGTATAAATTAATTTAATATTATAAATAAAAATGTAGTGAAAACTATTTTTCCAAAAAATGCCTTTTTATGAATCAAACTTTTTTTATAATAAATTTAAGTATAAAATTCATTATAAAGAAAAACAAATTGTATTATTAATATAATTTATCTAGTTCTTATTTAAAACCATTTTAAAAATAAATTGATCTTTTAATATTCATGAAACAAAAATACCATCTTCAATATAAAGAGATATTTTTCACTATTCATTGAAAAATCATTATTTTCAAAAAAATTACAAAAAATCACCCTAGGATAATTTTATTTTGATAATTTAAAAAATATATTCCATTTCTTGAAATAAATTTTTAAAACTTTCAAAAATTAATTATATTAATTTCCCAAAAAAAATAAATAATAATCAATTTTCAAGAATATGTCTTTTTTAGAATAAAATGATATTACTAAAAAAATTATTTCCTAAGAATTAATAATTAAATTTTTATTGATTATTAACTTCATATATATTTTATAATTCGTTTATTCATATTCATACCTTGTAATTTTACAATTAGGTTATAATTATCATATTTAAATAATAATATTTCATGGTTTATTTATGCTCAGTGTTTCATGTTGTATACAGTATCGAACATAGTGTTATTTTAAAATCATAGGATATTACATAAAATATGGAATTAAAAGTATGTAAACCTTTATGTAATATGAAACCATGTTTTATTAGTGATAAATTATTTAAATAATGTTTATTTTTACCATTTCATGCATTATTCATGGTAATATAGAATGTTTTTTTCATTAACATTTCAAAATCATGTTTCGGTGATATTATTGAAGATAAAGGTATGAAAATTTCTATAAAATTTAATTTAAATAAATTTTCATGTTTTTCATGATGTTCTATTTGATTTTTTTTCATAAATGTGCAAATCTATTTTATTTAAATCCTTTTTTATATACCATATGTTGACATTCTTAGTATTATTGAATCTAAAGCTTCTCGTAATAAAATTTAATCACAGAAGTTGCATTATGTTTTATAAAAATTTGTGTGAATTGTTCAGTTTTTTTGGAAATCTTTGGTAGATATGTTTCAAGGTTGGGACTTAATATATTATTGGTGTGAGAAATATGGTGGATAAATAGGGAATTATGTTGTGGAGGAAGTGACTCGGGGTGGTTAAATGGTGAATCGATGATGTCAGGAGTGGTGATGTGGTTGGGTGAAGTATTGTCCAGATTATTTGTTTGGGAAGAATGGTATATGGGTTTGTGTATTTTATATTAAGTGTTATTGTCAACTTTTTTTTATGTTATTTTTTTAGTTTATGATAACTTTAATTTTAATTGATTAAAAGATAATTCATCGAAACAACCTCAAGACATTATGAATATGAAGAATAAATAGGAATCATGAGATAAAGGATTGTTTAAGTTTTAGTGGAAAGAAGTTCCAAAGTTTTATAGTGTGGTATCTAAACACTAGTATAAGGACTAATTAGAATATATTTATGGATTCTTTGATTTATTGAATACTCTAGGTTGATTCTATGTTTCTTTAATGGTTGACTTGTTTTAGAAGGTAGCTTGAAGATGGCAGGGAATGAATCATGGAAACCAGTAAGGGATTTCATGGGAGGAGTTTCTTGATTTTTTTAAGAATGATTTAATTTTATATGTTTGTATGGGTGGTAATATAAATGATATTTTTTAGACTCTTTAGGGTTTGATATCATGGATTTTTTGGAAATAAATTTACAGACCTGATTAACTAGTTTACACATTTCTTACCAAGTGAGGAAAAGAAGGCTAATAATTTTGGGTTTTTCCAAGGGTAGAAATTCAATTATCTCTCAAGAAATTTTAAATTAATTCTTTGATGGAGGCAAGATATCTATTTGAGATCATGGATAAATTTTTATCCCTAATGGTGGATTTGATGAGGGCCCCTCTCAGGAAGTTGGGAAGCTGGAGATGAATGTTTTGTGTTGTGGGTCTTATTATTCATAGAATATGAAACTGAGGTGATCTTATAAAAATTTGGGAAATTTTTCCTAGGGTTTAAAACTATAATTTTGGTTGTTTTCAAATAATATCTATTTTAAGTCATGGTTCAAGTTAATGGAATATTTAGTGAGGATTCATTTGAATGTTCATCAAATTTGGTATGTATCTGCCCATATTTAATAAACTTGGGTTTTTCTTTTTCTTTGTTTAATTTTGATTCATGAGAAAAAAATCATTTTATAAGTGTCAAATTTAATGGCCCATGATTGATTGGAACATTTATTTGTCATGTTTGGGAATTAGAGGTGTCAAGAGAAGTTTATAGGTAGAGAGGTGTTGTTGAATCTAAGATTTTAGTTTGAAGGGTTACATGGTGGTATGTGTCATGGAATGGTTTTTTGTGTCATGATGTGAAGTTTTTTTATATATTGGGGTGTAATCCATGAGTTTTAGGAGATTACTTATTTTAGTGGAGATTTGTTGGTTACATAATGATGGTTTGGGCTATTGAATGGGGGATATTGTCTATGGAATGGCCATATGTGTTGAAGCAAAAAGAGGTTGATAGAAACAAATTTTTTAAGATATCCTAGACTTCACCTTACTTATGTAAGTAACACTCACATATCCTCTATGTATCAGAGTGACCCTTACATATCATTAACAATTTCACAATTTTTCAAATTCTTGATATGGAACTCTGAAAAAATTTTATGTACCTATTTTAAATCTAGATCAACCACTATATATGATTTAATCACCTATATGTGAGTAGTTCAAGTATATAGTGAGTGTCACTCTATGGGAAAAGGAAATGATTCATATATATTCATTAATGTATAAAAAAATATTATGTAAATGAATTTTGTTAAAGGGGAAACCTTACGTATGGGTAAAACATTACATATCAATTTTTTTAAGAATATAATCTAAAAAATTATTGAATATATTATGTTATAAAATACTTTTAAGTATAAAACCATATCCATTAGTGAAAACCTTTACATATTGATTAAATTTATTATGTATGAGAATTTTTTTAATTTTTATAAATTAGAAAATAATATTAAATATCATAATAATATATTAAATATTAGAAAAATATTTTAATTATCAAATATGTCTATGGGAAATATCTTTCATAATAATTTTAGATATTAAATATCCTCAAGAATAAGATTATGTATCATATTATGAACCTCTACATTGGTCATTATTTAATTTTGATAAATATAATATTCATTCCTTTAAAAGGGGTATGAAATTTTTTATACTTTTTCAAATTTTTAGTATATATGAGTCTTCAATGTAATACATAAAAGAAAAACATTAATATGTAAGAGATATTTCCTTACTTTACAAGGGGAAATATTAATTTTATTAATCATATTTTAGGATTATTAGGGGTATGATCAATCATAAACCTGTCACATTCAATGTTATATCACTTTATCATTGTAATATTCCATCACAGTCTGAAGTGTGCCAATTTTTCCATGAATAATTGATTTCCAAGATTCCTTAGTTCTATCTTCTTTGAGTTCACTATGTAATAGTGCATAGATTGTTTTATTTTTTTGGTTTGGATTATCAGGTCTGAGGTGAAGGCATGAGGTTTTCATAATGATGTTTAAGAATTGTAATGTTCTATTCTGACCTTCCTTAGTCATATCAAAATTATGTTATTTTATCTATTTTTTAAAGTGGGAGGCACCAAATAGGATAACAACATGATCCTTTGAAGTAAAACATTAATATGAGGTTCCCACTCATCTCTTTTCCTTTTCTTCTTAAATAACTTTTTTGGTAGTGATTATATTGGGTGTTGGTGGATTTATTGATGCCTATTAACATAAAATGGGCTGGGTAAAACATCATATTAGATTATTATAGATAGGATTTGGATTTATTTAGGTAGGGTATTTATAAAATCCACTTTAATAATCTAGAATAATATGCTTCAATGGCCTACTATGATTGCTTTTAAACCTTTTCACATAATGTTTCACAATTTTATTGGTACAGTTTATTAAATTTTCTTAGTTTTTGGGGAAGGGGAGCACGTTTGGGTAAACCCCCCTAAAGAGGAATTAATTAAATAATGTTAATAGACCAATCATAATGAATTTAGAAAGGGAAGGAGACACAAATTTTCCATATAAAGTTTCTTGTAATTTCCAATGTTTTTATTCTTATTGACTGTTATTCATTGTTGTGATTTTTTTCATTATTATTTAAAAACCTTGTTTCCCTCCAAATCAAATAACTACATAAAAATGTTAATACAAATGGGATTTCTAAAATTTTTAACCTAAAGAGTTATTATTGTTATTTGTTTTTTGTGTTTGATGATGAATTTTCTTCTATTTAATCTTATTATTAATGTGGATGTTATTGGTTAGATTGGTTTACTATCGATAGAAAGTTAGTTTTGGTGTGTTGTTTTTTGTTTTGTCTCATCTTAAATATTTATAAACTTGTTTATGAGTTAAGGGTGATAATGAGAATAGGTATGAAGGTGTAACTTTATGTAGGTATTAAACAAGATAAGTTATATGGATATTTAATAATGGGACTTTTAGTCTATAAATATTGTCTCTTTTGTTATCATGACAAATATTATTGGTTTGGGGGAGTATTGTAGTTTTTAGAATAAGGGATAGAGGATATGCTGGTGTGTTCAGTTCTTTTGGGCATGGGATGGTTTTAAAATAAAATATAACAGTATAATAGGTAATTAGGATCTGGATGAATCTATTATTAATATAATTATTTATGTATTGATAAATATAAAAAAAATAAAGGAAATAGGTTGACTTGAAATGAACATGGATAAAATAAATTTGATTAATGATGAGTGAATGGATTAAAATTAGAAGTAGGTTGATGAATGGTGTGAAATTATATATGGGTAAACGAATGGAATAATTCATATAATGATGTTTGAAAATGTTAAATTATGGGATTGTAATTGATGTGGTTTTTTTAATGTTCTTTATTATATTAATTAATTTTCCATGCATTTTTAGTTATGTTATTGGTGATGATTTATTGTATAAAGTGGTGTTTTATATATGGTTGTTATGATTTTATTTATATATTTTTTATGTGGGAATGAGATATGTAATGGTAGGGGGTATGATGGGTGGAAATTTAATGGGTTTTGATAGATCAATGTGGGTATTTATATGGGATGTAATGGAATTAAGTTCTTTTGTATATATGAATTAGAAAGCATGAACAGGTTTTGATGTCCCATAGTAGGTATATGTATAAGGCCTCAGCCTTAAACCTTACTTAATCTTGAGTTAATACAAGATTACACATTGAGGAACTTTTCAGGTTTAGAGTTTTAGAGAATTAGGACATAACTATTACATCTCAAAAGATTACAAAGTAGAAACTTTTACTAAGTTTCCATAAAATAAAAACTCTTAAAAAGAAACATGTCCAGTTCCATGTTTTAGGTTGCATGACTTTCCCTTGATCCCATCCTTGACCCTATTCCATGTTAATTCCAGTGAAAAACATTTCAAAAACATAGGATGAGCATAAAAATCTTAGTAAGGGATACACAAAGAATGAAAACTGTTAGTTTTTGAAAACAACAAGTAAACCATGTATACTTTATCAAAGTAATACTTTTAACCTTTTTGAAGTAGTAAAAACTCTTCACTGAATAAAATTTCATTACTTACCCTTCTGTAACCAAAATATTACCATAAAACCCATATAAAGATCCCATAACATATAAAGGTAACTTGGGACATAAACATACTTAAGTGGAATAACCATAAGGTCCACTTCCACACATATCACTTAATGGAATAGCCATTCGGCCAACTTCCATACATACTTAATGGAATAGCCATACGGCCGACTTCCATACCCAATGCATTGGAGGTTATAACGTAACCACACATCCTGGTATTCACGGCACCACCCATCATATGGTTTATCACGTAACCACCCATAAAAAGTCCAAGTACCATTATAAAATTATAACACATAAAACCAATATAAAGGAATGATAACATTTCCACATTTCAATCACAATATATCATTTAAATATATTGACAAAATATAATCCTTTATAAAAACCATTTTCAATACCAAAATACATAAAAGAGTATATGGTATTTATTTTATTTTAAAAACATTACGGATTATTGAGGAAGCCAAGGATCAAATAATACTCGCGGTGGCGGAAAAGGTCGTTGTCACCGCGTACGTTAAAAGAAACATTCCTTTTTTTCATTTAGTAAAATGCTTCATAGAAAAAAATTCCTTTTGTATAAAAGTAAAATTCAAAGGGTTTTATACACCATATAAAAGAAAGTTGTGTATAAAACGAAATATGCCTCAATGAAAGGATATTGAGACGAAGTCCCTTACAAAGACGGTATCCTTGGTTTAAGGATAAATCAATTACATAATTATGTGTGACAAAAAAATACACCAAATATAAGTGGATATTAAGTATAAAACAATCAGAGTTATTCACACATATTCATAGAACGACATATTCAAGGAGTATAAGTTTATCCCAAAGAATCAAATTTGGGGTAAGAAGTTCCCTTGCAAAAATTTGACAGCCTAATGGCATCACTACAAAATTCAGAAAATGAGTTGATGAGAGATAAAAAGGGTATATCATCACATGGAAATCAAATTTAAATCAATAAGGATATAGAAGAACATATCCCAACATAATAGTATGTGAATTAAAAGGCATAACAAAAGAAGTCTTTTAAAAAGAGGAGGGTGAAAGGTTCCCTTACCGACATGGGTATCTTTCAAAACATACACCCCGTGAAAGAAGGACAATACAACATTGATGTAAATACTCATAAATGAAAGTATATTACACAATGAGTAAAATAATGGGCAGTACATACACCACTCAAAATAAATTGTGGCAAATGTAGCATAAATCTCACAGGAATAAAAGTGAGATGAAAAATCCCTTACGAAAACTCGGCAGCCTAACGGCGCCACTTAAAACTTACAAAATGGATTGATGACAGAGAATAGTGTCTCTCATTATATGGACATAAAAATTAAAGTATTAGGAATATAAAATAACATCCCAAAAAATAAGAAAGATGATCATAAAATAAATGTCATAAAAGAGAGTACTTAAAAAGAAAGAGAGGGGTAGGATCCCTTACCTCGGGTCCGACTTGACTCGATCATTCATTAATCTCCTGAATAATAAACTTGAGTTAATTTCTCCTTCCTTAAGAACATTTTTCTAGTTCATTGTTCCTTTTATATCACTTATTACCATGTCATGAACATTATGTAATCATTTAAGTTAATAACGGTTGTTTTGTCATTATTTGGTACTTAAGTCAAAAGTGAACTTCTTATATTTACAAGTTGTTCACGTAGTCAAATATCCATTATCTCAATAATGATATTCATGATTTTGATATCATATATATCATATATATCCAGCATATACATGTATTTATAATATTATATAATCATTTAAGGGTAAGAAATGAAATGCACCGTTCATGGAGACGGTAAGCCGTACGTACGCATGAATGCTACTTTCATTTCTATGTCATATTAATGGAATTAAAACTAAATGAGAGATATGTATATTTTTAATTAAAGAATTATATTCATCCTTTATATGTATCATACATCATATATATCCATTATATGTACTTATAATAGTACATTACATTTGAGGATAATAAATGAAATTCACCGTTCATGGAGACGGTAAGTCGTACGTACGCATGAACGCTACTTTCATTTCTATCTCATACTTTAATGGAAAGAAAACAATAATGATATAAAGGTATATTATAATTCCAGTATAACATCATATATAATAACTTTAAATCCATCTTTTATATGTCCCACATATGGCATTAACGAATCAAATCACATTGAGGGGGCGGTAGTCCGCAGTTCCTAAAATGAAGATATCGCGTATACCCATAATGGAAGCCATAAAGGTATGCCACAAATGAAAAATACAGAAGTTTAAGTAAACCATAAAAATATTATATATCATATATAAACATAGTGACATCTTAATGGCCACCTTTGAAGGTGTTATATGAGTGTTGAACAATCATCGTTTCGTGAGGTAGAAATTCTCCATCCACAGAAACAGTATGTTCTTTAACCATTAGATGAAGGTGTGTGTAAGTGTAGCTCGAATAATTATTATAAAAATGTCCTAGTATATTGTAGATACTGTAGTTGTTACAAAATAAATGAATAAAAAGAGTTTAGGAGGTTGGAGAAGCAAAATAAAACAAAAGAGCACAAGTGAAGACGTTACCTTAAAATAGGGTAACTCCCTTTGGTTTGAACCAAAAGGGTTTCTTGAAGAGCTTCTTGCATAGGTTAAGGCTTCTAAGATGAGTATAGGGATTTGGAGAGACAAAATGGTCAGAGCATGGCCGAACCAAAGGTTTGAGAGGTGTGGGTAAGGTGGTAGAGGTGGGGGCCTTTTATAAGAGGAGAGGAGGGGAACTCTTGGAAAAGTATAAAATGTTACTTTTTTTCAAATTGTTTTCGGATTTTAATGGTCCCACATTGAATTTTTTCTAGGATAAGGTGATAAGGGTTCGAAATCCACCCATAAAGTAGGTTTTTGACATGTGTAGGTCCTAGATTTTGCATCATTATTCCATTTTATTTAAATTGTTAAATAATGAGGTCATCGCTGCATCATCATGATGTCATAAAGAATTTAATTTATTTAATGTTTAAAAATTATAAAACAAATACTATGATGTAGGAAATCTTTTTATCTTTCAAATGACTATTTATAGTCAAAATTATGACTTGTATAACCACATGTAAAAATTGTTTTAGTAAAACTAATCATGTTTGTGACATTTTTATTTTAACTTTAAATAAAAGGCATAAATGTCATTATCACACCCAAGTGGCTCCATGGGGTACCCAAAATCTACCCATGGGTTTTCTTGGTCGTCCATAACTCATCCAATAGGGTTTGGACCACTGTCAAGATATTTTTATTTTATTATAATATCATTTTTACCTTAAATCACACTAATTACCTTTAATCGCGATTAATAAAACTTAAAAGTTACTTTTCATCAAAAATTATTTTCATCCCATTGAACCACATTTTACTTAACAATTAAAATCATTTAAATTGGATTTTTGAAATTCAAATCACTGAAGTGGTAAAGTCCCATTTAAACAAAAAATCAAATTTTGTAACCACCACTTTGTGGTTTCACTATTCATCAAAATTGATGTTTTTCAGAAAAATACAAAACATTCACCCTAAGCTATATTTGATATTCCAAATTCAAAAATGATGTCTATTTTACCAAATTAATAATATAGAAGTTTCATTAATTAATTTTATAGCTAAATCCCGCTGTTAAAACAAATAGCGTGTTTTTATGAAACAATATCTTTCAAAAGATTGACACTCGTTTATGTCCAATATTAAAGTGATATTAATTACAATGAACACCATTAGATTAAATGGTATAAATATATTCTATTTACACTTTAAAACCAATTAAAAAGATAATCTAATCATATAAATAAATTAGATTAAAAAGCGGTTTTGAATTAAAATACAACATTTTTCACTATTCATTAAAAATTGAACTTTTTCGGAAAAATACCAAAAATTTACACAAAGTAATTTTGATGTCCCGATTATAAAGAAGAATTTTATGTTGTCAAATATAACACATAAAATTGTCAAAAAGTGGATTTAAAATAGGTTCACCATCAAAAGGCGGTTAATCGGCCTTTTAAAGAATATTAGACTGTCTACGCTTAAAATTGGATTCATTCTCATTTTTAGTCCTCTATCATTTAGTGTAAAGAGTAAAAATATTTGACAAACATATATAATCATTTTGTAGTTAGTTCTATTCATTCCCGCCATTACAACGGCTAGGCATTAACTACCATTTAAAATAATATTATTTTATTATTAGAGTGCAACGTAAGATTCCCAAGAAACTCGTTGTTGCGTATTGGGTACGCCATCGAGCATAGAATCCCCTTTAAAGTAATATTAATATTTTATTCACAAATATGGATAAATATAAAAATGTCATATTCTTTATTTACCTGGTGTGTTACATCCTTCCCCCCTTTTCGGAATTGCGTCCTCACAATTTTAAAATTGGGCTCGGAAACTTCATTGAAAGCCCCACATCGGAAAAGGAGTAAATTAAACTATCACTTTAAATGAAAGAAAGATAAGTACATAGGTCACCCGAGTTAACCCATACTAGGATTCCAAGTATTAAAATATGGACATGGAGGAAAAAACAAAGGGTCATGTTTTGATGGAGAGTGGTATTAAACATGTTTAGGAGAAAGTTAAGCATAAGAAAATCACAAACTTGTGATGGGTTAAACGGTATTCGATTCCCCAGTAAGAAAAGTTAACAGACAATATTTTTGTTTTAAGTTACTTTTCATTGAGGAATTTATTTTTGAGCTTAACTAAATCATAATGAAACATACTTACTTGTCATGTAGACTTTCAACTTTTACTAGATTCCTTAATCAAACTCATATTTTCTCCAAAACACGAGTATTTAGGAAGAATTGTTTGCATTAAGAGTACTATAATCAATTTCTAGAGAATCACCTAATCCAAAAAAGAGAACTATATACTTCCCATGTCTTTAGACTCTAACCAAAACCAAAACCAAAAGGGTTAGTACAAGATCAGATAATCAAGAAAAGGATAACCCTTTTTAAAAATGAAATATATATTCTTAATCTCCAAAATTTGTCCAACAAAACCCAAAGTTCAATGAGGACCATTTGATAAACATTTTGTCCATAAAATTCTTCAAAGTAATCCAAACTAATATTCAATCCCAAATATTTGAAGGATTTAGTCACATAGTCTTCCAAGTTAAATCATAATATTTATCTACAAACAACATCAGTTGCTCCTAAAGTCTCGCATTGAAAAGTAATTAACCTAATCACATATCCTCCATGATAAGTTAATCATTTTCATAAAAACCCAAAATCAACTTACTCTTAATTCATAAAGCCACCTAACTAAAAATAATAAGTCATACTAACCAGGGACTTCACATAGTACAATGGTAGGCGATAAATACCCATTGCACTTTGGTTGCGGGTTCGATTCCCGCAGCTTTGTCAGACGCGGCGGGTTGTCACACAGTCTGCGTGTTGTCCTTTTTCCAAAACTACATAATTCTTAAAACATTCCCCAATAACGAGATAAAATCTTCAAAAATAACCATAATGTAATTTAACCTCAATTTTATTTCATGACTTTCACTTTCCATTATTACATAGAGTAACCCATAATTACCTCAAAAGTATGGATCATATAAACCCAAATGGTTCTTTATAACTATGTCCACAAAAGAACAGATTACTATTCTTTGAATAAAATTTTCATATATCAAACATCAGTGTTACACATACTATAAAAAGTCTGCTAATGTACCCCATCATCAAAAGACACTTAATACTATTAAGTATTTCACCATAACTCTTGAAGACCTTATATGTTGACTTCTTACTCATTCAACATTCTTCATGATCTATTAACCATTCCTTTCCAACTTATTCTGAAATACTTCTTTCCTACAAACAAAATCATTAATCATATCCTAAGATTCCAAAATAGGAAAACAAAAGTTAAGAAATAATACATACCTTTGATTGGTCATTTTCAGTTTCTTCATCCTCAATCAGAATGGCATTAGGTATTGGTAAACGAATATTTGTACGATCTTGGTAATCCCTTTACAGAAACTTCTTCATAGGACATGTGTTTTCATAATGACCATGCACACCACATTTAAAACATTCAATTGATCCCTCAGAAAGAACTTCTTTCCCTTTCCTCGAGTCAACTGGATGCTTCCTTTTTCCATGGAAGGTTCGTGCTTTATGACCTTCATTTCCACATCTATAGCATATTTCTGTCCCTTTGAAACATTTTCCTAGGTGTTTCTTTCCACATCTTTGACACATAGGTTTTTGAACACACTTACATTTATGATTATTACCTGCAGTTCTGTAAGGATTTTTTTCTCACATATATGATGCCTTATAGAAATTACCAAGGTTTAGGTGGTCAATCATGACTCCAGATAGTTGGTTGAGGATATACACAAGAGTTTTCATTGCAGCTCCCATATCATTCAGTTGCTCACTCAGAAAACTGTCACAGTTTCCTTTACATCCACTATTACTTTGGTGCCTGCTAGATCCAGCCATTTACTAAAACCAAAAAGGTCAGTGTGAGTATATCAACAAAACCTTCATGTACTATTGAGGAAGAAAAACACTAAGATATACTTACTCATTCACTATATCTAAAACTAGGACTCTTTCTGAAATCCTAACCATTATGGTAATGCCATTTATTCTTAAAGAATACCCTAACCTCTAAAGTTATCTAAACTGACCTCTGATACCAACTATAAGACCCCATCCTTAAACCTTACTTAATCTTGAGTTAATACAAGATTACACATTGAGGATCTTTTTAGGTTTAGAGTTTTAGAGAATTAGGACATAACTATTACATCTCAAAAGATTACAATGTAGAAACTTTTACTAAGTTTCCATAAAATAAAAACTCTTAAAAAGAAATATGTCCAGTTCCATGTTTTAGGTTGCATGACATTCCCTTGATCCCATCCTTGACCCTATTCCACATTAAGTACTATGAAAAACATTTCAAAAACATGGGATGAGTATAAAAAGCTTAGTAAGGGATACACAAAGAATGAAAACTGTTAGTTTTTCAAAACAACAAGTAAACCATGTATACTTTATCAAAGTAATACTTTTCACCTTTTCGAAGTAGTAAAAACTCTTCACTAAATAAAAGTTCATTACTTACCCTTCTGTAACCAAAAGATTACCATAAAACCCATATAAAGATCACATAACATATAAAGGTAACTTGGGACATAAACATACTTAAGTGGAATAACCATAAGGTCGACTTCCACACATATCACTTAATGGAATAGCCATTCGGCCAACTTCCATACATACTTAATGGAATAGCCATATGGCCGAATTCCATACCCAATGCATTGGAGGTTATAACGTAACCACCCGTCCTGGTATTCACGGCACCACCCGTCATATGGTTTATCACATAACTACCCGTAAAAAGTCCAAGTACCATTATAAAATTATAACACATAAAACAAATATAAAGGAATGATGACATTTCCACATTTCAATCATAATATATCATTTAAATATATTGACAAAATAGAATCCTTTATCAAAACCATTTTCAAAACCAAAATACATAAAAGAGTATATGGTATTTATTTTATTTTAAAAACATTACGGCTTGTTGAGGAAGCCAAAGATCAAATAATACTCACGGCGGCGGAAAAGGTCGTTGTCACTGCGTACGTTAAAATAAACATTCCTTTTTGTCGTTTAGTAAAACGCTTCGTAGAAAAAGATTCCTTTTGTATAAAAGTAAAATTCAAAGGGGTTTACACACTATATAAAAGAAAGTTTTGTATAAACTGAAATATGCCTCAATGAAAGGAGATTGAGACGAAGTCCCTTACAAAGACGGCATCCTTGGTTTAAGGATAAATCATTTGCATAATTATGTGTGAAAAACGAATACACCAAATATAAGTGGATATTAAGTGTAAAAAAATCAGAGTTTATTCACACATATTCATATAACGACATATTCAAGGAGTATAAGTTTATCCCAAAGAATCAAATTTGGGTTAAGAAGTTCCCTTGCAAAAATTTGACAGCCTAATGGCGTCACTACAAAATTCAGAAACAGAGTTGATGAGAGATAAAAAGGGTATCTCATCACATGGAAATAAAATTTAAATCAATAAGGATATATAAGAACATATCCCAATATAATAGTATGTGAATTAAAAGACATAAAAAAATAAATCTTTTAAAAAGAGGAGGGTGAAAGGTTCCCCTACCGACATAGGTATCTTTCGAAACATACACCCTGTGAAAGAAGGACAATACAACATTGATGTAAATACTCATAAATGAAAGTATATTACACAATGAGTAAAATAATGGGTAGTAAATACACCACTCAAAGGAAACTGTGGCAAATGTAGCATAAATCTCACGGGAATAAAAGTGAGATGAAAAATCCCTTACGAAAACTCGGCAGCCTAACGGCGCCACTTAAAACATACAAAATGGATTGATGAGAGAGAATAGGTTCTCTCATTATATGGAAATAAAAAGTACAGTATGAGGAATATAAAATAAAATCCCAAAAAATATGAAATATGAGCTTAAAAGAAATGTCATAAAAGAGAGTACTTAAAAAGAAAGAGAGGGGTAGGATCCCTTACCTCGGGTCCGACTTGACTCGATCGTTCTTTAATCTCATGAATAATAAACTTGAGTTAATTTATACTTCCTTAAGAACCTTTTTTCTAGTTCATTATTCCTTTTATATCACTTATTACCATGTCATGAACATTATGTAATCATTTAAGTTAACAATGGTTGTTTTTTCGTTATTTGGTACTTAAGTCAAAAGTGAACTTCTTATATTTACAAGTTGTTCACGTAGTCAAATATCCATTATCTCAATAACGATATTCATGATTTGGATATAATATATATCCATCATATACATGTATTTATAATATTACATAATCTTTTAAGGTTAAGAAATTAAATGCACCGTTCATGGAGACGGTAAGCCGTACGTACGCATGAATGCTACTTTCAATTCTATGTCATATTAATGGAATTAAAACTAAATGAGAGATATGTATATTTTTAATTCCATAATTATATTCATCCTTTATATATATCATACATCATATATATCCATTATATGTACTTATAATAGTACATTACATTTGAGGATAAGAAATGAAATGCACCGTTCATGGAGACGGTAAGCCGTACGTACGCATGAACGCTACTTTCATTTCTATCGCATACTTTAATGGAAAGAAAACAATAATGATATAAAGGTATATTATAATTACAGTATATAATCCTATATAATAACTTTAAATCCATCTTTTATACATCCCACATATGGCATTAATGAATCCAATCACTTTGAGGGGGCGGTAGTCCTTACTTCCTAAAATGAAGATATCGCGTATACCCATAATGGAAGCCATAAAGGTATGCCAAAAATGAAAAATACAGAAGCTTAAGTAAAACATAAAAATATTATATATCATATATAAACATAGTTACATCTTAATGGCCACCTTTGAAGGTGTTTTATGAGTGTTGAACAATCATCGTTTCGTGAGGCAGAAATTCGCCATCCACAAAAACAGTATGTTCTTTAACCATTAGATGAAGGTGTGTGTAAGTGTATCTCGAATCCTTATTATAAAAATATCCTAGTATATTTAAGATACTAGAGTTTTTACAAAATAAACGAATAAAAAGAGTTTAGGGGGTTGGAGAAGCAAAATAAAACAAAAGAGCACAAGTGAAGACGTTACCTTAAAATAGGGTAACTCCCTTTGGTTTGAACCAAAAGGGTTTCTTGAAGAGCTTCCTGCCTAGGTTAAGGCTTATAGGATGAGGAGAGGGATTTGGAGAGTCAAAATGATCAGAGAATGGCCGAACCAAAGGTTTGAGAGGTGTGGGTAAGGTGGTAGAGGTGGGAGCCTTTTATAAGAGGAGAGGAGGGTCACTCTTGGAAAAGTATAAAATGTTACTTTATTTTCAAATGGTGTTCGGAATTTTAATGGTCCCACATTGATTTTTTTCAAGGATAAGGTGATAAGGGTTTTAAATACACCCATCCAATAGGTTTTTGACATGTTTAGGTCCTAAATTTTCCATTATCTTTCTATTTTTTATAAATCTTTAAATAATGAGGTCATCGCTGCATCATCATGATGTCATAAATAATTTAATTTATTTAATGTATAAAAATTATAAAAAAATACTATGATGTAAGAAATATTTTTATCTTTCCAATGACTATTTATATTCAAAATTCTGACTTGTATAACCACAAGTAAAATTTTTTTAGTAAAACAAATCATGTTTGTGACATTTTTATTTTAACTTTAAATAAAAGGCATAAATGTCATTATCAAACCCAAGTGGCTCCATGGGTACCAAAAATCGACCCATGGGTTTTCTGGGTCGGCCATAACTCATCCAATAGGGTTAGGACAAGTGTCAAGATATTTTCATTTTATTATAATATCATTTTTACCTTAAATCACACTAATTACCTTTAATCGCGATTAATAAAACTTAAAAGTTACTTTTCATCAAAAATTATTTTCATCCCATTGAACCAAATTTTACTTAAAAATTAAAATCATTTAAATGGGATTTTTGAAATTCAAATCACAGAAGTGGTAAAGTCCCATTTAAACGAAAAATCAAATTTTGTAACCACCACTTTGTGGTTTCACTATTCATCAAAAATTGATGTTTTTCAGAAAAATACCAAAAAATCACCCTAAGCTATATTTGATATTCCAAATTCAGAAATGATGTCTATTTTACCAAATTCATAACATAGAAGTTTCATTATTTAATTTTATAATTAAATCTCGCTATTAAAACAAATAGCGTGTTTTTATGAAACAATATCTTTCAAAAGATTGACACTCGTTTATGTCCAATATTAAAGTGATATTAATTACAATGACCACCATTGGATTAAATGGTAAAAATATATTCTATTTACACTTTAAAACCAATTAAAAAGATAATCTAATCATATAAATAAATTAGATTAAAAAGAGGTTTTGAATTAAAATACAACATTTTTCACTATTCATTAAAAATTGAACTTTTTCGGAAAAATACCAAAAATTTACACAAAGTAAATTTTGATGTCCCGATTATAAATAAGAATTTTATTTTGTCAAATATAACACATAAAATTATCAAAAAGTCGATTTAAAAGAGGTTCACCATCAAAAGGTGGTTAATCGACCTTTTAAAATATATTAGACTGTCTACGCTTAAAATTGGATTTATTCGCATTTTTAATCCTCTATCATTTATTGTAAAGAGTAAAAATATTTGACAAACATATATAATCATTTTTTAGTTAGTTTTGTTCATTCCCGCCATTACAACGGCTAGGCATTAACTACCATTTAAAATAATATTATTTTATTATTAGAGTGCAACGTAAGATTCCCAAGAAACTCGTTGTTGCGTATTAGGTACGCCATCGAGCATATCATCCCCTTTAAAGTAATATTAATATTTTATTCACAAATATGGATAAATATAAAAATTTCACATTCTTTATTTACCTGGGGTGTTACAGTATGTATACGAGATATAATATATTAAGATTTATTATATAATATATAGAATAACCTAGTTGTGTGGTTATGTTAAGGATTTATAGTGTGGGCCATTCATGGTAAGACGAAGAAATGAGTTTGGTGTCATAAATGATATTAATACCATACTATGAAGAGGATGGTATGGATATGTGAAAATGAGTGGTTGTCTAAATGTAAGGAGGATGGAATGGGGTAGATTTACTTCATAATTCTATTACCCTACCAATATATGTTTGAGATATATGGTTATGTGGTGTGGTAGTATATAGAGTTAGGTTTGTGGTTATAATTTTCAAGTTGCAGTATGCAGATATATAGTATGGTGGATGGTTTGTGGTGTGAAGATATGGTTACTGATATGGTGTTGCATATATTTCATTATTTCTTCCAAATATTATTATGAGGGTTTTCCCATGTAACACCTCAAACTAAAACACTTGGTATGTTATGAGGTATTACATGACCTCATGTGCACCTCCCCATACATAATATTCTATTGACTAGCAGGGAGGTTGAAATTGATTAATGAGAAGAATATACACTCAATATCATTTATATACCAGAGTAGCACATATAACATGATAATAAATAAATCAAAAACATCAATAATAATATATATTATAAAATAAGGTGAATGTATTAATACCATCACAACATTTTATAAAAATATGTAATATAACATCCATGTAATTCGTCAGTAATAAATGGATCCCCGTATGTGGGGATAAATTTTTAATGGAAACAAAAAAACATAAACAATAACAGGAATAACTGTAAATGATCTTGGAGTCTGACCCAGAACCACCTATATCCATTCCAATCCACCTACTCAATACTCTAAGGAAAGTCCCTTTCCCTTAACTGGATCCCTAGTCATGAAGTATGCACATGCATCGAGATGCCTATGCAAGGTGTGAAAATAATCTCAATATGAAACCACCAACTGACCCTTAAAAATGAAACAAGTTTATAAAGGTGAATGAATTTATAGAAATAAATATATAATTAAACACACAACCTATAGGGTCTTCATTTGTTAACCAATCCACCAAAAATCCTGATTATACCTACTTCATCTCATTACCAGTAAGTTAGGTCTCTTGGAAATCAAAAGAGTCAAGTATCACCCATGTCCCACATCTATGCATAGGTCATGGCCACAACATTGCCAAAACCCATACCAAGTATTCTTAAGAGGTAATCATATCCACTAACTCTTATGAGGTTATCAACCCCACTAACCTATCCTTGAGGTTCTTCCGAGATCATTGCATGCATGTTGACCCATCTAGAGGAAACATGCAAGGTAATCAAAAATAACATGAAAATAAGAAACCACATTTATCATTAAAATAAAGTCACAAACCAAGGAAAACATCACTCCATCCCATAAATCATCTTCAGTACCCAAAATAGGCAAAAATGACCCTAAAAAAATCCCATGAAGGAACATTTCCTAGAAATATATCTCATGTATCTTGTACAAAACCAAGTAGAACTTCTATTTTAAATAATCAATAACCCACCACTCTCTCTAGAAGAAGTCCACTATACTCACACGGGACTACCCATCCACTCTATCACATAATAATAATTCAACCTTGGACCATGCACACAAACATATGAATAAAATTCATGAAACTTTATTCAAATTCTATAAAATGGTAAGGGACATCCTACCATAGGTGAGGCGAAGCTGAAACACCAACAATCACCACCTGAAGTATGGTCAAAATGCCAAATCCCTTGTTTCAACCTTATATTCATACATTAGGGTTTTAGCAAAGGTAAATAAAGGAAAAATCAAGAAAAATGGGGATTTGAGGCTCAATTTGAATTATAATCACTTCAATAGACCTTCTAAAATAAGTGTAACTTCAATCCACCAAGAAAAGACGAGGAAAGAGCTCAAAAAACTGTAGAGAGAGTTTCACATATTCAAATTCCCAAGTGACGGTTAAGATAAGAAGTGATATGGGTTTAAAGGGGTTCTAAGTTAAATTATCCCTTTTATAAAAAAACCATAAAGGGGTTTCATGGTTTGAATATAGGATTTACACCATGAACCACAATAAGCAGAACCTCAGGGAGTTTTCCAAGAAATTTCTTGGAATTAAGGGCACCTTCACGTTGTGAATATCTTCCTGCAGCATATTTCCATGGAATAACAAAAAAAATCTCCTATACCCATTTACGAGCCTTACCACGACCTATAATAGCCAAAAATGTGAAAAATGAACATAAATATGAAAATTTTAAATACTATCACACCTAAAAATTGAGGGGAATTAAAAACTCTTCCTGTAAGGGATTCTCATCCCAAGAATCATCTCTAGAGGTCTCCTCTAAACAGATCTGGACACTATTCCTCGATATAAATCTCTCACACTCAGGTCTCTTACTTGATACATATATGAATTTATGAAACCCAAATAAGAGGAACTATCTTCCCATACATTACCTTATCACTTTGGTCTACTATTTTCCATGGGTTTTCTTCAAATGAATCATCCAACTATAACTTGAAATCATCAATACATATAATTTTTTTGGAGTTTTAGTTGTACGTTTATGGCTATGACACATGAAACACATCATCCATACCAGAATATCCTAGATTAATATCAAATAGATATTACACTTTCTTTATCTATTCCACAATCTTGAAAGGACTGACAAACCACAGTGTTACATTCCCCTATTTCCTCAAACATCAATGCCCTAACTGAGGTGACACCAATAAAAACACAAAATCAGCCATGGTGAAATCTAGGGTTCATTACCTCTAGTTAGAATATGAAGATTTTATACTCTAGTTTGTTTCCAACCACCTCCAAATTGATTACACCCTCTCAATGGTCTCCTAAACCAGGCTCAGTCTAACTACTATAGACTCACCCACCTTAATCAAACCTAGTGGTGACTAGCATGGTTGACCATAAAGTTCCCAAAGAGTTCCATCTAAATAAAATCTGCGAATCTATTATTATACAAGAACTCTTGTAGAGCCAAATGTTCATCCCATGATCCACTAAAATCCAAAACACATGCCCTGATCATATCGTTTAAGATATATATCATACTTTAAAATATTATGCCATTTTGTGGGTGATATGTGGTACTAACATTTAGTTCTGATCCCATTTAATTATTTTAGAATTTCTAAAACAATAATTTAAATCATGCATCTTGATATAATCTGATGCTTCTAGGATCACTATATTGAAGTTCTATTTCTCCCACATACATCATTCCTAACTCATCCACAAACAAAATTGCCCAAATCATAAAAAAGTATAGAACTTTTAATATTCAATAAAATGATACCCATATATCATCTCGAATCCTTAAGGTCTTGGGTATTCCTATGAAAAGTTATATCCCCACCTTGTCCTACTTCTATGCAGGTATTGGGAGATGTTGAAGTAACCCAGCTAGTGGATGGTGCTCCGCCTTTTCTCTCTAACAGGTAATGCAATGATCCACAAAGCCTATGAAATATTACATCAATACCAGCTACCAGAAATGATATATTATATCATGATACATTTTTTTCAATCCTAGATTCACTTTCAACTATCATTCATGAGTCATTCACCAACTCCTCTCTCGTATATTTGGAAACTACATCCCTTTTATGAATATATAGTACAATGTTCCACTCAATGTCCAATCCTAGAATTGGATTGTATTTCATAAAGTGTGCACACATCACCATGAAATTTCAATCTAATTCTTGGATGACCTTTTCTAACTCTACTAACAATGATAAAATGAAAAGGAGTACATATCACCACCCATTAGACCTCAGATATGCCCTCATGTGAGTCTGTTAGCAATACCATAATCATTCAGTCCTCATATACCATCTACGAAACCAGACCTTATGGTTTCCTACTAAGGGAATCTAAAACAAAAATCTACTCAGGGGGTCATAAAACATGATACCCTAAAGTGGACACCTTATCACCCTTCATCAAGATAGCTCCTAAGACAACTCATAAAGAGTCCCAGTAAACTATGTAACAAAATCATAGGTTTAGAATAATCAAAATTGGAATAGATGATAAATTCCTCTTTAGCTACAGGAAGTCCTCCACACACTTACTTATCCATACAAATAGCACTCCCTAATGAGCCTAGTCATATTTTCTTATGAGTGAGAAAATTAAAGAATTAAATTCTTTTAATATCTCTAGAACCTAATAAAACTATAAATATTATACACATTTTTGGGTGAATTCCGAAAAAAATTTACTTTCACCTTCTCTATATCTACATAGATTCCTAACTTAGAGACAATGTGCCAAAATAAGGGCACCTCCTTGATCCAGAAATGAAACTTTTTAAACTTGGCCTAGAGAAGATTGAATTAGAGTGTTCTCAAAACAATATAAAGAAACTGGGTATGTAACTATGAGGTCTGAGAGTACACTATAATATCATCAATTAATACCATGAAGATGAAGTCTATGTAAGGGTCCAATATCTTGTTCATGATAACCATGAACATTGTTTGCACATTCATCATATAAAAAGGTATCATGAGATACTCATACAACCTATAACTACTTCTAAAAATAATTTGTGACAAGTCCTTAGTTCTAGACCATATCATATTGTATTCTAGTGATAAAGTAATCCTGGATAACCACTAGGATTCCCTCAAGTAGTCAAAAATATTATTAATAATTGGCATTTTATAATTGATTTTCATCATAATTTGGTTCATTTTTTAGTAATCCATGCACAACATAATTTTTTCATCCACATTTTTAGAAAAAATAATGGGATCAACTCATGAAAAAGAGGTCAAGTGAAGAAATCCCCACACCTCTAGGTCATAAAGGAACACATTATTCTATTTCAACTCATTTGTTCCATATGATAGGGGAAATTAATATGGGAGATTATCCCAATACTAGTTTGATTCAAAACATAGCTAACCTATCATGATACATTCATGGGAAATATTTGGAAATACATCCTAGTAATGATCCTCTATATGATTAAAAATGATTAGAACCATCACATGGTCTTTTTTTAGAACCATACTAGACACTTATGTTGTAATGGACCAAATATAGCTATGAACTAGCCCTTTTATACCTACCTCCAAATTCCATTTCCTAGTAAGTGTGTACTCATATCCTATATAAAATGTAAAATCCACCCATATCTAATATAAATCAATGTGATCTTGGAAGAACATAAACCAATCCATTCCAAAAAATAACATTGAAACTGGTCATCCCTAAAATCAAAAAATCTCACAGATGTTTGTAGTCAACAACCACCATAGAGCACTCTAGGTATTTTCAAACATGGTCTACCAATTTTTCAATAAGTGTATTATGTGAAAACAACCTAGGTTAAATCCTCCCTAGTGGCTCTAAACCATCATCAACTTGGGAAAAAATAATTTAACAAAATTCCCCTATATCAAACATAGTAGTAGAAAGCATTGATGTAACTAAAACCATTACAATAATGATTAAGGATTCCTCTCTAAAATTATATTGAATCTAATCCACAACAGAAACCCTATCATCCTTGGATCCACAGACCTTCCCCCATGATCCTTGACTCACTGGAGGAACTAAACATTTTTTAGCCTATAAATTGTGTTTTTGGGATCCTCATACTAACCTACTACTAGACCTCCTTGAAAAATATTGGCTATCAATCTCAACTCACCTCACACCCCCCCCCCAACATGACCCATGAGGCATTAGTATTCCCAAAACCTCTTCCCACACCTTATTGTAAGAACCTTAAAATGGAACATATATCAGACAATTCCTTAAGAATTGCAGTCCTTTCACTAACTAGTACTCATGTTATGGGAATGACTAGGTTTCCTTCACTAAAACAAAAAATTAGAGTCCCTATTAATGTTAGAAGGGATAAACCCTTTCTTTCCCTAGAATTCATTTCATTGCCCTGACACACATCCTTTGATCTCCTCTTCATACCACTAGAATAATCCCCCATAGCTCGACTCAGTAGGCCACCACTGAAAGAGGGTGGAAACCCCATCACACCATCCTTAACCAAGATCTTCCCAATGGTAAGATCCTTAAGAACTACCTCAAAATAGGATGTCATGTCAAAATTTTGAACCCAAAACCTCAACTCTATATGAAGACCAATATAAAATTTCTTGGCCTTTTAAGCCTCATTGCTATACAATAATAGAGAAATTAGATCAACTTTATGAAATGTGTCACATACCCAGTTACCAGTGTTTTTCCTTTCTAGAGTTCCATGAACTATTGATCTTGATAAAACCTCAACACTTTATGAAACAATTCCTCAAATAATAGTTATTTAAAATGTTCATATGTTAGACCCTCATTTCTATAGGCCTATACTATCACACCCCCACCATATCCAGGTAGGTCCCCATAGTATGAACACCAACAACTTCATCCAAAGAACAGAAGGCTTCTACATGAGATTTAAAATCCCTTTAGTGGCCTCAATCCAATCCTCATAATCTTAATGATAATCCATGCCCTAAAAGGATAATGGATTTTGGAACTAAAATTCATGAGCATATTCAACCATAATCATTCATCCCCAATGGTCACCTCTACCTCCCTTCAACACTATACACAAAACACCTAGATAAAGATGATCTACTATCAGAATAATTGGTGAATGCACTAGATCATTATCAAAATGATTCTTTAGTTAAGATGGATGTTATATTAGATCATTACATCATTCACGAATGTTCTCACCCTATTCCCTTGGAATCTCTATAGGATTTTGATGAGATGTAATCGTATGAAATTCCAAGATATATTCGTGAAAACATTTTTTTTAATAGCTCTAACATTCAAAAAAAATTAATCAGTTAATAAGAATGGACACAAACACCCAAACCCTAGGAACCAAACCCTAGAGATATCTATATCCACTAGGCATAACACCATATAACCAACCCAAGGCCTCTGCTCATATCATGGTACCTACCTGTTAGAAATTTTGTAAATAAACAAAGTATTTGATAGGCCCATGCTAAATTTATTAAATTACATAGATGATATATTCATGAAAAAAGTGAATATTTTATTGATAGAACTTATTTAATCAAAACATATTAATCAAAAGTAATAAAACATATGACATGTGAGCCTACATTCCTATACCTGATGCATAAAAAAACTTGCTCTTGAAAATCAAGATGAGAGAAAATCTCCCAAACCATAACAACATAATAACACCCAAGACCAACATTAAACTATAACATCAAAAAAAATAACAACAATACCACTTCCCTAGAAACATAAATTTCCACTAAACAAGCCCTTCATATGAACAAGTTAACTCCCCTACATGAGTCTCTTCTATCATACTCTAATCTACCAAGCCCCCAAATAGTAAATCAAAATTCCTCTAATAACATTTTGTAACACCCCAACCCAAATCGCCTAATATATGTTAAGGTTTTACATATCCTCATGGGTTCATCCCCATACACAAGAGGCTACTGACTAGTGGTGGGGGAGAAAATGACACATAGGGAGATAGATTCCTCAGTATCAGGTGTAAATAAAAGTATCATATATAGTAGTATCATAAATAAAGTAGAAGCATCAATAAACATTAGTATAATACAATAAATAGAAATCATTAATACAATCAGAACATTCTATAACATTATATAATACAATATCTAACTCATAAATTGATCTAAAATGGATCCACACATAAGAGGATCAATATACACATGAAACAAAAGAACAAAAAAAGTGGAATCTATAAAAAAGACCCTGAAGTATATCCTGGAATAAGCTTTATCAATACTGATCCACCTACTCAGTAGTTTTATGCAAGACCCTTAACCTTAGATGGTTCCCTAGTCATGAAATCTTTATATACATCGAGATATTTGGGAGATGTGTGAGAATAATATCAGCAGGATACCACCGATAGGACTTTAACATAAATGCAACAGGTATATAAAGACGAGTGAATTAATATAACACAAATACGTAATTAAAGACACAACAGACTAGGTTATCGTACACTAACCAACCCACCATAAACCATATCCCTGCTATATTTAGCTCATTCTAGGTAAATATGTTCTATCACAAACCAAAATCATTAAGTATCTCCCATATCTCATTCCTATGCATAGGACATAGCCTCAATGGCACTCAGAACCATCCCAAAGATTCTTGGTAACTCATCATGTCCTCCAAATCATACCATGTATTATTGGATGGTCATCACATATATCGACCCATCCTCAAGGTTCTTGGGAGGTCATCTCATACACACTGACCCATAATGAGGAAACTAATGAGTTTATCACAAGAAATTGGAAAATAAATAATCATGTGAATTTTTAGAATAAAGTCACACGATAATGGAAACATAATCCCATGACAAATAACATCTTCCATATCCAAACTAGCCCAAATTGATCTCAAATGACTCCAATGAATTCACTTTTCCTTGTAATACATCCCCTAAGTCACCTATAATACCAAGTGTAAATTTCATTTTACACAATCTATAGCCTACCAATTCCCCTCTATGGATTTACTGCACTTAAAAAAACAAACCTGGTAACTCTAGCATGTTAGGAAGAAGTTCCCCCAAGGCCAACAGCACACCCATGTGAAAAATAATTCATGAATATTTATGCAAATATTGTAAAATGTCAAGGGAATTCCAACCTTGGGTAAGGTGAAGACAAAACACACAAAATCACCTCCCAAGTCTAGTATCACCCACCAAATCCAAATTTCAGTCCCATATCCATACATGATGGTTATTGAAAAGGGAAAACATGTAAAAATCATATGGACCAAGTATTAAAGGCTTGAGTGGAATTAAAATCTCCACAAGAGACCATTCATAATAAGTAGCACTTTAATCCACCATGAATAGAGGAGGAAGGGGATCACAATTCCATGGAGGAAGCTTCACATGGCCAAAATCCTAAGTGAGGGTCTATGGGAATAAGAGGAATGGGTTTAAGGGGGTTTTAGGTGAAATTACCCCTAACCGCATTTAGAAAAACATTCTTGAAGTGTTTCACATTGTGGATATAAGATTCATGTTATAAACCACCATAGATAGAACCTAAGGGAGACTATATGAAAATTTCATTTTGTAAGGATACCTTTTGTAGAGACCCGAAGCTTAACGCACATAGACATTACATTACTTTTGCGGAATACTTAGTACACACCAAAAACACACACACAAGAACCGTAATAGTTTAGTGTCTTTGGAAACTAGGAATATAATCTTCTAATCGTGGTGAAAGATCTTCAACATCTCCCATAAAGATCTTCTTTTTTTTAAACCTAAATCATTTCTTTATGTCCTAAGGAAAAGAAAACATAAAAGGGTGATCTCAAATGCTCAGTAAGGGTAAACAAAAGAAATATCAATCACGTCATATTCATAAGAACATATCTTTTGGAAATATTAACCAGCAAAAGAGATCGTAATTTCATAACATGGGATAAATCATAGTAGTGAAATGTAATCCCAATATTCATAAATTAAAACATGAAACTTTGTGGCATACACACATAATCATAGAGAATCATTTCTTATTAGTCAAGACTCATTTCCAAGACTATCTTAGTGGACAAAGTCCCATTCTGAACCGAGTTCACTCCTCATTTCAGTCCTGTTTCACTGAATCGGTATAACCTACCGTTCCAGCCATGTCTATCTCATGAGATATAAAATCTTTGCCAATGCATTAGAGGGAGATATAGGTCCCACCCATCTCATAATTATACCATTATTATGTCTTCCACAAAATCATAAATCATACAGCATTGCATAACCCATGTAGTAAAAATGGGATTCTTAAACAACATGAAATCATAAAACAATTCATATAAGATAAAGGAATTCATAAAAATAATTCCATCACAACATAATCAAAGTAATAATAGGGATAGAAACAGAACCCTATATTATCTTAGATGGAAAATAATTTTGATAAAACACTTGAACTCCATTCTTGAGGAAAATATCCTTTCTACTTCAAAAACATTTTTTCCTTTCTTAACATGTCATACAATTTTAAACTAAAAGAAGTTGATTAAAAATAAATTCGAAAACTTGTAAAGGAAGCTTCTTGGAAATAATGTTTTAAAAATCCATTCATGCCGTATAAGTTAAAAAAAACATTCTTCCCGTACTTTTGTCGGAAAAGTCAAAAAGTACCTCGTACGAAAAACGACAAATGATTCCTTTCATATCCTTTACTAAAAACTCACCGAAGGGTAAAATTGGATATAAACTATTGTATAAGGATATAAATATTACATATTTAGGAAACATGGATGTGGATGATAAAATATACCCCAGTAAATACCAAAGTATAAACAATCTCAGATAAAAATGAGATTGTGATATTTCCCTTACCTTAGGTCCGATTTGCTTCGTAAGTGTCCGAACCTCCTGTATAATGATTTAAATAATGTCATTGACTTATTACAGAATCATACTCATTGTTATGATATCATATATGGTTCACTTATGACTTTATATTACCCGTTCTTTTGTAAATTCCATGTTAAAGAGTGTTTTGGGTAAAATCGTTTCATTTGTCGTCCGTGTTTTGACCTGTAATTATTCATATGATTACTTAGATCATGATTAATTAATTACAGAATATAAAACATGATTTATATATAATATATATTCAGAATATTCATATATATAATAGATCAGCAAATGGAAAGAAATACACCGTTCATGGAGACGGTAGGCCGTACGTACGCATGAACGCTGTTTTCGTTTCCTTATTGAGTTGAATGGAATTAATTAGATGACATAAATATATATACACATAAATCCAGTATCATTATTAAGTCATATATTCAATGATTACTTATTATATATACTTTATAACCATTCATGAATGGTTAACGTGGAGAATAAATCGCAACGCTTCGTGGAGACGGTAGTCCGTACGTACGCACGAGCGATGATATCGTTCTCATGATCGGGGAATTGTATTGGAGTGTATTTATACTATTTCAGAATCAATATCACTTTACAATAATCATATATAGTTATTATGTACACCATTATACCTGTCCAAGTAAGTTGGTGGTGGAAAATAGATTACACCACGGCGTGGAGACGGTATTCCGTACGTACGCACGCAAGGTGATTTTTTTTTATGTAGGATGGATAGATGGTGAAATAGGGTTGTTTCATACATATAATAAAATATAAGTATATTAGTGATACTGATGTTATTACTTCATAGTGAAACAACCTAAGAAGGAGAAGTGGAAGAAGAAATAAAGTTGAAAGAATCGGTAACGGAAATTACCTCTTTTTTGAAGCGCCTCTTTGAGATCTCCTTTTAGGGCACTAAAATTGGTCTTTGAGGAATACCAGAACCTCTAGGATGTTTATAGGGAAGTGGAGAAGAGAATTTGGCAGGTTTTGGCCGAGTTTGAAGGCTCAAATTGGTGTGAGGAGGAGAGGGAGGAGGTGCCCTTTTATAAGGGAGGAGAGGGGCTCCTTTGGAAAAACTAAAACTATTATTTTATTATAAAGTCAAGTTCAGTTTTAAATAGCTCCAAATTGATTTATTTAGAATCTAAGGTGGGGATTGGTCGAAATACTCTCATCCAATTGAATTTAGGCAAGTTTAGGTTCCTATTGTAACCTTATCATTTAGATTTAACATTAAGTTAAATAATTTTACTTTTACCATGTCTTCTTATGTTCTTATACTATAAGTTTAATAAACTTAATATAAGAAGCCAAACGAACCCCAAGTTGTTTATTATTAATATATATAACTTTATCTAAGTCATTTGGCCGAACTTTAGATTTTTAGGAATAAAATAAAAATTATTAATATAATATTTGTTTTAAAAACTATTTTATGTCAATTTTGACACTATTTAGTAATTGATTTTTGTGAAAATCAGAACAGAATTATTAGTTCAAAAAAAGTTAATTAAATCAATAATAACATGTCATATTAACATATAAAATTAGTTTAATTCATAAAAAGTCTCAAATTACATTTATTTGGGTATTTATAACATCAATTATGTCAATATTTCATTAATAAAATAATTACTACATCATCATTGTGTCATAAATAAATTAAATTATTCAATGTCTAAAAATTAAAAATTAAATATCATTATGTAATAAATATTTTTAGATTTCTAATGAATATTTATAGTCAAATTTATCTTATGTATAACCCTATATTAAAAATGATTTACTTATTAAACTTTGATTTTAACTATTTTAACCCTTCTTTGAATAAATAAATGTCCTAATCTAATCCAAGTGGGCCTAAATGGTCATATTTTATTCCTAAGGTTTTTTTGGTCGAATTAAACTTATCCAATAGAATTAGGACATCTGTTAGGGTAATAATAATATCATTTTTACCCTTAATTACCCTATTTACTTTTAACCGTGGTAAAAAAAGTAAAAAGTTACTATTCACCAAAATTTATTTTCATCTCATTGAACCACATTTTATTTACCGACATCAACCGTGTCTCTCGGATTTTTGAAATTCCACTCACAGAAGCGGTAAAATTAAGTTTTATGAAAAATTCAGTTTTTTTTTACTACCACTTAGTGGTTTCATTATTCATCAAAAAATGAAAGTTTCCAGAAAAATACCAAAAATTAGGCCTAAGCTATATTTGATATTATAAATTCAAAAATGATGTCTATTTTATCAAATTCAAAACATATCATCTACATTAACTAATTTAAAAAATTAATTCTCATCGTCAAAACAAATAGCGTGTTTTTAAGAGATGATAACTATCAAAAGATTGACACTTGTTTATAACTGGTTTAAATGTGAAATTACATCCAATAACCAACATTGTATTAAATTGTAAAAATATATTCTAAATATACTTTAAAACCACTCAAATTAATAATTTATCACTATTAATTATTTCGATTAAAAAAGTTGTTTTTAATGAAAATTTAGTAATTTTCACTATTCTTCATAATATGAAAGTTATACGAAAAGTACCAAAATTTCACCTTAGACTAAATTCGATACTCCGAATCCAAAAATGAAGTCCATTTTGAGAGATAAAATTTTTAAAATTTTAAAAGGTGGTTATTACTATTCATAACAGCTAGTTTTAATAATATTTTAATAGCATATCGTTGTTTAGTGAAACTCGGTATTGCGTACTACACACTCTATCGAGGAAGGTCGCGATTGTGTGTAATTCAAGGAAAGTCAAGGATGCGTGTTATGTAAGCTTCTTTTGGTGTAGCGTACAACACAAGACATTAATGAAATTAAAAATATTATTTTTCATAAAATCTCGGGGTGTTACATTCTACCGCCCTTAAAATGAATTTCGCCCTCAAAATTCGTCGGGGTTATAAATGGTTTACTATTCGAAAGTTTCTTTAATAGAAACCCAAATCCTAAAAAGTAATACCAAAACCGATCTTTAAAAACAAAAGTATGAAACGTAACGGTTACCCAAATAAACTAATCACTGGGTTTCCACATAGGTGAAAATATGGATATGGAAGAGAAATCTAACCATCATGTTCTGATGGAGAGTGGTAGAGAACATGGCTATGGAAAAGCCAGCAATCACAAAGCCATAAATTTGTGATGATATAAGGTACCATCTGATTCATCAGATATAAGAGCACTAGGACAACATTTTTGGTTTTCGAGATCATTTCCCTAAAGTTGATGAAATTGGAATTAGAAGAAAGACTTTCGTTATTTTGGTATAGTCTCACCATTGGTAGTTCATTGGACAATTTCCACTTCATATCTTAAAGAAATGAAGTTGAATTTGTCATTCGTGATGTGTTAGCAGATCATGTGATAGAATGATGGGTCATTCCATCTATCTCAAACAAAAGGTTAGAAAAGTTATCAAAAAATACATAAGTCCATCTATAGTGAGATTAATCATATATGGTTCCTAAAATGGACTTATACTTCATATATCATACTACTTAATATAATAAAACTAGTTTCTACTAAACAGGTACTTCCTGTAGGCCAGTGGTAGGCGATAAAGGTCAGTCGCACTTCTGTTGTGGGTTCGATTCCCACAGCCTTGTCCGACGCGATGGGTTGTCGCCCGTCCTACAGATTGTCCTTTTTCTAAAGCTATATTACTATAACATCCCATCAACAATATCAAAAATGTTTTATCCTTAAAAAATACTAACTTATGTCCAACATAATCCATTCCAATCTTTAGGCTTATCTAAAATACTTCGGTCCAAGCTCATAGTATAAAGAAAATGATCACGTGAATGCCATCATTTATCCCCCATATATCATAAGATATATCTTGTTGGTAAAATTACAAGAATGTGAATACCTTAATCATGTTTTCTCTTGAAGAATGAATATCCATTGAACCTTAGTGAAAACATGAATGTAGTTAAAAGTTAACATTTTCCACATACCAAAATCCTCAAAATTCTATATCCTCAAACCATGATATCACTTAGTCCTTATATCAATCTTGAGCTCATGAATACTATCAAACAAATTAGATTCTCTTTATCCCTTCATTATGTGCATATAATCTACTTTTCAAAAATATTTCAATCACTTTTCATGGTTACTGATACCATAAAATTATTGAAAACCACAATAGACCAAAACATAAATATTCCAATATTCCACGGTACTATATACAACATTATTCTGGAATCCCATTACATAAACACTTAATCATTCCACCACATCGTTGTCATATTCAACATCGCCAATGGTGATCGCATGTGACTTCCCTTTGTCCTTTGCCTTAAGTGGTTGCTCATGTCGATCATCACTAACCCTTGGATTAGGGAATTTATTAGCATAATGCCCCATTTCCTTGCACTTGAAGCATTGAAGTGTAGTAGGTTCATTCTGTGTGTCCCTTCCTTTTTTTGCATCATTAGGCATCTTCTTCCCATAATTGTGGCATTCAAATTCCCGATGACCTTCCTTTCCACATTTGAAACATTTACTTGTCCCTTTAAGACAATCTCCACCATGATTCTTTCCACACTTTGAGCATAAGGAAACATTCATCTTCTTTTCACCATTATTCTGAGATTTATCCTTGAACTCCATCTTCCGTTTCTTGTCAAAACTATGAGATGGATAAGTAACACCAACTTCCATTTCTACCTTGATAGCACAAAGCACAATTTCTTCATAGCTACTGAAGTCTCTTATAGCTAATGCCCTTTGAAGATTTGGTTTTAAGCCACTAAAGAATCGATCAACTTTACTTTCAGGTTGGATGATAAATCTAGATGCATACCTTGCAAGCCTTGTAAAGTTCGCTTCGTATATACCAACAGATTCATCATCCTTTTGCTTTAGTTCAAGAAACTCCTTCTCCATCTTTGTTCTAAGAATACGAGGGAAGTACTTATTGAAAAATAAGTTCTTGAACTCATCCCATTCCATGGACTCAATTTTATATCTTTGCCTCGTATTCTTGATAAGATTCCACCATTGATCAGCTTCACCTTCCAAACGATATACTGCTAAGATGACTTTATAATGTTCAGAACATTGAAGAACTGAAAATATCTTTTCAGTGGTACTGATCCATTTTTCAGCAACAAGTGGATCATAAGACCCACTAAAAGAAGGTGGACGTTGCCTCATGAAGGACTCAATAGAATGTTGTTCCCTTATCTGCTCATTTGGAATTCCAGAATGATTCATAGCTTGTGTAAGTATAGGAATAAGACTTTGCACTCCATATCCAATAACATTTGTTTGTTTAGGAGGACAATCATTGCATTGTCCATTACATTGATCAACACGGTTCCTTCGGGTTCCATCCATCGTCAAAAATCCAAAAAGAATAGTGTGAGAGGCAAAAATCATGCTAGGGAAAACAACATAATAAAGGGGAAGTATCCTCAATATCTAACATCTTAGGTTAAATTCTATGATCGTTACCGTAGTTCTAGGACTATATCCTATACGTATACTTATCCTTAGGGACATCCCTAGACATACCTTAGAAATATCTCTAGGGATCTCACTAACGTTTTCGCATCCTAGTTTCCAAAGGTTGACTAAACCTTTCCTCTGATACCAACTGTAGAGACCCGAAGCTTAACGTACATAGACATTACATTACTTTTGCAGAATACTTAGTACATAACAAAAACACACACACAAGGACCGTAATAGTTTAGTGTCTTTAGAAACTCAGAATATAATCTTCTAATCGCGGTGAAAGATCTTCAACATCTCCCATAAAGATCTTCTTTTTTTAAAACCTAAATCATTTCTTTATGTCCTGGGTAAAAGAAAACATAAAAGGGTGAGCTCAAATGCTCAGTAAGGGTAAACAAAAGAAATATCAATCACGTCATATTCATAAGAACATATCTTTTGGAAATCTTAACCTGCAAAAGAGATCAAAATTTCATAACATGGGATAAATCATAGTAGTGAAATGTAATCCCAATAATCATAACTTAAAACATGAAACTTTGTGTCATACACACATAATCATAGAGAATCATTTTTTATTAGTCAAGACTCATTGCCAAGACTATCTTAGTGGACAAAGTCCCTTTCTGAACCGAGTTCACTCCTCATTTCAGTCCTGTTTCACTGAACCGGTATAACCTACCGTTCCATCCATGTCTATCTCATGAGATCTAAAATCTTTACCCAATGCATTGGAGGGAGATATAGGTCCCACCCATCTCATAATGATACCATTCTTATGTGTGCCACAAAATCATAAATCATACATCATTGCATAACCCATGTAGTAAAAATGGGATTCTTAAACAACATGACATCATAAAACAATTCATATAAGATAAAGGAATTTATAAAAATAATTCCATCACAACATAATCAATGTAATAATAGGAATAGATACAGAACCCTATATTATCTTAGATGGAAAATAATTTTGATAAAACACTTGAACTCCATTCTTGAGGAAAATATTCTTTCTACTTCAAAATTTTTTTTCCTTTCTTAACATGTCATACAATTTTAAACTAAAATAAGTTCATTAAAAATAAATTTGAAAACTTGTAAAGGAATCTTCTTGGAAATAATTTTTTAAAAATCCATTCATGCCGTATAAGTTAAAAAAACATTCTTCCCGTACTTTTGTCAGAAAAGTCAAAAAGTACATCATACAAAAAACGACAAAAGATTCCTTTCATATCCTTTACTAAAAACTCACCGAAGGGTAAAATTGGATATAAACTGTTGTAGAAGGATATAAATATTACATATTGAGGAAACATGGATGTGGATGATAAAATATACCCCAGTAAATACCAAAGTATAAACAATCTCGGATAAAAATGAGATTGTGATATTTCTCTTACCTTAGGTCCGATTTGCTTCGTAAGTGTCCGAACCTCCTGTATAATGATTTAAATAATGTCATTGACTTATTACAGAATCATACGCATTGTTATGATATCATATATGGTTCACTTATGACTTTATATTACCCGTTCTTTTGTAAATTCCATGTTAAAGAGTGTTTTGGGTAAAATCGTTTCATTTGTCGTCTGTGTTTTGACCTGTAATTATTCATATGATTAATTAGATCATGATTACTTAATTCCAGAATATAAAACATGATTTATATATAATATATATTCAGAATATACATATATATAATAGATCAGTAAATGGAAAGAAATACACCGTTCATGGAGACGGTAGGTCGTACTTACGCATGAACGCTGTTTTCGTTTCCTTATTGAGTTGAATGGAATTAATTAGATGACATAAATATATATACACATAAATACAGTATCATTATTATGTCATATATTTCATGATTACTTATTATATATACTTTATAATCATTCATGAATGGTTAACATGGAGAATGAATCTCATCGCTTCGTGGAGTCGGTAGTCCGTACGTACGCACGAGCGATGATATCGTTCTCATGATTGGGGAATTGTATTGGAGTGTATTTATACTATTTCAGAATCAATATCACTTTACAATAATCATATATAGTTATTATGTACACCATTATCCCCATCCAAGTAAGGTGGTGGTGGAAAATAGATTACACCACGGCATGGAGACGGTATTCCGTACATACGCACGCGCGGTGATTTTGTTTTCTGTAGGATGGATAGATGGTGAAATAGGGTTATTTAATAATTATAATAACATATCAGTATATGATTTATACTGATGTTATTACTTCATAATGAAACAACCTAAGAAGAAGAAGTGGAAGAAGAAATAAAGTAGAAAGAATCAGTAACGGAAATTACCTCTTCTTTGAAGTGCCTCTTTGAGATCTCCTTTTAGGGCACTAAAATTGGTCTTTGAGGAAGACCATAACCTCTAGGATATTTATAGGGAAGTTTAGAAGAGAATTTGGTAGGGTTTGGCCGAGCTTGAAGGCTCAAATTGCTGTGAGGAGGAGAGGGAGGAGGTGCCCTTTTATAAGGGAGGAGAGGGGCTCCTTTGGAAAAACTGAAAATATTATTTTATTATAAAGTCTTGTTCGGTTTTAAATAGCTCCAAATTGATTTATTTCGAAGCTAAGGTGGGGATGGGTCGAAAGAATCTCATTCAATAGAATTTAGACAAGTTTAGGTTCCTATTTTAACCTTATCATTTAGATTTAACAGTAAGTTAAATAATTTTACTTTTACCGTGTCTTCTTGTGTTCTTATACTATAAGGTTAATAAACATACTATAAGAAGCCAAACGAACCCCAAGTTGTTTATTATTAATATATATAACCCTATCTAAGTCATTTGGCTAAACCTTATATTTTTAGGAATAAAATAACAATTAATAATATAATATTTGTTTTAAAAACTATTTTATGTCAATTTTGACACTATTTAGTAATTGATTTTTGTGAAACTCATAACAGAATTATTAGTTCTAAAAAAGTTAATTATATCAATAATAACATGTCATATTAACATCTAAAATTAGTTTAATTCATAAAAAGTCTCAAATTACATTTATTTGGGTATTTATAACATCAATTATGTCAATATTTCATTAATAAAATAATTACTGCATCATCATTGTGTCATAAATAAATTAAATTATTAAATGTCTAAAAATTAAAAATTAAATATAATTATGTAGTAAATCTTTTTATATTTCTAATGAATATTTATAGTCGAATTTATCTTATGTATTACCCTATATTAAAAATGATTTACTTATTAAACTTTGATTTTAAATATTTTAACCCTTCTTTGAATAAATAAATGTCCTAATCTAATCCAAGTGGGCCTAAATGGTCATATTTTATTCCTAAGGTTGTTTTTGGTCAAATTAAACTTATCCAATAGAATTAGGACATGTGTTACGGAAATAATAATATCATTTTTACCCTTAATTACCCTATTTACTTTTAACCGTGGTAAAAAAAAGTAAAAAGTTACTATTCACCAAAAATTATTTTCATCTCATTGAACCACATTTTACATACTGACATCAACCGTGTCTCTCAGATTTTTGAAACTCCACTCACAGAAGCGGTAAAATTATGTTTTATGAAAAATTTAGTTTTTTTTAACTACAACTTAGTGGTTTCACTATTCATCAAAAAATGAAAGTTTCCAGAAAAATACCAAAAATTTGGCCTAAGCTATATTTGATATTATAAATTCAAAAATGATGTCTATTTTATCAAATTAAAAACATATCAGCTACATTAACTAATTTAAAAAAATTAATTCCCGTCGTCAAAACAAATATCGTGTATTTAAGAGATAATAACTATCAAAAGATTGACACTTGTTTATAACTGGTTTAAATGTGAAATTACATACAATAACCAACATTGTATTAAATTGTAAAAATATATTCTAAATATACTTTAAAACCACTCAAATTAATAATTTATCACTATTAATTATTTCGATTAAAAAAGTTGTTTTTAATTAAAATTTATTAATTTTCACTATTCATCAGAATATGAAAGTTATCCGAAAAGTACCAAAATTTCACCTTAGGCTAAATTCGATACTCCGAATCCAAAAATGAAGTCCATTTTGAAAGATAAAATTTCTAAAATTTTAAAAGGTGGTTATTACTATTCATAACAGCTAGTTTTAATAATATTTTAATAGCATATCGTTGTTTAGTGAAACTCGGTATTGCGTACTACACACGCTATCGAGGAAGGTCGAGATTGCGTGTAATGCAAGGCAAGTCAAGGATGCGTGTTGTGTAAGCTTCTTTTGGTGTAGCGTACAACACAATAAATTAATGAAATTAAAAAGAATATTTTTCATAAAATCTCGGGGTGTTACACCTTTATATTGGGAATGTATTCTTGTGGCATGTTTCAACTACAGTTCACCCCTCATTTCATGCAAACCTGTTCTCAAGACTTTTTGACACTCTGGATAGAAAATAATGAGAAAAATATATGTGAACAGGTAGAATTTAAATTTTAATGAACCTAAAAGGGATGTTATAGTCCTACTACGGTTCATTAACTAGTTGTGAGTTTGAGTGACCTCTTAACTGTCATGTAAGAGAAATGGCTAAGTTTTAAGCCATTTTATTTGGTTAATATTTATGATATTTAAAGATATGATGATGTCCTCATTTAATTTGGTTTTTGTTATGATATTTGGGTCCTTAGTTGGAACTGGAATTTTTTGTGAAACTTTTTTGGAAAACATGGTTAATAATATTATAGTAAATAGAGAAAATTTTGGTTTCTAAGGTATAACATAGTGTTAGATGATTACATTCCTTAAATTTAATTTAATGAACCAACTAAAGATACCACTAAACTAGTACCCGTATTGACTCACCACAAGTCCCAAGTGGTATTCCCAATCCCCATGGGATGGTGACAAGCTCCAAGGGTACGAATATTCACCTTTAGAGTTTATTTCTCCCATAGATAAAAAAGATTATTAGGAAAAAAACTATCATAAATACAACATGACCGATCCAGACATTGTAAATTCATAATAAACAAATAATAATATAAAAAAACAAACTAACCATATTGGGATTAAAAAGATAATCATCCATCCCAAAGCATACAACTGGATCGTTAAATAAAATAAAGCTGAAGCATGATCTAAAACTATACCAAGACAAAATGGACGATACAATATCCTAGAAAAAATAAAACCTGAATAGCTCCAATGAAACTACAATATGACCCATATAAACTCACCATAACATTACATGTATATTCATGGAACCAATTAATATCTACGAACTCGATTAGAAACTGGGCACCTAAGATAAAACATGAGAGATTTATACACACACACAAACCAATGTATATGCAGGGTGTGATCCATACATGCTGAGTAGGATTACACCAAAGATTCTATATAGTTCCTTTCATAATAAAATAAATATATTATAGTTTTATCATAATTTATAAAATTGGTTTTTCATATGAGAAGGAATAAGAGAAAAAATACCATACTACTCTAATTTCATTCCTAAAACTAAATAAAACCTTTTTATGAACAAATAATACCAAAATGTCATGAAGCCACCATTTTTTAACTATTATATAATCAAGGTTTTATTTTAAAAAACATTATTCAAAGTAATGTAAATTGGACCATTCAAATTCATAAACCAAATAAACATTCCATACACTTTTCCAAAAAACTTTCCCAAATTCTTTTTTTGAAATAGTCATAACCTTTATTTTTAAACCCAATCTTTCAAAAACATTTATAAATTATTTTTAAATTAAATCAAAATCATAACCAAAAAAATGCAAGAATACAGTTGCACTAAAAGATCAATGGATCAAATAAAGAATCCAATAATCAACCAATGTTCCTTGTAATATAAATCTAGGGGATACAATCAAGTTATTATAATTTATTTTCCCAAAATAATCCTAAAAAAGATTTATAATCATTAAAAACTCACTAGTATCTATCATAAAATATATTGGACCTAGTTTTTTGAATCGCTATCTATGGGGGATATATAAAACTTAAATAACTCTTTTTTAACCCTTTTGGGTTACTGAGTACAAAATAATCCCCTAAGAGTGCATACCTTTCCTAAGGTACTAGATAGATTATTCACACAAATCTCATGTAACATGAAGTTGTAACTTCTACTTATCCACCAAGGTTCCCATGATATCAATAAATAGAATGTGATCAAAAAATAATGTCACAAGATCATCATATAAATAAATATTTAAAACAAATGTAGTAAATCTCATCTCATCTCCAACTCTATCATGGGAAACATCCCCTTTCCAATCAATGCATAAGGATAAATAAAAAATATGCAACATTCCTCTATGTAATAGAATCCAAAAGATACATGATATAAAAAAGGACTCAATAATGAAGGAAACACAATTTAAAATCAAATCTTTTAACAAACTAAAAATATATTTTCCGAACAAACATAGAATTCTATGACACTTTATCCACATTTAAAAAAATTTCAAGAAAAATTATTTTATATTAATAAATTATTTATACCCTTTTGAAGTCACCCAATTCCCTTTTTGAAAACATTTCAAAAACACTATCAGGGCCCAATGGTCTCAAAACAACTAAAAAGTGGGAGAATTCCCTCATTTTTATAAAACATGCCTCTAAAATACAAAATTTTCTCTTTAAAATTTAAACAGGTGTTAACCACCCTTTAAAAAGACATTAATACATTTAAAATATCTACTCAAGAAATTTCATAAACACTTGGAAAGCATTAACTCCTTGAAAAGTGTAGTAATCATTTATAAATCACGTTATACCCCTCATGCGTAATACATATAGGTCTAATTTTGAAGGAAACCCATTTTAAAAACTCATGAATTTAATATCATTTATTATAAAGGAACTTCATAAAAGAACCTACCTTGATCCAGTAAAAAATAAACTACAACATACCACCTACAATGAAAAAATCCAACCCCACTAAGAAGACATATTTCTGAGGTCATAAACTAAAAAACCCCCACGTTAAAACCATCCCAAACCCTAAAATCATCTCACAAATAAATTATTATTAATATAAAAAAGTGAAAATTGAGGGAGATGGGAGGGAAGGAGTGGTGATAAAGAAGGAAGGAAAATTTCTCAAAGGATGGCTTGAAATCGATAAAGAAGGACCCATGATACAAGGTGATGGTAGGATCACCATGACTCTCCCTTGGTCTAACGATTGATAGGGAAAGGAAGTAAGGATTAAACCCCCTAAATCCTAATGAAGGAAAGTAGGAATTTATTATATTTTTATCCCGTAAAGAAAAAAACCATGATGCAATCCCCACCCATTATAGAACAACGCCCCCCTCCCCATACACCTCTTCGGTATAGAACCTAGGGTTTTTTTGTGTGGGTACTATTTAGGGAAATTCCATCACATGAGTCCCCTAATCAATTTTGGAATAGTCCTCCATGATATGACATGGAGTACTCTACTAGACACATGCTTTATCGTAGCCTCAAAGACCTATGGTGTAGTACCCCTTTCCAAATGACCTTCATGGTTTAGTCCCAACCTACATTGTTGAGAACCCTAATAGGGTAGGGTCAACCTCTCGAGCCCCACCCCCTGACACTACAACATTGCCTTCTATAAAATAGTGTAGAACCAAGGTCCCCATATGTCTATGGTGTAGTTGCTTGATTTAATGGGGAATAAGTACCCAGCGAATCAAAATCTATAACGCATAACCCTTCTTAATGTTGTAGTCACATCAGAAACACATATTCACACACGTAAGTAGCACCCCACCGTAGACCATCCTGTGATCCACAACGTAGACAACCCTTTCCCTTGAATATTCCAAATTTCAAGGATGCCGTCTATGGGATGGTCCCTCTGGGCTTAGTATGGTCTACTACCACATAGGACAAAAACCCTACAGGACCTCCCAAAACATAAGGATAACATCAAGAAAAATAAAAAAACATAAAAATAACCCAAAATTAAATAAAATAAAATATAAAAGTGACATGGGGTGTCACAATTTCCCCATCATACCACTTTTTCATTATATAGTCATTATAAAAGGTAGATCAAGTGAAAATAAATAAACTCCACACTAAAGTAAGAGGTGGGATGGTGGGGAAACCAAGGATCGATCATATAGAAAGGAAGCACAACTCACAATAGAGTTCCCTAAACACCATGAAATAAATCCTCATCAATTAACATATAACCTCAAACATAACCTAAATAACAACCATCCATAATAAATCTCTAAGTAGATAAATAACTATCATAAGTCTCCTTAGTGTTTGTAATTTTTCAAAAATGGTGAAACAAATAGTACCCACACCAAAGAGAATGAATATCACCAAAAAACCACATTTACACTAATATATAAACGAGAATAAAAAACTCCACCAAGCACATGAAACTATAATTACTAGTTTAAACTCCACAGGAATTCACACTCCACAAAGGTACATCAAAAATACCACAAAATTGAGTCACCAAAACAAAAAATCCCCAAATGAATTGTAAAAATGTAATCAATCATGAAAATAAATTTAAATATAATAACATGGTTCTGAACATGGGTCACAAAACTAAATTTAGGGTTACTCAGGTCAAAAATCATGGAATTCCTAATCATAGTGATCCTAAAAGAAAATACCTTCCTAGTTGCACTTATAATCTAACTATAATCCAACATATTATCCTCATTACCCAATCACATACCCAAAACTTCCCTATAATAAATCCATCAAAACAACGACATGAATAGCTCTCACCATCAAGTCAACATTGTAACCAATCATAGAATAACACCTATAAGATGATATATGGTCACCCCAAAAAGAACAACCATTCACAAAATAACTACCTAAAAAAACTTGAATGTTACACCAAATGAAGATAACCTTAAAACCACAACTTCTTTGAGATTATCAAGAAATAATCCCAAAATATATCATCACAAAATCTGGACCATTTCCAAAATTCTTATCCCCCAACATCTTTTCATAAAACTAAAAATTTTGACTTGAGTGGACACCTCAAATAAGAACCAAGATCTTACAGGCACCGAGGCTTGAATACCTAAGTTTCAACACCAGAACACACAATATATCTGAGTTCAAGGAAGGGAGATCCATTTAAGAACTAAAAAAATAATTTCATGAGCCTTCACCGCTTGATCTATCCAAAAGATGCCCCTTGAAATCAATGGATTCTCACTTATGTGGTCTCAAGAAAATTCCACTAAACAAACACCATCTTAAATAATTCTCCAAGATTCACTGAAACATAAGGATATATAACATACAATATTCAAATCTATCTAGAGTGTGGGTGGTTCCCCCACACTAAGATGACGAAAACTAATAAATGATAGGAATCACCCCAATGTTTTCATCCCAAAATATGTGATTTCTACTATTCACTAAAACCATTTAGGAAGGTATAATATAAACAACATGAAATAAGAATCCATCACATTCTTGTTTCATAAACTAAATAAATCATTCCAAGTACACCAAATGAAAATGATACCATAACAAAAATTTAATCATTTTAAAACATTACACTTTATCTAAAAAAGGCCAATCATACAATGGAATTTTTATAACATTTTTACCTGGGATCAAAAACACTCATTTCATTTTATAAAATATTAATCCCACTTGATATTCATAAATATCCCCTTTATTTTAAAATACTTACTCAAAATTACAATTCCTATTTTAAAAAACTTCATCCATTTAAAAATTTAATAACACTTCTTTATTTTTAATTTAAACTTAGAAACTCTTAACATCATACCCCAAGAGTGCCAAAATACCCTCCAAACTGATTTTAAATCCTAATATACTTTCCATATTTCCTTATGAGGCCAAAAAAATTTAAAAAGAATATGAAATCCAATTACATTCAAAACCAATCCCCAAGTATTTATTTCAAACGAAAAACCATTTTCATGAAACCACTATTTTCACATAAAAATAAATTTTTACAACAACCATATAAACAAAACATACCAAAAATACAAATGATGCCTCCATCCATATAATTAACATATCAACAAAACTCCATTGAATTAACCCCTATCATTTGGAATAACTCATGGTAAATCTAAATATAAAGGTAACATGTGAAATATAATCAAGAATGACCTGAATTCCTAATTTGATGAGCCCACAACCAATCACGCGAGAGTTCTTGAAACGACTTCAGAATCATGAAACAATCCTTTGAACAATTTTAAAGTTGTCTAAAATAACTATGGACTAATGAATATTTCTTTTTTATCATCCCAAAACCTAACATAACCCTAAATGAAACTAAAATAATTCCAATAAGGATAAAAACACCATCTAAAATCTCAAATAATAATACAACAAAAGAATAAAAATTGAATATAAATCCCAACTTCCTATTGTAACTCAAGTTACATCATAAAAGGTAAAGATTGAAAACCTACTCATGATCAACCTCCTAATTTTCCATGACCATCCTAATATCCAATATACCATGAAACATCTAAATAAAAAAGAGGGAATTCCAATAACCTGGGGCCCTTTTAAAACACTAATCTCTAATACCATTCTGTAACAAACTAGATTGGGAAACCACTAAACTAGTACCTAAAATAGCTTTTCACAAGGAATGTGGGGTGTAATAGATCCCCATGAGATGGATACAAGTTCCAAGGGTATCAACATACTCCTTTGGGAATGATTTCACACTCAAATAACAACAATAATAAATAGAAAAAACTATCCAAAATCTGGCATAAACTGCTCAAACATTGAACATTCATGCAAAACAAGTATGTAAATAAAAACTAATAATCTAACCTTAACAGGGTATTATATGATAAAAATCTATCCCACAAAAATACAACTAGATCAAAAAATAAAATACAGTATAATCAGAATATAAAACTACACTAGGCCAAACTAGCTAATACAACATCTCAAAAAGAAAATGAAACCCAAAAAAGTCTAATGAAACCACCATGTGACCCATATATACCCACCATAATGCAATAAATCTCTCAATGCACCAAAAAAAATACATGAATGAGATTAAAAACTAGTCACCTGATAGAAGATAAGATCTTCACACACACACACACTGGTGTATATACGGGGTGTGAGCCGAACAAGCCTAGTTGGATTCAACTAAACATTATATGGAGCTCTATTTATAATAACATCCTTAAATTTTATTGTAAAAATACATTATTAAATTAGTTTTTAACATGATAAATCATAAGAAAACAGATATCCTGGTCTAGTGCTTTCTTTCCAAATCCATAATAAAAACATTTTTATGAAAAAATGAGGCTCAATCTACCTAAAAACAATTTTTGTAATAGTTCCATAAATCCATGTTTTCTATTTAATAACATTTTTCAAAATAAATAAAATATGAACTTTAAAATTTATAATGCAAACAACCATTTCTTCCACTTTTCCAAAAACATTTTCAAATTACATTTCAAAATAAATACCACTTTTTTGTAGCCACGCTTTCAAAACCATTTTTAACTTATTTTACACATAAATATAAATCATAACAAAAAATATTTATAAAAAATGGAACCAATATATCAATAGATCCAAAAAACAACCAATAATCAACCAATGTTTAATTAAATCAAAATCTTGGGGATATAGTTAAGGTTTGTGCATCACGATTCCCTAAATCATCTTAAAAATGAACTAAAATTAAGGGAAAATCACTATACTATAACAAGAATAATAATATAATTGGTTCATCAAATCACTATCTCTATGGACACATATGTGAAAACGGAACATCTCATTTGGTATACTTTAATGTTACAAATTATAAAATATACCCCTAGGAGGGAATAGATTTCTTAGGGAACATACTATCCTATGCACACAAAGATATAATAAACTGCATACATACCTTAAACGTAGTAACCTAGGTTCCAATGATTTAAATAAATAGTAGGTGATTAAAAAAGTGAGTCATGAAATCAACAAAAAAATCAACATGTAAAATAATTTAAATAAACCTCATCTCACCTCCAACACCATCACATGAAACAACCCATTTCATATCCTTGTATGATAATCAATAAACAATATAAAACATTCCCCTAGGGTCCAAAATCGATAAGGAATTTGATATAAACAAAGGGTATCAATAACAAAGGAAAAAATAATTTCAATAAATCTTTTTTTAAAAGGTTCCAAATACCCTTTGATAAATTATTAATTATATTAAGTCACTTTATCCACATTTAAAACCATTTCATGAAACATTATTTGAAATCAATCAGTGCACGAACACTTTTAAAGTCACCCAATCAGCTTTTTGAAAAAAATTCAAAAATACCATCAAGACCTAGTGGTCTCAAAACAACTAAAAATGGGAAAACTCCCTACTTTTTAGAAAAAAAAAATCCTTTAAAACACTAAACATTTCTTTTAAAAATTAAATCACTGAAAACCACTATTTCAAAACACTTCAATTATTTTAAAATTGCCAACCAAGAAATTTCTCAAAAAATTGGAACATTAAAAATCCATGTTGTGTTTGGTAAACATTTGGAAACTACATTAAACCCATCATGGGTTATACATATAGGCATAATTTGGAAAGAAAATCATATTAAAATACTTAATAATTTCATAGCATGTATTTTTATGGAGCTTTAAAAAATCACCTTCATCAATCCAAGTAGAAACAAGCTATATCACTTCACCTACAATAAAGGAGGGAAACATAACTAAGAACTCATCCTCACCAAGACCTAAAAACAAAATCCCCATTTTAAACCCATCTTGAGCCCTTAAATCATCCTATAGTGTGATTAGTATTTGACAACAAATTAGAAAGTTAAGGGAGAGGGGAGGGAAGGATGGGAGAGTAAAATGAAGTAAAATACCTCGGTAGACCACTCGAAATTGATAAAGAATATCACATGATCCAAGGGAGAAGAATGAGGTGGTGGGAGGATCTATAAGGCTCCCCCTAGGCCCAACATGTGGGAGGGGTAAGGACAGAAAGGATAAGCCCACTAAAAACATAATTGTGGAAAAACTAGATTTTCAAAACTAAATTAACCCAAGTAGACCAAAACCATGGTACAAATTCTCCCCTTACAAATGTAATTCCCCCTCCATGGGAACCCCTATGGCATTCACCTCAGGTTTGTGGCATGGGGGACCTCCCTAGGATAGTTCCACAACACTGAGCCCCTAAAACCACTATGTAATAACCCTCCATGGTACGACATAGAGTCATAATTTATACACCCACAACATCATAGCCTCCATGGCTTTTTGTAGTGCCCCTTAATAAATAACCTCCATCACATAGCCCTGTCCAATAGTGTGGAGAACCCTGATTTGGAATGTTTGACATTATAAGCCCCACCCACTAAAAATAAAATGTTTCATTCTTGTTTTTTCATAGAACTAATGGTTTAGGGCCTTTAATACGTAGCCTCTTGCTTCCATGATGAAAAATCACTCACCCAACCAACCTCTACATAGTATCCTCCATCCTTATATCATATTCACCTCAAAGACACCTATTCACACACATACAAAACATCCATCTATGTAAAAAATCCCCATTATACCACCACCCATTTCACTTTATGATTTAAAAAGGTAAGGATACATGAATGGTGTGGTTCCTTTGGGATATGACATGGTCTGCTACCACGTAGGCCAAGAACCCTTAAAGACCTACCAAAACCCCTAAAAATAAGGATCACAAAAAACAAAACAAAAAACTGCAATTAAATAAAATTAAATATAGGAGTGAAATGGGTGTGTTATAAGTATCCCCACCATGAAAATTTTTCAACCAAAAATTCATTGATAATGGTGAAATAGAAGAAAAGTAAACAATCTTTATAAGTGAGAAAAAAATAGTGGGTGGGTAAAATTAAGGATAGATCCTTTGTAAAGGAATCACCACATATAAATGAATTACCTAAAAACCATTAAACAAATCATCAAGCATAAACAAACTACCTCAAGAATAACCTAGATCATAACCATATAGAATAAACTTATAAGAAGATGAAGACTTAACATAGGTATCTCTTCCATTTTGAATCCTTCAAAAATGGTGAAACAACTGATAGGAACACCCCAAGAAAATGAATATTTCTAAATCATCCAAGTTTTGACTAATAATAAAATGATAAAACAAAATTTCACAAACCATAAGCAACAAAAATGACAGTCTCAAAAACCAAAAGGGAGCACAACCCACAAAGGGACATCTACAAGACTATAAAACTAAGTCACTGACCAAACACATCCCCATATCAACTGGATAAATGAAACTTATCATGAAAAAATCTCAACATGGAATAAATTTTTTTGTAACATGGTTAACAAAACTATATAGAGGGTAAATCATGGCCAAACTCATAGAACACCAACTCATGGTGATCTAAAATGAAAATCCCAACCCAATAGAACTTACAGTCTAATAAAAAACCACCAAATCATCCATATTACCCATTCACATACCTAAGGTTTCTCTATACTCAATCCATTGAACCAACCTCATGTATTTATCTCACCATGCATCTATAATATAAACCAATCATAGAAGCATGCCCAAGCAATGAGGCATGATCAACCCCCAAACAACCACCACTCACATGATAGAAACCAAAAGAGAACCTGAAGGATACACCAAACGAAGGTCAACTCAAACCCTTAATCACTCTAACATCCTTGATAAATAATCCCAAAATATATCATCACCCAAATCCAGACCATATCGAAAAACTCATCTCCCAACATTTCCATAAAAAACTAAAAATGGTTATCTGATCATCCACCTACAACAAGAACCAAGATCTCACACCTATCAGGGATTAAAATCATAGGTTTCTATATTATAATACAAAATATATCTTTGGAATAGAAACATACCTCCTTTAAATAACTAAAAAATAATCTTTGCATTCCATCATTACTCGCTCACTCCAAAAGAGGGATCTTAGTGAATTCTCTACCTACATAATCTAGAGACAATTCCTCTAAACAAAATATAAACTCAAATAAGTCTATAAGGTTCAAAAAAACCATTTTATGGAACATAGAATCTACCACTCTATCCATCACATGGGAAATTTCCCAAAATAGGATGACCATAATCATGAAATAAGAGGATTCTCCCCAAAGGGTTCATCCCAAAACATAGGCTTTCTACCATTCACCAAAATATTTATAAGAGGAATACCATAGACAAAATGAAATAGGAATCCCACCCATTTAGGTTTATCAAACCAAATTAATCAGTATCAAAAAACCAAGGAAAAATCCAAGAACAAACATTTAACCATTTGAAAATATTCCACATTATCTGAAAACACAATTCTATGAGGTAATTTCAAATCACATTAATCTGGCCTCCAAACTACTCATTTATCTCTTAAAAATAATAATACCATTTTATCTTTATAAAGATATCATTTATTTAAAAATACCTAATCAAAAGTAAACATTCTATTCCAAAATGATTCACCCTTTTAAATCATTCAAAACTTTTATGGATTTTCATTTTAAACCAAGAAACTCTTAATAATATAACCCAAGAGGGAAACATTCCTCTCCAAACAAGTTTTAAATATCATTATATTTTCTATGTTTCATTATGAAATCAATCACTTTCAAAAAATATTTGTGAAAACCAATTCCATTCACAAGAAATCCCTAAATATTTATTTCAAATCAAAATTATTTTTCATTAATCCCATATTTTTTCACACAAAAAAAATACAAGAACCATATAAACAAAATATACTATAAATCCAAAATTAATTCCCCATCCATATCATTAACATATCACAAAAAAAGTATTTTCATTCACTACAATAAATGGAAATCACTCAAGGGAAGTATAAATATCAAGGCCAAATGGGTTACAGAACCATACATGACTTGGATTATTGATTTTATGAACCCTAAAACAATCATTTGATATCCTTTGAAACAAATTGAGAATCATGTTCCCAGCCTATGAAAGGTTTTCAAACCAAGTGAGACAATTGTACACAAATTACTCCTCCATTTTTATCCCAAATCCAAACATAACTCCATAGGAAACTAAAACAATGCCAATGAGGATAAAAAAACAATATCAAATCTAAAATCATTATAAAAAATGATCAAAACTGAATAAAAATCCAAACTTTCTACAGAAACTCAAGTTTCATCATGAATGTTGATGATCGGGAACCTATTCATCATAACCTCCTGAGTTCCCATGACCATTCTAATCTTGGTCCTACCTAGACACACCAAAAAAATATTGTATTATAATAACCTAGAACCCTTATGAGAAACATATTCATGGGTGATATTTGTAGAAAAACATGCTAGGATGCCACTAAATTTGTACCTAACTCATCTCACGACAAAGACTAAGGGGCATTCATTATTCACATTAGCTGCTGATAATCAATAAGGGTATCACCATGAACCTTTGGGAATAATTCCACCCTCAAATAAAAATATTAATAAGTATTATAAAGTTACATAATTCCAACATTACCTAACCAGAAATTGAACATTCATTCCCACAATATAAGCAGAGACAAAAAAACCAACCAAATAGGGAGTAATAATATTAACATCCATCCTAAAACATACAATTGGATCATCAAGTTAAATATAATGGAATGAAAATATAAAACTAAGCTAGGATGAACTAGCCTATATAACATCACAAGAAAAAAATAGAACCTAATATGCCCTAAAAAACCACCATGTTACCCATAACCACTCACTATAACCCAACACATCCAACTGCAGACCCAACAAACATCCCTAAATGGGATCAAAAACTAGGAATGAGAGAGAAAACATATGATCTCTACACACACACACTCACCCATTTATATATAGTGTGTGAGACAAAAATGCCTTGTAGTATTCCACAAAACATTCTAGGAAATTACTTTCATAATACAAACCATAAATGCAAGTTTTGACATACTTGGTAAAATATGTTTTTTTATATGAGAAATCTTAATAAAAAAATATTGTGCTAGGAAAAATTTTTTAAAACCATATTAAAAATATTACTATAAAAAATTAAGTTTAACTAACCTAAAACCACAATTTGGTAATAGTTCCATAAATCTAGGTTTTCTTTTTAAAAATATTGTTAAAAAAATAAAAAGAATATGTTTTAAATTCATAATCCAGAAAATTGTTTCTTCTTATTTTCGTAAAACCTTTTACAAATTTATTTTTCTAAATAAACCTCTCTTTCATTTTTAAAATCATAATTTCAAAAATAGTTATGATTTTCTTTGAAATTATAACCAAGTAAAAACCAAAATAATGCATAAAAACAATGGCACTAAAATATTAATGGATCCAAAAAAACAACCAGCATCAACTAAGGTACTATGTAATTGAAATAAAGGGGATACAATAAAGGTATGTATATAAAGATCCCCTAAATCATCTTAAAAATGATTAATTATCATCAAAAACTCACCTTTATCTTACATAAATGATACTAGAAGTTGTTTATTAGATCACTATCTATATGGGCACTATGTGAAACCGTAACATCTCTTTTTGTACCATTTCAGGTTACCAAGTATAAAATTAACCCCTATGATGGTATAACTTTCCTAGGGAACTAAATATCATATGTACACTAATATAGTGTATCATTAATATATAACTTCTACATAGTAATCTAGGTTCCCTAGATATTAATAAATAGGGTGTGGGAAGATAATAAAGTGAAAAGACCATCATATAAACCAACATGTAAAAACAATGCAATAAACCTCATCTCACCTCTAACACCATCACATGAATCAACCATTTCACATCCATGAATAATAATCATTAGAAAATATACCACATCCCTTCAGGGGCCATAATTCATAAGGAACATGAAAGAAATAAAGGGGAACCACAATGAGGGAAAACATTATTTTAAATTACCTATCTTTAGAAAAAGTTCCAAAAGGGACTTGAAAAATATTTTTTTAATTCCAAGATACTTTATTTTCATTTAAAACTATTTCATGAACTAATATTTGAAATTAATTAGTTCCATACTTTTGAAGTCACACAATTCCCTTTTTAAAAACTTTTGAAAAATAGCACTGAGGCCCAATAGTCTCAAAATAATTAAATTGAGGGTCAACCCTCTATATGTTTAGAAAAAAACATTAAAACAATGAATATTTCCTTTAAAAAGGAAATTGGTGTCAAAAAACCTTTAAAAAGACATTAATTATTCTAAAATATACACTCCAAAAAATTCAAACTCTTGACATACTAAAACTCTATACCAAGTGTGGTAAATCATTTAGAAACCAATTTAAACACATAATAGGTAATACATGTAGGCATAATGTGGAAAGAATAAAAATTTAAAAAAAACTAAAGAATTTTATAACATGTATTATAAAGGAACTGCATAAAAATATCTACCTCAATCCAAGTGGAAATTGATATCAACATGTCTCTTATAATAACAGAATCCAGGAAAAGCTATAAGACATACTCCCTGAGGGTAAAACCATAAAATATCCATGTAAAACTCATCTTGAACCCCTAAAATCATCCTTTATATCAATTATGGTTTTTGATAGAAAGAGAAAATCGAGGGAGATAATAGGGAAGTAGTGGAGATTAATAAGTAAGGAAACTACCTCAACAAACTACTTAAAATTAACAAAGAAGGACCCATGAGTAATGGTAGAAGATGGAGGGATAGGAAGGAGATCCAAGGATCTCTATATGTCTAACACACAATAGGTAGAGGGAAGAAATTTGTAAAGACCCTAAAATCCCGAAGGGGTAAAACAATATTTTTATAAATTTTTAACCTAGAGAGACCAAAAAATAGTGTATCCCCTCCCCTTATGATGTAGCTCCCCCTCATCAAGAACCTCTACAATGTCGCCCCTAAGTTTGTGACATGGGAGACCATCCTGGGTAAGTTCCCCTACCCAGATTCCTCTAATCTACTATAGAATATCATTCTACACTATAATATTGGACCCTCTACTAGAAATCCACTATTTTGTAGCCTCTAAGGCTTACAGTGTAGTACACCTTATTAAAAAACCTCCACGATGCATCACTAGAAAGTGGATTAGAACACATTAATTGGGTAGTGAGGACCTCTCAATCCCCACCAAACACAATTTTTCCATGGACTTCCACAATGTATCGAAGAACTAAGGTCCCCACGCCTCTATAACACAGATGTTCACTTTCATGGTGTAAAATTTCCCACTCAAAAAACATTTTTGGCATAGGCCTCTTCTTTATGAAATAGTTGCCTCAAATACACATACTCACACATGTATGGAAAACCCCACCACTATTAAACCTATTCTCCCCAATATATCCACCATTTCCTCCCAAAAAATTACAAAGGTAAGCATGTAGGTGACTTTGTAGTCCCTCTAGGATACGGTGTGATCTACCGCCACCTAGGAAAAGTACCCTTAGGTACATCACAGAACACCTGAAAAACATCAAGAATACACATAACTATAAAAATAACACAAAATTAAATAAATTTAAATATAATAATGACATGAAGGTGTCCCACTTAATTGGTTTCTACTTATGGTTACATTTTTCTTGGTTGTTATAACTATGAACTAATATTTCAAATTTATTGAACATGGATGATTATTTATTTTGAATAATGATCATATTTATTACTCCCAATTACTCAACACTTTATAGTTTTCTTATTTTTCTTCAATATTGTTTTAGTGAGATTTAAGCTATTATTTAGGTAGATCGAGTAGAGTTTAGAGGATGATTTGAAGACTTAGGATCTCTTCATTGCCTATTTTTTATAGTGATTATATATTTCACATATAGGTAATATGTTTTGTGTGGGATATGTTTTTTTAGTATAATTATTCATAGTTTATTGGTGAACTTGTTTAATTATTCCAAGGATTGTGAGGGAAATTACTCCCATTTGATCATTTTATACCCTCAGTGCTAGCCAACAACTCATGGCCTATTGTGGGTGGGTTTTGTGGGTTACTATCACCTTCACTATCAGCCTTAGAGGGATTCTAATATGGGTGTTTCATGACATAACAAAACATATTAACATCTTATTTTAAGTTCTAATTAAAAAATTAATCATATAAATAAAATGAATTTAAATTAATTTAAAATATTTAAATGGTATTTGTCATTGTAAACTCCCAACTATCATGATTATTATCCATTATAGGCATATAAAATAATTCATGATGATGTATGATAACAACTTCTAATACTAATAATATTCCTTCTCGAACTCTTTCATCCCAATATATAAGGACAACATTCATGTCTCCCTACCATTGGAGACTCCTAGAATTTGGGACATTAAACAGAATAATACAAACTCTATATATGATAAATAATTAAAATAATAGTGTTCTATAAAAAAATATCATGATAATAAGGTATTTAATTTAATACATAATTAATTTGATTATACAATAAAAAACATAAATGAAAATGTAAATATTTTATATAATAAAACCATGACTGATATAACTCAATCATCATATTTACATTGATGTAAATTTTATCCAAAGGTTTAATATCATTTTATGGTTTATAATAAATTAATGCTATATAGAAGAAAGAAGGATTACTTGGAATATATTGACCAAATTTAGAAAATATAAAGTTAAATTTAATTTGAGGATCTACTGTAATTAAATAAATCACTTACCTTAAAACATAGTTGAATCAATTCAAATAGAACAGACCATGTAACATTTTTCTACATCAACAGATTCCTATTTAAACCAAATTTATGTGTGATATATAATCTAAAACACCAAAACCATAACATGATATAAATAACAATATCATTAATCAAACTGATTTTCAAATATAGATATAATTCGAAACCAATGGTGCAAATCACTTTTCAAAAAAAGGTATTTCCTTTCCAATAAAATATAGTATAATAAAAAACTAAATAAAAGTTTTTTTCCTTATATAATTTGAAAATATCAACCCTTAAACATTAAATGATGTTATTGATTAAATAAGTCACATAAAAGTTTATTTTTTCATTCTTGGTTTGTCTATATTTTTATTTTTTCTTACACTGGCTCATTGATTAACAAATAAAAATAAAAATATTTAATTTAGTTTATTACACTCTAATATAAAATAAAGAAAACATGAATTATTTGTTAAGATTTTTTAGTTAATATATTCATCTATATCATTTCAAGAGAAGTTTGCATAATAGGGCATAAGAAATAGAATGTATAAATTTTTATTGTATCAAAAAAAATCTAAGAACAATTTTTATTCAAAAATTAATTTTCAAATCAAAATAAATAATTTTTAAAACAATAACTAACATGAACAAAAGTTAATTTAACAGCCATGTTTATTTTTAAATGACTAAATATTTATATAACTATGCTGCTAAAAAAATATCAACATATAACTTGAAACATGATTTAATAAAATTACATCATCTTGGACATATATAGAAATTCACTTTCAATACACGGTACTTTAGAGATAAACTATCATAAATCAGATAGAATTTATTTTTTCTATAATAAATAGTTTCTTAACTATATTACGTGAAATAAAATCCATTTGAATAACTCAAAATTAATGCTAAAACATTTTTACATATTAAAATCTTAAAACAAAAAAAAAATTATATAACTGGAAGTAAATTTATATAAAAATTAAACTATTTTGGGAATTAATCAAGATAGTGATTATTGTATAGATATATGAAAAAGAATTTATATTTTAAATAATTATGATATTAATAGATCCATAAATGGGTCAATGGATCCACACAAACTAATAAGCACAACCTGATAAAATAGCCCAATAGCACCAAATTGTTTGAGCCTAAATATCAAATGGACCTAATTTTAAAGCTTGATTAATAATAGTGTCTAGCTAAATCATTAATAAGTGACCTAGTATATATCCCACCAGATCAGATTAAGCCTTATTATAATTATATATTTTAAAAAAATAAAATATTATGCTTTTAATATTTCAAATTATTTATTATTATATATGAAATATATTTAATTATACAATATTGTGAAGCTTTATTAGCATTTAGGGCAAGAAAATTTAAATCATCCTTTAATTATGTGTTTTATCAAATATTGATTAATAAGTAGTTCGGGTTAGGGTCATCCCAACCATTCCTAATTAATAAATGGGATGGGTTTTTTCTAGTCCAAACTTGATAGTTATGACCCATTCACAACTCTATTTATTAAAAAATTATTTAAAACAATGAAATCACCCAAAAAAAATAATACAAAAATAATCTAAGGGATATCATAAAACAATAATATACATTTATTGTAATTTTTAGAATAAAAATTAATACACTTAAAAAACATTCATAATAAAATACTTTCATTTTGAAATATTCTTAGAATTAACTCATATTGATTTCAATCCATCATGGTGGAACCCAATACCTATTTTCATCAAAATGAATTTTATAAATTTACAAATGGGATATTACCTACTAAAACTATATTATTCCATTTTAAAATCACTTTCACAAATTAACCTATTTCATTTAAAACTCCACTTCCTTCAAAATAAAACATTCTACACTACAATGATTTACCAAAAAAATTGAAATGTTTCTACACCTTATAATAATATTTTTTTCAAAAAAACCAAATTAAAGAAATTGTCTAAAATAACCTAAAACAAACATTAAATGCCTATCAATCCACTATGAATCTCAAAAAATTAATTCAAATAGAATAATAATTACACACTTTTTTTCAATCTAAAAATAACATTGATATAAAAATAAGAACTTGTAAAAACACATATTTTATTTGAAATCATATAATTTTTAATTAATTTCATTCAAACGCTTTGATAATAATTTTCCAAAAATTTAAATAAAACATTAAAGTGTAATTTTTCTGTCAAAGGAATTATAAAGATGATTTTGATGTCATAATCAAGATAAATGAATTCAATTTCATTAAATATCTTCAAGTAAACCTTCAACACAATAAGATATTTCAAAATCACAATATTATTGTCTAAATAATTATAATAAAAGTTCTTATTAATTTTAATACAACTTATATATTCAACCATTTAAAAAACATTATTATTCTTAATTAATAATAAAAAATCACTTAATATAAATCGAATTACACAAGTACCCTCAATAATTATATAAGCATCCCATAAATTCATGGAATGATAACCAAAAGAAAACCAATTTGTCTTAATATATTCAATATATAACCCTTACTTTCCTAAAAATTTAATAAATAAATTAAATACTGAAAATATCGTTTTGGATAATATATAGTCAATTAACACCATTTAAAAATAAACATAAACATCCAGAAGTATACTCAAAAATCATTCCCCAAAATTTCAATTAAATTAATGAGTAAGATCTTTTATTTAGTTTGAAATCATTACTGTTTATTTAATTATATCCACATATTCCTTCACAAAATTATTTTGGGTAATTAATTAAAATTATAATATCAATGACATATTTTATAAAAAAATTCAAAAACCAAAAATAAATCAATTATAGATTGAACCTTTCATTTAATTAATAAAATTATAGAAAATACTCCTCAAAATAAATTAATCTACATGTAATCAACTAACTCATTAGTAAATTTATGTAATAGAAACCTAATAAATCAAATAATGTAAATCTAAGTAATTAAACACATACATGTTTTAGAAATTTATAAACTAATAAATACTAACTCTTGAAAATAGTGAATACTTATTTATTGGTATATAATTAAATAAAATGATTTATAATAAACAAAATTCAAGTCATCAATGAATTCATTGTGTATCATTTTACAAGGTACATCACTTAAAAAAGAATATAAATTGAAAAAACCCACTCAAGGGTTGGTTAACCTAAAACAACCCTTAAATCCATTAGAAACTCAAGATTACTCCATAATTATACTAACCAATCATATTTATGGAAATATTATTTGGTTTTTATTAATTTATCTCATGTCCCCCACTATCCCTACTACTAATATTGGCTTTAATTAAATTTTTAATGACTTTTTTTGAATCATATGGTCTAACATATATCCTCATGAGACATCGAGTGCGATTTTCAATCATTGAAGGCTATCATAAGTGTCAATGGATAAATTATAAAGGGGGAAAATACATTTTTACTTATAAATATCTAGAAATAAATAAAATAATATCAATTTTCAATCACAATAACATCATCCTTAGGATATAAAAATATAAATATAAATGAAATTTCATATATATAATTTTACACAATAGGTAAGAGAACCCATATTGTAACTGAAGTATTAAAACCCAAGTGAAAATGAAATTCAAATTCTTAAACACATATTACTGGAAGATAACTAAATTATAGATCCAAAACTTTTAATCCAGTAATATCTTGATACTCACCTACCATTAATATCCATGTCACCTAAAAAAAGAAAAACAATATCTATACATACCCCGAGGGATGTGAGTGGGGTGTGAGTAAATTATATCACATAGTTGATCACCACCGAAACCCAATCATTATATCATAAATGTAATTGTATATATAATTAACACATCATTGGTGTGAAGATAATTTAACATCAATTATTTTTTTCATTTCTAGAATATGGTAGTATTGTTTTTGTACCACTTCTATCTCATTGATCATATTCTCTCTTGAGGGGTTTATCCTCTTGAATAATAGGGTTATATTAAATCCTTATTCGTAGATGGAACTAAGAATGGAATCCCTCTCCCCTAGTCTCAATGTAATATGGTAGTTCAATTCTCATTTATTAGTTATCTATCAAATCCTTGAACTATGTGCTTTTTTGACTACTATGTTTTCATATTTCAAGTTTTCATTAGTTCAAAATAGTGTTTTTGAAGCTTAATATGAATGGTAGTTGAAATTATTTCTCCCATTATTTTGTATGGACATCTCTTCATCTCCCTAGGTGCTCTTATACCTGAATCTTGGTATTTTGATACATTTACAAACTTCCATTCTTAGTTAAGGGTATTCCATTTGTGTCATAAGTTCCTTAAGGGTGTTTTGTTTTATGATTTTTTTGGTTTTGATTACATCCATGAAATAAAATTTAAATCATTTTTAAAAAATCCCTCGTATGTGCTAGAACTTGTGGTCTTACCTAGTGAAACATCCAGACATAACTAGAATTTGCCTATCTTATTTATTCATTAGGTGACTTTATTTGTTCTTATAATGTGGGATATTAACTATTTTCATGGTTTTTTTATCATATTTTAGGGGCCCATTTTCTACCTACCTTGTTAATGTCTTACATTTCCTACCTTTTATGACTTTAGTACACTCATGTATTTAGTAAACCTATTGGATGCAAACCTGACCTTTCATACACATGGGGTTACCCCTATCCCTTTAGTGTAGAGATTGACCCTTGAATCCCATAGTGGTATTGATTCTCACGGTTCCCTAACATGGATAGTTTCTTGGTCCTTATTTATTTAATTCTGTTTAATTTTGACTCTAAGGTGGTGGTAAAGAAGTTTCTAGTCTCAAATTAATTTATGTAATATGTTGTTTTTGTGTTGTTGATGGTTTGTTTTGCCATTGGTAGATTATTTGTGGATATAGTGTGTTTCAATGTGCATTGATGGAGAACCTTACATTTAGTAGTGATAAGGGTGAATTTCTATTTTTTCTTTATCTATGTTATATTACTCCTCTAGTGTAATTCAAGTCTAGAATATTTTCCTAGTGACAATGACTCTTGGTGTGTTTGGTGGTACTTAGAGGTTTTCTTTATGATGATGGTGTCTTCCTGATATCTTTTATTTTTATGTAGATATGACTTATTAAGGATGATGGTTCAAGGAATAAGAATTAGTACTCTATAGTGTTTGGTGGTTGAGTTTTATGTTAATTATTGTTTTGATAACAAGAGGGTCATGGAGCCTCAATTAAAACAAATATTGAGGCTCACATCAGATGTTTATCTCTCAAACCATCCCATATGTCATAGTATACTATCTCATGAATAGTTTTAATATTTTAGGATTATTATAGTTAGGCTCTTGTCATTGTTAATGTTTTGAATGTGAAATTTTTTATTGGATTGAGTTAGTGTTATTTTACCAGGTTCACACTTAAGTTATGAAATTATTTTAATATATAAAAAACTAAAAAGTGGAGTTTGGGAGAATTATCATTTCATGTGACAATACCAAAAAACAATAAATGGTTTTACCTTGTGTTTTGGTTTACCATATTCTAACCATACCAAAAAATAAACTAGACATACAATACTTCATCCATTCCTAGAATTATGAAATTGAATTCCTCGATAAGTTGAGTAATGAGCAATTAAACATCATCGATAGAAGATAAAAGAAACATAAGGAATTATTCAATAAAATTATAAATATATATGGAACATATTTAACATGAATAAAACATCATTTATACTATAATTCAATATATACCATAATATGTAAATTTATTAAATGTTTTTATACTCCTAAAGAACCATTATAAGTTAGATATGCAAGTAAATGGCCATATTGTCACATTTTAGGGATCACCATTAGTGCTATAGAAGAAACACCCATAATAACATCTTATAAGATTGAATCAAATAAAAAATAGTAACATGTTATATTTCATGGGATAATAAAGACACTAAATCAATAAATAAATCTTAAAAATACAATTTTAATTAGATTTATTTATGAATAAATAAATTTTTTGTATTAACCCACACCATCCCATCACACATCCATCATTTCACATTACAAATATGAGAGAAGGGAGAGGTAAACAACGTTATGGTATACCAAATCCTAATATAAAGATGTATATAAATAGATGATAACCTATTCAAAATAATCATAGAAAATAAAAATTGGAATAGTTATGGATTTATTTCAATAGTATCATGAAAACTGAAATCTCTAAGAAAATATAAAAAAATATCAAAGACTAAATGATGAAAAGGCCATTATATACCAATAAACTAATTTGAACAATGTTAAGGATCATGATCAAAAATTAAGAAGAAAAATTTGATTCAAATACTAGTGAAAATATAGCCATTGTCAGCGCTAGAAAAGTCCATTTACAGTGCTAAAAAGCATTGTTAATGTCATTGAAGATAAAGGGGTCCCTTTTATCAGTGCTAAAAAAAGAGGTGATAAAGACCCCTTTTATCAGTGCTAAAAAAGTTCTAATAAAAGGGGTATTTTATCAATGCTAAAAAGAAGTGCTGACAAATGGTCCTTTTATCATCACTTTTTTAGGGCCGATAAAAGACCCCTTTTATCAACACTTTTTAAAAGTGCTGATAAAAGATAAAAAAATATTAAAAGAATTTAAAAAAAAATCTGTAATTTTGGTAGGGGCTTCAACAGCACTTGAATCCCCCGTCAACACCCCCCCAGCCTGCACCCCCCCAGCGTTTAACAGTGCACCAGCCTTTAATAGCACTTAGCCCCATTTCCACCCATGCGTGCGCCCTGCCTCCCCCTGGATTCAAACCCGAGACCTCTTGCATGCACGCCTAAACCTTTACCACTCCACCATATTCTTTTGCGCTTCATTTAATAATATATCTATTTATTTATATATATATACTCATATTTACACATATATTAATATATCATTATATTAACATATATATATTAATATTAATATATATATTTTGTTATATTAATATATATATATATATCTGTATATTAATATATACATATAGTTATATTTATATATTAATATATTTATTCGAATATTAATATATATTTATAAGATCAGTTTTAAATACATTTATAAAATTTGCTTTTTGTGTGTGTTTATAAATAAATAAATAGATATATACAATAGAAACACACACACACACACATATATATATATTATATGTGTACCTATAAGTATAGTTATTTATATTTATATATATTTACAAATATTATATATTAATATGTATATACATATGTTTAGAATGTATAGATAATATATATCAGTTTGTCAATACAGCCTCACACACACACACATATATATATACACGTAGACATTATATAGGTATATAAATATTCATATATTTGTATTTTAAATAAAACATTTATTATTTTTTTATTTAAATAAGGATTATATTTTGAGAATAAATTTTATATGTAAATATGTTTAATTATTTATTTATAAAATCAAATTTTTTATGTGTGAATATATAAAAAATATGTATATATTGTTATATATTTGATTATAAATAATAACACATTATGAAAAATGATAAAAAACCATATAAACCTGAAAACAGGTAAAAATGGAGATGCCCTCAAAACCCGTAAATATAGTGAGAAAGTCAAATAAACCCTAAACTCAGGGTAACAACGAAAACTGTTGATCCGAGAGTCCATTCCCACTTCGTGACCAGTCAAATAAAAGATCATAAAATGATATTTGATATTATAGGTGGTGGAGGCCAAACAGATAAGAATATCATAAGTTATATCTATTTGAAAAATCAGTAGACATGACAAAAGTGCTAGAAATTGGGGCTTGAAAAACATAACAAACCACAAAGTCACTGAAACTGGCATAACATCTGATCCAGGTGTCTGTTTAAGCTCTGTGACCTGTCAAACCAAAGCTCATGGAACTAAATACAACATAACATGTGTCAAAGGCCAAAAAAACACACGAATCGGGAGTTATTACTATTTTAAGAAAACATTTATAGGGCACCGGACACTGAAACAGTGTTTTAGAGGCCTTCTAATAGTTTTTTGGGGTTTTAAGGTTTGTGAAATAATTTTAACATCTTTAAAGTTATCCTTCTGAATATATATATTTTCTGCCTTCAATTTGATATGTGGTAGAGCCCAAATGTACAACTAGAGTGAAATTTATGGTCGTTTGAAGTTGTATTTGTTTGGTATAACTGATATATCTTCTGTTTATTTGATCATATGATTTTGATTGGACTTGGTCCTCACTCATCTCATGAGATTCTATTTGACAAGTTGTAGTGATCAAATGGACACCCAGAGTAGAATTTATGGCCAATTTAGTGAGTTACATGTTTCTTAGGTTTTTAGGCACTAGGAGGATTGCTCAATTTCACACAAAAATAAATTATGTTCCATGTGTCTGTTTTTGCTCAACCACATATAAAATCGAATGTTTCAAAAATATATACACTCGGATGACCACTATTACCCCTTCTCACATTATTCAAGGCCAAAAAAGGCCCATAATTCCTCCCAACAGTCATAAGTTTTGCTCCGAGTGTCCTTTTTTTCATAACTTCTACTCAGGGAGTCTATTTTGCCTCTACCACATATAAAATCAAATCATGAGAATAAACCTTCACTCCGATGACCAATGGAATACATTCTCATATTCTTCATGGCCAGAAAAGGTCCTTAATCTCTCCAAACAGCTATAACTTCTTCTATGAGTGTCCGTTTTACTTCTACCAAATATCAAGTCGATCTAAAACATATTTAAAAAATTTATATTATATTTATATTTATATCAATATACTTATATATCAATATATAATTTTTTATTATTATTTTTTAAATATACACATTATCATCACTAGGAAAAAAATACTGATAAAGCCCCCCCCCCTTATCAGCACTGATAAAGGGGCCCCTTTAACATCGCTAAAAAAAGCGCTGATAAAGGTGGTGCCTTTATCACAACTAATAAAAATGTCTTATAAAATTTCAATTTTAACAGTTCTATTTTTAGCACCATTAAAAGTACCCTTTATCAGTGATTTTTATTAATGCTAATAAAAGCGCCCCCTTTATCAGCGCTTTTTTTAGTGTTGTTAAAGAGTAGTATTGTGAAAACCCAGTTTTTTGGTAGTGAAAATAATAAATAGGAGTTTGTAGAGAAATTTTACCACAAAATTTAGAATCCTCGTATCATTCTAAAGTAAAAAAAATTATAATTTTGTTTTGAACCATAGTATATTTTTTAAAAAAAACTCATATTTTCTCCACTGGGTACCTGAATAGGGTACATTGGCCATCCTATATCAACTAGGTACCCAGTGAAACACCACTAGCTAGCTGGTGGTGAGGTAGTAGACTCTCCCACCATACTTAGATTATAATAAGTACCTAGTTGTTCTTAGTAAGCTACATTTACCTATCCTACACATCCAAATCCCTTTTCATACCCTTCTAAAAAATTTCTAAACTTCATCCCACCTCATTTTAACTTCTAATTACACAATTTTTCAACTAAATAATAATAATTTAAGTTAACTTAAAATAATAAATGGCATGGGTTATTACATTGTAACTCAACTAAAATTAAAGTAAGGCCTCATTCTCTATATTCATATCCAATTAATAGTGTGTACATCAATGTTGCAATAGGATCTCATGCTGAAAGACATTAATAATTTTCCACCAAAGCATGAAAACCTTAGTGAAACACTTAGATTCAAGTACTCCATGTGGTGAACCATATCATCCAACACCCCACCTTGATTCGGTGTTGAAATCGATTATAACATTTGAATACCACCTCCAATAAGTCGTCTATTGGTATCCATGACCTTGGGTATATACTTACATTAATGGGTTCCGTTTACCTTTAAACAATTCCCCAATAACAACATTAATCTTCAAAAATTATGTATTAAAGGAATATCCACCGTCAATAACCAATATAAATATCCAAATACATGAAATTTTATAACATATGATAAATGATCCTAAAACACAAATGAAAAATTAGTAAATCCATCACAGTTAATAATAAATGAAAATACAAATAATATACTCCCACTAAATCGCCATGTTCTCAAACTTGTGTTTACAAGCACATCCAATATCGTGATCTTATAGATATGAATAAAAAATACATAAAAATAGTGTTGAGTATAAAATTATTCTTAATGTGTTCATCCTTTAATCAGTTTGTTGTCATGTGAACGAGCATAATAATTCATTAGTGAATGATATATATATATATATATATATTCATTACTCTTCATTATTAAACATAATAAAATTCCATATTCATAATCAATAGAATAGTTAAATTCAACTGTCATCTTATGTCAATTCACTCTTTGAGAAACAAAAATTATATACATAATATAATATATTCTTTAAAAAAATATAAATTAAGGCCCGCATATACTAATTCCCACTATTGAGTATACACATCTCTAACATTTGACACCTTTCCATTGAGAAAATTATCATCATAACCTTATCACATAGATATCCTATATCATAATCACATCACTAACATATCCAGATTTAATCCTCGATGTATTGAATCTATATTAACTAGTGGGGTGAGAGCAGAGATACTATGAAATCCATCAATTTAGACAACTCACAAACTATATGTTGTGTTGAAATTGATAAAACCACCCTCGGGTGGGGCTTTATTGTGAAATAGGGGGAACCACCCACCCACTAAAAAAATTTAAAATAATATAAAACCTATCACAATAAATAAAAAAAATATTTAATAAATTATTATATATTTTTATATATTTTTTCATTATATTCTCCAATTATATTCAAACATAAAACAAATCATTACTCATCTTATACATGCATGTAATAAATATCTCATGTCATCAAAATCATGATTATAAATTATTATATCATTTACTTATCTTCTTTTAGTGTAACAATTTAATCCCAGCTACCAATTATTCTATTTTTATAATATTAACGTCTATCAAATTACATAATAAACCACATCAATAATGTATTAACAATCATCATTAAAATTCCTAGGTGAACTTATGTTTAACATTGATAAGGTGGTGTGAATCAATGTTGAAATTTTTATACAATTTCTTTAAAATAAACCTATATGAATTATTGTGGTCAAGATCCACTCACCCTTTAAATATCACCCCCACCCATATATAGTGGAAGTAAATAATAACAAGGATTCACATAGTATTTTAAAATTTCCATCCCAAATATGGGTTATTACATCATTTTTATGTTTTGTGCAATGTTAAGACATAGGATCTCCAATAATTTAAATAACAAATAAAATATGAGAAGGTATCATCCTTTACCTAGAAAGTTATTTCCCCAAAGAAAAGTATTTAGACTTCTATTTATACTACATCCCTCTAATTTATAAATAGTTCTCAATATATAAATGAATACATTCAATGGAATTAAAAATTCATAAAAATTAATAGAAAAATATTTTCATGGGAATTTATAATACTCATCAGAAATTCAATCACTCCCCTAATTCTTGATTTCCAGCATCAAGATAATTTAGTAAGAAACAAAAATTATTTATCCTTTTATCACAATAATAAAATATAATCACATTAACTTATGTGACTTGTTATAATCTTTTTAAATTCACATGTATATTCCGATATTTAAACCTTCAAAGCTATAATAATCATTGGATTCAATTACTAGTTAAAATATGGTTGATAAATAATATAATATAAACCCTAAATTTTTGTAAATTGATCATTCATTTTAAACCCCACTAGTCTAATTAAAACATCCCTCATACTTTACATTTATTTTTATCATTTAAATCCCCAAAATTTTTATCTTATTACTTTATTTAAACTCCTAGAAAAATCATAGCTTCTTTTTCTCATATATATGGTCACATGCACATCACTACTCACATGTAATTTTCCTTTTCATATCACAAACACACCTCATCCTGAATCATGAATACCATGAATCATTGTGATATTTAACACATGAATATCATCATAGAATCATCGCATTTAATCTTACTCCACATGAGAAAACACCTATTTAATCTTACATGACCTCTAGAAAGATCTAATTTATCTATTGAAACTACAAGTTACTCTTATGAAATTCTTAATCACCTCATCATAATCTTATATGACCACCATATTACTATTATATAGTATCTAGACTAATCATATATATTTTTAGTTCTAAAAGGGTGTTAGAGTGAGATATACCTTGAGAGGCGTGAATTAGGGTATGCATGTTTATTCCAAATAATTACATTTGCTAAAAATCCTCACTTCCCGTTTTTAGATCTTAACCTATTAACTTAAGGGACCCAACTTTTTCTCTTTTAATTTACTTGAACAAATTACAACTATTCTTTAAATACCTTATTACTAGATTTTCATTAATGTTTCTTGACCCGCTTTTGATGTGCATGTAGAAAGTAAATAGTACACAAAGAATTTACTTGGGTCACCCTCATTGGGATTATCAAAGGAACATGTTATGGTGATGTTTAATGCACCAAAATCCAATATCTACATCGAAATATGGTGGGGTTTGGGATAGCTCACTCCTTGCATAATATTACTACCCTATAATTTTTTTGGGTTGACTCACTATCACCCAAGGCTCACTACCCGCATTTTGGATCACTGTCATTATTGAATCACGACCATCTTCCTCTGCCACTTCTCACTACTTCGGGGAAGTATGGCATCCAGCCATTTTATTACGTAACTTTTCATTACATGGTATAAAAGAGAGGATCATTTCAATATTAATTTCTTGAAATAAAAGGTTCATAATAAATGAAAAATTAAAATATTATTATAAAAAATTAAAGATATATGGACCCATCCTTAAACATTACATAATCTTGAATTAAATAAATAATTCACATTGAGAATTTTTTCAGGTTTAGAGTTTTAGATAATTAGGCCCTAACTATTACATTACATCTCAAAAATTACAAGGTAGACACTTCTACTCGATTTCCTTTTTTCATAAAATAAAAACTCTTCAAAAAAGAGTCATGTCTAGTCTCATGTTTTAGACAGCATGACTTTTCCTTGATCTCATCCTTGATACTATTTAACTTTATGTCCGGTGAAAAACATTTATAAACTTCGGATGTACATAAAAATATCAGTAAGGGTTATAAAACAAAGAAATAAAACATTAGTTCATCAATACATACATAACAGAATCTCTTTAACATACCTCATGAAATCATAAGATTTACATAGTAAACACAAATCGTAAAGGTTACTTGTGGAATCCATAACATACTTACGGTGTAGCTTTCACAGATACGTAGCGAGTAACATTTGGAATACCCATCACAGTATATTCCCTAAATCTATTAAGAGAAACATTAACATTTACCTCGGTCACGTAACCCAATGCATTGGAGAGAAATCTCAGGCTCACCCACCCTAGGTTTATCACAGAACCACCCGTATTCATAAACAATTTCTAAGAACCATAATGTAGTCATAACATATAAAACATGCATAAAGTAAAGATAAAATTTCTATATTTCCATCACAATATATTATTTCAAGATATTGAAATAATCAATTCTTTATCAAACCCTTTTCAAAAACCATTTAGAACATATAATAATGAAATTTTTTAAATCAAAGTGTCACATACCACTTTGAAACTTATAAATGAATCATCATTTGAAAAAATTAATTTCTATATAAATAAATCCTAATAAACATTTTATAAACATGGAAATTAATGAAAAATATTTATAAGAATAAATCTTTAAAACATTTTTACCGATATTTTAGTTAAAGAGTTTTTAACAAAATGAGAGACGCTTGAATACAAATAATTGAGGAATAACTTTTAATCAAAAATTTATAATATCATGAGAATAAGGGTATTTATGATATGATATTCCAAAGGATGGTATATACACCATATAATAGTGAATTGGAGGATAAATACAATGAATTCTCAATGTAATGTAAATTGAGATGAAATCCCTTATAAAAATAGTATCCGTAGATTAAGGATAAATTTATTACATAATAATGTGTGAAAAATATAAATACACTCAATATGATTCGATATTTAGTGTAAATCAATCAGAGAAAATTCATACATATTTTTTTGAAAACATCACCAGTGACTTGGATGTTTAACTCAATGAATGGAAATTGAGTTAAAATTACTCTTATCCAGTTCACATCGAGGACTTGAGAATTTATCAACGGAGTGATTATGTGTATCAAAAGTTTATCCACGCAAAGGGGAGTGGAAATTACAAAATAAATAAATAAATAGTTTTTACACACAAAATCATATCATGAAATAATTATGAAATAGAAGAATAACCCAAGGAATTGAAATCGGGTTAAAAAGTTCTTTACCGATTTGGTAACTTACCAAACATACACCACATGAAAGAATGATCATACAATGAAGAATTAAATACCCATAAATTAAAGTATATTATACAAATAATGCAATCATGGGCAGTACATACACCACACAAAAAGAAATAGTGGCAAATATAGCATGAATCTCATGGGAATAAAAAGTGATATGAAAACCTCTTACCACATTGTAATCAATCGAGTCGTGTGACCAAAAGTTAATAACCACCAAATTAATCACATAATACCATGAATATAAAGATAATAATGATAATATATATCAAATGGAAGTACCCAATACACTACATGCAATAAATAAGTGGCGAACAATGGAAATCTCACGGAATTAAAAGTGAGATAAGAAATCCCTTACCTCGTGTCTGACTTAACTAGTTCGTTCTTTAACCTCATGGATAATAAACTAAAGTTAATTTCAACTTTATTAAGAACCATTTTCAAGTTTATTATTCCTTTTATATCACTTGTTACCATGTTATAAACAATATTCATGTTATAAACAATATCCAATCATTTAAGTTAATAATGGTCGTTTTGTCGATATTTGGTACTTTAGTCAAAAATGAACTTCTTATAATTACAACTTGTTCATGTGGTAAAAATTCCATTATATAAGGAATGATATTCATGATTTATATATCATATATATGATATATATACATTATATGTATTTATTTATAATATTACATAACATTTGGAGATAATAAATGAATTGCACTGCTCATGGAGACGGTAAGTCGTACGTACGCATGAATGCTACTTTCATTACTATTTCACATTTAATGGAATGAAAACATAATGATACACAGGTATATTATAATTACAGTATAATATAATATGATATATATGTTACATAATTTTATTACAACCATCTTCTATAAGTTCCAAGTATGTCATGAATGAATCATATCACCTTGAGGGGGTTGTAGTCCGCACTTCCTCAAATGAAATTATTGTATATATACATATTGGAAATCATAAAGGTATGTTTATAAATAATAATTTCAGAAGAAATAAGAAAACATAAACATAATATATATCATATATAAATATAGCGCTATCATAATAGCCATCATAAGAGGTTATCGAAGAAGATTGAACAATCATCATTTTGTGAGGCGTTAGTTTTTCGTCCATAGAAACAGTATGTTCTTTTCCCATTTGATGCAGGGGTGTGTAAGTGTAGTTCTAATACTTATCATAAAAACAACCTGGTATATCGAGGATACTGGTGTAGTTATAAAGTAAATGAATAAAAAGAGTTTAGGGGTTGTAGAAGTAAAATAATACAAAAGAACTTAAGAGAAGGCGTTACCTTTAAATCGGCTAACTCCCTTTGGTTTGAACTAAAATGGTTTCTTGAAGTGCCTTCTACCTAATGTAAGTATTCTAGAAGTAATATAGGGATCTTGAGAGATTATTTGGGTAGAGGTTGGAAGATCCAAGGGGCTTTATAGGTTTGTGTAATGGGTTGTAGGTGAGGGATTTTTATAAGGGGGATGAGGGTCTCTTTAGGAAAGTGTGAAAATATTATTTTATTATATAATTTTTTTCTACTTATAAAGGTCAAAAACTTATTAAAGTAAAATATAAGATGACTCATGGTCGAAATAAAATCATTCAATAATAATTGGATAGTTTTTGGATATTATTTTAATCTTTATATTCTTATTTATTTAAATCTTCTCTTAATGAGGTAAACAGTGCATCATTATTGTGTCATAAATAATTATATTTATTTGACGTCTAAAAATTATAAAAAAATACATGATGTAGGAAATCTATTTATATTTTAAAATAATATTTATAGTCTGAAGGATAACTTATATAACCCTACCAAAAAACAAATTTACTAAAAGATATTTGCTTGTGTCATTTTTTCCTTTACTTGAAGTTAATTAAACACTACTAGAAATACCATTTTTACCAATGCTTATATCCCAATGGTTTGATAAACCGTTGGGAATGGTTATGTATACCAATAGTTTTAAGAAAACTGTTGGTATAAAGACTTTTATGAAGAAATTTACCAACAGTTTGTAAAACCATTGGTATAGGCCTCAATTAAGACACTTTTACCAACGGTTATACACTAACCGTTGGTATATGTTGGAATCTATGCCAACTTTACCAACGGTTTAAAGAAACCATTGGTATAGGACTACATTCAAAATGGTTTTTAAAAACTGTTGGGAAATTTTCCACTAAATCCAGTTCGGGTGTCCAGTAGCCCCTCCGCTCGATTGTAGTCCCCCTCTGCTCGACTGCAGCCCTAAATTGAAGCTCTCCCGACGCTCTCTCATTACCCAGTCTCCGAAAGTCCATCCATCCTATTCAATCAAACAATTTTTCTGTTCTACACTTCAAATATGTATGTTCTACCTCAGTTATAATGTTCTTCATCTATTTTTTTATTTTCTATTTTGATTTGACCTAAACATATGGGATCTCTCTATACAAAGACTTAGAATCTTGTTCCACTCATAGATCCATCTTAAATCAAACAATTTTGTAGTTCTACACTCTAAATATATAAGTACTACCTTAGTTTTAATTTTTTTCATCTATTATTTTTGTTTTCTGTTTTAATTTGGTATAAACTAGGTTGTGTTGTTTATGGCATGCGAAGGTTAGTGATATTGAGGATGAATTGGATGTTGGTTGGGTGATGGATTGGAATTGTGGTGCTTTTTGGATTAAGTTTAGTTAATTTTCAATGAATTATTTGGGTATTTCCCCCCTTTAACAGAGCCCTCACTCCTCATGGACCCTGGACACCCCCATTTTGGACCCTGGACAGTCCCCCCCTCCTGGAACTTGGACAGCCTAGCCCCCCTCTTTCCTGAAACTTGGACAGCCCCCCTCCTGGACCGTGGACAACCCCCCTCCACCCTCCTCCCAGGACCTTTTATAGTCCCCCTCCTTCATGGACCCTAGGAAGCCCCCCACCCTCCACCCTGGACCCTGGAGAGCCCCCCTCCTTAATGGACCCTGGACAGCCCCCCCCCCCTCCTTCCTGGACCATGGACAGCCCCTTCTCCCCTTCTCCTTGATCCTAGACAGCCCCCCACCCCCTTCCTGGACCCTGTAAAGCCCCCCACCCCTCCTCCTAGAACTTGGACATCCCCCTCATCCCCCTCCTCAACCACCAAATAACCCCCCACTTCAAAACTTTGACCACCAAACTTGGACATGCTGGATTTTCTCTAAAAAGATAGATTTGATCCTCAAACCACCTCAATAATTTCCTAAACAATGCTTATAATGTGGTTTTCACCACATAACATCCAATTGTATTCCAAGTCACTAGTCTATCCTCACTTGGATATATTTTACAAAAATCGTTCAACCTTAAGGATCCAAATAAAAATAAATTGATATAAGACATTTGATAATGGATTAAAATTTCAAATTGGGATCCAATGAGAAATATTTGAGATATTATGCGTCATGTCCATGATTAAATCCATTTGTATATATCCGATAAGTTATTTTTCACAATTTTCACATATTAATTGTTTTTAAAAATGGGACAAACATTTACAAAGGTTCTAATATATAAAAATGAATCTATTTGTGGATACAGCTTAACCAATACTGTCTTGCTTGTCTTCCTCTTCCATGATCATCGATGTGCACGTCCCGTCTCTATCTGACCTCGCACGATGGGTGACTCAGCGTCTTGATGATGACGAGTGATAGATTCTCTTACCTCCACACCAGATTCACGCCTGCTACACTCCTAAAGTGATCAATCCCACTAAGCATCCTTGTAAGCTTGATGACACGGTCACCAGTTCTTGTAAGAGGCATAGGAGTTCTAAGCTGATGGACTAAGACGATTGACCAGTGTCCATCCATCTGGCTGAAGACGTAAAACTTAGCACTTCCTGGGAGGCAACCCATGTTCTATAGTTTCATCATTTTTCTTTTTTTACTTTGTTTTAGGAAATAAACATGGCATGTATGCAACAATTTTTTAGCTGCTTCTGATCTGTATGTGCACTTGTCATTACTCTGCATGACAGCTTCTATTTTGTCACAACCTTGGTATTATTTTTTATGACATGATGCAGCTATGTGCTATCTATGAGTATATTTTATAGGTACATAAGTATGTTCACTTTTCATTATTCCATTCTTTCAGTGCTTAGGACGATGGTACGAGGGAGGTTCATACCAAAGGTTGACGAGCATCTCCGCGTACCCGACTAGACCCTTCCACTATGACCAAACACATTCGGATTCTATTGAAACTTAAGAGAAACGATACATGGGTCAAATTTGACGTGTATAAGTCAACCCCACCTCAATAAAAGGCACAGTGTGGCCAGGATAACTCAAACTGCCTCTCTTTTGTTCAAAATTGACTTTTTTTAAGTGAAATCAACAACTGACATTTGGGAAACCGACCAAATGCCTTCGGATTGTGTTGAAACTTTAGTAAAATTATACATGGGTCATATTTGACATATAAAAGTCAACTCCGCCTCAATACGATGCGCGGTGTGGCCGATATCACTCCAAGTGTATGTATTTTGTTTAAAATGGACAATATTTTACGTACATACGCCAATCCAATCAAACAGCTTTTTAATGTGTTGATAATTTTTCACAATGATCCATGACTCATATGTGTCATGTATGAGTCAAACCCACCTCAATTTGAGGCTCGGTGTGGCCGATACCACTCAAAGTGCCTCTGTTTTGTTAAAAATAGACTTAATTTTAAGTGAAATCAACATCTGACATATGGAAAACCGACCAAACGCATTAGGATTCTGTTTAAACTTGAGGAAAACGATCCATGATTCAAATGTGACGTGTATGAGTCAACTCCGCCTCAATAAGAGGCTCGTTGTGGCTGACACCACTCAAAATGCCTCTGTTTTTTTTAAAATGGACTTAATTTTAAGTGAAATCAACAACTGACATATGGTAAACCGACCAAATGCATTAAGATTATATTGATACTATAGAAAAACGATCCATGGGTCATATGTGACGTGTACGATTCAACCTCGCCTCAATCCAAGATGCAGTGTGGACGATACCATTCAAAATGTCTCTTTTTTGTTCAAAATGACTTTAATTTTAAGAGAAAACAACAAATGTCATACGGAAAACTGACCAAATGTGTTCCAAATCTGTTGAAACTTTAAGAAAATGATCCATGGGTCATATCTGACGTTTACAAGTCAACACTGCCTCAATCCGAGGCGCGGTGTGGCCGGAACCACCCAAATTGTCCCTCTTTTGTTTAAAATGGACAATATTTTATGTGCATACGTCAAACTGATCAAACGGCTTCTTATTGTGTTGATACTTTTGAAAAACGATCCATGACTCATATTTGATGTGTACGAGTCAACCCCACCTCAATTCAAGGTCCGGTGTGGCCGAAACCACTCAAAGTGCCTCTGTTTTGTTAAAAATGGACTTAATTTTAAGTGAAATCAACAACTGACATATGGGAAACCGACCAAACGCATTCGAATTATATTGAAACTTAAGAAAAATTATCCATGAGTCAAATGTGACATGTACAAGTAAACTACACATAAATACGATGCTTGGTGTGGCCGACACCACTCAAAATACCTCGGTTTTGTTAAAAATGGACTTAATTTTAAGTGAAATCAACAACTGACATACAGTAAACCAACCAAACACATTCGGATTCTATTGATACTATGGGAAAACAATCCATGGGTGATATGTGATGTTTAAAAGTCAACCCTTTTTTAATCCAAGGTGCGGTGTGGACGATACCATTCAAAATGTCTCTCTTTTGTTCAAAATGACTTTACTTTTAAGTGAAAACAACAACTGGAATACGAAAAACTGACCAAATGCGTTCCGAATCTATTGAAACTTTAGCAAAACAATTAATGGGTCATATTTGGCGTGAAAAAGTCAACCCCGCCTCAATCTGAGGCACGGTGTGGCCGGAACCACCCAAACTGTCCCCCTTTTGTTTAAAATGGACAATATTATACGTACATACGTCAAACCGATCAAACGGCTTCTGATTGTGTTAATACTTTTGAAAAACGATCCATGAATCATATGTGATGTGTACGAGTCATCCCCGGCTCAATCTGAGGCCCGATGTGGCCGACACCACTCAAAGTGCCTCTGTTTTGTTAAAAATGGACTTAATTTTAAGTGAAATCATCAACTGACATACGACAAACTGACCAAACGCATTCAGATTCTGTTGAAACTTAAGTAAAACGATCCATGGGTCAAATGTGATGTTTATGAGTCAACTTTGCCTCAATCTGAGGTGCAGTGTGGTCGGGACCACTCAAACTCCCTCTCTTTTGTTCAAAATGGACTTATTTTTAAGTGAAATCAACAACTGACATATGGGAAACCAACCAAACGCCTTCGAATTGTATCGAAACTTTAGGAAAAAGATACATGGGTTATATTTGATGTGTAAGAGTCAACCCCGGCTCAATATAAAGCGTGGTGTGGCCGGTATCACTCCAAGTGTATGTATTTTGTTTATAATGGACAATATTTTACGTACGTATGCCAAACCAATCAAACAGATTTTGATTGGGTTGATACTTTTGAAAAATGATCCATGACTCATATGTGATGTGTAAGAGTCAACCCCGCCTCAATATGAGGCCCCATGTGGCCGACACCACTCAAAGTGCCTCTGTTTTGTTAAAAATGGACTTAATTTTAAGTGAAATCAACAACTGACATACTGCAAACCAACCAGACACATTTGGATTCTGTTGAAACATAAGGAAAATGATCCATGGGTCAAATGTGACGTTAAGAGTCAACTTCGCCTCTATCCAAGGCGTGGTGTGGCCGGGACCACTCCAACATCCTCTCTTTTGTTCAAAATGGACTTATTTTTAAGTGAAATCAAAAACTAACAGACGGGAAACTGACCAAATGCATTCGGATTGTGTTGAAACTTTAGAACAATGATCCATGGGTTATATGTGATGTGTACGAGTCAACCCTGGCTCAATCCGAAGCAAAGTGTTGCTGATATCACTCCATGTGTATGTATTTTGTTTAAAATGGACAATATTTTACGTACATACACCAAACCGATCAAACGGCTTCTGATTGTGTTGATACTTTTGCACAACGATCCATGTCTCATATGTGAAATGTTCGAGTCAACCCTGCCTCAATTCAAGGCCCGGTGTGGCCAAAACCACTCAAAGTGCCTCTATTTTGTTAAAAATGGACTTAATTTTAACTGAAATCAACAACTGACATACGACAAACTTACCAAACGCATTCGAATTATGTTGAAACTTAAGGACAACGATCCATGATTCAAATGTGACGTGAACGGACAGCCCCCCCACCCCCCCTTTCTGGACCCTGGATAGCCCCCCACCCTCCTCCTTGGACCCCGGACAGCCCCTCGGACATGAATAACATTTTCCTTTTGTACCATTGTGTATGCAAGTAAATGAGACTCGCATGCCTTATGTATAATTCTATTACAATGTGATTAAATGTTATACCTCATGGATGATATGTAAATGTAGGCATGTTGATTTCACATGCCTTTTTTAATTTCTTTGATCATGCAATGTTATTTGGGATTATTCCATTTTTGTATGTCTTGAACTATATGAATGACTTGGTAAGCTTATTAAATCATGCTCATCAAATGCATGCGATGATATGCTATAATTTTAATACAAATCCTTGTTGCACATTCTCCATGAACCCCATACTCGCTCCCTGGAAATCTCCCCTCCCCTCTTCCTGGACAACCCCCTCCCCTCTCTGGACATCCCCCCACATCACATTCAATGCAAGTCATGCATCACTCTAGATGATGCACAAATATTAACCACATTGTTACTTCACTTTTTCACACATACCCCTCATGCACCAATTTCTATCATAATCATCACCTTTCTGAGTAAGAAAAAATTGATATGTGTGAACCCAATAGATTGAAATAGGTTAATTGGAAGAGTTGTTGTCATATGAAGATTGAAATGGGGAATTGTAGTACATGGCATGGTTAGAAGAGTGATATTTTTATGTGTTTTTTTGTGTTATTTTCAATGTTTTTAGTGGTGTTTGAAGTCTATTTATAGATGTTATTTGTGATGTTTTTTATACAGGTCTATCAAGTGGAGGCAGCTGTATGCAGGCTGCTGGTTTTTTCTGAAAATACCCAATACCAACGGTTTAGAACCGTTGGTATACTTTGAGCATATATGAATATATACCAACGGTTTATCTAAACCATTGGTAAAAAGCTATACCAACAGTTTTGAACCATTGGTATAAGCTCAAAAATATGAATTTCCCAATGGTTTTAAACCGTTGGTAAATCCTTTTGCCAACGATTTAGAGGAACCGTTGGGAAATGAAAACTTTCATCACCTTTTACCAACAGTTATCCTTAAATCATTGGTAAAGGGCTTTCCCAATGCCTTACTTTCCTACTATTTGGGAAACCGTTGGTATATCTTATACCAACGGTTTTCCAGCCTATACCAATGCTTTTGAACCGTTGGTATTGTCTATATTTCCAGTAGTGAAAATAAAGTGTCATTATCACTCTTAAGTGGCTCAAGGGGGTCCCAAAATAGACCCAAGGATTATCATGGTCGTCCATGACTCATCCAATAAGGTTATGACAAGTTTTAAGGTAATTTGGTATTATTATAATATTTTTTTTACCTTGAATTACCTAATTTACCTTTAATATCAGTAAACAAAAGTCAAAAGTTACTATTCACAAAAAAAATTATTTTCATCTTATTGAACCGAATTTTACTTACTAATAACAACCATGTATGTTGGATTTTCGAAATTCAATACCCAAAAGTGGTAAAATTTCATTTAAAAGAGAAAATCTTCTTTTTAACTACTACTGAGTGTTTCACTATTCAACAAAAATTGAAGATTTTCAGAAAAATACCAAAAATTCAGCCTAAGCTATATTTGATATTCCTAATTAAAAAATGTATTATATTTTCCCAAATTCCAAATATAGAATTTTCATTAATTAATTTAAAATTAATTATCATTGTCAAAATAAAAAATGTGTTTTAAAAAATAAAAACTATCAAAAGATTGCCACTTATTTATGCCCAATTTCAAAGTGAAAATACTTCAAATGACCAACATTGGATTAAATGGTAAAAATATATTCTAATTACACATTAAATATATTTAGAAAGTTAATAAAACCATATAAATAAATTATATTAAAATGAATCTTTAAATTAAAAAACAATATTTTTCACTATTAATTAAATAATGAATTTTATCAAAAAAATACAAAAAAATCCCAATTTTTTTTTGATGTCCTGATTCTAAAGAAGAAATTTATTTTTTCAAATAGAATATATAAAAGTGACCAAAACTATATTTAAATAGGGTTCTCCATCAAAATGTTGTAAATCAACCTTTTAATGAATATTAGTGTATTTATGCTTTAAATTAGATTCATTCACATTTTAAGCCTCTAACATTTATTAGATAAATGTAAAAACATTTAAGAAACATTTATAATCATATTTTAGTTAGTTATGTTCATTCCGACCATTAAAACAGAAAGGCATTAACTACAATTTAAAATAATAATATTATATTATTATTATTTTAGTATGACTCAGCCTTGTGTGCAACATAAGATTTCAAAGAAACCCATTGATGCAAATCGAGTACGCCATCGAACATAGAAACCCCTTTAAAGTAAAATTAATATTTAATTCACAAATATTAATAATTATGCAAATGTATTATTTTTTATTTACTTGGGATGTTTCATCCTTCCCCCTTTTGGAAATTGTGTCCTCGCAATTTTTAAATTGGGCTTGGAAACTTCATTGAAAGTCCCACATCATAAAAAGAGTCAATAAAAATATCACTTTAAAAGAAAGAAATAGAAATACCAAGGTCACTCGAGATATCCCATACTAGGATTCCATATAGGAAAACATGGATATTGAAGGTAAAAACCATTATGGTTTGATGGAATGTGGTAGAAAACATGATTAAGATAAAGTTAACCACCAAAAAATCACCAACATGCGATGAGTTAAATGGTATTTGATTCCCCAGTAGGAAAAGTTAACAGAAAATGTTTTTGTTTCAAGTTAATTTTCATAATTTTGAGTAATTTATTTAAGATATTTAATAAGAACATAAGAAAACATACTTACTTTTCATGCAGACTTTCATCATTTACTATATTTCTACCACAAACTCATCTTTTCTCTAAACGATGATTATTCAATATGACTTTTTCACATTGAAAGTGAAATATTAAACTTCTATAGAATCACATAATCCACAAAAGATAAACTATATTTTTTCCATGTCTTTAGACATTAACCAAAACCAAAATGGTTAATACAAGATCAAATAATCCCCAAAAAGGATAATCTTTTACAAAAAGAAAAACTACTCTTAATCTCCAAAAATTTTACAACAATACCCAAAGTTTAACCAATACCATTTAATAAACAAATGTCCATAAATTTTTCAAAGTAATCCAAACTAAGATTGAAACCCAAATCTCAGAAGGATTTAATCGCATAGTCTTCCAAGAAAAATCTTAACATTTATCTCCAAATAACATCAGTTACTCTTAAAGTTTAATACTAAAAAAGTAATTAACCTAATCACATATTCTCCATGATAGGTTAATCATTTTCATAAATAAACCAAATTGTCATATGTCTACAGCAAAAACATAGATTGTTCCAAAATAAAATTTAAACCATTACTCCACAAATGAGATCCCATAATATTTTATTTCTCTTAATCATATAATGTTTCCAAAAGTGAAAAAGGCTTCTAAAATAATCTCTATCACTTAATCACCAAATAATTTTCCTATATTAAGGATATCTATTTGATAAAACATAATTTCCCAAAATCAACTTATTATTGATCCATCAAATCATTTAACATAAAAGAATAGGTCATACTAAATAGGGACTTCACGTAGGATATTAGTAGGCAATGCGCACTTGCCACCCTATAGTTGTGAGATTAATTCCTGCGGCCTTTTTGGACGCGACGGATTGTCACCAATTTTATGGATTTTCCTTTTTATAAAACTCAAAAATAACCCAAACATGTTTTAACCTCAAAGGTTTTCTTATACCTTTAATTTTCATCCCAATATAATAAGACCTCAACATCTTATATATTGAAATTTTTTTCACCTTTATATGATTAAATAAAACTATTCCCAATAGAAAGAACAGCATACCTTGATCATGGTGTCCAAATGGTTTCATCATCATCTTGTTCATGTAGGTATAATGTCCATGCATTTCAAAAATGATTTAGATATTCATCAAAATCATTGGCTTCCTTCATCCAAATACACCTTGTACAACTTGAGTCATATGGGTGTTCACAGAAAAACTGTTTCAGAAAATAATCATGTATGATATATAATTTCAAAACCTCTGATAAATCATGATTTTTATAAAACCGTCAGACCGAATTTGAGTTGAAAATTCCAATCAATGGTCCTTTAAAAATACCATAAGTATGTACTGAGAGACTATATTATAAAATAAAATATAAATAGGTTGTTCAAGGGTATCCTTCTTCAGAACCTTTTTCGAAATCATAATATGCTTCAAAATCTTGTGATAAGGTAAAATATTTGGAAATGCCTTGATAATATATACCTTTCTTGAAAATATGAGAATATTGAGAAAATAAGATTTGATTAAATACAACCCATGATCCACGATGATACTGAGGTATATTGGAGGTGGTTGATATCTCAAACAACTACTTTCAAGTGATTTGTATGCTATAAAATGTTTCATAATCATCTAAACATGACTTTGCAATAATTATTGAAAGCATGTCATCAGGATGATATAGGAATGTCATTTGAGATCCTCCTCCTTTTATTTGTAAAATAATTTCCTTGATCTATAAAACAAGTATTTAACTAAAATAATTGACACAGGGACAAACCATGTGTTTAGCGAAAACTCATAATCCCTAAATTTTTCTAAACCGACCCCTGATACCAACTATAAGGACCCAGCTTAAACAATACATAATCTTGAATTAAATGAATAATTCACATTGAGGATCTTTTCAGGTTTAAAGTTTTAGATAACTAGGCCATAACTATTTCATTACATCTCAAAAATTACAAGGTAGACACTTCTACTCAGTTTCCATTTTTTTATAAAATAAGAACTCTTCAAAAAAAGAGTCATGTCTAGTCCCATGTTTTAGACAGCATGACTTTTCCTTGATCCCATCCTTGACCCAATTCAGCTTTAAGTCCTATGAAAAACATTTCAAAACTTTGTATGATCATAAAAATCTCAGTAAGGGTTATAAAAAAAAGAAAGAAAACATTAGTTCATCAATACATACATAACATAATCTCTTTAACATACCTCATGAAATCATAAGATTTACATAGTAAACACAAATCATAAAGGTAACTTGTGGAATCCATAAAATACTTACGTTGTAGCTTTCACTGCTACATAGGGAGTTATATATGGAATACCCATCATAGTATATTCCCTAAATATCTTAGGAGATACATTCATGTTTACCTTTGTCACATTACCCAATGCATTGGAGAGCTATCTCAGGTTCACCTGCCCTAGGTTTATCATGGAACTTTCAGTATTGATAAACAATGCTGAAGAACCATAATGTATTAATAACATATAAAAAATCATAAATGAAATATAACATTTCCACATTGTTATCACAATATATTATTTCAAGATATTGACATAATCAATTCTTTATAAAACCATTTCCAAAAACTATTTAAAACATTTAATAAATAGGTTTTTTTAATCAAACTATTTCATACCACTTTGAAACTTTTAAATGAATCATCATTTGAAAACATTAATGTCTATATAAATAAATCCTAAAAACCATTTTGGAAAAATGGATGTTAATGAGATATATTTATAAGAATAAATATTTAAAATATTTTGACCGATATTTTAGTTAAAGAGTTTTTAACAAATTGAGAGATTCTTGAATACAAATAATTGAGGAATAACATTTAATCGGAACTTTATAATATCATGAGAATAAATTTATTCATGATATAATATTCCAAAGGAAATTATATACACCATATAAGAGTGAATTGGTGCATAACAACAATAAAGTCACAATGGAATGTAAATTGAGACGAAATCCCTTATAAAAACTGTATCCTTAGATTAAAAATAAATATATTACATAATAATGTGTGAAAAATATAAATACACTCAATATTATTTGATATTCAGTGTAAATAAATCAGTTAAATTTTACACATATTATTTTTAAAAGCAACACCAATGACTTGGATGTTTAACTCAATGAATGTAAATTGAGTTAAAATTACTCTTATCAAGTTCACATCGAGGACTTAAGAATTTATCAATGGAGTGATTATGTGTATCAAAAGTATATAAAAAAAATGGGGAGTGGAAATTACAACATAAATAAATAAATAGTGATACAACACATAATCATAACATGACATAATTAATAATTAGAAGAATAACCCAAGGAATTCAAATTGGGTTAAAAAGTTCCCTTACTGATTTGGTAACTTACGAAACATACACCACATGAAAGAAGGATCATACAATGAAGAAGTAAATACACATAAATTAATGTGTATTATACAAAGAATACAATCATGGTAAATACATACAACACACAAAAGGAAATAGTGACAAACATAGCATGAATCTCATGGGAATAAAAAGTGAGATGAAAACCCCTTATCATGTTGTAATCAATTGAGTCATATGACTAAAAGTTAATAACCACTAAATGAATTATAGAATACCATGAATATAAAGATATTAATGATAATATATATCAAATGTATGTACACAATCCACCACATGCAAAAAATAAGTGGGAACAATGGAAATCTCACAGAATTAAAAGTGAGATAAAAAATCTCTTACCTCTTGTCCGACTTGACCCGTTCATTCTTTAATCTCCTGAACATTGAGCTAAACTTAATTTATACTTGATTAAGAACCTTTTAAGGTTTATTATTTCTTTTATATCACTTATTACCATGTTATAAACATTATGAAACCATTTAAGTTAATAATGGTCGTTTTGTTGATATTTGGTACTTGAGTCAAAAATGAACTTCTTATAATTACAAGTTGTTTATGTGGTAAAAATTCCATTGTATCCAGAATGATATACCTGATTTAGATATCATATATTTCATATATATTCAGTATATTTATGTATTTATAATATTACATAACATTTGGAGATAAGAAATTAAATGCACCGTTCATGGAGACGGTAAGCCGTACGTATGCATGAATGCTACTTTCATTTTTATATCATATTTAATAGAATGAAAACATAATGATACATATGTATATTATAATTCCATTATAATATCATATTATATATATGTTTCATAATTTCATTAACTTCACCCATTATTTGTTCCATGTAATTCATGAACGAATCATATCACCTTGAGGGGCGGTAGTCTGCACTTCCTCAAATGAAATTATGGTATATTATATATTGGAAAGCATAAAGGTATGTTTGTAAATAAAAATTACAGAAGAATAAAGAAAACATAAACATAATATATATCATATATAAATACAGTTCCATCATAATGGCCACCATAAGAGGTGGCGGGAGAGGATTGAACAATCATCATTTGGTGTGGCATTAGTTTTCCATTCAGAGAAACAGTATGTTCTTTAGCCATCAGATGAAGGGTAGTGTAAGGGTAGTTCTAATACTTCTAACAAAAACAGAATATTATATTGATGATACTTTTGTTTTTATAAAATAAAGTAATAAAAATAGTTTAGGGGTTTGGAGAAGTAAAATAAAACAAAACAACTTAAGAGAAGACGTTACCTTTAAATTGGGTAACTCCCTTTGGTTTAAACCAAAAGGGTTTCTTTAAGTGTCTTGTACCTAAGGTAAGGCTTCTAGGAGGAATATAGATATCTTTAGATCTTATTTGGGCAGATTTTGGATGAGCCAAGAGGCTTGATAGGTGTGAGTAATGGGTTATAGTTGAGGGTATTTTATATGGGGGAGGCGGGACTCTTTAGGAAAGTGTGAAAATATTATTTTATTATATAATGATTTTCGGTTTCTAAAGGTCCAAAACTTATTAAGGTAAAATATAGGATGACTCATGGTATAAATAAAATCATAAAATAAGAATTGGATAGGTTTTGGATATTATTTTAATCTTTATAATCTTATTTATTTAAATCATTTATTAATGAGATAAACATTGAATCATTATTGTGTCCTAAATAATTTTATTTATATGATGTACAAAAATTATAAAATAATACAATGATGCAGGAAATACTTTTATATTTAAAAATAATTCTTATATTATAAGAGATATCTTATATTTCCCTATGTAAAAATTAATTTACTAAAGGTTATTTGTTTATGTCATTTTTGCCTTTACATTATGTTAATTAAAATAAAGTGTCATTATCACTCTTAAGTGACTCCATGGGGTCCCAAAATAGACCCAAGGATGCCCATGGTCGGACATGACTCATAAAAAAAATTTAGTACAAGTAATAAGGTAATTTGTTAATATTATGATATTCTTTTTACCTTGAATTACCGCATTTAGCTTTAATTGCGGTAAAAAAAGTCAGAAGTTACTGTTCACCAAAATTTATTTTCATCTTATTAAACCACATTTTACTTACTAATAACAACCATGTATTTATGATTTTATAAATTCAATTCACATAGGCGGTAACATTTCATTTAAAAGAAAAAGTCATCTTTTTAACTACTACGCAGCGTTTTCACTATTAATCAAAAATTAATGTTTTTCATAAAAATACAAAAAATCAGCGTAATCTATATTTGAAATTCCTAATTCAAAAATAATTTCTATTTTACCAAATTCAAAACATATAAGTTTCGTTATTTAATTTAAAATTAATTCTCGTTGTCAATACAAAAAGCACGTATTAAAGAAATAATAACTATCAAAAGATTGACTCCTGTTTATGCTCCATTTCAAAGTGAAATTACTTCTAATGACCAAAATTAGATTAAATAGTAAAAATATAATCTAATTACACTTTAAATCTATCTTAAAAAATAATCTGACCATATAAATAAATTATATTAAAAGGTATTTTTGAATTAAAATATAGTATTTTTCACTATTAATTACAAATTGAATTTTATCATAAAAATACAAAACGTTTACCCAAAGTAAATTTTAATGTCCTGGTTCTAAGGAAGAGTTGTGTTTTGTCAAATAGAACATATAAAAGAGAAAAAAACTAGATTTAAAGAGGGTTCTCCATTAAAAGGCTGTAAATCGACTTTTTAATGAATATTAGAGTATTTATGCTTTAAATTAGATTCATTCACATTTTAAGCCTCTAAATTTTATTGGATAAATGTAAAAACATTTAACAAACATGTATAATCATATTGTAGTTAGTTTTGTTCATTCTCGTAATTAAACGGCTAGGCGTTAACTACTATTTAAAATAATAATATTATATTATTATTTTTTAGTATGACTCAGCCTCATGTGCAACGTAATATTTCAAAGAAATTCATTGTGGCGTATTGGGTACGCCGTCGAATATAGCAACCCCTTTAAAGTAAAATTAATATTTAATTCACAAATATTAATAATTATTACAATGTGTTATTATTTATTTACATGGGATGTTACATCCTTCCCCCTTTTTGAAATTACATCCTCGCGATTTTAAAATTCGGCTTGGAAACTTCATTGAAAGTCCCACATCAGAAAGAGAGTCAATAAAAATATCACTTTAAAAGAAATAAATAGGAATAAAAAAGTCACTTGAGATATCCCATACTAGGATTCCATGTAGGAAAACATGGATATGGGAGGGGGAACAACCCATTAAGGTTTGATGGAAAGTGGTAGAAAACATGATTAGGAGAAAGTTAACCCCCAGAAAATCACAAACCTCTAGTGGGTTAAACGGTCTTTGATTTCCCAGTAGGAAAATTTAACGGACAATGTTTTTTTAAGTTACTTTTCATAATGTTGAGGAATTTATATAGGAGCTTGAATAAGAACATAAGGAAACATACTTACATTTCATGCAGACATTCATTCTTTACTAGATTTCTACCACAAACTCATATTTTATCCAAATGATGAGTATTCAAGATGACTTTTTCACATTGAAAGCGCTATATTCAACTTCAATAGAATCACATAATCCAAAAAATATGACCTATATTTTTCTCATGTCTTTAGACATTAACAAAAACCAAAATGGTTAGTACAAGATCAGATAATCTCCAAAAAGGATAATCTTTTACTAAAATAAAAACTACTCTTAATCTCCAAAATTTGTCAAAAAATACCCAAAGATCAACAAAGACTATTAATTAAACAAATTTCTATAAAATTATTCATATTAATCCAAACTAAGGTTGAAACCCAAATCTTAGAAGGATTTAATCACATAGTCTTCCAAGATAAATCTTAACATTAATCTTCAAATAACATCAGTTACTCATAAATTTTCATACTAAAAAGGAATTAACCTAATCACATATTCTCTATGATAGGTTAATCATTTCCATAATATACCAAATATTTAAATGTTTACAATAAAAACATAGATTCTTCCCAAATAAAATTTCAACCATTACTCCACAAATTAGATCCCAAAGTCTTCTATTTTCCTTAAGCATATAATGTTTCCAAAAGAGCAAACATCTTCTAAAATAACCTCTATCACTTAATCATCAAATCCTTTTTCTATATTAACAATATCCATTTGATAAAACATATGTTCCCAAAATCAACTTATTCTTGATCCATAAAATCATTTAACATAAAATAATAAGACATACTAACTAGGGACTTCACGTAGGACAGTGGTAGGCGATTCACCCTTGTGGCCCTTCGGTTGTGGGATTTATTCCTACGGCCATTTCAGATGCGATGGGTTGTCACCAATCTTAAGAATTGTCCTTTTTATAAAACTAAAAAATAACCCTAACATATTTTAACCTAAAAGGTTTTATTATACATTTAATTTTTATCCCAATACATTAAGACCTCAACATATTATATATTGTCATTTTTTTTCCTCTATATGATAAAATAAAACTATTCCAAATAGATAGAACATCATACCTTGATCATGGTGTCCATATGATTTCATCTTCATATTGTTCACATAGGTAGAAGGTCTATGCAATGCATTAATGATTTAGATATTCTTAAAATTCATTTCCTTCCATCATCCAAATACACCTTGTACAACTTGAGTCGTATGGGTGTTCACAAAAAAACAGTTTTGAAAAACAAATCAGGTATAACATGTAATTTCAAAACTTCTGATAAAACATGATTTTTATAAAACTGTTAGACCAAATTTGAGTTGAAAATTTCAATCAATGGTCCTTTTAAAATACCATAAGTATGTGATGAGAGTCTATATTGTAAAATAAAATATAAATAGGTTGTGCAAGGGTCTCCTTCTTCAGCACATTTTTCAAAATCCTAAAATTCCTCAAAATCTTGTGATAAGGTAAAATATTTGAAAATGACTTGATAATATTTACCTTTCTAGAAAATATGAGAATATTGAGAAAATAGTATTTGATTAAATATAACCCATGATCCACGATGATATCGAAGTATAGTGGAGTGTTGGATATCTCAAACAACTACTTGTAAGTGAGTTGTATGCTTGAAAAAGTTTCAAAATCATCTGAACATGACTTTGCAATAATTCTTGGAAGCATGTCATCAGGAAGCGATATGAATTTTGTTTGAGATCATCCTAATTCCATTTGTAAAAAACATTCCTTGATCTATGAAACAATGATTTAACAGAAATAATAGACTTAGGGACTAACCATGTGTTTAATGAAAACTCATAATCCCTAAAGTTGTCTAAACCGACCTCTGATACCAACTATAAGGACTCAGCCTTAAACATTACATAATATAGAATTAAATGAATAACTTACATTGAATATATTTTCAGGTTTATAGTTTTAGAGAATTAGGCTATAACTATTATATTACATCTCAAAAATTACAAGGTAGACACTTCTACTCAGTTTCCATTTTTTCATAAAATAAAAAATCTTCAACAAAAGTGTCTTGTCTAGCCCCATGTTTTAGACAGCATGACAATTTCTTGATCCCATCCTTGACCCTATTTATCTTTAAGTCCTGTGAAAAAAATTTCAAAACTTGGGATGAGCATAAAAATCTCAGTAACAATTATAAAATAAATAAATAAAACATTAGTTCATCAATACATACAAAACATAAGCTCTTTAGCATACCTCATGAAATCATAATATTTAAAAAGTAAACAAAAATCATAAAGTTAACTTGTGGAATCTATAACATACTTACGTTATAGCTTTCACAGCTATGTTGGGAGTTACATTTGGAATACCCATCATAGTATATTCCATAAATCTCTTTGGAGAAACATTCACGTTTACCTATGTGACATTACCCAATGCACTGAAGAGCTATCTCGGGCTCACTCTCCCTAGGTTTATCACGGAAACACCCATATTCGTAAACAATTCCTAAGAACCATAACGTAGTCATAACATATAAAAAAGCATAAAATAAAGATAACATTTCCATATTGCTATCACAATATATTATTTCAAGATATTGACATAATCAATTATTTATCAAACCATTTTCAAAAACCATTTAAACATTTTATAAAGAGTTTTTTTTAATCAAAGTTTCCCATTACACTTTGAAACTTTTAAATGAATCATTATTTAAAAATGTTAATGTTTGTATAAAAAAATCCTAAAAACCATTTTGGAAACATGGACATTAATAAGAAATATTTAGATGAATAAATCTTTAAAACATTTTAACTGATATTTTTGTTAAAGAGTTTTAAACAAAATGAGAGACGCTTGAATAAAAATAATTGAGGAATAACATTTAATCAAAACCCTATAATATCATGATAATAAAGGTATTCATGATATCATATTCCAAAGGATAGTATATACACCATATAAGAGTGAATTGGTGCATAACAACAATGACGTCTCAATGGAATGTAAATTGAGAAGAAATCCCTTATAAAAACGATATCCTTAGATTAAGAATATATATATTATATAATAATGTGTGAAAAATATAAATACACTCAATATGATTGGATATTAAGTGTAAATCAATCAGTGAACATTCACACATATTTTTTTAAAACAACACCAATGACTTGAATGTTTAACTCAATGAGTGGAAATTGAGTTAAAATTACTCTTATCAAGTTCACATTGAGGACTTGAGAATTTATCAATGGAGTGATTATGTGTATCAAAATTATATCCACACAAAGGGGAGTGTAAATTAAAACATAAATAAATAAATAGTGATTCCACACATAATCAAATCATGATATAATTAAGAACTAGAAAATAACCCAAAGAATGGAAATTGGGTTAAAAAATTCCCTTATCGATTGGGTAACTTACGAAACATACACCACATGAAAGAAGGATAATACAATGAAGATGTAAATAAAAATAAATTATATTATATTATAAAAATAATACAATAATGGGAATTACATACACCACACAAAACGAAATAGTGGCAAACATAGCATGAATCTCATGCGAATAAAAAGTCAGATGAAAACCCCTTACCACGTTGTAGTCAATCGAGTCGTATGACCAAAAGTTAGTAACAACCAAATGAATCATATAATACCATGAATATTAATAGAATCATGATAATATATATCAAATGTCAGTACACAATACATCACATGAAAGAAATAACTGGTGAACAATGGAAATCTAATGGAATAAAAATTGAGATAAGAAATCTCTTACCTCGTGTCTGACTTGACCCATTCGTTCTTTAATCTCCTGAATAATATTGTAAAGTTAATTTATACCTGCTTAAGAACAATTTTCAAGTTTATTATTCCTTTTATATCACTTATTACCTTGTTATAAACATTATTCAATCCTTTAAGTTAATAATGGTCATTTTTTCGGTATTTGGTACTTGAGTCAAAAATGAACTTCTTATAATTACAAGGTGTTCATGTGGTAAAAATTACATTATCTACATAATGATATTCATGATCTATATATCATATATATCATATATATCCAGTATAAATATATATTTATAATATTACATAAAATTTGGAGATAATAAATGAAATCCACCGTTCACAGAGACGGTAAGTTGTACATACGCATGAACGCTACTTTCATTTGTATTTCAAATTTAATGGAATGAAATCATAATGATACATAGGTGTATAAAAATCCAGTATAATATTATATTATATATATGTTACATAATTTCATTAACTCCATCCATTATTCATTCCATGTATGTCATGAATGAATCATACCTCCTTGAGGGGCGGTAGTTCGCACTTCGTAAAATGAAATTATCGAATATACACATATTGGAAATAATAAAGGTATGTTTATAAATAAAAATTACAGAAGAATATAGAAAAAATATACATAATATATATCATATATAAATATATTTCCATCATAATTGCCACCATAAGAGGTGGTATGAGAATATTAAACAATCATCATTTTGTGAGGTGTCAGTTTTTCATCCACAAAAATAGTATGTTCTTCACCCATTAGATGGAGGTTTGTGTAAGTGTAGTTAAAATAATTCTCATAAAAACAACCCAATATATTAAAGATATTGGTGTTTCAATGAAATAATGGAATAAAAATATTTTAGGGGGTTGGAGAAGTAAAATAAAACAAAAGAACTTAAGAGAATACATTACCTTTAAATCGGGTAACTCCCTTTGGTTTGAACCAAAAGTGTTTCTTGAAGTGCCTTCTGCCTAAGGTATGGATTCTAGGAGGAATAAAGGGATATTTAGAGCCTATTGGGGTAGAGTTGGGATGAGAAAATGGGATTGAGAGGTGTGAGTAATGGGTTATAGGTGAGGGCTTTTTATAAGGGGGGAGGAGGGGCTCTTTAAGAAAGTGTGAAAATATTATTTTATTATATAATGATTTTCGGTTACTAAATGTCAAAAACTTATTAAAGTCAATAATAGGATTACTAATGGTCGAAATAAAATCATCCAATAATAATTGGATAGGTTTTGGATATTATTTTAATCTTTATAATCTTATTTATTCGAATCATATATTAATGTGGTAAATACTGCATCATTATTCTGTCATATAAAATTTTATTTATTTAATGTCTAAAAATTATAAAAAATACCATGATGTAGGAAATATTTTAATATTTCAAAATAAAATTTATAGTTTAAGAGATAACTTATATTACCCTATGTAAAAATTAATTTTCTAGAAGATATTTGTTTATGTTATTTTTGCCTTTGCTTTAAGTTAATTAAAATAAAGTGACATTATCACTCTAAAGTGGATCCATGGGGTCCCAAAATAGACCCAAGTATTCCCATGGGCGTACATGACTCATCCAACAAGGTTAGGACTAGTTTTAAGGTAATTTTGAATTATTATGATATTCTTTTTACCTTGAATTACCCTATTTAGCTTTAACCGTAGTAAAAAAGTCAAAATTTACTATTCACAAAAAATAATTTTCATCTTATTGAACCAAATTTTACTTACTAATAAAAACCATGTATGTCAGATTTTTGAAATTCAATTCATAGAAGTGGTAAAATTTCACTTAAAAGAAAAATTCAACTTTTTAACTACTACTCAGTATTTTCACTATACATCAAAAATTAATGTTTTTCAAAAAAAAATCAACCTATGATTTATTTGATATTATTAATTCAAAAATGATGTTTATTTTACCAAATTCAAAACATAGAAGTTGAATTCATTAATTTAAAATTAATTCCCATTTTCAAAACAAAAAACGTGTTTTAAAGAAAATAATAACTATCAAAAGATTTACACTTGTTTATGCCCAATTTCAAAGTGAAATTACATCCAATGACTTACATTAGGTTAAATGTTAAAAATATAATCTAATTAAACTTTAAATATATTTAAAAGATAATCTAACCATATAAATAAATTATATTAAAAGGCATTTTTGAATTAAAATACAGTATTTTTCACTATTAATTAAAAATTGAATATTATCAGAAAAATACCAAAATTTCACCTTAAGTAAATTTTGATGTCCCGATTCTAAAGAAAAATTTTATTTTGTCAAATAGAACATTTAATAGTGACCAAAACTATATTTAAATAGGGATCCCCTTTAAAAGGTGGTAAATCGACCTTTTAATGAATATTAGAGTATTTATGCTTTAAATTTGATTCATTCCCATTTTAGGCCTCTAAATTTTATTAGATAAATGTAAAAACATTTAACACACATGTATAATAATATTGTAGTTAGTTCTGTTCATTCCTGTCATTACAACGGCTAGGTGTTAAATACCATTTAAAATAATAATGTTATATTATTATTATTTTAGTATGACTTAGCCTTGTGTGCAACGTAAGATTTCAATGAAACTCAATGTTGTATATCGGGTATGCCATCGAACATAGAAACCCCAAGTAAAATTAATATTTAATTCACAAATATTAATAATTATGAAAATTTATTATTCTTTATTTACTTGGGATGTTACATCCTTCCCCCCTTTTAGAAATTGTGTCCTCGCAATTTTAAAATTGGTCTTGGAAACTTCATTGAAAGTCCCACATCGGAAAAAGAATCAATAAAAATATCACTTTGAAATAAAAAAATAGAAATACAAAGGTCACTCGAGGTAGCCCATACTAGGATTCCATGTAAGAAAAATGGATATAGAATGGAATAAAACCATTAAGGTTTGTTTTAAATTGGTAGAAAACTTGATTAGGAGAAAGTTAACCACCAGAAAATCCCAAACTTGTGATGGGTTAAATGGTCTTTGATTCCCTGGTAGGAAACGTTAATGGATAATGTTTTTGTTTTAAGTTGCTTTTCATAATTTTGATGAATTTATTTAAGAGATTGAATAAGAACATAAGGAAACATACTTACTTTTCATGCATACTTTCATCCTTTACTAGATTTCTACCACAAACTCATCTTTTCTCCAAACAATGAGCATTTAAGATGAATTTTTCACATTGAAAGAACTATATTCAACTTCTATAGAATCACATAATCTACAAAAGATCAAATATATTTTTCCCATGTCTTTAGACATTAACCAAAACCAAAATGGTTAGTACAAGATTAGATAATCCCTAAAAAGGATAATAATTTACAAAAAAACTACCCTTAATCTCCAAAATTTTTCAAACAATACCCAAAGTTCAATAAAGACCATTCAATAAACTAATGTCCATAAAATTATTCAAATTAATCCAAATTAAGATTGAAACCCAAATCTCAGAAGGATTTAATCACATAGTCTTCCAAGATAAATCAAAACATTTATCTCCAAATAACATCAGTTACTCTTAATGTTTCATACTAAAAAGTAATTAACCTAATCACATATTCTCCATGATAGGATAATCATTTCTATAAATAAACCAAATCGTCATATGTATACAATAAAAACATAGAGTCTTCCAAAATAAAATTTCAACCATTACTCAACAAATGATATACCATAGTATTCTATTTCCCTTAAGCATATAATGTTTCCAAAATAGCAAACAACTTCTAAAATAACTTCTATCACTTAATCACCAAATCATTTTCCTATATTAAGGATATCCATTTGCTAAAACATAAGTTCCCAAAATCATCTTATTATTGATCCATAAAATCATTTAACATAAACAAATAAGTCATACTAACCAGGGACTTCACGTAGGACAGTGGTAGGCGATGCGCCCTTGTCGCCCTTCGGTTGTGCGATTGATTCCTTTGGCCTTTCCAAATGGGACGGGTTGTCACCAATCTTACGAATAGTCCTTTTTATTAAACTCAAAAATAACCCTAACATATTTTAACCTCAAATGTTTTCTTATACCTTTCATTTTCATCCCAATATATTAATAACTGAACATCTTATATATTTTCATCTTTTTTCACCTCCATATGATAAAATAAAACTATTCCCAATAGAAAGAGCACCATACCTTGATCATAGTGTCCATATGGTTTCATTGTTAGCTTGTTCACGTATGTAGAAGGTCCATGCATTGCAAAAATGATTTATATATTCTTCAAAATCATTTGATTCCTTCATACAAATACACCTTGTACAACTTGTGTCATATGGGTGTTCGCGGAAAAATAGTTTCAGGAAATAATCATGCATGACATATAATATCAAAACGTCTGATAAAACATGATTTTTATAAAAGTGTTGGATCGAATTTGAGTTGAAAATTTTAATCAATGGTCCTTTTAAAATACCATATGTATGTGCTGAGATAATATATTGTAAAAGCAAATATAAATAGGTTGCATAGGGGTCTCCTTATTCAGCACCATTTTCAAAATCATAATATGCTTCAAAATCTTGAGATAAGGTAAAATATTTGAAAATGCCCTGATAATATTTACCTTTGTTGAAAATATGAGTATATTGAGATAATATGATTTAATTAAATACAACCCATGACCCAAGATGATATCATGGTATATTGGAGGTGTTTTATATCTCAAACAACTACTTGCAAGTGAGTTTTATGCTTGAAAACATTTCACAGTCTTCTGAACATGACTTTACAATAATTATTTCAAGGAGGTCATCAGGAAGAGATTGGAATGTCGTTTGAGATCCTCCTCCTTTCATTTGTAAATGATGTTCCTTGATCAATAAAATAAGGATTTAATTGAAATAATAGACATATGGACTAACCATGTGTTTAACAAAAACTCATAATCCCTAAAGTTGTCTAAATTGACCTCTGATACCAACTCTAAGGACTCGGCCTTAAACAATACATAATCTTGAATTAAATGAATAATTCACATTGAGGATAATTTCAGGTTTAGATTTTTAGATAATTAGGCCATAACTATTACATTACATCTCAAAAATTAAAAGGTAGGTACTTCTACTTAGTTTCCATTTTTTTCAAAAAACAAAATTTCTTCAAAAAAAGAGTCATGTCTAGTCCCATGTTTTAGACACCATGACTTTTCCTTGATCCCATCATTGACCCTATTCATCTTTAAGTCCTGTGATTTTTTTTTTCAAAACATGGGATGAGTATAAAAAATCTCAAAAAGGGTTATAAAACAAATAAAGAAAACATTAGTTCATCAATACATACATAACATAATCTCTTTAACATACCTCATGAAATCGTAAGATTTACATAGTAAACACAAATCATAAAGGTAACTTGTGGCATCCATAACATAATTAAGTTGTAGCTTTCATAGCTATGTAGGGAGTGACATTTTAAATACCCATCACTATATATTCTTTAAATCTATTAGGAGAAACATATATGTTTACCTCCGCCACGTTACCCAATGCATTGGAGAGCTATCTCGGGCTCACCCGCACTAGGTTTAGCACGGAACCACCTGTATTCGTAAACAATGCCAAAGAACTATAACTTAGTCATAACATATAAAAAAAGCATAAATTAAAAGAGATAGATTATATTACCCTATGTACAAATTAATTTACTAAAAGATATTTGTTTTTGTCATTTTTACCTTTACTTTAAGTTAATTAAAATAAAGTGTCATTATCACTCTTAAGTGGATCCATGGAGTCCCAAAATAGACCCAAGGATGACCATGGTCGTCCATGACTCATTAAATAAGGTCAGGACAAGTGTTAAGGTAATTTTGTATTATTATGATATTCTTTTTACCTTGAATTACCCTATTTAGCTTTAACCGTAGTAAAAAAAAATAAAAAGTTACTATTCACTAAAAATTATTTTCATCTTTTTGAACCATATTTTACTTAATAATAACAACCATGTATGTAGGATTTTTGAAATTAAATTCCCAGAAGTGGTATAATTTCTTTTAAAAGAAAAAGTCAGCTCTCTAACTACACTCAGTGTTTTCACTATTCATCAAAAATTGAAGTTTTTCAGAAAAATACTAAAAAAATTTCCTAAGCTATATATGATATTCCTAATTCAAAAATGATGTGTCTTTTAAAAAATTGAAAACATAGAAGTTTCATTAATTAATTTAAAATTAATTCTCGTTGTCAAAAGAAAAAGCGTGTTTTTAAAAAATAATAACTATCAAAAGATTGACACTTATTTGTGCCCAATTTCAAAGTGAAATTACTTCCAATGACAAAAATTGGATTAAATGTTAAAAATATAATCTAATTAAACTTTAAATATATTTAAAAAGATAATCTAACCATATAAATAAATTATATTAAAAGGCAGTTTTGAATTAAAATACAGTATCTTTCACTATTAATTAAAAAATGAATTTTAACAGAAAAATACCAAAATTTTACCCAAAGTAAATTTCGATGTCACGATTCTAAAGAAGAATTTTATTTTGTCGAATAGAACATATAAAAGTGACCAAAACAAGATTTAAAGAGGGTTCTCCATCAAAAGGTGGTAAATCGACCTTTTAATGAATAATAGAATATTTATGCTTTAAATTAGATTCATTCACCAATGAAGTTGGTTATAGCTGATCAAGGATTATAATTGTTCAATCTATTACCATCCTTTGAATATAAACAACGTTATATATAATCTGAGTGGAATAGATACCATAGCCTTATCCATTATGGGGATTACAAGGGATCCAGTATTCTTTGACATGAAAATGATGAACAAGGGAATCATAAAAGGATATTCATTATACCTTCGTAAAATAATTTATTGAAGATTATACATGATCAAATTTATTTTTAACCATTAAAATAATGTGTTTTTAAAGTTATTTAATTAATTTTTTAAAGCCTTAATGAATCCTCTAAAACCTATATTATATTTTATATTTTTAAAATCAAGTTTTTATAAACATGACTCACTTACATGTCACCAATACAATTATTTTAATTTTTTCATTAATATCCATAAAAAATAATTAAAACCACTCTTCATTGGAAGAAACCATGATAAAAAAACATTGGGAAGGTTTTTGTTTTATATTACTTTATCATATAGAGTCTAAAACCTATGTTTTGAAATTAATAAATAATTGTTCAATATTTTTCTATATAAATCCAACAAAATTGTGATATACCAACCCAAAAAAATCAGTTCTGAACTTTAGTTCCAGTTGAACCCATGTGCACCTCTTCATACAAAAGAGGCTTAAAACTAGTAGTAAGGTTCTATGTCTATTTATGGGGAGACTATACCCTTAGTATCACATCATATGAACAATAATAAATAATAACAATATATAAATAATTAGAGTAAACATACGAAAAAGAAAATGGAATAAATTTAGTGAAAATAAAATCATATCCCAATATGGAAATCATTTCCAGAATAAATAAAGCATATGATAAATAAAATAATTTTGGGGTCCTCTGGTGTCTGTCCTGGACCGCTCTAGTTCCTTGCTCCACCTGTTTAGCCATCCACCAGAGTGCCATTTCCCTTTGCTGGGTCTCTCATGAAATATAAAATACCATTGAAATTATCAAGTAGGGTGTGATTACAAGACTCATTTGTATTCCCCCAATGCCTCCATAACCTAATGTGATCAAGTATACAAGTGTATTCCATAATAATATTGAATGTGTAAATTCATAAACATAAAATCCAAAACAAAACGCTAGTATGCTCACTAAGCTTCTATAACCCCCAGTCATACCAACTTCAGCTCCATGCCATAAGATAACTGAATGAGTCATAAGAAGAAAACTATCCCTTATACAATGTCCTCACAATGTCATGGAGATGATACTCAGTGTTATCTATCCCTCAAGAGAACCATGTCACCCAAATCCTTTGGATGAGAATATCTAGTACTCACATAGACCAAGTTATCATGTGGTCAATGGCACTTGGAAAATCAAGGCTACCTCAATTAAACCCTCAACACGGCACCAGGGATTCCTTGTACCTCCACCCTATTCTCATGCCCTCATCGCTATCATTGTTATCAAGTGCACTCCCCCCGATAAGGGATGAAACTATCACGATTGTCCACTAATCTCAAATACCAATAACAACCACCAAGTCATGGTAACACACATACAGGGCGAGCATATAAGTAGGCATGACATATCAGCATGAGTATATATCAGTATACACAACAACATGTGATCATAACAAAACATGTATAAAACCTACACTAATATTAATCATGGAATAACAATGGGTTGTATGGGATACATGAACACCCACATGAAATTAAAATCAAGCATTTTTAATCAAAATTCCAACAAATATAATCATCAAGGAAATAAGTTTAAACATGAGACCAAGAAGGTAATGAACATCCTACCTCAAAATCCATCGACATGAAAGGTGTGGATAAACCACCCTATGTGGTTTAATAGTTGGAGTAGAAACTTTAGCGGCCAAGAACATATCTTTATGACATTATTATCATAAACACTGACATTTCAAATATCAAGGTTTATCTAGGGTTCTTTGAACCAAAGCTAGTTATTTTTATTCAAAAATAAATAAAATATTGCATATAATGATACATTATATATCTTGAATAATTTTCAAATTATCATTTAAAATATCACATGCGATAATAATTTTATTTTTCTGGGTAATTTTTATATCATCATTTAAAATATTACATGTGATTATATTTTATCTCTCCTAGATAATTTTCAAATTATAATGGCAGTTCAAAGCATTCATTCACAATTATCCTTGGTAATTCTCTGAAATTTTCATTTTATAATTATTTATAATTATCTTTGAAAATTGTGTAAAATTACCATGATAGTTCATTTTAGTAATTGATTGATAATTATTTATAATTACCCATTCTTATCAATTGGGAATTTTTTATAATTATTCAATTATAATTTTTTAAAAAGTATTATTTGATAATTATTTTATAAATTTCCCATTGTAAACCAATGACTTATCCATTGATAATTTTTGTAAGTTAGAGTTTGATAATTTTTCATAATTCCACGTAATTATCGTTTTATAACTCATACAATTATTTTTTTGATAAGTTTAAAAAATTATCTCTTGATAATTTTTATAAATTATCCCATGATAATTCAGTAGAATTATCTTTGGATAATTCTTTATTTTTTTCAATGACAAAATTCATGTGATTATGTCTTTGATAATTTTTTAATTATGATTGAAAAATAATGGTTTTATCAATTTATTTCATTTCAACCATTTATTTTTTCCTACATTTTATAAGATAGTAAAATAGAAGAAAAAAATAAATAATAACAATAAATAAAATATACACAGACCTAGGTGTAATTCTATTAATAGAAGAGGAGAGACTCAGTCGTGCTTAAAGCATGAAAATCAGTTCTTCATAGGTTTGTTGGTCATGAGAGAGGGATATTTTGGTCGTTCAGACTCCATTGGATCAATGAAGAACCAAGATGAAATGGTTCATCAATTTTAAGACCCCATGTTGCGTATTCGTCGATCTGAATTTAATACCTATTTTTAATCTGATATTTAGCCTTCAAATCAATTTAGAGTAATTGATTTCAACTTATTGAATCATTTATAACATTAAATGGTCAAAATGAGTGAGAAACAATATTTTTTATATATTCAAGTTTTATAAATGTTGGTGATGCATATTTTACATGAAGATAAACAATACACATGTTTTTTTAATAATTAAATTATTTATAATAATTAATAAAAAGATTGAAAATGTTATACTCATATGCGATCTATCCAAACATAAAATGAACACAAATATTATTCCTTTCCTAGGGTAAACCCTACATCCTGGACCTTATGGTGGTCTCATATTTCTCATATGATACACCTTTTTAATGGTATTCAATTATGTTGGATAAATTGGACATGTGTGATACAATATGTTTAATATTTTTACTTTTTCTACATCAAGGATCTATGGACCTCAGAATCTAGTAATAACTTCGTTCCTAACTTCAAAAATATTCCATATAATATTTCAAGATTTTATCTCGGATTTTAACCTTATGCAAAGTCTTTAAAAAATTTGTTATGTGATTTTTATTGAAAATTTACGTTTTCACATAAAAATACCTATAAATCATTAACAAATAGGGTTTTTATTATCATTAAAAAATTAGTATATTACCATTCTCCCCCTATATCAACATCTCATCCACAAGAAGTATCTCTACTAGTCTTTCTCGAACAACTCAGGCCACTGAGCTCGAATATAAAACTATATCTCCCATGTATCCTCCTAGACCCTTCCATGCTACCACTGAATCCAGACTAATGGTATCATCTTTCCTCATAACACCTTTTCATTTCGGTCTATGATCTTCATCAGACTCTCCTCGTAATATGCATCAGTCTCCATCTTAATGTCCCCACAATCAACAACATGTGAATGGTCGTGTATGTACCAATGAATTTTTGACACAGGGACCATGGTGTGTATAACTCAGTAGTGAGAAGGGAGGTCCATACTATATTCCACTTCCCCTATCTACTCGATGATCTCAAAGGGTCCAATAAAAAATGGTGCCAGCTTACCCTTCTTCCCCAGATGTTTGTGCCCTAACCAAGGAGTCACTATCAATAACATCTAATCTCCCATGGAGAACTCCAAGGGTCTCCTCCTATGGTCATAATAAGATCTATGTCTACTTTAAGCGGTGATCGGCCTCTTCTATATCAATTTTACACTCTCAAAGGTCTCCATAACCATACTAGGGCCACAAACTATTGCCTCACCCACCTCATGCCAACATATCAGTGAGAGACACAACCTCCCATAAAGAGACTCATAAGGTTTAATCTAAATCAAAACTTGGTAACTATTATTTTATGAAAACTTAATCAACTATAGGTGATCATATCATGCTCCATTGAATTACAGCATGCAAGCTCTATGAATTTCCTCTAATATTCATATAGTCTACTTGGACTATCCATCGTTCTAAGGACGGTACTCCATGATCAATCTCAAATGATTCCCTTGGTATTTTTACAAGACCTTCCAAAATTGAAATGTAAAAAGTGCATCTCTATCTAAAACAATTCTCAAGGGAACTCCATGCAGGCATAAAATCTCTTAGACATAGAGCATTCCTAGATTCCCCACTAAGTGAGTCTCTCTGATTGATAAGAAGTGAGAAGACTTCATCAGGATATCGACAATCACCCGGACTACTTCACAACTCCTTAGGGTCCTGGGAAACCCCATCACAAAGTACATCATGACATCCCCCCACTTCCACATAGGTATCGGGATTGGTTGTAACAACCCACCAGGATGCTGGTGCTTGGCCTTCACACTCTGAAAGGTAAGGAATTAGGAGATGAAACTAGCAATGTCTCTCTTTATCCCTAAATCTCAAAACTACTTATTTAATTCATGATACATATTGGTAAAGCTATGATGTACTTCCCATATAGTGGTATGGTAATCCCTCATCAGATCCTCTCTGATGGAAGCAAGGTTTACTACTCTCCCATGTACCAATATTACATCATCATCATATATAGAACATATGGTTATTGACTCACCACTAGATAGTTGTTCTCTCATTACAGCACACTTTGATTCTAACTTATGATTAGTCTTTACCTGGTACCCAAATGAATATGTGACTAAAAAGGTAGAATAAGTCATGGAACCCTAGTCCTCTGAGGCATCCATCCTCAAATCATCCAATAAGATCATCAAAAACCGTTGCTACTCTGAGGATCTCTCACTAAGATATTTCTCCACATGTTTCTTACGGATAATAGAATCCAGAACAACATTACCCTTACTATGTAAAAACGCCATATTAAATTCAAAGGTCTACATATACTCAACCTAGAACCTCCATATTTGTTTTATGTCTCTTTGTTTGAAGATATAGAGAAGATCTTATGGTTAGTGTAAACATTAAATATCTCACCAAAGAGATAGTGTCTCCAAAATTATAGAGTGTGGACCATATCTTCTAGATCCAAGTCATGGTTAGGGTAGTACCTTTCATAGGTTCATAGATAAATAAACCCAGATGATACTACCATCAGTCTTTGCATCAGCACTACTCCTAGAACAATTCTCCATGCCTCATAGTACACCACATAACCAATCATAGGCTCAAGGAGTGTCAGTACTTAATCTATTTTTAGCCTTCTATTTAGATCAAGGAAGGAATATGCATACTGTTCTAACCTGTATAAATTCATCCCATTCATGTTCATTGCTGACATGGTTGCCGATAGTTGGGAGAAGTACTAGATAAACCACTGGTAATATCCTACTAAAACCAGAAATCTTCGAATCTGAAACACATTATGGGGATGTTTCCAATAAATGATAGCCTCATAGTTATTTGGATATGTAGATGTACCAGTCTCATACACCACATGTCCTAGAAACTTCACCTCTCAAATCCAAAGTTCACACTTTTACATCATGGCATAAATCTTATCTACATGAAGCATACTCAGAACTATCCCCAGGTGCCTAGAATTTTTTTTGGTGTCGTTGATTAGATAAAGATAGGGTTGATGAATACTATGATGAATGAGTCCAAGTATGGATGGAAGATCTAATTCAAGAGATCAATGAACACTACTAAAGAGTTTATTATCCTAAATGGATTCACCAAGTACTCATATAGTTCTTACCTCCTCTGTAACATTGTCTTCAGAATGTCCTTATCTCTATCTCGCAACTATTGATATCCCAATAGAAGATCAATCTTGGATAACCACCAGGATCCACATAGTTGATTGAAAAGATCATTGATCCTCAGAAATTAATATTGTTTCTTCATCATCACCTAGTTTAGCTTATAATAATCAATATATATATTAAGATTAATTTACAACTTTTTAGTGAACAAAACAGGTGCTCCCATGGTGAAGTACTATGTCTGATAAATTCTTTACTCAATAAGTCTTCTAGTTGTACCTTGATCTCTTTTAGCTTGATTGGATCCATATGATACAGGGGTATTGAAATGTGTTGCACACCTGTTACTAGCTACAACTCAAATTCACCTCCTCCATAAGAGGGTATCCCTTTGAAGTCATCTAGAAAGACATCTTGATAGAGATCCATGACTGGTGGAAATATTCCAATGATCCTACTAAAAGATACAATCCTACCATATATGATGTGATTGTTTTGAGCTGACTTAGGTATGTTCAAACTCTCCTTACTCCTAGTTTCCACTCAAAATATATCATGAAATTCTCTCTGTTTGGTGAGGTAAAATATTCCCATCTATGATAGCAATCAATGTGAGCTCAGAAGCTGGTTATCCAATCTATATCAATAGTCATGTTGAATGTATTCATCTCTAGAATAATGAGTTCCCACATATTTCTATAGTCATTAATTACTAGGGGAACTCCAGTAATCAATTAAGATAGTCCACTCTCATTCCCAATGGTGTATAAAGAGAGGCTAACCCAAAGGATAACTTGACTAGAAATCCAAGTCCAAAAACTACTTGTGAAAATATGAAAGAATAAATGGAACCAATATTGATAATAAAGTAGATAGAGTGGAAGTGATCAAAACTATACCTCAAATGGTGAATGGTCCTTCCCCACAATGTTTCCAAGTCTAATATACTTCATAAACCTATCATGCATCATCTCTATAGCCCTATCCCTATGCTGATATAATCTGAGAAGTTTTAATACTCTACTGAGGTCCCTTATCAGACACATAACTCCTCACCCATGTTAGTCTGCCTCTCTTGCATGAAGCACTAGAAAAAAAATGATAGAGGTGTCCTGTATGGATGCATTGTTGACACTGGATTTTGGGAATTGTGCACACCCTACTGTAGTGTTATAATTTCCCATGTTAAAAAACTATGGGTCACCTCCCGAAGGAAACAAAGAGACTAAACTCTAATGAACTTTCATACCACTACTCTACTACATGTTATTGTCCTTCCTCTTCCTTCCATTGGAAGAGGTACTCACAATAGTAGTGATAGGTCCACATATTCGAATAGTGAAAGGCAAGAAAATAATAGATTCTCATCCATCTTCTAGAATCATCTCAATTATCAGGGTCTTATTCAAAACCATCAAGTATGAAGCTAGGATGAAGATCCAGAATTGATTTATATCGTCAGTTCAAAGTTAAATATCAAGCTTCATTTCCTTTTAGGCCTCATTACTAGCTAAAATTTGTACAAAATGGGGGGTCCCATTAAATCATTTGGAGTATGTTGATAGTGTCATGGAACCCTAATGAATCTTCGTGAACTCCTATGATCGATTCATATTCAGAGTTTTGGGGGGAAATCTCCAAAAAAAAATAGGACCTTGAAGGCCTCCTAGGTGAGATCCTTGCACCGTCTAGCCTAACTCATAACTCCCCACCAACACCTAGCGGGTCCCTGTAGTATGAAGGTTTCCAACTTCACCTTCTTGTCCAAGAGTGTCTCTAAGAGGTTGAATATACCCACTACGATATCTACCCAATACATATTATCCTATTTTCCACTGGTTACCTAGAAGTATAGAGGATTCTATATTTGGAAATCCATGGTTTAGTCAACCCGGAATCTTAGTGGAAATCGATAAGGAACCAATGTCTGCATCACTGGAGCTGGTGTGGGGACGTGCTCAGGAGAATCCTGCTCAACTGGTGGTCCCATAAAATATCTATGTGGTGGATCATTCTACAGCATAAGGAACATTAAGAACACATTAAGTCTTAAATACTATATGGTATCACACAATTTTTTCTTAAGAGTCTACCCATAACCTATTGTATACCCCTCCTATCATCAACCCTAGAATTCATCCATTCACATTTGTCAAAGTCGTCATGTATATACTAACACAATAGAATGGTAATTTAAACTAATAAATTCTAGTAAAGTTATATCATAACAGCACAGAAACAAATATATATATATATATATATATTACACAATATGAGAAGCTATCTCGAATAGATGTCACAAATCAAGGCATTTACTAAAGAACTATTATACATCAAAAAACAAGTGTAGACATGGAATTTGAACCTATGTTCATAGTCATGATGTATGAACACACCCAAAATACCATAAATCCCATTTAAAAATCATTTTTATCACCCAAGGTGATTTAATCAACATTAACATCAAAACATAAATTTTATACTTTATAGAAATTTGGAGGTCCACTATATAGTGCTGGATAGGAGCTGGCATGGTTTCCCTACCTGAGTACCAATTGTTCTATCCTCAGTTTATTATGTCCAATACCAAGAAAAATAGAAGAAAAAGTTAGTAAATCCTGATCCTCTGATACAATTTTATAACATCCAAACCCGAACCACTAGGTCCGATCTGGAATTCCACATAACCTCATGCACTCCTCCCCATATGCAAGAGGCTACCAACTAGTAGTGAGGGTCTAAGCATATCGATGCGGAGACTATACCCTTAGAATCAAATAATAGGATAAATAATAAATAATGAAAATATATAAATAATTAATGTAAACTAAGAAAAATTAAATGACATACATTTCATGGAAATAAAAGAAACTCCCAATGTAAAAAGCCTATCTAGAATAAATAAAACCAATGATAAATAAATAAAATGTGGGGTCCTCCAGTTTCTAACCCTATCTTCTATAGCTTCATTCTCCAGCTACTCAACCATCCACCATGGGTCCCTTTCCATTCATCAGGTCTCTCATGAAATCTACAAGCGCATCAAAATTCCTAAGTAGATTTTGAGTTCAAGACTCAATAGGACACCACCAATGATTCCTTAACATGATGTTCTCAAGTATAAAAGTGTATTCCATAATAATAATGAAAGTTTAATGTCATAAAAATACAATTCAAAATTGAGCGGTAGTGCACTAACCAATCTGCCACATCCCCCAGCCATACCTTCTTTAGCTTCACGTTAGAAGATAAATGAATGAGTCAGGAAAAGAAAAACATTAATTGTATGCCATCCTCATGATGTTGTGGAGATGATACTCTATTTCATCTATCCTTTAATGGAACCATGTCACCCAAATCCCATGAAAGATAGTATCTATTACTCACATCAACTAGGCTATCACATGGTGAATAACACTTGGAAAATCAAGGCTATCTCAAGCACACCATTGACATGATTCCATGGATACCTCATACATCCACCATGTGCTTATGTCCCTAATCACTATCATCACAATCAAGCACACTCCCCTAATAAGGGTTGAAAATATCATGATGGTAAACCTATATCAAATACCACTAACAACGACTATGTCATGGTAACATATATATAGTGTAAGCACACAAGTTCGCATAGAATATCAACATGTGTATATAACACCATACACAATAACTTTTGATCATAACCAAACACGGATAAAATATACACTAATTTCACTCATGGAATCATAATGGGTCTTATGGGTTTCACACACACACACTCACATGCGATATAAATCAATCACGGTTAATCAACGTTCCAAAAAATATAATCATCAAGGAAAAAGTGTAAACACGGGCTCTAAAAGGTGAGTAACTTCCTATATCAAAATTCATCAATGTGGATATCAAGGATAAACCACCATGTGGGGTTAAATAGCAAAAGTAGGAACCTCAAAAACTAAGAATACCTATTCATGGATTTGTTATTGTAAATTTCAATATGTAAAAGCTCTAGGTTTGTCAAGGGTTTCTCGAACCAAAACAATTTATTTTATTTCAAAAATAATAAAATATCATATTTTATGATACATTCTTTTTCTTGGATAATATTCAAATTATTAGTTTAGGTCAACACTTAAATTTGTAATTATCCTTAGTAATTGGTGAAAATGTCATTTTATAATTCCTTATAATTATATTTTATAATTGTTCATAATTACCTTGATATTTAATTGTAATTATCTCTTAATAATTATTTATAATTATCATTTCATATATATTGAAAATTATTTATAATTATCCTTTCATAATTTCCCAAAAAATATCATTTGATAATTATTTTATAGATTACCCATGATAAATAAATATCTTATCCTTCGATAATTTTTTTAAATTATTGTTTTGTAATTTATAATAATACCATTTAATTATCATTTTATAAATATTATAATTATTTTTTAGATAATTTCAAAAAAATGTCTCTTGAAAATTTTTATAGATTATGCCTTGATAATCCGGTCAAATTTTCTTTATATAATTCAAAAAAAATTCTTCTATAAATTCATGTGATTTAAACATAAGAAAAATTGTAAATTATCATTAAAAAATACATGTTTTATAAATTATTTAATTTCCACCATTTATTTGTTTCCTACATTTGAGAAGATAGTAAAATGGAATAATAAAATAATTAATTAAAAAAACACACTCAACCCTGGGCGTAGTGCCAAGAATGGAAGAGAAGAGACCTAGTCACACTATAGACACCAAAATCGGTTATTTGGCGGTTTGATGATCATTCAAAATGAATATTTGGGTTGGTCGGACTCAACCAGATCAACCAAGAACCAAGATGAAATGGTTTGGCCATTTTAATATGCCAAACTACATTTTCATCAATCTAAATTTAATACCTATTTTTAATCTACTATTCATCCTAGAAATCAATGAGGATTCATTAGTTTCAACTTATTGAAGTGTTTCTAACATTAAATAGTCAAAAACATTGAGGAAAAAAAGAATTTTGAAAGATTAAAGTGTTATAAAGGGATGTGTGGGCTGTTTTGGGGAATCTGAATAGTACCCATGTTTTTTTAAATAATTAAATTAATTTAAAAAAAATTAAAAGGTTTATATTCATGTGCGATCTAACCAAATTATCTATATACAAATATTTTATGCCTTTACTAGGATAAACCCCACATCCATAACCTAAAACTAGTCTCATATTTTTCATATGACACACTATTTGAGATATATTCAATTATTTTAGATAAATTTCATGTGTGTGATACAATATATTTAATATTTTTATTTTTTCTACACTGAGGCTCTATGGGCCTCGAAATCTCACATTAAATTAGTGTATAACTCCAAAAATATTCCATATAATATTCCAGTATTCTATATGATATTTTTATATTATAAAAATACCTTAAAACATTTATTAAGTGTATTTTATTTAAAATTTACATTTTCACTTCAAAATACATATAAATCATTAACAATTATGGTTTTTATTATCTTTAAAAAATCAGGATATTGCACAAACTTTCATTACCATTTTCTCAAAACCCAATAAGAATAAAATTAATCTTTCATTATATCTCTATAGTCCTACCATTGTTCCCCCAAACTCTTAATAATCTTCTCCCATGTTTTTAGAAGTTCCCACTCAAAGTAATGGATCCTCTCCTCATATTTATTCAATTCCCTCATTTATATTGTATCTTTTTTTACCTTTTTCATGTTTAAATATGTTTTCACACATCACTCTTACTACCATTATTATTTCCAAGTTATTAAAGACCCCTTCCACTCTCATTAATCCCTACCATGAAATTTTAAGTATCCTCATTATGCTGCCAAAATTATCCGATGATTTTTCATGCCAAACATTTTTGTTGTGAATACTCACTCCCCTTCACTCAAGGGTATTCAACTAGATGTATATATTATTTGTTAATTGGGAACCTCCATTTATATATCCAACATTCCTTAATTATAGGATTAAATTTTATTAAATATGATCCTATGCTGAATGAACTGTGTGGAAAACTTATGCATGAATATGATATGAATGTGACGGGTGGGCCGGGAATTATACAGCCCTCCAATGCATTAGGAACTATTTTAATCTCATTATATTCCATGTATGGTGAACTTGAGATTATCCTAAGCATATTGTGTTATGATTTTCTGGTAGTTATCCCTGAATTATGTTTATGATGTCATGTTTTATTTTTTTGACACATTCCCATGTTCCCTTTATGATATTGTGTTATATCATGAATCGTTATTAAAGATTATGATTCTCACCCATCTTATATTACCTTGATATGCCTTTTAGATCATATGTACTAATGTACCTTATTATATGATTGTTTTATTCTCTTACTATCCTTTACATCTCACCCCTTTCTTATATATATCCCTAGGTTATCCTATACATTTTAAGAAGAATGATGGAATTTTAATACCATGTTAAGGAAGTTTTCAATAATGTCATTATATTTATGTTGCATGTTTTTATTCTATGTACTTAATTTCCCAAAGACAAAATTATTTATTATCTTATGGGTTATACTAAGTGTGATTTTATGTAATAAATCATGAAATTATGTGGAATAAATATATGGGTTGTCATATAACTTGTTGGCCTTTAGGTTCCCAAGTAACACCTGAGCTAACCAAAATTGCTACATCAAACACCGATAATATAATTGATAAAAATAGGGTGATACATACTATAAATAATTTAAAGGGTATTTCAATTTATTATTTAAAGTTTTCAATCATAAAACATCAATCTGGTCCTCTAAAAGTCATATGCAAAGTGTCTTGTTAGACATCTAGAACCACACATCATAACAATAGTGTCTGGATCCTTAGTGCAACACCAACTCAAACATTTAAACAATAGTTCTTAGGGAATCATTCCAACACCAAATCATGCATTTAAATAAAAGTCACCAAAGCATCATTCCATTACCTACTCATACTTTTAAACATTTTTGTGTGGAGAATCATTCTAGCACTTTAAACCATGGATGTAGAGCATCATTACATAATTCATTTTCATATGGTATACCTGCATGAATAGAACCTCAGTATGGTACTTAAACCATATATCATAATATTATTTTATAGTACCTCAGTATGACACCTGATCCATATTTTTTACTACCTATGCTTAGATCATCAGTTAGGCACATAATCCATAAAATTTACTCTCTATTCCAGGAGTATCAATCCATTTCCAAAACCATTTAATAATTTCTCCAAATACAAAGTTTCAACATCTTGACCTCACAAAAAATTCAATAAAATGAAAAAAAATCCATTTTAAACCATTATCATTTACTCAGGGTCCTAATGAGTCTTTAACACCAAAACATGGATCAGACTACCGAGCACCTTTTTCACTTCAAAACACCATTCCAACTTTTTGTGGTTAAATGTTAGATCTTACACATCCATTTAAAAAATTTCAAAACCAGCCTTAAAACGTGATATTTATCTTTAACAAACAAATAATTCCAATACCTTTATTTTATTTAAGTCCATTAAAATAATCATCAATATATTTTCACCAAAGTAGAATCCACACACCCATTTCAAATCAACATTTGAAATTAATTTTACAATACCTTTCTAAAATCAAATGGAATTCAAAACCTCTATTTAAGACCATATCCACCTCAAAGCATAGCATTCACACATTTAAACACAAAACTGATTCATAACCCAACATACTTAGTTAAAACCATTTCAAGGAATAATATGAATTTTACAAGGTATTTACACATAAAACATTTAAATTCATACTTTCTACATATTATAAAACATTTATCCCCAAGTCCAACTAAGTAATCCTTAACTATGTAATCAATCCAACCAAAGAGATTAACTGGGTTAAATATCTCAAACCAATAACTTTACCCTTTTTCCACCGCACTTAACCATTTCCATAAAAAGGTTTACCCCTTGGGAGGCCATAGGTTCAATCTTATAAACACAAATGGATCTAGAAAGATTCATGGAAAGCCTAAGGTATCAATTTAAATCTCCAAAACCAATCAAATAAACCAAGGAAACAGACACACCACATAAGAGATTTAAGGAACATACCACATACACACATGTTAAATAAAGTCAACAAGACTATGGGTAAAGCTATTATACCACATACCTCATTAATGAACATTTCCATAGAATTTCCAAAGCTTGTATTCCTTTTCAAGTCCCACCCAAGCCCAATCCAAAGTACTTAGAATAAAAATGAGATCATCTCAACCACACAATGTCTCTTATAAAAAATCCATTCAACTAAAATGGTTGGTCCACAATGGACTCAAAAAACCATTCCTTTTAAAATCACTAGGAGGTGATACCATTAAAATAATTAAATAAATTCATTCATTAAGGAAAACATAATAAAATTCACTATGAATTCATAACATAAATAAACACCACTAAAAAACATTAAGAAGTTTTCTTGGGATATCCTCTACATAATCCAACCAAAATACCCTTGATAAATGGTCAATTACACTATTCTCTAGTGGAATAACAAATAAAACCAAAATCAGAGATCTTAAAATTATAGAGTAATAAGAATTGTAAGAGAAGTCATATAAGGAGAAGAATTTTCCTAAATTGGAAATACATCACCATGAAAACATTATAAAATTATTTTTGAACAAGGTATAATGGATTGATAACACCCATGGTTCATGCACAAAAAATTGGGTGGAAAGGGGGTGGAGTACCCAAAAACATAGAGGGGCATTTTGGAAAAATTCCCTTTTAATGAAGTTATGGGAAACCGCATAGTTTTTCTACACATTTTTCCAAACCGTGTTCCAACTATGTAGTTAGGCCTATCCAAATCCAACTCACCCACATGGTTTGATCTCATTGTTGGGAAAACTATGTTCTAACCATGAAACACCCCCACTTCAGCCCTTTATAGCAAGGCACCTAATTTTTCTAAAATTGTGTGCAGGTCATCTATTTTATCCCAAACTCTCTCATACCTCACATAGCTTCCCCTATTACCCCATATAATTTACCCTAAACTGTGGTGTATCTATGAAACTCAATCATTTTTAGTTTAAACTGAACTAATAATCATCTTAGCATCAATTTGTCACATGGTTTATCCTAAATAGTGCACACCAAACCAAGCACCTTGAGAAACATACTAAAACTTACTAGAACTTAACATAAATCCTCCCAAGTACATTTAAACATTCAATATACCTCTTGAGAGTCATTAATATTCTCAAACAATCACTTTGAGAAATTAGAACTCTTAGGATACCATTTTGAGTATTGATCAAAAATTCAACCCATCCACTAAACAAAAATTCAAACTCCCTCTAGATTTTTCAACTCGTAATGACGCAGGATCTTACATTTTTTACACATGGTATGTGGGGGTTTCGTTCCACCATGATATTTATCTATTGATTCTTCCAAAGAAAACTCTATTTTATTATTTTTATCTCTTGGTCTATGAGGCCACTAAGGGTATCCAATCTCTTCTCAACCTTGCGAGAAAATAGACAATATCTTTATAGATGTCAAAGTCTTGAATCACTAATGCTTTTTTTTCAAATAATATTTAACCCACTAAGTAAATGTTCCACCTTATTTTCATTGTTGCTGTCAAGGCCAAAGTCATACCATGAAATCCTTGGGAGGTTTTCCTTATACACTCTAATATAATTATCTTTATTTTCCTTTGGTATAAGGAAATATATCGCTATTTTGAAATAGATATTTTGAGAAAAGTATTTATTGAATAATATTTTCTTGAATCCTTCCCATTACATGGAATCAATTTCCTATTTGGACTTAATGCTCTTGATCATTTTCTACCACTGATCAGCTTCACCTTCAAGATTATAGATAGAGAGTATGACTTTCTCTTCATTTAATCATTAGAGGAAAGATAATATTTTCTCAGTGAAGTTAGTACATTATTTTTTGATAAGTGGGTTATAATATTCACTAAAGGTAGGAGTCATTTTTCACATAAAGGAATCAAGAATGACTTTCTATTTCTTAGGATAATGAGGGAGTTCCACATGATTTAAGTAATTATTCATAACTTGAGGTAGTTGTGTCAGAACTACCATGAAGTTATCATATCCCACTCCCACCATGTTATGAATATCCATAGATAAATCACTACTTTTCTATCACATTGGTTTTTGATATAGTTCTTCATATTTTCCACTATTAACTAAAATAAAGGAATAATGGGATGATAATACATTAACTAATAAAAATATAAAATTAAATCTATGAAATTTAAATAAATAAATTATAAATGAAACATAAAACCTAAATTAGGAGTCACTAGTTTTTCAATCTAGTTTATCCATGGTAACTTCCCTATTTTTTCTAAACTAACAATTTATTCAAGTCCTTCATAATGGTTCATAAAAATTTTGTGAATTTCTAAAGTGTATCCCCAGAGAGTGTCAAAAAAGGTGCATTGAAAGGCATAATTTTCAGATACTAGGTAATGATTGAGTTAATTCCCAATGTAACCATTTGAGGTTATTAACCTTACGTAAAACTATTCTAGAGACACGTGCACTTCTAATATCTTGACAACGATGTATTTTCTTGGAAACCACCCACTCTATACTTCTATAAAATTTCAATATATTATACTATATATATAATTATCAGTAGGTTTCTCACTAAATAATTATAGTCATAATACTAAAAAATAACTAGACCATCCTATGATACTAAATACAGATACCCTAGCCTTTAATGCATATTATTACATTATTGTTTTAACATAAATATCCAATAAATAAAACTAAATGATCGAGAGGCCTACAATTTTTTGGAAGACTAGGTATATAAAACATGAACATAAAACTAAAATAATACATCTTTATTTTAATCTCTATAATGAGTGAGTGTTTTTTTTATCTCTTAAAACTTCATAGGATAACCTGGGGAATACAAAAAAGAAATGGGTGAACTATAAATTCCATTAATGGAATAAACATGGTAATAAATAATACCATATGAGTCAGAATACATAACATGATAACATAAAATACAAGTCTCATGAATAATCATATATAGGTATAACATAAATAATATAGAACCGGGAAATCATGGAACCATTATGGAAGAAAAATATAATAATAAAGAATCATTAGTCAAGGTTAACTGCCAAGACAACTTCACATAGTGGACAGAGTTCTGTTAGGGTTAGGTTGACTCCCTAATCAATACATATCACCTCATGATACAAAAACATTACCCAATGAATTGGAGTGATATCTTGGTTTACCCATCATAACATGTACATGCTTTTGTGTGCCCCAAAAGGAAATTGATCAAAAGGCATAAAAATAAGAACTTCCCATCTAAATAAATTGGTTTCACAATCTTGAATCATATCATAGTCAAAGGAGATTTCATAAACATTCTGAAGATAAGATGGAATTAAATATTATATACATAAATATATTATTACATAATCAAATTTCATACAATATGGTTTTAATTTCGGAATAAATACATAAAATGGGCATTAGATAAAAGGATTCTGGGGTAGAAAAATTCAACTTAATTAGGTTTGATTTTAAAGAATGCATTTGAGAAATAAACGTAAGGCATGTATTACCCCCATAAAATGAAGTTATATTAAGATAGGTATATATTTAACAGACATATATATAACGTTTTTAATAATTAAATTACATAAAATAGAGATAGATTGTGAGTTAGATAGAGAAATTTCATAACCTAATGAAAAGGGCGTCTTGAAGAGGACCCTTACCTTAGGTTCTAGAACCAATCTACACATGCACTTAAGAACATGGATATTCAAAATAAATTTATTAATTAATTAATTAAAATTATTTTTATATATGTGTGTGATTCACTATAATTTTATTATGTTCATTTGTAACCATTTCTATGATAAATAAGGCTTAATTTTAAAATTTCAAGGGCGTTTTTTTCAGGCTTCCAAGGTTGGATAACTTGTGGATAATTATTGAATTAATGTTCAAATGGTAATACAACCCCATAACTGAAATTAAGTGGTATTAATGACCTTATATAAATTTAAATAGTCCTAGGTATTTATATGTGTTCCAATATAAGGATGATTCATTTATTAAAACATTGATATTATATAGTTAGTTCATTTTACTGGTTTCAAAAACCCTCACATTCTAGTGTCATTTTATTTCATATTATAGGAATATATTTATTCCATAATGTGAAAAAATATATATAATATACAAATTTAATTCATTTTAAACAATTATAAGTTAATTTAAACCATCCATAATGGTAGTAATGGTAAACGAAAAACTCATTGTCCAGAGAGGCGATGAACCGATGTAATACAGATGATGATTTCATTTTTAGAATAAGAGGAGAAGAGAAGATTATGCATGGTATAAATTACACTAACATGATAAAAATTACAGAATATTTATGATAATATATTTATTATTCCATGTTTAATTGAGTTGTTTTGGAGGATGAGTAGGAAGAGAAAAATAAAAGACTCAGTTGAGGGTATTACCTTCTCCTTTGGATGTCTCCTCTTGGGCTTCCACAAAAAGTCCCATTGGGTTGGTATTTTAATGATACTAATAAAACTCAGAGATTTTTATAGTATTATAAAGATAATTGGGTATAATTTTTGCAAGATATAATTCTTAGAAGTTGTGATGAGAAGGGGTTGGGAGGGTGTTCTTGAATATTATGTTCATTGGTTTATTATTTTGCACAAGACTATCAATATTATTGATTCTTGTGAATATATATAGTAAGTTTTATATGCTAGTTAAAAATAATGGGTTATTACGTCATCCATGACTCAAAAATTCAGGTATTTATCATATAATGTTAAACACTATTTTTACCATTTTTTCGCTATTCAAAAAAAATAAAATATTTTAAAAAAATATAAAAAAATCACCCTAACCGTTTTTAAACATGTAAATTCAAAATATTAAATTGATTTTATGAAAATAATTTTCTAATTATGGTAAATTGTATTTTTAAATAAAATCCTCATTTATTCAAAAAATACCAATTTTAATATTATGATCCATTTTTTGACCCTTTTAGAAATTACTTATGGTATCATAAAATTGTCTTATGTTTATAATAAAACCTACTATTATTTTACAAATATATTTAATGAAAAAAATTAAATCATTATATTTTTTATTAAAGTGTAATTAAAACATTTATGTTTGAAAAAAATACAAACACTTAATTTATCATTTTTAAATCATTTGTTTACATGTGCTATGGTTTAAATGTATCATATTTTAATTTTATAATATACCTAAATTTTATTTTACACTTCCAAATTTAATTTCACTATTTTAAGGGTCAGGCCACTATTCTTTATAGTTATATTAATATACCAATAGTCATATTTGTAAAGATTATTTGGGTTACCTAATTTCTATGAATACCTTATATTTCATTCATTCTTCATTCACTTATATTTATCATAAGGTTATATATTTTCATTTTAAAAATTCATATTGCAATACTTATATTCTACTTCATTTATATAGTGTTATTAGTGAGTGTTATTATTTTGGGGGATCAAGAAGATCCAAATTTTCTTATTACTGTTAACTTATTTTCTATTTTTGTCCCTTTATAATACATTGAATTCTTATGGCCAAATTTATTCCCTTAATATAATTTATAAATTAATATAATAAGATGTAGTTGGCTTTATCATGTGGTGTGTGTGCACTATATAATATTATATTACATAATATGAAAGAACTATAAAATTAAAGGGAAAATTATTTTGATAAAAACATGGGTTGTTACACCCAAACTCGAGGGAAAAAATAGAGACTCAAAAGATACAAGAAATGTTTTTAAGATTCAAAAATATATCTCTGTGGAACTCAATCAAATTTTCCAATTATTTCTCACTTAATTCAGTCTTAAATAAAATATTCATTATGATCAAATTAAAACCTTTAAAAACATTAGATACAATTTTAAATGGTCAATATACATCCAAATCCATTATTTTACATTATAAAACCCACTAACATAATGAAGAATAGTTACATGAGTGAAAACATAAGCAAAAAAAGGAATTTCTATAATTAAAATTCTACCACTAATAAGGAACCATGCGCTGCATAAAGGTAATATTATTTTACCCTTACATGGATGGTTGCCTTTACATAAGCTTTATAAATTTCAAAATACCCTTATGAAAGTTATGTAATCATGCAATTAACCTTATGAAACAAAGAAAAACATGGGTTGACACTTACCTAGGTTGATTTTTACCTTTATGAGACTAAGGAACTACACTTACATGAGTCCATAGCTACCTTCATGTGGCCTTTGAAAACGTAGAGTTACCATTACATGGGACATGGATTATCCTTATATAGGTATAGGAAAACCCGAAAAACCTTTACGCATGCTAGAAAATAAGTTCATACAGTGCATAAAAGTTCTATTTTACCTTTACTCACATATAAGAAAAGTGGAATTACCCTTACATTACTCATAATAATGAGCTCTATATTTATATGGATAAATGAAAATATAACTTACACCTATGTATATAATGAAATATCAAGTTCACCATTATGTAAATAGTTCAAAAATGGTTTTACCTTTACACATGGCATAAAAACTAAGGATTCCCCTTACGAATCCTTTATAAAAACCTCCTTACCTTTATGAAACTTAAAAATCATACATAAGGATAAATATTTTATTGAAAATATTAAATTTATAAAAAATATAAATTACAAATAATAAATTAAAAAATTTATTATTAATTACAAAAAATCCAAATCACCTCTAAAATAAATTAAATCACTTTCATAACTCCAAAATTAATTTCTAAACAATCTTGTGAAACTTTATAATCACATTCATACTTTATAAAACTTCTTCATAAAATATAAAAACTCTTTTGAACTAACAGGAACCCCAAAATAAAAAAGTAAGGATCAAGAATATTTTTTACCTTTACATTCGATACCTATCAAATAATTCTCATCCTATAGATTTAAAACAAAACCTGGAAGTATAGGTAAAGGGAATAATGTTAATTTAACCACCTTGTGAGATACCTCTCAAGTAACTCTCTATCTTTTGAAAACAACCATCACTCTAGAAGAAAATATCATATAGCCACACAACATTATTAAAACACTCTCAATATAATCTCTTATTGAGGATATCTCTCAAACAAGAAAAAATACCTAAACTAAAAATTTCATCAATGAAGAGATTAAATATCATATATCAACATGAGACTAGATACTTTATCCAATTAAAATAATGAAATAAGAAATTTGGGATATTGAGCATGCATCAGTTTCTCCCATCCCCTATTAAGGTCACACAATCACAAAAAGGGCCACATAGACGTCCATAAAAAACCCATCGAGTAATAAATATCAATAAACTAACCATTAAAATGAAACAATACTACATAAGTAAAGACCTTTAGAAACAATTATTTCTCATTGATTTAAATAGAAATCCTATGAATTTATGTAGGCAAAAACATTATTATTATTTTTAATTAAATGAATTCACTTAATAATGTCATTAAATGAAAATCTATACATGATTTATCCTCATTTAACATGCTAATAAATTTAATTCATAATATTTATAACTTGTAATACCTAACATGTCATGAAAAAAATTAGAATATCATGTTTCTATAAAAATTTATTATAAAATTTATATATGCTACCTAAAAAAATCCTTTTAGTTCTGTTGGTTGAGGAGTTCAAAATGTAAACATAATATTTAAATGATTATTTTCTTTATAGACATAAATCAAAATATTTTATATTAAAAATTATTAAATTTCAAATAATGCTGATAAAATATTTTTACTAATCCTTTTTCATTCAAAATATTCTAGGTTAAGAAACCCTTAAATGTGAACCATTAAATGAGAACCTTTTTAATCCTTATAAACAACAATTTATTTTTCATAATACAATTTATAAAAACACTTCCAATACATTTTGCAAAAAATATTTAAAAAAAGTAATGAATGTTTCATATAATAATTATATTTTTTAATTTATGAAAACTTGTTGCTATAAAATAATTTTCTTCCAAAAAAATTTATTACTAAATAAAAAACTAACTAGACTGTAAATTAACCAATGTAATTCATCATCCATCACAAAATTTGAATAATATACCCGCCACTATAATTAATACCTATACAAGTTTTATATTAAATAGTTTGATAATAATAATAAATCTAAAGCACTCCAAAATTTATTTCTATCCTAACATGCTTTCTGAAATAACTTACATATATAGAAAAGTTACATGTATCCATTAAATTATGTTTATCCATCTAACACACATCTACCATTCTCTTTTCCATGTTAATATCAACACATAACTTCAAAATTAGAGAACCTAATTTAACATATGACTGGCATCATAAACAAAACATGAGGTTAGAATGATCAAATTTACTTTACTTTAAAATTTCTCAATTTTTGTTAACAAAATATTATCAACTAGAAACCCAGTAATAAAAATCTATAAAGGATATAATGTCCCATTTACCATTTGATATAGGTGGATGTCATTACTTTAGAGTGTTTTAAATTAATACCACCTAACATTCCCCAACCAACCAAATCAATATAAACAGATTTTTTAAAATTATAAAAATCAATGGCATCCATCCACCACACCATGATATTGTTTGATTTGAGTGGAACTGACTCACCTTCATGGTTTTAAAACATATCATGAAAAAATAATGCATATTTAAGGGTGAACTTTCCCCTCTCTTCATATGCTGAAATCCAAAACACAAATTACTAGTATGAGAGAAATCCTTTCTAAGGATGTAATCTCACAAGGATACAACTACATAATAAAAAAAGTTTCACACACAACCCATATCATACCATAATTTAATTCACAAAAAATATATAAATTAATATAACACTAAGAATAAAATAAATTAAGGACCAATATAAAATTTTCACTTTCCCTGAATCAAGGCCAATATCACATGGACCGATTCAGGAGTGTATTATTATAACAAAGGAAAACAAACAAGAACCCATTTTTTCAGACCAAATCTCTACCACATTGAGCCTAAGAGAAGATCATTGGATAAATATCGTGGTAGTAAACCCTCCCCCCATCCCATAACTTTACAACACTAATCCTAAGGATAGGGTTATAAAATGATATGAACAAGGTTGGGGAAACCCTTTTCAATAGATTATATCTCTACCTCAACACTAGGTCTGTGGAGTGATTAATAAATATCATATATTAAGGTAATTAAGTGTGGGTTAGAAACTAATTTTTAATATCACAATAACAATCATGGATCAAGAATTCAATATGTGGGTTTTAATTGAGTGAACAAGATGTTTCCCTTCACTATTTCTGAAGGGATAACATTCAAAGAATGACGATAAACTTGGTTATTCACTTCAAAGGTTTAAAATTCAACGGTTTCAGGCTCAAAAAGTAAATTAAAAGGTCTAAACATATTAATAGAATAACTTTAAAATCCTATAAAATAGGTGAAACATCTGTAGATAAAAATTCACCATTTTGGTCGAAGAAATAAACTCATCCTAAAAAAAATCTCAGAACTTCCCACCACAAAATAGATAACCTCTCACAAAACATAAGTAACAAGAACCACCACTTTCAATTTTTCTTATGAAAAATCATCATAGTCAAAGAAACCTAGTTCTCTCCCAAAGAATTAATCAAATTGAAGGCTATTTATACCTACTCATACTATATTTTATCCCATGATCTAAAATAAATCCCTTATACTTTTGCAGACTCTGGAACTATAACTCCTAGAGTTTCCTACTCTGAGTATTTCCGTTTTCATCATCCACTCTATAGTTATTTACTGACATATCTTTTCAAACATCCTTAGTACTAAGATGATGGGGATTTCAATATAGATTCATTTTAAAAAATAACATATGTTAGGGATGCCTAACCTTGGAGATATATTATTTTTAAATGTTAATTAATTCATTAATTTTTAATATATTTCCCATTATCTACCAAGTTCAATGGGTTCATAAAAGCTTGATGCATGATCTTTCCAAGGTCTATACCTTAAAGAAGTACCACATCTCTTATCATGTCTGGTAAACTTGAATTTTATTATGTCAGATCACAAGGGGACCTAAATTCCAAATTTCTATTCAGTCTCCCTTATTTACAACACATACTGATCATATTTGATATTATTTCCCTTCCAACCCATGCATGTTCGCTAGTTTCTAAGTCCAAACACCATACTATCTCTCTACCCTCCCCTTTGATACCACTGTGTCACAATTACCTCCCTCTAAAGGTACCCCACTTGGGCCGTCAATAGAGAAAGATAGATAATGATTCCTAAATCCCACCTCCAATGGGCCGTGGGTTGGAAACTAGAATCAAGGGTATATAATCACACATATTAGAGTCATTACCATCATTATGATTAGATAACTATGAGTTAATATGAGAAAACCCATCAATAAAATCATTATCATAATTAATAAAGTAATGTTCCCAATACATTATGTTATTTAATACATAATTGGAGATAACTAAAATGAAAATACTAAAGATATAATCCTCCTAAATTACTATGAAGATCCAATATAACTTAAAGAACTCATATAACTAGTGATGTATGGCTTGTTCACTAATGAAATACAACTGACCTAAAAAAATTACATATATATAGGGTGATAATAAAATGTATACTTAATAGGATCCTCCATGAAACCTCTCATGAAAAATATAAAAGAAGCATACTAAATCCTAGAAAAAACTGAAAATAACTTATCACTTAAAAAGTTTTGTTTTTCTTTTCTAATGCTCATCATGGTCCACTGACTAAATGATTCACAAAATTATAACCACAATATTATGATCATATATATATAAATGGGTACCTCATAACTACTTCCCCATTGGTTTTATGATGTCATTCCACAATGTCACACATCATGATCTCCCATACCTTCCATAAATCAAGTCATTTTTTATGTGATTTGGGCCTCAAACCTTCCTACCTTAGTCTCACGTAGGGCCTAACATCTCATGTTATCATCGGTTCACATATCCATCTAATTTTTGTCACAACCCAATTCAGAACCAATTATAGGTTTGGAAACCACTATAGTTCATGAAAATGCATTATACCTTATCCAATCACAACCCATACATATACACCCATGGGAATCCAGAGCTACCATGACCTAATAAAAGTATGCATTATAACCTCAATCAATCATATCTTATACCACACATGCATGGAAAATCACCCTTATGCATACCTACATGTAATACTACATCTATATAGAGATAGGGTAGAGGGGGTAGTTAATTATTAATATCCTATACAACCTAGATATTGGGGAAAACCCCCAAGATTATTTTGTTTTCAATTACCCTTCCAACATGGGTGGGGTTTGAATAAAATAAAAAATATATATAAAAAATATATATCTCACAGACACGCAAAGGTAAACGACCTATCCATAGAATAATCTGCCATTTCATTCTCACAAGACACCTAAATACCATTAATAAGGTCTAGATATCAAATAAGAATACAATCATCAAGTTAAATATTAATTAAATCATTAACCATTAATTAATATTACCCCATTTCTTAGATTAACATCTTCATATTTTAAGCCAAGTTCCAATGACACTATTTATTATTTTCTTGTATTATCAATTATCACATCATCATAAGTGGGAATCAAGAACCAACTGTGTTCCTTAAGTAATTAATTTATCATTTCATAAACATTTGGGTACTCTAGGACTCAGCCTAAGCTACCACATAAAATATGAACTCGTAGTGATTATCATCAAATTGTGTCATGTAGTTTGAAATTGTTCATATAAATAATAATCATTTAGTACCCATCAAGTTAGAAGAAAGGTAGAAGTAATAATTGATGGGAAATCCCTAATATGAACCCATGTCAAGTACCCAAATGTCCCACGCCATTGTTTATAATATCACATCTAGTATCTCATTTCAATATCTTCACACATGAAACCCCATTCCACCACCATCATCATAACCATCACCCTATGCCACAATCATAATCATTACCAGAACCTCATTCCACCATCATTTTCATAATCGACACTCTATTCCCTCATCTTAATTACACCAACCATATTAGGTTTATCAATCAATCATATAAAGATACTAAATCTATAGAGAAAAAATAAATATTAAATGTATTATTCCACATATAATTTAAAAGGAAACTATGTCTATAGCTCGAGGTATTCAATCCTCCTTCAATCAAGTTTGGTCATGCTCAGCCTCCATTAATTCATATTTAATAAAAAAACCTTTTTAATTTCATTTTCAATTAATTGGTAGTTTATGAATAGGTTTTCCAAATTAAGAAACCCTTGTAAGTAGCTAGAAGTATCTACGATCAATTTAACTTGCTTCAAATATTATTTCCATGTTTATAAAATTCCAAGAATAACAGAAATTATTCTAATCATTCCAATTTACTTAACAAAAACATCCGGATTTATGTTGCTTATCCATTTAAACCATTAAACCATGCCAAACAACAATAATAAAACACAACCAAGTGGATAGAGAACTATCTAGTAAATATCAACAGGCGATATAAAACACATTCAATCACAAAGTCCCAACCAATAATTTAATTCCCAAAAAGAAATAATAATTGTCCTTATCATTTTATGATACTTATTTCTATTTTATAATATCCATAATTTTAAAATAATTCTCAAAAACATTATTAAAACTGTTTAACACTACAAAATACTATCATTTTGTTTTTATCAAATAATAAATTTTTATCTGGCATGAAATTATTTATTTCTCTTTCCTGGATAATTTCCTGAATAGTCATCATTATTATATATCATGCAATTATTAATTTATATATTATTCCATTAATCATATAGATTATCAAATACTATTATCTACTACATGTAATAAATTACAAAATTAAATTTTTGAAAATTATTATCAATAATATTAAATATATTTCAACATCTGATTTTCAAAATAGTAAGATAGCCCTAATTATCCATAGTAAGAAATAATATCACTAATTAAATTATATAAATAATAATAATATGTTAAAAATAATATATATATAATAAAAGATTATTAAATTTATTGAAATAGTAATAAAAATTCATTATATTCTACTATATGAAAATTTAAATTCTTAAAGATAATAATATTTAACTATGGCATGTCATTAACACATTTCTTTAAATTTCCATGTCATGGAAACAATATGTTAATATGTGATAATTTTTTCTATTTCTATGATAATTTTAAAATATTTAAAATAAATTATCTTTCATCAGAATGTGAAATTTAAAAATAAATAAGACTAATAGTTATCATGAAATAACACCCTTTTTATTCTCTATATTATTCAAAGGTTTCATGCAATCAATTTATTGTTTTCTTAGATATTTTACAAGTTAAGAAAGATATTATTTAATAATAATATTCCCAGATTATGGATAAATGTATAAATGAAATGCATTCTATTTCGTTTAGTTTTTAATTAGTTATTCTTTATATATGAATTTAAGATTCTTTAATAATTATTATTCATGCGATAAACAAATTATTATCATATTAAGGTTAATTTAATCTATTTATAAAAAGAATCTAAATAATTATTTATTTACACTTGCACAAATTGAAATAGAATAGACACATACCCTACCTAGAGAAGGATATTTCATGGTTCACCATAAAATAATAGAGTAGAGGGGAAGATACCAGGAGCTTAAGAAACATAGGAGAAGCCTCAAATGATTTCAAAAAAGGATTTCTGATCACATAAGGTGATTTTTGGGTCACTAAAACATGAGGTAAAACAAATAGGCACTCTCACTAGGTAGGAAAACTTGTTTTCAAGAACACAAATATGTCTCTGTAGAACTACATTAAACTTTCCATTTATTCATATTTAATTCAATATTAACTCAAATTGTGATTATGATCTAATTAAAACCATTAAAAAATTAAATAACATTTTAAATGGTTAAGAGGCATTTAAATCCTTTAATTTCGATTATAAACACCTTTAAAATTATTTAAAATAGTTTTAAGAGAAAATTGAAAGCAAAAAAAATGGATTCCTGTAATTAAAATACTAGTTATACACAATAATCATGTGATGTGTAAGGGTAACATGCTTTTACCCTTACGTAGTCGGTTACCTTTTCACTAGATTTGTAAATATCATAATAACCTTATGTAATATTTAGAATCATGTGGTTACCCTTATATAATAAATGATTACATGGGCTATCCCTTACACAGGTTTAGTTTTACCTTTATATAACTAAGGGATTACCGATACGTGAGGCTTGAGTTTTCTTTATATAGCCTTTGAAAACTCAAACTTATCCTTACATGGGACTCGGATTACCCTTATATAGGTATAGGAAAACCTGGACTACCATTATGTGAGCTGGTAAAGACATTTACATAGAGCATAGTGGATCCAATTTACATTTACACACATAGAAGGAAAGGTGGATTTCCCTTACGCAACTCATACATTTGAGGTATACCTTTACATGACTAAGTGAAAACACCAATTAAATTTAAATACAGAATAAAATATCAAGTTTTAACTTACGAAAATAGTTCAAAATAGATTTACCTTTATACAAGGTATGAAAACAACGTTTTACACTTATGAAACCTTTATAAAAACCACTTTACCATTACGCAATTTAAAAATAATGTGTAAGGGTAAATATATTATTAAAAAACAATACATTTTTAATTAAATTAACTTATAAATAATAAATTTAAGGATTTAATATTAATTCTAGAAATTCTAAAACACTTCCAAAATTACATAAATCAATTTTTAAAATTCTAAAATAGTTTCTAAACAAGCCTTTAAAACTATGAAATTACATTCAAAATTTTCAAAACCATTTTAAAACCAATTAATAAGATAGGAGAATCTCTTATAAACTACATGACACCCTGTAATGACAAAGGAAGGCTCAATAATATTCCATACCATTATAATTAATTATCAATTAATCATCTTTTCATTATTTGTTATTTATTTAATTAATTCATATCAATAATTTCAAATGGAAAACAAACTTTAAATCAATTTAGTTAAAATAAAAAATTATTTCATAAAACTAAATAAAATCATACACCTTAAACATATAAAATTTTAAATGAATAATATTTCATAATTTCTTTAAACATATCAAAATCAATTATTTTCAACAATTTTATTATATATATTTTTTACTACTTATTTCAATTTTTTTACTTCTATCCATTTAATCTTTCATATATTATATCAAAATTCCATATTTTTATAAAGTTTTATCCCAAAAATCATATTTAAATATAAACAATTCAAATTTAAATTATGTTTATGATAAAAAAATTCTTTGTTTAACAAATTGTTTCACCAAATTTTTCTTATTTATCATCAAGTTTAAATTAAATAAATATTCAATTCATGGACATTCATGAAATATCATATCAATTATCACCAATGAATTCCTTGTGCATACCTATATATAACATTATTATTATATTTTTTAATATAATTATAACTTTCCTATCACCATGTTAATAAAATTAGATAAATTTATATAAAACAAAAAAATATAAGATAGATTCCCTTAAAAATATGGGTTTATAATTATTGTTTATGAGGACATGTTCATGCTACCTTATATGGATCAAAATTATATCATTTTAAGAGGAAGGTATCATAGATATAATGTTAGAAGAAAATCAAATAAATAGAGTGTAGACAGATAATAGAGGTGTGTAGAGAGGGATAGGGAGAAGGATGTGAAGGGAGTGGAAAGAGGGTTATGATTCCCCCCACCCACTTTTCTAAATTCATATATAATAATATAAAATGGAACACATGAGAGAAAAAAATCTAGGTTACATAAATTTATAAAAAGAGAAATGATGGAGTATTATAAATATCCAGAACAAAATTAACTCAATTGGATATAGAAAAGTCCTTATCCAAATATTATAATGTGCACCCACTCCCAAATTAGAAAGGGTATCAATGACCCTATTTCCCTATTTAAAATATAAGTAAAAAATCAATGTTCACATAATACTCATGGATGTCCTCCCATGAAATAACCAATCTCTAAAAGAGTACTAAAATCTTTCCCTTGATAACATTGTAAGTACAATTGGAATCTACATCAAGCCATAAATTCCTCTATCCCTTCTATATAAAAATTTGAATGGCTTGAACAAAAAATTCCATCTCATCCTCATAAGAAACAATAAATTTTAAATACTAGTAGAAGCATGATTTTATTTCCCCCTTGAACACTCATAAGATCCCCTCATATCTAAATGGTCTAGGGAAACCATTGATAGCTCCATCCATATTGATTTTAATCTACCATAATATTATTGGTTTCAAAATAATAGGTATCCATCTATTATAAGTTTTAAAAACTCCTAATATGGGAAATATGTTAAAAATAGAAATATCATATATAGTATTTTTTTACCAGCTAGACTATGTAGAGTTTTCACCATTAATAGTTATGAATATGTCTAACAAGACCTTCTACGAAAGGATCACCTAATTATTTAATTTGGTTGGGTTTATATTCCAAAAAATTAAGTAGAATAAATATATATCAAAAAATTTGATAAGTTTCTCGAGATGAGTACAGTATTATAGGCTATATCATGCCTAAAGTATTCCCACCATAGTTTTATCATGGAAGTTTTCAACTCCAAATGAATTAAAAAATCATGATTATAGAACATTAGAAAAGATGTAGTGAATGAATATATGGTTATTATTTTCCTCTTATGATTTATAGTTTCTATACATGGAACATATGGTATTTCCATATTTCATAAGAATTTTATATATAGGTATCCTGTTATAGGAGATTCTACAAATATGTGTATATTTATCTGGAGTAATCCAAGATTTATATAATAGATAGAGCCATTTTGAGACCTTAATGGGGTTAATAGTGATAATAATAATATAATTTTCAAGTAAGTATTACATGTCTAAAATTATTTAAAATAATCATGTAATGACTATTTTATTCGTTGTAACACTTTTGAATATTTTAAATAATATTTTTAGAGATAGGTGAGTTGTTATTATGGGATTTTAGGGATCTTGGTGCTTCAATGCTGATATAATAAAAATAATAAATATATTATATCATGCATGAGATTTTTTTTAAATAATAGTATATTTCATGACTGGGGTTTCCAATGGAAAATCTAAGACTTCAATTTAATATTTAATGTGGGGTTCACCCAAGGCATGACATAACCTTTGTAACATTGGGTTCTTGATTTAACAGTATTTTTTGGAAGAATAGTAATATAATTAATTAATTAATTTTTAAAAAAATTGATGTTACCTTATAAAATATTTTTCAAAAATGGTTATGGAAAAATTCTAATGTTATCTGTAATGACCAGGTAATTTATGAATAAAATTCCATTTCTTTTAATGTCATATAGAAATAGAAAACACATGCACGCTTTTTTATTATTATTACATTTAAATGACGGTTAAGTATCATTATCGTTGATAATATAGCTATTTAACTAAGATCACATGACTGATATAAATATAAGGTTTATTTTAAAAAAATCCTTTCGACGCATACAAAGGAGAGGATGGCCTAACCCAGTAGACTCCAGCCGCACAAAGATTATTTGTTAGAGATCAGAAAGGAGGTAGCGTCATTGGGCTTCACTCTTGACCAATCACAAGATGAGCTTAAACATGTTAGGCTTTCATGGAATTTCCTAGAGGAGAAGTTTAAGTTAATATATATTACCATTCGGGCGATGTTATCCGAGCCACCCCAAGAATCTATCAACATTGCACACCTTATGCTTATGTCTTATGTGGGTATTATAAGGGGTTAAGTAACAAGGTATTAGTTACATATTGTGTAATACCTTTCAATAAATAAATGTCTTATTCCATCAATTCCTTTATGAGAATAGTCTTTCTTAAAAAATGATGAATTTGATAAATTGATTCTTCAGGAAAAATCGTGATTTTGATAAATATAGACATGATTATTTTAAAATGAGGTTTTTATTAATAATATTATAAAAATAATTCTTATAAATGATGATTATATCAGTTCCTTCTCTATAAATGATTAGGTAATAAGTTTGATAAGAGCAATATTTTTAATACAATACAAATAAAAGTGTATTTTTAATGAATTTATTTTGATGAATTAATGAATTTTTGAAATAATAAATATTTTTAAAAAAATATTGTTATCGAATTAATTTTATGAATAATAAATGATTATATAAATTTTATGAAGTCAAATGTAATTTTTATTAAGGTTTGAAAACTGTTATTGCCAAAACCCGTGAATTTTCAATAAATGTTAGTTTTCATTTTAAAAGTTAAAATTCAAATATTTATAAAATTATTTATATAAAAATAGTATTATTTTTGGAATGAGGACATCCAAATTATCATGTGGTGAATTTTTCATAATTTTCTGACACGGGCGGATTTTTGGGTAAAAATGAAATATCGTATAAACAAAATATGTATATTATGACATCATAATGACACCAAAAGGATATAATAAATACTATAATGGGTATTCTATGTCCAATATATTTTTTCCCATTAAAATAATGTGATTTTAGATTTTTTTTACTTATTTTATAAAGACTTAGTGAATCCCCTAAAATATATAATATATTTTATGATTTTAAATTCATTTCTTTAATAATGTGACTCTTTTCCACATAATCAAGGACAATATTTTAATATGTTCATCCATTGGCCTTATAAAATAATTTTTCCACTCCACTTTGGAAAAAACCATGGGTATAAACCGTGGGAAGGATTTTGTTTTTTGAAAATTTAATTATATAGATTCCAAAACCTAAGTTTGTAAAATATTAAAGAATTCCCTTCTCATTTCCTTTATAAACCCACACAATATCCCACTTCACTTAACTAAAAATCCATGGAGAAAATCCATACTCTATCCACCCCTCTCTAGAATCCTCACAAGGTTCCCCAATCTCTCAAGAAGCACCTATTAATGTAACACCCCGACCCCAGTTACCCAGAGTCGGTGCATTATTACATAACATTGGCATGATCACAAGGGATAAAATCTTCAAAGACCGATCAGTTTAGTATCCATTGAAGTACTATAAACGTTCATAAGTTTTAAATTAAATCATGAAATAAAAACAACAACAAAAATTCCCCTTTTTAACACACTTATATCCTTAGTCTATCCCTGCAGGTCAACCATAAAATACTTCTTCACAACCTGGGAAAAATAAAACATAGAAAGGGGTGAGCATAGTTGGTCAGTAAGGATAACAATATAGAAGAAACTTTCATAAATAAGCATAAACATTTAAGGAAATGTATAAGACTAAAACAAAATCCTTTTAAACCTAAACTTCAGCATAATATGGAAAAGATAAAATCAAATAATTCCATTTACTTATTTACATGGATATTCTACTAGTTTAATAATCACATGCAATATCAATATCCAATTTCAAAATGATGGAATGAATAATTCTAGACTTCATAACCATATAGTCAAGGCCTTGTGCCAAGAGTACAAATAATATTTTTTCAAAGCCTTATTCCAACACACTAGTTTGTCTCATGAGACCTACCGATGCATCGAGGAGCTATAGCAGGCTCCACCCATCACTTACTAAGTCTAATGCATTACTCAGATGAAAATGTTTAAACATAACATAAACATTCGTATTAAAAATAGAATACTAAATGTAAATACTTTATCCATAAACCATGAATGGTATAAAAATAACACATCCACAGTCAAACATATCACAAAACTTCAAGAGAATATTGAATATTTGTATCATAATAAATCAACCTCGATCAGGAATAATATCCCGTAAATGATGTTGACATAGTTGAAAATGATTAGTGAAAATATTTGACAGAAATGTCCCTTTTTAATGAAATCTTTTAAAAGTACCATAATTTATAAAATAAGTCATTTAAAAGATATTTTGGAATCAAAATTTCCCATACCACATTGAAAATATTGAAAAGAATTAACATTTTAAAACATTCATGTCCATATAAATAAATCCTTAAAACCATTTTGAAAAAATCAACATTAATGAGAAAGGTTCAGAAGAATAAATCATTAAAACGTATAAAATGATGTTTTAGTAAAAAAGTACCTTAAAATGAATCCCTTTGAAAAATATTTTATGATACATGGACATGGATAATAAATATGTCCCAGTAGATACTTACGTAAAAACAACCTCGGATAATAAAGAGATTTGTGGAATTAACCCTTACCTTTAATTTTCCTGGGTCAAGGGTATGTTAACCTTCTGTATAATAGTTAAAACATTTTTATTAAATTATAAAATAACTATATACAAAAATATGATATCATATATGATCCTCTAATATTTCTTTGTTAATAATATTTCAGTAGTATCATCATTTCAGGTGTTAGCTGATTCGTTTTCCTTTATATGATATATTATATAAGAAATGTTTATTATGGATAGGATTTATTTTATTCATATCTAGAATTATATTAAGTTATTAAACATTATTTTTAATCATAAAATGAAAATTATTCTTGAATGATTACGATGGGGAATGAATATCATCACGTTCGTGGAGACGGTAATCCATACGTATACACACTACTGGAAAATAAGGCTTTACCAACGGTTTCAAACTGTTGGTAAAGGATTCCAAACCATTGGTATACTATATACCAATGGTTTGGAAAACTGTTGGTAAGTAAGGTGTTGGGATTTCCCATTACCATCAGTTTTAGTATAACTGTTGGGAAAGGCGGTGTAATCTGAAGTATTCCCAATGGTTTGTAAAACCATTGGAAATACTGGAAGTGTAATCCTAGTTTCCCAATGGTTTAAATAACCGTTGGTATGTAGTAGTATTCCCAACTATTTGTAAAACCGTTGGCAATAATATCATTTTCATGTTTTACCAACAGTTTTCTAAAACTGTTGGTAAAAATATATACAGCACTATACCAACGGTTTTAGTAAACCATTGGTATAGTGTATTTCCAAAATTTGGCAGACCAACCACCTAAAATCTCCTCAACTATACACTGAACTACACACTATTTAGTCAATAAGGTTTCCTTATGACTTTTCCATTACTTCATTATTTTGGAGATTGTTGAGTCAATAAGGTTTCCTTATGACTTTACTAATCCTCATGTATTCAAAATCACAAACACCTTATCTCATGGAAAATTTCATTATACCCTATGTTTTACTTTCATAAGGAAAATTTTCTTTCCCCAAGGAAATTTATCCTTACCATGTTTTTCATTATTCATTATCTTTTCTGTGTTTAAAATTAGGTTTCATATCTAAAACCTCGTAATTATATAATACTTAGATAAAGAGCATTCTATTTTTAGGATCCGAATTTAGACTCCAAACTTTGTAAGTTCAGACTCCAAATTCTAATGAATTATGACATCGAACATTGTAAGTTGTGACTCTGGATTCTCATGAACTCTGAATCTGAACTTTGTAAGTTCTGACTCTTAATTCTCATGAACTCTGACTCCGGACTTTGTAAGTTAAGGTTTCGAATTCTTGTGAATCCAGATTCTGAATTTCCTTGAAATTCAGACTCCATAATTCTATAGAGTTCAAGTTATGAATTCCTCAAAAAATAGAATCTGAATATCCTTGTATTATAGATACCGAATAGGTTTTTGGTTAGACTCCAAACTTTTATTATCTTACATTATGAATATTTTATTTTGGTTATGTAACCATATTTTTTCCTACACTAGTTTTTGTTATAAAACGATTTCGTGCATTCAGTTACTAACTAACCGTTGTTTTAGTGACACATGTACAGTTTCCTTTGAAATTCCAGGTAAAATATGACTGTTGAAGGAGGGATCTGACCATTGAGAATGTGCCTATAAATAGGATCTCATTTGAAAGAGCTCATAACTTTGATGAACGGTTCTATGACTCTAAAGATTACATGATGTTGAAATATTTTCTAGGGAGAGACTCTCAGGCTTAGTTCGTACTGAACATCTTGTTTATATTTTATTTGTGTGATTCTGAATGTTGCTGAATACAATCGAGGGCTTCTGGGGATAGGAAGACAGAGGTGCTAACTACCTTGAAGTTAATGACTTCCTTTCTGAGGAAGATAGAGGTGTCGACTACCTAGATGTTGAGGGCTTGCGGGGATAGCAAGACAGACTCCAATATTTGTATCGATGGCTTACCTTGGTGTGGGTAAGATATACTTTCTTGAATTTATAAATCAAGGGACCTTTAACCAAGGTTGTTGGATACCCTTCTCTTTGGGATAAAATATTTATTACTTATTACTTGATTTGTTTCAAGGTTTCCACTGTATTTTGATTATTGAGGAAAGTATAACTATATAATACTTCCTTATACTTGTATACTTTGATTTAGTATGATTCTATACTCTTTAAGGTAGAATATTTATCTTTTTAAACTTTCATTAAGTTTCATTTTCCGGAACCATCTTTTCCAGAATCACTTTATCAGAATCATATTTCCGGAATCTAGCAAGTGTATAGAACTAGAGGTTTTGTGAATTACTTTGTTTAACCTTGTTAAACATAATCATCATGAAATGTTAAAAAAGAATTTTTTTTTAAAGTATATAATTCACCCCCCCCCCCCTTGTATTTTGATCATCATACGATACTACAATTAGTATCTTCATTCATTATTTCGATTCAACAATTGGTATCAGAGGATTGGTTCAATATGAATTAATCTCATGATTGGATTGAGAAGATAATTATTCTTCTTCTTATTTTCAGAATCAAATTTCCTAACTCATAAAGTTTATATTCATATTTTTCTTAGAGATACTCTAGTTATATTTTCCTTTCTTAGGATACTTTTCTCTGGTTTAAAAACTTTTATTACTGAAAAGTTTGTGTGGAAAGATATTTTGTTTGAGATGGCAGGAATAAATGTTGGTTCCATAGGCAGCCTGAATCCAACCAAACCTCTTATTTTTTATGTGAATGATTACAAATATTGGAGAGATCACATGAAGACATTTTTTATCAATATTGAAGTGAAAATTTTTGTTATGCTTACTGGAGGATATAAAATTACTCACAAGGAAGTTAATACTTTCAAAAATCAAGAAAAGGATGAATATCAACTGAATTATAAGGTATGCAATACATTACTTTGTTCCATGACTAGAAATATATACAGCCAAATTTCATCTTCTGAAGTAGAAAATTGTATTTGGAAGAAACTTGAAGTTACACACTTTGGAACTTCAAAATTCATTGAAACTAGAAGAGTCATGCTTAGAGATGAATATCATGGTTTTTTCTTTCCTTATGGAGAACCCATATGTAAGGTTCAACAAAGATTCATGACTATTGTTAATAGTTTACAATCTATGGGTGAGAAAGGATTAGATGATGAAGAACTTGTGGAAAAGATCATAGACATCATGCCCAATGAGTGGGAATCCAAGAGGACTGTTATTGATGAGAATAAAAAGGTTACTCAGATTACTCTTAATGAACTTTTTGGAATTATTTTTCAACATGAGACTAGAATGAAGATAGATGTTGATAATGTAAAGAAGAAGAATGGTAATGGCAATGTTTCTTTTACTACAACTTCAAATCATATAAAATCCAAGACTCTTGAGAGAGTTACAAGATCTAAATCTAATAAGGTTGTTATTCAATCTGAATCTAGTGGAAGTGGATCTTCAGAAAATGAACTAGCCAATCTTGCTCGAAGGGTGAACAAGATAGTTGTACATAAAAACATTCATTACATATATAAGAAGAAATAAAGGAAAGATAAGAATGATTCAGAAGTTACATGTTATGAATGCAAGAGAGCTGGAAATATAAGACCTGATTTTCCTATGCTTAAGAGAAAATAAATAAAGGAAAATCATTCTGAGAGAAACAAAAAGAAGTAATAAAAAGATAAAGCTAAGAAAGTCTTAAAATTTAATGACACCTGGAGTGCCAGTGGTGGTGACTCTTCAGATGAATCATCAGATTACGAATTTTCTAGACAGAATAATCTTGGTCTAATAGCCAGACTGCCTATTGAAAATCATTGCTTAATGGATAAGGTACACAATGCCGAATCAATGACCATTGTTTCTTTGAATGAAAATTATATTAATGATAAATACTATGAATCTTCGGATGAATAATCTTCTTATGATGAATATAATACTTTACCTTCCTATGAAGAAGTTTCTAGGTTTGATAAGCTTCTTGAGAATGATAATTCTAAAGTCAACAAGAAGCTTGATAAGGAAAATTCTAGGATTTCTATACTTACTAAGGAAATATCAGATCTTTCTAAAGATCTTGATAAGAAAACCCTTTATTTTGAAAGTATTTCAAAAAACCTTAAGGAAGTAAATTTTGAGAAGGATAAACTTTATAGGGATCTAGAAAATGTAATTTCTAAGAAAAAAAATTGATCCTTACTCTAGTTCTAAAGCTAATGTTTTTGAATACAAGAACATAGTTATCAGACTGAAATCCAAAATTGTTTCCTTGAGGAAATGTTTTTCAAACTTTACCTTAGGTAAAGAAAATTTTGATAAGATGTAATCTCAAATCCGACCTCTAAGGAATAATTCTAGATTTGGTATACTAGTTCTAAACCAATTTTTAGTAACAATTATTTTGTTCCTCAATGTGCTCCATGTTTTACTAAGTGTCAGTGTGGTGGGAATTAGGAAAGAAATTTTTCCCTAAACAAAACTCAGTCTTTAGGATTTCATGAAGCATATTTTTCTTAGAAAATGTGGGTGCCTAAAATTTTTCTTTTTGAAATCTCCAGATCCAAGAAAGTTTTGGTTCTGAAAGTCTAACTCTTTTGTTTTCAAGAAAATAGAGAAAGTACAAACAGAAATACATGGTACATGGATAGTGGATGTTCATGGAATATGACTAGTAACAAAAACTACTTTGAAAACATTATCAGGATGAAATGAGGAAAAGTAACTTTTGGAGATAATTCTTAGGGAGAAATTATTAGTATAGGAAACATCATTCTTCTTGGAAAAACTTTGATTTTTAATGTTTTGTTTGTTAAGGGTCTTAAGAACAACCTCATTAGCATAATTCAATTATGTGATGAAGGTTACCTTGTGAATTTTAGGAATGGAAAGTGCTTAATAGACAATTCCAAGGAAGAGTTTATTCTTTCTTCCAATAGGAAAGAGAATGTATATACACTAAACTTAGAAGACCTTAAGAGCCAAGACTTACCTTGCCTTAGTGCAATGGAAGATCATTATTGTTTGTGGCATAGAAGGTTAGGACACTATAACCTTATAAACCTATGTAAACTCTCAAAGAAAAGATTAGTTAAAGATCTACAATATCTTAGATTTGATTCTTCAAAAGTTTTTGATCCTTGTCAATATAGATAGAAACATAAATCAAGTTTTAAATCAGTTGGTGAGGTATCAACTACTAATGCATTATAGTTAGTACATATGGATCTTTTTGGTCTAATATAAACTGGTATAATTGGAGTCAATTATTATGTATTTTTTTTAGTTGATGATTAAACTAAATTTATGTGGGTCAATTTTCTAGCAAAGGAATCTGAAGATTTTTCTTATTTCAAAAGTTTTAGAGCCCAAGTTAAAAATGAGAAAAACCATCCTTTGATAACTATTCATAGTGATCATGTAAGAGAATTTCAAAATTATTATTTTGAAACTTTTTGTAGTGGAAAAGTAATTACTCATAACTTATCAGCACCTAGAACACCTCAGAAAAATGGTGTTGTTAAAAGAATAAATAGAATTATTCAAGATATAACTAGAACCATGTTGAGTGAGTATTCTATAGCCAAACATATTTGGGCTGAAGCTATATGTACTAACTTTTTTACTATAAATCGTTTTTTGATCAGACCTTTTCTTAATAAAACTCCTTATGAGTTATGGAATGGTAGGAAACCTAGACTTTCCTACTTCAAGGTTTTTGGCTGCAAGGTATTCATTTTGAATACTAAAGGTAACTTACACAAATTTTCACCAAAATATGATGAATGAATTTTCTTAGGATACATCACAACTTCTATGGCTTGTAGAGTTTTCAATAAAAACACTTGTACTGTTGAAAAAACAGTACATGTTAAATTTGTTGAAATTGATCCCTTTGTTTTTAAAAAACCCAAACCTACATCCTCAGATGTGTTTTCAAAAACTGATTATCAAAATTTGTTAGAAGATCCTTCTGATAAGGAAAATGTCCAAGAAGATATTTCTGAAACATTTACCCCAGAAGATTTCCTACCCTCTATTTATGAACAGGTTTTACAAATCCCAAATCAGTTGTTTCTTAAGATTCATCCCAGTGATAGTATCATTGGTGATGTAAATCAACCTGTAAGGACTAGAATTTCTTTAAGGAATGAAATAGAATATCTAGAATTCCTTTCCCAAATAGAACCAAAAAGAACTGATGAAGCATTAGGTGATTATGATTGGATAAAACTATGAAATATGAGCTAAATGAATTCTAAAGGAATAAAGTCTGGACCTTGGTTGAAAGACCTAAAGAAAATTCTGTTATTGGTGTAAAATGGGTCTTTAGAAATAAGTGTAATGAAAATGGAATCATAGTAAGAAATAAAGCATGATTGGTTTCTAAAGGCTATAATCAACCAGAAGGAATAGACTATGAAGAAACCTATGCTCCAGTAGCTAGACTTGAATCTATTTGTATTTTATTTGCCTTTGTAGCATTCTTCAATTTCAAACTTTTTCAAATGGATGTGAAATGTTCTTTCCTTAATGGTTATGTTCAAGAAGAAGTTTTTGTTGAACAACCTCATGGTTTTGAAGATACAAAAGATCCTGAACAAGTTTTTAAACTTACCAAATGTTTGTATGGACTTAAGCAAGCCCCTCGAGCTTGGTATGATAGACTTACAGGATTTTTTATTCAAAATAATTACGTTAAGGGAAATTAAGATCCAACCCTTTTTATAAATAAAGATAAGAAAAACATTTTTATTGTTCAAATATATATTGATGAAATTATATTTGGTTCAACTCAGCAATCTTTAATTGATTCCTTTGCAGATCTAATGAAATCTGAGTTCGAAATGAGTATGATGGGTGAGTTAACATTTTTCGTTGGTTTTCAAATTTCTAAAAAAAACCAGAAGGAATATACATATCCCAACAAAAGTATATTAATGATCTTCTTAAAAAGTATATATTTGACAACACTAAGAATATAAGTACTCCCATTGGTACCTCAAATTCACTTGATCTTGATGAATCTAGGAAACCAGTTGATCAAACATCTTTTAGAGGTATGAGAGGAAGTTTACTTTTCTTGACAGATAGTCATCCATACTTAATATTTTCAGTATTCATATGTTCAAAATATCAATCCAATTATAAGGAATCTCATTTAAAGGCAGTGAAAATAATTTTTCGTTACTTAAAAGGAACCATAGATTTAGGACTCTTTTATACTTCTGGAAATGATTTTGTTCTAAAAAGTTTTTTGGATGCTGACTTTGGTGGATATAGAATGGATAGAAAAATTACATCAGGAACTTGTCATTTCTTAGTAGATTCATTAGTTTCTTGGTCATTCCAAAAGCAACACTCAGTAGCACTTTCCATGCTGGAGCTGAATATGTAGCAGCTGGAAGTTGGTGTGCTCAAGTGTTGTGGATGCAACACACACTCACAGACTATGGTATGAGTTTTACCAAAACACAAATTTTGTGTGATAATACTCATTCCATTTAATTAATAAATAACCCTTCACATCACTCTCATGCAAAATACATAGATATTAGAAATCACTTTCTTAGGGATCGCACACAAAAAAGAGATATCATTCTTCAATTTATTGGAACGCAAGATCAACTTGTTGATATTTTCAAAAAAATATTTACCCTCTGATAGATTTGAATACATTAAACAAAAGTTAGGAATGATAACGGTAAGGTAATCATCTTTATTAAATTCTTGTTGAAATCAATCTCATTACAGTAATAAACTCCTTTCCATAGGGGGAGTACATTTGTTTGTATGTTTCTTCCAAAAAAAATTCGTAGTCAGTTTTTCTAAATTTTCGTAATGAAGATTTTCTAAAATTCTCGTAATGAAGTTTTTCAAAAAAAAAATTCTTAATGAATATTTTCAAAAAAAAATTGTATTGGCTTTTTCAAAAAAAATCGTAAAGGAAATTTTTTGTAGTCTATTTTTTTGTACTCAAAATTTTTCGTAATGAAGTTTTTCGTTTTCAAATTTTTTCATAATCAAAATTTTTCGAAATCTAAAAGTTCCTCAAGAAAATTTTTTCCTCAATACAAATAATCTTCCTAGAAATAAGAAAGGTATGTTTCCTTTCTTAATTTTTTGTAATCATCATTTACTTGCTGGTATTTTCATTTGTTTTTAAAAAAATTCTGATTATCTCTTCCTTAAATCTGAATGTTTTTATTAAAAACCTCAATAGATCGGATTCAATCAAGTTTTCCTTGCGGCTATCATATCAACCATCAGATCTGATCAGAAGGATTTTCATCCATTGGATTGATTTTGTAAGATGAATCTTCGCTTCCAACAGCTATATAAAGGACCCTTTAAGGGTTGTCCCACATCGATCTCAAGCTCTTGCGTGCTGAAGTTATGACCCTCTACTTAAGCCTGTTCTGAACTTCTTAGAGTTTTCTCAAATCCGAATGTCTATAGAAGAATCCTCTCAGAAAGATATGTCTGCTATCAAGCCAATTACAGAGTGGCAGGTGTATAGATAAATTTTGGTACATCCAAACTTCTTCGCTAAGTATGATTCAATCATTTCGAAGAACATCAAATTGAATGGATGGGAGAGTGTTTGCATATCGAAGCCAAGGGATCAAGATTTGGTATATCCATATTTGCTTGTTGAGTTTTATGAATCAGTTAGTTTCTTCAAGGAAGAAGGTAGAGAGAAGTTTTCCTTCAAAAGATATGGAAATACTTATGCTATTTCATATACTAAGGAAGCTAGTTTGATTGGAGTTACGTATGAAGGAGAAGCTGAATTTTTCTTCTCACAAGTTGTCGGATGTCAAAGGAAGCTTTGTAGAGGTAAAAGCTATGGAGTGCCTAGGTATTATAGATTTCAAGACTCCAAATATTTCTCACTACTCTACAAATAATCAGATCCTTGATTTATGGGTTCAAGGATTTATCATTCCAAGAAAAGGTGACAAGGACGCATCGAAAAAGAGTGACATGTACATCATAGATTTTATGGTAAACTTGAGGAAGGTTAATTTGGTTAAGAATATTCTCATTACGATTGATAAATTTAATAATGAAAACTTGAAGGCTTAGATAATTATGTATCCGGTAATTCTTTCTACGTTCATTTTTTGGTGTCTAGAATCTTTCAAAATTCCTTGTAGTTCAAAGCCAAGGAATTGCAAAGTCATGCTAGTCAGTGATGATACTTTGAATAGAATTAACATTGGATTTTCTAAAGACTCCAGAGAATTTTATGACCTACCAGTGGAAGAAGCTAAAACTATTCTGAAGAAACAAGAAGTGCCTGGGCCATCAAGAAAGGTTAGAAAGAAGAAGAAGTTGAAGGAAGTTGAAGAGGAATAAAAACCCCCAAAAGCTAAGCAAGCTCAATCCACACCTCCAAAACCAAAGAAGAAAAAATCATATCCTGATGAGGTTGTATAAAAATGGAGGTAAGATAAGAAGAACATAAAATAAAGGGAGCCCAAGTTCGGACTAGACCCTATTGAAGCAAAATTATTGAAGGAGAAGACATTTGAGTATCTTGAAACGGAAGATAAGGAAACGAAGCAAAAGAAGAAGATGGTTGAAGTAGAGATTATCCAATCTCTTCTCAAGGATGCTGAGAAAGAAACTAAAAATATTCTGGTACCAGAATCCTTCCTGGTAGAACCCTTACCTGAAAGCCTTGTAAAGAATTATGTGACTCTGGAAAAAGTCAAAGAAAAAGTTAAAGAAAAATTAGTGGAAGAAGTAGAAGAAGAAGAAAGAAGTGGTGATACTAAAGATCTGATTAAGCAAGTGGAATACTTTTATGATAAGGAAAGTCCAAATGAGAAGTTGGTGATCCAAACTTATGAGGTAGAATCTTCAAAGCAGGCTACCCTTGGGAAAGAGAAAAAAGGATAAGACAACAAGGTTGAAGATGAAGTGAATAATCTCTCTGAGGAAGAAAGTTCTAATAATGACTTCATTAATCCTGAGGAAGCTGAGGCAAGACCTGAGAAAGAAGATATTGATGAAGACAGAGTTGTTAAACTCTCTGACAGTGAACACAAATCTCCAGATGAGTAAGCAATCCAAGATGTGATAAGAAAAAATAGGTGATAGTTGAGGCACCTACCAAATTCATTATAAAGAAGAAGGAAACTGGTGGATCATCGAAGAGGAAGGTAGTTGAGTTAGAGAAAGAAGAATCACCTAAAAAATTCTCAGATTCAGAATTGTCATCTCTAGGACATGATTTTGTTGTCCAGTCATTGGAGAAGCTGGTTGGAACCATTCCGATTTTCCCAACCATAGAATCTTGATTCCAGATGCTTCAACACATACTAAATCAGAAATCAGATTCAGTGTGCATGGTGATGGACAAGTGTGTAAAGCTTGAGGATGATTTCAAGAATTTTTCATTAACTATGAATCCCACAAGAGGTCCTATAAGAAGATGACCACTTGGTCTAATAAAAATATAGATGATATGTGAATTATTTATGAGTTTCAAGAATGTTTCAAGGGTTCTTTTTACACTGTTGTTGGGAAGATCAAGGATCTCACGAATAGCTTTGAGGAAAAGATAAATCTTGAGCAGAATACTCGGATTCAAGAAGTAAAGGATCTAAATGGGATATTTTATTCTGTTGCCCAAATCTGGAAGAGAGAAATAGATCTTTGGATTGAGATATAAGAAAAGCTTGTCAAGCAGGAAGAAATCCCGAACGCTCAGGCAAAGGTTCTTAAGTCTTAGGCAGAAAGAATCAAGGCTTTAGAGAAGAAATCTGAGGATCAGGATCAGCTTCTTAAGCGAGAAAAGGAAGATCATAAGGAGCTTAAAAAGCTGATGAATATAGTCTAGAAGTTAATGTCGAAGGAAAAGGAAGGATAACATTATTTCAATCCAGTATTTTTTTGTACTTTTCTTACTTGTAAAAGTTCTTTCTAATCATAATGAAATTTTTGGTTACTTGTCTTTTGGATGTGTTGTACTAATCATTCAGGTACCATAATTTATTTTCCATTCCCTCAAATTCTTTTTGAAAATCACAAAGGGGGAGAAAGGAAAAAGAATACTAAGTAAAGAAGAAATACCCCAAAGTAAGGGGAATTTATCTATGGGGGAGTTTTAATTATAGAGATTTATGTACTCAAGATAATGAAAAATATCATTCTAGAAATCTAGAATACAATTCTTAGTCTTCCAAAGCCTAAGGGGGAGTAAGTCGTATTCATTTTTGACCATATGATAAGGGAATAAGTTTTATTTTCAAATTCTAGAAAAATATTTTCTAAGTCCTTATTTTCTTTTTCGTAAGGATGATTGTGCTTTATAAAAAGGGGGAGATTGTTGAGTCAATAAATTTTCCTTATGACTTTTCCATTCCTTTATGATTGGGGAGATCGTTGAGTCAATAAGGTTTCCTTATGACTTCACCAATCCTCATGTTTTGAAAATCACAAACACCATATCTCAAGACAAATTTCTTTATACCCTATCATTTACTTTCACAATGAAAATTTTCCTTCCCCAATGAAATTTATCCTTACCATGTTTTTCATTGTTCATTATCTTGTCTAAGTGTAAAATTCGGTTTCATATCTAAAACCTCAGAATCATATAATACTTAGATAAATGGAATTCTATTTTCAGGATCCGAATTCAGGCTCTGAGTTCTCTGAATTCAGACTCCAAACTCTTATGAGTTTTGACTCCGAATTCTAATGAATTCAAACTCCAAACATTGTAAGTTCAGAATCCGAATTATAATGAATTCTGACTTCAAACTTTGTAAGTAATGACTCCAGATTCTCATGAACTCTAACTCTAAACTTTGTAAGTTCTAACTCCTAATTCTCATAAACTCTGACTCCGAACTTTCTAAGATATGGTTTTGAATTCTTGTGAATCCAGATTCGGAATTTCATTGAAATTAAGACTCTGGAATTATATAGAGTTTAGGTTCGGAATTCCTTAGAAAATAGAATCTGAATATCCTCATATTATAGACACCGAATATGTTTTTGGTTAGACTCCGAAATTTTATTTGCTTACATTACGAATATTTGATTTTGGTTATGTAACCATATTTTTTACTACACTTGTTTTTGTTATAAAATGATGTCGTGAATTGAGTTACTAACTAACCATTTTTTGAGTGACACATGTACAGGTTCCTCCGAAATTCAAGGAAAAATATGATTGTTGGAGGAGGGAGCTGACCGTTGAGAATGTTACTATAAATAGGATCTCATTTGACAGAGCTCATAACTTTGATGAACGGTTCTATGACTCTAAAGATTACATACTTTTGAAGAATTTTCTAGAGAGAGACTCTCATGCTTAGTGCGTACTGAACGTCTTGTTCAGATTTTCTTCGTGCGACTCCAAATGTTGATGAGTACATTTGAGGTCTTCCAGGGATAGGAAGACAGAGGTGCCGACTACCTTGAAGTTGAGGACTTCCTTGCTAAGAAATTCAGAGGTGACGACTACCTTGAAGTTGAGGGCTTACATGGATAGAAAGATAGACTCTGATCTTTGTATCGAGGGCTTACCCTAGTGTGGGTAAGACAGACATTCTTTAAAGTATAAATCACGGGACCTTTATCTAAGTTTATTGGATACCCTTCTCTTTGGGTTAAAATATTTATTACTTATTACTTGGTTTATTTCATCTTTCCCATTATATTTTGATTATTGAAGAAAGTATAACTATCTTATAATTCCTTATACTTGTATACTATGATTTATTAAGATTCTAAATGATTTAAGTTAGAATCTTTATCTTTGTAAACTTTCATTAAGTTTCATTTTCCGGAACCATCTTTTTCGGAATCACTTTCTCAGAATCATATTTTCGGAATCTAGCAAGTGTGTAGAACTAGAGGTTTTGTGAATTACCTTGTTTAACCTTGTTAAACATAATCATATTTAAAAGTTCCAAAAGAATTTTTTAAAGTATACAATTCACCCCCCCCCCCCTTCTTGTATTTTGAGCATCATATGATACTACAATTATTATCTTCATTCATTATTTCGATCCAAATACATACACATGAATACACTCTTAACAGCAACAAAACCACTGCACACTCAACTACAAAAATCTACATACACTCTTAACAGAAACAAAAACACCATCTATATCACAAAAAAGCACATAAAAATAGGATACTCTTAAAACCATGGAATGTACCACAATTATAATCATGTATATGAACCCAATTATCGTATGCAATATAGAATTCATAATTGAATTCTCAATTGAATACATGCAAAATGAATTATGTAGTGAATTATAAATTATGAATCAATAACACATAAAAATGAATTATGTTGCATACAGAATTTTGAATTATATATAACACATATATAATATGACATACAAGGGGTTGGGGTGTCATGGGGGGTGGGGGTGTCCAAGGGTGATGGGTTGTCCACGGGGGTAGGGGTGTCTAGGGGGGTGGGTTATATAGAATTAAGAATACATACAAAATTGAATTTTCTATAACACATAAACAATTGAATTCAAAAATTAGAAACTAAAAACTCCAAAATAATGTATCAACAGAATCTGAATATGTTTCATCAGTTTTCCGTATACCAGTTGTTTTTACTTAAAATGATGCCCATTTTAAACAAAATACATACACTTGGAGTGATATCGACCACACCATTCCTTGAATTGAGGTGGGGTTGACTCGTAAACATCACAGATGACTCATGGATCATTTTCATAAATTATCAATAGAATCTGAATGTGTTTGGTTGGCTTTCTGTATGCCAGTTGTTGTTTTTACTTAAAATGTTTTCCATTTCAAATAAAGGTGAGAAACTTTGAGTGGTGTTGCCCACATCATGCCTCAGATTGAGGCAGAGTTGACTCGTACATATCACATAGGACCCATGGATCGTTGTGCTAAAGTATCAACACAATCTGAATACGTTCGGTCAGTTTTCCGTATGGTAGTTGTTTTTTCTTAAAATGATATCCATTTTAAAACAAATAGAGACAGTTAGAGTGATACCAGCCACACTGCACCACGAATTGAGGAGAGGTTGACTCATACACATCACATATGACCCATGGACCGTTTTCCAAAAGTTTCTATAGAATCAGAATGTGTTTGGTCAGTTTTTTGTATGTCAGTTGTTGTTTTCACTTAAAATGATGTCCATTTTAAACAAAATAGAGACACTTTGAGTGGTTCCGACCACACCACACCCCATATTGAGGCAGGGTTGACCCATACGCAAAACATATTCCCTAGGGATCATTTTCCGAAATTTTCAGTCGAATCTGAATGCATTTGGTCAGTTTTCCGTATATCAATTGTTGTTTTCACTTAAAATGATGTTCATTTTAAACAAAAGAGAGACACTTTGAGTGGTTACAGCCACACCACAATTTGGATTGAGGAAAGTCTAACCTTTACACATCACATATTTACCATGGATCATTTTACTAATGTTTCAACAGAATCTGAATGTGTTTGGTCAGTTTTTCAAATGTCAGTTGTTGTTTTCACTTAAAATGATGTCCATTTTAAACAAAAGAGAGACACTTTGAGTGGTGGTAGCCACAATGCACCTCAGATTGAGGTGGGGTTGACTTATACACATCACAAATGAGTCATGGATTGTTTTCCTAAATCATCAACATAATCCGAATGCATTTTTTCAGTTTTCCGTATACCAGTTGTTGTTTTCACTTAAAATCTTGTACATTTCAAATAAAAGTGAGACAGATTGAGAGGTGCTGGACACACCGACCCTCAGATTGAGGTGGGATTGACTCTTACATGACACATATGACCCATGGATCGTTTTCCTAAAGTTTCAACTGAATCCTAATGCCTTTGTTCAGTTTTCTGTATGTTAGTTGTTGTATTCACTTAAAATGATGACCTTTTGAAACAAAAGAGAGACACTTTGAGTGGTTTTGGCCACACCATGCCTCGGATTGAGGTGGGGTTGACTCCTACACATCATAAATGACCCATGGATAGTTTTATTAAAGTATCAACACAATATGAATGTGATTGTTTAGTTTTTTGTATGCCAGTTGTTTTTACTTAAAAGAGTATCCATTTTAAACAAAAGAAATACACTTTGAGTGGTACCGGCCACACCGTGCCTCGAATTGAGGTAGGGTTGACTCTTACACACCAAAAAATGACCCATGTATCGTTTTCCTAAATTATCAACACAATATGAATTCCTTTGGTTGGTTTTCTGTATGTCAGTTGTTGTTTTCACTTAAAATCATGTCCATTTCAAATAAAATTGAGACAATTTGAGTGGTTCTGGCCACACTAGCCCTCGAATTGAGGCAGGGTTGACTCTTACACATCACATATGACCCATGGATCGTTTTCCTAAAGTTTCAATTGAATCCAAATTCATTTGGTTGGTTTTCCATCTTTCAGTTTTTGTTTTCACTTAAAATTATGTCCATTTTAAACAAAAGAGAGACACTTTGAGTGGTGTCGGCCACACCGTGCCTCGGATTAAGGAGGGGTTGACTCATAAAAGTCAAAAATGACTCATGGATCATTTTCCTAAAGTATAAACACAATAAAAAAGCATTTGGTCAGTTTTCTGTATGCCAGTTGTTACTTTCACTTAAAAACATGTCCATTTCAAATAAATGTGAGATAGTTTGAGTGGTGTCGGCCACAACAGCCCTCAGATTGAGGCAGGGTTAGCTCATACACATCACATAAGTCCCATAGATCTTTTTCCTAAAGTTTCAACAGAATACGAATGCCTTCGGTTGGTTTTCCGTATGTCAGTTGTTGTATTCACTTAAACTGATGTCTTTTTGAAACAAAAAGAGACACTTTGAGTGGGGTCGGTCACACCGCACCTCGGATTGACGCATATTTGACTCATACACGTCAAAAATGACCCACGGATCGTTTTCCTAAAGTATCACCACAATCCAGATGTATTTGGTTTCTTTTCTGTATGCTAGTTGTTTTTACTTAAAAGAGTATCCATTTTAAACAAAAGAAAGAAACATTGAGTGGTACTGGACACACTGTGCCTCATATTGAGACAGGTTTTACTTGTACACGTCACAAATGACCCATGGATCCTTTTCCTAAATTATCAACAGAATCTGAATGCGTTTGGTCAGTTTTCCGTATGACAGTTGTTTTTTCACTTAAAATGTTGTCCATTTCAAATAAAAGTGAGACACTTTGAGTGGTACCGGCCATACCATGCCTTGGATTGAGGTGGGGTTTACTCGTACACATCAAAAGTCACAAATGGTCATTTTTATGAAGTATCAACACAATCCGAATGTTTTTAGTCGGTTTTTGGTATGCCAGTTGTTGTTTTCACTTAAAATGTTGTCCATTTCCAATAAAAGTGAGACACTTTGAGTGGTACCGGCCACACCGTGCCTAGGATTAAAGAGGGGTTGACTCATAAACGTCGAAAAAGACCCATGGATAGTTTTTTTGAAGTATCAACATAATCTTTATGCATTTGGTTAGTTTTCCGTATTCCAGTTATTGTTTTCACTTAAAATGTTGTCCATTTCAAATAAAAGTGAGACACTTCAAGTGATACCGACCACACCGTGCCTCGGATTATGGCGAGGTTGACTCTTACACATCACAAATGACCCATGGATCATTGTCCTAAAGTATCAACAGAATCCAAATGTGTTTGGTTGGTTTTTCGTAGGCTAGATTTTATTTTCACGTAAAATATTGTCCATTTCAAATAAAAGTGAAGCACTTTGAGTGGTACCGGCCACACTGTGCCTCTTATTGAGGCGGGGTTGACTTGTAAACATCACAAATGACTCATAGATCATTTTGCTAAATTATAAACATGATATGAATCCGTTTGGTCAGTTTTTCATTTGTCAGTTGTGGTTTTCGTTTAAAATGTTGTCCATTTCAAATAAAAGTGAGAAACTTTGAGTGGTACCAGCCATAATGTACCTCGGTTTGAGGTGGGGTTGACTCGTACACGTCACTTGGGAGTTTTCAGTGCCGTCAAGTGGGATTAAAGATCCGGGTGAGTCTAATCCTCTCCTTGTTTCCTCTTTTCGATTAGGGTTTTCACTCTTCTATCATATTCTTCCGAAGCTCTAAAACCCTCTTTTCCATTGGAATTTAGGGTGCATCTTGAAGAGAGCATAGATTGGGATCCGAGGTCCAGGGAGGAGAGTTGGGGGGCTGTCCGGGGGGTTGTCCAGGGTCCAGGGAGGATGGTGGGGAGGGGCTCTCCGGGGGGCTCTCTGGGGGTCTCTCTGGGGTCTCTCTGGGGGGTTGTTTGTGGTCCAAGGAGGAGGGCGGGGGGGGCTGTTTGGGGTCCAGGAAAGAGGGTGGGTAATGTATCTAAAACTATATCTAGGTGTCATACATCGAATTTCGATAGGACTACGAACCGTCGCAGGGTGTCGTCCTAGAGAATTTCCAAATCACAGCATTACCGTGGCGTGACCGCGGCGTGACTGCGGCGTGTTGGCCCGGTCTAGCGACATCTGCGGGGCATCATCTTTCGGCCAGGAGTGAAGGGAGCTGTAGGAGGTGGGAAACAATCCGAACGATGCCTCCCTCCCCAGTAACTATGGGTGGGTAATGTATCTAAAACTCTATCTAGGTATCATACAGAGAATTCTGACAAGATGGTGAACCGTCGAGTGGTGTCATCTTGGAGCGGGGCCAAATCACAGAATTACCGCGGCGTGACCGTGGTGTGTTGACCCGGTCCAGCAACATCCACGGGGCAGCATCTTCTGGCCAGGAGCGAAGGGAGAAAGAGGAGGCGGGGAAACATTCCGGTCGTCGCCTCTCTCCCCGTTAACTATGGGTGGGTAATGTATCTAAAACTCTATCTAGGTATCATACATCGAATTCTAACAGGACTGTGAACTGTCGCGGTGTGTCGTCCTAGAGAAGGTCCAAGTCACGGTATTACTGCGGCGTGACCGCGGCGTGACCGCGACGTGAACGCGGCATGACCGCGGCATGTTGGCCCAGTCCAACGACATCTGTGGGGCAGCATCTTCCGGCTAGAATTCCAAATAAATCCTATGTATTTGTCCTTCACATTATAGAAACTGATCTTATGTTATAAAAAAAGACTCTTGATTCAGGATTGTGGTATGATAAAGATATATATTTTATTTTATTTTTTTTTAAAAGTGGTACTATGTATTTGAAACTACTGATTAAGAGTCAAATTATGCAGGTGTATTACTTATCAATGGTATATTAATTCCTTTGAACTCTAATAATAAAACTTTAGTCACCTTGAGAAAAATAGAATTTGATTATGTTTTAACATCTCAAGATGCAATACAAATCTTATGGGAGAATTCATATATTTAAAAAATTAGATTTGCATCGAGGCCAGGCAAACACCCCAAATAGTGTTAAGATGAAGTTTATGGTGGGGAGCACCATAAGCCTTCCAGGTGTTAAACAATTACACCATCAGTGTTTTTAGATATATAGGCTCAGGTAAACACCCAAAGGGGTGGCTAACAGGCCAGAAAAACACCCAAAAAAGGTTTCTCCATAATATAAGGACACAATGGAAATGATAGAACAAATAAACTATTTAATATGTTATAACAATGAATCTTCAGAAGGTTGTAGTGATCGGCACAATGACGCAACGTCTAAAGGGAAACAAAATGATAGAAAATAATCATACACCCTAAACTATCACTGTGAGTTTTTGCAGACAGTGCACCTCCGTTGGAGGGGTTTTATTATAAAAAATGAATTTATTTATCAAATGAAACAATTATATTAAAGAACGCTTATTAAAGATACGCAATTCAATATAATTAAGCAGAATTAAGAAATAAGCTAAATTCAATTTAAAGAATTCTTAAATTAAAGAGGCTATGAGAGGGACTCTACCTCAAGGTGGAACCAAGCCGTCCACTTTGGCTCTTGGAGCTTTCTAACTAAAAAAAGCTACTCATCCACTGGGTATACGCACATTCACACACATGCAAGGACACCTAGCCCCTATGCACACACTCACATGGCCATGAGCATGTGCAAGGGGATCCTTGCACATATGCTTATATGTGTATATCAGTCTCTACTCACCTACGTATGAATTTATATATATATATACATGGGAACACAAATCCTCATACATATATAATCACTGCCATGGGTGACTATACACGTAACGAGGAAACCCACATAGATATACTTACCTATGCACATGTAGGAGAGTCTCACATGACTTGGTGACTCGAAACCAATGAGCAGGGATCAAAGCACTACATAAAGGATATTAAGAACCTTAAAACACATGAAGGATGCTACATAACTAGTGAGAAACCAACCAATGGCATTAAATCCTTACCTAGATTGGCAGTGGAGATCCAAATCCACCCGAACCAACATGAAACGATCCAACGCCATACCGAAAACATAATATGGAATCAAAAACACTAAATACCCAAATACATGAGGTGCGATACAAGTAGTAACCATAGAATCTCACCTCAGATCAAAGTCGGTGGACTGAATCAATCTGAACTCCTTCTGGCCCCCTTTGCAGAATATAACTACCCTCAGTCCATAGAAAGTAGTCAAAGATCTAAGTGACCAATTCGATAAAGAAAATGAAAGAAAAACTAAACTAAAACATACATGTCTCCTGTGACTATACCTATCACTGCCCAACATATAAGTACCACAACGCCCCATGGGTCAAATCTTGTTCTAGCAAGAAAAGGGGAAACATATCAATGTTTCAAAATGATACTATCAAATAGTATATTCCTATTAATTAACAATTATTCTTCCTATTAATGCTATATAATTTATTTGGCCCGAGTTTCAACTTAGTTTAGTTTTTTTCGATACAAGGGATGAGGTCTTATTATTCATGGTTTTTATGTTTACACTTGAGATATTTATATAAAAATGATGCGTGTATTTGGAATTATTATTTATGGTTTTAGTTCTTAGCTTGTTGCCATGGGGCCTATCCACATGAATAATTCTTGGAATGTAGGGTTCAGTTGACATTTACGTGGTTTAATGTGATTTATGTCACTAACAATGAGGATTTAGATCAAGAAAAATATTCCTAAGAGGATTGGGCCTTGTAGTGATAGGTGTGGCAATTTTATATCTAGCATTTGATGAGGAAATAATTATGAGGATGGATTGGAATATTGGTAGGTTCTTAGAGTGGGATGGTCCCTCTGAGTATATAAAATGTATTATGAAATGTTTTACTCCATTTAATGATTCAATAGTTCAACTAAAGAGATGGAGGATTAGATTCTAGTGTGGGTATTGGGTATTGTCGGACAGATTGGCATTATAATACCAAGAGGATTGGTGTGATTTAGCTTAGGATGGAACCTGGTTAGTGGGTATGGGTTATAATACATGATTTTGATGAGGTTCTTGACCAGATTATTGAGAATATACTATAAATGGGTTCGACATGGTGTGCTTTTGTGACTAGGACAATCATAAGGTGAATAATCCTCTTTGTCTAGTTGGATGATGAGATGTGCATTAAGGCATGGGATAATCCTCAAGAGATGAGTCTAGGCTATGTGACTGAGAGGATAGTCTATGATAGGTTTGATAGGATGGGGTGAGTGTCCAACCCATGCGAGTATGATACGATGTATGGAGACACTTGAAGACACTTGGGGTTATTTATGATTTCTCATAGATACACTTGGGGTTATTTCATGACTCCAACATACTCCAGAAATGTTCCCACACAATGTTTTAGAAAAAAAATTACATATCATGGAAGAACCCAAGGCTCCTATATCTTCCAATGTTTCCTCACACTCACACCTCATGGTATTATAATATACATGTGATCTACGTCAACTAGTCAGGATAGCATCACTACCCTCTATCTGTAGAAAGAAGTAAAATACCTAAGTGGACAATGCGATAAATAAAATAAAATAAAAACTAAACAAAAACATACATGTATCATGTGACTATACATGTCACCTCCCAATATATAATAACCACATCGCCCCATGGGTCAAATCATGTTCCTACAAGCAAGGGGAAACAGTTCCATTTAATAATCTCTTCATTTTTCATTATGTTCTTTATATAGCATGTTGTTGGAAACACCATACTAGTACACTTAGCCATTAAATATGCACCTATGCAACATTAGTTGAGTTAAATATTGTGCACATAACCCTATTAACTATGGAAAGAACCTCATAGGGACCACAATCAATGTTTAGTATTTGATGCTACTCTTGAACCTAGTTAGGCACCAGTCCATGAACCAGATGGTCTACTTGGTCAAGAGGGTGTAAACAATTTCATTATACTATACTAAGAATAAAGGTGTTGGTATCTTTTCTACCAGCAATGGTAATTTCTCAAGGCTTGAGTTCCAATCGACTTCATTTCCTAATTTAATGGCCCTTTAACTATCTGTAGATGTCAATGGGTGTCTCCCATGGGTGTCTTGTGGTGTGTTGTGGCTATCTATGATTTCTGTGGTGCTTCTGTATTGTGGGAAATGGGTATTGCATGGTCAGTTTAATAAATAAATTGGTCAATTGGAAAATATACCCATATTCTATAGAGATATACCCACTTTTGATATAGAATACCATCCAAATAACCAACTTGGAAATATGAGACCAAAATTTTACTTTACCAATTCCAATTACATAATATATGCAGCACCAACTTATGTTTTATGAACAAATCAATTAATGGAAAAGAAACTCCTCACCATAACCCATAAAATCTCATATAGCATCACTCATCTCCAATTAACCCACATCATTGCACATCTTAATGACGATACAACCTCATCACATATATATCATGATTAACAAAAAAAATTCAACACAATATAAGGTCTAATAGGATTATATAGAGGAAAATATGAGGTTTTTAAAAAATCATGAACTTTTTATTGAATGCACTTTTGGAATGAATGGAATACAACCTGTGAATTTAACCCTACATTTCTGGAGCACTCTATTTTGAAAAAATTCACAATTTACCCAATAATTCACCACACCATGAGTTGGTTACTAACCAAAACTCTATAAAATGAATGATTAATATGAATGGTTATCCTAACTATGAACCTAACAATGCATTCCTTGTTGCCTCATTTTTTTAAAAAGAAGACTAATTCTTACCTGGAAATACCGATCAAGAACCCTGGCGGGAGGAGAGGGAGCCGAGAGAGGGGGATGTCCCGCAGGGTGTTCGGCCATGGGGGGTCTCACGCATGACTGGAGAGGGGGTTGGGGGACGTCGGAGGAGGAGATTGAGCCAAGAGTGGAGAGGGATGTCCCCAGGAGTGAGAGACGAGAGGGGAGGGGGGAACGTCACCAGGAGTCGAGAGGGGAGGGGGATGTCGTTGTCGGAGAGGGAGCTGAGAGGGGAAGGGGAACACCACCGGAGGAGAGGGAGGGGGATATAAGGTGGAGGCGGAGGCTGGGTGTAGATTAAGATCAGGGAGGGGGGAGGGGTCAAGAGGCGGAGGTCGGGGACGGTTCACCCGGGATAAGGAGCCCTAAATTATGTGTACGTTTTTCCTACGGTTAATGAAAACCGTAAGTAAAATTTTTCTTTCCCAACGGTTTAATAAAAACATTTGGAAAACCCAACATATAATACATTATACCAACAGTTTACTAGAGCCATTGTTAAAGGGTCTTTATCCTAATGGTTTTTTTAAACCGTTGGGAAATAAGTGTTGGTGTAGGTCCCAGTTCCAGTAGTGGCACGAGCGACAATATCATTATATTAATGGTGAGATCGTATTTAATTGGATGGTATATAATATATACAGAATCATTAACATGTTATATTTATTATTTACATCAGTTATACTCAATATTATACCCATCTAAATAATGATGTGTTTGAATAACAAACAACACCACGACATGGAGACGGTAAGTCGTACATATGCATGTATGGTGACTTTGTCATCCATATGATGGATTGAATAATAGATATTGTTGCACCATTTTTATAATAACATCACAGTATATAGAATATACTAGAGTTATTATTTTATAATGGAAACAACAAAGAAATAGTAAGCGAAAAAAGGAAAGAACTTGAAAGAGGTGATGAAATATTTACCTCTTCTTCGGGTTCTTCCTTTTGATTTGATCAAAAGGGGTCCTTAGGATGGATTTCTGACAAAATTAAGGCCTCTAGGATGAAGGAAGGAAAGTTGTGACGATATTTGGGTAGGGTTTTTCTGAGCCAAATGGCTTTTCATGTGTGAAATTAAGATAATGGGAAGTACCCTTTTATAAGAAAGGTAAGGGTCACTTTAGGAAAAGCTTGAAATATTATTTTATAATAAAATAATTTTCAGTTTCTGATGGCTCAAAAATGATTTATTTAGAGTCAAATGTGGGGATGGGTCGAAAACCTCTCATCCAATATGTTTTACACCGGTTTAGTTCACTGTATTTACCTTATCTTTTAGATTTAACTCTTAGTTAAATAGTTTAACTTTTACCGTGTCTTCTTGTATTCTTACATTATATAGTTAATAAAATTACTAAAAAATTCCAAAGGAACCTCAAGTGGTTCATAAATAAAATATATAATATTATTTAAGACCTTTGGATGAATCTTATATTTTTAGGAATATTATATCAACTAATAATTTAGTATTTGTTTTACAAATTAATTTATGTCGATTTTGATACTATTTGGTATTTTGTTTTTGTGAAAGTCATCACAACTTGATTACTTCAAAATAGATACATTGAATAAATATTAACTTGTCATTTTCAGCTATAAAATTAGTGGTGGTCATAGAAACTTTGAAATTATATTTATTTTAGTATTTATTATACTTTTTTTTTTATTTTTTCATTAATAAGGTAATTAATGTATCATCATTGTGTCATAAATAAATTTAATTATTTAATGTCTAAAAATTATAAATAAAATAAAATTATATAGGAAATAGTTTTATCTTTATAATGAATATTTATAGTTGAAATTATAACTTATATAACACCTTGTAAAAATTGTTTTACTAAAAGATATATGTTTAGGTCATTTTTGTCTTTACTTTAAATTAATTAATATAAAGTGTCATTGTCACTCTCATGTGGCTCCAAGTGGTCCCAAAATCGACCCAAGGATACCCATGGTCGGAAATTTATGAACCAATAATAATATGACATATTTTAGGGTAATTTAATATTATTATAATATTATTTTTTTACCCTTATTTACCAGATTTACCCCTTTAACCACGGTAAATAAAATATTTACTGAAGTAAATATTCATAATGCATAAAATTAAAAGTTACCTATTTACACAATTTGTACATCCTAATTAAAAATATGGAATACATTTTTTCAAAATTCAAAACACATAAGTGACAGAAATTAATTTATAATTAATTCCCGTTGTCAAAACCAAAAGCGTGTTTTTAAGGAATGATAACTATAAAAAGCTTAACACTTGTTTATGTCCAGTTTAAATGTGAATTTATATCCAATTACCTAAATTATATTAAATTATAAAAATATAATATAATGATACATTAAAACCACTAAAATGTATAATTTAACACTATAAATTATTTTGATTAAAAAATCGTTTTTAATTAAAATTTTGTTTTTTTCACTATTCACCTAAATATGAAAGTTATCAGAAAAGTACCAAATATTTATCCAAACTAAATTTTTATTTCTAGATTCAAAATAATAATTTAATTTCATTAAATTTTATATATTAAAGTGTCAAATATTGGTTTTAAAAAATGTTCTTTATTAAAAGGTGGTAAAATTTCATTTTTTTTAAAATACTTATTTTATCTGAAAAAAGTGAATTTGTTCTTATATTATGTCTAAGAAACACATAATATGGATTCTAAAATTATATGAATTATATAAAATTCAAAATTCAGTTAATATTATTCATAACTGCTCTTTGAATGACTAGTTTGGAAAGTCGTGGTGCACTCGAACTCAGTGTTACATGTAGCGCATGTTATTGAATTTTTTTGAAGAGATAACATACTATGAAATCTTGGGGTGTTAAATTATCCCTTCCTTAAATAAATTTCGTCCTCTCAATTTGAAATTGTTCTTCAAAAATAAATGGTTTAAAATATAAAAATACCTTTGTTGAAAACCCACATCGGACATTGGGTTAATAAAATTTGGTCTTAATATGAGGGAAAGGGAAGTGAAAAAGTCACCACAAAATTATGATCTCGATTATGAGAACATTCGTGGAAATTAGAGTCAAATAATTAGATGAAAATGTAAATATTTATAGGGAGTGATTGAGGTCATCAATCACAAACAAGTGTAAAATTGAGGGCCTCAGAGCCCTCAATCTAAGATGATATAAAATATCATCAATTCAATAAGACATATGGTATTAGGATAACACATTTTAGGTTTTAATATCCCTTCCCTAAAGTTTAATAATTAATTTATTCATATAATAAGATGAAAAAATACATATATATACTTGACAAGTAGAGTTTCATCCTTCAACTAATTCCAAACACAAACTCATCTTTCACTCCAAAAGATAATAGAATTAAAATATATTCTATTTATTCTAGTCGTATAGGTTTTAAAAAAAATAAATTTATAATTCATTTGTCCAACTATTAAAAAAACTACATAATAAAAACCAGGACATCTTGTATTCCAGTGGTAGGTGATCCACCCTTGTCACCCTTTGGTTACGGGTTCAAGTCTCACAGCCTTTCCGGACGCGATGGGTTGTCGCCCGACCTCCAGGTTGTCCTTTTTATAACAATCCAAAAAAAATTAAGAAATTATTTAACCTTAATAATAGTATCCAACATCAAACTTAATCCATTCCAACCTTTAGACTTATCCAAAATAATTCTGTCTAAACTCACAGCCCAAAATTTATAAGGAAGGTAAACAAAATGAAGATTTCTTTTGCCACGTAATAATATACGAATACCTTCATCATGTATTCTTTTAAAACATGGTAACACCATGAATTACCGTAAAACCTGATTAATTACATTCATTATCCCTTATTCCTTATAGAATACTAGATATATTCTTTATATCCAAAAAAATTGAATATTCCAATAATGATGGAATTAACAAACCATTAATCAATTCCAAGGTGGTCAAAAATATTTATTATAATTTATCCAAATCTACCATCTCTTATTCCAAAATCACTACCTCATTATCAGGACCATATTATAGTTTACCATTCCTTCAACCATATATTTTCCAAAAAGTTTAACCTAAAACTGTGTCACTTTACTTGGTACCATACAATATCAAATCCTTAATGAAATATTACTACAGTACAATCCTTATTTATTTCCATAATTAATATAACTATTACATCATTGATACAACACTCAAATTAAATAATTCTTTAATAAAAACATAATAACACTAGTCATTCCTCTTCATCGGTGGTAGTATCATAACATGATTATTATCCAATAGCATCATTTGGGGCATACTCTAATGATTTGGAAATTGATTCGCGTAGTGTCCCAACTCCTTGCAGATAAAGCATTGTACATTTGAAACATTCTTCTTAACCTTGAAATCACGTACTTGGTGTCCTTTTTCTCTACACTTATAACAAACTCCCATTCCCTTCAAGCATTTCCCAAGGTGATTCTTTCCACAGTTATCACATATGGGAAAATTCTTCTTTCCCCTCTTCCCTTTATCCATCTTTTTCTCTACCATCCTTTTCTTCTCTTACTTCCCTTCCAAGCCATAGGACTCAGAGATATTCCTTACTTATCTTATTAACACATGATACTATTTCTTCATAAGATTAAAATATGTGGGAGACTATTTTCCTTTTAGATTTTGGCTTATTAAAATGAAAGATATGATCCTTCTTAATCTTTCAATCTTGCGTATTGCTAGAATTATTATTCATTCTACTATGTTCCATTTCTAAACAATGGAATAAACCATGTTAGTTTATGAATCGCAATGCATAATTATAATCTTGTAAAAGACTTAACAAAAATTGAACATTGTATGGATATAATCCATAATCATAAAAATGTTTTCTTTGAGGAAGTATATACTCATAAACCCTTTATAATGGTTTCTAAATAAAATTAGATTTATCCTAAGCATATCCCCTGGGAGTGTCATAACCAAGAGTGCAGCAAGACCCATCGTCATGCACCAGTTCCCGTTCGAGTCTAGCTCAAAGCGGTGTTTTCGTGTTTTACCCCTAGGTACATCTGTTCCAGAGCCACCTATACCTACTCATATCCAGAAAGGGGTGTATTTCTTGGAAAACTCACAAAATATCTACTGTACCAAAATTCTAGGAAGTTCTTCTATATTAATCCTCAAAGTCTATCTTAGGGTGGTGTTCTCTAATCAGAGTTTTTCTAAATCTAGCTTCTAAGGTTTGTACTAAACTTCCTCTGATACCAACTGTAACGTCCCGACCCCAGTTACCTAGAGTCGGTGCATTATTACATAACATTTTCATGATCACAAGGGATTAAATCTCGAAAGAACGATCAGTTTAGTAGCCTTGGAATTACTAGATACATTCATAAGTTTTACATTACATCATGAAATAAAAACATTAACAACATTTTTCCCCTTTTTAACACACATATATCTTAAGACTATCCCTGCAGGTCAACCATAAAATACTTCTTCACATCCTGGTAAAAATAAAACATAGAAAGGGGTGAGCTCATACGCTCAGTTAGGATAACAATATAGCGGATACTTTCATAAATAAGAATAAACATTTAAGGAAATGTATAAGAATAAAACAAAAGCCTTTTAAACTTTAACTTCAGTATAATATGGAAAATATAAAATCAAATAATTCTATTTACTTATTCACATTTCTATTATAATAGTTTAATAATCACATGCAATATCAATATCCAATTTCATAATGATGGAATGCATAATTCCAGACTTCATAACCACATCTTCAAGGCCTCATTCCAAGACTACATATAAGATTTTTTCAAGGCCTTGTTCCAAGACACAAGTTTTTATCATAAGACCTATCGATGAATCGAGGAGCTATAGCGAGCTCCATCCGTCACTTACTAAGTCAAATGCATTCCTCATATGAAAAGGTTTAAACATAACATAAACATTCATATTAAAACTAGCATACAAAATTTAAATACTTTATCCATAAACTAGGAATGGTATAAAAATAACACATCCATAGTCAAACATATCACAAAACCTTCAATAAAATATGGAATATTTGTATCACAATAAATCTACCTCGATCAAGAATAATATCTCGTAAAGGATGTTGACATAGTTGAAAATGATTAGTAAAAATCTTTGAGAGAACTATCCCTTTTTCATGAAATCATTTAAAAGTCACATAATTTATAAAGGAATTCATTTAAAAGATAGTTTTGAATCAAAGTGTCCCATTCCACTTTAAAACTTTTGAAAATAATTAACATTTTAAAATATTCATGTCCATATAAATAAATCCCTAAAAACATTTTGAAAACATGGACATTAATGAGAAATATTTATAAGAATAAATCTTTAAAACATATAAAATGATGTTTTAGAAAAAAAAAGTCTTTTAAAAATAATCCCTTTGAAAAATATTTTATGAAACATGGACATGGATAATAAATATGCCCCAGTAGATACTTACGTGAAAACAACCTCATATAATAAAGAGATTGTGGAATTAACTCTTACCTTGTAAATTTCCTTGGTTGAAGGTACGTTAACCTTCTATATAATAGTTAAAACATAAGTATTAAATTATTAAATAACTTTATACATAATTATGGTATCATATATGATCCTCTAATATTTCTTTGTTAATAATATTTCAGTAGTATCATCATTTCGGGTGTTAACTAATTCATTTTCCTTTATATGATTGGTTACGTAAGACATGTTAGAATTATATTAAGTTCTTAAACATTATTTTTAATCATAAAATTAAAATTATTCTTGAATAATTACGATGAGTAATGAATCTCATCGTGTTCGTGGATACGGTATTCTGTACATATGCACGAGCGACAATATCATTACATTAATGGTGAAATAATATTTAATTGGATGGTATATCATATATAAAGAATAATTAACATGTTATATTTATTATTTACATCAGTTATACTCATTATTATACCCATACGAATAATTAAGTGTTTGAATAACTAACTACACCACGACGTGGAGACGGTAAGCCATACTTACGCACATATGGTGAATTTTTCATTCATATGATAGATAGAATAAGGAATATGGTTGTAAAATTTTTATAATAACATCAAAATATATAGAAGATATTGGATTTATTATTTTTTAATGTAAACAACAAATAAAGAATAAGTGGAAGAAGAAAAGAACTTGAATGAGGTGATTAAATATTTTCCTCTTCTTCGGGTTCTTCTTTTTGATTTGATCCAAAGGGATCTTTAGGTTGGATTTATGACCAAATGAAGGCCTCTAGAATGAAGGTATGAATGTTGGAAGGATATTTTGGTAGGTTTTGTCTGAGAAAAATTCCTTCAGAGGTGTGAAATTAAGAGAAGGGGAAGTACCCTTTTATAAGAGACGTGAGGGTCACTTTAGGAAAAGATTGAAATATTATTTTATAATAAAATAATTTTCGGTTTCTAATGGATAAAAAATGATTTATTTATAGTATAAGGTGGGTATGGGTCTAAAAAATCTCATACAATAGGGTTTATACAGTTTTAGGTCACCATATTAACCTTATCTTTTAGATTTAACTCTTAGTTAAATAGTTTAACATTTACTGTGTCCTCTTGTATTCTTACACTATATAGTTAATAAACTTACTCTAAACTTCAAAGAGAACCTCAAGTGCTTCTTTAATGACATATATAATATTATTTAATCCCTTTTGACTAACCTTATATTTTTAGGAATATTATATCAACCAATAATATAGTATTTGTTTTAAAAATTAATTTATGTCAAGTTTGACACAATTTGGTATTTTTGTTTTTTTGAAAGTCATCAAAACTTGATTACTTCAAAAAAACATTGAATAAATTCTAACATTTAATATTCATCTATAAAATTATTTTATGTCATAAAAACTTTGAAATTATATTTAATTTAAAATTTATAATACCATTTATTTGATTGTTTCATTAATAAGGTAATTATTGCATCATCATTGTGTCATAAATAAATTCAATTATTTAATGTCTAAAAAATATAAATAAAATACAATTATGTACGAAATATTTTTATATTTCTAATTAATATTTATTGTCTAAAAGATAACTTATATAACACCTTCTAAAAATTGTTTTACTAAAAGATATATGTTTATGTCATTTTTGGTCTTTACTTTAAAATAATTAATATAAAGTGTCATTATCACTCTAAAGTGGCTCTATGTGGTCCCAAAATCCACCCAAGGATGCCCATAGTCGTACATGTATCAACTAATATGAATAGGACACATGTTAGGGTAATTTAATATTATTATAATATTATTTTATTACCCTTATTTACTGGATTTACCCCTTTAACCACAGTAAATAAAATATTTACTGAAGTAAATATTCATAATGTCTAAAAATAAAAGTTAACTATTTACAAAATTTGGACCTCCTAATTCCAAATATGGAATAAATTTTTCCAAATTCATAACACAAAAGTGGCAGAAATTAATTTAAAATTCATTCATGTTGTCAAAACAAAAAATGTGTTTTTAAAAATAATAACTATCAAACGATTAACACTTGTTTATGTCCAGTTTAACTGTGAAATTATATCCAATGACCTAAATTATATTAAATGATAAAAATATAATCTAATGATATGTTAAAACCACTCAAATTTATAATTTAACACTATAAATTATTTCGATTAAAAAAGTTGTTTTTAATTAAAATTTAGTATTTTCACTATTCATCAAATTTTGAAAGTTATCAGAAAATTTCCAAAAATTTATCCAGACTAAATTTTTCTATCCCAATTCTAAATAATAATTTAATTTCATTAAATTTAATATATAAAATTGTCAAATATTGGTTTTAAAAAAGGTTCTCCATTAAAAGGCGTTAAAATTGCATTTTTTTTAAATACTTATTTTATCTGAAAAAAGTGAATTTGTTCTTATATTCTATCTAATAAATACATAATATGGATTATAAAGTTATATGTAATATATAAAATTCAATATTAAGTTAATACTATTCATAACCACTTTTTGAACAACTAGTTTGGTAAGTCGTGGTGCGCACGAACTCGGTGTTGCGTGTAGCACAAGTTATTGAATTTCTTTGAAGAGATAATGTACAATGAAATCTTGGGGTGTTACACTTAAATATTTTGAAGTCACATACGGAAGTAATGGATCCTCAATTTCCTTCCTTTTTCATTTTTATCCAACATTACTTATATTGTTATACCCTTTTATTTTCAATTACAAATGATAGGGTATGTTTTTTCACCTCCCCCATACTGAAATTATTATGTTATTATGATGTGAGATCTCTTTATCTCTCATTAATCTATCCCATGTACACCTGATACCATGCCAAAATTTTATAAGAGTTATTACATTTCTCCTCTTTCTTCAAGTTTATTTATTATGTTACGCCTTCTATTTCCAAATTCCTTATGTTGGGATGTGTATCTATATGACCCTATTACTTACCATTTCATGTATATATGATTATAGACCCCCCTCTATCTCATTAACCATTTTTATGAATTTTTATGTCACGTCGTTAGGCTGCCGAAATTGCACCGTGATTTTCCATGCCAAAATCATCGTGTAGTGAATACCATGCCCATTTATCTATCAAGGGTATTCACCTTTATGCACATATACTTATTGACTATAGACTTTCATGTGTTTATTTCACATTACTATTTCATTTAATAAATGATAATGTGGAAGGAATCCATTTTATATGATCTATGTGGAATACTTAAGCATAAGATTGAAATGATTATGAAGGGTGTTCCCTGATAGCGCTCCAATGCATTGGGTACTGTTTATTATCATGATATGTTATGTTGGGATAGGGTTCTACCTATTTCCTTTTAGGAAAGTTTTCCACCATGTTGATATGGGGTTTTACTTGATTCCTTTATATTAATGATGCAATGTTTTAAGTTGTTTCAACATTTCCATGTTATGATGGTCTGGTTATATCATTTCTTTATGTTCATGGTTCTCTTACGCTTCAATGATATATATATTTCCTGATATGTATAGTATTATTTATGTTATACCTTGTTTTCTTGCTTAGTGGGCTTTATATATCACCCTTTTCTTATGTATGTCCTTGGGTTATCCCATTCAATGCTAAGTACGAAGGAATTTTGTGGTCATTTAAAAACATTTTGAATAAAGATGTTGTATTTAGTGTCTTAAGATGTCATGTAATGTTCCTAATCTCCAAAGAAACTAGACATGTCGCTCTTCTAGGTTGTATTAAGTGGAATTTTATACAATAAAGCATGTCTAAATATGAAATAAATAATTGGGTTATTATATTTGGTATCAAATGATAGGTTTAATTATTTTTGGGATTAGGATTAGAAAACCCTATTGAAATTCTTAGGGATAAGAGTAAGTATAATAAAAACATTACTAAGTTTTTTTGAGTATAGATTAATTGGTTTATCAAGAAAATACATCTCTGTCACGATACAGATAGGTAGAGGTGGCTCTGGCATAGATGTATCTAGGGTTAAAGACCAAAAACACCACTTTGAGCTAGACTCGAACGGGAACTAGTGCACGAGAACAAGACTTGATGCACTCTTTGTTCGACACTCCTGGGGGATATGATTCGATAAATTCATAATCTTAGTATGAACCATTATTAATGGAATGAAAATGCCCATAAGAATATATTGTAGGAAATAGATCATGGATAACTCATATTGAAGCCTATAAATTCATAAGTTAAGGAAATAAATTTAATTTGTAAGTTATCCATTTTTATCATTGGATTCCTATTTATGTGTTTAATAGTTTAAAATACTTAACCCTAATTTTCCTTTTATTGTAGAAAATGTACGGTAATAGGAGGACTCAGGCTAACAACTGATGCGAAGATCAATGTGACGACTATTATAATGAGATTCCCAATCATATGGGAGCAGGAATCACAAACATTGTCATGATACGTTCTCAGTTAACTTGAGTTTTGAATAGAAACATGGGTCAATAAAAAGGTCCAACCCCCCCCCCCCACCCTACCCTAAGAAAGAACAAGTTACAATATAGAGCTTCATGTGACAAAGGCCTCCTACTTTCAATGGATCATCTGATCCATAAATCTCTGAACAATGGATCAACCCCATTAACAAGATCTTCTCTATCATTCAATGTTCCTAACAAGATAAGGTTCTTCTATATGCTTATCATATGGAGGGTGAAGCTGATCAAGGGTATACATTGATCAGAAATAAAAAACCTGAGAATGATATCGAGGAGTTGGAATTAAAGGATTTTTGAAAAATGTTTTTGATAAATATTTTCCTCGCACCCTTCAACTTAAGATGGAATGGTAATTCCTTGACCTCAAGAAACAAAAAGACGACGAATCCATCATAGCATATGAGGAAAACTTAAAAAATATTTCATGATATGCCTCTATATTTTTTATTATGCCTGAATTCAAGGTTTACCACATCTTTGGTGAGTTAAAACCAAGCCTATAGAAAGTCCTAGCGATCTGTGACATCAATAGCTATAAGGAAATTATATGATGTTCCCTCAAAGTTGAAATGGAGATTGGTAAATATCAGGGGTATCATGGGGATAATAATCATAAAGTGGAATTTAATTCTAGATGTCCTATGGATAAATCCATCGGTTCTAAGAAATTATTGCACCCCACTTTACAAAAGTGCAGAAAGAAGCGCCCCAAAAATTTCTTAAAAGGGATGAATAAATTATTTAGGTGTAGAAGAGAAGGGCACCTGACCAATGATTGATAACCTGAAAAAAATAGTGTTGTGACAAAGGATAGGAATGCACTTTTTTACCCTTAACACATTATTCATTGCTAAAATAGCAAAGAACCAGGGCATTTTGAGAACCAGTTCCCAAAGCCAATGGTTTTTAGAGGAAACCAACAACCTTCAAGGTAGCAAGGGAGATATTTTTCCATCTCTACTGCTGAAGAGAATCCTGAAAATGAAGTGGTGACAGTTACACTAGTAATTCATTCAAGAATAGATAATTTAATTTTTAATTATGTTTCTAAACATTATTTTTTGTCCTGAAAGATTAGTAGAACAATCCAAACACCACCACAAATCATGAAAGTAGAGATGTTAGTGATAATGGAAAATAGGGAAATCATTGCATCCCATGAATATAACTCCTCCCATGTCACAATTTTTGGATTAAACTTTATAATGAACCTATTCATTCATTCCTTGGTGGAATTTGATGCAATTATTGGCATGGATGGGTTTTCCCTATACAGAACCAACATAAATTGTCACAAGAGGGAAATCACTCTCCAAATAGTGAATCAAGCCCTAATTCTGTGCAAGTTCAAGGAGGAGGACGAATCTTATTTAGCACCATCATCTCAAGCATAGATATTACATCCCAGTGAGAACAGGTATCTTTCTCATATGATTAATTCTAAGGAAGTAACCATCCTCTAAGACATGCCTATTATGAGGGAATTTGCTAATGTGTTTCCTGAAAAATTTCATGATCTTCCTCCTAGAAGAGATATTGAATTATCGACTGATCTTATACTTCAGATATTTCCCATATACAATAATTAAAATACAATAGATTCTATAGAGCTTTAGGATCTACGAAAAAACTATAAGAGAATCTGGATAAAGGTTTTATACACAAAAGTGCTTCACCATGGGGTGAACTAGTCCTCTTCATCAAGAAGAAGGATGGGTCAATGAACCTTTTCATTGATTATCATGATCTCAGCAAAACCATGATAAAGAACAAATATCTTTTTCCATGAATTGATGACTTATTTGATCATCTACGTGGAACATAATAATTTTCCAATGTGGATCTACAGTCAGGATATTACCAAGTAAGTGTGAAGAAGGAGGATATCCCCAAGACTACTTTTTGTACAAGGTACGGGCACTATGAATTCATAGTAATGACTTTCGGACTCACTAATTCTCTATTAATATTCATGGAATTGATTAATAGAATCTTTATATATTTCCTTGACAAATTTTTGGTAGTCTTTATAAATGATATTCTAATATACTCTAAAACTAAGAAGGAGGATGAGGATCATCTAAGAACTGTACTAGAGACCTTCCAAAAATAGAATCTCTATGAAAAGTACAGAAACTATGAGTTAGGGTTGAGGTAAGTCTCATTCCTAAAGAATATCATCACAAGAAATGGGATATTTTTTTATCCCTCCAAGACAAATGAAATTGTGGTATGGTCGAGGCTAATATATGTGATACATATTTGTAGCTTCCTGGGGTTAGATAGATATTATCGCTGATTTGTGAGAAATTTATCATGATTGTCAAACCCTCTTACCAAGCTAACTCAGAAGGGAGTCAAGTTTACTTGGAATTATGAATGCAAAGATATATTTAAGGAGTAAAAAAGGAGGCTTATCACTGCACATGTTCTCACACTACCCACAAGTGGAGAAGTTTTTATGGTATTCAGTCATGCTTCAAAGAAGGGCATGGGATGTTTGTTCATACAAAATGACAAATTCATTGCCTATGCTTCAAGGAAATTGAAATTTCATGATCAAAACTATCCAACACATGATTTAGAGTTGGCTGTAGTGATCTTCACTTTGAAAATTTGGAAACATTACCTCCTTGGGGAAAAGTGTGAAATATATATATGAATTAAAAAATCCTAAAGTATATATTCACACAAAAATTTTTGAATATACAACAATGAAGATGGATAGATATGTTCAAAGACTATGATTTCCCAAATCACTACTATCTAGGGAAAGTGAATAAAGTGTAAGATACTCTAAGTAGAAAGGATCCATGAACTCTTTCATTGATGAGAATTAAAAAATATCCAACCTTCATAGATTTGATGAAGATGGGCATGGGAATCATAAATATGGGAATATCATCAACCCTTTCACAAATTATTTCTCAACTATCTCTTTTAGAAAGGTTAAAGGATTCCCAAAACGATGATGTGGGAATTCAGAAGAAAGTGTAAGCTATCAAAAAAGGGAAATATTTTGATTTAAATGTTAATGAAAAAGGGATTGTGAGATTTGGGTCAAGACTAAGTGTTCCATAAAATCTAGAGTTAAAGAAAGATCTTTTGGATGCTTTATATATTTCAAATTTCTCCATTCAACCAAGAAACAAAAAGATTTATCGGGATCTTTGAGATAATTTCTTGTGGGATAACATGAAGAATGATATTTCCGCATATACATCAAAGTGCCTGGAATTTCAGTAAGTGAAATCTGAGAGGAAGAGGTCTAAGGGGATGATGCAACCATTACCCATACCAACATAGAAATGGGAGAACATCATTGTAGACTTGGTTACCAGACTTCCAAATAAATCCAAAGAAAAAAAATGTTATCTTGTCTATTACGGATAATATTATAAAGACTGTACACTTCATTGAAATTCAATAGGATTTATGAATGGATCAACTGGAATAGATATACATTAGAGAAGTGGTAATACTGCATGGTGTATCACTATCGATTGTATCCGATTGAGATCCAAGATTCACCTATAAGTTCTGAAAGAGTATCCAACATGCTCTAAATATTGAGATGAACTTCAGTATGGATTATCATCCTCAAACTGATGGCCAATCTGAGTAGACTTTCCAAACACTTGATTACATGTTGATAGCATGCTCAATGTACTTCAAATGAAGATGGTATCAACATCTTCTTCTGGTTGAGTTCTCTTACAAAGATAGTTTCCACTCAAGAATCCAAATGGCTCTTTATTAATCCCTTTATGGTAAGAGGTTCATAACACAAACATGTTGGGATTAAGTTGGTGATAGAAAACTTATAGGTCCAGAAATGGTCGAAGAAATAGTGGAGAAGGTTGAGACCATCCATCTTCACATTAAAGCTGTTCAGAGTTGGAAAAAGAGCTATGTTGAAAATCATAGATGAGACCTAGATTTTGATTTTGGAGGCATGTTATTCCTCCGCATATCACCATGTAATAGAGTTATGAGATTTGGGAAGAAGGAAAAGTTTATTCCAAGGTACATCAGCCCTTTTGAGATCCTTGATTGCATTGGAGCAGTAGCCTATTGACTAGAACTCCCACCAAACATGTCTCAAGTACATGATGTATTCCATGTATCACTCCTAAGGAAGTACATACATGACCCATCACATGTACTCAATCTAGATGTGGTACCATTGGAGAATGACCTCTCCTATGAAGTGAGGCTAGTGAAGATCTTAGATCACCGAGAAAAAGTTCTCAAAAATAAGACGATTCCCCCCATCAAGGTGTTATGCTGAAACCACAAGTTTGAAGAAGAAATATGGGAACCAGAGAAAGTGATGAGGTAGTGTTACCCTCATCTATTTTAGTGTGGGAAAAGGAAATTTCGAGGGTGAAATTTCTTATGGAGAAAATGTTGCAATGACTTGATCATTTATGAATAAAATTATCTTTCTTTTAATGTCTTATGGATATAGAAAACAAATGAATTATTTTTTTTATTATTATTGGGTTTAAATGATAATTAATTATCATTACCATTAATAATATATCAATTGAACAGTTATCATATGACTGATATAAATATAAGGTTTTTAAAAAATCCTTTCAATGCAGAAAATGGAGAGGATGGCCTTATCCAGTTGACTCATATCGTACGAAGCTTATTTTTCAAATCTTGGAAAGGAGGTAGCAGCAATGGGCTTTGATCTTGGACAATCCCAATCTGAGCTTTCACATGTTAATCTTGAATGGAATCTTCTACAAGATAAGTTCAAGTTAATATAGATTACCACCCAGGTGATGTTATTTGAGCCGCCCCAAGAGCCTACCACCATCGCACATCTTACCCTTAGGTCTTATGATGGAGTTATAATGAGTTATGTAACAATGTATTAGTTACTTATTATATAATAAATTTCTATAAATAAAATTCTTATTCCATCAATTCCTTTATTATAATAGTCTTTCTTAAAAAAGTTAATAAATTAGATAAATTGTTTCTTCAGGTAAAAATATCACTTTTGAGAAAAATAGACATTATTATATTAAACTAAGGTTTTATTAATAAAATTATAAGAAAAATTCTTATAAATTATGATTATATCAGTTCATTATCTATAAATTATTAGGTAATCATTTTGATAAGAGTTATATTTTTTAGACGATAAAACTGAAAGTGTATTTTAAAATAATTTATTTTAAGGAATTAATAAATTATTTAATTAATTAATATTTTAATAAAATATTATTATCAAATTAATTTTAGGAAAAATAAATGAGTATATAATTTTTATGAAGTCAAATGTAATTTTTATTAAGGTTTGAAAACTGTTTTTATCAAAACCCATGAATTTTCAATAAATGTCAGTTTTCATTTTAAAAGTGAAAATTCACATATTTATAAAATTATTTAGATAAAATTAATATTATTTTTGTAATCAAGACATCAAAATTATCCAACAGTGAAATTTTCATAATTTTCTGAGACACTCAAATTTTTGGGTAAAAATTAAATACCATATAAACAAAATATGTGTTTTATTACATCATAATGACCCCAAAATGATGTAATAAATACAATAATATGTATTATGGACCAAATATATGTTTTTCCATTAAAATAATTTTATTTTATATTTGTTTTACTTATTTTATAATTACTTAGTGAATCCTCCAAAATGTATAATATATTTTATGATTTTAAATTCATTTCATTAATAATGTGACTCACCTCCACATAAGCAAAACTAATATTTTAATATGTTCATCCATTAGAATTATAAAAAAATTATCCACTCCTATTTGGAAAAACCCATGGGAAAAACATTTTGATGGTTTGTGGTTTTAAATATTTAATTATATAGATTCCAAAACCAAAGTTTGTGAAATATTAAAGGATTCCCCTCTCATTTTCAATATAAACCCACCCAAGCTCCCACTTATCTTCACTAAAAATACTTGGATCACATACCTACTCTATCCTTCCCTCCCTAAAATCCTCCCAAGGCACCCCAATATCTCAATAATCCCCTCTTCAATCTTTTGAAGTCACATACTAAAGTAAGGGATCCTCGCATTCCTTCCTTTGTAATTTTTATCCAAATTTCTTTATATTGTTATACCCTTTTATTTTCAATTAAAAATGATTAGGTATTTTTTTCCACCTCCCCCATATTGACCATATTATGTTTTTATGATGGGATACCTCTTTCTATCTCATTAATCCCTCTCATTTACACCCATTAGCATGTCGAAATTTCGTAAGAGTTATTACATTTCTCCTATTTCTTCAAGTTTCTTTATTATGTTACGCCTTTTATTTCCAAATTACTTGTGTTGGGACACACACACACACAAACACAGATATATATATATATATATATATATATATGACCCCATTACTTTCCATTTCATGTATATATGATGATAGACCTAGTTCTCTCTCATCAACTATTTTTATGAATTTTTATGTCATGACGTTAGGCTGCTGAAATTGCACTGTGATTTTAAATACTGGTATTATTTTGTAGTGAATAACATGTCCATTTATCTATCAAGGGTATTAACCTTTACGAACATACACTTATTTATTATATACTTTCATGCATTTATTCCACATTCCTTTATAGTGGATTAAACGATGATGTTGAATGAATCCATGTTATATGATCTATGTGGCACACATAAGCATGAGATTGAAATGATTATGAAGGGTGTGCCCTGATAACGCTCCAATGAATTGGGTAATGTCTATTATCATGATACATCATGTAGTTACATGGTTTTACCTTATTCCTTTTTTTAAAAAATCGCCTTTTTGGGATAGGGTTTTACTTGATTTCTTTATGTAAATGATGTAATGTTTTATGTTGTTTCCACATTTCCATGTTATGATGGTCATTCTATATCATGTCTTTATGTTAATGTTTCTCTTATACTCCATTGATATTTATGTTTCCTAACATGTATTTTATTTTTCATGTTATTCCTTGTTTACTCCCTTACTGGGCTTTATAGCTCACCCTTTTCTTATGTATGTCCTCAGGTTATCTCATGCAATGCTAAGTACGATAGAATGTTGCAGTCATGTAAAATAATTTTTCAATAAATATGTTGTATTTGATGTATTAATATGTCATTTAATGTTCCTAATCCCCAAATTCACTAGACCTATCAATCTTATAGTTTGTATTAAGTTCAAGTTTTTGTAATAATGAATGTCTAAATATTAAATAAAGATTGTGGTTGTTATAGTTGGTATCAAATGATAGGTTTAGTTATTTTTGGGAATAAGATTAGACAACCCTAGTGAAAGCCTTAGGGATAAGACTAAGTATAAGAAAAACATCCCTAAATTTTTTTGAGTATAGAGTACAATTTTTATCAAGAAAATACATTCATGTCTCAATACAAACAAGTAGAGGTGTCTCTAGAATAGATGTATCTAGGGATAAAGCTCGAAAACACCACTTTGATCTAGACTTTAATGGGAACTAGTGCACGAAAGTGGACCTTGATGCACTCTTGGTTCGACACTCCCAATATATATTCTTCATTAAATTCATAATCTTAGTATAGAATATTATTTAGGGAATAAAACAATTACCCAAAGAATATATTCTAGGAAATAGATCATGGATAACTTAGATTTAAGCCTAGAAATTCATAAGTTAAAGAAATAAATTTAATTTATAAGTTATCCCTTTTTGAAATTGAATTCCCATTTATGTGTTTAATATTTTAAAATACTTACCCCTAATTTTCATTCTATTCTTGCCAATGGTTAGTAATATGGGGACTTGGGCTAACAACAGATGCGAAGATCAATGTGATGACTCTTCTAATGAGATACCCAATTTGATGGGAGTGGTAATCGAGAACATTGTCACAATACTCTCTCAGTTAACTCAAGTTTTTAATAAAAATATAGGTCAAGAGGAAAGTCTCCCCCCCCCGCCCCAAGAAAGAAAAAGTCACAATAGAGGGATTCGGGAGACAAAGGCCTCCTACTTTAAATGTATCATCCAATCCCTCAGTCATCGAACAATAGATCAACTCCATTGAGAAGATATTATCCATCCTTCAATTTTCCAAAAATGAGATGGTTATTCTAGTTGCTTATCATACGTAGGGTAAAGATGATCAATGGTGGACATTGATAAAAAATAAAAAGCCTGAGGAAGAGATCGAGGCTTGGAATGGAAGTATTTCCATAAAAAAATTCAATAAAAATTTTCCTCACACCCTATGAATTATGATGGAAATGGACTTCCTTTCCCTCAAGAAAAAAAGATGATGAATACATTGGTGCGTATGAGGAAAATATCACAAGGATTTCACAATATGCATATGTCTTTGTCGTTACCCCCAAATGCAAGGTTGAATGCTTCTTTGGTGGGATAAAACTTAGTATACTGAAATACATAGAGATTCGTGAATTTTATAGCTATGATGAAATTGTATGATGTGAACTAAAAGTCGAAATAGAGATAATAAAATCTCAGGGGTACCATGGGTATAAGAAACGAAAAGTGGACTTTAATTATGGTGGTCTAATGGGTAAATCCAATGGTGCTAAGAAATTCGAAAACCCTACTTGAAAAATGTGTCGAAAGTAGCACCCAGAAAATTTCTTAAAGAGGACAAGGAAATGATTTAGGCGTACAATATAAGTAAACATGACCACAGATTTTCGACAAGAAAAACCTGATACTACAACATAGGAGAGGAACGCATTGTTCGACCCTCAACGTATTGTTCATTTCTACAACTGTAAATAACCAGGGCACTTTGTGAACTAGTTCCCCAAGCCATGGAATTTTTAAGGCAACCAATAACCTCCAATGCAGAAAGGGATATCTTTTTTCAAATCTACCACCGAATTGAATTATAACAATGAAGTGGTGATAGGCATGCTAGTTATTCATTCAAGAATAGAAAGCGTACTTTTTCATTTTGGTTATATGCATTCTTTTATATCCTGAATGTTTAGTAGAACAATCCAAACACCATAAAAAATCATGGAAGTAGAGATGTTAGTTAGAACAAAAAATGGGGATGTTATTGCATCCTATAAAAATAACTCCTCCCCTATAAAAATTTATGGATTGAACTTCCTGAAGAACCTCATCATACTTCCCTTGGGGGAATTTGATGCAATTCTTAGCACAAATTGGATCTCTCTATATAGATCCAACATAAATTGTCACGGGAAGGAAATCACTCTCCATATTGTGAATCAACCCTGAATTCTATATAAGTGCAAGGAGGAGGATGAATCTTCTTTAGAACCTTCATCTCAAGCATGTATATTACATCCCTATGAGCATGTGTATCTTAATTAGATGAATGTGTCTAAGGGAGGAATCACTCTTAAAGACATACCTATTGTGAGGGAATTCACTGATGTGTTTCCCAAGGAATTACCTAGTCCTCCTCCTAGAAGAGATGTTGAATTCTAGATTGATCTTATAAGTATGAATTTTCCAATATCCATGGCCTCATATATAATGGTTTTTGTGGATCTTGATGAGCTAAAGAAACAACTACAGAAGAATCTGGATAAAGGGTTTATATTCCCAAGCGCTTCACTATGAGGTGAACCAGTTCTCTTTGTTGAGAAGGAGGATGTTTCAATGATCCTTTTCATTGATTATCATGAGCTCAAAAAATCATGATAAAGAACAAGTATCATTTTCCACGAATTAGTGACTAGTTCAATCAGCTACATGAATCGGAATACTTCTCCAAGGTGGATCGGTGGTCAGGATATTACTAAGTAAGGGTGAAGAAGGAGGATATCCCCAAGACTACTTTTTGTATAAGGTTTGGGCACTATAAATTCATATTAATTCCTTTAGAAATCACTAATTCTCTAGAACTCTTCATGGACTTGATGAATAGAGTATTTAGAGATTACCTCAACAAATTTGTGGTAGTATTTATAGACAATATTATAATATACTCCAAAACCAAGGAGGAGTATTAGGAGCATCTAAGAACTATACTAGAGACCTTGTGAAAGGATAAGCTCTATACATAGTATAGAAAGTGTGAGTTCTGGTTGAAGGAAGTCTAGTTCTTGGGGAATATCATCATAAGCAATGGAATACCTATAGATCCCTCCAAGAAAAATGAAATTAAGGTATGGTCGAGGACAACATTTATGACAGATATCCATAGCTTTCTTGGGTTAGCTGGATATTATCACTGATTTGTGGGAAATTTCTCAGTATTGTAAAACCCTCTTACCAAGATAACTTAGAAGGTAGTCAAGTTTTCTTATAATGATGAATATGAAGAGATCTTCAAGAGGTTGAAAAAGGGGATTATCACTATGCACGTTCACACACTACCCACAAGTGGATAACTTTATGTGGTATTCAGTGATGATTCCAAGAAGTTCATGGGTTGTGTTTTGATGCAAAGTGGCAAATTCTATTCCTATTTTTCAAGGAAATTGAAAGTTCACGAGAAAAACTATCCAACACATGATCTCGAGTTGGATATAGTGATCTTGCCTTTCAAAAATTGTTGACCATACCTCTTTGAGGAATATATTGAAAAATATATGGATTTAAAAAGACTCAAGTATATATTCACACAGAAAGAGTTTAATATGCGCTAACGAAGATGGGTATAGTTAATCAAAGACTATGACTTCTCAATTCACTACCATTCGGGCAAAGTGAATAAAGTTGCAGATTCTCTATGTATAAAGGATCTAGAAACACTTTCATTGATGATTATTGAATAGGATCCAAACTTCTTAGATTTGATGAATATGGACACGGGAATAATAAAGAAGGGAACATCATAAATTATTTAAAAATGATTGCTCAACTGCCTCTTTTTGAAAGGTAAAAGGAGGCTCAAAAAGATGATGTGGAAATTGAGAATAAAGTGGAAGCTATCAAAAAAGTGAAATCCTCGGAGTTCAATGTAAATGAAAAGGGAATTGTGAGATTTGGTTCAAGACTATGTGTTCTACCAAATATGAAGTTAAATAAAGAACTTTTGGATAATGCACATAGTTTGAATTTCTCCATTCAAGCAGGAAACACAAAGATGTGTCATGATCTTCGAGAGCATTATTGGTAGGATAACATGAAGAAGGAGATCATCAAATATACATGAAAGTGCATGATATGTCATCAAGTGAAGGTTGAGAGGCAGAGGTCTAAGGGGATGATAAAACCATTACCCATACCAACATGGAAATGGGATAACAATACCATGGACTTTTTTGACATATGTCTGAAGACATACAAAAGAAACAATGTTATCTGGTTTTTTGTGAATCATCTTATAAAGACTAAACACTTCATTACAATTCAAGAGGATTTCTAATCAGATGAAATGGTATAGATATATATCAAAGAAGTTGTAAGACTGCATGGCTTACCACTATCTATTGTATCTGATCAAGATCCAAGATTCACCTCTATGTTCTGAAAGAGTCTCTAACATACTCTGAATACTGAGTTGAACTTTAGTACATCTTATCATCCTCGCCCTGATGGCCAATCTGAGCATACTATCCAAATACTTGAGGACATGTTGAGACTATGATCAAGGAACTCAAAAGAAGGATGGGATCAACATATTCCTCTGGTTGAGTTCTCTTACAACAACAGTTCCCACTCAATCATTAAAATGGATCCATATGAAGATTTTTATGGGAAGAGGTGAAAAAAATCAGCATGTTGGTATGATGTTGGGGAGAAAAAACTTCTGGGACTAGAAATTGTCGAAGAAATGGCAGATAAGGTTAATACCATTAGACATCACATTAAAGCTACTCAGAATTGACAAAAGATCTTTGTAGACAATCATTGACAAGACCTAGAGTTTGATGTTGGAGACATGATATTCTTCCGCATATCACAATGGAAGAGAGTTATGAGATTTAGGAAGAATGGAAAGCTTGTTCCAAGTTACATCAGCCCTTTTGAGATCCTTTATCACTTTAGAGAAGTGGCCTACCGACTAGCACTTCCACCGAACCTAACTCCAGTATATGATGTATTCCATGTATCACTCTTGAGGAAGTAAATACCTAACCCATCGCAAATACTCAATCCAGAGGTGGTACCATTAGAGAATGACCTCTCCTGTGAAGAGAGGTTGTCCAAGTTCTTAGATTGTAGAGAAAAGGTTTTATGAAATAAAATGATTCCCCTCATCAAGGTGTTGTGGAAAAACTAAAAGTTTGAAGAAGAAATGTGGGAACCGGAGGAGGTGATGAGGCCGAGTTACCCTTATCTGTTTTAGTGTGGGAAAAGAAAATTTCTAGGGTGAAATTTCTTAAGGGGAGAATGTTGTAACAACCCGATCAATTATGAATAAAATTAACTTTATTTTAATATCTTATGGATATAGAAAACACATCCAATGTTTTATTATTATTGGGTTTAAATGACCATTATGTGTCATTACCATTGATAATATAGTCGTTTAATAGTGGTCACTTGACTTATATAAATATAAGGGTTTTTTTAAATCCTTTAGACACACATAAAAGAGATGATGGCCTCATCCAATAGACACAGGATCAATGAAGCTCATTTATTAGAGCTCAGAAAAAAAGTAGTATCACTAAGATTTAATCTTGACCAAGACCAAGCCAAAATTTTACATGTCAATCTTGAATGGAATCACTTATGAGATAAGTTCAAGTTAATGGAGATTTCCACTCAGGAGATGTTATCTGAGCCACCCCAAGAGTCTATCACCATCGTACACCTTACCATTAGGTCTTATGGTGGTGTTATAAGAGGTTTTGTAACAAGTTATTAGTTACTTATTGTGTAATCCCTTTCTATAAATAAAATACTTATTCCATCAGTTCCTTTATGAGAATAGTTTTTCTTAAATAAATGATGAATTTGATAAATTGATTATTCAGGTAAAAATGGTAATTTTAATAAATATAGACACTATTATATTAAACTAAGGTTTTTATTAATAATATTATAAAAAAATTTATAAATGATTATTATATCAGTTCTTTATCTATAAATGATTAGGCAATCAATTTGATTAGAGTTATATTTTTTATACGATAAAACAGAAAGTGTATTTTAAAAGAATTTATTTTAAGAAATTAGTTCATTTTGGAAATAATTAATATTTTAATAAAATATTTTTATAAAATTAATTTTATAAATAATAAATTAGTATATAATTTTATGAATTCAAATGTAATTTTTATTAAGGTTTGAAAACTATTTTTTTCAAAACGAGTGAATTTTTAATAAATATCCATTTTCATTTTAAAAGTAAAAATTCACATATTTAGAAAAGTATTTATATAAAATGAATATTATTTTTTTGAATCAAGACCTAAAAATTATTTAATGGTTCATTTTTTATAATTTTCTGATATGCAAGAATTTTGGGGTAAAAATTAAATGTTGTATAAACAAAATATGTGTTTTATGACATCATAATCACCCAAAAATGATGTAATAAATACTATAATGGGTATTCTCGGCCCAATATATGTTTTCCCATTAAAATAATTGGATTTTAGATTTGTTTTACGTATTTTAATAAGTCTTAGTGAATCCTCTTAAATGTATAATATATTTTATGATTTTAAATTCATTTCTTTAATAATGTGACTTACCTCTACATAAATGAGGCTAACATTTTAATATGTTCTGCCATTGGCCTTATAAAATAATTTTTCCTACACATCTTTAGAAAAACCATTTTTGAAAACCATGGGAAGTTTTGTGGTTTTGAATATTTAATGATATATATTCCAAAACCTAAGTTTGTAAAATATTAAATAATTCTCCTCTCATTTCCTATATAAACCCACCCAATCTCCCATTTATCTTCACTAAAAATACTTGGATCACGTCCCTACTATTTCCTCCCTTATCTATAATCCTCCCAAGTTTCCCCAAGATCTCAATAATCCACTCTTCAAGCTTTTGAAGCCATACACTCAAGTAAGGGATCCTCACTTTCCTTCATTTCTCATGTTTATCCAAGTTTCCTTATATTTTAACACCATTTTATTTTCAATTAAAAATGATGGGGTATATTTTTTCACCTCCCCCATACTTATATTATTATGTTTTTATGATTGTAGTCCTCTTTATCTCTCATTAATCCCCCCATCTACACCTGTTACCATGCTGAAATTTTGTAAGAGTTATTCAATTTATCCTCTTTATTTAAGTTTCTTTATTATATTACGCCGTCTATTTCCAAATTACTTATGTTGGTAAATGTATATATATTATACCCTTAATTTCCATTTCATTTATACATTATGAGAGATATTTTCTCTTCCGTAAACCATTTTTATGAATTTTTATGTCACGCTCTTAGGTTGTCGAAATTGCACCGCAATTTTTCATTCCAAAATCATCGTGTAGCGAATACCATTCCCATTTCTCTATCAAGGGTATTCACCTTCATGCACATATACTTATTTATTATATACTTTTATTTATGTATTCCATATTACTTTATCTTGGAATAAATTATGATGTTTAATGAATCCATGTTATATGTTATATGGGGCACACTTAAGCATGAGATTGAAATGATTATGAAGGGTACGCCCTGATAGTGCTTCAATGAATTGGGTAATGTTTTGTATCATGATACATTTTTTTGGGATAGGGGTGTACTTGATTCCTTTTAGTACATTTTTACACCATGTTGGGATAGGGTTTTACCTGATTCCTTTCTATTAATGATGCAATTGTTAAGTTGTTTCCACATTTCCATGTTATGATGATCATGTTATATTGTTTCATTATGTTCGTGTTTCTATTATGGTCTATTGATATGTATATTTCTTAACATGTATTTTATTCTTCATGTTATGCATTGTTTACTCCCTTACTGGGCTTTATAGCTCCCCCTTTTTTTATATATGTCCTCGGGTTATCCCATGAAATTCTAAGTATGAAGGAATTTTATTGTCTTGTAAAAGAATGTTTCAATAAAGATGTTGTATTTTATGTCTTAAAATGTCAGGTAATGTTCCTAATCCCCAAGGACACTATACCTCTAGATCTTCTAAGTTATATTAAGTGAAAGTGTATATAATAAATCATGTCTAAATATGAAATAAAGAGTAGGGTTGTTATATTATGTGTATAAATCTAGTAATTTTAGAGGTTTGTGGAGGAAGGCTTTGACAAATGATAATGAGATCATTGATCGATGATCTGTTTTCCGTGGATATTTCCTTCATTAGTAGAGTTCTTAGATCTCACTAATTATAAGAATTAATGATTAATTCTTAATCCATGATCAATATAATTTCAAGGTAGGGTGTTTTTTATTAATCATTGTATTTTATTATCCCCTATCAAACATGAATTAATTCCATAGAAAATTAGTTTGTAAATTGATGTTTGATTTGTGGTTTATTATCTTCCTATGAAATTAATAACTAATTTTTTTTCTTCTTACTTATTATTGATCAATAACTTTATCATTCAATGAATTTATACCATCCCAAAATAAAATTTATGTTCACTTCCTCACTTTTTTGTTTCATGCTTCTATCCCCTCTCTCTTTGACCATTCATCATCAGTGTTTCATTTGACCAGTTATTCAACAATTTCTGTAAATTAATCATTTCATAATCAATATTTTTCATAATAGATCATTTTTACCAGTTCATGTTTGAGAATGAAAGAATGATCATGGTGTGATAATAATTATGGAATATCAAAGATCAGATCGACAGTTCTTATCCACGGCTTGGTCTTGCGACTATTTGGTATCACAAGAGGTGTTTCCTAAATATATGGGTGGCTAGAATTCAGAAACCATTGATGTATCGAGATCAATAAACCATAGATGTAAGTTTTATGGGAGTTATTTGTATCTTACCCATATGTGAAGGTGGAATGGGTGAGACACATGATAGATTCTAGACTTTATGTTGAAAATCGAGTTACACAAGGTGTATTTTAGATAAAACATGTCATGTGGAGCCCTCCTATAGACGCTAGGGTTTACGCATATAATAAAATATCAAATACTATGTGAAATATCACACACTATGTTATCATTGATCAGTAACCTCGCATGTAAACTAGGGGTACCCAGGGATGGGAATGGAAAGCATATATGGGCACATAAAAGGCTATTGTTCATGAGAATAACCATTATACATAGTCATGGACAAGGATAGTGTACATGGGCATGGAAATATTACATGGCCATGGAATAAAGTAAATGGTCACAGTCATGGACTCAAGCATGTCTGGAATAGTCAGGACACAGCGTGTATTCCCTATACATGCCATGTTCTTCTTTTAGGGAAGGTTTAATCCCTCATTATTTTCAGCCCATATGAGTATAAGTAGGGTACATTACCTTGGTCCATACCTATAAGGTTATATTGAGGCATCGCTCTTGAGGATAGGATGAGTTATACCCTCTGAGGATTATTTCTAGATAGAGTCGAGTATCCATCTGTGTCACCCAAATTGTGATTGTTTATCATTATTATCCATGTTCGGTTAGGTATCATGTACAAACTTTTAAGGAATGAGATCCCTATCCTAGTACATTACTATGAGTAGGGATGGGTATCCCACAAAGGGACAGAGTTGGATCCCCTATCAATGTTTCAACATCTTCTGAGTTCTAGTGTGTACCTCTTCATGTTGAGGCTTGATGTTTATGACCTCTCAGATGAGCACTTTCAGTGTTAGAAATACCTAAGGAGTGAGTTCTATCAGATGAGTGTTACCTTAAAGCCTTAATTAAAATCCTAGAATGATCAAGTGGTTGTAACATTACTTTGAGACTTGGTGTATATCATGAGTATATCTGGGTTGTTTTTATCCATTATTATGATTTGGCTCTCTTTGATGTTTCATGTTTAGTTATTTTGGGGGGTCCTACTGGGTATGTTTATACTCATCTCTACATAGTCTATTTCCACATGTATCATGTCTTTTGAAAATTATAGGCCTTTCAATAGTCTCTTAGAAGAACCATGAGAAATTGGAGCATAGTTATGCTAGATAGACCATAGTCAGTTCCAGTATTTTCATCATGGAATCAGTAACCTTTTTTCCTAGAATTATGGACTCATTTACATCTTTAGGTGGGATTGTATTTGGCATTTTTTACTTTCATGTACTTTTTTAATACTCTGATGTGGTATTATTTGGGTGCATGCATATTTGGTAACAATTACTTCTTTCCTTTACTAAATTATGTCGGAATTTGTAGCTATGTGTATGTGTTTGTGTGAGAAAGTTCTTATGTTAATCCCTACCATGTGTGTGATATGCCTACTTGGTGTTAATCTTAAGACCCTGACCTATTGGAGGAAGTCTTGCGGTGTCACACTCATCTTACCAACAGAGAGGATGGGCCTAGTAAGTTGTGATATGATAAACACATATCATATAGAAGGTTTTATTATTATTGGAGTTTTGATATAGTTTATCTATGAGGTTTGGTTTGGAAACTAGTGAAATAGTGTTAAAGTGTCTCAAGTTCAGCTCTCAAACCAGGGAACCCAGTGATGGTGCATTGGCCAATGTATCCATTCACTTGGAATATAATAACCTACTTGTTGACTTGGTATATATAGGAACTGGTTTTAGGGAAAACAATGGTATATGAATCATATAGAAATGGGGTTTTATTTCTATGTATTCCTTATGTTTTCTTCCCGAATATGTTCTTTTACCATGGTGTGTCATGATTTATGGGGGATTCCTCTATAATAACAGCCAACTTGGATTCTATAGTGGGATCATAGGGAAGATATTCCAAGTGATGAGGCTTTAGTTCAGGGTAATGTGTTAGAGGTTGTACCCCTAAGTGGTTTTCTAGTCTTACCTCCACCCTATGAGTAGTCAGTTATCCCAGGAAAACCAGAATATGACATCCATAGGATGAGAAAACATCATTAGTTTTAGAGGCAGTTAAGCCTAAGATTTTAGAGTGATATAGAACACCGGTGGTATATTACTGGATCTAGATAGTTGGGTGAGTTTTTTTCCTAGTTAAGTCCTCTCCTGATCATATGGTGGTCATAGTGGTGTGTCTTATCCATGGTTTCATAGGGTAATAGTATATTTTGTTGATGCAGACACATAATTATGTGACTCTTACTTGGAAATAGTTTGAGTGTATCTTTTTAGAGTTGTTCTACCCAATGATGTTATGATAAATACATATCCAAGAGCTTCAAAAGCTCCATTGGGGAATCATGTCAGTATTAGGGTACAAATTGAGGTTCTCTAAACTCTCACAGTACTCTATTAACATGGTTTGTAATTCATAATTTTGAGCATCGACATTATATCATGTTCTTCACCGAGATATTTGGGATCGAATAGTGTCTCTTTATATCATTTCATAAGATTTGGTGCCTATTCATGCCTTATTGGTGGAGGGTTTTATATGTAAGTAGACATTGGTATTTAGTTTTTTAGTAGTGTTAACCCTGAAGTCGAGACTTTGGTAGTTGGTAGTAAGAAAAAAACTCTAGGATATAGTAATGTGAAGAATTTTTTGAGGTAGTCTCAAGACATAAGTTACATGGTTCAAGGCTCTCAAGATTGTTTTAGTCATCTGAGGGAGAGGATATGTTACTTCTATGATAGTCAGTGATATATCACATGGGATTGTCGCACATTCCATATAGATGAAAAGGATTTACTCGATAGAAATCCTACACATTAGAAATTGCAAAAGTAGGGAGATCCCCAAGGTGGAATATGTGTCAGACTAGCTATGATAGTATCGTAAGGTGGCCATCATTATGATCTGTTTCCACCACCACCCCCTGGTGTCCATGCCCAACTTAGGGGGGCTAGTGGTTAGGGATGTAAAAATCTATAGGCAGTTAAGGATTATGACCCAAAGTTTCTAAGGATGATTTGAGGTACAATATATGTCTTCTATACTTTATTTGTAGTACTAATAGACATAGTTGTGATCCACTCTTTCCTTACCACATACCTTTTTCAATATCTAGAGATTCCAGTGGATCCTTTGGCTCAAACATTACATTTGAACCCTCCTACCATGGGAGATTCAATGATCACACACTTCTATTGATAGTATGACATGAACCTTAGAGGATAGAGCTTCTTATGGGATATTTTTGTGGTTGTGATGAAACCCTATTATTTATTTCTAATTAATTACTTCTTATCTATAGTTTATGTGTAGATTAACTATTTTAGGTGGAGGATGTGGTGAATTTTAGTTAATGGGGAGATTTTTTCCTTCATCGGTGATAAGTAATTTCAAGGAGAGTAGTATGGGCTCTTACATAGGAGGATATAGCCGAATACTCATTATTTGGATATTATTACCCTTGGAATAGTATATTCTGGGAGCATTCAACTTCCTACAGTAGTGTTAGAGTATGAAGACATCTTCCCTGAGGATGTTTCAGGATTACATCCCCATTGAGAGATCAATTTATGAATAGACCTTCACAAAGGTAACCCCTCAATATTTGTGTCATCTTATCATATGTCCTCGTCAAAGCTTTAATAATTGAAGGTTCTAATGGAATATTTGAAAATGAAGGGCTTTATCATACATAGTGTATCCCCATCGATAGCCCTAGTGTTTTTTACCAAGAAGAAGGATAGGATTTTGAGGTTATGTGTGTATTACTATCACCTAAATCAGGTCACTATCATGAATAAGTATCCACTTCCAAGAGTCAATAACCTCTTCAACTAGTTTAAAGGATTGAGGTAGTTCTTGAAGATTAATATCATGTCAGGTTATCACCAGCTCCATGTTCTATATGAGGATATATCAAATATGGAATTATGATGTCACTATGGTCACTATGAGTACTTAGTGATGAACTTAGGTGTGACTAACACCCTAGAAATGTTAATGGTACTTATGAATCAGGTCCTTATTCCCTTATTGGACTGATTAATGGTAGTTTTCATCGATTACATCTTTGTGTAATTAATATCAGTATAGGAGCATTCTAGAAATTTGAGGATGGTTTTGGAAATACTCTGAGAGAACCACCTTTATGTAAATTAATCTAAGTGTTACTTTTGAATTTGATAGGTCCACTTCCTAGGACGTGTCATCTTAGAAAAGGGTGTAGTAGTGGACCCAATAATGTTTGTGGTGTATATATCTTGGGAGCCACCCAATAGTGTGATTAATTTTTGGAGATTCCTTAGGTTGGAAAGATACTATCAGAGATTCATTCCTAATTTCTCTAGGATTCCAGCACCCCTAACTAAATTTCCTGGAAATGGGCATCCTTTCATGTGGATAGAGAATTTTTAGTATTCTTTTCAGGATTTTTCAGATAGGTTTATGAGTGACCCCATCTTGAGGATTCTAGATGAGGTTTTTGAGTATGTGGTATTCTGTGATGCCTCTAGGATAGGTCTTGGATACATCCTAATGCATAGGTAGATGGTGATTGTTTATGGGTCCTAGAATCTTACAATCCACAAGAATAACTATGTGACTCATGGTTCAGAGCTATTAGTAGTGGTCTTCACCCAAAAAATGTGGTGATTCTACCTCATGGGAGAGGGATTTATCATATACTTAGATCACAAGAGACTTAGGTATATCTTTTGATAGAATAATCTTAACTTTAGTAAGAGGTGATGGTTATAGTTCCTATATGATTATAACTTTTAGATAGTTTATACTCTTGAAAAGGGGAATGTGGTAGAATATTAACTCAGTAAGAGATCTTGTTCACAATTGTCAAGTGAGGCATTAGAGTAGTTTCCCTTATTGTAGTTGTCCTTAGTAGATGAGGATGGTGCAACTTACCTTCAATCAATGGTTTTTACCCCTCTACTTCATGATCATGTTAGGGAGTCTCAACATATATATATTTATGGTGAGGTCTAACTTCTTTAAATATCCAATGGACATGCTCCTGATAGATTTTATAATGGTGGGGAGAAAATCATTCTTTTTTTGAGGGTAGAAGATGGTACCGATAATACTGTGAGAGGAGGTTCTGAGGGAGTTTCTTACATTTCCCATAGAATTATATATATAGGTGTAAAAAATGTACCAAGACCGTCTAGTAGAGTTTATCTTTCAATGTCTCACTTATCAATAGGTGAAGGATGATCATCAAGTTCCAGTGGGTTTGGATAAAACCCTTGAGGTTCCAGAGTAGAAGTGGTATGGTATCTTTATGGACTTTATAATATGACTTCCATGATCATCTAAAAGACATAATGTTATCTAGGTGATCATAGACTAACTCACCAAGTTTTCCCACTTCCTATAAATACAAGAGTATAGTTTATTAGATAGCTTGGGATGACTTTTCAAGAAAAATATAGTCTAACATCATTTATTTCCGTCAATGATCATTTCAAGACATGATTCTCACTTCATTTCATGATTATGGATAAGATTATAAGAGGAATTTTGGACTTAGTAATAATTAAGAACAATGTTCTACCCCTGGATAGAAGGAATGATGGAACAAACCATAAATGTTTTGGAGTACATGCTTTAGGATTTCATGTTAGACTTCTCCCATAATTGGGAGGATTTCCCATACTTGGCAGAGTTTCATATAATAATAGCTATCACTCCACCATTGGTATGGAACCATTCGAGGCCTTGTAGGAGAGACCATGAATTTTATAACTTTGTTGGAACGATCCTTGTGATTTAGCACTTATGTGCCTATATTTGGTGTGAGTGATAATATAGAAGGTGCATATCATTTAGGAGTGGGTGAGTACTACCCAGAGCCATCATAAGTCTTATGAAGACTAACGAAGGATGACTTTTGAGTTTGATTATGGATGATATGTGTTCCCAAAGTTCTCACATTAGTGAGATATGTAGATATTTGGATAAGGTGTAAATTTATCAATGAGATTCATTGTCCCATTATAGATATTGTATAGGGTTAGTGAGGTAGAATTCTTCTAAACCCTACCATCAATGTGAGATTGGGTGCATGTTGTCTTCCACAAGTCACGGTTGAGGGGGTATTTTTGTGACTCTTAACATGTTATCGACTTGGGTGATATGGACATCAAGGATGGAGAAGCATTTATAGAGTATCTAATAGATTTTGAGTAATTCTAGGAATGGATCCCTTATATGTGATTTATTTCCTTAGTGCGCATTCATTGAAAGTAGGGTAGTCTTTAAAAGATCATCAAAGAGTGGGAAAAACAAATCAGATCTAAATACCCTCATCATTTTTTAGTAGATTTTTTTTATTTTCAAGATGAAAATCCATAAGGTGGAAAGAATGTAACAACACTTTTTCCCTTATAACACTTTGGAATATTTTAAATAATATTTTTAAATTTAGGTGTAGAGTTAGCGTGGGATTTTGGGGCATGTGGAGCCTTGGTGTTTATATAATAAAAATATTATATATATTATATCGCAAGTGATAATTTTTTATAAAATAATGAAATATATCTATAATAGTGGTTTGTATAGGAAATTAGAGACCTCCATTAAATCTAGAATATCAGTTCTACCCTAGGCATGACATAACCTTTGTGTTGGTCAGGTGCTTGGTTTAAGAGTGGCACTAGTAAAATAATAAATTGATAAACTAATTTTTTATTTAGTAGTCATGACCTAATCAACTATTAGTTAAACAATGTTATGGAAAAATACTAGGGTTATCCAAAAAACCCTAGAGTTTTGATGGGACCTTGGATGAAGGTTTTGACAAACAATAATGAGATTGTAGATCGAGGATCAGTTTTCCAAAGAGATTTCCTTCAGTAATGGACTTCTTATATATCTCCAACAAAAAAATCATGGGATTTGTTATTCATAAATTATTAATCAAATATCAAGGTAATATTTTTGGTTTTATTAGTTTAATCCTCATATTTGATTATCACAAATCAAACATGAATTAATTCCTTCTCAAATTAATTCGTGGATCGATGTTTGATTTGTGGTTGATTATATTCCAAAAGAATTGGGAATTGATTTTAGGATTATTCCTTGTTATTAATTCTTAATTTCTCCATCAATAGATATATTATATCTCAAGAAAATGTTCTACATTTAATTTCTCACTTTTGGGTTTTGTGATCTTCTCCCCTCATTCTTCGATCATTCATCGTCAGTGTTCCGTCTGATCGATAATTCGACAATACCTAGATATTAATCATTAAAAACCTGATCATTGGTATAACGGATAGATTTTTTGGGTTCATGTTTGGTTTTTAAGGCATGATATTGGTGTAATTATGATTATGTAATATCATAGGGTGTGTTGAGATTTTCCATCTACGGGTCGGTATTGTGACGGTGTGGTGCGATAAGAGGCATTTCCCAAGTAGATAGTTGGTTGGAATATGACCAATAGTGATGGATCAAGCTTCTTCAACCATATATTTTATCTATAATGGGATGATTTTTTGTGGATGTATGGAAAAGTTGGTTTGAGTGAGAAATGTGAGAGATTCTGTACTTCTAATGAAAAACCAAGTTACATAGAGTGTAGTTCGAATGAACACATATTGTGTGGATCCCTTCTACGATGAGTAAGGTTTATGCACAAAATAAAATATGACATGTTGTGTGACCCTTGATTAGTAACCCAATATGTACTTCAAAGTTACTCAGTCATGGGTATGGCTAGCATACATAGGCACAAACACGACCATTGTATATAGGAATGGCCATAATACATGATCACAGACATAGCCAGTGTACACGGGCACAACTAGAGTACATGGGAATGGGCTAAAGGACAAGAGGATGGGAAGAGAATCAGGAAAATATGGGCTGGATGAGACATTCCATATACCCTATACATGTAATGTACTTCTACTAGGTTAGGTTGAATCACCCATTCTCTTCCGTCTAGATGAGTACCAGTAGGGTATGTTCCCTTGGTCTATCCCTATGAGGGTATAGTGGGGTGTCCTATCCTGGGCATAGGATGAGGTATCTCATATATGTATTAGTAAATTGATAGTTTCAGGTATCCCTTTGTGTGTCTTAAATTGTGATCCTCTATCATTCTTCCCCAGGTCGGGTCAGGTATCTTGTACCGACTTTCAAGGCATGTGATTCCCATTCTAGTAGATCACTATGGGTAGGATTATGTATCCTCTATAGGCACTGGGTGTGATTCCCTATCTTTGTATTGAAATATTTTATGTACCAATTTGTGCCTCTTTATGGTGAGGCCCAATGGAAACAACCTCTTTGATAACCACCAGTAGTGTTAGAAAGACCTGAGGAGTGAGTTATCTTGGATGAGTGTTACCTTAAAACATCAAGTAGAATCCTAGTCTAGAAACTTGGTTGTAACCTTACTTTGAAACTTGGTTTCTATCTTGAGTATATATGGGTTTTTTTCATCCTTTTTTTATGAGACGAGACTCTTTGGTGATTTTGGGGTGTTATACGGGGAAAGTTTATAATCACCCTTATATGAGATCTACCCACACATGTCATGTATTATGTAGATAATAGGACGTTTGACAGTGACCTAGGAGGACTAGGAGAAGGTGAAGTATAGTTATTAAAGATGGAACCTTGTTGGTTCTAGGAGTTTCATCTTGGAAGCAGTCCCCTTATTCCTCAAAATTTGAACTCTTTTACAGCTTTTGGTGGGCTTGTATTTGGTCTTTTTACTTTACCATACTTGTCTCGTTCTCTGATGTGGGATTATTTATGTGCATGCTAATTTTGTATATGTTACTTCTCTCCTTTACCAAATTATATTGGTCTTTTAAGATTTATATGTATGTGTACTAGTACTTAGTCTGACGCCTACTATGTGTGTGATATGTCCACCCAACACTAGTCTCCAACCCTTGTCTTATTGGAGGTAGGCTTGGGGTGTTACAATTGGCTTACCATCGACTAGGTGTGCCCCTATGGGTCTGGTCATGACAAATAATATCCTTATTAGGTACAAAATATACCCATATATTATCTCCCTTAAAGAATTAGTGATATCAGCTAGAGGAGTCATAATATTCTCCTTAATTTAAATATGGTAATCCAATACCCCCCCCCCCCACAACATAGTGATTTAGTAGAATACCCAACTAATTATCATTCCAAATAGATAAATCAAATTTTATAAAGAAGTCATATAAAATGATTCATAACTATAGAATAAAATTTCTTTAAATAAGGTCAAATAGATGATCCCAAGTAATTCATCGTTCCAGATTAGATTTTTCTTAAAAATATCATTTTGAGAAATACATTTACATCATTAAAAGCTAATAATAACCTCTTGATAAAATGATCTGGCAACGATTTGCTAAAATTTATTATATTTTTCATACCCATCCCCCTATACTCAATATATTTACAAAAAATACTCCATAGAACATAGAACACTTTCCTTTCATTGATACTCCCACTCCACATGAAATTACTTAAGAAAGGGTTCATTTTTATAAGTATTAAAAGTTTATATTTATAAACCATAAAATAAAATGTAAATTTGGAAATTACAATTGATTTAATGAGGGAAACTCGACCATAAAGGGTATAAGTATTACCTTTCCAGGAACGCAATTATAATATAATTATTCTAAAATTTTCATTGAAGTAAGTGACTATGGACCTGACCCAAAATAATGAAACTTATAAAATATTAAAAGGTAGTATACCTTCTTTGATGTTTAGGATCCTAAATAAAATTATCTTTCCATGACTATAGAAACCATTGCTAAAATATATGAATTATTTAGACTATTTTATGTATTAACATAAAACTTCTTCTAATGATATGTGACACCCTTTATAGATTGAATGTTTCCAATACAGCCTTAATAAAAGATGATGAGTTCATTGACATAGAAAATATTTAAAGGTAATTTAAATACCCTCTTATCTTGAATAGTTTTGATAAGGATTTTATTTACCAAGTTAAGAATAACTCTACTGAGATACTCCTTTATAATATTAGAGATAATAAAAGATAAAGGATCCCTCTATTTGAAACCACAAGTGTAAGAGAAGAACCCTTAAATATTTTCATTGATTAAGATATAAATCTTGAAAAAGTTAAATAAAATCTTCATCCAACCAATAAATATGTCATTAAAACCAATTTGTTTAAGAACATAAAACATTAAATACTAGTTTATAGTATCAATTTCCTTCATAATATCCAGTTATATAGTAATGTTACCTTTTTTATTTGATTTATTTAGTAAGATTATACATACTAAATTAGTTATCAAGAAATCTTGAACCATTCTGTCATAGACCATGTTAAATTGATTAGAAAAAATAAACCTTCCAATGAATACAAAAATTCAATTATTTGGAATTTTACTAAAGATTTTATAGACACTATTTGAAATATAAATAGGTCTATATATGTGAAGATAATCAAAAAAAATAGTATTAGGAAAAAGAACAAAGAATTTAGAGTTGATGTATTTGAGAAAAATTCGATTCTTAAAAATTATTAGAATCAATTTAAAGTATTATTTGTGAAAAACCTCTTAAAATTACTAGATGGACAAGTTATAAAACCCATCTGATCTAAGTTCACTATAAGGCTTGATAGAAAAAAAATATCTTCTTAAAGTTCTTTAATGTTAGATATTTTAAATAGAATGATATTATTAACTTCACCTAGAAACCTTGGGATAACATCCCTAATGCTCCTAAAATTCCCCAATAGTGGTTTATACCCACTTGATTATAACAAAAAATATATGAGAAAATATCACTTAGAATAAGCGGGTGTCAAAAACCTTCATAAGTCTATAGATCCTGGCCCAAATCTGATCATTAGTGTTCATTTGAGTATGTAGATTAAATTTGATATCCTAAACCAAAATTATGAAAACTCCAAAATTTATATTTTAGAAACTATATTTAGAAAAAAATCAAATATTGTCAACTAGAAAAAAAATAAGATGAAATTATACCTTACTCATAGGGATTATCCTTTAGTTTTCAATGCCCCAAATTCACAATAAATATACCTTTAGATTTTTAAGAATACATGGTTTATTTCCTTTTAAAATGACTGATATACCAATTTGATATAATTTTCAAGCATCCAAACTCACTTTAAAATTAACTAGTTTTTGAATAATAGGAAACCAACCATAATACAGTATAGAAACTGAAGTATCCTAAGAGGCCTAAAGAAAATTTCATTTATAAGTTGAATATATCTTCTTAAAAACATCTACAAATAAAATGAAATTATGAATAGGTTTTTGCTGAGGATATTTCCATTTATTTTATTCCATGATTCAATCTTAGAATGATAACATGGATAGTATAAAATCTTAACATATTAAAAACATATAAAAAAACTTGTTACCATTGAAAAAATCCAAAAAGGGTAAAATGGGTTAAACAAAGGGGTAAAAGGCCTAAAATATTAAAAACATGTTTATAATTGATTTTTAAGGTTTTTATTTATCAAAAATTATCCCAAATACATTAAATTATATTTTGGAGTCTTCATGACATGTGAAACATCCAAACTCTTTTATTAAAATGAAATATTTACAAAAATGTCATTATCAACAATTATAAAATGAGCCTCTCACCACCCCCTAAATACAAATATAAATTTATATTTCCTCTTGAAACTATTCCCACCTTCCTTAACCTATAATAAAATTTTAATTCCTTAGTCTTCTAGACAAAATATTTTTTCTTAAGTCCTCCATTTACAAGGATTCTTCCAAGGGAAACTCAAAGTTCTCAGCATAAGTAATAATTTTCCCTATAAGTGTTCTTTTATATCCTTCCATTTTAAATATATTCTTCCCAAACTTAAATTATTACATTATTATTTATATTATACTTATTTTTTTATATTTTTTTGAATAATCATTATCCATTGTGTCCCTTTTCAATTAATTAAAATAAAATTTTCATTTGTACGTTTGTACGAACTACCACCGCCACAAATAAAAGTAATTAATTTTTCATCTAGTTTCACTATTATTTATTAAAATCTCTTAAAATATTTTTCACCGCATTAAAAATATCTAAATAACACCATTTTTCTTCTATAATAATGATATTATTCCAAAATAAACCACTTTCATAACCATACTCAACCATTAATTATGGTATATTCATATTTGGTTCAGTCTAACCACCTAATTGAATAATTATATAAAATAATATCATGGATCACTATTAAAACATAATTATTGATGATATATAAAATGAATAATTAAATAATTATTTTATTTTTGTTCTATAATGGTAACATTAATCTTAAACTCATTAATTAATATACCAATTTTTATTCATTAAAAATTGTTGAAAAACGCTCATCATTAATTTCATCTTTAAGGATTGTAACCAAAATCCACATAGATTGAAATTATAAAATTAAAAATAATTAAAAATCATCAATTAAGGTAAATTTTATAATCTTGTAATGATGAAATGTTTTATAATAATGATGGACAACACCGTTATTATTAAACTAGTTCAAAACTATCAATATTACTCACACCCGATATTGAAAATATATAACAAAACAATAATATACATGTTGAGAATAATTATAAATTACTATTATAAAATTATATATATATATATGAATAAGATTATGAAATATGTGATTAATATATTTATTTCTATTATACATTATATTCAAGTGCTTTATTGGAAGTGAGGAATTATGGTAAGGGGTTCTTTATATCAAATTTAATTTCTAGAGACTTATTTCATATTGTGCACCATGATATCATTGATGTGGTTTGATTACTACCACATTAATTTATTTTAAAATATTCATGTAATTCATTGGGTTTTAAGATTCATATAATGTTATTTATTTAAATGTATTTTGATTCCAAAGATAACAAGGTTGTAAGGATCTTCGTTAACTCAGCTCATTTAATTGATTTATAATGCTTATTATTAATCTTATTTATTATAAGATTTGTTGACTGCACATAAAGATTTTATTTCATGGTTATTTCTATTTCACTATAGGGAAAATAAATTTTTAATTCAAACATTTTTCCTTCAGTAATTTCATCCTCAGAAAGTATATCATTCTTTAGAATAATTTTCATCCTCTTTAATAATGGTTTCCCCTCCTTGTTAATTTTTTTTACTTTCCCACAAATGTTATTCTTTACAATTGGAAACAAAATTATTTATTATTTCATTTGACCTTCAAATTTCCCTTACCCACTATTCAAAAGGAATTTTTTTCACTCTTTTTTCTGATGTGGGCTTTCAACAAAGTTATTTCAAAATATTAAAAAACGTTTTTCATATTTTCAAAATCAAATGATTTATCTTCCACTCCACATTTATTTTTGAAAAAAAAATGTTTTTTAATGATATATCATTGAATATTATTTTTAAATTTAAATTTATTCAAAATATTTCACATCACAATTTCAAAAAAAATTATATTGAAATTGACCTCTAACTTCTTATTTTATGAAAATGTTAAAAACATTTTTCTTAAAAAAAATATTTTGTGGTTTCTCTTCAATTTTCCTATTTATATAAAAAAATTATTTACTTGTAATTCTCATTTCATTAATTTCCTCTGAATTCTATTATACTATTTTGGGGGATTAAACTCATGGAAATCCATTACTACCTTTTTCTTTCCTAATATTGAATGTTTATGTTTTTTATTTCAATGTATTAAATTTGAAAACACTATATATTTCCTTTAATTGATTGAATAGTTTTAACCTATAAATCATACAACAATTTAGTGGGGAATGTATTTACTTAATTGTATACCCTTTATATAAATAGTGTGAATACCATATGATCTATTAACTTGATTGAAGGGTATTTACTTATAAAGTTACTAAATATCTTTGGATACCCATTTATTTTCATGGGTATATCATTTAATGATTATTTATTGAATTATGAATGATTTCCTCATGGGAATCCATTTTAAAGGGATGTGAAATCCTTTTTTATTTTCATGGTTTCTTAATGTTATGATTAATGAATGATTTGAAGTGGCATAAATATGTATGGATGATTAATGGTTGTGGTCCTATATCACCCTCGAATTCATTAGTTAAGAATTTATATCTCATTATTTAATTATATACTTGGAATTTTTTCAAGAATGAAAGGGTGGACATGATTGGATTCATTCATAACATAAAATGATTAGTATAATTGGATTTTTTTCACAATATAAAATGGTGTACATACTTGGGTTTGTTCACAATGTTTCCTATATTTTTTTACTATAGTATCATTATTATTATTATAACTATGTTATTCTCTCATGGATCATTTTCATTGAGAAACATTTACACACTCTCTTTATTCATTTATTATGTTATACCATTCCATATTCCATGGATCAATTTTAATTATCTATGTTATTTGGGGTATGATTTTCTTATATACTTTTATTATACTCATTTTCTCATCTTATACTTACTTATGACCATTGGCCATTATTTCCTATCTTTACCCTTACTAGTTTTTTATCTCACCCCTTTATTATGTTTCCATTTCCATAGGTTATGAAGAAAAGTTATATATATAATGTGTCTAGAATAGTATCTTGTGTGGAGATATTTTGGGAGATGTTGAATACTTAATATAGATTAAGTAGTTTCTTATATAGTGGGGAAAATATGTGTCAGTTGAAAACAATAAGTATTTTTTAGTTGATTTTTTCCCTAATTATATTTAAATCTAAAACTAAAATATCATGTGAATGTTTTATAATGAAATATTTTCTTTAAGTTGTTTAATTATGAAATAGGCGCATCTATGGGTTGTCAAAATGGGTATCATAGTAGGGTTTAGATAACTATAGAGGTTAAGATGTTAGTTGATGATAATTTAAGGGTTATTAAGTTAAGTTTTGTCATAATTTAAAATGTATAGATAAATATTTAGGTTAGTTGTTGTAATATTGAATATTTTAGAGATTAGGATAATAGAAAGATAGTGAAACCCCTAGGGATAAGATTAATTATAGGATAACATCCTAGAGTTTTTTAAAATTATAGATTTTATGGTTCTCTTAGAAATTACATCCCTATATGGATAATGTAAAAATTATGTGGCTATGGAATAGATGTACCAAGGGGAAATATTCATAAAAATAGTTTTTTTAGTATCAAATCAAAATTAAATTTAGTGTGCAATGAGTGGCTGTAAGACTTCACACCTATCTAAAGACTCCCAAGAGATATGATTTTTTTAATCACATTATATTTACAATAAATTATGAAATATTTGTTATGTTAAGGAATTGGGTTAAGGATTGTGAGTAAACCCAGCCTAAATAAACCTAGATTGAACTAAGAGTGGCTTTAGATGATCTCAAATATAATTTAATAATTTTAAAAATTAAGACATTTTTTGGTTGAATTGTTCATGTATTTATATTAAAATAATTATATTATGGTTTTTATCACACATTTTAACTCCTTTTGGTTTTATAAATGGTTGAATTAAAAGGAATCAAGTTAAAAATGGATTCCATCGATATTGATAAGGTTTTCCTAACAAGAAACCTAACAGGGTAATAACTTGATTGAGAAATATCATTATTATTCCAAACTAGCTATTAAGAATTATGTTTAAAAATGTTAACTTATTTGAGTTTCTAAAAACACCAAAGAAGAGAAGTATGGAGTCTCATGTACTTTTAGGTGATAAATATGATTAAGGAAATAATATTCAATTTTCTTTTATGTTAGAAATTTGGTAATAATCATCAAGTAGGTTGTCTTAAAAAATTGGTAGATGCTTTTTTTGTGTAAAAGGATGTAATAGATCAACTAGTTTTTTAGGAAAAGTGAATATCTCAGTAGACACGGTGAATGGAAAAAAGATTTTTCTCTGATGTACCACTAATAGTTCACTATCATAAAAATAGAAATCTTAGACATTATCCAAGTCAATACCCTAATCCAAGGGATAACAGGGATGATAAGAAATTGTAAATTCAAAGAAAAGGAAAAGCCTATAAAACTAATACTATGGAAGCGTATTCCAAAAATGATATGAAATGAGAAAAATTGATCACCCACTCAAGAACTATGATTGTTGAATTTATATCTTGTTCAACCTACTCCTTTCTAACTAAAAAATTTGATAAAAAATTAAATTTAACACCCCAATTAATAGATATTGAATTATTAATAAAAATCTAATATTGTTATAATTATTTTATCCCAAGTATATAATTCCTCTCTAATATATATTTATAAGTATTTTCCTCTTATAAAATATTATTATCCTTACTTAGTTACATTTGATTTGATAATTGGCATAGATTAGATCTCTTGAAATAGAGGCCATGATAATTAAAAATATAGAAAATTCAAATCTAAAAATCAACTAATAACCACCTATTAATACAAGGATAAATATAAACTCCATATCCCATTATAGAGGGGTATTTAGTACATATGGTTTTAGTAAAACACAACATTAGTTATATTCATATTATGAAGGAAAATATGAGTTCACTTGTCATACCATGGATTGTGAGGATAAAACCTCATTATATATTAAATATAGAGTCTTTTATATCTTATATACACCCTTAACTATTTAATTATTTATGAATAATTAAAATTTTGGTGGTGCAATTTATTTAATGGGGAAGAATGTAATGACCTGAAATTTCACAATGTATTTTCCTTAATAAATATTATCTTACTCAATATAAAACACCAAACTAAAAAATATGTTAAATATTAGATGAATATTATTAAATAAAATTATAATCATAATAAAACCTTTTATGGGAATGAATTTAAAATTCTTATATTTAGAGGATAATTAATTAATATGATTAAAAAGAAGTATTATTTCTCAAATAATTATTTAAAGTATTAATAAATTAAATATAACACTTTTAAATTATTATCAAGATAATATATAATATTATATTACATTAATTATAAATGGGTATGAAATAATATCTAGAACACTTAATGTTCACAAAGAACTTTTTTTAATAAAGAAGTTTTATTTATATTTTGTATTTCCTTTAAAAACAGAATTTTATAATTTTATAATTTTAATTAGATAAAAAATATCATTCCTTTATTTTTAATGTTGAAATTAGATTCATATAAGTTTTTATAATTTTTCTCAAATAATTGATTTTTAGTGAATAATGAAAAATAATGTTTTTACTAAAACCATATCATTTATGATTCTATCGAGAAATAGGTATAACTCAAATTCTAATAAAATATTTTTAATTATAAAATATTTATCTAAGGACTAAAACTATATATTTTTTAATTTAATTCTGAATTTATATAACCTATGTTTAGCATTTTATGAGCTTAAGATATATTTTATAATAAATGAAATTGTTTTTGGTCTTTTCTTATAATTAAATATTGTTTTGGTGAAATTAAATTTTATCATTCTTTGAAATAAATATAAATATTATTTTTTTATAATAAATCAGTTTAATTCATTAAAATAATATACAATAATGATTTTATCCTATACATAAATTTTAATCTTAAAAATATTTTTTTTCTGAAAATGGACTCTTACACATTACAAGCACCAATTTTAAAGTTACTTTTTCTTAAACATATAAATTTTATATGAAAAAATAGATTTAATACTTTTAATTAGTAGGTTAAAATTATGTAATAAGTTTCACTTTTTTTAGGCATCAAAAATGAAGTAAATAGGTAAAAACTAGTTACTACGATAAAAAGCCAAAATGGTAAAATGGGTCAACCAATGGGGTAAAACGAATAACATGTTAAACAAATTATTGACTTTATGAGGTGTTTATTGACCAAAAATTATACCCAATCTATTAATTTAAATTTTTTATTCTTCCTTACATTTGAAACTTGTGCTTTCTTTATATTAAGATGAAATATTAACAAAAATGTCATTAACACCACTTATAAACGGGTCCTCTCACCACCCCTTCAATACCAATATAAATTTTGTTTTTATCTTTAATTTATGACCTTTTTAATTACCCTATAATACTTTTTCACTTAATTAAGATTTTAATCACAATATTTGGGCCTAGTTACTCTATTTCTAAGGAGTCTTCCAAGAGAAAACTCAAAGTTCTCAACATAAGTGATAACTTTTCCCTAAAGTTATTTTTTTATCTTTACCTTTAAAATATATTTTTTACTATATTATATTATTAATTATTTATTTATATCACACTTTATTTTTTATATATTTTTTGTAATAATCATTAACCAACATGGCCCTTTTTCATTAAGATAAATGAAAATTTCAATTAAGCGTTTGTACGGACTACCGCCTCCACGAAGTAACATATTTAATTTTTCATATATTTAATTTATTATTTATTGAAATATTGTAAAATATAATTTAAAAAGTTAAATATTTATAATATTATCATTATTTATATGTAATAATGATATTATTCTAAAAGAACCCAGTTTTATAAAAATACTCATCCATTAATTATGGTATGTCCATGTTTGGGTCGTTCTGACCACCAACTTGAATAATAATATAAAATAATATCATGTATGACTATGAGAACTTAATTACTAATTATATATGATATAAATAAATAAATATTGATTTTATTTTGTTCTTTGAATGGTAACATTAATATTAAACTCATTAATTAAGATACCAACGTATGTTCTCTAAAAATTACTTAAGCATGCTCATTGTTTATTTCATCTTTATCGATTGTAAAAAAAGTATCATAGAATGAAATTATAACATTATAAATAATTATAAATCCTAAATTGAAATACCTTTTATGATATTTAAATGATTAAATTTTGTAGATGAATGAATAAAAACACCACTAATGCGAAACTAGTTCAAAATGATCAAGATTACTCACACGTGATATTCAAAATAGATAAGTACTAACTAATACAAATGTAGAGAATAATTTTAAATAAATTTTATAAACAGTTATATATATATATATTAATAATTATTTGAAATAGTTAATTAATATTGTTATTTTTTATATAGGAAATTCAATCACTTTAGTGGAATTTAGGAATCAAGGTAAGGGTTTCTTTGTGTCAAATTTATTTACATGAGACTTATTCCATATTGTGCACCACAATACCTTTGATATTGTTTGATTACTAAATAAGGAATATATTTTACCAATTTAATGTACTTAATGGGTTTTTAGTAGCCATATCATGTTCTTTCTTTAAATGGAATTGGTTTCAAAGGATTCCAAGGTTGTAAGGGTCTTCGTTAACTCAACTCCCTTTTTGAGTTATAATTCATATTCTTGAACTTTTTTCCTCCAAGATTGGTTGATTCCTCTATAATATTTTATTTAATATTTCTTTATATACCTCTCTAGTTCACATGAATTTTTAATTTAAATAATTTACCTTGATGAATTTATTTCTCAAAAATTATATCACTGTTGAGAATAATTATCATTCTCTTTAATGATGATTTCTCCTCCTTTTATATATTTTATTTTCCCTATAATATAATAATTTATAATTATAAACCTAATTATGTTTTACCTCATCAAATATTTATATTTCCCTTAACTTCTTTTAAAAATTAATTTTTTTACTCTTTTTATAATGTGAGTTTTAAACAATGGTTTTTTTTAAATATTTTAAAAAAAATTCCATCCTTTAAAAATAAAATATTTATCTTCCACTCTACATTTATTTTTGATTAATTTTTGTTTTCAAGGATCTATTATTGAATTTTCTTTTTAAAGTTAAATTATTTAAAAAAAATCACATCACCTTTCAAAAAAAATATCTTTTAAAAGTGAACTATAACTTTTTCTTTTATAACAATATTAAAAAAAATTCTAAAAAAATGATGGTTTCACTTCTATTTTTCTCTTTATCTAAAAAATATTTATTTCCTTGGAAATTTGTTTTCAAGAATTACCCTATAAATTCTTTTATACTATTTTTGGGGATTAAAATCTTAGAAATCCATTATTTCCTTTTTCATTCCTAGTCACTGAATTTTTATGATTTTTCTTCTAATGCCTTTACTCTATGAACACTATATTTCCTTCCATTAATTAAAGGGTGTTCACCAAGATTCAATATATATTGATTTATTGGGGAAATTTTTGGCTTAACCATATACCATTTATCAAAATTATATAAATACCATATTATCTGTTATCCTTATTAAAGGGTATTTACCTAAAAAGTTATTAAATATACTTCTATACCTATTTATATCTCACATTAATATAATGTTATGATTATTGATGGAGTTATGAATAATTTTCTTAAAATAATCCATTTGAAAAGGATATAAAACCTTTTTTTACCATTATTTCTTTATTTTATGATGAATTATTGATTTCAAGTGGCACACATATATATGGATAAATTATGGGTGTGTTCCTATACTAACCTTCAATGAATTGGTTATGGATTTATATCTCATGAGATAATGAGGAATAGACTTACTTGAATTTGTTCACACCACAAAAGGATGGAAAAATATGGATGTTTTCACAATATAAATGGGGGGATAGAATTGTATTTATTTTCTATATAAAAGGGTGTACATACACTACTAGAAAAATTATCTATATCCACAGATCTATAGCCATAGTTTAAATGATTCATGGCTACAGGTAAGATATAGCTACACCCAAATAGGTAGGTGTGGCAATACATAGTCTTTTTTTTTTGCGATCGGGCTGTCCTCCCCCACCCGAAGCCCTCTCCCTCCCGCAACTTCTCCCTCCCGCATTGCAATTCCTCCTCCCCTCACCGTCCTCTTTGTTCCTCATCATTCCTCCCCCACCCAAAGTCATCTCCCTTGTCTTCCTCTCCATTCCCCCTCCCCTCCTCCCATCAAGATTTCTCCTTCCCTCCTCCTCCCTCGCCATTCCTCCTCCCCTCGTGATTCCTCATCCCCCTTCATCTCCGATGCAGCCAGCAAACCTCCCAACCGGCTCCGATGCCTCACTGTTGACGTGGCTCTGGCACTGCCAGCCCACCTCCCCGCTAACACGACCTACCCACCTCCCTGCAGTCACCTCACCTCCCTGTAGATGCTTCTCCAAGGCTTCCTCCCCACCTCCTCCTTCGGCGCACCTTCTATGTAACAATTTGAGGTAGGAATCTTCATCTATTACCTTCTTTATTACTTTTATTTTATCCTCTCTAATTTTAATAGTTCCCATTATGGTTTTCAGTGTCAATTCCCCCATAACATGATAGAATTGACCAGGAATCTTGGTTCTTTACTTTGGATTATAGATTAGATGTCTCATAATGAAGAATGTATGCCATCACTCATCATTTTGGAGATGGTTTAAGGCCTAATGGATTTGTTTTGAACTTTCAGTTAAATTAATTGGAATTTCCTGGTAATCAAGTGTTTCTTATTAGGGATTTTTCCGAGATTAATTTCATGGGTATATTTTAGGCCTATTTTAGGCAGTTGGTTGTGGTTTCAGAATGTGGAAGCACCTCAATAATATTTTAGTCATTTATTCCTCTTTTTTTGTTTTTAATTAATTAATTATACATTTTTATAATTAAATTTTTCTACTTCATGGCATGTGATAGGTTCCTGGGATGTTTTTTGACCATATGTGCAGGTTTTCATCTTTAGAGTTTTCATCATAAGGTAGGTTGGGTGTTCTATATTTGTTATATTTCCCTAATCGATAGTTGTTTATTAATTTATTTAGTTATTAAATGACTATTTATTTTCTAGGAGCCCCTTGAGAACATTTGTGGGTCATATTTGAGAAGTGAGGGTCTTGGGTGTCTCACAGAGGGGTTTTGTTCATACACCCTCACTCTTGGTTTTTGATTCATGATAAAACCTCACATGATCTTAGGTGACACATAAGCGTAGGAAAGCGGAGAAACATGGATATAATTCTTTACTTGGGATTTGATTTTGGACCTATGATGTTCTATCCATGGTGCTTTCTATGTGGGGTGTGGTGTTAGAACCCTCAAGTAGTTAGAGGCCTTTTGTGAGATGCTTTGTTTTATTCTAGGTTATATGGGAGGTTCCCCTCAAGTTTTTGACCTAGAACCCTCAAAGTGAGTAGTGTATAGAGAGGTTCTCCATGAAGGTTTTGATTTGAGTGTTTGTCAAATGGAGGTGTGGTGTGAGGCCCAAGTGGGGGTTGTATGTTTTTTGGACAACTTTCCACAGGTGATGCCAATGGGATTCTTTTTAAGTTCATAGGAACTTTCCTTGGGTAGTCTAAGGCGTATATCTTTAGGTGTTTTTATATCTCTTAGAAGGTAGGAAAAAAGTATTATTTTGGATGGTACTTGGAATTTTGGAACAATTTCTTGGGGTTTGAGTTTTTGATGTTTTGGAACTTCTTGTTGGAGGTTTAATCCAATTGGAACCTTTAGGTTGGGCCGACACCATAGGGTGTTGGTTAAGGCTGGGTGTCACTAACTAAGATTAGGTTTGAGATGGGGCTGAGGAAACCTTGAGGACTTTCTTATGGGTGTGGTGTTTCTTGATGATTCCCTTGTGGGTGAGGTGATTATCATGGATGGGTAAGTTTTTAGAGTTACCATATGAGGTTTCCCTATCAAGATTGGATCATGATTTTATAGACGTGATCTAGGAGACCATGGGTTCCACATGTTTTATTATCCCTAAGAGGGTCAGTGTGGATTTAATCATTGGTATCTTTGGGTGTTACCTTAGAACCTAGAGTTTGGAAATGTGAGCCTATTATGGCTATTTTTGTAATGTTTTGTTCATGAATGTGATGAATAGTTTTTTATACCTTATACCAAAGATGGTTGAGGAAGTTCCTTCCCCGGATACTAGAATTAGGATGATAATTTTGGGATATTACTGGATCTGGATTTGGCCCTGAGATTGATATGATGTTTTCTTTTATTAGCCTGCTAGTTGTGTTAGATAGGTCCTAGAGAGCTAATGGGTGATTTGAATTAGTGCACCCCCTAGTTTAGAGTTACAAAATGTCTATAGGGTTAGTGGGAATGGATTTTTATATTTCACTGATAGTGGTCCTGTATTCCGAGCACTCCCATCATGAAATATTCTTCTCCTCCATATATTTTAAGTGTCAAACTTATCCACTTATTAGAGAAGGATATAATCACATGATATTCTTGGAAAACAGACTTGAGATATTCAAATATAAGTCAATGAGGCCAAAAACTTTACAGAAACAAGAGTTTATAAAAAAGTGATCAATGAATTACATAAATCATTGAGTATGTGATTTCAATATAAAAATTAATATTAGGGTTGTTCAACATAACCTCAATGACCAATTATAATTAGGTTGTATAGATTTTGAGATTTCATACAGTTTTTCATTATTGAAAACGTTAATTTATGCTTTTCACCCCTTGAGGGATGGTTTCGCTTTCTTCATCATGGAAAATCTAACTTCAATGGTATTCTAGGAAGGATACTCCATTCTTATTATACCCAAATAGTACAACATCTATCCATCTCCCAAATTTTTTTCTTTAATTCCCTATAGAAAAGTATGCATAAAATGAATGGGAATAAAGAGGTGATACCATTCTAGTATTTTTTTCAGGCTGTAATTTTTTTTACTAAGAGTACTCCTTCTTTTAATACAACTACTTCTATTCTTCTCAGGTCTGCTCCCCCATTTTTCATCCCAGTTCCAGTGAAATGACATATTGTACCAGTACTCAAAATATTTATACCAAAAACTTCTACAACAATATTAATATCCCTTGAAACTTGATCTTCATTTATATTGATGATTTTGTTTATAAAATTTTGCTTATTTTACAGGCATCCTTCATCCTTTATATTCCCACTTCCTTGGGGTTTTTCCATTCTCAGGTCATCCATAGGAGGAAACGTTTTACACCATTCATCATCCGAAAAATATTCAAATTATGTTTCATAATCTTTATAGTGAAAGGAAACAGATTTAGTATCACATGATAATTTAGAAAAATGTTGTACCTTTTTCATGGGGCTTGTTTTCTCATCATCCTTGGATGGTTCAGCTTGAATATACCCCGCATTTTCATAGACTTATATCATATTCTTTAAGGAATTTTTAGATTTAAGATACCTAGATTGTGCATCATGAAGTTCCTTTTATTTAGCAACCAATTTTGTATTAAGAAATTCTAGTATCCTGTATTATTATACACATTTCATCATGGACATTTTTATCTCTTCAATGAGATCATTATACTTCACATTTACACTTCTTTTCTTCTTTTACAATAGTTTTACTTTCTTATAATATATGGAATTATGGTCAAAGTAAGAAATAAAATCATCTCTTAGAATATATCTTGTATAACCATATCCTTTTTCTTCTTCTTAAATACTTGTAATGTCTATTCATCTCTTAACCTTATAGATATATATGTATATTAATGAGAAATTCTATTTTCTTAGTTGTTAATGGATGTGCTTATATTTTTTTTATTTTTTTCCTGCAGTTAATGTTGGGGGGATGGTGCGGGGGGGGCTGGTGGTTGGGGGTGTGGTGGGGGGACTAGTGGTTGGGGGATGGGGTAGGGGGCTGATTTAGGGCTGGTCGGGTGGGGGTGGCTGGTGTAGGGTGGGGGTGTTGACATTCACATACAATATTATTTTTGTCACTTTCTACTACTCATGTCCTAGAGTGAGATTGATTCAAAGTGAGGGGTGTTGGTGGGGTTATCTTGATTGGATGGTTCATGTAAAGTGACATAATATATCTTTGAGGCTTATTTTAATCTTTTATGTAATCACATTGATGGATTTTAGGTGGAAAATATCAATATTTTATTCTTGTATATGAGTAGAATTTACTCTATTAAGAGTCCATGAATTTTATAATAGTAGAATGATTTTCTTTTGTGGTGGTATATAGATTATTGTAGCATTATAATAGTTTATCCAACCACATAATCCTTAAAGCACTGCATCTTGATTCAAGTATGATGCACCCAATTTGTGCATGCTATTTTGCTAATATATTTTTCATCGATCTAACCATACTAATTAGTTTTCTGGTATCTTTTAATTCTTATAAGGTTCATGTCGGTATTGGAACATCTTGTTACAACAGTGGACTTGTAAAATTCATGAGTTCAGTTATCAAGACAGGGTGGAACCCCTATGGTATGCACTTGGACTTCATAGTTCATTCATTTACTTTCAAAAAAAATTCATCATAACCTATTTTATTATTTTTTTTCTCACTAATTATGTTCCTCATCCTTCAATTTTTAGGTTTAATTAATGATGATTCATCATATTACTGGCATTTTTTCGAAGTCTCTCAGACCTGTTCCTGTGTTTTGTGGAAACCGTCACCGAAGGTGAAGCGGTTTGAGTTGTCGTCGTCAAAAGCAAACGCGCCTTGAGGTTGAGGTAGGGTCCCTCTCCTAGACTCTTTAATTGAAGAAAGTTTTAAATTGCATTTAGTTTCCTTCTTAATTCTTCCTGTTTATATTAAATTGAAATTCTTGAATAATTGTTAGTTAGGATAATTTTTTTGTTTGATAAACAAGTCATGGTTTTGTAATAAAACCCCTCCAACAGAGGTGCGCTGTCTGCGAAAACTCACAGGGGTATACCTTGCATGACATTATTGCATTGATGTTTTCCTTATACTTTATTTTGTTGTTAGTCATAAAGCGCACATAATACTTGACCCTTTTTATATCCTTATAGGGGGTTGCCCTCTTTTTATTAAAACATTTGTTTCAACCAAAACACCCTTTAAGCGCTGTTAGACTTTTAAGATGGAATTGCCCAAGTAGGAAAGTGTTGTAATGACCAAGTCACCATTAAGTGAATAAAATTATTTGGATGGAATGACTTGTCATGGCTTAAATCCTTTCCTTGAGTGTTAAAATTGAGAGGACCTTGTTAGAATTAAATGAATAGTTATGCTTGTATTAAGTGACATGTCTCTGAGTGTTTTTCTATGCTTTGCCTTGCATTAAGTGGTTAAAGTTGAATGAAATGTGGAGGGTGGCATAGGGGGTGCACGGGGTGGGTAGGGGGTGTGGGGTGGGTAGGGGGGTGTGCAGGGCAAGGGGCATAGGGTATGGGGCTTGGGGCAGGGGTTCTGGGGGAAGGGGGAGGGGGTGTGCTGGGGGTGTGCAGGGGGTGCATGGGGTGTGTAGGGGAGGTGTGTAGGGGGTTTCCCCTTGTTTATTAAAATGGTTGTTTGAACCAAAACACCCTTTAAGTGCCGTTAGACTTTTAAGATGGAATTTCCCAAGCAGGTAAGTGTTGTAATGACCAAGTGACCACTAAGTTACCCCCCTTTGATATTATAAATAGAATTGCTATGTTTTAATTAATTGAATGAGTTAAATTGAACCGAACATGGTTAACTTGTCACATGAGCGGTAATGCCTCATGTAGTGAATTATGGAATAGTTATGCCTATATAGGGGTGTGTAGGGGGTGCACGGGGTGTGCATGGGGGTGTGTGTAGGGGGTTTACCTCTTTTTATTAAAATGGTTGTTTGAACCAGAACACCCTTTAAGTGTCGTTAGACTTTTAAGATGGAATTTCCCAAGCAGGGAAGTGTTGTAATGAACAAGTCACCACTAAGTGACCCCCTTTGATCTTATAAATAGAATTGTTATTCTTTAATGAATTTAATGAGTTAAATTTAACCAAACATGGTTAACTTGGCACATGAGCAGTAATGCCTCATGTATTTAATTATGTAATTGTTATTCCTACAGGGGGTGTGTAGGGGGTACATGGGGTGTGCATGGGGGTGTGTGTAGGGGGTTTCCCTCTTTTTATTAAAACGATTGTTTGAACTGGAACACCATTTAAGTGTTGTTCGACTTTTAATATAGAATTTACCAAGCAGGAAACTATTGTAATGACCAAGTCACCACTAAGTGACCCCACTTTGATCTTATAAATATAATTTCTATGTTTTAATGAATTAAATGAGTAAAATTGAACTGAACATGGTTAAATTGTAACTTGAGTGGTAATGCCTCATGTAGTGAATTATGTAATGGTTATGCCTACAGGGGGTGTGTAGGGGGTGCATGGGGTGTGGGGGTGTGGGGGGGGGTGTGTAAGGGGTTTATCTCTTTTTATTAAAATTTCTATTTGAACCAGAATACCCTTTAAGTTTCATTAGTATTTTAAGATGGAATTCCCCAAGAAGGCAAGTGTTGTAATGACCAAGTCACCACTAAGTTACCCCCCCCCCCCTTTGATATTATAAATATAATTTCTATTTTTTTAATGAATTGAATGAGTTAAATTGAACCAAACATTGTTAACATGGAACATGAGTGGTAATGCCTCATGTAGTTAATTATATAATGGTTATGCCTACAGGGGGTGAAGGGGATGTGTAGGGGGTTGCCCTATTTTAATTAAAATGTATGTTTGAACCAAAACATCCTTTAAGTGTCATTATAGTTTTAAGATGGAATTTCCCAAGCAGGAATGTGATGTAATGACCAAGTCACCACTAAGGGATCCCCCTTTGATCTTATAAATAGAATTGGTATGTTTTAATGAATTGAATGAGTTAAATTAAACCGAACATGGTTAACTTGGAACATGAGCGGTAATTCCTCATGCAGTGAAGTATATAACGGTTATGCCTACTTTCTAAAGTTTAATTGGATGTCATGAAATAAATAGAGTGGCTTATTCATGGTGACTTTCACTCCAATTTTGAAATGTGGGGGTGTGTGCAAGTGTATAGGAGGTGCAAGGGTTGTGTAGGGGGTGCAGTGGGGGTGTGCAAGGGGTGTGTGTGCAGGTGTGCAGGGGGGTGAAAGGGTTGTGTAAGGGGGTGAAAGGGGGGCTGTATAGGGGGTGCAAGGGGGTGTGCGGGGGGGGGGGGGGTCTGCTTACTCATGTTTAATCCACTTTTATTGAAATAGTATGTACCACAAATGTATGTTTTCAATATATTAAGTATAATCCATATTCATGAAGGGTTTCGATTTTTCATACAAGGTGACAGGGTGGACTAACACTCGATTTTGGAGAAATACATCGTCATAAAATATTTGAGAAATGGTATATTTTCAAGCAGTGGGTCATTTTAATTTGTTTCAATTAATATTTTCTTTTACTTGTATTGAATATGAGTTATGCTTAATTTTTTAGACTTCATGTACTCTTATTGAGAAATTTATGATTTATTTAATTTGAGCAGTGGATAGTTTTATAGACCATTATAACATGTATTTTTTTTTGAGCAGTCGTGTTTTTTATTAAGCAGTGTGTAATTTATTAGATCATTGAATTATTATCGTGTGAATGCACGTGCAAGAACCACTGTAGGGGGGATGTCTTCAGGGTCGAGGGCTCTATCTGGGGGGCTTTCCAGGGGTGGGGGTTGTGCAATGGGGGTCTATATAGAGGGGGAGTGGAGGGGGGGCTTTGCATGGGGGAAGGGGTGTTGCAGGGGGGTCATGTCCGGGTGGGGGGGATCCATCTAGGGGGCTCTGTCCAGGGGGGTTTTCCAAGGGTGGGGGGCTGTGCAGGGGGGGTTGTGCAATGGGGGGGAGTGGGGGGGCTATGTGGGGGGGATGTTCAATGAAAGGGGAGTGGAGGTGGGGCTTTTTATTGGAGAAGGGGTGTTGTAGGGGGGTCCTGTCTAGATGGGGGGTCCTATCCGGGTGGGGGGTCATTAGTGTTCTGAGATTCCATGTTTTCTCAAATGTTATGACATTAAAGGATTAGAGTTGATATAATCATGACTTCTTTGTGTCCCTGGTACTTTTAGTAATTCAGAATGTATGGATTATTCCTTCTATTCTTTCTCTCAAATACTCTTGAGTACTTAGATATTTTAGCTAACTTGTCATATTATGTTACCTTTATGGTTTTAAAAAATCCTATTGGTTATATTTATACTCAACCATGCACAAGAATTATGCCCACATGTGTTGTGATTGAGTAGAAGATTCATGGGTTTGGAGATGGCTTGGATAGACCTAGAGTTGATGTGGCTTGTTCAGAGAAAATGCTCAGAGATTCTAGGAGATTCATTATGGAGCATGGGGATTTGTGATAGTAGTGGTTAAAAATACAGATAAAGAGTGATCCAATAGTATGTGAAATGTGGAGGATCTTCTTAGTACTTCATGTTTTATAGAATTTTCATATATATGTCTTTTTTTCCTTGTATTTACCTCATGGGATATATATTTGTGTCTACCATCTCTTGCATATAATATATACAGTTCATTTGATTATATATATTCTACTGGTATTTTGGATTTATCTTATGTTCAGTTGATTATATATATTCTACTGGTATTTTGGATTTGTCTTCTGTCTGGGGGGTGTAAGGGGGGTGGGGCAAGGGGGCAGTGGGGGAGGGTGCAGGGGGGAGGGGGCAGGGGGTCTACAGGGGTGCATGGGGGTCTGTCCAGGGGTGCAAGGGGGTGGGGAAGGGGGAGGAGGGAAAAATGGAAGGGGGGAAACTGGCAGGGGAGGGTGCAGGAGGGTAGGGGGTCTGCAGGGTAGTGGGGAGGAGGGGGGGAGGTGCAGGAGGGTAGAGGAATTCTGCAGGGTAGAGGGGAGGGGTGCAAGGGGGAGGGTGTAGGAGGGTGGGGGGTCTATAGGGCAGTGGGGAGTGGTGTAAGGTGGGAGGGTGTAGGAGGGCAGGGGGGGTCTGTAGGGCAGGGGGAAGGGGAGGGTGCAGGAGGGTAGGGGGAGGGAAAACTGGCAGGGGGGAGGGTAGGGGGAGGGTGCAGGTGGGCTGGGGGTGTCTGTAGTGTAGTGGGGAGGAGGGAAGGGGGGAGGGTGCGGGGGGGGAGTCTGCAGGGCATAGGGGAGGGTTCATGGGGGGAGGGTGCAGAAGGGCAGGGGGGAGGGGTGAAAGGGGGAGGGTTTAGGAGGGCGGGGGTCTGTAGGGGAGGGTGCAAGAGGGCAGGGGGTGTCTACAGGGCTGTGGGAAGGAGGGCAGGGGGGTCTGCACGGCAAAGGGGAGGGGTGTAAGAGGGAGGGTGCAGGAGGGTTGGGGGTTTTTCAAGGCAGTGGGGAGGGGTGCAAGGGGGAGGGTGTAGGAGGGCAGGGGGTAGGGGGTCTTCATGGGTGTAAGGGGGTCTGTCCAGGGTGCAAGGGGGTATGTCCAGAGGTGCAAGGGGGTGTCTGTAAGGAATTAGAGACAAGGGCATGGGGTGCAGGTGGGTCTGTAGGGGAAAAGTGGAGGGGTTCAAGGGGGGAGAGTATAGGAGGGGGTTCTACAGTGTAGTGGGGAGGGGTGCAAGGGAGAGGGTGCAGGAGGGTAGGGGGAAGGGGGTCTGTAGGGGTGCAAGGGGATCTGTCCATGGTGCAAGGGGGTCTTCCTAGTAAGGGGGTCTGCAGGGGTGCAAGGGGGTCTGTCCAAGGGTGTAGGGGGGGTCTATCTCGGGTGTAGGGGGGTATGCCCAGGGAGGGGGGTCTTTAGGGCAGTGGGGAAGGGGGAAGGGGGGTCTGTAGGGGTGAAAGACGGGTTTGGAAGGGGGTGGGGGACGGGTAGGGGGGAGGGGTGTCCAGGGGTGCAAGAGGGGTCTGTCCAGTGGTGAAACTAGGGTCTTTCTTGGGTGAAAGGGGTCTGTCCAGGGTGAAAGGGGGCATGTACAGGGTGTAAGGGTGGGGTCTCTCTAGGGGTGCAAGGGGGTTTGTCCAAGGGTGCAAGGGGGGTCTGTCCAGGGGTGTAAGGGGGGTCTATCCAGGGGTGCAGGGGGTCTGTCTAGGGGTGCATGGGGGGTCTGTCCAAGGGTGAAAGGGGGTCTATCCAGGGGTGCAAGGGGGGTCTGCTGGGGTACAAGGGGGTCTGTCTAGGGGTGTTGGGGGTGTGTAGGGGGGTCTGTCCAGGGTTCAAGGGGGTCTGTCCAGGGGGGGTGGGGCTGGTTTTTTTATGAAGTGGGAAGGGCTATAGCCACGGTTTCAATCCATGACTAAAGATATATATCCACTGTTCATTGAACTGTGGTTGGTGTTGGCGTGGTTATAGGCCGAACCCTATATCCATGGTTTCAAACCATGGGTATAGGCCTATAGCCACGGCTTGAAACGTGGCTATAGGGTTCGGCCTATAGCCATGACAATACCATCCACGGTTCAATGAACCATGGATATAACATATAGTTATGGTTATTAGGCTTACATCCATGGTTCCAAACCATAGCTCTAGCCAAAATTTCTAGTAGTGATACTTGGATTTCTTCACATTTTTTCTTATGCTTATGTTTATGCCATGAACTTATTCTTATTCTTATAATTGTATTATTCTATCATGGATTTTTTTCATTGACTCACATTTCCACACTCTCTTGATTCATTTCTTATCTTATTCCATGCCATATTCCATGAATCATGTTTTATGATATATATTTTTTTGGGTATGATTTTCTTATGTACTTTTATTATACCAATTTTCTCATATTATGCTCACTTATGATCACTGAATGTTATCACCTATGTTTACCCTTACTGATTATTTGAGCTAACACCTTTATTATATTTCTATTTCTCTAAGATATAAAGAAAAGTAATATGTATGACGTATCTAGAAGAGTATATTATGTGGATAAATTGTGGGATATATTAAATAATTTTATGGATTAATAATTTATTCATATAATGAGGAAAAATGTTTGTAAGTTTAAAAAAACATGGGTTTTTTTAGTTAATGTTTTTCCCTAATTATCAAAAATTATTAACCTAATAGATAATGGGAATTAAATTTAATGTAATATTTTATATAGTTCATATAATTGTGAGATGGTCACATTTTTAGGCTATAATAATTCATAAATATTATTGAGGAATGGTTCAATAATACATAAATATTTATGTTCCAAAAGATCTAATAATCCATGAAACCCACAAATCCATAAAATATTTGAATAGTACCTAACACATTCAATGGAAGAACATAAAATCAATATCAAAATCATGAATCATGATTGATCTCAATAAATCCATTATCCTTATCCCAAACCTCACCTCAAAGGGATGTTTAATCAACCATATAAATGATAAGTAATGTGACCAAGGATATAGATGATTTAGGGAAAATTAAAATAAAATAGAAAAGGATAATACTGGATATAAATTAATGAAATTCACACACATAAATGGAATATAAAAATACACACTTTTGATAGAATTAAAATGGTATTCCAAATGAATTTAAACAACATTATAAAGATAAAACACAAATCTATATAATGTTATTGTAGTTAATAGAAGATGTAACACACCTGAATGATAAAGGGTTAAATGAATAAATGATATGACTCATGTTAACAAGGTGCACCTTCCTTTTTGGGAGCCTTCCTGATTAGAACTTCATAGTTAAGCGTGTTTGTCCTGGAATAGTGATCAAGATGGGTGACCTTCTGGGATGTTTCCCAGTGTGTGTGTGAGTGAGGAAAAAACACACTAGAAAGGACATTTGTTGGCCTTTAGGGAATGTCATTAGTAAGATGACCCGTTCAGGAACATGGGTGGGCCCCAGGGTGGGGGCCACATATCTGCAAGGCAACTGGTTGTACCTGGTGGGCCAGGACTCGACGACCATGTTTAAGGAGGGGTGTATGTGCTATCACTGGGACATAGTTGTCACATTTGGTATCAGATGTGGTACCCAACCTTAAGTGTGGTGCATTGCCTGGGTTAAGATGTAGGTCCCACAACGAGGAAGTTGTGCTCTAAAGGGGGGTGATTATAACACCCCTGAATGATAAAGGGTTAAATGACTAAATGATATGACTCATGTCAACAAGGTTCACCTTCCTTTTTGGGAGCATTCTGGATTAGAACTCCACAGTTAAGCATGCTTGTCTTGGAATAGTGATCAAGATGGGTGACCTTCTGGGATGTTTCCCAATATGTGTGTGTGTGTGAGTGAGGACAAAACACACTTTAAAGGACATGTGTTGGCTTTTGGGGAATGTCATTAGTGAGATGACATGTTCAAAAACGTGGGTGGGCCCCAAGATGGGGACCACATGTCTGTGGGGAAACTGGTGGTACCTGGCAGTCCAGGACTTGATGTCCATGTTTAAGGTGGGGTGCATGTTCTTTCACCAGGACCCAATTGTCATAGAAGATGAAGAAACGTTTTTCTAACAATAAACTTAAAATTAAAAAAACACTTATGAGTTTATAAAAAAAGTAAATGGTGAAAAAGGAAGATATAATTAGGTGTATCTGATTGAAGTAATAATTTTCATGGTCCTCCTAGTCTTTCTTAAATTCTTGGTTAAGCCAATTCCTACTTCATGAGTACTAAAGTACTAACCACTTGAATGGAATTGGAGACACATATTTATAACCAAGAGGGATGGTTAGTTTACCTCTAAATATATCCTTTGAAATTTTACACCTAATTGACCAATAAGATGGAAGAATATCAAAAAATAATCATATATGGAGTTTTTATTCTCTCTATTAGTGATTAATCCACAAATTTCAAGTCTATTTGACATATTAAGAAAACTTTATGGCCAAAATAAACTCATATTTATTGACTATACATACTCTTAATATTCTAATGATCTAGTTTTATAATCATTTTTTACAATAAAATGAAGTAATATTAGTAAATTGAATTAAATTAAATTTTTTCCTATCCTTTTCTATATCTTCATATAAAATTGACATCCTTTGAACTGATATTTTTAAATATATGAGATCAACATGACGAGCGTTCCAAAATATTTATAGATTTATATATCATTATTTAATGATTCTATTAGGAAACATAATATAGTAATCAAAGCATGGTTTTTTATGAAAATTTAGACCCACTTTTCTTCGAGAAATTCATGTAGTTTCAAGGAATTGGGGATCATGTATTTTCCCCTATAATGAAAACTTTACAAATAACCCAGGATGCATAAAAAAAGTTGACCTCTTCTTCCATGATTTAAATGGACCTCCAAATGAAAAATATTTCTTAATATATTACTGAATGATAAATATAAAAATATTTCATGAACCCTATAAAATAAAAATCACATTAATTGGATCATTATATAAATTATTTTTATTGAAATATAATAATATTTTCAAAATAGATGAACTCAAACAATTCTCTAAAATTGTATTCAATGTAAAAACAAAAAGATTGCATGAAAAATGTGAATATTTTATGATAAAATTAATATAAAATTTTATTGTAAAATCATGAAGTAATTTTATTTATCAACTCCCCCACACATAATCTAGTTCTCTTTCTCAAGAACAATGAAACACATATGACATGAAAAACCATGAGCACCCATTGACCAATATCAATATTTTTATTCTACCAATGATGAGGTTATTAACATATCCAACCATTCACTATGAATATAAAATCATTTTCAATACAAAAAATTTTTTTGACACTGTTTTCAATTTTCTTTCAAACATTTGGATTTATAATATTTTCTCACAAATGATTCACTTATCTCATAATAATATAAATTTTTAAATGGAGTTCACTCATTCACCAAAAAAGGGGGTTATCTATGAGTTTATTAAATCGCATAGCTTCCATTTCCATAATAATGTGAAAATTTATAAATGGGTAGTTTTAATAAGTTTTTTTTTTGCATTTTATGGGATGCTAAAAAATTGGAAAAAAGTTATAAATTGAGGTAAAAACATCATCTTGGGAAAATCCATGCATGACCAATGAAATATGGCATTAAAGGACATCAAAATACATTTTTTTAAAGGGAAGAAACATTTTAGAGGAAAAAATTAAGGAAAGATTTTAGAGATAATAAACTAAAATTATAATAAAACCTAGTATGATGAGACAAATGAAAGTGTAGTATTTGTTTCTTTTTTTAATATTTTTTCTTTTTTTTTCTTTTTAAATTTTTTTTAAATAATATGTCTCCAAATATTTGACACAAAATGGAAATTAAATTATTACCAAGACAATATATAAGAAAACCTCTCTTCTATACTTAAGATGATTCATGTCCCTAATTAAAATAAGGCTAGATGAAAATTAATAAATGAAAATCCTCATTGAGAAATATTCCACCACACTTAATTTTATCAAATAATGAATATAATATCCATTTAAATTTTTGGTGGGTAAATACCAAGGTATTTTCATATGTCTAGAAAAAATTTTGTATTCATTGTCTCAAATGGGGTTTTTAAAAGGTTTTTTATTATAAGTTTAGTTGAGGATATTTGGATAAAGTGATCCACATGTGGCTAAAAAATAAACTCTACCATTTTCATTCACAAAAAATGTTTGTAAAGTTATCTCAAAGGTAAAATAAAAATATATTTACAATTAGTTGTTAAAAACACAAAAGAATAAAATATTATTATAAATGAACATAGCATGAAATCTTAATTTATACCTCACATGTGTCATAAAATTTTATTTTCTGATCTAAAATTTGAACGATGAAAGTATAGTGTGATTAAAAAAATTGGACAAAATTAGTGATTAAAATTAAAAAAAATTATATAAAAAAATGCTTTAGAATCTCCTAAAATGTTTTAACAAAATATAAAAATCTTTGTTGAGTATCCATGAATATTTGTGTGTGTGCGTGTGTTTTTTTCTATTTTTTGTGTTTTTAGAAACACACAAAAGTATGAATAGAAAAAAATAATGGGTGAATAGGTTAAATAAGGAACTGGATTAAGTGATAGAGTGTGTGTGTGTGTGTGTGTGTGTCTGTGTCTGTGTGTGTGTGTGTGTGCATGTGTTTGTGATTTAGAGTAAAAGGGGTTTTTGTTGATTTGATACTAGTTTGGATACAAGTCTTTTTAATAAAATACAAAGAATAAGTTACTCATCTATATATATTATAACTTAACTTCAAGAAAGTAAAAACATATTTCATTATTTATTTAAATATAAACTAAAAATTAAATGGAAGATTCAGAAAAATAAAATAAAACGCAGGTTGTCTCCCATGAAGGATTTTAATTATTCTATCTATAGATAGATATTTTTTGTGTAATAACCATAGTATGAAGTTGTATTTGGTTTCCTTGATAGAAACCACAATTTTTATCCCCTATAATTTCCTTCCAAACACATTTCACCTTCTAGAATTCCCCTTGTTCATAAAAAATTATGTTCCCATATATTTTTATGTTTTTATAATAACATGGAAATAAAAAAAAGTATGTAATTATCCTCTCTTTAGTCTTAAAATTGAGGAATAATGTAGTCCAGTGATTATTTATTTTTTATGTTAGTAATTTCAATAAGTGTTTTTAGTTATAGGATTGAATTTATGTGTGGGTCAGAAAACATGAGATCAGAATATGAGAATCTAGTTATTTTTAACGTATTTCTTACATCACATTCAAAAGTAAAAAAATTAATATTTAAGAATACATGAGACTCAATATATTTTTCAAGATCATTTATATTAATGGTTTTAATAAAATAATTTTCAAATTCAACTTCACCAGCAATCACTTTGTTAAGGATGGAATATATTTCACAAACCATACTATCACTAGAATAATACAAGCATATTGATTTAGGTTTCACCTCACTCACAAGAAAATTTCCAAAATAATGGATATTTTATAGTGAGTGTGGGACAATTTTTATGGGATTAAAAAACCTACACCTATTTTAAGTTTATTTTCATTATTAATTTCCACTACATAGCAACAAATATCAGAGGCGACATGGAAATCAAGATCATTTAGATTGATGTTGTTTGACAATGAAATCTTAGCTTTAATATCCTTAACACCTTATTAAAATATTATAGGATTAATTTATTATTCTTTTTTACATAATTGGTACTCTTCTAAATTTTCATAATATTCTATAAAATATTTTGACAACTCACAAACCTACTTAACTAAAATTGATAGGTATTGAAAATCAAGATCTTCCTTGACTTCCTCAATGATCTATTTAAATACCTCCTAATTGTAATGAGATCTATGAACCACTTGAAATTTTATTTCAAAAATTTTAATTACTTACCTTATATCAGTGGGTGGGATGTTAACAAGAAATTCAATTTTTTATTTTTTAAATTATTATTTTTTTTATGTTTTTTAAGATAACAAAACAATTAATCAATTTACTAAAATTCATAGAAACAATTCAAATTTTAAGAATGACTAATTTTATCCTATAAATAAACAATTAACTAATGATCTACTGTAATTTTTATAATGTCACTTTAGTTGAATCCCTAACGATGGTAATAAAAAATTTCAATGATTTATTCTTAATGCTCAGAAAAAGGAGATTTGATTTAGCATAGCATAAAATAAAAAGTGTCATGAAATAAAATTGAATGAAAATATTTATAATGATGTGTGGTGAGAAAAATGGTTAATTGGTTAATGGATTTTTTTTTCATTGAGAATTGAAAACATATTGTGTCAAATTAACATTCCCAATTATTTAAGTGGATGATCGAGTTTCAACATAGTTTTAGTTACAATATAATCCTAAAATATAGATTTAATACATTCACACATGTTGTTAATATATGGTTTAATAATATATGAAAAATAATATTTCAAGAGATCTAAAAATAAATTAAATTATCAAATTTATCAATTATTTCAATATTTTATGACACATTTCATAGAGACATGCAATGTTAATTTGAAAATCATGAAGAACGGTTGTCATCAATCAATCCATAATACCTAGATTATAAATCACCCCAAAGGTATGTTTACTCATCCACAAAAATTCCATGTATTGTGAATATGGATTTATATAATTTATTAAAAGTAAAAAAATAAAAGATAAAGAGATGATATAAGATCTAAACTAACCAAACATATGCACATAAACAAAATGTAAATAACATGTTCTTGTCAAAATAATTGAAATTATATTTGGAATAGGGATTTAAAATGAAGTTAAACTAATTTAGGAACTTAAAATATATATATATATATAAGTTTATTGGAAATATTAGAATATGAAGAAACATTTTTTAATAATAAACTTCAAATTAAAAAAAACAATCATGAGATTACAACAAAGTGATAAAGTCAATGATGAAGAAAGAAGAGAGGAGGAGGGTCCTCTAGTTTAAATAAGGGTTTTGATGGTACTTATAACCCTTGATAAAGTATTTTTTTTATTGAATTACTCTTTCCTTAGTGTTTAAGTCTTGAACCATTGAATGGAAGTCTAGATGCATATTTATAGGCAAGATAGGAGGTCAGTTTCCCTCCAAACATGTCCTTCGAAATTGGAAACATGTTTGACTCATAAGGCTACTGGATATAGAAAAATAAATATATATAAAGTTTTTAGTATCTCTATTATTTATTCACTCAAAAAATTTCAAGTAATTTGGATTTATATTTTTAGAGATATACACCCAATACTAAAAATGATCCAAATTATTGATAGTTTTATAAATAATTATTTAATGATTTATTTTGGAAACTTAATAAAGTATTTAAACCATTATTTAAAAAAACTAGTCCCAAAATATTTCATTCAATCCATGGAGTTTAAAAGAAATTGGGATCCTATATTTATTCCATTAATAATAACTCCAAGAAAATCCTGGTATGAATTAAAAAAATGATGGGTCCTCTTTTATTATCTAAATTGACCACCAAATTAAAAATATATTTCAAGTTGCAATTGGATGGTTTGAATAAAAATATCTTAGGAATCCTAAAAAATAGGAATCACATAAATTATATCATAATATAAATTTTTTATTGTTAAAATAAAAACATTTTTCAAAATGGATGGATTATAACAATTCTATCAAATTTTATTCATTATCAAAATAAGAACATTGAATGGAAAATTATCACCTTTTATGATCAAATAGATATGTAAATTTATTCAAAAATTTTGAACTAATATTAATTTTCACACCCCCCCCCCTCCCCCGTCATACAGGTAATTTCATCTTAGAAAACATTTCCCACATGTAATACATGTGAAAGTACAAATGAAATATAGCTAATAAAATTCATCTAGTGATTACATTTTTCTTGAAACCTCTAGGAAATACTTTTACTCTACTTGAAGGTGTTAACCACTACTATGGAACCCATCTCCAACCAAATACTCTCTTGTCCCCACTACCAGCATGTTCAAATTCAAGAATATCCCCATCTAGCTCTACATCAATGACATTAATCTCTCCATTATTATTGAGAGATCACCCTATAAACCTTGTATTTGATCCTTATAATTATCCACCACATACTACATTTTTATCCTTGATGGAACTTATAGTTCATAGATAAAATGGAAAATGGGAGGGGATGAATTTCTTTCAAAACAATTTTAAAATGATGCTATAAAATAAAGGCATTTATCATGAAAGCATTTGATTTAATCATATCAAAATAAATTTAAATCATATGTGTAGAGGAATTTAAAGATTTAATCATAGAAGAAAATAAAATTATGTAAATTAAAAGGGAACACTTTAATAAAGGAGTTCGTTAATAGCTCAACAATGAGCCCCTATGTCTCCTCCCCTCAAGAAGGCATGAGAGGGTTATGTTTCTACATTATTTTTAACAAAAACCAAGAACCAAATAAGAATAAGAAAACCCTAGTCTTAATAAAAACCAAGAAACTTCAATTTAATGGTGGTGAGCATATAAAAAATAATATTAATAAGATAAATGTTTGTTTTTACAAACCATTTACAAATCCATAAACTCTATCTAGATGATTTAAAATAAAAATGAATGACTAAGTGGGAAGAGAAAGAGAGTAGAAGAGGAATGTCCTTTAAGAAAATAAAATAAGGTATGAATTATATAAAAAATAAAGGGGTAGATAGAAATTGTATTTTGAATCCCAATTTTCCTTTTGATAATTGAAAGATCTTGGACATCTCTTTAAAATGAATTTCATAGATCGATTGAGAAATCATTCAGTGGAAGTTTCAACATAGATGTTCATTGTTCATATCCATACCTACCTTTGTCTCTATTTATATCTTCATAGCTTATTTGGGTGTCTTATGTTGAAACAAGGTTTTAATGAGTTGAGTTAATTACTTTACAAAAATAATTTAATGCCACTGAAAGATGCAGCGTTTATTTTTTAGAAATGCTAACTTTATTACTAAAATAGTGTACATCATGTTGTGGTGAAAATCTTTGTCATGTTTGGACTTCAAAAATATGAGCACCATGCATGTACCCTTATTATTTAGTAATTTTTTCACAATTAGACTCCATCCATGTTAGTTACTCCATGATCTCTTCCACACCCATAGTGGGCTACCCCATGCTATGTAGGTAGACACCTGAGCTACCATGCATGGTGAAAGGGTGTGGTTCATTTTGAATAGTTGTTTCACACGAGTGACTTCATATATCAAAAATCCCACTACTATGGGTTTGGTCACCTAATACTTCTATAATCATCTCCAACACAACCTAGTTGAATTCACTATAGTATGGTTTAATCCTTGGTGAAAAATAGTTTCACTAATTTGAACAAATATCATAAGAAATTTATCACTTGTACTAACTGATTCATTAGGATAAATTATAACTACTATAACCAAGAAACATCCAAAAAGCATAAAACACCTTAAGTGATTATTATCATAAAAATTCATTATAGATTCAACAATATCCATTTTTTGATGATCAGAAACACTCATTTAAGAGTAAATTAAAATAATAGAGGATAAGAAAGAGGTGAATAAAAGAGAGGAAATAAAAAGTGGTAATTGATAAAATATTTATAAGTATTGATCATATGTATTACCTTTAAATAATATCATTATCCTTCTTTGAAAACATTACACTTTTATCCCCTAACCATTAAACTTTTCTCTCCCACAAACATTAAAACATTCTCCCTCTTTGTGACTAGAAAAAAACTTATAATGAAATAGGGTTGGATAAAAAAGATAAAAAATGAATAATATAATTGATTTGATCATAAAAATATAATTTTGAAAATTTGAACAATATATTTTAAAAACATATAAATAAATTATTTTTAAAAATTAAAAAGATATAAAACGATAAAAAAATAAGAGATATATAAAATAATTTAAATCATTTCATTCCTAGAGACTGCCTAAAAAATTAAAATGTTATAAATCAAGATATTTAGTGAATATATGGACTAATTAAAGATCCATTATAATGAATTATATCAACATATATCCTTTCTAAAAGTGGTCCCTCAAAAAGTGATTTCAAATTTTAATGTACTTAGTGTGTGTATATTGAACCAGATTTCTTGATATTCTTATGGCACTAGAACCATCAAATTTAATAGTAACAAGAATAAATTTTAGCCTAAAATATAATATAGTTTTTCTAATACATATTAATTTCACACAAAAAATCCCTATGGCTATATATTATTTTTTTATTTATTGAAAGAGAAACTGAATTTTTCATTTTACTACTCTAAGAGATTAAGGAATGTCTAAGAAGGTGAAAAATCTCACTTGTACATTTTGTATCTAGTTAGAATCTTCCAAAATTACCATCATAAAAACTAAAAATATTTATAGAGGTTCCTTTAGGATAGAATAAACCATGAATTTTAGAACTTTTTAAAAAATTAAAAATCCTTTTAAGATATTTTAAATGTGATTCAATATGATTTTATTAAAAATGATTACAAATATAAAACTAAACATACATTCTTGTTGTGTCTTAGTATGGTAAATAAGAATCCAAAAAATATATTTATAAATATTGTTGTCCACCAATTTACAGGCTTCATTTAATGTTAGATTAAAGGAAATACTTATATGTGTATTTTTTCTTTATCATGATCCATACCAAAAATTTTTTAGAAGTACATTACTATATTTTATTTTTCTCAAAAAAGTCTCATCCTCACTTTGAGAGATTTCAAAACCAAGAAATAACTTTAACTCACCCATGAAACTCATTTAAAAACTATTTTCTTCAAAATATTTGAAAATTCATTACAAATAGATTCATTTTTTGATCTGAAAATTACACTATCAAAATAGACTTGAATGTTTAAAAGGTCATTTAAAACACTTTTTAGAAATAATTTCATATCCAATTATATCATTTTGAAGACATTTGATAAAATAAAACTAGTTAAAATTTCATACCAAGCTTTAGGATATTGTTTTAAACCATATAAATCTTTGGTTAACTTGAAAATGGAAGTTGGAAATTTTATATTTTCAAAACTGGGTGGTTGTACAACAAAAACATTTTCTAAAAAACCATTAAAAATTTCACTTTTAACATACATTTGAAAAAGTTTAAAATTGAGATAGTAAGTGAATGCCAATAATATCCATATGGGTTCAAGCTGAGTAATGGGGGTGAATATTTCACCTTAATCAATGTTTTCTTCTTGATTATAAACTTTATATAGATTATAGCTTTGTAACATGTGCTTTTACCTTTCTCAACTAATTTATTTCTAAAAATCCATTCTATACCAACAATGGGATGATCATGGGGTCTTTTAACAAGATTCCAAATATTATTATGTTGGAATTTTTTTATCTTTTTACATATAAAAATCCCAATTATCATCCTTACAAGTATCATCGAAGATTTTTGGTTCTATAAAAAAAGGATAATTCTCAAATTCATTTAATATAGAACTCCAAGTTAAAGTACCAGCTTGAAAAATGCCGATAATATTTTACAAGGGATGGTATTTGGATTTCTTTTCAAATATTTAGGCAAAGGAATATAAGGATATTAGACTTTGATATTATTTTTAGGATAAGGTTTCTTATTCAATGTTAAGGGTTCAAGGTAATCTACATATTTGAATTGGAATGAAGGTTTAGGAATAATTTCATTGAATTTGATATGAATGGATTATTCAATAGATTTGGTTCTTTTATTCAAGGTTCAGTAGGATTTACTTTATTTTCAGTACCCAAGAAATATTAATTCATAATATTTTAGATCAAATTTCTCTAGGTTGTCTATAGTGTTTTGAATATAACATTTATATCCAAGAACATTGAAAAATCCAACATTAAAAATTTTATTTTTCCAAAGTTCAAAAGGATTATTTTTTATGAAGGTTATATTGACAACACTATTTATGATATAAAAAGTGGTATTGAACACCTCAACCCATAAGTACTGTGGGAGTTGGAAATAATTCAGAAGAGATCCTAATATTTGTAAAAGAGTTCGATTCCATATTTTTTATACCTCATTTTTTGAGGTGTTTTAGTAGTGAAAAAGTATTCTTTTAACCTTTTGTAGCACAAAGTTCATAAAACTATCCCACATGATCACTTTTAATGGAAATTATTTTGTTCCCTTTTTCATTTTTTACCTTCTTGGTGAATCTTATAAAGACTTTTCAAGCCTCATATTTGCGTGCCAATAAAAATACCCAAGTGAATCTTTTATAATCATCGACAACCACAAAAGAGTGTGATTTTCCTTGGATACTTTCAACTTAAGTTAGTCCAAAAATATTGAGGTGAAAAATATTATGGAATTTATAGTTTGATACTACTTTTTTATATTTGATAGAAGTTTTTTTTTCTTAAGCAGTTTCATAGGTTCACAAACAAAATTATCTTTGAAATAAAATTTTAGTAAATCTCATACTAGTTGATGTCAATTAAGATTAACAAGTGTGTGTGTGTGTGTGTGATAAAATGGCCAAGGTGTTTATACAAAATTAAATAATCACTTTCTTGAACACTTAAACATTTAACATTTTTATAAGAAATAGATTTTAAATTGATAATATCAAAATTTTGAAAATGAAAAGAGATAAATAAAAGTTTTCATTTGAGATTAAAAACTTTGTACAAATATGTTTTAAAATATATTTTGAAACCATTTTTGAAATTTTTCATAATTATTAAAAAAATTAATTTTAAACCATTAAAAAATAAAACAAATTTTATTAGAATTTATTTAATAAAACCAATGGTACATGTACCGGTGATTTTACTTCTCAAATTTTCACTGTAAGTCACATATCCTCCATCGATTTTTTCAACTTCATTAAATTAAAAGGTTCCACCATACATGTGTTTATATCATCCACTATCTATGTACCACATTTATTTTTGGTATTTACACTTTAGACATTTTTCCTAAAGAAATAACAAATTATGGTTTTTGGTACCTAGATTTTGGGTCCATATATGTTATCTAATATGTATTTTGGTACCCAATTTTTTTTAGTAAAGATAAGGGGTAAAATATGGATATTATTTGTCTACCATATCGATTTTTTTCCTCAATCATAATCATAAATTAAATTTCTAGTTTTAAAAAAAATAATTACAATTTTTTTTTGAAAAATACATTTTATAAAATTCATCTTTTTTAAAGAAAAAGGATTACTTGAAAAAACAAAACCATAAAAAAATTTAAAGGTCATTGAGAAACCAAAATTTTATTTAAGTTTTTTTAATATTTAGTGGATTTCAAAAGATATTTTTTGATATCATTGATAATCGATTATAATTCATGCACATTTGGTTGATCATTCAACTTTGAAAATAACTAATCTTATTTAATTGTGAGTTGATCCTTTTCTGTAAGTGTTTGATTATACTTTATTTAATCTCTTTCTATATTGAAGTGATTTTTCAAACAAATATCTTCATATTTATCATGTGCATATTTTAAATCTTTATATCTTAAATTATTGGAAAAAGAAGAATAATAATATGAATTTTAGGTGGAATAAGAAGCATATTTCAAGTTTACTTCACCATTAACCTCGACTTCATAAATATGACACATGGAACTTTCACCAAATAACTCTCTTGAGGAGAGGGAATCATTTCTTTCACTCTAGATAAAAACCTTTAAGGATTTATTTATTTTATTCTACTTCCCCTTATTATTATTTTTGATCAAGGGAATTCCTAACTTATGTGTTTTTTATTTTTTCATTTGAAACATATCAATTCTTGGTCACTTTATAATTCTTATTTTTGGTACATTGGTAGGATTTCTTTATTATGAATAATTTGTTCATATTCTTGTCTAGATGAGTCATTTCATTACCATTATAATATTTTTCATTAATTTCTTTGAAAGTAATTGTATTTTTATCCTTTACTTCTTTGGATTCCTTGTTATATTTTCACTTAAATTTTATCTCATGGGTAATGAGATATTTAATTATCTCCTCAACTGGAATTTTATTTACATTCGTTGATTCTTTATATTTTTTACTTTAAGAGCCTAAATTATTAGTAAAACCCCGATGATTTTGGACTAAAGTTTATATAGTAATATTATCACTAAGAAACATTATATCATTCCATATATCATTAAATAAAATAAAAACCTCTGTAATAGATTCATTAAAATTAATACTAAAACTGTTAAAATCAAGTCTATACATATCAACTCTAGTATCTTTCACTTTATTCATTCATTCATGAGTAGCTTCTAGATATTTCTAGATTTCATGATCTATTATTCAAGTATATGTGTGATTAAATTTATTTTGGTCTAAACCAAAATAAAATAAATTCATAATTTTACTTTCTAATTCAAAAGTATCAATATCATTGGGTGTCCATTTTTCTTCTTTTTTAGTAATAGGAATATAACCATGTGTAGTAATTTTCTATATAGGATAACCAATAGATCTATGAAAGGTTAACATATTATTCTTATAATAACTATAATTAAGACCCTAAAATAAGGTTAACAATCCATTGATTTCCCTTCAGGATCTCCACCGGTGTTTAAAAAGATTCCATTTAAAAATATCTAACTTTAAAACTTTTGAAGATATTGAAAACAAAAATAAAGTTCTAAAAACTATGATATTTTGAAAAGAACAATAATATTCCATCTGATACTAAATATAGGTTGGTGATAAAATATAAAGTGGGGGTGAATTTCCTTTAAAAACAATTTTAAAATGAGGTTATAATATAATGTAATTTATCATGAAAGCATTTTATTTAATCATTTAACAATAAACGTAAAGTACATGTGTAGTGAAATAAAAAACATATATTGTAGATGAAAATAAATTGAATAAATTAAAAAGATTCAATTTGATAAATGAGTTTAGAAATAGCTCACAAATGTGCCCCTATCTCTCCTCTCCTTGAGAATGATTGAGATGTTTATATTGGTCTGGTAGTTTTAATGAAAAAAAGAACCAATGAAGAAGAAATAAACCCTTGGTTTTAATTAAAACCAAGAACCAAAAAACCCTTTGTTTTAAGGGAAACTAAGAACCTTAACTTTAATGGTGGTGAGAGCCTAGATAAGAAGACAAAGAAGACATAGGTTTATTTTTATAAACCCTTTACAAAGCACTCTACTCTCTCTAGAGTATTTATATGAAAATGAAAGGTTAAGAGAGTTAGAGAGAGAGATAAAAGTAGAAGGGGAAGATCATTTAATAAAATAAAATAAGGGAGAAATTTGTTCAAATGGAAATTGGTAAATAGAAGTTGGATTTAAGTCATTGAATACCAGTTTTCCTTTTGGTAATTGTATGATCCTGGAGATCTCTTTCAAAATCAAATCATGGTTTGATCAAGGAATAATTCTATGTAAAGATTCAATATAGATGTTATTTTTTATATCCAAGCCTCCTTGGGAATAAATTTATATCCTTTATAGGTGTTTTGGGTTTCTTGGATTGATCCAATGTTTTAATAATCTGAATCAAGGTCTTTAAGACAAGCATTTAATGCCAGATAAAGTTGAAACATGTATTTTCCAGAAATACTGACTCGATCACCGAAATGGTATGAAACACAGTGTGGCGAGAAATTATTTCCCATTTTGATCTCAACATGTTGAGTACTAGACATGTAGTCTTTATTTGTAGTCCATTTTTTACAAGAATACTTCTACTATTCTAGTTCCACCATGGTCTCTTCCACACCCATGGTGGGATACCCTATGTTGTATTGGTAAAATCTCAAACCACCATGCCCAGTAAAATATTGTGGTGTATTTCAACTATATTTTTCACACAAGTGACTTACTAGATCAAAACACACACTATTGTGGGTGTATACACCAACCATAGCCATAATAATCTATAATATAGCTTAAATGTATTTATCATGGAATGGTCTAAGTCATGGTGAAGAACAACTTCACTAATTCGAGAAACTCTTAGTATAAATTCATCGGTTGGTCTAATTGATTCCTTAGGAAAATTTTAAACACTATAATTAAGAAACAACCAAAACAAAGGATAGAAATAGCTTAAGTGGTTGTGATCATAATAACAAATTATAGGTTCAACATATATTTCTATATTAATCATGAACCATCTATATGATGGTGGCTACCAAATAGCCTCCATTAGAGTCCGGTATTGTGTAAAATTTCTAATAATACCAATTCAATATAAAATGGAAAGATTATATAGTAAGTTAGATATATAGCTTATTTTAAGGTTAGTGACCATTCTCACAATAGTGATAATATATATCATGAAATCTTATAAAGAAATAAATCTACCATCATATTTAATAGAGTTTTAGTTCCACTAGAGAACATAAAATTTACTTAAAATAGACACAGAAAAATTACTATTTATTAGGTTAAAAGGGATTCTTTGAAATAGAGTTTCTTTTTATCAACCAAGTCATTATAGAAAAAATTAATCTATTCAAAGAGATTATAGATGACATAAAAGATAAAATAAGCACACTTTTAGTTGATAAGGATACTATTTAAATAATTCTCACCCCTTTTATAAAAAATGAAAATATAAAAAATTCCAACCCAAGTGTTTTGAGTCATACCTCAGTTGGTGGTCCTTTATGAGAAATTTTCCAGATCAAGCTGTAATAGGATTGGGAAATACATTATTTCTTATAATATGAAATTCATTAAAACTACCCTTATTGTCTTCTAATCATAATGGTATTTTAAATCGTGAAATTGATATTTCCATATCTCAAAGGTTTTCAAATAATGATATACTCAAAATGTATAAAATAGTAATAAGTGATTAATTTCCTAACAAAAAAGGAAATTTATCTACTAATTAAAATCCATCCTTTATAGACATATCGAGAATTAAATTTACAGTCTACATAAAATACATGATAGAAAAACCAAGATAATTTATAGACTAGAATTATAATGTATAATTCTATGACATGATCTATCTAAACTAAAGAATCATTTTAGAATAAATATATTTCATAGATGGATAAATAGAGGAGTCTGGGTAATGAATATTTCCAATAAATACAATTTTTATCATTGTACTCCTAATGAATTTTTTAGAATCTAATTTTTCATTGATTAGTCTCTAAATAAATTTATCTTTTTGGTAATCAATAAGTATATAAATATTTTTAATTCCAAAGATGATATATTTACATAGTAAACTATAGTTTTTCTAAGGAACGGTCACTATCTTCTTCTCAAGAATGCTTTTAGTCTGAATAAAATTTTTAATATAATCATTAACCATTTTGATCAAATCTATTGGAAATATATAAATCATAAATGAATAATTTATCTTTAAAAAAATGGTGTTCTTAACCTAGATTAATCTACCATCCATAGAGATATTATTCCCTTTCCATGTATAAAGTTGATCTTTAAAACTAGAATAAATATCATTAAAATAGTTAGTTTTATACCTAACCTAAAAGAGTGGAATACCTAGGTATTTTAGTAGAATATACCCTTATATGAAATTATATATCTCAAAAATATAATCCTTTCTAGAAAAATTAAAAACCTTTCATAAAAATGATGTGAGACTTATTCCAGTGAATAAATTATCCAATCAAATTTTATAGTGCTCAAGGAGTTTCTTTAGATTGTTAAATTTTTTGGATGATCAATGAAAAAAGATAATCAAATAAAAAGATAATAGGTTGTAAAGTATAAAATATTAGTAGAGAGAGGTTCACCCTACCTAACTCCTCTAGATCCTGACAAATATCCCCCAGGTTTCCCATTAATATGAGAAAAAATTCTCACTATTTTCAAGCATGTCTCAATATAACCAATAAATTCATCATTGAAAATAAACTTCTTAATAACTTGAAAATTAAATCTCTTGGTGTCAAATGCTTTATTGACATCAAATTTTATAGAAATATTGCCTCCTATGATATTTTTTGGAGAAAATTAACACATTCAGTGGTTGTTTAAAAACATCTATAAACTTTCCTACCCTGAATGAATCTAAACTGATTAATAAAGATGATTCTATTAATATTTCTTGAAAACATATTAGAAAGGTATTTACTAATAATTTTATGGAATGTGTTGGATATTTAAATAGGTTTGAATTTAGAAATTTCATCATCTCTAGACTCTTAAGGTATAAACGCCATGAATAGTGAATTAAGGCCACTTAGAAGCACCCCATTTGTAAAAATGTTTTGATCATACTAAAGACATAAAAACCAATAAAATCTCAATAAATTTGATAAAAATTGTTAGTTTAACCATCTGAACCTAGATAACTATCAGAGATTATATAAAAACATCTTTTTAACATATTCTTGATTTAATAATTGAGTGAGAGAAATATTATCCTCTTTAATTATATATTATAGAATGACATCCAATAAAGAAGGGTGACTAGTATCAACTTCATCAAAGAGGCCCTTGTAGTACTGAACAATGTGTCACTTAATGTTTTTTATCCCAATAATAACTTCACCATTATCCTTTAAGTAACTTAAATTCCTAGTAATATTCTAGTGTTTTTATAGTTTATTAAAAAATGTATTGTTTCTAACTCCCTAATTGATCCATTTAATCTTATATCTCTCCTTGAGAATTCCTTATATCATACCGAGTTGAGACATGAAATTCCTTTTTAAAATCCCTCTCATTAAAGTTAGAATTAGCTTACAAAAACTACTCTAAATCCTTCTAAAGATAATGTATATCCTAATCAATTTCTTGGAAGTGTATCTTGCTCCATTGCTTAAATTTAATATTCTAGAGATTTAGATTAAAGGGAAAATAATAAAGATCATTATCTTAATATTTTTTATCTCATACCTTAAAAACTATATCTTTATAGATATGATGTTACAAATTTTCATTATTGAACCTAAATTAATTTGAATAATTTTGAAGGTTCTAGGCACAACGGAAGCCAATCGGGCCTTTGCCCAATAATGGGTTTTCATTACATTTAATGAATAATCCATAAGAACATGATAAATAATAATCATGACTAATAAATATAACTAATTTAATTATATTAATGGAAGCTCAAAATATAGAGAGGATCCTTTCATATTAAATTTATATTTAATTTAATTATAATAATGAACTATATCGTGAGATTCATTATTTAATGAAGATATTGATTGTTAAATCCATGTTCAAGTTTCACTATCATTTCAATATGAGGATAAAAAGTAGAATCCATATAGAAGTGATCCAAATGTGTTCCTTGATATTTGAATGATGTCAATGGAAATTTGTGTGCTAGAAAATATGATCCATACGTCTTTCATTTTTCATCTTGATCGCAAAACAATCCCTCAGGCAAAAAAGACTATCACTTTGTATCCATCATTCTTGATATCAAGGATGGAGGTGGAGGAAATCTCAAAAACTAGAGAGTAAACCTATATATTTTCTTTATTGTGATAATTATCTAGGGTTATAATGTTCTATGTATAATAAATTAATTCTCAAAAATTCACACTAAACAAAGATGATATAATATGGGAAAATATAGATCCAAGGTTTAATATAAATAATTTCACAAAGGTCATTAATCCAATAATAAACCTATAATATACTCCACTCCAATAATAATAATAATATATTATTCTTATTCTTATTCTTATTCTTATTATATCGTGGTATGTGCCAACCTGCACAAATTGAATATCATTTTAATTAAAAAATTATTCCTTATTTATTTAAATAACATTTATGTTTATATCATTTCTACTACCGGGAATATAACTCGGAATTTCCACTTTCCTCAACATTTAAAAAACCTAAAATAATAAATATTATTCATTCAATAAATAAATAAATAGATATTATATTCATTATATTGAAAATAAATAAATATTTAATATTCTCATGACTAACAAATATTCATTTCATAATAAATATTACTTATTAATATGTAAATAAATCATGTGATAAATAAATATATAATTTTAAATTATTTATAATAAATTTTTATCTAATATTAATCTCACATAAATATAGTGACTAAATATTTGTGATCAGAAAATCTAAAATAAATATTATTCTATAGATTTGAGAATAACATTTATTCCAAACATTAAATTCAAATGGAATTTAACTAAGGTCAATAGAAACACTAAGTGTGGGAACCTATAGGAATATTACTTATTGGAATTAGGTGTACTTTCCTAAAGTACAATATCAATGTCTAGAAACATGTAAAGAAACCCATAGAGAAAAAATATAATATTGCAATGACAAAAACCACAGATGAATGTTCACTATGTAATATAATTCATTTTTCTTGATATCTCATCTATAAGGTTTCATATAAATGTCACCAACCTATATGATTGATAAATATTTCTTTAAATTTTTTAAATAAAATCATTAATCACCATGGCCATTGAATTTAGTTCCTCAGTTACATTTCAATCAAATGGATGAGATGTTATCTTCTTGTATTGGAAGGGAAAATTCTTTTTTGACATGTTTATCAATGACATGTCACTTGGGACACACCTAATATATCGTAATTCACCGTGAATATAAAGTTTCATAGTTTTTATAAAAAAATCAAATAATTTGACTCATGGAATGCACTAATAATAATCTCAAGTCTAAGGACCAATACACGTGTTTATTGATAGGAATATCAAGTGACATAAAACATATGGAATTCCTACTTGTCGGTATGTCCTTATAATATCCCATATTAGAGACTATAAACTAAAAACTTCATTATATTAATCCTCATCCACTTAATAGAATCAATCACTTATATTTCACATCATTTTTATCCCATTATATTTCATCATTTGACCATATGAATTATATGTTCTAGAATATTTTCAGGGAACTTTATAGTTCTCATCATAGTGGGAAACTTTAATAACCTTTCGATGTGAAAAATTATAAAAGTAAAGTATCAATTTAATTTTACAAAAAATAATAATCAATATATAATAAAACATTTATTAAAATTCAATTATTTGAATATATAGGAAATCTAAAGTATGATGTTGTTGTTACTAGCACACCAACTCAAACAGACTCTCGCGTTCACTAGAGCCAATAACCAAAAACATTTCGTTTTCTATCTATCACGTGATATTCATGATTATATTCAGATAGGACATTATTAAATTGGTTCTAAATTATCTAATTTATTTAAAACCTAATGACTGTGATTTTATCTCATAAAGAAAATCCCTCAAGAGTTGATAAGACTAAGTATTCACCTTTTGTTTCATAGTCATAAAACTGAAATATTGGATAAAACCATAGTTAAAATTTATCATATAAATGATAATACTATAATATTTCTATATAATAAAAAATTTAATAATTCATTTCTAAATTTATTCTTAAGATACATCAGAAGCTCCAATATACTCAGTTATTATAGATGTGGAAAACATTGGTTGTAATAAGTTTGTCTTGTATATTAACTCTTACTCACTACAACAATATATCAAAAGTATATAAAATAAAACTATTATTATATCCTATTGAACACTAGTATTCCCATTTCTCCCTTTTAACAAGAACTCATCCAATTATACTTCCACATGTATTATCATATAGTTGTAACTACAAGTCTGTGTAGTTCTCTAAGTTCTGTTTGATATTTTCACTCTATGAAACATGCATAAGTAATATCAAAGTTTATATTACACATAATGGTATATGATATAGATTAAAATAACTTAATAATATGTAATTATATTCATAATAGTAATCTTCTCCTATTCCCATGCACATTATTCTGGAGAGATTTCATATCACGTTACTTAGGAAAAAATTAATTCTTTGATCGTTCCATTCTATATTATTAAATTCATGGTCAATATATGTACTATGAATAAATATAAAAACCAATAGATGTATTTATATATATCTATTTCCTTAAAACACTGGTTGATAATTTAATTCATCCTTTGATAAATACATTCCTTAGTCTCAACAAACCGGTAAGACAAATAATTTATTTTCATATGTTATCAACATATCTATCATGAAAACAGTAGTGCTCCCACTAAAATATTGTAAACACATGGAACTTCTTTGTTTCAAATGAATATTCTATTATTTCTATACTTTATTTTATCTATTACTATATATGATCAATTTTCATATCTTATTGGAATTTATTGTTCTCACTAACCCATCTAGGTATATCTTATAAACATATTCCATAGGGTCTTCATTAAGGAAACCATCCTTGATATCCAACCACCCAATACAATAATCATGGAATATTACTATGATAAATATAATTCAAATGTATTTTAGATTAATTATTGGGGTAATTGTTTTCTATAAAATATGTCTTAGAAATCATTTAAACCTTTTAATAATCAATTATGGTTTATTGGTACTAACTTGTACCATCAATACAGAGTTCCTATTGAATAATCACCAATGGTATTAAGTCTAGAAACATCCAAAATATATATCCAATAGATATTCTATACATAGATTCCAACTCATACATACTTTTAAATATTACTATATTTCCATTCATTACTTCTCTATAGGATTCATTATTTATATTGAATAATATGTCACTGGTCATGGTCAATATAAAACCACCACTTTGGTTTTAACTTTCTTATATAGTATGTTTCTTTGTAATAACACCTCTACTTAGCTTAGTATAATTTTGTGTTCCCATTCCAAATCATGTTCATTCGGATCCTATACATCATTTAAGTATATCATTCTCCCACTATCACAAAATGAGATATGATTTACTCTTAGAAATATAGTCAGTTTGGACTAATAAGGTATATTAATATCCTTAGTGGCTATAGGATAATTAACTAAGATTCACTTAGTGTTTCATTAATGTTCCCTTATATATAAATCAATATTTTAACAAATAGTTTTTATTAAACCCTTAAAATTATAACATAATAGATTCTTATCATATCATATTTGATATGAATTAGTCAGCATGGTTAGCATATGGTTGGATGTTACACTAATATTTTCAAAAACACATCTTGGAAGAAATCATGGAAGGCTTGTAATGTATATAATACATTTCATCAATCCCATTTTACTATCATCAAAACTTTTATGTGTTAGGTAATGTGATATTTTGATTACCTTCACTCCATATATTAATTATTGATGAATACTTGTTTATGATACGCTCCAAGAATATCACCTAAAGGATCATGTATCCCTTACCAAGTGTATTCATTTATTCACTAATAATTCAAAAAATATATTAAATGAATCTTATAAAGTATATGAACTTGCCACTTAGTTTAACTCTTAGAATAGTTCATGCAGACTTACTAAACTAACTCTAGTAGATTTATCGAATATTATTATTTCTAATGGATTATTTATCTAAAAATTTATAGTAATTTTGTTGGTATACTTAATGTCTTATATCAAAATAGATAAAAACACCCTTATTGATATAAAATAGTTAAATATTATCAGTAATTAATTTGAAAAAGAATTATCTTTCCAAAATATAGTACTCTAAGTCCTATGTATATATTCATCATTATTTTCCAATTTTTGATATCTATGATTTAATAATTATAAAATAATAAGTTCATCATAAAATACCATAACAATATTCAATCCAAACATGAAAACACGCCTCAGTTTTTCTAATATAGACACTAAGAGAGAAAAAATGTTTTCATAATAATCAATAAAAAACAATATTTTAACCTGAATGCATTTAAAAATCATGTAGTGATGCACATATCTTACTGATCTAGGAATCACCCTTCTTATGATCCTTGATAATGTACCTTACTTCTTGTAATATTTCTATACTTACTTGTTCCCTGGATACATATGTGAAAAAAATATGGTATTTTAATACCAAAGAACTAAACAAAATTATTATTTATAATAATTAATATACCTAAAGTATACACAACTATGTACTTCTTCTTTAATTCATTGTAATTCCACTTCCTTTTTTCTTTCTTTCCACATGAGACGAAAATAGGCTCATGTTCATTATAAACGTTTTGAATACTTTTCCTATTCAAAGGACATTGTAAAGGCTCAATTTTTTTTAACCAGTCTTCATTTTTTCAATATGGTAATTTACTCCACTAATCATTGGGAATGAGGAACCAGGTTCTAATAAATATTTTTCCAACTGATGAATCATGGTAAACATATTCCAAAGAATCTCATCCGACTTGTTCATCCTATAATTTTTTATGAATATAGATAACCTGGAAGGTAATGATGATAATATTATATTTATGGAAACATTTTTATCCATTTTAAATCATAATGTCATGAACTGATCATCATACTTCATCATTTTGAATGTGTAATCACTGTTTAGGTTACATCCTTCCAGTTTACACTCATATAGTGTGGTGACAATCTCAATTATCTTAAGCCTCTACTTTTCTATTTCATGTTCATGAAGATGAATTTTCCTGGTGTAAAGTTTCATTTACTCATTTTTCATTATCATATCCCCATACATAGTTGATAATATGATCTGATGAACATAAGAAATATCTTTCATAAATCTCTAGTATGTAACCTTTTCACCTTCACTTTCTTTATGGGAATGTTAATCAAATATAGGATATTCCAATATATATAACATATTTTCTTGTAGTAGTGTCATGTAAAAATGACTATACCACTTGTAGAAATTTGTGTCATGAGGACATGACCTAAATTAAAGAATGGTTGTAATGTTCTCATGGTTTAGCTTTCCATTTTTATATAATTAGTAAATCAAATTATTATTACATTTTCTTAACTAGAAAAATATATGAGATAAAATAATTTTAATTGTCTTATTAATATCCTAGTATTTCATAAAGCATCAAAATTTCTCACCATCGGACTCAAAATATCCAATATCATTAACATTAAAGTTTCAAGGATATATATTTCCCTTCTTATAATCCATACTTTGACATAAACAATTGTTATAAGGCATTTAGGTAGGAGGTATTTCCAACTACTAAATTGAAACATCTTGATCTATTCAGTGGACTCTCCAATTATGAAATCCTCACTCAGATCTCTATAATAGTTTCCCCTATATTATAATAAGTCTTAATTTGGAATTCAACCTTTGATGATAACTTAGTTAAGTTAACCCAAAACTTTTAGTTTGAACTCTCTTATAATTTAAAGCATCCTAAATTTGTCGAGAAAAGAACTTTAAATTATGGTTTCATTCATAACTTTATTAATGGGAGGATTTGACTTTATATTACTTTAGGTATTTTATTTATTCTACATAAACATTTCTTCTTAATATTATAAGGGTTTTACATAATTAATTAACCATGCCTTTAATAAAATCATTTATGCATAATCTATTTATTTTACTTTATCTTGCATGTCTTGAAATATTATTTTGTTTATGTGATCGCATTTAACATCATGTAATATGAATCGTAAAAAATAGATAATCATGAACTTTGATAAAATAAAATAAATAAAGTGACCTGATTATGAGCTTTCTAATGGTTGATTTATCGAGTAGATGAAAAATCATCCTATGACCCTGGGGTAAAAATTCTCTAACCCAGGTTTGGAATGAGTTGTAGCATTCCAACATCGACCATAGTATCTTCTTGGTTAGTGTCACCACAACTCGAGTTCTAATCCACCTCCTCTCCTTAGAGCTCCATCATTTACATGTTTTTTATACTCACGCATAGGTGAGGGGAACCAAGGGTATGGATACATAAAATAAACCATGGACACGTAGGTCTTGTATAATAAAGGTGTAAGGGATGACACATCAACCATCATGTTTAATTTAATAAAACTTCATCACATATAAAAACCAATGAAATGATATTAAATTAAATAGAAATTCAATACATACAACTGTCAGCCAATCTCATGATCAGTCACATGCATGAAACCGATAAAAAAATTTAAACTAACAATAGATCATTTAAATAATTATTATTTAAGATTAACTACCAAAATTAATAAATTCAGTCTTATTAGCTCATTTATTATTTTATCTTCATATCCATCCAAATATTCATGTAGATCCCATCAACTATAATTTTTAAATAAATAAATAAATTTATTTTATTTAAAATTAATTAAGTGCATGGCATGTACATAGAGGCAGCATGGTGTAGAATTTTCTAAACTAATTGGCATGGTCATCATCATATATTGTGAACTCACATGACATATAGCATGCACATAATGTCATGTAATTACATAGCATGTACTATAAATAAATGACACATGGAATTATGTTAATTTATATTGTGTGTAGTGATTTTAATACATGTGGAGTACATAATGTGTAATGATGACCACACTTAGCATACAATTTCAAATTTAATGTAAAAATATTTAGGAATTTAATATTATTTCAACACTATCACATGGAGTGTAATCCAGATTCATGTCATTTATTTCAGTTTAATGCCACAATAAATTTTTTTTACATGTAAATTAATTATACGATGCACAACCTGGTTTGGTGTGTACTTCATGTAAATGGTTATACACACCAAGGATCACTTTCTGTCTCCTTCTGTGATTTATGCCTACGGAATTGTATATATTACATGTAGATATTTATGGGTTATATGGTGTATATGATAATTGAAAACTATGTAATACCATCTAAACTGTGTTGATAAACTTTATGTCCTTATTCATTGGATTATAAAGACACAACATGTATTTGAACATGCAGTTTCCATGAAATTCATGCAACTAATCGTGTATTACTACATGATGTGTATGCCTTCTATATGACATGTAGTCCCTCAAAATATGTGCTAGCTGGTTCTGATCAACATATGGTCATGAAATGACATTATGTAACCCCCACATGACCATCCATTTTTATTTTTGTTGTGTACTAATGCGGTGAATCTGGAAACATGATATGTATATTTAGGTTTCATTCTGTTTATTCCCATTCTTTTGGATATAATCTTTTTGTGACACCCTCTAGATCACATGTATGTTTTATTTTGAGATTATATTGCCTCTATTTTGTTTTCAAAAGTATTTCAAGAGTTTAAGGTTAAATTTTGCAGATTTTTCATGAAAGACTAGGTCATTCCATGCAAAGTTGGAAGTAATTATGTGGTAACCGTGAAATATGGATCTATTGGTTCTAGTGGAATTTTTCTTGGTTTCAATATAGTTTTTCTAATAGCTTGGGATTCCTAAGAAACTTAGATGTATGGTTGGGTTTGGGTCTATAGGTGGTTTCGTTACTTCTTCATGGTTTATTAAAAAATATGATCATTCCTAGGTAACCAAGTGCATTGGTTTTCAAGGTATGGTAGTGACGATGTGATCGTACGGTTTTTCTAACCATGCACCCTATATAGATTTCATAAAATAAGAAAATTTCCTTAATTCCCTAACTTGTTTTAAACTATAATATCCACTTAATCTCTCATTATCCCCACCCAGCCCTTCCTTTACATTCTATAAGTTTCTCCACATGTCCTCTTAGTGATTCTCAATTAATTTTGGTGGATCGATTTAAGGAATATACAGATCTCCTCTCAATTCCTCCTCTTTTCTCTAGATGCACTCTCTATCTCTCATTTCCATTAAGTGTTGAACCTCTTAAAGGAAGTGATGGATGTATCTAGATTTATTTAGGAGTAATTGATATTTTTTATTATGGTTCAAGTATTATTAGGACCAGATCTCTTTGTTTCCTATCATTGTTTTAAAATTAGACTAGGTTTCCTTCATTGGAGAGGTAGGTGTATCTATAAAATTATTATTTCTCATGGTATACCTTGTTGTTCTTGTATTTTCATTTTTTTCTTGTAAAAATAATTTATTTGAAATCTATGATAGATAATTTGTGAATTTACTTCTCTTGTGGCATGGAAAATAGATTTAAATGGGTTTTTCTTGAAAATTAGATTTAGACACTTCATGTGTTCGATCAAATTCCAAAAATATGGTTTTGAAACTAAAATTATTTTTTAAGCATGGGGGAATTAATTATTTTCTTGTGGAAATGTTTTATAAAAAAAATTTAAGAATCTTTTACTTGAATATTTTGAGAAAACATAACCTTGGGTGTGTCGGGTTATGGGAATATGCAAACCTTAGTGAGTGTGGCACTGGTAAGGGTTGTAGTTTTGATATTGATAGACTATGAAAAGAATCGATATTGTTAGGTTTTATATTATGTAGACTTACTCATCCTTGAATATCCTAGATATGTGTTCCTATAGTTCATAGCACATTTTTTATTTGTTATTAGTTTCATTCATGATGGTAATTCTTTATGTTTGATTACTCAGATGTTGTCCTTTTTAGATATGAATGTTTTCTATTATTTCCCTCTATGTTATAATTCATGTTTATTTCTATCTTCTTATAGCATTGAATATTGTTTGTTTTAAAGGAAACCCAAAATAATTTTTATGATAATTTTTTTAAATGAAATATATTTAATGAAACTTGTCTCATTTTAAAACTAGTGCTAATGGTTTCATGATGATAGACATTATATAAAATTATTATGGTATACTACTGGTTATTTTCCTCTCACCCTATATATACCTTTGGTCATACATTGAATTTGTTTTTAGGATCTAGATAAAGGGAAGGGTGGCATGAAACCTTACATATTTTGTTGGTTGATGCCACTCACATGGTGGGAATGGATGGTGGTAATAGTTGGTCACATGGAGACATGGTTATGGATTTGGTCATGGTTTTATTTTGATTCTAGGTTTAGACTTTTGGATTTTTTTAATATCTCATGTTTGTGTACATTTTATTCCATGTTTAACTATAATTTTTTATCTTTATCTTATTATAAATGATATGTGTTTTACTATAGTTCTAGGATGAAATTGTTCCCATGGTTTTTATATTGATACTCATGTGCTTATCACTAGCCTGTGGTGATAGGTAATGCAGTTAGGACCTTACAGTGGGATAGCTTGGGTGATGTATTAGGTTGACCTAGGTTAGGTCATTAAAAAAATCTATTAAAAAAATAGATGTTTCCAAGATGTTTTCTAGATAGGTTTTAGGTTCATTAGGGATCAGGTTATTAGTACTAAAGAGTGTATGGTCAGATTACTTTCGTATCTGACCTTGAGTTACCATAGGTGGTCATGATTTTTTTCATCAGGCCTTGATCAAGATTTTTTGTTTTATTTAGATGAACCGTATCTTTTTTATTTATTGGTTTCCATTATTATCCTAAAATCTTGTTTCTAAGAACTTTAATATGGATTCTTGAATCTCACTTCTTGATTTAATTATATATTCCTAATCTAATAAGGTGTTGTATCTTGTATTAATAGATAATTCCTCCTAGAAGGGTCTCTTTGAATCTAAGGGAAGTCTTATAGGGAACATAAAATATGAAAACCCTCAATTTTACCCTACTTTAGTGGAAATAGTAATCCAAAAAATTCAATCCCAATGTCATATAAGTAAGGAAATTAGGAATGGATGATGGATCATGATTTAGTGTTTACCAAAAAAACCAATTATATTATGTGGTGGAAAAAGAGCCCAAGAACCCAAGGAATGTATTTAAATTATAGAGATTATTTACCACATTTTTAAGACTCCATAGGACTCTAGGGTAGGATTTTCCATTTATATAGTTGAATTACCTGGAAGGAAATGGTGGTATTCCATCATGAAAGACAAATTAAAAGATGATATCACTTATACCACTTTCAATAATGATATCAATCAATAGTTATATCCTGAGACATTGAATGTGGGGAAGGCTTGAGATTTTGTGACCTTAGATCGAGGATACAATTTAATTATTGAGTATGCTACTCATTTTGTTGAGGTGGTTCATCTGTTTCTTGAACATTTCACTACTGAATATGTGAAGGATATATGGGTTTAGATGGATCTGAATCCTAGGATTCAAATGATGGTTAATCTCATGTTCCTGATGATATTTTTTGAGGTAGTTTATAAACTGACTATGGCTAAGGTAGACGTAGTCGAGAAGGCATGTCTTAGTATAGTTTCTTTTACATCAGGGGGTAGCTAAGGTGTGTAATTTTCTTAGAAAAGGAATCACAGTAAGGGTGATTAGTTTATGTTAGGATCAGTTATAGTGGAATTTTTCGGAAAAAACTAGGTGGTTTTCTATCTATATGGAATATTTGGTCATACTAAGACTAACTATATAGAATAACTTGGGATTTTCTGTCATTGTGGATAGTCCAATCACCTTAAGTGTTTTTGTGGAAATGTATCCCAAGATAGTAGAGATATATCCACCCTTACTATTTTTTATCAGAGGTAAAAAAAGGTTATGGATACCATTATTAGGGAAAGGGGTATACTTAAGTATCAAAGAAATATTATGGAGGTACTGAGGTCGTGTGTATTAATGTAGTAGAGTATGGACTATAAGAATCTAAAGTGGGGATAGCTACTGTGAGAGGTATGTTGTTTATTTAATCCTCTGTAATCGTAGATTTTTTTATGTTGGTGCATCTCATTCTTTTATATCCTATAATTTGAGTGATGTGTTGTTATTACATTGAGATCTTATTTAATTTATGATGGATCTTTACACTACCTTATAAAGGAGGAAAGAGTAGGTTTTTAAATGTTCTAAGTGTCAGGTTATGATCATTGACCAAGAGGTCATGTGGGATTTCCTAGTTCTTGATTTTGATATCTTTAACCTAAATATTAGTATGGATTGTGTGGATAAATTTAAGTTTTAGATCAATTATTATCATCATAGAGTTCAGTTTTTATCACCCAACAGGGTTACTCGCATCTTTCAGGGTGAGTGGGATCCTAGATCTGAGAGATTAAGGCATGTTGTTCATGAGGCTAGAATAATATCATGCCAATTGTTGGAGATTTTTCTTTACGTCTTAGAAAAGCATTTAAGTGGTATGATTCCCACATTTTTGAATGGGTACTTTGAGGTTTTTTTATTTATTTTTCTAGGTTACCACCCCAGATATTGGCTGATTTTACTATTCAATTACTTTTAGGGATGATTCCTATATATTTTCTAACTTATCATATGGAACTCACTGTATTTAAGGTAGTTAAATTTCATATTGAGGATCTTGAGGATAAAGGATTTGTTCATCTTATAATGTCAACTTGGTTTGCACTAGTTCTCTTCACAAAGAAGGTAGGTAGAAGCCTCAGACTTTATGTTGGTTATCAAAATCATAATCTGGTGACTATTAAGAACAAGTATCCTTTTTCTAGGATTGATGATGTATTTGATCAACTTAGGGGATCCTTATTGTTTTATTATATTAAGTTGAGATTGAGGAACCATTAGTTAAGAGTTCAAGAGGAGGATAATCCTAAGAAAGAATTTGGGAGAGGGTATGAACATTATGATTATTTGGTTATGACATTCGGTTTTAATAAATATCTTGTGATGTTTATATATTTGATGAATCAAATATTTCATCATTTCTTGGAATATTTAGTGGTTTTTTTAAATTATATTTTAGGGTGTTCTAAGATAGATTATAAACACAGGGATCATCTGGACATGTTTCTCAAAATATTGAATGAACATGTTCTATATGGAAACATTTATAAATTTCAATTTTGGGTCAAAGAAGTGAAGTTTCTAGGCCATGTTATATCTTAGAGAGACATTTCATTGGATCTTGAAAATATTTAAGTTGTGATTTCTTGGTATAAACCTATGAATGTGTTTGATATTTGGAGCTTCTTAGGTTTTACTGATTATTATAGGTATTTTATTTAGGATTTCTCCAAGATTGTATCTCCTATGATAGATTTGACATATAAGGGTGTTATGTTTTAATGTAATAATAAGTGTAAAAGTTATTTTGAGGAATTAAAGGTGAGGCTGACTTTGGATCCAATATTGATTCTTCCTTAATTATTTTTGGGTTATAACTTTTTCTATGATTCCTCAGGTATGGGATTATAATGTGTTCTAATATAGGGGAAACTGGTTGTAGTATACGAAACTCAACAACTATTCCATCATGAGAATAATTTTTCCACCCATGATCTTGAGTGGGTTTTGGTGATTCATTCCCTCAATACTTGGTACCATTATCTCTTCATATAAAGGTTTACTACATATTGAGATCATAAGAGCCTAAAGTATATTTTTACCCAAAGGTATCTCAAACAAAGATACAGATGTAGGGTTGAATATATTTAGTATTTTATTTTGATATTTCATATGCACCTAGAAAGGGGAATGTAGTCACTGATGCATTGAGAAGTAGGTTACTGATACAAGCCTTGAATGAATCAGTGGAAGAGTGGTCTTTGATGATTCTATTAGATGAGATGTTCTTGGATACGAAATAAACTAATGGGTAGGTGTGTTTAGATTTTTTGGAAGATGATTCTTCATTTTATTATTATATTGAAAATAAAAAATCAAAAAATTCTTATTATAAGTGTTTTAGTTAAATTCTTTACATTGGGGTGACTTAGGGTGATTGATCTTGGTATTTTGATGGTTTCTAGAATTTCCAAGGTAGATTGTTCATTCTGATAACTCTGAGGTAGCAGTTAATGGATAGTGGAAATTGGTCCATTTGGTCTATGAATCCTAGTACTACCAAGATATATCATGATTTGATACATCAGTATTGGTGGTCAAGAATGAGGTGGTTGATTACAGAATTTGTATCGTGATGCCTTGCCTACTAGAAGATTAAGGTGTAGAACTAGTGACTTACTAATTTATTGTATCCTTTACCCATTCTGATATATAAGTTGGATGACATATCCATGGACTTAACTTTCAACTTACCACAAACTCATAATGGGAATAATGTGATTTGGGTGATCATTGATTGACATATGAAATCAGATCATTTCCTTCTTATTAAAGAGATTATGAAGACTGAATATCTCAGGCACCAATATGTCCAAGAGATTATGAGTCTTCATGGGGTTCCATCTATTATTTTTACCAATACAGATCCACAATTTACATCTTGGTTTTTTATAGTTTTATAAGATTAAATGGTTACAAAATTAAAGTTAAACATATCATATCACCCTTAGATGGATGGGAAGACTTATAAAGTCATTCAAAATCTTAAGGATATGCTTTAAGCATGTGTTCTTGATTATACTGGTTCATGGGAAAATTATTTTTCCATTGCTTGAGGTTTCTCATAACAATAGTGATCAATATTTTATTAAAATGGAAACTTTTAAGTAATATATTAGTGTCCATGTATATATATTTTATATTGGGTGTATTTGGGTGAATATTATTTGGTTAGACTAAGTCTTGTTCAATAGATGATAGAAATGGTGAAATTGATCTAAAAGATATTAGTGATAGATTAGAGTCACCAAAAATCCTATATAGACCATCATCATTTCCCATTGGATTTTGTGGTAGGTGATAGGATTTGACTCAAGGTTTCACCTCATTTGTGAGGTCATTATTTGGGAAGATATGGTAAGATGGAACTGAGGTTTATTGGCCCTTTCTAGACTGTTGAACATCATAGAAAGGTGTCATATCATTTGGACTTACCATCTCTCTTGATGACATGTTTCATGTTTACCAACTGAGGAGGTATCAACCAGGCCCTTCTCATGTGATAGAATGGGAGGGTTTTGATCTTTAGATTAATACCTCAATAGTTGGGAACCCAATTTTAATTATGGATCATCAGAATAAGTTATTGTATAGTAAAACAATTCCCTTAGTCTATGTACTATGGTAGTGCAGACAAGTTATCCATGATACATGAGAGCACGAAGCACTACTGGTGTAGCTATGTCCTCATATGATTGTGATTCCAGAATCCTAAATACTTTATGGGATAGAAAGTGTCTTAGTGGGAAGAATTGTGACACCCTCTAGATCACATGTATTTTTTATTTTGATATTATATTGACTTTGTTGTGTATTTAAAGTCTATTGGGAGTTCGGGGTTAAGATTTTGGATTTTTAGGGGGGGAATCCAGGTACATGGTTTTTCAATGGTTAGTAGTAACCGAATGATATGAATCTATTGATTCCAGTAAATTTTCACATGGTTTGATCATGTCTTGTCTAACTATGAAATATTTATATGAAAAAAATGTGTATAGTTATATTTAGGTTTAGAGGTTATTTTACATCTTGCATATAGTTTGTCTAACCATGCAGTTATTCCTAGGTAACTATGAACATTGATTTTCAAGGGATATTAGTGACCACACAGTTACCTCATGGTTTGTCTAATTGTGCATCCTAACCATGTTTTCTATATTAATTTACTAAAATTATATAATTATAACATTTACCTCTCTCATTTTAACCTCTAATATTCTTATAATCTCCCATTAGCTTAACCCAGCCCTTAATTGACATTATATGAGGTTATCCTCATGGTCACTTGATGATTCTTCATCGCTTTTGGTGGATCTCTTCAAAGTATGCATAGATCTCATCTCGATTCCTCCTATTTTATCTATATCCACTCTCGATATCTCTTCTCCTTCAATTTTTGAACCTATTAAGGGAGATTATGGATAGATATATATGTTTTTATAAGGAATTGATAATATTTCTTATGAATATAGGCTTGTAAGGACCTTATTTATCCATTTCTTATCACTTTTTTTAAGGAGATTGGGTTTCCTCTATTGATGAGGTATGTATCTTTATACAATGGTTCTTTCTCATGGTATACCTTATTGTTCTTTTATTTTATTTCAGTTTGTCTTTTGAAAATGATTTATTTTAAATCTATGTGGGCTACTTTGTAAAATTGATTCGTTGGTAGCATGTAAAATGATTTTAAAGGGGGTTTTCTTTAAAAATATATTTATGAACTTAATGTGTATGATGAAACACCTCAAAGATGGTTTTTACACTAAAATGGATTTTCAAGAATAGGGGTGGTAATACTTTTCTTTTCTAAATGTTTCATAAAAATTGTGATCATGGTTTACTTGAATGTTTTGAGAAAACCAATCATGTGGGAACATTGGGTGTGTTGGGTTATTGAAATATAAAAAACTTAGTGAATGTTGCACCACTAGGGGTTATGGTTGTATTATTGATAAACTATATAAAGACTCAATATCATTGGGTTTTACATTACATCGGCTTAGTGTTCCTTTCATGTCCAAGTTACATATTCCCATAGGCTATAGCCCATTTTTTATTTGTTCTTGGTTTTATTAATGATGGAAATGTTTCATGTTTAGTTGAACACATGTTGGTATTTTGATATATGGATGTTTTTTATTTCTAACCTTTCGGTTATCATTCATGTTTATTTATATATTCTAATATATTTAAATAAGGTTTGTTTTAAATGAAAACAATGGATGTTTTATGAGTAATGTATTCAAATTAAATCTATTTAATGAAATTTTTCTTGTTATAAAACTATAGCTAAAGATTTTATGGTGACAGTCACTATATAGATTCATTATGTTATTATATTGGGAATATTCCTCACACCATGTATATGTATTTTGGTATCTAAATAATTGATTTTATAGGATATAGTTAAAGGGAAGGGTGTCATGTAGATTGGTGACTTCTCTTGGTTAATGTCACTCTTTTGGTGGGAATGGATGGTGGTAATGAATGTTCACATGGAGAAATGGTTTTTGATTTAATCTTGGTTTTGTTTTGATTCCAAGTTTAGACTTTTGGCTTGTTTGTTATGTATCATGGTTGTGTACCTTCTATTCTACATTGTAATCTGATTTTTTATCATTAGCTTGTTATACATGATACATGTTGTGTTATTTTTTCAAGGTGAAATCATTCCCATGATTTGTATGTTGATACCTATGTGATTATCACTATCTCATAGTGATCAAAAAAACGTTTCAAGACTTTTGTGGGGCCATCTTGAGTGACATGCTAGGTTAAACTGGGTTGGTTTATTACACTCTAGAACCTTCATATGGGATCTTCGTATGTTCCTTGTATGTTATTAACCTATTCTTGGTTATATTAAGGTGAAGAAAGAATACATCCCAACTTTTTATTATAAATTGAAATTGAAAAATTAATAATAAATTCATATATCAATCAATAAAATTAAATAATTATAAATTTGAACATGACTGCTCTTATGCCACTTTAAGGTTTTGAGTACAGAAAAAAGTTGATTACACTTATAACCTATGGAGTTTTTTCATTATATTTAATATATAAACGATAATAAAATGATGAATAATCATCATGTACAATTAATATAATATATTTAAGTAGATGAAAGGAATCCCAGAATATAGAGAAGGTTTTTTCATGTTAAATTTATAATTAATTTAATAATAATATTTACCTTGGTCTTGAGATTATTTATTTGATGAATATGTTGATCGCTCATACCTCGTTTGTTTTGAACCATAATTACCCTAATAGGACCCAAACTAAAATCCTTATTGTGGTAATCTACATTTTTCCTTGATCTCTGAATGATGTTGATGTGAATTGGTGTGATAGTGGGGATTATCCACCTATTATGCATTGTTTGTCTTGATCATGACATAATATTTTGGGCTTGAAGGATCATATCTCCATATCTGTAATTTTTTAGAATAAATAAAGAGGTTTTACTAGCATGAAAAATATTTATAACATTGTATTTTTTACATTGGTTATTTAGAACTAATGTGAAAAATCCATATTCACTACTTTTTCACATCGATAATTATATAACCAATGTGAAAAAAATGTTTTTCACATTCGTTATATCATATGACCGACATGAAAATTAGAATTTTTACATCATTTATCACATACATGATGTGAAAAAAAATCACATAGGTTTTATAAAAAAATGTTATATAACTTTTAAAATTTTATGAATTGTTAGTGAATTCATTTAATGGTCTTTTATCCTCATGAAACATGTATTGTTTCTTTCTCTCCCAAGCCCTAACTCTCTCATTTAATCAATTAGGTGGTACAATATCATATTATGATCTCGATACACCCTGAAGTTTCATCGACCCCATCTTATGCATCAAAGATAGATCTGATCATACCTAAATTAAGCCTCACACATTGTCGTTTCTCTCTTTTCAGTCATTCTTTGGCGTAGAATCCCTAACTGTCATTTGTTCGATATGGTATACTCTGTTATCACATTACCATCTTCATACACCCTTGGGTTTTGTTAGCCTCATTTTTTTTGTTTGATTATATATCTTCTCATCTCCACTTATCTTATCTGAAGGTTCAAATATCTTTTAGAAAGTATGAATTAGTTGTTCGTGATTTTCTTTTTAGTATGAATTAGTCTTTCCCATTCAATATATTTTCCCTTATTTGGATTACATTAAAATTATTTTATAGAATATTTCATGTTAGTATTTTTATCATTTCTTAATTTATATATATATATATATATATATTTGTTTCTTAATATTCAAATCAAGTGGAAGGGAAATGGTATTCATATAAACAATTTTAAGTTTCATATATTTAAAAAGGGATAGTCAGATGAGTATTCCAATGGTTCTTGATATATATAAATATCCATCACCCTAGTTATATATTCTTTATTTTGAAAGTATGTAGCCTCTTCCCTTGGAAACTTTTCCCTCCTTGGTAAATATTCAGACTGTATATGTGTGTTTTCCTCCCAGATGTTTTGACTAGGAAGATATAATCTTTACCATTGGATTTCAAGATATGATAAATGAAAGTATGTTTAGTTTCAAAATAATTCAAATATCTTGTAGAAAATAAAAACATGGTAAGAGTTTTATTATTTATTTTTTGCACTTTTTGAATAATTATTATGATTTTTTATTTTCTCATTTACCTATTTTAGGTTGCTTCTTCATGCACTAAGTTTTTATGATAGATAGGTGTGGATCAAGTGGTGACCATGTACTATGTATTGTTTAGTAAAAAAATAATTGTTTCATGTATGTTAACCCTTCTTAATCTAATTTTTTCAAATGAGAATCATTATTCTACATGTTTATATTCTATATTTTTTATAGATATCATTTTATATATTTTCATAATTTCATAAGGTTGAAATTATTTATTTTAATTTAGAATTTTTTGAAAGGAATCTATTTTTGTAATTCCTTCCATATGAATGAATTTTCTCATCAAAATTTTCTCTTTTCCTTCTAATGTTTCCCTTCTTGGTTTTCTATATTTTTTTATGTCATTTTTAATCTCAATATTTTATAAATTACTCCCACTTTAATAAAGGTTAATAATAAATTTAAATGTAATATCTTCTTATTTTTTAATGTAAATGTATTATGCTATTGTAATTTAATTTTCAAAAACATCAAAAAACATTAGTGTTTCTTATTCTCCAATTGTATATACTCTAATGACACCAACCAACTTATTTTTTAGTATGGATTAAAATCCAAAAAAATAAATCCATTTTAAATCAATTTATTTATCATGTTCTCAATATGATATGTTAGGATTATAATTATTTTCTCATTTATGTTCTATTATAAAGATCATGATTTTCCATGTATTGTTTTTAATTATATAGAATTATTACGAGTCTGAGAAAATTAACGGCGCGTGATTCTGATGCCCAGTGTTGCCGGAATGAATTTCTGAAATTTTTTTAAAACATGTTCAGTAAACGCACAAGTGGATTTATTTATCTTTTCAAAAGGTAATTAGATTAAAAAATTGAGGGCACCATTGAATCCGCAGCACTGGGATTCGCTTAAGGGAGGCTTCACTTGGATTGCAATAGGTTGGGTGAAAAATCTAATTTTGCGGAATTTTGAGAGATTAATAAAATAACATGTAATGTTATTTTATTTCTTTTATTTTTCTTCAACGGATGAGCGGCGGTAGTGGAACAATGACACGTCAAGCCATTAAATGGCTTGACTCCCCTTTATTTTTGTAATTGCATAGTTGGAATTAGGAATGTTCATTAATAAAATGAACCTCATTAATTCCACGTGTGTTACTCACCCTTCTCCTATCCTATTTATATGAAGCTCAGGGAGGGGTGTTGGCATGGATTCACCAAACAATGAAGCTTTGTAAAAGTACCATGATGACAACCACTTGGAGGCCGAGACTGGTTTCAATGAGCGGTGAATATCACCACCGAATCATTAACTGACGACAATGACGAAGGGGGTTCTGTCGATCATCGTCAGCGAACCTCTAATCCAGGTAGGGGTTTATTATGATGTTGTATTCAGGTGAATTAAATATTATACCTCTTTCTATTACATTAATGTAGAGGGTGCAGGCCAAACGAACAAGGCACGGACCCTCCTCCGCTTTGCTAATGCTTCGTTCTTTAGGGACAGTTTCCTCATATTAACAAAAACATGAAATATAAATTCACGCTATTATGGCGGTTGTGCGGGAGAGTCTTAGGTGTAGAAGGCACAAAGAACAGACACCGAGCATGTTCGGTGACCCGTAGAAGAAACCATCAGTGTTCCATGTCAGCGGTGGCCAGCGGTGGCTGGAGGAGACCCACAGTAACTGGCCATGGGTACTGGAAGGCGGCTCATGATGGCACGCCATGGTGACCGAAGGTGGTCGGCCCGAGCCAGTCGCGTAGGATAAGAGTGGCGCTCGTAGGTATCGTCGGTGGCCGCGTCAGGAGGGTGCAGTACGGCCTACACCGTGTCAAGAGGGTGCGGCGCGGCCCACGCCGCACCGCGTTGGTGAAACCTGGTTGTCCAAATGGCCTGCCATTTAATGTGGTGGGGCATCACCCCACTGATTGGGCGAAACTACCCCGCAAATGTGGGGCTAGCAGAGAATGTGGTCTGCCTTTTAGAGGACCGGTCCGGACACGAGCCGGCTGAGCGGGCCGAACCCGCGGCCCAGTGGGCCAGCACGAGTGGGCCGATCCCCACTTGGCGGGTTGGGCCAACCGCGTCCTGGGCCCGCGAACCGAACCAGGATGACCCCGACGGGCCGTTCCCAGAGAACCAGGTCAACCCTTAATGGGCCGGACCCAGGCGGGGTCTGGTAGACCCCAGGACCCGTTATATTTGGCCGATCAGACTATGTTGGACTGGGCCCAGACCCAACCAGCCCCCAAATAAATAAACGCCCATAACTGAAGACCCAAGTGTCTGGTTGACATGTCATAAATGGAATTGGGACCCCTTTTGGTAAATGGTCCCTATGGAATATTCCGGCGAGCCCAACTGAGCTAGACCGGACCAAGGTGTGATCGCCCCTATTTTACAGAAAGGGATGTAACTAACAGACCAGGTATCTGATTGATGCGCCATCTATGGAATAAGGACAATTGTGAAAAGGAGGTCCTTTGGAGATACTATAAGTGAGTTTTGATAGATTTTGATGTGCGGTCGGGGTTGGATCAGACCTGAATCCAACTGGGCCCTTTTTATAAAAGTGCACATATCTCACAGACCGGGCGTCTGAACGACGTGTGGTCTGTCACATTGGGACCCCTATGACGGGGAAGTCCCTTGGGTATAATTTTTCAGGAATTTTTACTAGTGGAAATATGACCAATGGCTTGAGTAGAGGTTCTCCCAAAATCAAGTGTGTTATGAGTGTTAATTCAGTTGCTGGCTGATCGTACCACGATTCACTGTTTTATTCCACCCTTACACCGCTGTTTTAAACTAGTTTTGTAATGAATATTCCAAATATAATTGTAAAGACCCGCAAATTTCAAGGAAATTTTTTTCTTAATTTTCTTTGGAATTTTACAAGAGCGCAGCTTCAGACGGCACCTGATTCCGAGGCACGGTGTGCCCGGAATCAATTTCCGAAGTTTGGCTCGGGTACGTTCAGTGAACGGACGAGCAGGTTTTTCTATCTTTTGAACCGGTGCCCGGAATCGAATTCTGAGGGCACCGATGAAATCGCAGCGCCGTTATTTGCTTAGAAACGCCTCTTCCGGAGTTGCGTTTGCTCAGACGTGGTTTTTAAATTTTGGGGCTTTAAGTCAGAAATAAAATAAAATTTGTGCGACAACTTTATTTTATTTCACTTAAGCTGCTTGGAAGCCGCTTGGAAGCCACTTGAACTGAGTTAAAGCGGATAGGGTGCTATCCGGAAATATCCTACCCCTTGTTAGGATATTTGTGCGGTGGGGCCCGCACGAGCCCCGCCGTTTCTTTCGCTAAGTAACGCACCCGCGAAAACCCGTCAAAGTAACTGAAAAGTCAACCGACGCGTTTTCTTTATTTCTTAACAGACCATTTAATTGGGCGGTTTATTTCGTGAATTAAATGGGCTGTTTCGCTCGTTGAATTAATTCAACGAACTGATGGGTCGTTACTTACGCTTTTGCGTTTGTTGGCATGTTTATAAAATAAGACCAACCTAAAAATCCTTTGAAAGGATTTGAGAGGACCTTTGTTTCTTCATCTCCCCACCCCGCGAAGAACGCGAAGAACGCGAAGAACGCGAAGAACGCCGGCGACCGAAATTCGACGACGCACACCGTGATCTGCGACGTCGACGAGCTCTACCCGCGACGTTCTTCGGCGACGCCTCTTCTTCCGCGGCCGATCCTCGTTCGGCAACTAAGGTGAGAATCGGATCGTTAATTCTCCCTTTTTAATTTCAATAACAACGGATTTAATTAATTAAAACTGTTTGTTCTTGATCCGGAGATTTGCGACGCGACGCCGGATACCGCGACGACGCGACGATCTCCTTCTTCCGCGACGAGCGATTCCGCGACGACCTCTCGTCCGACGACGACGACAAGGTAAGGGTTGATTTGAAATATTTTATTTCTCCCGTGTTTATTCTTTTAAAATAAAGAACCTAATCTCCGAACAATTTTAATTTAATTAAAATTGTTGTTGATTTTTATCTTTTCCTCCCATTGTTTATGACTAACGCGGAGGGTGCGGGTCTAACGAACAAGACCCGGCAACCCTCCGCCGATCTCTTTTGTTGTGCGGATATGGCGGACGACGACGAACCGCGCGGCAGGGGCGATCTGTTGATCCCGCAGTGAAGGTCGGCCCCCGGGAGGAGCAACGGCGGAGACGGGAGGCAAAACGGGCCACCGGAGCAACTCCGGCGGCCCGCGGAAGGCGGCGGCGGAGCGGGTCGCCGGCGCGGCGGCGCCGGCGGCCGGAGGCGGCGGCACCCAGCGCGCCGCCGTGGAGAAGATCCGCCGCGGCTGAAGCCGCGGCGGCGGCGGCCGGTTCCGCGGCCGCGCGGAACCGGGGAGGGACGCGGCGGCCCGGCCGCGTCCGCGTGACAGGCGGCCCCCCGCGGGGCCGCGTTTCCTTCAAGCCGCGGGTCAAACCCGCGGCAGCTTCCTTCGGCCGCTCGGCCGAAGCCGAGCCGGCCGGTCCGGTCGGCCGGGCCACGCCCAGGCCGGACCGGACCCGGCCTAGCCGGGTCGGGCCGGGTCGGGCCGACCCGGTTCGGGTCGACCCGGTTCGGCCAGCCCAGGGGGGGTTCGGGCCGGGTCGCCCCGGGCCCAGAACCCCCGTTTTCGGGCCCTCTTAGGTCTTTTGCCCATATCTTGGGCCTGGGACCTCCGATTGACGAACCGTCAGCGGCTACGCGATCCTTGGATCGAGACGGTCGTTTCGGTATATTATACTCAAGGTTTCGGAAGACTTTGGGTTCGGCCGGGTTGGTTCGTACACGAAACCAACCGGGCCCTCGGAGCGGAAACGCTCATAACTTGAGCTACGAACGTCCGATCGACGTACCGTCAGCTGTGGTAGTTTCCTCTAAGTGAGACGGAACTTTTGGCATACTCCGCCCGAGGATCGGATACAGGCGGAGTACGGTCGGGTTGGTTTTTCCCTAAAAACCAACCGGGCCCCTGGGACGAAAATGCCAATAACTCTCAGACCGGGCGTCCGAATGACGCGCCGTCTGTTGCGTTGAGATCCTGTTGTCGATACGGAACTTTTGGATACATCAACTTCGGACTACGTGTCAGTTGATGTATCAGCCTCTCGGCTCGTGGAGCGGACCCTCCTAAACGAGCTCGCTGCGTGCGGGAACCCTAGCGCTGGCTGTGACTTCGACGACAGAGCAGAGATCCTCCGTGGACTGCGACGACGACAGAGCAGAGATCCTCCGTGGACTGCGACGATGGCAGAGCAGAGATCCTTCGTGGACTTCGGCGACGACTGTGCAGAGATCCTCAGTGGACTGCGTCGACTATTGCACTCAGCGATCCTACGTGGATCAGTGCTGCAGGTTCTGTGTGAGCCCGATCCTATGTGGGTCCTTACTACCGGTTCTGTGTGAGCCACTGCCTACAGGTTCTGTGTGAGCCCGATCCTATGTGGGTCTTTTGCGGGGGTTAGTACCTATCGATCCTTCGTGGGTCCGACGACTTAGATGGATCAGTGATCATCTTTGACGTCATCTGAAAAAGTATACCTGGTTGAGCTGAACCTTATGTTACTATCCTTTGTGGATTTACTGTTACTCTCCTTTGTGGATTGTGTTGAACTATCCTATGTGGATTTACTGTTTACTCTCCTTTGTGGATTTGAGTCTTGCTTTCCTATGTGGATTGAGTTGTTCTTGAGCTCGTGAGCCGAGCTAGAATTGGGGACTTAGGTATATGTATGGGCATATACCTAAGTCCAGTCAGATGTTACTTCGTGATTGCATCTTTCTTTTGTGCTATATCCTTTGTGGATTTCGGGAGACCTTCGGGGGTCTCGGGGTCCTTACTGAGTAGCTTATACTCACCCCTGCACGGGCTATGCCCACACCTTGTTGTGTTGGATGCAGACGACGGACAGCGCTGATCTCGGTTGGGGCGTGGAGCAGGACGGTACCTGTAGGTGGACCACTGGGCGGGACGTGCTCGGAGCGGACGTGGGACCCGAGGAGCCTGGAGGCTATCTGTACCCACCCTTCAGGTGGGATTTCCAGTGGACGACACGAGGCCGCCGTCTTTTCTTCAGTTGCTGTTCTTTACTTTTTCAGTTGTACTTTACAGTTGGGCTTGTATTTCCGGCCCCCTTTACTTTTCTGCACTTGGTAGTTACTTTCCGCTTGCTGACTCTATGGTGGTTGTTACTTATAAAGGCAATGCCTTCCCTGTTTACTGGGATTTTACGCCTTGGTGCTAGTCGCCAGCCCCTGGCCTATGGAAGGCGGGCTTGGGGTAGTCACGGCACGGGCCCCGAGGACGGGTCGTGACAATAATAATAAATTTAAATTTATGTTTGAATAATTTAATTAATGTTAATCAAAATTATAATTTGAAATGTTACTTGTTTTTATTATTTCAATGTAGGTGGAGATGATTTGGAGGGCCCTTGATGAAGTGGAAGAAAAATGGGCCAAAATTGCATGGATCCATGGACATAAGTCCACTGTTTTGAATAGTAAGCAAAATCAGTGAATTCAAATGGGCTGAAATTTTGTGGTCCGGTCCAACATTGGATGGTATACATTTAATATGAAGGAACCGAAGCCCCATTCTGCATCTACGATGCCCATAATAACTGATTTGTTCAAGGAATCAAAGTTGGACCAAGTCAAATGCGGTGTTATGTATTTTATCGATATCTTGAGCTGTAGTTGTCCAAATGGTGCCAAACTTTCAGTGGAGACAGTCACGAGGTGGTGCTACAACGTTTCTATTTTCTCCAAAGCGAGATAAGGCTGTCTGAAGGCCAAAATGCATGGTACAAGTGGATCGGTTAAATCTGTGTGCCTAAAACCACCTTCCAGTTTTCCTATAAAATGAAACCTTGGGCTCCCCATTTGCAAGTTCGAACCAGAAGCTATACTCTGAAATTTTGGAGTCCTATAGGAGTCTCCTAATCACCTTGGAGGTTCTGGAGGCCCCTATCCTCATAGGGGAATCAAGGATGAAGAAGGAGTTCCACCCGAGCTTCCTCATCCTCCCGATGTCGAGCTAAAAGTTGGGTGTTCGTTGTGAGGGAGCTACACACAAGTCAAGGGAGATCCGATGCATGAACTAGCTACTGGTTTAGATTAATTTGGGTTTTTACACATTTTATTCCATGTATCATATTTTATTTCATATTTTAATGCTTGATTTGATGCATGTGAGTGTTATGCTCTTAATTTCTAACAGGTCGGTGTGAGGTTTTAAGTGCGTGACTTGTGTTGTTCCGATTGGACAACACAAGAATCATTTTCTTCCCCAATTTATTGATATTTCAATATGGTTTCTAATCTCTTGTTCCATGCATAAGTTCTGGAACTTGGCAATACGAATATTATGTCAAGGTTTGGTTCTTCAAGCATTGAAATATGAGCTTAGGAATTAATCAGGATTATAATTAATTCCAACCAAAGAATTACTCTAAACCTAAAATTAATCTCTATAAACAATGAACTTGATATATGTGTAGTGAAATCATATCGACCCTTTTATCTAATATTTTTTAAAACCCACTTGTTTTTTCATCTTTTAAACTATTTTGATTAAGTTACTTTCTTTAATATGTTTTCAAAATCACCCCCTTTTTTAGTAGTCTAAATTAAAAATGCACACTCTAAACCTATCAACGCTCCTCGAGAGATGACCTAGGGTCTTCCCTAGACTACAAATCAACCTTAAATTCATAATCAATTTGATTTTTCATGACAACGTGGTCAAATTTTGGCGTCGTTTTTTAGGAGAGTTTTTGTTTTAGTGCGTGTTTTTGATAAGTTATTTGTAAAATTTTTGTGAATATTTATTTGTTTTCTCTTCTACCTTTTCAATCCTTTGGTATTATGATATATTCCATGTGTAGGTTTGGTGCATGACGTGTTCTAATTCGGGAGATTTACCACCTTTCGAACTTGATCCGGAGAGTATCCTATGTTAACGACACCGAGACACACAAGACAACAATTTGAAGGAGGACACACCACACACTGAAACATTCCTTCACCCTTCTACTTCTTCTTATTATGTAACCCAAATAAAAACTAAAATAAACTTGTATAACATGGGTGAAAATAATAGAACATTAAATTAATTAACCTCACTCGATGTTGATATCCAACCTGCATATATTCAAATACAAGGAGAGGCACCTAATTTCGAACTAAAATCTGGTTTAATTCATTTATTACCAAGATTCCATGGACATCCTGGAGAGGACCCACATAAACATTTAAAAGAATTTCGTAATGTGTGTTCTAAATTAAAGCCTTCTAATGTTGATGAGGACCAAGTAAAATTTAGAGCATTTCCATTTTCATTAGAAGACACTGCTAAAGATTGGCTATACTATGTTAATTCACCAATTAGAGGCTGGGCAGACATGAAACGCCTTTTTCTTGAAAAATATTTCCCAGCCTCTCGAACTACAACAATAAGGAATGAAATATGTGGTATAAGACAATCTCATGGGGAAACACTTCATGAATATTGGGAAAGATTTAAAAGATTGTGTTCAAGTTTTCCACATCACCAAATAAGTGATCAACTTTTAATTCATTATTTTTATGAAGGTTTAATCCCTATTGATCGAAACATGATTGATGATGTTGCAGGTGGTGCACTAGTGGATAAAACCCCAATCATTGCAAGGACCCTAATTGAGAACATGGCACAAAACACACAATATTTTGGTTCAAGGTCCACTGTACCAATTCGAGGTGTCCATGATGTGCAAAGTACTTAATTCAAGAAGAAGGTGGATACAAAGTTTGAAGAGGTAAGTACCCTTCTACGACAATTTGCTCTTTCCCAAGGGCAATCTCAATCTCCTCCTCCCATCCATTGTGGTATATGCTCTTCTGATACCCACTATTATGACCAATGCCTCCAACTGAGAGAAACTTCTGAGAGTTGTGAGGTGATATTTCCTGGATGCCCCTATAACCAACCCTTTAGGCAAGAACCTTACTATCCATCCAACCCTGGGTGGAAAGACAACCAAGCCTATATGAAAGGGGGATATTCAAACCAACCTCAACAACAATGGAACCAACAAGGTCAGAGTAGTCATCCACCACCACCCAGAAATCCCCAACCACCCCAAAGGCCTTTCCAACAACCCCCTCCAAAAACTGAGCCTAGCCTAGAAGATATGATGAAACAAATGGCTTCCAATAATCTCCATTTCCAACAAACCACTCAGGCAGCCATACAAGACCTCAAAACCCAATTAGGCTAACTAGCTAACTCGGTGGGTGAAATCCAAAGCCATGGGTCTGGTAAACTACCCTCTCAACCACTTTTCAACCCTAGGGATAAGGGAAATGTTAGTGCCATCACCCTTAGGAGTGGAACTCAACTTAAAAGCCAAATAACACCTCCATTAGAGTCATCCCCTCCTGATAAAACCACCATTCCAACCATTGAAAAAGGTCCAAATAATGAACAACCTTGTCCTGAGAGGAGCCCTTTAAAAGGAAAGAGTGTTTATATTAATGAACCACCAAGCACACCCATTCCTCTTCCATTTCCCCAAAGGTCCACCCAACTAAGAAAAAAAAATGAAACTGAACTTGACAAAGAAATTTTGGAAACTTTCAAGAAAGTGTAGGTCAACATCCCCTTGATTGATACCATCAAGAAAATTCTGAGATATACCATGTTTATGAAAGAGATGTGTACCCACCGAAGGAGACTTAGAGGTGATGAGAAGGTTAGTCTAGGGAGGAACGTCTCAGCATTGATACAACCATCACTTCCCACCAAGTGCAACGATCCTGGAACATTCTCGATTCCATGCACCATAGGGGAGTATTATTTCTCCAATGCTATTCTTGATTTGGGTGCTTCTATTAATGTGATGCCTCACTCCATATACTCTTCTTTGTAGGTCGGTGAACTAAAGTCCATAAGAATAGTTGTTCATCTAGAAAATCGGAGTACGACACACCCTTCTGGTGTGTTAGAGGATGTTCTTGTGAGGGTTCAAAATTTAATATTTCCTGCTGATTTTTATGTGCTAAAAATAGAAGATGATAGGATGAATGGACACACCCCAATTATATTGGGGATACCTTTCTTGAAAACCACCAAATCCATAATTAATGTCCATAATGGTACATTATCTGTAGAATTTGGTGGTGACATAGTCCATTTAAACATCATTGATGCCATGAAGCACCCCTCAGAAGAACATTCCTCTCTCTCGGTAAATTCAATTGATGTACTCCCTTCCCCTAAAATCACTTCATTTGTTTTCCATGATCCCCTTTCTGAATTTTCCTCTTTGATTGAAATTCTTGGTAATGAATCATGTGTTGATTGTTGTAGTGGTCTAGAAAAGTTCCATGCATGTTTATTAATTGATAATTTCTTGAACACAGAGGATCACATGACCATCTATGATACTTCTACGCTTGTAAAAGCTAATTCCTCATCTGAGGATGATACCATTGAGCAGTTAGATGAGATTAGTGACCTCTCACTTTCACACAGACTCCCATCAATCCAAAATCTACCTGAATTGGAACTAAAGAAACTGCCTCAAGATTTAAAATATTCATATCTTCGGAATGGAAACAAGTTTACCATCATCATTGCTAGTTCACTCCCTTCTGAGTATGAATTGCGACTGCTTGAAATTTTGAGGGAGTATAAACAAGCATTGTAATGGACACTTGTAGAAATTCCTGGTATTATCCCATCAGTTTGTACACATCATGTTTTATTAACTGATGAGGCTAAACTAGTAAGGCAGGCACAACGTCGACTGAACCCAAACCTCTTAGAAGTAGTTAAAAAGGAAGTAACAAAATTATTGGCTTCTGGAATCATTTACCCCATCTCTGACAGCAAATGGGTCAGTCCGGTTCAAGTAGTTCCTAAAAAATATGGCCTCACGGTAATTAAAAATGAAAATAATGAATTGGTTCCAACTCATGTGCAGAATAGTTGGCGTGTCTGTATAGATTATCGCCAACTAAACCAACACATTAGGAAGGACCCTTTCCCATTGCCATTCATTGACCAAATGCTAGAGAGGCTAGCAGGGAAGTCCCATTAATGTTTTCTTGATGTGTATTATGGATACTTTCAGATCCATATTTCCCCTGAGGATCAGGAAAAGACAACCTTCACTTTCCCCTTTAGCACATTTTCCTATAGAAGGATGCCATTTGGCCTGTGCAATGCTCCGGGCACTTTCCAGCGATGTATGGTTAGTATTTTTTCATATTACCTGGAGAATTGCATGGAGGTTTTCATGGATGATTTTACTATTTAGAGATCCTCTTTTGATGAATTTTTAAGTAGTCTTGGTTCCATCCTACGTCGCTGTATTGAAAAGAATATTGTATTAAATTATGGGAAATGTCATTTCATGGTGCGATAAGGTATAGTTTTGGGACATGTCATTTTTGGGGATGGCATCCAAGTAGATAAATCAAAAGTGGATGTCATTTCTTCCCTACCATTCCCTAAAAATGTACATGATGTGCAGTATTTCCTAGGTCATGCTGGATTTTACCGTCGTTTCATTCATGATTTTAGTAAGATTTCACTTTCCCTCTCCCACTTACTCTAAAAATAAAAAGATTTTGTTTTTGATAAAGAATGTGAAGAAGCTTTTAATAAATTAAAATGTAGTCTCACATCACCCCCGGTAATCCAATCACCTCAGTGGGATTTACCATTTGAGCTCATGTGTGAGGACTCTAACTATGAAGTTGGGGCAGTCTTGTCACAAAGGGTCGACCGAGCTCCACATGTCATAGTCTATGCCTCAAGTACATTGGACCCTGCCCAAGAAAACTACACCAAAACTGAAAAATAATTACTTGCCATAGTGTTTTTCTTGGATAAATTCAGGTCATACCTTTTAGGGTCCAAAGTCATTGTGCTCTCAGACCATGCAGCCCTCCAGTATCTCCTAAAGAAACCGGAAGCCAAACCACGTCTCATTCGTTGGATGCACCTCCTTCAGGAATTCAATCTAGAAATTATAGATAAAAAGGGAGCAGAGAATGTGGTGTAAGACTATATCAGTAGGATCCCCCCATCCTTGAACATTGTCTCATCCCCCTGTATTCCCATTAATGACATGATTCTTGATGAGAAATTGTACAAAGTGCAAGATGTTATTCCCTGGTACGCTAAAATTGTAAATTTTTTGGTAGCATCTTGAATTCCAACTGATTTCAACAAAAACCAATCCATTTGTCTAAAACATGAGTCTCTTTGGTACATTTGGGATGACCCCTACCTTTGGCGCACATGTAGAGATTAGGTCCTTAGGCGTTGTGTTCCCGATAACGAGTTTCAGTCTGTCCATAGATTCTACCACACTCTTTCTTGGGGGAGCCACTTTGGTCCTCAATGGACTGCTCGCAAATTTATTGATTCTGGTCTCTTTTGGACAACACTTTTTCGGGATGCCCATGAATTTTTTAAATCTTTTCCTTCTTGTAAAAGAATGGGGAATGTCTCTAAAAGGAATGAAATTCCACAACAACCCTTGCTCTTTCATGACATCTTCGATGTTTGGGGTATTGAATTTATGGGTCCATTTCCCAATTCTTTTGGTAACTTGTACATTCTTTTGGTCGTTGATTACGTATCAAAATGGGTAGAGGCACGAGCCACAAGGATAGATGATTCCAAAACAGTTGTAGAATTTTTGAGAACTCAGATCTTTTGTAGGTTTGGATTAACAAGGTTCATCATTAGTAACCAGGGTTCTCATTTCTGCAACTGAACAATGTAATCACTTTTGCGTCGGTATGGGGTCGGTCATCGATTATCTACTGCGTATCACCCACAGACTAATGGTTAAGCCGAGGTGTCAAATAGAGAGGTAAAACAAATTCTTGAAAAAACGACCCAACCCAACAGGAAAGATTGGAGTCTTAGACTCAATGATTCATTATGGGCTTACTGTACTGCTTTTAAAACTCCCATTGGAATGTCACCTTATAGGCTTGTTTTTGGAATGAGTTTTCACCTCCCTGTTGAGATTGAGCATCGGGCTTACTGGGCCAATAAAAAATGAAATTTTATCCTTTCTGGTGCATGTTCACAAAGGAAGTTACAGATACAGGACCTGGAAGAAATGCGTAGAGATTCTTATGAGAACTCCAAGATTTATAAGGAGTGAACCAAGGCTTCCCACGACCGCCTTATCCTTCATCGAGAGTTCCAAATTGGAAAGAAGGTCCTCCTCTACAATGCAAGGCTGAAATTGCATCCCGGTAAGCTTCGTTCCCACTGGTTTGGACCATACATTATTACTAATGTATCTCCATTTGGTGTTGTTTAGGTTCATAATGAATAAACCAAGCAAACCTCCACTGTCAAAGGGAAGCGGCTGAAGCACTTTCATGAAGCCGTTCTGGAGTCCCCGATGGAGGAACTCCAAGTTCAAGAAGCAAACTATGAATGACATCCACCAGGTTTTATCCTTCCTTCCCACATTATCTTTTACTATAGTGAGGACACCGCATACTCTAGGTGTGGGGGTGGATACATTCCTAGGTTAGTTAGGAATTTTCATCGTTTTCTCCTTTTGTTTTCTCCTTCTGGCCTTCTTTATGGTATTTTCATTTTTCCCCATCAACAATTTTGAAGTTCCATGATTTGGCGACCATAAAGGGGGGAAAGTAAAAATACCATAATGAAGGCTAAAAAGAATATGTGTATGAATTTACCATCAAGGAGTGATTTTTTTTAGTGAATTGGTTTTATGTAAATGGTATAAATGGTCGTATCTATGTGAATTCTTTGAGATGATTGATGCTCCTTTTGTGAGTAGTTTTTGGGAAAAATGTGTCATAATATCTCCACAAATATTTGCACCAAACCACAAATTGTGAATATTTCTTACTTAATATAAGTTAAATATATGTTGGGTTAATATTTTTCAGCTTTAAATTATATTTCCATATGTTTGTTCCTTATCTGATTTGTTTCATTACTGTACCATATTGACCTATGCGTGTGTACCTAATGTCCGACTATTGTACGCCCCCAAAAACAAGAAAAAAACAAAAAAACAAAAAATTGGTTGTGTCTTGGGTAGGTCAAAAACCACTCCTCCTCAACCTTTGATCTTGTTATATCTATTGAAATTAGTGTCGTGAGGAGATCAAACAAGGGTTGAGAGATGAGTGTGAGATTTGTTCCAAATGCAACTTCAAAAAAAATATAATAAATGAGGGGAGTGATGAAATGTGCAACATATGGGGATATAAAGGTCGGGAGCTTATGGTTTGACTTCTAGGAATTCTTAAATGAGTGGGTCTTGAAATATAATTTCAAAGGATGTAGGATAGGTTCGGTGAAAAATCATTTAAAGCTGAATAATGTTAAAATAACCTATATTTATTTGATAGAAAGTGGAAAGAATAGCATGGAATGGTTTTCACACACACACAGGGAGAGTTAGTGTAATGGTTGACTTTTTAATTCCTTGCTCATGGTGGTGTCATAAATCTCTTTTGATTTTATTGTGATATGATTTATGAGACATCTTTTTCCATTTTCACTGGGAAGAACTCCTTGGTGTGGTTCGTGCATTGATCACATTACTTTGGTAAATTAAAATTTCCTCAAATGATAAATCTTCATTATGTTGGAAATATATATATGTGCAATATTTTATTGGTATATGTGACTTTTCCTAAGAGTGCAAATGTTTTGGTGTGGGGGTGTGATCGTACCACGATTCACGGTTTTATTCCACCCTTACATCGCTGTTTTAAACTAGTTTTGTAATGAATATTCCAAATATAATAATAAATTTCAGTTTATGTGTGAATAATTTAATTAATTTTAATCAACATTATAATTGGAAATGTTACTTGTTTTTATTATTTCAATGTAGGTGGAGATGATTGGGAGGGCCCTTGATGAAGTGGAAGAAAAATGGTCCAAAATTGTATGAATCCATGGACATCTGTCCACTGTTTTCAAAAGTACGCGAAATCTGTGCATCGAAATAGGCTAACATTTTGTGGTCCGGTCCAAAATTTGATGGGATACATTTCATATAAAGGAACCAAAGCCCCATTCGGCTCTTAAAATTCCCATACTAACTGATCTGGCCAAGGAATCAAAGTTGGACTAAGTCAAATGCGGTGTTCTGTATTTTATCGATATATTGAGCTTTATTTGTCCAGATGGTTCCAAACATTCGGTGTAGCTAGTAAAGCAGCGGGGATACAACTTTTCTATTTTCTCTAAAGTGATATAAGGTTGTCTGAAGGCTGAAACGTGTGGTACAAGTGGATTGATGAAATCTGTGTGCCTAAAACCACCTTCCAATTTTCCTATAAAATGACACCTTGGGATCCCCATTAGCAAGTTCGAACCAGAAGCTATACTCTGACATTTTTGAGTCCTATATGAGTCTCCTAATCATCTTGGAGGTTCTGGAGGCCCCTATCCTCATATGGGAATCAAGGATGAATAAGGAGATCCACCTGAGCTTCCTCCTCCTCCTGATGTCGAGCTAAAAGTTGGGTGTTTGTTGTGAGGGAGCTACACACATGTCAAGTGAGTTCCGATGCATACACTAGCTACTGGTTTGGAGTAATTTGGGTTTTTAAACATTTAATTCCATGTATCTTATTTTATTTCAGATTTTAATGCTTCATTTGATGCATGTGAGTGTTATGCTCTTAATTTCTAACCGATCGTTGTGAGGTTTTAAGTGCGTGACTTGTGTTGTTCTGATTGGACAATACAAGAGTCATTTTGTTCCCCACTTTATTGAGATTTCAATATGTTTGAAAATCTATTTTTTCATACATAAGTTTTGGACCTTTTCAATACGATTTTTATGTCAAGGTTTGGTTCTTCAAGCATTGAAATATGAGCTTAGGAATTAATCGGGATTCCAATTAATTCCAACCAAAGAATTACTCTAAACCTAAAATTAATATCTATGAACAATGAACTTGATATGTGTGTAGTGAAATCACATCGACCCTTTTATCTATTATTTTTCAAAACCCACTTGGTCTTTCATCTTTTAAACTATTTTGATTAAGTTACTTTCTTTAAGTTGTTTTCAAAATCACCCCCCTTTTTTAGTAGTCTTAATTAAAAATACACACTCTAAACCTATCAACCGTCCTTGAGAGATGACCGAGAGTCTTCCCTAGACCACAAATCAACCTTAAAAGAATAATTTATTTGACCTGTCATGACAACACGGACAAATTTTGGTGTCATTGCCGGGGAGATTTTTTGTTTTAGTGCGTGTTTTTGATAAGTTATTTGTAAAAATTTTGTGAATATTTATTTTTTTTCTCTTCAACCTTTTCAATCCTTTTGTATTGTGATCTATTACATGTTTAGGTTTGGTGCATGACTTGTTCTAATCCGGGAGATTTACCACCTTTTGAACCTGAGCTGGAGAGGATCCTACGTCAACGACACCGAGACACACAAGACAACAATTTGAAGGAGGACACACCACACACTGAAACATTCCTTCACCCTTCTTCTTATTCTTATTCTGGAACCTAAATAAAAACTGAAATAAACTTGTATAACATGGGTGAAAATAATAGAACATTAAAGGAATTAACCTCACCCGATGTTGATATCCAACCTGCATACATTCAAATACAAGGAGAGGCACCTAATTTCAAACTAAAATCTGGTTTAATTCATTTATTACCAAGATTCCATGGACATCCAGGAGAGGACCCACATAAACATTTAAAAGAATTTCATAATGTGTGTTCTACAATAAAGCCTTCTAATGTTGATTAGGATCAAGTAAAACTTAGAGCATTTCCATTTTCATTATAAGACACTGCTAAAGATTGGCTATACTATGTTAATTCACCAATTAGAGGCAGGGCGGACATGAAACGCCTTTTTTTTTGAAAAATATTTCCCGGCTTCTCGAAATGCAACAACAAGGAAAGAAATATGTCTTATAAGACAATGTCATGGGTAAAAACTTCATGAATATTGGGAAAGATTTAAAAGATTGTGTTCAAGTTTTCCAGGTCACCAAATAAGTGATCAACTTTTAATTCAATATTTTTATAAAGGTTTAATCCCTATTGATCAAAACATGATTGATTTTGCTGCAGGTGGTGCACTAGTGGATAAAACCCCAATAGCTGTAAGGACCCTAATTGAGAACATGGCACAAAACACAAAATAATTTGGTTCAAGGTCCATTGTACCAATTTGAGGTGTCCATGAGGTGCAGAGTACTGAATTCGAGAAGAAGGTGGATACAAAGTTTGAAGAGGTAAGTACCCTTCTACGATAACTCACTCTTTCCCAAGGGCAATCTCAATCTCCTCCTCCCATCCATTGTGGTATATGCTCTTCTGATACCCACTATTAGGACCAATGCCCCCAACTGAGAGAAACTTCTGAGAGTTGTGAGGTGATATTTCATGGACGCCCCTATAACCAACCCTTTAGGCAAGAACCTTACTATCCATCCAACCCAGGGGGGAAAGACAACCAAGCCTATGGGCAGGGGGTATTCAAACCAACCTCAACAAAAATGGAACCAACAAAGTCATAGTAGTCATCCACCACCTCCCAGAAATCCTCAACCACCCCAAAGGCCTTTCCAATAACCCCCTCCAAAAACTGATCCTAGCCTAGAAGATATGATGAAACAAATGGCTGCCAATAATCTCCAATTCCAACAAACCACTCAGGAAGCCATACAAGACCACAAAACCCAATTAGGACAACTAGCTAACTCAGTGGGTGAAATCCAAAGCCATGGGTCTGGTAAAATACCCTCTCAACCACTTGTCAACCCAAGGGATAATGGAAATGTTAGTACCATCACCCTTAGGAGTGGAACTCAACTTAAAATCCAAATAACACCTCTATTAGAGTCATCCCCTCCTAAGAAAACCACCATTCCAACCATTGAAAAAGGTCCAAATATTGAAGAACCTTATCCTGAGAGGAGCCCTTCATAAGGAAAGAGTGTTTATATTAATAAACCACCAAGCACACCCATTCCTCTTCCATTTCCCCAATGGGCCACCCATTCAATAAAACAAAATGAAACTGAACTCGACAAAGAAATTTTGGAAACTTTCAAGAAAGTGCAGGTCAACATCCCCTTGATTGATTCCATCAAGAAAATTCTGAGATATGCCAAGTTTCTGAAAGAGATGTGTACCCACCGAAGGTGACTTAGAGGTGATGAGAAGTTGAGCCTAGGGAGGAACGTCTCAACATTTATACAACTATTACTTCCCACCTAGTGCAATGATCCTGGAACATTATCGATTTTGTGCACCATAGGGTAGTATTATTTCTCCAATGCTATGCTTGATTTGGGTGCTTCTATTAATGTGATGCCTCACTCCATATACTCTTCTTTGCAGGTCGGTGAACTAAAGCCCACAAGAATAGTTGTTAAGCTAGAAAATTGGAGTACGGCACACCCTTCTGGTGTGTTAGAGGATGTTCTTGTGAGGGTTTAAAATTTAATATTTCCTACTGATTTTTATGTGATAAAAATGGAAGATGATATGATGAATGGACACGCCCCAATTATATTGGGGAGACCTTCCTTGAAAACCGCTAAATCCATAATTAATGTCCATAATGGTACATTATCTATGGAATTTTGTGGTGACATAGTCCATTTCAACATCCTTGATGCCATTAAGCACCCCTCAGAAGAACATTCCTCTCTCTCGGTAAATTCAATTGATGTACTCCCTTCCCCTAAAATCACTTCATTTGTTTCCCATGATCCCCTTTCTGAATTTTCCTCTTTGATTGAAATTATTGGTAATGAATCATGTGTTGATTGTTGTAGTGGTCTAGAAAAGTGTCATGCATGTTTATTAATTGATAATTTCTTGAACACGGAGAATCACATGACCATCGATGATACTACTACGCTTGTAAAAGCTAATTACTCATCTGAGGATGATACCATTGAGTAGTTAGATGAGATTAGTGACCTATCACTTTCACACACACTCCCATCAATCCAAAATCCACCAGAATTGGAAATAAAGAAACTGCCTCAAGATTTAAAATATTCATATCTTGAGAATGGAAACAAGTTTCCCGTCATCATTGCTAGTTCACTCCCTCCTGAGCATTAATTGCGACTGCTTGAACTTTTGAGGGAGTATAAACAAGCATTGGGATGGAAACTTGTATACATTCCTGGTATTATCCCATCAATTTGTACAAATCATATTTTATTAACTGATGAGGCTAAACCAGTAAGGCAGGTACAACGTCGACTGAACCCAAACCTCTTAGAAGTAGTTAAAAAGGAAGTAACAAAATTATTGGTTGCTGGAATCGTTTACCCCATCTCTGACAGGCAATGGGTCAGTCCCGTTCAGGTAGTTCCTAAAAAAATTGGCCTCACAGTAATTAAAAATGAAAACAATGAATTGGTTCCTACTCGTGTGCAGAATAGTTGGCATGTCTGTATAGATTATCACCGACTAAACCAACACACTAGGAAGGACCATTTACCTTTTCCATTCATTGACCAAATGCTAGAGAGGCTAGCGGGGAAGTCCCATTACTGTTTTCTGGATGGGTATTCTGGATACTTTCAGATCCATATTGCCCCCGAGGATCAGGAAAAGACAACCTTCACTTGACCCTTTGGCACATTTGACTATAAAAGGATGCCATTTGGCCTGCGCAATGCTCCAGGTACTTTCCAGTGATGTATGGTTAGTATTTTTTCATATTTCCTGGAAAATTGCATGGAAGTTTTCATGGATGAATTTACAGTTTACGGATCCTCTTTTGATGAATGTCTAAGTAGTCTTGGTTTCGTCCTACGTCACTGTATTGAAAATAATCTTGTATTAAATTATGAGAAATTCCATTTCATGGTGCGACAAGGTATAGTTTTGGGACATGTCATTTTTGGGGATGGTATCCAAGTAGATAAATTGAAAGTGGATGTTATTTCTTCCCTACCATTCCCTAAAAATATACGTGATGTGCGGTCTTTCCTAGGTCATGCTGGATTTTACCGGCGTTTCATTCGTGATTTTAGTAAGATTGCACTTCCCCTCTCTCATTTACACCAAAAATAAAAAGATTTTGTTTTTGATAAAGAATATGAAGAAGCTTTTAATAAATTAAAATGTAGTCTCACATCACCCCCGGTAATCCAACCACCTCGGTGGGATTTACCATTTGATCTCATGTGTGATGCCTCTAACTATGAAGTTGGGGCAGTCTTGTCACAAAGGGTTGATCGAGCTCCAAATGTCATAGTCTATGCCTCACATACACTGGACCCTGCCCAAGAAAACTACACCACAACTGAAAAAGAATTCCTTTCCATAGTGTTTTCCTTGGATAAATTCAGGTCATACCTTTTAGGGTCCAAAGTCATTGTGTTCTCAGACCATGCAGCCCTCCGGTATCTCCTAAAGAAACCGGAATCCAAACCACGTCTCATTCATTGGATGCTGATCCTTCAGGAATTCAATCTAGAAATTAGAGATAAAAAAGGAGCCAAGAATGTGGTGGAAGACCATATCAGAAGGATCCCTCCATCCTCGGACATTGTCTCATCCCACTGTATTCCCATTAATGACATGTTTCCTGATGAGAAATTGTACAAAGTGCAAGATTTTATTCCCTGGTATGCTGAAATTGTAAATTATTTGGTAGCATCTTACATTCCTATTGATTTCAACAAAAACCAAGCCAGTCGTCTAAAACATGTGTCTCGTTGGTACATTTGGGATGACCCCTACCTTTGGCGCACATGTAGCGATCAGGTCCTTAGGTGTTGTGTTCCCGATAGTGAGTTTTAGTCCGTCCTTAGATTCTGCCACACTCTTTCTTGTGGGAGCCACTTTGGTCCCCAACAGACTGCTCGCAAAGTTCTTGATTCTGGTCTCTTTTGGCAACACTTTTTCAGTATGCCCATGAATTTTGTAAATCATGTCCTTGTTGTCAAAGAATGGGGAATGTCTCTAAAATAAATGAAATGCCACAACAACCCTTTCTCTTTCCTTAAATCTTGGATGTTTGGTGTATTGACTTATTGGGCCATTTCCCAATTCTTTTGGCAACTTGAACATTCTTTTGGTCGTTGATTACATATCAAAATGGGAAGAGGCACGAGCCACAAGGACAGATGATTCCAAAACAGTTGTAGAATTTTTGAGAACTTAGATCTTTTGTAGGTTCTGATTACATAGGTTCATCATCAGTGACCAGGGTTCTCATTTTTGCAACCGAACAATGCAATCACTTTTGCGTCGGTATGGGGTCAGTCATCGAGTATCTACTACGTATCACCCAGAGACTAATGGTTATGTCGAGGTGTCAAATAGATAGGTAAAACAAATTCTTGGAAAAACGGTCCAACCCAATAGGAAATATTGGAGTCTTAGACTCGATGATTCATTATGGGCTTACCATAATGCTTTTAAAACTCCCATTGGAATGTCACCTTATAGGCTTGTTTTTGGAAAGAGTTGTCACCTCCCTATTGAGATTGAGCACTGGGCCTACTGGGCTAGTAAAAAATGCAATTCTAACCTTTCTAGTGCAGGTTATCAAAGGAAGTTACAGATACAGGAGCTGGAAGAAATGCGTAGAGATTCTAATGAGAACTCCAGGATTTATAAGAAGTGAACCAAGGATTCCCATGACTTTTTTATTCTTCATCGAGAGTTCCAAATTGGGAAAAATTTCATCCTCTACAATGCAAGACTGAAATTGCATCTCGTTAAGCTTCGTTCCCGCTGGTTCGGACCATAAATTGTTACTAATGTCTCTCTATTTGGTGTTGTTCAGGTTAAAAATAAAGAAACCAAGAAAACCTTCACTGTCAATGGGCAGCGGCTGAAGCACTTTCATGAAGTCGTTCTGGAGTCCCCGATGGAGGACCTCCAAGTTCAAGAAGCGAACTATGAATGACATCCACCAGGTTTTATCCTTCCTTCCCACATTCTCTTTTACTACAGTGAGGACACTACAGATACTAGGTGTGGGGGTGGATACATTCCTGGGTTATTTAGGAATTTTCATCGTTTTCTCCTATTGTTTTCTCGTTTTGGCCTTCTTTATAGTATTTTCATTTTTCACCATAAAAAATTTCTAAGTTCCATGATTTGGTGACCATAAAGGGGGGAAAGTAAAAATACTATAACAAAGGCTAAAAATAATATGTATATGAATTTACCATCAAGGAGTGATTTTTTTTTAGTGAATTGGATTTATGTCAATGATATAAATGGTTGTATCTATGTTAATCCTTTGAGATGATTGATGCTTCTTGTGTGAGTAGTTTTTGAGAAAACAGTGTCACTAATATCACCACAAATAATTTCACCAAACCACAAAGTGTGAATATTTCTTACTTAATATAAGTTAAATATATGTTGGGTTAATATTTTTCAGCTTTAAATGATATTTACATATGTTCGTTCCTTATCCGATCTGTTTCATTACTGTACTAGATTGACCTATGCATGTGTACCTAATGTCTGACTATTGTACGCCCTAAAAAACAAACAAAAAAGAAAAAAAAACAAAAAATTGGTTGTGTCTTGGGCAGGTCAAAAATCACTCCTCCTCAACCTTTTATCTTGTTATAACTATTTCAATTAGTTTCATGAGGAGATCAAATAAGGGTTGAGAGATGAGTGTGAGATTTGTTCCAAATGCAACTTCAAAAAAAATATAATAAATGAGGGGAGTGATGAAATGTGCAAAATATGGGGATATCTAGGTCAGGAGCTTATGGTTTGACTTCTGGGAATTCTTAAATGAGTGGTTCTTGAAATATGATTGCAAAGGATGTAGGACAGGTTCGGTGAAAAATCATTTAAAGCTGAATAATGTTAAAATAACCTATATTTATTTGATAGAAAGTGGAAAGAATAGCATGGAATAGTTTTCACACACACACATGGAGAGTTAGTGTAATGGTTGAATTTTGAATTCCTTGCTCATGTTGGTGTCATAAATCTCTTTGAATTTTATTGTGATATCATTTATGAGACATCTTTTTCCATTTTCACTGGGAAGAACTCCTTGGTGCGGTTCATGCATTGATCACATTACTTTGGTAAATTAAAATTTCCTCAAATGCTAAATCTTCAAAATGTTGGAAATATATATATGTGCAATACTTTATTGGGATATGTGACTTTTCCCAGGAGTGCAAATGTTTAGGTGTGGGGGTGTGATCGTACCACGATTCACTGTTTTATTTCACCCTTACACCGCTGTTTTAAACTAGTTTTGTAATGAATATTAGAAATATAATAATAAATTTCACTTTATGTTTGAATCATTTAATTAATGTTAATAAAAATTATAATTGGAAATGTTACTTGTTCTTATTATTTCAATATAGGTGGAGATTATTTGGAGGGCCCTTGATGAAGTGGATGAAAAATGGGCCAAAATTGCATGGATCCATGGACATATGTCCACTATTTTTAATAGTACACAAAATCCGTGAATCCAAATGGGCTGAAATTTTGTGGGAAGTTCCAAAATTTTATGTTCTACATTTATTATGAAAGAACAGAAGCCCCATTCGACCTCTACGATGCCCATATTAACTGATCTGTCCAAGGAATCAAAGATGGACCAAGTCAAATGCGGTGTTCTGTATTTTATCGATATCTTGAGCTGTAGTGGTCCAAAGGGTGCCAAACATTCGGTGGAGATATTCAAGTAGTAGGGATACAACTTTTCTATTTTCTCCAAAGTGAGATAAGGTTGTATGAAGGCCTAAACACGTGGTACAAGTGGATTGATGAAATCTGTGTGCCTAAAACCACCTTTGAATTTTCCTATAAAATGACACCTTGGGATCCCCATTTGAAAGTTTGAACCAGAAGCTATACTATTCCATTTTGGAGTCCTATAGGAGTCTCCTAATTACCTTGTAGGTTCCAAAGTCCCCTATCCTCATAGGGGAATCAAGGATGAAAAAGGAGTTCCACCCGAGCTTCCTCCTCCCGATGTCGAGCTAAAAGATGGGTGTTCGTTGTGAGGGAGCTACACACATGTCAAGGGAGTTACAATGCATACACTAGCTACTGGTTTGGATTAATTTGGGTGTTTAAACATTTCATTCCATGTATCTTATTTTATTTCATATTTTAATGCTTGATTTGATGCATGTGAGTGTTATGCTCTTAATTTCTAACTAATCTGTGTGAGGTTTTAAGTGTGTGACTTGTGTTGTTCCGATTGGACAACACAAGAATCATTTTCTTCCCCACTTTATTGAGATTTCAATATGCTTTGGAAGCTATTGTTCCATGCATAAGTTTTGGACCTTGGCAATACGATTTTTATGTCAATGTTTGGTTCTTCAAGCATTGAAATATGAGCTTATGAATTAATCGGGATTCCAATTAATTCCAACCAAAGAATTACTCTAAACCTAAAATGAATATCTATGAACAATGAACTTGATATGTGTGTAGTGAAATCACATCGACCCTTTTATCTAATATTTTTCAAAACCCACTTGGTCTTTTATCTTTTAAACTATTTTGATTAAGTTACTTTCTTTAAGCTGTTTTCAAAACCACCCCCCCTTTTTAGTAGTCTTAATTAAAAATACACACTCTAAACCTAACAATGCTCCTCGAGAGATGACCTAGGGTCTTCCCTAGACTACAAATCAACCTTAAAAGCATAATCAATTTGACGTGTCATGACAATGCGGTCACTGGCTGTCACATTCATAGCTACCCTGTATGGATCAGCATCATAGAGACCCTGTGTGGATCAGCCGCATAAAGACCTTGTGTGGATCAGCATCATAGTGACCCTATGTGGATCAGCATCATAGTGACCCAATGATGACCAGAATTAAAGCGTCCTATCATGGATCAGCATCATAGAGACCCTATGTATATCATCATCATAGTGAACCTCTGTAGATCAGCATCATAGCAACCCAACGAGAACTATCCTTAGAGCATCCCTTCCTAGATCATCTTCATTGAAACCCTGTGTGGATCAGCATCATAGCGACACGACAAGGACTGGCCTTAGAGTGACCCATCGTGGATTAGCTTCATAGTGACCCTATGTGGATCAACATCATAGTGACACTGTGTGGATCAGCATCATAGAGACCTTGTGTGGATCAGCATCATAGTGACCCTATGTGGATCAGCATCATAGAGACCCTATGTTGATCAGCATCATAGCGACCCGATGAAAACCATAATTAGAGTGGCCCATTTTTGATCAGCTTCATAGAGACCCTATGTGGATCATCATCATAGTGACCTTGTGTGAATCAGTATCATAGCGACCTTGTGTAGATCAGTATCATAATAACCCGATGAGGACTAGCCTTAGAGCATCCCATTTTGGATCAGCTTCATAGAGACCCTATGTGGATCAGCATCATAGAGACCCTATGTGGATCAGCATCATAGAGACCATGTGGGGATCAACATCCTATCGATCCTGTGTGGATCAATATCATAACAACCCTATGTGGATCGGCATCATAGCGGCCCTGTGTGGATCAGCTTCATAGCGACCCGATGAGGACCAGCCTTAGAGTAGCCCATTATAGATCATCTTCATAGTGACCCTGTGTGGATCAGCATCATAGCGACCCTGTGTGGATCAGTATCATAGCGACCTGACAAGGACCAGCCTTAGAGCATCCCGTCGTGGATCATCTTCATAACGACCCTGTTTGGATCAACATCATAGAGACCCTATGTGGATCAGCATCATAGAGACCCAATGAGGAACAGTCTTAAAACATCCCATCATGGATCAGCTACATAGAGACCCTGTGTGGATCATCATCTTATTTCCTATTTCACTGAGTTGTATACCTAGTGCCAGCTGAATAATTCTTAGTGTATTTTGATTGAGGTCTTCCGTGTTGTTTTTCCTTTGTGGAACTCTTGGAAACCTTCGGGGGTCTCAGGGTCCCTACTGATTATTGTTATATGAACCTTTACACAGTATTTTCCCCCACATTGTTGTGTTTTGTGCAGATGATGAGTATATGGGCTGAGACTGGAGGGATCCAGGAACTAGCGCTACATGGAGGAGACGGGCTGACGTGGAGAACTGTGGTGACAATATGTACCTACCCTTCAGGTGGCATCCACAGTGGATGATCCAGGAGTTGTTTTCTCTTTTCATTTTTACTTGTACTTTTCAGTTGGGCTTATATTCCGGCCCCTTTACTTTCAGTACACTTTTTACTACAGTAGTTTACTTCTTGGTTACTTCTTGTTGTCTTCTTGGAAAGTGTGTTTGTATAGGTTTAAAGGAAATTTCTTCCCATTTTAGGGATACATATTTTTGGTGCTAGTAACCAACCCATGGCCTATAGAAGGCGGGATTGGGATAGTCATGGAACATGCCTCGAGGGACGGGTCATGAAAAAGTGGTATCAGAGGAGTCGGTTCTACTGAAGAAATAGGAATCTAATCTTTTAATAAAGAAATATTGTTGAGTTTTTTGAGTGTGGTTTTCAGTTTGGGGAGTCTAGTGTTGGTGCAGAGGCCGACATATACATACACTAGGACCCTGAATTCTGATTTCTGACTCAGTGCATGAAAACACTGATTGTGTGTGTTTTGGGAGTGTTTTACTTTTGATCTCTTTGATTCAGCTCACCAGGTATAACTTATTGGCCATGGTGACCCTGTTTCCTTTCAGGATGCCACCACGTAGATATCCAGCCAGGATTCCTAAGAGATTACACGATGATGGCCCACTGAGCGATGAGGCTTTGGTGCAGGGCCCTCTTACGGCGATTGTACCATCAGGTGGTGTACCAACAGCACCACTAACCATTGGGAAGTCATTGCCACCAGCCCCACTAACTGATGATTCCAGTGGACCATGCATTTTTACTGAGTGCATTACACAAGTTCCTACAGCAAAGGCCTCTGAGGTTTCAAGGTAAGACAGATCTCCAGGTAGCTGAGGACTGGATAGAGGTCATGGCAATAGTTTTCCACCTAGTTGGGACACTAGAAGATCAGATGGGGATCCTAGATTATAGTCTTTATCAGTGTGTGACCATGAGGATAGTCTTCATGGTGATGAGACTTCATTATATGGATCATTTTTCGAGATGGTACCTTCAGGTAGTGTGCCAGCTATATCACTTCTCGTTGGTCAGTAGTTTCAATCAGCGGTACCGGTAGAGGGCACATGTAGGCTTAGTGCCTTACATGGGTTTAAGAATTAGATACCCCTTAGGTTCTGAGGTGAGCCCAACTCACAGATGGGTAAGGACTGGCTTGAGGAGGTGGCCAAGTTTCCATCTATCCAGGGCACCATTCGATCAGATGGCAGTCCGGGTAGAGAGCCTTCTACGTGGCTCAGCAGGAGGATGACAGGGTTTAGATTACCCTGATCTTGTAAAGAGGTGAATTTTATGTGGAAAATCTTCAGAAGATTCCTCGGATAAGGGGGTGTCTTTCCATAAAAATATGAATGGTGATTGTTCCCTAGAGCTTCTATAGCTTCAGCAGGACGACATGTCAGTAGCTGAGTATTCATCGAGGTGTACCGACCATCTCAGGTACTCGATGAATAAAGTACGGTTAGTGATTCAAGGCTCAAACCTCTGATTGAGGTGTTTTTAGGGACATTCTGGCTATCACTATTCCTCTATGCATTCCTACTTATGTTAGGGTGTTGGAGAGAACCTTTTTGGTTGAATGAACTTTGGCTGAGCGGATACAACCAGTGAATGATAGTAGTAGGAAAGTATGAAACTAATGCTAGTCTCAGAGACTTGGGCGTGTAAAATGTTTCGGGGAGAGGAAGTGATAGGGATAGATGAATTTGTAGGTCAGAAGACATATAAGTAGAGCTAGGATAGTAGCATGAGGTGGTATACATTTCAACATGTTATTACCACCACCCCAATATGGTCCTCACCAGGCTCAGGGGCCTAGAGGACAGGGGAAGGGAGTGGCTACATGAGGTCAAGGAGTGTGACCCAAGGGCTCTAAGTATGATTCAAGGTAGGGTCTGTGTCTAATACTAGATTCGGTATTAATAGAAAAAGGTACAAATCATTCCTTTTTCCATAAATCTTGTTCAATACCTAGAGTTTCCGGTTTAATTGATGACTTGACCCTTGTGTCTAGAGATACCCTTGAGAGGAGACTCGATAATCAGACTTGTGTCGACGGTGTAATCTGGCCCTTGAGGTGAGAGTTTTGGTTGGAACCTTTTGGTGGCAGCATCGAGGCCTTACAATGTTAGATTGGGGATGGACTAGACATCCATAGTTCATACTCATATTGATTGTTTTAGGCCGAAAGGATTTAGTATATCTATAGTGTTGGAATGGGGTTTTCTTTATTCATCAAAAAATGAAACTCAGGAAGCACAGTATAAACTCATGCACATGATGGTGTAACCGATCACTCTTGAGTCGTCCAGCCTTACCCTTGTGGAATTAGTAGTTTTGAGTTTTTTGTTCCCAACAGTAGTGGCGGAGTGTGGGGACATCTTTTCAAAAGATGTTTCTAGGATTACCTCCCTGAAGGGAGAGGGAATTCTAATTTGGCTCGGTACTACCAGGGATTTTTACCTGACTTCTCCAAGGTAGTGGCACCCTTGTCATCTTTGATGAATAAGGGTGAGCCTTTCATGTGGATGGAGAAGTGTCAGCAGAGCTTCCAAGAGCTGAGATAGAGACAGACAAGTGCCCCCATCTTGAGGCTACCAGAAGAGGGAATTTGGTATGTAGTCTATTGTGACGCATTAGGGACTAGACTTGGATGTTTCCTGATGTAGGAGTGATCATTGATCGCTTATGGTTCATGAAAGCTGAGATAGCATGAGTAGAACTGCACTACCCATGACATGAAGTTAGCAGTAGCGGTCTTTTCCTTAAAGATGTGGCGACACTACTTGATGGGTGAACGGTTTACTATTTAATCTGATCACAAGAGTCTCAGGTATATCTTCACATATAAGGACTTGAACCTCAGACAATGATGATGGCTAGAGTTCCTCCAGGACTATGACTTTGAGATAGTTTATACTCCTGGAAAGGGGAAACGTGGTAGCAGACGCACTCAGCAGGAGGTCTGGTCTACAGTCGTTGAGTGGGGCATCAGAGTAGCTAGTCGCATTGCAGATATCCTTTGTGGATAAAGATGGAGCATATTACCACCAGTATATGACTGTCACTCCCCCAATTCTTTAGTGAGTTCGGGAGGCCCAGCTTAGAGACGTTGACTTTGAGGCCTGACATGCTCAGATATCCTCAGGACGATCTCCTGAAGGATTTTCTGAAGGTGGGGATCACGTCGTTCTCTTCATAAGACCCACCATTATGCCAGTGATGATTCAGAAGGATGTGTTGAGAGAGTTCCATACATACCCTTTAACAGTACATCCTTTAGTGGAGAAGATGTACCAGGACCTCCTAAATCAGTACTGGAGGATAGGGATGAAGGAAGTAGTGGCAGAGTTTGTACCACGATGCCTCACTTGTTATCAAGAAAAGAATGCATAGATCCAGTAGAATTCTTATGCCGAAAGAATAAGGATACCCTTGGGGTCCAAGGAGGGAGACCATGTCTTCCTATGGGTCTTAACTTGATGATGGTTATGGAGGTTTGGCTGGGGCGACAAAATATCTTCGAGGTTCATCGGACCTTTCTAGGTTTTCAGCAGGGTTGGAGAGGTGGCGTATCGCCTAGCTCTTCCCCCACAGATGCATCAGGTGCATGACATTTTCCACATGTCGCTGCTGAGAAAGTATGTTCATGATTCATCACACGTTATTGACTGGGGCGAGATGGACATTGATGATGGAGTGACTTTTACGGAGGTTCCAGTGGAGATTTAGGATCAATATGAGTGGGTCCTTTATGGATTATCAATTCCTCTGGTGCACATTTTCTGGTAGCATGGGAACCTCCGGAAGATCACATGGGAGTAGGAGGCTCAGATTCTTACTCAGTACCCCCATTTTTTCCTTAGTCTATGTTTTGGATTTTAGGGACGAAAATCCTAAGGTGGAGAGAATGTAAAGACCATAATTTTCACTGTAATTTTTTTAAAAATTATATGAAATTATTACGAGTCTGAAAAATTGATGGCGCATGATTCCGAGGCTCAGTGTTCCCGGAATGAATTTATGAACTTTTTTTAAGATACATTCTGTAAGCATGTAGACGACATTTTCTATATTTTGAACAGGTACTCGGATTAAAAATCTAAGGGCACCATTGAATCTGTAGTGTCGGGATTCGCTTAAGGAAGCTTCACTATGACCCCAGTAAGTCAGGTGAAAAAGTTGATTTTGTGGAATTTTTAAAGGTTGATAAAATAACATGTTCTGTTATTTTTTTTATTTTCTTTTTCGTCAACGGATGAGCAGAGGGGGTGGACCAACAACACGTCAAGCCATTAAATGGCTTGACTCCCCTTTATTTTTGTAACTACACCGTTGTAATTAGAAAGGTCCATTAATTAAATAAACCCCATTAATTCCATGTGTGTTTCTCACCCTTCTCCTCTCTTATTTATATAGAGCTCAGGGAGGTGTGTTCGCATAGCTTCACCAAGCGACGAAACTCTGGAGAAGTACCACGACGCTAACCACTTATAGGATGAGACAGATTTCAGCGAGTGGTGACGAACACCATTGAATCACGAACTGATGATAATGAAAAAGGGGGTTTCGTTGATCATCATCAGTGAACGTCTAATCAAGGTAGCGGGTTTATTGTGATGTTATCTTAGGGTGAATTAAATCCTCTCCTTATTTCTATCACATTAACGCAGAGGGTGTGGGCCAAATGAACAAGGATCATACCCTCCATCATTTCGCTCATGCTCTACTCTTTGGGGACAGTTTCCTCAGATTTATGGCAACATGAAATAGCGGGTCACGCTATGACGGAGGCAGCACGGGAGAGCTGTAGGTGCAGATGGCACCAAGAATGGACATCAGAGCACATCCGGTGACCTGCGGAAGAAATCATCGATGAGCCATGAAGGCGACGGCCGGTGGTGGCCATAGGAGAACCGCGACAATAGGTTGCGGGCAGTGGAAGGCAGTGCACAATGGCGTGCTGCGGTGTTCGAAGGCGGCCAATCGCGCGGGACAAGGGTGGAACCCACAGGTGCCATTGGTGGTAGCAACCATGGCTAGAAGGCCACAGGTGGGTGAGGTGCATCCTGCGGTAGGAGGGTGCGGCGCGGCTCGCACCGCTCTGCATTGGCGAAACCCGGCCAGCGAAACGGCTGACTGTTTAAGGCGGTGGGGCAGCGCCCCACCGGCTGGGAGAAATGGCCCCACAAACACAGGGCCAATAGAGAAGGTGATCTACCTTCTAGCGGACTGGTTCAGATGTGAGTCGGTCGAGCAGGCTAGACTCACCTAGCAGGTCGGACCCGCAGCCCAGCGGGCCAACACGGGTAGGCTGAGTCCCACTCGATAGGCCAAGCCAACCGCGACCTGGGCCCGCGAACCGTACTGGGACAACCCTGATGGGTTAAACCCAGTGAACAGTGCCAAACCTTAATGATTTGGACCCTAGCAGGGTCAGGTAGACCCTGAGACCTATTAAGTCGAGTCAGTCCGACCGAGTCGGTCCGGTCCCAGACCCAACTAGCCCTCGAATAAATAAATGTCGGTAACTAATGACCCAGTTTTTCGGTTGACATTCCGTCATTGGCGTTGGGACCCATTTTGGGGAAGCGGTCCCTATGGAATATTCTGGTGGTCCTAACCGAGTCGGACCAGACCTAGATGTGATCACCCATGTTTCATAGAAAGGGATGTAACTCACAAACCGGGCGTCTGATTGACGTGTTGTCTGTGGAATAAGGACCCTTGTGACAAGGAGGTCCTTTGGAGATTCTCTAAGTGAGTTTTTAAGGAGTTTTATGTGCTTCCTAGGTTGGATAAAACCTAAATCAAACCAGGACCTTTTTACAGAAGTGTCCATATCTCACAGACCGGCGTCCGAACGACGCGTTGTCTGTCACGTTGGGACCCCTATGACAGGGAAATCCCTTTTTTATACTTTTACGGGGCTTCGTATCGATTGAAATACAACCAATGTATTGAGGATAGGTTCTCCTAGAATCATGCATGTTATGCATGGGAATCCAGTGGCTAGTTGTCACATTCATAGCGACCCTATGTGGATCAACATCATAGCAACCCTTTGTAGATTATCATCATAGTGACCCTGTGTGGATCAGCATCATAGAGACCTGATGAGGACTATCCTTAGATCATACCATCATTGATTAGCATCATAACTACCATTTTTGAATCAGCATCATAGCGACCCTATGTGGATCGGCATCATAGCGACCCAATGAGGACCAGCCTTAGAGCGGCCCGTCATGGATCAGCTTCATAGCAACCCTATGTGGATCTGCATTATAGCGACCCGATGAGGACCGGCCTTAGAGAATCATTTCATGGATCAGCTTCATAGACACCCTGTGTGGATCAGCATCATAGAGACCATGTGTAGATGAGCATCATAGCAACCCTGTGTGGATCAGCATCATAGTGACCCTGTATGGATCCGACATCATAGCGACCCTGTGTGGATCAGCATCATAGCGACCTAATGAGGAGTAGCCTTAGAGCGGGTCATCGTGGATTAGCCTCGTAGAGACCATGTGTGCATAATTATCATAGTGACCCTATGTGGATCAACATCATAGAGACCCTCTGTGGATCGTCATCATAGTGACCTAACAAAGACCAGCCTTAGAGCGGCCCGTCGTGGATCGGCTTCATAGAGACCTTGTGTGGATCAGCATCATAGAGACCCTATATGGATCAGCATCATAGAGACCCTCTATAGATCAGCATAATAGCAACTATATGTGGATCAGCATCATAGAAACCTGAACAGGATTGGCCTTTGAGTGGCATGTCATGGATCAGCTTCATAGTGACCCAGTTTGGATCAGCATCCTAGCGACCCTGTGTGGATCAACATCATAGTGACCCTGTGTGGATTAGAATCATACCGACCCTCTGTGGATCAGCATAATAGCGACCCAATGAGGACCATCCTTAGATAATCTCGTCATGGATCAGCTTCATAGAGACCCTATGTGGATCAGCATCATAAAGACCCTGTGTGGATCAGCATCATAGCGACCCGATGAGGACCATCCTTAAAGCGGCCCATCATGGATCAACTACATAATGACCCTGTGTGGATAAATATCTTATTTCCTATTTTACTGAGTTTTATACCTGGTGTGAGATGAATATTGATTTTTTCTTTGTGATTGAGGTCTTGCTTGTGGTTTTTACTTTGTGGAACTTTGGGAGACCTTTGGGGGTCTTAGGGTCCCTACTGAGTATTTTTATACTCACCCCTGCATGGGATTTACCCACACCTTGTTATGTATTGTGCAAATGATGAGCAGCTGGGATGAGACTTGGGGGAGTCAGGACCAAGTAGTACATAGAGGAGACAAGCTGACATGGAGTGTTGTGGGGACGATTTGTACCTACCCTTCAGGTGGGATCCTTAGTGGATGATATGGGATTTGTTTTCTCTTTTCATATGTACTTGTAATTTTTAGTTGGGCTTGTATTCCGGCCCATTTACTTTCAGTACACTTTTTACTACAGCAGTTTACTTTGTGGTTGCTTCTTATTGTGTTCTTATATTGTGTGTTTGTACAGGTTTAAAGGCAATGTCATCTCGTTTTAGGGACATGCCTTTTTGGTGTTATTTTCCAACCCCTAGCCTATGGAAGGTGGGCTTAGGGTAGTCATAGCACGGGCCCCGGGGGATGGGTCATGGCATCTATAGATATGTAACTTTAATCATTATTTTATGGGTGAATGTATTATATCTATACAAAGTATTGGAAATTTATTATGGTATTTAACACCCTATTATCTTAAATGTGGTTAGAAAATTTTATCTTCTATTACTTTACAAACTTACTATTTCTCCCTCTAAATCACTTTTATTACCACTATATTATTTTGACAATATATTATTTTTTTATATTTATTTTTTATATTTGTTATAGATAATAATGAATCTAATTTGGATTAATGAACCTCTAATAGGTGATAAATATGAGGAAGGTGTCGATTCTTTTTTGGAATTTTATAAATAAAATGTACCAAACAATGACATGTTTTTATTTCCATGTCTGAAATGTTTAAATTTTTAGAATTTTAAAAGTAGAGAGATAAAGAATCATTTAATTTTTCAGGGTTTTAATCCGAGTTACATCAATTGTATTCGGTATGGTGAAACTAGGCAGAATTTTAGATTTTTTGATGATGGTGCTTTACAAGAAGATAAATATGATCAACTTGATGAAATGATCTGTGATATTGAAGTAGTGGAAATTGATAAATAACTGAAACTTCAGTGTCTATATAGTGAACAAGATTTTAGACACATACAAAATTAATGGGTGAATTATTTCACAGGTTTGATTAGATTTTAGGTTATTTTTAATATATATTATAAACTTGGAAATTGAAATTGTAAGTGTTTTTCAATTTTGATGATAGTTCTTCTATTTTCTATTTTTACAAAAAAAATCTACCAGTTTCTACTGGGTAAGGGTGGGAATGTAACAATATTTTAAAAAATAATTTTTATTTTTCATGTCAGTCAGTAGATAACCGTCTTGAAAAAACAATATGGTCAGTTTTTTCACGTCGTTTGTCACATAACTGACATAAAACACCTTCTTCGACATTAATTATTTTATAAAAATAATGTTTAAGAAAGGTTTACTATGGATATTTCATTCCAGTTATTCGATAACTGGCATGAAGAATCAAACCTATTGATCTTTCATGTCTGTTATTTAAATAACTGATGTGAAAGACATGAAAATATTTCTTCCATGTTGGTTATTCCAGATAACTAATGTGGAATAATGTTTTTAATAGTGATTTCGAAATAATAGATATTGAAAACATCCATAAAAAATATATTTAAAATTTTTATTATTTTTAACCAACACTATAAACATATTTACAATGTCACATGTAACAACGTCACCTATTAGCCGACATTGAAAACCAATAAAATATGAATTTATAAGGAATTTTTTTTCACTAGTTTCAGTAAAATATATGAGATTTTAAAGAAACCCTAAAGATATTATTTATTGAGAGAATTCTATAGGGATAGAATTTGTAGTGCATAAAAAATGAATTCGCACAAATTCACACTAAAAAATGATATAAGATGGAAATATATTGAGCTAAGGTTTTATAATGAATCATGTCATTACGAGTTGTCAATAGTTCAGGAAAATATATTTTCTTTAAAATTTAAAGAATATTTTGGGATTTAAAAAATATTTTTGAAATTTTGTTTTTTTAATATTTGTGGGATGATTAAAAATAATAATGAGAGCGTTTTTATTTTTATTTATCCTAAAAAATAAATAAATAAAAATTTAATTTGTTTATATATAAAAAAATATATAAATAGGAATATATATATACACATGAGGTTTTAATAATTATTATTAATTCAAAAAAATAATAATAATTGGATATTTTTGTTGTTATTATTATTATTATTTAGTTTTTTGTGTTTAAAAAGAAAAAAAATGGATGTGATGGGGTGCGGGGTTATTATGTAGTTATGTTAGAGAAAAAATATAAGTTGAATAGCGGGGGAATTTTAGACCCTGATAAAGATGGGAAATGATGGGAAAGGGGTAAATTAAATTTAATCAAAAAAAAGAAACAAATGAAAAAAAATAAAATGTGAATATTGGGGGAGTTCATATTATATAGCATGAAGGGGAAAATTAATTTCCTCTTCTTGGATCTCTATAACCTCTCTCTCTTAGTTTTTATAATATTCCCTCATCCATATATACTTTGATATTGATTAGATTCATGCCTCTCTGGTGGCATTGGATTTATCTTGGAAATTAAAAGGTGATCTGTATGATTATTTTCATAAGTATTGAGGAATTTCATTCAAATTAAATTAAATTTTTATTTCATGTTCCGGTTGTTGAAGATTGTGTTTCTTATTGTTGAGGCTTTGATTTTTGTTGCCTCTAGGTGGTGTAAGAACCCCAAGCATGTGAGTAAAATGGATTTGAGGAAGGTGTCTCCATGCATAACTTTTAAATTTAAAGCATTTGACTCATTTCTTTCTTTAAAACCATGCATTGATCATCTAAAAATTAATACAAAGAGTATATAATTATCCTCACTCAAAAGTTTTGTATTTTCTACTAATTTTCATTATGATTAGGTAAAGATTTCATGTTTTATGTTATAAAACATTGTTTATCTAAACCTAGTACCCATTAAAATGGTCTTTAGTGATTTTATATATGAATATGGTTTTTAAGAGGATTATTTTTATTTTTAATTATTTCAATTGAAACTTATATTTTTTTAAGGATTTATGAATTAATAATGGGATTGGGTTTCTTTATTATTATCTAATATTTTGATTATTTCTTGAGGTGTATGGTTTTGATTTAATTTTTATTCTAATTTCATTGTAGTTGGGTAGAATTTATAAAATAATGTGGTGTTTTCAAATAGTTCTTTAAGTGTTTCTCATGTTTTTATTTTTAAAAGAATAGTTTTATGGTTTGTTTTTATAATGAATTTTATAAAATACACAGTTGAAACTTTACCAAAAATATTTAGATTGGGCCTTATTATTTTATTTTTGGGTGTGTGTTGTATAATATAAAATTTGAATTATATATATTATGATGATTGGGTAAGGAATATAGAGGGGGTGAGAAGTTATTTTTAGTGTGGAATTTATGTTATGTAACTAATTGTAGGACTCATGGAACTCAACTTCCTTTTAGTTTACTATGGGAACCTCAAGAACCAAAGTAAGGAATACTATGAAATGTAATAATTGACATGTATCATCATACCTATACCTTTTATTATGCTACAACACTAAATTAAAATTACTCTAATGTGTATATAGAGGTGGATTCCGGGGTAGCCCTTTCCTGTTCGGCATTGATGAAACTCTCCCTAGAGGTGATGCACAAAAAGTTATGGATTGTTTAATCATTAAGATAGTACAAGGCCCTAGATTTCCTTGACTTTAGTTTCCCTAGGTCCAATCCCATGATATTATTACTTTTAGTTATCTTTCTTTATTATTTTGATTATTATTTTCTATTTAAATTCAATGTTTTCTTTTCAAAGTTTTTAATATTATTGTTTATTTATTTAGTTATTTACTTTATTCTTAAGTGGTTTTTTTACTTTCTTTCATTTCTATTTTAATTGAGTAGATGCTATTGTTTCCTATTTTTTATTAAGAAATGTTTCCCTTTTTTTAATATTTTTCTTGATTGGGTTTTAAAATGGGGTGTTAAAAGTGGGTTATTTCCCTTTATATATAAAATGTGGGTACTTTTCAAAATAATGAGTCTTAAAACATGTTATTCTATTTTATATGTAACCCTCTTGAAAAAAAATTATCTATATTTTGTATTAAATTGAGAATCATTCCACTTTGAAAGTAAAATTAATTTAATGTTTGGGCTTATGTGAATTGTTTTAAAATTAAATGAATATATTTATTATATATTTGTATTTTAAAATTTTAATTAAAAGTATTTTTATGTTATGCATAGGGTGTGGGTTGGTTATCTACTGGTATTTTTATCATATATATATATATATATATATATATATTTAATGTTCAGTTTTAGTCTCTCTTGGAAGAGGTGGTTGTTTTTTGGGATCATTTTTTAGTATGGTGTCAGTTCCAAGTAAAGGGTTATTTTTTATAACACGTAGAGTTGGGTTACCAGTAGACTTTACCTTATTTTATTATTTTATTCTCTTGGATTTTTCCCAATTTAAAGTATCATCTTGGTCTCTTTTATTTTAATATTGTTTATTATATTAAAGTTTAATTTTTTTATTATGATGTTTGGTTATGTTTATTGGGTTTTTATTTTAGTTATTGAGATTTTCTTATGTTATAACTCATTTTTTATTCTTTTATTAAAACTTATTATTTATTATTCATGATCACCAAACTTATATAGTATTAATTTCAGACTTCTGGGTAGAAGACTCATTTTATTCATGTTTTATCATGAAAAATCATCCCCACTTTCATATATTTTGTGTTTGGGCACTATTTTTTAGCCTACGGGGATTTGGAACACCCTTTGGGCCTATCCACATGGTATCTTGGGTGCCCTGATAAGGGGTGGCCTGAGATGGTTCATAATAAAATCATATCATAGCCCAATTTTTTTTTATGATTTTTGAGGAGTCATGGTAGATAAAAGATATGACTCTCAAAATTCAATAGGTAGGTAAGGATGTGTGCCTAATCAACACATTCATTACCAAAATTGTGTTTCCAAGGGAAGTCAGGAATATACAATTTTATGTTAAGTTTTGTCTTATCCTTCTATATGGGTACAATTCCAACTTTAAAGGTATTTGGAATGGGAACCAATGAGTTACATGGATAGGGTGTGTAGGTTGTAGACTTTGAACATGGGACATGTATCTCAGAAGGGTGTGGTTTTGATGTGTTTTTTTATTGACACTTATTAGTGTTTATAATTGGTTTTATGAAATTATTATGATCATATTAATGGTGTTTATAAGATCTTTTTTACCTTAATCTATTTGAAATTTTAGATGAATTGAATTTTTTTCTTTGGGGTGTTTCCATTTAATTATATTGGACCTCATTTTCTTGTGTTATGTACTTTTTTATTGCTTTTTGAAGTTGAAATTATGGATGTAAATTTTGGATAATTTTAAGTGGTTTGATGAAATAAAATATTTTATTTTGTAATATGGATGGGTTTTAAAAAAATATTGTTTTCTCTTATTTTAAATGTTTTAGAACGTAATAAAGGTTCTAAATAGAGGATTTTAATGGGAAGATTAAAATCTTGGAAATTTTGGAACTTGAATTGGTGTGATGTTGGTGTTGTGAAACAAAAATTATTTAAATTGGTGTAAAAATATTTTTCTAATATGGAAAAAAAATTACGTGAGTTTGTTTATTTTTCTAAATGGTTTTTGACATAAAACCTTAATTATTTAAGATGAATTGATTTTTTGGGTTTACAAAATTGAACTTCTTGTTTTTTATTTATAAGTTATAAAATGGAATGAGACTTGCATCAATTTAATCAACACTAAATAAGTTTCATAGTTAGGGATAAATGACTAATTTTAGTGGATACAAAATAGCAAGGGGTAACTAGTTAATTTTTTAGACTTCTATGTTTTAAATCATGGATGTATTTTGTTCTAGTTAGTGGGTGTTTTAATATATTTGGTTCTTTTTTCCCTATCATTGTAAATTTAAATGAAAATGTTTATATATTTATCATGGACTAGACCTTTTTAGAAAAAATTATATTTTTTAAAAAACAATTTTGGTTAAACTGGTAAAAAATTCAAATTTTCATTACTTTTGAAAGGAATGAATCTTCAATATTAAAAAATGGGTTTGATTTTTTATCATTTAATAATTTTTTTTTGATTTTATAAGGAAAACACTAAATCATATAGTTTAAAAAAGAGGTATTTGTGGGATATACCATTAGTAGTTTTCAAAATGATTAAAATATTTAATTTCAAAGAATGTTATTGGTATTTTATAATCTTCTAGTGCTTATTTGTGCCGATGATGTTTTATATATCGAGTATGGTTTATATTTTTAAGAGTTTGATATTTTCTAAGTTTCTTGAGGCTTAAGATATTTGGTTATTTAAATTGATTAATTATTAATTGAATCCTTCTTATTGACAAGTTCATATTAGTTTGGTTATTATTTTAATAAGCACTCTATTAACACAATGCATTTGGTTATTGTTTTTATGACTTTAGATTCTGGGATAAAGTAAATTATTTTATGTTAGGGAGAACCACACTAGTGTATAAAGTTTTTATTGATGGTCTTATAGTGCTTATTATTGATTTTCAAGTATGTGAAATTATCCCTTTTTTTATAAGTGGATTCATTCATAGGAATTCTATGGAACTTTATAGGGTTGAAAATTTTTATGGTTGGGAGGCTACGATGAACCATGTTGGGTTATTGAAAGTCTGGTAAAATGTGTTTGTGTTCAAAAATAAATACTATTTTTGAGATATTTAAAAATAATAATTATTTAAATTTTGTTTTCTTTTAAATATTTTTGAGGCAATTAAAAATAATAATGATTGTATAATTGTTTTTATTTATGAAAAAAATTAATAAATAAATTAAAACATAATTTATTTATACATAAATATATATGTATTTAGGAAAATATATATACATGAGGTTTTAAGAATTATTATTAATTTGGTAATAATAATAATAATGGGATATTATTATTACTATTACTGTTATTATTATTATTATTTAATTTGATGTGTTTAAAAATAAAAAAATGGATACAAGGGGGAGTGGGGATATTGTGTTGGTAGGTTAGGAAAAAAAGATAAGTGAAATAGAGGGGGAATTATAGTCATTGGGAAGGAGAGTAAAGGAAGATAAATAGAAAAAATTAAAGGAAAAAAAAGAAACAAATGAAAAAACATAGATAATGGGAGGGGTGCTCTCAATGTACAATGTGCAAGGGGAGATTATTTTCCCCCTATCACCACTCTCTCCCCTATATCTTATTTTTTCAAATCTTATCTCATCCGTATATCATCTAATACTGATTGGATTGATGCACAACCATTGGCGTTGGATTCATCTCAACAATTATAAGGTAATCCTGAAGTTTTTTTCATATTTATTGTGTTATTTCAGTCATATATAGTTAAATTTGAATTTCAAGTTCTAATTTTCAAATATTGTGTTTCTTATGGATGAGGCTTTAATTTTCATCCCCTATTTGTGGTATAAAGACACTCAACTTGTTTTTGTTATGAATTTTAAGTAGGTGGATCCATGCTTAACTTTTAAATTTAAATCCTTTGATTTCTTGCTTCAAAATCATGCTTTTAACTTCTGTAAAATTATATAGAGTATATAATTATCTTAGCTATAATTTTTTTGTTTTTCTCTTTATTTTTACTATGATTATGAAATTAGATCATGTTTTAAGTTATGAAATGTTTTTCTATGTGAGGATAGTACATGTTAAAATGGACTTAAGTGATTTTTTAAAGGAAATCATCTTATAAATAAGTGTGTGTTTAATTTTAATTATTTCAAATGAAAATTATATTTTTGTGAAAAAAGGTTTTATAAATTAAGGATGGGATTGGGTTTCTTTATTGTTGTCTTATATTTTTATTGTTTCTTATGGTGTCTTGTGGTGATTTAATTGTTATTCATATTTGAGTATCTTTGAGTGTGATTTATAAAATAATGTGGTGTTTTCAAATAATTTTTAATGCGCTTCTCATGGTATGATTTTTAAAATAATTGGATTATGATTTGGTTTTCCAAATAATTTTATAAAAGGTCTGGTTTTAACTATAAAAAAAGATTCGTGTTGAGAATTATTATTTTATTTTAGGTTTTTTATTTTATATGTTGAAATGGGATTTATATTTCTCTTAATGATTGGTTAAGTTATTGTTTGGATATCAGGTTAGAGGGGAATTTTGGTATGGAGTTGATGTTATGTGACTAATTTTATGACTCATGGAACTCATTTCCCTTTTATTTAATCATGGGAACCTTAAGAACCTAGATAGGGAATACAATTAAAGTACCTTTTAGAATGGTGAATTTTACCTTTCCCTTAGAATATACCACAACACTAACTCAACATTGCTCTAAAATGTATGGGTTGGAACTTTATTGGGTGCCACATTCCTTTTAGGCATTGAAGATGCTCTCCCTAATGGTGGTGCACAAATGATTATAGATTTTTTGATCACTGAGATTGTACAGGTTCATAAGGTGACTTAGATTTATTTTCTTTAGATCCTCTCCCATGATATAATTAATTTTGGTTCTTTTCCTTTATTTTTTGATTACTATTTTATATTTATATTCAGACCTTTCTTTTCACAATTTTTGATATCACTAATACCTTATTTAGTTTTTTTCTTGAGTTGGTGTAATTATTATTTATTTTATGTCATTTCCATTTTATTTGAGTGTATATTATTTATTCCTATATATATTTTTATTGGTATGTGTTTCCCCTACTTCTTTGGTAATTTTCTAGATTGGGTTTTAAAATGGTGTGTCAAAATAAGGTTATTTTACTTTACATCTGAAATGTGGGTGTTTTTTAAAATTAAAGGGATTGAAACATGTTCTTCTATTTTAGATATAACCCTATTGAAAATGTTTTCATTTTGGTTTGTATTAAGAGTATAAATTTTCCACCATCAAAGAAAAATGAACTTAAAGTTTGAGCTCATGTGAATTATTTTAAAATTTAAATGAATGTATTACTTTCATATTTTCATTTTCAAACTAGCATGAAAATGATTTTCTATTAAAGGTTATTCATGGGGTGGTTGGAGGTTTCCTACTGTGATTTTTCTCATTCCAATATATATTTTGGGTTATGTTCTGATCTCTCTTATTAGTGGTGGTCAGTCTTGTGATCTTTGGCATGAGTATAGGGTGGTATTAAGAAATAAGTTATTTTTATTAACACATGGAGTTATATTAGTAATATTCTTTTGATTATTTTGGTATTTTATTCTCTTAGAGTATACTATGTTGGCAGTATCATCTTGAACTTTTTTATTCTTCATGATTTCTTATTTTAAATTATATTCATTTTATTATGATGCTTGATTATTTTTATTGGGTTTTGATTTTAGTCCATGAGTTATGTTTAGGTTATTCCTTGCTTGGTTTTGTTATTTTATTAAAACTGCTTATTTTGTATGCCCGGTCCCCCAAATTACTGAGTGTACATGTCCGAATTATTGGTGTAATATCCATGTTATTCATGTTTTATTGGGACAAATCATTCTCACTTGTGTATATATGATTCTTAGGCACTAGTTTTTAACCTTTAGGGATCGGTAACAACCTTTATGACTTTCCATAGGCCAGTTCAAGTGCCTAAATCAGAGGTGTCCTAGGATGGTTTGTGAAAGTTTAATATTAATGATTTTACAAAGGCCTCTAATAAAATAATAAACCTAACATATACCTAAATCCAATAATGATAATAATAATAATTTATTATATAATACCATGTCATGCACCAACTTATGAAAATTAAATATTATTTTAATTGAATAAATATTTCCTAATTTATTTAAAATATTTTATGTTTATATCATTTACATTACCAAGTATATTACTCGAACCATCCACCTTACTCAGTATTTACTACCCCTAGAATAATAAATATTATTCATTTAATAAATAAAAATATATTATAGTCATGGTCTTACGAATAAATCTGCATTTAATATTCACATAGATAAATAAATAATCCTTTGATAATAAATATTACTTATTAACTTATGAATAAATTGGGATATAAATAAATATTTCGTTCAATATTTTTGAGTATAAATGTTTATTTAACATTCAAATCACATAAATATAGTGAATATATATTTGCGATCAATAAATCATAAATAAATATTATTATATATAATTTATAATTACATTTATTCCAAATATTAAATTCAAAAAGAATTTAACTGAGATTGATATAAACAATAAGTGTGTGACCCTCTATGCCTCTTCCTCAGTGCAACTAAGCAGGCCTACCTAAAGTATAATATTAGTGTCTATTAAAATGTAGAGGAACCCATAGAGAAAAAATTTAATGTATCAATGAAAATAAATACATATGAATGATCACTTATAAATATAATCCCTTTATCTAGACATCTCATCTAGTTGGTTTTGTACACGTGTCACCAACATATAATCTTGATATATCTTTCCTTAGATTTCAAAATGAACTTGTAAATAATTATATAAATAGAATTTAATTTGACTAATACATTTCAATAAAATGGTTAAGATATTGTAATGACCCAAACTTTTATAAATAAAATTATATTTTTAAATTAATAAGTGTCTTACTTATATAATGTAAATATAGAAAAAACAAAAATTATGTTGGTTTTATTGAATCCTAATAAGTGTTATCCTATCAAATTAAAAACACCATTAAGAATAATAACCATTAATAATATATACATTTAATAGTAATCATGTGATTATGATATATTAATGGTTATGATAAAGTCCTATTGACATAGACAAAAGAAGTGATGGCCTCGACCAATAGGATCGTACCCTAAGAAGCCCACTTATCAAAGCTTCCAAGGGAGATAAAATATCTAGGATTTTTCCTTCACCAATCCCATGATGAGATTAAAAAATTAAATCATGAGTGAATCTATTTATGTGAGAAGTTCAACCTCATTGATATCATGGACCAAACCATGTTTACTGAACCACCCCTAAGAAAATCTCATTGTCGAACACCTTACCCTTAGAGAATTTGTTGGTGTAATAAAGGGGGATCACTTACACATCACCAAGGGTATTATTTTAATTTTCTTGGTTCATGGCCTAATAAAATAATTAAAACAACTCTTATTTAGAAAAAAAACCCTTTGTGAAAAAACCTTATTTATGTTTTTGGTTATGATTACTTTATTGTATAGATTCTAAAACATAAATTTGTAAAATAATAAACAACTCCCCTCTCTTTTCCTAAAAAACCCACCCAAGCTCCCATTTATCATCACTCAAAACCTTTTTAGAATGACTATAATACTACCTTTCATTTATATATCCCTCCCAATGTGCCTCTAAACTCTCAATAATATCCTCCTAAGATATTTAATCACCCTCTTAATGTAAGGGATCCTCTCATTCTCCTCTTTATCCAATCACCTTCTTTTTGTAATCCCTTTTTCCTTTCAATTCCTAATGATGGTATATGATCTTACACATCCCTCTTATTATCCTTATAATTTCAAAGTATTTATATACCTCTTTAACTCTCATTAATCCCTCCTAGTATTCATTATGTACCCCCATTATATTATCGAAATTATCATGTGATTTTTTCATGTGAAAGTTTTATTCAAGTGAACTTTTTGTATTATACCATGTAATTACAAATTTTTCATTTTGTATTATTGTATTATATATCCATATTACTTACCTTATTATTTCAAAATGATGATAGACCCCTTTGACTATCATTAAGCCCTCCCATGATTCATTATGTACCCATGTTATGTTGTTAAAATTATCCTATGATTTTTTCATGACAGACCTTTGTATTGTGAATACCATCACCATTTTCACTCAAGGGTACTCAAATATACATACTTATACTTATTTTATTGGGGAATTATATGTATTTATTACACACTCCTTTAACATGGTATTAAATATGATGAAATTTTATCCTATTTTGAATGATATATGTGGTACACTTATGTATGTACATGATATGAAAGCAATGGGTGCACCCAGAATTATATATCGCTCCAATGTATTGGGAAATATTTTAGTATAATGAGATTTCATGTATGTGATTATAGAGTAAACCTAATCTATTATGGTAAATTTTCCACCATTTTATGAAGTCATGTTTAATGTTATTTCCATATTTACATGTTGTATCATGCCTCATTGTTCAATATTATGATTTTAACCCCTTTTATATCCCATTAAAATGAATATTAACTAAAATTTAATACTTTATTCATGTTATTATTTGTTTATTACCTTACTAGTCTTTATAACTCATACTTTTCTTATGTATGTACCTATGTTTTCTCATGCAGTTTTAAGAGAAATGAAATTTTAGATCATGTTAAGGAAGTTTTCAATAATATTGTTGTATCCATGTATTAAGTTGGTGTTCTATGTACTTAATTTACTAAATACACTAGGCTTTACAATAGTATGGGTTGTACTAAGTGTGTTTTTATGTAATAAATCATGAAATAAAGTGTATTAAAGATATTGGTTATCATAATTGGTGTCCAAGTAAAGTCTTGTTATTTTTTGGATTAGGATTAGAATACTCTAGAGAAATCCTTAGGGATAATACTAAACATAGTAAAACATACCAAAATTTTGGTAAAGTATAGAGTAAGTGGTTTCCAAGAAAATGCATATGTGCCTCGATACTATAAGTAGATGTGGCTCTAGCATAAAGGTACCTAAGGGTAATAATCCTGAAAAGGGAACATTAAGCTGGACTCGATCATCACCTGGTGCAAGACAATGGGCCTTACTATACACGTATATATAAACTTCTGAGGGATATTCTATCATAAATTCACAAGATACTTATAAACCATTATTAAGGGAATAAAAATGAACCTAAGATTTTATATTAGGGTATAGGTCAAGGATAACTTAGATCGAAGCCTATAAATTCATAGGTTAATGAATATATTTTATTTATCATTTATCTATTTAATGTTCACAGTCTCCCTTTTATGTGTTTGATAATTTAAAAATTATCATCCAAAATTTTTAATTTATTCTAGTCAATGTTTAGAAATAGAAGGAACCAAGTCAACAACCAATGTGAGGGGTAATGTCATGAATTCCTAAAAGATATTACTACCATTATGGGAGATCAAGTATTAAATATTTTGTTTATTCCAAATCAGCTATAAAAAATCATGATTAAAACTCGCACATAGTTGAATGTACAAACACATCAAAGAAAATGAGGATGGTTTCTCAAGGAATTTCATATAATAATGGTGATAATGGGAAGAAGACCCAATTTTATTTGTGAAAAAAATGTGGAAAGTAGAACTAAGGGAAATGACACAAAGGAACCAAGATATGTTTTAAGTGTGAAAAAGTATGTCATAAAGTATCCAATTGCCATTGAAAAATGAATAACATTATTGAGGGAAATAAAGTTTAATATAAGGTACCATACACAGTTCTATATTGTGAATATAGAGAATTTGGGAATTATCTAAGCCAATACTATATTCTAAGGGCTAATAAGTATGATGAGCACCAAAAATATTCAGGAACAATGGAACAAGGAAAGTCTTATGTTGAGATGGATCATGATGACTAATGTAGATGTAACCAAAACATTAGAGTTGTGTATGTCATGTTGTATTTAAATTAATTCCATATTATCACCTCTTATAAGACTTATAATAACATCATGTCTGAATCCAAAATAATTTGATATCATTGGGAAAAAATATATGATTATTGTATCACATGTTGAAGTTTGAGCGAATATTCTTCTTGAAAATATTGTAAATATCCTTTTAGTGTAATTTTATGTTATCTTGGTTATGGGATGGTTTTCCTTTTATTAAATCCAACATAAATTTCTAGGAGAAGGAAATTACCCTATGTATCATTAATCTGCCTCTAATTCTATACAAGTGAAAGGAGGTGGATGAATATTATTTAGTATCATCATCTCAAGCATGGATATTTTCTCCCTACAATAAATAATATCTATCTTAAATGATTGAGACTAAGGAAAATATAATCCTTGTAGACATGCCTATTATGAGGGAATACACTGATTTGTTTCCCAAATTATTTTCCAAACTCCCTCCTAAAATATTGGTTGAGTTCTCAATCAAACTTATACCTTCACCAAGTAACATTATTGGGGTGTGTCATCACCAGAAAAGGGATATCTATGGATCCTTAAAAAATTGAGATGACTAAAGGATAGACTATACTAACCTATATGAAAAAATCCATATTTTCCTAGAATTATTTGAGTATTATCATTGATTTGTGAGAAAATTCTCATGATTTTAAATCCCTCTAACCAAGATAACTTTTAAAGGAGTCAAGTTTTTCTGAAATGATTAATTTGTGGAATGTTTTAAAGATATTAAGAAGATTCTAATTACTACACCAATACTCATATTACCTACCATTGGGGGTGGATTTTTGATCTATAGTGATGAATATAAAAATTTATTGGGATGTGTACTCATGAAAAATGAAAAATTAATAGCTTATTTCTCCCACTAACTAAATATCCACAAGTAGAAATAACTAACTCATGATCTATAATTGGATAATATGATATCACGTTAAAGATATGGCGACATTATCTCTATGGGGAGATGTGTGACATATATACAGATCACAAAATCCTCAAGTATATATTCACATAAAAATATCTTAATATGAACCAAAATAGGTTGTAGTAGTTGATCAAGGGTTATGATTTTTCAATCCATTACCATCCTGGGAAAGTTTAACAAAGTGGAATATGATCTTAGTAGGAAGTATCCTTCAAATCTATTCATGATGATGATTACAATGGATCCAATATTCCTGGAAATAGAAAGAATGTATATGTTAATAATAAAAGGATCTTCATACTACCATTCTCAAATAACTACTCAACAATCCATTCTTTATAAGATCAAGGAGGCTCATAAATATAATGAGTAATTATAGAAAAAGGTAGAAAATATTATGTAGTTTAACTTGCTAAAGATATAGTTATATGGTTGGGAACCTGGATATGTGTCCCATAAAAACCAGAACTGAAGAGTAAAATTTTGGATGATACACATAGCTCATCCTTTTCAATTCATACAAAAATCACTAAGATGAATAGAGATATGAAGCAAAATTTATGGTAGGATAACATGAAGAGATAGATTATGGAGTTTGTATCTTGATGATTATTATTCCAAAAATTCAAGTCATAATGATAGATTTCTAATGGTATGATAAAACCATTTCCCATACTAGTATGGAAATTGGAAAAATTACCATGGATTTTGTCATAGGACTCCCCAGAACACCTAAAGGTATTAATTCCATCTGGGTGGTAGTTGATCACCCTATAAAGTTGACACATTTCATTACTATATAGGAATAATTATCTCTTAAAAACTCACTAATATATATATATATAATGGAAGTGTTAATATTGCATGGAGGGACACTCTCCATTGTATTTGATTCAGATCTAAGGTTTACTTCAAGGTTTTGGAGAATACTTTATCAACCATTGAATGAAAAATTAAGCTTCAACACTTCTTATCACACTTATAATGATATTCATTCAGAAAGGACCATTAAAACCTTAGAAGATATACTGAGATAATTTTCAATGGATTTATAAGGATATTGGGATCAGCACCTTCCCCTAATAGAGTTCTCATATAACAACATTTTCCATTCTAGTATTCAAATTGAACCTTGTCAGGATCCATATAAGAAGAGGTGTCAGACTCCATCTTGTTGGGATGAGTTTAGAGATAGGAATATGATGGGACTTAATATTATCCAAGATATTGAAAAAAAATTCCAATCCATTCAACTTCACATGAAATCTACAAAAAGTTTAAAGAAAATCTATACAGACAATCATCGATGAGACCTGGAGTTTGATTTTGGTAACAAAGTTTACCTTCGTATATCACCATGGTATAAATTCATGAGTTTTTGGAAGAAATTAAATATTAATCCTAGATAAATCGTCCCCATTTATATACTTGATCACATCAGACTGGTGGTTAATCGACTAGCACTCCCACATAACCTATCTCAAGTACATGATATATTCTATGTATCCCTCTTGAGAAAGTACATACCAGACCCCTCACATGTATTGAATCCAGAGGGGGTACAATTGGATAATGATATTTTATATGAGTAGAAACTAATGAATATCTTAGATCCTAGAGACATATTTCTATGAATCATGACAAATCACCTAGTAAAATTATTGTGGTGGAACCTTAACTTTGAGGAAGTGACATAGGAACCGGAATAGGATATGAAACATAAGTACCCTCATCTATTTTAGTGTATGAAATAAAAATTTTGAGGGTGAAATTTCTAAAGTGGGAATAATTAAATGACCCAAACTTTTATAAATGAAATAATCTTTTTAAATTAATAAGTTTCTTATTTATGTAATGTAAATATAGAAAATTCATGCATAAATTTGGTTGTATTGGACTGTTATAAGTTATATCCTATCAGATTAAAAAGATCATTAAGTATTATACCATTTATAATATAGTCACTGAAAAGTGATCATATAATTAGTATATATTAAGGGTTATGATAAATTCCTATTGATATTGACATAAGAATCAATAGCCTCGGCTAGTAGGATTATACCCTACGAAGTACACTTATCAGAGCTTCCTAGGGAGATAACATCTCTAGGATTTTCCCTTAACCAAGACCAGTCTAATATTCAACAACTAAAGCATGAGAAAAATATTTTATGGTATAAGTTAAATCTCACCAAAAGCATGGCCCAAACCATGTTCTCTGAATCACCCCAAGAAAATATCTCTACCACACACAGTAACTTTAGAGTGTTCACTAGTGTAATAAAGGGGACTCACTTCCACGTCACCAATGATACTATTTTAATGTACTCAATTCATGGAATTTTAAAATAATTAAAACCACTCATATTTAGTAGAAACCATGGGAAAAACAATGGGAAGTTTTTTGTTTTTTATTACTTTATTTTATAGATTCCAAAACCTAAATTGGGAAAATTATAAAGAACTCCTATGCTTTTTCTTATATAAACCCACCCAACCTCCCATTTATCTCCACTAAAAATCTATATATCATGACTATACAATTCCCTTTCCTCTATAGATCCCTCCCAATGTTCACCCAAGCCCTCAATAAGCTCCTCTCAAGCTTTTGAATCACCCTCTCAGGGTAATGGATCCTCTCCTTCTCCTCCTAATTCAAGCACCTTCTATATGTAATGGATTTTTTTATTTCAATTACTATTGAAAGGATATGATATTTCACATACCTATTACTACCATTATGATGTAAAAGTAAAGATAAACCCATTTCACTCTCATTAATACCTCCCATGATTCATTATATACCCTCATTATGCTATTGAACTTATCCTACAATTTTTCCATTCCGAACTTTTATTCAAGAACCCTTTTTTGTATTATGAATTTTAATTCCCAATTTTTCATGTTGTAATATGTTCTTAAATATACATATTTCTTCTTTTATGATTTAAATTTTATTATAGACCCTTTTTCACTCTCATTAATCCCTCTCTTGAATCATTAAATACCCATGTTATGCTGCCAAAATTATCCTATGTTGTTTCCATGCCAAACCTTTGTATTGTGTGTTCCATCATCATTTCTGTTCAAGGTTACTCATCTAGATATACCTATCCTTATTTTATTTTTTAAATCCATGTATTTATTACACAATCCTTAATTGTGGGATTAAATGTGATAAAATGTGATCTTGTGTTGAGTGATCTATGAAGCACACTTATACATATACATGATATGAAAGTGATGGTTGTGTTTAGAATTATATAGAGCAACAAAGAATTAGGAAATATTTTAGTCTCATGATACATAGTTTATTAGATTATGGAGTAAACCTAATACATTATGGAAATTTTTTCACCATGTAATGATGTCTTAGTGGTTTGCCTTTCCCTATTTTTATGATGTCGGGTTTAATGTTTCTTCCACATTACTATATTTCCTTTATGTTATCATGTTATATCATGCCTAATTGTTCAAGATTATGATTCCCACCAATTTAATATCACGTTTAAATACCTATTGATTAATATGTAATAATTTCATCAAGTTATTCTTGTTTTATTCCCTTACTAGGATTTATAGGTCACCCCTTTCTTATGTATGTCCCCAGGTTATCCCGTATATCTTTAAGTGCAGTAGAATTTTAGAGTATATCAAGGAAGTTTTCAATAATGTTATTTTATCCATGTGTCAATTTGATATGCTATATACCTAATTTCTCAAATACACTAGGATTAATGATATTATGGGATGTACTAAGTGTTTTTTTATGTAATAAATCATGAAATAAAGTGTATTAAAGATACGGGTTTTCATTGATATCAACTTCCAGTCTTCGAATAAACAAACCCTTTATTGACTTATTAATTAATACCATATCACTTGTAATGACCCTAGTGTATCCTAATTTTATGTGAATATATGGGGTCATAATTTTCATCAATACATCAAAGTACATGAATCATGATATAAATTAATTACAATCTCATGTCTAAGTACTAATACACACATTTGAAAACAAGAATATCCAATGATAGAAAACATATAGAATTCTTACTTGTGGCTCTGTCCTTATAATCTCCAATATTCCATATTAAAAAATGATAACTTCATGAGATGAAGCATCATAAACTCCTATAGTATAAATCATATATGTCTATCAAATGATTTCATTTGACCATAGGGATTATATGTTCTATAATATTATAATAGAACTTCAAGGTTTTCATCATAGTAGGGAACTACCATAATGTTTCAATGTGAAAAAAAACTCCAAGGATGCTATAAAATTAATTTTATGTATAATAACAACAAATATGTGATAAAACATTTATTAATATTAAATTATTTTAAAATATAGGTAATATAAAGTAAGAAGTTGTTAGTTTTAGGGAACCAACTCCAAAAAAGTCTTCTTTTACTTAATGAGGCCAGTAGAAAGGGGTTATGATTAGAGTCAATCTTACGAATATTCATATAGGAAATACTATACCAATATTTAAGGAATTTATTACTAACAAGTTTTATATTGATATTGATAGATGAAACTTTATTTTAATGACTTTTATAACAAGTATATTTATAAATAGTTAAAATAAACTCAAGAAAATAATTCATTTCCATAAAATTATTAAACTATCCTGATTAAATTGAGATAAATAAAGGTCAAATCTTCTCTAAATCATATGTAATAGTGTTTAAATACCCGATAATTATTGAAGGAAGAGAGATTTTATTTAGATATATAATCAATTTCAATCCATAGATCCCTACTTTCTTGATAAATGTTATTAGAATAAATAATATAAATTTATAATTTTTCTTCATCACAGTCAAAGATAATGGTAACCATTTACTTTCCAACCTCTAACAAAAATTCATTTCAAATATTTTTAGAAGAAAAAATCCATAATGTTTCAACAATTAATTCACAATAATTGATTTTAAAACTTATATAACCCACTTTTTTAAGATTTATGGCCTTAATATTTTAGAAGTGAACCATAGGCTTAGAAATATAAAAAATATGATGCCTATTTTTAAAAATAATATTATTATTTGATAATGTAGTTTATTAATTTTCAAGACCATAAAAAATTCAATAGAGAATATTCATATTTTTATTATCTATATTTTTTATTTATTTTAAATTGATTATGAATTATTTTTATAAAATGAGACTTTTAGTAATCCCTTAATCATTCCATGTAGAATTTTTAAGCTAAATAATCATGGTTATCAAGATGATCATTATTTGTTTCAACTGTAATATCTTGATTCTTTATAAACTATTTATTCTCCTTTCCTATGGCCTTGGTTTCTTTATCTTTAGATAAAGTTGAATTTTCATCCTCCTCTTAAAATAGGTTATCATTTTTCTTAGTTTGATCCTTATATTTTATAACTAGATCATCATTATTTTTTTCTTATTAGTTATCCTATTTTCCCTTTATATCAATTTCATTATCTATAGAGGATGTTTCATTTTTATTCTCCTTATATTTCACTATATCACTTTAGGAATACTTATATAAGAAGAATCTTCAATTATAGAATTTATGAATTATTTATACTAATTTATAGGTTTAACGTAATAAATCATTAAAGTATTATTTTGAAACATGGATATACTCATTTTAATATTACAAAGAGCCACTCATAACTTTTTTATCATAAAAAACATTTGGAATTTACTTTCATTTGGTGGGACTTAAGATATAAATAGATTGAATAGGTACCCTTCTAAAATGAATAGGAATATTTCCAGAATTAATATCATTTCCAGATGGTTCATCATTGTGAAAAGGATATTTACCTTTATCTTCTTCATCTGGCTCATCCATTTTTTCTTTCTCAATTAAAGAATTTAAATTACCGTTCTTAAGATAGATATTTTGGACCCCTCTAAAAGTATATATAGAGTTACCAAACACATAATAATAGTTTAAAAATGGTGAAATTAATTCATACTCTATTTGAATTTAAATTTCATCACAACCTGCTTCAAGGTAACTTGCATCTAGAAGGTGATTTTTGAAATTCACCTCAACCAAAATTATTTTATAACAAACAAGGATAGATTCAACTATGTTTTCATCCATATTAAGTGGTGTTAATACACATGAAACAATATTTATTAGTAATTTTGAAACACTTTTATATTTTAAATTATACTTTCCATTAAAACCTAATGTGTTGAATAGCTTCCTTTACATGCAACATCGAACCAGAATAAATAGTGAAACATTTATTAAGATAAATATAAGTGTTATAAAGTAGTTATTAAATTAAAAGGTATAAATAAGGGTAACCAAATTATTAAATTTATAAATAAAAATAAATTTCACTTTTAATTCTAAATAAATTATTACAACCAAATAACTTATAAAATTACTTTTCTATTAAAAATATACTTTCATAAAAATTTCCTTTATAAGTGCTATGTATTTTTATTTTAAAAAAAACTAAATGTATTATGGTTTAATGATAATAAAATATATTATTTATATGAATAATATATTAACACCAATATAATTAGTAATTTATGGGAAATAATAATAAGAACTATTAAAATTTTTAGAAGTTATTTTACTATGAAATTTTTTTTCACTATATTTTTTTTTTTTAAAAAAATAAACTACTAAATATTATAATTTTAATTTTAAAAAGTTAACTTAATTATTTGATTTATTATTTAAATTTTTCTTAGTATAATTTTTTAATTTTTCTAAAAATATTTATTTTTAGGTGAATAGTTAACAATACATTTTTTATTAATATCGTAGCATTTTTGAATTTATCATGATCTAAGCATGACTAAAAAATTTTATAAAAAAATCATGAAAAATGATTTATTTAAGTAATAACATGATTAATTTAAAAATACTACGTTTAATTTAGAAAAATCATGTTTAAATTTGGAAACCTTAGTAATCTTTTTTTCTAATAAACAAAATTCATATTTTTCTTTAATTATGATATCATAAGGTAAAAATATATTTTGAATTTTTTTTGTTTGAAATATAAAACATGTTTTATTAATAATAAACTTATTAGTTTTATATAAATAAAAAAATGATAATTTTATGATAGACATAATTTTTCATCTTAAAAATATGTATTTTCTAAAAATGGGTTTTTACACGTTGAGTGAGCTATTATTAAAATTAATTTCTCCCATACATACAAATTTTATTTGAAAAAATTGATTTCATATTTGGAATCATTAGTTAAAAATTATTAAAATAAGTTTTATTTTGATTTTATGTATATCAAATTAATTACTTGGGTAAAAATTAATTACTATGATAAGGGTAAATTAAGTTAAAAAGGGTTTAACCAATGGTAAAGAACCTTAATCCTGTTGAAAACATCTATTAAAATGATTTAATGAGAGTTAGATTAAACGTAACCATTACCTAATCTATTTTTTCATTATTTGATACTTTATATCCATTAATAGTGACTTTACCTTTATATTATTACAAAAATATCACTCCACTCACTTTTAATACCACTATATTTCTACACTCATCCAAAAGATTTAACTTGGTAAAAACTCTTAATTGGTCTCTCTTAAAATCACTCCCCATGTATTATAATCCTTGGTATTTCCAAAATACAAAGTTAGGGGTCCTTAAGGTGTTACCTAAAGGAGAACATTGAAAGGGAGAGGAAGTTATATGCATGTACATAACAAATCAAAACCCAGGGTAAGGTTTCTGTATCTCAATTTTTATTTATTGAGATAAGATTTATATTCACTACTTTCTCCCTTTTGTGTTGAAATTATTTCCCTTTAATGTATGTTTACCATAATTTTCTTTAAATCTAATAGATTTAAAAAACCATCTCAAGTTATCTATCCCAGGGTTTTCGATTCAAGTGATTTTAAAGTTATAATATATTTTGTTAACTCAAACTTTCTTTCTTTAAGTTTCAATGTTTTATATTTAACTTCTTACTAATATGCTCGATTTCTTCTACCTAATGATTTTATATTGAAATTCCTCCTTATATCTATGGAAAATAAAAAAAATTTATTCAAACCTTCTTCCTCTATGAATATCTCCCTCATAAAAGTATGAAATTATTAAGAATAGGTCACATCATACCCAAGTAAGATCTTTGTATTCCATATATGTGTTATCTATTACTAATAATGTTTTACTTTATATTTGGAAACCCAATTATATACTTTCTCATGTAATATTCACATTTCCATTTTTTATTTTTTTTTAAGTTTTATTATCTCCTTTTATGATGTGGGTTTCAATAAAGATTTAAAAAAATATTAAAAATATTTTTTACTTTCATGATCATATGTTTTATCTTCTGATCCCCCCTTGTTACTTTTGGGTCACATGTTCTCTTTGTTTTTCTACCTTTTCCTCTATATTATTCTCATGTTTTTCATTCATATTCTATATATATGTTTCTTATATATATACCTAGTTTACTTTACCTTTCTTTTTTTAGATAATACATTTTTTAAGTTCCAATCATGATTCCCACTTTTAATTAAACTTGATTTAAGGGAACTTCCCAATTTATTATTTCGAGTCAAGAACCATCTCCATCAAAAAAACCATTAATAGATTTTTAAAACCCTCATTATTTTATGGAAAACTATCCGAGTTAAATTCTCGTATAAAGAAAAATATTAAGCTTTTTTCCTTCTTTAAAAGATCACTTACACATTTCATAAAGCATCGCCTAAGTGGCACATTTTTATTCTTAATTCTCTGATTTTAATCATGAATTTTTCTACATTTAGACTCAATTTTCAAGACCTATTATTATTTATTAAAATATAAACATTCAAAATGATTAAATACCTTCTTCTCTCTGGAGTCATTACAATATAGCCTTTAGTTATTATTTAAGATAATATTATAAAATCTATTTCTTTCTTATGGTTTTTATCATGATTATGATTTATGTATAGTTTATTTTTCTCTTGTGTAAAAAATATTCATGCACATGTTATGAATATAAAGTTTTTTCCCTGATAACACTACAATTCATTGGGTAATGTTTTCATATCATAAGATATCGTGTTTGATGCATGGGTAGTTTTCCTATGAACATTATGTTATGTTTTCTAAGTTGTTAACTTTAACTATAATGCATGGGAGGTTAGCCTAAGAACACTATGTTATGTTTTCTTAGTGATGATCCTTAACTATGGTTCCTGGGAAGTTATCCTAAGAAAACAATGTTATGTTGTTTTGGTAGTGATCCTTGACTATTATGCACAAGTAGTTAGCCTAAGCACACTATGTTATGTTGTATTAGAGGTGAGACTTGACTTATGCTTATTATGTTATTCTTTATATTATTTACACATATTTATGATTCCATGAAATTATAGTATCATTCCCTTATTCCATGTTTCTTTGATTATCTCACACTCTTATTCCATGGTATATGTTTTTTCATTGAATATTACATGTTTAGTTATCATGACTTATGGATAACTCTTATTATTCTATGTTATTTTCAATAAGATAGTTCTCCTATGATTATTTTTTAACTTAAATAGTGTTTTGATAATGAAGTACCCCAATCCATCCAACCATCAAGCACTCAAACCAGACCATGACATACCCAATCATTGTTCCTAATCTTTATGGGATAGCGACAAGTGTTAGAGAATCATATATAAATAATTAGAACAATTTCACCCTTTAATCAAAGAAAAAATAATATTAGGATTATAATGAATAAATGGAATGATCCAACCATATATCAGATGTCCATTCCAAATCAAATATAAATAAATAAAAAAACAACATATAATAAGTTCATAAATAAACTCTTAGCTCACCCCAGTCTCCCTCCCATGTAAAATTATATAAATTTGAATCATATATGTCTTTTCTTTGACCACTATCATATTTAGTGAACCACCAATAATTTAAAAAAATTAGTAAAGGCCTATTTGGCCAAATTAAATTATTTAAAGTTTCATTTGAAATAAATTCTATAAAAAAGTAAAGAAAATTCCTACCAAAATCAAGTAAAAGGAACCATAGAATGAATGTAATAAAATAAAAAAACTCACCATAAATCGATTCACCACATACTGAATGTGATTAAATAAAAAACTCACCATGAATCAATATATTCTCTCAAGAGTGGCCAAGATTTGGAAAAAATTTTGAAATTAAAATTATAGGTAAGTGCAATCTAAATCTTAGTAGGCATGCCAAAGATAAATCACACCATAAGTTTAAATTTTAAATTAAATAAATATTTAGTTCTAGATTAAAATATAACAAGAAAATGGGTTTTCATACATAATTTCATTTTAATACAAATTTACCTCAAAATGGTTTTATGAAATTTAAAATTTGATTATTTTAAATGAAAACAATTACATAGAAAAAAATTAATGGTCATACAATATTTTTAGTACCCATTTTAAAAGATCCTTTAAAATAATTTTAAATAGGTTTTAGGAAAATATAACACACATGAACCATGAATAGAAATATAAATATAGAAAGGTGTCAGGTCATAGATTCAACAAGATAAATAGAAGAAACTAATAATAGGTTAAACACATATCAAGTAAATAGGGGAATCTAAATATGTAATACTATCCACTTATGAAAATATACCAATAAAGGAATAAGTTTCATGGTCTCTACCTTATAGTTTCTAAGGATAGTTAACCTCTAACATACTTCTCTAGTATCTAGCAGAAATTTATAGTAACATGTCACTGGATAGTGGGGCTAAACATACTTTACTAGCATAGATAGTGGAAAGGGATATCATCCCTTCTTAGTTAGCTTGTCTTGGAACTAGTGTTATCATGAAAAAATTAAATAAAGTGTAAGAAAACAAGAAATGATCATATGAAATAAAAGGAACATAAATAATTACAAATAACTCACCCTCATCCCTAGCCCCATTATAAGAAAACGTCTTTGGTTGCAAATCCATCACAAAATATAAAGTACAAATCATTCTATGTGGGTGATAATCCATGTTAATAAAATTCAAATGAGGTTTAAGATGAACTTACACACATATTAATTAAGGAATCTATTAAAATATCCAAACATTCCTTTAAAATATATCTTTGAATCCAATAGAGAAAACCCCATTTATTCTTGTTATACTCATATACACTTACACACACACACACAAAAATGGGAATCTCCTAAAAGTGAAAAACATGAATTTCAAATATATCTTTCAATCCAATAAATAAAACCCCATTTTTAAAGTTATACTCATTTACAATTACACACAAACTCATACAAAAACACACACACACACACACAAACACACACACACAAATCATTACAAAAAATCACATATTCTCATATAAATTTTTACACACAAATATGTGTGTGTGTGTGTGTCTACCCATGTATGTATATAGAAAAATAATATATATATATATAGACATTTCCTAATAGTCACATTTTTATTCAAAACCCAATTTTCAAAGAATGAATTTTTCAGTACTTGGAATTTCAAAATTCAATTCAAAAATTTATTTCCAAACATATATATATATATACTAAAAAATTATAAAAATTCCATTTAAAACCTATTTTGAAATTAAAAACTGCCAAATGTAAAAACAAATCATTTCAATTTAATTCTTGACCCAAACGGGGTCAAAACCATTTTAAACATTTCAAATTATTTTAAACAATTATTTAAATTCTTTTAAAATAATTGGAATTTTAATATCCACTTGAAATTCAAGTAAAGGAATTATGAAAAATTAATAACACCTTAAAACCTTAATAAAATTAAATTTAACATTCACACCTAAGAATAATTAATTAATTAATTAAGGTAAAACATAAAAAAACAAATGGTTATTAAATTTAAATATTAAACACGGGTCAACCTATATTAAATCCATTGTGTATGGGATGAAACATGTCTCCTTAAATATCAGACAACTAGAAAAGGAATAAGAGACATCCACAAACCCTAATTACTGAAGAAACCAAAACAATTTGGGTTAACCCTTAGAACAAGGGTTTGTCCAAACCAACTATGGTGAGAGGGGTGGGGAAAACACATAAATAAGGAAGTAATAGTGGATATTTGACTTACCTAGGATGATCTAATTGATAAACACAGGGAAAGCTAGAAGAAATAGTGAAGTGCAAGATGGCTGGGAGAGGGGGCTTCATGTGAGGGTAGGGGATCAACCCTCGGGTGAGAGACGCAATGCTTAAGGTAGAGAAAAAAATGAAGGAGAAATAAAAAAAATAAAAATAGGGAAAATAAATAAAAGAGAAAAAAAATTAAAAATAGGTATAGCACGTGGTTTACCTGCATGGTTTAATAAATCATGCAGTGACTATGTGTCCTGTACTAGACTCCCAAAATCACTTTACACAGTTACTCCAAAGAGACAACATGGTTTAAAAAACCATGATTAGACCATGTAAAATATTTCTATCCAATAAAAACTTGATATTCATGGATGTTACATGGTTTTAAAATATGTGTTGGCTAACTGTGTTCCCCTTTAAAACTTACAAAAAATTTAAAAAATATATTCAAAATTCCCAGAAACTCCTGATAACTCAAAATAATATCAAATAATATTAAATAAAACCTAGGGTGAGACAATTATCCCCACAATAAATCTTCATTCCCTGATAAATCCATTAACAAAATATGGAAATACCAACTAGAATGATTCCTGCCAATGAGCCCGTACCCGAGTGGTAAGGGATCCTGCTTGGTATCCAAGAGACCCATGTTCAAAACTGGGTGGAGGCGAATTTATGGGGGGCTGTAGCAGTCACTGTAGAAGTACTGTAGTAGCCGGAACTATTCACCCAATTTGGACTTTCGGGCCACCGGTTTGGGCCAACAGGTCTCAAGGGCCTTCGGGCCATCAAAGGCCTTTGGGCCACAGGGCCTTTTGGCCATTGAAGACCATGAAGTAGCCCATTTCACACATAGCAGGCCCCAGAAGAGGATCAGAGCACCAGTAGCATTCACCAGAAGCAAAGCTAACCAGATTGAAAGAATGAGAGGGTATGGAAACTGCCATCGGGACCAGGCACCGTGCATCTTTGTACGGGGAAATGCTAGTCGATCAGCAATTCAGGAGGGTAGATAAAGTTGATCAATGATGTAGAAGCTGGGGAGGGCCAGATCTAGTGGGCTGGTCCTACGGGTCATGTTATGGGCATGGTATGCCTCGGGGCCTTCGGGTCATGTATTACGAGTAATGTCGGGCCTTGTGCCTTGGGCCTACGGGTCATGTACGGGTTCCCCTTCAACCCTTAAAAGGGGGATTATCTATAAAAAAAATAAAAAAAGGCCTTCAGTCCATTCGGAGTAACTAGAATGATTCCTCAAAATCAACAGTTCATATCCTCAAGAAACACCTGACATCACTTAGTAGAACCTAGCCACCAATAAGGGATTCAGGGTAAAAAAAACATATAGATCTATTGAGGTCTCCATGTCATTTATACTTCATCTAAAATAGCGGTTCAACAATACTCACACTCTAAAAGATGAATCACTGTGAAATAATCCCTTCCACTGAACACCCAAAGAAACAGAAATTCCTCTATCAAAAATACCAATCCAAATGAGGTGAGAATAAAAAAAGATCACTATACAAGAACCAAAATGGGCCTTATACTTGAGTCACTATACTCAAATGGGTAAACTAAGACCTCAAAAGAATCAGCACTCTTGGGAACATTATCTCATAGAGAACCACAAAAGAATCAGTACTCTTGGGTGCTCAGTTTCCCAAAGGCCAATCATCCTAGTTTTAGAAGCACCTAACCAAAATCCCCCAAGCCCAACCCATATAATGAAAAACTACGAATTTACTATCTTCAAAACACAATTCAAATAAATCCTGATTAACACCAAGAAATAAGTTCCATAAGAACCACAAATATCCCATAAGCACTCTCATCGAATAACCTAAGCACTAATTGGATCCAAAATACCTCAAAATAATATCATTGATTCTGAATCCACCCAAAATAAAACAACTATCACTAAGAATCATCCCTAGAAAAAATTTCATAAAATCCCACAACACTCATCTAGGTTATTTTAATACACTCTCAATAAACCTAGACTAATATATAAAGATAGAGTATATGATTCTATAAACTATGATCCAAATCCAAGAGTAAGAAAGAATCTCTCTTTACCCCTCAATTTCGAGTCTAGAAAGATCCACTTAGTAGAATAATTTGACCTAATACGGAAGATAATAACCCTAAGTATCATCTCTAGGAATAGACAATCTATCTTTTATATAACCTTTTTGGGAGGAAGAATTCAAATAACATGAAACATGAACTCAAATATTTCATGTCTCAAATGCTTAGTCAAAAATTTTCACTAAACTAATATACAAATACAAATAATAAAACCAAAAAAACACTGCACTTACCAAAGCCCAATTTCAAAATTTACAATCTCCAAAGAAATTATTTTTTCCAAAATTTCAAACACTTATTTTAAAATAGAAACCCAATTTTAACTTTCAAAACATTTACAAAACATTTTCAAATCCCCTATTTCAAAAACTTATCAAAACTGTTTGGAAACCAATGTTTTATAAAATCTTATTTTCCCATTCCAAAATAAGTTTCAAAAAACACACACAACCCAAAGCATAAAAAAATAAAATCATATATAAACATATCCCAAATACCCTCTTGAATTCACCCCCATCGTGGGTGTTATTCAAAGTTGTCATAAATAAAAACAAAAATGTGATGAAAAATCAAGCTTAACTTATCCACAAGGTTTTAGGGGCCATGGGAAAGCCATGAAATAATTCTCAAGACATCTAAAGATCAAGTATTTGGTCATTGCACTGTTTCTCATGCCATGAAAACCAACCTCATGCCATAGATCTCATTTTTTCCACTCCAAAATATAATCTGATTCCCAAGGAAACTAAATCATGAAAATGAGGATTAATAACCAATAAATAGTAATCAAATAAAATTTCTAACTCAAAATGCACATCTCAGCTACCCATGGTGAGTTAAGCATCTCTATGGTAGGCGGTGATCAGGCAATCATTCATTACCAACCTCCTAAGTATTTATAACAAAGTTTAACTTGATCATACCATCACACCCCAAATAACATAAATTATTCTCATGAAAGAGCATGGGTTCTTATTGATTTAAGGAACTTGGCTCCCTATGATACCCTTTTCTATGAATCATCCTGAGTATTCCATCTATCAGATTCCCAAACTAGACCATGAAATACCTAAAGGGTGTTCCCAATAATCATGGGTTAGACAAAAGCTCTAAGGAATTAGATATAAATAATGAGAATTATTTCTATATTGAATTAGAGAAAAATAAATAGTACAATTCTTACAGAAAACTAGCATGACCCATCCATATATCAAACATCTACACCAAATAAAAAATACATAAATAAAAATCAATGGATAATAAATTTAGAAATAAACTCTCAACTTACTCCAGTCTCCTTCACCTATAAGAAGATACAAATTCGCCTCTAGTATGTCTTTACTTTATCCATCGGTAGATATAGTTCTCCACTAATAACTTAAATAAATCATTATAGGCCTATTTGGATAAATTAAATCATTTAAAGGTCCAAATTCCATAAATTATATAAAAAAGTAAAGTCCTACCAAAATTAAGTAAAAGGTATCATAGGCTGAATGTTATAAAATAAACAACTCCCATAAAATCAATCAATGCTTTCTAGAGCGACAAAAATCTAGATAAAATCTAAAAAGTGAAATGATAGATAGATGTGAGCTAAAGGTCAATAGGAATGCCAAATAGAAACCATACCCAAATTATAAATTTTAAATTAAATATCCATTTATTTCTAGTTTGAAATATAATAAGAAAAACATGTTTTCATACATAATTACATTTTAATCCAAAAGCACCTCAAAAATGGTTTTATAAACTTTATAATTTAATTATTTTAAATGAAAAAAATCAATTAGAAAACATTTAATGGGTCAATTCCATTTTTAGATCAAATTTCAAGAGATCTTTTAAAATCATTTAAAATATATTTTAAAAAAAACTAACACATGTAGAATGAATATAAATAAAATAAGAATGGAACCATGACATAGATACAACAAGTTAAAAAAAATAAACCAAGAATAGATGCCATGCATATCAAGTAAATAGTGGAATCTAAATAAGTAATAGGATATCCCTATGTAAATCTACCAATCATGAATTAAGTGTCATGGGATATACCCTATGGTTGTTAAGGATAGGTAACCTAAAACAAAATTTTCCAGTATCCAACAAAAATGTCTTGTAATACACCACTAATCAATGGGGAGTAAAAATAATTCACTAGCATAGTTAGTGGAAGGGGAGTATATCCCATCCAAATTAGCCTACCTAGGAACTAGGGTTTCAATGACCAAAGTAAAGAAAGAGTGATAAATTAAGAAATGAGAACAGTCAATACAAGGAATGAAAAGCATAACAAATAAGCCACCATCACCCCTAGCTACCTGTAAAGAAAACAACCTCGATCTCATATCCATCACATAATATAAAGTATAAATCATGACCTATGGGCTACAATAAAATTCAACCAAATCCAAAAGGGGTTCAATAGGATCTCACACACATGTACACATTTAGAAACCTCTTAAAAGTTCCAACGGCCTTTTTAAATATATCTTTGAAACAAATAGATAAAACCAAATTTTTTCTAGTTTTACTTATATAAACTTACACACACACACATAGAGATATATATATATATATGTGTGTGTGTGTGTGTATATATATATTTATCTCATTTTACAAATTCACATATTCTCATGTGAATTTGTACATATAAATATATATATATGTATGTATATATGTATATTTATAGATAACTATGTATATATGTATACCCAGGTGTTTTTACCCAAAAGGTTTATGTGATTATTCATATGTGAGGAATAATATGAATTCTTTAGATGCTTTCTAATAGGGTTTATTTTTGGAACCGAAAACACCCAACAGTTCCCACATTCATGATAGACTATGGACCTACTTTGTGAATATAGGCGGTCATTGGGGTAATTTTCCAATGACACTTAGAAACTCACATTAGTCAAGAAGATAGGAGTTTGGGATCATCATGCACTATTTGGGGTGAATTATTGCTTACTATAGGACTCTCTTATAGATTTAAGTCATGTTCATGAATCCATCTTGAATCCTAGTGAGGGACTAGTCACCCCATATCAATAATTAGTTATTAACATATGTAGATGTGAATATCTATATGTATAAGAGGTTCTTTTCCAATGGAACCATCTATATATATTATAGTTTTCACGTAAATAGAACCATTTGTATATATAATAGGTTTTCCATAGTTGGAAGCATATATATGTATCATAGTTACTCCATTTTATTTTTTTATGATTTTTTCATGATTTAATTTAAGTAAATATGGTTTAAATCTACACTAAAATCATGTGAGACATCATTAGTTTTCCACATGGATAATAAAATTTAAATATTTATATAGAATCAAACAATTTCAACTAATTAATTAAATATAGATAGCGAGAAGTTCAAGGTAAAACCCATGAGATATTGTTATTAGTTATTTTAGGTTTTTAAAATAAAACAACTTATTGAATTTATTTCAAGAATAGGAGAGAAGGTATGTTTTAGTTATTTCTTTGAAAGTGGGAGAAAATAAAGAAAATAAAGTTTGGGTTTTTAAAAACCAAGTTTCAAATGAGTGTCAGGGTTTGTAAATTTTAGAGTTCAAGTGAAAATGGATTAGAAATTAAATTGATTAATTCATGGTTGGTTTCGGAGCATGTATGAGGAAGATCCAATAGTCATGGTATCCCCTATTTGATGCGGTAAACCCTCTTTCCCCATGGTCAAGTAATTTAGGGAATTATTAAATCGAGTTTTATCAATACCATATTTAAACCTAATTGTCTTAGAGTATTCAATGGTCTTGGTATAGTTTAGAGAAATCAGTTGGGAAATTTAAAATTATGACATTCCATATGTTTTCTCAACAATCATAAGAAAATAAAAAGAAATATATTAGAATTTAGATTTATAAATTATGGCAACCCATCATAAATAAAATAAAGAAAATAAAATCCAAAAGAACCTTCCCCATTTGGCTACATTACCCTAGAATAAGGTAGGAATTACCCCCTCATTTAAGTAATGAGGGAGTAAAAGGGGAGGATAAAATAAAAATGAAACATAAAAGAAATCATATATAATAATGGTGGAATAATATATATATTATTGTAGCACTTCACCCCAAGCTTTGGTCTCCAGATATGATCCACTATAGAAGCAGCTTGGTCCTCTATTTAAAGATCTCTAGGGGTTCTCAAGTTGAATTAATTTTCCCATAAATGTTGTTATAAAGTGTTTGAGGTCATCATACGTGTTAAAAGGTGTCATATGTCATAAATTAGTCAAATATGTCCATTTGTGGCCCCTTCACGGTATTTTATGTCATAAGTCATGATTTTATGCTATACGTTTTCATGGCCTAACCCCCCATGAGTGAATTTATGTTGTAAATTGTTGTTCTAAAACTTTCAAGGTGTGTCATAGCATGATGCATATGGGTAATTCTATGACACTTTGGTTTCTTATCTTGGGTGAGTTTTCATTCCATGCCTTGGATTTATTCCTTTTTTATTGACATTTTTGCATTGTAAAATAGACATTCACAATGTAAAAAAAGTTCTTTTCCAGCCCCAAAATATCTATTTCATCCCAATTATTTAGTTATGACCCCCTAAAGCATCCTATAATAATTCCCTAATCATGTAAGGCCCTCTTTTGATGGAAATAATTGTCATTTGTGTCTTTTTTCTCATTTTCCACCAAATGTTGTATCCTTCCAAACACAAACAATTCCATTAAATATCTAGTTAAGATTCAATAATTTAAATCATGAAATTAATTCATTTTTATATGAAAATTCATGTATAAAATATACATATCAAATCCCCCACCCTTGAATTCAGATTTTTCCTCAAGCATAAAATCTCAACATATTGTAATGGACTCTCACCTTTCTATGATTTAAATTCAATGTTGATATAATCATTTGATAAAATGGGGAATTAAATGCTTGATAATCACATAGGAAAATTCATCAATGACTCACTTTTCAAATAAATAAATCAATGAAGTATTTTACTTTTCTTCTTTTGAAACAACTAGTCCTTTTCATCCATCACTTTTTATTTTTCAATTAATTATTAATATATATTCCATTTATAATTTACCTCACATTAATTTTTCCTCTCGTCATCAAGGTAATGAATATAAGTGAAATTTATCTCATACATAAAAAACATATCACTTACCATAAGCTTCAAAGGAATATATAATCTTCACTAGATAAATAAAGAATCACAAATTGTAATGAGGGATTCATAATTAGGTTCAAATGACACTGAAGTTTATGTCATTTAAGTAAATGATGTAAAATTAAATCTCAAAAAAAAGGTTTTACTATGAATCATAATAATTGATATCAAAATATAAGCTCAATGGGAATATCCCTTTATAGATTTCAAGTATCTCTTCCCACAAAAAATCTCAAAGTGGCCTCATGATAAAAGTAAGCATGATGAATGAATCACCCTCTCTTGCTCTCTCTTTTTTGAAAAGTTTTGTTTTAGTTAAATATCACGTCCACCACCAAAACACATATGGTCAAAATATCATTGGTATGGAAATGGTGATTTTTGATCCTACCAAGACACAACCCTTTTTTAGCAGAATAGATAAATAATAAAATATAATGAATGATAACATAGCCTCCCCCAAATCACAATGAAAAACACCCAAAAAAATCTCCTCAATATAGTGCATAATTTTACACTAGGGATAACCTCTACCCCACACCTATTTTTTTAAATATCATGAAATATACTATGATTATAGTAGGAATAGAGAAAATAGTCTTGTAGCATTCCTTTTTCCAAGGAAGGTTATTTAAGGATTATTACATCCTTAAAAAGGATTAATACATGGTGGGTCCAAGGATAAAGGCTTAATCAAAAATATGTCTCAATCATATTAAATTTGATTTTGTTAATTTGTAGTTTTTATAAGATGATAATAAATTTCTAGAAGTTAACGTGTCCTAGTCTCTCAAGAAATATAATAAACTAATAATGGGAATTATCCGTTCAGAAAATATATTAGGAATTTGAACAACTTATTTGGTCAACTACTCATGGAAAAGATGATGAATAATAAAACTAATTGATTAAAACACCATAAATTTAAGGTAGGGAAATTCTTAGAAAAATTTCATTTAAAAAATCAATCAATCACTCTAAATCATGATTTTCTGAATCCAAAACCATATGTTTATCCCTACTAATTATTTTCCCCATTTTTCTCATTTAAATTAATTGATAAAGAATTTTAAAATCATGGTATAGAAAGTATCCTATGTATTTTATATCTTATAGACTAGTTAGTAAAGTGAAAATTAAAAGTGTGGCATGAAATTGACAGTTAAAACTTTAAAAGAAAATTAAATGTGGAGAAATAGTATAAATTGTAAAATTGAAAAACTTACTCCCCTTTCATTTATGCTTCAAATTTGGGTTGTGTAGGTGATGCCTGCTCCTAGTTAATAATGTGAATATGTCCAATATCCCCTTTCAATACTACCTTCCAGTGTCTTGATGGTCCTAAAAATGAAAATATATAAGTTAAAGTTAAATCATTTATTAGTAAAATTTGAAAGATTATGTTGAGAGTGCATATGCCTAAAAAATCCTAAAAACTTGGTTTTCCTATCCATAGATATTTTTTTAACATAATTAGATTAACATTACCTCTTTCATATTCATCTTGTGTGATGAAATATTCAAAATATTTTATTTGGATGGGGTCTATAAATGGTCTCATCTAGGACCTGTACACATAATTCAGCCCCTTTCCTTATTCTGAAAATAGTTTATTTATTCCCACTATCATAACTTACTCAATTTAAATTAGAGTGATCCACTATTTCTTTTTTATATTTAGAAAATAAATAGAAGATTATGTACCAAGAATAATTTATTACCTTATTCAAACATGGTTAGATCAACCGCTCATCTTGTGTCATTGGTTTAACCCCTCAGCTTTCCTTTCTTCTTTTTAGTAATTTTACTTTGAATACCCCCTTGTAAGATAGCAGTCGCCCCATGTACTTCTTAAATTTCAATATAATCCTCATCTTTAGGTATTTTTTTTTCCTCTACCATCTCATCATCCTATTTCACATCATAGTTCTTCATTGTTTTATGGATGTTGAAACTCACTTTTTCACTACCAACTCTCAGATAGAGTTATCCTCTTTTTATTTCTATCCTTGCTCACCTAGTAGACAAAAATGGTCTTCCCAAAATGAGATATGTTCACTAATATTCTATATTCATCACTAATAAATCCATGTAAAAGTATAATTTTTCAAATTTGGCCAAAATATCTTCAATTATTTCTTGTGGGAATTTCACTATTGAATCTACTAATTAAATTCCAACTCTTGTGGGATTTAGGCCTTCCAATCCCAATATTTTGAAGGTTTTTTATGACATGATATCAAAAATCACACATAAATCACATAAATATTTTCCAAATTTATTATACACAATAAATATATGGATGGAAAAACTACCAAGGACTTTTTTCTTCTTAGGTAGGTCCTTTGATACCACCACTGAAAACTCTTGTGTGAGTGGAATGGTGCCAATTTCATACATATTTTTTTGTTGGTCACCATCAATTTCATAAATTTAGAATATATAGGTTTTTTGGAAAGTTCATATTCAAAATGAATATTAATATGGAATTTTTTAAAATGTTCCCTAAATTTACCTTTTTATCATCAATTTTCCATTACTCTGGTTTCTCTGGATAGGGTAGCCTCACCATGTATGGGGTGGCTCTTCTTCAATCACTATTTATTCTTTATATTTATTATTTTCTATATTATCTTATTTTTTCTTACTTATTTCCTTATTTATTTAGTTTTTTTCACTTCTAAGGGTGATAGCTTTCAACTCTACATGTGGGTGTACTTCAGGGAATATTGGAAGTACTTGTCTTAACCTCTCTCAAAGTTGCTTTAAAATCTTCCCTACTTAGAATTTGAGGTTTCGAAGTGCGATATTATAATCCATAGAGTCATCCTTCGGCTCCTTTATTCCCACTTCTTGATATTTTGAATAGGCTATCAGTTATTTAATGGCATCTCTAGTTGTAATCATGAAAGTATCTAAAGTATCCTCTAGCATGTGTACTTGTCTCTATAATGATGGTCCTTATTGTACTTGAAAACTTGATTCCCTCTTCTAATATATTTTCCCTTAGTGTAGTTTCATTCACCAATCCTGAAAGTTGTTACCCTGATTATAATCATCATAATTTACTTATTTTTTATACATACCATGGGGTTGTGGTTGTTGTACCATCATGGTATCCATCTTCTTCATCATTGATTCCATGTGTAAAACTATCTAGTCTTTGTTTTTGATCATGTGTATCCCTCTCCAAGGTATACCTTTTAGTCTTCAATTTTAATTTTTTTCTTAATATCTCTTCTATTAGATTGTATCTCTCCTTCAGTGAATGATTCATCAGTGACCCACTAACTATATCATCCAATATTGACATGTTACCCTACATAAGACCCTTATAGAAAGTTTGAATAAAGATATAGGTCTCTATGACATGATGTGTGTATTTCCTAATAAAATCCTTAAATCACTCCAATTCATTGTACAAATATTCATCCACAAATTGATTAATTTTTTAAAAAAAATATTGAATATCCATATATTTTTATGAAGGAAAGAAGAGGGTGAGAAAATTTATTGTAGATTAATCCCATTTATTGATGGAATTCATTGGAATACTCTGTATCTATTACTATACTTGATCTCATAAATAAAATTAAAATAATTGAATCCTTACCACATCTCTTGTGACATTTTTAAATTGGAAAGTGTCACATATATTGAGGAAACTTTGTAGATGTGGTTTTGGATATTTATGAGGTAGTCCAGTGAATTTCACTATGTTCAAGATCATCTAGATAATCGATGGTTTGATCTCAAGATAATTTTATATAATGGGAGGTATGGGGATGATTAGTTAAAATCTTTTTTTCAATGGACTTTAATATTTAGTGAGGGTTCATGTCCCTGGATGTTGGGGCTAAATTCCCCCAGCAACAAGATGTTTCTCTGCACCCTCTATGGTTGATTATATATTATTTCTCTTTAGAGTGTGTTCACATTTGGGATTGAGAACAATGATCTATTTTGATTTTTCTTGGTTATTGTAATCATTTTTAAGGATTTATAATCTGAAACTTTAGAACAAACTCACTAGTTTAAACAAGGAGATTAAATTCAAACAATAAAAAAATTAAAACCTAAAAACTAATTTAAAACAATCCTTATAAATGGTGCCAAAAATTTGACCACCTGCAGGGTATTGTTAGTTTCCCATGGGGCTAACCCAATTTAAATATTTATATAGACTCAAAAAAAATTAAACTAATTAATTAAATGAATATGGAAGAAATTTTTATGTAAAACCTATAAGATAGTGTAATTATTTATTTAAGGTTTTAAAAGAAAAAAAATATTGATTTTATTTGAAGAAGAGAGGGAGAAAGTCGATTTTTGTTATTTTCAAAAAAGTAATAGAAAAGAAAAAAATGTAGGTATAGGTTCTAAAAATTATGTTTTAAAAGTGTTCCAAGGTTTGGTATATTTTAGAGTTTAGGTGAAAATGGATTATAAATTAAATTTATTGATTCATGTTTGGTGTTAGAGTTGGAATGAGGAAAATATAATGATTATGGTATCCCCTCCTCAATGTGGTAATCCCACTTTCCCCATGGTCAGGTAATTCAGCGCATTTCTAAATTTATTTTTCCTCAATGAAATATTTAAAACTAATTTCACTATAATATCCAATGGTCATGGTATATTTTAGGTAAATAAGTTACGTAATTTAAAATTAGAACTTTCCAAATGTTTGATCAATGATCATGAGAAAATAAAAAAAAGATAATGGAATTTGTATTTAGAAATTATGGCAACCCAACATGAATAAAATAAAGAAAATAAAATAAAAAATAACCTTCCTCTTATGGATACATTACCCTATAAAAAGGTGGGAATTACCCCCACATTCTAAAAATGAGGGATTAAGAAGGAATGATAAAATAGGAATAAAAAATAAATGAATGAAAAGAGAAGAGTGGTAGAAGACTCTGGAGTAGCACATCACTTCACCCCAAGCATTGGTCTCTAGATGTGATCCCTAGAAGCATCATTTTATTCCTCTATTTATAGATCTCTAAGGGTGATCATGTTGAATTAATTTTCCCATAAATACAATAATAAAATTTCTCATGTCATCATAGGTATTCAAAGGTGTTCTGAGTCATAGATGTCATCAAATATGGTTGTTTATAGCCTCACCATAGCATTTTACCTCATAGTCCATGATTTTATGTTGTAAGTTTTCATGGGCCATCTCCTCATGAATAAATTTACAAAATAAATTCTCATCCTGAAACTTTCAAGGTGTTTCACGACATGACATATATGTGTCACATTGTGGCACTTGGTCTTCTTATCCTAGGTGAGTTTTATCTTCATGCCTTGGTTTTACACCTTATTTCCCAAAATTTTTACATCATAAAATGGACATTCACAACAACAAAAAAGTGATTTTCTTGCACTATAAGTTTTGTTTCATCCTGATTCTTCAATTCCTGGCCCCCAAAAGAAACCTATGATCATCCTTCATCGTGGAAGGCTCTATTTTGATGGGAATCATTTTTGTTTGGATCCTTTTTCTTATTTTACACCAAATATAATATCCTTCCAAATATAAACAATTCCATTAAATATATAGTCTATGTTTAATCATTTAAATCATAAAAGTAATTTTTTTTATATTAAAACTCATGCATGAAATGTACGTATCAAATCCTCCCATGCTTGAATTCAAACTTGTCATCAAGGGTGAAATCTAAACTTACTACAAATGAATATCACCTTTCCATTTTTTAAATTTAATGTCAATATAATCAATCGATAAAATGTGAATTTAAATTCTTAATCATCATAGAAAAAAATTCATCAACCACTCACTTTTCAAATAGAAAAATCATCCAAATATTTTACTTTTCTTCTTTTGAAACATCCAATCCTTTTCATTCATACATTTTTATTTTTCAATTCATTATTAATATGCATGTAATTTGTAATTTACCTCACTTTAATTTTTCTTTTCATCATCAAGGTAACAAATTTAAGTGAAATTTATCTCATGCCTAAAAAATATATCACTTACCATATTCTTTCAAGGTATATAAAATCTCTACCACATAAAGAAATGATCACAAATAATCATGAGGGATTTATCATTAGGTTCAAATACTTTGAGGTATAAGGATGGTAGGTGAATGATGTAAAAGTAAAGCTCAAAAGGGAGGTATGACTCTAAATAATAATAAATTATATCAAAAGACAAGATCAATGGGAATATCCCTTTAATGATGTCATCTTTATATTCACTCCAAAAATCTCAATGTGGGATCATGATAAAATTAATTATAATAAATGAATATCCCTATCTTTCTCTCTATTTTTTAAAAAGTTTTTTTTAATACAAATATCACATCTCCCACCAAACTACATATGATCAAAATAAAATCAATTTGGAAATGGTGATTTTTTTTCCTCCCAAGACACAGAACTTTTTTTATCAAGAGAGGGGAATAACAAAACATAGTTAATTATAACATGTCTTCCCACCAAATAATAATGAAAATCCCCAAGAAAAATATCCTCAATATATTTCTCCCCCATACACCATGGTTGGCCTCTCCCCCACACTTATTCTTTTAAATATCATGCAATATACTATGAATAGGGTGGGAATGGATATAATAGGATTGTAATGTGTCTCATTTCCTAACATGGTTGTTCATAGATTATATGGGATTAAAAAGGATTAATTCAATGTCAGTTCAAGTATAAAGGGTTAAAAAATATTCCTTAATCATATTAAATGTGATTCTATTTAGTCATTTCTTTGATAATATTCCAAGAAAGTTCTATAAGAGAACATGCCCAAGTCTATCAAGAAATATACTAATGAAATAATAGGAATTATTGGTTTAGAAAATGTCTTGATAATGAGAATTAATTATTAGGTTAACTACTCATGGAAATACATATGAATAATAAAACTAATTAACTCAAACATCATAAATTATGGGCAGGTCAATTTTCATAAAATATCGTTTAAAAAATCAACCGGCCTCCCTGAATCATGATTTTTCAAATACAAATTCATATTTTTATCCCTACTAATTATTTTCCATGATTCTATCATTAAAATTAATTGACAATGAAATTTAAAATCGTTGCATGAAAGGTATTCTGAGAAGTTTATATCTCTTAAACTGTTGAGTAAAGAAAAAAATTAAATGTGGGGCATACAATTGGAAGTTAAAACACTAAAATAAAATTAAATGTGAACAATAAAGTATAAATTCCATTGTTACAATTCTTACTCCCCTTTCATTGAAGCTTTGAATTTAGGTTGTGTAGGTTATATTTTCTCTATGTTCATGATGTGAATTTTTCATGCAACCCCTTATAATACTTCCGTATAGTTTCTTGATGGTTTTGAAAATGAAAATACACAAGTGAAATTATAGGCCTTTATCAATGGAATTTGAATAATTTTGGGGAGATTTAATATGCATAAAAAATAGAATAAAAAAGTCCTAAAAATAGTGTTTCCTCCCAAAAGCACTTTGTTTAACATCATTGTCTAAACCTTACCTATTTCAGATTTATCTCAAGTGATATAAGATTCAATAGATTTTACATGGCTAGGGTCCATAAATGGACTCAGTTGTGACCTATCCATGTAGGTTGGACCATTTCCTTCTTCTGAAAATAACTTAAATCTTCCCACTAGTATCACTTTCTAAATTTACATTGAACTCATCCACCATTTATTTTTTATCCTGAGAAACTAAATGAAAGGTCATGCACCAACCATACTTGTTACCCTCTTTCAAACTTGGTTGGATCAGTCACTCCTTTGGTGTCATTGGTCTGACCCCTTGGCTTTCCCTTCTTATTTTTATTAATTTTACTTTTAAGACCCCCTTATATGAAAGCTTCCTCCTCATGTACTTTTTCAATTTTAGTAGGATCCTCAACTTCTTGTGGATTTTCCTCTTCCAGATCATCATCAACTTTTACATAATAGTTCTTCATTGAATAATGAATGTTAAAAATCACTTGTTCATAAACAACTGTTAAACATATTTCTTAACTTTTTATGTCAATCAGTTATTTCCCAGTATCCAAAAATGGTCTTCCCCAAATGATATGTATCTACTCTTATTCCATATACTGCACCAAAAAATCAATAGGGAGGTATAATTTTTCGAATTTGATCAAAATATTTCAATCATTCCTTATGGTAATTTCATTTTTGAAACTTATAATTTAATTATATCTCTCATGATCTTTATACCTTCCAATATCATGCTTTTAAAGGTGGTGGATGACATGATTTTGATACTCACAGCTAAATCACATTTATAGTTTCCAAATTTATTAGCTTTAATAAATATAGGGATGGAAAACTACCAAGTTCCTATTTATTCTTAGGTAGTTCCTATGATACCACCACCGAAAACTCCCGTGTGAGTGGAATTATGTCAATTTCCTCTAGTTTTTGTTTTTTGGTCACCAACTCTTTCATAAATTTGGCATATTTCAGAATGTTGGAAAGAGACTTTGCAAAAGGGACGTTAGTATTCAATTTTTTAAAATATTCCAAAAATTTACCTTTCTAAGAATAAGTTTTCCCTTGCGCTGGCTACTCTAGATACGGTGGAATTAGTTTGTTTGGTACTGGATATTATCAATCCATAATTTTTTATTTCTCTTTATTATTTTCTAGATTCGCTTCTTATAACTTTCTTGGTTACATATTTTATTTAGTTTATTTTAATTTTAAGGGTGATAAATTTAAAATCTGTATGTGGGTGAACTTCAGGGAATCCTAGTAGTTCTCCTCTTGTATTATCTTAAAGTTTCTCTGAAATTTTACCTACTTGGAATTCAAGGTTTCAGAGTATAGCCTTCTGATCCCTCACTACTACAAAAACGGTCTTTATCAGCGCTCAAAACAGGCTTTATCAGTGCTAAAAAAGCGTTGTAAATCTCGGTGCTGATAAAGGGGGTCCCCTTTATTAGCACTTGCTGAGCACTAATAAAGGGGTACTTTATCAGCACTAAACAAGCGCTGATAAAGGTGGAATTTATCAGTGCTCCTTTACCGCTGATAAACTGATCCTTTATCAGCGCTTCTTTAGCGCTGATAAATGCCATGTCTGATGCTACGAAAAAATCTACAGCAGTACACCTGAACACCTGCAAAAAAATCAGCATCTTAATAATCTAATTAGATAAATTATACCCATAAAAAATTAACACATAAATCATAAGCTAATTAGACCAAGTATACCCAAACAACAAGTATACTCGTACACCATTAACACATAATTCATAAGTTAATTAAATGCATAAAGAATTCAATTCAGAATTAAGGGGGTTAGGGGGTTGTTCAAGGGTTTGGGGTGGCTGTCCAAGGGGGTATGGGGTTTCTGGGGGGATGGGGGTATCCAGGGGGGCTTTCCAGGGGTGGTCTGGTGTCAGGGGGCTTTATAGGGGGTGGGGGTGTCCAGAGGGGTGGGGGTGTCCAGGGGGTGGGTTGGTGTCCAGGGGGGTGGGGGCGGTCGAGGGGGTTGGTGGGGTTGACTTGTACATGTCACAAAGGACCCATGGATTGTTATTATAAAAGATCAACACAATATGAATGTGTTTGGTCAGATTTCTGTAGGTCAGTTGTTGTTTTCACTTAAAATTGTGTCCATTTTAAACCAAAGAGAGACCCTTTGAGTGATACCAGCCACACCGTGCCTCAGACTGAGGCGGGGATGACTCATACACTTCAAAAAGGACCCGTGGATCGTTCTCTTAAAGGATCAATACAATCCGAATGTGTTTGGTTGAATTTTCGTAGGTCAGTTGTTGTTTTCACTTAAAATTGTGTCCATTATAAACAAAAGAGAGACCCTTTGAGTGGTACCGGCCACACCATGACTCATATTGAGGAATAGTTGACTCTTACACGTCACAAAGGACCCATGGATCATTATTATAAAAGATCAAGACAATCCAAATGCATTTGGTTGGATTTCCGTAGGTCAGTTGTTGTTTTCACTTAAAATTGTGTCCATTTTAAACCAAAGAGAGACCCTTTGAGTGCTACTGGCCACACCGTTCCTCAGATTGAAGCAGGGATGACTCTTACATGGAAAAAAGGACCCTTGAATTATTCTCCTAAAGGATCAATACAATTCAAATGCTTTTGGTTCGATTTCCGTAGGTCAGTTGTTGTTTTCACTTAAAATTGTGTCCATTTTAAACAAAAGAGAGACCCTTTAAGTGGTACCGGCCACACCGTGCCTCAGATTGAGGTGGGGTTGACTCGTAAACATAAAAAAGAACCCATTGGTCATTCTTATAAAAGATAAAGATAGTCCAAATGCGTTTGGTTGGATTTCCGTAGGTCAGTTGTTGTTTTTACTTAAAATTGTGTCCATTTTAAACAAAAGAGAGACCCTTTGAGTGATAGCGGCCACACCGTGCCTTCTATTGAGGTGGGGATGACTCCTAAACATAAAAAAGGACCAGTGGATCATTCTCCTAAAGTATAAACACAATCCTAATTTTTTTGGTTAGATTTCCGTAGGTCAGTTGTTGTTTCCACTTAAAATTGTGTCCACTTTAAACAAAAGAGAGACCCTTTGAGTGGTACCGGCTACACCATGCCTCATATTGAGGCAGAGATGACTCATACACGTAAAAAAGTACCCATGTATCATTCTTATAAAAGATCAATACAATATAAATTCGTTTGGTCATATTTTCATAGGTCAATTGTTGTTTTCAATTAAAATTGTGTCCATTTTAAAAAAAGAGAGAGACTCTTTTAGTGATAGCGGCCACACTGTGCCTCGGATTGAGATGGGGATGACTCATACACGTCAAAAAGGACCCTTGTATTTTTATCCTAAAGTATCAACACAATCTGAAGGTGTTTGGTCTAATTTCTGTAAGTCAGTCGTTGTTTTCACTTAAAATTGTGTCCATTTTAAACAAAATAGAGACTCTTTGAGTGGTACCGGCCACACTGTGCCTCAGATTGAGGTGGGGATGACTCATACACATCAAAAAGGACCCATGGATCGTTCTGAGAAAATATCAAGACAATATGAATGCGTTTGGTGGAATTTTAATTGGTTAGTTGTTGTTTTCAATTAAAATTGTGTCCATTTTAAACAAAAGAGAGACCCTTTGAGTGTTACCGGCCACACTGTGCCTCGAATTGAGGAGGGGTTGACTCATACACATCACCAAGGACCCTTGGATATTTATTATAAAATATCAAGGCAATTCGAATGTTTTTTGTCAGATTTTCATAGGTTAGTTGTTGTTTTCAAATTAGAATTGTGTCAATTTTAAACAAAAGAGAGACCCTTTAAGTGATAGTGGTCACACCATGCCTTGGATTAAGTCGGGGTTGACTATTACACGTCACAAAGGACCCTTGGATCATTATCCTAAAGTATCAATAGAATCCGAATGCATTTGGTCGAATTTCCATAGGTCAGTTATTGTTTTTACTTAAAATTGTGTCCATTTTAAACAAAATAGAGACACTTTGAGTGATACAGGCCACACCATGCCTCGAATTGAAGTGGGGTTAACTCGTACATGTCACCAAGAACCCTTGGATCATTCTTATAAAAGATCAAGGCAATAAGAATGTGTTTAGTCATATTTTCATAGGTCAGTTGTTGTTTTCAATTAAAATTGTGTCCATTTTAAACAAAAGAGAGACCCTTTGAGTGATAGCGGTCACACCGTGCCTCAGATTGAGGCTGGGTTGCCTCGTACATGTCACAAAGGACCCATGGATCGTTCTACTAAAGTATAAACACAATCCTAATGCTTTTGGTCATATTTCTGTAGGTCAGTTGTTGTTTTCACTTAAAATTGTGTCCATTTTAAACAAAATAGAGACCCTTTGAGTGATACCGGCCACACCGTACCTCGGATTGAGGCGGGGTTGACTCTTACACGTTACCAAGGACCCTTTGATTGTTTTTATAAAATATCAAGGCAATCCGAATGCATTTGGTTGGATTTTTATAGGTCAGTTGTTGTTTTCAATTAAAATTGTGTCCATTTTAAACAAAAGAGAGACCCTTTGAGTTCTACCGGCAACACCGTGCCTCGGATTGAGGCAGGGTTGACTCTTAAACGTCCCAAAGGACCATTGTATTGTTCTCCTAAAGTATCAACATAATCTGAATATTTTTGGTTAGATTTCTGTAGGTCAGTTGTTGTTTTCACTTAAAATTGTGTCCATTTTAAACAAAAGAGAGACCCTTTGAGTGGTACCAGACACACCGTGCCTCGGATTGAGGCAGGGTTGACTCTTACACATCACAAAATACCCATGGATTGTTCTTATAAAATATTAAGACAATCCTAATGTGTTTGGTTAGATTTTTGTAGGTCAGTTGTTGTTTTCACTTAAAATTGTGTCCATTTTAAACCAAAGAGAGACCCTTTCAGTGCTACCGGCCACATTGTGCCTTATATTGAGGTGGGGATGACTCGTAAACGTCAAAAAGGACCCTTGTATTTTTCTATTAAAGGATAAACACAATCCTAATGTGTTTTGTCAGATTTTCGTAGGTTAGTTGTTGTTTTCTCTTAAAATTGTGTCCATTTTAAACAAAATAGAGACCCTTTGAGTGATATCGGCCACACCGTTCCTCGGATTGAGGCGGAGATGACTCGTACAGGTCACAAAGGACCCTTGGATCATTCTAATAAAGGATCAACACAATCTGAATGTGTTTGGTTTGATTTTCATATGTTAGTTGTTGTTTTCACTTAAAATTGTGTCCATTTTAAACAAAAGAGAGACCCTTTGAGTACTACAAACCACACCGTGCCTTGGATTGAGGCAGGGATGACTCGTACACATCACAAAGGACTTTTGTATCGTTCTCCTAAATGATCAACACAATCCGAATGCGTTTGGTCTAATTTCCGTAAGTCAGTTGTTGTTTTCACTTAAAATTGTGTCCATTTTAAACAAAATAGAGACCCTTTGAGTGGTACCGGCCACACTGTGCCTCGTATTGAGGAAGGGATGACTCATACAGGTCAAAAAGGATTTTTGGATTGTTCTTCTAAAGGATCAACACAATCCAAATGTGTTTGGTCAAATTTTCAAAAGTCAGTTGTTGTATTCACTTAAAATTGTGTCCATTTTAAACAAAATAGAGATCCTTTGAGTGGTTCCGGCCTCATCGTGTCTCGGATTGAGGTGGGGATGACTCGTACACATCAAAAAGGACCCAGGGATCGTTCTGATAAAAGATCAAGACAATCCTAATGTGTTTGTTCAGATTTTCATAGGTCAGTTGTTGTTTTCAATTAAAATTGTGTCCATTTTAAACAAAAGGGAGACCCTTTGAGTGGTACCATCCACACCATGCCTCGGATTGAGGCGGGTTTGACTCTTACACATCACCAAGTACCCTTGGATCGTTCATATAAATTATCAACACAATCCAAATGCGTTTGGTCATATTTCCATAGGTCAGTTGTTGTTTTCACTTAAAATTATGTCCATTTTAAACAAAAGAGAGACCCTTTGAGTGGTACTGGCCACACCGTGCCTCGGATTGAGGTGGGGATGACTTTTACATGTCACAAAGGACCCTTGGATCGTTCTCATAAAGGATAAACACAATCCGAATGCATTTGGTCGGATTTCCGTAGGTCAGTTCTTGTTTTCACTTAAAATTGTGTCCATTTTAAACAAAAGAGAGACCCTTTTAGTGGTTCAGCATTCTTGAATTTTGTTGGTGCATATCATCTATTAAAATGGGAAAATGACTCATTGGAGAAAGGATGTTTTATTTTATAACAATTACAATTTTCCTATGAACATTTACATACAATAATGTTTCATATTTTGATCCCCTTAACCCCTCTCAAAAATGACCACCAATTGTATATGTCCCCATCTCAGAACTTCAATGTATTTGTGTACAATCTGCCATCAGGTATGCAGCCCACTCATTTCTGAACACATCTAAATCATCTTTTGAGTATGAGGCTTTTTGGCAATCAGAGTAGTACTTCAAAATATAAAAATAATTAATTAATAAATTAATTAAATGAACTAGTTGTTGTTTTTGAAAATACCTCTTTAGGGATGCTAGGTTGTTGATGAAAAATGATCTCTTTCATAAATTTACAAGCATAATAACTGCAATCATTATCGTTTGTTTGTTTTGGACACTGAAAAAAAATTGATCATTAGGAGAATAAGTAACTTGTGTTGAGATGTGTTTGGATAGTGAAATTTTATTATATATACCCTGATATTTGTCCAGACGTAGTACTTGATCACCTCCTTATGCTTAGCCCCTATCCCCATTCCTTTTTTTAGATGATAATGATACACCACCCTATCATAACATAATCCTCAATAAAAGATAATATAAATTATATTACTTGATGTTTAGACCTAAAATGTAAGATTTAGTGTCTTACAGATTGACAAACTCCATCATGTGTGGTCAGTTTGATGGATATACTTGCTTTGAATCCAGAAAATAAATATTTGGAGTATCAAAGTTCACCAAAATTAGCAACCAATGTTGCCTAAAAACACAAAAAGTAATAAGTAATAAAATAATTTAAAATATAATTGATATGATTTAATCATAGAGTTTTACCCCTGCATGGTTGGTATTAGGAAGAGTCTGTCATCTATAATCTTTATTTCAAATGCTTTTAGCATGTCGTTCACTATTTCATCCCTTTTTTATGGCTCTAATTTTGTTACGTGTGTTGATGTGGTATGAGGACTAACGAGTCCAAATCTTGGCTCATGGGAAAATTCCTTCAACTATTTTTCATAAATTCGTATGTCAACAATATAAAATGCATTTAGTCATAATTTGCGCATTAGATCAGATTTTAGAAAATCAATTCATGGAAACATACCTCATATATACATTTACAACTGTGACACCTAGCCAACCATTTTCAAGGATCTCATTTACATTTTCAGCAGCAATGAAATCTTGACTTTCCTCTCCGTATATATTCTCTTCGAAAACCACTATACGACTATTACCATATTTTAGCTTTGTATCCACATGAGTCTTAAATGCTAGTAAATGTGGATAGAGAATAGGTGGTGTTATTGTGCTTTCAGTAGCTCCTTGGGATCAGTTGGTCGATCCTTTAGATGGTTTTGAGCCGACGTTTGTCACCCCCTTCCCTTTCTCCATCTATAACAACAATCATTGGTTCAGACCATTTTTTCATTAATTGTTAAAGGTTTAGCTTGAAAAAAAGTAAATAAATACCTCTTTGTATTCATGTACTCTTACAAGTTGTGATGGTCATGCAATGAATGTCCCAATAGCCTTTTCTACCGTATGAATATCATCGTCATCAAGTGGAATAGGTAGCTCTGCATTTGGCTCATGAGCTACAGTAATCTTCACTTTCAGATGATCTTTCGGAAGTGGTCTATTATGCAGCGTGGCATATGGTATATTAAACACTATAGACCTCACTACAAGGTGATAGGTGGGTGTTTATAGATATAAATCACAATCATTATCACCCTGTAGAAGATTAGTACAGAAAAATTATCAGTTTTTTTCTGATTCACATTTCATGGGAACAATTATTAGAATATTGATTACCATGGATAAGACAGTTCTTTGAGGGGAATGGCTCACCTCAAAGCTAGTGGGGGTGGGGAGGGGATGTTCACACGCTGGTTGTTCCTGAGTTGTGTCTTCCCTTTGCTTCACACCCATAAAAGTTGCTAGCAACTCTCCCTGCCATTGCAATCATTCTTCAAGGGTTGCTATTTTTTCGCTCATTTGTTCCGATTTTTCATCTGTATCATCAGTTTTTTTCTTCTTCTCAAAATATACTTAGTTTGTCACCCCAAACCCCACACCTATGACATGACTGTATTTTTTTAGCTGTTTCAAAGCCATCGATAATAGATCTGTATCCGCTACAGGAGTAGTTGATTCCTCTGACTGTCGGATATAAGAAAATAACTAATTATTTTTATGTAATATCAATTTAAAACAAATCTTTTTATCTTTGTGTCATACTTACACATATTTCCCACACTTTTTGTGTGTTCTCATCTACTAACTTACCTTCCTTATTCACATGTACCTCCTTCCATAGCATATGACATGGGATGGAAGTGTATTTAGTTTTAGACTCATCAATATACATATAAACATAGAAAGATAATTATGATGTTGTTTATTGGAACCTAACAATATTACTGTAAATTTAAAATACATACCATTTTCTTTTCTAGTGAAGCGTACCCCATCCTTGCTTTACAATAGGGGTATGCTGGTTTTGATGCATGTTCCTTATTTTCATTATAGAGTTTCTATTTCATAAATAAAATATTGACAATCAAAGTGATGAATACAAGTATTCTCAAACAACGTATTATCACCCACAATGTACCTGAATCTTCTCATCCCCACGGCGGACAATAAATGCATCCCATGTTTCTTGGGATATCAGGTGAGCATAAACAATGGGTGGGAGTGGGTTTATTTTACCTTTCGAATCTTTCTGGTGACATCTTGTTAAAATAGTGTGAAAACCTCGATGAATCCTTCCTACAATACTTAGTACATAATCCTTGTGTGAATCGTCTACTATAAATTTACTCTGCAAGAGATTGAGAAGAGTAAGACATTGTTTCATTATTTTATTTTCTAGTAAATTAATGAAATAAATTCATAATGTTACAGTAATTTCTTCTCAGATCACAGCCTTCAGTTTGGACACAACATGGTGCTATGAATCTATGTCAATCGGCACACACTGCCGAGTGACAACTCCAATGTAGCTGCTAAACATAGCCTTGTTGGTATTCATATGTTGGCCTCGTGCATTCCATCCGACTTCAAATTTGATGCCTTTGCTTTTCGCCTTAAGAACTTTGGCTAACACCGTCAAACTACGATGCACCTGTGTTTTCTGTGACGTTGGTCCTTCATTCCCGACCATTTCATCAATATCAACATCATCTATTTGTTCATCTGAAATGGTATAAATGTCATGTGTTGATGGTTTTTGGACCTCAACACTAGGAGCAGTAGGAACCGTAGCAGCATCAGCCGCAATAGGAGCAGTAGGAGCAGCAGGAGTCATGGCAGGAGGATAAGCAGGAGCAATAGGAGCCGGAGTAGGAGCAGCAGCAGCTGCAGGAGCAGCAATAGCCACAGCAGCAGCAACTTGAGAGACTTGTTCAGACCCAAGGTTAGGAGCACCAGAATGTGAAAAATTCATTATCTGCAAAAGTGGTTGAACAGTTAATTTATATTACATAAATTCAGTAATGATAAGATAATAACATGAGATAACAAGATCTATATTACAAACAAAATATAACCTGTTTATTTAACTCTCTTTATTTTTTTCAAAGGTTGAAGGGATTTGACACCTCTATCGATTATCCAAATCCCTTCATTGTGGTCTCCTCTAACGTAAAAAACATCATCTACATTGGGACTGCTAAAAAATGATTGCGACATACCACTGAAAGGATCGCCCCCAACTGAATTTTCATCAGAACCTTCAGTAGTTTTGGATGATAACAGAACAATTGACCACTTTCGGTTTGTGGGATCTGGAACATAAAAAACTTGCACCGCTTATGCTGCCATTATAAAATGTTCGTCTTTGTACCCTTGTTTACTAAAATCAACTTTCACAAATCCCCATTCATCTATTTTAACACCAATGTTGTTATCAACCCATTTGCATTGAAAAATCAGCAATTGGAATATCATATAATCCAACTCCCATATTAGTTTGATAATGTCAAAGTATGACATATTTGCATAAATTGGATTTCTGTCCTTACTACCAGAGACATGCATTGCTTTAGCCACTAGTGTAACTCCACTATTTTTCATGGTACTATCTTCATCATGTTCATCTGTATAGAATGTATAACCATTAATTACATAACCACTATAAGATAATATATACACACTTGGTCCAACGGCTAGCCATCAAAGTCGTTCTGAAATTGAATTTGGATTTTCATTCAACTGCTTAAAAATATGGTCCTAAAACCATCCTATAAACTGGTTATTATGTGTATTTGATAACCATTTTTAAGCCCTTTATGGATTCAACAGCCTAATAATTTCTTTTTGAGTTTCATTATATAGAGAAACCTCCCAACTGTTATGCAAAACATAAAGATGGGTCTTCTCCCGATCTGTAATACTGATTGTCACAACTTATCTTCCAGAAATTCCATCACCCTCAATGCATCCAGTGTGACGAGATTTTTGGAGACCAATGCTTTCCACATCAGATAGGTATTCGGAAAAAATTCAATGTCTTCCTCAACAATATATCTCTCCACTATACAACCCTATGGCCAACTTCAATTTTTGACATACCCTTTCAAAATCTTCATATACCGTTCAACAGGATACATCCATCTATAGTGCATAGGACCACAAAGTAGAATCTCTCTCACCAAGTGAATCATCAAATGAACCATTATATCAAAGAATTTTGGCAGGAAGAATATTTCTAATTCACATAATATGATGAAAATTTCTTTTTCCATAGCTGGCAATTTCACCGGGTCTAAAACTTTGCTACATATATCTTTGAAAAAAACAAATTTTGGTTAACGTATGATGAAAATTCTTGGGAAAAATGCAATGTAAAGCTATAGGAATTAGATCTTGCATCAAAACATGGCAATCATGTGATTTCAAACCTTTTAACTTCAAATAATTAATTGAGACAATGTTCTTGATATTTGATTAATACACATCTGGAACCTTTACATCATTGAAGAAGTTGCAAAACTGATATCTCTCCTCCCTAGAAAGAGTATAAGCAGCTATAGGAAGAAACATTCAATTTTCACCCTTTACAGGAGCCAACTCTTCTCGTATTTCCATGTCAACCATGTCCAACCTTTCCTTAATTCCATCTTTTGTTTTGCCAGGGGAATTTAGCAACATTATGATAACACTATCACATACATTTTTTCCACATGCATCACATCAAGAAAATGTCTGACGTATAAACAATTCCAGTATTGTAATTCAAAAAAAGGGATATCTTTTTCCAACTGATTTTCGTAAGGTTTTTAGAAAATGGTTTACCAAAAATAGTGTTCAGATATTTTACTTTCTCAAACAGTTGATCACCTATTAGTGGAGATGGTACTGCGCATTGTTCTGAACTTTGATTGAATGATGTCGTCCAAGATCGGTACTTATGCCGATGAGGTAGAAATCTAAGATGTCCTAGAAACACAGATTTCGATGAATGTTTCAACCTAATTGATTCTATATCTTCTTCTCACATGGGACACCCTTGAGTTCCATTAATTCTATAGCCTAACAAATTTCTGTAAGTAGGGAAATCATTTATTGTCCCATACAACATCGCTCTCAATGTGAAGTATTTACTTTTATAAGAATCATAGAACATAACACCTGAATCCCACAATAACTTCAAATCCTAGATCAAAGGATCCAGATAAACATCAATATCATTACCTAGTTGTTTTTGTCCTGGTATAAGCATAGATAACATGATGAATTTTTGCTTCATGCATAACTAGGGTGGCAATTTATAATTTACCTACATAACAGGCCATGTACTATGAGTGCTGGTTTGAAAACCAAAAGGATTCACTCCATCTAAAGATAACGCAACACAAAGGTTTCTCGGCTCTTTTCCAAATTCAATATACTCATGATCAATTTTATTCCATTGAGGAGAGTCAGCCGGATGATGTAATTTCCCATCTTTATTTCTTTTATCTGCATGCCACAATAATTGTCTTGCAGTTTCTTCACTTCCATATAGACACCTAAACCTTGGAATGATTGGAAACTACCATAAAACTTTCATAGGATTTGATTTATCTTTCTTGTATCGATAATAACCACACTTTTGGCATTATGTAAGTGATTTTTTCTCCTTGCGAAACAATATACAATCTTTAAGGAAGGCATGTATTCTTTCAAAAATCATACCCATCGAGCATAGCATTCATTTAGCTTCATATGTCTGGCTAGGGAGCTCATTATCTTCCGGGATCATGTCATTCAAGAGAGAAAGTAGTTCCATAAAACTGACATCACTCCATCTGTTTCCTGATTTTAATTTATAAAACTTCAGTACAGCTGAAAATGTTGTATACTTAGTGCAACCAGCATACAATGGCGTCTTTGCACAACTCTTTAACTTCTAAAACAATTTTGGGCAATCATGGATTTCATCTTCAATTGTCTTTGTAATTTCCTCAATACGATATTCATAATCATTGATATCTGTGATCACATCCTCCATATGGTCTTCTTCATTATCCATATTTGTATTCATATCTGATGATCCATAAAATGCAGTTTTATCCCAGCCAGTAGCTACATTCTCTTTTTCTCTGTGTTTATTCCAAAATTTATAACTCCGATCTATTTCATGACATATCAAATGTTCTTCCAACTCCTCTGGAGTAAGTAGTATAGAATAACAACAACGTAAACACAGACAAAGGATTTGAAAAGGATCCTTTGTGTGATCCTTTGAAAACTTTATGAACTCTTTCACTCTGTTCTCGTACTCTATTGCCAAACGATTAGCATCCATCCAATATTTATTCATATTCATCCTATTTGAATCTCAAATATTAGTATTTATGGTTCAGGTACACAAAAAAAGACTTCCAAATATAGTATAAGAGAACCAATTTCTTATAAAAATATAGATTAATAGAGCCTAACCATTTCCAATAAAGATTTAGAAATCAACAGAACCAGGATAGACCCCCATCAAAATCAACACAGTCCTAACACAAGAATAATCAAGAATGATACATCTACCACTCCTGGTTCTCTGCCCTACATTCAATATCATCATGCATAAATACCCATATATCCACACATACACATGTCACAAACACATAAAAAACCATATCCACATCAGAACCAAAGTACCCATATGGATTTCAATCATGTTACTCAACTCAAGTGGTGGTGTGTAAGAAATAATAAGAAAATATAATAAATATATAGTCACACATAAATCTCAAACTAGTGTTAATAATCCAATAAACCCAAGGTATCATTCCATCTATCAAAATACTCTGAAGGAGCCCATATACGACAGTAGTCCCAGGTGGTGAAGCTTCCTCAGGAGGAAGGGGCGAACATGCACCTATCATGGTTCAAGGTCAGGTCACTGAGGTTGAAGGTGGCCCGATACTCCTACAAGGTTTCATTCCATATTTCATAAACCATGTCCCGGTACCCTAGGATGTTAACCCACTGCTGGTGGAAGTGAAACCGTTCCTGATGATCATGCCAAGAAGAAATGGAAACCAAGAGGGGGGAGTGGTTCGAAATACATCAACCAAGATGGAAAAACATGGTATTTGATAATAGGTTAGTGGCTTTCATGTTGGCTAGACACCTATCCAATAGACTCCATAAGCGGTGATGGCCCCTGCAGTTGTTGCACCAGGTGAAACTATCACCTGAGAAGCTGAGATCAATGAGGCCCTTCCCAACCATGAACTGAACAAACTCTGTGATGGCCTTCCTCTGGAATGGGATTATACCTTTCCTTTCCTTTGGGTTGGAAATGACATTAAATTCACCCCCAAAAAACTATGGATGGTGGCCGGGATCAAATGTATTTTGTTCACTCTATAGATATTCCCTTTTAATAGGGTCATAGAATCCAAAAACAAAAGTCATAAGGAAGGAGGTGTCACCGTTGGACACCTTGGTAGTGATGAATTGATTGAAATCTTGAACAGTCTCAACAACATATTTATTGTGCCAAAATACCCATTTCTGTCTGTTGGAGGGGTCAGAGTGTAGAAATCCATGCAACTTAATCTTCCAGGAGAATTCTATGATTATTATAGGGTTTTTTTGTGTTATTTGACAACAACAACAATGACATTATTCTTTTTTATTTCTATGGTGAGGAAGTCCAATTTAACATGGGCACTAAGACTATGAGCATTACATATAAAGATAATAATGATGGGTAGGATAGGGCTCTGGCATTGGATATAGAGCTAGTAGCCTTATTGAAGTAGGAGGATGATCTCTCATTGAGGTCCCTTGATTTTGAACATGTTCATAATACCTTCTGGTTGTTAAGCTTCATATGAGTGGGAGATGAGGATACAAAGGGGTAGGGGAAGGATGGGTAATGAAACTTGGGAGCTGGTGAGGGAGTTCTCTCTGGATCCATAAGTATTTGGAGCTGGATGATAGGCTTAGAGCCAAGGGAGATAGAACAAACACTGCTAGGAAGGGGCCTGGCCACTTCAGAGAAGCAGTCAGTAACCTCAGCGAGGGAAAAGGACGGAGATAGAGGTAGGTGTGGCAAGGCTAGAAAGCTTGGTGGTCTGGGCATCATTCTATACAAGTGAACTGCCAGATAAAGTCACTTAGATAGCATGAAGGAAAGAAGGGGGGAACAATTGTGCAAAACTAGAAGGAAGGAAAATAATTTGGAATGGAGAGGACAAGGGCTTGGTAGATTTACATGGAATCAATGAGAGAGGAGGGGGAAGACATCCTACACCCGGAGCATGATCTTTCAAGGCAGGGTAAGAGAGGTTTCCAGCTCCAAAAAGATTCAAAAACACAACACTAATAACAAGAAAATAGTCAAGAAAAGATTAATAACTATCAAAATTTCCTCTCACTAATAGATATTTCATTTTGAATATAGAAATGTGAAATTACACATATTCTCATTTCTAACAGTTCAAACAATCATGATGGACCCCAAACATAAAGGGTAAGTCAATGATGTGGAAATATTGATTCTCATATATAAAGACGTCAACAATAAATGAACACCTTCACAAAAAGGTCTAAAACAAAATAACATGTAGATAGATTCTAAAAAACTATCACTACATTTTGACCCTATGTGTTTGTAGGGGGAAATCATAAAATAGGTTCCTAACTAAAAGATACTCCTCCGAATAAAAATGATGAAACACACAAAAATAAAATCCATAATGAACCACTATCACTAAGACTACAGATTACCCACTGTCTCAAAAAATAAAATACATAATGAACCAATGAGAAATAAAACAAAATTATAGTTTTATCATATGATACCTTCATAAACAATGATAACAGATTATAGCATTTTAATAGAGGTAGAATATGAGGTAGCATGGGGTTCCATTACAAAAACACTAAATTCATAGTTAAACCATCCAACTATAAGAAGTTATATCATGGGAATAACCTATGAAACTAAGAAAGCATATCAAAATCATCCAATAATGTAAAAGCATTCAATCACTTACCACACACTTGGAAACTTCTAGAGGTAGAGGTGCACGGGAGGAGGTACACGTGAGGAGCCGCCAACCGAAGAGAAATGGAGGAGTAGGGTTCGCGGGAAGTAGGGTCGAACGAAGAGGAGGAGAAGTAGGGTTTGCAGAGAGGAGGATCCGCCTAAGGGGTTCGAGGGGGAGGATTAGGAGAAGGGATAGTGGTGGAGGTTCGGCAACACAAAGATTGGGGGCGGCGGAGGTCCGGCAACGCGAAGATCGGAGGCGGCGGTGGTCCAGAAACGCGAAGATCGGGGGGGTAGTGGATGGGAGTCATAGGGTTTCAGTACCACGAGATCTTTAGGTCGTGATAAAGAAAGGACATTGTGTGACCGATTTTATAAAATATGGGACTACGGTTTTATCAGCGCTAAAAAATCACTGATAAATCCTTCCTGTATGAGCGCTAACATTTTATCGTTGATATAGGAATTCTTTATCAGCGCTTTTATAGTGCTGATAAATGTTCTCTTTATCAGCGCTTTTTTAGAACTGATAATGGTTACCCTATATCAGTGCTAAAATTTTAGCACTGATACAAGGAAGCTTTATCAGCACTTTTCTAGCGCCCATAAATAACTCCTTTATCAGTGCTTTTTGTTAGTGCTAATATAAGGTGGTGCTTCCCTTGCCCGTTTTTGTAGTAGTTACTTAAGTCATCCATCAACTCCTTTATTTCCACTCCTTCGTCTTTTGAATAGTTTTTTAGTTCTTTTATGGAATCTCTATTTATATTTATGAAAGTAGTCAAACTCTCTTATATCATGTGGACTTGGCTCTGAAGCGATGGTCCCTAAGGCACTTGAAAACCTGTTTCCCTCTATTTATATACTTTTCCTTAGTTTTGTTATAGTTTCCAACCCTAAAATTTACTACTCTAATTATAATTAGTATAATTTACTTCTTTTATATATATACCTTAAGTTCATGGTTACTGGACCATCATGGTATTCATCTTCTTCGTTAGTGATTCCATTTTCACCACCATAAAACTATTGTTTTCGATCATGTGTATGTCACTTTATGATATATATTAAGTCTACCATTGGAATTTATTGCTCTCTATTTTATCCAAAATATTATATCTCTCCTCTAATGACTTCTTCATCAATGACCCACCTACTTCAGCATCCAATGTTTACTCATTACCTTACACAAGATCCTTATATAAAGTTTGAATTACAAACTAGGCCTTTATGCCATGATGTGGTAATTTCCTGGTCAAATACTTACAGTGATCCAATGTACTTTACAAATAATCTTCCTCAAATTGATTAAAGTTTAAAATTTTCACCTGAATATCCATATATTTGGATGGAGAAAATAATTGGATTATAAAATATATTGTCAACTCATCCCATGTAGTGATGGAATTCATTAGAAAACTCTACATCCATTAATGTGCTCGATATCGTAAAGAAATAGGAAGGTTCCAAGCCTTACCACATCAATTGTGACATTTTAAAATTGTAAAGTGTCATAGTCATCGAGAAGACTTCCTATATACATGTTCATATATTCATGAGAGAGTCTGATAAATTGTAAGGTGTTCGATGTCATCTGTATTATCACTAGCTTGATCTCAAAATGATTTTATATAATAGGAGGTATGAGGATGTTCAATTGAAATTATATGTTCAATGGCCTTCTATAGTCAGTAAGGGTTCACAGTCAAGGATCTTGAGGTTGAATTCCTTTAGTAGTAAGATGTTTCTCCATGCCCTCCATGGTTGATTCTATATTATTTATCATCAAAGTGTATGCATGGTCAAGATTGATCTCAATGATCTATTTTGATTTTATTTAAGTGTTTTAATCATTCATTCACTGATTTAAAATCTAAAAATTCAGCATAAACACAGTTTCATAAATAGAGAAATTAAATTAAAACAATAAAAAATAAAATCCTAAAAACTAATTAGTAAATTTCCTTAGAAATGGTACTAGAAATTTGACCACCCATGGAGAGTTGTTAGCTACCCATGGGGATAACGAAATTTAAATATCTATATAGACTCAAACAATTGAAACTAATTTATTAAATATAGAAATAAACAAGTTAGAAGTTTAACCCATGATATAGTGTAATTATTTATTTTAGGTTTTTAAATGAAACAAAATTATTGAATAGATTTGAAGAAGAGAGAGAGAAATCATTTTTGTTTATTTTTAAGAAAGTGAGAGTAAAGAAAGTGAATCGGGTTTGGGTTTTAAAAATAGGGTTTGAAAGGCATGTTGGGGTTTTTTAGATTTTAGAGTTCAGGTGAAAATGAATTAGAAATTAAATTAATTGATTCATAGTTGGTGTCAATGTTGGGATGAGGAAGATCCAATGTCAATGGTATCCCCTCCTAAACATGGAAATCCCCCTTTCCCCATGGTTAGTTAATTTATTTAATTGCTGAATCAAGTTTGTCTTAATACCATATTTAAACCTAATTTCCCTAGACTATCTAATGGTTATGGTATAGTTTAGGGAAATATGTTTCACAATTTAAAATTTTGACTTTCCATATGTTTTCTCAATGATCATGTGAAAATAAAAATAAAGAGATTATAATTTAGATATAAAAATTATAGCAACCCAAAATGAATAAAATAAAATTCAAAATTTCCTTCACTATTTGGATACATTACCATAGAATAAGGTGATAATTACCCCTCATTCTAGTAATGAGTGAGTAATAGTATGGGAGAAAAAATAAATAAAACATAAACTAAAGTGGTGAGAAAAATGATGTAAGACTTTACAGCAGCATAGCACTTTACCCCAAGATTTCTTCTCTAGATCTAATCCCTAGAAGTAGCAGCTTGTTCCTCTATTTATATATCTCTAGGGGTTCTTTGTTTGAATTAATTTACCTATAAATACACTCATAAAGTGTTTTGGGTTATCCTAGGCATTAAAAGTCTGTGCGGGCCATATATTTCATCAAATCTGGATATTTTTTCCCATCATAGAATTTTACATAATAATTCCTGATTTTATGTTGTAATTGTTCATGGAAAATGTCCCCATGAGTGAATTTAAAACATAAATTTCCATTCAAAAACATTCGGGGGGCGTCACAGTGTGATGCATATGTTTCACATTATGGCACTTGTTCTTCTTATCTTGAGTAATTTTTCTCTTCATACCTTGCTTTTACACCTTGTTTAGTGACATTTTAAAATCATAAAATATATATTAATTATGCAAAAAAGTTCTTTTCTAGACCCATAAGAATTGTTTCATCCCAATTCTTCAGTTCTAACCCCTGGAATCATCTTATGATCATCCTTCATTGTAGACGGACCTCTTTTTTAGAAAATCATTGTTGTTTGGTTCCTTTTTCTCATTTCCCACCAAATTTTTTATCCTTCCAAATATGACCAATTATATTTAATATTCGAGTAATATTAAATGATTTAAATCAAAAAAATTAATGAATTTTTTTATTAAAAATCATGCATGAAATTTAAGTATCATACACATCTAGAAACTATAGAATTTATCATCATTTAGCGAGATGATTGATTTTTAAATTTTGGAATTAGGACCCTTATGGATTCTCCTTCATATCCTCTTGAAAAGAATCAGAATCCATACAGTTGGGTACCACTTAATAAGACACATCGTATCTTTTAAGGTCATGTTATAAGGACCAACCCATGTAGATTAACATCATGCAACCAAGATGACCATACAAAATGTTCCTAGAAAAGACTAGTGTGTGTATTATGCATGAGTGACCCTTTATAGTTGAAAGTAACTAGAAGGAATTTATTCCTCTATTTTGAGGCATGATATTATTTGGAATATTTCCCAATAATAATGGTTATGGGTTGAAGATATTGGGTTTGAACAATAGGGAGGAATTCTACTTATCTCATTAGGATGGGAATAAAATTCCATGTAGTTTGGTATGGTTGGGGATTAAACCTAATTAGGAGGACCAATTATTGAGTTTTTATGATTCTAGTGATATGAACTACTTGATTTCCTAATCCCACATAATTAATTCTCGATTTGAGAAACAAGGAACACTAGTGGATTAGTCATATTGTATAATTTCTTTCAAATGTGACTTGCACCAAAACTAGAATCCCAAATTTAAAATTCCTTCATAATATGATAATAGATGTGGAAGGGGATATGGAATTCATGATGGATATGATATCCTACAAGAAATTTAAGGAGATTACTTTAGGATGGATTCTTAGAAGAATCTTTCCCTCATCTTATAATAGATAAGGGAGAAGCTATGGTGGGGAATCCAGGAAGAAAAACTAGGGGATTAATATATAAGGTATTCCCATTTTTTTATTCTTTTCTATCTCTAAAACCCATATTGGGGATTATACATCCACTTATTAGAGAACATAATGTGATTATGTATCCCAATTTGCTTTATTTTTCAGGCCACATGTGGGATGTGAGTGTTGCTGCATGAACTAGGAAAAATCCCATAATTACCATTGGGATTGGGGCCCTTATTAAAAAGGGGATGAAAGATTTAAAACACCTCTAAAACTACACCAATTAGGTAGTTTAATTGGGTTAAAACCGTAACTAAGGGAATGTATTATTGAAATGGGGCATGCTAGTGTTTTGAAATCCTGATCATACAGGTTCGGTGGCCTTAGGGGAGGTCTTACTTAAGCCTTCATTGGGTTTGGTATTTCACATAATATAACCATTTAGATACTTACTTAATGTGATAATATAAATCTAAATGCAATTAAAAATGATATTTTTGGGAATTAAATAACTTAATGATACTATATTTTAAAAACTGGTCTCACTATAAGAGATAGGGAATATCATAAATGGGCTCCTTCACATAGGATGTTCCTTCGTGAAGGGATTGTTTCACAAAAGGTGGTATCTCTTTTATGGAAGAATAGGTGAGCCTCCATTTTTTAAATGGATATCCTTTTGGATCAAGGCCCTTTTTTATCATGGAATCCATTGTGGTGAGTTTTCTCTTCCTTTGTAGGGAGTGGGTTACCTATGGTTTGTAGAGATCTTCCTAAAATGGAAATTTCTTGATATTTTTCATTCTCATTCTATAATCTATATATATATATATATATATTTGTATCTACCTATTTATCCACGTGTGTATCTGTATATCTTTATTTGGTGGATAATCATGTATTTATACATATTTCAATAAAAACTACTCTCTTGAAATGGTCATCCACATGGCATGTTAGATGTTATGTGGTGGGAAAAAAATTCATCATTCTGTAAACAAATTTAGTTTATTGGGGGGAGATATCCACACCTTTCTCCACAAACATGTTTCATTTATGGGGGGAAAAAATGCCTCTCCATGAAAACATATTTAATTTGTGGGGGGTGCAGAGGCACTGTATCGCTCTACAAATAAATTTCATCTGCAGGGACATTATGTGAACAAGTGGGTTTCACATAGCATCTTGATGTGCTATGTAGTTCCACATACTTTAATAAATATACTTCAATTTTTTATTTATTGATCCCATTCATGGATCCCAAAAAAATCGAATACCTTTATTGGTATCTTTAAAAACTTTTGGGCCTCAATAAATTCACCCCCTCAAGATAGGGTCTAATCAATATTAAAATTTCTCAATTCCAAGGTGTAAAATTTTCTCATATATTTGATATTTTTGGTGTATTTATTTACTAGGAGTATGGTCCATTCCTGGATAAATGTTTTAGGTTAATTTATTTTTCAGATAGTGAGAACAAGTTCCTTATGGTCAGAATTTATCTCATGACTTTGGTTCCTTCTACATAGAGATCACCCTTTTTAGTCATGATCCTTTGAAAACTGATAGAGGTTTGCATACTTATGGTCCCATAAACTATCATTAATTATTCATGATTAGTTCTCTCTTCACATAGAAATTTTTTATCTATCATAGAATTGGTGCCATGTGATTCACATTGCACACATTATTCCATGTAGATGTTTTTACTTAGTAAACTTTCCATGATTTTCTCATTTTATTTGGGTTTTGAAAATTTCCCTATTATTTTTTTTTAGGTATAATTGATCTTAAGCATGGGAACCATTTTAATTTGATGGATATAGTTTAAAGGAGAATGGATATCACCAGAAATGTTGAGGTTGACCCTCAATAACATATTATCCGTTAAGATGGTGTTTTGTCTAATCTTATTCCATCAGAGTTGAATAATTGAAATTTATCTGGAAAAATACCCCTAAATAATTTTTGGGTTGCGAGATGACACTTTTATTCTAGCGGTTAGTCAATGCTTTCTATCTTCTTGGTTTGAGATTGCCTCAAATTTTGTTTAGGAAAAAATCTTCACTACATGTTATATAGTCCCAGATTTAGGTTGGGGAAACATATTCATTTTGAATGGCCCTTCATGAACTTAAGATATCCATGATATAACCCTATATCCTACCACTCTAGATTACCCATCCATTTTAACCATTCATGGGATAATTCCAATTGAGTATGTAGTTCAAAGTGGGACTTGAGGATGGACTTCTCAATTAATGATGTATCTTCCAACTAGGATTTTACCCAAATTAATTAGTTGTTGGTGTTCAAATACTAATACATTCAATAAACCACGTGGTGAAGTTGAGATAAATTTGTGGGATATCTACTAATTTGGAGGAATCCCAATACTTGGGGAGATTTATGAAAAGTTCCTACCTACTACTAATACTTGGGTAGATGTAGAACAGATCTCCCCATTAGTAAAATATTTATTAATCATGGTAGAGAAATCATTAGTAAAATCTCTTTATGCCCATTAAATTATCACATTCAACAACTATGTGAAAATATTTTTACAACCTAATGGGTTGAGGTCAAAGGTCAGTCACATAAAGACCCACCCTACTCAACAGTATTGATATGTTCAAGGATCGTGCTAGGCTACACTAGAAGTGGGTTAGTGCACCACTTGGGGTTACAAGGTCTGACCATATGTAACTTCATATCTTCAGCTAGTGGTATTTTTTTCTTGTTTCTAAGTAGATGGATTTTCCTAACCTATGATTCTCATTCAGATGTCGGGATCATCACTTTGATGATGGTAGCTATGTTGGTGCAAGGATGTCCCGTTAACTTGGTTTTAACCACCCTTGCTCGGATTTATAGGTTTATGGGTCACATATAAGAAGTAAGGTCTCCACATCATATTAATGGAATGATTCAATTTTCATAAGGCTAGATAGAAGAACATTTTCGATGATATAAGTATCAAAATATTGAAATAATTTCTCATTATGACTTTCACCCAAAGTTTCTTAGCAATATTATTGTCTATCCAATATCCTTGGTAATTGATTATGATATTATGATATTTATAAATCTAACTAAATTTACTTTCATTCCTTATATTGTACATTCTGGAGCAGTAATAGACAATGGTGGAGTCACCCTAGAATAACATTATTCCATCATTAAATTTTAATATGTGGTTATAATTTCTTGAATAGATGGAGTGTACATTTGTGATACTTATGCCCCTTATAATTTTACATGGATATTTGGATACCTAAAACAAGCATCATCATTTACATATATAAAAATTAGGAATGAGTGACATCTGGCCATCCTCCCTTAGTTTTGGTTGATGTTAATGCATGAAGATATTGGCATGAAGATCATGACACCATCCATTAGTGCTCTGAATAACCTATCATGGGTATACACCAAATCATGTGTGGAGTATTACTCGATTGGAATATTAGGAGAGCCAGTCTGATGGGTAAATAATCCATTAATTTCTTAGAATCCATCGGCTTCTATCCTTTTGGAACCCATTTTCGGGATGTATAACAATATATCCAAATATTCCAAACATTATATAGAATTTTTATCTTCAAATACTAATCAATATGGTAGTGGTACATACTTATTTTTTCAACCAAATATGTTGGTTATGCTACTAACATTGGTCTTAGAATCGAAGTGGTGAGAAATTCATTATTAGGGATAACCCCCATTGGTCCAGTCACTGAAGTCAGTTGAAAAATAGCAATATAAGGTCCTTCTGTGCTCATATTACAAGTCAAATCAAACCCATCCAAAAAAATCTGATTTTAAACTATAGATCTATAATAGTGAGTAAAAATAGTCTAAATCCCAATACAACCATCAAAAGTCAGGTTGTGAGAAAATGGTCTTGGCATAAATTTTATACTATGATCATAAAGACTTATTTGTATAAGATTATTGATAAGGTGGAAATACTTTATCAACTCTATCATGTCTTGGGAACAAGTGGGTTTGAATATTGACACTTGTATGCTCTCATCCATAAATTTCTCATCTCTTGAGAGGATTTTTCACCCTAAGAATGTGATATAATCCAATTAAATCTTGATAACCATAAATCAAAGGTTATAAAGGATTATACTATAAGAACCCAGTTTTTATATGAGGTATAGAACTATTTTATTTCTTTTTAATTCCTTAATTTTATCAAAATGGGAGTGTATAGTGGGGTTATGAAGAAAATAGGGGTGTTCAGGGCTTGTACGAAGCCTAGAGCTCGAGATTTTAGAGGATAAATCTTGGACATAAGGTTAATAGAAACTATGCCTCTCATTCCCCATGGTTTAAGTAAACCATGTGGAAATATTCAATGCATAGTAGAGGGAGTACTCTTTACCCTAACCATGTGACCTAGGTCACATGCCCATGCAAATGCTACAAAGTTTTTAATAAAGAAGAAAGCCACATTCGATGCACGGTTTTTCTATTTGTGCACCATGATCATGAAAGAGAGGTATTGAGGTAGTTAAGGGAGCATGTTGGCACATAGTTTGTCTAACCATGTGGAAAAACCATGTGACCAAGTTTTTATAGGTAAAATGACTATTTTTTCCTTAATGATTAAATGTTAAACACTTATCTCTCCCTTTTATTATTTCTTCTCTATTAGATAACCTTCTTTCTCCTTTGAAGTTTATTCAATCCTAGCCTAGTATTTACCATATCTCCCCGATCCAGACTCTGAATCACTCATCATTGGTCTCATTAGATGTGTGTTAGTGATTTCTCTAATCCTCTTTCACCTTTTATGGTTTTCCTTGCTATCAGTGATGTTATTTTGGTGTAGGATCTTTTTCCCTATTTTTTAGGGAATTTATTCATTCTTCTATTTTATTATGATATAGAACAAATAAATGGTTGATACTAGATTATTTTTCTTCTACCAATCTAAGTTAGGTGGTCTCATAATTTTCCCTTAAATTTTGGGTGTTTTTTTATTATATCATTGTATCACGCACCATATTTTCCAAGTGATGCTTATAAATTGAATTGATTATTAAATTTAATGGATAGGATAGACCTATACCACTTATAATACCCATTGAGGTTTAATTATAGGTTAAGTACATTTAATTTGAACCACACCTTGGGTGAGTAGTTAAAATAGACTAAACCACTATGGGTGGCCTTTGTATTTGATTCACCTTTTAGGTGTGGACTTTTACCCCTTTAATTATAGATTTGATATGAATTTATTGAATTGAATATAAGAGGGAATGGAAGACCGTGTCCCTAGTCTTTTGGCCATTGTTATTTCTCACTTATGATTGAGACTTCTTTTATATTTGAATTTGACAATTTAAAATGAATAGAAGGTTTTGTGTATTGTTAGGCCTTATAAGCATATACGACTTTTTAAATCACCTTATGAGGTGAGTTAAATGTTTATAAATTTGATGGATAATTGGGTTAAAATGTAATATTATAGGTATAGTTAGACTATAGTCCCATGACCATTATTTTTAAAATGTCGAGAGTGAGAGATGGGTTCCAATTTAGGATCCCCATAGACAGCCTCTTCTAGAATCAATAATTAAATGAATTATGATGAGTTGATTATTCTGTGCCTTGGGTAAAACATGGGTTATTACCTGAAAACCATGGAAGGACTCATTTGGGGGCTAGCTTGTATATTCCTAAGTGATACTTTGACTCCTTTATAGAATTCCAAGGAAATACTCAAAGGGAAGACTATTATTATGCCTGAGTGATACTTGGACTCCTTTTTTGACATCCAAGGAAGGACTATAAGGGATGATTATATTATATTTCATGAGCATCACTTGGTCTCATTTATGGACCGCCAAGGATGGACTCAGTGAGTAGTGACCTTATACCACACCTATAGTGATGCCAAGGTTCCTATGAGGAATGCCTAGGACGGACTTGTAAGGTGTCTAGTTCATGTTATTTCTAGAGTGATGCCTAGATTCCAACTTAGTAATCCTAATTACAGGATCAGGTTACATTGAATTCAATACTAATTAAATGATTATAAAACACATATGCCAATCCAAATCACAATCTTGGCTTCGGTAGGAGCCTTACTCTTTATTTGATGTCCTTATTATATATATTGTTCTGGGTATGATATAGGGGGGATTCTTGGGCTATGATTCAGGTCCCTGGACTTAATTATAAAATTAATTCATGATTGATTGATTACTTAGAGACAGTTTGGCTTAGTCCAAAGTGGGTAGTAGAGGATGGGTGTTCCATGGGAACCCAAACCTATGTGGGTTATTTATATACCACACTTCATTTATAGTTTATTTATTACTTGAACACTATTTATTATATATTCATGGACTGGATGGCATTATATGCCCTTAGTGGTGGCCTATTGAGTTTATCTCACACCTTTCTCAGGATACCTTTATGGTACCTGAGAATACTTCATGGATGCAGGTAAGGATGGGGGAAAGCATCCACTTGTTGATGCTTGATTGATTCTTACATAGGAGTTAGGGGGAATAGGATCAAGCTAGGGATCATGATGTTATCTGAGGATATTTTATTTTTAGTCCTTTTGTAATTTTGATACATTTATTTTACTGGATTCCTATTTCCATGTATTACCTATATTCCTTTTTGTATATCATTCCATGATCATCATCATCATGTATATGAAATTTATGGGTGTGTTTACTTGGTTATTTATATGATGGATGTTATTATTCTCTAGCTCAATTATTTATTTGATTCTATTATTGATTGATCTGGTTATACCACTATGCTTCACTCTAATCATGAGGATATAGTCTCCCCACTATTACACCATAGACCCTCACTACTAGTCAGAAGCCTATGGAATATGGGGAGGCACGCTTGAGTCCATGTGGCCAAATAGGTTTGGTTAATTTTGAGTGAACCGGGTCCAGGATGTCACAAAGCGGTATCAAAACACTCTTTTCCTTTTATCTTATTGTTTGGGTATTAGATAGGAGACTAAGATATAATGTAATTTGGTCAGGAACCCATTTTTGGAAGTAGCTAACCCATAGATAGGAAAAATCCAAATTATATGGGATGGGATATTTTGTTTTGGATTATGATTATTACAGTTTCCTTGATTTGATAATTGGGTAATGAACATGATGATTGATGTTCCTTATGATTATATATTTTTACCCATGTCCTAGTATGGAAAGGGTGTATTAAATCATGCATCATTATATTCACTTTAGGATTTATATGTCAGGAATTATTCCATGCCACATTTATATTACCGTGTGTATTTCTTGCAGCATGTTTTAGAACCATTATTGTTATGTCCATGAGATTGTGGTAAAATTTCATGAAGATACTAGATAAATTACTCATTGAGATTAAATGGATTACACATTTAATATTATAAGTTGTATGATCCCTTATAAATTAGAAGTGTTAATTCTTATATCTTAGCCATTTTAAATATAATTTTTTTATAAATTTAAATGAATTTAAATGAAACTAAATTCTAGAATAATGGTCACTATTAAATAAGGATTACAATTGAAATTTAAAGGGTGTTTTTCTCTATAAATTGTAATTGACACTCTATATACCAGGACCTATGAGTAATAGAAAATAACTTGACCCTAACTCGGTCTCAGTAGTGGGTAGTAGGTAGTATCTCTTGTTTATATTATGATTATTATGTCGACCAGACCTGGATCTAGGAGCAGAAAGAGGGGTGTGAATTTTTTATTGGAAGTCTTGTACCTATTTTATTCTTATATATGATATGGGTGTTGATTCATAGTTTTGACATGGGTTTATATGATTTATACAGGTCATTTAGGGATCCCTATGAACTTCCTCAATTATGGCAGAGTTGACGCGTGAGTTCTAGTGGTAGAATCCACCCACATTTTATAGGGATAGAAAACCACAAGATGCGGAGTCATGGATAGAGGTCATACTATCAATTTTTTTCATCTCAAGAAACCTATAGAGAGGAGAGTGAAGATTTCTATATATATTCCATAGGATTTCTCCAAGAGATGGCAGGATTTTCTTACTTAGATAGATCATCATCGGAATATGTCTTGGAGGGATTTTCATATGTCCTTCTATGATTATTTATATCCCGAGACATTGAGGGAAGATAAAGCCTGGGAGTTTATATATCTAGATTAGGGTGCATTATCAGTCATGGACTACTCATCCCATTTTAAAAAAAATCCATCACTTCACAACTATTTTGTTAAGTGAAAAGTTATCTAAATCTAAGAGATTTGAGGATGGTCTTAGGTATGACATCTGATCATAGGTTAATGTATTTTGGCTTAATACCATATCTATAATAGTGAATCAAGTGCTTATCATAGAGTGTAACCTGGGAGAGGCTAGAGGTGCGAGCCAGGGTGGTTTAGCACCTAGATATAGAACTACATTCACCAATAGTAGGAAGCATCATCTGGAGCTTCCACATCGTGAAAATAGTATCCAGGTTACACACTCAGGTATCCAGGTAAGGTGCTATCAGTGCGTTAGATCAAGACATATGAGACCTCAGTGTATGAGGGGCCCAGTTGAGTATTGATCTTGCTGCAAGATGGTCCATTTACATCACTTTTTCAAATATTTTACTCTAGAAGCTAGTTAGAGAGGGTATGCACCAACCCCGCATTTAAGAGTGGGGTTAGCAACTTCTTATTAGGCAGGGAGTTGGAGTACGACCAATTGATCAGGCTAAGGAGGTGGTCTCGAATGAGGTATCTAGGCACAAGAGTTTCATCACCAATAGAGAAGACCTTCTCAAGGTATCCAAGATATATCATAGGGTCATGGATCTGTCCAAATATATATAGCTCAGTTGACACCATAGGAGAAAAGTGTTGGACCTTCTATGGTGAGAGGTATCATTCTAGTATCCTCTACATTAGTATATTCTCTTTTCAATACAGGTGCATCACATTATTTCATATCTATGCCTATTGCAGGAGAGTTAGGATCGAAGTTCAGTTCTCATATGGAATGATGACACTTGATACTCTGTTGGGGATACAGTTGGATATTGTTCTCTAGTTCAGGGAATTACCCCTTGGGATAGATGGGTGTCTCTTTGTATGGGACCTCTTTATCCTTGATATGACAAGGTTTTACATCATTCTCTGGATGGAATCCTTGGTTTCTTATCATAATTTATTTTAATTATATCACTGAATGGTGACTTTCACAACACCATAGGGTGGAGTTTTTTTTCACAAGGGTGAATGGGATGTCTAGGTGAGATGAGATGGACCCTATCATCATGGGTTGGGCAGGATGACATCCTAGATTTCTAGCATATATCTAAATGATCATAGAACACTTAAAGATGATTTCCCTCTATTTTTTTATCATTTCATGGATGTTTTCCTATATAAATTTTTAATAATACCTCTAGAGATATATAGAGGTATATTTTTCTATAAATATATTGTTTGGAGCAGCACTGGTATCTATTCCGCCTTATAGGATGAATACTACTGAGTTATAGGAGGTCAAGTGGCAGCTAGAGGATTTGGAAGTGTAAAGGGATTTATAAGACCCAGTACTTATATATGGGGTTAACTGGTTCTTTTCACTAAGAAGGTGGTTATAACCCACATTATTTTCATCAATTACCATAAATTGAACCATTTGATGGATAAGAAATGATATCCCTTACTTATGATAGATGATATCTTTGACCATCTCTGAGAAGCTTCAGTTTTCTTAAACATTGATCTGAGATTAGGTTATCATAAGGTATGTGTTAGACTATTTGATATACCATGTACAACATTACATAGTAGATATGTCTTGTAAAATTATTTTTTCATGTTGTTTAGTCTCACTAATGCGCCAACAATTTTTATGGAACTGATGAACCAAGTTTTCCATCTTTATCTGGATTCATTTGTGGTGGTATTCATTGATGACATCTTGGTGTATTCTCATACTCGACCTAACCATGCCAAACATCTTGAGATCTTATTGGATACATAGAGAGATCAATATTTATATACTAATCTTACCAAGATATACTTTTAGATAGATGAAATTCACTTCTTGGGTCATATTATCTCAAAGGTAGGGGTATCAATTAACCTAGAGAAGTTGAGAACTGTATTTACCTAGGATTATCCCAAGAAATTCTTTGATATATGAAGTTTATTGAGGATGTCTATTTATTACATGTGCTTCATACAGGACTTCTCACATGTCACGACCTGTCCCCTGGGGCCTGTGCTATGACTACCCCAAGCCCACCTTCCATAGGCCAAGGGCTGGTGACTAGCACCAAAGGTATAAATCCCTAAAACTGGGAAAGAATTTCCTTTATAAACTAAAAACACACACAATATAGTACAAGCTAGAAGTAAACACTAAGTAAAGCTATATACAAAAGAAGTGTTGGAAAGTAAAAGGGGTCAAAAATTCAAGCCCAATAGAAAAGTACAAGTACAACTAAAAAGAAAGTACAACTGAAGAAAATTAAAGCAACTATTGGGTCGTCCTCCGGGGTTCCTACCTGAAAGGTAGGTACAGATGGCCTCCTCAGCACTCCACGTCTGTCAGCCTCCTCCATGTACCGACTCATCGTAAGGTTCACCTCCGGGTACCGTCTAGTCCTATTACTCTGATCCTCAGTCAGCGTTGTCCATCATCTACATCCAACACAACGAGGTGCGGGAATAGCCCGTGTAGGGGTGAGTATAACGATACTCAGTAGGGACCCCAAGACCCTAAATGTCCCACAAAACACAGCAAGGAAAAACCACAGAGTATGAAATCAACGGATATCGATTACTTAGGTATATGCCCATACATATACCTAAGTTATCAAGTAACCCATCTCAATCATGAGGAAAACACAGAATTCACTGAATCAGCTCACACAGGTATACAACTTATGTAGATAGATAGAGATGATCAGATATAGCCACTGAATCATCAGAGTTATCGGACCAACACATGATCTAGGACCAGCTATTCTTTTAGACCAACACATGATCCGGGAACAGAAGTCAGAACTGTCAGAACAACACATGATCCAGGAATAGTCGTCAGAGCTGTCAAACCAACACATGATCCAAGACCATCAATTTTGTTGGACCAACACATGATCCAGGGACATAAGCCAAATTTTTCGGACCAACACATGATCCAGGAACAGTCGTCAATGCACAACCAGCCACAGGGTTTCCACAAAGCATGCTTGATTTCAGGAGGGTCTTCTCCTCAAGCCAAGTGTTGATACATCAACTGTCATGAAGTCCCACGAAGAAGTGTCTCAAAGGTCCATCTCGTCATAGGGGTCTCAACGCAACAGACGGCGCGTCAATCGGATGTCTGGTCTGTGAGTTATTAGCTTTTTATTCCTGGGGGTCCGGTTGGATTCATGTACGATCCAACCTGGCCGTATCTCAACATTACCCCAAACTCCAATGGGGTATACTCAAAGGGCCATCATGCTCCAAGAAGACTAGTTCCACTAACAGTTCGTCAAACAGTCGTCTGGTGCCAAAGTTACGGCCAAAGGAAGTAACGGGGTCGGTAATGGGCCTGGGCCCGGTCCGACCCGGTCAGACCGAATCGGCCCAATCCAGACTAGGCCGACCCGGTCTGGGTCAGCCCATTAGGTTCGGACCGGTCCGCTGGGCTCGGCCCAATAGACTGTGGGGGCGGTTTGGCCCATAGGTCGCCGTGTAGGCGGCTCGGCCCAGAAAGTCGAGTCGGTTCGGCCAGCATTGTCACGAAGGATGTTGCGGGCCGTCTCAGGAAGTCGGTGGCTTGGAGACCGGTGGGCATGCCGGCGGGGTGTGGCCAGGTCGTGGGCTAGCGCGGGTAGGCGTTGTAGGGTGCGACGGTGTGCAGGCAGGTCGTGGGGTGCGCGGGCCGCTCGCGGTAGGCACGGGCAGGCATGGGAAGTGCGTCGGGAGGTCGTGGGTAGGCGACCTGGGCACTGGGCAGCGTGCCGGGAGGCCACGGGCAGGTAGCCTGGGTGCCGGGCAGCGCGCTGGGAGGCCGGTTGGGCATCGGGCAGTGCGTCGGGAGGCTGCGGGCAGGCGGCCTAGGCGCTGGGCAGGCCGCGGGTTCAGCTGGGGCGTGCGGGGCACCACGGGGGTGGTGCGGTTCATGGAGGCCATGGGCAGTGCGGACTTTTCATTGTCGCCTTCATCGCCTCGTCGTTGTTACATTTCCATGCTGGAGAAACATCACAAGAGATTGGCAGAGGGAGTCGGGCCATGTTAGTTGGCCCGCACCCTCCGTTTTTAGGGGTGATAACAAAAGGCTCGTCAAGATAAGAATATGGTCAACAATTCACCCGCAACAATTCCTTTACAATCATTGAAAGAGATAAGAAAAAGGAATATCAACACGTAATAAACCCCTACCTAGATTTTCGAATGTCGACGGTGAAGTCGCGGGAAGAAGACGTAGTCGTCATTCGTCGCGTCTGCCGCACGCTTCCACTTCTGAGTTCGCACGACAGTTGTGGAAGTGGCTCCACGTCGGTAGGTATTCGGGGAAGAAGTCCGAGGAATAAGTCCATGGAAGATCGTTTCTAGTGTTCTTCGTTCTTCATTCTTCATTGGGAGAACTTCTTTTCTCCCAAGCTGTCCTCTCAAAGCTCCCACCAAATGATAATTTCCAAGCCAAAAATAATATAAGTTGTCTATTATTTTGTTGGCACAAAAATTTCAAATTGGAGAAATAAATTAAGAGGCTCCCCTTAATTAATTCACGGTGATGCTACAATTAATTAATGGGGAGGTCAAGAGGCTCCCCTTAATTAAATCACACGCATTGGCGCAGTTGATTAATGAAGAGGTCAAGATCCCCCCCCCCCTCATTAATGAGGGGAGTTGGGAGGTTTTCCTATCCTCCCATTAATAGGGGGTTAAGCCCCATGTGGTCCCCACCTCAATTATCCTCATATGGGAGGTTGAGTTCATGTGGGCCCCACCACCATAACCTCTAAAGAGAGGTTAAGGTGCGGTGGCCCCACCTCCAACCTCCATGGGGAGGTTTTAACCACCACACACCAAATGGCAGCTCAAAATAAAATAAAGTATAGGGCACTTTATTTTATTATTATTCTTATTTTATGAAAAGCCAAAAACTAACTTTTATTCTCGACCAACTGTCGTCGAGGTGAAAGTATTATTAAGATAAAATCGGTGTTGTGAGTTCAACAATGCCCTCGAATTTCAATTCCAATCATCGATTCAAAAGTTATAAAAACCTGCTCGTACGTTTACTGAATGTACCCGAAAAAAACATCATAAATTGATTCCGGGCACACCGGGTCTCAGAATCAAGTGCCGTAAATTTTCGTGGACTCGTAAAAATTCTATATATTAAAAAAATCCATAGGATTTATGGGTCTTTACATCACACCTATAATCACCTTTTATATGCTTGAATAAGAAGGTTGTGAAGTTTATATGGTTATACGCCTATGATACATCCTTTCAGGATCTAAAAGGAAGACTACCTTTAGTGTTGATCCTAATTCTTCCAAAACTGGATAGAAGCTATATAGTGTATTTTGATGCATTAGGTATCAATATAGGAGTATTTTTGACAAAGGGGTAGTTATTTTTGGCATACGGGTCTCGATAGTTGTGGCCACATGAGAGGAACTACCCAAAGCATGATCTTGAGTTAGCCATTATTATTCATACCTTGCACTATTGGAATAATTATTTACTAGGATAGAATTTTTGGTAAATACATACTACAAAAGCCTCAATTACATCTTTACATAGTGTTACTTGAATCTTATGCAATGAAGGTGGGATGAATACCTATAGTATTTTGATTTATATCTTGCCTATATAACAGGAAAGGGAAATGCATTTTTCTATGTACTGAGTAGGAGGACTCGGACTTAGGTGGTTTAAGAGGACAATAGTGACTGGAAACATATGGCCTTATTTTTTGAGATAAATATTGAAGATTAGGATCATCACAGATAGTCTGTACTTTCATCATTTTCAATTACCTCTTCACTACTAGAAAGATTGAATAGGATGAAGCTATCAAATTATGAGTTCTTGGTTCTATGGGAGAGAATTGCAGGATATGACCCACCTCCTTCTTGGATATTTGATGAGGATGAGATTTTACGCATCCATGGACATTTCCGGGTTCCTATAGATGTATTAGATGAGTTAATGTGAGAGTATTGTTCCTTGATATGGGTTTTGTATCCTGGTATTCCTAATATATATCAATACTTGCACCACCAATAGTGGTGTCTAGGGATGAAGTGGGAGATAGTTAAGTTTGTTACTCTGTGTTCCACATTTCATCAAGTGAAGATGGAAAAATAGTGACCATCTAGGCTTTTACAGTCATTACCTATTCCTAAGTGGAAATGGGATGACATCACTAGGTATTTTATGAAAACATTTCCTAGATCACCTCGGGTTAGTGATTCTATATGGGTGATCATAGATAGTTTAACAAAGGTCACACATTTTTAGCCTATTAGGGGGGTATTTCAATGAATGATCTCAGGAGGATTTACATTCATGAGATCATATACCTCTACTAAGTTTTATGTTCTATCATATCGGATAGAGAAACTCATTTCACATCATAGTTCTAGTAGGGGTTTCATATGGCACAAGGTTCACAGGTACTACTGATTACATCCTATCACCCATAGACTGATGGTCAGTCTGAGCATAAGATATGGTTTTTAGAGGAAATGCTCTGAGCATGCATCCTTGGTTTTGGAGGTTCTTGGGAGAAACACTTACCAATCATTGGGTTTTCTTATAATAATAACTTCTAGGAGACCATACAGGTGGCTCCATATGATACCTTATATGATATGCCATTTTATTCACCCATATACATGTTAGAGGTAGTATATGAAGCACTACTGGGTCCTAATATAATTTAGGAGACTTCAGAGTAGGTTCAACTTAATCGGAAGTGGATGTCTATAGCTTAGTCTAGACATAAATCATACACTGATCATCATCATCAACCACTAGAGTTTGAGGTGGGGATTCAAGTTTTCTTATGTGTTTCACCTAAACTAGGGCATAGACAAATTCATAAGAAAGGGAAGTTATCGCCTCGTTGCATCGGGACCTTTGATATTATGGAGATATTCAGTTTGGTAGTCTATCAGTTGTAGTTACCTCAGAGGTACCAATCCATGCATGGCGTCTTCCACTTTTTCATCTTCACTGATATCATTCTGATTTGTTATATATTCTTCATCCTGATGAGGTTGAGTTGGAGGTAGATACATCCTTTGAGGATTATTCTATACATATTATTGATCGAGGTATGAAGGTTCTCTGAGGTTGGTCATTTCCTCTCGTATGGGTGCTATGGAAGGACGATCATGTATAGGATGAGACTTGAGACTGTGAGGCTGACATACAAGCTCAGTTGCTGGATTTATTCTCATATGATGTTTGACTACCCTTGGAAGGGAAATTTGAGGATGAATTTCTTTAAGGGGGAATATTTTAAATCTTAATTTTTCTATGATGTATGGAACTGTATTATTTCCATTTAATTCCTTAATATTATCATAATGGGAGTTCCTAGAGGGGTCATGGAGGAAACGGGGGTGTATGAGGCTTGTACGAAGCCCAGAGCCCAAGATTTTATAGTAGGTATTTGAACCACATGTTTATTAGAAACTGTGCAGCCCAAGTCTCATGGTTTGAGTAAACCTTATAGGGATTTTCAGTGAACAACATAGGGCATGTGATTTTCCCTACTTGTGTGACCTAGACGGAATTCTATTGAAAATTCTATAGAGTTTTTAACAGATGAGGAATGCATGGTGGGTAAATAATTTGTCTAACCATGTTATATGACCATGAGGGAGAGGTATTGAGGTAGCAAAGGGCACATGGTTGGTGCATGGTTTGGCCAACCATGTGACCAAACTGTGTATCCAAGTTTTTAGAGATAAAATGACTATTTTTCTCTTAATGATTAAATTTTAAACCCTTCTCTCTCATTTTTCTTATTTCTTCTCTAGCAGACATCCTTCCTTATCCTTTAAAATTTATTCAATCCTAGCCTAGGTTTTTTCATATCTCCCTGGTCCAGACTCTGAATTTCTTATCATTGGTCTTGTTGGATGTGCACTGGTGAGTTCTCTAATCCTCTTACACCTTTCGTGGTTTCCTTGCTATTAGAGGAATTATTTTGGTGGAGGCTCTTATGAACTATTTTTTAGAGAGTTCATCTGTTCTTCCATTTTCTTATGATTTAGACCAAATTATAGGTTGAGAATATACAAGTGTTCTTCTACCAAGATAAGGTATGTAGTATTAAATTCTGGGTGTTTATATATTATTCCATTATACCGTATACCAAATTTTTTGAGCGATTCTTATAAATTTAATTGATTCTTAAATTGAATGGATATTATAGACTTATACCACTCATAAGACCCATTGAGTTTTAATTATTGTTTAAGTAACTTGAATTCAAACCTCCCCTTGGGTGCATTGTTAAATTAGACTAAATCACCATGGGTGGCCCTTTAATTTGACTCACCTTTGAGGTGTGGCCTTTTGCCCCTTTCCTTAGGATTTCATATGAATTGATTGAATTGTAAATTGAATTGAATAAGAGAAGGAATAGAATACCATGTCTTTAGGCCTTTTTTCATTGTTCTTGATCACTTATTCTTGAGACTTATTTCATATTTGAAATGGAAGATTTAAAATGAATGGAAGGATTAATGTGATTCTAGGCCTTCTAAGCTTATGATATTTTTTAAGCCACCTTCTAAGTTGAGTTAAATAATTATAAATGTGATGAACAATTGGGTTAAAATGTGATCTTATATGGTATATTTAGATTATGGTCCCATGACCATTCTTTTTGACATGCCAAGAGTGAGAGGTGGGTTTCAATTTATGATCGCCATAGATGGACTCTTTTGGATTAAATAATTAAATGAGATATGATGAGTTTATTATTATGAGCCTTGGGTGAAATAAGGGTTCTTACCTAGACACTATGGATGGACTCATTTTACTGCTACCTTATATATGCTTAAGTGATACTTGGACTCCTTTATAGATTGAAAATGATAAAATCATAGGCTAGACTGTTATTATGCTCGAGTGATACCAGGGTTCCTATGAGGAATGCCTAATATGGGCCTATAAGGTGTTTGGTTCTTATTATGCCTAGAGTGATACCTAGGTTCCAACTTAGTAATGCCAAGGATGGGCCCAGGTTATATTAAATTGAATAATAATTAATTGATTATATGACACATCTTCCAAGACAAAGCACAAGTTTGGATTCAGTCAGAGCCTTACACTTTATTGATGGAATTATTATATATATCCTATTGGATATGATATATGGTGGGTGCTTGGGCTATGATCTAGGTACCAAGACTTCATTATAAAATTAAGTCATGATTGATTGATATCTCAGAGATAGTCTTGCTTAAGACAAAGTAGGTAGTAGAGGATAGGTGTTCCATGGGAACCCAGACCTCTGTGGGTTATTTATATACCAAAATTAATTTACAATTTATTTATTACCTGCACACAATTAATTATATACTCATAGACTGGATGGAATTAGATACTGTTGGTGGTGGCTTACTGAGTTTATCTCACACCCTGATCAGGCCTCTTTTATAGTACTTGGATAGACTTCATGGATGCATGTAAGTACAAGAGAAAGTTTCTATTTATTGATTCTAGATTGATTCTTTTATAGGATATGGGGAGCATAGGATTGGTCTATGGATCATGATTTCATCCAGTGATAGTTCCTTTTTGGTCTTTTTGTACTTTTGATACATGCATTGTATCATATTAATTTTTCCATGTATTATCTGTATTCCTTTTTATATAGCATTCCATGATCATCATCATGTATATGACATTTATGGATGTGTTTACTTGGTTATTTATATGATGGATTTTATTCTTCCACTACTCAGTTATTCAAATTATTACGCTATTTATTGATACGGTTATACCATTGTGCTATGCTTTGATCATGATGGTATAGTCTCCCTACTATTCCACCATAGACCCTCACTGGTAGTTGGCAGCCTCTGGAATATGGGGGGTCTTATAGGCCATGTGGCCAATAGGGTTTTGTTACTATTGAGTGAATTGGGTCTGAGATATCACAAATACTATGGAGATGAATCATTTGGTTTTTGAGTAAGAAAAACATCAAGATTGGATAGTTATAAAAACTACATAACTACAAGAATATGAGGATCGTGTGGTGGTAGTTAAGGTATAGTTATTATTGTCAAACACTAGGCTTGAATTTTCAAGAAGAAGAAGTAAATAATTAAACACTTATGTCAAAAATAATCACTAATTGGTTGAATCGGGATATAATTGATGAATGAAGCTTTATAAATACCTCAATACCTATCGCTCGGTATTGGAAAATTTTTTGGAAAATACTAATCAAGGTTTATTATAGCTATTAATTTTTTTCATTTCCTTTTTCTTATAATGTCAACAAGAGACTCCAGATTATGGATGATCCAATTTCTTTAGGGTTTGATAAATAAATTAAAACTTATTTGTTATCAATTACCTATCTCTTACCTTATACTAACTATATTTTTATGAAAAATTCAAATGATTTGGAAAGTAATATCAAGATATTTCAAATCATTTTATCACTAAACAATGTTGTTAGTCTTAATTTTTAATAACTAAGTAAAAATAATCTTCTCTTAGGCATGTCTCACATATGTGTATAGGTAAAATTTTGTATTAACACAACACTAGAGTTGACCTATTTGGATAAATGATTTGGTATAACACTTTTGAAATCTTGGAAATATTCAAACCAAAATTTCTGGAATGGAAGAATGCTCTAACTTTTTAATAGGCCAAGGAACCTAGAGAGTATAATTTTGACTTTTAATAGGGTTGTATTTTAGTCCCTATAAATGTTTTATCTTTTATGTCATTTACCTAACTTTTTCCTAATCCTAATATATAGAATTATTATTAGTAAAATACTTGTTTTTTTCGTAGGCTATCCTTTTTGGGTTTTGAACCTAATAATTCATATGCTATATTTTTAATTTCAAGTGCTCAATTTTTCCTAGATCATATAAATTATGTGTCTAGTGAGTGGAGACTTGACTGTTTCTCATAACACCCTTTGTGGGTTTTCATTTTGGTGAGTCCTATGTCTCTTTACTTAGGTAGTTTAAGGTCATTCAAGTTATACTATCATAAATTATGATTAAGTTCAAATATCTTTGATTAAAATTGGTGGTATTTTAAGTTGAACAATTTTGACCAAAATAGTTTGTATTTTAAGTCGAACAGTTTTGACCAATGGTTTCTATCCTAAAACTGAGTATGGTATATAAGTGTTTAATATCAAGGATTTTGAATCTACATTAATTAGATTGTGGAATGTGTAAATAATAATTCAAGAATGTTTGAGTCATTAGGAAATGGAGGTCGGAGAGAGTATAATAACCATTAGTTATGGTGGAAAAACTAATGTCATGCTCAATCTATGGAGACTAGTGGGAGTAGGATAGTTGTTAGCACACTTAGTCTAGGGATAGCATATGGGGTTCAAGTAGAGATTGGTGGGGGTGAACTAACAATTAATAATAGCAGAAAACTAATGTCACACTCATTTAATGGAGACTGGTGGGAGTAGGTTAGCCATTACCACACTCAATCCATCCCTATTACTAATTGTGTTATGAAATCAGGAACTAAAGATGATTGATCAACTCAAGGTTTGGATAGTGTTAAATCATAAATTATATATACAAAGTGAGTTCACAGAGAATAATAATATTCATAAAGAGATTCAAACACCTGATTAATGACATAAATGTATATAGAACACATATTCAATGTGGGAAGATGTTGTATAGAACTAGTCCCATGAAAGTTTATGCAAAATCTAAAGTTTTAAATAAAAGATTTATTTATTTTATTATTAGTATTTTTAATTAAACATTAATCCAATGTTGGTAATTATAATATTAATAAACAAAATTGTAAATGAATATTAAATTATAAATTAATAAAATAAATAAATGATATTTTAAATTGAATAATTATGTAAAATTACTCAAAAAGTTAACAACAATTAAAATATTTTTTAATTGAGCTTCATTAGTTATAAAACTATTGAAATGAAAATAATATCTTAATTATAAAAATCATAGTTTCACATTTAAAATGAAATGATATAGAGTTATAAATACTTAAGTAACTATGTAATTTAAATTTAATACTTATATATATAACATTATAATTAATTGGTAAAGTTATAAAATATATAAAAATCATATTATTATAATTGTAAAAATATATGTATGAGTATTATAAAAAGTATGTAATATATTTTATATTATTAATAAATTATGATAATCTGATTATTAATCCTAATATTATTAATATTTCAGAATTACAAACTATTATATATATTATCATAATTATTTTAAAACAATATACTAATTTTTTAAAATGTGACATTGATATTATATAAAAAAGAAACAAAAATGAATTGTGTTAAGAAAACAGAATTATTAAAAAAAATGATGAAATTTAATTAAGAATAGAATTCGACTAGATCTGGGGGTTCGAATAAGGAGTTTGAACCATTTTGGGGTCAGGAGGAGTCGAACCAATAGGAGGTTCGACTGTAAAAGAGCCGAAGTTGATCTCAGCATTGAGGTTCGAGCACAAATCGATTCCAAACTAAGCGTGGAAGAGGTAGATTCGAGTTTGAAGGCCTTTACGAGCAAGATAGATGTCATCGATGAGAATTGCCACTGGATCTGGACTTCGAACAAGGTTTTTGAACTCTATTTAGGAAATTGACTGTCAGCTACAATGATTTATTTTTTTCTTCTATTTTAAAGATCTGAAGGTAGGTGTTCGAATATATCCTTTTGAATATCATTTGTTGTATTTTTTTTATTTTTATTTAATTTATTTTTCTTTATTAACTCAGTCCATTGTTTTCTAGTATTAATTTGTGATCTTTGTAATGTATTTTCCAACTATGTCAACATTTTTAGTTGTCTTATTCTGGATTTTTCATCATTAATCAATTTTGTTGTTGTTGATTCTTTACATCCGACTGATATCAGTATCAACTTTGTTTAACATAGTTTCATCTTTAATGCTTGTATCGATTTTCCAATGCTTTTTACTAAACAATATATTAAACAACAATATAAATTTAATGTGGACTGATTTATCACACACTTAAATTAATTTTTCTATAGATAATTCAATTATAGAAAAATATATATCCATTTATATCAACCAAGCAATCTCATATATTACAGATTACACTACAATCCAAACAAATCATTAAAATATTTTCGCAATATCTTCTCAAGTTTAAAAAAAATATAAGCATGTTTTAGTCTCGATAAGTGTATAAATAGGGTCTTTGTTTGCATGAGGTATTCTAAAAGGTAGTCAATATCCTTTTCTTCCCTTTATCCTAAGAGTATAATAGTTATAGTAGTGGCAATAAGAAGAAGAAAATTCACAGGAAATCATCTTCAAATAAAATGTAAGGGAGTTAAATTAAAAAAACTAATTTTTTTTGTAAGTATTTTATTTTTTATTAGAATTTCAATTTTTTAAAAAAATTATATTATCATAAAGATTTTTTTTTCTTCATATTTATAATAAAATTTGTATTTTAATTTATTATACCATTTTTTTATTCTCATTAGAATTCTATTTTTGTGAAGTTTATGTGTAAGAGATTAATTATTTAATTTAATATAATAAATTTTTATGTTCAATATTATTTTTTAAAGGAAAAAGTATTATTTTTTTATATTTATTTTTTAAATATTTATTATCAAAAGAGATAATAATTATTTTTAAATTAATTATTTACTTTTAAAGGAAATAATTATTTTTCAATTATTCCTTCAAATTATATTCTATAAATTAATTAATTATGTGTGAAAAGTCTTTATAAATTCATGGATTTCATAGTTCATATGAGATATGGTCATTATCTAAAACATCTCAACATTTCATGCATGTATCAGTTCAATTTTAATGAGCCTTTATTTTATGTATATGTACTAGATATGTAAGTATTTAAATCAATTACTTAATTAATAAGGTATTTAAAAGAAATTGTTTTAAGTGTGAATATATTTAAGATTTTTTTAAGTAAAACTTTAAAGTATTTATCCATGTTATTAATTTTATAGAATATGAATTTTTCCTACAAAATTTTTTAAAAAGTGATTTATCAAAGTTTGAGGAAATAAAATTATTTTCTCTTATGAAAATAACTTATGTGCGTTTAATGGATTGAGATTCAGAAAGGTGGATATTTAAATTTTTTTCTTAAAATTTGATCAAAAACTTTGGTATCTGGAAGGATAATAAGGAATGGGGAGTGAACCCACGAACTCATAGTATGTTATTACATCAGTGATAATTCTTATGGTCATATGGGATTTCATTGGATCTACTTAGTATCAAAACAATCTATAAAGAATGTATTATTTTCAAAATGTTTTCAAAGAAGAAATCCAAGTGTTTATAATGGAATACTTTTGAAATATTTTTTTAAAATAAGTATTTTTGAAAAGGTTTTTTATATATATAATATTTATATTTTATATAAAATATTTTTAAAGAGTTTTTATAAAAGGTTTTGCACTGGTTTTAAAGCCTCATATTGAGAAATTTAATGCTCATCTCATATTTGTTTTAAAAATATTTTCATAGGTATCTCAAAATTTCTAAGATGGATATCTTCGCCTAAGGAGTTAGCATATGTGATGTAAATTAAATGTTTTAATTATTTTATTAAAACTCTGATAAATTGTAAGTTCTTGTATAATTCTCCAAAACTTATACCAAAAAAGGTCATATTTTGTATAAATCAATGTGTATTTGTATAGTATCTTTTATAAAAAAAATGACAACATGTCTTTGGCACTGAATCTGGAATCACGGGTTCGGGGTGTTATAATTGGTATCAAAGGAACATTCAATATAAGTTTGGAGATTAGGCATTATCTTTTGAGGAAAATAAAATCTTCATGATAGAATTTTCTTTAGATAATTAAGTTCTCATAGAAGTCTAGTATTTCTAATTCTAAAGATGAAAATTCATAATTTTCTCAAGTTCGATGAATGATTTGTGATTGCATGATTCTTTTAAGGGGGGGACAATATAACATCTAAATTTTTAAATAAAGTAGTTATTTATTTTATTTTAAGTATTTTTAATTAAACATTAATCCAATGTTATTAATAATAATATTAATAAACACAATTGTAAATAAATATTAAATTATCAATTAAGAAAATAAATAAATAATATTTTTAATCGAATAATTATCTCCAATAACTATACAAGTTAACTATAATTAAAATATATTTTAATTGAGTTTCATTAATTTTTAAACAATTGACATGAAAATTATATTTTAATTATAGGAATCATAATTTCACATTTAAAATGAAATGATCGAGAGTTATAAATACTTAAGTAACTTTGTAATTAAAATTTTATACTTATATATATAACATTTTAATTCATTGGTAAAGTTATAAAATATATATAAATGGTATTATAATAATTATAAATATATATATATAATTATTATAAAAAGTATATAATATATTTTATATTCTAAATCAATTTTGATAATCCTATTATTAATCCTATTTTTATAAATATTTCAAAATTAAAAACTATTATATATATTACCATAATTATTTTAAAACAATATACTAATTTTATAAAATGTAATATTGATATTTTATAAGAAAGAAACGAAGACGAATTTTGTTAAAAAATGAATAAAAAATTATGAAATCGAGTTAAGAATATAATTCAAGAAGATTTGGGGGTTCAGATAAGGAGTGAAATCAATTTCGGGATCAGGAGGAGTCTATCCAAGAGGAGGTTTGACTATAGAAGATCCAAAGGCAAGTGCGACATTGAGGTTCAAGCATAAATTGAGTCTGAGCTAGGAAGAACCAAGGGTTCAAGTCATTCAAGCCAAGCGTGGAAGAAGTACAGTCGACTCTAAAGGCCTTTGAAGGTAAGATAGAGGCCACCAACAAGCATCGCCACGAAATCTGGACATTTAACAGGGTTTTAGAACTTGATTTGTAAAATTGAATATCTGTTATGATGATCTCTTCATTTTTCTCTGATTTTACATATCTGAAGGTAGGTGTCTGAATCTATCCTTTTAAATATTAGTTGTCGTATTTTTTGGATTTTTCTTTGATTTCTTCTATCTTTCCCCATCCATTCAATCATTTTCAAGTATTAAATTGCGATACATTCAATTTATTTTACAACTGTGTCAATATTTTCAGTTGTATTATTCTATATTTTTCTTTCTTAATCAATTTTATTGTCATTAATTCTTCGCATCAAATTGATACCAATATCATTTTTGTTTAACATAGTTTCATATTTAATTCTTGTATTGATTTTTCAACATTTTATGCTAAATAATATAAAAAATGAAAATCTCAATTTAATGTGGATGGATTGAACATGCCCTTATATTTGTATTTCTTAAGATGAGCCAGTTGTAGAATATATATATATATATATATATATATATATATATCTTTTTCTATCAAACAGATGATCTCATCTGTTACACATTTCACTACAAGACAAACCAATCCTTAAAATCTCTTCTCAATCTCTTCTCAAGTTGAAATAAAATATACGCATGTTTTACTCTTGCTAAGTGTATAAATAGGGGCTTTGTTTGCATGAGGTATAATGCAAGTCGGGAGGTTTCCTTTTCTTCCACTTATTCTTAGAGTATGAGAGTAATAGCAGTGGAAATAGGAAGAAGAAAAGTCACAGAAAGTCTTCTAAAAATAACATGCAAGGTAATTTAATTTTATAAAGCTAAATTTTATTGTAAGGATTTTATTTTTATTAGAATTTTAATTTTTTTCAAAATCATATTATTTTAAATATTTTATATCTTAATATTTATAATAAAATTGTACTTTAATTTATTCTTCCAAGTGTGTCTTCTCGTTAGAATTATAAACTTTTGAAATTTATGTGTAAGAGATTAATTATTTAATTTAATATGATCGATTTTTATGTTCGATATTATTTTATAAAGGAAAAAATATTATTTTCAAATATTTCTTTCTTTAAAGATTTATTATCAAAATAGAAAATAATTATTTTTCAATTAATTATTTACTTTTGAAGGAAATAATTATCAATCAATTATTCCTTCAAATTATATTCTAGCAATAATCAATTAAGTGTGAAAAGTCCTTATATATTCATGGATTTCATAATTCATATGAGATATGGCCATTATCTAAAACATCTAAACATTTCACAAACATATCAATTAAATTTTAATGAGCCTTTTTTTATGTCTATGTACTTGATATGTAAGTATTTAAAAGAATAACTTAATTAAAAAGATATTTAAAAGAAATTATTTAAGTGTGAATATATTTAAGAATATTTTTTAAGTAAAATTTTAAAGTATTTATCCATGTTATTATTTTTCTAAAATATATATTTCTCCTATAAAATTTATAAAAAAGTAATTTATCAAAGTTTGAGGAAATAAAATTATTTTCTCTTATGAAAATAATTTTTGTAAGTTTTGAAATTTTTTAATGGATTGATATTGAGAAAAGAAGATATTTGAAATGTTTTCCTAAAATTTGATACGGTGCTTGGGTATTGTTCAGGTGAATGAGGAATGGGGAGTAAACTCATGACCACACAGGATGATATTCCACTAGTGATATTACTTGTGTCCATATGGGTTTTTATAAGATATTATCGGTATCAAAACAATATATAAATAAATTATTATTTCAAAACCTATTTCAAAGAAGAAATCAAAGTGTTTACAATGAACTACATTGGAAATTAATTTTTAAAATATTAATTTTTTAAAAGGTTTTTTATATGTTAAATAATTATATTTTATATAAAATATTTTTAAAGAGTTTTTATAAAAAGTTTTACTCTAGTTTTAAAATCCCTTACTTGGAAATTTAATTCTCATACCATGTTTGCTTTAAAAATATTTTCATAGGTATCTCATAATTTCTAAGATATATGTCTTCACTTAAGAAGTTAGTGCGCTCTGAGTAAATTAAATGTTTTAATTATTTTATTTCAACTCTGATAAATTGTATGTTCTTTTATAATTCTTTAGAACCTAAACCTAAAAGGGTCCTATTTTGTATAAATAACTGTGTATTTGTTTAGTATTTTTATAAAAATATATATAACTTGTTTTTAACACTGAATCTAGAAGTGTGGGTTTGGGGCATTATAGTGTGCCCATAATTTAAGGTCATAATTATCAGACCAATGAGATGGGAATAATGACCTGATTTAAGGCTTAAATACCAATAATACTCCAAAACCTTCTTGACCATGAGGAGAGACATTGTAAATCATAGCTTGAGGCTCTTAGATATGGAAAGAAGGTATGGGACAGGTGCATAAGGAACAATCACAGACCATGTTCAAAAGGTTAATTCCATTGTGATGTTGCTTGGGTTTATGGAGATAAGTGGATTTTATACTCATGATTCATATGCCTCTGGATGATAGTCTATATTAGGGTTTTATATGTAGAGCTATTTCGAGGGCGTAGTATGTATATTCAAAACAAAGGTTCCCTTTGGAGTCGAATACTCTTGTCACTGATAGCCAAGGAAGGTTTGTGACAATCTGAGTTTCTCAGGAGGTGAAGTATGGTTTATTAAAAGAATATTTCTAGAAAGAATGATGGAATCATTTAAACCCAAATTCACCATGATTGGGTGATTTTAATCTTATTGAGATGTAGAGACTAAGCTCCAAATGAATCTCAAAAGGGTTTCCCTATATAGATCGGACTCATATGCAAGTATAAGGGGTATTTACTTTTTTATAGATAAGCCTAAAATAATGGATCATGGTGTCACTATATATCTCATTATAATGAGAATTAATACATTAATAGTTCTTTGAAAGTAACTCCCTGCATAGATCAGGTTCATGTGTAGGGTGGAGTATTTTTTAGACTTTGCAACTAGGATGAGGATAGGGAATCGATGAATTACTACATATCCCATAAGAATGAGAATAAAGAAACATGTATTTCTTATAAATAAGTGGTCCTCTATACATATTTGAATCTCATGTTGGGAAATAGGCATTTCATTTAGATCACGGGACTATAAATAAGAGAACCCATGTTGGAATCTCCTATACAGATCCATCTCAAACATAAAATAGGGGTCATTTGTTTGTTTTTTTGTTTTTTTTTCATGGTTAAGAATAGGATAATAGATCCAGGTGCCACTATATATCTTATTGGAACAAGAATCAAGACACACATAGTTTTAAGAAAATTCATTATAAATATTTGGATCATATATAAGGAAACAGTAAGCCATACAAAGGAGGCCACTCAAGGAAATTTAAATTCATGTGGCTTGGACCAAATGTTCCCTCATTTTTTGTTATGTAATTAATTTATCATGAAAATTGGAATAATAATATCAAACCACTAATCTCATGTGAGTTGTCATTAGTGTGATAAATAATATAGAATTAGAGGATTACCCAAATTATATTAAGATATCAGCCAAGGATTATTTCTAATTCACACCATGTGATTCATTATTTTGTGGTAAATACATTATCCTATAGTTTTACATCATATGAAAAATACATTTGTGAAATGTAGCTTAAATTATTACTACCAATACTGGTGTTGGGTAGCTTAAATTCATATAGCTCAGACTAAAGGTTTCATACAGTTTAAAGTCATGTGATGAGGATATTATCCATGTCATTTAACATTATGTTGCAAAGATGTTCGACATGCATTTTAACATCGTACGGTGATGATGTGGTTTCATATAGTTTAAAATAATGTGATAAGAATTTTTTCCTATAGTTTAACACTGGTGTAGAAATGATTTTTATTTCTATTTTTTTGATTTTTTACATCGGTTATACATCGCCTTTATTGAAGGAGATGTTGTAAATATGTATTTAACATCACTTAAAAAATGGACATTGTAAATGAATCATCAAATTGTTTTTTTACATTATTTATTTTATAACCGACATAACAAACCATTTATAATGGTTTTTTCATGTTGGTTATCTAATAACCAACATGAAAAACTATACTTCATGTCGGTTATTTAATAACCAATGTGAAAAAACGATGGGTTAAAGGGTTTTTCAGGTCAGTTATCAAATAACCGATGTTAAAACCGACAGGATAAAGGATTTTTCATGATGGTTATTAAATAATCGATGTGAAAAATAAAAAAAATTAAATATTTCTTTTCAAAATTCCTCTCCATAGCTAACCAAAAAATCAAACAAGCAGACGTAGCAGCACAACAACCAGTAATACATTTACAATTATAAAATTAAAAATTTCAATATTTATAAAACCAATTTAAAATCTAACCAACCTATAAAATCATTTTCCCATTAAACTTATAAGTGTGTGAGATCTTGTGCACTATAAGGAAGAGAGTCATTAAAATCCAAAAAATTATAAGTAAAGCATTTAGAAAGTATTATGAATAAAAAAATGAAATATTAAGGTATAGTTTATAAAGAAATCTAACCTGATTGAAATTTGTAATTGTCCCGGTTGAAATTATTTCATACATAAATTTTAACAAATAATATTTACATTCTTTGATGCCTTCTTGTTTATGAAAATGCTATTTAAATGATTTTTTCAGTTCAAAATAAAATTTATTTGTAATATATCCAAAATGTACTAATTATAAATGAAAATTCACCTTTACTTTTACATATTTTATTTTAGAGATTTTTTTATTTATGGTCTCTCGAAAGGAATTTCATCCCCTGTTAGAAAATATTAACAATAAAATAAATTTAAAATTTATTATAATATAAACAATTATTAATAAATTCAAACTTACATTTTCCATACATCCTTAAAATTTTGTTGCATTTCACTGTAGATAGAGCATAACCAGTAAAGTGTATTCTCCCTTAGAAAAAACACCTAACATCTAATGACCATTGATATAAAATAAAATTTCATCTTAGTGGTTATTATGTTAAAAAAATATGTAATGCTTTATGAGATAAATGTTTCTTACTCTTGAAGATATGGAAACATCCAACACTAAATAATTACATTATTTTTAAATATTTCAGCAATATAAACTATTCTTTTTTGCTTCAGTCATTGTCCCTACTAGAGGTGAAATGAATTATGGTTCCATAAATCCATAAAAATATATATTCTCATTCTCCAAACAAATTGTATAAAGATACCTAATAAAAAACAAACATAAGTATAAATTTTCAATAAATTAAATGCAAGGAAAGATTTATGTTAATACTTACAGGGAAAAAAATGAATTGTGTTGATTCTCAACTTATCTCCAGTTACAAGCTCCATGCTATCATTTTTCAAAAGTTTCACAGTTGTTCCACACCCACAAACATAAACTTCCATTGGAATCTCATAAACACCCAACAAAAAATTTGAATATTTTGACAATCTATCAAGTCTACAAGAATATATATTTGAATTCATAGATCTTTGTATTTGTTGTTGAATATACAATATTTATTTTCCTTAAATTATTACTATAAAAAAATAGATAAATATATAATCTTTAAAATGTTAAAACAAATTTAATACAAAAAAAAATATAAAATATATGCATACCTTTATAGTCATATATTGCAGAAGTCTAAATGTCCAAACTAAAAATTTGTCGATACTTTGTCTAACCATAGTCACCTGATCTGTAGGTATCATTACTCAAACTGATCTATCTATAATATCAGGGATAGTAACTCTATTATGATCTATCTCTGTCTTCTAATGATGAACGGTATCTCCAATATAAAATATCATCCCATATTCAACAATATTATACTCAAGATCATCAACATATAACTCATAGTAACTAGAAAGTTGTGGAGGAGGGGGTGTGGGATTAGGATAAGGAGTGGGTCTGCTGGTAGAGGTGGAGGAGATAGAGCTATTAGTAGAGGCAGAAGAGTGGGAGTTGTAATCTAAAATTGTCTTTGCATGTCTGCAAACATGGACTGTATTGATGCTCTAATATTATCCTTCATCGTCACATTAATATTCTGAACTTGAGACTCCAAAGATTCTATTTTTTTTATAAATACCCTCAATTGTAGAAGCTGAATAATTTGGAAACACTTTTCTCACCATTACACCCACTGGATATCCTCAAACTCGACCCAGGTGTTCAGGCTTTCCTAATGTTTTGGATAAAATATCATGCCTACCCTCAGCTATAAATATCCCTTTTGTTCTTTCCTCCTCAATATAATCCTATATGAATTATTTGAAAAAATGTATAATGATTCAAAATATATAAATAATTGAATTAACTTAAATAAATAAATAAATAAAACATCTTATGATCCTATCAGCTATAACCCTTTAATATTTCATAAGATATTGTCCTTTTTTTCTTATCTGAGACCTCTTCTATTTTTCGTGTCTATTAAGGGGGTGGAGGGGAAACCACTCCAGAGCTTGAAGACTCAGCTCTCAGTTTTTGAAATTTTTCATCCTTTATTTTTTCTTCCAATAATGTATATCCTCCCTGAGATAAATTATGATGGCATACGTTTCTAGATTGGATATCCTAATGAGATCTCCTCGATTGATGTAAATTAAGAATAAGAAATCATTAATAAGATCATTAATATAAAAAAACTTCTAAAATTTTACATTACACTTACAAAAATTATTTTTTTATTATACTTTCAAAAAATTTATTCCATGTGTCTTCATATGTAAAAGGATATATATCACATGGATTTTTATGTTGTCTAGGCCCAAAAATGATATCAATGTGAGGGTTGATTTGAAATCCCTCCATCTTCTAGCAGCCAATGATAAAAAAATTATTCCTGACTCATTCAGTGTCAATTATATCATAAGTAATCTAATAAGAAGGGGGAAAACATATTTTACTATAAACATTTGAAAATTACAAAAACAATAACAAACTAACTTATGAAAATGGTCTCCTAAAAATAATATAGTGTTTCTTTATCAATACTTCTCCAATCATTAATCAAAATACTGACTTTTCTTTTACCCTGAGATGATACAAAACTCTTGAATTTTTTTTTATTATTACCTCTTGAAATATCATTATCATAAAAGTGTAACAGTATCCTATGGTCTTGGCTACGAGCAACTGATAATTTTGGTAAACGTGTGTTGCCACATTTACCAACCCTTGAACTCTTCTTTGGATCTATAGGAGTATATGACTCTTGTAAAGAAGGATGTAGATCATCAAGAAGAGAATGTGAATGTTCCTCCCTAGAGGTATGATTACACTCATCTCCATAAGTATGTGGTTGATTAGTTGATTTATCTTTAATTATCTTACAAATCAAAGATATAAACAATTAGTACAAAAATATAAAAATTCAACTATTAAAATATTAATGTAAATAAAATTTGAAAAATTATGAAATAAAAAAGTAAACTAAATTAATCTTAACACATAATTATTCATATTTTTTATATTTAAATAAAATACTAACAATAGTAATGATATATAAAATTTCATGTAAATGAATGAAAACAAATCCAAAAATTGTGTAGGAATATTAAAAATTGTCTAACTGACTAAATCATTTTTTACACAAAAAATAATATTTATTCAATATAATCTTATAAATATTTTTTTTATTTAACATATTAGATTTAAAATAATTGTATTTCAACAAAATCAAAAAATAGATAAGTTATGTAAGGGTAAACATGGTAAACTAAACAAAACTAAACAAATATAAATAAACATGTTAACTTATTAGTTTTAATACATGTTTTAATATAGAAAATAAAATTAACATATCTAAAATTTTATAAAATTCATAAAAGTAAAGGAGATATAAACATATGTTACATGTAATATTAGGAATGTACTAAAGGATTGGTTTCCCAAATTATTTCGTCATGATTAATCCTTATGGAACAAACCATATCTATGACATACTCATCATTATTATATGTTAATCTTTCCATGGAAGTAGTGATCTCACATAAATCAGTATCTTAATTGAGTTTATCATTACCACAATATTTTTTTCATGTAAAATGACAGACAACGACTTATTGGATTGATCAAGAACATAGAAAAAAAAATTCATATTTTTCCAATATAAAAGGATCAGTTGTGTATTCCAATCTATTCATATTAATAAGTGTCATTCCAAATTCATCATGTCTGACACTATTGTTATTGATAAACTATTTATAGTTAAACACTAGAACTTTAAATTTAATGTAATCAACCTCCCATATTTATTAAATGACTCCATAATATGCACTTGATGAGTAAATTGGGTTTTTGTCTTTAGAACTCAAAAAAATGCATTGCTTCTGTGAACACTAACAAACTACTATTCTGAACCACACTTCTATTGTCCTAGTCATACCTAGACCATGTTATCAAATTTAAACTTAAACCAACCACTAACCATTTGAACATTTCTGATTCATCTGATCTACCAAACATGGTCTCTTTAAACCATTTCAAAAAGGTTTTTTTTGCCCATTCAAAATCCACGTATCTTTCTTCCTTAGATAAAATTATTTCAACACATTAATATGAAATGTTATATATAGCAGATCATCATCTATGTTATTCAATATGTATAAATGTACCTTCTTTATATGTTCACCTAAGAAATATTTGAATTTTAAGCCATAGATCCCCTTTCCCCCATAATTAACTCGTTCATGGAAAGATAGAGGAAAACCAATGTGCTCCATAGAAGATAGGTAGCTTGTACAAAACTCTTCAACCTCCTCAGAAATATACTTTTCAAAAATAGAGTTTTTAGGTCGATATGGATTTTTAACATACCCCTTCAATATCTTCATATACCTTTCAAAAGGATACATCCAAAATAGATATACAGGTCCGTAAATCTTTATTTCTCAAAATAAATAAAAAATTATATGCACCATTATATCAAAAAAAAGATGGAGGAAAATACATTTCCAATTGAAAAAGTATATAAATTTCTTTGTTTTAAAAAATGTTTAAATCATTCAGATCAATCACCTTATTACAAATTGAATTTAAAAAATAACACACCTTCATGATAGTATTTCTAACATGGATGGGTAATATTACATGCAATTAAATAGGTATAAGTTATTGCATCATGATGTGAAAATCATTATATTTCATACCTATAAACTTCAAATCCATTAATGACACAAAAAAATTTACATTTTAAGAATAACCCTGCAGCACTTTGATATCATGAAGACACTAAAAAAAGCTAATTTTCCCCCTCTTGGATAATATATTAAAATCTGGGGGAAAATGTTTGTATTCTATTAGGATTTGGAGATAACTCCAAATATATTCCCATTGATAGTATGTTCAATCTTTCATTCAACCCATCTTTAGTCTTTTCTTTAATATCTATCAATTTTCTAATAAAGAAGTAATATATATTATTCTCCACATGCATGACATCAATTTTATGTTTCACCTCATTATATCTCCAATATGGTAGCTCAAAAAATATTGATTGTTTCTTCTAAATATTTCTAAAATTACCAGATTTATGTGTCTTTTCAAATGTCAGATCAAGGTGTTTCACCCTATCAAAATATTGATCAGTGGATAAAGGTTTTGGAGTAATATAAAATTTTTATGAGCCATTGAATTCCTTTTAAAATCTTTTATAAGAGTGATCTATAGACAAAAACTTTTATTGAACCATGTATACTGTTTTTCTCCCATGATGATATTGATAATATGAAGTATGTTGTTCTCAAATTGGACACACTTTATGCCCCTTAACATTGTATCCAGAAAAATTTCCAAATTATGGGAAGTCATTTATAGAGAACATAATCATTTCATGTAGTTGAAAATATTCCATTTTATAAGAATCATACACCCTAATACCATCTTCTCATAAGAGTTTCAAAATCATCAATTAATGGTTACAAGAAAATATAAATATCATTTCTGGGTTGTTTTGGTTCAGATAACATTAAACTTTACATGATATATTTGCGCTTTATGAAAAATGCAGGAGATAAGTTTTAAATTACTAAAAAAATATTCCATGAACTATGTGTGCTACTAAGGCTTCGATATAGATTCTTTCCATCCGTGCATAGTCCAAGTCTAAGATTTCTAACGTCATTTATGAATATAGGAAACTAGTGATAAATTTTCTTCCATTGTGAACAATCAGTGGTATGATGTATTTTTCAATCACATATCCAGTCATCAGTATGAAATATTTACCTTTTTCATCATGTGAATTAAAAAATAAATATTTCAAATGAGTAATTATAGAAAGATTATAAGGAATCAGCCTTAAACATTACATAATATGGCTATTTTAACTAGATTTCACTTCTTTACATTCCCAAATATATTTTCAGTTTATATTTTTATAAAGTTACGAAATAACTCATACATATCCACCCATAATCATACAAATTTTGTACCATTAAAATAGTATCCATTTCTTCTAAAACATAAAATTTTTAACACAAAACAACAACATTATTTCTTTTAACAAATCTTTATAACATTTAAATTGACTTCCTTATTTCTATTACACATCTTTATAAACTATAAAAAAACATTTAAAAACATGGGATGAGAATTAAAATCTCATTAAGGTATATAAAAATAAGAAAATAAACCAGTAGTCTATGAATAATTATAAACATATGAAATCATTTTCACAAAGACATACTTTTAACCCATATATACTTACTTTGTGAAACATGATATTTACATAAAACATTATAGAACATATATAAAACCATAAAGGTATCTTGGGGAATTACTTACTTAATATTTTAACCCCCATATCTACCTTATGATTTGTAACTCTCACGGATACCTTACAATGTAACTCTCACAGCTACCTTATGGTGTAACCATCACAGTTGCACTTAGAGTGACCATACGGATGACCTCCAACTTACACATACCCAATGAATTGGAGGGAGATATAGGTCCCACCCTTAATCATAAAAAATTTCCAATAACCATAACATAATCATAAAATCTGAATAATTTCATAAAAATGTTTCTTTTGAATTTTGTAAAATAAAATTTTAAAAGAGGAATTTTTTAAGGAAAGTCCCTTACAAATATCATATAACTGAAGTGAGAATTAATAGAATGAAATTATTATGTGTATATACTATAAATACACATAATAATTCATAATATAAACGAAATTCAGTACACATATAATCTTGTTAGCACATAATTAATGAAGTATAAGGTTAACCCAAAGAATTGATATTTGGTTAAGAATTCCCTTACCTCCGGTTCGTCTTATATAAAACGTGATTAAAACTCTTGTATAATGGTTAAAAGAGTTTTATTAATATTTTACATAAAAATATTCATGTTTATAACACATTATATGATCATTTTACAACATCATTTGACCCATTTATTAATAATATTTTGTTATTTTCATTGTTTCGTGTGTGTTCTTTACATGATTTCCATGGTCAGTTCGTAAAGGATTTTCTTGTCCAATGGAAATAAAAATATAGAAGTGGAATGAAATGGTATTAATATGTTTTAATAATATTAAATTATTCCATAAATAATTTTGTTTATATAGTATGAGGATGAATCATTAAATAAATCATTAGTGATATTCATTTAGATCATTTTGTCGGTTCTTCGATAATCAAAAACTAGTTTCATTATATGATTTAATATCATGAATATAAGTTAACTACATAACATAAAAGAGGTTACATAATAAACTTTATAATATATTCAAGAAGTAAAATGGTTTTACAAATATCTTTGAAGGAATTAAAGGAAATTTAAAACATAATATCCATGATTTTGGTAAATCGACACATCACAGACAGTGTTTTTATTTTTTGAATAAGACGAAGAGGAGAGGAAGAATGATGATTAATTTTTCCATAAACATGAAAAAAATAAATCATATATATAATAATATATCTTTCATTCTTCTTGTATAAGGGGGCTAAATATAGTATAAGAAAACAATATAATTGAAAAGTACACACAAGAAAATGAAAGAGGATTTCTACCTCTTGATCACTTCTCCTTGAGATCCTCCTTAAGGCCTTTAGTAATGGAATTTTGGTGAAACAAGTAGATATTTTATGTGTGTAAGACCCTTTCAAATGGGATTGGGAAAATTTTAGACAATTTTAAAAGTTTTAGAAGTGTGAGAGGAAGAGGGGTGAGGTGGTATTAATAGTGAAGGAGAAGAGGGGTTTTCCATTATTTTAATCATTAATTTAGTATTTTAACTCAAGACTTTGAATATTATTCATTCATGTGTCTGAAAATAGTAAATAGAGCATGTGAGTTAAAACCAAGGGTGCTTACATTATCCATTATGCTAGTAATAGTGTATTTAACCTATAATGTATATATACAGTAAATTACTATATTTCATTATTCATCAAAAGTTCAAGTATTTCTGAAAAATCCAAAAAATTCACCCTAATAATTTTTTAATGTGTAGGATTAAAAAAATAACACCATTTTATCAAAATAATTTTCTAAAAACTTTTAATTTAATTTTTAAATAAAATTATAATTTTTTTGAAAAATAACAATTTTAAAACTATAACTCATTTTATAACACCTTGAAAAATTAATCGTGGTCTCCTAAAATTATATTATAACCATAATACAATAAAATAATAATTTATGGTAACATTTTATGAAAATAAATTTTCATTTAAATTATTTAATCGATCATAAAATTGTAATTATTATGATTTACAAAAATACAAACACTTATATAATGATCATTTTTCCACTTATAAGGTACCTTTTTGTTATAAATTTATTGTTGAGGTTAATATTAGTTTGATGATTTTACTATTAATAAGGGTCATATTACTATTCATAAGGGAAACATTACTATTCATAAGGGTAGGTTACTATTCACTAAAAATTAAGTTTGTCCTATCAAACTCCAAATAACTTACTGATCACAACTGTGTATGTCCGTTTTTTGAAATTCAAATCATAAAAGAAGAAAAATTATATTTAATGGCTAGTTTATAACTATATTATTAAAACAAAGTGTCATTATGTAGAGACTTAGTGTTTCATGTATTTCAATTTATTTTTAAAACCTTAGGGTGTTACATTCTCCCCATATTTTGTAAATTGCATCCTCGCAATTTTATTTACTTATTAAACAAGTGAGTGTACCTTTCTCTCATATCATTTTCAGATTCTCATGTTGCTTCTTGAACCATGTGGTTTCTCCAAAAAAAACTTTTACCTAGTGGATTGCCTTATTCCACAATACTTGTTCTCTTCAATAAAGAATCTGAATAGGTTTCTCTTCATATGAAAGGTTTTATTCCAGTTGAACTGGTTCTAGGCTCAAAACATGAGATGAATCTGGCACATAATTTCTCAACATCGAAACATGAAAAACATTTTGTACCTGAGATAAATATGGATTCAAAGATACTTGGTAGTTAACCAGTCCAACTTTCTCTAGGATTCCATAAGGTCTAATGAACCATGGACTTAGCTTTCCTTTATTAGAAAAATTCATAACACTTTTCCATGGTGAGATTCTAAGAAAAACATGATCACCTGCCTCAAAAGAAAATTCTTTCCTCATATTATATGCATAACTTTTCTTCCTACTCTGAGTTGTCCTCATGTGCTGCTAGATCATATTTACTTTCTCATCCACTTTCTCTACTAATTCTGGTTCCATCAACTTTCTTTCCCCAACTTCATCCCAAAAATCTAAATTTCTACATTGCTTCCCATATAATACCTCAAAAGGTTCCATCTATATACTGGAATGAAAACTCTTTTTATAAGAAAACTAAACTAAATAAATTTGTTGATCCCAACTTCCCTGGTAGTCCATTGAACAAGATTAAAGCATATCCTCCAATGTCTAAATTATTATCTCGATTCTTCCATTAGATTGAGGATAAAAAGTAGTCTTGAAATTTAATTTTGTGTACAAAGACTTCTAAAGGTATTTCCAAAAGTTATAAGTGAACCTGGAATCACATTCAAATACCATGAAAAGAAGAAATCCATATAACCTGATGATCTCTTCGAGGTACAGTCAAGAAAGATGATCTAAAGACATAGTATCTCAAATAGGAAGGAAATGTACAGATTTAGTCAGCCAGTCAATAATAACCCAAATCACATTGTCACCTCGAGAAGTCTTTGGTACTCCTAATATGAAGTCTATGGATATATTTTCTCATTTCCACTCTAGAACTGAAAAAGGTTAAAGCATACCCTTTGTTAGTTTTCGCTCTGATTTAACCTATTGACATGTCAAACATTTCACGGTAAAATCTGCAATATCTCTTTTCATTCCATCCCACCAGTAATATTCTCAAAGGTCTCTTAAATATCTTAGTACTTCTAGGATGAATAGAAAATGGAGAACTATGAGCTTCACACAACAATTCCTTCTTCATCTGGGAAACACGAGGCACACACAATCTTTTTCCAAATCTCAAAACACAATCATTATTAATGTTAAATTCTAGAAACTTTCCCTTTTTAACCAATTATACATGTTTCTATAACTCCATGTCTTCCTTCTGTGCTTGCTTAATTCTGTCTGAAAATATGACTACATTGAAACCTAAAACAAAATAGAGGAATTTCATGCACCAACAACTTCCAATCCAAAATTCATTAAATCATTAATCAAGGGGTCATGTTCCAAATGTAACATGGTTAATGATTCATGATGTTTTTAGCTCAAGGCATCTACCACTTTGTTTACTTTTCCAGGATGGTAATTGATCATGCAATCATAATCCTTTATCAATTCAATCAATCTTCTCTACCTCATGTTTAATTTCTTTTGATTGAATATATACTTCAGACTTTTATGGTTAGTATATATTTCACATTTGGATCCATATAAATGATACCTCCAAATTTTTAAATCAAAAAACATATCTTCTAATTCAAAATCATGTATGGGATAATTTAACTCATGAGGTTTCATTTGTATTGAAGCATAAGAAATTACCTGATCATTCTGTATTAGAACACAACCAATTCCCATCAATGAAGCATTATTGTAGATGAAAAACTCACCATTTCTAGAAGGTAGGTCCAAAACTAGAACATTCACCAACATCTTCTTCAATTCCTCAAAAAAACATCACATTATTATTTCCAAATAAATTTAACCCCATTTCATGTTAACCTAATTAGTGGTCTAGATAATCATGAAATTTTTTTAATAAATCATTGGTAATAATCTACTAATCCAAGAAAACTACAAATCTTTGTAACATTTGTAGGACTTTTCCATTCATCAACCACTTTTTTTTTGTAGGATCAATTGTTATTCTATCCTTATTTACAATGTTCCCAAGGAAAGAAATTCATTTCAACCAAAAATCACATTTGCTAAACTTTTCGTATAACTTATTTTCTTTGAACTTTTTCAATACAATACTTAAATATTTTTCATGATCCTCATAACTTTTTAAAAATACCAAAATATCATAAATAAATACAAAAAAAAACTTATCAAAATATTTATAGAATATTATATTTATAAGATCCATTAATACAGTAGGAAAATTTGTCAAACTAAAGGGAATAATAACAAACTCTTAATACCCATATCTAGTATGAAAATTTGTTTTCGAGATGTCATCCTCCTTCACCTTCAGCTGATGATATCTATATCTCAATTCAATATTTAAAAAATATTGAGCTTCCTAGAGATAATAAAAAAATTCATCGATATGAGGAAAAGGAGACATATTCTTAAAAGTAGCATTATTCACAGATCTATAATCAATGCAAAGTCTCATGGAACCATCTTTCTTTTTAAGGAAGAAAATAGAAGCACCCCATGGTCAAATTCTAGGATGAATGAAGCCTTTATCAAGAAACTCATGCAATTGACTTTTCAATTCAAGAAGTTCTATTGGAGTCATTCAATAAGGGGGTTTTGAAATTAGATTAGCATCAGGAACTAAGTCAATTGTGAATTAAACTTCCCGATCAGGTATAAAACTGGGTAACTCATTAAGAAAAACATCAAGGTATTCATTTACCACCAGAAAATCATTAATCTAAATAGTTCCCCTATTTTCAATAACATGAGAAAGATAATTTTCAATTCTAACTTTTAATAGTTTCTTAACTTCCTGATATGTTATCAATTGTATGGTTTCATTCTTGTATACAAACTGAAACACTTTTTGAAAAAACAACTTATTTAGCTCTATAATAAATCTTAGCATGATAAACAGAAAGCTAATACATACCCAGAATGGCATCAAACTCTACTAAGGGAAAAACAACAAGGTTTTCTGGTAATGTATTTCCACAGATAAAAATAGGAAGATTCTTAAAATTACATTTTTCTATAAAATTTCCCCCTATTGTTTTAACAATAAGTTCGGGTATCATTTATTGAGGTGATATTTCCAATTTACCAGAAATTTTTTCAAAAATAATGGAATGTTTATACCCCGTATCAAAATAGGCTTTAGAAAAATAAGAGTAAACAAACAAAGTACCTAATACCACTTCATTGGATGTCCTGACATCTGTTGATGTAGTCAAAAAGGATCTCACTACACCTTTATGCATATAGTCTAGCTTCTTTACATCAGTTGGATATTTCTTTGGGAAGGTATTTTCAGGATTTCTCATCTCACCACATTTAAAACATTTTATAGTTTATTTATCAGGATTAGTCTTAGGATCATTTTCATTGCAATATTAAGCCATATGTCCAAACTTACCACATCAAAAACACTCCCCTATTTTGGTAAGGCATTCCCCATGGTGCTTTTTACCACACTTTTGTAATGACTCAGATTTCCCCAGGCCATCCCTTTGTGGAAATCTAGTGTTTAGGGTGTTCTGGGTGGCAATGGTATCTCATTTCAAGAGTTTTCCAAATTTCTAGTTTTTCCATTAGTGAGTCATGGGCGTCGGGATCGGTGAGTTAGGGGCATCGGCATTGGTGAGTCAAGGGCGTCAGCATCGGTGAGTCAATGTAATCGGTATCAGTGAGTTAGGGGTGTCGGCATAGGTGAGTCATGGCATCGGTGAGTCATTGCATCAGTAGCTCAGCGTTGGTGGATCAGCATTGGTAGGTCACATCGGTAGCTCACCCTTCGGTGGATCATCATTGGTGGATCAATGTCAGTAGGTCATGTCAGTAGCTCACCTTTTGCAGGCTCAGCATTGGTAGGTCATGTCGGTAGCTCACCCATCGATGGCTCAGCGTCAGTGACTCACCCATCGGTGATTCATTTCTAGTTTTTCCAATTTTTCCAATTTCATCCCTCTTACATTTTATTTGACATAAATTGAGGTTAAAGACTTGTTTGGGTGTTTTTAAGGGAATTTAAAAGGATATTAAGTATATCTTTAATATCTTAATGATCTGGGGACTTTGAGATACTCAAACTGCGTGATCTTAACCATGATCCCATGATAATGGCGTTTGAAACCGTTCTTCAATTAATATAGGGTCTGGCTCTTCAAATCCTAGATCCTCTCTTCCCTATACCCTTTTATTTTTTCCTTGGTGCAGCCAGAGATTTTCCCCTCCCTTGAGTCATGCATCAGTACGAAAGTCGTCATTGGTTTTTCTTAGAGTTCTTTCCTACTACCTACATTATCCCCTATTTTGGTGCAAAGAGAAGTTTTGGTCACCTATAGTTTCAAGTAAGGATTTTTATGCCTCTCTTTAATTATTCATCATGTGGAGTAGGTGTACTAATGAATCCTTGTGAAGAACTGGTGAATAATTTTCTTAAAATGAGTAATAAATAAGAAGGGAGTATGACCAAAAGATAACAGGGGTCATAAAATAATAGGTTGGGAGTGGTTTGATTTTGATCACCTGTTTTATTTGATTCTTTTATGATTTTTTGTAGCTATATTCCTTCTGAAATTTGTGGTCGTTGGTGGTCTTTGCTTGTGCACTAGTGATGATTTCCTATTTTTATCGTGATGCTTGATAAATGGTTGAAACATGAATTCTTCTTAATCATGTATACTTGGATAATTTAAATGGATTCCCCAAGATCAAACATGTTGTGTGATCACCCCAGTTATTTTAAAGTGGAATTAAAGAACCCCACTTTCTAAACCTGAATATTATTAGCTTAATGGTGTGGTTTTGTGTTGTGTTTAGTTGGTTCTGTGAGTTGGGTTGGTATGTTTGTGCAGTGGAACTATGGTTTTAGTGGTATTTGTTATGGGATATTTTTATAGAGTGGTGTAGGTGGCGTTTTGGTATCCCAGTTTGAGAGAATAATTGATTTTGGAATTGATGGACTTGTAGGCAGTGGAACTGCCTTTTTTTTGTTGTGGTCATCAAACAATGTTTATGAACTTGTTTTGCAGTGGGACCGAATCTGGTAAATGTTCAAGAAGAAGGGCTATAGGGATGGGTTGTTTTGTTTTGTGAATTAATGTTAATAGGAGTCATGGGCATAGAGTTTTTATGCAATGGGAATACTGGTCCTTGTTGTGAGAGGCGAATTTTGTGGTATAACTTTGATGAATGGTTATTAGTGGTATCGAAGAACAAAGTGGTTTGGTTGGTGTGTGTTTAGTTAATTAGGCTCTTCACCTTCTGAGGTGATTGTAGATGTTGTACTTGGTAGTTTCCCTGGGTAATGCTGTAACAAATTAAAGTGAACCCCCCCCCCCAAAATAGATAAATAGAAAATGGTTGAATGAAAAGGGGGTTGGGTTTACACTTTGGAAGTGGTTGTTTTTGTGGTTGTGCATATAGGTGTAGCAGCAAAAGTGGTTCTGGTGGGATGGTTGTTTGTTTTAGGGACTCATAGGTTGGGATGAGTGTTTGTTTACTTATATGTATAAATTGTAGTTCCTTGTGATTTATATGCGCAGCCCACCCTTGTTGAGCACCATATTCTAAACACCCCCATTTCATGGGGGAGGGTATCTTTCCCAACATCTTGGTGGGAGGATGGATGGCTGGTTACTGACTTTCTTCCTCGCACCCTCTTCTAGTTCTAACTACTTGATCTTATCTGGACATGTTGTAATGTCTTGAGACTTACCAATCCAAGATCCTTTTGGCATCTTTGTTGTGGAAGAGGGACTCGGGTGTTTATGGGATAGGTTTGTTTTCCCAGGTGTCTTCGGGATGAGGTTCAAGTGTCTTCCATCGAGAGGTTTGGTTGTTGTGTCCCAGGTGTCTTTGGACAGGATTTGTGTGTGGTTTGAGGCCCAGGTGTGTGCGGGTAGGTTGTGGCAGTGGGACTACATTTTGGAAGAGTAGTAGCGTCAAGATGTTATCCATTAGTAATGAGTAGTTAACTAGTGGGAAAGTAGTATAGGGTACCCAAATGTCGATGTGCTTATACTATTACCTTACTTGACTTTAGTTATTTGGTGAGTGTGCCTTGGTGAGGCTGGGCTGGTTAGTACTCCTTGGTAGGTACTTTGAGGCTCTACTATTTTCTAACATGGGTAATAGTATATTTCCCCCACTTGTTCATGGGTGGCTTTAGTTTTCATATTGTGTATACTTGTATACTCTCCCTACATCTGTAAAACTATTTTTAGGTTTCTAGGAGGACTTTGAGGATCATTCTGGACTCTACCAACTCAGGCACTGGGATAGTTTCTATGTTGTTGTTTATTCCCTTTTCTTTTGGTACTTTATTTATCACTTTGGTTGTACTTTTTTCACGATTTATGTTTAAACCATGCATAGGCTGGATTTTTGTTTCCTTTATATAAATTTTTGGTGTTGTTGGGATGTTTACCACATTATCTCCCGGTCATATTTTCAATATAAAGTGTAATGTCTTCCATTTTGTGTGAGATTCTATACCCTTGGTGATAGTCACCACTCTGGGGCCTATTGAAGGCAGGTCTCAGGGGTCATTATCTCTCCATCTAGAAGAAGGAAGGGCAAGACACTTTTCTGCCCCTTCCCTCATCTTGAAGAAGGCAGGTTGTGACAGAATGGTATCAAATGGAGGTTAAGAGATAGGATGGAGTTCGGAGTTTGGCATAGTGAGGATTACATGGGATGGTACAGAAATAGTGTTAGGAAATCTTGGTGTGTGAAATAGGCTAGTGAAGACCGAGTAGGACACAATATTTTAGGGGCCCCCATGATCCAATACAAGTACTATGAGCCTACTGAATGATCAAGTGAGGCTACACTGATTGTAGGGTAGAAACCTTAGGAAAGGTACATGAATCATAATGACTTTTGTTCTTATGTGTCTTGAGAGTTTTGGGAATTTAAAATGAATAAATAGTTAAATTAAATCTTAAAATAAAATTTCATACTACCTAGGATTAGGAGTTCCTTGTTTACCTTTTCAACTATGGAACCCGAACATCGTCCATGTGTGATATGAGCAGTTAAGGACCATCAGGCTAACCCAGTTGATCAGCGGAGGGATGATCGAGAGGAGAAAGATGACTTGTGGTAAAAGACCCTTCTTTATTTCCATTGGAAGACCCTGGGAAATTATGAAGTTAGTGTTTCAGACTCAGAGACAGAGGGCTGGCTTGAGGAGCTGAAAATCACCTTTACCTTGATTTGTGATTTGTGGGAGTATTGGGTTCCTCTAGCAGTGATCCAGATACAAGGAGTGGTGCATCAGTGGTGGATGCTTTACCTCAAGGAGAATAATGAGATCGATGTCTCATGGGATAACTTTGATAAATATTTTTAGGTAGAGTTCCTTTCCTCGCCGATGAAGGTTGTAAAGAGGCAAGAGCTGCTCTCCCTCCAGCAGGGGAGTATGTCGGTGAGGGAACTAGGTATCAAGTTCCAATATATCCTATGCTTCACACTGAATCTATTTTCAGATGGGGAGTCATGAGTGAGACATGTGGAGGAGGAACTCCAACATTCTCTTCAGTATGTTGTCACTCCCTTTACCCTACCAACATACTTAGAGGTTCAGAAGAAGGTTGAATTAGTGGAGAGGATGCACTCACAGGGAGGCATACCAAGAGAGGGGATCCAGTTGAGTTCATTGAAGGGGAAGTCAGTCAGTAGTAGGTCTCTGGTGTTAGGGCCTTCCAGGTTTCGGCCAGCGTAGAGTAGGCCTCAGTAGTTCCAGTTCCGATCTTCAGGCCCTCTCCCTTTCCCCATGGGCCCGGGACCAAGGTGCTTTGTCTATGGAAGTCATGGAAATCTTCAGAACCAGTGCCTAGTTCAAGAGAAGTATAATATGGCTGGGTAGGTTCAGTGCCGACCTCAGCAGCAATAGTTTTTAGTCAGTCCTTTCCAGCAACAGGGGCAGCGAGCTCCTACCCCACCGAGGGTAGATGGTGAAGGAGGAGGCCGACCTCACAGTGCTTCTCAGTGACCTCATCTAGGGCATGGTCAGGGAGTCAGTGACAGTAAAGGGGTAGAGGAGTTGGGCATGGGCAGTTGCACACCATTGAGGTAGCATTTCTAGTGGGGCTGGAGGTTGTTCAAGGAACGATTAGTCTATTTAGTACTCTTCCATGCACTTTGTTTGATTCAGGAGCTTCATATTCCTTTGTTGCACTCAGTCTATCCCATTCTTTGGGACTATACATAGAGAGAATTTTCATGCCTCTAGTGTTGAGCATACTAGTTGGAGGTCATAACAGTCTATTTGATGATTTCTGGGGATGTAGACTGAAGTTGGAGCCACATCAATCCAGTGGAGATCTTCTTCTGCTATACATTCATCCATATGATGTCATCCTAGGCATCGACTGGTTGTTTTCTTTGTATGTTGTTATTGAATTCTTCCATAGAAGAGTTGTGTTTCCAGTTATGGATGATCAGTGTGTAGTTTTTGTTGGTGAGCAGTGCTTTTAGGTGGGTAGTCGGTGTGTGGAGCCTCTTATATCCTTAATGGATGATCTGTTAGTGGGATCAGAGGACATAGAGATGTTGTAGGTTTTTGGGGTTGTTAGAGAGTTCCTAGATGTCTTCCTAGATGAGGTTGTGACTCTACCCCCTAAATGTGACGTTGAGTTTGAAATAGACTTGCAACCTGGTACCCGTCTGATTTTGATGGGTCCCTATCAGATGGAGACTTATGAGTTGTGAAAGTTGAGTATTTAGGTTGAATAATTGATGAAGATGGGTTTTATCTAGCTGAGTGTTTCACCATGGGGTGCTCCATTATTATTCTCATATAAGGAAGACAGTGGTCTAAGACTATGCATAGACTACCTGACACTGAATCATGTGATGATCAAGAATTGTTACCCCCTTCTAAGGATAGATGGTTTTTTGACCATTTAAAGGAAGTAGGTTGGATGCTAAGATCTATCTGTGGTTTGGATATCTCCAGTTGCGGGTAAGAAAGGGTGAAATCCCAAATACTGCTTTCAAGTGCAGGTATAGACACTTCGAGTTCATGGTCATGCTCTTCAGTGTTACGAATGCGCTAGCCGTGTTCATGGGGCTCATGAACTCTATATTCTTAAAGTTCTTGGACCGTTTTTTCATCATGTTCATCAACAACATCCTAATCTACTCAAGGTCAGAGGAGGATAATGTTGAGCATTTGAGGACTATCTTGGAGGTCCTCTGACACCACCAGCTCTATGGAAAATTTTCTAATTGCAAGTTCTAGACATGAGAGGTACACTTCCTTGGACACATGGTGTCTCAGCAGGGGATACCATTGGACCTATAAAATGTCTAAGCATTTGTTTCTTGGGTAGAAACCAATAATATGGAAGAGGTTTATAGCTTCCTCGGTCTGGAGGTCTATTATCAAAGATTTGTGCCCGACTTATCTTGAGTTTCAACTCCATTGATAGCTTTGATTAGAAAATACCAAGCCTTCATATGGAGTGAGCAGTGTCAGAAAGATTTTAGTAACCTGAAGGGGAAGTTTTTCAGTGCTCCAGTACTTAGGTTTCTAGAGGAAGGGGTATGTTTGAGGTTTTATGTGATTCTTCTGGTCTAGTCTTGGTGTGTGTGTTGATGAAGCAGTGAAGAGTGGTCTATTATGGGTATAATCAGTTATATCCCAATGAATGTAACTATGCCGCCCATGATCTAGAGCTTGAAGTGGTCGTATTTGTGATGAAGTTTTAGAGACATTGCCTCATCTGGGAGCACTTTATGGTATTCACAGATCATAAGAGTTTGAGGTATATCATCTCCTAATAAGACCTAGACTTTTGGTAGTGAAGGTGGATGGAGTTTCTCCAAGACTACGACTTCGAGATCTCTTACACCCCAAGAAAAGGGAACTTGGTGGCTGATGCCTTAAGTAAAAAGTCACATAAGGAGGTATTTTGTGAATCCACAGATGCTTGGAAGGAGGTAGAGGAGTTTTCCACTTTTCACCTGGATGCGAGAGTGGATGGTGTCAGAGGATATCTGTTTCAGATGACAGTGCAGTATTCCTTGGTGTGGCAGGTGGAGGAGTCTCAATGGGGAGACTCAAAGATTGAATTGATGTGTGATTGCTATGTCTAGGCTGATGCTCCATAGGGATGGTCAGAGGATAGTCAGAATTAGATGTTATTCTGTGGGAATCTATTTGTCCTGGTGGCAATGTGTGAGGGAGTTCTCCTTGAGTACCATGATCACCCATGGTGGTGCATCCAAGAGTTTCTAAAATGTATTGATGCTTGAAGGAATAGTTTTGGTGGCCCGGGGTGAAGCGGGAAGTGGAGGATTTTATGGCAAGGTGCCTAGTGTTTCAGTAATTGAAGGATGGTCACCGTGTTTCCAACAGACTATTTTAGCCCTTAGATATTCCCAAATGGAAGTGAGATGAAATATCAATGGATTTCTTCCCAGGATTACCCAAGAATCACAGAGGATGTGATGCTCTTTGAGTAGTAGTGGACTGATTGATGAAGTTGGCTCACTTCTCAATGATCAAGGAGTCAAGCGTAGTGGATGACTTAGCATAGAGGTTTGTGGATGAGGTGGTGTGGCTTCATGGATTTCCAAGATCCATTATCTCTGATTGGGATAAACTTTTTATGTTGTGAGTTTGGAGGAGATTGTATCATGACTTTGGCACCTAGCTATGCCTCAGCAATGCTTTCCACCCTCAGATGGATGGGCAGACATAGAGGACCATCCAGATGTTTGAGGACATGTTACGGGCATGTGTTTTGGACTTTAGTGGGTCTTGGGTGTGAAATTTTCCCTTGGTAGAGTTTTCTTACAACAATAGCTATCACTCTTCCATTGGTATGTCTCCATTTGAATATCTATAAGAGAGGTTGTTTTGTTCACCCTTGTGCTGGATGGAATTTGGGGAGGTATCCATTCTTGGTTCGGACATAGTTAGAGTATGATAGAGAAGGTGTAGTTTGTCTGTGAGAAGATGAAGGCAACACAGGACCGAAAAAAGTCGTATGTTGATCATAGGAGGGGGCCATTGGAGTTCAAAGTTGGGGACCATATTTTCTTGAAGATTTTACCTCGGTGTGGGAAGCAAAGGTTTGGCATAGGGAGTAAGCTTTCTCCCAAGTTCATCAGACCTTTTGAGGTGATGGGATGAGTTGTCAATGTGGAATATCAGTTGGAATTTTCACCACAGTTGGAGAGGATCCATGACGTCTTCCATGTCTCTCATCTCCATCAGTATCTACACGATGACACCCACATCATTGATTAGGGAGAGTTGGATATTGAGGACTACACAATGTTCCTGGAGTGGCCAGTAAGAATCAAGGATTGTGAGAAGAATGTGATTTGTAGATGGACCATTCTCTTAGTCCATGTGTTATGGATGCATGGAGGCCTCAATGAGAGTACTTGGGAGTGGGAGGCATAGATGTGTGCCCAGTACCCAGAGTTGTTCTAAGTTCTGATCTTGTGTTTTTCTTTATGCTCTACTTATGATGTAATGCTTAACCTTCTTCGTTATAAAGGGTTTTGTTCCCTTGTTCTCAGTTGGTGTGTGAGATGTCCTCAATTTGGGGAGTGGAGGACCTGATACCTAATAAATATGCATCAATGTGGATGTGATTAAACTCGTTTGGGTGAGTTAGTGCTTCCTAAAGTGGATAGTATCTTGACATGGAGGAATAATCTCACTAATCCATTTGTCTAGATAGTGTGATATTTGGTGTTTGTGTGGTTTTTTGTGGTATTGGGGACATAGTGTTTTTATAGTTGTTTGGGAGATAGATTTCAAGGAGGTTTCCTTGGATTTCAATGTTTTCACTCCTGTTTTCAAACAATATAGGGTAGTTTGTACCTAAGAGGTATCTTATGGGGTGGTTGTTCAGACATCTCTTTTTCTGGTTTGGTTTTAAATTCTCAGGGATGATAATGGTTTGAGAGGTATATGATGTAATGACTCAGATTTCCTTGGGCCATCGCTTTGTGGAAATCTAGCATTTAAGGTGTTTTGGGAGGCAACGGTATCTCGTTTCAAGAGTTTGAAAAAATTTGTAGTTTTTTCATCGATGATTTAAGGGTGTCAGCATGGGTGATTCAGTGGATTTAGCATCAGTGAGTTAGGGGCATCAGCATCAGTGATTCAGGGGCATTGGCATAAGTGATTCATGTTGTCAGTGATTCGTTGTGTCAGTAGCTTAGCACTGGTGGCTCAGCATTAGTTGGTTGCATCGGTAGCTCACCTGTCGGTGGCTTAGCGTCGGTGTCTTAGCATTGGTAGGTCATGTTGGTAGCTCACCCATTGGTGGATCAACATCAGTGGCTCAGAATCAATAGGTCGCATCGGTAGCTCACCCGTCAGTGGCTCAGCATCGTTGACTCGTCCATCGGTGACTCATTTCCATTTTTTCTAGTTTTCCTAGTTTTTCCAATTTTATCCCTCTTACGTTTTATTTGACATAAAATGATTTTAAAGCCTTGTTTGGGAATTTCTAAGGGAATTTAAAAGGATATTAAGTATATATTTAATATTATAATGATCTGGGGACTTTGAGATACTCAAACTGTCTGATCTTAACCACGATTCCACGATAATGGATTTTGAAATCTTTCTTCATTTAATATAGGATCTGGATCTTCAAAGCTAAGATCCTCTCTTCCTTATACCCTTTCAGTTTCCCCTTGGTGCAACCAGAGCTTTTCCCCTCCCCGAAGTCATGAATCTATGTTAAAGTCGTCATTGGGTTTTCTTGAAGTTCTTTCATGCTGCTCGTGTGATCCTCTGTTTCAGCGCAAAGAGGAGTTTTGGTCACCTATAGTTTCAAGTAGAGATTTATTCTACTTTTATTTAATTTTGAATCATGTGGGGTGGGTGTGCTAATGATTCCTTATAAAGAACTAGTGAATAATTTTCTTAAAACGAGTAATAAATATAAAGAGAGTATGATCAAAAGATAAAAAGGGTTATAAAATAACGGGATGAGAGTGTTTTGATGTTGATCACCTATTTTATTTTATTCTTTTATGGTTTTTTTATATATGCCTTCTAAAAAACATGGTAATTGGTGGTCTTTTCTTGTGAACTGGAGATATCCTGTTTTTTTCGTGATACTTGATAAATGGTTGTAACATGAATTCTGCTTAATCATGTATACATGGCTAATTTAAATGGATACCCCACGATCAAACCTGTTCTGTGATCACCCTGGTTATTTTAAAGTGGAATTAAATAACCCCTCTTGCTAAACCTGAATATGCTTGGATTAATGGTGTGGTTTCATGGTGTGTTTAGTTGATTCTGTGAGTTGGGTTAGTATGTTTGTGCAGTGGGGCTACGGTTTTAGTGTTCGTTGTTGTGGGATTTTTTTATGGGGTGGTACAGGGGGAATGTTGGTATCCCAGTATGAGAGACTAATTGATTGTGGAATGGATGGACTTTTAGGCAGTGGGACTACCTTTTTTTGTGTTGTGGACATCAAACAATGTTGGGTAGTGGGACTATGGTGTGGTTATGAACTTGTTATGTAGTGGGACCACATTTGGAAAATGTTTGGGCAGTGGGGCTATAGGGCTAGGTTGTGTTGTGACTTCACGTTAATAGGTGTGAAGGGCATGGTGTTGTTGTGCAGCGAGGTTTACAATCCTAGTTGTGAGAGGAGGATTGTGTGTTATAACTTTGAATATGACTACTGGTGGTACCGAAGAATGAAGTGGGTTGATTTCTTTGTGTTTGGTTAATCAAGATCTTCATCTTATGAGGCGGTCACAGATGTTGTTCTTGGTAGTTGCCCCAGGTAATGAAGGAACAAATTAAATTGAACACCCCCCCAATAGATAAATGGAAAATGTTTGAATGAAAAAGGGGTTTGGTTCTACACTTTGGCAGTGGCTGTTTGTGTGGTTTTTCATATAAGATTAGCGGCAAAAGTGGTTTTGGTGGGATAGTTGTTTGTTTTGGGGACCCATAGGTTGGTATGAGTGTTTATTTACTTATAGGTACAAATTTTAGTTCCTTGTGATTTCTATACTCACCCCACCCTTTTTAGCACCATATGCCAAAAACACCCATTTCATGGGGGAGGGTGTCTTTCCCAACATCCCAGTGGGAGGATGGATGTCTGGTTACTGACTTTCTTCCTTGAACCCTCTTCCAATTATTACCGCTCAAGATTATTTAGGAGGGTTTTAATGGCTTGAGGATTACCAGTCCAAGATCCTTTAGGTAGGTTTGTTGTGGATGAGGGTCTCGGGTGTTTGTGGTCCAAGTTTGTTTTCCCAAGTGTCTTCAGAATGAGTTCTAGGTGTCCTTGAGAGAGAGGCGTGGTTTTTGTGGCCCAGGTGTCTACAGGCAGGATTTGTGTGTGGTTTGAGGCCTAGGTGTGTGCGGGTAGGTAGTGGCATTGGGACTATATTTTGTAAGAGTGGTAGTATCAAGATGTTAGTCGCTAGTAATGAGTAGTTAACTAGTGGGAAATTGGTGTGAGTACCCAAATATCTATGTTCTTATACTATTACTTTACTTGACTTGCATTATTTGGTGAGTGTGACTTAGTGAGGCTGGGTGGATTAGTACTTCTTGGTAGGTTCTTTGAGGTTCTACTATTTTATCACAAGGGAATTAGTATGTTTCCCCCACTTGTGCATGGGTGGCTTTAGTTTTCCTACTAGGTATACTTGTATACTCACCCTACATCTGTAAAACTATTTTTAGGTTTCTATGAGGACTTTGAGGACCGTTCTATACTTTACTATCTCGAGCATCGGGACAGTTTTTGTGCTATTTTTTATTCCCTTTTCTTTTGGTACATGTTTTAGAACTTTGGTTTTAATTTTTTCATAGTTTACGTTTAAACCATGCATGGGTTGGGTTTTGGTTTTCTTTATATAAATGTTTGGTGTTGTTGGTATGTTTAACATCTTATCTCCTGATCTTTTTTTTAATAGAAAGGGTAATGCCTTCCATTTTGTGTGATATTCTTTACCCTTGATGCTAGTTTCCACTCTGGGCCTATTGAAGGAGGGTATCGAGGGTCATTATATCTCCTTCATATTGAATAATGAAGGGCAAGGAACTTTTCTACCCCTTACCTCATATTGAAAAAGAAGATTCATGAAAACTTTTCACAAACTAGAAACTGAACATTCTTACCATCAGATTTCATTGACTAATTATTACCCATCACTTTCCATCTAGACCTATTCTTCTGTTTGTTTTCAAAGTACATGTGATCATCAGAAAACTCAATTTCTACCCTCTCAGCACATCAGACAAGTTTTTCAAAACTTTTGAACTCATAGAAACCCAATACCCTTTTATATCTTGGCTTCAATCCTATGTAAAAATAGTTGATTTTTTTATTAAGATCTAGAATAAGATTTGGAGAATACCTCACCAGTCGAGTGAAGTTTTCCTCATATGCATCCACTAAATAATTCAACTTTTTATTCAATTCAATTAATTACTTATCTATACTAAGTTGAACCACCTTAGGAATATATTTTTCAAGGAAAAGTATTTTAAATTCATCCCACTCTAAGGCTTCAATCTACTCTATATCCCTGATATTATTGACCATTCACCACCACTGATCATCTTCGCCTTAAAAATAATAAATGGAATGACTAAAATTTTGATTATTTGAACATCCCATAACATCGAATATCTTTTCAATGGATTCAATCCATCCTTCAACCACTACTGGGTCAGAAGATCCACTGAAAGCATGAGGGTGTTCGCTCATAAAATGTTTCACTATCATCATGTTCCTTTGTGGTAGCTCTGGTTATTCTCTTGCATGGATTCCAGCACCATTTATTTCTTGTGTCATCTAAGCCATTGTTGTCACAAATGGCTCAGTTCCAATTTACACCATTCCTAGTTGTGGATTCGTAAAGTTATCATCCTCTTGGTTCCTTCCAACTTCATCTTCCCTGTTTCTTCTGCGGAAAACCATTCTGAACAGACATATCTTAGATGAAGAAACATGGTAATATTTAAATGTTATACCATTTCAACATAAAAATAAGTTAAAAAACATTTATGGTATTCTGTTAACATCATAATAACTCCTAAATTTTTCTAAATCGTTCTCTAATACCAACAATAAGGACCTGGCCTTAAACATTACATAATATAGTTATTTCAACTAGATTTAACTTCTTTACATTCCCAAATATCTTTTCAGTTTATAGTTTTATAAAGTTAGGAAATAACTCAAACATATAAAACCACAATAATTCAATGTGGGTACCATAAAAATAGTATCCATTTCTTCCAAAACATAAAATTTTTAACACAAAACAATAACATGATTTCTTTGAAAAATCTCCATAACATTTAACTTGACTTCATTATTTATATTACACATCCTTATAACCTATGAAAAACATTTAGAAACATGGTATGAGCATAAAAATATCAGTAAGGGACATAAAAATAAGGAAAGAAACTGTTATTCCATGAATACTTATAAACATATGAAATCATTTTCACAAAGACATACTTCTCACTCATATATACTTACTTTGTGAAACATGAGATTTACATAAAACATTAGAGAAAATATATAAAACCATAAAGGTATATTGGGGTATTACTTACTTAATATTATAACCCTCATGACTACCTTATGATTTGTAACACTCGCGACTACCTTACAATGTAACACTCATGGCTACCTTATGGTGTATCCATCATAGTTACACTTGGAGTAATCATACAGCTGACCTCCAACTTACACATACCCAATGCATTAGAGGGATATAAATTTCCCACCATTAATCATAAAAAATTACCAATAACCATAAGATAATCATAAAACATTAATAATTTCATAAAAACATTGCTTTTGAATTTTGTAAAATAAAAATTTAAAAGAGGATTTTTAAAGTAAATCCCCTTAAAAATATCATATAATTGAAGTGAGAGTTAATAGAATGAAAGGATTGTGTGTATATAATGTAAATAAGAATAATACATCATAATATAAACTAAATTCATTACTCAAATAATCTTGGTATCACATAATTAATGAAGTAGAAGGTTAACCCAACGAATGGAAATTGGGTTAAGAATTCACTTAACTTGGGTTAATCTTACATAAAACATGTTTAAAACTCATTTATAATAGTTAAAAGAGTGTTATTAATATTTTAAAGAAACATATTAATGTTTATAACACAATATAAGATCATTTTATAACATCATTTGACCCATTTATTAATAATATTTTGTTATTTCCATTGTTTTGGGTGCCTTCTTTTCATGATTTCCATGGTCGGTTCATAAAGGATTTTCTTATAAAATGGAAGAGAAATTCCAGAAGTGGAATGAAATAGTATTAAGATTTTTCCAGAATATTAAATTATTTTTTAAATCATTTTGGTTATATGGTGTGAGGACGAATCATTAGATAAATCATTAGTGATATTCATTTAGATCATTTTGGCAGTTCCTTAATAATCATAAACTAGTTTTGTTATATAATTTAATATCATGAACATAAGTTAATTATAGAACATAAAAAAGGTTATATAATGGACTTTACAATATATTTCAACCATTAAAATTGTTTTACAACCATATTTTAAGGAATTAAAGGAAATTGAAAACATATCGTCCATGATTTTTGGTAAATCGACACATCACGGACAGCTTTTTTATTTTTTGAATAAGAGGAAGAGGAGAGAAAGAATAATGATGAATTTTTTCATAAACATGACAAAAATAAATAATATATATAATAATATAGATTTAATGCCACTTGTATAAGGGTATGTGAAGATATTATAAGAAAAGAAAAGAATTGAAAAGAAAACACAAGAAATTGAAAGAGGATTTTTACCTCTTGATCTCTTCTCCTTAAGATCCTTCTTAAGGCCTTTGTTGTTGGCCTTTTGGTGAGACCAGAAGGTCTTGAACATGAGTAAGATCCTTGGGAAGGTGATTGTGTATAATTTATACAATTATCAAATCTTGATAGGTGTGAGAGGAAGAGGGGTGAGGGTGGTATTTATAGTGGAGGAGATGAGGGGTTTTCCATTATTTTAATCATTAGTTTAATATTTTTTCTCAAGACTATGAATAGTCTTGATTAATGTGACCAAAAATTGTAAAGAGATTATGTGAGCTCTAACCAAGGGTGATTACATCATCCATAATGCTATTAATAGTGTATTTAACAAATAATGTATATATACGGTAAATTGTCGTATTTCACTATTCATTAAAAATTCAAGTATTTCGAAAAAATACCAAAACATCACCCTAACCATTTTTAGACATGTAGAATTAAAAAATGAACATAATTTTATCAAACTAATTTTTTCAAAAAATTAATTTAATTTTTAAATAAAATCATAATTTATTCAAAAAATAAAAAAATTAAAGCAACAATTCATTTTATAACACCTTGAAAAATTAATCATGGTCTCATAAAATTATCTTTTAACCATAAAACAATAAAATAATAATTTATTATTAAATTTTATAAAAATAAATTTTCATTTAAATTATTTAATTAATCATAAAATTATAATTAAATATTTATGACTTACAAAAATATCAACACTTATATAATGATCATATTGTCACTTATAAGATTTCTTTTTATTGTACATTCATTGGTGAGGTTACTATTCATTTATCCATTTTAATATTCATAAGGTTCATATTAATATTCATAGGGGTAACATTATTATTCATAAGGGTGGGTTATTATTCATCAAAAATTAAGTTTGTCTTATTAGACTCCAAATAACTTACTGATCACAATTGTGTATATCCATTTTTTGAAATTCAAATCATAGAAGCAGAAGAATTATATTTACCGTCTATTTTATAACTATCTCCTTAAAACAAAATTTCATTATGTATAGAATCAGTGTTTCATGTATTTTAATTTATTTTTAAAACCTTGGGGTGTTACAAAGATACCAAAATGCCTTGGCAGGGGTCTCTGTAATCTCTAAATCAGCCTGTGGTTTTTCTTTCAAATTATATCATGATGTCCCACATTTAAGACGCTCTAATAAAAATTCATATTCATTCCTATATAGTACCCAATCATTCGAGTAGGTAGTTACTTTTTTATACCCTAATCCCATAGGGCATAGTATTTTCGTTGCTTTATAATGTCAATTGGGAATATCATTATCTTTAGAAAGATTATCTTTCAAAAATTATAGCAAATTAGTAAAACTTCTGTCACTCCAACCATGTTTCTCCTTCAAGTTAATCAATATTAACACCGATGATAAAAGCATAAATTCTATAGCACCAGGATATAATGGTTTTTCAGTATCACCATATAGGCACTCAATTTTAAGTTCTTTCTCAATTGCCTCTACTTCAATATCATGAATCATTTCTTCAATTTCATCAAAGTCGTAATCTTACAAAGCATCATTATTAATGGATCTGAAATTCTCCTCAGTTTCACTATACCAAATCCAAGGGTTGTAACTTGGATTAAAACCATGAAAAATTAAATGATCTTTAATCTCTCTACTTTTTAACTTCTTCATATTTAAATATTTTAAAAATGGATATAAAAACATGTCATTGTTTAGAACATTTCATTTAGAAAATTCCAAAAAAAGAATCAACACCTTCCTCGTATTCATCACTCATTTGAAGTTCCATAATCCAACTTTGAATCATTATTACCTATAACAAATATCAAAAAAATATCTAATTTTAAATTTATATGAAATATTCCATAATTTGAAAGTAACACAATTTTAAAATATAAAACAAATATATGTGTATTTTAAAAATACAATTATAAATTATATACAATATTAAAAGATAAGTTTAAATATGAATGGTAAATTGTAAAAATATATGCATGGAAATTATTTACAAAAGAAAATATAGTTAGACTATAAATTTTTGCATCTAATATATACACTCATTGGGATATTAGATATGCACATTAATTAAGGTTGTAATTTGTTTTGTCGATGATGAATTCAGTTAGAGATCCATATGGAATGAAAATGAAATTGGTCTGGGGATCGAAAATATAGGCTAATTCTCATACATTTAATGATATTTACCTAACTTAAATAATTTTTATAAGTAAGATCTAAAATAAGAACCCATGATTGGTTTGTTGTTTATCAATTCATACCCCCCCCCAAATGGTTTTTGATATAGCCCCATAGTAATTTCCAATGACTAAAAACCCATGACTAGGACATCACAATATTTATTTTCATGATCTATAAATATAATATTTTCAATACCGACAAGTTTAATATTGATCCATTGGATAATTTCTATCTATGATGCCATAATAAATTTACAAACTCATATTTTAGTACATGATTCTCATACTAGTATAAGATACATCTTGATATACATTGCTAATAAGGTCTCTATATTTATCACAATTTAAACCGAGGTATTTATCGTAGAAAAATATATAGTCGTAGGGAATAAACTTTATCCCTTACTTAATTACCTTGAGTTCCTAAAACCTAGTTAAAGTGGATTGATACATCAAAAAGAAACTACATGATTCATACATTTATCAAAAATAAACCATAATAAATCAATATCATCACATGTCCAATACCCTCTCAAGAAATATCCCATTTTCATGCTTATTAAAGTATTATGTAATAATATAAAACTTCCCATAGAGGTAAAATGTCTATAAAATACATATTATATACCAAGGGGATAACAAATTAGGGTATCAAAACATAAATAAAACCTTTTTATATGGAATCAAACAAGACTTTGAATCCAAATTTGAAAACAAAGTTACAACCATCCATTGAAAACCAAAAAATGGTCAAAATGTATAAAAAAGTATACCTCCCATATTATTTAGTTCAAAACCAAAAAAAGTATCTTTAATTTAAAATAAACCATTAAAATAGGGGTTATATTCATCAAAAATAAAAATAGGTTCAAAACCGTTATTTTATTATAAAATTAATTCGAAAATATCCTCATATTAATTTTCAAAAAATCATGGAATACATAACATTTTAGTATAAAATAAAATCTATCAACACCCTATATTTCATGTAAAGGATGTTTTGAAAACATTTCACGAAGCCCAAGCATTTTATGACAAGTAAAATAATGGAATTTCATAAAAAACCTACCTTATTCACCTAGAATGGCCATCCAAAATCCACACAAAATGACCCTCCAAAGAAAATATATTAATTCAACACCCATCCTATACAATATTCAGCCATATATTTATTCATGATGGATCTATAATTTTGATCACATGTCTTTGGTATGTATCATACTTCTTTTTATGTTAAGGGAGTATATCCTAATATGTACCCCAATGATAAATAATACACCATGATGAAAAGAGATGAAAATTGTCATTAGAATCATGGATACATGAAAAGGTAATATAAGAGATAACATTAGAAGATTGAACAAGATGGTAATGTGAGATTTTAGTAAAAAAAATAAAAAAACGAAAAGTTAGGGCATCTGTGACATTGAACGACTAAAAGAGAGGTGTGTGAGGATTACTTGAAAGTTGAGAGTCGATCAAATAGAATGTGATGGCTAAAATGAGGATGTATAAAGCTAGAAATTGAGTTTGGAGGCCACTGATCGAAGAAATGAGGTTAGGGTTTCCACGTGAGAGAGAACCGAGTCTACCTTTGCCCGATTGAAAAACACTGAAATGAATCAAAACATGAATTCATAAAATTATAAATGATTTATCACACAGGTTATTATATAACCAACATTATAAAGAAATTTTTATTATATTTATCACATTAGTTATATAGAAACCAACATGATAAATTGATTAACCACATCCATTATTTTATAATCGATGTTATAAAGCAATGATATTTTATTTAACATGTAATTTATTCTATAACTGATGTAAAAAAGAACTTTATCATATCAGTTATAGAATAACCAATGTGATAAAGCGAGATACTTCATTTATCACATCGGTTGTAGGATAACTGACATGATAAATCAATATACATGACTTTGCATGTTGGTTATAAATAATCAATGTAAAAAGGTCGGTGTTATAAATACTTTTTGTACTAGTTAAATTTCATGAGACTAGGATAGATGTGTTTCATGTATATTACAAAATTTATTTCATGATAAACCTTGCATTTTGGGGGGGGGGGTGACGCGCTCCCTGCCCAATTTAATCAAGGAATAATATTCATTGGATTAGACCTTGTGTATGAAATAAACTCCTTCCTACTTTGGTTCATTTTTTGAAGGATTATTCCCATGTATTATTGGGGTATTAATAACCAATACCAATTCCCCTTGGATGAATTAATGGAGTTGAACTTTCTTATTGAAGTCTCAAGCTACTTAGTTTTGGTGAACCTTTAAATTGTCTAGGGTATACAACCTTTTCTCATCGATTCATTCCAATTCATACAATCACTTCTTAGATTTATCATTTATAGATAATTGATCACAAATGGAAATGTGGTATGAAGGTAATTGGACCTCAATGGGTAGAACCACTTATGTCTCGTATATAAGTGAATACGGGGTAGATTTCATAGCCATATGTGTTGTGGTGAGGTAGAACCAAAAAGCATGCATATGTTTGTTAGGACAAAATTTATTGTCTTTATCCACCATATTTTGGAGTATATTTGAAAAGGTTTTATTGAAAGCATCTGTCTATCTATTTACTAATACATGGTAGTGGGATAAGTGGTTAGACTAAATGTCATATTGGTGATAAAGTCTTTTTGGTTCGGAAGAGCTGAAATTGGGGCCATTATTCATTATTATTATATAATGGACACCAAATATAGTAATAATTTATGTATTTAAAAAACTAATGATAGTATTTGTCCTAAATTCTTTTAGGTATATAGCCTTTGATAACTTAGAGAAGAAGTCAGTGGTAATAAGGATGTACCTAAACTGTATGTATGTTTCTAGGGGATATGGCCCCATTATATCTATTCCCTATATATAAAATGGCCATGAATATTTAGCAGTGTGTGAAATTTATAGGGATTGATGAGTGAAATTGGAATGTATCTGACATGAATGAAATTTATTGGTGAATTCTGTATAATCTTATGTTATTGAAGTCCAAAAATACATGAGCCTTATTATTTAATGGGAAATCTTCATATCTGGTTGATGATCACCACATTCACCCTCATGGAATTTTTTCATGATGGTAAGAGTTTCCCCTATGTCAATTAATTTGAGGATAAATTCATCAAATCCTTGTTTATAGAGGAATTTTTGATAATTTGAGCCATCATAAAGAGTAATGTTGACTATCTATCACCGTATTTGCTCTTTTTTTCTCTGTTTGACAGAAGAATCCTTATTTGAAAGTAATTTAGTATGGAAGATATCCATACATTTATAAAATAATCATATTATAGGATGTAATTGACCTCATTAATCTCTTATATAATGTTTCCAATGAATAGTGGTACCATTCTACATTACACGGTGTTGATGATTATTTTATCTCGGTCTAGATCTACCAAGGTTGTTTTCACATTAGATAGTGCATATGTATGGGAATTTTATGAATGCAAGACATGATTAAGTATTTTTTTTAGGATAATTCAGCTATAAACCCTCATATATAGTCAAATAGTGGAATTAGTTATTCCTTTCTGATAGCATAGTAACTATTTCTATTCTTGATCATCAACTCTAAATCGACTTTTAATTTCAAGTGGGGTGTCGATATTTGTAGTGCCAATTCCAAAACTTTCAATGATGGATTGGTATTATACCTAATTATTAGTTTATCCTTATAAAAATAAGAAGGAATAATATAGAACTAACTTGGATAGATATATAAGAATAGATCCCAAACTGACTTTGTTGAGTTGGGGGCCTTCTATTCTTTTCCCTTTTAGGCTTCTGGATGCACTGTCAAAGTACATCTCCAATGTATGGGGGTATTCCTAGACAGAAAATACTTATTCATCAAGTAACTCATTATTAAATAGTGCATTTTCTACATAAGGATTATCAACATGAAAATATTATAATGTTCTCCCTTAAGTTCCATTTACGGTATGAAATGAATGTAAAATTATTTCAAGATGGACACCCACCATGTCAAGCATCCAGTAAATATAGGATGGTTGAGTATGTATTTGAGTGGGTCATTATAAGGGACCTGGTGGACCACATGGTGTTGAATATAGTGTCTTAATTTCTGAATTTCAAAGATTAACACGGGGCAATATTTCTCAATATTTGGATATTGAGTCTTGATACTAAGCATAATTATACTGAGATAATAAAGACTATTATCATTCCCTTACCCATTATTATATGCAAGAAAATCATCCACTGATCACTCCAAGTTTGTCACATATAAAATGAGTGGATTTCCTTCAACAGGGGGAACTAACACTAGTGTAATCAAAAGGTATTTCTTGAGAATGCCAAAATCTTTCTAACATTTCTCAATCCACTAATAGATAACTCCCTTCTTCATTAGTTTGGTGAAGGGTAAACATTTACCTACAAAAATTGCTATGAATATTTTGATATATATGAGGTATCCCTAAATCTCTATCAACTCTTTGATGTTTCGAGTAGGTTTCATGTCAATTATAGCCTTTTTTTCAGGATCTAATTAAATGCCATGGTGGTATACTATAAAGGCAAGGAACTTTCCTATGGTGTCCCCAAATCACTTTTCAAGGGGTTAATCTTCAAGAATGTAATTTTAGCTTGTTGAAAATAGTTTCAATATCAGAAATATGATTAGAATAGTACTGGGTTTTGACCAATATATCATTGATGTAATATTCAATGATCTTCCCCAATAAGCGATTAAAAATATGGTTCATGGCACATTGATATGTGGTGAAAATTTTCTTCAAACCAAAAGGCGTCACTTAATATTAGTATATACCTTAGGGTTCACTAAAAGTAGTTGATTCTTCATCTTTAGGGGCCATTAAAAAAATCTATCCTAAATTGTCATCCATAAAGGAGAGGGATTTATAGTTAGTAGTTGCATCGATCAAAATATTTTTAATCAAGAATGGGAAATCATATTTTTTACAATTTCAGTTCAAATATCTAAAATAGATAAAAACTTTTATATACACATTATTATTCTTAATTGAAATAATATTAGTGGTCTTATTTTGGTATTAGACCTCCCAAATGAATTTTACAATGATAAACTTATAAACTTTGGATTTAATCATAGTAGTGTGACTCAAATTCATTCTTCTAGCTGTTTGCTTGTAAACATAGTGATCCTTCATTAATCTCAAGTGGTGAGTGGATACATTGAGATAGAGGCATGGTATTTCTATGTAACTCCAAGTGAACAAATATTGATGATTCTTTTTGAAAATAAGTATACACTTCTTGTTCTCTAGAAGATATGGTTGTGCTGATTAATATGGGTCATAGGTCTTCCTCTATGCATAGATTTATTTGTAAAATCTTATCAATAGTGGTGTATACATCTTCTTAAAATGTTGGAGGGGGTCTCTAAGATCCTCTTATTATTTTCCCTCCATACCAATATCAATAAGAAAGGGTGAATAATGATAATATTTAAAGTTAGAAGAAGCATCAATATCTTGATATTCGAAAGATGAACTAAGGTAATTATCACTCTCTACTGATGATGTGAGAGTATATTATAATTCATCCAATGATATAGGAATCTTGTGAAAATCTGGTGACAAAGAGAGGGAATTTTCATCTGGGGTGCTACCATGATTATAGAGATCAAATAGTTTTTCTATGTTATTAGGTTTAGATGATGTGATTGATATCATGAGAGCTGATGAATATAGACTCAAATCTGAAATTTTGTCTTTAATTTTATTGATGGTCAATACATATTCATTTTTAATATCATTAATTGGGTTAGATAAGGTCATTTATAAATTTTTTGTAGTGGTAACCTGAGCAACATCATCAATCATGGGTTATTTTAATTCTCTATGGTAGAACCCGATATTAATATTCTAGGACTCAGAGGATTCAAATTGAGCCTTATCGCCTTAAAATGTCCCAATTTTTCCATTAACATGGTATTTTATACATTTAGGGTATGATAATGGAACTTCCAGGTGTTCATGAAACCAAGGTCTCTCTAACTAGACATTGAAATTTATATCATGTTGTACAACCAAGAATTCAGATACAGAGATAAGGTATCTAAATTAGGCTTTGATATTGATTTCAAAATAGGTTTCTTCTCACTCTTATCATAACCCTAAAGTTTTAAGTATAATGAGACAAATTAGCTTTACTGTAGCCCAACCAATGGAGCATCAAGGATATAATGAGTTTGATTCCCAATCCATTTTCAATAAAGGATCATTGGATATAAATATCATCCAGTCAGATCAAGACATACAAAGGTCCAATGCATCCCTACATACTAGTTTCTTTTTCCTCATTTTTGAATGTAATGATTACAAGACACTCTACATAATCAATCTCTACATGAAATACTTTAGCAGCATTGACCTTAGCTTTAAACTTTTAAGGGATTAACAGGGCCTCTACAAGTGCTTCTCGAAGATCATTTGATAGGTTGAGATCATTCAGGATTGAAATATTAGTTATAACCATAGTTAATTGATTAAATATATATTATTTTTTTCCAAAGTTCTATATTACTGATGTTTATCCTTGTAAATTTCCTTGGGGATAAATTGTTTGAGGTAGATGGGTCAAGCACTTGACCAAAAGTCGAAGGAATTCATGTTGCTGATGGATTTTTGTTTCATATTCGTCAATCTATCTTCTAAGATAATTGTATTTGGATGAACTTTAAAATATTTTGGAGTGTATCCATGCTCCTGTTGGGTTATCTGAAGTGATTTTATATGGGTTTTGGCCATGTATATGGCTTCAGTAGGGATATGACCATGATATTGGACTCGTCCATGATTATGCCTTACCCTATTTCCTCGAATTCTATAACCTCTAACTTTAGATCCCCAATTAAGTATGAGGAACTCTATTTTATAAACATACTCTTAATTAGATGAGGGGTCCATTATATAAATGTAATTAACATAACTAAAGAGTAATTCTTCTTTTGATGAGGATTATGTTTGGTAGGGTGGTTCCCATTATACTATTTAGTGTGATGGTTCCCATTATCTCATTAATTTAGGTATAAAATTTAATAGGTTTGGGACTAGATTAGGCATTGGTATAGGTTTAATGTCTTTACTTGACTCTTTCCTTTCTGGTTACATCATCCTTTAAAAGATTGACTCTTGGAAGATTACGATGTCGACAATATTGGTCACACTATGGAAGAAGAGATTGGGGGAATAACTTGTTGGTTTAACTATGCCCTGATGATAGCATAAGTTCAATTTGTTATATTTATGTTCATATATTAATTTAACTTTTATGAACCCCTACTTGTGACTACTTTCTATTCTATCTCTTCCTCTAGAGGATCGGTAGAAACACATGTCACTTGTGATGGTGGATTGCCAAATTTTTCCTATCCAGAATCAACCATCTTTTAGTGGATGTCCTCAAAAAATCACTCTTGGATGGTGTGGACCAAAGTCCAGTGAAAGGGTCAATAATTTGGGTGATCACTAAGACCAACCTGATCAAACCTTCTAGTCTCTAGAAACCTCAATAAATTATTTTCCATAACCGTTATGAAGTATCCAGGAACTTTCTCATCTTGGAAGGAATAAAATTTATTCTTCATATTCTCATATGGAATATGGTTATTCTATTTTATCCCATATGGATGAGGTTGTTGTTGTTGTTTTTTCTACTCATTAAAGGGTGTTTCAAAATATGGTATAGGCTTGAATGGTGTAGTTGGTGTTAGAGTTGGCTTAAGTGTAACAGATGTGGTTTTCACTTTACATTTTCTTGTCCCTTTGTCAACTGTTGTTGGCTAAAATTAGTTTTTCCTACTAAATAGATCCTTCCAATATTTTCACAATTGTAGAAAGTTCATGAAACCCACTTGTATATTTCATTGGAATGTGTCATATTTAAAACTTTCTGTTAAGTTTCTATGCATAGAGACCCCATAACTCCCCTTGAGGGAATTGTAAATTCAAGGAGTAGGTTAACCCTTTGCACCTAAAAATGAAATTAAATACCCTATCATTCTCACACAATTTTCAATTTTAGAAGTTGAGGATTGTTATCTTTCACAACATAGAGCTGAATTAATATGAAATTGTCGGTGGTGGTTCTCCCATCCCATAATTGATCTATCGGGTAAACTGGTATACCAGATAAAATATGGCTCCTCTAACATCTTTATGAAGCATCAGAGTTTTATTTATTATTTATTCTCAAGGGATTCCATCACAGGATCAAACCAAGATAGGAAGTGCACCAAGTTCCACTACAGGAAAATTACAATTTCGAAGTGGTTTTTTTTTTTTGATATGGTGGAGGTTTCTAAAAACCGCTGCTAAATTGTATGTTCGGAAACTATTTGCAGCGGTTAAATCAGTTTAGCGGCGGTTTATGGGAACCATCATAGTTGGCGCATTTTTTTGGTGGTTATATTGTTTTTTCCGATAGTTTTTCTAGGGATGGGATTAATTTTTTTAGCGGTGGTTAAAATCACCACTAAAAAAAGTAATGGCCTACCGGGAAAAACCACCACAAAAAACAATATAACCATCGCAAAAAAGCGCAGAAGATGATCCACTGTAGCGGTGGTTAAAATTTCCACTAAATTTAAGACCATAGTGGCAGTTAAATCAATCGCTAATTCAAAAATATCTACATTTAGCGGCGGTTAAAACAACCGCTAAATGTACCTCTTACAGTTAGTGGTAGTTAAAACTGCCACTAAAGAGCATATTTAGAAAAAAAGAACCAGTTTTTGGAGCCCCTATACTAGTGCCTTGAAAAAAACCATCCCAAGAATACCAAAACACCAAGAGAATAGATACTATGGTCAATATGAAAAGAGATGCTTAACTAAGCACAACCAAATGAATTATTCAGTGAGTAAATGAATGCAGATAAACATATCACATGGCATAATCCTAGTATCCAATAAAATGTAGTGGTGAATTTATGTATTTAAAATTGACCATTGCAGACTCATATATACTAGTTGATCCTTGATAGGATGTTCACATGTTGTGTGCAACTTATATGGTCACCCATTGGGTGATCTAGGTGAAATGGGACAATATGATTTTTTTTCATATGTTGGTACTCCCACAAATCTTCTAGAATTGTTCAAGAATGTAATATCCCTTTATATATGATTATTTGATAGAACCCAAGGCATCCCTTAGGTATTTGGACCACTTATAGTTAGAATTTCTAAAGTGGGAAATTTCCTAGATTAACATGTCACCATCTAAGTGACTCCATTGAGATTATATATGGGTTTCCCATGTTTTAATGAATTGAATGAGTTAAATGTAACTAATAATGTGAAATGGATAATTAATGATGGGTTTCTTTTCATAAAATAAATCAATTAGTTTTAAATAGAATGACCCGAAGTAACTGTAATGTCATGCTCTTGATTTATGCTTCATAAAATACTTCATAAGAATTGTAATATTTTAAATGGTAATTGAACATGGATAAAGACATGAATAAGAGGTTATTCCTTATGTATTATGACACAAATGATTATGCCTTTATTAGGTATATGGTGTAGATATAAGAGATGGATTTGAGGTAATTTTCCTTTCTAGTTATATTTAATATATGCCTTTATAGAGGTTGTGTTATGATGGTATGAGATTGTTGAGCAAGGAGATATCGCAATTCCTTACATCAGGTGTTGAGCATGGTGTATCACAAAAATGTTACTATATATGTATTGTGATTTACTCACCACATTACATGACTAGAATTTTGACCTGGTGGTGCACTCAACATCTCATGTGTTGTTTCATGGCGTCTCTCACTCTATTGGGATATAGGGCATGTGCCCAATTACATGAGGACATAGGCTCGTTAGACTAGTTAGGGATGTCTGAGTTATGACATGGTCTATTCATCAGTATTATTATAATTATATGGCTACATACATCTTCACATACCTTGACAATATAGTTGGATGAAATATATATAAACTATATATATTAATACTATATATATAGTAACTATTTAGATTTCTATTCCATCTATGTTTTGATAAATTTAAACCCTCCTACAGTCCTTTAGGAACATGATTGGGTGGTTATTTATTTATTCCTTAGTTACTCAAAAGATGTGGGGTGTAGTGTGTTGGTGGTATTCCCTTTATCATGGGAATGATTATATGGTAATATTTTCTTGGGATTAATTTATGTTGGTGTTCTATGTAGAATTATTATAAATGAAACATAACATAGGAATTAGGTAAAATCATCTCTCTCTTGGGTTATTCCATGTGGAATTATTATACTTGACACTAAAGATAGAAAAAAGGTAAAATAATCTCTCCTATGGATAAGGGTTCCTAATTTTTTAAGAGTGATGGATTAGGTTCAAGTATCATATTTGTTTCACTCATGTGACTTCTTTGGAAAAGGAGTCTTTGGTGTGGTTTCCTTAGAAGGAATAGAATCTAGATCCTAATATATTGTAACTCCCATTATGCATCCTATTTATTTTGATGTGTGGAATATAATAAAAGTGATCAGGAACATTCCTTCAAAGGGAATAGTGTCTCGTAAAGGGGGTTGATATATTCTATCAAGGAATATGGATTCTTATAATAAATTATTTATGATAGGGTAGTTGATGGTATGAATGGTAAGTAACTGATCATGTAGTCTATTTAACATTTTTCTAGGTCAGGGGGTTCTAGAGAATCTACTAGGAGTTTCCCATCGGCATGTCATGTCTACTGAGATAATGGATACTATCATTCACACTTCCTGAATGTTCTTAGAGGCCACTTTGGAAATGGTGGGAAAACCCCATTTCAGAAAATGTAGCAAAATCTTTCCTAATCTCGTATCAGTATCTATGGATTCAAACTTTTTTTTGAAATTTTGGATACTAGGATTATGCCACACTAAAGGGTGATCTATCTTAAACATGTTTTCAAGACACACATTTTCATCCCTAGGGATTGATACAAGAGCATTGTAACGTCCTGGTTCCGGAAGCCACCCAGAGGTGCCCCGTACCCGGTTAGTCACATGGCCTCAAGCGCATTTCCCCAAATGCCAGAGGCTTCCGACTAGTAGCGAGGGCCTTGGGTGAGATAGTGGGGAAACTATGCCCTCATTGGCAAAGTACACAGCGGAAGAGAAAGAAAATAACAACAATAGCAGAAATAGTAGACATCCATACAAGAGTAAACAGTGGAAGACTGATAAATAAACAACTGAAGCTGAAATATATGTAAATGATGCATGATACTTATGTGTCTAGGAAAATAGCCAAAAAAGTCACACTGCTGAATACAATACTAAACCAAAGTACAAAAGAAAAATAGATGAGCAACTCCTCAGCATCGCAAGCCTCGTCTCGGTCCCATGCTCTCCAGCTCCAGTGTAATCAAGAACCTGAAGTAGAAGGGAGCTTGCCCTTATCTATACCTGCAACAATATAATCTATTTGGGCCCAAAATCATGACCCAAACAGGGTGTGTGACAAAGTCCCAGTAGGAAACCACCCAAAGATCTGTGCCTAATAGTCAGTGAATATATGGCAGGTAAAGTACAGTAAGTAGTGAACAGTAAGCAGTAAACAAGGTAATACACAGCAGTAACAATCCACAGATTCTATCATACATTCTACAACCAAGAAATAGCTACTCAAGAAAGTAGATAAAAAAGGTAACCTATGGGTAGTTCTCACAGTATAACCCCTAAGGTTCAACCTACAAGTACTAGCAACCCTCTGGGAGGGACACACAGTCTCACCCCTCTGGTTAAGCTAAAGAATAGACTCTCTGGGGAAGCACTCACCATCAATTCCCCCTATAGTCTCGTATCGTATTGAAGTCTCTCTGGGGAAGCACTCACGTCAATTCCCCCTTGTGGCCCACATTGAGGAACTACAGACTCTCTGAGGATGCACTCAACGTCAATTCCCCCTGTGGTCTCACATCGTAATTAAAGACACTCTGGATAATCCCTTACGTCCATTCTCCCTATGGTCCACTAAACTAGGTTCTCGTAGCCCTGTGTAAAAATAAACATGCATAGCGTGCGTGTATCGTCCAAGTAAACCTCAAGAACTACTTGGCTATCATTCTAAGGCTCAACAGCATAACAAAGAAACAGTTCCACTATCCTACAACTAGGCATGGAAACTGGCAAATGCCGAACAAGTAAACAAGCATGGGAAAGCATCCAGAACACAGAAAAATTTACCCTATTCACAAGAAATTACCACTACACAGGCATATCAGGAAGGCAAGCAACCAATAAGGGTAAAACAGGAAACATGCAATACCCTGTTCAAGGGTATTGGTGGAAATTGCACATAATATTCAACAACTTCCTACAGAAAGGCACAAACCACCTACCTCGATCTAAGGATATTTTTATATGTGAACCACGATGATATATTCTCCTTAGAATGACAAAGATCTGAGAAAACGTCAAAAATGTTCAACCCACGATAACTTGAGAAAAAGGAGTAATTGGAAAACAAGGCTCAAGGAGAAGGGAGAAACCACTGCTGCGATTCCAATGCAATCGATGGCAATTGATTCGGAGAATGGACGGAAGAACGGGGGCTCGTCGAAGATCTGCGTATTCCCAGTGCTCTCGGACAAAGAAGCTAGAGAAGAAGACCTTTTTGTCGATTAGGCGCGACCTCGGTCCATTTAATGAAAAAAATAAAGTACACGGCATGCACTTTTAGAGTACACAGTGTGTACTAGTTTTTTCCGTACTCCGCTTTAACCGACCTCCACATCACCCCTACACACCGTGTGTGTGGCCCGGACACGGCCAGCACACAGCTTCGAGCGGGAAAAGAGTACACGGCGTGTACTTAGAAAGTAAACGGTGTGTACTTCAAAAATTTCCAGAAACTCCATTTTTCTTAAAAACTATAGAAAAAGGAAAGACATAACTGAAATGAATATCGGGGTTTTTACAAACTTTCCCCCTTAAATAAATTTGTCCCCGAATTTCCCTAATGAGGTGGAGAAGAAGAAACCCCAAACAGCTCCGGCCACTTCGATCGTACATCGGCCTCCCTCTCCCAGGTCTCGTTCTGTACTCGCCTGTGCTGCCATGGCACCCATACCAAAGGAACATACCGCCCACAGAGAACCTTCGTACTACGATCGATAATCCGGATGGGATTCTCCTCAAACGATGCATCCGCTTCGAGCTCAACTTCCTCAGGCTAAAAGACATGAGATGGTCTGAAAAGTAACATCAGAGCTGAGAGACGTGGAAGAAGTCATGCATGGCTCAGTACCTCTGAGGTAACTGCAACCGATAGGAAACCGGACCAACTCTCTCTAATACCTCAAATGGCCCGACGCACCGTGGTAAAAGCTTACCCTATCTCTGAATCCTCTTGTATCTCAATCTCAGTGCGACACGCAGGAAAACCTGATCCCCGACCTCGAACTCTAGAGGTCGTCTCCGCTGATCAGCATAAGATTTCTGTCAAGACTGTGATGTAGCCATCCTCTTCCGAATCAACTCTATCTGCTCTGAGGTCTCCTGAACAAGACGAGGTCCCAATAAAGATGCCTCTCCTGCCTCCAGCCAGCATAAAGGTGATCGGTATGGCCTACCGTACAAGGACTCATAAGGTGTCATCTGAATAGTCGCCTAAAAACTGTTATTGTAGGTGAACTCCACCAGAGGAATATGCTTCTCCCAAGAACCGCCAAAGTCCAGAATGCAAGCTCGGAGCATATCCTGAAGCACCTGGATCATACGCTCAGACTGTCCATCTTTCTAGGGATGGTATGCCGTACTCAGAAGTACCTGGGTACCCAAGGCCTTCGGAAGTCCCTGCCAGAACCAAGAAGTAAAGCGTGCATCCCTTTCTGAAACAATGGAGTGTAAAAGCGTCAATGACCACCCAAATAGCAAGAAGTGATCGACCTTCGTAAGTCTACATGATCGGAAAGAAGTGAGCGACCTTCGTAAGTCTATCAATGACCACCCAAATAGCATCGTTCCCTCGAGGTGACCTTGGAAATCCGATCACAAAGTCCATCGCGACATCATTCCATTTCCACTCCGGAATGGGTAACTGTTGTAAAAGGCATGTTGGTCACTGATGCTCTGCCTTCACCTGCTAACAAGTAGAACACTTCAAGACAAAACCAGCAATATCCCTCTTCATACCTGGCCACCAGTACTGGCGATGAAGATCCTGATACATCTTGGTGACTCCAGGATGAATTGCCCAAACTGAGGAATGAAAGTCCTGCATCAGCTCCTCGCGTATTTCTGCTGGCACCCATACGTGTCCCTGGAAATGAAATATCTCATCCTTGCACACTTTCCATCCAGGAAGAGAGTCCTCTCCTGACACACTCTCCCACAGGACTAAGCCTTCTGAGTCTGATAGTTGCCTCATCCATACCCGATAAAGTAGTGTAGAGGTAATAGCTACAGAAGATAGGAAAGTCTGTCCTTGTCTGTCGTGCACCTCGAGATGAATCTCAGAGAACATAGCCATAAGCTACAACTCACTGCTGGCCTCATGAACTGCCTGAATCTGATTTCTCCTACTCAACGCATCCACCACTGCGTTGCCCTTTCCCGGCGTATAGGCAAGCTCGAAATCAAAAGACTGAAGATACTCGACCCACCTGCGCTGCCTCAGATTCAGATAATGCTGAGTGAATATATACTTGAGACTCTTGTGGTCAATGAAAACCACAAAGTGCTCTCCCAAAAGATAGTGTCTCCAACAGCGTAAGGCATGAACAACAGCTACCAACTCCAGATCATGCGTCGGGTAGTTCCTCTCATGTGGCCTCAACTGCTGAGACCCGTACACAACGACTCCATCTCCCTGCATAAGCACAGCGCCCATCCTGATGCCTGAAGCATCACAAAAGACTGTATATCTCTTGCCTGGATCTATCAAGACTAGTATCGGTGCCGACATCAACCTTCCCTTCATCTCCTGAAAGGCTGACTCATAAGAATCTGACCATAAGAACTTCGCCCCCTTCTTGGTCAGACCTGTCAAAGGTGCTTCTAGGCATGAAAAGTCCTGAATAAAGCATCTATAGTATCCATCCAGCCCTAGGAAACTCCGCACCTCAAAAACATTCTTCGGATTCTCCCAGGAGACTATAGCTATCACTTTCTCTGGGTCCATAGATACTCCTGCCTCTGAAATGGCGTGACCCAAGAAGTGAATCTGTTCCATCCAAAAGTGGCACTTCGAGAGTTTAGCATAAAGTCGATGCTCTCTCAGTGTACTCAGAACGATCTCAAGATGTGTGGCATGGTCATGTCGAGTGTGAGAGTACACCAATATATCGTCCACGAAGATCACGACGAAGGAGTCCAAGTAAGGATAGAACACTCGGTTCATCAGTTACATGAAAACTGCATGCGCATTCGTGAGACCGAACGGCATGAGTGTATACTCGTATAGACCATACCTACTCCTGAAGGCTATCAAAGGTATATCTGATGGTCTAACGTTCAACTGATGGTAACCAGACCTCAAGTCGATCTTCGAGAACACCTGGTCTCCTCGAAGCTGATCAAAGAGGTCATACACCGAAGAACAATCCACGGATTCTAGCATACATTCTACAACCAAGAAACAGCTACTCAAGCAAGTAGAGCAAAAAAGGTAACTTGTGGGTAGTTCTCACATTCTAACCCCTAAGGTTCAACCTACAAGTACTAGCAACCCTCTGGGAAGCACACACAGTCTCACCCCTCTGGTTAAGCTAAAGAATAGACTCTCTAGGGAAGCACTCACTATCAATTCCCCCTATAGTCTTGTATCATACTGAAGGCTCTCTGGGGAAGCACTCACATCAATTCCCCATGTAGCCCACGTTGAGGAACTACAGACTCTCTGAGGAAGCACTCAACGTCAATTCCCCCTGTGGTCTCGCATCATAATTAAAGATACTCTGGAGAATCCCTTACGTCCATTATTACTATAGTCCACTACACTAGGTTCTCTCAGCCCTATGTAAAAATAAACATGCATAGCGTGCGTGTATCGTCCAAGTAAACCTCAAGAACTACTTGGATATCATTCTAAGGCTCAACAGCATAACAAAGCAATAGTTCCACTATCCTACAACTAGGCATGGAAACTGGAAAATGCCAAACAAGAAAACAAGCATGGCAAAGCATCTAGAACACAGCACAATTTACCCTATTCATAAGCAATGACCACTACACAGGCATATCAGCAAGGTGAGCAACCAACAAGGGAAAAACAAGAAACACGCAATACCCCGTTCAAGGGTATTGGTGGAAATTGCACATAATATTCAACGACTTCCTATAGAAAGGAACAAACCACCTACCTCAATCCTAGGAGATCATTATATGTGAACCACAATGACAGATTCTACTTATAACGACGAAGATCTAAGAGAACATCAAAAACTCTCAACCCACGATAACTTGAGAAAAAGGAGGAATTGGGAAACAAGGATCAAGTAGAAGGGAGAACTCACCGCTGTGATTCCAACGCAATCAACAGCGATCGATTCGGAGAACGGATGGAGGAACGGGGTCTTGTCGAATATCTGCAGATTCCCGGTGCTCTCGGACGAAGAAGCTGGAGAAGAAGACCTTTCTGTCAATTAGGCGTGACCCCGGTCCATTTAATGAAAAAAATAAATTACACGACGTGTAATTTTAGAGTACATGGCTTGTACTAGGTTTTTTTTACTCCGCTTTAACCGGCCTTCACATCACCCTTACACACCGTGTGTGTGGCCCGGACACGGCCAGCACACGGCTTCATGCGGGAAAAGAGTACACGGTGTGTACTCAAAAAGTACACGGTGTGTACTTCAAAAATTTACAGAAACTCCATTTTTCTTAAAAAATCCAGAAAAAGGAAAGACATACCTGAAACGAAGATCCGAGTTCTTACAAGCATAACTAATAAGTACTTCTTAGAAATTTAAATGTAATGGTAAATGCATTGGGATAGAAAATGTAGGATAAGTTATTATAATGAAAAAATGAATTTAGGATAAATGAATCATAAAAATGAATCATCGTAATAAAGAGTCGATATATATGGTGCATACCACACTCAAGAAATCAATACATAAAAGGAAACATCAGAAATCAATAAAATACATAAAAGGAAACATGAGAAGTCAAGAAAATGTTAAGTCATGAAAATGTTTGGAGGCAACTATGTGCCACACATGATACATATACAAACTGACTATTACAATATTTTTCCACATATCAACAATATTACTAATCACTATCCGATGATGAACAGATATTGTCACCCTCTCCACCTCCATCTCCACTTCCTGCTACCACCTGTAAGAACATTATATTGAAAATTAAATAGTGTTTGATATTTATATTTAAACTTAAAACCAATAAAAGTTTTCAAACTAAATGATTTTGAATTTTTTTGATTTACCTTCTCACCACCAGTTGATGCAATACCACTGGGGGATATTTTCTCATTTGTTGACGTATATCAGTCAACGCTTTCTGCAAAGCGGATATCTAAGCCCCCTGGTCTTGAACTGTGTTTTGTAGAGAAACAATCTCTCTCTAAGTATCTCCGGGTATGGACTAACTAAAACCAAGAGTATATGCAGCTAAAATCCCTTATGTCCTTCCAAAGGTCTCGGATGGTATGGGTCCCAAAACCATCCCGCGCACCCTACTGGGGTGCTTCTTCCCAAGGACTTTAGCAATCGGGTCATCCTGGGAGACTGAGTAGGACTGCCCAGGACTGGCATCCCATATTTCATTAATTTTTACCTATAAATCAAATATCAATATATATTAACATAATTAAAACTGATAATAAATTATTATAATGAAAAAATGAGTTCATACCCCAACTTCTTTGGCAGGCTCATTAACAAAACTTCCATCATATTTTTTGTGAACATCCAACCACACTTTAGTTTAGGATGCTTCATGCCCTAAACTCTGTGACTGCATTAAACAATGATAAATCAATAGTTTAATATATTAAATAGATAATATTGTATTATAAATATTTAAACTAATGAAAATATTACCAGAGTCGATCGGCTTCTAAAAAATATTTTTGACCCCGTAGTGTGAGGGATGACTTGCTTAGCCTTGCTTGATGAATTCTTTCTTGAGAGATCCTAATAGTAATTTATTCAATGTCATCTCCTCTTCATATACATGTATAAATGTAAAATTAGGTTAATATAATAATATATATTTAAATTCCATCTGCTTCTCATCACGATGTCTGTCAACAAAAACTTTCCACTGTTCTTTGGGTACCCCATTGGGTAGCTTCTCATACATTTGTTGTACGGTCAAAAAAGTATCGTTGAAATTGCTCCACAATCTCCATTTGAAGTCTTTAAATTTCTTACCAAGATTTTTCAACATCCACTTTCATTTTATCACATCAGCAACTATAAAGTGGAAAAACATATGTATACATAAATTTATTTTGATCATATTAATAACATGACATTCAATTAAACTATACTGTATTAAAATTACCTTTATTTGGGAATCAAAAACTTCATTTTTACAACATGGAGGTATATGTCTCCAATAATCATAAGAAATAGGAAGGGAAATGGGATCCGCTGTCAGCTGGCCTAGAATTTGGCCAAGTAATCCCACAGTGTCATCCGTAGGGACCCCATATGAATCAAATGGGACAACTATCTTCTCTCCATTCATATTCCACACATCTGCACTTTTTATATTTTTCTCCACAGTTTCATTTTTTCATCTTTAATGAACAAACAATTAGTATAAAAAAGTTCAATAAATTTATTTATATTAAAATTTGTACCTATAACAGTGACCCTCCAGTATGCCCATGATGAACTAGAAGTGGCGCGCCGCCACCCCGCTACCGAGGCTGCTGAAGGGGGATTCGATGACTCAGATTCTAAAGGGATGCTCATAGAGGGTGTGAGAGATGGTGCAGGGGGATATGGTGCAGGGGGCAGGTAGCTGGTGGCTCAGATGACATAGAGAGGGAGACAGATGGACCGCCATCTGTCGCAGTAGTGGATGAAATAGTGTATTGCTTCCTCCTTGGCATTCATGTCATTTAATCAAATAAAATTAAGTTCAGAACATATATTTCAAAAAAAATATGCAAAAAAAATTTAAAATGATAATAGATGACCAGTACTAACAAACAAAATATACATAACAATGATAATGAATGACTACACAAATGAAATAAGTGGTTGCTAAATGAATAAATAATTGTACATACAATCATTTTCCCCTTCAATCATGTTGGTTTCCTGTTCCATTACTTCATCCGCGTCATTCATCTTTTCTAGACTAATATTTTCAAACATCCACTATACAACTCTTGATTTCCATCATCAACTAAATCATGAAACGTATTTTCCTCAGTGAAGTTTTCTCTTACATTTGTCTCCATAGAATCAAGAGGAAGCTCCAATGATATGTTACAATCTTGATCTGGTTGTGTTACAGTCTCAAAAACATCACTTGTCACATTGCAATTTGTAGCACCCTCATCTGGTTGTTCTGTTATGTTTTGATGTTGATAGTGGTGTCTTGATGTGCTGAATGCATCATTTATGAGGTTTTGCATTTCATTTTCCATTGTCGACGAAGTTCGGAGTTCATTATGTGTATTAACATCAGTTCTCAACCTTTTTGTAATGTTTTATTCTCCATGCCAAATCCAACACAAATATTGATCTGAGAATTACTTCAGTATTAAATGTTCATAAACTTCATCTCTCTTCAACCATCTTTTATCCATGTATATCACAATGTGCCTACACAATATTAAAAAAATTAAAACTCATAGTTACTACTAAATAGAGAAAGAGATTCATATATACTAGTTGGAAAAATATATAAATATGTTACATAAGGTTTTCCTATATAAATACATATGGTAAATCACCCACTAGAAAACCAAAGTACATATGTGCATGCATGTGTATGCTTATACACATTTGATTACAAAATCACTTGAAGAAACAAGAATAAAGTGAGTATTTTATTAGGAAATATACATTTTAAGAAGATAGAGAGTATTTCCAGATATATTTGATCAATTTCAGCATTAGTAAAAAAATTAAGATTTAATCTGAAGTATTATATTAGAAGTCAACTTGCAGAGGATTGGGATATTTTCAAGTTGATCATTCTGATATAGCTCAAATCCTTTTTTCATTTTCTAAAAAATCCACTTTAAATGTGAGTGGGAACCACACAATACTGATGCCAAATTTCAAAAACCAAGAAACTAAGTTTCAAACACCACAAACAGGCTCCAAAATCCACCCCCAAAATATCAAAATTCAGATTCAAAATTCAAAATCAAAAACAGAACACGAGACACCTCGGTCCACGATCAGCCCGACATCAACGGAGACACATTCATCCACACCATCATCACCCGCATAACATCCTCAAACAACATTGGCACATCAAGGAAGAAATAGGCCTCCCATTTCAACGAAAGCTGCAACAAACAATAGGCACAGCAATAGCACAGATTGAATCCGGCAAAGGACGTGCCACCCGGAGAAGCAACAACCGAACAATAAGCCTCCAGAGCCTTCTATTCAAAAATTAGAACCTTCACATACTTAAACATCAAGCCAACAACAGCACAAAGTCCAAGCGCTATATCCAAATTTGGCATCACCCCACCGCAACCATGACCATCTTCCAGTCGCATCCGCTGCAACTCGAAAAAATCATTCTGATATAGCAGTTAGTTGAATTGGAAGTATTATATTCTACAATTAATGAGAGTATATTTAATCAACTTTCATGAAATTTTATTAATTATATTCAGTGTAAGTCATTGGATTTTATTCCTTTTATAAGAGGAACTATAATTTCTAGTTTGAGAATAATATAGAAAAATAGGTTTTTTCCATTAGCATGATATATAAATAAATATAATATAAAACATGCACTTTACCAATGCACCACATTTATAAAATATGGTATAAATATGGTTTTCCTGAAACAATTCCAATTCAAAACTCATTCATCTATCCTTAAAACATCACCCCTTTTATAAAAAAACCCTTACATGGTTTAAAAATATATCAATGGAATTTCTAATAATGGATAGAAAATTTAAAAAAAATTCCCCTCACTTGAAAGCTTTAACACAAAAAACTCAAAGTAAGTAAGGAAACAAGGATAACTATGAGGAAACATTCCCTATAGAAAGTTGTAAAGTATACCAATAAACAAGTGGAACAACACTAATCAATATCAGTACTAAATCATTGGAGGATCAATGCTTCAATGAAATTCCATCCAAGTAAAAAAGAAATACACAAGCTAATAAATAATTAAAGGCATAACACATGATAAATATCATGAGGAAACACATTAGGAACTAATGGTTCAAGTATAATACATGAAAATTTGGACCTAATTCCATCAGGTTAATGGTCACACATCCATCAAACAAATCACTCTAAACACAATCTCATCGGTGACACCCCACTAGCTCGGTATTTTGTACAACTAGTGGTAACTAGAAAGTGTGTAATCTCAATGTGCCTAGAAACATCCCATGACTTCCCACATTGTATCCTAGGGTTCCCTATAAAATAACTAAAGGAAGTGATACACTTTTAAAGTAAATTTCATACAATGAAAATAATAATATCCAAAGGCTAGCATAATAATGAAATCCTTCCCACATCCCACATTTAGCTTATAATGAGACCCCACCCATAATAAAATCATGAATCACATAACAAAAAACCATCACATGGATACACATGACATCATAAATAAATTAAAATGGGCTCAAAAAGGGAACAACAAACCAATCAACTCAAATATCACATCACAAAGTGTCATCCAAGACTTTCAATTATCACATATAATATATACATTTGTTAATCCCTTTTTAAAATGTTTTGGAATCCAAACACCAATATAATGGAAATTATAATCATTTCCAAAACACAACCAACATAACCCAAATGAATCACAATTCCATTTCATAAAACTACATGTCCCTTTGAAACATGGAAACCATTTAACCCCCAAAGGGTAACCACTTTGAAAAACCAATTTTCCTTAAAATCGAATGACCATGTGTTTTTATTATATAAAAATATTATTTTAATTTTATCAAACATTTCAAATGTGTAAAATATAAATTTGCATAAAAATTTCATTTGAACATGAAATTAAAACCTTTAAGCCACATAAAAACCAAGTTAATTTATATAAAACCATTAAAAATCAAACCTAGATAACTCACACCCACATTATCTGGATTAGAAATTAATTTATAAATCCAAGCACACATAAATATCTTAAATAAAATTCAATGAAATAAAAACACTGACCTAAATAAAATTCACCAGTGGAAGGGAGGCGAGCTAGGGTTCGGGTCTCGTGGGGGTCAGGGGAAGAAGATGGGGTCACGGGGGTTGGGGGAGAAGGGGGTTCAGGGTTAGTTGTTGGGGGGAAGTGGTGCGGATGGCCGGACGGCAGAGATGGGGTTCGAGGAACGCTCGTAGGGGGGGTCTGATAGAGAAGGGGATTCGGGGTTGGGGGAGTGTCGTGGCTGGAAAAAAATAACGGGGTTTAGCAGCGGTTTACAAAACTGCTGCTAAAAGACCACTAATAATGGTGATTTATGTTGTAGTGTTCTATTATGGATCCCCTATATTATTGAAAGTTGGGAATGTTGGGTTCCCAAAATTAAGAGGGGGGATAGTTGAATCTACCCATTTGGGGTAAGGATTTATCTCCAACTTCATTGGTGAATTTCATACTTCAATATCTTTTATCTAGGCTATTGGGGACTCAGCAGTGTCATGGAGTTCTGATGTGATATCTGGATGAGTAAGTACTTGAGTATGGGAAGCTATGGGTTGAGTCTAACATGGTGGGACTTCCTTCATTTTTAGATAGAAACCAGCATGTGTTATTCTGAGGTAATTCACCAGATATAGTTTTTGATTCTTTACTAATAAAGGGAACTACTAACATCCTTCCACCATTAGATCTATGTAAATTGGGTGCATAGATCCCAACTTGAGTATATGTCTTAGATTTTATTTGTCTAGAATGATAGACACTTCCTATTGAGGGAGATCTATTAAAAGAGAATGGTGATTCTCTACTTGAAGAACATGCCTAGTAGGGATACTACCCCTGAAAACCCAACATTGAGTCTCATAAACTCTTTTATTCCTACCTCATATTGAGTAAATTTTTCCTCAATTGTAGGAGGATCAACTTATTTAAGTAATGGTTGGGATATAGTCACCCCTTTTCCTTTTTCTTTATTTTAATCCTATATAAAAGATAGTAGCTAAAAATGTTGGGGGAACCCAAATTTTTATCTTTCCTTTTATTTCTGGTATGCACGCCTTCTTCAATCATTTTGGTTTATACCATGTTTCAAATAGAAACATCCTCCTATTATTCTTCTTCACTAGATTCATGTTCTCTAGAATTTTCAAGACTATTGTTGATGAAAATTATTAATTCCTAGTAAATTTTAGGCATCACATCACTACTAGAAACATAGGATTATTGGACACCCTTTGAGTAACTCTTGAGTGATAAGTAGTGATCTTAAGGATCAGTTTCCTTCTTGATAGGTCGCTTTGGTTTGCGACCTCTGTGAGGCTTCATATTTTCTAATGATTATTTTTATAGGAATTTTTTATAGAGGTAAATATGGATAAAGTATCCATAAAACCAAATTTTACATGTTTCTTGGGAAAAATATCGGCCACAAGATGATACAAACTATAGAGAATCATTTTTTAATACATATCCTAAACAAGAAAAGAATGATCTTTGTGGGGGAGTTAGTTGAGGTAAAAAATATCCTAGATCTATGGGTTGGGGTTGATCTTGATATGTTGTTACAACATCTCAAACCAGATTTTATGTCTTTAAAGGAGGCGGTTGTGGTGAAAATCCCCCCAGCCCTACAGGATGGGGTTGCTTCCAAATTTCCATTTCTATATCTTCCACTACTACCCTCTTGATCTTGTGAATATTTATTCAAGCATGATATAGGTGTAATGTATACTCTGAATTTGAGAAACTTTTTACCAAAGGCAATATTTTCATTTGATGTTTGTATTTCCTTTAATGAGAATCCAATTTAATCTTATCATATGCTTGATGTGAGAGAATTTTTATGGATTAATCTCTTTAGATTCAAAACTTATGAGATTTGGTCATGGAGAATACCCATAGAGTATAACAACTATGGTGTGTGTACCCAAATATTTATATTCAGACTGGAGTAATGATATTACATGATGTTAATTTTGGTAGGATTTGTTGGCTAATGAGAGAATTGAAATGTAGCACTACATGTTCACCCCACCCTCTGATATGTACATTATATGGAGAATTAGTTATCAATTAACATATTCTACTAATATAATTAAGGTATGTGTGTTAAATACCCTCACACTAATTTCCCAATTTTAGGAATCTTATGAGTGAGAGGGAGGTCAATTAAATCTGTTTGAAATTTATTTTATTTCATTAACATGATACAAATATCCTTCATAAGTCATGAATTTCAATTTCAAATGGATAAGAGTCATCTAAAGATTTAAATGAATATTACGTATGTATTCCGCTATCAAAGTTTTTGTAATATCATACTGAGGAGTAGCCATGTGCCAAAACATTTCCATTATATTATATCTAGAAAATTTTTTCATCATAATCAATGTCTTCTATTCATATTCTATTATAGATTCCATTATTTTATCTCACCAAAGTGGTCATTTACCAATCAACTTATTACATAAAGAAATATTGATAGGAATATTCTTTTTTATAGTGAAAGTTAATTGAACTGAGGGTGATTTAGATAATGATCATTACTTTGAGATATCTTTTGGAAAATAAATAATGTCACTTTTCAAAGATAAATTATCAAGTGCAGTTGGCCTCCACTTTTAAATCACCTCACGGTATGATCGATTTCTTATAGTTGATTAGGTAAGTGGCAGAACTTCTTTTAGAAATGAAATATCATTGTAGAGAGGAACTTCATAGAAAATACTGTCATAGGGAGGACTACTATCACGGCTCAATGTCTGACTACAATGAGGAATCTTGTAATATATAACCTAGAGAGAACCTTCAGGGTGGACAATGAAAAGGGGATAACCTTCTTTCCATTTTATTTTCTGATAATGCAGAGGTATTTAATGATAATCATCATGAAAATAATTCTCATGATCAATCTAATTATGAACACAAAGGAGGCATTTATGGTAAATACTATGGTGAGGACCTCTAGATATTCTTGTAGAAAAGTTGATGGAAGGACCCTTGAAAATTCAACTATTTATTCCTTGATCTGTAAATGAGTCAACTGGATCTTGGGTCATCATTGATTAATGTTTTAGGGCCTCAAGAACACCAGTATTGAGTGATTCAAGGATGTATACCTACTTCTATATTTCATATTTCTATTGTTGATATTTATTCTTAGATATTCTCCATGATGAAATTGGAGTCGTGTGTTCTGAATAATGACTTTCAAGTATTGGAGCCTGCTTGGATGACTCTCATGTTGTTTCTAAGATATACTGACAAGTTTCCATGGTTTTGGAAGGAATGTGTGTCTACCCTAAAGTGGTCATTAGAATAGGTCGATGATCCCTATTTGTAATGGGAATGTGTGCATAATCCTATTTTCTATTTATTATGGCAGTGTGCTGAAGATTCTCTTTGATGGGTGTTTGAATGTGTGCCTACTCTTAAGTAACCCCAGCAAAATGTTGGTGGTCTACCATCAAGGTGGGTGTTGGGATGTGTGTTATCCCCTAACTTTCATTGCTACCAAGATATGTTGACAACCCTGTAGAATGTGGGTAGAGATGTATTTCTTCCCCTTTCTTGTCGTGAGGATGTTTCGATGGGATTTTGTGGCTGGAATGATAATTCATGTATATTCCTTGGTTGGAGAAAGAATGTGTGTATACTCATATCCTATGGTTCCCACCAGAATATACTGATAGGCTTCAGGTTTGGGGAATAATTTTGCGCATACCTCCTATTTTCTATTGAGATATGCCGACAAGCCTCTTTAGGTGCTGCTAAAATGTGCTAATAGTCTTAATAAGTGTGGGAAAGGTTATTTTCCTGCTCGTATGTTGCCACCATATTATATTGGTGGGATTATTTTGTGGAAATGGTAATTTGGACCTTTTATCAATTTTTGATGATTTTCCACCCTTAATGGGTTGTCCTAGGCATTCAGGTCCGAGTTACCTTATCCAAGACCTGTGATATGGTGCCCTAAATAGGATGAGTGTTTGGTGTTTCATAACGTTGGTATTGGTAATTAATGGAAATACCCCTTTAGGGTGGATCTTGTTTTGTATTAATTAAATTTTTGACCTCCTAGTATATCTCCTCAAGGTAAGGTAGGTACTTTCTATTGAGTTATGGGAATATTCTCTTGAAATAGTTTGAAACCGTAATGTATTTTGTTTGATTATTCACCCCCAATCTTCATTGGATAGATAGTTATTCAGGATTCATATCATAGAGGGCTTCACATGAGACCTTCAATGTATAGATATTTCAATTTATATGGTACTCCCAAATTAGAACATTTTCCACTTGGCATTAATAGTATTGGGTGGGCGATAGTGTACAGTGGTTTGATGAGGACACAGCTTATGCAACTACCTATGCATAAGTCTATCATGATTGAGAAAATGTCATTTTCATTAAAGAGAGTTCTATTGGATGTGCCTATTTAGAAACAAAAAATACAAACAAGGAAACCCATTAAATTAAAATCACAATTAAATAAAATCATGCATGATTTGTCACTTTAAAGGATCCATATTGAGACCCTTTTAATGATTCGAATCAAGTTCATTATTTTTTTAACCCGAAAGGGGATGCAGTTATTCATATTTGGAGAATTACATACATTATTTGAATGGTTTCTAGTGGGGTTTATTCATGGAACCAGAAACACCCAACAGTTCCTATAGCCATGATAGAATATGGACCTGCTTTCCAAAGTTAGGAGATCATTGGGGTATTTTTCCAATGAAACTTAAGAACTCACATTGGTTGGGAGAATGGGTGGTCAGGTGCATTATACCCTATTTTGGGTGAATTATTGTTGAATTCAAGACTCTATTATAGATTTAATTCATGTTTATGAATCCTTCTTAAATCCCAGTAAGGTGCCAATCACCCCATATCAATAATCTGTTATTAACATATATGGATGTGAATACTTATATGTATAAAAGGTTCTTCATTAATAAAACTATTTGTATGTATCAAAGGATTACAATGGTACCATCTATATGTATCAAAAGGTTCTCCATCAATGGAACTATCTGTATGTATAAGAGGTTATCTATCCTATTTTGTTATAATTTTTTGATTCCTGACTTTAAGTAACTATGGTTTAAATCCATAAATCTACGACTCCAGAATTTATAATCATCTAGGAAGATGATTTCTATTTTGATATTAGGATCGATCCCTTGATGGGGTTTCCTATATATCCTCATAAAAGGAATCATAATCCATTTATTTTAGTTCCACTTAATGGGATATTTTTATCTTTTAAGGTCATGTGACAATGACCAAACCATGAAATTTAATTTCATGCGACCAGGATTTCCAGGTGAAAGGTTCCTAGAAAAGACTGGTGTGGGGATTATATATGAGTATTATTTATAGTTGAAAGGACCTGGAAGGAATGTATCCCTATGGGTGGTGGAATGATCTCATTGGAAATATGTCCTAATAATAATGGTGATTGTTTGAAGATGTTGGGTTTGAACCTCGGGGAGTTGACCTATATATCGCATCAGGATGGGAATAAAAGCCCACATAGTCTAGTGTGGTTGGGGGTTACACCTAAATAGGAGGCCCAATAATATAATTTTAATTATACTAGTGTATGATCAAGTTGATTATCTAATTCCACATGATTCATGATTGATGTGGGAAATAATAAATACTAGAAGATCAATTATATTATATAATTGGTTTCAAATGGTACTTGTACCTGAACTGAAGCTCGTAGTTGTACTTCCTTCATCGTCCATTGATGGGAGAGGGAGGGGGTATGGAATTCAGTATAGATATGAAATCCTATAAGAAATGATAGGGTATTACTCTAAGAGATATGCCTAGAATAATCTACCCCTTATCTACTGATAGATGAGGGCAAGGCTATGGCAGGGTAGCTAGGAAGAAATACTACAGGATTACTCTACGATGGATTCCCATTTTCATATTATTAACTATATCTAAACCCCATATTATGGATTAATAATCCATATATAGGAGAGTATAATGTGTGTATGAAACCCAATTCACCTCGCATTTTAGGAAGAATGTGATAGGTGAGTGCCACTACTTAAACCAGAAAAATTCCCACCACTACCTCCATGATTGGGGTCCTCATTACCAAAGGGATATAGGATTGTAAATATCCATAAAACACAACATATTATAAATTTTAAGTGGGGTAAATTCTTTACAAATAGAATTTATGATCTAAAGTCAGTATGATGATGTTCCTGGTAGCTTGATTATATAGATCGGGTGGCCTCGAGAGAGGTTTTACTTCATCCTCCCTTAAGTTTTGGCTTTCACATGAGAGAAATATTTGGATACTTTATAAAGGGGGTAATATGAATAAAAATTCTATGTTGAAGGATATTATTGATATTGGAGATATTAATACCCTAATTACACCCCATTTCATATACCGATCATGCTATGTGAGATGGGGGATATCACAATGGGGGTCTTCTGTGAAGGATGTTCTTTCATAAAGGTATTGATTCAAGAATAGGATTATCTCCTTTGTAGAATACCAGGTGTGCCTTCATTTTTTAAAAGTATTCACTTTTAGTTCAATTCCCTTTTATGAAGGACTCCTTTGAGGGGAGTTTTCTCTTTTTTTATGGTGAGTAGGTTGCCTGTAGTTTGCAGTGAGCTTCCAAAAATGGAAATTTATTTATCTTATCCTTTATATATATCTAATCTCTCTCTCTATGTGTGTGTGTGTGTGTCCTATAGTGTATCTGTGTGTGTATATTCATGTCTTTATTTAGGTTATAATAAAGTATTTATAGGTTGTGTAATAAAAACTTCTTTCCTGAAATGGCTGGCCATATAGCATGTTAGACGCTATGTTATGGATGAAAAAATAACACATCATCCCACAAATGAATTTCATTTACGGGGGTAGAGAGTCACCACCTATCTCAATAAAAGAGTTTAATTTGTGGGGGGGAATGATTCCAACTCCTCTCCTAGAAAATGAATTTTATTTTTAGGGGGTATGCAAAAACACAGGTTCCACAAAGCATTGTGATATGTTATGTGGTTCCATGTCCTTTGGAAAATCTACTCTGATTTTCATTTAGTTGATCACATTTTTTGCTCCTAAATTTTTTTCAAATATCTTTATCAGGATCTTTGAAAGCTTTTGGGCCTAAACACCTTGTATATATATATAGAACTATTGTGTATATATATATATATATATCAAGAGACAATTTACAAAATTCACCTTTTTATTCAAAACTCAATTTTAAAATAAATAACTTGTTGGTACTTGGAATTTTATAAAGACATTCAAAAATTGATTTCGATATATATTCTAAAAAAATAAAAAGGTCATTCAAAAACCCATTTTAAAATTAAAATCATAAAAATGTAAAAATAAATCTTTTCAATTTAATTATTTATCCATACGAGGTCAAAACCATATCAAACATTTCAATTTATTTTAAATAATTATCTCATCACATTTTAAATACTTGGAATTTAAAGTCCAACTTGAAATTCCATTTAAAGGAATTATTAAAAATTAACAGTTCCTTAAAACCGTTATAAAAACCAATTTAACTTTCACACATAGGAATAATTAATTAAATAAAACATTTAAAACATAAATCAATAAAGGGTTCTTAAATTTATTGCTTGAACATGGTGAAACCAACCTCAAATCAATGGTGTGTGGTCTATAACATGTCTACTTCAAGGGAGGACACCCAAATATAGAAAAAATATACCTTCATGAATCCTAATAAACAAAGAATCCACAAAAATTGGGTTAACCTTTAGACCTAGGGTTTGGCTGAACCAATTTCAATAAGAGTTAAGTGGTAAAACACAAAAAGAATAAATTAATGTAGAAGATAAGACTTACCTAGGATGAACCAACCAAGAAATATAAGGAAATATGGAAGATATGGTGAAGGAAAAGGTGACCAGGAGAGGGGGAATTACATGAGGGAGGGGACTATACCCTTGGGGGAGAGGCACAATATTCAAGGGGGATAAAAATAAACTGAGGGAAAGAAAAAAATAAAAAGGGAGGAAAACGGGCTTGACACATGGTTTACCCACAAAGTTTAATAAACTATGTGGTGACCATGTATCCCACACTAGACTCCCAAAATCAATATGCATGGTTACTTCTAAGAGACCGTATGATTTAATATACCATGTATAGACCATGTGAAATGGATTTTTCCAAGATATACCTAATAATCGTGATTTCCAAAATGTTTGACAATTGATGATGTCTAATCATGTACCCCTTTAAAACTTCCAAATTTTAAAACAATTCAGCCCAAAATTCCCAGAAACTCTTGATATCTCAAAATAATATCAAATAATATTAAATAAAATAATAAATAAAACATAGGGTGTGAAATTTTTCCTTTATAAGAATTTTAGATCTCACTTTTCTTATGTTTTCATTCCCCATGTTATAAATATGAGTATAACTTATGATAATTCTATAAGGGAGTCAAGTGTGGCTCAATTATGGAGAAATGTTCACATGTTCTACGAAATAAGTTACTTGTGTAGCTACTCCTCAAAGACACTAAACCTATTATTATTGATATTTTGGGACTATTTATTAGATGTTATGTTTAACTTTTAGAAATTATGTAAATAATGATATGTTTAGATTACTTCATCTCACTTTCTATGAAAGTTAGTGTTTAAAGAAATTGTTTTTAGCACCATATCTAGGAGTGTGGGTCTGGGTTATTATAGTTGGTATTAGAGCAGACATTATTTATTTTTTAGGATTAATGTAGTAATTTTTGGGGGATTATAATAAGATAAATTTAGTGAAATCCCTAGGGATGAGTCTAACTGTATGATAATGTCTAGAAATTTTGGTGAAGTTTTGAGTATCTGGTTTTCCAATAAATAGAATCCCCATTTGGATACTAGAAAGTGGATGCAGCTATGAAACATATGAACCTATTGGTAATCACCCTAAAAAGGGTTGGTTAAGTATCAACTCAATCATCACTCGATGCATGATGAGTTTTCCTAATACTATGCACCTAGATATACACACCTGGGGGATATTCCTTGGTAAATCACATTCACTTTATGAGCCATTATGAAGGATATATTATATTAAGGAATTTAGTAAAGGATTATAAGATATCCCAACATAAATAAACTGATATTTAACCAAGATTTATTTAGGTTGAATCCTAAAGAAACCAAGTTAAAAATGTATTCCATAGAAAATGAAAATATTTTCCCAACAAGCAATCTAATGGGATAAGAGCTAAAATGATAAATATTATGATTATATCAAATCAACTGTCAATAATTGTGATTACCAAAGTGAAATTAGTTTAGTTTAAAAACACACCAAATAATAGAAGGATATAATTTCATATAATTTTAGGTGATTAATATGATGAATTAAAGAAGATTCAATTTCCTTCATGTCAAGAATGCTAGTAGAGGAACCCAAGGGAATGTTTCAAAGGAACAAGAAAATGTTTCAAAAGTGAAAGGAATTTCCATCAATCTCATGATCATAGAAGAGAGATAAAGAGGTTATACAATATAATGTAAGGTATAAATGTCCCAACTAATACACCATACACATTTCAATTCTTCAAATTCAAGGAGTTTTTTCATTATTAAACTCGATGCACTAACTATAGACTATTGAGGATAATAGGTGACAATGACCTCCTAGGCCAAAGTAATAAGGAAAAACCTATTTTATGACAATAAATTAAGTTTATTATTATAATTAATGTACACTTACCCTCTACTCCATATTTTTTTATCTCTTGTTTCTAGGAACTCTAGTATATCTAGGAAGTTTTGTAAGAGAATTTAATCGTTACCCCAATGATTTGATCGTCTAAGAAAAATTATAGTTGTGTGATTATTGTATTCCAAGTTAAAGTGTATGGGAAGGTACTTTTTTAAAAACATATTATTCATCCTTTAGATAAATTTGATGTGATTTTGTATATTTATGGTATTTCTTAGCATATAATCCATATTAATCAATGAAATAATGAAATCACATTTATTGTTACAAACTAATATATAAGCATCTATCAGTTCATGGATGGGCATGAGATCTCTTGGAAAACAAATTATATTATAGGATTTGTTATACCAAATAATAAAGGATTATTAGCTCAAAATATTTGATAAAAAAACTCAATATTAGGATTGACCTAATCTAAAGGAAAATGTGTATTCCTCTAATTTTATAAGATCAATATCCCTCTAAAAATTAAAACTTGAGTGGTGTCTATCTTTTAGACACCCTTAGTTATTTTTAATAATAATTTATAATTAAAATTTTGAGGATACAATTTATTTAAGGGGGTATAATGTAATACCATGAGATTTTGAATTATATTTTCCTTTAAAACCTAATGTGTTCAATATCTTCCTTCACACCCAACACCAAACCAAAACAAACATGTTACATTTTTTAAGATAAATATAAGTGTTAAAAATTAGTCACTAAATTGGTGGTTATAAATAGGTTTAACCTAATTATGAAATATAGAAATAAAAATAAAGGTCACTTTTAATTCTAAATCAATTAGTGTAGCTAAATAACTAATAAGATCATTTTTTGTATAAAAATTTATTTTATTAAAAAAAAAAATTTAGGAGGTATGAATTTTTATTTTAAAAACAAAATATATTATGGTTTAGTGATGATAAATTATATTATTGATATGAATAATATATTACCACTAATATAATTAGTAATTTATTGGAAATAAGAATAATAATAGTAAAAACTTTAAGAATCTATTTTCCTTTGAAAACAATTTTCACTATATTTTTATATTTTTATTTTAAAATTTTACTTTTAAAAATTTATCTAATTTTTTTGATTTATCATGTCAATATTATCTTAGGTTTAATTTTTTGGATTTTCTAAAGAGATTTATTTTTATGTGAATAGTGAAAAATAGTTTTTATTACTACCAAAGTGTTTTTTATTTTATCATGATCTAATCGTGACTCGTAACTTTTATAAAACATATTTAATGACCAATAATTTATTTATTTAATATAATTATTAATTTAAAAATACTATATTGAACTCATAAAATTTATGTTTAACATTTTTAAACTTATGTAATATTTTATTCTAAAAAAAATTCCTTTTATTTAATTATGATATCACAAGGTAAAATTATGTTTTAGGTTGATTTTTAAGCCATATAAATATTATGTTGTTAAGTATATATACTTATTAATTTCATGGAAATAAAAATCAATGATAATTTTATCATATACATGATTTTAATTCTTAAAAATACACTTTTTATAAAAATGAGTTTTTACAGGTTGAGTGAGCTATTATTAAAATTAAATTTTGTAAAACTTATAAATTTTATTTGAAAAAATGGATTTCATATTTTTAGTCATTAGTTATATATTATTTAATAAGTTTCATTTTATGTTTTTTCATAAAAAGTTAATTACTTAGGTAAAAATTAGTTACCACAATAATGGTAAATTATGTTTAAAAGGGTTTAACCAAGGGTAAGAAACCAAAAACATGTTGAAAAATGTCTTAAAATGAGTGTATAAGAGGTATATAAAAGTTACCCATTCCCCAACTCTATAATTTTCTATTATTGGATCCTTTTTAACCTTGAATATTTACTTTCACTTTATATTATTACAAAAATGTCACTCCCCTCACTTTTAAATATCACCCTTCACCACCCCATTTATAAACTAATCTTAAAGATTTAAGTTAAAAAAACTCTATATAATTATCTTCTCAACTATCTCCATGCATACTAGAAGAATTTATCTTTTAAAAAGACCAATAGAAGGATCCTTAAGGTGTTACCCAGGGTAGAACATCCAAAGGGAGAGGAATTTAGGTGCACATGTAGAACGAATCAAGACTCGTGGTTAAGGTTTTTGTATCTCAGTTTTGCTTCATTGAGATTTGATTTGTATTCAAAAATTTCTCCCTTTTTATGATGTTAGTATTACCCTTGGATGTATTTGTACCATACTTTTCTTAAAATCTAATATATTTAAAAATACATCTCAATTTCTCTTTCCAGGGGTTTTTTATTCAAGTGATTTTGAAGTTGTAAGATATTTTGTTAACTCAAACTTACTTTATTTAAGTTATAATGTTTCATCTTGAACTTATTACTTCCATGATCATTTTATTCCACCCTAAGATTTTATATTGAACTTTATCTTTATCTCTAGAGAAAACAACACTTTTGATTTAAATATTTCTCCTCAATTAATTTCTCCCCCATAAAATTATGACATTGTTAATAATAATTAATATCCCACCCAAGTTAGCTCTTTGTCTTGAATATCCATGATTTCTATTCCTTCCAATTTTCTCCTTTATATTTTAAAACCCAATTATGTATTATCACATGTGATTTTCACATTTCCATTTTTATCTTTTCAATAGGAAACTTTATTATTCCTTTTTATAATATGGGTTTCAATAAAGGTATTTTGTACAAATATTAAAAAGGTTTTTACTTTTATAATCATATAGTTTATCTTCTAAACCCCTTGTTACTTTTGGGTTATGTGTTCTATTTCTTTTTCTTCATTTTACTCTATATTATTTAAATTTATTTCATCTATATGTTTCTTACATATAAACCTAGTTTATTTTACCTTTATTTATTGGGGTAATACATGTTTTAAGTTCCTTTTGTGATTCCCTATTTTATGTAAACCTGATTTAAGAGAACTTTCCAATTTATTATTTCATTTTATGTACCACCTAAATCAAATTTTTTAACCAAGAATATATTTTTAAAACCCTCATTATTTTATATAAAACCCCATTGGTTCAATTTTTGTATAAAGTAAATCTATAATCTCCTTTATTCATTAAAAGAACCGTTACTCATTTTATCAAGAATCATCTAAGTGGATCATTTTTATTCTTAATTATCTGATATTTATCATTTTTTTTCTATATTATAGCTTAATTTTCAATTCTTATGATTATTTATTCAAATTTTAACATCCAAAATGATTTAATTCCTTCTTCTCTTGGAAATCCTTATGATATATCCTTTGGTTATGCTTTGAGACAATATTATGAAACTTTATTATTTCCCATGGGTTTTATCATGCTTATGATTTATGTATGGTTTTTTCACACTTATAGAACACATATGAATATACATTTTATAAATATAAATTTTTCACCCTGATATCACTCCAATTCATTAGGTAATGTTTTCATATCATGAAATACCATGTATAGTACATGGTAGATTATCCTAAGCACACTATGTTATATTGTCATAGTGATGATCCTTGACTAAGATTCATGTAAGGTTAGCTTATGCACACTATGTTATTTTGTCTTGGTTGTGAGACTTGAATATATTTCATGGGTGGTTAGCCTAGGAACACTATGTTATGTTGTCTTGGTGGTTATCCTTTACTATAGTTCATGAGTGATTATCCTAAGGACACTATGTTATGTTGTCTTGGCGGTGAGCCTTGACTTATGCTTATGATATTATAATTTATATTATTGCCACATATTTATGAATCCATTAACATATGTTATCATTCCATTATACCATGTTTACTTTCTTATCTCACACTTTAATTTGATGGTACATGTTTGTTCATAAATGTGTCTTCTTTATTTGTTCACCTGCCAATGATTTTATTTTCAAGCCATGGACCCCTTTCTACAAAATAGATTTGTTCATAGAGAGATATAGGAAAATTTATATACTCCACTATAGAAAATTAGTTTTTAAAAAATTCTATAACCTACTAAAAAATATACTTCTCAACAATGGAGGATTTTTTTCGATATGGATTATTAGAATACCCTTTAAATATCTTCATATACTTTTAAAAAGTATACATCCAAAAAAGATATAAAGGGCCAAAAATATTTATTTTTCATGCCAAATAAACCATTCAATTCACCATGATATTAAAAAAAGATTGTGGAAAGTACATTTCTATTTGACAAGGTATATAAACTAAATTGTTCAATGAATTCATATCCATAAATTTATTACAAATAAAATTGAAAAAATAACACACCTTTATGGTATTCATTACAACATGGATGGGTAGTATTCCATTCAATGAAACTGGTAGGAGTTTTTTCATCATAACATGAAAATCATGTGATTCTATGCATGTTAACTTCAAATATTTTAGTGACACAAAAAAAATTATATTTGAAGAATAACCCTAATGATATCTTATACCTAAAGGCACTTAAAAACTAATTTTCTAACTCTTGGATAATGCATGAAAATCTGGGTATAGGGATGTTTATTTTTATTAAGTAATGGGTGATAACTCCAAACATATTCTCATTAGTTGTAAATCCAATATTGCATTCAAAACATCCTTTATCTTTCCTTTAATATCTAACAATGTTCTGATCAAACTATCACAAATATTTTTACAAATATGTATCAAATCAATGTTATGTTTTATATCATGATAGCTTCAATATGGAAACTTAAAAAAAATATTGATCATTTCTTCTATATAATTCTATCATTATGATATTTTTGTGTCTTTAAAAATATATCATCAATGTTTTTAACTCTATCAAAATATTGATCATTTGAGAAAGTATTTGAAGTGATATAAATTTGTATAATACATTGAATAACTCTTTTAATCTTTGATAAGAGTGATCCATAAATAAAAACCTTTGATAAACCATGCACATTTTTTCCCTCCCATGTTGTGGTTGAAAAAATAAAGTTCCATCTTCACAAATTAGACAAGATTTATGCCCCTTAACATTGTATCCAAAAAAACCATATGCTAAGAAGTCCTTTATAATAAAAATAATCATTGAAAATAATTAAAAATGTTACTTTTTATAAGAATTATAAACTCTAATACCTTCCTTACATAAGTGTTTCAAAACATTATTTAACGGTGAAAACTAAACATCAATGTCATTTATAGGTTGTTTTTCTCAAGAAGTCATTAAAAACAACATGATATACTTTCTCTTTATACAAAATTTAAGAGATAAGTTGTAAATTTAAATACCCATAAAATTCAAGGAAAATTTTTTCTTAATTTTCTTTGGGATTTTACATGAACGCAGTTTCTGACGGTACTTGATTCCGAGGCCCGGTGTGCTAATAATTTCTATCCGAAGTTTAGCTCGGGTACGTTCAGTGAACGAACGAGCGGGAATTTCTAACTTTTGAACCGGTGCTCGGAATCGAATTCTGAGGGCACCGATGGAACCGCAGTGCCGGTAATTGCTTAGAAACACTTTTTCTGGAGTTGTGTTTTCACGAGAGAGGTTGATAAAAATTTTGAAAGTTAAAATAAAAATTTAACTACAATTTTTATTTTTCTAAGTGGATTTAAGCTTTGGCTGGAAGTTGGGTAACTGCCCAACTTCCCATGGAAGGTTATGAGGGTGGTGGGGCCCACACGAACCCCACCCCTTCACATTCCTTAACTCCCTCAACTCACAATTTAATATGATAACTTAAGTATTAATAACTTATGTTATTAATGAAGAGTGAGTTTAATGTGTGTGTTTGAAATTCAAACTAATGTCTAGTTAATAAATTAAGTGTGGGCTTAATTTATTTTTGGGTTAGATTTTTGTGGTGGAGTCTTTGGGAGAAAAGGGCTAAGGACTTGAGGAACTTCTTCGTCTTTGACGAAGAACGCGAAGAACACATCGGTCTCCAACAAAGAACATTGAGTTCTCAGAAACCGATTACACGACGCCGTGTACTGTGACGCCGTCAATATCTTCTTTCACGACGTCTCTTCCCATGACGAATCCTCGTTCGAAGAACCTCCGTTCAAGCTCGCACGAGGTAGGGGTTTATGTGATTTCTTTTCATGATTTACTCCCGTTCATTATCCACGTATAATTGGACCGCATGCTATCAATTAATGGGAGGAGGCCGGACCGCACAAACACGGCCGACCCCCCTCCCTTTTATTTTCTTGTTGTTGCGGTACGACGGGAAGTGACGCAGTGTCGCCGCACCATGTGGGAACTAACGACAAGAATGTGCGATGCCGACACGCCACATTTTTAAAAATATGAACCAAGTCGCGGCACCGTCGCGCCGCGCCGGAGAACCGCAAAATCACCGCAACCGGAGCGGGGCCGCAGAGGAGGGGTGCGGCGCCGTCGCGCCGCACCGGACGAATGAGGGTCACGGCCGGTACCGGGCCGTGGCGAAGCGTGCCAGTCCCGTGGCGGCAGAAACCAGCCGTCTCCGGTCCCGTGGCGGCAGAAACCAGCCGGCCGGGGTGGGCCGGCCAGACAGGAGAGAAGCCAGGGGTTCAAACCCCCGGCCGGCCAGCTAGCGGCCCCCATTAAGGGGGGTCGTGGTTACAAAACACGTGGGGGCATCCCCCCCCCCCCCCCCGCAAACCGAACGGCTCGTCCGTTCGGCCGAGCCAGCTGGCGCCGCGCGCCAACGTGCCGCGCCCCGCCGGGCCGACCCAGGGGGTCTCGGGCCGGGTCGGTCCGGGCCCGAAACCCCCGTTTTCGGACCATTTTAGGTCTTTTTCCTATATCTCGAGCTATGGACCTCTGATCGACGCGCTGTCAGCGGCGATGCGATCCTTGGATCGAGGCGGTCATTTTGGTATATCTCACTCAAGGTTTCGGAGAACTTTATATCCGGACGGGTTGGTTCGTACACGAAACCAACCGGGCCCTCAGAGCGGAAACGCTCAGAACTTGAGTTCCGGACGTCCGATTGACATGCCGTCGACTTTGTTGGATTCCTCTTAGTGAGACGGATCTTTTGGCTTACTCCGCCCGAGGTTTGGACACAGGTGGAGTATGGTTGGGTTGGTTTTGCCTTAAAAACCAACTGGGCCCCTGGGACGAAAATGCCAATAACTCTCAGACCGGGCGTCCGATTGACGCGCCGTCTGCGACGTTGAGTTTCTGTTGTCGATATGGAACTTTTGGATACATCAACTCTGGACTACGTGTCAGTTGATGTATCAGCCTCTCGGCTCGTGGAGCGGACTCTCCCGAATGAGCTTGCTGTGTGCGGGAACCCTAGAGCTGGCTGCGTTGCGACTGAGACGACGACGACGACTGTACAGAGATCCTCAGTGGATTCGACGGTGACGACTACAGCACTCAGCAATCCTTTGTGGATCAGTGCTACCGATCATGTGTGGGTCCGATCCTATGTGGGTCAGCGCTCAGCGGTTCTGTGTGAGCCAGCGCCTACAGATCCTGTGTGGGTCCGATCCTGTGTGGGTCTTTGCAGGGGTTAGTTACCTATCGATCCTTTGTGGGTCAGATCCTTTGTGGGTCATTGCAGGGGTTAGTACCTATCGATCCTTTGTGGGTCCGACGGCTTAGATGAATTAGTTGCAATATCTGATCATCTCTATCGTCATACGAAGAAGTATACCTGTGTGAGATGAATCCTGTTTTGCTTTCCTTTGTGGATTGTGTTGTGCTATCCTGTGTGGATTTATGTTTTGCTTTCCTATGTGGACTGGGTTGTACATGGGATCATAAGTTAGAGCATACTGGAATTGATGACTTAGGTATATTTATGGGCATATACCTAAGCAGTGTCGGATGTTACTTCGTGATTGTATCTTTCCTTTGTGGTTTATCCTTTGTGGATTCTGGGAGACCTTCGGGGGTCTCGGGATCCCTACTGAGTAGCTTATACTCACCCATGCACGGGCTATGCCCGCACTACGTTGTGTTGGTTGCAGACGACGGACAGTGTTGATCGTGGTTGAGGCTTGCGAAGGAGGATGGTACCAGGAGGTGGACCACTAGGCGGGACGTACTCAGAATGGTCGGCTGGACCCGAGGAGTAGTGGAGGCTATCTGTACCCACCCTTCAGGTGGGATTACCAGTGGACGGCTCGGTGTTGCAGCTTTACTTTTCAGTTTCTGTTTTCCCTTCCAGTTGTACTTTACTTTCAGTTTGGGTTTGTATACTGTCCCACTTACTTTTCTGCACTTACTTTGTATCAGCTTTTTCTTAGTGTTTACTTCTACTGCTTGCTTTCTATGTGGTGTTTCTTTACTTTACAAAGGCAATGCCTTCCCTTTTTACCTTGATTTACGCCTTGGTACTAGTCGCCAGCCCCTGGCCTATGGAAGGCGGGCTTGGGGTAGTCACGGCACGGGCCCCGAGGACAGGTCGTGACAAATTGGTATCAGAGGAATTCGGTTCTACCACAGAACTTGGGACTCTAATCTTTTCTATGTGAAGCAATAGTGTTAAATGTATTGGGTGTGGTTATCGGTTTAGGGAGTCCAGTGTTGGTGCGGCGGCCGACGTATCGGTACACCAGGACCCTGACTTCTGATTTCCGACTTAATGCACGAAAATATTGATTGCATGTGTCATTCAAGTTTTCTTTGTGATTACTTTGTGTCAGCTCACCAGGTATATTGCTCTGACCGTGGCGCACCTGTTTCATTTTCAGGATGGTCCCACGACGGCAGCCAGCTAGGGTTCCGAGACTTGAGCGTGACGACAGCCTGCCGAGCGACGAGGCCTCGGTACAGGGCCCTTTGACAGCTGGGGCACCGGCGGTACCTCTACCCGCTGAGCCACTGATGATTCCAGCCCTAGCCGCTGATGATGCACGTCACCTTAGTGCACTGCATGAGTTCCAGCACCAGCGAACACCCAGGTTCCGCGGGGAGACGGACCCCCAGGCAGCCGAGGATTGGCTGGAGGCAGTGGTGAGAGTTTTCAGGTTAGTGAGAACACCAGCAGACCTCATGGTGATCCTCGCAGTGAGCCTACTACACGCGGCAGCAGGCAGATGGTGGAGCTTGATGCTCCAGGTGCACGATGAGGCATCTCTCCTCTGGACAGACTTTGAGAGCCTCTTCCGCTCGGAGTTCGTCCCAGCCACCCTCCGTACGGTGCATATCCAGGAGCTTCTTCAGCTGCAGCAGGGCATCCTGACATTCGCCCAGTACTCGGTGAGATTTACCGATCTCTCGCGCTACTCGACAGACATGGTACGGGACCCATTCTTTTGGGCTCGGACCTTTGAGTAGGGATTGAGACACGAGATCAGGGCATCGTTGATCTCCCTCAGCATTCCGAACCAGACAGGAGTACTAGAGCGATCCCTTTTGATCGAGAGCTTTCTTGCTGAGTCTACACCAGCGGTGAGACCTACCGTAGGGCGACACATGGCGGAGTCTTCTGCAGCCGGCAGTAGACAGATGTCGCAGAGGTCCAAGCGGGCCAGGCCAACGGGCGGACGACCACAGGATACTGGCTCGGAGGTGCGGGGCACACACAGCAGAACCAGTCTTACGAGTGGAAGACACTGCTATGCATGCGGCGGGCAGGGCCACATGGCTCGTGACTGCCCGACCCGTCATGCAGAGGAGCAGGAGACGGTTGAGGAACCACCTAGGCAGAGGCAGAGGTTCAACCATGGCGGTTGATAAAACACTATTTTATTTAATATTTTATTGATAATAAATGATATAATTTCCTCAAATTGTGTTAAATATGTTTAATTAGAATGTATTTGGGATTAGATCATTCATTTGAATATTTGATGAAAATTCCAGTTTTACCCTTTATAGTTCACTGTAGTATTTCGAAGCTAAATATTTTTATATTTATTATTTTAATTTTAAATTTTGTAACAGTGTTCCTAACATAATTATCTACAACTTTTATTCAGGACACTAAAGCTAAAGAGTGCATTAGATTGTTGAAAATGGGCCATGAAGTCAAAATTGGGCTGGACTCGCCAGAATGGAGAAGCTTCTGTATTTCGGCCATAACTCCTTCATCTGGGCCTGGATTGAGCCCAAATTTGGAGAGGAGATATAAGACCCATATCCGCACATTTGATCCTTCTGGAAGGTCGGCCAATTCACGTTTTTTGTGGTCAAATGGGCGGTGAACTTTGAATTAAAATATTTGGCCGAATTTCCACATTCACACTTGAAACCACTTGTAACCTCTCCTCCCCTCCCCTATATAAATTTGAGTTTTTATCATTTGGAGGGGTTGGGACATGCATTGGGAGATTGGAGGCAGAGTAGAATTTGTTTCACCCAAATTCTCCAACCATTGTAAGAGGGGTAGCTCTTGAAGCAAGGATCCCCTCATCGAAGCCTCCTTCTCTTCTTCATTTTGTAATGTTTTCATTTGTGTAATAAACTTCATTGTTATTCTTTTATTTATTCTTTTTCCTTCTGTTTTGTTTAAATTTCTTCTTCTATTAATCTTCCTCTTTGGGTTGGAATCAAGAGTGGAGACAATATTGGGTTATACCCTTTCAATCCTTTGCTTATGCAAATCGTCTCCACGATGACTACACCGCCCATGGAAGAGTAGTTATTTTTAGTAATCGGTCGACCTCTCACCTTCTTCATTCATTTATTTTGAATCAATGATCTACTGTAATTCACTAAACATTATCCATTAATTGAGTTTTTAATTTAAATGAAACTAAGAAAGCAATTGAATAGTTAACACAAAACACGCGAGGTCGGGAATTGTGTGAACTGTGAGAGCGCAACCTTAACCGGTAATTCAAAACCACACGGGATCAATTTGTAGAGTTCAAATATAATCCCTAAACTCAATTAATCCCCATTTTCAGAGTGGTTATGTGCCTTAATTTACCACTGACCATAAGCTAATCTTAGAACATCAATCAAAGCAGGGTGTTGCGATTGCATGTTCCGAAGTTAGCCTAAGGTTAAATTCACTTCATCTTCGTGGTAAAGTTAATTCTCGTAGGGTTCGGGATTTAACAAATTAAGGGATCATAATTAAGTGAATATTAATTTAAATGATAGTGATTAATAAATTATTTAAGAGGTAGAGTTAGATCGATTACGCCTTTTAAAATAGATTTCTAAAAAACATCTTCTTGTTGTGTCATTCTAATTGAAACTTCATTTCAAAATTAAAAACAAAAAAAAATGCAATCTTCTTCCAGCAAACTTCTTCTAGATTTGTAAACTATAAACAAACACCCCTATACTTTCAAGTAGTGTTTTTATTCCCTTTTATTTTATTTCTAGAATACCTCTGAAAAGTTGTTTTAATTCACTTCCTCCTTTGAGAGACGACCTTGGTCAGCCACTCTGCTGCACCTAAGTACCCCAAAATCACACTAATCATTTGAGGGAACCCGCGATAGCGCTCTTTCAAATTGGCTCCGTTTCTGGGGAGGCAAGTAATTATTTCAACCAATTAGAGGTATTTATTTTATTTTACATTTTATTCTCTTCCTCTCTTCTTTCTTCCTTCTGTACCCAATCTGATTTTGCTTCCTCTTCTTTTATTTTCTTCTACTTCTTTTTGGACCATCAACTCAAACTTCTCATTTTTATTTTACTATGGTCCACTTTCTTTCTTTTCATTTTTATTTGATCTATGACACGAACCAATCCTGAAGATCTCTTAGATCTTGACCCTGAATTTGAACATAGCCTTAGGGCTCGAATCAGAAATTCTCAGTCTACGGGAAGTTTCAATATTCAACCAGTTGGTGAATTCCTCTCTTCTGGAAACATTGAAATTGGAAGCAATTCAAATTCAAACATAAAAGAGGAACCAATGGCTGGAAACAATGGAAATGAACTTAATAGAACCATTCGAGAATTGGCTGCACCTGATGTTAACTATCAACCAAATTGTATTGCATACCCAAATCTCGAATCGGACTTTGAACTGAAATCTGGGTTAATTCACTTACTTCCAAAGTTTCATAGCCTCTCTGGTGAGGATCCCAATAAACATTTGAAAGAATTTAATGTGGTTTTCTCAACCCTTAAACCATGAAATGTTTCTGAAGATCAAATCAAATTAAGAGCATTCTCATTCTCACTTGATGGAGCTGCAAAAGATTGGATGTATTACTTACAACCTGAAGATGTAACTTGTTGGAACGATTTGAAACGTCTTTTCTTGCAGATATTTTTTCCAGCATCAAGGACCACATCTATTCGAAAGGAGATTTCGGGGATCAAGCAAGCATAAGGGGAGTCAATGTATGAGTATTGGGAGAGATTCAAAAAGTTGTGTGTAAGCTGTCCACATCACCAAATCAGTGAGAAACTCCTCATTCAGTACTTCTATGAAGGACTCACACCTATGGAGAGGAGCATGGTGGATGCCGCAGCTGGAGGAGCATTGGTGGACAAGACACCAGCAGCCGCACGTGCATTGATCGACAAGATGGCTCAAAACTCCCAACAATTCGGTGATACAGGTACACCACATGTTCGAGGAGTACATCAAGTAAGTCCTTCTTCTCTTGAAATTCATTTGATTGATACTAAGTTAGAAGAATTGACAACTATGGTGAGGCAGATTGCATTGGCTCAAAAGACATCCCAACCCCCTCCTTCAAGGCCATGTGGCATTTGCACTGAGACAAGCCACCCAACTGACTGTTGCCCACAACTACAAGAGACAGATGATTGTGCAGCAGTGTTCCCTGGGAGACCATTTCAGCAGCAACAACAACAACCATATCCCCAAAAGAAGTTTGATACAGTATACAACCAAGGGTGGAAAGATCAGTCAGACATGAGGTATGGCTCTGGACAACAACAAAGGCCCCCTTTTCAACCAAACTTCCAGCAGCCTCCACCTTACCAACAGGGTTTCCAACAACCCCAAAGGAGATTCGAAGCTCAAACATCAACGAGTCAGCAAAAAGGGAATATCCAACACAAGTTAGACTCTAACACTGATGATATTTTGAAACAAATTGTTCTTAATCAACAGAATGAGCTGAAGAGTCAAGGTTCGGAGCTGAGAGAGTTGAAGACTCAAATGAGTCAGATTGCCACCGCACTCCATGAACTTGTGAGTAAGAATTCTGGAAATCTACCTTCCCAACCCACTCCTAATCCAAAGGGGAATGTTAGTGCCATCACATTGAGAAGTGGGAAGCAAATGAATGATATATCTGGACCTACCATTCCACCGAGATTCACCTCTACTCTAGAGAAGCCGCATTCCATACCAACTAATGAGCAATCCATGGAGAAAGATAAAGGTAAGAAAAAGATTGATGATGTACCTCCTAAACCCCTTCCTTTTCCAAACAGGGTTGTTCAAACCAAGAAGATAGCTGAAGAAGCAATGCAAAAGGAGGTTTTGGACACATTCAAGCGTGTGGAGATCAACATTCCTCTACTGGAATCCATTAACCAAATTCCAAGGTATGTGAAATTCTTAAAAGAACTTTGTACCAATCGAAGAGGGCTCAAGGGAAATGTGAGGATCAACCTTGGAAGGAATGTCTCGGCACTCATTACACCAACTCTAGCAATGCCAACAAAGTTCAAGGATCCCGGGACATTCACCATCCTATGTACCATAGGGGAGTTGCACTTCTCTGATGCTCTTTGTGATTTAGGAGCTTCAATAAATGTGATGCCTCACTCTGTATTCTCTTCCTTGTAGGTTGGTGAGTTGAAGCCAACAAGAGTAGTGGTGCAATTGGCGAATAGAGCTACGGCATATCCAGCGGGAGTTCTTGAGGGTGTACTTGTTCGGGTAAGAGACATGATCTTTCCAGTAGACTTCTATGTGCTTAACATGGAGGATGATCAGGTAAGTTCTCATGCCCCCATTATCTTAGGTAGACCCTTCCTCAAAACTACAAAAACTATCATAAATGTCAATGAGGGTACACTTTCCATGGAGTTTAGAGATGAAGTTGTGATATTTAATGTTATGGATTCCATGAAGTACCCCTCAGAGGACCATTCTGCTTTTGTTATCTCCCATTTTGAACCACCAAGTAAAAACATCATGGAATTGGATTTTCCTATGCTTAGGGAGATTATGAGTATTGGTTCTATTTTGATGTCTAAGAGTACTTTTACACCCATTTTTAAGGAACAAGACTCTCTAAGATTTGATTTTGAAATGGAATCATATTCTGATTTTGATCATGTGAACTCTGATTATGACATGTCTATTGAGTATGCTGATGGATTTGGTGCTTTATTCTCTGATTGTGATGATTTTTATTCTGATACTGATGTTCATTGTGCAGATATGTCTGTTGCATCAATTTATCCATCCATACATCACCCACCTACATTGGAACTCAAGCCATTGCCCCCAAATCTCAAATATGCATACTTGCTCAGTGGTGATAGATTACCTGTCATAATTGCTAACAATCTCTCTTTTGAACATGAAGAAAAACTTTTGAATCTTTTGAGAGATAACATTAGGGCAATTGGTTGGACATTGGCAGACATATCAGGTATTATCCCCTCCATTTGCATGCATAGGATTCTCTTGGAGGATGGGGCTAAACTGGTGAGACAGCCACAAAGGAGACTTAATCCCACCCTCCTAGAAGTTGTTAAGAAAGAAGTTGAAAAATTACTTGAGGTGGGTATCATTTACCCTATTTCTGACTCACAATGGGTTAGCCCTGTTCAGGTTGTACCAAAGAAAACTGGTTTCACTGTTATAAAAAATGAAAATGATGAGTTAGTTCCAGTGAGAGTACAAAACAGTTGGCGAGTGTGTATTGATTATAGGAAACTAAATCAATCCACTCGTAAGGACCATTTCCCACTTCCATTCATTGAACAGATACTTGAGAGACTAGATGGGAAGACACACTATTGTTTCTTGGATGGATTTTCTGGCTATTTTCAGGTTCCCATTGCAGTAGAGGACCAGGAGAAGACAACATTCACCTGCCCATTCGGTACCTTTACTTACCGAAGGATGCCATTTGGACTTTGCAATGCCCCAGGTACCTTCCAGAGATGCATGGTGAGTATTTTCTCAGATTTCATTGAGACCGGCATGGAGGTATTTATGGATGATTTTACAGTTTATGGGTCCTCATTTGATGAATGTCTCTCTAGTTTGGGTGATGTGTTGAATCGTTGTATTGAGAAGAATCTGGTCCTGAACTTTGGAAAGTGTCATTTTATGGTAGAGAATGGCATTGTCTTAGGGCATGTGGTGTCAAAACATGGGATAGAGGTTGATAGATCTAAGGTAGACATTATTTCATCCTTACCCTATCCTTCATGTGTGTGTGATGTTAGATCTTTCCTAGGGCATGCAGGATTTTATCGGTGCTTCATCAAAGATTTTAGTAAGATCACTCTTCCTATGTCACGATTACTTCAAAAAGATTCTGATTTTGTGTTTGATGATTCTTGTAGGACTTCCTTTGATGAGCTAAAGAAGTGTCTGACCACTCCACCGATCATACATCCCCCACGGTGGGACCTTCCATTTGAGCTTATGTGTGACGCCTCCAACTTCGCGGTTGGAGCTGTCTTATCTCAGAGGGTGGAAGGACGTTCACATGTGATTGCCTATGCATCAAGGACATTGGATTCAGCCCAATCCAACTACACAACCACAGAAAAGGAGTTTCTTGCTGTCATATTTGCTTTAGACAAATTCCGTTAATATTTATTGGGCTCTAAAGTAGTTGTTTTTTCTGACCATGCAGCTTTGAGGAACCTCCTGAAGAAGCCAGATGCAAAGCCACGACTTATCCGTTGGATGCTCCTTCTTCAAGAGTTTGACATCGAGATAAAGGACAAAAAGGGGTCAGAAAACATGGTGGAGGACCACATGATTAGGCTTACTCACACACTAGAGGATGACACCTTGGACCAGGTACCACTTCGGGACACTTTTCCCGATGAGCATCTTTATTCCATCTCATGTATGCATCCTTGGTATGCTGATTTAGTGAACTACATTGTTGCATCTGAAATACCTACAAATTTAAAGAAACATCAAGTCCAAAAATTAAAAAGTGAGTCTAGGTTTTATGTGTGGGATGATCCTTACCTCTGGCGCATGTGTAGTGACCAAGTCATTAGGAGGTGTGTTCCCAATCATGAGTTTGAGTTTGTTTTGCATTTCTGTCATACACTTGCTTGTGGTGGACACTTTGGACCCCAACAGACATCTAGGAAGGTTTTAGACTCTGGATTATATTGGCCTAGATTATTCCATGATGCCCATGTGTTTTGTAAGTCATGCTCCCGTTGCCAATACACTGGGAACATTTCTAAGAGACATGAGATGCCCCAACAACCCATACTATTCTGTGAGATTTTTTATGTATGGGGCATTGATTTTATGGGTCCTTTTCCTAGTTTATTTGGATTTTTGTTTATTTTTGTTTCTGTTGATTATGTGAGTAAATGGGTGGAGGCCAAGGCCACCAGGATTGATGATTCTCATGTTGTAGTGGATTTTGTCAAGGCTCAAATTTTCTGCAGGTTTGGAGTACCAAAGGCCATCATCAGTGACCAAGGGACACACTTTTACAATAGGAATTTTGCTTCCCTCCTTCGAAAGTATGGGGTGACACACAAAACATCAACACCATACCATCCCCAAACAAATGGCCAGGCTGAGGTTTCAAATCGTGAGCTGAAACAAATCTTGGAGAAAACTGTGCAGCCAAATAGGAAGGATTAGAGCAAGCACTTGGATGATGCATTGTGGGATTATAGAACAGCATACAAGACCCCCATTGGTATGTCCCCATTTCGGATTGTTTTTGGGAAAGCATGTCATCTCCCAGTGGAAGTCGAGCATCGGGCTTATTGGTCTATAAAGAAATGCAACATGGATTTGGCCCAAGCTGGAATCCAAAGGAAGCTGCAAATTCAAGATTTTGAGGAGATTAGATTATCATCATATGAGAACTCAAGGCTCTACAAGTAAATATCAAAAGAATATCATGACAAAATGATCCAACAAAGGGAGTTTCATGTTGGAGAGAAAGTCCTTCTCTACAGTTCACGACTAAAGTTGATGCCTGGTAAGTTGCGTTCCAGATGGTTAGGTCCTTATGTTGTGACTAATTTTTTTCCTTATGGTGCAGTGGAGATCACACAAGAGGACACTGGAAGGAGCTTTACAGTCAATGGGCAACGTTTTAATAGATACATTGAGGGACTTCCTACTGATGCAGTGGATTTTATCACACTGCATGATCCCATCATCACTTAAGCACATCAGGCTGTTCCTAACCCTTTCACTTTTATATTATTTGTCCTATTTAAAAATTCTGCATTTCATGTGCATATATCATCTCATAGGTTCACATTGAGGACAATTCAATATTTTAATTGTGGGGGAGGGAACCTTTTAGTTTAGTAATTTCAATTGCTTTCCTGTTCAAAAAAAAACCAAAAAAAAAATTGTGTTTTTCAAATTTTGTGTGTTTATTTTTCAATTTTCTTTGTGTTTTTGAAATTTTTGAGCTAAAATGATTCTCATAACCATTTTTAAATCCATATCAATAAGTGAAACAATTTACCCCTTGAAACTAAGCTTAAATGAATTCTGAAATGACTTTGTTTCAAGTTCAAATATTTAGTAATTTCATGAAAAGTACGCTGAATTTTGAATCCCATGCCAATCTCAATGTCTTTATATTTTAAATCACTTTCCTATGAGGCTTCTAAACCATTATTTTCATATTCTTTACATTCACCTCACTTCTTGAGAGAACCAAACCATACTTGATTTAACCAGAATTTGATCTATTCCTGTCAAAACTTGAGGATTTGAGGTACTTATGTTTAAATGATTGAGGCATTTGTTTGGTATTAAAGCCCCTATTTCAAAGAATCTTTTTTTATAATGGCCTACCTTGAATATTTAATCCTTTTAGCCCTTAGAATCCATGCACATACTGTTAGGTTAGCCACATTACAAGCCAATTTTCCCTATCCAACCAACTCTTGAAGTGAAATTGCATAATCTAGTTGAGCTTAAGTGTGGGGGAAGTTGTATTGTGTTGTGCCACCACATTATGTGATACTTTGGGTGGAAAATTAAATTTTGAAGAGATGTGTTTTCTGCTAAAGAAAGTCATTATATTGAATGTTGTGCCTTTTCTGGAGCTTTCATGACAAGTGAAGTTGTGCCTTTTCTGGAGCTTCTAATTGAGGTGGAAAGTTGTGCCCATCTGGAGCTTTCAAGAAAAGCATGTTTGAGAAGATTGACATTTTTTATGCTGAAATGATGAATGGTGTAAACCTTTCATGACTTTTCATGATGATGGAGCTGAATTGATACTATGGGGATTGAAGAGAAGACCATATTTAAGTGAAAATTAGATTAATGCAATTTTTCTTAAAAAGAGTCTAGCTCTCCTCATTCAGCCTCAGAGTTTTTCACATCTTAATCCTACCAACCGAAAGCCACAGAACAACCCTGAAAAGTACTCATGATAAACATATGTCCTTGACTCACATTGGGTAGCGATGTAGGAATATATCAAGCCTATTATGACCCTTGTATGAGTTTGGATGAGAAATACATTGCAAAAAAAATTGATATTTGAGTGATGAGAGAAAATTCAAGCGAGGTAAGTGTTTTGTGCATGGGAGGATAAATGAAGTGGAAATATATTTAATGATATAAATGGAGAACTTGAAATAATGTTTTTAATGAGGCATGATATCTTTTGATTCTTGGTGGGAAATTGATTGATCTCAAGGATATGTGTTTTAAAATTGGTTTTGATTTGATATTGATGTTTACTAGACATGAGGTTTTTCCCAGGAGTGCAAAAGGGTAAGTGTGGGGGAGTTGATAAAACACTATTTTATTGAATATTTTATTGATAATAAATGATATAATTTCCTCACATTGTGCTAAATATGTTTAATTAGAATGTATTTGGGATTAGATCATTCATTTGAATATTTGATGAAAATTCCAGTTTTACCCTTTATAGTTCACTGTAGTATTTCGAAGCTAAATATTTTTATATTTATTATTTGAATTTTAAATTTTGTAACAGTGTTCCTAACATAATTATCTACAACTTTTATTCAGGACACTAAAGCTAAAGAGTGCATTAGATTGTTTAAAATGGGACATGAAGTCAAAGTTGGGCTGGACTCGCCAGAAAGGAGAAGCTTTTGTATTTAGGCCATAACTACTTCATCTGGGCCTGGATTGAGCCCCAATTTTTAGAGCAGATAGAGGACCCATATCCTCACATTTTATCCTTCTTGAAGGCCGGCCAATTCACGCGTTTTGGTGGTCAAATGGGCGGTGAAATTTTCATTAAAATATTTGGCAGAATTTCCACATTCACACTTGAAACCACTTGTAACCTCTCCTAACCTCCCCTATATAAATTGGAGTTTTTCTCATTTGGAGGGGTTGGGACATTCATTGGGAGATTGGAGGCAGAGGATAATTTGTTTCAACCAAATTCTCCAACCATTTTAAGAGGTGTAGCTCTTGAAGCAAGGATCCCCTCATGGAAGCCTCCTTCTCTTCTTCATTTTGTAATGTTTTCATTTGTGTAATAAACTTCATTGTTCTTCTTTTATTTCTTCTCTTTACTTCTGTTTTGTTTAAATTTATTCTTCTATTAATCTTCCTCTTTGGGTTGGAATCAAGAGTGGAGACAAGTTTGGGTTATACCCTTTCAATCCTTTGCTTATGCAAATCGTCTCCACGATGACTACATCGCCCATGGAAGAGTAGTTCTTTTTAGTAATCGGTCGACCTCTCACCTTCTTCATTAATTTATTTTGAATCAATGATCTAATGTAATTCACTAAACATTATCCATTAATTGAGTTTTTAATTTAAATGAAACTAAGAAAGCAATTGAATAGTTAACACAAAACACGCGAGGTCGGGAATTGTGTGAACTGTGAGAGCGCAACCTTAACCGGTAATTCAAAACCACATGGGATCAATTTGTAGAGTTAAAATATAACCCCTAAACTCAATTAATCCTCATTTCTAGAGTGGTTATGTTCCTTAATTTACCACTGACCATAAGTTAATCTTAGAGCATCAATCAAAGTAGGGTGTTGCGATTGCATGTTCCGAAGTTAGCCTAAGGTTAAATTCACTTCATCTTCGTGGTAAAGTTAATTCTCGTAGGGTTCGGGATTTAACAAATTAAGGGATCATAATTAAGTGAATATTAATTTAAATTATAATGATTAATAAATTATTGAAGAGATATAGTTAGATCGATTACGCCTTTTAAAATAGATTTCTAAAAAAACATCTTCTTGTTGTGTCATTCTAATCGAAACTTCATTTCAAAATTAAAAACAAAAAAAAATGAAATCTTCTTCCAGCAAACTTCTTCTAGATTTATAAACTATAAACAACCACCCCTATACTTTCAAGTAGTGTTTTTATTCCCTTTTATTTTGTTTCTAGAATACCTCTGAAAAGTTGTTTTAATTCACTTCCTCCTTTGAGAGACGACCTTGGTCAGCCGCTCTGCTGCACCTAAGTACCCCAAAATCACACTAATCATTTGAGGGTGCCCACGATAGCGCTCTTTCAGCGGTCCGCAGGGAGTAGGTGGACGAGGCCGAGGAGCTGGTCGAGTGGCAGGTGGTGGATGACGTTTTGAGGCTCTACCACCACCACCACCAGGAGGTCCACCCCGACCTCAGGGGAGAGCACAGCTTCAGGCAGATGAAGCTTACGATCATGGAGCTCCGGAAGCGGGTGGACTAGTGTGGGACTAGCTCCAAGAATAGAGTCCTTTGCCCATAATGCCTCTAGCTTCGTAGTTTGTGTTGCCTTGTGTCCTTGTACTTTGAGTTGAAGTAATAAAAGACACTTGCATTGGTGACATTTTCTTTCTTGTCTTTTGTTTGTTATTACTAAGAGGTGCCTGTTAAAAACTGTTGACTTGACCCTCACTTGTGAGATTCTTACTGGAGGAGACCCATTGACCACACACTGATGCCGACAGTGTGACTCAACCCTTGGAGGCGAGAGTAACGGTTGGATCTCTTGGTAGCAGCGTCGAGACCTTACGACGTCATCCATGCCATGAATTAACTAATCATGACGGGATTGACTGTATTAGGCAAGGAACGTGGTTCATCCAGGGGATGAGACTGAATTTCCCTTTTCAGCAAAGGAGAAATCTTTGCAGCTTTGCAGAACGTTAAGGAGGAAGGGGAAACCCTTCATGTGGTCAGACAGATGTCAGCAGAGCTTCCAGGAGCTGAGACAGAGATTGACCAGCACCCCTATCTTGAGGTTTCCAGAGGAGGGAGTAGGGTACGTAGTCTACTGCGATGCATCAGGGACTAGACTCGGATGTGTCCTGATGCAGGAGCGGGTAGTGATTGCCTATGGATCACATCAGTTGAGGCCGCATGAGCAGAACTACGCTACCCATGACCTGGAGTTAGCAGCAGTGGTCTTCGCTCTGAAGACATGGCGACACTACCTGATGGGTGAGCGATTTACAGTCTTTTCTGACCATCAAAGTCTCAGGTACATCTTCTCTCAGAAGGACCTGAACCTAAGACAGCGGCGATGGCTCGAGTTCCTCTAGGACTATGAATTTGAGATAGTCTATACTCCTGGGAAGGGTAACGTGGTATCCAATGCTCTCAGCAGGAGGACGGGCATTCAGCTACTTGAGGAGGCGACAGAGCATCTAGCCTCTTTGCAGATATCCTTCATGGATAGAGATGGAGCAGCCTTCCTTCAGTCTTTCACAGTCACCCCTCCACTACTGCAGCGGGTCAGAGAGGTACAGCGTGGGGATGCAGACTGTGAGACGCAGCGTGCACAGATATCCTCAGGACAGGCACCTGATGGTTTCTCCTTTGGAGCAGAGCACGACGTCCTTTTCAGAGGACGTACCTTGGTACCAGTTGCATTATGGGAGGAGGTGATGAGAGATTTTCACACTTCTCCCTTGGTGGTACATCTCGGAGTGGCGAAGATGTACCAGGACCTCAGATAATAGCACTGGTGGCCGGGCATGAAGAAGGTTGTGGCGGAGTTCATTTTTCGATGCCTCACCTGCCAGCAGGTGAAGGCAGAGCACCAGGTACTAGCAAGCTTGGTACAGCCCTTGGAGGTCCCGGAGTGGAAGTGGGACGGGATATCTATGGACTTTTTGCCTGGACTTCCACGTACTTCCAGAGGTCACGACTCCATTTGGGTGATTGTCGACCGACTCACCAAGTCAGCTCACTTCTTACCCATTAGAGAGCAGGGCTCAGTGGAGAACTCGGGACGTCTCTACATTCAGGAGATTGTACGGCTTCACGGTGTGCCATCATCTATCATCTCCGATCGAGATGCTCGCTTTACTTACCAGCTTTGGAAGGGGTTGCAAGAGGCGTTTGAGACGCAGCTACGTCTGAGCACCGCCTTTCACCCTCAGACAGATGGTCAGATGGAGAGGACTATTCAAACTCTTGAGGACATGCTCCGTGCATGTGTCCTCGACTTTGTTCACAGCTGGGAGGACCACCTACCCTTGGTGGAGTTTGCGTACAACAACATCTACCACTCCACCATCGGGGTGGCACCATATGAGGCGTTGTACGGCCGACCTTGTAGATCTCCTTTGTGCTGGACAGACCCTGGGGAGTCAGCACTTGTGGGACCGGAGATGGTCCAGGCCATGACAGAGAAGGTCCAGGTCATCCAGGAGCGGATAAGGACAGCTCAGAGCCAGCAGAAGTCCTAAACTGATAGGAGGCGGAGGCCACTAGAGTTCGAGGATGGCGACCACATCTTCTTGCGTGTCTCACCTCGACATGGAATACGGAGATTTGGCCGAGGCGGCAAGTTGTCTCCACCCTTCATCTAACCGTTCCAGGTCCTCATCATGATTGGCGAGGTAGCTTATCGCCTGGCTCTACCACCTCAGTTGCACCGGGTGCATGACGTCTTCCACGTATCTCAGCTGAGGAGATACGTGCACGACCCGACGCACATCATTGACCATGGGGGGATGGACGTTGATGATGGGGAGACTTTTACGGAGGTCCCAGTAGAGATCGAGGATTGACAGGAGCGGGTCCTACGTGGATGGTTGATTCCTCTAGTGCGCATCAAATGGCAGCATGGGAACCTCCAGGAGATCACTTGGGAGCGGGAGGCTCAGATGCGTGCTCAGTACCCACATTTGTTTCCCTAGTTTATGATGTATCTTTACGGGGACGTAAAGCCCGGATGTGGGAGTAATGTAAAGACCCGTAAAATTCAAGGAAAATTTTTTCTTAATTTTTTTTGGGATTTTACATGAACGCAGTTTCTGACGGCACTTGATTCTGAGGCCCGGTGTGCCCGGAATTTCTATCCGAAGTTTAGCTCGGGTACGTTCAGTGAATGAATGAGTGGGAATTTCTAACTTTTGAACCGGTGCTCGGAATCAAATTCCGAGGGCACCGATGGAACCGCAGTGTCGGTAATTGCTTAGAAACACCTTTTTCGGAGTTGTGTTTCCACGAGAGAGGTTGATAAAAATTGTGGAAGTTAAAATAAAAATTTAACTACAATTTTTATTTTTCTAAGTGGATTTAAGCTTTGGGTGGAAGTTGGGTAACTACCCAACTTCCCATGGAAGGTTATGAGGGTGGTGGGGCCCACACGAACCCCACCCCTTCACATTCCTTAACTCCCTCAACTCACAATTTAATATGATAACTTAAGTATTAATAACTTATGTTATTAATGAAGAGTGAGTTTAATGTGTGTGTTTGAAATTCAAACTAATGTCTAGTTAATAAATTAAGTGTGGGCTTAATTTATTTTTGGGTTAGATTTTTGTGGTGGAGTCTTTGGGATAAAAGGGATAAGGACTTGAGGAACTTCTTCGTCTTTGACGAAGAATGCGAAGAACACATCGGTCTCCGACGAAGAACGTCGAGTTCTCGGAAACCGATTATGTGACGCCGTGTACCGTGACGCTGTCAACGTCTTCTTTCACGATGTCTCTTCCCGCGACGAATCCTCATTCGACGAACCTCCGTTCAAGCTCGCACGAGGTAGGGGTTTATGCGATTTCTTTTCGTGATTTACTCTCGTTCATTATCCACGTATAATTGGACCGCATGCTATCAATTAACGGGAGGAGGCCAGACCGCACAAACATGGCCGACCCCCCTCCCTTTTATTTTCTTGTTGTTGCGGTACGACGGGAAGTGACGTGGTGTCGTCGCACTATGTGGGAACGAACAGCAAGAATGTGCGATGCCAACACGCCGTGTTTTTTAAAATATGAACCAAGTCACGGCGCCGTCGTGCTGCGCCGGAGAACTGCAAAAGAACTGCAGCCGGAGTGGGGCCGTGGCGGAGGGGTGCGGTGCCGTCGCGCCGCACTGGGCGAATGAGGGCTGTGGTCGGTACCGGGCCACGGCGAAGCGTGGGAACCACCGGCCGGAAACGGGCCGTCGGCGTCGGATCAGGGAGGGGACCGGCCGTCGCCGGTCCCGTGGCGGCAAAAACCGGCCGGCCGGGGCAGGCCGGCCGGACAGGAGAGAATCCGGGGGTTCAAACCCCCGGCCGGCCAGCTAGCGGCCCCCATTAAGGGGGGTCGTGGTTACAAAACACGGGGGGCAGCGCCCCCCCCCCCCCCCCCCCCCCCCCCCACCTCGCAAACCGAACGGCTCTATCGTTCGGCTGAGCCAGCTGGCACCGCGCGCCAGCACGCCGGGCCGCGCCCAGGTCGGGCCGAAACGCGCCAGCCGGGCTGGGCCGCGCCCAGCCAGGCCGACCAAGGGGGTCTCAGGCCGGGTCGGTCCGGGCCCGAAACCCCCGTTTTCGGACCCTTTTCGGTCTTTTGCCCATATCTCGGGCTATGGACCTCCGATCGACGCGCTGTCAGCAGCGATGCGATCCTTGGATCGAGATGGTCGTTTCGGTATATCGCACTCAAGATTTCGGAGAACTTTGGATCTGGCCGGGTTGGTTCGTAAACGAAACCAACCGGGCCCTCGGAGCGGAAACACTCATAACTTGAGTTTCGGACGTCCGATTGACGTGCCGTCAACTTTGTTGGATTCCTCTTAGTGAGACGGATCTTTTGGCTTACTCCGCCCGAGGTTCTGATGCAGGTGGAGTACGGTCGGCTTGGTTTTCCCTTAAAAACCAACCGGGCCCCTGGGACGAAAATGCCAATAACTCTCAGACCGGGCCTCCGATTGATGCACTGTCTGCGACGTTGAGTTTCTATTGTCAATACGGAACTTTTGGATACATCAACTCTGGACTACGTGTCAGTTGATGTATCAGCCTCTCGGCTCGTGGAGCGGAATCTCCCGAACGAGCTTTCTATGTGCGGGAACCCTAGAGTCGGCTGCGTTGTGACTGAGACGACGACGACGACTGTACAGAGATCCTCAGTGGATTCGATGGTGACGATTACAGCACTCAGTGATCCTTTGTGGATCAGTGCTACCGATCATGTGTGGGTCTGATCCTGTGTGGGTCAGCACTCAGCTGTTCTGTGTGAGCCAGCGCCTACAGATCCTGTGTGGGTCCGATCCTGTGTGGGTCTTTGCAGGGGTTAGTTACCTATCGATCCTTTGTGGGTCATATCCTTTTTGGGTCATTGCGGGGGTTAGTACCTATCGATCCTTTGTGGGTCCGACGGCTTAGATGAATCAGTGGAAATATCTGATCATCTCTATCGTCATACGAAGAAGTATACCTGTGTGAGATGAATCCTGTTTTGCTTTCCTTTGTGGATTGTGTTGTGCTATCCTGTGTGGATTTACGTTTTGCTTTCCTGTGTAGACTGGGTTGTACATGGGCTCGGAAGTTGGAGCGTACTGGAATTTATGACTTAGGTATATGTATGGGCATATACCTAAGCAGTGTCGGATGTTACTTCGTGATTGTATCTTTCCTTTGTGGTTTATCCTTTGTGGATTCTGGGAGACCTTCGGGGGTCTCGGGTCCCTACTGAGTAGTTTATACTCACCCCTGCACGAGCTATGCCCGCACTACATTATGTTGGTTGCAGACGACGGACAGCGCTGATCGTGGTTGAGGCTTGCGGAGTAGGACGGTACCAGGAGGTGGACCACTGGGCGAGACGTACTCGGAGCGGTCGGCTAGACCTGAGGAGCAGTGGAGGCTATTTGTACCCAACCTTCAGGTGGGATTCCCAGTGGATGGCTCGGCATTACGGCTTTACTTTTCAGTTGCTGTTTTCCCTTTCAGTTGTACTTTACTTTCAGTTTGGGTTTGTATACTGGCCTACTTACTTTTCCGCACTTACTTTGTATCAGCTTTTTCTTAGTGTTTACTTCTACTGCTTGCTTGCTCTGTGGTGTTTGTTTACTTTACAAAGGCAATGCCTTCCCTTTTTACCGGGATTTACGCCTTGGTGCTAGTCGCCAGCCCATGGCCTATGGAAGGCGGGCTTGGGGTAGTCACGGCACGGGCCCCGAGGACGGGTCGTGACAGTAAATTACCAACAAAACTAGTCATGAACTATGTTTTCTACTAAGGATCTAATATGGATTCATTCCATCTGTGCATATCCCAAGTCTAATATTTCTAAATTCATTTCCAAATTTAGGAAATTATTGATCAATTTGCTTCCATTATGGACAATCAGCTAAATGATGTAATTTTCCATTAGATATTTTCTCATTTGTATGCCATATTAACCTTTTTTCATCATTTTCATTTGAAAATAAAAAATTTTTATGATGAATTATAGGAAGATACCAAATTGTCTTAGAATGAGTCTTGGTAGTAGCTAAATCAACCTGTGATTTTCTTTCAACTTATAATATGGTGTCCCACATTTAGTACACTCTAATAGACCTTTATATTCCTTCCTATATAGCACACATTCATTTAAGTGGACATGTATTTTCTTGTACACCAAACCCATTGGTCATAATATTTTCTTCACATTATAATGTGAATCTAGAAGATCATCATCTTGAAAATGTATGTCTTTCTATAGTTGTAGAAACTTTGTAAAACTCTCATCACTTTATTCATTTATGAAATTCAAGATAATAAATCTTAACATTGTTTATAAAACCATAAATTTCATAAAACAAATATACAATGGTTTTTCCAAATTACCATATAGGTGCTTGATCATTAATGCTTTCTCAGTTTCCTCTACTTCAATATCACAAATCATTTCTTCAATTTGATCAAACTTATCATCTTGAAAATATTCATCGTCAATGGATCTTGAATTCTACCCAATTTCACCATGCTGAATCCAAAGACTATAACTTGAATTAAAAATAATAATGAATTAAATAATCTTTTATTTCTATGTTTTTTAACTTTTTTATATTAAACATTTTAAGCATGGATGGAAAATAGGTCTTTATTTGAAACATTTTATTTGGTAAATTCTAAAAAAAAGCATCAAATTCTTCATCATATTCATCACTTATTCATCATGCAGTAATCCAACTATAACTCATTATCACCTATAAAAAATTCCAAGTATTGGTTATATGTTACTGTATTTCAAAGTGTTTACTTTTAAAAATAACAATATAAACAAATAATGAAAAAAAATCTTTTATTATTATTGTTCGTTATGTAATAAAATATTATTAAAAAATTGTTTTACTGAAAAAAAAAGTGAAATAAAATATGTTATTTATCAAAATGTTTCATTGAAAATGTTTTAGATAATTTTTTATTAAAATTAATTGGAAAATTATTTATTTCTTTTATTTTAAAAACATGTAAAATATTTATTTATTCACTTATTTTTATTTATTTTGAAAAAAAAAGTAAGAGTAGAAAATAAAAAATCGATTTTTTTATTTATAGAAAATAAAAACAAAATATTTTAAAATTTTGTTTATTTTTCATATTTCACACATAAAATATAATAATTAAATTAAATATTTACAAATAAAAAAAGTCAGTATAAAATAAATAACTTAATATAAACAATGATAATTTAGAAAACATAAAATATAAAACCAAAAAAAATTATTAAAATAAATAAAAAATACACACATTTAAAAGTTTATATTTTATCTTATAGATTATATATTAATTTAATAATTAAAATTTAAATATGAAATCTACTTATATAATTAGATAAAAAATGATTTATGAATAATTACCCATGAATCTATATTTTTTTATAATAAGTATCATTTATAATAAATAGAGACAAATTAAAAAATGGATAATAATATATCTAAATGTAATGAATGTTAATATAAATTGTAAAAATATATTACATTATTTTAAAGAAATATCACTAATTATTGAATGTTTCAACTAAAGGAATATTAGGATTAACCATCAACTTTGTAATGTTCAATATTGTAATTATAATAACACAACTATCATGACCCCCTCCCTCCAATGGTACCCCTCTAGGGCCGACAATGAAGGAAAAGAGATAATGACCCCCTAGGTCCTGCCTCTAGTAGGCCACGGGTTGGAAGCTAGCACCGAGGGTATAAATAAAGTCACACATATGGGAGGCATTTCCCTCAATAGAAAATTATGATTGGGAGATGGGATACCAACCACCAAAAAACTACATCACATAAAATAAAAATGAAAAATTCGTACCACAATGCATAAACAATGTCAGACGAATACAAATAATGTCTCCCAACAAAGTACCAAAAAATAATCCTATGGTGGAAAATCAACAATAACTCTAATGCTCGAGATAATAATGTACATCGTGGTCTTTTAAGTCCTCCTAAAACCTAAAAATAGTTTATATATATGTAGGGTGATAAAAACATGTATACTCAGTAGGATAATACCCAAGGTCTCTCATGCAAATGTAAAAAAGATAATACTGATGTACCAGTAAATAACTGAAGAACCAAAAAGCACCTAAATAGTTCAACTATCCAATCCCAATCTCACCATGTCACTCTCACCAAATAACACATCTGAGTGTAATAACATAGCATCAAAAGAATATAAGCAATGGTTCCATGCAACCACTTTCCACTAACTTTCTACTATCATGCTCTAATGTCAAACATCTTGTGCTCCCATCCCTTCCATGTCATCTCATCACCACATACCCAGTCATCTTTGATGTGAATTGGGTTACAACCCTACCTACCCTAGCCTCTTGTAGGGACCATCATCCTATGTCAGTATTAATTTCATCGCATTGAATATACATTAATCTCTGATGTGGGTTGGGGTGCTTCCCAACCAACCATAGCCTCTCGTAGGGCCCAACATCCTATGTTGGAATCAATGAAACCATGAAAATCTCTCATGCCATTATCGTATCATAATCTACATCATCACACAGCCACATATCTAGAGTAAAAGTATATCAGGAATGTGAAGGTAATCAACCTTGTTCCCTCCACCTAATACACATGACCCCCAATATATATCATATCCTCATCATCACTGGGAATATCCAAGACCATTCATCATTAACACAGCTATAAAAGGAAGAGCACGAAAGAGTGGTATTCATCCATCCATTTCATCACCAACCTGGATATTAGGGAAAAAATAAAACACAAAACATTTTGGAATTTTTAAGGTTATCCAACTCAAGTGGGATGAGTATATAGATAACATTAAAATACAAGATAGATAGATAACACACAATACCCAACCTAGGGGTTAATATCCAACTATATTATCATATCTCACAATTCCACCACAATAACTCAAAACCTCTTACATCAAATAATGAAACAAATAATGTAACACACTATACAAAAAATCCACACAAAAGCCATATTCTATCTTCATTTTTCAATTTAACCAGTTTCTAGATTGACTAGTTACTAACCAAATTCCATTTTTGTATCTATTTCACCCCATATTTAAGATAACCACTCTAACCATCACATCCCATTCAATTACAAAAATTCATTAATAATTTCATTCATTAAGTCAATTATCACATATTGATTCTAGTTTATACTTATTTAAGTTCTAAACCATTCCATTTAAATTTCATCATTGTAAGTTCATTGTTAACACTTTATTCCATCATTACCAGGTATCTAGATCAACACACTATATAAACAGTCCATCCACCACCATGGTGTGGTATCCTATACACTGTTTTCATCTCATAGGGTGACCATCCGAGCACTGCGCCAAATAAAATGGTGAAATCCATGGGAAACACAAGTGAAAAAACATTTTTTGGTGTCAGTTTTTATTTAATTTTAACATCAGTTTTTAACCAATGTTTATAAATTCAATATTGTAAATAAATTTTTTAGTATCAATTTTTTTAAAACCTATGACATAAAAAATTTATAAAATTGAAGATGAAAATAATATTAGATATACGACATCGGTTATAAATAAAAAATGATGACAATAATGTAATTTCACAATAATTTCATCAGTTTTGTTAGAAAATAACATCAAATACCTCTGGAAAATGTGTCTTCAATATTGGTTTTCATAAAAACCGACGCCAAACACCTCCATAAAATTGGTCTTAGGCATCGGTTTCTACAAAAAAACTGATTCCAAAAGTAAAAAAATTAACAAAATTCAAAATATTACAGCCCCAAAAAATAGTGTACATGTAATAAAAAATAAAATATAAAGTAAATCATAGGTAGGAAGAGTAAAAATATGTAAAAACCCAAATTAGAAAAATCGATTAAAAAATTTACTTAATAATATTTTAAACTAGGATTAAAAAACAAATACCAGATAAATTATAACATAATCATTCACAATTATTGTTGAAGCGTTACTTTGAGATTATTTACTTAAAATATCTATTATAACAAAATTATTAGTTTTTTAACACTTTTTTAGAAAACTATAATATTAAAAATATACATTAAAACAAACATACCTGATAATTTAAATCAGAATCATACTTAAAAAGTAGTTCACAAACAAGGATCAAAGATGGGTAAGTTCATCATTCGTATAAAACTTGGTTTCATTGAATGTCTATAATAACATTAAATTTTATAAGATTAAAAATAGAATATTATGAAATAAACCATAAAATAGTTAATGTAATTAACAAACCTTATAAAAAACAGTTGTTACTTCAGTTGTGATTATCTCATACATGAATCGCAAAACATAATAACCGCATTCTATGTTTCCTTGTTGAAGATGACACTAAGGTTATAAAACATTAAATTGATATCAAAAACCAACATATATATATATATATCAAAAATTAAAATATTATGTAATATAAAAATATTTATCTATACTTACATATATCGGATTGGATTTGGATTCTTTATCATTAAGTGATCTTTGTTAAACTTTATCCATAACCTATATTTTCATATATATTAATTAATAAAAAATATATAAAAAATAAAATTAAAAGTAATGAACTTATAATAAATAAGAAAATTAACTTTTCTAACAAGGTGCTAAATTTTTTACGAACACGGCCTAATAAAGAGAAACCCCAGTATAAAGTGCATTCACTTGGACAAAATACGCCTAACATCCAATTCCCTCTAAAATAATTTTTTTTTCAAAATTAATGATATTATAATTAAAATTAGTTAATAATTATATTAATGTTCTTACCTATCAAGGAATAATAAAAACCAACATCCAATCTATGTGTTTGATAATATCTAAGATATATATTTAACTCTATCAGCAGTCTTCGCATATTTCATAGCCGTTGAAACTAATTCTACATCCATAAAACCATAAACACCAATGGTATCATTTTGCATCATAATTTTGTATAGATACCTAATTAAATAATTAAAATAGTAAGTCACTTAAAATCATTTTTATTTAATGAATATTTTAAACTCAAACATAAATTTACTTACATAAGAAACAACTACAACATAGGCACCCTGAGCTCTTTAAACTCTATCAGATCCATGATATCTTTTTTGAATATTCTCAATGGATAGTATCTTCCACATATTTCATTCTTCATCTGAAAATCATATAAATTATCTAATGAAGAAGAATTCTGGGATAATTTGTTCATCCCATTAGAAGTAGAATTATCTACAGCTGTTAGTTCTTGAACCTTTTGTTTCTTTTATATCATTTCATTTGATTATAGATAATCCTATAAAAAATAAATTTTAGAAAATATTACAAGTAATTTTCAATAAAATGTAATTAATATTTATAAACAATGCAGAACTCATATGAAAGAAAATAAAGAAGGTTAGTCGGCCAAAGTAAAAATTGGCCCATACAATCTCCAACTCTGGTAACCTCCTTAGTAGGAAATGTTAGTGGACAAATATGATAAATAATATCATGCATCTATACTGTGAAATAACCCAAATTCATGGTTTAGTGGTGTATAGAATCCTAAAAAATATGTATGACTATGTATGTTACAATACATACATGAGGATCTACAGGATACAACTCACGATATAATGTCAGGTCTGAATGAGGAGCTGGATGATCTGAGTAGGCAGACTAGGTGAGCTTGGCCAACTAGGCAGTCTATACATGTTGTGCATCTGAATGGGAAGGCTGGGAAGACTGGGCAGGTTGGGCTAGCTGGGAAGGTTGAGCAGGCTATGATTTTCTTGTCAATTGTTCAAAAATTTCTTACACAACTGATTAAATTTGATCACTTATAGACTGTTTCATTTATTTCAGCTTAGGTTTTAATGAATCAATTTCTGTATCTCTTAACTGCTTGCTTTGATTACCAAAAAGTTTCCTAATACAAACACCCTTCTAATATCCTCTTACTCGGCATGAGTGTTCTTGCTTTCTTAAAGCAGTAACTAGTATATTCATCCTACCCTCATGGATAAAAGTGCCCTGACTCTATTTCTCATGAATTTTTTCCTGAAATATAAAATAAAATTTTTATATAAATGTTTTTAATTTAAAAAATAAAAATATCAATGAAAGATAAAAAAAATATATTTACTTATAATTCTTTCACCTACTTCCTTAGTTTTCTCTATAAGATATATTTCATTTTTCTTTCTTCTCACTCATTTCCATTTTCATGGTGAGTGGGAGGAGATGGAGGACCAAACTGAACCTCTTCTGAACTACTACTATATTAACCTCTTAATGCCTCAAATTTTTATTCAATTATTTTCTTCTCCAATAATTGATACCATCCACATGATAAAGTATGAGGGTATACATTTTGAAACTGGATCTCTTGATGAGATCTCCTAGAGGCATGTTATATAAAAATAAACTAATAAGTAATTGGATAAATATATAATAAATTTTAAAATATAAAATAATTACCATACCTGAAATTTTTCTTCATTTCGATTGTCAACAAATTTATTCCACGTATCTTCATCTATAAACTTATACATGAGGTATGGTTTTTCATCCTTTTTCTTTATAAAAACATAATTTTTTTAATTTTATTTTAAAATATCTCCATCGAACCACCACTAAAGAGATATATATTTTTCTAATTGCTTTAATTTCCTCAAAATTGAATGTCATATGTAATTGAATAAATTAAATATTAGCCATTTAAAATATTTAATATTCAAAAAATGAGATTAAAAAATCGATTGAGATATTTTACTATTACGGCCTCCCAAAGTTGTTGTTTCACCATCATATCAATGGACTTCCAATCAGGATATAAAATTTAAATCCTAAAATGGACCTGCATTTATATATAACTAATAAACTGAATTGCATTTGGTCCAGTTGCATTATTATTATCATCATAATGAATATATAATCTCTCGACTCCACGAGCAAGTGACAGTTTTGGTAAACTTGTAATATCGTGTTTACCAACAAGAGAACATGATTTATCTATAATAATAGAAGAATAATCATCTGCTAAAGATGCATCAGTAGTCCTATAAATATTTTTTTATAAATTAAAAGTTTTCTTTCATTAAATAAGTATATTACTGAATATTTAATAATATGAAAAAACAGATATACCTCAGTAACTGCTCCTCTCTCTCTGTATCTGAAATTGACACAAGAAAGTGTAATGAAATTTTTGTGTACCTACACATCATTAGAAAACTGAATATTTAGAAATAAGAATGAAAAAAATATGTAAGTAAAAAAAGAGGCATGCATTTGAAAGTTTCAAAAAAATAATTATTTCATGATTCTTATAACCAAAATATATGCAAGCTAACTTATTAAAAATAGAATTTTTAAACATGTAAATTTCAAAAAAGAAACAAAATATAAATAATTACCAAAATAATTAGGAGGTTAATTTGATTTTTTCCCATATCCCTTCATCATGATCATTACGTACTGCATGCACTATATCAGCCTTATAGTCATTGTAATCATCTGAAAATCACATAATAGATGAATAAGACTCAGGTAAATCAATAACATCATCAGCATCATCATCATCACCCAAATGGTATCTTTTTTATTAAAAAATGATAGACCACTGATCATTAGATGGATCAATGACATAAAATATTTGTTTTTCATGTGTCTCTATGATAAATGTTTCCTCATTGTAATTAAATATTTTCAAATCAACCAGTGTAAACCCACAATTATTATGTTTCACACTACTATTACTATCAACCCAATTGAACTTAAACATTGTGACTTAAAATTTTGTATAATAAATTTCCCATATATACTTAAGAACTATAAAATATTTCGACAAATAAGAAATTGGGTTTTTATCTTTTGTACTAAAAAAATGCACTACTTCAGCGATGACCATCACACCACTATTTTGAATGGTACTCTTGTCACCCAGATTTTTTGTGTAAAATGTGTACCCATTAATATAAAAACCAGAACATGTTATCACATTAATATATGGTCCCCCAATCAATCGTTTCAACATTTATTATGCAGATATATATGTGATCATTTTTTATTTAAACCATGAATCAAATGTATTTTTATGCTCAATAATTAACCACTTTTCATTTCTTTTTGGATATCATTTCTTTAATTCATCAATATGTGATTATATATATGATTGAACATCATTTATGTTGTTCAAAATGTATAAATGTTCTTGAAACACTTCATCACGTGGAATGAACTTTACCTTTATGCCTAAAATCCCTCTACCTTCACTATCAACTATCAAATGTCGAGATATAGGCAGACCAATATGCTCCACCTGATACAAATAATTAGTACAGAACTCAATCACCTATTATAATACATATTTTTGAATAATAGATTCCTCTGATCGATAAGTATTTTTAATATATCCCTTTAAAATTTTCATATACCTTTTAAAAGGAAACATCCAATGTAAATAAACAGGACCGTATATTCTTATCTCATACACCAGATGAATCACCATATAAACCATTATATGAAAAAATGTTGGCAGAAAATATATTTCTAGTTGAAAATTTATAGGGTAAGCTTCATTCTCAAACTCATCTAACAAATTTAGATCAACGAATTTAATACAAATGGTTTGAAAAAAAACTAAATAACCTGATGATAGTCTTTCTAACAGCTTGCTGGAATATACCACGCAATGTGACTGATAATAGTTATTACATCATTACATGACAGTCATGATATTTCATACCTATTAATTTATAATCCTCCACTAACACAAAATTCTTCAAATTTTAAGAATATCCACTGGTTAATTTTATACCACATAGAAACTAACAAAAATTCAAATTCTCACTCTTGTGTAATGTGTGAAAATCTATAGGTAAATATATTATGTTTCCTTTCATAGTGGGATCTAAATATAAATGTATTCTCATTGATATCAAGTCCAATCTAGCATTCAATCAATATTTTTTCTTTCCTTTTATGTCTAACAAAGTTCCAATCAAAGTATCACATATATTTTTCTCAACATGCATAACATCAATGTTATTTTTTATCTCTAAAAATAACTAATAAGATAGTTCAAAAAAATAAACTATTTATTACAGATAGTTTTTTAAGACTATAACTTCTTTTCTTTCCAAATATCGAATCAATATTTTTCACGCTATTGTAATATTCTTCAACTGAAAATGGTTGTGGGAAAATATTGTATTCCTATAAACTGTTAAATTCCTTTTTCAATCTATAGTAAGGATGATCAATTGGAAAAACTCTTCGATGTACCATGTATATTGTCTTTATTCCATTATTCAATTGATAATATGATGTATCTTCTTCAAAAATTGGACATGCTTTATTTCCCTTAACACTATATCCAGATGAGTTTCCATATATAGGAAATTCATTTATAATTAACATTATCATAGCATTCAAAATAAAATACTCTCTTTTTTATGCATCCAAAACATTAACACCTACCTCTTATATAAGTTTCAAATCATTAATCAATGGTGAAAGATACACATCAATATCTTTTATTGGATGTTTTAGTCCATAAATCATCAAGATCATCATAAAATATTTTTTATTCATACATATCTATGGGGATAAGTTGTAAAATGCCAACAAAATAGGCCATGAATTTTATTGGCTACTTAGGATTTGATATGAATTCATTCCATATGTACACACTCCCATTATGAGATTTCTAATTTCACTTCCAAAATTAATAAATTCTTTATCAAATCTCTTCCATTTTAATGATTCATTAGGATGATGTAATTTACCATCAGAGATTAATTCATCTGAATTCCATATTAACCTTTTTCATCAGTTGGATTTGAAAATATATGCTTGAAACAAGGAATTATTGGAAGGTACCAAATTTCTTTAGCAGGATCTTTAATTTCGGTACCTGATAATGAATTGGAATTAATTTATTGGATTATATGAAGGGATTATTAGAAGGAAATATTTTATTTACCATGAGGTTAGATGTTAATATCTAGGAATGAATCTAAGTTGAATTTTTCATCCATCTTATAGCGTTATGTTCCACATGTAGGACATTTTGATAAAAAATTATTTTCTTTCCTATAAAACACACAATAATTGGAGAAAGAATGTATCTTTTTATACACAAGTCCCATTGGGTATAATATTTTATTTACCTTATAATTAGAATTTGGAATCCTGTTACATTCTGGAATTAGCTCTTTTAAAAGCTCAAGTAAGTTAGAGAAACTTTTTTCACTCCAACTATTTCTTACTTTCAAGTTAACCAATTTAAAAACTATTGATAACACTGAATATTTACTACAACCTAGGAATAATGGTTTCTCAAAATATTCATAAAATAATTCAAAATTTGTTATTTTTTCAACAATTGCAACACCTAAATCATGAATTAATTTTTCAATATGATCCTCTATCTCATTATGAATATTTTTATCAACATTTTATGTTGAATTTATAATTTTTTCACCATACCAAATCCAAACTGTATAATTAAGGATAAAACTATAGCAAATGAGATGGTCCTTGATTTCTCTAGAATATAACTTTATAATATTCAAACACTTCACACATATACATAAAATCAAATCTGTGTTTTGAAGATTTAATTTTTCAAATTCCAATAAATCATCAACTCAATTTTCATATTCACTAGTGGTTCTTTGTAAATTTATTCAATTACAATCCATTCAATACATGAGATCATAATATAATTATTCGATATATTAAAACATATAAATATTTAAATATATATATAAATAGATTAATTTTAAACACAAAAACATACAATAAAATTTATTGGTAGTCATGTATGAAATATTAAGGATTGTTAGGAATAAAATAAAAACTAATCTACTCTAGGTATTTGTTTTGTGTGATGTGTCATGCTGATCCAAAAGTAGATAATTTGATTAAAGTCAAAAATTAAAAATATCAAAAACTACTAATTTCAACTAATATATATAAACATATATATATATATATATAATATAAACATTTAAAAATATATATATAAATAGATAAATTTTAAACATAAAAAATCAATCAAAAAAATTTGTGATCAGGTGAAAGATATCAATGATTATTAGGAATAAAATAATAAATAAATTACTCTATCTATTTATTTTATTTTTAATAAATAATTATAAACAATTCTTGATGGCCATAGTAAATGAATAAATATATTTTTGTAAAGTTTAGATAGATTTTTTTAAATGGATATCAGACAACACTAATTTCATTCTACCGAGATCCTTCAAAATATACATCAATATTCCTATATAGTTAATATAGAAAAAAATAATGTTAAAAAAAATTCCATAAGTATATATTCATGACACACTTATTTTCTAGTTTTTACATATTTTATTCTCTGTATGTAAAACTGAAGTAAAATAAACTGGTTATTCCAAGATGTGGATTAGAATAGCTTTTTATGAATAATTTGTGTTGAATGATCTCATCCTTGATGCCTAGATGTCCAGATATAAATTTTATGATTTGGTTACATCTATTTGATGAAATTTCAATCTATAAAACTATTACATCGTTGTTGTGGTGGCATTGAATGAATACCAAAAATAGATTTATTAAATGTGAAATGACAATGGAATTGGTAAAAAATGTTTTTGTTCATGGTGATTATAGATTATAACGGCATACTTGAGAATAAATATAAGAGAAATTAGAGTACAGAAGTCACATAATAAGAAGTATTAATGTATTTATCAATGGAATAGAAATGGAATAATATTTAACAATTTATAATTAATTGATTGATTAAGGTGAAAATTTGATACATGTATGCTTGAATGAGACTAATAATATAGTTTTGGCAGTTGGGGGTCCCATGTGAAAATAGTTTTTGATGAATCTATATCTATGTAGTTTCTCTTAGTGAATTTATGAGTTATCTTACTAAAGGATGTGATTTATCCTTACATGTTTCATCACCAATTAATCTATATATAGCTTCATATTTTTATTTATTTTCTAGTATGCATATTCAGATATGTGCTTATTTTCTGGTATGTATTACCAGTTTATACTTATATAGAAAATAAGTGTGACATGACTAATATATGCATTCCCATATATATTGGACAAAACCATTTGATAATTCCATTAAATAAATAATTTATATAATTAAATAAACTTTAAAAAATATAATTAATAGTAAAATTCATACAAACAAATGAAAGAATTAATCAAATTTATATTTAACAGATAATGAATTTATCTTAATTTTTTTTTTAAATGGTTATAAATTTCAAAGTTGTACAGTGAAAGATTGATCTTGAATATATATAATTTACCATGAATTTTTTGTTAGGAAGAACACTAAAACAAATAATTAAAACCTTTTTAAAAAAACAAACAATAAAAAAGAACAACAATAAAAACCATTAATCATGGTGTCGCTCAATCGTAATAGGGTTACCGGAGATGAAATATAGATAATGTACCTTGAATTAATTAGAATGAATAACACTAAAATGAAAAATTATAACATTTTCAAAAAAAATTAACAATAAAAAACCTCTAATCAGGGTGTCACTTGATCGTAAAAGGCTTACAGAGACAAAATAAAAACATGGATCGTGAAACAATGAAGTAGGTTAAATGATCAATGGTTAGCGATCTCAAAAATAAGATTCAAATCAAAAAATCTCCACTAAAATATCCATAAAAGTCTATAAATAGTCTTCAGACTCGTTATAGGTTGAGAGAAGAAAGGATAATCAAAAAACAAAATAAGGGTTCCGAGGTAGGGTTTTTTTAAGTGTTTTAATGTCGATTTCTCCTAAAACTGACATTCAAAAAGTTTAAAAAAATTGATTTCAATGTCTTTTATTAAGAAAATAGATGTCGAAACTATGATTTATGGTGTCGGTTTTTCTATAAACCGATGCTAAAAAACTATTTTTAGCATTGGTTTTTAAGAAAACCGACAAAAAAACAAATACTTTGAGAAATTTTGGCATCGGTTTATAGGAAAACTGATGCCAAAATACAATATAGATTTTTCGGCATCATTTTTTCATAAAACTGACACTAAAAATGTTAGTCTAAATATTTTGGCATCGATAATTATAATAATCAATTCCCAATATAAATCATCTACAATTATAGCGTCGGTGTATATAGAACTGACGTTATAAGTGTGATGTTAAAATTATTATTTCTACTAGTGTAAGCTCTAAGAAGGTTCAAAAATTACTAGCACAATTCCCACCACCATAGTGTGTTGACCCTCTAAATGCCTAGAAATATCCCATAGCCTTCGAAACACCTTCAAACTCCCTCTCAGCACCAATAAGCCTTGGAAAAACTTAAAGGGGTGTTCTGGGAATTCAAACCCTAACAACAACCTATAATAATCATAATTATAGATAACTTAAGAAAAAATAATTACAATTTATAAGTATTCTTAATGAAACAAATTTAATGGGAATGAATAATGTGACACACTTAAATGTTATTTTCTTTTGTTATATCATGTAGTTAAATCCTCCCTTGATTTTTAGGTGTCTAGGGGTAGAATTTCAGAATTTTTAAAGCTTTTCTAGGACCTCATGGTTATATGCATGATTTGGGAAACTCTTTAGTAGAAACCACTTTCCATATGTAGTTTTAAATAGTGACGATCACAAATTTTCCACATGATTTGGTAAATTATGTGAGTAAATTGTATGACCTGCTCGATTTTTGGTATTTTTGTCATTTAATGTCATTTTTATTTTGGGGCTCCTCCATTGACATCCCCATTTTAGACCCCTCAACCGAAGCACCTCTCAAGCACATTTATTCCTTTCCCAATAACTTTCATAGTGGGATTTAGGTGTTTTATTTTGGTTTCTTTCCTCAATTAAAAATTAAGGGCTTCTCCTTCCTTATTTTCTTGGCTACTTCCCTTTTATATCATATTCTCTAATTCTAGTGTCCATGTTGGATTATTTATATGTATGGGGTTGCTCTAAATTTGGGGGCTTTAGTTTTTAGGGGTTGTGATCCTTCTCTTGATACCTAATCCAATTTAATTAATCATAGGTGATATGGCTACACTAGTTGAGGTAGGTGTTTCCATTTCATTTCCTTTTATTTAAGAGTTCCATGGTCTCTTGATGTTTAAAAGGTTATTTTAAACTAAATTAATGAGGTACATGATATCTATACTTGTGTTTTAAAAGGTTTTTAATGTTTTTTTTTTGTATTTTCTTTAGTAAAAAAAGGGTGAATTTCATAATTCAATGGAACTTTGATTTCAAATGGAATTTTATGAATTTTAAGTGTTTGGTAAAATTTCAAGGATAGTTTTATTCAATAAAATTGATTTTTTTTTTCAATTATTTTGGGCCATGTTTTATTTCTAAATAGGGTGTTTTATTATTTTAAATTGGTTTTCTTATTTTAAAGGGATGTGTTTAATTTATGTAATTTCTTAGTGACTTTCTTGAAATAATTGCATCTTGTGATTTCCCTTTGATCTGTGTTGAATATCTAAGAGGTTTTAAAAGAATATTTCTAAAAATATACTTACTAATTATTAAGTAAAGGCCTAGTTGGAACCTTATATAAGGAATATTTTATTGATTAATGGTTACAACCTTATTGAACCTAATTGTTACCCATTGTTTATGCTCATATGAATTTGTTAATGATTAAATGAATTTTTATTCATGTTTATGTGTTTAGTAAGGGGGTTTTATTGCAGGGGTGTGTTGGAGGTGGGATTTATATGATTTATGTGATTATATTGCCTTTAGTCTATGTGTGTTTTATGTTATTGATGTTGGCTTGGTAGAATCCCACCTCTGTTAGTTATACCATGAGGAACACCAGTATATTAAATGATAGATCAAGGTAATTTTCCTTAAAATTTGAGATTTATACATTAGATAATATCCCCTAATTTAATGTTATGACTTTTATAAGGGATGTTTCATAGATGAGGCTAGTTAAGAGTGATTCGAGTGATGGGTTGTGTGACTGTAAACTTGCCAGCAGTTGGTTCAACTTGTGCACATCGAGTATTTTCATGTTAGTAACTATGGTGTTTCCTCATGATATGTATCTTATATTATTCCTTTTTATTATTTATTGGCATATGAGTTTCTTATTTTTTGGATAAATCTTTCTTTGATGTATTTATATTCTTATGGATTAGTCATTATATTGAATAGTTTTTCTCCATCTATTTACTTTCATTCTTTAATACCTTACCTAGATTCACATTCTATTATGCCTTCCCTTTATTATTTACTTGTATTTTAGGTGTGTTTCTATGTGTGTTAATGTTTTAAAGAGAAAATAGGTGGGATTTTTAAAATTCAAACCATTGTAAACTGTCTTTGAAAATGTTTTAAACCAATATAAATGGTTTGTTTTCAAAATATATGTTTTAAATGAAAATGGGAAGGTTAGCATTGGTTTCTTTAAAGATAAAAGGTTTTAAAGTGTAAAGGTGGGTTTTTTAAAAGAAAATACCTTAATAAAACATCTTGTATGCATGTTTTATAAATGGTGTGTTTTAAGAAAGGATATTAAGTATTATTTTTTTATTTCCATATTGTGTAATGAAAATAAAAACCTTTTTTATCATATCTATTTCCAAACTAGGATTCATGGTTTATTTTATAAAAGTAATGAAATGGAATTTTGGTGGAATCCTACTAAGAATTGGCTCACACCCTATATACTCACATTGGTGGGTATGTAGTCTTAATGACTTTTATAGATCTTTTTGTTTATGAATTGTGATTGGGGTTGTTGTTTATCCCCTTTAGGGAGATGGTGGTGTTTTGTTCATAGAGGTAACTTGAGAGTCACATGGTGATGGTGGTGTTTTTCTCCCAAGTTCATTTGATCAGTTTGGTTCATGTGGTGTATCGACCTCCCTAACCACCTATTTTTTATCTTTTATTCCCTATTATGGTATCTAAATCTTTGTACAAAATTTTTTTATTATAGGAAAATTGTTTGAAAAAATATTTGGGTAATCTCTTTTAGTTCTAAAATGTTTATATGTTGTTATTGTTTAGTACCTACTCATCTATTTTAGCATAGGTGTCCAGTGCATAGAGACCTAATGTAGGGTTCCTATTTGGAACTTATTATTGATCCTAATTTTATTTTGGGTGAAATCATTCCCTTATGGTCACTTATGATACCCTGGAACTAGTTTCTAGCCCGAGGTGATCGGAATTGTGCCTTGGGACTTATGTCGAGATGACCAAGGTGACATATTGGGTTGAACTAGTCTGGTTTGTAAGTAAATTGTTTCAAATCCCTCTTATTATTTGGGAGTTGATTGTAAAAAGGAGTTAGGGTTGTCAAATCTCGAGTGGTGGGTGCGTAGGAGTGTCCAGATATCTCTTCCTCATGTTAATACTCAAGTTTCAATGGGTGGTAGGGGGTTTAGTTTTGAGTTTTTAGATTTATGGTTGTTTATTCTTGAGATACTTTGATGCGATGTGTTGCTACTCTAAGTTGTATGAATATACAAAGAGATATTTTGAGAAAATCCTAGTTTCAAAGTGAAATTAGAGGTGATATAGAGGTATTATTTAATTTTAATGGTATATAAAACCATTCATAGGCCATAAAAAATCATTTTGGATGCATTTTAGTAGCACTCAAATAGTTGATACATGGTATGACAACCCATGTGAGTAAACTATGTGCAGTGGATAAAGTTTGGAACTTTTGTTATTTTATATCCTTTGGTGATATAAACCTATTTTGCGATTAATGAGACATTTTTGTGATTAATTTATTTATTTTTTATATATTTTTAAGGTTTTTTTATTAAAATTCAAGGCAATTTTATATGCCTTAGTGTTTGGAAATGTTTTGGAAACCATGTTTTGGGGGTTTAAGATGGATTTTTTAAAAGGTTTTTAAACATTATATTAAATTATTTAAGAGAAAGGATGGTTTTTGGGTGTGTTAATTTCCAATGAATGAATTGTTTTATATAAGAGTAAATAATTTTTGTGTGTGTGTTTAAAAGGGGAAATTGTTTTTTAAGAAGTGGGTTTCTTCTATTATTGGTCTTGAAATGTTTTAGGGATTTTGAATTGAAATGGGATTATAAATAGTGTTTTATAATATTGATTTTTTTTACTTCATGATTGTGTATCCCTTGTATTGGGTTTTGGGATAGTTTGATTAGAATGTTTTTTTTTGTGATATTTTAAAATGTGACTCCAGAAAAGGAATCTATGAGTTAAGAATAGAATGTCTTGGATCATCATCCTAGTGATCTTGAAGTTGTATTCTCGGTCTCTAACTTTTCTTAAAATCTTGATGGAGTTTCAATACCAAGTTATTATTAGCTCGCATATTATGAACAAGTGTTTATAAATTAGCATCTTTTGGTGTTTAGTGGTTACAAGGATCATGTATGGTGATGGAGTAGGGGTTTACAAACCTGACCCAACTTGATGGATCTTATCTAACCCAACTAGGTCAAGTTTATTTTGGTCAAGTTATGTGAAAAATAAGATCAAGTCGGTTTTTACTTGGTTGAACCATGTACGGGTCAGGTCGGGTATTAGTTGGATAAATAACGACCTGACCCAACCTTATGAACCACTAAATTACTTAAAAAATATTGACGGATTAAACAAATAAAAATTCTCATTACTCACCCCACACCCACCAAGTCACCTCCATGCTCGACTCCTCCCCCCAAATTCACATCCCATTCATGAGTGATAAGTAGAAACCCTCACCTATTATGGTAAAGATTATTCATTCATGTCTGGACAATATGGGACTAGTAATTTGAATAGGCATTCGACAAGGTTCAATAAAAAACCATACAAATATCTTGAGAATTTTCAAACCATTATTGGTGTTAGAAAGAAGTGTCAAAATGAGGATGATGGGATGGTTAAAATTTCAATGACTCATTTTCAACAAGAATATTTCATAATATCTCTTGTTAAAATGATAATCATTGATGAGTTATCATTTAAATAATTTTAGAATCAAGGATTTAGAGAATTTATGAAAGTTTTTCAACCTCAATTTCAAGTTCCATATAGTCAAAAATTTACTATATATTGCTTGAAATTATATTTGAGTGAGAGAAAAAGTAAATTCTATGTTTATATATTCCCTCATATGGTATGTCTTACTAATGATGCATATACTACAATTAAGAATCTAAATTATATGTGTGTGAATGTAGATTTTATTAATTATAATTAATTCCTGAATAAAAAAATAATCAGTTTTATCTTATTATGGATCATAAAGGGGAAATAATTTTTTGAGTATTAGAATAAACAGTGAAACAATGGGGGATTTAAAGGATTAATATTGTTAATATTGACAATGCTAGTTCTAATAATGTATCAATAGATTATTTTATGAGGCAGGTTAATGATTGAAATGGGTCTATTCTTAAGGGATATTATGTGAATGTGAGATATTTTGAACACAATATAAAGCATATTTTTAGTGATGGTTTAAATTGAATATCAACATAAATTTCTATAATCAGAGTTAGTAGCAATTTTTTGAGAAGTTCACCTTCTACATTGTCCCTTTCAAGGTTATTATTGAGGATTTAAACATTCCTGGTAAATATAAGATAATTCTTAATGTTTCTATTAGGTGGAATTATTTTTACTTTATGTTAGATTTTGTGGTGAATTATGATAAATTATTTATTCACTTTGATGAGGATTCAAGTTTTAGGATTGATCTTATTAGTGAAGGTGGCGCTCCTAGAGCATATGATAAGGAGCATGCTCGTTTATTTATCAAGTTTTTTAAAATATTTTATGATAGCACTATTGAATTTTCTGGTTCTATATACATGATATGTCACACTTTATTTCATACTCTTTGGTGTATATATATGTATATATAAATCAATAAATGGATGAAAAGTAACGATATTACTGGGAGTTGAATATCTATTTCAATGAAGGTGAATTTGGACAAGTATTATGGTATTGGTTCCAATTTTATTTCTCTCTTACCTGTAGAAGTTGTTCTTAATCCCTGATATAAATTAGATTATGTTAAGAATAATTTTAAAATGATGTTTTATGATGAAGATGATAATTAATTGATCAGTAAATTAATAAAGGTTGTGAATAATCATGTTGAGTTCTACAAATGTAAATATCTTATCCCTCTTGATCAATGTGAGTCAAGATCTCATAAAGATTCACATATTCATAATCACTACTGTAAATGGAGGATATACCAACGGAAGTTTTCTAATGGTTTTCATAAACCATTGGAACAGGGGTTTGGAGAGGTCCTTACCCAACTATTTCACTAAACCGTTGGAATAGAAATTTTTTTGATCACTTTTACCCAACGGTTTGATAAAACCATTGAGATATATGAGTTTTAGAGGACTTTTACCCAATGGTTTGATAAAACCATTGGGATGTGTTAGTTTTAGGAAGGCTTTCCCAATGGTTTTTTAAACCATTGGTAAAGATTACCTTTCCCAAAGGTTTTTTAAAACCGTTGGGAAATTTTTCCTCTAAATTTCCAGCAGACCCAATCCCCCATGTGCATTATTTTAGAAGTAAATCCGAGACCTAATAGCTCTCTCGCTCAGAAAATTATTCCACTAGATCCATCTTCAATCAAAAACTTGTTTTGTTCTACACTTCAAATCTATAAGTCGTTCCTTAGGTTTAATGTTTTGCATATATTTTTTTTGTTTTCTGTTTTGATTTGGCCTAAACCCGAGGTCAGTGCGGTATGCTATACCCAACAATTTCAATTTTATTTGTTTTCTGTTTTTGTTCTACATTTTAACTATCATGATTGTGTGAATCAAATTTATTTGAAGTGGGGAGGTGTAGGTGGTGGGGGTGTAGTGGGTGGGAGGAGGGGGTGTGTAGGTGGGGGTGTTCAGGTGCGGGGAATGTGTAGTGGGTGAAGGGGATGTGCAGGTGAGGGTATGTAGTGGGGGGGAGTCTGTTAGGCGTGAGGTGGGAGGGTGTACAGGTGGGGGTGGGGGTGGGCTGTGTAGGGGGGGCTATGCAAGTGGGGGGGTAGGTGGGGGGGGGGGGCTGTGCAAGTAGGTGGAGGTGAGGGGAGTGTGCAGGTTGGGGGGTGGGATGGGCAGGTGGGAGTCTTTTGGGGGTGAGGTGGGGGTGTACAGGTGAGGGTGGGGGGCTGTGTAGGTGGGGGTGGGGGGAGGGGGGTTGTGCAAGTAGGGGGTGCGGGTGGGGGGGGGGAGGGGGTTGTGCAGTGGGTTTATGGGAGGGGGTTGTGGGGGGTGCTGGTGGGGGGGGGTTGCAGTGGGTGGATGGGAGGGGGCTGTGTAGGGGGAGTATGTTGGGGGTGAGGTGGGGAGGGGGGGCTATATAGGTGGGAAGTCATCACTTCCATAGTTTGCCAATAATCATTGGGAAGTCATCACTTCTAGAGATTTGGATAGGTCTAAGGCCTCTTTGGTTTTGGTTCTTGTCTAGTCATCTTGATGAGTAAGGAATCATATGATCTAAATGTGACATCAAGTATATAGGATGAATTCCTTCTCTCAAAACACATTTTTCTAGAAAGAATGTATCCTTGGAAGGTGGTGGGAGCCTTTTAGAATCCTTTCATACAGAGACCAATGGAGAAAAATCTCCATATATATTTACCTAGACCAGGGACCTAATACCATATGCATGTCCCATATTCATAAGCCTACCTCTCCATGTATTAAATGAATAGTGATTCTATCTAGACTTTGTAGGATCGAAAAAGTGATGTAGATGCTCAATATACAAGAGGGGGGGTGAATTGTATACTTTAAAAATTCCTTTGGAACCTTTAAAGTTAGTTAAGAATAACTATATTTTCCTTAAGAAAAGGAAAAGGCTAAGTTTAACAAAGTTAAACTTACCAAATTCACAACACCTCTAACACCAAACAAAAACTTGAAAAGAGATTCCGAAAGTAGGTTCCGGAAATATGGTTCCGGAAATAGAACCTTAACAAAATATTACAATATGAGATTCTACCTTAAAGCGTATAGAATCTAAATGAAACAGAGTACAAATAAGGAATTATAAGAAAGTTATACTTTCCTTATAATACAAAATGCAGCGGAATATAAACAAGTAGTAGTACTACAAGTAACAAGATATAAGTCTTTTAACCCAAAGAGAAGGGTATCCAACAACCTTGGATAAAGGTCCCTTGATTTATACTTTCAAGTAAGTCTGTCTTACCCACACCAGGGTAAGCCCTCGATACGAAGATCGGAGTCTCTGTCTTGCTATCCCTGCAAGCCCTCAACTTCAAGGTAATTGGCAACCTCTATCTTTCTCAGCAAGGAAGCCCTCGAACATTAAGGTAGTCGGCACCTCTGTCTTCCTATCCCCGGAATCCCTCAAATGTAATCACCAACATTCGGAGTCACACGAAGCTTTGAGAGTTAATAAGAGCCTCTCTCTCTAAAAATCACTTCAAGCATGTAATCACATGAGTCGAAGATCTGTCATCCTTTCAGCACTTCAGCACCGAGCTCTTTCAAATGAGCTCCTATTTATAGGTAAGGTCGGCTCCTTCTCCAACGGTCATATTTTCCTTAAAGATCATAGGGACCTGTACACGTGTCACTTAGACAACAGTTAGTTTATAACAAAATAGATGACATCATTTTATAACAAAACAAGTGTAACATAATGTACGACATCGTTTTAAAATCTAACATAAAAGTTCGGAATGAAAAATTCGGAGTGAAGATTCAAAGTGTAATGAAAATAATAAAGAGTAGACAAATTATAGAAGTGTAAGCAGAATAAAAGTTCGGAGTCTAACCAAAATATTTTTCGGAGTCTGAATAAATTCAGAGTGTATAAAACAAAGATGATCAGATTCTGTTTAATAGATGAATTCGGAATGAGAATTCGTCATCAGAATTCGTAATGAGAATTCTTTATCAGAATTCGTAATGAGATTTCTTCATCAGAATTCGTAATGAGAATTCCTCATCAGAATTCGTAATGAGAATTCATTATCGAACTTCATAAGAATTCGTATCCTGAATCTGGATTAAAACTGTATCCGGAATTCGGAATGAAACTTTTTCACAATTCTCATTCTGGATTTCGGAGTGAAACTTTATCACAGTTCTTATCCAGAATTCGGATCCTAAAACAGAATACTTCATATCAAATTTTCAAGTAATTCCAAGAAAATAGAAATGAATCCGAATCTTATACTTAAGAAAAAAAAATCTAGATGAAAATATGATAAGGATAGTTTTTCTTATAAAAGCGATTTTCCTTATAAAAGCAATTTTCCTTAAGAAAGCAATTTTCCTTATAAAAGAAATTTTCCTTAAGAAAACAATTTTCCTAAAGGTAAGGTGTTTGTGATTTTCAAAACAAGAAGGAATGGAAAAGTCATAAGGAAAACCTTATTGACTCAACAATCTCCCCCTTTTTGGAAAGCACAAACATCCTTACGAAAAAGAAATTCTAAGAAGAAAAAGCTTATCTCCCTTACTTTAAGGATATAGATGAATACGACTAACTCCCCCTTAAGCTTTGAAACTCTAAGGATCGTATTCTAGATGTCCGGAGTGACATTTTATTACGAATAAGAAAGTCTTCTTTAAAAAACTCCCCCTTAGATAGACTCTTATTATAGTTCTTATTTCTTATGGATCTTTTCCTTCTACTCCTTATATAAACTCTTATTAGAGTTCTTCTTTTTCTTAAGGATATTTTCCTTCTCCCCCTTTGTGATTTTCAAAAAGAAATCGAGGGAATGGAAAAAAATAACAAAGTACCTGAAAAATTAGTAATAACAACAAAGGAACCAAGAAGCACAATTTTCATTAGATTTGAAATGTCGGAAACAAAGAAAAATAGATACAACAAAAAGATCGGATTTAGTTATTTCGAATCTTTTTCCTTCGAAATGAGCCCCTTAAGAATAGTCTTAATCTTCTTCAGGTCTTTATGATCTTCTTCAGCTTGCTTCTCTAAGACAACTATTCTTGCAGATTGATCTTCAATCTTTTCTTCCTGGGCTTTCAGCTTTTCTTCCTGAGCCTTGATCTTTTCTTCCTGAGACTTCATCTTCTGTTCAAACTCAATCCGATGATCCCTTTCAAACTTCCAGTTTTGAGAAACGGAATTCAGTTTCCCATTCAGATCTCTAACTTCTTGGATCTGGAAGTTCTTTTCATCTGTCATCTTCTCTTCAAAGGATGAAGTTAACTCATTTATCTTCCTTTCCTCAGTCTCAAAGGCATCTTTAACATTGTCTTGAAACTCATCGAATAGCCTCATGTCTTCCACAGTCTTCCTTGACCAGCTCATCATTCTCTTGCAAGATCTTTTGTGGGCTTCATAGACAACAAGAAAAGATTTGAATTCGGCTTCTATCTCGACATACTTATCCATAACCAAGGATACGGAATCTGATTTCTGATTCAGAGCATGTTGGAGCATTTGGCATCTTGAGTCTATAGTCGAGATGGTCGGAATGGAACCAACTAACTTCCTCAAAGATTGAACAACAAAGTCATGTCCCAACGAGGATAACTCCGAATCTGACACTTTACTTGGAGAATTTTCTTCCTCAATAAGCTCCAAATTCCTTTTAGATGAATCACCAAATTCTCTTTTCTTGCTTGCCACTGATTTCGGAGTCTCTACAAGGAGTTTCTTTCCCTTGTCTTTTTTCGGAATCGATTCTTGATCAGGAGTTTTCTGCTCGCCAGTAGACACTTGAATAATATCATCAACAACTTTTTGAACAACATATTCCTTATTCTTATCCTTCTCTGGAGTTACTAACTTAGAGGATTCAGCCTCTGAAGTTCGGAGTGATAGGTGTTCCGAAGGCGACCCCTTATAATCATCTACTTCTTTCAATAAGTCTCTTGTTTCACCACTTCCTTCAGCAACTACTTGTTCCTCTTCCACTTGCTGAATCTGCTCGAGTTGATCAACATGCTCAGCTCTAGTCTCTTCTGGAAAATCAAGGTTTCTTCCTGGAGTCTCAGGTAGAGATTCCAAGGAGAAAGATCTCGGAACTGGAATGCTTCCGGATACCATCTCATTAAACTTTAACAATGCTTGGACTACCTCGGCTTCTGTCATCTTCTTCTTGAGCTTCTTTTCCTTTACTTGTTTTTCAAGCTCATCAGTAGTTCTCTCCTTCAAGGCCTTAGCCTCCGTAGGGTCCAATCTGAACTGCGGATCCTCTTCTTTCCTTTTCTCTTTATCTGCTCTCCACTTCGCAACAACTTCATCAGGATAGGCTTTCTTCTTCTTTGGTTTTGGAGGTGCGGTTTGAACTTCCTTAGCTTTAGGATCCTCAACTTCAACTGCAACTTCTTTCAACTTTATTTTCTTTACTGGTTTAGATGATTCCGGTTCAGCAGCCTTTAAAGCCACTTCTTCTTGGTTAGGCAAATCGAAGAACTCACCAGTCTCCTTGTTAAAAGCCACATCCATCCTCTTAAGGGTATCATCACTGACCAACAAAATTTTGCAAACCCTTGGCTTAGATCTGCAAGCTTCCTTGAAAGACTCAAGGCACTGAACTATCAACTTTGATAAAATTGTTGGGTACATTACGATCTGGGCTCTGAGATTTCCTTTCTTAAGATTCTCAATGGTTATAAGAATGTGCCTCATGAAGTTAAACTTTCTTAGGTTTATCAGGAAATCTAAGATATAGATCTCACTCTTATTAAAACTGTCTTTATCACCTTTCCTCGGTACGATAAGCCCTTTCACCCACAACTCTAGAATCCGGAAATTTGTAGGAAAACTAGCAATCTTAGGAACTTTGTCATCTGAGAGTCTGAGAGTTTTCAAGGATTTTTCCTTGTCGAAGCTACCCTTAGAATCCGGCAAAACGTGAGATATGAACTCGTCTTCTCCTTCATAGGTCAGCCCTACCAAGCTTACTGTCTTGGTATAAGAAATCTTGTAATTATTACCATAATACTTGAAAGAAAACTTCTCCCTATTATCTTCCTTAAATAAGGAAACTGATTCATAGAACTCAATAAGTAACTCCGAAAAAACATCATCTTGATTCCCCGATTTGGACACGGTAATATCTTCTCAGCCATTCAACTTAATGTTCTTCGAAATAAGAGAATCATAGTTGTTGAAGAAATCTGGATGGACTAGCCTTTCTCTATAAACTAACCATTGTGAAATAGTCTTGGTGGATGACATTTCTTGAGAAGCTAACTCCACAGACATTCGGATCTGATGACCTCTGAGAAGTTCGGAATGGAGAAAGCTGAAGTTCGGAATGGCCTTAAAACAGAGAGGCAGAGCTTCATCATCTAGACCTTTCTCTCCCATAGACTGTATACTGTTGACTATAGTCATAAATCTCTATTGAAATTTACAGATAGGTTCTCCATAAGGAAAATTGAAGCCATGATATTCTGCTCTAAGCATAGCTCTTCTAGTCTCAATCACCTTAGAAGTTCCAAAGTGTGTAACCTCTAACTTCTTCCAGATATAGTTAGCTGCTTCACAAGAAGAAATTTGGCTATATATATTTCTAGTCATTGAACACAGTAGTGTATTGCGTACCTTATAATTGAGTTGATATTCTTGCTTTTCCTGGTTAGTAAAAGTTCTAACTTCCTTATCAGGAATTTTATAATCACCAGTAAGCATAACAAAGTTATCCACTCCAGTATTGATAACAAAGGTCTTTATACGATCTCTCCAGTATTCATAATCATTACCATCAAAGATTGGTGGTCTTGTAGGATTCAGATTATCAATTGAACCAACATTAATTCCTGTCATACTTATAATAACCTTGTACACACAAACTTGTTAGTAGAAAAGATTCGTAACAACAAAGTTCGGAATGAGAAAGTTAGGAATGGGAAATTTCCGGAATGTGAAAGTTCGGAATGAAAAAGTGAGCAAGAAAAACTTATTCGTAAGTATAAGTATTTCAGAGACCTGCTCTGATACCAATTGTAGGATGGAAAAAGTGATGTAAATGCTCAATATACAAGAGGGGGGTGAATTGTATACTTTAAAATTTCCTTTGGAACCTTTAAAGTTAGTTAAGAATAACTATATTTTCCTTAAGAAAAGGAAAAGGCTAAGTTTAACAAAGTTAAACTTACCAAATTCACAACACCTCTAACACCAAACAAAAACTTGAAAAGAGATTCCGAAAGTAGGTTCCGGAAATATGGTTCCAGAAATAGAACCTTAACAAAAGATTACAATATGAGATTATACCTTAAAGCATATATAATCTAAATGAAACAGAGTACAAATAAGGAAGTATAAGAAAGTTATACTTTCCTTATAATACAAAATGCAGCAGAATATAAACAAGTAGTAGTACTACAAGTAACAAGATATAAGTCTTTTAATCCAAAGACAAGGGTATCCAACAACCTTGGATAAAGGTCCCTTGATTTATACTTTCAAGTAAGTCTATCTTACCCACACCAGGGTAAGCCCTCGATACGAAGATCAGAGTCTCTGTCTTGCTATCTCCGCGAGCCCTAAACTTCAAGGTAGTTGGCAACCTCTGTCTTCCTCAGCAAGGAAGCCCTCGAACTTTAAGGTAGTCGGCACCTCTGTCTTCCTATCCCCAGAAGCCCTCGAATGTAATCACCAACATTCGGAGTCGCACGAAGCTTTGAGAGTTAATAAGAGCCTCTCTCTCTAAAAATCACTTCAAGCATGTAATCACATGAGTCGAAGATCTGTCAGCCTTTCAGCACTTCAGCACCGAGCTCTTTCAAATGAGCTCCTATTTATAGGTAAGGTCAGCTCCTTCTCCAACGGTCATATTTTCCTTAAAGATCGGAGGGACCTGTACACGTGTCACTTAGACAATGGTTAGTTTATAACAAAATAGAAGACATCATTTTATAACAAAACAAGTGTAACAGAATGTACGACATCATTTTAAAATCTAACATAAAAGTTCAGAATGAAAAATTCAGAGTGAAGATTCAGAGTGTAATGAAAATAATAAAGAGTAGACAAATTATAGAAGTGTAAGCAGAATAAAAGTTCGGAGTCTAACCAAAATATTTTTCGGAGTCTGAATAAATTCAGAGTGTATAAAACAAAGATGATCAGATTCTGTTTAATAGATGAATTCGGAATGAGAATTCGGAATGAGAATTCGTCATCAGAATTCGTAATGAGAATTCTTTATCAGAATTCGTAATGAGATTTCTTCATCAGAATTCGTAATGAGAATTCCTCATCAAAATTCGTAATGAGAATTCATTATCGTACTTCATAAGAATTCGTATCCTGAATCTGGATTAAAACTGTATCCGGAATTCGGAATGAAACTTTTTCACAGTTCTCATTCTGGATTTCGGAGTGAAACTTTATCACAGTTCTTATCCAGAATTCGGATCCTAAAACAGAATACTTCATATCAAAGTTTCAAGTAATTCCGAGAAAATAGAAATGAATTTGAATCTTATACTTAATAAAAAAATCTAGATGAAAATATGATAAGGATATTTTTTTCTTATAAAAGCGATTTTCCTTATAAAAGAAATTTTCCTTAAGAAAGCAATTTTCCTTATAAAATAAATTTTACTTAAGAAAACAATTTTCCTAAAGGTAAGGTGTTTGTGATTTTCAAAACAAGAAGGAATGGAAAATTCATAAGGAAAACCTTATTGACTCAACAGACTTCACCTTCTAATTACATCCTAAATTTATTTCATGTTATGATGAAAAAAAATATCAAGGAATCCATACAACTTCATATAGTAAAACACCCTTAATCATCATACCATGATGATGAAAATCCTTAAAAACACATTACCATACATAATATCATTCCTAATAACTACCTATAGATATTCACTAACCCATATTCCTTCCACAAGAATCCAATTCCCCAACATTTTCCCAATTTCAAACTTGATACCATCATGTTATCAAGTCACCAATCCTACCAAATTGGATTTTCACTAAAAAATACTACTCTAATCCTTAACACCCATCATTTGTTTTTCATAACATGAGTGACAACCTAATTAAATTGCATAGCTCTTAGTCACACCCCCGTGGATATCCCCTACCCCTGTGGACATCCCGTACCCCCCGGACAGACCCCCACCCCCATAGAAAGCCCCCACCCCCTGGACACCCCCCACCCCCTGGATACCCCCATCCCCCCGGACACCCCCATCCCCCCGGACACCCCCGACCCCCTGGACAGCCCCCGACCCCCTGGACAGCCCCCCAACCCCCTGGATAACCCCCCACCCCCGTAGATAGCCCACCCACCCCCTGGACACCCCCTCCCCCTTGGACAGCCCCACCACCCCCATGGACACAGCCCCCCCTGGACACTTTGTACCCCCTTGGACAACCCTGCCACCTCTGTTGGAAGCTTGTCCACCCCCTTAGACACCCCCTACCCCCTGGATAGCCCCCCAACCCCGTGGACAGGCCTCCCACCCCCCTGGACACCCCACCCCACCCCTCGGACACCCCCCATCCCCCCGGACACCCCCCACCCCTCGGACACCCCGGACACCCTGGACACCCCCCCCCCCCCGTGGACAGCATGCCTACCCCCTAGATAGCCCCGCTACCCCTGTAGACACCCCCCCCCCCCTCCGCACCCCTGTGGACAGCCCGCCCACCCCCTGGATAGCCTCGCCACCCCCGTGGACAGCCTTCCCACCCCCCATGGACACCCCGTACCCCTTGGACAACCCCACCACCCATGTGGATAGCCCGGAAACCCCCTAGACACCCCCACCCCCCCTGGACAGCCCCCCAACACCATGGACAGCCCACCCACCCCCTAGACACCCCCCCCCCACCGGACACCCCCACCCCCTGAACACCCCGTACCCCCTTGGACAGCCCCCCCCCCCACCCCCCCCCCCCCCCCACCCCCACCCCCATGGAAAGTTCCCCCCAAGCACACCCTACCCCTTAGACATCCCCGCCACCCCTGTGGACAGCCCCGCCACCCCTGTGGACAGCCCCTCCACCCCTGTGGACAGCCCCGCCACCCCTATGGACAGCCCGCCCACCCCCCTGGACACCCCCAACCCTTTTGGATAGCCCCCCACCCCCCAGGACAGTTCCCCACCCCCTGGACACCCCCCCCCCCCACCCCCTGGACACCCCCACCCCCTTGGGTAGTGTATGTGATCACTCAAATAATATACTAAAATATTAAATTTTTTCGATCTAAAATTTATTCAACTCCTAAATAATTCTCCTCCACAAGTGTACATGATCTTGTACACTCATGTATAGTTCTTCAAAGATATTTTGTTATAAATATAGTATTTTTTTTATATTATGATTCTCATATAGAGTAGTGTTTCAGTTATGGTTTCATATAAAGTGAACAATTCTCGTTTACTTAAATATATTTTCTATGAAAATTCAATCTTATTGAACTGATTTTGACGAAATGACTTATAATTTTTTTTTTTACAGAATGGATAGAAGTTGGATGTATGAAACTGATTGGATCTCAAGCAATTTTTAAATCAATTTGGATAGATTTTTAGATTTTTCATTTCACAATGCTTTAGATAGTGGTCACATACACTGCCCATGTTACAATTGTGTTGGAAGACATTGGTTGATCCATGATGAAGTCATCTACCACATAACCAAATGTGGTTTTCAAGCAAACTACTCTGTGTGGTATCACAATGGGGAGAAAATGAAATCTCAAATTGTTGATGATCCAAATGAGAGGACCGGATTGGAGAATTTGTTATATGACCAGTTTTCGTTTATTCATCATCATGAAAAAGAAAGGATTCTTACCTGAGAAGATTTCAATGTGATCATACATGATGCATCTAATGAAAATGATGATGTTTTCAGGGTGAAAAAATTGAATGATGCTACCATGACTCCAGTATATTAACAATGCAGTAAAATGAAAAAGTTGTAATTTTTAATCTGATTATTTCATGGGAAAACAATGTATAAGATTTCTAATACTTCCATTGATTACATTCTTACCTTCTTGAAGGACTTACTTCCATATGATGTAGATATTACCTCAAACCACTATATGGAATGGAAGTTAGTTGAGGAACTTGGATTTTCAAGAAACAAAATTCATGCTTTCCCAAAAGATTATAGTTTATTCTGGGAGGAAACTGTTGAACGAAATGATTGTATAAAATGTGGCACATCCTGCTGGAAGCCAAAAGCTGATGGAACACCATCCCGTGTGGCATAGAAAGTAATGTGACACTTTCCATTGATCCCCAAACTCCAGAATATTTTTATGTCTAATGAAATATCAATAAAAAATGTGATGGCATGATACCGAGAGAAAGAAGACTAATGATGAGTTGGTTCACCCTGTAGATGTATTTTCATGGCAGATATTTGATGCTTGATATCCTGATTTTTCAACTGACGTGCATAATGTGAGGTTGGGTCTTCCATGTGACGGTTTTAATCAGTTTGGGCAGATGCTTACATCACACAACACATGGCCAGTTTTTATAAACATTTATAATCTTCACCCATGGTTGTGTATGAAAAAACATTTCACTTTCATGAGTATACTCATATCTGGCCCTTCTGATCCTGACAATGATATAAACGTATACATGCATCCTTTAATAAAAGATTTGAATCTTCTTTGGGATGTGGGTGTGCGCACATACGATGCATGTTAGAAAGATATATTTTAGATGCGTTATGCGCTTATGTGGATGATCAATGATTTTCCTGCTTATGAAATGATGTTGGGATGGAGCACGAAGGGAGAACTATCATGTCCTATTTTTATGAAAAATACATGATCTAGAAGACTGAAACAGTGTTGTAGTTTCAGTTTTATGGGACATCGACGATTCTTGCCAATGGACCATCCATATAGAAATAATCGTCGAAGATTTTACAATACCATGGAGACCGATGATCCACCTCAGTGTATGTTTGGAACTGATGTACTTAATGAATTGAAAGATTTTAGTTTTTCTTTTGGGAAGGGTCAAATGAAATCTGGAAAGAGAAAGAATGTCTCCACTAAAACCTGTTACAATTGGAAGAAGAGAAGTATCTTCTTTGATTTTCCTTATTAGTCATCCAATTTGTTACATCATTACTTATACGTAATTCACATTGAAAAAAATATGTGTGAAATGTTGATTTTTATTCTTCTAAATTTTAAGGGAAAGACAAAACATGATTTACGGTCTCGGCATGACTTGGTGGATTGCGGTATCAGACTAGAATTGCATCCTATGCGTTTGAGTGAAAATAAATGGAAAGTTCTATATGCTTCTTATGTGATGAAACCTACAAAAAAAATAAATTTCTAGAAGTACTAGAGACTATTAAAATTCCTGATGGATATTCAAGAAACATATCTAAACGGGTCAATAGAAGAGAGTTGAAGCTAAAATCTTTAAAGACTCATGATTATCACATCCTTCTACATGAGTTGATTCCAATAGAAATACATCATCTTTTGTACAATAATGTAAGGGTGTATGTTATTTGGTTGTTCCATTTGTTTAGATATCTTTGTGCTAAGAATTTTTCCAAGTATTTCTTGCAAAAAATGATGGAAGATGCCCCATTAATTTTGTGTGAGTTAGAGAAAATATTTCCTCCATCATTTTTCACATGCATGTTGCATCTGACTGTCTATATTCCAACTAAAATACCTCTCGTAGGACTTATTTCTTTTCATTAGATGTATCTACCTGAAAGAAATATGTACACATTAAAGTCTTCTATCTGTAACAAGAATCATCCTAAAGGTTCTATCATGAACGGTTACTTGGATTAAGAATGTATGGATTTATGATCTATGTATTTTTCTGATCTTACTATAAGAATGAAAAGACCAATGAGAAATGAAGAAGAAAAATATGAGAAAATTGAACCTAGTTTTCCATCACTTCCTCAAACAGGAGGAATTCCTGGATCATATACATTGACGAGATTAAGCCTTGAAGAGAAGGAGTTGGCACATCGCACATTTGTGTTCAAATGTGAATTGTTCAATGACTACATATTGTAATTAAATTAAATATGTATATCTTATCTATGTATTATATATATATATATACATTTATTTATTAAACTATTCCTATTTTTATCTACAGGGAACATAAAGGGATGATAAATAGAAAGCATCATTCTTTATCTTTGAGAAGGAGGGAGACTTTGCATAGAAAAGAGTTTTCTGCTTGGTTAAAATTGAAGGTAATAATATTATTGTTTAAAATAATTAAAACAATAATTAATTAAGTTTAATATTGATTTATATTTCAGGTATTGAGTTTTCCTGCTGACTCTATCTCTGAGGAAATAAGAGCTTTGGTTTTTGGTCCTAATAGTGTGGTTCATAACTGTAAATCAATTGTTATCAATGGGTATAAATTTATTATCACTGAATGAGAAAATAACATGAGAAAACAACATGATGGTGTTGTGGTTACTGACACAACATACCATTATGCTAGTGCATCAGATAGTAGACCGCGATTTGAAAATGTAGGTAATTATGGAGTCGTTGAAAAAATAATAATAATGGATTATTATTCTCATGGATGAGTCACGATGATGAAATTCCAGTGGTTTGATTTGATGATGTGGTAGGGCACATTTATTGATGATTGTGGATTTTGAGTAATTGATATTACTCACACTCTTTCCACCGATGAACCATATGTATTGGCATTAACGGTGAAACAAGTTTTTTATGTCAAAGACCATCTTTGACCTGAATTTGGTGTCATTATTGAAGTAATTACAAGACATATTTTTGATAATGGTGATGATGAAATTGAAACCATCCTAACTTCCATTGGAAACGATCCATTTATTACTTTTGATGACTCTAATAGCTCAATTGTCAGAGTTAACTATGAACCTGAAGTTAGGGTGGGAAATATATAAAATCGTCCATTAATGTTCTCAATTCTTTTGGTTTACCTCGACTTGGGCTGTTAAGATTGGTAATATTCAAATTGATTTAATATTCATTACAAATATGTTGTATCCGACTTGACTGTTATTTGAATTTTCAATGTTTATTAGTTGCAATTTTATTTGAATTTAATTTTCTAATTTGGAATTGAATTGTATTCAAACCTACAAAACCAACATTTCTAACTTGGTGAACATTTCAATGCTTCAAATGTGATTTGTATAAAATTTTATAACTTTAATAACTCTATTTAACATTTTACTAGGTAATGAACATGATGGTTTGTATTGTTCTGCAAAACATGTATTGAAACCTGCATCATTTACCTGGGCTAAAGAAATTAAAGTTTTCCTTAATTTTGACAACTGCTTTACCCCTTATGAATCCGGTAGAATCAATGTTCCATGAATCCCCCTATTCCTTCTAATTTATTTTGTTTTTTGGGTTACACATTATTTATCCTTTTCTATTTACTTCTATATTTGTTTTCAAATGTAGGAAATGAAACCAATTGAAGAGAGGCGACGAAAATAGATTATGGACAACAATCGCCGCATGACTGAGCTAGGCATTCCACTACTAGTGACACACGGGGTATTTAGGGACACACGGGATATTTTGGCCTCCCATGTTTCACCACCCTTTACATATGAGCCTCCTCACCTGTCTGTACCATATTTGATGATGATTCTCACTCCCCATCTAGCATTCGTCCAGCCATCCCTGTCATTTTCTTTTACTTCTACTTCCTTCTCTCTGGACTTTTATATTCCATCTTCTTCGACTCCTACTCCACTTGAGTCTGTACCTGTGGAGCATACATTGGGACCCACTACATCTTTATAGTTTATTACTTCAGTTTCTATGGATCCAGCGGTGCCCATTGATCAGACTACAGCATGTACACTTATACAAAACTAACAAATTTTTACACCATTATTTATTTTCATTATAACATGTATTGATAAAATATTTGTTTTTATTTCATAATAGATACATCTACTGATAGGAGGTGGGGGCGGGGGCGTACACACATGCGTGCAGTGTGGAACCGCTGTACGCAGTTGATGGTGGACTACAATGAAGATAGTCAAATGATTGAAAAATCAGGGCATCAATGTCAGAGTTTTTTGGTGACACTTGCCAAATACTCTGACATCATTCTTGTCATCCCACTCTCATGGAGACAGCTGCCAAATGAAGCCAAGGATAAAGCTTGGGCAGAGATATGGGTAAAAAAATCTATTGTATTTAATGCAATATATTATTTTTTTATTTATATGAATTAATATTTTGGTGTCATCTATGGTTTAATTTTCCCAATGGTGAGGGTGCATGATCAGCATGTATAAAGGATTTAGGCAAGATTTGGAGAGCTTATAAGCATGAGTTATACATTGGATGGTGTGCTAGAGTGGGCATATAGTTAGAGGTGGTCCCTATCGTGGATAATTTTCTATTAGGACAGTATCGACAGATGATTACTCATTGGATTACTATCCAATTTAAGGTATTAATCACATTATAGGTATTTAAATGAAAATTTTCATGTTTTTAGTTAATACTAATTATTGAATTTTATTTAGGATTCATCTGGAAGAAATTAAAAAAACATTGATGCTAAAAAGTACGTCCACACATTGGGACATACTACTATGCCAGATTATGAGAGGTAGCAGGTATGACAGTTTATAATTTTTTTTATGAATTATACTTTCTATTGCTTCCTCTATAATTTATTTGATTGTTGAAGTTGTTATATAATTTTATTTATGCAATTAATTAATCGTATCATATTTTTAATTATGGTTTCCTACATTCAATGTCATTGTAGAGGAATAAATTGAATATAGAGGGATGTGTGCCTCGAGAAAAACTATTTTGCTCAAGTATAAGGAAGAAAGATCAAAGTGTGGTTAATGAACAGACTCAGTAGCATATTATAAGTTTTTATTTGTAGATTTAAAATTTTAATCTCTATTTTGTAACTTAATAATCTATTTATATTTATAACAGGCTGCTTTAGAGGCCATTGATGGCCAGAAACCTGACAATTTTGGGCCAAACGATCACTTACATCAGGTGTTGGGAGATGAGCACCCTGGTATAGTATGTTGCTGACCTGGGAAGAGTATAGTATCGATGAGGTATTAGACCTCCTCAGGTACAAGTTGTAGTGCCACTGAGTTCTAGTAGGTTAAGGCACAGGTAGAACAGGATGAAAAAAGGGCCACAGAGATGGTAGGATAGGCTGTTAGAGAAAACACTACATTTATGAAACAGATGGAAGTTTTACATCCTACACTTCCACCAGAGGCTAGCACAGCTTGTAATGAATACATTTCATCTATGTGTTCTATATATGGTGCACCAGGTGGCAGTTCTAGTGGTGGTCAAGAGAATGGCGAGGAGGAGGCCGAGCTGGAGGAGGAGGAGGCTGAGGCGAAGGAGGAGGGCGAGTAGGAGGGCGAGGTAGAGGAGGAGGGTGATGAGGAGGCCGGGGCTGAGTATGAGGGCGAGTAGGAGGGCATTAAGGAGGGCGGGGATGATTATGGGGACGACGATGAGGATGAGGTTGTTGATGATGATGACGGTGATGATAGTGATGGTGATGAGGGAAAGATTGATCCGTTACATTTTTTATTGATATTAATAACCTTTGATGTTTATTTATTTGTTGTGCCTAAATATATTTGTGATTAGGTAGGTCGAATTATGTTTATTTTTTTATTTATAAATATTAAAACTTGACTTGATGATTTTTTGTGACTGATTCACCCCTCCCCTAGACAGCCCCCCCACCCTCGTGGATAGCCCGCCCACCACCTAGACACCCCATACCCCCTTGGACAGCCCCTCCTCCCTCATGGATAGCCTACCCACTCCCTGACCACCCCGTACCCCCTTGTTCACCCCCACCCCCACCCCCGTGGACAGCCCGCCCACCCCCGTGGACAGCCCGCCCACTCCCCTGGACACCCCCGACCCCCCTGGACAGCCCCGCCACCCCCGTGAAAATCCCTCCACCCCTATGGATATCCCACCCACACCTATGGACATCCCCTCCCCCCGTGGACAGCCCTCCACCCCCATGGACAGTCCACCCACCCTCTGGATAGCCCCTCCGCATCCTCATGGATATCCCACCCACCCCCGTGGATAGCCTTCCCACCCCCTTAGACACCCCTTAACCCCTGGACACCCCCAACCCCCCTGGAAAACCCCTCCACCACCGTGCACAGCCTTCCCACCCCCCTGGACAGCCCCTCCCCCCGTGGATAGCCCCACCACCCCCATGGACAGCCCGCCCACCCCCCCTGGACACCTCGTACCCCCCTCGATAGCCCTATCACCCATGCCACCCCCGTGGACAGCCTGCCCACCCCCCTGAACACCCTGTACCCCCTGGATAGCCCCAGCCACCCCCCCTAGACACCTCGCGCCCCTGGACAGCACCCCCCCACCCCCTGGACAGTCCCACCCACCCCCCGTGGACACCCCCCCCCCCACCCCTGTGGACAGCCCGCCCACCCCCTTGGACACCCTGTGCCCCCCTGGACACCCCTGACCCCCCCCCCCATACATCCCCTCCACCCTTGTGGACATCCCTCCTACCCCCCTGGAAATCCCCTCCCCCCGTGGACAGCCCCCACCCCCGTGGACATCCCGCCCACTCCCCCCTGGACACCCTGTATCCCCTGGATAGCCCTGCCACCCCCGTGGACAGCCTGCCCACCCCCCTAGACACCTTGTACCCCCCTGGATAGCCCCGCCCACCCCCCTGGACACCCTGTGCCCCCCTGGACTTCCCTCCCCCTCCCACCCCCGTGGAAAGCCTGCCCATCCCCCTTGGACACCCTGTACCCCTCTAGACAGCCCTGCCACCCCCGTGGACAGCACCCCCCCCCCCCCCCGTGGACAGCCCGCCCACCCCTTTGAACACCTTGTACCCTCCCTGGACAGCCCTGTCATCCTCATGGACAGCCCACCCACCCCCATGGACACCCCATACCCTCCTAGACATCCCCTCCACCCCCGTGGACAGCCCTCCCACCCACGTGGATAGCCCGCCCACCCCCTGGACACCCCCTACCCCCCTCGACAGCCCCAACACCCCCGTGGACAGCCCTCCCACCCCCTGGACACCACCTCCCCTCGTGGACAACCCCCCACCCCCATGGATATCCTGCCCACCCCCTGGACACCCCTACCCCCCTGTGGATAGCCCGCCCACCCCCTGGAAACCCTGTACCCCCTCGATAGCCCTACCACCCCCATGGACAGCCCACCCACCCCCTGGACACCCCGTACCCCCCTAGACAGCCCCGCCCGCCCCCCTGAACACCCCCTACCCCCTGGACACCCCCCCCCCCCCATGGACAGCCCTGCCCACCCCCTGGACACCCCCTAGACAGCCCTGCCACCCCCGTGGACATCCCCCCTACCCCTGGACAGCCCCCACCCCCCTGGACAGCCCCCTACTCTAGTGGATTATAGGGTTTCTAACAACTCGAAGATCCCATTAATCATAGATACCCACTTAGTTGCCTCCTAGGATCCTTTATCATCAATAAAAAATGGTGTATGGTGTTTTAGAAACTCCCATGCATAATAAATGATCTAAGAAGAACATGATTATTCCACTTCCACATGAGTTTGAGTAGAGACCAAGACACAAAAATGACTACCTGAGATATCCACTTATGGACTTTTTGATTCATTTATAGTGGTAACATTATAAAGAATTATCAAAAACAAAACCTTTAGTAAAATAATTTGATGTTCTAAAACAAGGGACACAAAATCACAAATCCCATAAAGATACATCATAAATAATTCTTCATAAAACCATTTCAAAATCACATAATAGATACTTCTTTCTATTTAGAACTCCCCAATGGTTTATAAAAATCGCTTTTAAGGTTTCATTTCAAAAATCATATAGTAATTTTTTCCCACAATAAAAATGTAATCCTTTTCCTAATAACCAAATCCCCCTTCCTACCATACACACCAAAAGCATTCATTTTCTCCTAAAGAAACACATACTATTGAAATAAACACTATTCTAAAACCATTTTTTTAAAAATACCAATGATCTTAAAATCCATGAAATCCATTCCATTAAAACCATTAAAGCCTCCCCCCCACCCCCTCCTAAACACCGCCCCACCACCTAGACACCCCCACCCCCCTGGACACCCCTACCCCCATGGACAGCCCCCCACCCCCTGGACAACCCTCCCACCCCCTTGTACAACCCCTCCAACCCCCTGGACCCCCCCCCCCACCCCCCTGGACACCCCCACCCCCATGGACAACCCTCATACCCCCAAGACACCCCCCCCAACCCCCTAGATGGCCCCCCACCCCTCCTAGACACCACCCCACCACCAGAACACCACCCCCCCCCCCACCCCCATGGACAGCCACCCCCACCCCCTGGACACCACCCCACCCCCTTGGACATCCCCCAACCCCCAGGACCCCCCCTGCACACCACCTCACCCCCTGGACACCCCCCACCCCTAGACCCCCCCCCCCCCACCCCATGGACACCCCCACCCCCATGGACAGCCCCCCTACCCCCAAGAAATCCCCATAACCCCCTAGACTCCCCCCCTCCTAGACACCACCCCACCACATGAACACCCACCCCCCCACCCCCCATGGACACCCACACCCCCATGGACAGCCACCCCCACCCCCTGGACACCACCCCACCCACCTTTGATAGCCCCCCCCCCAACCCCCTGGACCACCCCCCACCCCCCTAGACACCACCCCACGCCCTGGACACCCCCCACGCCCTGGACACCCCCCACCCCCTGGACACCCCCCCCCCCCACCCCTCACCCCCTGGACACCCCCCGCCCTTGGAACCCCCCCCCCCCCCCACCACCCCATGGACACCACCCCACCCCCTGGACACCCCCACCACCACCACCACCACCCTAGACACCCCCACCCCCACCCGCCTACACACCCCCCAACCCCCTGGACCCCCCCCCCCCCACCCCTCTTAGACACCACCCCACCACCTGGAAACCACCCCCCACCCCCTGGACACCCCAACCCCCATGGACAGCCACCCCCACCCCCCTGGACAGCCACCCCCCCCCACCCACCCCCCTCGGACAACCCCCCCAACCCCCTGGACCGCCCCCCACCCCCCTGGACATCCCCCCTAGACACCACCCCACCCCCCAAACCCCCCCCCCATGAACACCCCCACCCTTGGAAATCCCCCCCAACCCCCTGGACACCCCCACCCCACCCACCCCCCTGGAAACCACCCCACCCCCTGGACACCTCCATGGACACCCCCCCCCCCCACCACCACCACCCTGGATAGCCCCCACCCCCACCCCCTAAACACCTTCATCCCCCCGGACACCCCCACCCCCTGGACACCCCCTGTACACCCCCTACCCTGCTTGGACAGCCACCCTAAACCCCAAAACATCCCCTCCCCCCCAACCCCCTGAATTCTGAATTGAATTATTTGTTTATTTAATTAGCTTATGAATTATGTGTTAATGGTGTATGGGTATACTTGTTGTATGTGTATACTTTCTCTAATTACCTTATGAATTAAGTGTTAATTCTGTTAACGGTGTATGTAACTCTAACTATCATGGGCTCTCTGAAATGTGAGTGTCCTCTCACCATTATGTGATGTATGCACTAAAGAAATTGAAATGGGTTAGTTGGAAGAGTGGTTTTCATGTGAATATTGAAATGGGGAAAACTATGTTGTGGTACATGTCATGGTTGGAAGAGTCTACTGTTTTTTATTTTCTATTGTAGGTGTTTTTTTTTCTATTTTAAGTGTTGTTTGCAGGTGTGTTTGCAGGTGTATGCAATGGAGTGGATGGGTGGATGATGTGCTGGTTGCTGTGCTGGTTTCTAGAAATACACTATACCAACGGTTTTAAACTATTGGTAAAGTGTATTTATGAATATTTTTACCAACAGTTTGAATAAACCGTTGGTAATACACTATACCAATGGTTCAAAACCGTTGGTATAGTATATTTCCAGAATATTTTTACCAACGGTTTTAATGAACCGTTGGTAATACTATATACCAACGGTTTAGAAACCGTTGGTAAACTACATGTAATCTATATATCTCAACAGTTTATCAACTGTTGGTATAAATATATACCAATGGTTTCTATAAAATCATTGTCATACTGAAGGTTACAGTGCCATATACCAACGATTAGAGTAAAACTGTTGGTATAGGCCTTTTACAACAGCTTACTAGCCAACGGTTTGCAGAACCATTGGTATATAGTATACCAAATTCTTTTCTACCTATACCAACAGTTTGAAACCGTTGGTATATATATTTTTTCCAGTATTGAATGTTAGTATTTTTAGTGAGGATGATGAGAAATAGAATGATTTATATAGGTAAAATAAGAGGAAATGGAAATTGATACAACAAAGGAATGAATTAGAAATATGTATAAAGGTTGATTGTTGTGATGATTATTCTGATGGATTTGATATTTTGAGATGGTGGAAGGGAAATAAAATAAAGTATCATGTTATCTCATGAATTGAAAGAGATATTCTAGCTACTCCATTATCAATAGTATCTTTGGAGTCATAATTTAGTATAGGAGGATTAGTCCTTGCTTCATTTCATAATTGTTTGAATCCCAATACCATTAAGTCATTAATTTGTGCCCAAAATTAGTTTATAAAGTATAAAGCAATTGGAAATCGAAAGAAACTAGAAGAGGTTGAATTTATTGAATCATGTTTGATTTAAAATATTATGATTTTTTATCATTTATAAATTATAAACCTATGTTTGAAAAATAAAATATTATCTTGTTTTGTTTTGTTTTGTTTTGTTTTTAAGATATTCCATCTTCCAAGATTCATGATCAAAGTGTCACTGTCTAAAATAGAAGAAGAGGGGATGGTGGAGCACTATTCATTAAGGTTTAAATCTCTAATTGTTTTATAAATTATTTAGAGAATACATTTATTTATTATTTTGGGTATACAATTCTTTATTCCTATTTGATTTATAGTTTTAATACCACTAATATGCTCATTTTTCTATTTAAACATGGTGAAAGTGTTTCTGCCAAAAATTCCATGCCAAGTTAATTACTTCCTCTTTATTCTACCTTCTTGGACTCTTATAGCTTTAAATGACAGCCAAATATTCCATGCTAAGGTAATTATTTTCCATATTTGTTTGTTTAAAATAACTTTACATATCAAATAATTTCAATAATACTTGAAACATGTCACTATATGATCCAAATATCAGTAAAATTTGGAAATCACCAATAGGAAAATATTATTCAAATTTAGAGTTTGGTTGTAAAGATCCCAGATTTTTGAAATACTCTGAGTGAATTTTTTTAAGTGTTTTATTTATCCTTTCACATTCATTTTATAATGATTTATTCTATAATTTCCATTTTATTTCATTTTTTTAAATTTTAACCATCATTACTAAGAAAATCATTTCCCATTAAATAAATCGTTTTCTTTCTTTTACATTCTTCATATTTCTTTTAATATTTTTTAATTTTTTAACCATCACACATTTTTATAAATCTAAAAATATTATTTCTATGTTTGGTTCACTTTTAAATTTACTTATTAATGTGACCAATTCCTCTTTAATATATTTAATCATATTTCCTATTTTATTAGTTCAAACATTTATCCATATATTCATCTTATATTATACTTGTATTTGATTTAAATTAGAAACTTTATATATTTTTTCTTGAGAAAATATATTCACTGGAGAACACTATAGGTTTCATGGTTGGTTTATATCTCACTATAAGTTTTTTGGGAAATCATTGTAGGTGTCTGGGAGTGTTAGAAAGAGTTCTGAGTCAAGGTAAGGTCCTAGGGTAGGGTCTATTCAATAAAAACATTCAATCCTCATTTAGTGGGAGTCTTGGTTGTATAAACCCTTATTGTATCTCACTAAAGTACTTATGGTTTTTTAAATTCTCAGGTTGGCATAAGTTCTCTTCACCTCTCAAAGTTGTATTGGACTACTTATTCAAGATTAGTTCTACAAACCCTTACTTCATGGATTGAAAATTCTAATTTATTATAGAAATTGCAGTATCACTTAATCACTCTTGATCCCTTAAAGGTGTGTCAAATTGATTTCTAAATTTTTTTTAGAATGATTCTAAAAATTTTCAAGTGTATAAACATTATTAAAATCCTCAAAAATTACCCTAATATGTGTTGCTTCTATTTCAATAAATAAACTCCCATTTTGAAATTATTTTACATATTTTTTCTTATACCTTATGTTGTTTCTTTCTTCTATTAATTCATGTAGCTTTTATGTGATAGGAATATGGCCTAAATATTTTTTCCCCATAATTGGATTGGGATATGCCTAATGATCAATGTTTATTCATACTTTTTTTTATTTTTCACCATAGCTTGGATTCTTTTTTTAGAGGATCCTATTTTTAAAAAAAAATAAAAAATCATGAAAAAAAATTCTATTATAATAAATTTATACACTTTATGAAGAAAATACATCTGAAAATTTAGTACGGTAGAAACATTCTACCCTATTGGATGATTTTTTAGAAACATGACATGCATATGGATCATATCACATCACATAGCCTAATTAACCTGACCTAATATAATCTAACTCGTAATGGGTTGGTTCGGGTTGGGTCATTTTCACATGCATCATGTAACCCAACCCTTAATGGGTCATGTTTTTTTATTATGAATCATGTGACCCAACTCGACTGGACCCATTTTCTTTTTATTAGTTTAGGACTAAAACTACTCTAGACCCCGACCCACAGACACCCCTACGATGAAGTGGCTAACTAAGATTGAAGATATTATTGTGTCACTCGGAACTCTAGAAACCTATAGAGTGATATACACCTCTCATTTGTTTGAAGGACTGGAAATGGATTAGTAGAAACAACTATACACACCCAACCGTTTGTGGTTTTTTCTAGGGGTTATTTCAAGGATACCTTTATCTAGTGGTTTTATCCCAAGGAAGTCAGAGTTGAGAAATAATTAGAGTTACTAGAATTTCATCAAGGTGATTAGTTTTTGAAATAGTATATTGATAATTTCACTATACTGGTCCCTTTTTCCCCTAAATTGGTCACTTATGGTTCAAATAAGGATTATTTCTTTTCAAAAGGCCTTCATCCAGATCTTAATTAGGTTGTGTTCCAGTATGGCCTAAATACCTATGTGGAATAGATATATAAGGTCATCATTGATGAGGCATTATTGGTATGAAAACCTATGATAAGTGATTCTTTGACCCTAAATGGTGTCATCAAGAGTGATTCTTCTAGTGAGGAGTGAATTAAGGAGGGTGATTATGATGAGAATCTATCTACTCAAACTATTGTTCATGCTTTAGTAAAGTGAAATATAATGGTGTGATTTTAGTATGGGAAGTCTGGACACACTAAGTCATCTTATCTGACGGCTCTAAGGTTCTATCATCTATATGTATATCTCAGTCAGCTTCAGAGGTTTTGTAATCTAAGTGAATATTGGAAGAAGAAGTCTCAGACCCAACTTTGATTCAATCGGTAGTTTGGGTCATTGTTTCCACTAGAGATTCAGAAGTTGTTTTGTTGTTTTGAGAGTGTTATCCTTTTTAATATCTATTTTTTAGGCCGTTTTCCATGTCTTAGGTACACCATGTATCTTTTTTGTAATATATGGAAGATATTTTGGAATTATGTTCTTGCCTTTTGAGATGCTCATGCCTCATTTATTTTTTATGTTTGCATGGTTTGGACCATGGGTTGAGGTTTTTTTAGTGGATAATATGGGGATTCCTTATGTTTAGGCTATGGTGATAAGGATAATTTATTGGTTGGATGTTAAACCATAAGGGATAACAAGTTGATATTTTAATTTGGGATCATTGAGAGTAGGTGTTCCATGAGTTTGGACCTTAGATACCCTTTGTGTAGTTTCATAAATCGGGGTAAACACCATGTTATCCCATGTTGAGGAATGTTTGTATTTGTGTTTTTTCTCTTGTTCCTTGTGTAATTCATTATCTTGGTGATCTATTCTGTTGATCTTTTGGGTATTTCTCAAAGATGTTCTCTCTTGTGGGTTTTTGAGATGGTTGTCATGTTTTCATTTGAGGTTTAGTGATAGTAAATTTTTTGGGTGTGTTTAACTATTATTTCACCATTTTAGGTACATTATAAATGGTGAGGACACCTTTAGTAGGTCTTTATGTGTTTCTAGTTCTTGTGATCTTGGGTAGTCCGGAGGGGGAGATCTTGTTTGTGTAACACCCCAAATCCAGTAACCCAAAGTTAGTGGTTATTTTACTACATTGGTAAAAGATACAAGAGATATCATCCCAAATTATTTAATTGTTTTTTAGTCTTGGGAAACTAGATATATATATATGATTCTCACATTACATTTGAAAACATGAAATACAACATAAAATTTTTTATAATCACTTTATTATTTATTATACTAAATCCATAGAATCATTCAAAAATCCTTTCTTGGAAACCTGGGGAAAGGATATCATAATAAAATGTGGGCTTAGATGCTCAATAAAAAAATCATACAACAAAAGAAATCATAGGATAAATAAATCATGAATAAAATTGTAAATATAAACAATAATAAAATATTCCATATAAAAATATTATAAAATGGGACCAAATGCATGGATATGATAGAAACATAAATATTCACATGGATAATAAAAACTAGTTTCACAATGATATAATACATAATGTAGGACATCATAATCTTACCATTAATTCTTTAGGCCAATACATCATACATAAATAGGTAATGTGTGTGCCAACCCAAACTAGTTTGTCTCATGAGACCTGCCGATGCATCAAGGGGACATAATGAGCCCTGTCTATCATATATTAAGTCCAATGCATTCATATTTTGAAATAAATGAATAATAATTCAATACATAAGCAACATAAACATTTGTATTAGAAAACTAGCATATGAAATGTTAATATTTTTTCCAGTCAATAAATAGAACAATATGATCATAATCTATCTGGAGTAATATAGTATATGGTATCAATAGATTATATTGTAAAAATCCCAAATCTAGTAACCCAGATTCGGTATCTACTTTATTATGTTTGAAAAATATAGAAGGGAACTCATCTTGAATGATCGATCAGTTTAGTAGTCTTAAAGAACCAGATACATATATGATTCCAATTTTATATTGGAAATAAAATATAAAACATAACAAAAGAAAATGTCAATCATCCTTGAAACTCATTCAAATATTTTTTCTTCATACCCTAGGGAAAGTAAAAAAAATTAAGGGTGATCTCAAATGATTGGTAAGGGTTAAGTAAAATAGAAGCTATTATGAATAAATAAGGCATAATAAATATGGAAAGGTAAATAAATGAAAACACATGTCATTTAATCAATCATTTGAGATTGAAATTCATCCATGTATAATATCAAAAGTAATAATATCATGGATAATGATAAATAAATTCTAAATTAATGAAATTCTTAATATTGGACATCTTGATCTTAAATGTCATGATATCTTTACGGCCAAGGCCTTACACCAAGATAGTTTAAATTATGGATAGGCATACACTAAAAACCCATTTAATAAGGCTATACAATTGGTTTGTCTCATGAAACCTATCGATTTATAGAGGGGCTATATAATTTTATGCCCCACCCATTACTATATGTCCAATGAATTCCTCATATATTAAGTTATAAATTTAATTCATAAACAATATGCCTTATCAAAAAATGTCTATATTGAGTAAATAATATGAAATATTAATATTTCTTCATTCAATCAAATAACTTTAAAAGTAAAACATCATATGTCGAAATGGTATATGGTTTAGGAAATAATAATATCCATGATACATGGAATATAAATATTTAATATAAATGTAGTGTCTAATAATCACAAGAAAGTGAATGTTTTAAGAGAAATTAAATGATCAAAAAATTAGTAAGAGATAAAATATAACCATCAATTCATCAAAAAACTAGATTTTGTAGTAAAAGGAAGAATTTTAAATAATATAATAAATTTGAAGTGAAACATTTAAAATAATTTTTCTAAAAAGATTTCTATTTAAAATCACTAAAATCTTATAAAATTTGATAAATAGTGTAAAGTGCTTATAATGGTGGGAAAATTCATTAATGTTGTATATATTAAAAATAATTTTGACTTTTTATAAAGAAATTTGAAAATGAACCTTTTGGAAAACATTATAAAGATTAATTTCAAACCTTTTAAAAATTCGAGGATAACTCAAAAATTTCCTTTTATTAAATAAAAATGAATTTTTTAAATAAATTTTCAAAAATATGGATATGGAATAAAAATATACCTAGTCAAAAAGAGAAATAATATTGACTTTTCTTTTAAATATTTATTTACTTGATTCAAGTACCAAAGAGAATAAAAGTTGGAATAAAACATGGTAACTCCTTAAATATCCATAGGATAAGAAAATATATTGATTTAAAGAATAATATATTATAAGATTACTTTGATGAAAATAATGGCATTCCCAAAAAATGAAATTGTAAAATAAATTATTACCACTTTGGTAACTTTTAAATTATAACCCATTGAAATAATAAAATTTAAATGAATAATTAATAATAAATATATATTAATTTTAAATACATAAAAGGTTTATTATATACACCACATAAAAATAAATATGTGCATAATACCAAATATGTCTCAATGGAGTGGAAATTGAGACGAAATTCCTTACAAATATCGTATAGTTGAAGTGAGAATTAATCAATAGAGTGATTATGTGTGACAAATTTAAATCTAAAAAAACAAGTGTAAATAAAACAAAATAAAATTATAGGTAATTTTATACATAATCATTGAATAACATAGTCAGTAAAGTTGAATTATAACCCAATGAATGGAAATTGAGTTAGGAAACCCCTTACCTCATGTTTCCCCTTAGTTGAATGTTATTTAACCTCCTATGTAATGGTTTAAAACAGGTTATTAATTTATAATATAACCATATTCATATTTATAATATCATATATGATCCTATTATAACATCTTATCACTCGTTCGTTAATAATCTTTCATTATTATCATTGTTTCAAGTGTTAACTGCTTTATTTTATCATGCATGTTTTGTCACGGAAGTTCTGGTCCTTTTACTTTAATTATGGTTACATGATATACATATTGTTAATCATGATATAAATATCATATATATTCATTAAATATATTCTTATTTTCATCCATGTAAATTTGAAATAAAAAACGGATCAGATTGCTTCGTGGAGGTGGTAGTCCACACGTACGCATGAGCAATGTTATCATTTTTCAAAAAATTAGAAGGTAAAAAGGTAGAGATGATATTATAATTATAGAAGAATAATTATTTCATAAATATCATATATATTTATTATTTTCAACTTTATAGCCATCCAATTAAAATGGTGATGAAAAATGAATTACACCGCTATGTGGAGAGGGTAAGTCGTACATATGCACAAGTAATGTTTTCACTTTCCTTTTGGATAGAAAAGAGCTAAAAAATGGTTTCCAATGAACATAATAAAATATAAGTATATTTATGATAATTTATTAATTATTTTAGAATGGTTACTATGGATTTAGAGTATGAAGAAGAAAAAATAAATTTGAAAGATTCATTAAAGGCTATTACCACTTCTTCAGTAGACTTCCTTTAGATATCCTCTTAAGGTACCTAGGGTTGGTATTTTGGAAATAATAAAATCTCTCAAACTTTTATAATTATTTTTATAATATAAATGGATAGTTTTTGGTTGATATATATTGTTCAATGTGGTGTAAAGTAAATAGAGAATTGGTGACCTTCTATAAGTGAGGGGAGGGTCACTCTTGAATTACCTAAAGTATTAAATCAATATAAATTAATTTTCTGGAAAAAATGGATCAAAATTGATATCATTTAAATAAAAGATGATTAAGAGTCAAAATAATCTCATAAAATTATATTTGTGCAAGTTTTGGTTAGGTTTTCACCCGTATCTCTTAGTTTTGACCCCCTTCTTAATCTTTTTGACAATTACCCCAATATAAAATTTTTCTACCCTTTAAGGGCCAAGAATGTTATCATAAAAGAAAAATTGACCCATAAATGGCCAATGGATAAAATTTTAGACCATATATTGTCCCTATTATCCTATTTCAAAAAATTTATTATTTTTAAATAATTTAATAAAATATTATTTTCATAAAATATCATTAATATCATTTTTTAAAATATTCGTTTAATTTGACTTCACAAACATAAAGAAAAAGATAAATTCAAATATAATTATTTAAAAAAACACTGATATATTATTTTATCTATAAAATTTAAGTAATGTAATAATATATTCAAATTATATTACTTTTAATATTTTTAAAATAATTTATTTTATTTTTCTATTAATTGAATAAACACTATGTTTGCATTGCGTAAGAATTTAAAATAATTATTCAATTACTGAAAATTAAAAAAAATTAAAATGATAAAAAAAAATTAATTAATATTTAAAATAACCATTTATAACTGAATATAAGTTGTTTTTATCCTTGTAAAAAAATATTATGTATATTAAAAGTAAGAGAGTGGCATTTTTTACTTTATCCTTTACTTAAATATTATAAAGATAAAAAATAAGAGAATGGAAAAAAAGGTCATATATTATAATTTTGAATAATTATGGATGAAATAGAATCATTAAATGAAATAAATTAAAGTTTTGAATATATATTTAATGCCTTGTCACGTTATTTTTAACCTTAATTACCTGATTTACCCTTTACAGATGTTATAAATTTTACCATAATTACTATTCACAGTGCCTTAAAATAAAAGGGATATATTTACAAAATTTGAACATACTGATTTAAAATATGGTATCCATTATTTAATATTCATTTTTTATAAGTGGAAAATTTAATTTTAATATAAATGCATAATACGCAATGAAAAACAGTTTTTCAAAAAATGTATTTTTAAGCGTAAAAATTAACTTATAACAAAATCATAAAAATGGTTGAATAAAATTAGATTATTAAAAATAAAATGATCATATTTTACTTAATACCATATCCAACATATAATGACACTTTTAAATTTTTTGTTCTAATGAAAATAAATAATGGTATTTGAAAAATCAGTATTTTTCACTATTTACTAAAATATCAATCATTTCAAAGAAACCCCAAAATTTCACCCTAAGTTAATTTTGAAATTATGGTCTCAAAAATTATTTTCATTTTATAAAATAAAATTTCTAAAAGTTTCATAAATTAATTATAATTTCCATGCACAAAATTCAATAAATATAATTTTTGAATAAAATGTCTTTTTGAAGCATAAAATGAATTTAATGATAATTGAGTGTTTATTTCCTAATAATAAATCGATGTAATTTTATTGAGTAGTGCCATTATAAATATATTTAATAATGTTTTAATTTATATTTATACCCTCAGATTCAATGGTTATTTTATAATGGTCACATTTAAATAATATTTTTATAAAATATCTCAATTGGCTTAAAGATGAATGTTGTGTGTTACTAAGCTATTGATCTTATTATTATTCTAAGCTAAATTTTTAGGGTGTTACATTATCCCTTACTCACCAAAAAAAATTACTTCCTAAAAATTTTGTCTTAGTTATAGAAGGTTCAATGTTTGAATATAATATTATTGAAAACCCACATCATACAGAGGAATAATAAAACTTATTTTAAAAAGGGGAAGTGACAAGGATAAAGGTTACCAAAAATAATATGTAATTGAGTTCCCAGATATTGATAAAATTTGTGGGGAGTTAAATTATATACATATAGTGGAAAACTAATGTCTAAGGACTAATATAGAGTGATAGAGAACATATTCATGAGAAAGTTAACGACCACAAAACCATATTCCATTGAGGGGTGAAAAGAATATCAATTCATCGGAAATAAAGGTAAATGGAAAAAAAAATATTTCAGAATACTTTTACTAACATTGAGGGATTCTTTTTCTTAATTTATTTCCATTTTATAAGCATAATTTTATCCTTTGGTTTTGTTTTGATGAATTTACACTTCATATATTATTCTAATAAATGAATTTTCAAGATGATTTTTTTTTATGCCTAAAGCACTAAAATTAACTTTTAACAGGTCATAAAAGAATGAAAATCCATTTCTTATTTCTATAAATATTTAACAAAACCAAAATAGTTAGCATAATTTTTCCAACACATTAACACCCATAGCTTAAATTAATCTTTTTAATAAATATTTAACCTTAATAATCCTCTAAAATATGTCTGGAAAATTCAAAACCCAAAAAAATAGAAGGAATGTCACTAAATTTTCAAAATCAACTTAATCATTAATCACCCAAACAATATAAATTAACTCTAAATGACACATAAAAATATTTGAATACCTATTTTCTTAAAATATACTAATAACCTTAATCATCGTAAAACCTCAATGAAAACATATATGCTTCAAAAATTAACATAATCCTTATTCCTCAAATAAAATCATAGGCTATCAAATATATTCCATAAATGAAATAAACATCATAAGTTTTTCATCAAATAACTAAATAATTTTAAGGTTACCAATACTATCCCATTTACTTAATCAATTTCAATTATATCTTTACCCAAAATAGACATTATTAACTCAATATTAGATGCATGTTAAGGGTCATATTTTTCTTAATCATGTGTTCTCTAAAAAATATCACCTAACCACTGAATCACTTATATTTATTATTGGTTCCATTCAATATATGTTTTCAAATCATTAAAAACTATTATAGAATAATCCTTAGATGTTTCATGATTCTTATAACTATAATATCATTGGTATAACACTTCTACAATATAATTCTTGAATACCAATACATAAATACTTCAACCCATTCACTTCAATGATTAACATAGAATAGGACCTTTCTTGTTCTAAGAGTTAACCCTTGGATTATGGAATTGACTCAGATAATTCTCATACTCTCCACACATAATACATTAAACAATAAATGGTAACATAGAATGAGATTTATATCCCTACATCAAACCCTTCATTTTTCCTTGGCAATTACTTGATCTATGACCTTCTTTTTAACAAATAAAACTTCTTATCACTATTATGAGACATTTCCCTACATGCTTCTTCCCACATACTTGACATGTAGGAAAAAAATATTCTTCCCTCCATGGTCTTCATAAAACTCTATTTTTATCTTATTAGGTGTTTCATGAAACTCACCCAAGTTGATATTTTTAATCATATAATGAGATAATTAATTATGCATGATCATAAGATTTCACCATCTAGATCCTATTTCATTTGGTTGATCATGAGGAAAATCATTCCATTGTCTATAAAATTTAGTGTTTACATGATTAATTCTAGTTCCAACCATTAACTAAAACTAAAAAACATATTATGAGAAGCAATAATCATCGTGGGAAACCAAAAAATCATGAAAATAATTTATAGGACATCTAAATCATGACACATTATTTTCAATATAAGATAACTTAGGTTTAAATTATATCATTCATGGTCATAATATATTCAAATAATTCATAATGGTTTATAAAAAAATATTATTTAACACTAGAATATCCTCTATTAGTTTCAAACTAGGTGCGCAGTAAGGGTACATTCACCATGCACCATAATGATGGTCAAGATATACTTGACCAACTCTTTTCATAGTTATTACCATATATTCCAAAACCATGTCCACTTGTAGTATAAAAATATGGATTTATTTCTATTAAAACCACATAATCTCTACCTTAACAAAATTTTAGGATGTTATTATATACTTAGAATTATCCTCAAATTTAGTCATAGGGTTACATTCAATCATCTATATTTTCCTAAATATAGTTCCCAAGGTTTCTATTAAACTTCTTATGATACCATCTATAACAACCCCAACTCTAGTAATATGTAGCTATTTTTTGAATTATTACATTGGCATAAGATACAAGGGATATCATCCCAAAGGACTGATCATTTTATTAGTCTTAAAGAACCATATACATACATGATTCCCATTTTACATTAGAAATGAAATATAAAACATAACAAAGTAAAATGTTTGACATCCTTGAAAATCATTCAAATATGTATTATTAATATCCTGGGGAAATGGAAAAAAATAATGGGGAGCCTAAATTCTCAATAAGGGTTAAGTAAAATAGAAGCTATTATGAGTAAATAAGGTTTAATCAATATGGCAAGGTAAATAATTGAAAACACATTCCATTTAATAAATCACTTGACCACAAAAATTCACCCTTGGATAATATAAAATGAAATAATATCATGTATAATGATAAATAAATTCTTAATGAAGGAAATTATTAATATTGGACATCATGATATTAGACTTCATGATATCTTTACTGCTAAGTCCTTACGCCAAGACAGTTTAAACTATGGGTAGGCATACACCAAAAACCCACTTAATAAGGTTAACCATGTTGTTTGTCTCATGAGAAATATTTTTACATTTAGGGGATATATAATTATAGGCACCACCCATCACTGCATGTCCAATGCATTCCTCATATATTGAATTATCAATTTAATTCATAAATAATATGCCTTATCAACAAATGTCGATATTGAGTAAAGAAAACGGAATATCGATATTTTCTCAATAAATTAAATAAATTTAATAGTAAAGAACCATATGTATAAATTTTATATGGTTTAGTAAATAATCATATCCATGATGCAAATAATATGGATATTTAAGATAAATTTAATTTCCAATGATCACAAAACAATTTAATGTTTCAAGAGAATGTTGACCACCATAAAATTAGTAGAAGATAAAATATGACCATCAATTCATTAGAAAATTAGATTTTGTTGTAAAAGTGACTCATTTAATGAATAGAATAAATTTTAAGTGAAACTTTTAAAATAATTTTTCATAAATAATTTTCTTTTTAAAATAACTAGAATCTTGTATAAGAGGATAAAGAGTGTAAAATGGCTATAGCGGTGGGAAATCTTGTTAATGTCGTATATGTTAAAAAACATTCCTTTTGAATTTTTGTAATAAAATTTGAAAATAACCCTTTTGGAAAACATTATAAATACTCCTTTAAAACATTTTAAAAATTCAATGATAACTTAAAATTTCTTTTGAGTAAATAAAAATGAGTTTTGTAAAACAATTTTGAAAAATATGGACATGGAAGAAAAATATACCTAATCAAAAAGGGAAATTAGATAAATTTTATTTTAAATATTTATTTACTTGATTAAATTACAAAATATAGGAAAATTTGGAATAAAACATATAAACTCCTTAAATATATAGAGGATAAAAAGTAGAAGGATTTTATGAAGGATATATTATAATACTCCTCAATGAAAATAGAGGCAATCCCAAAAAAATGAGATTGTAAAATAAATTATTACTTATTTGGTAACTTTTAAATTATAAACCCTTGAAAGAGTAAACTTGAAATGAAAAGTTAATCATCTTTAATAAATATATAATCAAGTTAAATACATAAAATGGTTATTATATACACCACAAAAAAAATAAATAGGTGCATAATACCAAATATGTCTCAATAGAGTCGAAATTAAGATGAAATACCTTACAAAGATCATATCATTAAAGTGACAATTAATCAATGGAGTGATTATATGTGAAAAAAATAAATCCACACAAAAAAAGTGAAAATACAACATAATACAACACTACACCAAATTCACTATTTAAAGGTGGTTTATTAGCATAGGCTTTTTAAAAACTGTGACAATATTTTTTCCATTTCTTAAAAATGGGAACTTCCCCCCTAATCCTCCCCCCCCCCCCACCTTCTCTCCTAAGACCTCACCACCACTCCAAATTCCCCATATCCACTACTCCTCGAACGATATCATCACTGCTCCCCTTTCCCCCTTGTTTCTGCTCCTAAATAGGCCCTCACCACTACTCCTTGATCCCTCACTAACTCCACTCCCTGAGCCCCCCCCCCCCTCTAAGCCCACATCACTGTTCCCCTTTCCCCCATGCCTCTGCTCCCTAACTGATCTCTCTTCCAATCCCCTTTCCCACATTCCACCACTTCTAGTTGATCCCTCATCGCTGCTTCCCTATCCCTCACCACCGCTACTCCCCAAGCCCTCCCTGATCCCTCACCACTCCTCCCTGAGCCACCATTCCCTAGAGACCTCAATCCCTCTATGTGACCTCTCTACCCCTCCCCAATCACTCTCTACTGAACCCATGTTCCCTTTCCCCCTTTCATACTAGCCACTAATCCCTACCACTGCTCTCAATCCCTCATCCTCGACCCCATAGTCTCCCTTTTCACCCTTTTCCACTATGAATCCTTTATCCCCTAATGGCGCACTACTTCCTTTCTCACTGATCAAGGGTGATTTTCATAATCTTTATATTTTAGTTTAATATTTTTACTTTCAATGTGTTTTTTGTGTCTTTATTCTCTAATTTTAATTCCTTCTTACAAAACTATAATGATGGGATATTCCGATCATTATTGATATTATGGAATAATGTATAAAAATTGAGGGTTGGTTTTATCCATAACTCGCTTGATTTTATAATTATACTTGAGTGTGGATTGTAAGGTTGTTGATTTATTTGATAATTTTTTAACATCATACAATCATGTACATTTTACATTTTTAATTCATTAAACATACCTATAGACAATCTGTAATTTTGTGATGGATTATATACATTTGAATTAAAATCTAAGAAAAATGATGTTGTTCAAAAATGTAATCAAAATAATCCACATAATGAGTTTTTTATATTGATTATTTTGAATAAATTGTTAATGTTTTTTTAATTACATAATATTTCTTATGTGTTTTAATTTTATTTAACAAAGTGTAGGCACTTTTTGATATATGGATAAAAGTAGGATCACATTATTGAGGAACACACCTGAGTATGCTAAGAGTTTGGAGGAGTTTTTTTATTTTTTTAATTTCTGATTGATATATTGATGGGAAAATAATATGTCCATTCCCTAATTGTAAATTTAGAAGATGGTTTAAGTGACATGAAGTTAATGAAAACTTCATATTTCATCAATTCTCTACTCAATATTTTTGTTGTATTTTCCATGGATAATTGAAGGTTAAATAACGTTTGAGCACTAATGTTTATGAACATAATGAGCTTCCAACTTCATTGACAATGGAAAATGAAATTAAAAACATTATAAATGATGATTTTTTTTTATTACAAGGAATCATCATCAACATCAAAACATATCATAACAACTGTTTGAGGGTGATACAAATAGTAACTTAAAAAATTATATTTTTAGGACTATAGGACAATCGAGTCAATATTATAACATATCATTGGATCCTCCTCTTGATGTTGTGGAGAATAATGTAAGAGATAGCTTCACTAAGAAAATAAATGAGGTTCATGATTTAGTTTATGATGGAAATAAAGAGTTGTATGGAGGTGTCTGAAATATTCAAAACTTTATTTTCTACTAAAGTTATACCATATCAAATGCCAATGAAAATTTATAAATAAGGAAACATCCATGATATTGGAATTATTTCATGATGCATTTACTAAATCTATGATCCCTAATTCTTTTTATGATATGAAAAAATTTGTTAACAAGCTTGGTTTGAATTATATAAAAATAAATGATTGTATTCTTTATTGGGGAGAGGATTCAAGTAGACAAGATTGAAAAAAAAACATCTTCGAGATGGTAGGAAATAGGAGATTTTGAAAGTCTAAATCAATATAAACTATGAATAAGAAGAAAAAGAACACACTTTAAAAGGTTTTTCATTACTTCCCTTTAAAACATCAATTGTAAATATTATTCATGACATTTAAAACCACCACTCACATGAAGTGGCATTCAATAGATTATAATAATGATGGGTTAAGGTGACATCTAAGAGATCCAATAACATGGAATACATTTGATTTATTACATCCATATTTCTTATCTGATCCTAGTAATTTGTGATTTATATTGGTTGTCGATGGATTCAACCCATTTGAGAATTTGAATACCAGTTATAGCATTTGGTTGGTTGTTTTCATACCTTATAATCTACCTCCATGGATGTGTATAAAATAAATGTCTTTTATCATTTTGATGATTATTCGAACAAAAAAATATCTATAAATGATATTGATGTATACTTGTAGCCTATAATTGAAGAATAATGAGAGTTATAGAGAAACTATGTTGAGGTATATGATGTATCTTCTAGAAAAATTTTCAAAATGAATTCTACTCTAATATAGAACATTAATTACTTCCCTGGTCTTGGTAACTTATATGGTTAGAAAAATTACATGGGTTTGGATTGTACTATTTGTAACTTTGATTTTGAGCCCAAAAGACTAACTTACATTAAAAAATGGTGTTTCTTGTGACATCACATATTTCTTGATGCATCTCATAGATTTTGGTTGTACAAGTCAAAATTCAATGGATATATTGATCATAGACTACCTCCAAAGTTTTTGATAGATTATGTGTTGCAATAGTGGGTTCCCTAGACCCAACTATTATGTTCTTTTGATTACCATATCATGTATACAGTAAGGTATGCATGATTTCATCTTATCATTATAGAGTAGACTTTTCTGCGTCCACTATTGAAATGGTAATGTCCAAAGATTAATTGTCATATCGAAAGGTTATAGCAGTTCCCAGGCTATAATGAGAACCTCTAGATACTAGGACATTAATCTTAAATATATATGTTCTATAGTCTAGATACATCTTACTAATTGGACATAGTAGATGTTTGACCATCAGGTGATGGAGGCTCATAAGCATTGAGACTTCTTCTCATGAAGTTCTCACTTGGTGATCTCTAGTAGTGAGATCATGAGGACTGACCCACAAATAGGAACTCCACATGTTTCAGGTGTCATTGGATGTTCCTATCTATGATCATGTGTAATGGTCTCCTGACTTGAGATCATTACCAATGTATGTCATTTGATTGCATAATTTGATGCAAGATGAAAACCATGGCAATGAATTCGTGGCGAGGTAGTTTGTGTCGGGTGTGTCATTGGTGGCATGACATTGGTTTAATGGTCAAGAAAAGATTTGTCGCTTCTGGGTTATAGAAGTAATATATCTCAGGCCAAGTTAATATGGATGTCATTACCTTTATAAGACCATGGCCATGGAAGTCAAGGGTAAATCCATCCAGTTAAATCAACAAACTATAAAGCAATAAAAGGGTGATGACACATGAGTGCGTCCTGCTTTATGAGATATTACGGACAAAGAGATTATATTACACAGTGCATGTTCGTAGGTTGGTTGTCGCTGCTGTGACAATCCTTATTTCTTCAGGGGCCATGATGGGTTGCTAGATCCCACTCTTGGTCTGTGAATACTATTCACGACTATCGAAATAAGGTCCTAGAGGGTCACACATAATAGCGTATTCAAGAATCTTCCCTATTCCGTTGAATAGGAGTATTGGAGATAGTGGGCCCCGCCACAGGGGTCTAGGAATTGTCCAAAGTTAAACGATCACCAATGAAATAAATAAATTCATATTATTTGAGTTTAGAATAATGAGTATTTAATTTATTTATTAAATGTATTTACGAGTTTTAGGTAAATACATGAAAAAATATTAATTGATGAATATTAAATTATTCTAGGTTAAATTAATATTTATGGGAGCGACGAGTCGAGTTAATGACTCAATTATTATCATGTAATATATTTTAATATATTACAAGTAAGTGATAATAATATTTATGACTCAGATTAGTAGTCATAAATGTCGTTGATAGTGTGTTAAGTATTCGGGGGCCGGTGAGGCGATACTGGGTATTTTAATTGTGCACTATAAATAGAAGAGGAGGGGAATTTGACAAATACTATTCATAGAGCTTATATCTCCTCTCCTCTCTCCCACATTCTAGAGAGAGATGCTCTGGATCCAAGGAGCTTGGATGGAGCTCTCTCTCGGGCATCGCTAGTGATGCGATGCGGTGGTCGTTGGAGCGTCAAAGGCATCGTCGTAAATCCGCACTTGCACCCGGACTACGATGAATGGCGCTCCCGCGGATTCCTTGAAGCGTGTGTTGACGATCTAGAGGAATCCGACTTCGGATTATTCGAGCAGCGATCTCCAACGACAAGCAGACGTTTTGCACGGCTTCGGATTTAAACCAGGAATTTTACGGTTTAATTTTGTGCTTAAAATACTCCATGCGTGGTCCTCGTCTAAGACCAGTCTGCTCTTCTCTGACGTTGAAAAGTTTATATCGACCGTTGGTGGAAAAAATTTTAAAACCCACCTACTTGGGGCTTCCGTTGCGTGCCCGGTTCCAACAAGTGGTATCAGAGGGACGCATGTCGATTTTAAGCCAAGAAAAATATAATTTGCATTAAAATGTAAAGAGGGCGTCGATACGGTCCCAATGCCGCAAACAGAATCTGAATTGGATGTCGGATGTCTAGTCTGCGAACATCTAAAGTTATGAATTTAGATTGAAAAAAAAAATTGAAGGTCACCGGAATAGTATTTTCCGGTGATTCAAATAATTGTTATTAATATAATAATTATATTATAATAATAATAATGGTTTATCTTAATATTAATTTTATTATTATAATTTTATTATAATTATATTTTAATATTATTATTAATTTCTAAATCCTAAATAGGCTTTAGATTTTTAAAGGGGTGAGTCTTTGTTTTTTTTAAAGGGAGAAAGACCTTCTTTTAGGTGTTGTTAATTTTAAAAAAACAGGGGGGAGCAAGACCTTCTTTTAGGAACTTTTTTTGGGACCTCCTATCCCGGCTCCCTGTAGCGCGCCGCCAGCCACCCAGCAACCCGCACCAGCAGGCCTCCTCCCTCCCAGCTACAGCATCGCACCATCCTCCGCCATGCATTAGGCGCACAAGGCCACTCCTCCCAAACCAGGTGCAACCCTGCACCCTACTGTACTCTCCACCTGCAGTGCACAGGCACCACCCACAAGATACCCGGTGGCTCCCTCTCGGTAACCGCCTCTTGCAGCACAAAGAGACCATGAAGGCCGCCTTCTTCTCCCCGTCGTGCAGTAGGGAACCCATGCAAGGAGTCGAAAGGCCGCCGCCTCCCTTGTTCACTCCGCGACGCACATGGCCAAGCTGGCGGACTCCCTCCTTCCCGCGGCACCTCCTCCGTAGGAGAACCCAAGCACCTCCCTTGAGGCCAGCCCATGCGTCGCACTGCATGTGCCTCACGCTTGCTAGCCAGAACAGGACGCTGGACCACCTGGACGCCTGCCTCACCTCCCTCAGGGAGAGCTGGTGCACCCAGGTGCAAATAGGCAGCAGCGGCATCGAGACCGGAACTGGCCTCCCCCTACTGCAGCCGCCCCCTCTCGCCGGATCAGTCCTGAACACCGGACATTCTCCTCCCTGCCTCAGGTGGCCACCATCCCCTCCTGGTGGCTTGCACCGTTGGGGCGCCCTTGAGTCACCATCTGCGGACAGCTCGACCCTCCGCCTCACAGACCTCCCTCTGGCCACAGCATGGCGCGCCCCATCATGAGGTAACCCCTACTGCGAGTGTGTTTTTTATTTGATTAGCCTCTCCAGGTGACTAGGTTGGTCTGCCCTGCCAGGAACGATCGTGGGCGGGCCTTCTCTATCTAGAAAGAACCTGCACGGGGTCAGAACAGCCCGGAATGGGCCTACGTAGGTTCGCCTCGACCCGCAAATGCCCTGCCTGGGGATTATGGGGCTCTAGTATTTTTTATTTGAATCAAAAGTTATTTAATTTAATTAATTTAATTTCGGTTTAGAATTAAATTAATTAAATATTAACTTCGGTTTACAAATAATGTGGCATAATTAATTTAATTGGGAGATTAATTAAATTAAATAATTAATTTAATTTTAGTTTTAAAATTAAATTAATTAAACGGGACCGAACGACAACATTTTTTGAATTAAAATTAGAGTGAAATTTTAATTTAATAAATAATTCCCTCAGAATTTATTTTTAATGCAAGTTTAATTTTTATTCTGAATTTAGTTTAATATATGCGAGTTTAATGCGTATATGACTGATCATGAGCCGTCGACCTACCAATGCATGTATGGTGTTTATTTATTTAATTTAGTTATTTAATTATTTCATGGTTTGTAATAATTTTTTAATTAAATAAAAGGTGATCTGCGTGTCATCTCAGAGTCGTTATATGTATAAGGGCCTGCGCGCCCATTCTCAGAGTTGTATATTTATACCCCGAGACCCCCTCGTCTGTGTGTGAGTACAATTGTATAATGATGAGAGGACCGGTGATTCATTTTGCGCCAAGTGATGACGACACACCAGACAAGAGTTGGATGCATTGGATGAGCAGACATTTCTATTCAAGTTGCAAGCCACGCGACTAAAAGAATTTACCCCTAGGGTTTCAGTTGGTCCATTATTCACTCAACGGATCAACCAATAGTACTGGCTCATGATCAGGTGTTCGTTTTATTTCTTCATGGTTTATTATTTTTTTTCATGTGTAATTTATTGTGCGATCACATAGTATAATAATAAACAAGCATGCAAGATAAAATGAACATGTGACACGATGAAATTTCTATTTCTTGCATAGTCAGTTGTGAGTGTGATCACATAGTACGTGCTTATAAAATTAGAAAATGATTTCTTTCGTCACACTAAAACTAATAAAACCCTCAATGATATATTAAGTCTAAATAGCCTTCCGTCATTCAAATTTGGACAAAACCAGCTGTTTGAGGTGCTGGTTCATGCCTTAGCTGAGGGTGCCTCTTACTACTGGGGAGTCCTTATAAGAATGGTGGGTTGACTTAACTAAAGTGCTAGAAAGGATTAGCCCTAGCTAATTTTCTTTCATTTTAGAGGCAAGCGTTGAGTAAATCAAATTTTAATTTTAAGAAGCTGGTACTTCACTCAACAGATCAAGGAACCGCAAGTTAAAGCGGTCGGCCAGCCAAAAGCCTACCTAGAACCCACTAAGTAGTGGCGTAGCCTTAGCTTGTAGACTATGAGGGGTGGTTCCGGGATCCTTGCCACTAGAATACTCAAGCGACAGAGTATTACGATTCTAGCACAGAGGGTTCCTAGAATCCGATAAAATATTGGGAGACATAAAATGATTTAAGTAATTAATCAAAATGTCTAAACCGGTAATCTAGATAAAAGGCACTTATCTGCTAAAATTTATTTTGTAGAAAAATGGAAAGTTATACCACAAGATTAAAACTGCGATATTAAAATGGACAAATTAAATGTCCACACTAACATGAGTGTCCATGAATAGTACAGGCACGTGCGCATAGTACTATGATATAGAAAACTCAAGGTGTCAGTGTCCCCAACACTGTTAAACGACCTCATGAAGCGAGAGTGAAAATTGCTTACAGGAGACTAATGTACAAATCATATGATAGTTATATCATCATTCTTTCATCAACATCCGGTGTCAGTTGCGGTCGCTACACCGGGACATAGATGATATAACATAAAGTCTCATCTCTGAGAAGTGTGCAAGGAGAAAGTGAATCAATGATATAATTAAGGCAAATTTTACACCGGTATGTGTAAATTTAAAGATTTATCGTGATCTTTAAATATCATTTTCACCACATTACTCAAGTTTCGTTTTAAGTTACAAAATGAAAAAGTATTGAGTAAACGCTTCATTACCTATCTAGGTAAGGTTCTCCAAGTGAATAAGAATAAAAGACAATTAAGATTTAATTCTTATGGCAGATAAATTGAAAGACAATGTGAAAAAGTCAAAGGCATTAAATTTCAATGACACATTCGCGACATCCTTCAATTAATGAGGTTATTTGCATTGCATATTATAAAATAATACTATGGAAGTTTAAAACCAATAAACTGATTTAAAGAAGAAAGTTGTCGCTTCTACATCAGGCGTATTCATCATTGTAATGGTTCTCTTTTACTAATTGGGTATTAAATACAATATGTTGGTAACATATGTGTATTCTAATATGATAAACAAGTTAGTAAAGAAACCTTACTATAAGTCAGGTGTATTCTCCTGGTGGCTGTGAAAGGGTGATACCTAGGCCAGTGGTGAGAAGTACACGACTTCTTTAATTGCCAAGTGAAAGATTCGTGTTGAACTATTGTTGAGTATAACCACAAACATTAATCTCATGTGTCCTTGGATGCAAGGAGACATTATTTTAGTTTCTAGAATGAATGTTGTTTTTGATAAACTCAATCACTAGTTCAGTAATACATGAATCATAGGCAATTGGTGATGAATATAAATGTAAGACTTATACCTAGTTGTGACAGGATAATTCTTTGTCAAGTAATACTAAAATGGACATCATGAATATACCAAGTATGGTATTTAGGCTCGGAACAGCTAAATACTTATGGTATTATCGATGTCTTTAGTTTGGAAAAAGGATCCTTTAGAAATAAAGGTATGTCACAAAGCTTTTAGAAATAGTTCAACACGAAAGTGTGAACTATTCCAAGTATAAGCTAGAGGTATATATACTTCATAATATTCTTTTAAGTAATTAAGGAATATCAAAGTGAATTATTTTCATGGTCAGGAGATATGAGTTGCTTCGGGTTGGGATACCGAAGAATATCTCGACCAAGCATTCATCAATCATGATAATGTAGCGTGGAGAAATTCCTAAACGTACATTACTTTATTGACATCACGACATTGATGTTAATGGGGAGGATTGATAATGAAGTCTTATATATCAACATTGATTAAAAAAATGTACCATGGAGTAATTCCTAAATGCACATTTTATACATCAAAGTATTGATGTACGTAATATCAATGTTGGAACTAGCAGAAACTTCCATTATAATACATGAAATGCTTTGCAAATAACAGTGATATCACACAACCATATGCCAACTATAATGAAAAATGGGTATCATACGAGTCATAGTATGATGTAAACCCATTATGTCATAAGAACATGTGTTTGGATGCAAAGAATTTGTTAGGACATAAACAAACTAGCATCAAGACAAACACATTGTGCATTTAGTGTAATAATCCTAACAGTTGTTTAGGATGTTATACAAATCCCTAAGATAGAAGATTAGGTAGTCAAGAAATAGACTACACTTCTATATAAGGGTGAAAATATCTATTAGAGATAGTGGGAGCTATATTGACTTGTGTTTAGTCAATGCTCAAAATGCACAAGTAGTTGGCATAGGATCTAGTTCCACAAGCACATGTGGAACAAAGTATGTTCCGGAGTCACATACTGCGTAGGGAGGATAAAACCATTGTGATGGTTTTTATATTCAACGTGTATGGTGATATATTATTAAATGTCAATAATATTTCCTACAATTAAGCAGTATATGGAAATTAGATAAAATTGATAAGACCAACTAAAATTCAATTAATGGATTCCATGTATCAAAGTGAAAAGGGGCAATTATTTTGAATATTGTGGTGGGTATTCATGTGAGTTAATACATGGATGGTACAAGCTTAGTACCAATAAGGCTCGATTGGTTTCACCAAGTTGTTATGACTAAATCCATTATAATTTTACTTATCATAGCTAATATTTATCATCAATTTATTTAGCATTGGATGTCATGACCACCAATTGTGGATGGTATCTATACGACGCAACCAGAAAGGGATGGTCACGTCACAGAATGCTAATAATGATTGCAATTTACTGAAATCCGGTTTAGGATTAAAGTAAGCAACATGATCATAGTATATACATTTAAAACAAATGTTTTCCATGTGTCTACTAGAGGTTAGTGGGATCGCTAAGGTTTTTCAATAAGAAATATGTTCGGTAACATATGGAAAACAAACATTGGTCTGACAGTTAGTTAAGACCAAAAATAAAATTTACTCTCCAATGATTGACTTAAAGTAGCAACCTAAGTTCTAGAGAACAAGATCTACTAAGGTAGATCTATAGGTTTCTTGGTCCTATTTAATCGTACATATAGTGAAATTGTATTGAAAAATACATGTTGGAACAATTCAAGAGATGAATTGTTGCCTATGTCACAGGGGATAATCTCTCCATATTGACATGTCCGTGACCTGGGAAGAGATAAATGCGGTGAGTTTAAATCCATACGTCGGAGCGATGGAACAATCACATATGCCATGATATGTACAAGAACCGATATTTCCAAGGTATATTTTACAATAGTCAAATATTAGTTATATTCAGGAGCACTGCAAGGGATACAGTCAGAACAATCTAATTGTACTTCGGAAAATAAAAAAGATATGTACCTAGTAAGTGGAGAAGAAAGGATACTAGTTTTGGGGGATATAAACTAGTATTCCATAGATCAATGTGATCTAGTATTGCAGTTAGGCTAAAGGCAATGTGCCAGTCAAGCTCATATCAGCCAGTGGTGGCCATACCTACAAGACCGAGTACGTTGCAACTTCTAAGGCAGCTAAGAAGCAGATATGCAATAATTTGTTCTAGTTCTTGGAATCGCACCTTGTGAGAAAAGTATTATCATAATCTAAATTATGATATTCTTACTAGCCAAGATGTCGTGTTATGACAGTGGACAAAAGGGATATACTTGGGATGCCATCTCTTGAGAAGTTTTACTCAAAGAGATGAGGTCGCTATAGCAGAATAGCCATGAAGCGGAACCGTGGCAGACCCAGTATCTAAGGCCATTACTCAGCAGAAACATGATTCTTATCATGTGAGTAGCTAACAAGTTTGGTTAGCAAGTTGGCTCTAGTGAAAGTGGGAGTGCTGAAATAGTGGGTGCCCTAGACCCAACTATTATGTTCTTTTGATTACCATATCGTGTATACAGTAATGTATGCATGATGTCATCTTATCATTATAGTGTAGACTTTTCTGTGTCCACTATTGAAATGGTAGTGTCCAAAGATTAATTGTCGTATCGAAAGGTTATAGAAGTTCCCAGGCTATAATGAGAACCTCTAGATACTATGACATTAATCTTAAATATATATGTTCTATGGTCTAGATACATTTTACTAATTGGACATAGTATATGTTTGACCATCAGGTGTTGGGGGCTCATAAGCATTGAGACTTCTTCTCATGAAGTTCTCACTTGGTGATCTCTAGTAGTGAGATCATGAGGACTAACCCGCAAATAGGAACTCCACATGTTTCAGGTGTCATTGGATGTTCCTATCTACGATCATGTGTAATGGTCTCCTGACTTGAGATCATAACCAATGTATGTCATTTGATTTCATACTTTGATGCAAGAAGAAAACCATGGCAATGAATTTGTGGCGAGGTAGTTTGTGTCGGGTGTGTCATTGGTGGCATGACATTGGTTGAATGGTCAAGAAAGGATTTGTATCTTCCGGGTTATGGAAGTAATATATCTCAGGCCAAGTTGATATGGATGAAAGTACCATTATAAGACCATGGCCATGGCAGTCAAGGGTAAATCTGTCCAGTTAAATCAACAAACTATAAAGCAATAAAAGTGCGATGACACATGAGTGCGTCCTGCTTTATGAGATATTACAGACAAAGATATTATATTACACAGTGCATGTTCGTAGGTTAGTTGTCGCTGCTGTGACAATCCTTATTTCTTTAGGGGCCATGATGGGTTTCTAGATCCCACTCTTGGTCTGTTAATACTATTCAGGGTTGTCAAAATAAGGGACTAGAGGGTCACACACAATAGCGTATTCAAGAATCTGTCCTATTCAGTTGAATAGGAGTATTGGACATAGTGGGCCCCGCCAAATGGGTCTGGGAATTGTCCAAAGCTAAACGATCACCAATGTAATAAAAAAAATTCATATTATTCGAGTTTAGAATAATGATTATTGAATTTATTTATTAAATTTATTTACGAGTTTTAGGTAAATACATGAAAAAATATTAATTAACGAATATTAAATTATTCTAGGTTCAATTAATATTTATGGGAGCGATGAGTCGAGTTAAAGACTCAATTATTATCATGTAATATATTTTGATATATTACAAGTAAGTGATAATAATATTTATGACTCAGATTAGTAGTCATAAATGTCGTTGATAGTGCGTTAAGTATTCGGGGGGCGGTGAGGCAATACCGGGTATTTTAATTGTGCACTATAAATAGAAGAGAAGGGGAATTTGACAAATACTATTCATAGAGCTTATCTCTCCTCTCCTCTCTCCCACATTCTAGAGAGAGATTCTCTGGATCCAAGGAGCTCGGATGGAGCTCTCTCTCGGGAATCGCTAGCGATGTGATGCGGTGGTCGTTGTAGCGTTGAAGGCATCGTCGCAAATCCACGCTAGCACCTGAACTACGACGAATGGTGCTCCCTCGGATTCCTTTAAGAGCGTGTGGATGATCTAGAGGAATTCGACTTCAGATTTTTCGAGCAGTGATTGTCAACAACGATTAGACGTCGTGCGCGGCTTCGGATTTAAACCAGGTATTTTACGGTTTAATTTTTTGCTTAAAATAATCCACGCGTGGTCCTCAGCTAAGACCGGGCTGCTCTTCTCCGACGTCGACAAGTTTACGTCGACCATCGGTGGAAAAAATTTTAAAACCCACCTACTTGGGGCTTCCGCTGTGTGCCCGGTTCCAACAAGTGGTATCAGAGGGACGCGTGTCGATTTTAAGCCAAGAAAAATTTAATTTGCATTAAAATGTAAAGAGGGAGTTGATACGGTCTCAATGCCGCAAAAGGAATCTAAATCGGATGTCTGATGTCTAGTATACGGACATCTGAAGTTATGAATTCAGATTGAAAAAAAATTGAAGGTCACCGGAATAGTATTTTCCGGTGATTCAAATAATTGTTATTATTATAATAATTATATTATAATAATAATAATGGTTTATCTTAATATTAATTTTATTGTTATAATTATATTATAATTATATTTTAATATTATTATTAATTTCTAAAGCCTAAATAGGCTTTAGATTTTTAAAGGGTTGAGTCTTTGTTTTTTTTTTAAAGGGAGAAAGACCTTCTTTTAGGTGTTGTTAATTTTAAAAAAAAGGTGGGGAGAAAGACCTTATTTTAGGAATTTTTTTTGGGATCTCCTATCCCGACGCTCTGTAGTGCATCACCAGCCACCCAGCAACCCACACCAGCAGGCCTCCTCCCTTCCTGCTGCAGCATCGCACCGTCCTCTGCCATGCATTAGGCGCATAAGGCCACTCCTCCCGAACCAGGTGCAACCCTGCACCTTACTGTACTCTCCACCTAAAGTTCACAGGCACCACCCGCAAGATACTCGGTGGCTCCCTCTCGGTAACCGCCTCCTGCAGCGCGAAGCGTCCACGAAGGCCGCCTCCTTCTCCCCGTCCCGCAGCAGCGCACCCAGGCAAGGCACCGAAAGGCCATCGCCTCCCTTGTTCACTCCGCGATGCACATGGCCAGGCTGGCGGACTCCCTCCTTCCCGCGGCACCTACTCTGCAGGAGAACCCAGGTGCCTCCCTTGAGGCCAGCCCATGAATCGCACTACATGTGCCTCACGCTTGCTAGCCAGAAAAGGCCGCTGGACCACCTGGCCGCCTGCCTCACCTCCCTCGGGGAGAGCCGGTGCACCTAGGTGCAAATAGGAAGCAACGACATCAAGACCGGACCTAGCCTCCCCCTCCTGCATCCGCAGCCTCCCCCTCTCACCAGATCAGTCCTGAACACCAAACATTCTCCTCCCTGCCTCAGATGGCTGCCATCCCCTCATGGTGGCTTGCACCGTTGGGGCGCCCTTGAGTCACCATCTGCGGACAGCCCGACCCTCCGCCTCACAGACCTCCCTCTGCCCACAGTGTAGTGTGCCTCATCATGAGGTAAACCCTACTGCGAGTGCGTTTTTTGTTTGATTAGCCTCGCCATGTGACTGGGTGGGTCTTCCCTACCGGGAACGATCGTGGGCGGGCCTGGTCGGTCTAGAAAGAACTCGCACGGGGTCAGAACAGCCCGGAATGGGCCTGCTAGGTTCGCCCCGACCCACACAGGCCCTGCCTGGGGATTATAAAGCACTAGTATTTTTTATTTGAATCAAAAGTAATTTAATTTAATTAATTTAATTTCGGTTTAGAATTAAATTAATTAAATATTAACTTCGGTTTATAATTAATGCGGCATAATTAATTTAATTGGGAGATTAATTAAATTAATTAATTAATTTAATTTTAGTTTTAAAATTAAATTAATTAAACGGGACCGAACAAAAACATTTGTTGAATTAAAATTAGATTGAAATTTTAATTTAATAAATAATGCCCTTAGAATTTATTTTTAATGCAAGTTTAATTTTTATTCTGAATTTAGTTTAATATATGCGAGTTTAATGCGTATATGATTGATCATGAGTCGTTGACCTACCAATGCATGTCTGGTGTTTGTTTATTTAATTTAGTTATTAAATTATTGCATGGTTTGTAATAATTATTTTAATTAAATGAAATGCGATCTGCGTGTCATCTCAGAGTCGTTATATGTATAAGGGCCTGTGCGCCCATTCTCAGAGTTGTATATTTATACCCCGAGACCCCCTCGCCTGTGTGCGAGTACAATTGTATAATGACAAGAGGACTGGTGACGCATTTTGCGCCAAGTGACGGTGACACACCAGACAGGATTTGGATGCATTGGATGTGCAGGCATTTCTATTCAAGTTGCAAGCCACGCGACTAAAGGAATTTACCCCTAGGGTTTCGGTTGGTCTGTTATTCACTCAACGGATCAACCAATAGTACTGGCTCATGATCAGGTGTTCGTTTAATTTCTTCATGGTTTATTATTTTTGTTCATGTGTAATTTATTGCACGATCACATAGTATAATAATAAACAAGCATGCAAGATAAAATGAATATGTGATGTGATGAAATTTCTATTTCTTGCACAGTCAGTTGTGAGTGCGATCACATAGTACGTGCTTATAAAATTAGAAAATGATTTCTTTCGTCACACTAAAAATAATAAAACCCTCAATGATATATTAAGTCTAAACAGCCTTTCGTCATTCAAATTTGGACAAAACCAGCTTTTTGAGATGTCAGTTCATTCCTTAGCTGAGGGTGCCTCTTACTACTGGGGAGTCCTTATAAGAATGATGGGTCGACTTAACTAAAGTGCTAGTAAGTATTATCCCTATCTAACTTTCTATCATTTTAGAGGCAAGCGTTGAGTAAATCAAATTTTGATTTTAAGAAGCTGGGACTTCACTCAACAGATCAAGGAACCGCAAGTTAAATCGGTCGGCCATCCAAAAGCCTAGAACCCTCCAAGTAGTGGCGTAGCCTTAGCTTGTAGACTATGAGGGGTGGTTCTGGGATCCTTGCCACTAGAATACTCAAGAGACAGAGTATTCTTATTCTAGCACAGAGGGTTCCTAGAATTCTATAAAATAGTGGGAGACATAAAATGATTTAAGTAATTAATCAAAATGTCTAAACCGGTAATCTAGATAAAAGGCACTTATCTGCTAAAATTTATTTTGTAGAAAAATGGAAAGTTATACCACAAGATTAAAACTGTGATATTAAAATGGAAAAATTAAATGTCCACACTAACATGAGTGTCCATGAATATTACAGGCACATGCGCATAGTACTATGATATAGAAAACTCAAGGTGTTAGTGTCCCCAACACTGTTAAACGACCTCATGAAGCGAGAGTGAAAATTGCTTACAGGAGACTAATGTACAAATCATATGATAGTTATATCATCATTCTTTCATCAACGTCCGGTGTCAGTTGCAGTCGCTACACTGGGACATAGATGATATAACATAAAGTCTCATCTCTGAGAAGTGTGCAAGGAGAAAGCGAATCAATGATATAAATAAGGCAAAGTTTAAACCTGACATGTGTAAATTTAAAGATTGATCATGATCTTTAAATATCATTTTCACCACATTACTCAAGTATCGTTTTATGTTACAAAACGAACAAGTATTGAGTAAACGCTTCATTACCTATCTAGGTAAGTTTTGCCAAGTGAATAAGAATAAAAGACAATTAAGATTTAATTCTTATGGCAGATAAATTGAAAGACAATGTGAAAAAGTCAAAGGCATTTAATTCCAATGACACGTTCGCAGTGTCCTTCAATTAATGAGGTATTAACAGAGGTTATTTGCATTGCATATTATAAAATAATACTATGGAAGTTTAAAACCAATAAACTTATTTAAAGAAGAAAGTTGTCGCTTCTACATCAGGTGTATTCATCATTGTAATGTTTCTCTTTTACTAATTGGGTATTAAATACAATATGTTGGTAACATATGTGTATTCTAATACGATAAACAAGTTAGTAAAGAAACCTTACTAGAAGTCAGGTGTATTCTCCAAGTGGCTGTGGAAGGGTGATACCTAGGCCAATGGTGAGAAGTACACAACTTCTTTAATTGCCAAGTGAAAGATTAGTGTTGAACTATTGTTGAGTATAACCACAAACATTAATCTCATGTGTCCTTGGATGCAAGGAGACATTCTTTCAGTTTCTGTAATGAATGTTGTTTTTGATAAACTCAATCACTAGTTCAGTAATACATGAATCATAGGCAATTAGTGATGAATATAAATGTAAGACTTATACCTAGTTGTGATAGGATAATTCTTTGTCAAGTAATACTAAAATGGACATCATGAATATACCAAGCATGGTATTTAGGCTCGGCACAGCTAAATACTTATGGTATTATCGATGTCTTTAGTTTGGACAAAGGATCATTTAGAAATAAAGGTATGTCACAAATCTTTTTGAAATAGTTTAACACGAAAGTGTGAACTATTCCAAGTATAAGCTAGAGGTATATATACTTCATAATATTCTTTTAAGTAATTAAGGAATATTAAATTGAATTATTTTCATGGTCAGGAGATATGAGTTGCTTTGGGTTGGGATACCAAAGAATATCTCGACCAAGCATTCATCAATCATGATAATGAAGCGTGGAGAAATTCCTAACCGCACATTACCTTATCGACATCACAACATTGATGTTAATGGGGAGGATTGATGATGAAGTCTTACATATCAACATTTATTAACAAAATGTAGCATGGAGTAATTCCTAAATGCACATTTTATACATCAAAGTATTGATGTATGTAATATCAATGTTGGAAATAGCAGAAACTTCCATTATAATACATTAAATGTTTTGAAAATAATAGCGATATCCCACAACCATATGCCAACTATAATGACAAATGGATATAATACGGGTCATAGTATGATGTAAACCCATTATGTCATAAGAACGTGTGTTTCGATGCAAAGAGTTTGTTAGGACATAAACAAACTAGCATCAAGACAAACACATTGTGCATTTAGTGTAATAATCCTAACAGTTGTTTAGGACGTTACATAAATCCCTAAGATAGAAGATTAGGTAGTCAAGCAATAGACTACACTTCTATATAAGGGTGGACATCTCTATTAGAGATAGTGGGAGCTATATTGACTTGTGTTTAGTCAATGCTCAAAATGCAAAAGTAGTTGGCATAGGATCTAGTTCCACAAGCGCATGTAGAACAAAGTATGTTTCGGAGACACATACTGCGTAGGGAGGATAAAACCATGGTGATGTTTTTTATATTCACCATGTATGGTGATCTATTATTCAAGGTTAATAATATTTCCTACAATTAAGCAGTATATGGAAATTAGCTAAAATTGATATGACCAACTAAAATTCAATTAATGGATTCCATGTATCAAAGTGAAAAGGGGCTATTATTTTGAATACTACGATGGGTATTCATGTGAGTTAATACATGGATGGTACGATCTTAGTACCAATAAGGCTCGATTGGTTTCACCAAGTTGTTATGCCTAAATCCATTAGAATTTTACTTATCATAGCTAATATTTATGATCAATTTATTTAGCATTGGATTTCATGACCACCAATTGTGGATGGTGTCTATACGACGCAACTAGAAAGGGATGGTCACATCACAGAATGCTAATAATGATTGCAATTTACTGAAATATGGTTTAGGATTAAAGTAAGAAACATGATAATAGTATATACATTTAAAATAAATGTTTTCCATGTGTCTACTAGAGGTTAGTGGGAGCGCTAAGGTTTTTCAATAAGAAATATGTTCGGTAACATATGGAAAACAAACATTGGTCTGACAGTTAGTTAAGACCAAAAATGAAATTTACTCTCCAATGATTGACTTAAAGTAGCAACCTAAGTTCTAGGGAACAAGATTTACTAAGGTATATCTATAGGTTGCTTGGTCCTAGTCAATCGTACATATAGTGACATTGTATTGAAAAATAAATGTTGGAATAATTCAAGAGATGAATTGTTTCCTATGTCATAGGGCATAATCTCTCTATGTTGACCTGTCTATGACATGGGAAGAGATAAATGCGGTGTGTTGAAATCCATACGTCGGAGCGATGGAACAATCACATATTCCATGATATGTACAAGAACCGATATTGAAAAGGTATATTTTACAATAGTCAAATATTAGTTATATCCAGGAGCACTGCAAGGGATGCAGTCAGAACAATCTAATTGTACTTCGGCAAGTACAAAAGATATGTACCAGGTAAGTGGAGAAGAAAGGATACTAGTTTTGGGGGATATGAACTAGTCTTCCATTGATCAATGTGATCTAGTATTGCAGTTAGGCTAAAGGCGATGAGCGGTTCAAGCTCATATCATCCAGTGGTGGCCATACCTACAAGACCGAGTACGTTGCAACTTCTAAGGCAGCTAAGAAGTAGATATGCAATAATTTGTTCTAGTTCTTGGAATCGCACCTTGTGAGAAAAGTATTATCATAATCTAAATTATGATAATCTTACTATCCATGATGTCATGTTATGACAGTGGACAAAAGGGATATACTCGGGATACCATCTCTTGAGAAGTTTTACTCAAAGAGATGAGGTCGCTATAGCAGAATAGCCATGCGGCGGAACCGTAGAGGACCTAGTATATAAGGCCATTACTCAGAAGAAACATGATGCTTATCATGTGAGTAGCTAACAAGTTTGGTTAGAAAGTTGGCTCTAGTGCAAGTGGGAGTGTTGAAATAGTGGGTGCCCTAGACCCAACTATTATGTTCTTTTGATTACCATATCGTGTATACAGTAAGGTATGCATGATGTCATATTATCATTATAGTGTAGAATTTTCTTAATCCACTATTGAAATGGTAATGTCAAAAGATTAATTGTCGTATCGAAAGGTTATAGCAGTTCCCAGGCTATAATGAGAACCTCTAGATACTATGACATTAATCTTAAATATAAATGTTTTATGGTCTAGATAAATCTTACTAATTGGACATAGTAGATGTTTGACCATCAGGTGTTGGGGGCTCATAAGCATTGAGACTTCTTCTCATGAAGTTCACACTTGGTGATCTCTAGTAGTGAGATCATGAGGACTGGCCCGTAAATAGGAACTCCACATGTTTCGGGTGTCATTGGATGTTCCTATCTACGATCATGTGTAATGGTCTCCTGACTTGAGATCATTACCAATGTATGTCATTTGATTACATACTTTGATGCAAGACTAAAACCATGGCAATGAAGTTGTGGCGAGGTAGTTTGTGTCGGGTGTGTCGTTGGTGGCATGACATTGGTTGAATGGTCAAGAAAGGATTTGTCTCTTCCGGGTTATGGAAGTAATATATCTCAGGACAAGTTGATATGGATGGCAGTACCTTTATAAGACCATGGCAATGGCAGTCAAGGGTAAATCTGTCCAGTTAAATCAAAAAACTATAAAGCAATAAAAGGGCGATGACACATGAGTGCATCCTGCTTTATGATATATTACAGACAAAGAGATTATATTACACAGTGCATGTTCGTAGGTTGGTTGTCGCTACTATGACAATCCTTATTTTTTCAGGGGCCATGATGGGTTGCTAGATCTCACTCTTGGTCTTTGAATACTATTCACGGCTGTCGAAATAAGGGCCTAGAGGGTCACACACAATAGCGTATTCAAGAATCTGCCCTATTCAGTTGAATAGGAGTATTGGACATAGTGGGCCCCGCCACAGGGGTATGGGAATTGTCCAAAGTTAAACGATCACCAATGCAATAAATAAATTCTTATTATTCGAGTTTAGAATAATGAGTATTGAATTTATTTATTAAATGTATTTACGATTTTTAGGTAAATACATGAAAAAAATTTAATTGACAAATATTAAATTATTCTAGGCTCAATTAATATTTATGGGAGCGACGAGTCGAGTTAATGACTCAATTATTATCATGTAATATATTTTAATATATTACAATTAAGTGATAATAATATTTATGACTTATATTAGTAGTCATAAATGTCATTGATAGTTTGTTAAGTATTCGGGGGTCGGCGAGGCGATACCGGGTATTTTAATTGTGCACTATAAATAGAAGAGGAGGGGCATTTGACAAATACTATTCATATAGCTTATCTATCCTCTCCCCTCTCCCACATTCTAGAGAGAGATGCTCTGGATCCAAGGAGCTCGGATGGAGCTCTCTCTCGGGCATCGCAAGCGATGCGATGCGGTGTTCGTTGGAGCGTCGAAGGCATCGTCGCAAATCCGCGCTAGCACCCGGACTACGATGAACGTCACTCCTGCGGATTCCTTGAAGTGCGTGTGGAAGATCTAGAGGAATTCGACTTCGGATTCTTCGAGCAGTGATCTCTAATGATGAGCAGATGTCGTGCGTAGCTTCGGATTTAAACCAGGTATTTTACGGTTTAATTTTTTGCTTAAAATACTCCATGTGTGGTCCTCGGCTAAGACCGGGCTGCTCTTCTCCGACGTCGACAAGTTTACGTCGACCGTCGGTGGAAAAAAATTTAATACCCACCTACTTGGGGATTCCGCTGTGTGACCGGTTCCAACATTATGAAATATTGGAATAACTAGTAAATGTTAAAATAGAATTTAGGAAGGTGAATAATTTGAATAATAGTGGGAAATGAGTGTGAATTGCATCATCAGTTGAAATTGGAATGCAACAATGGAAGAAAAAAATTATATTCTTTAAAATTATGTATTGGTAATTTAATTTATTTTGTCATAATCATGATATTATGAAAATTGGGAAGAATGTTTGTGATAATTTGATATTCACATTACTTAAGGATCATGGAAAATTAAATTACCATCTCAATGCATAGAAGGACTTACAAATAATGAATATAAAGCATGATCTATGGCTAGATGAAGATGGAAAGTATGTTCTGAAAATTTTTATAATGAAAAATAGGGATAAATATACGTTCCTTTAAATTTTAAAACATGTGATATATATTATGTTTATTCAAGTAACATATCGATGTGTATCAACTTAAATAATCATAGGTTACATGGATTAAAAATTCATGATTCACATATTTTGTTACAAAAATTACTACCATTGGAATTGCATAAATTATTACCAGAAAATGTTACTATAAATGTAATCTAATTTTTCAAATTCTTTAGAAAACTATGTGATAAAACTCTATAACTAGATAAGCTTTAAAACCTTCATGATTGATTTATATTAACACTTTTTTCAATGTAGATGATGTTTCCTCTGTCATTTTTTACATTCATGATGCATTTAACTTTGCATTTAGTCGAGGAAACTAAATTTGGAGGTCACATACATTATCAATGGATGTATCCAATTGAGTGGTACTTTATTTATATGTTTTTCAACTTAAGTAAACAATTATTAGAACTTCATTAAATATGTGATTATTTTCTATTTTTTATATTTCATAGATAACTTAGACATTTGAAATCATATGTTAAAAATAAATCTCAACCCGAAGGCTCTATTTTCTAAGGCTATTTGGTATAGGAGTGTGTGAACTTTTTTTCTAGATACGTGGATGATATTGATACATGATTCAATCGAGTTGGATGTGCTGATGATATATCAACTCAATATCAACTACACAAGAAATCAATAATAATTCCTATTATTGGATAATTAGTTGGGAGGATCTCAAATATTAAAGTGAAAGAAATAGAATTATTGCATGCACATAGATATGTGCTACTGAATAGTGAAATTATAGATCCATTTATTGAAGATATTAGGATACAAACAAAGAGAAGAATGATAAGTTTAATACGAAATGAAAAATATATGTAAAAATTTGTTAATAAAAAGCTTGTATAATGGTTTGAATGTTGTGTAAGTTCATAAATATTAAAATCAATACAGATATTAGGTTGACACGTATTTATTTTAAATATAATAATATATATTACTTTTTTTAGATCAAGAATACTGATACTATGGCTTATTTTTTAAAATATTTGAATTTTTTGGCTCTAGGTCCTCTAAAATGGGATAGAAAGTTCAATGATTGTAATGTGAATGGATTCAAATTCCATACATTTGATCGGTAAGAGGGTTTAAAAAAAGAATAGTTGTATATTTACCATTTTCAAATTAGGATACTAGGTAAAGTTGATTGATATTATTGAATTAAACTAGCAAGGTCATTTTTCAGTTGTTTTATTCAAATGAAAGTTGGTTGATATTACTAGGGGTATTAAAAGAGATTACTTTTCATTTACTTCTATACACCTCTCTCACTTGATGGATTTTAGTGACCATGAATTACATGATCTGTATATATTCTCATCATAATAAAAAATATATTATATTATATAGAAGATCTCATGGATGAAGGTTGGAGTGTAATTGTTCACATAAAAAGAAGAGACCTGTATTATATGGGTGATGAAGTGGAATATTTGACCTCTGACATTGAATCCCATCAAAAGCAAGAAACTAACTTATTTTTCCATCATGATATTGAAAATATGAGTCTTTCAAGGGTGGATGAAGTAGATTAAGTAATGATGGAATAGGACAATGACATGATTCAAGGACAAAAGGATTATATGTGTATCCATCCATTAACTTATCAACCACCTATGTTATATGTTATTCATTTATAGTACTATAGATTTATTATCATATTTAAATTTATTTTTATGCATGAGTTGCTTAATTTTGAAAAGTTAAATGTTATATTTGTTTGTATGTGTATTCATTCATTATCATACCTATGTATATTATGTTTGTCAATATTGTGCACCTATTATCATTTCTAAATTTATTTTCCGTCATAATTTTTTTTAAATATGTGTTATGAAGTTATTTTTACTTGTTTAAATGATAGAAATTCTAAGGAATAAGTGTTTCAATGGTCCTAGTTGACTTCTATTTGACATTCCCCTGACCATATATACACCTGATGGTCCATCAGGATCCCTCCCTATAGAATCGGGGACACCCTCCATCTGTCCACCATCAGAATTTTCCACACCATCTTTCTCCCTCCCATCAATATATGGCACACCCTCCTTCTCTATCCCATCATCATTTGGCACATTGCCTCCTGATTCAGCAAGTTCAGTACATGGCAAATCTACAATGAGGGAACAAGTGGTCACTTCTATTTCTCCACAAGGATATTGAAGGGTGACAGTTATAGGTATTAATTTTAATGTGAATAGAGTTATTAAACTTTTTTTGTACAAATAACTATTTTTTTATAAAATATGGAGACAATGTTACTACTAAGAAAAATATTAATAGTTCAAATATCTAGAATCTAAACAAATTGAAGATAGTTATCCCTTTGATTATTATGGGATCCCCATATATGATGTTGTGGGATTATTTAACTAGATTCTAGGCTAGTTAGAGGTTGATCAATTTACCATTCCGATTGCATATTCTGATTAGATGAATATGACTCAATATTGGAAAAATGAAGTATTTGATTCCCAAATAAAGGTAGATTTAATAAATTATGGCTCAATTGAATACCATTATTTAACTAAATTATCATATTTTAAAAATTAATCTCATTTTACATATATACATGAATATTACAAGGAAATGACATTTCATACATTACTATTAAATTACATGTTATTTATTTTAGGATGTTTTAATAAAAATCTATCAAGTTGAGCTAAACAAATCATCCCCCACATTACCGATTCAAAGAATTTTTCAAGAAACAGATCAACTATGGTAATATTTTTATTAGTTTAAATATTTATAAGATAACATTATATGTTTCATATATTAAATTTTTTATTTATATTTGTTTAATGTATTTAAATATTTTAGGCCACCAAGTCTCTTGGATGAAACTAGACTCGAATATTCATATGAAATTTGATGGGAGTTATGTGAATGATCCTTTCAAAAATTTGGGGTATGAATTCCTTTTTCATTGTAATAACTTATTATCAGTTGTTACTTTGTTAATATGTATTGATTTAAATATTAATAAGTTGTTATTTATACATAAAAATAAAATAACTATGGGATTCCAATCCCATGCAGACCTTCTCAGTCTCCTAGGATGATCCAGTTGTTCAAGTCCTCAGGAAGAAGCATCCTGGTCACATGTGTGTGGTGGGTTTAGGACTATTATCATCTGAGGAATTTGGAAAGTCACCAGGGATTGCAGTAGCATCTACTCCTGGTTATATTTACTCCTTACCTTGAGATTCTCATAGGAATTTTATTATAATGCAAATCACAATTCATCAATAGTATAGTACGATCTAGTAATAGGGGGCTCATATAAATATTCAAGATGCGAATTTCATTGCTCTATAGAAATAATTGGTTGAATTATATCATAAGATGAGTGGTTGTGTCCCTAGTGATATTGCATTGATGGATGGTTTAAGTGAGAAAGTAAATTAGATAATTTAATAATCATTTAGTACACAAAATTTTATTGTTTTAAGTTTAAATTTAAATATATATCACTATTTAATTTTCAATTAAATTTTCATACAGGTGTTGGTAGTAGGGAGTGGAGACAGAGATGGAGATTGTGTCAATCCTAGTTTGTCAGGTAGTGATGAGGGTTGACTTTGGATTCAGTGATGGTTATGTGCAAGTAAACTCATGACTGAGTAACAGAATGATATGGTGATTTAGAAACCATGTTGTGGTTTAAGGTAAGGGATATTTGTATTTCTATTACATTACATGAAATATATATGCTTGGTTGATTTTATATGTTTTCTTATGAAGTTTCCCTTATACTCATCATTCTTAGGATATTTTGGGTTATTTTTTAAATGATTCTATGTAAAGTCTACCATTATAGTTTTATGAATTTTTTCCTTTTCTTAAATGTTATATTATAGTTGGGATGGGTAGTATATGATTACTATAATGAAATCATGGATTTTAGTAGTCTCATTTTAAGAGGGAGAGTTAGGTTTCCCTGTATAATGAAGAGGTTAGAAGTAAGTCATCGGTGTATATGTTTTTGGTTTTATCCATTATTTATCATGTTATCATTGTTATTCTTGTTAGATTGGTGGTGTTTTGAGGTTTCTAGAATGAAAGTGGGATTATGGTATCATTTAAGGATAGATGGAGGAAATGTTGATGAGAATATGGGGGAGTAGTTCATTATTGTCTTGTTATGTGGAAGCCTTGTTATAGGAAAATTATTATAGTATTTGATTTCATGTTTTTTTTTAATTTTTGGTGTGTTTGAAGTTGTTTGGTCATGATATGGTAACGATTTATGAGTATGTGTGGTGGCAATGTAAAATAGGTGTGTAAGGGATATATAGAGGTGGTAATGTTGTGAAATGAAGTTTGGGGTTCTATATATATGGTTTGGTTATGTGATTATGTGGTGGTATGAAATGATGTGGTAATATTGTGGAATGTGGTTATATGTAAGCATCGATGAAGTGTAAACATGATGAGGTTGTTTTATGTTGACTTTACAAGTACTTTTTTATTGATATTAGTGGTGGATTTTGGTTATATGATAAGGTATTTCATTCATCATTATTTTATATTACTTTATGATATTTATAATCCATTATTTTATATTTTCTTATCAACATTATAATTGTTGAATGTTTCTTATATTTCGATGTATCTATGTTTGATTCGGGTTTTTATCTTTTAAAAATGGAGTTTGTGTTTACTGATATCACAGGCTTATTAAGCCAATATTAACACTCTTCATGTTTTTATTATTGATTCACACTTCCTATTATAATTATTTATATACAAGAATTCATTATCAATTACATAAATATATATATTTGAATATGGAATAAATTTTTCTCATGTTTTTTATGTTTTAATTAAAACTCCATTTACAGCTAGTTTGTTATGGTTTTTAGAATATCAATATGATTCTATTTCTTTCATGTATTAGCCACTACCTTCATGATTTGTTTATGGATATTGTAATCATTTTTAATTCTAGGTTTTGTAATTTTATTATATGAATATTTTTTCTTGTTTATTTTTTCATGGTAATTTCTTGGCTTTCTATCTATTTGGTATGATTTTTTTGGGTTTGTAGTTTCTTCAAGTTTTTTTAACATAAATATAGAGAGGTGGTTTAAAACACTGCTATATATGGTAAAAAATCATGGTAGTTTAAATTGATGTTGTGTATTATTAAATATAGTGTCAGTTTAAACCATTATTAAATCTTCATCAATTGTGATAAGAAAAACAACCACTAAAAATGAAATAAACACCACTAAAAATCATTCCATGAAACTTCCCAAAAACCATTGTTAAATGGGTGAAACTAATGCAAGTTTGATGTTGACACTAACTTTAGTGGCAGTTTTGACAAACCGTCATGGAACCATTTAGAAGTGGTTTAAACCACCGTTAATCCCCCTATTTTTTGTAGTGAAATTAGAGGTCATTTCACACATAATAATGTAATAACATATTCAATGAAGTTGAAGTATAACCCAGTTAATGGAAATTGAGTTAAGAAACCCCTCACCTCGTGTTTCCCCTTAGTTAAACATGATTTAACTTCCTGTGTAATAATTTAAAATGTGTTATTAATTTATAATATAACTATGTTTATATTTATAATATCATATATGATCCTTTTATAATATATTATCACATGTTCATTAACAATCTTTTATTATTATCATTATTTTGTGGGTTAACTGATTTATTTTCTCATACATGTTTTGTTGCGAACGTTCTAGTACTTGTTCTTTGATTACACTTCCATAATATCTATAATGTTAATAATGATATAAATATAATATATATTCATTAAATCAATCCTTATAACCATCTATGTAAAGTGGAAATGAAAAATGTATCACATCACTTTGTGGTGGTGGTGGTTCACATGTACGCATGAGCGACATTAAAATTTTCCAATGGATTGGTAAGTAAGAAGGTAGACATGATATTATAATTCTAGATGCATTATTATTTCATAAATATCATATATATTTATTAGTTCTACCTTTATAACCATCTAAGTAAAATGGTGGTGAAAAATGAATTACAACGTTATGTGGAGATGGTAAGTTGTATGTACGCATGAACGATTTTTTCACTTTCCTTGAGATGGAAAAGAGGTGAAAATGGTTGTATCATAAAAATAATAACATGTAATTATATTTATGATATTGAATCATTATTTTAAAATGTTTACAGTTGATTTATAGGATTAAGAAGAAGAAATAAATTTTAAAGAGTTAGTAAAGATGAATACCTCTTCTTCGGTAGACTTCCTTTAGATACCCTATTAAGAGACCTTAGAATTTTATTTTGAAAATACCATTACCTATAGAACTTTTATAAGGATGTTGAGAAGATAAATTTTTAGATTTTTTCAATCTATATTTCTCAATGTAGTGTAAATAAAAGAGAGAAGGGGAACCCTTTTATAAGTAAGGGGAGGGGCACACTTGGAATTACCTAAAGTATTAAATTAATATAATTTAATTTTCATGGGAAAATGACTATGAATTGATATAATTTGAATATAAGATGAGGAAGAGTCTAAATACTCTCATATAAGAATATCTGGACAATTCTTTGTTATTCTTTCGCCCTTATCGCTTAGTTTTAACTCTCCCATTAATCCTTTTCACAATTACCATAATATAAAGGTTTCTTACACTTTAAGGGTCAATAATGTTATCATAAAAGAATAATTTTCCCATAAATGTACAATGGATGAAATTTTAGACCATATATTATTCCAATTTTCCTAGATCAATATTTTCTGATCTTTAAATAATTTAATAAAATATTATTTTCATGAAATATCATTAATTCCATTTTTGACACTATTCATTTAATTTGACTTCAAAAATAAAAATTATGTGTATTTAATTAGAATATATTCCTTTATCACATCACTAATATGTTATATTTATCTATAAAATTCATATAATACAATAATTAATCCAAATTTTATTAGTTTTAATATTTTTAAAAACATTTATTTTATCTTTCAATTAATTGAATAAAAACTGCTTTTGCATTGCGTAAGAATTTAAAGAAATTATTAAATTATTAAAAATTAAAAAAAATCACCATGATAAAAAAAATCATTAATATTTAAAATAAATATTTATAATATAACATAAGTTGTTTTTGTCTCTATCACAAAATATTATATATATTAAAAGTAATAGAGTGACATTTTTTACTTTATCCATCACTTAAATATTATAAAGGTAAAAATCAAATCTAAATAGAAACATAAAGTCATATTTTTGAAGTTGGTATGATTATAGAGAAAATATACTCATATAATTAAATAAATACAAGTTCTTTATGTACTTTTAATGCCTTATCATGTTATTTTTAACCTTAATTACCTGATTTATCCTTTATCGATGTTATAAATTCTACTATGGATACTATTCATAATGCCTAAAAATAAAAGGAAAATATTTACCAAATTTTAACCTCCTAATTAAAATTATTGTATCAATTTTTTAAGATTCATTTTCTATAAGTTAAATAAATTAATTTTAATATAAATGTATAAGATGCAATAAAAAACAATTTTTATAAAAATACATTTTTATGCATAAAGATTAACTTATATCAAAATAATGAAAATGGTTGATTAAAATTAGATTATTATAAATGAAATGTATCAAATTTTAATTTATGAACAAAACCAAAAAATAATGGGACTTTTAAATTACTTATTTTAATGAAAATAAATGACAGTATTTGAAAATAGTATTTTCACTATTCATTGAAAAATCAATCATTTTGGAAAAACACCAAAATGTCACACTAAGTTAATTTTTATATTATAATTTTAAAAATTATGTTCATTTTATAAAATAAAATTTCTAAAATTGGTATAAATTAATTATAATTTCCATGCACAAAATGCAATAAATTTTTTTTTAAATAAAATTCCTTTTGAAGCATAAAAAGACTACTAAAAATTGAGTGATTATTTCCCAAAAATTAATAAATGAATTTGTATTTATTAGAACTATTATAAATATATTTAATAATGAATTTTTGTATATTCACACCTTTCAATTCAAAAACTATATTATAATGGTCACATTTAAATAATGTTTTTATAAAATATCTCAATTCGCTAAAAGATCGGTGTTGCATGTCAAGAAAGTTGTCGAGCTTATTATTATTTTAAAATAAATTTTCAAGGTGTTATATATATCCCCATTAAAACATGATATTTAAAAAAAATTATTGAAAGGGATGAAAAAACTTTAAAAATATCACTAGAATATTTCTTGAGGAAAAATCCCTTTTCATTTTGAAAACACTTATATGAAAATCTAAAAATTTATAGAATATTATGAAAATCATTTTCATTGAAATTAATCATGGAAATTTTTCAATTAATATTCAAATAAAATAATATTCAATATAGTGGTAAAATTTGTGTAATGTCCCATACCCAAAGATCCACCCAAGCAATGATAATGGGTCGGGTGTTACTGACCTTAGGCACACCTCCCCGAATGTCAAAGGCTGCCGACTAGAAGTGAGGGTGTAAACAGGTATAGTAGGGAGCATATACCCTCTAGGAGGAAAATAAGGTATTGTTCTGAGTATAATATAAAATAAGAGACTCTGCAGACTCGAACCAGACTCGTATAGCAGAATCACAATCAATAGCAGATAAACTAGTATAAGCAATATAGAAACAAGTTCAGCAGAATGTAAACAAAACAGAATTTTGAAACCACTTGTAACAACTAATAAAACAACCAAAACATGCATCCATAGCAGGTCAAACATGTCAATATATATAAATGGCACCAATAGCTAACCAGTCATAGCTACAATAATAAAGTAAGCTTGTTATTATATAAAAGGAAACTAAAGAGAAGAAAACTCTAGTTAGGTATGACCTAAAGGTCCATACCAATCTCCATGCCAAACAGCACTATGATCCAGCTTTTGAAGTTGATCCTTTACCTATATGTAAAGACATAAATTCTACATGTGTCTCGATGGCCCCGTGTAGGGTGTGAGATGAATCTCAGTAGGATACCACAAAATGGTGCATACCTAGTATAAGTGTTTAAGTAGGGAAGTATCTATAAGGAAAGTAAACAGTATGATTCACAATGTAAACACAACCTCCACTAGTTCTTAGAAGCCACCATGGAGTGTCACATGCTTCGCCCAATGCCGGAATCTTAGTCATGTAACACAGCACCATGTGCCTCCTGACATCGTGTGTCTCAAGTACAGATGTCCCGAAGGCATACCCAAGAAATAGTAACCCGACACAGTGTGCCTCCTGACACCTCATGTCCCAAGTATTGACGTCTTGTAGGCATGCCCAAACAGTAGTAACCCAACATCATGTGCCTCCTGACACCTCATTTCTCAAGTACTGATGTCTTGTAGGCACGCCCAAATAATCTGAAGTCTCCTCACCTTCCACGTGGCTTCCACGACAAGCACCCCCAAACCATAATCACCTAACCGTAACTATAGGGGCCTCTACTCACAAGAAAGGTAAAAACCACCTCATTACAGAGTCATTTGTGTACACACGACCCAAATCATGGGTGAGTAGTAATCACCAAATTTATAACCCAATCCACAACCACTATGGAACCTCGTTCCCCTGTGACCATGTAACTCAGAATCTGATGGCCTTTCCATCCAAGTAACCTAGGTCATTCCCAACCTGACAGTCATAATGCCTCAATCCGATGTCCACGATTCCCAATCCTGTGATCAAACCACCCAAATAATCTAGGCCAAGTATAACCTGTGATCAACATCACTCAAGAATATTTGGTCCATGCCCAACACAACCCAAAGGTTCCAGCATATGAAATATCAAGAATCACATATATATAATCAAAAGAATCACTTTAAATAGGAAAAATAATTTAAACAGTTGAATTTAACTAACCATGTGATATCCCATACCAGCAATGAGGTCTTTAAAGCCTATAATAAATTTAATCATGCTTAAATAGTTTAAACTCAGTAGTTTAATCAAAATAATTCAATTATAACCATTTTGGAACCCCCATCCAAAATAACCCAATTGAGAAACAGCCTCTAACCCGGCCTTTCTCAAGCATAACAAGGTAAGGTAATTCCCAACGAAATCCTATAAGGCATATGGTCGATTCAATATAAATAAACATGGGTCTCTCTTAATACCTGATGTTTTGCTAAAAAGATGCAACCCCCAAATGACCATGAAAACACAAAACAATGTATGCAACACCTACCTCATACTCATACATTGTTCCTCATCTGGTAATAGCCTCTAATTTGGTCTAGAACAAGGTATATATACACAACGAGCATAAATTCTCAAACCCCTATAACTTGTTCAAGAATGGAAGTCAAGATGAAAGGATCAAGAGTAATCAAGATCTTACCAAGGGGGTTCAAATGGATTTGACAAGGTTCAAATCTGACTTCAGACGAAGAATTAGAAGTAAAATGAAGTTCAAGTTGTTGTTTTGTGGAGGTTTTTTCCAGAACCAGAAAAATGAGGCTATTATCCATTTTAATAAAAAATTACAAAATGCATGATGTGTACTTGGGACTACATGTCGTGTAGGTTCTTTTACTATTCCAAAGATGGATGAATTTTGCCGACCTACTTTCCAGGTCTTGCCAACATGACTACACAGCGTGTAATAGGCAGTACATCACATATACTAGGAAGTACATGGCATGTAATTGGTTTTTTTTTCACTTCCTCACTAACATCCCCACATGCCATGTGTGGCCATTACACACAGATAAGGGTACATGGCGTGTACTTGGGAGTACACAGCGTGTAACCCCAAAATCATACCATGTGTCCAATTTTTGTCCAGATTTTAGCCAATCCTCCCATATTTCTCAAAAACAACTCAAAAACATAAAGAAAAAGAAACTCATACCTTAAAGTAAGAACTAGGTTCTTACAAACTTCCCCTCATAAAGCAATTCATCCCTGAATTTCCCTTATAAGGGTGGAAAATAAAAACTCCAGATAATTTTGGCCTCAAAACTCAAATCAAGCAAAGGTTCACCAACCTGTTTCCAGACCCATGGTCCTCCCATGACACATTGTTACCCCTGAACCTCATAAGGTGCTTCTGTGTCACTTTTGACACCCAATCATGTCCCACACCGCATAGGTGTCCGCCTCAACGTGGTCCTGTATCCCATAGATTCTCAAAACAAAACCCAATGCCATGCACCTCAAGTAACCTGCATCATTGATGCCCCGATGCCCATGACACCTCAAGTAACCCACATCATTGATGCCCCAATGCCCATGGAACCTTTAGTAACCTACATCCTCAATGCCTTGATGCCCACAGCACCTCGAGTAACCTGCATCCTTGATGCCCTGATGCCCACAGAACCTCATATATATCACACAACCAAAATGGTGCCAATACCACTAACCAGCATCTGGTTAGTCCACATAAATCTTGTTCACCTCATGCACTCAAAATAGACATTCCTTAATAGGATGTTCCAAAAAGAAAACAAGAAAATAATGGCCACGCCCGTGGCGTACCTCTGAACATCATTAGCTCACCATCCTGCTCAGCCTCTAATAGCTACATGGCATGCACCTAGCTTGACACACAGCTACCTGAAGTTTGTTCTCCCTGTGGTGCTATACCATTCACTGGTCATTGACCCCATGGCTGGGTCTCATTTTCTCTACCACATCCTCAACATGCAGTTGAACCTTGGCTACCCTCACCTGGTATCGACCCTGATCCAACCCTAAACACCATAGTTTGTTCTAGTCCCTACCTTCCGAATGTCTGAGAAGGCTACCTACAAAACCTCTCAAGATGACCGACCTATCCACATGCCAAGCACTCCTTTGGATGCTTTTTATACAGAGTCCAGACATGTCATAGTTTCCTACAGTGAAATAAAACAACTTATGAACTTCCACGAGGTGGTCTAGTTGAGTCCTTGGCCTGCCTGCCCTGTTGGAACTAATCCCAACCTCATTTCTTGATATCTGAACCATCACCTAAAGTCATCATCTGGCCCATGTGAGACATGTATATCAAGTTTCCCTCAGTTATGAGTGCTTGATTCAACACCTATGAGAATGATCCAAGCCTAAATATTTTTATCTGCATCCAGGTGGTGTGCTATAAGTCATATTCAAAGCGCCTCACCCTTGAGGTTTCATCGCTTACCATACCTAGTGCAAAGCGAGACAGCTCAGTGAAATTATTTTCATAGTCCATAATAGACATGTCACTCTACTTAAGGCTCAAGAACTCTCGATCTCTCTCCGCCCTCAGTGTCTCTAGGAAAACGTGCTCTAAAAACCTATCCTCGAAGTATTTCCAGGTCATTCCCTTATGTCTACGAGCCTAAACTTGCACATCCCACCAATTATTCATCGGTCCTCGCAGCATGTATGTCTCTAGCTTAACCCTTCACCTTGTAGGTGTCTCGAGCTGCTCAAAGATCATCTACATGCTCTCTATCCAGTTCTCAGCCGCCTATGGACCACCCTCACCCTAGAAAAGCGGTAGGTGTTGCGACTAGAACTCCTGCATAAAAAATTCCATTGATGTCTCCACTCCTTTATCGCCTTTATAAATTCCTTGTAAAACACATACCAAGATAGAACTAAGCTACTCATCGAGCCATGACCCAAACATTGTCAAACCTAGCAGTTGCCCTACCAGCACTGGATCCTGAACTTGATCCTACCCCTGAGCATGTACCTGTGTCTCATGATCTTCCTGCGCTTCAAGGGTCTAAACCTGATCATGCTCCTACAACATTGTACCATCACCCTCCTGACGCTCCATCGAACCGTATAAGAGGAACCCATTGAATACCATCAATGGTCAGACATGCCATATATATATAACAATATATTCAACACTGATAGGAAAAGCAGTAAAAGGTAGTGTGTAACTACTACCCTTACTCTCCCCCACCGCAACCCATGCCCATGGTATCCCGACCTCATGGCCTCCTTACCTTACCTCAATAGATACAAGTATCATAGTATCCCCAGGCCACACCCATCCTAACAACCAACGTTTCCTCAAACCAACAATCGAGTCTCCCAATCCTGGTGATCATCGTCACCTCAGTCATAGTACCTACCTGTTTGTATAAGAGCCAGACCCAAATATCATACCACATGAAATTTTTCATAAATTTAAATCATGGCATATAACATTGTAATAAACAATCAATTATATCACATCATGGAATTTGATATTATTCACATGGAATTATCACTTCACAAAGAATACGTGCATATATGAAATTGAAATACCCTAAAAATGTGTCTATAAAAAGCTAAACAATAATGCCTTACCATACAAATCCAAGATCCAATTTCTCCCTTACCTCACTAAGTTAAGTGTCACATATCACAATCAATAATCATCACAAACCAAGTGATCCACCAAGGTGGAAACCATATAAAATGTAATCTGAGAAAAAACAGACAACAATTCTCACCCAAGGCAACTCAATTCGTCCCTCATACATGGGGTTGTAGGCACCCAAGAACAAGTTCAAAATCTAGTTCCAACAACAACCTATATCCAATCTACCATAACACCAAATAGGAAACCAACAGAAATAAAAAAAGATAGTATCGATCTCATTAGTAGCCCGTCAAAAGCTACTACTAAATCCCCATAAAGAACTGTTTTGGTATTGCTTTTAAACAAAAAACCTAGGAAGTGCGTTGCACTTAAGGCTAGGTTAACCCTTTGATACCACTTTGTAACATCCCAGACCCGAAGAGCCACTCGAATAGTGCTAACGGGCTAGGTGTTACTGATCTTAGGCGCACCTCCTTGAACGCCAAAGGCTGCCGACTAACAATAAGGGTGTAAACATGTATAGTGAGGCAGATATACCCTCTCAGAGGAAAATAATGTACTGTTCTGAGTATAATATAAAATAAGAGACTCTTCAGAATCAAACTAGACCCACATAGCGGAAGCGCAATCAATAGTAGATAAACAAGGAAAAGCAATATAGAAACAAGTGCATCAGAATGTAAACAAAACCACATGTTAAAGTAACTTGTAACAACTACTAAAACAACCAAAACATGCATCCATAGAAGGTAGAATGTGTCAATATATATATAAATGGAGCCAATAGTTAACTATTTGTATCTACAACAATTAAGTAAGCATGATGTTACAGAAAAGGAAACTAAATAGAAGAAAACTCTAGTTAGGTATGACCTCAAGATCCATACCAATCTCCATGCCAAATAGCACTATGATCCAGCTCATGAAGTTGATCCTTTAACTTTATGTAAAGACATAAAGTCTACATGCATCCCGAAGGCCTGTGTAGGGTGTGACATGGATCTCAGAAGGATACCACCAAATGGTGTGTACCTAGTATAAGTGTTTAAGCAGGAAAGCATCTATAAGGAAAGTAAATAGTATAATGCACAATGTAAACACAACCTCCACTGGTGCTCAGCAGCCACCATGGAGTGTCACCTGCTTAGGCCAACGCTAGAATCTCAATCACGTAACTCAGCACCATGTGCCTCCTGAAACCGTGTGTCTCAAGTACAGACGTCCCGAAGGCACCCCCAAGCAATAGTAACCCAACACCATGTATCTCCTGACACCTTGTTTCCCAAGTACCGATGTCCCATAAGCATGCCCGAACAGTAGTAACCTAACACCATGTGCCTCCTGACACCTTGTGCCTCAAGTACCAACATCTCGTAGGCACACCCAAACAATTTTAAGGCTCCTCACCTTCCACGTGGCTTCCACGGCAAGCACCCCCAAACCATAATCACCTAACTGCAACTAAGAGGGCCTCTACCCACAAGAGTGGTCAAAACCACCTCATTACAGAGTCATATATGTGCACACGACCCAAATCAAGGGTGAGCGGTAATCACCAAATTTAGAACCCAAACCACAACCTCTCTGGCACCTTGTTCCCATGTGACCATGTCGCTTAGAAACCCATGGCCTTACCATCCAAGTAATTCAGTCCATGCCCAACCTGATAGTCACACTACCTCAATTCGATATCCACAATGCCCAATCCTATGGTAAAACCACCCAAATAATCTAGGTCAATCCCAACCTGTGATCAACATCACTCAAGAATATTCAGGTCACGCCCAACACAACCCAAAGGTTCCAACATATGAAATATTAAGTATCACATATATATAATCAAAATAATCACTTTAAAAAGGAAAAACAATTTAAATAGTTTAATTTCACTATCCATGTGTTTTCTCATACCATCATTGAGGTCTTGAAAGACTCTAATAAACTTAATCATGCTTAAATAGTTTAAACTCAGCAGTTTAATCAAAACAATTCAATTATAACCATTTTGGCACCCCTGACCAAAATGCCCCAAATGATCAACGACCTCTATCCTAGAATCACTCAAGTATAACAAGGTAAGGTAATTTCCAATGGAATCCCATAAGGAATATGGTAAATTAAATATAAAGAAACATGGTTCTTGCTCAATACCCGACGTTGCGTTAAAAAGACGCAACCCCCAAATGACCACAAAAACACAAAATAGGGTATGCACCACCTACCTCATACTCGTACGATGTTCTCTATCTGGTAACAACCTCTAATTTGGTCTAGAATATAGTAGATATATACAATAATCAAAAATTCTCAAACCCCTATAACTTGGTCAAGAATGGAAATCAAGATGAAAGGCTCAAGAGTAATCAAGAGCTTACCGAGTGGGTTCTAATGGATCTGACAAGGTTTGAATCTGACTTCAGATGAAGAATTGGAAGTAAGATGAAGTTCGAGTGGCTGTTTTTTGGAGGTTCTATCTAGAACTAGAAAAACGAGGCTACTACCCATTTTAAGAAAAAATTACAAAATACAGGGCGTGTACTTGGGACTACATGCCATGCAGGTTATTTTATTATTCCAAAGATGGCTGAATTTTACCAACCTACTTTCCAGGTCTTCCCAACATGACTACACAACATTTATTAGGTAGTACATGGTGTGTAATTGGTTTTTATTTACTTCATCACTGAAATCCCCACAGGCCATGTGTGGCCATCACACACAGATAAGGGTACACGGCGTGTACTTGGGAGTACATGGTGTATAACTCCAAAATCATTCCATGTGTCCAGTTTTTGTCAAGAACTTATCTAGTTCTCCCAGATTTCTCAAAAACAACTAAAAAAAATAAAGAAAAAAGAAACCCATACCTTAAAGTAAGAATCAGTTTTTTACAATTCATTTGTGTGGTAATCATTAAAATAAATATTTCATTCACATCTTCGGTAAAAAGTTCCTTATTCAAAAAATAACAAGAAGGTTACTTTTAAACCTTTTTATAGAAATTAAAATATGGATAAAAATGAATTTAATAAATAATTAGATAATATTAAAAACATTATTGAAAAAAAATTATATAAAATTCATACATTGAATAAAAATATTTTTGACTGAATAGAAAAACAAAGTTGTTTTCCCTTAAAAACGTTCATTTGGTCTTTTGAGTGCCAAATAAGGTAAAAATAGAATAATAATTAAAACTCATATAAATAACCAAAGGAGAAAAAAATATGTGGTGTTTAAGAAATAAATATCATTTAATTTATTCAATAAAATCTTAATTATAAACAATCTCGATTATGGATGAGATTGTAAAATAGACCCTTACCTCAAGTTCAACTTGCTTCATAAGTTCTTTTAACCTCTAATATAATAAATTTAAATTTATTATACTTATATAAAAGAACCATATACATAATTATAATATTATATATTATCCAATTATAACATTTCAACATCTTTTTATTGATAATTCTTTATTAAAAGCATTGTTTCCAAGTGTTAACTATTTTGTTTTTCTTGTAAGTTTCAGTTCGGTAGTTTTAGTCCTTGCATATTTAATATGGTAACATCATATAATAAATGTTAATATATATATATATTATTTTAATTATACATATATAATCATTCTTTAAAGGTGAACAAGAAAAATTAATCACATCACTTTGTGGAGGTGGTAGCCCACACGTACACATGAACGACATTATCATTTTTTTAACAAGTGGAAGGATGAGAAGATAAATGATATATTATTTTTAAAGAGTCATAATTATGTCATAAATATCATATATATCATATTATTTAATTTTTATCCATCGTTATTACCAACCATAATAGGCGGTGAAGAAAAATTTAATACATCATCGTCATGAAGTGGTAGTCTGCATTTACACACAAAAGATGCTTTCATTTTCTATTAGATAGATAATTAGATGAAAAAATGTTATAAAATAAACATAATAACATTAAATTTTATTATATATACCTATATTATTATATAACAATGTTTATTATAGTTTTTATGGAGGTAAATAAATAAATGAAAAAGAAAACACTCGGTTAAGAACAATATCAGTTCTTCAGGAAACCTCCTCAGGTTTATACCTAAAACCTTATTAGAAAGGAATTTTGATAAAAAAAACCTCTATTATGTGTGTAGGTATTTTATTAAAATATTTTTTTAGGGTTTTTTGAGATAATAGGCTCTTAAAGTGTGGATAATAAAGGATTGGTGTTATCCTTTTATCAGTGATAGAAATGGCACACTTTAAATTTTTAAAAATATTAAAATATATTAATGTAATACTCAAAAAAAATAGCTCCATAATGACTCATATTTTAAAATTATATGATATGGGGTCTAAATATGACCATAAAATATTATTTAGAAAAGTTTTTAGGTAATTTTAACCTTTATTATTTTTGTTTTAACACTTTAACTTATTTTAACTTATTTTAACTCTTACTGTGGTAACTTTCTTTTTACCAAACTTATTATTCATATTAACCAATAATGAGAGTGAACTCATTAAAAAATTTATAAATTATGATTACAAATGTGTATCCAATTTTAAAAAATAATAATTTTCATAACATTTATAAATTAATTTAAAAATAAACCCGCAAAATGCAACAAAAAATGGTTTTTCAAAAAAATGTATTTTTAAGTAAAAAATGATTTTACAGAAAAATAAAGCATAATTTTGATTCTAATGGAAATAATTGGATTATTTTAAATAAAAGGAGAATTTTTTTCCTTAAAACTAAACCAAAACTGAAGTAAACCTTATAAATACTTGATTAAAAGAGAAGAACTAAAAACAGTTTTTATTTGAACAAAAACATTACTTAGATTTCCAAAATGTTAAGCATATATTCCTAAGTTTAAAATTATATTTTTATATGAATAATATTAATTATTAAATATATATATATTTGGTATATAAAATATATTTCATAAACCTTAACGGTATTCTTATATCATTATATAGTCATAAAATTTTCAGTTTTGTAAAATCGGTATTTTTCCCTATTCACCTGAAAATCAACTATTTCTAAAAAATCTCAAAAATTCATCCTAAGATAATTTTGATATTATGAATTAAAAATTGAAATTTATTTCTTCAAATTCAATTTATAAAAAATTATAATTTATGTTTTAATCACATTCTTGAATTAAGTTATGTGCATTATACTATTGTTTCTTTAGAAAGAAAAGCTTACTTACTATAATTGAATCTCAGATACTATATTATTCCCTCCTTAAAAAATTTTAATACTTAAAATTTCTATAATTTTACCTCATAAATATATTTGGGTAGTTATTCATCATAATTTCTTTAGTTTACCATATTTCCTCTTCTATTTTATGATTTCTCCAAAGTACCTTCAACAATCTAGTAATCTGATTTCACAACACTTTTTCCCTAGTGTCATGAATTTGGATAGACTCTTCATAGTAAGATGAATCAGGTGAAAATTGTATTTACTTATATTTGGGAAAATTAATTGGTTCTGGAATGTACTTACTTAAAGAAGATATATGGTACACATCATGAACTTTAGAGAGGTTAAGTGTCATTTCTAAACAGTATGCCACAACTCCAATTCTTTATAGAATTAATTACTATAAAACTAAGTTATACCAATAGTTTTGAACCATTGGTATAGGCCATATAACAATTGGTATATCCTATACCAAATGTTTTGTAAACCATGGGGATTATATCCATCGGTATAGGGCTATAATAATGGTTTTCTTTTAAACGATTGGTATAGCTCACTGCCAAATTTGAATACTCACAGTTTACTTTAAACTGTAGGTATACATATATACCAATGGTTTCTAAAAATATGGTTATAGAGGCTTATACAAAATTAATTTATGACCAAGGTTCTATGAATCGTGGGTATAGAGTCCCATCCCTAGTGGACAATAGCAGCACTATCTATCACCTCTCACAGAACCTGCAAATAAATTACAAACCATGGTACAAATTTAATGCAATACAATTATTATATATTTATTATTTAACCATCAGGTTATCAATAGTTTCTAAACTATTTAAAATACTATAACATACATATACAATCCACACCATCAATCAGTTTTAGTCTTTAAACACCATCCACACATATCTCTTTAATGTAAACTCAAAAATGGATGGGATCAATATATCCCTCATCACCGCTAGTGCCATCATAATCATCACTAGCATCATTGCTCGGAGCACTAGACACATCATCGTCATCGTCATCGTCATCACCACCACCACCAGTATCATCACCTCAACCACCACTAAGACCCTTATTGAAATCACTTGGTTCATCATATATAGAGTTCATTATTTTCATACATGAATAAAAAACATTAGAATACTTTGATGGAAGTGATGGACATATAATTGAAATAGATTTCAGGAACTATTCAGTGACCAGTTTACCTTTTTATGCTTTTATATAGCTATTTTTTTGCCTCAGCTACTTATGCGTGATTTTTATGTAGCTTTGTGGTGTGAGAGATTTCAGAGGTGCTTGATGAGGTCCAATACCTAGTGGGTACAATTTTTTTTCCGGTTTAACATCAGACTCTCCCCTGGTTATCCTCACCTAATACCTATCTCAAATGATCATTTGACCCAAAGTTGTCATCTTATTTCTCATTGAGGGCCTCTAGGGAACACTGTTGAAAATATAAACAAGATATTTAATTGTGAATCACGTATCAAAATTTAAAATATCAATAAAAATACTTACAATCTTTTCTCATGTCTATGAATTTACATAACTTCCATCCTTTTTCCTTCTACTCAGGAAAAATATTTTTTTCTCGAGGCACATAGACTTCGATGTCCAATGTCACTTACTAAAAATGACATTGATTACTATAAAAATATATTATTTAATAATATAAAATTGATAAACAAAACCAAAAACAAATTAGATTGTTGAGACATGTGAGATTAACCATCTACTCGCATCAAGATAAAACTTTCCCACGTTAGATTAAAGTATATTGGTGAGTCACTATGTGTTATTAAATTCAATTCTCACATTATATTAAGATGCAAGGGAATGAATCTATATGTGATTAAGTGAAAATAAATCTCAGATGGGAATCTATGTTATATTAATAATATAGTGGGTAACTCATTTTAAAGTAACCAATTTAAGCTACATAGGAGTTCAACACAACCTAGAATGAATTAAAATTTATTCTATTAAATAAATCCATAAATTGAAGAAGCATATAAATATAAATTTAATTAGAAATTTAATATTGGTGGAATAATATAATCAATACATACTAATTATCATGTTATACATGGGTATGATATGAATTCCTCTTGTATGTTCATTTTGGTCCAATTCTATTTATGTTACGTTATTTGGTCATTTGGTCACTTGGAAATTTTGGTCATTTGGTATTTTGGTTCATTTTTTTGTTAGGTTATTTGTTCATTTGGTAATTTGGTCATTTGGTCATTTGGTCAATCAGTTCGAGTATTTTTCATATTTTTTGGTTTGGTCATTTGATTTATTTTAGGTGAGGGTGTTTCTTTCATTAATGAGTTATGTAATTTGGTTTATTTTTAGGTTATATCTTTTGGAATATTTGTAAATTTGTTCATTTGACTAGAACATTTGGTTCATTTTAAGTTAGTTCATTTTGGTTGATTTGGGTTAGTCCATTTGCTTAATTTTTTGGTTAATTAATTTTTTAGTTATATAATTTGGTTTATTATGGGAAATTTTATTTTGTTCACGTTGGTTTAGGTAATTTGGGGTTTGATCATTTGGTTCATCTTTGGGTTATATCATATTTGAGTTAGGTCATTTGGTTTATTTTGGGATAAGTAATTTGGTTCATTTTAGGGTTATGTAATTTTTAGTTAGTTCATTTGGTCATTTGTTCATTTTTCATTTTGTGGTTAGAACAATTAGTTTGATTTGGTCTAAGTTATTTGGTTTATTTTGGATTATCTCATTTTTTAATTTTGGTTTAGGTATTTTTAAGTTAGGTTATTTTGTTAATTTTTGGGTTATCTATTTTTTATGTTAGGTTATTTGGTTTATTTTGGGTTTGTTTATTTAGTTTATTTTTGGGTTATGTCTTTTTTGGGTTACATTATTTGGTTCATTTTGGTCATTTGATCATTATTTTGTTTTGGATTAAGTCATTTGATCAATTGTTCATTTTTTTAGGTTAATTAGTTTATCTTGGGTTAGTTTATTTATTTTTATTTGGGTTAGGTTATTTAAATCATTTTTTGTTAGGGTATTTGCTTCATCTTGGGTTATGTCAATTGGTTAAATTTGGGTCAGTTTATTTGGTTTACAATGTTTTTTTGAACTGAGAAATTATCAAGTGTAGACATTGAAGAATATTAAATTCAACAAATCATGTTTTCAATGTTAAAAGTATTATATTAACATATCATTGAGGAGTTAAATTAAAATCAGGCAAGATAGTATTTCTGGATTTCAATGAAACTTTCTGCATGTTTGGAGGAGTAATGTTATCACAACCTGGAGGGAGTAGGAGGACTTCATTAAAACTATAAATTCAAGATTAAAGGTGAATTTCCAGCCTTATATTAAAGGGATTCATGAGAATGAAACTTAAATTTCATCATAAAAATCTAACTAAATGGGGAATTTTATCCTTCTGTATTAATGTTTCATTTTTTGCCATCAGTCTTAGGACTATGTGAGTTTGTTTTAGGACTATTTTAAGACTATTTTATTAAATTTCAAATCCTTTTTATGACTATTTATGTTTTTATACTTATTTAAAATCCAAATAAAATGAAATTACCACTTTAGGTTGGTTTGATTTTATTCAATTAAGGCTAGGTTGATTTGAATGAACTATAAGAAATTACATGTAAGAAGATTTTATATTTTACATGAAATATTTTTATTAAAATTAGTTTATAGTTTACAAAATGAAACTAAAATAAATAAATTTGAATAAAATGAATCTGAAAGACTCAATTTGAGCTAACATGAATGAAAAGATAACATATATGGTTGGTCTGATAATACCATTGGTGAATAAAAGAATTTATAAAATTATTGTCTTCCCAAAGTATGGACAACATGGTTTTTAGAACATCACAAAATAACAAGCATCCAGTTTTGAAAAATCTTGGAAACAAGTGCTCTAAAGAACAAAAAAATATTTGTAAGTCATTGGTTGGGCTATTATAAGTTTGGGAATAAGGAACTTGATTTTTGGGATTATTATTCAATAGTTGTTGAAATCTAGAATAATCTATTTTAGTTCACTCTCAACATGAAAAATATTAAATCCTATTTAATAGAGAGATCCACCAAAATTTTAACTTCATAAAATAAATACCTTATACTTAAGTAACAATATAAATATAGATATTATTTTTATTCATATGAAAGTACCTGGAACCTCTCATTCTTGGGCATTATAGTGCACCCAAAAGTGTGAAAATACAACATAACATCCTTATTCTTTTTTTACAATGCATCCTAAAAACAAAAAACTAATACAATTAATAATAATTAAATTTTCAATACAAACCATTAAAGATTAAGAATACCTTAAACTCATTAATCTTCCAATATGTAAGCATTTCTTAATATTGTGTTTTTGGAAAGTCGGTGAACATTGGTACACCCTATAAATTAAATCCAACTCTACTCTTCCAACCAATATATATATCATTCTTATATGATCACCAAATTTCCCAAAGATCCATCAACTGTGTGAATTTAGTGGATTCACCATCAGTAAAGTTAAACCGACGTTGAAACAAACATGTTGATTCATATAAATATAAAAATAATTTAGATATCAATTTAATAAATTTTCTTACCCATATCTCCACCCATAATGTCTCCTTTATTTCATTATCGATATGCCTCCATGATACTGGTTGCATCAGAATGAAATCATTGTACTTGGATAATGTTGCCATAAAAAATTTTCACTGTTTGGAATTTTTATATATCATTTTATTGTCTTCATTGTAATACACCATTATTTTTGTTTGATGATTCTAGGTTTCATGAATATGGGTGTGCCAACATCACCTATTATAAGATACCACTAAATAATACAAAAAAAAATAATTAATTCATAGTACAACAGAAAAAAATTGATGTGATATAATTTGACACACTTATAAAAAAACCTGATGCAAGCTGATCATTAGGCTCTGATGGATCTGTGGGTTGTCTTGGATTGGTAGCCTCTAAAGGATGTTCTTATTTCAATGCATTCACTAGGTCATATACATGTAGTGGAGTTGATGTTTAAGGAGTAGAATCATCAGATCCTGGATAGAAAATAGGAAATAGAGACAGCATAGACATGGAAGGATAAGGATAGAAGGGTTAGGGATACATTGTAGGATATAGATATGGTATAGGTGGGAACATCCCTAGAGGTTCAAGTGGAAGACAAAAAGGTGAGGTAGATGAGATGTCCGCTAGAGGTTCAGGGTGTGAACGAGTATGAAGGGTGCTCTATGTAGCTCTAGGATCACCACCGCTCAGACCCATACTAGTAGGCTAAGGAGAAGTCAACTCTCGTTTAGATGATTTTACCAAAAAAATTGATAAAGAATAAGAACATGAAAGTAAATGTAATGCAGAAGAAAAATATTATAATTATTATACTTGCTAAGGGAACCTGAGGAGGCAACCATAGCTCATGCATTTTTCGATCATTATCAAATAATATGTTCCTTAAAAAAATATTTCATAATCTTCATAAGAATGAAATATAAATTTTTAGAAATAGTTTTTAAAAATTATTCATACAACTTAGAAGTCAAATAAGTCATAAAAAATATCATAACATGTTTTATAAACTATAATTTAAAACCAAGTTATACATTTTTTAAAACCCCTTTATAAACCCAGTTTTCTAAATTGAAATAAATCTAATGAAATGAAATAAAAATAATAAAATAATAAAATAAATATATCATTACAAACTGAAACTAAATTAAACTAATTATAGTAGTGCCAACCTGAGAAATCAACGTTAAGGTAAACTAAATTAAATGTGAACATATATAGTTGCTTCTATATATTACCCACCACTACTTTAGGTTCAACATCAATTCTCACAATGGGACAATTTGAGTCATCAAATATAGTATTTTTTTCAACACCAATGGGGGTGTTAATGATTTCAATTTCATTCCCACCATCATGAAAAATATTTTTTGGGATTACTTAAATAATGAAACTGTAATCAAGTCTTAGATTATCTTTCACAAAAAAAGAACTTATTTTTCCATTGATTCAAAAATATATGGTTCATCAGTAGCCAAAAAATGAGTCATGTCAATAAATATTTTTGGGAAAAAATATATAAAGGTGTCCACTCAATATGTTTTGGATGTGATTGTGTTTGTTGACAAATTTATATGACCATGAATTAGTATGTTTGGTGTTTTCGGAAGAAGGTGTTTAAGGCAGCGCAGTTTCCTAGTGTTTGCCAAATTTTTGGGCCTCAAAATCAGGAGTTGGTTTTTGGAATAGGGATGTTTTTCTCATATAAGTGAATAGTATATGGACCATGAAATATAGTTTGTGGACAAAAAAATCAGTATGCGGCATGGTAAAGGAATTCGATAAAGGAAGATTACTGCATAACAGCATTATGCGGACAGCGAAACGTAGTACATGAATCCCGAACAGAAAACAGTTCACAGGGAGTCTTGCAGTTTACAGGAGGCCAATGGTGCATGGGGTGTCTTATCATTGGTGAAAATGAGATGGTGGTTTGGGACACCATGAAGGAAGAAAAATAGTACACATACCACGTAGGAAAGACAATTCTTGGAAGAAGAAGTATGTGATGAAGGATGTACTACATCAAAGATTCTGGGAGATTGAATGAGAAAGATTTTTTGATCTATTTTCCTATATAAGGATTGTTAATACCTTCATTATGAATAGTGGTTTTAATAAGAAAACATATTTTCTTTGGGAATTTGGTGAGGTCCGAAAGTGGTTTGTGAGGGAGAATTCTGAAAAGGGTGTAGTAGTTCGTGAGGAGGATTCTGCAAAAGGAGAAGAAGAGGTCTGAGGAATAAGCATCCCATGTATAAAGGAATTCCATAGAAGTAGAGGTGGTACATGGAGGCAGTTCATGGAGGCAGTTTACAGAAGTGGTATATGGAAGTAGTAGGCAGAAGCAGTATGAAGAGGCAGTACTCTAAATAGGTGGTCATAAAGCATATGTGCTACGCGATGCAACACAGTTCACAGAGGGTGAAGGTTGTTCATGAAGAGACTTAAATAGTTCACAAAATCAATTTCCTCCAACTAATAGTATTCCAAAAATTATATTTCATCTATAGGTGAAAAGGGGATTTCAACAGAGCATCTACCTTCAATTGAGTATGCTTGATTTAATGCAAATAAAGGGACCTATAAGTTCATAAACTATGAGTAGATCCCTTCTAAGAGCAGTGAGCAAAGGAAAAGGAAGATGGTGATCATTTCCACCGATAGTGAGCCAAATAAAGAGACATAGAGAGTGACCCTTGGGAATGCAGTGATCAGGACCTAAATTTTATAATGGTAGTGAACCTGGGCATAGAAGTGATCTAGCCCAGACCTTGTAATTGGAAGTGAGCTTTAGTGAATTTGGTACATCATCACATCGTCGTTTTATGCTCCTTGGATGTATCCCAATGAGGGTGAACAAAGTAAAATTGATGTGTCTTGTGCATAATTTCATTTCTGTTGATATATTTCTATGAGAGAAATAGATAAGTGTATTTTTTTAATGATGAAACAAGATCTGAAGGGGCATATTTTTAATTTTTTATACCCTGATTCACCCCCCCCCCCTCTTAGGGTATTTGGCCTAGTAGACCTAAAAATTAGTATCATAAAGAAAGGTTTAAAGTCAGTAGTTCTCTCTCAGTAGAAGAAATGGAGGTTGTCAATCATAATGGGATTCTGATCTTTGATGGAAACAATTTTCAGCTATGTAAGAATCAGATGTAGCACTACTTCTGATCATTGGGAATGTATTTCTTTACAGCTGCTATGCATGGAATATCAGTCAATATCAACAGTGGTGCTTTATCAAAAGATGACTGAAGCAAATTGGATATTGATGCTAAAGGGATCAATGCTTTAGGGGGGAGCCCTATCAAATGAAATTTATACAAATGTGGTGTTGTGTAATTCATCACATGCTATGTGGAAAAAGTTTCTGAATATTTATGAGGGTGAATCAAAAGTCATAGAAAAAAAGATGCAGGTTCTATGGAACAAATATTAGGATCTCAAAATGCACTCTAATGAGGTTTTGGATACATTCTTTGATCAAGTGAATGTAGTTGTGGAAGACATGTGTGGTCTTGGAGAAATCATTGAAGATATAAAGATTGTAAAGAGTATCTTGAGAAAACTTCCACCTCAATTTAATCTAAAAGTTTGTGTATTGAAAGACAAGGATCCGAAGGAGCTAACATTGGATAACTTGAACAGTACTCTTATTACATATAAAATGAGAAATGATGATAATGGTATTGTGGAAAAGGTGAAGTCCAAATAAGTGTCATTCAAGTCCATGAAGAAGCTCTCTTTTAAAGATAGTTTGGAGAAAGATAATTTTGATGATGTCATGTTATTTCTCTCCTCAAATCTATAGAGGGAGAGGAAAGTTCAATGGTAAACTTCTAATTTCATGCTTTCAATGTGGAAAGATTAGATATTTTACAGCAAAGTGTCCCAGGAATATTGAAGATGATGATGAATACAATGATGAATTTCCCCAAAAGAAGTATTCATCCTATGTGAATGGTAAGATAATTGGTAAGAGAAAGGTCTTTAAAAAGAATAATCTTCTCTCAAAAGAATATGAAAGTTCAGAATAATCTGAGTCAAAAGAGTTAGAGGACTGCAAGGATTGTGAAGTAGATGCTTTGGTGGTGGTTGTTATAAATTCCATAATAAAAGAAGAAAGTTACAATAAAGAAGGAGGATTTGAAGGAAGAGTTGACCTTCGGGTTGAATTAGAAGCTGCTCTTGAGGAATTAGATGTTTGGAGAGCTAAAATGAAAAAATCCCACAAAGTAGTTCATGATTCCAAACTTTACATGCAGTAGTAGGAAGAAGATAAGTCTAAGTTGAATTAAGAAATTGAAAAACTGAAATCTTCAATGTCAGAGAGTTCAGTTAAGATTATTGAGTACAAGCTCAAAATTGAAGAATAAAAAAGAGAAATTGATAGCTTGACTGAAACTATAAAATATCAAATCAAATGTATTGAAGAACTTGAATAGGAATTCATCAGTCTGTGACGAAGTGTTAAGGATCGAGAAAAATTGTTAACTCATAGAATGGCATTGGGAAAATAGATAACGTAGGCAACATAAAATATGAAAGTGGAGTATAGTTGTCTAGTAGAATAGAAGAAAAAATCAAATCCAAATGATAAGGATGGTATGGGGCTTCATCAATAGAAAGCAGTAATGGTTGAAGTTAGACCACAAGTACCCACTCTGATATTGAAGATTGATTTGGGTATGAAGAAGAATCAGAAAATTTAGAGAACCCAACGGATAACTGGTGGTGAAGTATTGCCACACAAGAATGTACCCCACATAAGATGATATTGTTGTGGAAATATGGTACACTCAAAAATTGTTTGTTCCATAGAAAAGAGGTACCAAATGGAATATGACCAATAGATAAATTCATATAGATATTAATTTTCCAGGTCATCATTTGATGGTCACTATTTCAAGTGTGAAGGATTATAACACATGGAAAGATATTATTCATCAATAATACAGAATAATGTGCTGAAGTAGACTGAGGTTGGTTATAAGCAGTAGAAAAATGTATCATCAAATGAGCTGAAAATGCAAAATCAATTTGCATCTCTACAATATGAATTTGGTCCATCATATTCCAAGGAATATCAAGAGTATCAATTTATACTGGGTGTGAAGTAAAAAACATGGATCAAAAAGAAAATATATGAGTAGGTAGTGGTTGTAGAAATTACATTCAAGGCATCAGAATGCATTGGGATATGGATCATTGATAGTGGATGCACCTCCCATATGACATGAAATAAGGATCTGGTGATGAGAATTAGGTATGATAAAGAAGGTATCATAATATTTGGTAGTGATTAAGGGTTGAAAATTATTGGATCTGAGAAAGAAAATTTTGGTGGAAAAGATATGAGACGTGCAGATGTCTTGGTTGTTGAAGGTCTTATTCACAACTTATTAAGTGTAAGTCAATTGTGTGACTTAGAAAATGCCATAATATTTTCCAAGAAATTATGTGTCATCGAGGTAAAAGATAGTGTTGTTGTATTGTAGGGAGAGCATACAAATGGGAATATCTACCTCATTAGTGGAGAAGAAGATGTGTGTTTTCTATCCAAGGAAGAAGAAAATAAATTGTGGTATAAATGTCTTGGCCACGTGATCCAAATGTCCTTGGAAGATCTGGTGAAGTATGATGTTGCTCGAGATATCCCTAGATTATCATGTGATCATACACATATGTGCAATGTCTTATAACAAGGTAATATCATTCAAAATACATTTAAGGAAAAATAGAAAAGGTTAACATGATTGCTTGAGTTGGTTCATATTGATGTGTGCGGACTAATTTCACCAAGAGATCTTTATAGGAGGAGATATTATGTTCTATTCATTGATGATTATAGAAAAATGTCATAGGTATCAATAATTACCCACAAGTTTGAGGTGTTCAATTGAATTACAAGATATAGATGAGAAGTTGAAAATATGTTAAGGTCATAAAATCTAGAAGATCCAAACAGATAATGTAACAGAGTTCACGAATAGCCAAGTGGATGACTATCTTGAGAAACATGGAATAAGGAATCAAGTTTCAGTGGTTAGAAATCCATATTATAATGGAGTAGTTGAGAGAATAAATCAGATTCTCAGCAACATTTCCAGAACAATGCTCATTGAGAAAGACCTTCTAGAGAAATTTTTGAAAGAAGCAGTGATGGAAGAATTCTATACTTAAAATAGAGCGTTACTATGTCCAAAATAATAGAAGACTCTATATGAGATATGGTATGGAAAGAAGCCATCATTAAAGTACTTTTGAGTCTTCGTAAGTAAGTGTTTCATTTACAATAAGGAGAAACATGAGAAGTTTTAATCTTGTGGAGATGAAGGGATATTTCTTAGCTATTAAAATAAAATAAAAGAATATAAATGTTGCAATAAGTGGATAAGAATGGTAGTTGAAAGTCATGATGTAACTATAGTTGAGAATGAACAGAATATTCAGAAAATACATGATCAGTCTCAGGAGGATAGTGATAAAGAGATAAGCAGATCAGGGGATGCTCCAGTTCTAGAGGTTGATTTAGAAGAAGATTTAAATAATGAAAAAGATGATCAAAATTAAATATCTTCGTAAAGACAGAAGAGAAAAGCTGAAATTGATAGACAGGACATAATTGCTGATCAGACAGCTCTAGTGTAGACAAGGAGGTTGAAGACTCTACAACAAGCATCATACTTATCATTGGTGGAGCCTAAATGTTTAAATGAAGTGGTTAGAGATGAGAATTAGGTTCAGTCTATGAATGAAGAGCTTAACTAAATTGAGAATAATCGAACATGGGAGATTGTTTCGAGGATAACAAATAAGAATGTCATCAAGATGAAATGGGTCTTTTTTAATAAGATGAATGAGGAAGGTGAAATGATTTAAAACAAAGAATGACTAGTGTGAAAAGGGTACTTCCAGATAGAGGGAATTAATTTTGATGAGACATTTTCACCTATTACAAGGCTGGAGACAATAAGATTATTCTTAGCCATAGAAGTGCAAAGAAAGTTCAAAGTTTTCCAGATGGATGTCAAGTCATAATTTTTGAATGGGGTTCTAGAAGAATAAGTTTAAATTGATTAGACAGATGGTTTTCACATTCATGAAGATGAGAACAATGTTTTTCAACTAAATAAGGCTTTATATGGTTTGAAGCAAGCACTAAGAGCATGGTATTCAAGGCTAGATTAGTTTTTGAAGTAGCTTGGTTTCTGGTGTGGTGGATTTGATTACAATATATATGTCAATAATGAAAGTGATCAAAGGATTATGGTGCTATTATATGTTGATGAAATAATCTTCAGTGGATTAGATGAAGCACAGTGCAGACAATTTTTCAAATTCATGAGAAGTGATTTTGAAATGTCAATGATTGGTGAACTGAAATTTTTCCTTGGTTTATATAGGTGACACAAGAAAAGAATGGAACATTCATTTCTCAATCTAAATATGCTAAGGATGTTCTAAAAAATGGAATGGATAATTCCAAGGATATGAAAACTTTGGTGGCTACCCAGATGAAACTTTCATGAGATGATGAAGGCAATGCATTCAATATCACATAATGAAAGAAAATCATTGGCAGTATATTTTACTTGACAGTAACAAGACCTGATATTGTTTTTTCCACATTCCAAGTAACAATATATCAAAGAAATCCCAAGGAAACCAAATTTCTTGCAGTGAAAATAATACTTCAGTACACAGGGAGGATTGCAGTTCATAGGAGGCCAATGGTACATGAAAGGTTTGCGGTATGCGGGATGGTTTGTCGTTGGTGAAAATGAGATGGTTATTTAGGCCACTGTGGAGGAAGAAAGGTAGTATGTGGACCTCATAGAAAAGACGGTTCAGGGAAGAAGTTGTATGCGGTGAAGGAAGTACCATATCAAAGATTCAGGGAGATCATATTAGCGATATTTTCGGATCTACTTTCCTCTATAAGGAGTGTTAATCCCTTCATTGCGAGGGGAAATTTTCATAAGAAAACATATTTTCTCCAGGAATTAGGTGAATTATAAAAGTGGTTCATGAGGGATAATTCCATTAAGGGTGTAGTAGTTTGCGAGGATGATTCTATGAAATGAGAAAAGGAGGTTTGTAGAAGAATGAATTCCATGGAAGAAAAGGTGGTATGTGGAGGCAGTTTGTGGAAGAGGTATGTGGAAGCGGTATGTGGAAGCGGTAAGCGGAAGTGGTATGCAGAGGTGGTACGTAGAGGAGGTGGTTTGTGAATCATAAATGCTATGCAGTGCAGTGCAGTTCGCGGAGGGTGCAGGTTATTTGCGAAGGGACTTAAACAGTTCACGAAATCAATTTCTGCTAAATAACAGTACGAGGAAAAGTGGATTTTATCTGTGGGTGAAAAAGGGACTTCAAAAGAGTATTTACCTATAATTGAGGATGTGTGATTTCATGAAAATGAAGGGACCTATAAGTCCATAAACTGTGAGTGGATCTCTTCCAAGAGCAATGAGAAAAGGAAGAGAAAGATGGTGATCCTTTCCACAAGCAGTGAGCTAGAGAAAGAGACATAGGGAGTGACCCTTGGGAATGTAGTGATTAGGCCCTAAATCTTGTAAAGGCAGTGAGCCTAGGCATAAAAGTGATATATCCCAAACCTTTTAATTGGTAGTGAGGTTTAGTGTATTTGGTATATCGTCACATCGTCATTGTATTCTCCTTGGATGTAGCCTAGTGAGGGTGAACCAAGTAAAATCATTGTGTCATATGCATGATTTTATTTCTATTCATATATTGCTATGAGAGAAAGAGAGAAGTGTGTTTTGTTTAATGACGAAATAAGATACGAAGAGATTGTAGTTTTAATCTATCATAACCTGATCCCCCCCCCCCCTCTTAGGGTATTTGACCTAGTGGACCTAACAAATCTAAATCCAGAGTCATCAATAAATGCACCATGTCACATCATTGAATCAAACCATTTACATTTCATCATAGTGACTCGACCATGAGAGTAATAATACGATTATAATATTTTCTCAACAAGTCCACAATAAGGAACATTTTTATATTGAGGCATATTATTTAATGTACTAGCATAATAGTCCATTGTTACAGTTAACATAATACCATCATGTTGTGTTCTCATATTCATTACTCGATCAATTATAAAAAATTTATACCCATTGATTATTAAAGATTTTCATTCATGGACCAAATAATTGGGACCAAAATTTAATGCTCTTAATTCTTGAGAGACTAATTCAATAGGTAAACTCAATACCTAAAATATATATGAATAATAAAATTAAATTAATATCTATATTTTAAGTTAATTAAAGTAATGTCCATACCTTTGATTTTAACCAAGCAGGAAACTCTTTGCTATGAAAATCCTATCTCCTTCTCAAAGGAAAAGATTAATGAACTCTGCTTATAATTTATTTATGTTCCCTATATAAAATGATAATAAAAGTTTAAGGTATATATGAAAGGACATAGTATGAGATAAAATATAAATATTCAAATTATTTACTTGATATAGACATCAAACAAACCATAGTTAAACAAGACTGTGTGATGTATCATATACCACTCTTCAAAGATCAATATAGACAATGTATATGACCTGGGAATTCCTACTAATTTGGAAAGAAATGGAAATGATGTCTTAATTTCCCCATACTTATCATCTTCATTTTTCATTGGTCAGTTATGTCTTGTGCTCACATAAGACAAATACATTGAACAAAAATCCATACATTCTTGAGCCAGATATCCCCTCATAATGGAACCTTCGGGATGATTCTTGTTTTGGACATAATATTTCATTATGAACATATTTATTTCATTAGGATACATCCACCAAAAAGAAATAGGTCCCACAAGAAGTGTTTCAGTTGGAAGATAAACTGTAAAATGCATCATGCAAGTGAAAAATGATGGAGGAATTATTTTTCCAACTCACAAAAAAATTAATGGTGAATCTTGCTACATTTTTATCAAGAAATAATTGAATATAATTTTAGCATAAATGTATCTATAAAAATGAAACAAGCAAATCACCTTCACCCTTACATTATTGGATATTAAATTCCAAATTTCTTTTAGAATCAATTCATGAATAACGATGTGATAATCATGAGTTTTTATGGATTTTAGTTTTAACTCCATTTTGTTGAATCATTTAGATATTTTTTTGGAATATCTATAAGGAACATTGATATTATCCAATAATTTCAGAAATTGATTTTTCTCTAAAGCTTTCATCACATAAGAAGCATAAGTAACTTTCTATTTGTTTTCACTGATACACACAAGATGCAGTTCTGGTCAAATACCTCAATACAATAAGTCCCAGTGAGATCGTAAGTCATATTTGGTTTTCAGCTTGATATTTAAAAGAATTGAAAGAAAATTTTCACATATATTTTTCTTAGTGTACATTATGTCTAAATAATGATCTAATAAATTAATTGACCAATATGGAAACTCAAAAAAAGATAATTTTCTTTTTCTAATTGTAAGTGGATTCAATGTCAACATTCTTCCTCTTTTTAGATTTCATCTGACCTTTACCTAATGAAAAACTAAAATATTTCAATTCATTAAGCACATCAGTTCCTAAAATACATTAGGGTGGATATTTAGTGTTAATAGTATTATCAAACCTCTGGTTATTCTTCTTGTATTGATGATCCATTGGAAAGAATCGTCAATTCCCAGTGAAAATAAAACTATAATGATATTTAAGTCTTCTTGATTGTGTATTATTCAAAAAAATAGGACATGATAATATTCCCTTTGTTCTACAACCATACATCATTGCATAAGTAGGGAAATAATCTATAGTCTATAGAAGGGAAGCATACATCTAAAATATATTTTTTGAAGAAGCCTCGAATGTGTGCACACCCATATCCCAAAGTTGATTTAACACACTTATTAAAGGTTTCAAGTAGACGTCTATATCATTGTCAAGATCATATGGTCCAGATATTAGTATACACAATAAAGTAAAAGGTTTTTCCATACACATCCATGGAAGAAGATTATAAATGTGAATAAAAATTGTACACATGTTGTGAGCAATAAGCATCTAACCAAATAGATTAAAACCATCACAGGATAGACCCAACTTGACATTATGCACATCAACTGCAAAATCGGGATTTTTTTCATCAAATGTTTTCCATGCTAATTCATTTGTAGGATGAACCAACTCATCATTATCTTTAATACTCTTAGCATCATTCCATCACATATTGGTTGATATTTTTTTAGACGTGAGTGGGTTTTAAATCCTGTGAATCAATGGAAATGTCACATGACTTTTTTGTGGCACGTGAGATAGTGTTCCATCTGTATTTTCCTTCCATCAATATGAACCAAATTCTTTATAGTCAGTAAGTTTTGCTTTTTTCCTCCCAAAATAAACTACAATCTTTCGAACAATCATGAATTTTATTAGTAGAAAATCAAATCTGCTTAATTAACTTCCATTCCTTATAATGATTTGAGGGAATATCTGTACCATCAGGAAGCAAGTCCTTCAAAAAGATAATAATATAATCAATGGAAGTATTAGAAATTTCATACATGGTTTTTCCATGAAATAATTGTATTAAAAATTCTAACTTTTAATTTTAGTGCATTCCTGATATATAAGAGCTCTTGCATCATCCATTAGTTTTTTCACTTTCTAAACACCATTATCTTCATTATTTTCCTCTAGTGTATTGATATCATTGTCTTCTTACACCAGCATACTATATCTCTTATAATGATGCACAAATGGAAACTGATTAAATATCAAATTCTCTATACCAATTTTTTCTTTCCATTCATGAATAGTAAAATATTGTCTCATCTCTCCATTGTGATACCTAACACAATAGTTTTTTTGAAATCCAACTTTTGTTATATGGTAGGTAACTTCTTCACAACTTAACCACAGTCTTCCAACACAATTATAACATGGACATTGTATACGACCTCCATATAAATCATTTTTAAATGAAAAATCAAAAATAATATCCAAATTATTTTGAAACTCAATTGAAATCGGATCGGTATGATACATCCATCTTCTATACATTCTATTATAGGGTAAAAAAGTTATATTCAAATAAATAATATAAACCATAATTAAAAAATTCATTATAGCCAATTTTGATATGAAGGTCATCAAATCGTACTAGTAGTTATCAAAACAAAGAATAATAGAAATAACATGTTCTATAAGCAATTCCTACAAATAACTAACTAAGTTGGGTATCCCTGATATTTAATAATTCACTATCATAGTGGATAAACTGAATAACTTTGAGACACTACATAGTGTTACCCAGCATTTTAACTATGAAGACTCGATCAATAAGATATAAACAAAGGAAAAACCATAATTTCATGAAAAAAATTCTTACTTTCAAAATGATCACAATACTTCAAACATCCCAAAATACATTCTAGATATTAGAACTACAATCAAAGGTGAAAAATGATTGATATAAAGAATATGAGAGAAAAATAAATACCTCATAATATCTACTAATTCAACATTAATATCTAGAATTTGGTGGGGATATTTTCTTATTTGGATAATTTAATCTATAATTAATTTTTGTAGATATTCTAAAAAACCACAAAAATTACTGGTATTTATAATTTTTAAGAAATATGGATTGGAATTTCCAAACCATCCACATTAAAAACACGCTAATGTTTTCATTCATTATTTAGGAGTGATAATTGAAGGATATGTCTTATAAAAATTAGGTTCCCCCAGCTTATGCTCTTCACTAAATGGGGAACCTTTACTAGCCCTAAAAAAGATAGATCTTCCACCCTTCTTGGGTTATAACCAACCCATAGAGAGTCATTAATTACCCAGGGGATCAATTAGTTTAGAAGTTAAAAACACAAACCCTAAATCACTAAATCTTCAATTAATTAGTATAGGATCATGAAAGTATATGGATGATCCCATAAAGAAAAGGATATATAATACTCAATTGGATAATTAAAACACTAAACTAATGCTAGAAAGAAACAACTACTTGAAAATTAAAAGAATAAATTTTGATGATGATTTAATAGAATGATAGAAGAAAATAAAAAAAGGTACAAGATATATAATTCTTAGGTTCACACACTAGTGATTGTAAAAACTTAATGACTTATTCTTATTTTCATTGGAATTATGTCTAAGTAACCCCCCCCCCCCCCCCCCCGCGTCTAAGTGATTACTCTTAATATATCATAAATATACCTTTTTATTAGTAATATACTTCAATTAATTAGTGAGAATGGTAATGAAAAATCATTTTAAAATGTAGAGCCTATGAGACCCAATGGTTATAGTGAAAGTAGTATTCTAGTAACTGCATTATAGAACACTCCCTTAATAAAAAAACAATTTTTAGGTAATTAAAAATAATGTAGAGAGGGAGGGAGTTAAGAGAATTGAATGTGAAAACCAATATGAATTAAATAAAAATCCATAGACACACTAGTACAATCCCCCTTTAATCACGTGTTAGGAATAAATAAAGATCACCCTCTCATGATATATATGATATGGTAATGAAAAAAATTAAATAAAACATACAGAATCTATGATAGCATAACTTTTGAGCCTCTCTACGGTAGAAACTTCCTGCTCAAGGCATCAGCCACCATGTTCCCTTTCCCTGGGGTGTAAGAGATCTCAAAGTCATAGTCCAATAGAAACTCCATCCACCTTCACTATCACAAGTTATGGTCTCTTTGGGAGAAGATATACCTATGGATCTTGTGATCTGTGAAGACCAAAAAGCACTCTCTGATGAAGTAATGTCGCCACAACTTTAGAGGAAACATGACTGTGGAAATCTCCAGATCATGGGTGGAATAGTTTTGTTTATGTGGATGTAACTGCCTAGACCCATAATAGATCACTACTCACCACTGCATTAGAACACACCCTAAACCTAAGTCTAAATCATCATAGAACACCTTGAACATCACCCCTTCCTCTGGAAACCTAAGCATTGGGGCACTGACTGGCTTCCCCTTCAGGCAGCTGAAAGCTAACTGACACTGCTCACTCCACACGAAGGCCTAGTTTTTTCTGGTCAAAGTTGTTAATGGAGACGCAACTCGAGATAATTCAGGCATGAATCTCCAGTAATATCCCGCTAGTCCTAGGAAGCTACAAACCTCTGCCACATTCTTGGGTGATTCCCAAGAAACAAATGTTTCAACCTTTTACAGGTCCACTACTACCCCCTGCTGAGACATTATGTGTCCAAGGAAGTGCACTTCCCATGTACATAACTTTCACTTTGATAACTTTCTGTAGAGCTAGTGGTGTGAGAGGACCTCCAATATAGTCCTTAGATGCTCATCATGCTCCTCTTATGACCTTGATTAGATCAAGATGTCGTCAATGAACATGATGATGAACCGATCTAGTAACTTATAGAAGATAGAGTTCATGAGCCCCATGAACACAGCTAGTTCATTCGTAATGCCTAAGGGTATGACCATGAACTCGAAGTTCCCATACATGCATCTAAAAATAGTCTTCAGGATTCCACCCTCCTTCACCCTCAACTGGTGATATCTAGACCACAGATAGATCTTAGAGAACCAGCCTACTCCCTTTAACAGGTTGAAAAGATCATCGATCCTCGGAAGGGGGTAACGGTTCTTGACCATCACCTGATTAATTCTCCAATAGTCTATACATAGTATTATATCATCAATTTCCTTCTTTGTGAATATGATTAGAGCACCCCATAATGACACACTCAGCTAGATAAAACCCTTCTTTATCAGGTCATCAACCTAAATCCGCAACTTAGAGGTCGTCATCTGATAGGGATCCATTGAAATTGAACGGGCATCGGGTTTCAAGTCTATCCCGAACTCAACATCGCGTTGAGGGGGTAAAGTTACAACCTCCTCCAGGAAGATATCCAGGAACTCTCTAATAACCTCTAAAACTTAGACCACCTAGATGAATGTTGATCCCACTGACAGATCGGATAATAAGGAAAGAAGAGGCTCCACACGCCGGTTTTCCACCTGACGACTCTGCTCACCAACGAAAGATATGTGTTGTCCATCCATATCTAAGAACACAACACTTATCTAGAATCAATTGATAATGGAATGCACAAAAAACCATTAAATGACTATGATAAAATTTTACGGCTATATATATAGTAAGTTAAGATCCCCACATGACTGATGTGGCCCCATCATCAGTTTACATCCCCAGCACACATCAAACAGATTGGTCTGGCCTCCGACTAGCATACTCAACACTAGGGGCACAGAACTTCTCTCCACGTCTATTCCTAGGGAATGGTCTAGAGTGGGTTCAACAAATAAGTGAGAAGCTCTTGAATCAAACAAGGCACACGCAAGAGTACTGAATAGACCGATTGTACCTCGAACAACCTCTATTCCTACTGCAAATGCTACCTCTACAGCGTGAAACTTTTCATGCCCATCTCCTCTACCTATATTCTATCAACCACCTCCCTAACCACACCTTGGTCGAGGTTCCTAAGGAGCACCCTGAGTTCATCCTCCTCCGGTACCATCTACCCTCGGTAGAGCGGGAGCCCGCTACCCCCGGTGATATAAAGGCCTAACTAGCAACTATTGCTGCTGAGGTGGGTGCTGAACCTGCCCACCCCCATTGTACAACACTCGAACTGGGAACTGGTTCCTATGATACCCATGACCTCCATAGATAAATCACCTTGGTTTCTAGACCATGGGAAAAGGGTGAGGACCAGGAGATCAGAATTGGAACTGTTGAGTCTGACTTTCCGCTGGCTGAAACCTGGAAGGCCCTGAGGCTAGAGACCTACTGCTGATTGCTTTCCCCTCAGTTGGATCCCCTCTTACGGTACACCTCCTAGAGATTTCATCCTTTCCACTACCTCAAGCTTCTTCTGAAACTCGAAGTACATTAATAGAGTGAAAGGAGTAACAGCATACTGAATAGAAGGTCGAAGTGCCTCTTCTAAGCATCTCTCCCGCGACTCCTCATCTGAAAAGATATCCAAAGCAAAGCATAAGATATCCTTGAACTTGGTCCTCAATTACCTCACTGAAATACTTGTTGGAACCATGGTTTTCTATGCATGAATTTGGGTATGGTTTGTGTTTATTGTAAATCCTCAGTGGAAGTTCTAAATGTGTACCAACAAAGTAATCATACTGTTCAAGCAGACAACAGTATTGAAGGTGGTGTCGTTTCCTAGTGTTTGCCAAATTTTTGGGCCTGAAAATCGACAAATGGAGAAAAGTGATTTTGGCAAAGAGACTTGCACGTTGTGTACAAAAAGGAGAGGAAACTTGTGCTCCATATGTTTTTCAAGATCAAAACATGGAAAAATGACAAAGGGATAAAGGTCGCGCAAGTTTCGGGCTGGTCGCGCAAGTGACTTGCGCACTGAGAAAGGACTTGCACGCCGATGCCTAGAAGGCTGGAAAGTTGCGCGTATATTGTTATTTATGATCAAAACTTCAAAATATGGAAAAGGGAATAGATTCGTGCAAGTATTGGTTTGGTCGCGCAAGTGAGTTACGTGACAGAGGCTAGGGCAGTTGGAGTTGCGCGCCGGGACTTGCGCACCATGAGGACACTTGCACGCCACCGCACAGGGGGTCCAGTTTGCCTATAAATAAAGGACCACCCCTCCTCATTTGTAATGAAGTTCAAGACTTAGAGATTTTTTGAGCTCTCTTCATTCAATTGTTTGAGTCGTGCAAGTGGTTGTTGGGTCGCGCAAGTAGAGGTTGTGCGCCGGTTGTTGGCTGTGTGACCAAGGAAGTTTGGGAGTTAAAGGTGCAGAGTCATGCAAGTTTGGAGTTGAAGGAGGCAGTGTCACGCAAGTGTGTTGGTGTCACCTGTGCACCAATTTTGTACCGTGAAAGTGAATTGCGTGCCATTCTTGAAACTTGCGCGTCGGTCTTGGAGAAGCACACCAGGAGAGGTTAGGGTACATCGGACCTTTTGGAGCTACACGACAACTGGAAGATTGCCCGATACCTTCGGTGCAAAGTGGGATTAGTATACGAGTGAAAGTTAGACTTCAACAAAGCATCTAAATTCAACATAGGATGCATTCTTTTGCAATGATGAAGAGACCTTCATGTCTATAAACTGAGTGTGACTTCACCAAGGGCAGTGAGCCAGGGGGAGTCAATGGGAGTGACCCGAGGGAAGCAGTGATCTATCCCTGAACCTTTGTAAAGGTAGTGAGCCTGGGACAGAGTGATTGTTCCTGAACCATTGTAATCCACAACTAGTGAAGATTAGTGGAATTTGGTACGACCGAAAACTTGTCGGCGTATGCTCCTTGGACGTAGCCCTTAGTGGTGAACCAAGTAAAAATTGTTGTGTCATCTCTTTGCATGTGAATGTTTCATTGCTGATCATATTCATCATACAGATTTAACCAGTTCCTACAAACGTGGGAATAATATCCTTACTTTTAAAAGAAAAATTTGACACCCTGATTCACCCCTCCCCTCTCAGGGTGTCCCGGGGTCCTACAAGTGGTATCAGAGGGTAAAGGTTTCCGGTGTTGAATCTGTCCTTTGTCGTCATGGAGAATGCAATCAATATCAGGGGAGTCCCTCTTTTAGATGGAAGTAATTTTCATATTTGGAAGAACAGAATGATATCTCATCTAAGATCCCTTGGAATGGAAGTTCTGTTTTCCACTGTGCAAGGTATAAATTTCACTGATCTAACAGGCCTGGATATGGCTGATGCAGACAGGAAAATTCTTGATGCAGATGCTAAAGCGCAAAATGCACTCACCGCAGCCCTTTCTGATCAGATATATCTAAAGGTGATGAGTTGCACCTCAGAAAAATCCATGTGGGATAAACTCAAAAATATTTATGAAGTAGATAGCAAAGTGAAGGAGGAAAAATTACAAGTCCTGCACAATCGGTTTGATGATCTGAAGATGTATCCAGACGAGAATGCATACTCATTCTTCAATCAGATTACTGAAGTGGTTGGAGAAATTCGGGGTCTAGGTGAAGAAATCAAAGACATTGATATTGTAAATAAAATATTAAGAATACTTCCACCCCTTTACAATGCAAAGGTGTCATCCCTTGAGGAAAGAGATCTTTCCAAACTTTCTCTGGATGATCTACTGAGCAGCTTGGTAGTATATGAAATGAGAGTCAAACCAGAAGATGCTACAACTCATGTGAGAAAGGAAATGGCATTCAAGGCCATGGATAAACTGAAAATCTCAAAAGATAGTAGCGGTGAAGATGATGAAGAAAAATAAATTCTTTCTCTATTTGAAAAGAAGTTCCAGAAGGGAAAATGGAAATTCAAAGGGAAGTTACCTCTCGCATGTTTTCATTGTGGAAAAGTTGGTCACATTGATTCTCAATGTTTAAGAAAGATCAATGATGACAATAATGAAGATGAGAACATCGAGAATCCTTGAAAAATATTTTTCAAAAAGAGAGACTTCAAATCTGGAAAGAAAATATAGAGGAAGAGTTTTTGTCTATGAAGAGGAAGATGAGGATACTAAATTTTGTGAAGAAGAAGAACCCAAATTTAAAACAGGAAAGCATGCTTCCATGATGGATACCGTTGAAAAGTAAGAAACCTCGATCAATAAAGGTAGAGATAATAAAATTACTTATAATGGTGATTCAAAGACTCAAATTAAGGAAGATTTTTCTAAGATTGAGAATAAATGTAAGAGATGAAATAAGTAGAAGGAAATGGTGGAAGAATCATCAGAATATGTTGATGATCTTGAAGAAGATATTGAAAGACTAGAAGAACTAGTGAGAGTTCAGTATTCAATCCTTGAAATAACAGATGATGTTGTGAAACTAAAGCTTAAAATTGAAGAACAATCAAAGGTCATAAATGACCTTTCATCTAGACTGGAAGAGAAGTACAAGACTGTTGAGGGACTTGAGGAAGAAGTTGTTACTCTTAGAAGTAAAATTGAATGTCAATCAACCACCAATGAGGGCAAGAAGAAAATTCATTTTGGAAGATTCTCTGATGCAGAATTACTAGCGAGAGCCAAGTGTGGTTCAGATGGGGTTGGAAAAATCTTAAGTGATCAACGAACCACTTGCATGGGAAAGAGTGGAATTGGTTGTGAAGCTGAGACATCAACGGCTAGAAGTAAAGAGATCCAAAAGAAAGACAAGATGAAAGTTGGACATGCTGATACATTACCTAAAATGATGAAAAAGAAACCCTCAATCCAAACTAAAAGAAGAACTAAAAATTATCCCCAAACATTCAGAAATGATAGGCAGTTCAACTATTCTCCCAAGGAAGAAGGCATGAGGAGAAATTCAAGTGAAAAGACATTTCCTCTCACGAAGTGCTAGTTCTGTGGTTATCTAGGACATACCATGTCATACTGCGAAGAGGCAAGGAGCTACTTGAATGGGGAAGATCTGGGAAGTCAACAAAGGATATCGATTTCATATCCTCCATATTATAAAAGAAATAGCTTCTATGGTTACTGTTTTCATTGTTCTAATTTTGGCCATAAAGCTATGTATTGCAGGTAGAGGTACGACAGGATAAATTCATAAAACTCTCAAAGAAAGGCCAGTTTTCACCCTCCTGATGGTGTTGCTCTCACAAACAGTTTTTCTGCACTGGAAGAAGATTATGGGTATGAATAATCAGATTATGTGGAAGAAAGTATTAAAAGGACATCATTAAACTATGCTCAATCCAATATCTCATTAAAAGAAAAGAATAATATCAAGAAATCCAATCTTGTAGAAGTATCCCTCAAAGCTACAAAGTGCAGCAGCACCTAGATCCTTGATAGTGGATGCTCTTCCCATATGACGGAAAATGCTGACCTTTTGAAGAACATTGAAAAGAAGGTTGATGGAATAGTACGGTTTGGTAATGATGGTGCTTTGAAGATTAAAGGCAGTGGGAATACTGCTCTCACCAATAGAGAGCTGAAGAAGACTGAAGTTCTTTATGTGGATGGTCTTCACCACAATCTCCTCAGTGTAAGTCAACTCTGTGACTCAGGTCTTATAGTAACCTTCAATAAAAAAAGGTTGCACTATAAAGGGAAAAACAAGGAAATCTCTTATGAAAGGCTGTAGAACAGATAGAAACTTATATCAGGTTGACAGCAAAGTAAACTCCTGCTATTTTTCTGTTGAAGAAGAAAAAAAATTGTGGCATCAAAGACTGGGGCACATTAACCAACAATATATGGAAAAGATATCTAAGCTGAAGATAGTCATGGATATCCCCATTCTGAAACGTGAACGAGAAAAGTCTTGTGATGCTTGCATTCATGGGAAGCTGGTCTGTAGTTCATATCGGACAAAGAAGAAAAGGGCATCGCATCTCCTTGATCTCATTCATACAGACGTATGTGGCCCAATAAATGTTGCTAGAACCCATGGAGAAAGGTACTTCATTCTTTTCATTGATGATTATAGTATAATGGCTTGTGTAATGGTGATTCAAAGGAAGAGAAAAGTACTTGATTTCATGAAAACTTATCACCGGATTGCCGAGAATGATACTAGATGGACAATAAAAGTCTTATGATATAACAATGGAGGGGAATACACATCCATTGAGTTTGAAAATTACCTAGAAAAACATGGAATAAATCATGAGGTAGCAGTTGTGAGAACTCCACAGAAAAATGGAGTTGTTGAGCACAGAAATCGACAGGTTAACAATATGGACAGGACTATGCTGATTGAGAGCGGTATCTCTCGCTATTACTGGAAGGAAGTTTTCGAAGCTGCAGTGCACATTCAGAATTGAACAGGGCTTTATATGGGAGAAATAGACACCATATGAATTGTGGCATGTAAGGAATCCATTGTTGAAATACTTTCGTGTTTTCGGAAGAAAATGTTTCATCCGGGACAAAGAAGGAAATCAAGGGAAGTTTGGTGACAATGATAATGAAGGAATTTTTCTTGGGTATCTAATGAATAGAAAATCCTACAAGTGTTTCAACAAGCGATTAGAAAGGATTGTGGTAAGCAGTGATGTTAAGATAATTGAAGAGAAAAACACAAATGCTTCAAGGACGTCATATGCTGATGTGATAGAAAGTGAGGAAGAAAGTGAATGTGAAGAAAATACAAATACAGAAATAGAGGAAGTTGTACAAAACACTCAGCAGTCACATCATGATGTTGACTCAGAAGAAGAATCTGAAGAAGAGACTATGGCTGAAGGGAATGAAACTGAACCTCGCATGATAAATCGAAGATCTGAGATTGATTCATCCAACATAATTGGGGACAAGAGTGAACCCACTCAAACAAGAAGGATGAGGAATAACACTCAATCTTCATTTCTGTTAGTTGTGGAGCCATCCTCATTCGAATAAGCTGCAAAGGATGAATCTTGGGTGAAAGCCATGAATGAAGAATTAGATCATATTGACAAGAATCAGACATGGGATCTTGTCCAGAGACCTGAAGGTCACAATGTGATTGGTACCAAATGGATCTTCAAAAATAAGTTTGATGATCATGGAAGTGTCATCAGAAACAAGGCATGACTGGTATGTAAAGGATAATCTCAGATTGAAGGCATTGATGTTGAAGAAACTTTTGCTCCAGTGACTAGACTGGAGTCAATCAGGATTTTCCTTACCATGGCACTCCAAAGATGATATAAATTATGTCAAATGGATGTCAAGATAGAATTCTTGAATGGTGTACTCGAAGAAGAAGTCTACATTGAACAATCAGTGGGTTTTATTCTTGGTACTGATGAGACAAAGGTCTGCAAACTGAAGAAAGCCCTATATGGTTTGAAGCAAGCACCACGAGCTTGGTATTCCCGCTTGGACTCATATCTCAAGAAGCTGGAGTTCAAAATAGGAGGAGTGGATCATAATCTATATGTGAAGAATTCTCCAAAAGATCAATTCATGGTTCTAATCTACGTTGATGATATCATATTTGGTGGCAGCAGGCAGAAATAAATGGATGAATTTGTCAATCATATGAAATCTGAATTTGAAATGTCTATTATTGGGGAGCTCACATATTTCTTGGGGATACAGGTGATTCAAAAGAAGGATTACACTTTCATTTCTTAGGAAAAATATGCAAGAGAGCTGTTGAAGAAGTTTAATATGTAAGACTCCAAACCAATGTCAACCCTGATTGCAGTTGGAACTAAACTTGGAAAGCATGAGGATGGGGCCTCTGTTTATCCCACCATGTATAGGAAGATCATTGGGAGCCTACTGTACATAACAGCGACATGGCCAGATATTGTCTTTGCCACATGTCTTGCGGCCTGCTTTCAGAGTAATCCAAAGGTGGAATATATGGTGGCAGTGAAAAGAATCATGAGGTACATTCAAGGTACACATAACTTTGGATTATATTTTGCTGCAGGCGGGCACAGTGAATTATTAGTGTTTTCTGATGCGGACTGGGCTGGTGATATAGTAGACAGAAAGTCCACCAGTGGTGGAGCCTTCTATATTGGGAATAAATGTGTTGGCTGGTTGATCAAGAAACAAGAAAGTACTTCTCTTAGTACTACTGAAGCTGAGTATATCTCTAACACGAAGGCATGCACTCAACTAATATGGATGAAACAACAACTAGTAGATATTGGTGATGAGGTAAATTAACCAATGGTCATTTACTGTGATAACAAGAGTGCAATTGATCTTACGAAGAATCTTGTTCAGCATTCTCGTACAAAACATATTGAAATCAGGTATCACTTTATCAAAGAAAAAGTTGAGCAAGGAGTGATTAGAATGGAGCATGTGGGAACTGATGAGCAAGTGGCGGATATTTTGACCAAGCCACTGTCAGCGGCTGTGTTTGAAAAGCATTGGTTGAACCTCAGTGTTCATCCACCTCCTAGTGCATAAGGAGGTTACGACATTCCCCTCTCCCCGATTATGATAACTGTTTTTATCTATTTATGGATGTGATGCAGGTTTGTAGGGGAGATACTATCCAGGGGGAGTATGGTTTGAGTAGAACATTGAACAAATTACAGGTCTTTGGGTTTATTGTCAATGGGGGAGAAAGGAATAAATTCAAGCATGTTCAGGCATGTAATGCTCCTGTGACACGATGTGAATTTAGTGTTAGTGATAGGATGAGAAGAATGAGAAGGAATACATCGGTCATGTAATGCTTCTTGGGCGTCATTGATAATTCCAAAACACTGGAACCCAATTCAAGCTTCCTCTCTTGTTTTCTAAACTGAGAATTTCTCAGGTAGACTTAGAGTGTTGGCTTAGTTGATTCTTGCGATTTTGGTTTGCACATGGATGGAGATCTATTGAATTTATTTTCTGATTGCCAACAAACCCAAAGGGGGAGATTGTTGGAACCATGGTTTTCTATGCATGAATTGGGGTATGGTTTGTGTTTGTTGTCAATCCTCAGTGGAAGTTCTGAATTTTTACCAACAAAGTAATCATACAGTTCAAGCAGACAACAATATTGAAGGTGGCGCCGTTTTCCAGTGTTTGCCAAATTTTTGGGCCTGAAAATCGACAAATGGAGAAAAGTGATTTTGGAAAAGAGACTTCTGCGCCGTGTACATAAAGGAGAGGAAACTTGCGCGCCATATGTTTTTCAAGATCAGAACATGGAAAAATGACAAAGGGATAAAGGTCGCGCAAGTTTTGGGTTGGTCGCGCAAGTGACTTGCGCGCTGAGAAAGGACTTGCGCGCCGATGCCTAGGAGGCTGGAAAGTTACGCGCCTATTGTTCTTTATGATCAGAACTTAAAAATATGCCAAAGGGAAGAGGGTCGCGCAAGTATTGGTTTGGTCACACAAGTGAGTTACGCGACAGAGGCTAGGGCAGTTGGAGTTGTGTGCCGGGACTTGCGCGTCGTGAGGACACTTGCGCACCATCGCGCAGGGGGTCCAATTTGCCTATAAATAGAGGACCACCCCTCCTCATTTGTAACGAAGTTCAAGACTTGGAGATTTTTCAAGCTCTTGTCATGCAAGTGGTTGAGTCGCTCAAGTGGTTGTTGGGTCGCGCAAGTGGTTGTTGGGTCGCGCAAGTAGAGGCTGCGCACCGATTATTGGCTGCGTGACCAAGGCAGTTTGGGAGTTAAATGTGCAGAGTTGCGCAAGTTTGGAGTTGAAGGAGGCAGTGTCGCGCAAGTGTTTTGGTGTCACCTGCGCGCCGATTTTGTACTGTGCAAGTGACTTACGCGCCATTCTTGAAACTTGTGCGTTGGTCTTGGATAAGCACACCAGGAGAGGTTAGGGTACGCCGGACCTTTTGGAGCTGCACGACAACTAAAATATTGCCCGATACCTTCGATGTAAAGTGGGATTAGTATACGAGTGAAAGTTGGAGTTCAACAGAGCATCTACATTCAACAAAGGATGCATTCTTTTGCAATGATGAATAGACCTTCACCTCTATAAACTGAGTGTGACTTCACCAAGGGCAGTGAGCCAGGGGGAGTCAACGGGAGTGACCCGAGGGAAGCAGTGAGCTATCCCTGAACCTTTGTAAAGGCAGTGATCCTGGGACAGAGTGACTGTTCCCGAACCATTGTAATCCACAACTGGTGAAGATTAGTGGAATTTGGTACGACCAACAACTTTTCGACGTATGCTCCTTGGACGTAGCCCTTAGTGGTGAACCAAGTAAAAATTGTTGTGTCATCTCTTTGCATGTGAATGTTTCATTTCTGATCATATTCATCATACAGATTTAACCAGTTCCTACCAATGTGGGAACAAGATCCTTTCTTTTAAAAGAAAAAGTTGACACCTTGATTCACCCCTCCCCTCTCAGGGTGTCCCGAGGTCCTACAATACTCCCCTACTAGAGGGATATTATCTTCTGTCTCTTCTCATCCTCCATCGTGGAATCATCCCAGAACTCTCTCTCAAATTCATCACACAAAACATCAGTCTCCTTCTTTTCCCCAAGGTAAAGTGTCCACCACTGACACGTTGCTACCCTCATATGACTCACTACTAGAGGAACCCAGTACTCTATCGGATCCCAGATCAAGTTGAAAGTGATCACCAGCTCCTCAAGCCAACTCTCTGTCTCCATGTTTGAGACGCTACCCTCTTACTTTCCCAGGGCCTTCCGCTGGAAGGCATGAAGTGCCTTTTACCACTGGTCATCCTACTCCTCTCGATTGACCCTCTTCTAATCAACCAGGTCAACCTGTTGGGCCTCAACTGCTCGTACCACACATGTACAATGTTCGGGTGTCATAGATGAAAACGTAAATAAGGAACTCCTAAGCCCGGGTAGTGTGGAAATTTTCTTTTAAATTTATTTTAACTCTTAATTTATTTTAAATTCCCAAAACACCCAAGACACACAAGAACACAAGTAATTATGATGCATGTACCTTTCCTAGGGTCTGTACCCTACAATTGGTGTAGCCTCAATTGGTTTTTCAGTAGGTCCGGATTCCTTGCATTAGATCACAGGGGGGCCTAAAATCCTGTGTCCTAGCTGGTCTTCCCTAACCTATTTCGCATACCAAGATTACCTAACACCGTTACCCTACCATCCCATGCAATCCTTACTCTGCCTAACTCTGAACTCCATCATATCCATCAAACCCCCAAACCAACCTTTGATACCATTTTGTCATGACCTTCCTTCAAGATGAGAAAAGGGATAGTAAAGTGTTGCGCCCTTCCTTCCTCAAGATGAAGGGGATATAACGACCCCCAAGTCCCGCTATCACACCCCAAATTTTAATTTAATTTTTATTTTATTATTTATCAACTTCGGGCTCTCGCGTCAAGGTTTGGGTTGAGTCTCGGTTTAAAAATTTTGACGTTTAATAATTTTACTGGGTTTTGGACCCGTATGCGGCCACCGCATGGTTGGCAGTAGCCGCACAGTCAGATCAGGTGTCGTGCAATTTCCTAACGTTTGAAACAAATAAAATTATATGTTAATAAATTTTTTTAAATGTTTAAATTAATGTTATTATTTAAAATAAAATAAGTAAAATTATGATTGTAATTATTATTATTTTTATTGTCATTATTATTATTATTATTTATATTATTATTATTCTTTATATTATTATTATTATTGTTGTATTATTATTATTATTATCATTTTTATTGTTGTTGTTGTTATTATTATTATTATAAAATGAAAAAAATAGAAAACTCTAAGCCCCCTTCCCGATGCACGCCACGCTCTGACCCCACCCCCTTCTCCCCTGGTTCGCTTCGCCGCACTTCCTCGTCATCTGCAGCGCTACACCTAGGCCTCAGCCCCCTCGATTCCCTCCCTCACTAGCACTTTAGCTTTCTCTCGACCACCGCCCTCAACCCCCAGCGCCATCCTCACCCTCCGCACTCCAACCCACCATCGTCCTCGCCCTCTGCTCCTATAGCCAGCCTCGCCTCTATACTCGCCCTCCACTCCTGCATCTGACCCCGCCTCTGCCTCGCCCTTCTGGTCTTCTCTCGACCAGTGCTCGCCCCTCCCTACCCTTCACTTCTCATGTGGTCACCCCCTTCACCAGGTTCACCAGGACACTCCGGCCAGCCAAGCCATCTCAGCACCCCTACTCGCCAGACTCTTGCTCCAGCGTGCTTTCACCAAACCCCCCTGATAGGCGCACCCCCTGCTATCCTTTGCTCCAGACAATGGCGCACCAGCCAACCTTTCCCCTCTAACCAGCCCTTGCCTCTCCGCACTTCAGCCATCCCTCGTCGTCCCTCATCTCCAGTGGCCAGCAACAGCATGACGCCTCCCCTCCTTACTCTGGTTTGTGTTTTTTTTCTTATTCCATCTTTAGTGTTTTTAATTGTTTTGGCTAAATCCTAATACCGTGATTTTTGTTTCACACATTTTTCTCATTGTCTAGGGACTGCAATTAGTCCGTTGGGTGTTGTTCATCTTTCTATGGAAGGGTCATTGTGTCCGCACTTGGATTGAGGTAGGTGAATCCATAATGTTTCCTTTCCGATGCATGCATTTCTATGGTGCTTGGTTATTTCAATTATTATTTTTTTATTATACTAGTTGATTTGCATCATTTCCATATCCCTAATTATACTTGTATGATTTTTATAAGTTTTTAGAATTTTTTAAAAATGGAATTTGATGTGACTCTTCAGTTATGCCTTTGTATTGGTGCATTTAGTGTGTTTGATTTAAATGCATATATGTGGTCATGCTGAATTTGTTTATTTAGGTGCTAAATATTGTTTTGAAAATTTTTGAAATATGATTTGCACATCTGATATATCTATAGTTTGATGAAAATGGTAGTTTCATGTTGGTTAAATTTATTATGGATAGATTTGTTTTGTGTTTTTTGGGAATCGCCTAGGTTTGAGGTACCTAGGATGCCTATGGAAAATATTTTTGCTCTTTTAAATTAGAAATAGGCATTTTATGAAAAAAAAATCTCTTTGTGATTTTTGTGATGATATTTGTTTGTAGAAGAATTTGTTTTGGATAATGTCATAGCTTTTGTGTGTGTTAAAATTATTGTAATGGGGGTTTTATGGTCTCATTGGGGTTGTTTTATATTTTCCAAATGTTGTAGATGGTTGGGTTTGGTTTCTAAAACTAGTGATGACCTTGTGGAAAGGGTTTTTAAATGTTCTCTTGGGTGTTTTATGTACCATAGGATGTGTTTTCAAATGAATATGGCACTTGAAAAATGGTTTTCTCTTTAAACTGTGGTGACTTAAATGGTTTTTGGTTTTCAAATAAAGTTGGTTTCCCTTGGGTTATTTCTAAGGAAGTCTTTAAATGTGTTCTTTAAAGCTTGGTCATTTGCCTTGAAATGTTTTTTGATGTGAGTTTGAAAATGATAAAGGCTCGTTTGGTAGTTGTGAAATGATTTGGTGTGTGTTTTGGAACTTAAGGGCCTGTTTGGCTTTGTAAATACGAAACAGTGTTTGTGTGATTGTTTTGGTAACGTTATAGTTACATCAAGGTCAAGGCTCATTTGTTACTTATATCTTTAGTGTAATGCTCATGTTGATCCTTTTAAAAGATGGTGTTTTTTTTACTATGTGCCCATTTAACAACTTTAATATTTTGTAAAAAAAGTATCAAATGGTTTTAATAATTTTATGGCATGATGGCCCGGTTGGAACCTTTGATGATATGATATATGTATGTATGTATATAAATTTTTGGGGCACCTCTATAGGGGGATGTCCCTTTATGGGTTATCGTATAGAGTGCATGTGTCTGGGATAGGCAAGTGCGGTGACAACATGGTAAGGTGAGTCACGCGTGCGAGGGACTCCTACTTACATAACATTACTATTACTACTATGGGTTCCTTGGAATCTTTTAGATAATCGAGTGATGGTTGATGACCAACCCTGATTAGATGGGTTGGTACCCCCTAGATTTTTTATTAGGCCAGGCAGGATTTGCCACTGGATTTGGTCAGTTTTAGGGTAGCCAGTTGGTTATAGACTTAGGATCTTCACCATATGCCAACAGGTGGTTCCGAACCAAGTACGTCTATAAGTATTCTAGTTGTGTTTAAGATCACCCATGGTTATTTGATTATTTTCATTGCTTGTTCACTTTTTTTCATATTAGTTTATTTTCATCTTGTATTGTTTACCTATTCTACTTTATCCCAGCTTTGGTATATTTTGTTTTGGGTTTTGTTTATAAAATGAAAAATGATTTTGGAAATGCTATGTAGTGTGTGTTGGATTTTTTATAAATGGGAAAACATGTTGCTTATTTTAAAATGTGAAAACCCTAATTTTATGATTGTATTTCAAACTTGTGTCGTTAGATTGTTTTGGGAAGTGAGATTCTTGGATTCTGTGGTTTATCTTGGAAACCCTACTAAGAATTTTAAATCTCATACCTATTTTATCATTTCAGTTGTAGGTTCCCCTTTTCTCAGGTTCTCTTGGCTGAGTTTCTCGTTATTGGAGCAAGGTCGGTCTTTGGTTGGGTGGTGACCTGGAAGGTCAAGTGGAGGTATGTGCGGTTTTATTTTCTTTCCGCTGCTAGTTTTATTTTTATTGATAGTTTTATTTATCTGTTTATCTTTTGTTCATCGACCAAATCGTTCCCAACGGTTAAATTTGGATTCCCGGCACTGGTTGCCAGCTTGTGGGGATCGGGAACGCCCCTCGAACCATTCCACGGACTGGATCGGGTGACCGGTTTAGGGTCGACCCAGGTTGGTTCATGACACCCCCCTTCAATAAGCCTCAGAGCAATGAATAGCACCAAGGGTATATAATGTCACATAATATGGATGACATTACCCTTTTATGGAATAAGATCAGGGGATAAGATGGTAAATCTCAAGCAACTCCAAATACTAAAAGTAAAAGTAATGAGAAAATCCATTCCCACATGCATGTTCAAAAGTAAATCTAATACAAGGTACAAAAAAACTCCAATGTAAAGTACCAAAGGAAAAGAGACTAAGCAACAACAACAACTAATCCCAATTCTCAAGCCATTAAAGTCCATCACGGTCCTCAAAGTTCTCATGGAAACCTGAAAACAGTTTTATATACATAGGGTGAGTATACAAGTATACTCAATAGGGAAACTAAATCTACACATGCACAAGTGGAGGAACATACTATGTCCCTGTGAGAAAATAGTAGAACCTCAAAGCACCTACCAAGGAATACTAACTAGCCCAACCTCACCAAGTCACACTCTTCAAATATCGCAAGTCAAGTAAAGTAATAGTATAAGTACATAGACATTTGGGTACCCCACACCACTTTCCCACTGGTTAACTACTCATCCCTAATGGCTAAAGTATTGATTCTACCACTATTCCCATACATAGTCACACTATTATAACCTACCCACACACACCTGGGCCTCAACCACACACAATCCCGCCCATAAACACCTATGCCACAACAACCACACCTCTCACCCGAAGACACCTGGGCCTCATCCCGAAGACACTTGGGAAAACAAACCTGGCCCACAAACACCTAGGCCTCTCATCCAAAAAAAACCTACCAGAAGGATCTGAGACTATGGTAAGCCTCATGCCATTACAGCCTACCCGGATACGCTCGAGCGGTAAGAACTCAGAAGAGGGTGCGAGGAAGAAAGTCAGTAACCAGTCATCCATCCTCCCACTGAGATGTTGGTAAAGACACCCTCCCCCATGAATGGGGGTGTTTAGAACATGGTTCTCAACAAGTATGGGGTTCATTTAGAAATCACAAGGAACTAAAATTTATATATGTATAGGTAAGAAAACACTCATCCCAACCTACGGGTCCCCACAGTAGACAACCAACTCATACATAACCAGATTTTGCTGCTACCCCTACATGAACAACCACACAATAGCCACTACCAAAGCATAACCAAACCCCTTTTCATTCAACTAATTTTAATTTATTAATTAAGGGATTTACTTTAATTTATTCTAGTATTATCAGGCAACTACTAACCACAACTATATCAAAACAACAAACAAAACCATATTTGCAGTCTCACTGCACACCCCCGTTTAACCACTGCCAACTATCATTCTTAAAAGTTATACCACACAATACTAATATTTCCCTAACACAGTCCCACTGCATACAAGTTCATAACCACCTCGCAATCCCACTACCCAATGTCGCTCTGTGACCACATCACAAACAAAGGAATTCTCACTGCCTACAAGTCCATCCATTCCACAATCAATCAGTTTCTCAACCTATGACTCCAACACGCCACACATAATTCCCCACACACCAAACCCATGACAACTACCATTAACCCATAGCCCCGCTGCACACATGTCCCACACCCTTCTTGCAAAACCAAATCCTCCATCTACCCTTGCACCCATAACTGTGCTCCCAATAGTAACACCACACAACTCACACATGGTCACAAAACCCAATAGAACATAGCACTTAGTCACACCTATCAAACATGACATATTCAGATTTGGTAAATACTATTATTTAAGTCCACTTGATAAATAGGGGTGATCACACAAGGTTTTTCATCCTAGGGCATTCATTTCATTTAACCAGGTATACATGATTAGCTAGATTAGAATTTACACCAGTTATTCATAAAGAAACAAAAATAGTTATAAAGTGTCACCCATACACATAAAAAACCACCAACGACCATGATTTTCAAAAGGCTTTACATCCACAAAAGATCATAACATCAACAAGGATAACAAATAAAACAGGCGATCAACGTCAAACCACTCTCATCTCGTTATGTTACTAACCCCGTTATCTTTTGATCATATTCCCTCCTTATTTATTTCTTGTTTTAAGAAAGAGTATTCACCATTATTCACAAATAATAATTATTACACCCACCCCACGTGATGAATAATTTAAGAGAGGCAGAATAAATACCTACTCAATGATCAAAGGATCAAAGTTCCTCCTAACGCCAAGAACAGGGGATTGCACGAGCATCGAGGAAGAACTCTAAGAAAACTGAGTAGGAGGGGATATAGCACAAGCGCACAACTCATATAGGGAGGAAGGATCTAGACACTCCAAGGGGAAATAGAAAACACACTAGGAAGGGAAGATCCCAACTTTGAAGAGCCAGATCCTATATTAAAGGAAGAACGGTTTCCAAAAGTCATTAATGTGTGATCGTGGTCAAGATCACACAGTTTGAGTATCTCAAATACCTCTGGACGTTAAGATATTAAATATGTACTCAATATCCTTTGAAATTCCCTTAAAACACCCAAGTAATGCTTTAAACTCGGTTTACGTCAAATAAAACATAAGAGGGGAAAAACTGGAAAACTGGGAAAAACTAGAAAAACTGTAAATGAGTCGCCAATGGGTGAGTCGCCAATGGGTGAGCTATCGATGTGACCTACCAATGTTGAGCCACCAATGTTGAGCTACCTACACTGAGCTACCAACACAATGACCTAAAGATGCCCTGACCTACTGATGCCCTGACCTACCAATTCCCTAACTTACCGATGCCCTGACCTACCAACACTAATGTCCTTGACTCACCGATGTTGACGCCCCTAAATCACCGATGTCGACACCCCTGACTCACTAACGTACTGATATACTGATGCACTAACATACTGATGCACTAACATGCCGACATTGATACCCTAAGTCACCGATAAAAAAACTTGAAATTTGTAGAACTCTTGAAACGAGCCATTGTTGCCTCCCAAAACACCTTAAACACTCAACTTTCACAATGGACTAGTCTGGGGAAATTTGGGTCATTACATTACTCATTTCTTTTGGAGTAGACAATAATATCATCTATAAATACTATCATAAATTTTTTGAGGTAATCCCTAAAGACTCTATTCATCAAGTCCATGAAGATTGTTGGAGGAGTAGTGAGTCCAAATAGAATCATTATGAACTTGTAGTACTCGTACCTTGTACAAAAATAAGTCTCTAAGATATCCCCCTTCTTCATATTTACTTGATTTTAACAAGTCATCAATCTGTGATGGTGGATACTTGTTCTTTATCATGATCTTTTTAATCTCACAATAATCAATGTAGATTCATATTGACCCATCATTATTCTTGATGAAAATTATTGGTTCACACCATGGTGAAGCACTTGGGAATATTAAACCTTATCCAAATTCTCTCAAAGTTTCCTCTTCATTTATTCAAGTTCAACAGTGCACATTCTATATTGATTCTTGTATATTGGAAAATACTTGGGTATAAGTTTGATTTAAAACTCAATATCTTGTTTTAGAGTAAGATGAGATGATTCTTTGGGGAACACATCAGCATAGTCCCTTATGATGGGCATGTCATAAAAGATGATTTTTTCCTTATCCTCAATCATTTGAGCTAGATACACTTGCTCATAATGTAATAATATACATGATTGATATGATGATTCAAAAGGAAATTTATCCTCCTCCTTACACTTGTATAGAATAAGAGGTTGATTCGTTATATGGAGGGTGGTTTCTTTATCCTGAAAATTTATGTTAACTCTATATAAGGAAATCCAATCCATACCCAAAATAGAATAAAATTCTGATAAAGGTAGTATCACAAGGTTTGTTGGGAAATTCAACCCACAAATATTGACAAGAGAGAATTTATATGATTGGGATTCAATAATTGACCAATTTTTTATTTTCACTACTAAATCAACTTCCATGTTTTGAGATGGTGTTTGAATGGTTCAAAGTGTGATATTAAAGAATGTGTAGAACCAGAATCAAATAGTGCATTTTCTATCCTTGAATGAATAGCTAGTGTAACTATAGCCACTTCTTTGTTAGAATCTACATCAGTGGTTGTGATGGAATATGTTTGATCTTGCACTATAAGCCTTTAAGGTTATTATCATTGATTATCTTTGACTACCCTTGGATTAGTGAATTGGTTCACATAGTGTCCTTGTTCCTTGTAGTTGAAGCATTAGACAGTTGGTTGAGGGTTGACTGAATCATTCCTTTCTTCCATCACATTATTAGGTTTCTCCCATTAGCATTCACTATATAGGTACCCCTCCTTACCACACCTAAATCATTTCCTTATCTCCTTTGGGAAATTTATGAGATTATTCTTCCCACTCTTTTAACATTTGGGACGTTGTACTTTCTTACCACCATGAGATTTATCCATCACTCCACTAGAATTAAACTCCATTATCCGCTTCTTATATCCACACCCATGAGACCCTTGAGATTCTCTAATATCCATTTTTACCTTAAGGGAACATTATAAAATTTATTCATAGATTTCAAAGTCTCAAATCACCAAATCTTTTCATAGATTTGGCTTTATCCCACTAAATAAGTGGTCAACTTTACTTTTAGGGTCAATGAAAAAGTCAGAGTCGTATAGATAAAGTCTTGTGAATTTTTCCACATATGCTCGAATGGATTTGTTTTCATTTTTATTAAGTCCAAAAAAATCCCTCTCCATTTTAAGTCAAAGAGTGTGAGGAAAATATTTATCAAAAAACATTTTCCATAATTCTTTCCACTCCATCGCTTTGATATCTTCTTCAAGCTTCATATTCTTGATCAAAGTCCATCATTGATCATCTTATCCTTCTATTAAATAAATATTCATCACAAAATTATCTTATATATATTATTGAAGGATGAATAATATCTTTTCTATGTAGTTGATCCATTATTCCATGATTAATGGATTAGAAGATCCACTGAAAGTCAAAGGACTTTGTCGCGTAAATATCTTAATTGAAACTTTATCTTTCTTATTGGGGGTGATTTTTCCCCCAAATTCAAGTTTTTATTCAAAAATTGATTTAATTGAGTAATTATTATCATAAATTTCTAAACTCCTACTCCCATTGGGTTGGGCATCTCATTTGGGAAGTCATCGAATTACCCATTATATTGGTTGTTGACTCAATTCCTCTTATTTCTAGCCATTGAATAAAATTTTAATAATATTGATTTCCCCATTCCCTTCCTTTGTAAAAATCTAGTGTTTTAGGTCTTCTGGGAGCTATCGGAGTCTTACTTCATGAGTTTTCCAAATTTCCAGTTTTTCTGTCGGCATGTCAGTGCATCGACATGTCAGTGTGTCGGCATGTCAGTGCCTCATCAGTCAGTGCCTCAGCATGTTAGTGCCTTGGCATGTCATTGCGTCGGTATGTCAGTGTGTCGGCATGTCAGCGTGTCGGCATGTCAAGTGCATCGACATCGGTGAGTCAAGTGCGTCGGTATCGGTGAGTTAGGGAGTCAGTAGGTCGTTGCATCGGTAGGTTAGGGTGTCGATAGGTTGAGGCATCGGTTGGTCATTACGTTAGTAGGTCATGGAATCGGTAGCTCAGAATTGATGGCTCAGTGTCAGTAGGTCATGTCGGTATCTCACCTGTCGGTGACTTAACGTCAGTGACTCACCCATCGGTGACTCATTTGCAGTTTTTTTCATCTTTTCCCAATTTTTTCAGTTTTACCCCTATTACGTGTTTGTCTCTATGAAATGGTAACCTATCAAATCACAGTAGTGCACTGGGCTATCTCCACCATTTCCAAGGGGAATTATTAATTTACCCGTATCTCGTAATGTTCCACCAGCCTTGTAACTGCCAAGATGCATGGTCAAACCATGATCTAATTTTCAATTACTTTGAAATCATCTCCCTAATTTTTAGGATCTCACCCTTTCATAAAATGATATATCTTCTTTCCTTCTTCCTTTCGTTTCTCATGGTGTGTCTAAAGCCTTCCTCCTCAAACAAGTTGTGAGCTTATGCTAGAGACCCTCCTTCTTAGTTTTCTTGAAGATCTTTCCTACGACTCGCATGATCCCATGTTCTTGGCACAAGGAGGAACTTCAATCCTTTGATCATCCAGGTAGGGATTTCTTTTTCTTACATTTAATTGTGCATCATGCGGGGTGAGTATACAAATGAATCCTTATGAGGAATGGTTGAGAACTTTCTTAAAAATAAGAAATATATAAGAATTTTATTTGATCAAAAGATAACATGAGTAAATAATATAACGAGTAGAAAGTGGTTTGATGTTGATCACCTATTTTATTTGTTATCTTTGACTATATTATAGTTTTTGTGGCTATATTACTTCTAAAAATCATGGCCTTTGGTGGTCTTTGTTTGCGAACAAGTGATGTTTTATTTTGTTGAGATGCTTGAACAATGACTGTAACATTAAATCTGCTTAATCACATATATTTGGTTAAATAAATGAATTCCCCAAGATCAATCTTATTCTATGATCATCCCAGTTATAATCCAGTGGAATTAAAGAACCTCTGTTGATTTAATCTAAATGTATACACACCCTGTTGATAGGTGTGTCTGAGTGTTGTGTTCTTTGGAATTGTGTGAACTTGTGTGAGTTGTGTAGTGCTTTTTTTGGGAGCACGATTGTGAGTAAAAGGTTGGACAGAGGAGTGGGTTCCATGAGAAGGGTGTGGTATGTGAGTACAATAAGGTTGTGGGTAAATATTAGTTGTTGTGGGATTTGTGTGTGGGACAGTACAGGGGGTGTTTTGGTATCCTAGTTTGAGAGACTGATTGATTGTGAAATGGATGAACTTGTAGGAAGTTGAACTGCCTTTGTTGTGACATGGTCGTGGAGCGACGTTGGGCAGTGGGACTGCGGTGTGGTTATGAATTTATATGTAGTGGTACTGTGTCTAGAAGTTGTTGGGAAATGGTGCTACAGATCTGGGTTGTGAGAGAAGGATTGTGGGGTATAATTTTGAAGAATGTTAGTTGGCATTGGTTGAACGGGGGTGTGCAGTGGGAATGCGGTTTCTAGTTTTGGTTGTTTGATATGGTTGTAGTTGGCAGTTTCTTGGTAGTGCTGGTATAAATTAAAGTGAACCCCTTAATTAATAAATGACAATGATTAAATGAAAAAGGGGTTAGGCTTGTTTTTTATTGTGGTTGTTTGTATAATTGTGCATATAGGGGTAGCAGCAAAGGTGATTGTGTGGGTTGGTTTCTTGTTTGGAAACCCATAGGTTGGGAGGAGGAGTTGTTTAGCTAAATGTGTGTGTGTGTGTGTGTGTGTTGTAGCTTCTTATGATTTCAATACACACCCCACCTTTGTTGATCACTATGTGTCGAACACCTCTTTTTCATGGGGGAGGGTGTATTTCCCAACATCCCAGTGGGAGGATAGATAGTTGGTTACTGACTTTCTTCCTCGCACTCTCTTCTGGGTTCTTACTACTCAAGTGTATCCGGGTAGGCTGTAATGGCTTGAGGATTACCATAGTTCAAGATTATTCAATCAATAGTTTGTTGTAGATGAGAGGAATAGGTGTTTTCGGGCTAGGTTTGTTTTTTCAAGTGTATTCGAGATGAGGCCCAGGTGTCTTCGGGTGAGTGGTGTGGTTGTTGTGGCTCAGGTGTCTGTAGGCAGGATTGTGTGTGGTTGAGGCCTAGGTGTGTGTGGGTAGGTTTTGGCAATGAAACTGTTTATGGGAAGAGTGGTGGCATCAAGATGTTATCCATTAGGGATGAGCATTCAACCAGTGGGAAAGTGGTGCAGGGTGCCCAAATATCGTTGTGCATATACTATTACTTTACTTGACTTGCGTTATTTGGTGAGTGTGCCTTGGTGAGGATGGGCTGGTTAGTATTCCTTGGTAGGTGCTTTGAGGTTCTACTATTTTCTCACAAGGACATTGGTATATTCCTCCACTTGTGCACAGGTAGCTTTAGTTTTCCTACTGAGTATACTTCTATGCTCACCCTATGTATATAAAATTGTTTTCAGGTTTCCAAGAGGACTTCGGGGACCGTACTAGACTTTACTAGCTTGGGAATCAGGATTGGTTACTATTTCTACTTAGTCTTTTCAATTTTATTTTGGTACTTTACTTTGGAGTTTGTTGTACTTTGTACCAATTTTACTTAAACATGCATGTGGTAATGGATTTTGGATTTAATTTTGCTTTTAGTATTTGGGGTTGCTTGGGATTTACCATCTTATCTCCCGATCTTATTAAATAAAAATGGTAATGCCTTCCAGTTTTGTGTGAGATTATATACCCTTGGTGTTAGTAACCGCCTCAGGTACTATTGAAAGCAGAACTTGGGGGGTCATCATCTCTCCTTAATCCTTAGGAAGGAAGGGTAGGGCACCTTGTCGTCCCTTAACTCATCTTGAAGAAGGCATGTCGTGACAAAATGGTATCAAAGGACGGGGTTTTGGGAGTTTGAGAGATGGGATGGAGTTCTAAGTTAGGCATAGTGAGTATTTCATGGGATAGTAGGGTAATGGTGTTAGGAAATCTTGGTGCATGAGATAGGCCAGGGAATACTGGCTAGGACATGGGATTTTAGGGCCCCTCGTGATCTACTGCAAGGACTATGGGCCTACTGAACAACCAAGTGAGGCTACATCGATTACAAGGTAGAGACCCTAAGAAAGGTACATGCATCATAATGAATTGTGTTCTTTTGTTTCTTTGGTTTTTTGGAAAATTAAAAATAAGGGAAGAGTTAAAAAAATTAAAGAAAATTTTCACACTACTCTGGCTTAAGAGTTCCTTGTTTTCTTTTCAACTATGGAACTCGAACATTGTCCACGTGTGGTACGAGTAGTTGAGGCCCGATAGGTTGACCTGGTTGATCAGTGGAGGGACGATCGAGAGAAGGAGAATGACCAATAGAAGAAGACGCTTCGTGCCTTCCAGTGGTAGACTCTGGGGAAGTACGTGGGCAGTGTCTCAGATATGGAAACGGAAGGTTAGCTCGAGGAGTTGGTGATCACTTTCGGATTGATCTGGGATCTGATAGAGTATTGGGTTCCTATGATGGTGAACTATATGAGGGGAGCAGCGCATTAGTGGTGGATGCTTTACCTTGGGGAGTGGAAGGAAACTGAGGTTTCGTGGGATGACTTTGAGAGGGAGTTTTGGGTGGAATTTCTTTCTTCCATGATGAAGTTTGAGAAGAGGCATGATCTACTCTCCCTCCAGCATGGGAGTATGTTAGTAAGTGAACTAGGGATTAAGTTCAAGGATCTTTTGCACTTCACACTAGTTCTTTTCCCAGATGAGTATTCCCAAGCAAGATTCTTATAGGAGGCACTCTGACATTCTCTTCAGTATGTTGTCACTCCCTTCACTCTACCAACGTACCTAGAGGTTCAAAAGAAGGATGAAGTAGTGGAAATGATGCACTTATTGGGAGGTGTGCTATGAGAGGGGAGTCTGCCAAGTTCATCAAAGGGGAAATCTATCATCAGTAGGTCTCCAACGTCAGGGTCTTCCAGGTTTCGGCCAGCGGGAAGTAGGCCTCAATAGTTCCAGTTCTGATCTCCTATTCCTCTCCCTTTCCTCATGGGATTGGGACTGAGGTGCTTTATCTATGGAGGTTGTGGAAATATTTAGAACTAGTTCCCAGTTCAATTTTCATATAGTGGGGGTGGTCAGGCTCAATGCCCACCTCAACAGTAGGAGTTTTCAGTCAGGCCCTTCTAGTAGTAGGGGCAGTGAGCTCCCTCTCTATCGAGGGTAGACAACGTTGGGGGAGGATGACCCCAGGGTGCTCCTCAGGGACCTCGACCAGGGTATGGTCATATAGTTGGTCAACAGTAGAGAGGTAGAGGAGCTAGGCGTGGGCAGTTTCACACCAAAAAGGTAGCAGTTTCAGTAGGTTCAAAGGTTGTTTGAGGCACGATCAGTCTATTTAATAATCTTGTGTGTGCTTTGTTTGATTTATGAGCCTTGCACTCCTTTGTTTCACATGGTCTAGCCCATTCTATGGGACTGGATTTAGAGAGACTTCCCATTCCCCTGGTGTTTAGTACACTAGTTGGAGGTCAGACCAGTTTGTTTGATGTTTGTCGATGATGTAGACTGATGTTGGGGCTGCAGCAGTCTAGTGGGGATCTTCTTCTGCTATAGATGCAACCATACGATGTCATCTTAGGAATCGACTAGTTGTTTTCTGTGCACTCTGTTATCGACTGCTTTTGTAAAAGGATCATGTTCTCATATATGGGTGGCCAATGCATAGATTTCATTGGCGAGTAGAGTTTTTAGGAGGGCAATTGGCGTGTGGAACCTCTTATTTCCTTGTTATCCGATCTGTTAGTGGGTTCAACAGATATAGAGATGGTGTAAGTTTCGTGGGTTGTCAGTGAGTTCCTGGATGTTTTCCCTGAAGAGGTTGTGACTCTACCCCCTCGACGTGATGTTGAGTTCAGGATAGACTTGCAACCTGGTGCTCTTATGATTTTGATGTCTCCCTATTAGATGGTGCCTTCTGAGTTGTGGATTCAGGTTGAAGACCTGATGAAGAAGGTTTTTGTCTATCCAGTTGTTTCATCGTGGGGTGCTCCAATCTTGTTTTAAAAGAAGGTGGACGGTGGACTAATACTATGCATAAACTACTGGAGGCTGAATCAGGTGACAATCAAGAACCGTTACCCCCTTCCAAGGATCAATGACTTTTCAACCAGTTAAAGGGGGAAAGTTGGTTCTCTATGATCAACCTAAGGTCTGGATATCACCAGTTGAGGGTAAAGGAGGGTGACATCCTGAAGACTAATTTCATGTGAAGGTATGGGAACTTCAAGTTCATGGTCACACCCTTCGGTGTCATGAATTCACCAGCTGTGTTCATGGGGATCATGAACTTTGTTTTTCGTAAGTACCTGGACTGGTTCGTCGTCATGTTCATCGACGACATCCTAATCTACTCAAGGTCAGAGGAGGAGCACTTTGGGCATCTAAGGACTATCTTGAAGGTCCTATGATACCACCATCTCTACAAAAAGTTGTCCAAGTGAAAGTTATAGATGTGAGAGGTGCACTTCCTTAGACACGTAGTGTCTCGGTAAGGGATATCGGTGGAGCCATCAAAGGTCTAAGCAGTTGTTTCTTGGGAAGCACCTAAATGTGGTAGAGGTTCATAGATTCCTGGGTCTGGTAGGCTATTATCAAAGGTTCGTACCTGACTTCTCTTGAGTTGTAGCTCCATTGATAGCTTTGACCAGAAAGGACTAGGACTTTTTGTGGATTGAGAAGTGTTAGGAAGCTTTCAGCTATTTGAAGGGGAAGCTGGTTAGTGCCTGAGTGTTTAGGTTTCCAGAGGTAGGAGTGATGTTCAAGGTGTTCTGTGATGCTTCCGACCTAGGCTTGGGATGTGTGTTGATGCGGCAGCGAGGAGTGATCTCTTATGGGTCTAGAAAATTACGTCCTCACAAATGTAATTATGCCACCCATGATCTCAATCTTGAAGTGGTCATTTTCATGCTGAAGTTATGGCAGCATTACTTCATCGAGGATCGCTTTGTGGTCTTCACAGATCACAAGAGCTTGAGGTGCATCTTTTCCTAATGAGACCTGAACTTGCGGCAGTAAAGGTGGATGGAGTTCCTCTAGTATTATGACTTTGGGATCTCATAAACCCCAGAAAAGGGGAACATGGTGGCCAATTACTTGAGCAGAAAGTCACAAAAGGAGGCAGTTTTAGAATCCATGAATGCTTGGAAGGCAATAGAGGAGTTGGTCGCTTTGCGCCTGGACGCTGGGGAGGATAGTGGTAGAGGCTAGTTGTTTCAACTGACAGTGTAGTCTTCCTTTGTGGAGTAGGTAGATGGGTCTCAATGGGGAGACTCAGTGGTTGAAGTGATGCGTGATCGCGTTGTCGAGGGTGATTCTCTGAAGGTATGGTTGGAGGATAGCTAGAATTACATGTTGTTCCATGCGAAGCTGTTTGTCCCAGTGGAAATGCATCATGGAGTTCGCTGTGAGTTCCATATCTCACCCCTGGTGGTGCATCCAGGAGTTTCTAAGATGTAATGAGGATTGAAGGAATAGTTTTGGTGGCCCGGGGTGAATTGTGCAGTGGCAGAGTTTATGGAAAGATGCCTAGTGTGTCAGCAGGTTAAGGTCGATCATCATGTTCCCGGCGGTCGGTTGCAGCCATTGGATGTTCCCGAGTAGAAGTGGGATGAAATCTCGATAGATTTCTTCACAGTTTGACCCAGAGCTCATGGAGGATATGATGATCTTTGGGTATTGTTGTATTGATAGACAAAATTAGCTCACTTCCTGGCAATCAAAGAGTCAAGATCAATGGATGCCTTAGTACATAGGTACATAGGCAAAGTGGTGTGGCTTCATGGGGTTCCAAGATCCATCATATCTAATCAAGACACAAATTTTACCTCACAAGTCTTGAGGGGATTGAAGCATGATTTTTTCACCCATTTACTCCTTATCACCACTTTCCACCCTCGAATGGATGGGCAGACAGAGAGGATTATTCAGATGTTGGAGGACATGTTGTGGGCGTGTGTCTTGGACTTCGAAGGATTGTGGGTACGGCACTTGTCCCTAGTAGATTTTTCTTATAAAAATAGCTATAATTATACCATTAGAATGGAACCATTCAAATCCTTGTATGAAAGACTGTGTCGCTCACCCCTGTGCTGGACAGAGGTAGTGGAAACAACCCTTCTTGGACTAGAGGTAGTACAAAGCACAATGGAGAAGGTTCATCTTGTGCATGAGAGGATGAAGGTGGATCAAGATCGGAAGAAGTCATATGTTGATCATATGATGAGGCCTTTGGAGTTCTAGGTTGGGGACCACATATTCTTAAAGTTATACCCTCGGCGTGGATAGAATAGGTTTAGTAGAGGAATCAATCTTTCTTTTAGTTTCATCGGACCTTTCAAAGTTTTGGGATGAGTTTGAGAGGTGGCATATTAGTTGGAATTTCAACCGCGGTTAGAGAATATCCACAACGTCTTTCATGTCTCTCGGATCTTTCGGTATCTACTCGATGACTCCCACATCCTTGACTGGGGAGAGTTGGATATTGAGGATGATGAAATGCTCGTGGATCGATCGGTAAGAATCGAGGATCATGAGGAGAAGGTGTTGCATGGACAAATCATTCCTTTGGTTTGTGTGTTTTGAAGGCATGGTAGCCTCGAGGATAGTACCTAGGAATTAGAGGCATAGATGCATGCCCAATACCCATATATGTTCTGAGTTTTTCTCTTGTGTTTTGTTCTATGCCTTCTTGTGATGTATTTTTGAGTTTATTTATTGTATGATAATATTTTTTCATGTTCTCTGATTTTGTGTGAAAAGGTACTGACTATGGGGAAGGTAGAACCTAATCCCTAATCAAGACACATTAATTTAGATGCAATTAAACTCATGCGGGCAAGTCGGTGCCACCCAAAGTTGATAGTATCTTGACATGGAGGAAGGAGCTCCCTAATCCATGTGTCTAGACAGTGTGACCTTTGGTGTTTGTATGATTGTTTGGGGTAGTGTGGGGCCTTAGTGTTGCACAATTGTTTAGAAGATATATGTCAAGGAGGTGTCCTTGAATGTCGAGGTTTTCACTCCAGCTTTAGAACAACCCAAGGTGGTTTACTCCTGAGAGGTATCTTAAGGGATGGTTGTTCGAACCTCCTTCCTTCTGGGTTAGTTTTGAGATTATTGGGGATGATAATAGTTTGATAGGTATCTGATGTAATAACCCAGATTTCCCTAGTCCCTTCCTTTTTGAAAATCCAGTGTTTGAGGTGTTCTGGGAGTTGTCGATGGCTTATTTCATGAGTTTTCCAAATTTCTAGTTTTTTCGTCGGCATGTCAGTGTGTCGGCATGTCAGTGCATCATCAAGTCAGTGTATTATCATGTTAGTGTGTTAGAATGTCAAGTGCATCGACATCGGTGATTCGGGTGCATCAGCATCAGTGAGTTAGGTCATCGGTAGGTTGTTGCATCGGTAGGTTAGGGTGTCGGTAAGTCGTTGCGTCAGTAGGTTAGGGCGTCGGTAGGTTGAGGTGTTGGTAGGTCATTGCATCAGTATGCCATGGCAGCTCAGCGTCAGTATCTCAACGTCGGTAGCTCAGCGTCGGTGGCTCAATATTGGTAGTTCACGTTGGTATCTCACCCGTCAGTGGCTTAGCGTCGGTGGCTTAGCGTCCGTGACTCACCCATCAGTGACTCATTTGCATTTTTTTCATTTTTTTCCAGTTTTCCCAGTTTCACTTGTCTCCGTGAAATGGTAACCTATCAACTCATAGTGGTGCACTAGGCTGTCTCCACCATTTCTGAGGGGGATTATTAAGTTCCTTGTATCTCGTAACATTCCACCATCCTTGTAACCTCCAAGTTGCATGGTCAAACCACAATCCGATTTTCAAGTACTTTGAAATCGTCTCCCTGGTTTTTAGGATCTCACCCTTTCATAAACCAAGATTTCTTCTTTCCTTATTACTTTTGTTTCTCATGGTGCATCTAGAGCCTTCCTCCTCAGATAATTCGTGTGCCTGTGCTATATCCCCTCCTTCTCAGTTTTCTTGAAGATCTTTCCTACGACTCGCACGATCCCATGTTCTTAGCTCAAGGAGGAACTTTGATCCTTTGATCATCTAGGTAGGGATTTCTTTTGCTTCCCTTTAATTTTGCATCATGAAGGGTGGTTATAAAAATAAATCCTTGTGAGTAACGGCTGAGAACTTTTTTTAAAAACATGAAATAGATAAGAACTATATTTGATAAAAATATAACACAGGTAAATAATATAATGGGAAGATAGTGGTTTGATTTTGATCACCTATTTTATTTGTTATCTTTGGTTCTATTATGGTTTTCATGGATATATTCCTTATGAAAATCATGGTTGTTGGTGGTCTTTGTTTGCGCACAAGTGATGTTCTATTTTTTTGAGATGTTTGAACAATGACTGTAAAATTAAATCTACTTAATCACGTATACTTGGTTAAATAAATGAATTCCCTAGGATCAATCTTATTCCGTGATCACCCTAGCTACAATCCAGTGGAATTAAAGAACCTCTGCTAATTTAATCTGAATGTATACATGTCATGTTGATAGGTGTGGATGAGTGTTGTGTTATGTGGAATTGTGTGAACTTGTGTGAGTTGTGTAGTGTTGTTGTTGGGAGCACGGTTGTGGGTATAAGGTTGGATAGAGGAGTGGGTTCCATGAGAAGGGTGTGGTATGTGTTTATAGTAGGTTTGTGGGTAAATAGTAGTGGTTGTGGGATCTGTGTGTGGGGTAGTGTAGGGGGTGTGTTGGTATCCCAGTTTGAGACTGATTGATTGTGGAATGGATGAACTTGTATGCAATTGAACTGCCTTTGTCGTGTTATGGTCGTGAAGCGATGTCGGGTAGTGGAACTACGATATGGTTATGAATTTATATATAGTGGGACTGCATTTGGGAGTTTTTGGGAAATGAGGATGTGGAGCTAGGTTGTGAGAGAAGGATTTTGGGGTATAATTTTGAGGAATGTTAGTTGGCAATGTTTGAATGGGGGTGTGTAGTGGGAATGCTGTTTCTGGTTTTGGTTGTTTCATATGGTTGTAGTCGGTAGTTTCTCGGTAGTGCTGGAACAAATTAAAGTGAACCCCTTAATTAATAAATGACAATGATTAAATAAAAAATGGGTTAGGCTTGTGTTTTATTGTGGTTGTTCATATGATTGTGCATATAGGGGTAGCAGAAAAGGTGGTTGTGAGGGTTGGTTTCTTGTTTGGAAAGCCATAGGTTGGGCAGAGTGGTGTTCTTTACCTATATATATATATATATATGTGTGTGTGTGTGTATGTATGTATGTATGTATGTATGTATGTATGTATGTATGTATGTTGTAGTTTCTTGTGATTTCTATATGCACCCCACCCTTGTTGAGCATTATGTGATGAACACCTCTATTTCATGGGGGAGGGTGTCTTTCCCAACATCCTAGTGGGAGGATGGATAGCTGGTTACTGACTTTCTTCCTCGCACCCTCTTCTGGGTTCTTACTACTTGAGCATATCTGGGTAGGCTATAATGGATTGAGGTTTACCATAGTCCAAGATTCTTCAAGCAAGGGTTTGTTGTAGATTAGAGGCCTAGGTGTTTGCGGGCCAGGTTTGTTTTCCCAAGTGTCTTTGAGATGAGGCCAAGGTATCTTCGGGCGAGTGGTTTAGTTGTTGTGGCTTAGGTGTCTGCGGGTGGGATTGTGTGTGGTTGATGCCTAGGTGTGTGCAGGCATGTTTTGGTAGTAGAAATGCGTATGGGAAGTGTGGTAGCATCAAGACGTTAGTCGTTAGGGACGAGCAGTCAACCAGTGGGAAAGTGGTGTGGGGTACCCAAATATCGATGTGCATATACTATCACTTTACTTTACTTGTGTTATTTGGTGAGTGTGCCTTGGTGAGGCTGGGCTGGTTAGTATTCCTTGGTAGGTGCTTTCAGGTTCTATTGTTTTCTCACATGGACATTAGTATGTTCCCCCACTTGTGCATGGCTAGATTTAGTTTTTCTACTGAGTATACTTGTATGCTCACCCTACGTATATAAAACTGTTTTCAGGTTTCTAAGAGGACTTCTAGGACCATGCTGGACTTTACTAGCTTGGGCATCAGGATTATTTGTTGTTGTTTCTTAGTCTTTTCTTTTTTCTTTTGGTACTTTACTTTGGAGTTTGTTGTAATTTGTACCAGTTTTACTTAAACATGCATGTGGGAATGGATTTTGGATTTACTTTTGCTTTTAATATTTGGGGAGGTTTGGGATTTACCATCTTATATCCTGATCTTGTTAAATAAAAAGGGTAATGCCTTCCAGTTTTTTGTGAGATTCTATACCCTTGGTGCTAGTCACCACCCCGAGGCCTATTGAAGGTGGGACTCAGGGGTCATTATCTCTCCTTCATCCTGAGGAAGGAAGGGTGGGGCACCTTGTCACCCCTTCCCTCATCTTGAAGAAGGTAGGTCGTGATAAAATTAAAGAAAAATTATGGATGATAATTTTCAAACTATTAAACACATAAAAAAGAAACTATGAATATTGGAGGGATGACTCATAAATGACATATATTCCTTAAACTATGAATTTCTAGGTTTCAATCTTAGTATTCTTTGTCTATTTCCTAACATAAAATTTTGTAGACATTTTTTATTCCCTTTATAATGATTCGTAAAGATCTTGTGAATTTATAAAAGCATATCCCCCAAGAATGTCAAAGTAGGTATACATTAAGGCCTCTTTATTGTGCACTGGGTGACGATTGAGTTAATACCTAATGCACCCTTTTCAGAGTTATTATCCCTAGGTACAACTATGCCAGAGCCACATCTACTTGTAATATTCATACAAGGATTTTATTCCTTGGAAACCACTCGCTATATATTTTACCAAAATTTAGGGATGTTTTCCTATATTTAGTTTTATATTTAAGGCTTTGAAAAAGGTTTTTTAATCCTAATACCCAAAAATAACTAGACCTTTATCTGATACTAACTATGACAACCTATGTATTTTATAAACTTTAATTCATGATTTATTACATAAAGATACATATAATACAATCCTAAAAGATTGATAGTCCTAGTGTCTTTGAGTAATTAGATATATCATAATAAATTAAAATATAGATACAATGACAGTAATTAAAATTCCATAACATGCCCTTATAATTACGTTGATCTTCTAAAATTGCATGGGATAACCTGAGAACATACATAAGAAAGGGGTGAGATGTAAAGCCTGGTAAGGGAATAATAAAATCATAATGAAAGTAATACATTTGATTCAAGAGGCATATCAAGGTGAAATAAAAGGTGATAATCATAAACAGAAACATCAAATCATGTTATAAGATGATAACATCAAGGTAATATAATAATGTGGAAACAATATAACACATGACATTGTAAGCATAAGTTAAGGCTAACTGCCAAGAAATCATAACATAGTGTGATTAGGCTAACCAAACATGCACCATACATGGTATCTCATGAGATAAAAATACTACCCTATTCATTGGAGGGATATATAATTCTGGATCCACCTACCACATTCATATCATGCACATGCATTTGTGTGCCACATAGATCGTATAACATAAGGTTGTCTTTCAACACTTTTAATACCATGATTAAGAATTATGGGTTACATACATGGAAGTCACAAATCAATGAAGTATAGATACATATATTTTAATTCCCTTAAGTGGAAATGGGGATGATTATTCACAACACAAAATGTTTGCATGGAAAATCACGAGAGAATTTCAGCAGAATAACGGGTGTACATAAAGATTCATGTAAGAGTTTAATGAGAGTGAACTGTGGTGTCTTGTTACTAGGGAATCATAAGTATAATAAAGGGATGTGTAAAATCACATTACAACATGAATAATTCGAAATAAAAATGCTTACTAAAAATAAAGTACTTAAATAAAAAGGAAGATGAGAGAATCCCTTACCCTGAGAGGGTGCTTCTAAAAGCTTGATAGGATCTTATTAAGAGATTGGGAACACCTTAAGAGGGATTTATAAAAGGATAAGGAGAGTGAATTCATGATAAATGAGTTTTTAGTGAATATGAAGGGGATATTGGGTGGGCATTTATATAAAAAGAGAGGGAAATTCTTTATTAATTTTTAAACTTAGGTTTTGGACTCTAAGTGATAAAACAATCAAAATTAAAAACCTTCCCATGGATTTTTCCTATGGTATATCGCCTTTTTATTACATAATTTTTCATTACATCTTACAAACAGATGATCTTTAAAGTCTAGTGTCTTGGAAATTAGGAACAATATACATGAAAACAACATAAAACATTCTTCTAAATCCCCTTGAAAAGTCTCTTGAAAAGTTCATCCTATGAACAACTACTGCATCTCATAACCTGGATACATACATCAAAGGAAAGGGTGAGCAGAAGGCCCAGTAAGGAAAGAAAGGGAATCAGTTCACTTGTGATATCAATAAGATCTTGATGAAAAACATAAAGACATGAGCAATGGAAAAAAGAGGAATATCATAGATAAAATAACATGAGTCATAACTTGAATATGTGGCTACAACATTTAATTTAGATATTCATGAACATATCACCAAAGTGCATCCCCAAGGTGTCATAAAAAAATTACCAAGGTTATTCACCAAGGTATCATGAAACTTGTCATCTCTAGAGATTAAATATTTTACCCAATGAGTTAGAGTGCAATCAGGGCTCACCCATAATATGTTTTCATTTTCATGTGATCCACATAGATCATAATCATACATTTCATATACAACATGGTTTTATAAAATATTGAAAAGAGAGGGGGCAAGGACAAACCATTTAGAAATGACTCATAATACAGTATAGAGACATAATAACATAGAAATAAGATCATGGTATGGATATTTGGATGACATATCACATGAAAAGGAAACTTGAATGAAAATAGAAGATGCAATTTCTTTTACGAAAAATTCGGCAGTCTAACAGCGTCGCTTAAAATTTAGAAAAATAAGTTGATGAGAGCAGAAAGGGTATGACAACCCTGCTTTTATTACAAACTTTAACATGATTTATTACATAAAACTTCACTTGATACAATAAAGAAGATCGAGAGTTTTAGTGTCTTTGGGGCTTAGGACAATTACATAAAAACTTAAAACATGAAATACAACATCTTTATTGAAAACTTCCTTTACATGACCACTATATTCCCTCGTACTTAGCATTGCATGGGATAACCTGAGGACATGCATAAGAAAAGGGTGAGCTATAAAGCCCAGTAATGGAGTACACATGGAATAACATGAGGAGTACAATACATGTTAGACAATAGGCATATCAATAGAGCACAAGAGAAACATGAACATAATGGCATGATAAAGCATGATAATCATAACATGGGAATGTGGCAACAACACTTAACATGGAATTAGCATGAGACAAGGCTCATTGCACATGGAGCATGAGTAAATCCCCATTGCACATAAAGCATGAGTAAACCCTCGTTTCACTTGAATTATCATGATTCAACACTCATTGCACATGACGTATCATGATACTATACTTTACCCAATGCATTGGAGCGCTATAAGGGCGCACCCTTCTTAAACATTTCATTCCATGCATAAGTGTGCCACATGGATCATAAAACATGGATTCATAAAACATAATCATTTATTCCACGATGAAGGAATGTGGAATTTATACATGAAACTTTATAATCAATAAGTAAATGTTCATAAAGGTGAATACCCTTGATGGAGAAATGGGCATGGTATTCACTACACAATGGCATTGGCTTAGAAAATCGGTGCGATTTCGGCAGCGTAACGGCGTGACATAAGAATTCATAAAAATGGTTGATGAGAGAGAAAGGGGTTCCTCATCATATTTAATTGTAATGGACAGTAAGGAGTTTATATAGATACATGTCCCAACAATTGTAATGGAATTTAGATTCATGATACAAAATTATAGCTTGAATGTAAAAGAAGAGAGAGAAGTTCCTTTCGGAATTTCGGCATAGTAACGGGTGTATATGGGAGGCATTTAATGAGAGATAAAGGGGTATCCCATCATTAAAAAAATAAGAGGGCAGTATGGGGGAGGTGTGAAAAAATACCCCAACATTCATAATTTAAATTAAAAGGGCAATACAACTTAAAGAAAATTGACAAAAATGAGAAAGGAAGAAAAAAAACCCTTACTTGGAAGTGTGCTTCCAAAGGCTAGAGAGAGGCTTGTGAGAGGCTTATTGGGAGCTTGGGGCACCTTGGGAGGATTCTAGAGAGAGTAGGGCAGAGGTTGGACGAACTCCAAAGGCTTTGAGTGGGGAGGAAGTGGGATCTTGGGTGGGTTTATATAGGAAAGGTGAGGGAATTCTTTATTATTTAGGTTTGGGTCCCCTTACATTAAATTAATCCAAACCACAAACCATCTCATGGTTTTTGCCCATGGTTTTTGGAAAAGGGAAGAGGAAAACAATATTTTATAAGTCCAAAGTCCGAACTTATTAAAATATTAGGGTTTCTTATGTGGAGGTGAGTCACACTCCCATGGAAATTAATTTAAAAAGGCAAGGTGTTGAATAAGTCTTGAGGGGTCCATTAATGCTTTGAAAAGTAAGTTAAACAAACCCAAAATCACATTATTTTAATGTTAAAATATATATTGGCCGAACATAAAGATTATAGTATTTTATTACATCACTATTGGGTCATTATGATGTCATAAAACACATTATATATTTAAACGGTATTTAATTTTTACTAAAAAATTTGACTGTCTCAGAAAATTATGAAAAATTCACCGTTGGATAATTTCGATGTCCTGATTCCAAAAATAACATTTATTTTATCTAAATAATTTTCTAAATATGTTAATTTTCACTTTTAAAATAAAAACCGACATTTATCGAAAATTCACAGGTTTTGACAGAAATGGATTTCAAACCTTAATAAAAATTATAATTGCATTCATAAAATGATAAGATCATTTATATTTAATTAATTTAATAATAATAATAATATTTTATTAAAATAATATTTAATTAAAAAATCCCTTAATTTAATAAAATAGAATTCTTAGTTAAATAATAACTAAAAACACTATTTGTACTTTAAAAACTATTTACAATATATCAAAAATGACTAGAAATTATATTCATTATTATATACAAAAAAATGTACATGAACATAGTAGTACTTATTTGTTACATAACCCCTTAAAACAGCTGCATAAGACCTAAGGGTAAGGTGTGCGATGGTGACAGACAGACTCTTGGGGTGGCTCGGATAGCATCGCTCGAGTGGTAATTTCAATCAACTTCCACTTTTCCTATAGACGGTCACGTTCGAGCTTGACAAGATGAAGCTCAGATTGGGCTTGGTCAAGGGCGAAGCCCAAAGACGCCACCTCTTTTCCGAGCTCTAAAAAATGGGCTTCGTACGGAGAAATTCTACTGGATGAGGCCATCGCTTCTTTTGTCTAAGTAAAATTGGATGTGTTAAAGCCCTATATTTATACGAATCATGTGATCATTGTTTTAACGGCTATATTAGCAATTGTCAAAATTCTTAACATAAATCCAATGAAGTTGACATTTTATATAAACATAAAGAGACATTTAATTAGATCAAGAGAGATTTCCATTAATGAAACTTTGGGTCGTTACAAAGGGTCTCTCATAAATTGAACATGAAATGTACATTATTAGGTATATAGAAGAACAAACCCTCACATAATAAAATGGAAACTATAAGACATAACATAAAGGAATTCATTACTTAAAAGAGGAGGGTGAAAGGTTCCCTTACCATGAAGAGTGACTTCAAAAGCTCAAAGTTTGGGGCCTTTGGGGGCTTGAGGGAACCATGGGAGGACTCCTTGGGAGGTAAAAATACCATATCTTAGTTGAGGATGATTTTGGAATGAAAGGAATGAGGGAATGTCTTGGTATTTATAGAAAAAGTGAGGGAATATTTTATTAACTTCCAAGGGACACCTCATTAGTGGTATTTGCAAAACCATGGGCTTTACCATGGTATTTTCCCATGGTATTGGACACTTGGGACACCTCATAACATATTTTACTATTCAAAATTCTACCAGAATTATTACATCATTATTAAATCATTAATTATGTCATTAAACACACCGAAACTCAAAACTGTATTTTCACTATTCACCAAAAAACAAAACATTTTATAAAAATCTCATAAATTCACCATAACCTAATATCGATGCTCTGAATTCAAAAATTAACTCCATTTTATGAAGATAATTTTTTAAATATTTTTAATTTAATTTTTAAATTAAATAATTATTTATTCAAAAAAACAACTCTAAAACTATAACTTGTTTTGTAACACCTTGAAAAAGTAATCAAGGTCGCTTAAAATTATTGTATAACAATAAGAAAATAAAGTAATAATTTATGATTACATTTTATGAAAATACATTTCCATTTTAAATTATTAAATTACTTATAAAATTGTAAATAAAATATTTATGACATACAAAAATACCCAAACTTCTACTATGATCGTTTTTTTTTTCAATTTTAAGATGTCTAAATTGTATTTATACATTCATTGGTGAAGTTTCTATTTTTTTGGCCGATTTACTATTCATTAATATTCATAAGGGTATGTTATTATTCACCAAAAAATTATTTTGATCTTATTTAACCACATTTTTCACCCTGGTTACAACCATGTATGACGGATTTTTAAAAATCATTTCACATAAAGTTATTTAATAATAAAACATTTTTATACTATTCATCAAAAATGCTATTCATAAAACAGTATTCATCAAATTGAAACTTCTTAGAAAAATTTCTAAAAATTCAGCCTTTTACATTTGAAATTCAAAAATTATGTTTATTTTACCATAATAATTCTCTATGTATGAGAAATCTTTGAAAAGTATAATTTTTACTTCTAAAATCAATTTATCAAATTTATCTTAATTAAATATATACTTAATTAAGAAAAGCTATTCCAAAAATAGAAATGATGAAATAACAATTTTATTTATACAAAAGGATTACAAAAAGTAACTAAGGTCTCGTTACATAGCCTCATATAACACCTGCATAGGACCTAAGTGTAAGGTGTGAAATGGTGATAGAATCTTAGGGCGGCTCAGACAACATTGCCCGAGTGGTGATTTCTATCAGCTTGAACTTCTCCCATAGGTGATTTCATTCAAGCTTCAGATGTTGAAGCTTAGCTTGGGATTGGTCCAGAGCAAAGCCTAGTGACACAACCTCCTTCCCAAGCTCCAATAGATGGGCTTCGTATGGCCCGAGTCTACTGGATGAGGTCATCAACTCCTCTTTCTGTATTAATTAACCAATATCAGTTGTATTTATAAACAATAATCATAACGTTAAGAGTTTAGTTTCAAACTATTATATTGACCAACGGTCATATAACAGTCAAAACCCAGTGGTCTTATTTTAATTATACTCACTTCATTAATTAAAGGATATAGTTTTGTTGAGTATAAAATAAAATAACACACAAATTTAGGAAACTAATATTATTCAAAATTTCGGGTCACTACATTCTTCCCCCCTTAAAGAATTTCGTCCCCAAAATTTCAAATTGTACCCTAAAAAGATAAAAGGTGTGGGTACTTCTACCTCATAGAATCCTCTGGTTCCCATGTGGCTTCTTCACATTTTTAGTTTCTCCACAACACCTTAACAAGGTGGGTAGTCTTGTTGCATAGAATCTTGTCCCTATAATTCAAGATCTCCACCGGCTGCTCCTCATAAGAGAGGTCATGTTCCAGTTGTACCACCTATGGGTTTAGTACATGTGAATGGTCAGGTATGTACTTCCTCAAGAGGGATACATGGAAGACATCATGAAATTATGCTAGATTTGTAGGAAGTGCAAGCCGATAGGCCTTCTCCTATGTGATCAAAGATTTCATAGGGGCCAATGTACCTAGGGATGAGCTTCCCTTTCTTCCCAAACCTCATGAATCTCTTCCAAGGTGAAATTTGAAGAAAGACTTCATCACCAACGTCAAACTCCAATTCCCTTCAACGGTTGTCAGCATACCTCTTTTGCTGACTTTGAGCAGCCTTAATGTGTTGCTGGATGGCATGGACCTTTTCTGTCATCTATTGCACAAGATCATGCCCAAGAAGCTTTCTCTCACCAGCTTCATCCCAACAAGTAGGATTTCTACATCGCTTCTCATATAGAACTTCATAGGGTTTCATTTGAATGCTCGAGTTGAAGTTTTTGTTGTAAGAGAACTCAACTAAAGAGAGATGTTGATCCCATCCACCTTTAAATTCTATTGAGCATGTTATCAACATGTCCTTGAGTTTTTAAATAGTTCTTTCATATTGGCCATCAGTTTGGGGGTGATATTCCGTACTAAAATTCAATTCGGTGCTTGAAACATGTTAAAGACTTCTCCGGAATTTTGATGTGAACCTTGGATCACAATCAAATACGATAGAAAGTGGAACTCCATGTAGCCTTACTACTTCCTTCACGTAAATCCTGGAAAGTTGATCAAGAAAGAAATATTCCTGAATAGAGATAAAATGGGCAGTCTTTATGAGACGTTCCACAATAACCCATATCGCATTGTTTCCTTTGGAAGTTCTCGGGATACCAGTGATGAAGTCCATAGTGATATTGTCCCGCTTTCATGCTGGTATGGGTAGTGGTTTTAATACCCCTTTAGGAAGTTGTCGTTCTACCTTCACTTGCTGACATACCAGGCACCTTGAAGTGTAGTGAGAAATCTCCCTTGTCATATTATCTCACCAATAATGATCACGAAGGTCCCTATACATTTTCATGCTTCCATGGTGTATAGAGAAAGTAGAGCTATGAGATTCATCCATCAGCTCCTTTATTTCTAGAAGATATGGAACATGTAGTCTTGTATGAAATTTTAGTACACCTTCTTGATCAATATTGAACTCAGGAAACTTTCCATCCTTCACAACCTCAAACTTTTTCTGTAACAAAGGATATTCTTTCTAATCTTTCTTGATCTTATCTAGTAATGACAATTGAGAAATCATTTGGGTTAGGGTTGATGATGTGAATTACCTTATAATTCCTATGTCTAGCTTTACTAGGTCATTGATCAAAGGATCTCTTTGAATCCTCATCACAGAAAGAACAACTAGGTCTTTTCTGCTTAATGCATCAATGACTTTGTTTGCTCTTTTGGGATGATAATGAATTGAACGATAATAGTTTTTGAAAAGTTCCAACCATCTTCTTTGTTTCATGTTCAATTCCTTTTATGTAAATATATACTTCAAACTTTTATATTCTGTGTATATATCACATTTCTCCCCATAAAGATAGTGTCTCTATATCTTCATAGAAAAAACGACCGCAGCTAGCTTCAGATCATGCGTAGGATAGTTCTGCTCATGAGTATTCAACTATCGCGATGCATAAGCAATGACTTTATAATTTTTCATGAGGATACAACCAAGCCCTTTAAAAGATTCATCTCTAAAAATAACAAATCCTTCTCCACTTGAGGGCAGAGTTAACACGGGTGCAGTAACCAATCTCTTCTTCAGCTCTTGGAAACTTTACTCACACTCCTTTTTCAGATAAACTTGACCCCTTTTCGAGTTAACTTGGTTAATGGATTAGAAATTCGTGAAAAGTTTTTTAAAAACCTCCTATAATATCCCGCTAATCCAAGGAAACTACGAATCTCAGTTATTTTTATAGGTTGAGGTCACTCCTCTACAACTTTTGTCTTTGTAGGGTCAATTGTGATTCCTTCATTGGTAACAATGTGCCCAAAGAAAGCAACTTGTTTTAACCAGAATTCACATTTTCTGAACTTTCCAAAAAGCCACTCCTTCTGTAGAGTTTGAAAAATAACCCTTATATGATCCTCATGCTCCATGTTACTTTTGTAATATATCATAATATCATGAATAAAAACTAACACAAAGTTATCAAGGTATTCCTTAAAGACTATATTCATCAAATCTATAAAAATAACAGGTGCATTAGTCAGTTCGAAGGGCATAACAACAAACTCATAATGCCCATATCTTGATCAGAAGGTAGTTTTTGGAATATCTTCTTTCTTCACCCTCAATTGATGATAACCAAATCCAAGATCAATCTTAGAGAAAAATTGAGCCCCACGAAGTTGGTCAAATAAATCATCAATTCTTAGAAGATGGTATTTTTTCTTCACTATGATCTCATTCAGTTCTCTATAATCGGTGCATAACCGCATTGATCCATCCTTATTCTTTACAAAGAGAATAGGTGCTCCCCAAGGAGACACACTTAGTTAGATAAAACCCTTCTCCAAAAGATCTTGGAGTTGCTTCTTTAATTCCTCCAGCTCTATATTTTTCATCCTATACAGGGTCTTTGATATCGAATGATATCTAGGTACGAGTTCAATGGAGAACTCTACCTCTCTTTCTGGGGGAGGTCTGAGTAACTTATCAAGAAATACGTCAATGTATTCCTAGACGATGGGAACATTTTCTATCCTTATACTCTCATTTCCTTCTTCTTCTTCACTGATCAACTCCATAAATAAGGATATAGGAGGTTCTTCTAGACATAGATCAGGTTGATATGTCTCTCCTTGGAAGATAACCGTGGGTTTTCCATTTAAGACTACTGAGATTTCCTTGCTTCTACATTTGATATTAGCATTATACTTTGAGAGCCAATCTATACCTAGTATAATATCGAATTACAACATGGGAATGACTACTAGATTTGAGATAAGATTGTGCTTACTAAAGTAAATACTAGAGTTTCTAAACACTGACGATGCTTGGATAATCCCACCTGGAGTCTTGACTGATAACTCTACTTTTAGATAATTGGGGGTTGATTCTAAATTCTTTGAAAACTTGGAGGAAATAAAGGAATGTGTATAACCAGAATCAAACAAAGTACTTTCTAGCTTTGAGAGAACAAAAAGAGTACCTACCACCACATCATTTGGTGCTTTAACTTCAGTCGTAGTGATTTCAAAAGTATGACCTTGTTCCCTTGGCCATTGTTGAGGCTGATGGTGATTCCCCTCCACTTCCCTTGGATTTGGACAGTGATTGGAAAAGTGCCCAAGTTGTCCAAACTTATAGATTTGAACATCAGGTAGGTCCTGGACCATCTTTCCCTTATCGTTAGTGTTGGGAAGTTGAGGTTTCACCTCACTACGACAATTCTGCACAATATGGTCATCTCTTCCACACTTTTAGCACTTCCCGCTTCCGAGTAGGTAGTTCCCTGAATGCTTTTTCCCATATTTATTACACACGGGACATTTCACTTACTTTCCTCCTCTTCCCTGATCAAAATTCCACCCTAATATTGGCTTCATCGATCTTTTCTTGTCATTGGATTTATGAGACCCTTGTATCTCACCAAACTCCAGTTCAACTTTCATCACACTTTACACAATCTCCTCATAGCTATCATAGTCTTGATTGGCTAGATTCTTCCACATATGAGGTATATGTCCACCAAAGAATCTATCAACCTTACCATTTGGATCCATGATAAATCTAGAGGTGTAACGTGAAAGCCTTGTGAAGTTATTCTCGTAGCTTCCCACAGATTCATTCTCCTTCTGCTTCAGCTTGAGAAACTCCTTCTCCATTCTTGTTATAATGGAACAAGGGAAATACTTATTGAAGAAGATCCCTCTAAAATCTTCCCACTCCATAGCTTCAACCTCCACTCTTGGCCTCGTGTTTTTAATTAGTTCCCACCACTGATCAGCTTCTCCCTCGAAGTGGTAAATAGCTAGGGTGACTTTCTCTTGTTCCAAACAGCAGAGCACAGAAGAGATCTTCTCGATGGTGTTGATCCACTATTCAGAAATCAATGGGTCGGTAGATCCACTAAAGGTTGGTGGTCATTGACACATAAAGGACTCAGCAGAATGTTGTTCCCTTCGCGGTGATATCGGTCTCTCATCTTGATTCAAGTTATTTCCCATAACTTGAGTCAGTTGGTTCATCATTCTCATGAATGTTTTCATTCTGGCTTCCATCGAAGGGCCACCAGCACATGGTCTATTGCGGTCACCATTTTCATGGTTCTTCCTATTTCCCGCCATTTTCTAAAAGAATAAAACCATAGTGACAAGATTATTTCATTTATCAATCTTTTAACTATAAAGGATTTTATGTCTTAAAACTTCATGCTTAAACAATTACATTTCTCTATAAATCCTTCATAATGATTCATAAAAAGATTATGATTGACCAAACATATCCCCCGAGAGTGTCAAACCAGGAGTGTAGCAAGGCCCATTGTTGTGTACCAGGATACCCCGGGTCATGACCGAAACTCCTTGTTGGAGTTTTCACTCCTAGGTACATCTGTGCCAGAGCCACATCCACTTGTTCGTATCCAGATAGGAATTTATTTGTTAGGAAATCACTTAATATTTCACCAAAATACCAGGAAGTTTTACTATATTTAAACTTTTCTATAGGTTTCTTCCTAATGTTTTCATATCCTAATTTCCATAAATAATTAAACTATCCTTTGATACCAACTATGGAATCCTGCCTTTTTATTACATAACTTTTCATTACATCTTACAAACAGAGGATCCTTAAAGTCTAGTGTCTTGGAAATCAGGAAAAATATACATGAAAACAACATAAAACATTCTTCTAAATCCCCTTGAAAAGTATCTTGAAACTTTCATTTTATGAACAAATACTGCATCTCATAACCTGGAGACATAAATCAAAGGAAAGGGTGAGCAGAAGGCCCAGTAAGGAAAGCATCGGAATCAGTTTACCTGTGATATCAATAAGAACTTGATGAAAAACATAAAGACATGATCAATGGAAAAAGAGACATGTCATAAATAAAATAATATGAGTCATAACTTGAATATGTGGCTACAAAATTTAATTTAGACATTCATGAACATATCACCAAGGTTCATCCCCGAGGTGTCATAAAAAAATTACCAAAGTTATTCACCAAGGTATCATGAAACTTGTCATCTCTAGAGATTAGATTTTTTACCCAATGCATTGGAGCGCTATTAGGGCTCAACCTTAATATATCTTCATTTTCATGTGATTCACATAGATCATAATCATACATTTCATAAATAACCCATAAAGAGTAAAATAAATGGGTTTCACTTCAAAATCATGACATTTTAAAAGTGCTTAAAAATATGATCATTATGTCATTTATAACCTATGGAAAGGGAGTGAGATATGTATGTAAATTAAAGAATCAAATATATAAATTTTATGTATTAATGAATACCCCTAGAAATGAAAATATATTTGGTTATTCACATAAATAAAACAAGATAATTTCTTGAGAAAGAGATAGATTTTGAGATGAAAATTCTACAACATAACGGCTATACAACATGGTTTTAGAAAATATTGAAAAGAGAGAGGGAAAGGGAAACCCATTTATATATGACTCATAATATATTATAGGGACATAATAACATATAAATAAGATCATGTATGGATATTTTAATGACATACCAAATGAAAAGAAAACTTCAATGAAAATAGAAGATGTGATTTCTTTTATGAAAAAATCGGTAGCCTAACAGTGTCGCTTAAAATTAAGAAAAATAAGTTGATGAGAGCAGAAAGGGTCTCTCATAAATTGAACATGAAATGGAAAATATTAGGTATATATAAGAACAAACCCCCACATAATAAAATGGAAACTACAATACATAACATAAAGGAAGTCATGACTTAAAAAAGGAGGGTGAAAGATTCCCTTACCTTGAAGAGTAACTTCAAAAGCTCGAAGGTTGGACCTTGGGGGGATTGAGGGCACCTTGGGAGGACTTATTGGGAGGTAAAAATACCAAAGCTTCGTTTAGTAGAATTTTGGGATGAAATTAATGTGGGAATGGCTTGGTATTTATAGCAAAATTGAGGGAATATTTTATTAATTTCCAAGGGACACCTCATTGGTGGTATTTGCAAAAACATGGGCTTGCCAATGGTATTTTCTCATGTAATTGGCCACTTGGGACACCTCATAACATATCTTACTATTCAAAAGTCGACCAGAATTATTACATCATGATTACATCATTAATGATGTCACTAAACACACCGAAACTCAAAACTGTATTTTCACTATTCACTGAAAAACAAAACATTTTATAAAAATCTCATAAATTAACCCTAACCTAATATAAAAGCTATGAATTAAAAAATGAACTCCATTTTATAAAAATAATTTTTTAAATATTTTTAATTTAATTTTTAAATAAAATAATTATTTATTCAAAAAAAACAACTCTAAAAATATAACTTGTTTTACAACACCTTGAAAAGGTAATCAAGATCCCATAAAATTATCCTATAACCATAAGAAAATAAAGTAACAATTTATGATTACATTTTATGAAAATAGATTTCCATTTTAAATTATTAAATTACTTATAAAATTGTAAATAAAATATTTATGACATACAAAAATACCAAAACTTATACTATGATCGTTTTTTACCTTTAAGATGTCTAAATTGCATTTATACATTCATGGGTGAAGTTTCTATTTTTTGGTCAATTTACTATTCATTACTATTCATAAGGGTATGTTACTATTCACCAAAAAAATTATTTTGATCTTATTTAACCACATTTTTCACCCTGATTACAACCATGTATGATGGATTTTTAAAAATCATTTCATAGAAAAGGTTATTTAATAATAAAAAAATTTATATTATTCATCAAAAAAACACTATTCATAAAACACTATTCATCAAATTGAAACTTCTTAGAAAAATTTCTAAAAAATCATCCTAGGTTAATTTTGACATTTGAAATTCAAAATGATGTTTATTTTACCATAATAATTCTCTATGTATGAGAAATCTTTGAAAAGTAAAATTTTTACTTCTAAAATCAATTTATCAAATTTATCTTAATTAAACATATACATTATTAAGAAAAGCTATTCCAAAAATAGGAATGATGAAATAAAAATTTTATTTATACAAAAGGATTACACAAAGTAACTAAGGTCTTGTTACATAGCCCCTTATAACACCTGTATAGGACCTAAGTGTAAGGTGTGTTATGGTGATAGAATCTTGGGGCGTCTTGGACAACATTGCCCGAGTGGTGATTTCTATCAGCTTGAAATTCTCCTGTAGGTGATTCCATTCAAGCTTCAGATATTGAAGCTCAGCTTGGTCTTGGTCTAGAGAAAACCCTAGTGACGCAACCTTCTTCCCAAGCTCCGATAGATGGGCTTCGTACGGCCTGAGTCTAGTGGATGAGGCCATTGACTCATCTTTTTGTATTAATTAACCAAGATCACTTGTATTTATAAACAATAATCATAATGTTAAGAGTTTAGTTTCCAACAGTCATATAATAGTCGAAACCCAGTAGTCTTATTTTAATTATACTCACTTCATTAATTAAAGAATATAGTTTTGTTGAGTATAAAATAAAATAACACACAAATTTAGGAAACTAATATTATGAAAAAGTTCGGGTCGTTACATTCTTCCCCCTTAAAGAATTTTGTCCCTGAAATTTCAACTCATACCCTAAGAAAAGAAAAGGTGTGGGTACTTCTGCCTCATAGAGTCCTCTAGTTCCCACGTGGCTTCTTTGCATTTTTGGTTTCTCCACAACACCTTAACAAGGTGGATAGTCTTGTTGCATAGAACCTTGTCCTTACGATCCAAGATCTCCACCAGCTACTCCTCATAAGAGAGGTTATGTTCTAGTCGCACCACCTCTAGGTTTAGTACATGTGAAGGGTCAGGTATGTACTTCCTCAAGAGGGATATGTGGAAGACATCATAAACTTATGCTAGATTTGGAGGAAGTGCAAGCTGATAGGCCACTGCTCCTACGCAATCAAGGATTTCATAGGGACCAATATACCTAGCGCTGAGCTTCTCTTTCTTCCCAAACCTCATGACTCTCTTCCAAGGTGAAATTCAAAGAAAGAATTTGTCACCAACGTCAAACTCCAAGTCCCTTCTACGGTTGTTGGCATAGATCTTTTGTCGACTCTGAGCAGCTATAATGTGTTGCTGGATGACATAGACCTTTTTTGTCATCTTTTTCCCAAGATCAGGCCCAAGAAACTTTATCTCACTAGCTTCATCCCAAAAAGTATGAGTTCTAAATCGCTTCCCATATAGAGCTTCATAGAGTTCTATTTGAATGCTCGAGTGGAAGTTGTTGTTGTAAGAGAACTCAACTAAAAGGAGATGTTTATCCCATCCACCTTTAAATTCCATTGATCATGTTCTCAGTATATCCTCAAGTGTTTGAATAGTCCTTTCAGATTAGCCATTAGTTTCGAGGTGATAAGTCATACTGAAATTCAATTCGGTGCTCATAGCATGTTGAATACTTCTCCAGAATTTTGATGTGAACCTTGGATCACAATCAAATACGACAGAAAGTGGAACTCCATGCAGCCTTACCATTTCCTTCACATAAATCCTGGCAAGTTGATCAAAAGAGAATTCTTCCCAAATAGAGATAAAATGGGTATTCTTGGTGAGATGGTCCGCAATAACCCATATTGCATTGTTTCCTTTGGAAGTTTTTGGGAGACCAGTGACAAAGTCCATAGTAATATTGTCTCACTTCCATACTGGTATGGGTAGTGGTCGTAATACCCCTTTAGGAGGTTGTCGCTCTACCTTCACTTGCTAACATACCAGGCACCTTGAAGTGTAGTCAGAAATCTCCCTTTTTATATTATCCCACCAATAATGATCACAAAGGTCCCTATACATTTTCATGCTTCCAAGATGTATAGAGAAAGTAGAGCTGTGAGCTTCATCCATCAGCTCCTTCTTTATTTCTGAAAGATATGGAACATGTAGTTTTGTACAAAATTTCAGTACACCTTCTTGATCAATATTGAACTCAGGAAACTTCCCATCCTTCATAGCCTCAAACTTCTTCTATAACAAAGGATCTTCTTTCTGATCTTTCTTGGTCATATCTAGTAATGATTACTGAGAAAACATTTGGGTTAGAGCTGATGATGTCCCTTCCCTTATAATTCTCAGGTCCAACTTTACTAGGTCATTGATCAAAGGATCTCTTTGAATCCACATCATGAAAAGAATAACTAGGTCTTTCCTACTTAATGTATCAGTGACTTTGTTTGCTCCTTTGGGATTATAATGAATTGAAAAATAATAGTCTTTGAGAAGTTCCAACCATCTCCTCTATCTCATGTTCAATTCCTTTTGTGTGAAAATATACTTCAAACTTTGATGGTCTGTGTATATATCACATTTCTCCCCATAAAGATATTACCTCCATATAATCAGAGAAAAAATGACCACAGCCAACTCCAGATCATGCATAGGATAGTTCTTCTAATGAGTCTTCAACTATAGAGATGCATAAGCAATGACTTTGGCATTTTTCATGAGGATACACCCAAGCCCTTTCAGAGATGCATTGCTAAAAATAACGAATCCTTATCCACTTGAGGGAAGAGTTAACATGGGTGCAGTAACCAATCTCTTCTTTAGCTCTTGGAAACTTTCCTCACACTCCTTTGTCCAAATTAACTTGACCCCTTTTTGAGTTAACTAGATTAATGGATTATAAATTCATGATTTTTTTTCACAAACCTCCTATAATATCTCGTTAACCCAAGGAAACTGTGAATCTCGATTATTTTTTTAGGTTGAGGCCACTCCTCTACAAATTTTGTCTTTATAGGGCCAACTGCGATTCCTTCATTGGTAACAATGTTCCCCAAGAAAGCAACTTGTTGTAACCAAAATTTACATTTTCTCAACTTTCCAAAAAACCTATCCTTCCATAAAGTTTGAAAAATAACCCTTATATTATCCTCATGCTCCTTGTGACTTTTGGAATATATCATAATATCATCAATAAAAACTACCACAAAATTATCAACATAGTCCTTAAAGACTCTATTCATTAAATCCATAAAAATAGCAGGTGTGTTAGTCAGTCTGAAGGGCATAACAAAAAACTCATAATGCCCATATCTTTATTGGAAGGTAGTTTTTGGAATATCTTCTTTCTTTACCCTCAATTGATGATAACCAGATCGAAGATCAATCTTAGAGAAGAATTGTTCCCCATGAAATTGGTCAAATAAATCATCAATTCTTGGAAGAGGATATTTATTCTTCACTGTGATCTCATTCAGTTCTCTATAATCAATGCATAACCACATTGATCCATCCTTCTTATTCACAAAGAGAACAGGTGCTCCCCAAGGAGACACACTCGGTTGGATAAAACTTTTCTCCAAAAGATCTTGGATTTGCTTATTTAATTCCTACAGCTCCACATTTTCCATCCTATATGGGGTCTTTGATATCGGATGAGATCCAGGTATGAGTTCAATGGAGAACTCTACCTCTCTTTCTAGGGGAGGTCCGGGTAACTCCTCAGGAAATACATCAACGTATTCCTGGACGATGGGAACATTTTCTATCCTTATACTCTCATTTCCTTCTTCTTCTTCACTTATCAACTCCATAAATAAGGATATAGGAGGTTCTTATAGACATAGATCAGGTTGATATATCTCTCCTTGGAAGATAATTATAGGTTTTCCATTCAAGATTACTGAAATTTCCTTACTTCTGCATTTGATCTTAGCATTATACTTTGAGAGCCATTCCATCCCTAGTTTAATGTTGAATTCCAGCATGGGAATGACTACTATATTTGTGATAAGATTGTGCTCACTAAAGTAAATACTAGAGTTTCTAAACACATACAATGTTTATATAATCCCACCAGGAGTATTGATTGATAACTCTACTTTTAGAAAATCGGGGTTTGATTCTAAATTAATTGCAAACTTGGATGAAATAATGGAATGTGTGGAAGCAAAATCAAACAAAGTACTTTCTAGCTTTGAGAGAACAACAAGAGTACCTGCCACCACATCATTTGACGCTTCAACTTTAGCTATAGTGATTGCTAAAGTACGACCTTGTTCCCTTGGCCATTGCTGAGGCTGATGGTGATTCCCCTCTACTGCCCTCGGATTTGGATAGTGATTGGAAAAGTTCCCAAGTTGTCCACACTTATATAATTGGACATCAGGTAGGTCCTGCACCATCTTACCCTTGTTGTTAGTGTTGGGAAGTTGAGGCTTCACCTCACTATGACAAATCTGCACAATATGGTCATCTCTTCCACACTTGTAGCACTTCCTGATCCCAAGCAGGTAGTTCCCCGAATGCTTTTTCCCACATTTATTACATGTGATAAGTTGCACTTGCTTGCCTCCCCTTCCCTGATCAAAATTCCACCCTAATCTTGGCTCCATCTATCTTTTATTTTCATTGGATTTATGAGACCCTTGCATTCTCACCAAACTCCAGTTTTACTTTCATCGCACATAACTATCATAGTCTCGATTGGCTAGATTCTTCCACAGATGAGGTCTTAGTCCACTAAAGAATCTATAAACCTTACCATTTGGATCCATGACAAAGCTAAAGGTGTAAGGTGAAATCCTTGTGAAGTTCATCTCGTAGCTTCCCACATATTCATTATCCTTCTGCTTCAACTCAAGAAACTCCTCCATTCTTGTTATCAAGGAATGAGGGAAATCCTCATTGAAGAAGATCCCTCGGAACTCTTCCCACTCCATAGATTCAACCTCCACTCTTGTTATCAAGGAATGAGGGAAATCCTCATTGAAGAAGATCCCTCGGAACTCTTCCCACTCCATAGATTCAACCTCCACTCTTGGCCTTGTGTTTTTAATCAGTTCCCACAACTGACTAGCTTATCCCTCTAAGCGGTAAACAACTAGGGTGACCTTCTCTTGTTCCAAACAGTAGAGCACAGAAAAGATCTTATCGATAATGTTGATCCACTATTCAGCAATCAATGCATCGGTAGATCCATTGAAGGTTGGTGGTCATTGATGCATAAAGGACTTGACATAATGTTGTTCCCTTCATGGTTAGATCGGTCTCTCATCTTGATTCAAGTTATTTCCCATAACTTGAGTCAGTTGGTTCATCATTCTCATGAAAGTTCCCATTCTGGCTTCCATCGAAGCGTCGTCAGTGCATGGTCCATTGCGGCCACCATTTGCATGGTTCCTTATATTGCCTTCCATTTTATAAAAGAATAAAACTTTAGTGAGAATATTATTTCATTTATCAATATTTTAACTATAAAGGATTTTATGACTTAAAATTTCATGCTTAAACAATTACATTTCTCTATAAATTCTTCATAATGATTCATAAAAAGCTTATGATTAACCAAACATATCCCCCAGGAGTGTCAAACCAAGAGTGAAGCAATGCCCCTTGTTGTGTACCAGGATACCCCGGGTCAAGCCCAAAACTCCTTGTAAGAGTTTTCACTTCTAAGTACATCTGTTCCAGAGCCACATCCACTCGTTCGTATCCAGACAGAGATTTATTTGTTCAGAAATCACTTAATTAATATTTCACCAAAATACCAAGAATTTTTCCTATATTTAAACTTTTATATTGGGTTCTTCCTAAAGTTTTCATATCCTAATTTCCATAAATAACTAAACTATCCTTTGATACCAATAATGGATCCCGCCTTTTTATTACATAACTTTTCATTACATCTTACAAACAAAGGATATTTAAAGTCTAGTGTCTTGAAAATTAGTAACAATAGACATGAAAAAAACATAAAACATTATTCTAAATCTCCTTTAAAAGTCTCTTTAAAAGTTAATCCTATTAAAAACTACTGCATCTCATAACTTGGACACATACATCAAAGGAAAAGGCGAGCATAAGGCCCAGTAAAGAAAGCAAGGGGAATCAGTTTACTTGTGATATCAATAAGAACTTGATGAAAAACATAAAGGCATGAGCAATGGAAAAAGAGGCATATCATAGATAAAAGAACAGGATTCATAACTTGAATATGTGGATACAACATTTAATTTAGACATTCATGAACATATCACCAAGGTTCATCCCTGAGGTGTCATAAAAAAATTACCAAGGTTATTCACTAAGGTATCGTGAAACTTGTCGTCTCTAGAGATTAAATTTTTTACCCAATGCATTGGAGTGCTATTAGGGTGAACCCTTAATATGTCTTTATTTTCATGTGATCCACATAGATCATAATCATAAATTTCATAAATAACTCATAGAGTGTAAAAGAAATGGGTTTCACTTCAAAATCGTGATGTTTTAAAAGTACTTAAAAATATGATCATTATGTCATTTATAACCCATGGAAAGGGAGTGAGGGTTATATGTATGTCAATTCCAGAATCAAATAGATCAATTTATGCCTTGATGAATACCCCTAGAAATGAAAATATATTTGGTTATTCACATAAATAAAACAAGAGAATTTCTTGAGAAAGAGAGAGATTTTGAGATGAAAATTATGCAGCATAATGACTACACATCATGGTTTTAGAAAATATTGAAAAGAGAGGGGGAAAGCGCAACCCATTTATAAATGAATCATAATACATTATAGGTATATGATAACATATAAATAAGATCATGGTATGGATATTTTAATGACATACCACATGAAAAAGAAACTTGAATGAAAAGAGAAGATGTGATTTTTTTTACGAAAAATTCAGCAGCCTAACAGCGTCGCTTAAAATTTAGAAAAATAAGTTGATGAGAGTGGAAAGGCTCTCTCATAAATTGAACATGAAATGGATAGTAGTAGGTATATAGAAGAAAAAACCCCCACATAATAAAATGGAAACTATAAGACATAACATAAAAGAAGTCATGACTTAGAAGAGGAGGGTGAAAGGTTCCCTTACCTTGAAGAGTGACTTCAAAAGCTCGAAGGTTGGGACCTTGGGGGGCTTAACGAAACCTTGGAAGAACTCATTGGGAGGTAAAAAGACCATAAATTCGTTGAGAATGATTTTTGAATGAAATTAATGAGGGAATGGCTTGGTATTTATAGCAAAAGTGAGGGAATATTTTATTAATTTCCATGGGAAACCTAATCAGTGGTATTTGCAAAACCATGGGTTCACCCATGATATTGGCCACTTGGGACACCTCATAAAATATATTACTATTCAAAAGTTGACCAGAATTATTACATCATGATTACATCATTAATGATTTCATTAAACACACCGAAACTCAAAATTGTATTTTCACTATTCACCGAAAAACAAAACATTTCATAAAAATCTCATAAATTCACCCTAACCTAATATCGATGCTATGAATTCAAAAATAAACTCCATTTTATAAAAATAATTTTCTAAATATTTTTAATTAAATTTTTAAATAAAATAATTATTTATTCAAAAAACAACTCTAAAACTATAACTTATTTTATAACTCCTTGAAAAGGTAATCAAGGTCCCATAAAATTATTATATTACCATAAGACAATAAAGTAACAATTTATGATTACATTTTATGAAAATACATTTCCATTTTAAATTATTAAATTACTTATAAAATTGTAAATAAAATATTTATGACATACAAAAATACCAAAACTTATACTATGATCGTTTTTTCACTTTTAAGATGTCTAAATTGTATTTATACATTCATGGGTGAAATTTTCATTTTTTTGGCCGATTTACTATTCATTACTATTCATAAGGGTATGTTATTATTCACCAAAAAAATATTTTGATCTTATTTAACCACATTTTTCACCCTAATTACAACCATGTATAAACGATTTTTAAAAATCATTTCACAGAAAAAAGTTATTTAATAATAAAATATTTTTATATTATTCATAAAAAAACACTATTCATCAAATTGAAGCTTCTTAGAAAAAATTCTAAAAATTCATCCTAGGTTGATTTTGACATTTGAAATTCAAAAATGATGTTTATTTTACCATAATAATTCTCTATGTATGAGAAATCTTTGTAAAGTACAATTTTTACTTCTAAAATCAATTTATAAAATTTATCTTAATTAAACATATACTTTATTAAGAAAAACTATTCCAAAAATAGGAATGATGAAATAAAATTTTTATTTATACAAAAGGATTACACAAAGTAACTAAGGTATCATTACATATCCCCTTATAACACTTGCATAGGACCTAAGTGTAAGGTGTGTTATGGTGATGGAATCTTGGGGTGGCTCTAACAACATTGCTCGAGTGGTGATTTCTATCAGCTTGAACTTCTCCCATAGGCGATTACGTCCAAGCTTCATATGTTGAAGCTCAGCTTGGGCTTGGTCCAGAGCAAAGCCTAATGACGCAACCTCCTTCCCAAGCTCCGATGGATGGGCTTCATACAGCCCGAGTCTACTGGATGAGGTCATCGACTCCTCTTTCTGTATTAATTAACCAAGATCACTTTTATTTATAAACAATAATCATAACGTTAAGAGTTCAGTTTCCAACGGTCATATAACAGTCGAAACTCAGTGGTCTTATTTTAATTATACTCACTTCATTAATTAAATGATATAGTTTTGTTGAGTATAAAATAAAATAACACACAAATTTCAGAAACTAATATTATTCAAAAGTTCGGGTCATTACATTTCCCATGGTTTATTCCAAATAGGATTGGTTTTAAATATTTTATTAGGCTAAAAACTGAACTTATTAAAATAATATCATTGATGATGTGTAATTGAGACATGTTCATAAAGAATTTTTTTTTAAACCTTAAAATATAATATAGGTTTTGGAGGATTCATTATAGGTTTGTAAAATAAATTAAATAATAAAAACGCATTATTTTATAGGGGGTCTTTTTTATCACAGATTCCCTTTATGGAATCAATTATATCACTTTTGGGCTATTATGATGTCATCATATAGACCGCACATTTATACTGTATTTAATTTTTACCCAAAAATTCAATTGTCTCGGAAAATTATTAAAATGTATCCACTGGATAATTTTGATGTGCTGATTTCAAAAATAATATTTATTTTATTAAAATTATTTTCTAATTATTTTAATGTGCACTTTTAAATTTAAAATCCTTATTTACTGAAAATACTAGTTTTTACAACACTAACCATTTTCTGACCCATATAAAAATTACATTGGACTTCATTAAATTATATTATCATTTATATTTAAATAAGTATGATTTAATAAGAATATTTCATGTAAATAAAATTTATTTCAAAAAATGTTGAATTTATCAAAAATATTGTTTCAATTGAAACTATATATTTCTCAAAAATACAATTTTAGATTTTTCATATCAAATTATAATTTTTATCAAACTCATTATTTAATTAGATATATATATATATATGAAGGGTGTAATTTTATCCCAGCCCGGCCCGGCCCAGCCTGGTCCTGACCGGGTAGGGTCGGGCCGGGCCTACCCTCCAAAAAATCGGGCCATGAACCACTATTCGGGTCGGGTCGGGCCGACCCGAACAACCCCAAGAGGCGGCCCGAGCCCGGCCTCAGGCTAGCCCAAATAGTTGGGTCAGGTCAGGATTTTCATGTCGGGCCACGGGCCGACCCTTACGGTCCGGCCTTTGTGGGCTTTTATTATTTTAAAATAAAATATATAATAAATTAAAGACATTTTTATGTTTTTTAATGCTTTTCTCTAAATTTAATTTTTTAAAATTTAATCTTAAAACATTTTTTTAATTGTTTTTTTTTTAAAAATTAAAACATTTTTTTAAAGAGTTTTTAACAACGTTTTTTTAACCTATTTTTTTAACAACTTTTTCTAAACGTTTTTTAACATTTCATTTAAAAGATTTTTGAAAATGTTTTTTAGTTTTTTTAAATGTTGAATATTTTTTTAAAATTTTTATATTATTCTTTATAAACAGTTACATTTTACAACTGAAACATTTTTAAATAGATTTAACAAGGGGTTGGGGGGTGCGTAATAATTGGTGGGTGTGTTAATTTTTTTTCTAAATGGATTTTTGTTTTTTGTAAATATTTTTTTAAATCATTTTTTTAATGTTTTAAAATAGATTTATATATTTTAATATATATATATATATAATATGTGAAAGTTATAAAAAAATTAACGAGGGGTTGGGGGTACGCAGCAGTGGGTGGGTGTGTTAATTTTTTTTCTAAATAGATTGATGTTTTTTAAAATATTTGTTTAAATCATTTTTTTTTCTAAACATTAATTTTTAAAAGTTTATATTAAACATTTACTTTAAAATGATTTTTTAACCTTTTTAAAACATTTTTTAAAACATTTTTTTTAATGTTTTAATTTTTTAAAATAGATTTATATATGTTAATATATATATATATATATATAATATGTGCAAGTTATAAAACAAATTGATGAGGGGTTGGGGATGCACAATAGTGGGTGGGTGTGTTATTTTTTTTAAAATATATTTATACATGTTAATATGTATAGAATATGTGCAAGCTTTAAAAAAATAACGAGGTGTATGTAGGAGTGGGTGAGTTAGTTTTTTTTTCTAAATTGATTTATATATGTATGTATAATATATATAATATATACAAGTTGTAACATACACAAACAAATAATAATGTAGGGAGGGGGTGTGCGCAAACATCAGTGGGTTAGTGTGTTTTTTTTGTTAATATATAATGAGTTATTATATATATATATATCATGTTACATCATTTATTTTAAAATGTTTTTTAAATGTTTTAATTTTTTAAAAAAAGATTTATATATATAATATGTGCAAGTTGTAAAAAAACGAATGAGGGTTGCGTAACAGTGAGTGACTGATAATTTTTTTTCTAAATAAGTTTATATATGTGAATATATATTTAATATGTGCAAGTTGTAAAATAAAATTATTGAGGGGATCATAATAGTGAGCAAGTTAATTTTTTTTCTAAATAGATTTATATATGTATATATAATATATGCAAGTTGCAACATAATTAAAAAAATAATAAGGTGGGAGAAAGGTATGCGCGAACAATGGTGGGTGAGTGTTTTTTGTTAATGTATATTGAGTTATTATATATATATATATAATGTTAAATTGTTGCTATATAATTATATATATATATATATATAGTCTGGTAATTTTAAACCAGGAGTGGGTGGATGTGTTATTTTTTTTAAATAGATTGATGTTTTTGTAAAAAAAAATTAAATCATTTTTTGTTCTAAACATTAATTTTTAAAAGTTTATATTAAACGTTTTATTTTAAAATGTTTTTTTTAACTTTTTTTTGAACATTTTTTTAAAACGTTTTTTTATGTTTTAATTTTTTAAAATAGATTTATATATGTTAATATATATATATAATGCGCAAGTTATAAAAAATTTAACGAGGGGCTAAGGGTGCACAGCAGTGGATGAGTGTGTAGTGGGTGAGTGTGTTAATTTTTTTTCTAAATAGATTTATACATGTGAATATATATATAATATGTGTAATTTGTAAAAAAATTAATGAGGGGTGCGAAGGAGTGGGTGAGTTATTTTTTTAATTGATTTATATATGTATATATAATATTACAACATACATAAAATAATAATAATTAGGGAGGTGACGTATGCAAATATCAGTGGGTGAATGTGTTTTCTCTGTTAATATATAATGAGTTATTATATATATATATGTATTATGTTACATCATTTATTTTAAATGTTTTAATTTTTTTTAAAAAAATTTATATATATAATATGTGCAAGTTGTAAAAAAATGAATGAGGGGTGTGCACGCACCAATGAGTGATTGTGTTATTTTTTTTCTAAATATATTTATACATGTGAATATATATATATAATATGTACAAGTTATAAAATAAAATTATTTAGGGGTGCACAGTAGTGATCGAGTTAATTTTATTTTTTAAATAGATTTATATATGTATAATATATATATATATATATATAATATGCAAGTTGCAACGTAGTTAAAAAAATAAGGCGGGAGGGGGCGTGCATGAAAATTAATGGGTGAACATTTTTTTATTAATATATAACGATTTATTTTATATATATATATATAGTCTGGTAATTTTAAATCAGGCACAGCCGTGGAAACATGTTGTAGGGGGTTCGAGTCTCCCTACCGGCAGTTTTCTGGTATTTTTTTTAGAGCGAGCAGGCTTTTATGAGTCGGGCTTTATATGGGCCCACAGGCCGGGCTTTTTAAAGACTGCCCGGCCCGACCTGCCGGCCTATTTTCGTAGGCCCGGGCCTGGCCCAACAAACCATCAACCTAAGCCCAGCCCGACTCGGGCTTTACCGGTCAGGCCACCGGGCCAAAATTACACCCTTAATATGAAGTAATAACGAAAAAGGATAAATATAATCATTATTTTATTAAAAAGGAAAATATTTAAATTCATACTACTATGGTCTAGATACATAACCTCTTATTACACTTACGTATGCTCTAAGGGTAAGGTGTGCAGTGGTGGTACATTATTAGGGTGGTTCAGTGTACATGGTATGAGCGATAATCTATATAATCTTGAAATTATCCTTTAAATGGTTTGTTCAAGTTTCAGTTGTTGAATTTCAACTTAAGCTTAGTCAAGGGTAAATCCTAGTGATTTCATCTCCCTTGGAAGCTTCAATAAATGGGATTTATAGGGTATGATCCTATAGGTTGAGGTCATCGCTTCTTCTTTTTGTGTCAATTAGACTTCATCATAACCTTTAATATGTACTAATCTTATTGCATGTATTTTCTATAATTATATTACTTAATAAGGCATTTACTCATTCAAAAGGGAATTTCATCTACAAAATTTTGGGTTGTTATAATAACACCATGATGCAATCCCTACACCATAGTGAAAAGGGGACTGGCACAGAACAAAACTATAACATAAGGTAAGGGACTGCGCCAAAATAGATCCTGGTCAAACACATTTCTGGAATCTATGTTTTGGTCAAAGATGACATCCTATAAACCAAGAAAGAGGGACCACGCCATAAGATAACAACCATGTTGCAAAATACCTGGTACGCGCGTCGCAGCGCGTCCAATTTGCGAATTTTATTAACCGACTGGCTACTGTAAAAGTGGCGAGCAGGGTCGAACCACAGAGAGCACGGAATCTAGTTCACTAAAAATATTTTGTTGGACAATGTTTAGACGGACAAGGTTTGAGGGGATTCCTATTTTTGAGTTTTTTTTTTAATTAAACTAAAAGGTGAGAAGACAAAAGATAAAAAGAAAATTACAAATGAGAATGATGATGGACTCTAAGTCAACAAAATGTGTCGGGGATGCTGGTGTCACAATTAAATTATCACGCAGCCGTGCAAGGTATTCTTTAGGATGATTAATTATTTATTCTGTTTAATTATCGCCAGTTCCGAAATTATAACCATTTTTTTAGATGCTCAATTTTAATTTCCCAATTTTATTTAAAATCCCGTTCTCTGGTGTCATAAATAAATTAGAAAACTCGTTCAAGCCCCGAATTACACGGCGAAATGACACAACCCGTTTCTCACAAAGTTGTGTCACTAATTTGCACCTACCATCAGTCAACGCGGTTTACCTTCTCGGACCGCCGCGTCGACTTATAATTAAAATGGCCAGTTTTAATTTTAGCAATTAATTCAGTGCAAAAATAATTTAAACAGATAAATGTTCAATTAAAATAAATTTAATTGACAATTAATCATCAAATAATACTTGCATGGCATGCGCAATAGTTTTAATTAATCAACCCACATCCCGACACAAAGAAAATCACCCCGACATCACAACTGAAAATGTAAACACGGCAATAAGATGACAATTCATGTAAAATAAGACCGTGTTACCAACAAATAATCGTGTCGGTCTTCACTCTCACTGCATGCAACTCGTTCTTCAATATCTGACTGCACCTCGGCACATGATGACGTCGCGCGACAGCTATGCTACCACCGGAACGGAGGATATGAGCGGTGAGCGGTGCGCGGCTGTTGGTTGACTCCTCGGATGGTGGTGACCGGTGCACTGCAAAGAAAACAAGAGAGAGAGTGGGGTGCGAGGGGGTGGCGCGCGACGGTGAAACCCGGCGGGCGAGTGGAGAGCGGCCGGGGAGAGGAGCAGCCGGCGGGGTGCGGGTTAGTGAGGGAGAGGATGGGGCGGCGGCCAGCGGGTTAGGAGGGGCAGTGGGGTGCGACGGGGGAAACCCGGCGGGCGAGTGGAGAGCGGCCGGGGAGAGGAGCAGCCGGCGGCGTGGAGAAGGGAGGGCGCCAGGGGAAGTGCTGCGAGGGGCTGGGTTCAGCGGGTGAGGAGGGTGAAGGGGGGCGCGCACGGCGTGGAGAAGGGAAGGCAGGGTGGCGGAGGGCGCGCACGGCGTGGAGAAGGGAGGGCTGTCGGTGAGAGGTGGGGAGGCGGCCGGTGATAGATGATGCGGGTGAGAGGGAGTTCCAGGAGATAAGGGGGGGGGGGCAGTGGAAGAAAAGGGAGAGGGTGAGGGGAGAGCGGGTCAAGGGGGGGGGGGGCGGTGGGTGAGGGAAGTAAGGGGGGAAAAAAAGATTCAAAATTCAAAATAAAAATAAAAAAAAACTAATTAAATAATTAAGTTTAATAATAATAATAGTAATAAGAATAATAGTAATACTAATAATAAGTAGAATTATTATAAAATATTAATATTAATAATAGATAATATTAAACTAAAATATAAAACGTTAATAAAGTAAAAATAAAATTCTAAAAAATGAAAATAAATAACTAATGTTAATATAATACTTACTAAAAACTATAAATACAACTAAAATATTTAAAATACTACAAAAAGAACCTAAAAGCACAAGAATGGTTAAAACTAAACGAAAATAAATAAATAAAATGTTAGTAACATCCATGTACATCAAATCCACCACACTTAAACTTTTGCACTCCTGGGCAAAACAATCAGAAAGAAAACACAAGTGACAGGAGACAGATCAAAACATCAAAATTACAAGTTCAAAATTTGTCAATCTATTTTCTCATAATATATCATGCTTCATTTAAAACTTCAGTTTCAAAAAAAAATTCTTTCACTTGCATTTTTTCAAAACAAGTACGTGCACTCATTTATCATGTGACCTACCTCACCATCACTCTCATCTCTCAAAAACATTTGATCAAAGTTTTTCTCAGTTCTCATACACATGCAGGCTTACCATAGGCTTGCCATGAATTTCACATCTCCACTAGTGGAAATCAAAAGTATTCACCAATCTCAAGGAATTTACATGAGGTTCAAATGTTTCTGAAGCTGTGGGACGGTGGGTTTTAAAAAAAAAATTGACATCTTTTTGGTAAAAAGGAGGGTTGAATCTTGAAATAAATGCATGATAAGTCAATCCAAATGTCTCCCTCAAACTCTCGCTCCCCCACACTTAAAACATTTCTTGTCCCCAAGCATATGATAAGCCAATGTTTCGCTCTCTTTTTTTCACTTTTTTTTTTAAGACACAACTCACTCACAATATGGTCAGGAAAAACTGGTGAGTATCAACCCAAAAACCCCATGGAATAGGTGTCAGACAATAATCCCAAAGAATGGTAGACAAGCAGCGTATATGCTGTAACATCTCAATGAAGGTAGGTCATATAGAAAACTCTCTAGTTCCTGGAGTAATGGATCATCACTTTAATAGGTATCCCCAAAGTCGAGGGTTACCGCGTAATGACCACCAATGTACTCATTGTTGGAACTGAAAAGGGTTCTATATTCCTATATCAAAATAATATGAAATGAATGTCGCTACTGTGAAAAAGAACTCAATGATCAGGATGGAATAATGTCAATCCATGTACATCAAATGACTCACTGCCCCTCGAAGAACCCTCTCCATGAGTAAGTCTCTCTCCCCCACACTTAGATTGAAATCGTCATGCAAAAATTCAAGAAATTGGTAGGGAAGGGTATCGGCTTGGGCTCATCCTAAAAGGCTCCTGCATGGCTTCTAAGGGCTATACGAAGGAGAAAATGTTTGGTTGGCTCAGTGGGTCAACGGGGCTAAAATATCAAACAGATGCCTCGATCATTTTAGTGCAACTTTCAAAAATTCCTATCGCTTTGATGGAAAAACATGGCAAGTTCTAGAAGACAAAACATGGTTGAGATTCCCTCAAGAAAAAGAGAAATAAGAGATGATTGTGAAATGGATTAGAGTCCTCACGGGTATGGAAATATAATGTTGGACAGCACAGATGCGAATGAGTGCAAATAAGTGTCTCAAAAATATTCAAGTTTTTTAAAAACATTCTAGAAGCATGAAATAATATCAGCAATCATCTAAGTCATGAGATAAAGGATTAAAGAAATCCAGAACAAGAATCAGGTGCTCAAACTGCCTAGGGACACAAGTGGTATGTTCCCGACTGGGTTGCGATAAAAATACAACAGTTCTTATGTGGGTTCATGAATGACAGGAGTGTTAGTCTTTTTTTTTTCTTTCTCTTTTTTTTTTACATGGTGTTTTTGGAAGCAGAAAATATGGCGAAAATTAAAACACTTCCCTGTGTAAGTGCAGATAGATGCGGAGAGGCTGCCTGTATCCGATGAAGTTCCAGAAATGATGTACCTGTAAAATCTACATATGGACAACACATACCCGCATCATATCATAAAGATAACACCAAGAATCATCTAAATAGAAGCAGAGATGCATAAGAGTGACAGGTGCATACAAATATCAGGAGGAGCTAAAAAAAATCACACATGCCATGTTTTATTTTTATTTTTATTTTTTTTTTCAAACAAATTAGAACAGGTAAAAGGAGAAAAAGGGGGGGAATGAAACTGGAACATGGGTTGCCTCCCAGGAAGCGCTAAGTTTTACGTCTTCAGCCAGACGGATGGACAATGTTCAATCGTCTTGGTCCATCAGCTCAGAATTCCTCTGCCTCTTACGAGAACTAGTGGCTGTGTCCTCGATCTCACGGGGACGCTTGGTGGGATTAACCACCTCCGGAGCAAAGTGAGCGTGAAGCTGGTGAGGGAGGAATGGAATCTGTGCTCTTTGTGGTGGTGCTGGATGCTGAGCACGAATCTCCAGTGAAAGTTCCTCAAGCCGGCGTTCGATATCAGCCAGCTCCTGAGTCATCCGTCGTACTAAGTCAGAGGGAGACGAAACAAGCGCATCGATGACCACAGAAGAATCAGAAGAGCTAGACATTTTTTTTAGCTGCATTCACAAAGCAGATAGAGAGATAGAGATAGAGTAAGAAAACAAAGATCAAAGAATGAAGAAGCAGTCGGGTTGCCTCCCGATCAGCGCTAAGTTTTACGTCTTCAGCCAGACGGATAACTTCTCATTGCAATTGTAGTTCTTCAATGATGCCTATTTTATCCGAAGTGTGGTAAAGTTTAAGGCGTTGACCATTTACTTTGAATGGGGGCATCTTCCCATCAGAAATTTCGACAGCACCATGTGGATAAACAATTGTGACGGTGTAAGGACCTGACCACTTCGATTTGAGTTTTCCAGCCATGATTCGAAGTCGTGAGTTGAAGAGGAGAACTTTGTCGCCTGTTGAAAAATTTCTTTGTTGGATCCGTTTGTCATGCCAGGCTCGAGTTTTCTCTTTGTAAATCAAAGCATTGTCATATGCTTCTCTCCTCATCTCATCCAGTTCATTCATTTGTAGAAAACGCTTCTCTTGGGCAGTTTTTAGATCAAAATTCAGTTTCTTCACAGCCCAATAAGCTTTATGTTCCAATTCTACAGGTAAGTGGCAGGTTTTTCCAAAGACCAACCTATATGGGGACATTCCAATGGGTGTCTTGTAGGCAGTTCTGTAGGCCCATAGTGCATCATCAAGTTTGGTGACCCAATCTTTCCTAGATGTACTTACAGTTTTCTCCAAAATACCCTTAATTTCTCGGTTTGAAACCTCAGCTTGGCCATTGGTCTGTGGGTGGTATGGGGTGCTCATGTAGTGGTGACATCCATGGCGAGTCATTAGCTTCTGAAACAGCGCATTATTTAAGTGGGTACCACGGTCACTGATGATTAGCCTTGGAATTCCGAACCGGGTAAAAATGTGTTGCTTCAAAAATTTAATGACGACTCGAGCAGTATTTTCCGAGAATGCCTTAGCTTCCACCCATTTTGACACATAGTCTACACAGACAAGGATATAGGATTTACCAAGAGATTTAGGAAAAGGACCCATGAAGTCAATTCCCCATATGTCAAAATTTTCAATTCCCATGATTGAGTGTTGTGGCATTTCGCGCTTCCAGCTTATACCCCCGGTTCTTTGGCATTTGTCACAATTCATGACGAATTCACGAATATCACGATTCATGGTCGGCCAGTACAAACCACATTGTAACACCTTGCTGATTTTTCGATGAATCCCATGGTGTCCTCCAGCTTCTCCAGTATGGCATAAGTTCAAAACACTCTCCACTTCTTCTTCAGGGATGCATCTTCTTATCATTCCATCCGCACAGTCTTTGAAAAGTAAAGGATAATCCCAGTAGTAATGTCGTGATTCATTCAGAAATCTTTTCCTCTGTTCCTTTGATAAATCTGGATGTATCACACCTGAAGCTAAGTAGTTCACGAAATCAGCATACCAAGGTGTGATTGTCTCAATGGCATAGAGTTGTTCGTCAGGAAATGTTTCAGTGATTAGTTCGACATTGATTTCACTTGTGTCATGGTCGAGGCGTGATAAATGATCAGCAACGACGTTCTCTGTTCCCTTTTTGTCCTTGACTTCAATGTCAAATTCCTGAAGTAACAGTATCCATCGAATGAGTCTCGGTTTTGCATCTTTCTTGGCCATTAGATACCGAAGTGCAGCGTGATCCGTATAGACAGTGACTTTTGAGAACAACAGATGGGATCGAAATTTATCAAAGGCAAAAACAACTGCTAGCAGCTCTTTTTCAGTTGTTATGTAGTTATGTTGGGCCTCATTCAATGATCGGCTAGCATAGTAGATTGGCCTAAAGATCTTTTCTTTTCTTTGCCCCAAGGCAGCTCCAACTGCCCAGTCACTAGCGTCACACATTAACTCGAATGGTTGCTCCCAATCAGGTGAAATCATTATTGGGGCTTCAACCAAACGCTGCCTTAATAATTTAAATGCTTCCTGACATTCAGGGCCGAAGTGGAATGTGACATCTTTTCCCAATAGATTCGTAAGGGGTCGGGCAATAACAGAGAAATCCTTGATGAAGCGTCTATAGAATCCAACGTGCCCAAGAAAACCTCGAATGGAACGAACTGAAGAAGGCATGGGTAACTCAGAGATTGTACTAATCTTTGCGGAGTCAACTTCAATTCCTTTTTTTGAAATTTGATGGCCTAAGACTATTCCACTTTGGACCATGAAGTGTGACTTTTCCCAATTAAGTACCAGATTCTTTTCTTCGCATCTTGCCAAAACCTTATCCAAATGTTCTAGACAGTCATCAAAAGAATTTCCATACACTGAGAAGTCATCCATGAAAATTTCCAAGAACTCTTCAATCATGTCATGGAACATTGCCATCATGCATCATTGAAAAGTGGCTGGAGCATTACACATTCCAAAAGGAATTCGCCTATAAGCAAATGTACCATATGGACAAGTGAACGTGCTTTTCTCTTGATCCTCTGGTGTCACTGCTATTTGATTATAGCCCGAGTATCCATCCAGAAAACAGTAGTAATCTCGTCCTGCCAATCGTTCAAGGATTTGATCAATAAAGGGTAATGGGAAGTGATCCTTTCTAGTGGCATCATTCAATTTCCGATAGTCGACGCACACTCTCCATCCAGTCACTATTCTTGTGGTTATCAATTCTCCTTTATCATTCTCGACCACTGTGGTTCCACCCTTTTTAGGTACCACTTGCAACGGGCTAACCCACTGACTGTCGGAGATTGGAAAAATTAAACCGGCATCAAGAAGTTTAATGACTTCTTTCTTGACTACTTCTTTCATGGGAGGTGTCAAGCGTCGTTGTGGTTGCCTGTAGGGTTTTGAATTATCTTCCATATGTATTCTGTGAGTACAGATGGCAGGACTTATACCTTTTAGATCAGCAATCGTCCAACCTATTGCTGGTTTCCTTTGTGACAGGACATTGAGCAATTTTCTCTCTTGTTCACTCGAAAGATTGGCATTTATGATGACTGGTAAGGTGTTTAAATCTCCCAAGTAGCTATATCTCAGGTTTGATGGAAGAGGTTTAAGCTCAAGTGTTGGAGGCTTTTCAAGTGACGGAGTAAGTGAAGTGAATTCATGTCTATCTAAAGGCTCGACTATATTCCTGATGAATTCCACTTCCTCGATTGATTCAGTGAAATCTTTATTTTCTTTGTGCAAATCTGCGAGGTCCAGCACATCGCTTGCAAACTCATCCCATTCTTCAATCGTATCCAGGAAATGACAGTCTGATACAGATGGTTTTTCCATGGCCTTTAGGACATCAAATGTTATGTTCTCATCCCCAATTCTAAAAATTAACTTTCCCTCTTGGACATCAACCATTGCTCTGCATGTCGCCAAGAAGGGTCTCCCGAGAATGAGTGGGACGTCCTTATCTTCTTCCATATCGAGGACAATGAAGTCAGCAGGGAAGTAATATTTATCAACCTTGACAAGAACGTCCTCTAGAATCCCTCGAGGATGCTTCACTGATCGGTCAGCCATTTGCAAGGCGACTCTCGTTGGATTTAATTCGGTGATGCCCAGTTCTTCAAGGATTCCAGACGGCATGAGATTTACACTAGCTCTGAGGTCGCACAAAGATCTTCCGAATTGACACCCTCCAATATTGCAAGGAATAGTGAAACTCCCAGGGTCTCTTAGTTTTGGATATGGATCTGGGTATGACCGCTGAACATTCCTCGTGCATTATGACTGTTCCCACATCATCTAATTTTCTTCTTTTTGACAGAAGTTCTTTGAGAAATTTGGCATAGTGGGGCATTTGTGTGATGGCTTCCGCAAAAGGAATATTTATTTGAAGCTTTTTGAACATCTCCATGAATTTTGAAAATTGAACATCCAACTTCCTTTGCTTCAGTCTTTGTGGAAATGGAAGAGGTGGTATGTGGGATTTCTCTCTTTCATTGAGTGCCTCATTTTCCTTCTCCTTTCTTGCCTTTTCATTCTTTGCAAGTATGTTTTGATCTTCCTCCTCTTTGGGTTCAAGTTGGATTGCTTTGTTTGTTGAGTCGCCATTTTCAGTGGAAGGTATAGGCGTCTCATCTGTTGGTTGAACATCAGGCTTTTGGTGCTCTGGTAACTGTGTGCCACTTCGCAATATGATGGCTTTTGCTTCTTCTCTTGGGTTGACTCTTGTGTTGCTTGGTAGAGTTCCTTGCTGTCGGTTTTGCATTTGTGCGGCTAACTGACCGACTTGATTTTCAATGTTGCGCATGGAAGCCTGTAAGTTTTGGGTTGCCATCTCTTGTGATTCAAACCGTGATTGATTGGACATCATTAACTTTGCTATAGTTTCTCCCCAATCTTTTTGACCTTGTGTTGCAGCAGGGGCGCAGTCTGTTGTTTGCTTTTGCTCCTTATACTGCTGTTGCTGATGGAACGGTGGTCGGTATTTCTGTTGAGACCCTTGATCTTGTGGTTGCATGGCGGGTCTGAAGGTAGGTTGAGCAGTGAATCCAGGTGGACCCATGTTATGGTTCATTGGCTGAGTAGCCACTGGTTCCTTCCAACCTTTATTTTGGGTATTGCCTTGCCAGTTTGTGTTGTAATTGTTCCCATAATTTCCACGGTTGTAACTAACTAAGTTAGCTTCAGACATCTTGGTCTCTGTAGTGTTATATGGACACATGGAATAATCATGAGGACCACCACAGTGTGGACAGTGTTCAGCTTGAATAACATGTACTGGCTTAGGCGGGTTTATTGACAAGTTGTCAATCCTCTTGTTGAGAGCTTCAAATTGTGCAGCCATGAATGTCTGAGTATCAACGTGATGCACTCCTGCCTTTCGTCTTGAAAAATCTTCTGGCCACTGGAAACTGTGTTCGGCCATGTTTTGAATCAATATGTACAGGTCCTCAGGATCCATTTCCATGAACGCATTTCCAGTAGCTGTGTTGATGGCAGACTTACTCTCGGATTGAAGTCCATAGTAGAAAGCTTGCAGCTGGTTTGCCAACTTCATCCCATGATGGGGACAACGTCTTAACATGGACTTGAATCTTTCCCAAGCTTCTCCTAACGATTCGTATTCACTTTGACAAAAGGAGTCGAGGTCTCTCTTGTTTTTCAAAGATTGAGCTGTTGTGTAATATCGATCAAGGAATTTTCTTCTCAACACTTCCCATGTGAAAACTGTTTCGGGGTCGAGACTCTCCAACCAGTCCTTTGCTTTCCCTTGCAACGAAAATGGAAACAGTCATAGGATCAACGCATCATCCGTTACTCCGTTATATTTAAATGTGTCACAGACTTCAAGAAATATGTTCACATGCATATAAGGGTCTTCGCTGCTCAATCCATGAAACTGTGCATGTTGTTGGAGCAGGTTGATCGTGGACGGCTTCAATTCAAAGTGCGTTGCTTGAATTCTGGGTCGTGTTATACCTGAGCTTATTCCGACTGTGTTGGGTCGCAACTCTTGTCTCATAGTAGTCCGAGGTCGTTGATTATCGAGACGGTTTTGGAAAAGTGGATGGACTTGTCCACTAGGAAGTGTCGGAATATGAGTTTCAACGCTTTCCGCAGGTGGATGCATTGCGTTTGCAGCTGAGGTACCGACTTGTTCTTTTCCCTTTCTTTGATGTTCAAGTTGTGGATCAAGGGGTGTGTCGTTCTTTGACGGATCAGAAGTACGAGTGTTCACCATTTAGGCGAACAGTGCCTAAAGCAAGGTCTACTTGAAATTTTCTTAATGCTAGACGTGCGCGTGCTCCCCGGCAACGGCGCCAGAAATTTGGTACGCGCGTCGCAGCGCGTCCAATTTGCGAATTTTATTAACCGATTGGCTACTGTAAAAGTGGCAAGCAGGGTCGAACCACAGAGAGCACGGAATCTAGTTCACTAAAAATATTTTGTTGGACAATGTTTAGACGGACAAGGTTTGAGGGGATTCCTATTTTTGAGTTTTTTTTTTAATTAAACTAAAAGGTGAGAAGACAAAAGATAAAAAGAAAATTACAAATGAGAATGATGATGGACTCTAAGTCAACAAAATGTGTCGGGGATGCTGGTGTCACAATTAAATTATCACGCAGCCGTGCAAGGTATTCTTTAGGATGATTAATTATTTATTCTGTTTAATTATCGCCAGTTCCAAAATTATAACCATTTTTTTAGATGCTCAATTTTAATTTCCCAATTTTATTTAAAATCTCGTTCTCTGGTGTCATAAATAAATTAGAAAACTCGTTCAAGCCCCGAACTACACGGCGAAATGACACAACCCGTTTCTCACAAAGTTGTGTCACTAATTTGCACCTACCATCAGTCAACGCGGTTTACCTTCTCGGACCGCCGCGTCGACTTATAATTAAAATGGCCAGTTTTAATTTTAGCAATTAATTCAGTGCAAAAATAATTTAAACAGATAAATGTTCAATTAAAATAAATTTAATTGACAATTAATCATCAAATAATACTTGCATGGCATGCACAATAGTTTTAATTAATCAACCCACATCCCGACACAAAGAAAATCACCCCGACATCACAACTGAAAATGTAAACACGACAATAAGATGACAATTCATGTAAAATAAGATCGTGTTACCAACAAATAATCGTGTCGGTCTTCACTCTCACTGCATGCAACTCGTTCTTCAATATCTGACTGCACCTCGGCACGTGATGACGTCGCGCGACAGCTATGCTACCACCGGAACGGAGGATATGAGCGGTGAGCGGTGCGTGGCTGCTGGTCGACTCCTCGGATGGCGGTGACCGGTGCACTGCAAAGAAAACAAGAGAGAGAGTGGGGTGCGAGGGGGTGGCACGCGACGGTGAAACCCGGCGGGCGAGTGGAGAGCGGCCGGGGAGAGGAGCAGACGGCGGGGTGCGGGTTAGTGAGGGAGAGGATGGGGCGGCGGCCAGCGGGTTAGGAGGGGCAGTGGGGTGCGACGGGGGAAACCCGGCGGGCGAGTGGAGAGCGGCCGGGGAGAGGAGCAGCCGGCGGCGTGGAGAAGGGAGGGTGCCAGGGGAAGTGCTGCGAGGGGCTGGGTTCAGCGGGTGAGGAGGGTGAAGGGGGGCGCGCACGGCGTGGAGAAGGGAAGGCAGGGTGGCGGAGGGCGCGCACGGCGTGGAGAAGGGAGGGCTGTCGGTGAGAGGTGGGGAAGCGTCCGGTGATAGATGATGCTGGTGAGAGGGATTTCCAGGAGATAAGGGGGGGGCAGCGGAAGAAAAGGGAGAGGGTGAGGGGAGAGCAGGTCAAGGGGGGGGGGTGGCGGGTGAGGGAAGTAAGGGGGGGGGGGAAAAGATTCAAAATTCAAAATAAAAATAAAAAAAACTAATTAAATAATTAAGTTTAATAATAATAATAGTAATAAGAATAACAGTAATACTAATAATAAGTAGAATTATTATAAAATATTAATATTAATAATAGATAATATTAAACTAAAATATAAAACGTTAATAAAGTAAAAATAAAATTCTAAAAAATGAAAATAAATAACTAATGTTAATATAATACTTACTAAAAACTATAAATACAACTAAAATATTTAAAATACTACAAAAAGAACCTAAAATCACAAGAATGGTTAAAACTAAACGAAAATAAATAAATAAAATGTTAGTAACATCTATGTACATCAATACCTAAGCTAAGAAGAAGTCCATGCTACAACTTAGCTTCAAGGCATAGTGACCCTGAAATTGGTTGAACCACCTGAGTTACACCTTCTAAACCTTCACATTACAAGCATGAAAAAAGAGGAAAAACCACCAAATTTGTCCACTACATTGCATCACCCCAACGATACCACATCCATAACCTCCATGGCATAAAACAAGTATCACACTGTAGAATTCAGTTCCACTAAAAAACAAGCAGGGATCGAAAAAAAGAAAGAAGAAAAAGAAACATGAAGATGGTTGTACCTGAAAACAAAGTCAGGATGTTACAATGTGAATGGTTTGTTTTCAAAAAGATGTTTTAAATGAAAAAGGGATGGTTAACCTTATTTTATTTAAAAATGGAAAGTTTTAAAGTGTAAATGTGGGATTTTGAAAAGTCAATACCTTGGAAAAATATTTTTAATACATGTTTTATAAATTGTGTGTTTTAAGAAAGGATATGATGTATTGTTTGTTTATTTCCATATTGTATAAAGAAAATGAAAAACTGTTTGATCCTATCTACTTCAAACTAGAATTATTTATTTATTTTATAAAAAGAATGAAATAGACTCTTAGTGGCATCCTATTGGGTGTTGGTTCACACCCTACATATTCACATTGGTGGGTATGTAGTCTTCATGTATTTTGTAGGTCTTTTTAGTTCTAGATTATGGGTGGGATTTCTACCACACCCCTTTGTGAAGTGGGTGATTTTTGGTTCATGGAGGTGACTTGATAGTCACATGGTGATGGTGGTATTTGTCTCCTAGGTTTGTTCGACCAGTTTGGGTCATGTGGTGTATCACCCCCCCCCCCCCCCCGACCTCCTGTTTTGTTTAGCTTTAATTCCTTATTATGGAATGTAAAGATTTGTATAAAATTGTTTTATTGTGGGAAAAATGTTTATAAAAAGATTTTGACTATATCTTTTAGTTATGCCATGCTTGGTTGTTATCATTTAGTACCTGGTCATCTATTTTGTCATGGTTGTCCAATGCATGGAGACCTCATGTCGGGTTCTCAGTTGGAACCTATTATTAATCCTGGTTTTCTTGAGGGTTAAATCATTCCCAAGTGGTCACTTGTGATAACCTGATACTAGTTTCTAGCCCAGGGTGATTGGGAATGCACCTCGGGCCTTATGGCCAGTTCACTCGGGTGAAATGTCGGGTTGACCCGAGTTGGTTCGTTACAAATAACCACTTAGTTATTTTCAATTAATTATAATGAATTTTAAATCAAAAAATAAATCTTATAAAATCTGCATCATTAATAGGTAATCATTGAATAATAATCTAGAAAGAAATATGAATTGTTAAACCGTACCTCTTGTGATGATTGAATTAAATCCCCCAATGAGATTTTCATAAAGAAATATGAATAGTTAAAGTATATCTCTTGTGGTGACTTAATTGAATCTACCAATGACATTTTCAAACAATTAGTTCCTATATTTAAATTTAAAATAAATTAAAATAAAGAAATGATATTTTACAAATTTGCAACATTCAAGCTTTCAATGAAGATAATGAAAAAAAATGGCAGGTCCCAATATTTCAATTACCCCATACACATATCACATACTACAAAACAAAATAAAATACATGAGAGGTGGAGAATGATAGAAACGAGCATTAGAAGAAGATGTAGAGAACCCGTAGGTGGCTACTGAGGGTGGATGTTGGTGGTTGAGGCTGACTAAAAGAGAATTGAGGCTGACAGATCGAAGAAAGAAGGGCTATAGGGTTCATTTTATAGGGAAAACTGATTGTTTTTGTGTGACTAAAACAAAAAAAATGATAAGTATTGACATTTTAAAAAAAGTTTTTCAATGTCATTTATTTAATAACCGACATCGAAAACATGTGGGTTTGGTTTTTTGCATCAGTTGTTTTATAACTAGTGTTATAAATGTGACGTTTTAAATGGATTTTGTACTAGTGATTACTTTCATGTACTCTGGTTATTTATATGGATGTTGTTTAGTTATTTATCTATAGTGGTTACTCTAATATTAGGGTATAGTCTCCCCACAATAACTCCTTAGACTCTCATTTCTAGTTGGCATCCACTAGTGTATGGGGGAGCGCACTCGAGGTCACGTAGGGACTGCCAATATGAGCACTATTAAGTGGCCTAGGGCAGCAAGACATTACATAAGGAGTTATAAAATAAGTTTATTTTTTTAATAAAATACCCTCTTATTTTATTTTTACAAAATTGGCATTTTTGTCTCAGTTTTTAAAAACTCTAAAAAATTAAATTTTAAGTCTTTACAATACACACCCCTTTAAAAACTTTTTTTTCTTGAAAATTCTAATCCATGTACATAAAAAAATCTAAAAAATAAGAGGAAATACCATTAACTTCTAAATAATGGGAACACAATAAATAAAAACACAAATATCTACAATACACACTCCTTTAAAACTTTTCATCCATGAAAAAAATAATCCAAAACATGAGGATGAGATAAAAGATCAAATAACATTAGATCATAAATAAATGGTCAAATGATCCTAGATTATATGGGGGAAATAAAATGATAAAAACAATCACTAACTTTCAATACAAGAATAAATATCACTAAGGATAAATCTACTATGAAATACCCATCTAAGGTAACGATAAGTAAAATCAATTTGCTTAAAACTCAAATTATGGGGAATTAAAAGTAATGTTATAATAACTCAATAATATTTATGATTTCTTATATAACACCCTCTATTTGAGGTAGGTCATCTTTTTATTCTTTTTATCTTGTCATTGGAGTCTTTGGGTTAGCTTTTGGAAGTGTTTGAAGGTGTAAAAGGGAAAGAACCTAGAGTCTTCTACTAGAAAAATATGTAGAAACAATTTACATTGTAAATTTTAGTTTTAGGATATAAATAGTTTGAGAGAGATATTTAGGGCATTAAATCCATCTACATCATAAAATTGTTTTATGCTATAAAATGGGTTTTTCCCAGAAAAATAACTTAGGTGGTGGATTTTTTTGTAATAAATGGCCCTAAATGAATTTATGACATAAATTCTCAATTTACACCGTAAATCATTTAGGACTAGTGAATATTACATCATCCAACAGTTGTATTTTTTTCTCATATTCTGAAACTTTGTTCCTCTTGACTCCCAGGCTTAACCTAGTAATTTTTTGGAAATATTTGACGTTCTAACTCCTTGGACAATGAATCATTGATCATTTGTTTGTGGAAATCAAAGGTTAGGGTTCTATTCTTCCTCCTTGTTTTGGATTTCTTTGTGTTTTCTTGATCAGAACCATATATCATTGCATGATGCCTGGATCTATGGGTTTGGATTTGTGGTGATGAGATCTTCTTGGGTTTTTATAGAGGAATATAAGAAAGAGGTTAATTCATGGAATCATTTAAGATCCTTTGTGAAAACATAATCGAGGTAGGTGGATCCTCTCTCACTCTACTATTCTGGAACCTGTTGGCTTGAAATTTTCTAAATTTTTGTTATACCTTAATGGAAATCCTTATGAAATTGATTTAGAAAATCCTAGTTTGATGTGATTTTAAAAGGGTGGGTCTTGAAATATGAAATTTATGTGTAAATAAATGGTTTATGTAATATGGTATTGACATACATGGTGTTGTGTATTCATATTTCATTGCATGAGGATAGTTGAAACAAAATAGTGCTCGGTGATAACCTAGAAAGGCATAAGGGGATAAACCTAGTGAAGGATGGGTGGGGGACAGATCAATTCTCGTGTGAGTATAGGGATTGTTATATGGAATTCATGTGTGTGAGAGTGTGGAACATGAAATGGGTATTCCAAGTGAAAAGTGAAAGGGAAAGTAGAAGTTGTGATTTTTTAAATTGATCACTTTAACTATTTCCTTTTGATAAATTGTTTTTAATTTCTCACCCTATATTTTATATAAAATGTTCTAACTTGTTCTTGTCCCAGTGGAATGTGTTAGGAAGTTTTTGGGGAATGATTACTGAGTCTATACTCATCCCCTTCTTGGGTACTTTGGTGCATTTGTAGATTTTGTCTATCGAGATGAAAGGAAGGTTTAGGTTTCATACTTCTCTAGCAGTGATCCTTGATTTCATGGTTTGGTTGCTAAAACTAGAGTTGAGGAGTGTCTGCATCTTAGTCCGGGATGGTGCCATTTTGGTGCCAATGTCTTTTTATTTAGAGTCTTAGCCTTAAACCTTTATTCTTTTTTCCACTGTTACTCTGATATTATTTGATTATGGTCTTTCATTGAGTTGCATGATTGTTCATTCATGCATCATGTAGTTGGGTTTTGTTGTATCCTCTCTTTTTAGTAGGCTATGTGTTCTGCAGGGTAAAACCATCCCCCAACGGGTTACTAAGCCCTTGACATTTATTGTTATTCATTGGTGTCCTGGGGATTTCACCTAAGGTTAGTAGCACCTCTTCCTCTTTCCAAGCCAATGGGTAAGACTTGGGGTGTTACAAATGGTATTAGTTTTGTTCGGTCCTTGGGTTGGGTCGGTATAAAGGATATAGGACTATCAGAACTTGAAATGTATAGCATAAAAATATATAGGTAACCTTTTTATGTTAAACTCCAAGTTACCAGGGTGTTCGGGTACAAAAGCGTTCTAAGAAACTTCTAGAGGTGTTTTCATCTCATCATCATGGGTTTAGCCAATGATTATTTCATATCATGCATTATTACAAAGACTTACTACTAGGAATGCATTGTTCAACTATTGTTTGATGAATTTTGAAAGATGATTACAATGGATAATATGGTTTATTTTTGAAATAATGGTTGCAATGGTTGTTTCTTATGGTGATGATAATTTTTTATAATGTTTTGGAATTCATTCAAGCCTTCAATTATGAGAGATAAATGGTGTATTATTCTGCTTATAGAAAATGATACCAGGAAGAAATCATAGAAACCAATAGGAATAAGCTGTTGAAAATGTGGTTGCACATAAGCCACAGGTGAACCAACAACTTGTACATAGTATTGTGCAAGTGTTTCAATCCACTGACAAAGGAAACCAAAGTGATGAACCAAGTCAAGTGGATCATTCGGGGTAGTTTTAGAAGAAAAATCCTCCTATGTTTCAAGAGGATTCTAAACCCGAGAAAGCATAAGTGTGGCTAAACTAAATGAAAAGAATCTTCAATTTTCTTAGTACACCAGTGGAGTTGAAGATTAAGTTGGAAACCTATATGTTAGAAGATCTTGCATGTCAATGGTGGTATTTTTTTCCAAGATAAAGTCAACCAAGGACTTATGTGGGGGATTTTGAGGAATTTTTTAATAAAATTTTTTATCCCCATGCATTCAAAATAGCAAGAACAACTGGTTTCTTCATCTTGAAGTAAAAAAACCTCTCTATGATAGAGTATGCAGCTAAGTTTATGAACTTAGTTCATTTTTCCTCGAAAGTAGTTGTTAGTGCATCCTTGAAGTCATGTATCTTTGAGATGAGATTGAGACCAGAGATTATATCCAAGATAGTGGTTCTCTATATTACATATTATACATAGATGGCTAATAGGGAAACAATGGAAGAAAGGGATATTGTTAGGAATCTAGCGGGAAGTAGTCCATTTGTTCCCATGGGGACAAGTTTCAACTATAATGTTGGAAATAAGAGGAAGATGGGTGTATACTCACATAGAAGTATCATGCCTCAAATTTAGACTACAAAATCATTTAATTTTCATACAATATCTGATGTTAAACTAGGTTTTTTTTAGTGTGTCTCATTAATGAACAGGAAGAGAGAATGTACTTTACCACTAAGGAATTACCATCACTATGGTAAAAATGCCATATTAAGAAGTTTTTTCTTAAACTTAAAATATCGGTAGGTGGAATAGTCTTGAATCAGCCTCAGTTTTCATATGCTCGGATGAAATAGTCCCTTCAGACTAGTTCGCATCCACAAACACAGGTGAACCAAGACACTTCCAGAAACACTTAAGTTGTTCAGGCAACACCTCAGCAAGGAAGCAATAGTTATCCCATGAAATCTAATTGATATTTATATGGATTATAATAGGATATTGTGAGAAATCAACCAGGTTCCTCTATGGTGAGAGGTACCATCCTTCTGAACTCCATTCTTATGCATGTCTTGTTTGATACTGGCGTTTCACATTCTTTCCTTATTTATTCTATGGTTAAAAATTTGGGACTACAAGTGGAAATAATACCCCATGTTATGAGTATCACGACACTCATTGGATAGCGAGGGTGCAGATGTTTCAAATTCTGAACATGTTCCATTACTATTGATGTAGTGCAATTTCTTTGGGAGTTTACGGTCCTATAGATGAATGTTTTTTATTTAATCTTTAGTATGGACTGGTTGGTTGGATTTAAATCCCATATTGACTGTTACACTTAGTAGGTAATGTTTATATCCCCTGATGGATCCCTTCACCTTTTCAATGGGGATTAGGATATAAATATAGGTAGGGCAGGGCCTTTATTTATAGTTGAAGGAATCATCTCTAGCCAATTAGTAGTAATGAACTTGGGAATAGATGATTAAAGGGAATGAGACTCTTCCTAATATAGTGGATCGATACCCAAATGTTTTTTTGAATGATTTATCTAGGTTACCAAATGAAAGGGAAATCGAATTTACTATCGACCTGCTCTTGGGAACAAGCCCTGTTTCACTACCATCTTACATAATGGCTTCTACTGAGTTGCAGAAATTTAAGGTTCAGTTAGAAGATTTAGAAAGTAAACACTTTATCAGACCTAGTACATCTCCATGAGATGCACTGGTTCTATTTGTAAAGAATGTAAATGATATTATCCACTTATGTGTTGATTATCGTAAGTTGAATCAAACAACAATAAAAAATCAATATCATATTCCTTGAATAGACAACTCATTTGATCAATTAAAGGGAGCTAAGTGGTTCTCTAAAATTGATCTATGCTCAGGATATCATCATTTTAGAGTCATAAGAGAGGATATTCCAAAGACAATATTTTAGAGTCACTATAGCCATTATAAATATGTCATCATTCCTTTTGGTCTGATGAACGCACCAACAGTTTTCATGGCTTTGATGAACCATATCTTCCAAAAGGACCTCGACTCCTTTGTTGTTGTATTTATTGATGATATTATGGTATACTCTATAAATGGTAATGACCACAAGGAGCACTTGAAAATTGTATTGAGTACATTACAGGAACATCATCTGTATGCTAAGTTTTATAATTGTGACTTCTAGATCCAATAAGTTTGTTTCATTGGGAATGTCATTTCTGAATAAGAAATATAAGTTGACCCTAGAAAGATAGAAGCAATAGTCTCTTAGTAGACACCTAAGAATGTTTTTTAGGAACACCGTTTTTTGGTATTAATAGGTTATTTTCATCACTTATTCAGGATTTCTCTAGGATTGCTTCTCCCATGACTGCTCTGATAATAAAAGGTGTTTCATTCACATGGAAATATGACTGTCAGAAATGTTTTCTAGATATTAAATCTTATCTCACATCGGCACCCATACAAATCTTTCCATAAGCATTTAACATATATATGGTATATTGTGATGCATTTGGATCTTTTCTTGGTTGTGTTCTCATGCAGAGAGACCATGTTGTGGCCTATGGTTTGAGGCAATTGTGAGTGCATGAGAATAATTATCGTATGCATGACCTGTAATTGGTTGTGGTTTTCCATGTCTTAAAAACTTGGAGGCATTACCTGTTTGGAGAAAATTTCACATTTTTTACTAGCCATAAATGTTTGAAATATATCCTTACTTAGTGAGACTTGAATTTGAAGAAATAAAGATGTATGGAGTACCTATAGATGTTTTATTTTGACTTGATATACACACTCGGTAAAGGGAATTATATATCAGACGTGTTGAGTCAAAAATTGTATAGCTAAGTGGTCTAATAAGCTCATGATCAAAGGAAATTGATGACCGAGATTGTTGATATGCATTTAGATTATGCTACACAGGGTGAGCATGCAATTTTTTTCCTAGTTAGTCTTGTTCTGGACTTGATAAATTTAGTAAAATAATCTCAGACATTAGATCCTGATTGTATCATCATTAGGTCAAACCTAAATTATAGGGAGACTTATGATGACTGAATAGAAGATGCAAACTCTTTTTTATACTTTCAGGACTGAATTTTAGTTCCTCAATCTTGTCAAGAATAACTCCTTTTGACATACCACCATTCAAAATGGGTTATTCATCATGGTGTTCAAAAAAATTACAAGGCGATGAAAGTAAATTTCTGGTGGGCAGGTATGAAATGAAAAATTGCAAACTATGTGATGAAATGTATGACATATCAGTAGGTAATGTATGAATATCAAATATTGGTTGGAATATTACAGTATATGCCTATACATGTATGGAAGTGGGATCAAACTACATGGACTTTGTCACAGGCTTACCAAGAACGTTATGGAAACACAGTGCTATATGGGTAGTAGTGGATTGACTTACTAAGTTGACACACCTTATCCCTATAAGAGAATCTAACATAGTACAAAACTTGACAAAAATGTATGTCTGATAAGTGGTTAGGTTACATGGAATTACAACTTTGATTATATCTGAGAGAGACCCTTGTTTCACTTATCGATTTTGGTGATCGTTACAATAGGCTCTTGGAATTCAATTGAATATGAGCACAACATATCATCCATAGATGTATAGGCATTCAGAACATGCTATTTAGACATTGAAAGATATGCTCATAGCATGTTTCATAGACTTTGATGGTTTATGGGGGGATCATATGCCTTTTTTTGAATTTTCCTATAATAACAGTTATCAGGTTGCAATACAAATGGCCATGTTCAAGGCTTTGTATGGTCGTCTTTTTCATTCTTCATTATGTTGGTTAGAGACTAGAGAGTCATCTTTGATTGGATCGAGTCTTATCCATGAGACTATGGAGAAAGTCCAAATGATCTGAAAGGAAATGGTTATGACACAAAGCAGACAAAGTTCATATGTAGATAATAATCAACAACCTTTATCTTTTGATTTCAATGGCCATGTTTTCTTGAATGTGACACTAAAACATGGTCATCGACGCTTGGGGAAAAAAGGAAGTTAGCTCCATAGTATATGGGACCGATCAAGGTTATAGAATAGATTGGCACTATTGTGCACCAGTTAGAGTTACTATTGAGATTCAGTGTTTTTTATAACTTCTTCTATGTTTCTCAACCGAAGAAGTATCATCCCAGCCAATGATATATGATCAGTTGGTATCATTTTACTCTTGAGACGAATGCGACTTTTATCCACGAATATACATAGGACATGAACCAACCTGAGTCGACCCCAAACCAATCACCCAAGTCAGCCTACAACAAATCCCGAGAGGCGTTCCCAATCCTCCCGGGCTGGTTCCAAGCACCAAGAGCATCAACAGAGTGATGATGAGAATGATTTCTCCCATTATAAATAAATAAAAGTAGCAGAATAATAAAAGAGCATCCCAACATAAATAAATTAAATAGAACAACTAAGTAATAACTCAAAAATAAAAATAACTGAACCTAATGACCACTAAAACTCCATGTGATCCCACGAGCCCCTCTCCGATACCAAGACTCAACATCACCCATGACAAATGATATCAAGCTGAAACCTGCACCTGAGACTAAAAACAAGAATGGAGTATAGGAGTGAGTATTAAAACTCAGTAGGCATGCCCAAGTAATTTATTCCCAAATTCATTTCCTTTAAACAAAAGAATAATCAAGTTCAAGTTTGAAATACAATATATAAAAGTAAGTTTTCACACACTTTCCCTTTAAAGCAAATCAAAGTCCATTTACCTTTTTATTTTAAACTAATTTCTTTTCTAATAAGGAAGATTTAATCTTTTAATGAAAGAGGGATAAAGAAGAAGGAAGTGTGAAATAGTTTCAAAACCTTTTTCCAAAAACATTTGAAAATCATTTTATCACCTATAGCAAAGAGATGTATTGTACAAGGAGAAAAAAGCAATGATCAAACAAGGGAAATAGAAAATAGCAAGAAAGAGTGACCAACCAAACAATTCACCTAAATCATCTGCCGCAAATAACTAAGTGTTGAAGTACATGGGAGAACTTATGAGATCATGAATAATCTAGAACATATTGTACATGTGACTCATCCAGAAGCCATGCCTTAACCTATGACATCATAACACCCAAACGCTCGATCAAACCCTACCTGGCCTGACCGAGGGGAACAATCCCAAAGCAGATAGTCCATACTAAGGGCCACTATGAATAATCTAAACTAGTGAAACAATCATTCATTGAAAATTTACTCGTTATTCCAAGTTCCCATGTTAATACTAAATAGGGGTGAGCCAATCAAACCAAACAAGCAACTAACCACGTATACATGCATCACACACAAAATTCACCCCTGAATCACCCCAAGGGACTTTCCCCCTCTTTACTTTAACCCCCAACACATGAGGGAAGTCCCATCCAAGGACCACCCATTCCCATCAACATCCAACAAGGCAAGAGGTGCATCCCAAAGAGAGTTTTCCAAGTAACTCATTTTATTAGAGTATGAAATGAGCCTCAAGAAACCATTTAAAACCAAACCATTTCTAAAAGAACCAACACACAACACTTTAAAAACCAAGAATCCACTTAGAAATCCATTTAAGAAACCAAAGACACCATTTTAAATCTGAAACACATTTATAAAGGCCAAAGGGGAATTTAATCAAACACTTAGTATGCACATTTAATAAACAATTTCATGAAATTCAAAATACAAAGAAGAAATCACTCTATTTCACAACAAGAATTTATTCTAAAAACCATACGTTACTAATTAACTTTAAATAAGGTTGCGAAGAGAAAGAAATTAATAATTATTTAAATTTAAAGGCTAATGCATAGGGAAACCTACCTCAAAAGAAGAGAATTGAGCCAAGCAATTTTGCACTCGACATCTTTGATGAATATCACTCCACAATTGCACGCACATACACTCCAATATATATATACCACTTAATCCAATGAACATATTCCCCTTACCACAAGGGAATATTTACAAGGAGTATATATATATATATAGATATACGTACCTATGTATGTATGTGAAAACCTTCGAGGAGACGCTAAATGATATAATTAACCTAGAGGGAACCAAAAATCACCAAGGACTATAAATAAAATTGAAATAATAAGGGGTGGAAGTAGCCAACCTCAAATGATGGCGAACAAACTGAAATGGGCCGAAGTGCTTCGCCTTTGGCGGTAAATGCTGAAACATGGATGAAGATGTCCTCGGAGACCCATCACATGCCCTAAAAATGGAATAAAGAACCAAAATATAGTCAACCCATGACCTAGTGTTTGGATGAGATAAGAGGGGAAATAGGGAGAGTGAAAACCACCAGAAAACACAAGCAGAGGGAAGCAGAGGACATACCTAGGAGAACTGAGTGAAAAACCTAGAGAAATCAAGTGGAAATTGTGGAGTGGGGAGCTCTCCATAAGGGGGGAGTGTGCATGACCGAGAGGTCTGGGGGGTGCATCACGCAATTGGAGGAAGGTGGGGAGATAGAATTGGGTTTTTATTTTGTTTTGTTTTGATTTTAATTTAATTAATTTAATTTAAAAAAAAGACTCAACATCACAAGGTTTGGGTCGCACTGTTTGAAAAATAGTGTGCCAACCATGCACCCTCTACTAGGCTCCTAAAGCACCCCACACGGGTTGTCCATATGATTGGAAAACTATGTTCCAACCATGCAATTGTTTCTATAAAAAACTACAGAAGCTGTCACACGGTTACCGTGCGGTTTAGCAAACCGTGCGCCTTAACCGTGTGACATGAATTGCATGCCAAAAAACTCCCAATTCAAGATAAAAACATCCAAAATGGAATAAAATTAAATAGAAGATTAAAAATAAATAAAATAAAGGAAAAGTTTTAGGTCAGGGTGTGACAATTCTCCTCACCATGAAACTTTCTACCCTCAAAAAGTCCCAAGAGATTCTGTTGATCAAAACCAAAGCTAGGATGAATTACAACCAAAGAAAGACCTGAAAACTCAAAGACCAAATAACCAAAACGTGCTTATATTCAAAACTCAAAACTATGGATTCCCAAAAGAAACTATGAGACCATCCTGAAAAGAATCCAAACATCCAAGGAAAACATCACACAAGCCCAAATATCTCGAACAAACAACAAGGAGATTACAAAGAAGATAATTACTCTTTTTTAAACACAACACAAAAAAGGAACACCCCAACCCCTAACATAGAAACCATAAATGAAACTCATCATGGTTTGTTTAGGATCTCCACGAGCATTCGTTACATGGCCCACTATCCATGTCAACCAACTACTATGATCGGGGTCAGGCGGAGCGGAAATAAGAAAGTGCTTCGTGAAGAACACTTGTAAGTTGGGTTCATCATGATCTCATCCCATGGTGGTTTACCCTCCATATTAGGATTCTAGAAAAACATTGATTTCTTAAGCTGAAATAACTCTCAAAACCTAACGAAAACCAAAAAAAATCCAAAGAAACAAAGAATGGGACAATAAACACCACCATTCTACATCAACAACATTAAGAAATTTACAAAGACAACCCCATTAATACAGAGCTCCCAAAAGACATACAACATCATTTTACATACCCAAAGAGGAAAAAAACACATGATACATTAATTACAACAAAAAGGGCATTTACAACAAAAGAATCTTTTGATTGAGTTTGCGCCAGTGCTACATTCATCCAACTGAGCTGGAAGGTTCTCCAAGGGAGTGAATCTAGATTCATGTCACTTCCTAGATCCACCTTGGAAAAACCTTTGCAAATGACCTAAACAGACATAGGTATGACAGATATTAGGTGCTTTGTGACATGAAAACTTCCCATGCTCGGGCTTCCCACACTGAAAACACAGTCAGAGCTTATTGTCAGATGAATCTGGGGAGACGTAATACAATGACCTTTTTGTAACTCTTCTCAAATAACTAGAAACAATTAAACCAGCTTCAACCTAAACATCCTACCTCACTACTTCATAATCATCAAGTAATAAAGGCACTACCTGAAAGAATTTGGATCGAAGACCCCTTTCAAATAATCAAGCTTTCAAAAATTCATCCTTGACAAGGTTTAGTAGATAGGGAACCAGCTCAGTGAAGCTCTTAGAATACTCCAACACCGTTGAATCATCCTACTTTAGACAGTACAATGTTGAACCCATCAATACCCTCACATAATTGGGGAATTATCGATGGATAAACAAGGCTTTAAAGCATTCCCATGGGTAATTATTCTGTGGTTCGAACTAAAGAATAAATTTCCACCATTTCTGAATTAGGCCTTCAAACATGAAGGTGGAAAACTCAAGTTTGAGAGGTTTAAGAGATTCAATCCAAACAAATATCTCAATATTTTATATCCAATCCTCAAATTTCCATAGTTTTGGTTGCCCAAAGAAATGAGGAGGCTTCGACTCTCGAAACCTATGGACAAACTCCTGATATTAAGGACCACCATGCTCCATATCCGAAAAGGATAAACCAAACATCTAAAGTATGACTTGATAAACCAAAAGACACATGATGAAATAACCACTCACAGATGCTTTTTAAAATCCCTTAGAACTTAGTAGGGATGTAATCTAAAAATAGGGAGTACGAAACCAAATCAAAACATATCATAAATTAAAATTTCAAATCTCATTTTCAAATCAACAACACAAACTCAAAACATCATTTCAATCACACCTCCAATACATTAAATACAAAGACCAAAAAGGAAAACTCCAAAAAAAAGGCAGTATCATACGGTCCCACTTTTTAAAACATTGAAATCCCCCATTTTGAAGAACGTCTTCAGAAAAAATAACAAGTTTTATGATCCAAACACCCACCATTGGCATTCCATTTAGCCTCACATATATACATTCTTGTGCTAGCTCAAGAACCCATCCATAAAAACCAATAACCATCCAATTACCACATATGTACATCTGTATACATATATGTTAGCACTCATAGAAATACCAAGATCTGAATAAAAAAAACATTATCACTTTCTAAAACACTTTAAAAATACCCCAACCAATTTTAAAACCACATCTCATCTCTTCAAAGAAAAAAATTCTCAAATTAAAAAATCATTATTCCAATTTCACATATTAAAAAACCTTTAAAAAACCTCTAAAACATTTTCCAAAATGAATACCATTTTCAAAATAACACATTTCACTCTAAAAAAGATTCAATGTTTTGGTTTTGGAAATCTCATTTTTGATAAACCAGTCACAATTTTTTCAAACCAAACATTATTTTAAAATATAAATAAAAACACCCCAAAACAATATTAAGACAACCTTAAGTACAAAAGAAAGTAACCTACCACTCAATGGGTCAAAAATCCCAAAATCTCAAAAGGACCCAAAATAACTCACCAGGGGAAACTAGTATTGATGGGTGACTTAGTCATATGGTTGGTAGCCATATTCCAATCAAACCACTATCACATAGATCCCTTCAGGAGAATGTACCCAGCTCCACATGGCTTATCAGGCCCTGTGAGCTCACTAAGACTTTTATCCCAACTCCCTTTTTGTTTTCCCAAACACCAAACAAACCACAAGAACCAAATAAATCAAGAAAAACCCGACTTTACCTGGTAAATTAGGGTTTGGTATAGAAAGTGTTGGCCATAAACTTCATCATAACTACACTCCAAGTTCTGATGGTCCTACTACATCTATCTTGAAATCCCAAATAACAATGGGCACTTTGAAAGCTAGGCCCTCTAAAGAACCTATGCTCTGATACCATTTTTTCACAAACCAACCCGGGCTGATCCTAAACCGGTCACCCGATTCGGCCTGCAACAAGGCATGAGAGGCATTCCTGATCCTCCTAAGATGGTGAAAATCACCAAGGGAATCAACATAGTGATGACGAGAAAAATTTCTCCCATTATAAATAAACAAAAGCAATATAATAATAAAATAGAATCCCTAAATAAATAAACCAAACAGAACAACTAAGAAAGAACTGAAAAATAAAACTAACTGGACCTAATGACCACTAAAACTCCACATGACCATGTGGGTCACTCTATGATCCCAAGAATAAACATCTCCCACAGTGAATGAGATCAAGTTGAAACCTGCACGTGAGAATAAAAACAAGAATGAAGTATAGGTGTGAGTATTAAAACTCAGTAGGCATGCCCAAGTAATTTATTCCCAAATGCATTTCCTTTAAACAAAAGAATCATAAATTTCATGTTTGAACTATAATATATAAAAGTAAGTTTTTCACACATTTTCCCTTTAGAGAAAATCATGGTCCATTGACCTTTTTATTTTAAACCAGTTTCTTTTCCAAGAAGGAATCTTTAACCTTTTAAGGAAAGAGGGATAAAGAATAAAAAAGGGTAAAACCTTTTTAAAACCTTTTTCCACAAACATTTGAAAATCATTTTATCACCTTTAGCAAAGAGATTCACCATATAAGGAGTAAAAAGCAATGAACACACAAGGGAAATGGAAAATATCAAGTAAGAGTGACCAACCAAACAATGCACCTAAATCATCCACTGTAGATAACTAAGTGTTGAAGTACATGGTAGAACCTAGGAGCTCGTGAATAATCTAGAACATACTATACATGTGACTCATCCTGAAGGCATGCCTTACCTGATGACATCATAAAGCCCAAACACTCGATTTCACCCTACCTGGCCTAAATGAGGGGCACAATCCCAAAGAAGATAGTCCTACTAAGGGCCACTAGCCAGTGTGTAATCTAAACTAGTGCAATAATCTTTCATTGAAAATCCACTCACTATGTCGGGTTCCCATGTTAAGACTAAATAAGGGTGGGTCAATCAAACCAAACAAGCAACTAACCACATATACATGCATCACACACAAGCAACACACACAACATTCGCCCCTGAATCACCCTAAGGGACTTTCCCCCTCTTGCCTTTAATCACCAACACATGAGGGAAGTACCACCCAAGTACCAACCATTCCCATAAAAATCAAACAAGGAAATAGGTGCATCCCAAAGAGAGTTTTCCAAGTAACTCATTTTAATAAAGTACCAAACAGGCCTCAAGTAACCATTGAAAACCAAACCATTTCCAAAAGAACCAACACACGCCACTTTCAAAACCAAGAATCCACTTAAAAATCCATTTAAGAAACCCAAGCCAACATTTTAAATCCAAAAAACATTTATAAAGTCTAAAAGGAAATTTCATCAAACACTTAGTATGAACATTTAATAAACAATTTCATGTAATTCAAATACAAAGAAGAAATCACTCTATTTCACAATAAGAATTTATTCTAAAAATCATACATTACTAATTTTCTTTAAATAAGGGTGAAAAAAAGAAAAAAATCAATAATTATTTAAATTTAAAGGCAAATTCATAGGGAAAACTATCTCAAAAGGAGAGAATCAAGTCTAACAATTCAGCACTCAATGCCTTTGATGAAGATCGCTCCACAATTGCATGCACATACACTCCTATATATATACCCCTTAATCCAATGTACATATTCCCCTCACCATGAGGGAATATGTACAAGGAGTATTTATATATAGATAGATATACGTACCTATGTATGTGTGTGCAAACCTTCGAGGAGCCACCAAATGATCTAATTAACCTAGAGGGAACCAAAAATCACAAAGGGATCTAAATAAAATTGAAACAATAAAAAGGGGTGGAAGAAACCAACCTCAAACGATGGAGGACAACCCAAAATGGGCCAAAGCACTTCGCCTTTGGCGGCATATGCCGAAACATGAACGAATATGTCTTAGGAGACCCACTGTATACCCTAAAAATGGAAGAAAGAACCAAAATTCGATCAACCCATGACCTAGGGTTCGACCGAGATAAGAGGGACAATAGGGAGAGGGAAAATAGCTAGAAAATATAATGATAGGGAAGAATAGGACATATTAAGGTGATCTAAGAAGAAAACCTAGAGAAATTGGGTGGAAACCATGGAGAAAGGAGCTCGCTGGAAAAGGGGGAGCGCGCGTAGCTGAGAGGTTCGGGGGGTGGGGGGGTTGTGTCGTATGACAGGAGGAAGGGGATATAGAATTAGGTTTTCATTTTATTTTTTTCTGATTTAAATTTAATTTAAAAAAAAGACTAGGTGACGCATGGTTTAGCAAACTGTGTGCCCTCTACTAGGCTCCTAGAGCACCCCGCACGGGTTGGTCGCAGGGTTAGAAAATAGTGTGCCCTCTACTAGGCTCCTATAGCACCCCACACGGATTGGTTTCATGGTTGGAAAATTATGTGCCAACCATGCGGTTGGCTTTGTCAAAAACTGCAGAAGTTTTCGCACAGTTACCGCACGATTTAGCAAACCGTGCACCTTAATCGTGCGACATGCATTGTATGCCCAAAAACTCCCAATTCAAGAGAAAAGCACCTGAAAATTAATAAAATTAAATAGGATCTCAAAAATAAATAAATTAATGAAAATTTTTTGGTTCGGGATGTGACAGGTTATGGACATACAGGAAAATAACCTTTGAGAGAGATTTATTTCCTTGGTGTGAGTACTTTGGCAGCATGGTCAGGTTCAAGAGGAAACTTGGGAATTGCAAAAGTTTATGTGGGATCAATGGTCTACCTTGTTCAAGGGAAATGTTGATATATAGTTTCTTAAGGATGGAAAGCTCAATGGTGGGGAGAATGCAGCACCCTCAGTTTAAAGCACGTTGTTGTTTTATGATTTTTTATTATCATTGGATTCTTTGGGTTAGCTTTTGGAAGTGTTTGAAGGTGTAAAAATTAAATCACCTGGAGTCAACTTTTGAAAAAATCAGTAGGAATAATTTACGTTGCAAGTTGTGGTTTTACAATGTAAATACTTTGGGACATATGTTCAGGGAGTAAAATCCATTTACGTTGTAAAATGGTTTAATGCTGTAAAATGGGTTTTTCTTAGAAAAATAACCAAGGTGAAAAGTTTTTTGGCGCGAGTGATCCTTGATGAATTTATGACGTAAATTTTCAATTTACATCATAAAATGTTCAGGCCCAATGAATATTACATCATCCAGTGGTTGTATTTTTTTCTCATATGCTGCTATATTGTTCCTCTCGACTCCCAAGCTTAACCTAGGCAATTTTCAGTGATCTTTGGCATCCAGACTCCTTGAACAATGAATCTTTGAGCATTTTTTGTGGAAATCAAATTCTAGGGTTCTGTTTTTCCTTCTCGTTTTGGATCTCTTTGTGTTGTCTTGATTGGAACCATATATCAATGTGTGATACCCAGATCTATGGGTTTGGATTTGTTATGATGTGTTCTTCTTGGGTTTTGATAGAGGAATAGAAGAAAAAGGTTGATTCGTGGAATCGTTTAATATCCTTTATGTAAACATAATCGATGTAGGTGGATTCTCTCTCACTCTACTGTTCTAGAACCTATTGGCATGAAATTTTCTAAATTGTTATTATGCCTTGATGAAAATCCTTGTAAAATTGATTTGGAAAATCCTGGTTTGATGTTATTTTAAAAGGGTAGGTTTTAAAAGATGAAATTTATGTTTAAATAAATGATTTATATAATATGGTCTTGACATACATGGTGGTGTGTGTTCATATTGAATTCTGCGAGGCTAGGTGAAATAGATTGGTGCTTGGTACCAACCTGGAAAGGCATGAGGGGATACACCTAGTGATGACTAGATGGGGATCAGATCATCACTCATGTGAGTATAGGTATTGTCATATGGCATGCATGTGTGAGTGAGTGTGGGGCATGGAATGGGTATGCTAAGTGGAAAGTGAAAGGGAAAGTGGAAGTGATTTTTTTTTCAAATTGCTTACTTCAACTTTTTCCTTTTGATAAACTATTTTGATTTTATCACCCTCTGTTTTATATAAAATGTGCTAACTTGTTCGTGTGCTAATGATGTGTGTTGGGAAGTCTCTGAGGAATGCCTAATGAGTTTATACCCACCCCTGATTGGGAACTTTGGTCTGTTTGTAGATGCCATCTACTGAGATACAGGGAAGGGTCAAGTTTCATACTTCTCTGGTAATGATCCTTGATGTCATGGTTTGGTTTATGAATTTGGAGCTTAGGAGTGTCTGCATATTGGTTTGGGATGGTGCCACTTTGGTTCCAAATGCCTTTTTATTTGGAGTCTTAGCCTTGCACCTTTATTATTATTATTTTGTTACTCTGATATTGTTATGTTATGTTTTTTCATTGAGTCATGTGATTTTTCATTCATGCATCATAGTTGGGTTTTATTTTATCCCCTCTTTTTACCAAGTTATTTGTTCTTAAGGGAGCCCTTTGCATTTAAATTTCTGTCTTTTACTATTTTGGGGACATCACCTAAGGCCAGTAGCACCTCCACCACTTTCCAAGCCAATGGGTGAGGGGTATGGTGTTACACCTTACCTCAAACACTACTCTAAAACTAATTTCTCAAATAGATAAAATTCAATCACTTTCCTTCCCAACCAAACCACCACACTCCCTTTTCACCATTATGGACTCAAAAAAATCATCTTATTCCTGTAAACCTTTAAAGAAAACAACACATTTGATCATCACAACCTATGTACAGACTACAAAATGCATGATCCCCCACCTATGATGGATTCCATAGGAAGTAAACCATTCCATAAGAATATTAAGTGAATAATAAAGGTCCTTACATAGGTATGTATCTATTTCCACATCATTTTTTTTAGGTTCCTTGGACAACTTCTTATCAAAAGTTAATATTTTGTGACACTCCGACCCCAAAATCCTAGAGCCGGTGCATTACTTATTACATTGGTATAATTAAGATGAATGAAATCTTGAAGAAACGATCAGTTTAGTAATCTTAAAGAAACTAGATACATACATGAAACTCATATCAACAATAATTGAATCATAATTGAAAGAGCATTTTCGTGGGCACCCTCAAATGATTAGTGTGATTTTTGGGTACTTAGGTATAGCAGAGTGGCTGACCAAGGTCATCTCTCAAAGGAGGAAGAGAATTTAACAACTTATTAAAGGTACTATAAAAATAAAATAGAATAGAATTAAAACACTAGTTTAAAGTATGGGGGTTTTTTATAGTTTATAAATCTATAAGAAGTTTTCTGGAAGAAGATTGTATTTTTTTTGTTTTTAATTTTGAAATAAAGTTTGATTAAAAAGACACAACAAGAAGATGTTTTTTTTAGAAAATATTTTAAAAGGCATAATTGATATAACTCTACCTATTAATTTACTTATTAATCATTATCATTTAAATCAATATCCACTTAATTATGAACCCCTAATTTTTTAACCCTTGAACCCTACAAGAGTTAACTTGACCACAAAGATGGAATTACTTAAACCCTGGGCTAGCTTCGGAACACGCAATCGCAGCACCCTGATTTGATTGTTGTTCTAAGGTTAGATTATGGTCAGTGGTTAATTATAGCACATATCCATTCTGTAAATGAAGATAAATTGTGTTTAGGGATTATATTTTAACTCTACAAATTTATCCTAAGTGGTCTTGTATTACCGATTAAGATCGCGCTCTCACAATTTACACAAAATCTCGACCTCGCGTGTTTTTGTGTTAATTATTCAATTGATTCTTACAATTTAAAAACACAATTCATGGATCATATTATGTGAATTAAAGTATCTCAATGATTAAAAATAATTAAATGAATAAGGATAGAGGTCGATCGATTACTAAAAAGAACTACTCTTCCATGGGCGGTGTAGTCATCGTGGAGACGTTTTGCATGAGCAAAGGATTGAAAGGGTAGAACCCAATATCGTCTCCACTATTGATTCCAACCCAATTAAGAAGATTAATAGAAGAAGAAAAGGAAAGAACACAGAATATTATTTGAAGAAAAATTCAAGAAACAAACATGAAAGAAAAGAAATACAAAGAGGAGGTGGAAGAGGAGAGCCTTTTGGAAGAGAGGTTTGCACAAATCCTTACTTCTTACAAGAGTTGTGAGGGGCTCCCAAGAGACACCCTTTTGGTCACACCTTCCCAATGTCTCGCCCATCCCACCCAAATAGTTAAAACCCCATTTAAATAGAGTTTGTGAGGGCTAGGGTTACATAACTTTTTAAGTGTGAAATGAAAAACTCAGCCAAATATTTTATTCCAAGTTTCACTGCCTAGTTGACCTCCAAAACGCGTGAATTGGCCAGCATTCCAGAAGTATGATTTGTGCCAAATCATTTCCCCGAGATTTCCTCAAAATTTGGGCTCAATCCAAGCCCGGATGAAGAAGATATGGCCCAAATACAGAACCCATGTCCATTCTGCCGAGTCCAGCCCACTATTGGATTAATGACCCATTTACTCCATCCAAATGCACTCTTTAGCTCTAGTGTCCTGAATTAAAGTTGTATAAAATTAAGTTACAAACATTTTTACAAAATATTAAGTTAAAATAATAAATATTAAGATATTTATCTTCAAAATACTACAGTACATTTTAAAAGGGTAAAACTGGAATTTTCAACAAATTTTCAAATGAATGATCTAATCCCAAATATTTCATAAATGAATATATTTAGCACAATGTGAGGAAATTATATCATTTATTATCAATAAAATATTCAAAAAAATAGTGTTTTATCAACTCCCCCACACTTACCCTTTTGCACTCCTGGGAAAAACCTCATGTCAAGTAAACATCAATATCAAATCAAAACCAATTTTAAAACACATATCCTTGAGATCAAACAATTACACACCAAGAAACAAAAGATATCATGCCTCATAAAAAACATTATTTCAAGTTCTTCATTTATATCATTCAATATATTTCCACTTTATTTATCCTCCCATGCACAAAACACTTACCTCACTTGAATTTTCTCTTATCACACAAATGTCATTTTTTTGCAATGTCTTTTTCATCCAAACTCATACAAGGGTCACCATGGGCTTGATAAATTCCTATATCACTACCCGATGTGATTCAAGGACATATTTTTATCATGAGGACTTTTCAGGGTTGTTCTGTGGCTTTCAGTTGATAGTATTAAGGTGTAAAAAACTCTGAGGCTGAATGAGGAGGGCTTGACTCTTTTTGAAGCAAAATTGCATTAATCTAATTTTCACTTAAATATGGTTTTCTCCTCAATCCCCATAGTATCAATTCAGCTCCATCATCATGAAAAGTCATGAAAGTTTTACACCATTCATCATTTCAGCATCAAAAATGTCAATCTTCTCAAACATGATTTTCTTGAAAGCTCCAGATGGGAACAACTTTCCACCTCAATTAGAAGCTCCAAAAAAGGCACAGCTTCACTTATCATGAAAGCTCCAGAAAAGGCACAACTTTAAATATAATGATTTTCATCAGCCTCAAAAACATATCTTAAAATTTTAATTTTCCACTCAAAGTATCACAGAATGTGGTAGCACAACACAAGATAGATTCCCCCACACTTAAGCTCAACTAGATTATGCAATTTCACTTCAAGAGTTGGTTGGATAGGGAAAATTGGCTTGTAATGTGGCTAACCTAACATGTTGTGCATGGATTCTAAGAGCTACAAGGGTTAAATGTTCAAGTTAGGCCATTATGAAAAAGGATTCTTTGAAATAGGGGCTTTAATACCAAACAAATGCCTCAATCATTTAAACATAAGTACCTCAAACTCTTAAGTTTTGACAGGAATAGATCAAATTCTAGTTAAATCAAGCATAGTTTGGTTCTCTCAAGAAGTGAGGTGAATGTAAAGAATATGAAAATAATGGTTCAGAAGCCTCACAGGAAAGTGATTTTAAATATAAAGACAGTGATATGTGGCATAGGATTCAAAATTCGGTGTAATTTTCATGAAATTACTAAATATTTGAACTTGAAATAAAGTTATTTCAGCATTCATTTAAGCTTAGTTTCAAGGGATAAATTGTTTCACTCATTGATATTCATTTCAAAATTGTGATGAGAATCATTTCAGCTCAAAAATTTCAAAAACACAAATAAAATTGAAAAATAAACACATGAAATTTGAAAAACACACAATTTTTTTTTGTTTTTTTTAAACAGGAAAACAATTGAAATTACTAAACTAAAATGTTCCCTCCCCCACACTTAAAATATTGAATTGTCCTCAATGTGAAACCATGAGATGATATATGCACATGAAATGTATAATTTTAAATAGGACAAAGAATAACAAAGTTAAAGGGTTAGGAACAGCCTGATGTGCTCAAGTGATGATGGGGTCATGCAGTGTGATAAAATCCACTACATTAGTTGGAAGTCCCTCAATGTATCTCTTCAAACGTTGCCCATTGACTGTAAATCTCCTTCTTGTGTCCTCTTGTGTGATCTCCACTACACCATAAGGAAAAACATTAGATACAATATACGGACCTAACCATCTAGAACGCAACTTACCAGGCATCAGCTTCAGTCGTGAACTGTAGAGAAGGACTTTCTTTCCAACATGAAACTCCCTTTGTTGGATCATTATATCATGAGTTGATTTTGATCTTTCCTTGTAGAGCCTTGAGTTCTCATATGAAGGCAATCTAATCTCCTCAAGCTCTTGAATTTGCAGCTTCCTTTGGATTCCAACTTGGGCCAAATCCATGTTGCATTTCTTTATAGCCCAATAAGCCCGATGCTCAACTTCCACGGGGAGATGACACGCTTTCCCAAAAACAATCCGAAATGGGGACATACCAATGGGTGTCTTGTATGTTGTCCTATAAGCCCACAATGCATCATCTAAGTGCCTGCTCCAATCCTTCCTATTTGGCTACACGGTTTTCTCCAATATTTGTTTCAACTCACGATTTGAAACCTCAGCCTGACCATTTGTTTGGGAGTGGTATGGTGTTGATGTTTTGTGTGTCACCCCATACTTTTGAAGGAGGGAAGAAAAATTCCTATTGCAAAAGTGTGTCCCTTGGTCACTGATGATGGCCTTTGGTACTCCAAACCTGCAGAAAATTTGAGCCTTGACAAAATCCACTACAACATGAGAATCGTCAGTCTTGGTGGTCTTGGCCTCCACTCATTTACTCACATAATCAATAGCAACCAAAATATACAAAAATCCAAATGAACTAGGAAAAGGACTCATAAAATCAATTCCCCATACATCAAAAATCTCACAGAATAGTATGGGTTGTTGGGGCATCTCATGTCTCCTAGAAATGTTCCCAGTGTGTTGGCAACGAGAGCATGACTTACAAAACACATGAGCATCATGGAATAAGCTAGGCCAATATAATCCAGAGTCTAAAACCTTACTAGTTGTCCGTTGGGGTCCAAAGTGTCCACCACAAGCAAGTGTATGACAGAAATGCAAAACAGACTCAAACTCATGATCGGGAACACACCTCCTAATGACTTGGTCACTACACATGCGCCAGAGGTAAGGATCATCCCAAACATAATACTGAGACTCACTTTTTAATTTTTGGACTTGATGTTTCTTTAAATTTGCAGGGATTTCAAAGGAAACAAGGTAGTTAACTAAATCCGCATACCAAGGATGCGTACCTGAGATGGAATAAAGATGCTCATCGGGGAAAGTGTCCTGAAGTGGTACCTGGTCCAAGGTGTCATCCTTTAGTGTGTGAGTAATCCTACTCATGTGGTCTACCACCAAATTCTATGACCCCTTCTTGTCCTTTATCTCGATGTCAAACTCTTGAAGAAGGAGCATCCAACGGATAAGTCGTGTCTTTGCATCTGGCTTCTTTAGGAGGTACCTCAAAGCTGCATGGTCAGAAAAAACAACTACTTTAGATCCCAATAAATATGAACGAAATTTATCTAAAGAAAATATAACAACAAGAAACTCATTTTATGTTGTGGTGTAGTTTGATTGGGCGGAATCCAACATCCTCGATGCATACGAAATCACATGTGAACGTCCCTCCTCCCTCTGAGATAAGACAGCTCCAACCGCGAAGTTGGACGCATCACACATAAGCTCAAATGGAAAGTCCCACCGTGGGGGCTGTATGATCGGTGGAGTGGTCAGACACTTCTTTAACTCATCAAATGATACCCTGCATGAATCATCAAAATTGAAGTCAATATCTTTTTGAAGCAATCAAGATAAGGGTAGAGCGATCTTACTAAAATCTATGATGAAGCGTCGATAAAATCCAGCATGTCCAAGGAATGATCGAACATCGCGCACACATGTAGGATATGGAAGGGATGAAATAATGTCTACCTTAGATTTATCAACTTCAATGCCATGTTGTGAGACTATATGACCTAAGACAATTCCCTTTTCGACCATGAAATGACATTTTTCAAAATTTAAGACCAGATTCTTCTCAATACAACGATGCAACACATCACCAAAACTAGAGAGACATTCATCAAATGAGGATCCATAAACTGTAAAATCATCCATAAATACCTCTATGCAGGTCTCAATGAAATCTGAGAAAATACTCACCATGCATCTCTGGAAGGTACCTGGGGCATTGCAAAGTCCAAATGGCATCCTTCGGTAAGCAAATGTACCAAATGGGCAGGTGAATGTCGTCTTCTCCTGGTCCTCTGCTGCAATGGGAACCTGAAAATAGCCAAAAAATCCATCCAAGAAATAATAGTGTGTCTTCCCAGCTAGTCTCTCAAGCATCTGATCAATAAATGGGAGGGGAAAATGGTCTTTACGAGTGGAATGATTTAGTTTCCTATAATAAATACACACACTCCAATTGTTTTGTACCCTCATTAGAACTAACTCATCTTTCTCATTTTTAACAATAGTAATACCACTTTTCTTAGGCACAACCTGAATAGGACTTACCCACTGAGAATATGAAATGGGAAAGATTATACCAGCCTAGATCAATTTCTCAACTTCTTTTTTAACAACTTCCAGGAGGGTGGGATTGAGTCTCCTTTGTGGCTGTCTCACCGGTTTAGCCCCATCCTCCAAGAGAATCCTATGCATGCAAATGGAGGGGCTAATTCCTGATATGTCAGCCAAGGTCCACCCAATCGCCCTTATATTCTCCCTAAAAATATTCAAAAGCTTTTCTTCATGTTCAAAAGGGATATTGTTAGCAATGATAATAGTTAATCTCTCACCACTCAACAAGTATGAGTATTTCAGATTTGGTGGCAATGGCTTGAGTTCTAATGAAGGAGGGTGTAGTATGGATGGAGACATTGAAGGAACTGAAATATGTACACAAAGAGCATCATTATCAGAATAGACATCATCAAAATCAGTGAATAAAGCATCAAATCCATCATCATACTCAACATCCATGTCATAATCAGAGTGAACATGATCAAAATGAGAATATGAATCCACATCAAAATCAAATCCAAGAGAGGATTGTGTATCAGCAACATGTGTGGAAGTGCTCTTAGACATCAAACTCAAACCAATACTTATAATCTCCCTAAGCACAGGACAATAAAATTCCATGGAGTTTTTATTTGGTGGTTCAAAATGGGAGATAACAAAAGCAGAATGGTCCTCTGAGGGGTACTTCATGGATTCCATAACATTAAATACCACAACTTCATCTCCAAACTCCATGGAAAGTGTACCCTCATTGACATTTATGATAATTTTTACAGTTTTGAGGAAGGGCCTACCTAAGATAATGGGGGAATGAGAACTTACCTAATCATCCTCTATGTTAAGCACATAGAAGTCTGCTAGAAAGATCATGTCTCTTACCTGGACAAGTACATCCTCAAGGACTCCCGCTGGATATGATGTAGCTCTATTCGCCAACTGCACCACTACTCTTTTCGGCTTCAACTCACCAACCTGTAAAGAAGAGAATACAGAGTGAGTCATCACATTTATTGAAGCTCCTAAATCACAAAGAGCATCAGAAAAGTGCAACTCCCCTATGGTGCATGGGATGGTGAATTTCCCTAGATCCTTGCACTTTGTTGGCATTTATAGAGTTGGTGTAATGAGTGCTGACATATTCCTTCCAAGATTGATCATCTCATTTCCCTTGAGCCCTCTTCGATTGGTGCAGAGTTCTTTTAAGAATTTGGCATACCTCGGGATTTGTTTGATGGCTTCAAGTAGAGGGTTGTTGATCTCCACACGCTTGAATGTGTCCAAAACCTCATTTTTCATTGCTTCTTCAGCCATCTTCTTGGTTTGAACAACCCTATTTGGAAAAGGAAGGGGTTTAGGAGGAACATCATTAATATTTTGCCTACCTTTATCTTTCTCCTTGGGTTGCTCATCAGTTGATGTGCAATTGGAATTTTTTGGATTTGAGGTGAATCCCGATGGAATCTTAGGTGGAGAAGCATCAGTTTTTTACTTCCCACTTCTCAATGTGGTGGCACTGACATTCCCCTTTGGATTTGGAGTGGGTTGGGAAGGTATATTTCTGGAATTCTTACTTACGAGTTCATGGAGGGCAGTGGCAATCTGGCTCATTTGAGTCTTCAACTCCCTCAACTCCGAACCTTGACTCTTTAGCTCATTCTATTGATTAAGAACAATTTGTTTCAAAAGATCATCAGTGTTAGATTCTACCTAGTGTTGGAGATTCCCTTGTTGCTGACTTGTTGATGTTTGAGCTTCGAATCTCTTTTGGGGTTGTTGGAAACCCTATTGGTAAGGTGGAGGCTGCTGGAAGTTTTGTTGAAAGAGTGGCCTTTTTTGTTGTCTAGAGCCATACCTCATGTTCGATTGATCCTTCCACCCTTGGTTGTATGTTGGTGCAAAGGAATCAAGCTTCTTTTGGGGATATGGTTGTTGCTGCTGATAAGGTCTCCCTGGGTATACTGCTGTACAATCCTCTGTCTCTTGTAGTTGTGGGAAAAAGTCAGTTGAGTGGCTTGTCTCAGTGCAAATGCCACAAGGCCTTGAAGGAGTGGGTTGGGATGTCTTTTGATCCAAAGCAATCTGCCTCACCATAGTGGTCAATTCTTCCAACTTGGTATCAATCAAATGACTTTCAAGAGAAGAAGGACTTACCTGATGTACTCCCCTGATATGTGGTGTACCTCTATTGTCAAATTGTTGGGAGTTTTGGCCCATCTTGTCGATCAATGAACGTGCAGTTGCTGGTGTCTTGTCCACCAATGCTCCTCCAGCTGCAGCATCCACCATGCTCCTCTCCATGGGTGTGAGTCCTTCGTAGAAGTATTGGATGAGGAGTTGCTCATTGATTTGGTGATGCAGACAGCTTACGCACAACTTCTTGAATCGCTCCCAGTACTCATACATTAACTCTCCTTGGGCTTGCTTGATCCCCGATATCTCTTTTCGAATGGATGTGGTCCTTGATGCTGGAAAAAATCTTTTCAAGAAAAGACGTTTCAAATCGTTCCAACATGTTACATCTTTAGGTTGTAAATAGTACATCCAATCCTTTGCAGCTCCATCAAGTGAGAATGGGAATGCTCTTAATTTAATTTGATCTTCAGAAACATTTCTTGGTTTTAAGGTTGAGAAAACCACATTAAATTCCTTAAGGTGTTTGTTGGGATCCTCACCAGATAAGCCATGAAACTTTGGAAGAAGGTGAATTAATCCAGATTTCAATTCAAAGTCTGATTCGAGGTTTGGGTATGCAATACAATTTGGTTGATAGTTAATATCCGGTGCAGCCAATTCTCGAATGGTTCTATTAAGTTCATTTCCATTATTTTCAGCCATTGGTTCTTGTTTTAATTTGTACTTAGAAGTGTTTCCAATTTCAAAATTCCTAGAGTGAAGGAATTCCCCAGTTGGGTAAATGTCGACACTTCCCGTAGACTGAGAATGACGGATTCGCGCCCTAAGGCTCTGTTCAATCTCAGGGTCAATATCTAAGAGATCCTTGGGATTATTTCATGTCATAAATCAAAGAAATAGAAAAATTAATTGAAGAAAAGTGGACCATAATAAAATGATAAGAAGTTTGATTTGATGGTCCCAAAAAAAAATAGAAAACCAAAAAGATAATTGAGAAAGGGGAAAGAAGAAAGAAAGAAGAGAAGATAAAATATTATAAAAGTAAAAAAAAATACCTCTAATTAGTTGAATAAAATACTTACCTCCCTGGAAATGGCTCCAATTTGAAAGAGTGTTGTCGTGGGCACCCTCAAATGATTAGTGTGATTTTGGGGTACTTAGGTGCAGCATAGTGGCTGACCAAGGTTGTCTCTCAAATGAGGGAGTGAATTTAACAACTTATTAAAGGTATTATAAAAATAAAATAGAATAGAATTAAAACACTAGTTTAAAGGATTGGGGTTTTTTATAGTTTATAAATCTAGAAGAAGTTTGCTGGAAGAAGATTGTATTTTTTTTTGTTTTTAATTTTGAAATGAAGTTTGATTAAAAAGACACAACAAGAAGATGTTTTTTTAGAAAATATTTTAAAAGGCGTAATAAATCTAACTCTACCTCTTCATTTACTTATTAATCATTATAATTTAAATAAATATCCACTTAATTATGATCCTTTAATTTTTTAACCCTTGAACCCTACAAGAGTTAACTTAACCACAAAGATGGAATTACTTAAACTTTGGGCTAGCTTCGGAACACGCAATTGCAGCACCCTGCTTTGATTGTTGTTCTAAGGTTAGATTATGGTCAGTGGTTAATTAGAGCACATATCCATTCTGGAAATGAGGATGAATTGTGTTTAGGGATTATATTTCAACTCTACAAATTTATCATGTGTGGTCTTGTGTTACCGATTAAGATCGCGCTCTCACAATTTACACAAAATCTCGACCTCGCGTGTTTTGTGTTAATTATTCAATTTCTTACTTAGTTTCTTACAATTTAAAAACACAATTAATGGATCATATTACATGAATTAAAGTAGCTCAATTATTCAAAATAATTAAATTAATAAGGATAGAGGTCGATCGATTACTAAAAAGAACTACTCTTCCATGGGCGGTGTAGTCATCGTGGAGACGTTTTTCATGAGCAAAGGATTGAAAGGGTAGAAGTCAATCTCGTCTCCACTCTTGATTCCAACCCAATTAATAAGATTAATAGAAGAAGAAAAGGAAAGAACATAGAAGATTATTTGAAGAAAAATTCAAGAAACAAACATGAAAGAAAAGAAATACAAAGAGGAGGTGGGAGAGGAGAGCCTTTTTAGAAGAGAGGTTTGCACAAAGCCTTACTTCTTCCAAGAGTTGTGAGCGGATCCCAAGAGACACCCTTTCGGACACACCTTCCCAATGCCTCTACCAGCTCACACAAAGAGTTAAAACCCCCTTTAAATAGAGTTTGTGAGGGCTAGGGTTACATAACTTTTTAAGTGTGAAATGAAAAACTCGGCCAAATATTTTATTCCAAGTTGCACCGCCTAGTTGACCTCCAAAACTCGTTAATTGGCCAGCCTTCCAGAAGGATTATTTGTGAAAAATCATGTCCCCAAGCTTTCTTAAAACTTTGGGCTCAATCCAAGCCTGGATGAAGAAGATATGACCCAAATACAGAACCCATGTCCATTCTGCCGAGTCCAGCCCACCATTGGATTAATGGCCCATTTACTCCATCCAAATGCACTCTTTAGCTCTAGTGTAGTGAATTAAAGTTGTATAAAATTAAGTTAGAAACACTGTTGCAAAATATTAAGTTCAAATAATAAATATTAAAATATTTATCTTCAAAATACTACAGTACATTTTAAAAGGGTAAAACTGGAATTTTCAACAAATTTTCAAATGAATGATCTAATCCCAAATATTTCATAAATGAATATATTTAAAAAAATGTGTGGAAATTATATAATTTATTATCCATAAAATATTCAACAAAATAGTGTTTTATCAATAATCAAATTGGAATAGTCAATATGGCATGGTGAATAAATGAAAAACACACACCATTAGTAAACTGATAATAAAACTGCATCTATAGATTTTGTCATAGTGAAAACCTCATGGATAGTAATAACTGAAAATGAATAAAGATAATGATTATTAATTTTAATTCATGTATCTATCACATAATACCACTATACTTTCGAAATGGTTTAAGTCTGTGCGTAGAAACCCATTTGATTTTTTGAAACAAACTCAAAGGATTTGTCGCCAACTGATTTGTCTCATGAGACCTATTGATGCATCGAGGGGATATAGCAGGCTAATCCCATCACTAAAAGTCCAAAGAATTATTTATACATATATTTAATACAAGTACAATATTCCTTCTCAATATCCATATAGAGTATAGGATACAAATTCATCAATATTTCTATAGTTAAAACAACATTCCAAATAAACATCGTATGTAAAAGGGTATATAGCTTAAGACAATATTCATATCCAAGAAACTAGAATTTGGATATATAATATATTTACAATTTAAAATGAAAAATGATCTCAAATTGGAAGTGTATACACCACATAATAAAGATTAGGTACACAATACCAAGTAAATGACAATGAAATGGAAATTGAGACAAAGTTCCTTACCACGTTGTAATCAATCGAGTCGTATGGTCAAAAATTAATAACCACCAAATGAATCACAGAATACCATGAATATAAATATAATAATGATAATATATATCAAATGTTAGTACAAAATACACCACATGCAAGAAATAAGTGGCGAACAATGGAAATATCACAGAATTAAAAGTGAGATAAGAAACCCCTTACAAACATTTCGGCATGGTAACAGGTGTTCTTGTGTGGGCTTAATGAGAGTTAAATGGGTATCCCATAATTTATATATCATAAGGGCGGTATGGGGGAGGTATTAAAACATACCCCATCATTAGGAATTAAAAATAAAAGGACACAACATATGGGGGATTCTTGAATAAAAGTGAGAGAGAGGATCCCTTACCTTATGCCCGAAAGTGTTCTCGATTGATCTTAATGAATTAAATAATCAAATTTAGATTGATTAATTAATAATCAAATAACCTAATAAACATTTAATTTATTTATTATAACCTTATTAGGTTCATTCATTCCCTTTTTTATGGGTTTAAGAGGTTCAATTTTATTGTTTTGGAAGCATTTTCTTCCTTGGTTTTCATGATCGGTTTACTTGTATTCATGAATGGAAGTTCGTTTGAAATGTGGTCAAACATCCATATTTGTTAATATATATTATTAGTGAAATTAAAAATATATAAATGATCTTTTAATGATTTTGGTTTATATACTATGAGGATGACTCATTAGTTAAAAGTTAATTACAAACGCTTGGATTAACTTAGCGGTTTTGTGCATAATGAACTTGTTTTGTATTATTATTTTATATTATGAGTGTGTAAGGATTACAGAACATTGAATAAGGTAAAATACATATATTATGATCTGGTTCAACCATTAAAAAGGTTTCATGACTAGTATTTAATATAGTAATAGAAATTGAAAACTCGTCGTTCTTGAATGTGATAAATTAACACATCTCAGACGATATTTCCATTTTTAATGTTAGAGGCAGGGGAAAAGAGAGATGATGATGAAATATTCCGTTAGCATAATAAAATTAAATTACATTTAAGGTACTAGAATTATCATAGCATTTTTATTTGTGTAGGTGAGGATATGGCAACAAAAGAATGGAACTTGTAAAAGAATTCGAAAGAAAAAGCAAGAGAGGTTCACCTCTTGAGTACTCCTCCTTGAAAATCTCTTTAAGGATTTTGTTTTTGGCTTTTTAGTGATACCAAAAGGTCTTGGATGTTGGAGAGGATATTAGGAAGATATTTTAGTATAACTTAGGTAAGTATTGAAGCTTGAGAGGTGTGAGAGGAAGAGGGGGTGAGGGTGGTTTATATATTGGAGGGGATGAGAGATTTTACATTATTTTAATCATTATTTTAATATTTTTGCTCAAGACTGAATATTATTGATTAATGTGATCCCAACTAGTAATAATTACATGTGAGTTCAAACCAAGTGGTCTTAAATCATCCTTGCATCACCTATGATGCATTAAAACAAGTATTTAGCATTTATCGCAATTTATCATATTTTACTATTTATAAAAAATTCAAGAATTTCATAAAAATACCAAAAATTCACTCTAACCATTTTTTGACATGTAGAATTAAAAAATGAACTCCATTTTTCAAAAATAATTTTTTAAATATGATAAATTTAATTTTTAATTAAAAACATTATTTAATCAAAAAATACCAACACTTAAAATATTCATCTTCATTTTTAAGGTGCCTAAATTTTATTTATACATTCATGAGTAAGGTTATCATTCATAAGGTTCATATTGCTATTCATAAGGGTAAGTTATTATTCATAAGGGTATGTTAGTATTCATAAGGATAAGTTACTATTCACTGAAAATTAGATTCTATCAGACTCCAAATATCACCCTCATCGTAACCGTGTATGTCTGTTTTTCAAAATTAAAAACACAAAAGTGAAAATTTTAAGTTTAATGGATAGTTTATGAATATATCCTAAATAACCAAGTTTCGTTTCAAAGAAACTCTGTGCTTTATGAAATACAAGTTATAAATAGAATGAATTTAAGAGAAACATATTATAAAATGTTTGGGGTGTTATATTATTTCCACCTTTGGAAATTTAATCCTCAAAATTTTTCATGTATAAAGCCCTTAAAAAAGACATGGGTGGTTCTTCTTCATAAAATTTCAGGTTCCCACGTTGCTTCCTCAATTTTATGGTTTCTCCAAAGAACCTTTACTAGACAAGTTGTCTGATTTCTCAATACCTGCTCCCTTGTGTCAAGAATCTCGATAGGATCTTCACAGTATGAAAAATCAAGTTCCAGTTCTATTTCTTCATAGGTGAGTACATGTGTTGGGTTTTACATGTATTTCTTTAACAATGACACATGGAACACACTATGAACTTTGGAGAGACTTGGTGGCATTGCTTAACAGTAAGCTACAACTCTGATCCTTTCCAGAATTTCAAATGGTCTAATATACCTGGGGCTCAGTTTCCCTTTCTTATCGAACCTTAAGACACCCTTCCATGGAGATACTTTTAGAAAAAAAATGATCTCCTACTTGAAATTCCAAATCCTTTCTCAGGTTGTCAGCATAACGCTTTTTCTAACTTTGGGCTACTTTAATATGGGCTTGAATTTTCTTTACCTTTGCAATTGTCTCTTCGATAAGTTCTAGGCCTAAAAGTTTCCTCTCTCCAACTTCATCCCAACAAGTTGGAGTTCGAAACCTCTTAATATATAATGCTTCATATGGCACCATTTGAATGTTATAATGAAAACTATTATTATAGGAAAAATCTACCAAAGGTAAGTATTGATCCCGCATACCTTGAAAGTCATGAGAGCATGATCTCAACATGTCTTCCAATGTTTGAATAGTCCTTTCAGACTGTCTGTTAGTTTGGGGGTGATAAGCAGTACTCATATGAAACTCAGTATCTAAATCCTTAGGGAGACTTTTCCAGAATTTTGATATAAACTAGGGATCTCAATCATACACAATCGATAGAGGTTCATCGTGAAGTCTTACAACTTCATTAATATAAAGTCTTTCCAGGCGATCAAGTGGTAAATCCTCTCTTATAGCAAGGAAATGTGCTGATTTTGTGAGGCGATCAACAATTACCCATATTGCATCATTCCTTATAGGTGTCCTCGGTAGTCCTATGACAAAATCCATCGTAATTCTATCCCACTTCCACATAGGAATAGGTAGAGGTTGCATCACCCCTCTAGGATGTTGTCTCTCTACCTTCACTTGTTGACAAACTAGACACCTTGATATCTAGTCAATAGTTTCTTACTTCATATTATCCCACAAAAAATGTTACTTCATATCTCTATACATCTTAGTTTTACCAGGGTGTATAGAAAAATTTGAGCCATGAGCATCATCTAATAGTTCCCTTTTTAGCTCAGGTACTGATGGAACACATAACCTCTTCCCAAATTTCATAACTCCTTCCTCATACACAAAGTGTGTCAATCTCTCATCCTTAACAGCATTAATTTTATTGTGTAGATTCTCATCATCAATTTGAGATCTTTTTATCTTCTCTAATAAAGATGGTTTAGCAATCATTTGAAAGAGGAAAGATGTTCCCCCTTCCTTAATAATTCTCATATCCATATTTAGTATATCCATGAATATAGGATCTCTCTCAATCCTCATTTGGGTCAGAAGTCCATGATCTTTCCTGCTTAATGCATTTTCCACCTTATTTGTCTTTCTTGGGTGGTATTGTATGGAACAATCATAATATTTGAGTAACTTAAGCCATCTCTTTTGCCTCATGTTGAGTTCTTTCTGTGTAAAAATAAATTTCAAACTCTTGTGATCCGTATATATCTCACATATTTCACCATAGAGATAATGTATCCATATTTTTAGAGTAAAGATTACGACTGCTAACTCAAGATCACTAGTTAGGTAATTTTTCTCATGATTCTTCAACTGCCTTGATACATAAGCAATAACTTTATCATTTTGCATAAGGACGCAACCCAGTCTATTCTTTGATGAATCACTATATATCACAAATCCATCATTTCCAAATGGAAGAGTCAAAATTAGATAATTGACCAATCTTCTTTTCAATTATTCAAAGAATTTTGTACATTCTTTCATCCATACAAACTTAAACCCTTTACATGTGAGCTTGGTTAATGGGTTAGTCATTCAGGTGAAATTCTGAATGAAACACTGATAGTAACCTGCTAAGCCAATAAAACTGCGTACCTCGGTTATGTTCATTGGCGTGAGATATTCTTGGATTGCCTTTGTCTTCGTAGGATCAACTAAGATTCCAACCTTAGAGAAAATATGGCCAATAAAAGAAAGTTATTGAAGCCAAAATTCACACTTTCTAAACTTACCATATAATTCATTTATTCTAAGAGTTTTCAGAATAATCCGCAAGTGATTCTCATGGTCTTCATAGCTTTTGGAGTATACTAGGATATCATTGATAAATACCACAATAAATTCATCAAGATATTCCTTAAAAAATATATTCATTAGATCCATGAAAATAGATGGTGCATGAGTCAGTCCAAAAGGTATTACAGAGCAGCACCTTCAGACGACATGCAATTCCGAGCCCCGGTGTGGCCGGAATTAAATTTTCAGTGCGTTCACACTGGGCAGGCCAAATAAATGGGATAACTCCTAAAAGGTGCTTCAGATCAGAAATATGAGTGTACGGATGGGTCTGAAATGGGATGTTTACCCTAAGAACGACATAAAACATGTCGGCGCGGGGCGTTTGGACCCTTCGCTCGCTTCCGGAACGTTAAACGGATAAATTAAATAATTAATTTATTCTTTTAATGGATTAACTCAAGTATCTCTTAAACGGTAGCTCATAATGGAAAACTGAGGTCACCGTTGAGTTCGAAGTGTGCCGTTTACCCTAGGAGGGGTGTAAGTTTCACGGATGCGGGCCTTTTGTGGAAAATGGCCCCGGGGGCGTTTTCATAATTTGTCGGGCCCTGGCATTCAGTTTATAAATTTTGAACGGAGGCTCGGATTAAAGTTTCGAGACCTCCATTGTTCTCAGGATGTGGTTTTTTTCCTAGGGGAGGCTTAACCTCGACTCTGTCGAAGGTTTCGGATCCAGGTCAAATTGGGAGTTTAAATTAATTACTTTTTAAATAATTTTTTTTCTATTTAAACCAACCCACCCCTCTCCCTTCTCCCATTTTTCTCTATAGAAGAAGAAGTCCCTCAAGCTCCTCTCCTCTCCTCCACCACTCTGGCAAGGCGCGGCGGCTCCGGCAGCCCAACCGTGAAGCTTTGGGCTACTCCCAACGAGGTAGGAGGATTTGTTCTTCGTTTTGTTTTTCATTTTTTCTTTAAATTTATTCTCCTGAGTCGAATTATTGTTGAATCTTCGAGTGAAGCCTAAATTTGAGTAGGAATCGTTATAGTCTTTCCAATGGATGTTTTGGGTTGAATTTTGGAGTCTTGGGGTGTACGGGGTGGCCCCGGAAAGTTTTCCGGCCAAACACCCTTTTTCCGGGCGGCGGTCCGAAGCGGCAGCGACGATCGACGCGGTCTCCGGGCGGCGGTCCGAAGCAGCAGTGGCGGCGGCGCGGGTCTCCCAGGCAGCGGAAGCCTCGGCTCAGGCTGCGGCGCGGCGCTTCGGGTGTGGCTGCGAATGGCGAGCGCGGGGCAGGGGGTTCCTCCGGGCGAGCTGGGGGCGACAGCAAGCGAGAGAGGCCGGTCGGCCGGCCAGCTGGCGGGTGTGCGGAGCCGGGGTCGTGCGACGCGACCCCGTGGGAGACCATGGACCCGCCAGCAGCAGGTCTATGTGTGGAAAAGCAGCCGACCGGCACTGGCCGGTCGGTGGAAGCTTTTAAAAAAAAGAATAAAAAAAAGTTTATAATAATAATAATAATAATATTATTATTATTATTATTATTATTATGAAAAATGATTTATATATCATAAATCATCTGTAGGGCATCTGATTTGGGCACCGTCTGCGGCGACGCATCCCTTAAATTGAGGAAAATATTTTGAGATGGTTTCGTGGGTTTTTAACTCCCGAAATGGGGGCCTCGGTGGCGCAACATGCCTTTAAGTAGTTTGGTATTTTTCTGGGGGTTTTTGTTTTGGACAGTGCGGACACATCCGATCTCCGTTTTGAGTGTCATCAGCAGAGTTATGACCCTGGCGTCAAGATGAAGATTTCTGGTATCGTTTCGGGCATTGAAACCGGAGTTAAGGCGTGGGACCCATGGCCCATCTTTCGATCTGCATGCAGCGCTTTGCAACTTTTTCATCGGACGTCCGTTCGGGGCGTGCGAATAGTCGATCCTGGGTGTTTTTCCGAGGGCATTGCAATGGTGCAATCCACCCACTTTAATTCAGAAAACTGGTGCATCTTTTTCTTCAGATATTCATTCCACTCAAGTGAGCAGTCCTTTTGTCATGTTTTCTGGAGGGGATCGCAATAGTGTGATGCGCCCGACTGTTTTCAGGGCCGAGGCTCGGGACGTCGTTCGTGCGTAAAGCAGTGTCAAACGAATTTTATGTCAGATATCCGTTGGAGGTGAGTATGTAGTCTATCTAGCATGTTTTTCTGTGAGGATTACAATGGTGCGATCCATTTGGATGTGCAGAGTCTCTTTCGAGACTTCATTTAAATGTGGAAGCATGAAAGGTGCTCCGGTGGCAGTTCTTCTTACTGTGTTTGTAGCAGACCCTTGGCGTGCGATCGCGTGCACTCCCGTGTGAGTGAAGTAATGCTTGAAGAGATTTGGTTGGTCGTTCCTGAGCCGTTGAGGTGGCAAGTTAGAGTTGTTACGTTTACGCCTTCGCGTTGACGTTGGGTGTCGTGTGCACGATAGCCTTTGGGCTGGAAACATGGTATACTTTGGGAGTATACGGGAACGCTTGGAGCTACGTGTGGTTGTTTGTACCTAAGAACATTTGTGTGCTTGGTTGAAGTTGACTTGGGGCCACACGTCATGTGGGCCCCATGTGTGTGTCGTGTTCTGCTTTGCGTACCCTTGACCTCTCACGACGTAGAGGGTCCCTCTGTTCTCGTTTGTTTGACCAGCAGGGTTGAGATTCCCCCTGGTTCTGTTCTCGTTTGTTTGACCAGTAGGGTTGAGTTTCCCCCTGGTTCTGTTCTCATTTGTTTGACCAGCAGGGTTGAGTTTCCCCCTGGTTCTATTCTCGTTTGTTTGACCAGAAGGGTTGAGTTTTCCCCTAGTTCTGTTCTTATTTGTTGACCAGTAGGGTTGAGTTTTCCCCTGGTTCTGTTCTCAATGGTTTGGTTCCTCTGTTTCTTCAACTGTGAGGGGTTTCAGTATCGTTCCCCTTGCACCGGAATGCGGCATCGTTTACAACTACGTGTGCTCATACAGCGTGGGTGTTTTCCCACTTTCTAGGATGAGTTGTCTCGGTCCACTTCGACAGTGACTCAGGGGATTAGAGCGTGATCGCCCTAAGGGGCCCGGGGAGTTTCTCTCATCCCTTCGTGTTCCCTGGTAGAGTTCTTGTGGATTCGGTGTGACCAACACATTATGCGAGCACTGATCCTCTAACCAGGAGTTTGTTTCTAGCAGGGATGGCTAGGAGGTTGTTTCCAGCAGGGCTGGCTGGTGCGGTACCATCCAGGAGGGATGGCCAGAGGGGTACCATCCAACAGGGATGGCCAGTGGGTTACCATCCAGCAGGGATGACCAGTACAGCGGTGTTCACCGAGCAGTACCATCCAGTATGGATGGCCAGAGCGATTTCGGGTTTACCTCTAGCGGGGATGGGAAGTGGTCCCCGATGCCGGGTTTACCTCTAGTTGGGCTGGGAAGTGGTCCCCGATGACGGTTCCGAGTCTCCCTCCAGTGGAGTACCCTTTTACGGGACTGGGTATTGGGACTCTTCGACGACTTTAGCCGGGTCTCCCTCCAGTGGTTTACCCTTTTATGGGACTAGGCAGTGTGGCACCCGTCGACTCTTATCGGGTCTCCCTCCAATGGGAACCCATCGACTTCCAGGGATTACCCTCCAGCGGGGCTGGGCAGGGGGTCGCCTGTCGACTTTGAGGAGACCTCTCGACTACGAGGCAGTGACGAGGTGTGGTTTGACGTTCCCCAGAACTCTCAAGTACGAGGGGTGATTTCCCCACCGAGACGCATCCTTGTGACGTGACCTAAAACCATGCGAGCGAGACAGTGCCACCCAAAGTGGATAGTGTCAAGGTGCGGTGATTTGAGCCCCTTGACTTACAGTTCGGGGCAGACGTGCGGGATGTTGGGCATCGATAGTGTTTACTTCTTGGACTGTTGGCTACTCACTTTCTTGGGCTGAGCTACGGGATGGAGATCCCCTTACGATCTTGTTCAGGTTTCTTAACAGAGCATATGGATATGTATATACCTTGTTCCAGTACCCACTCCTTGGTTTTTGGCTACTCTCCTTCCAGAAGAGGCGAAGACTTGCGGGGTATGCCACGTGCTTTCTGTGTCTAGATTCTCGTGGTTGGACGAGTCTGATGTCCTGCTATAGGTAGAGAAGACTCGACGAGAAGTTCATCTTCTCACCGTTTCCAGCTCTTTGTGTCTGGACGAGTCTACTTCTTTCCTCTTGTTAGGTTGAGCTGGACTCTCTACTGTTACTCTACTTCACTCTTTGTTGTAATCTTTACTACACTCTCGGTTGTACTCATTTACTTTCCCCTGTTCGATCTACTGCTCACCCTTCGGTACCTCCTTTGTTGCTCCCTCGAGCCTTCGGGGTATCCTAATGAGTATTTTTATACTCACCCCTGCTTGGCCTTTGACCGCACTTGGTGTGCCCTTGCAGATTACATACAGGTTGGTCGTGACTTCAGAGAAGCTTGGGAGTTCGGGAGTTTGGACCACGTACGATGGTCGTAGTGGAGTTCCATGTGTGGGACTCTCCTAGAAGTTTTACTTTTTTTACCTATTGCCAGGCTGTGGCACTTTTCTGGTTGGGCACGTGTTTGCCCCTTTTATTTTTCAGTTTACCTTCAGCTTTTTCTTTGTACTGTTTAGAGGTCGATGCACTTTGTGGTTTATTTATAGCAGTTGGTACTTTACCTTTTTCTTATACTCTGCACTTTTTCATTGAGTGGGCTGCATGTGTATATATAGGTACTTAGGCAAAGGCCTCCCCGTGTTGTTATGCCTTCGGCACTGGTCGCCAGCTCCTGGCCTATGGAGGCGGGTTTGGGGTAGTTGCGGCTCGAGCCCAGGTAGGGTCGGGTCGTAACAAAGTGGTATCAGAGGTGGTTCATTCTTTGGGATATTGTTCGGATGTCCCTAAAAAAAGGAATTGGTTGGGATTTTGGGCAACAGTGTTAACGTGTCTCGAGAGCAGCTCTCAGGCCCGGGAGTCCAGTGATGGTGCGGCGGCCGACGTATCCATTCACCAGGACCCCGATAACCCGCTTGTCAACTCGGCATGCTGAGACACTTGTTGCAGGGGAAATTGGTTTGTGCATCAAATAGGATTGAGTCTTTGACTGTCCTTCTTGAGTCATCTTCCCATTGTTGTTGTTGTGATATACATATATGCTCATCTGATCACGGCACTCCTTGATAATATTCAGGATGTCTCCGCGAAGACAGCCATCCAAGATACCAGCTTTGGTTCATGAAGACGACCCTGTGAGATACGAGACCTCGGTCCAGGACCCATCATGTGAGTCCCTTTCTCCGGGTGGGACGGTAGCAACACCCCCACCTGGTGAGTAGCAGACAGCTTCAGTAGAGTAGACTGAGCTTGAGCGCGCTCCACGAGTTCCAGCAGCAGATACCGCTGAGGTTCAGTGGTGAGTCAGACCCTCAGGCAACAGTGGATTGGATAGAGACAGTGGTTCACCATTTTAGGCTTGTGCAGACGCCGACAGATATTATGGTGGCCTTGGCCACCAACCTTTTCCACGAAGTAGCTTGGCGTTGGTGGAGTCTGGTGACTCAGTTTCTTGACGAGTCATCACTTTCATGGGGCGACTTTCAATTGTTATTTTGTGAGAAGTTTTGCCCATCCTGCTTATGCTCCATTCGGATTCAGGAGCTCCTGCAGTTTAAGCAGGGAGGGATGATGGTGGCCGAGTACGCGGCTAGTTTCGCAGACCGTGCACGCTTTTACCCAGACTTGGTCTATGACGGCAACTTCCGAGCGCGGGAGTTTGATAAGGGTCTCCGCTGAGATATTCATGTTACCATAGTACCCTTGGTCATTTCCACTTATGTCGGGGTGCTAGAGCAGGCACTGGTGACAGAGAGCTTCCTGTCGCATTCTACAGGTGGTGGTGGCAACAGGCATGATGGAGCCGAGACGTCTTCCATAGCTAGCAGGCGTCGGCAAGTAGGACCTCGACGTAGGTGGCTTTGCAATAACCGGACTCAGGGGCGTGGTCGTACACCACAGTGGCATCGGAGGGCACTAGTGCAGCCCGGAGAGCGCTGGTGCTATTCTTGTGATGGGAAAGGTCACCTGGCACGAGACTAGTCGACCAGGAATGCCGAGAATATCGGGAAAGCAGCAGGTGCACCACCACGACAGAGGCAGTGTCGTGATCGGAGTAACGCCCAGAGAGGTGGTGCTAGCAGAGGAGCGGGAGGAGCTGGTAGTGGGGGACAACTTTACGAGGTCTTCCCATCACCACTAGGCGGTCCACGTCAGGCTCCGGGAGCTGACTGTTGGGAACGAGGATAGCCGCAAGCTTTGGATGTCTATGATCCTGTAGAGCATGAAGTGACAAGAGGTACGCTTTACGACTCTTCTACTTTTTACAGTATAATTGTTAGGCTCTATGTGTGAAATGCTTTTCTCCCTTCTCTTTGTTTGAGTTATTACTAGGGTGGCGCGGGGCGTCAGTGTAACCCTATGTTGGTAAGGTAAAAGGTGTGGAACCTTTTTCTTTAGTCGATGGTGTTGACTCCTCTCTCCGAGCGTGTAAGAGAGTCTTGGTTGCGAGACATCGACTATGAAATCTTTCGTGACCAGATATCCTTGGGTGATTCACCATATGGATATTCTGAAGGAGGGAATCACCGGGCTTTGTCCCAGGTCCAAACGGTAATTCGAATCGTGGAATGCGACGTAGGGGTTCGGTCAGGGAGGTGAGCTACCCTCGAGAGCCTTCAGGCCATTTGAGACCGTGCAAAGGGATGACGAGGTTCCCTACCGCCTTTCCCTAACCCCAAAGTCTGGAGTGGGTGCAAGACGTCTCCCACGTGACTTACTCGAGAAGATGTGTGCATGCCCCTATGCACGTCATCGGTAAAGGCGGACCTCGCGTGAACAGATCAAATCCTTTGGTCTGTGTGCGGTGACACGGGACTGTGCAAAAGTTCTTCTGGGCACGGGAGAGCCAGGTGTGAGCTTAGTAACTTGAGTTGTTCCCCTAGTTTTGATTTTTGGGGATGAAAATCTTGAAGGAGGGAATGATGTAAGAAATCAGTTTTTGCTGTAAAAGACTTTGGAATATTCTTGATGTTATTCCAGAGCAGCGCCTTCAGACGGCGTGCAATTTCGAGCCCCGATGTGGCCGAAATTAAATTTTCAGTGCGTTCACACCGGGCATGCCAAATAAATGGGATAAATCCTAAACGGTGCTTCATATCAGAAATTTGAGTGTACGGATGAGTCTGAAATGGGGTGTTTACCGTAGGAACAACATAAAACATGTCAGCGCGGGGCGTTTGGACCCCTCGCTCGCTTCTGGAACGTTAAACGGATAAATTAAATAATTAATTTATTTGTTTAATGTATTAACTCAAGTATCTCTTAAACGGTAGCTTGGAATGGAAAACTGAGGGCACCGTTGAGTCCGGAGCATGCTGTTTACCCTAGGAGGGGTTTAAGTTTCGCGGGTACGGGCCTTTGTGGAAAATGGCCCCGGGGGCGTTTTCGTAATTTGGCGGCATCGGACGTTCAGTTTTATAACTTTCGAACGGAGGCTCGGATTAAAATTACAAGACCGTCGTTGTGCTCGGGAGGTAGTGTTTAGCCTAGGGGAGGCTTACCCTTGACTCTGTCGAAGGTTTCGGATGCGGGTCAAATTGGGGGTTTAAATTAATTAAAATTTAAATTAATTTTTTTTTCTATTTAAACCAACCCACCCCTCTCCCTTCTCCAATTTTTCTCTATGGCAGAAGAAGTCCCTCAAGCTCCTCTCCTCTCCTCCACCACTTTGGCAAGGCGTGATGGCTCCGACAGCCCAACCGTGAAGCTTCGGGCTACGCCCAATGAGGTAGGAGGATTTGTTCTTCGTTTTGTTTTCCGTTTTGTCTTTAAATTTATTCTCCTATGTCGAATTGCTGTCGAATCGTCGAGAAAATCCCAAATTCGAGTAGGACTCGTTCTAGGATTTCCAACGGATGTTTTGGGTTGAACTTTGGAGTCTCGGGGTGCCTGGGGTGGCCCTGGGAAGTTTTCCGGCCAAACACCCTTTTTCCGGGCGGCGGATCGAAGCGGCAGCGGCGGCGGCGCGGGTCTCCCAGGCAGCGATGACCTCGGCTCAAGCGGCGGTGCGGCGCTGCGGGCGTGGCTATGGATGGAGAGCGCGGGGTAGGGGGTTCCTCCGGGCGAGCGGGGGCAACAGCAAGCGGGAGAGCCCGACCGGCCGGCGGGCGTGCGAAGCCGGGGTCGCGCAACGTGACCCCGTGGGAGACCGCAGACCCACCAACGGTGGGTCTCCGCGTGGAAAAGCAATTGACCGGTGATGGCCGGTCGGTGGAAGCTTTAAAAAAAAGAATAAAAAAATGGTTTATAATAATAATAAAAATATTATTATTATTATTATTATTATTATGAAAAATGATTTATATATCATAAATCATCCGCAGGGCGTCCGATTTGGGCACCGTCTATGGAGACGCATCCCTTAAATCGAGGTGAATATTTTGAGATGGTTTCGGGGGTTTTAACTCCCGAAACGTGGGCCTCGGTGGCGCGACACGCCTTTAAGTAGTTTGGCGTTTTTCCGGGGGGTTTTGTTTTGGACAGCGCGAACACATCCGATGTCCGTTTTGAGCACCGTCAGCAGCGTTGTGACTCTGGCGTCAAGACAAAGATTTCCAGTATCATTTCGGGCGTTGAAATCGGAGTTGAGGCATGGGCCCCACGGCCCGTATTTCGATCTACGTGCAGCGCTTTGCAACTTTTTCATCGGATGTCTGTTCGGGGCATGCGAGTAGTCGATCATGGGTGTTTTTCCGAGGGCATCGCAATGGTGCAATCCGCCCGCTTTAATTCAGAACACTGGTGCGGGCCTTGCGAGGGCCGTTTTGGGAGTTGGTGGTGATTTCCAGCTTTATCGTCGGGTGTCCGTTTTGGACAAGTGAATAGTCCATCTTGTGTACTTTTTCGAGAGGATCGCAACGGTGCGATCTGTTCGTTGTGCTTCGGGACCGGGGTGTGGGTCCCACATAGAACCACTCGTGCGCAGATTGACGAAATGCATCTTTTTCTCTGGATATCTGTTCCACTCAAGTGAGTAGTCCTTTTGTCGTGTTTTCCCTAGGGGATCGCAATGGTGCGATGCACCTGACTGTTTTCGGGGCTGAGGCTCGGGACGTCGTTCGGGCGTAAAGCGGTGTCAGACAACTTTTACGTCGGATATCCATTGGAGGAAATTAAGTAGTCTATCTCACATGTTTTTCTGCGAGGATTACAACGCTGCGATCTGTTTGGATGTGCGGAGTCTCTTTCGAGGCCTCATTTAAATGTGGAAGCCTGAAAGGTGCTCCGGTGGCAGTTCTTCTTACTGTGTTTGTAGTGGACCCTTGGCGTGCGATCGCGTGCACTCCCATGTGAGTGAATTAATGCTTGAAGAGATGTGGTTGGTCATGCCTGATCCGTTGAGGTGGAAAGTTGGAGTTGTTACGTTTATGCCTTCACGTTGACGTTGGGTGTCGTGTGCACGATAGCCTTTGGGCTGGAAACGTGGTATACTCTGGGAGTATACGGGAACACTTGGAACTACGTGTGGTTGTTTGTACCTGAGAACGTTTGTGCGCTTGATTGGAGTTGACTTGGGGCCACACGTCGTGTGGGCCCCATGTGCGTGTCGTGTTCTGCTTTGTATACCCTTGACCTCTTGCGACGTAGAGGGTCCCTCTGTTCTCGTTTGTTTGACCAGCAGGGTTGAGATTCCCCCTGGTTCTGTTCTCGTTTGTTTGACCATTAGGGTTGAGTTTTCCCGTGGTTCTGTTCTCGTTTGTTTGATCAATAGGGTTGAGTTTCCCCCTGGTTCTGTTCTCATTTGTTTGACCAGCAGGGTTGAGTTTCCCCCTGGTTCTGTTCTCGTTTGTTGACCAATAAGGTTGAGTTTTCCCATGGTTCTGTTCTCGATGGTTTGGCTGACATAAATGGTTTTGTTCCTCTGTTTCTTCAGCTGTGAGATGTTTCAGTACCGTGCCCTTTCACCAAACTGCGGCACCATTTACGACTATGTGTGATCATATAGCGTGGGTATTTTCCCACTTTCTGGGATGAGTTGCCTCGGTCCGCTTCGACAGTGACTCGGCGGATTGGAGCGTGATCGCCCTGAGGGTCCTGAGGAGTTTCTCCCGTCCCTTCGTGTTCCCTGGTAGAGTTCTTGTGGATTCGGTGTGACCAACACATTACGCAGGCATCGATCCTCTACCCAGGAGGTTGTTTCCAGCAGGGCTGGCTAGGAGGTAGTTTCCAGCAGGGCTGGCCAAGAGGTTGTTTCAAGCAAGGCTGAACGGTGCGGTACCATCCATCAAGGATGGCCAAAGGGGTACCATCCAGCAGGGATGGCCAGTGGGTTACCATCCAGCAGGGATGACCAATACAGTGGTGTTCACCAAGGAGTACCATCCAGCAGGGATGGACAGAGCGGTTCTGCATTTACCTCCAGCGGGGCTGGGAGGTGGCCCCCGATGCCGGGTTTACCTCCAGTTGGGCTGGGAAGTGGTCCCCGATGATGGTTCTGAGCCTCCCTCCAGTGGAGTACCCTTTTACGGGACTAGGCATTGGGACTCATCGATGACTTTATCCGGGTCTCCATCCAGTGGTTTACCCTTTTACGGGACTGGGTAGTGTGGCACCCGTCAACTCTTGTCGGGTCTCCCTCCAATGGGAACCCGTCGACTTGTAGGGATTACCCTCCAGTGGGGCTGGGCAGGGGGTCGCATGTCGACTTTGAGGAGACCTCTTGACTGCGGGGTAGTGATGAGGTGTGGTTTGACGTTCCCCAGAACTCTCAAGTACGAGGGGCGCTTTCCCCACTGAGATGCATACTTGTGACGTGACCTAAAACCATGCGGATGAGACAGTGCCGCCCAAAGCGGATAGTGTCAAGGTGTGGTGATTTGAGTCCCTTGGATTGCAGTTCGGGGCAGACGTGCGGGATGCTGGGCATCGATGGTGTTTACTTCTGGGACTGTTGGCTACTCATTTTCTTGGGATGAGCTACGATACGGAGATCCCCTTATGATCTTGTTCGGGTTTATTGATAGAGCATACGGATATGTATATACCTTGTTCCAGTACCCACTCCTTGGGTTTTGGCTACTCTCCTTCCAGCGGGGTATGCCACGTGCTTTCTGTGTCTAGCTTCTCATGGTTGGACGAATCTACTCTCCTGCTATAGGTTATAAAGACTCGACAAGAAGTTCACCTTCTCACTGTTTCCAGCTCCTTGTGTTTAGAAGAGTCTACTTCTTTCCTCTTGTTGGGTTGAGCTGGACTCTCTACTGTTACTCTACTGCACTCCTTGTTGTACTCTTTACTGCACTCTCAATTGTACTCCTTTACTTTCCCCTATTCGATCTACTGCTCACCCTTCGGTACCTCCTTTGTTGCTCTCTCGAGCATTTGGGGTATCCTACTGAGTATTTTTATACTCACCCCTACTTGGGATTTGCCCGCACTTGGTGTGCCCTTGCAGACGACAGACAAGTTGGTCATGACTTTAGAGGAGCTTGGGAGTTCGGGAGCTTAGACTGCGTGTGGTGGTCGTAGTGGAGTTCCAGGTGTGGGACTCTCCTAGCAGTTTTACTTTGTTTACCTGTTGTCGGGTTGTGGCACTTTTCTGGTTGGGCACGTGTTTGCCCCTTTTCTTTTTCAGTTTACCTTCAACTTTTGCTTTGTACTGTTTAGAGGTCGAATGTTAATCTTTGAAAAATATTGTGCTCTATGAAGTTGATCAAATAAATCAAAAATTTGTGGCAGATGGTACTTATTATTTATTGTAATAGCATTGATTTCCCTGTAATCAATGCATAGTCTCATAGATCCATCTTTCTTCTTGACAAAGAGGACAATGTATTCCCATAGAGAAACACTAGGTCGAATAAATCCTTTGTCACTCAATTCCTCTATTTGTTTCTTTAGCTCCACTGATTACACAGTGACCATTATATAGGGAGTCTTTGATATAGGTCTTTCACCAGAAATTAAATCAATAGAGAACTCAATTTCCCGCTCTAGAGGATGTCTAGGTAAATCCTCTGTAAATACGTCAATGTATTCTTGCACTATATGTACATCATCAATTTGATTATTTATTTCCTCACCCATAGATATTGGTTTCTCTTCCTCTCCAAGAATTTCATTCAGTAGAGCTACTGGGGGTGGATCTAGATAAGAATCAGATGGCGAGGTTTATGCGCTAAAGATAAGAGATTCTACACCATTTTCAAAAATTATAAATTCTTTCTTCTTGCAATAGATCTTCGCATAATAATTTGAAAGCCAATTCATACTGAGAAGTATATCAAAGTCAATTATTGGTATGATGATAAGGTTAGCAACTAAAGCGCGTTTATGTGTCATGAGGGGGACTGATCGACACACCTTTGTTGCAATGATACATCCCCTAAGAGTTTTGACTGACAACTCCTTTATTAAATCAAATTGGACATGTCTAATTTTCTTGGAAAACTAGGAATATATAAATGAATGTGATGATCCAGAATCAAATAAAGTATTGGCTAAGTTTAAGGAAACAATTAAAGTACCTGCCACCATATCATTAGGAACTTCAACCTCTGTGGTTGTAATCGCATAAGCTTTCCCTTGCTCTCGTGGCCTTTTTTGAGAAAAGTTTACTTGGCACTTATGAAACTCATTTGTATAGTGTCTCATATCTATACAATTGTAGCATTGAACATCATTTACTTGTTTCTTCCTATTGCATTCATTAGATCAATGACCCTTTTCTCTACACTTATAGAAGACTCCCATGCCTTTCAAGTATTTCTCAGGATGATTCTTTCAACAGTTTTCGTATAATGGGAATTGCTTCATTCCCTTGTTCTTCTTTGGCACTTCACTTTTTCTATGGTTATCAGAGTACCGCTTCTTATCTTGGTTTCCCCTAAACAAATTTGATCTAGAAAATTCCTTCTCTATTTTTTTGGCACTTAATACAATTTCATCATATGATGAAAATTGTTGGAGTCTGCATCCCACATCGGACTTGAGGTCTGGTTTGGTCTTTATTATTTGTTATAAAATCACCTCAAGGGCTCCTTTAGAGTGTACACCTTGGGGGTTCAGTCTCTCCTATTTTCCCATTCTACATGGTATCAGAGGGAAATTAATCCCAAACCCTCCTCCTCCCGTCTATTTTTTTTTCCCGTAGGCCTCGTGAGCCCCTCCCCGTGAGGGGCGGCGACCCCCCCTCATGTAGGGCTGGGTTTAATTTATTCTGCCGTCCATCCAGGCTCTCTCTTTTTTATCCCCACCGGTGGCTCTGTCCGGCGGATCTCCCCTCTGCCTTTGCCCTTCCCGGTGGGCCTCCCTCATCTGATCCCGGCGGACCGGCGTCTCCTCCCGGCGGCCCGTTCTCCCTCAGACGGTGCCCCTATCTTGCGCGACTCCCTTCCCGACGCCCTCGCCCAGCGGCACCCTCGCCCCGACCCCCATCGCATCTTCCCCCCGGTGCGCCTTCCCTCACGGTGCCCGCTCTACCTGCGCGCAAGCCCTCCCCATCGCGGCTCCCCCTCCAGCGGTCCTGTGCGTGCAGCACCTCCCGCAACTCTCCCCCAGTGAACCTCCTCCCGACGGCCCGCCTCTTCCATGTCGGCTCCCGTCCTCCATCCGCGCGGCTCCCACTTCCCCCGTCGCGGCTCCAGTTCCCGGCGACTGCGGCTCCCACGCCTCCCGTCATCCCTGTCGCCGTTTTTTCGACACGGCTCCACCTGCGCCAGCCTCCTCAATGGTTCCCGCATTCCCCGACGGTATTTTCGGATCCCAAAACTGCCCGTCGCAGGCTCCTGCATCTCCTGCGCAGCTCCCGGATTCCCCCAGCGGTCCTCCTGTTCGCACGGTGCCTCCCGCGGATTCCCCGGTGGACCTCCATCCGCCTGAGCGTCTCCCGCATCTCCATCTGCATCTCCCGCGCGGCTCCCGCATCTCCCCCAGCGGTTGCTCCTCCTCCCGGCGCGACGGCCCGGTGCACCTCCTCACGATTCTCCCAGCGCTTCTGCTTCTCCAGCTGCGCCCGCCTCCTACGGTTTTTTCGGCGGTCCTACTCCCTGCGCGGGCCCCACTGGAGCAGGAAGGAGCTAGTAACTAAGGGGAAAACACCCTCTCCCATGAAATGGGAGTGTTCGACACTAAGTTATCAACATGGGTGGGGTGCGACAAAACATAAAGATACAAATATATATATATGTATACCAAACACACAGCCCAACCTATGGCTTCCAAACAGAGAAACTGAGAACGTGCCTCGGCACTGCTACTACGAAGCATGCATACAACAAACAACCCCAACTCCATTAGGTTTTCATGTTTCATCAGTAATAGTTTATTAGTTCCTTAACTACTGGGAAACTATCAAACCAGATCAAGCGTTTCGTAGAACAAAATCCCTGCCAACCACAAATCAAGTTAGATAAAACACAAGCAACACAATCCAACCTTTTATCATCAATCAAACCCCATTGATTGTTCCTGCGTTCATTATCTTCCTCCAAAGTTCATTTATCAACTTTCCACTTTCTTTTAATAACACAACCCATTACTGCAGCCCTGCTGCCACTATAACCACATCTCCACCACCGTATCACAAAACCAGGCTCGTGCCACATCATCGCCCCTTTAATATCATTTACCATAGCCCCGCTGCCCATCCTATTTGTAACAACTCAGGATCCACCCCACGTAACCAAGCCAACATCCACATGTTCATTATTCCATTTTGTTCAACTGGGTGATCACACAAGGGTTCCAGATTTTAATCAGCCAGCTTTACGTGATTAACCAATTTCCACATTTCACAAAGTTTTCATCCACAAAACGGTCTAGAAAGATAGGGAAACATTTAATTGCGCAATCAAAGGCCCCCAACGACCTTGATTTTCAGTATGCATAAGCTTATTCAATTCACAACATAACAATAGGATAAACAAAGATAAACAACTTCTCCATCCTCGTTCTTTAACCAGTTATTATCTTTATTTATTGGTTCAACCGTATATCACGAAAAACAAGAGGATATCCACCCCGTATGATGCACAAAAGAGAGAGACAAAGGTAAGATCCCTACCTCAACAGGTTCTGATCACAACGCTCCCTCGGATCAGCTTTAGAAGACGTCCGTCGGCGTCCGTCGCTTCTGTCAAAACCTGGAAAAATCTCCTCAGGTGGAAGCTGGGAAGGAAAGGCCGAAGGGAAAGTAACAGATCTAAGCTCAGAAGTTCCGCATCATTGTTACGATCCCGTGGCCGCTGACAGATCGTAAATCGAAGCTCGAACGAAGAAGTTATGGAGGAAAAGAGCTTTGGAGTCTCTCGGGAGAGCTCTGCTCGAAGGAGAGGGGAGGAGAGGAGTGATCTGAAAAGGAGGAGAGACCCCCTCCTTTTATAGGTGAGAAAAACTAAAGTACACGACGTGTACTTTCTATTACACTGCGTGTACTCGTCCATTTCACACGGTCTCCACGCGGCTTCCAACACGGCATTCAACGCAGCACACGATCGTTGACTGGTCAACACACGGTTTGAGGGTAACGCGTACGCGGGGAGGAACTACACGGCGTGTAGTATGGGCTACATGGCGTGTACTCATTTATTTCATAAGGAAAGGACACGGCTTCAACATGGGGTATACCCGGCAAGGTGGTACACGATGTGTACTCACTACACGGTGTGTAGTTACAAAATTCTGAAAAGTGTGGGAAAAGTCCATTCTACCCTCCAGAACACTTCATGGACCTCTTTTTGACAAAGGAATGGGCCGGAGAGGTCCGGGACATTACATCAGATACCTCTTAAAACATTCTCATCCCCGAGAATTCAGAAACCAACCTAGAGGTCCGGGCCATTACATCAGATACCTCTTAGGGATCTCGTTATAACAGGAACCCAACCAACAACCCTAATCATATGTGTTAGGAATTCCTTCTCCTATGTCGAGATATTATCCGCTTTAGGCGACACTGACTCGCCTGCACGGGTTTAATCGCATACGTATTAATGCGTCTTCATTAAGAATTGGGTCTTCCCACTTCCATATATTAGGATTTTTCAACTTACTCTGCCCCCAACACCGTACAACCAACACATTGTCCAAACACGTGGCTTAGGGAAATTCCTTCTCCCATGTCGAGATATTATCCGCTTTAGGCGACACTGACTCGCCCGCATAGGTTCAATCGCATCCGCATTAATGCGTCTCGATTAAGAATCAAGTTTTTCCCTTCCCCACACGTCCGGACATGTTACACACTTCCATAGAACAAGAAAACAAAACGTCTCACAACCAACAAGCCAAGCATTCCATATATCAAAGGTACAGAGCATAACATCAAAACAAGCTCAAAAGAACAAAGCAAAACACAATTCAAAACAACTCCGGGTACTGAGCGTGCATCTGAGCCTCCTGTTCCCAAGTGCTTTCCTCGAGGCCGCTATGCCTCCAAAACACACGAACCAAGGAGATGGTTCATCCACGGTGCACATTCTCTTTACGATCATCGATTCTGACTAGTCGTTCCTCGAAGGTCGCGTCGTCTCCCATATCTAACTCTCCCCAGTTGATAACGTGAGAGTCGTCGTGTAAGTACCGACGAATATGGGAGACGTGGAAGACGTCATGGACCTTCGCCAACTGAGGTGGTAGGGCTAGCTGATATGCCACCTCGCCAACTCGTCTCAGCACCTCGAAAGGTCCAATGAACCTAGGGGAGATCTTACTCCCCTTCCCAAACCTCCGCTGCCCCCGTCGAGGGGAAAACTTCAATAACACATGATCTCCCACCTCAAACTCCAAGAGCCTCCTCCGACGATCAGTATAAGACTTCTTTCTGTCCTGAGCCGCTTTCATCCTCTCATGCACAAGCTGGAATTTCTCTGTGGTGCTTTGTACCACCTCTGGCCCAAGAGCACCTGTCTCTCCAATCTCTGCCCAGCAAATGGGTGAACGACATGGTCTTCCATTATGGGTCATTTCTAAATAATGGAATACACTATATTAGGTCATGAATCATAATTTATAATCTCAACTAAAAAATTACTTAGCATAAATTGAAATTCTATGCATAGCTAATCTCAAAAACATGGTTTCTCTTAGGAAAATTTTATATTTAAATCCTTCATAATGGTTTGTAAAGAAAATGTAAATTATACTAAGCATATCCTCTAAGAGTGTAAAACCAAGAGTGCAAAAAAGCCTGTTCTCATGCACTAGGATACCCCGGGTCAATCCTGAAACTCGTTGTTAGAGTTTTCACTCCTAGGTACATGTCACGACCCGTCCTCGGGGCCCGTGCCGTGACTACCCCAAGCCCGCCTTCCATAGGCCAGGGGCTGGTGACTAGCACCAAAGGCGTAAATCCCGATAACTGGGAAGACATTGCCTTTATAAAAGTAAACAAAACATCCCAGAGTACAAGCAGAAGCAATACACTAAGTACAAAAGAAAGTGCTGAAAAGTAAGTGGGCCATAATACAAACCCAACTGAAAGTACAGCTACAACTGAACAAAAGTACAACACAACGAGGTGCGGGCATATCCCGTTCAGGGGTGAGTATACGATACTTAGTAGGGACCCCGAGACCCTCAAGGTCTCACTAAATCCAACAAGGATAACCACAAAGAAGAATCTCAACAGATAACCCTTACTTAGGTATAAGCCCATACTTATACCTAATTTATCAAGTAACCCATCTCAATCATGAGGAAACACAAAGGTTATGAAATAAACGGAAAACCACTACCTAGGTATATGCCCATACATATACCTAAGTTATCAAGTGACCCATCTCAATCATGAGGTAAACACAAAGGTCATAGACTCAGCTCAAACCAGGATTTTCATTATTGAAACCGTAACTGCTGAAGAGCCCCGTCTCTGGAGAGTACAGTGATCCTGTCACGACTCCGAGGTACTGCTCACTAACCTAAGACTGCTGAGGTACTCCTCCTGTCGAGTACCGCGGGTCAACCACCCAAACACAGTAGTGCTTCCCACTGGGGTCTGCCACCCAAACACAGTAGCGCATCCCCCCTAATAGCCTGTAGAGGTACTCTCTGGTCGAGTATCGCGGGTCTGTACCCAAACACAGTAGTGCTTCATCTTCCATGGGTCTGCACCCAAACAAAGTAGTGCTCCATCCACTGGGCTAGTCGACTCACTCCAAGTCGAGTCGGTCAAGCAGTCGTCAGGTCTCAGCCGGCTACACGGTCTCCGTACTTTGTACGCTCGTCTCCGGGAGGGTCCGCTCCACGATCTACTATTCGATACTCCAAGTATCACAAAGTCCCACGAAGAAGTATCTCAAAGGACCGCCTCGTCATAGGGGTCTCAACATAACAGACGACGCGTCAATCGGGCGCTCGGTCTGTGAGTTTTTAGCCTTTCCGTCCCAGGGGCCCAGTTGGTTTCGTGTGCGAACCAACCCGACCGTATCTCAACTATACCCCGAACTCTCATAGGGTATACTCATAGGGACTGTTTCTCAATGTGATCACCAACGCCGCTGACGGTTCGTCAAACGGACGTTCGGTCTGAAAGTTATCAGCTTTTCCGTTCCAGGGGCCCGGTTGGATTTCAAGTTCAATCCAACCCGGACACTATCCATCTACGTCCAAACCTTAGGCGAAGTATGCCAAAAGATCCGTCTCATCAAGAGGAATCCAACAAAGTCGACGACACGTCAATCGGACGTCCGGAGCTCAAGATATAAGTGTTTCTGCTCCGAGGGCCCGGTTGGTTTCGTATCCGAACCAACCCGGCCATACGCAAAGTTCTCCGAAACCTTGAGTGTAATATATTGAAACGACCGTCTCGATCCAAGGATCACTACGCAACTGACGGTGCGTCGATCGGAGGTCTGTATCCCAAAATACAGACAAAAGACCAGAAGTGTTCTGAAAATGAGGGTCTAGGCCCGGTCCGACCCGGCCCAACCCCCCTGGGTCGGCCCGAACCGGGTCCGGGTCCGGCCCGGGGCTGCTCGACACTGGCCGAGCGGCCACGCAAAAGGGGGTGGCTTCCCCCTTGATTGTCGTCGCGGCCCCTGCGTGGGGGTCGTTCCTTGCCAGCGGACGTGGCCCAGCGCCGCGTCCCCTCCTCGGTCCCGCGCGGCCACGGGACCGGGCGCCTGTCGCCGCGGTAGTCCCTCCTGGCGGCGCACCGGGCGCCGGCGACCCGCGTCGCCAGTGAAATCCACGGGCCACCGGAGTTGCTCCGGTGGTCCGTTTTTGATTCCGTCTGCACCAACGTTCGCCTCGGGTCTCGCACTTTACTGCGAAATCATCAAACTGCCTCTGCGGCCTGTTCTGTCAATGTCGTCGATCCTCCATCAATTAATCAAACTACGGAGCCTTCGAAACACCGCAACGGCGCAGCGCGATGGTGTCGCGCTTCTTCACCCGTTCATCATTTTCACGCGGTACCATTGCACCGCGCCGCCTTTGATCGTGCCTCAACAAGTACAACCAACAATGGGGGAGGTGGATCGGCCGTGTTCGTGCGGTCCGACCTCCTCCCATTATTATGATAACATGTGGCCCAATGAGAAGACGATGAACAGCAAAGGAAAAACCATGGGCAAAATCAAATAACCCCTACTTCGAAATTGACGTCGCATGTCATCGAGTCGTGAAAGTAGAACTTCACGGTAGTCGGGTGTCACGGAAGAACGGTATCGATTTCGTCGACGTTGGAGGAAGAAGAAGAACGTTGTTGTTGGCGTCAGTCTCCACGGTCGGTGTCTCCTTCCTTGTCATGGAAGAGGAAGTAAAAAGGATCAGAGAAAACGTAGTGCGTTTTTCACCGAGTCGAAAGGTCGTTCTTCATTGGAGAGTCGTCATTCTTCATTTTGAAGATGAACTTCTTCAAAAGAGGGAAGAGCTCTCTCCCAAATTCTCTCACACAACCAAAACTCACAAAAATAAAATATGGTCTCTCCTTATTTTATTATTTTTCCATGCATTCAAACTTTTAAAATTCAAACACTTAGTTAAATTAATTGAAGAGGTTTAATCAATTAATTTAAGATGTGTGTTGTAAAAATTAAAGAGGAGAGATGGGAGAGTTACACAATTAATTATAAGGGGTTTAAGGAATGTGAAAGGTTGTCACATCATTTATTACAAGGGGGTTTTAAGGGGAAGAGTTAAGGGGGTTAGGGAATTTGAAGGGGTGGGGTTCGTGTGGGCCCCACCTCACCTTTATTCACACTTGGTTAGTTCCCCAACTTCCACACATGGTTAGAAGTAAAATTTGTTCCACAAATTTTATTTACTTCACAATTTAACCTCAAAATTTTAACAACTCCTTCCAATAAAACGCATCATCGAAAAAGGTGCTCCTAAGCAATTACCGGCGCTGCAGTTCCATCGGTGCCCTCAGATTTCAATTCCGAGCACCGGTTTAAAAGTTAGAAAAAACTCGCTCGTTCGTTCACTGAACGTACCCGAGCTAAACTTCGGAAATTGATTCCGGGCACACCGGGCCTCGGAATCAGGCGCCGTTAGAAACTGCATACTCATAAAATTCCAAATAAATTTAGAAAAAAAAATTCCTTGAAATTTCCGGGTCTTTACATTACTCCCACCTCAGGAATTTACGTCCCCGTAAAGCTATAACACAAACTAGGGAAACAAAAGTGGTACTGAGCACGCATCTGAGCCTTCCGCTCCCATGTGCTCACCTAAGGGTTCTCGTGCTACCAGCGAAAGTGCACAAGAGGAATCGACCGTCCCCGTAGGACCCACTCCTGTCGATCCTCAACCCCTACTGGATCCCTGTGGAAGTCTTCTAGTCATCGACGTCCAAATCCCTGAGAGTGATGATGTGTGAAGGATCATGCACGTATCTCTTCAGCTGAGGTACATGGATGATATTATGCACCCAGTGCAACTGAGGTGGAAAGGTCAAGCGGTAAACCACCTCGCATACCCTGCTGAGGACCTAGAAAGGTCCGTTTAACCTCGGAGATAACTTGTCGCCTCGTCCACATCTCCGTAAACCTCGTTGAGGTGAGACCCATATAAGGACGTGATCATCATCCTCAAACTCTAGAGGTCTCCCTTTCCTGATTAGAATTGAAACTCAAAACTCATGCTGCCATGTGGGTGAAGTTGGCCGACTCAAGAGTGATCGGCTACACCTTTCTATGCATGATTCCATCCTATGCTGCCTGGTTTTTCCTTTTCGCCGACCAAGGAAAACCCCATCCAAACGTTATAGATAAACCACATCCTTTTTGCCTAATACAGTCAATCCGTGTATGAACTGTGGATCCAATCCATACTCAGACCAACATCGTAAGGCCTCGACGCTGCCACCAAGAGATTCCAACCGAAACTCTCGCCTCGTGGGTCAGATCACACTGTCAGCGTAAGTGTGATTATCGAGTCTCCTCCCAAGGTATCTTCAGACGTGAGGGTCAAGTCTACGGCTTACCGGAAACTCTAGGTCTGGAACAAGATTCGTGGAAGGAATGATCTGTATCAACGTCTACTGTTACAGCAGCTAGTAATGGACACAAACTGTCCCTTGAATAATTCCTAGAGCCATTGGGTCACACTCCTTGACCGCATGCAGCTACTCTCTTCCCCTGCACTCCAGCTCCCTGATCCTGGAGGGAACTAAAAAGGCGGGTGATTGTAACATGTCGAAAAGTACACCACCCCATGCTGCTCTCCTAGCTCTGCTTCCACGTCTGCTGCTCTGCAGATTTATCTTTCTGACACACACCTGTCATAGGGCGTGGCAAAACAATTATTTTCTAAGTTAAAATGTAGTAATTTGGTTGATCTATGATGTCTCCTGAAGAGGAGTGCACAAAAAACGAGTTGTCACTTTAAAATGAGGGCAAAAAAATGTTGTGTTTTTGAAATGAAATTTGAAATTAAAATTATTGAAAAACTATGATATTAAAAAGGGTGATTAGGTCAGGGTCGGTTTCCTAATTTTAATTCTATCCTTGTTCAATTTAATTCAAACCTCTTCTTCTTTGTTGATTAAAGTGAGTTTCCACAATCTTTTCCTCTCACTTCCTTGGTGAAATTATTATTGTGAGAGAAAACCTTACCAAGATCTTGGTTTGGTCAACTCTCCTTCCATGTATAAAATAGTTGTATTGGATATCATTAATTGAAATAGGCAATACCCAATCGGGTTTTGTTTATCCCAAAAAATCAAGAACATTCACTACACCTTTTACACGTACTGACGATCGTCGAGTACTTCACCACTAATTCCTAGTTTATTCCATCGTATATAAACCAGAAATTAGTGGAGGGAGATATTGATTATTTTAACAAGGAAAAAATTAATAACGGAATTAATATTCAAGAACGATAGAACTTGATAATAAAATCCGCTATAATAAATTGAAAACAACTTTGAAGAAGAAAGAAATTTATTCAATTGCGTCCAAGAACTCAAGCATTACAATGTAGAAAACCAACCCTTCCCCAATCACTCCAAAAGTTTACCCCACCATGGTAAGGGTAATAGAGATGAATGGGGAAGAAGAAGGCATTATAAAACTATGAAAAAATAAATAAATAAACAAATAAAGCCGAAAAGATCTTCTTCTTGGTGTCCCAGAAGGAATGGGATGGAGAATGGATGCTTTGAGAGGGTGGAGCTCTCCTCCTTTTATAGCCAGAATTTGTCCCCCCAGATGTTGACGCATTGTAGTCCCATTAAATGACATCTTCATGCGTTTATCCCTTATTGAATGTTGTTCATAATTCCCTTGGTCGTGTCCCCTCAAAATCTAAACGGATTTAGACATGTATTCCAAGAGTTATGGCCGTTTTACTCTGAGCATTTATTCTGTCCAGTCAGACTCTCCAAAACGAAATCTTCCGGATTAGGGTGATTTAATGACCCCATAAACGGCCAATTAACTTGGTGATTCCTTCATAAACGATGCTCTAAAACTCCTTGTGCGTAAACCCACCAAATTTCACAAGCTTTGGGCCCACCATGGATGATTTATGGATCCCACACCAAAACTAGGAAGAACTGAAAACAGTTTTCTTTCTTCCATTTGTGAGCTTCTTTTGAGCTTCCATATGGTTGATTCAGCTTTTAGTCCAAAAATAGTAAATTAAGCCCTGGATGTGTAGCATATGGAAAATAAATAATTTTATAATTTGGATCAGTGTAGATAATGTTATGGCCAAACTACAGAAATAATTTAAAACTGTTAAAAGTCCAAAATGGCCAATTTTTACTATTCAGCTCAAAATAACACCATTATCATAAAAATGAAACAATTCATCTTAGAGGAACACTTTTGTGGGTTTAAAACAATTATATTAAATATAAATTAATTGAAAATATTTTCTCTATGACTGTCCTTAACATTTCTTCTTCTTGAAACATTTTACACGCCCATGTCTCCGAGACTGGCGCCAGTTTCCAGCTTTCCCACTGCTAACCTTCACTGAATGCATCCATTCAGGAAAAGAATTATCAACCACAAAGGTTCTTTCTAGAACCCTATCATAAGTAGTAATGCATAGAGAAAAGGTGTTGGCTCGGATGTTCGAGCCCTGAAGCACTGATCGCATCGCATTCATCGAGCACCAGGAATGGTTTGGTACGCCCCGATGAATTCTCAGCTACCGACATGTCGTCCTGACGAAGCTGTATAAGCTCTAGAAAACTCTCAGCCACCTCCTCAAGCCAGTCCTCAACTGCCCGTGAGTCGGGCTCGCCTCGGAACTTGAGGGTATCTGATGTTGGAACACGTGTAAGGCAGTAAGTCTACATGTGTCACATACCGGTATCGCCGGTTGTAACTGCTGACCAACAGGTAGTGATGTATAGCTGGCACACTACCCGAAGGCACTATCTCAGGCATCGGTCCACATACCGAAGCCTCATCACTATGTGGACCATCCTCATGGTCATTCATTGGAAAACACTAGTATCCAAGTCCACCATCCACTCTACTGATGTCTCAGCTAGGCGGAAAACTCTAGCAATCGCCTTCAGCCAGTGCTCTGCTGTCTGGGAATCTGCCTCGCCTCGTAACCTCGGAGGTCGCTGCTGCTGGAACTCGTGCAACACGCTCTGCCAGCGTGCACAGTTCTCTAGTATGGATGGTGGAATCTGCTACCCAACAGGTGGTGGTGCTGCTGGTACACCACCCGAGGGTGCCAACATAGCAAAAAGGGCCCTGCACCGGAGCCTCGTCGCTCGGTGGGCCGTCATCGAGTACTCTCTCGGAACTCCAACTAACTGTCTGCGTGGAGACATCCTGAACAGATGCGACATGGTCAATGATTTATACCTGGTGAGCTGACCTAGTTTGAGCTGACTTTAAAACTCTTGGAAACACACACGCAATCAGTGTTTTTCGTGCACAAAGTCGGAATTCAGTAGTCAGGGTCCTGGTGTACGGATACGTCGGCCGCCGCACCAACACTGGACTTCCTGAACTGAAGACCACACTCGGTACCCTTAACATTATTGCTTTATAGAAAGGGAATACCAGAGTTATAAGTTTTGCGGTAGAACTGACTCCTCTGATACCAATTTGTCATGACCCGTCCTCGGGGCCCGTGTTGTGACTACCCCAAGCCCGCCTTCCATAGGCCAGGGGCTGGCGACTAGCACCAAAGGCGTAAATCCTTATAACTAGGAAGGAATTGCCTTTATAAAAGTAAACAAAACATCCCAGAGTACAAGTGGAAGTAATACACTAAGTACAAAAGAAAGTGCTGAAAAGTAAGTGGTCCAGAATACAAACCCAACTGAAAGTACAGCTACAACTGAACGAAAGTACAACAGAAAAAGAAAAATAGCTAGAAGAATGGAAGAAGCTCCTGGGTCATCCTCCTCGGATCCTACCTGAAGGGTAGGTACAGATAGCGCAGCTCCTGGATCGTCTACCACAGATCCCACCTGAAGGGTAGGTACAAATAGCATCCACAACGCTCTCACCCCTCAACCTCCTCCGAGTGTCGTCTCGTCGTGAAGTCCACCTCTGGATACTGACTCGTCATGAGGTCCACCTCCGGGTACCGTCCAGTCCTCGAACACTCGGCCTCTGTCAGCGTTGTCCGTCGTCTGCAACCAATACAACGAGGTGCGGGCATAGCCCGTGCAGGGGTGAGTATACGATACTCAGTAGGGACCCCGAGACCCTCAAGGTCTCACTAAATCCAACAAGGATAACCACAAAGAAGAATCTCAACAGATAACCCTTACTTAGGTATATGCCCATACTTATACATAAGTTATCAAGTAACCCATCTCAATCATGAGGAAACACAAAGGTTATGAAATCAATGGATAACCACTACCTAGTTATATGCCCATACATATACCTAAGTTATCAAGTGACCCATCTCAATCATGAGATAAACACAAAGGTCATAGACTCAGCTCAAACCAGGATTTTCATTATCGAAACTGTAATTGCTGAAGAACCCCGTCTCCGGAGAGTACAGTGATCCTGTCACGACTCCGAGGTACTGCTCACTAACCTAAGACTGCTGAGGTACTCCTCCTGTCGAGTACCGCGGGTCAGCCACCCAAACACAGTAGTGCTTCCCGCAGGGGTCTGCCACCCAAACACAGTAGCGCATCCCCCCTAATAGCCTGCAGAGGTACTCTTCGGTCGAGTACCGCGGGTCTGCACCCAAACACAGTAGTGCTCCGTCCGCCATGGGTCTGCACCCAAACAAAGTAGTGCTCTATCCACTGGGCTAGTCGACTCACTCCAAGTCGAGTCGGTCAAGCAGTCATCAGGTCTCAGCCGGCTACACGGTCTCCGTACTCCGTACGCTCGTCTCTAGGAGGGTCCGCTCCACGAGCTACTGGTCGATACTCCAAGTATCACAAAGTCCCGCAAAGAAGTATCTCAAAGGACCGCCTCATCATACGGGTCTCAACACAATAGACGGCGCGTCAATCGGGCGCCCGGTCTGTGAGTTATTAGTCTTTCCGTCCCAGGAGCCCGGTTGGTTTCGTGTGCGAACCAACCCGGCCATATCTCAACTGTACCCCGAACTCTCATAGGGTATACTCATAGGGACCGTTTCTCAACGTGATCACCAACGCCGCTGACGGTTCGTCAAACGGACGTCCGATCTGAAAGTTATCAGCTTTTCTGTTCTAGGGGCCCGGTTGGATTTCGGGTTCAATCCAACTCTACCACTATCCATCTGCATCCAAACCTTAGGTGAAGTATGCCAAAAGTTCTGTCTCATCAAGAGGAATCCAACAAAGTCGACGACACGTCAATCGGACGTCTGGAGCTCAAGATATAAGCGTTTCCGCTCCGAGGGCCCGGTTGGTTTCGTATCCGAACCAACCCGGCCGTACTCAAAGTTCTCCGAAATCTTGAGTGTAATATACCGAAACGACCATCTCGATCCAAGGATTGCTACGCAACTGATGGTGCGTTGATCGGAGGTCCGTAGCACAAGATACGGACAAAAGACCGGAAGTGGTCTGAAAATGGGGGTCTGGGCCCGGTCCGACCCGGCCCAACCCCCCTGGGTCGGCCCGAACCGAGTCCGGGTCCGGCCCGGGGCGGCTCGGCGCTGGCCGAGCGGGGTCGGCTCGGCGCTGGTCGAGCGGCCGCGCAAAAGGGGGCGGCGTGCCGGGTGCCGGCGACCCGCGTCGCCGGTGAAATCCACGGGCCATCGGAGTTGCTCTGGTGGTCCGTTTTCGATTTCGTCTGCGTCGGCGTTCGCCTCGGGTCTCGCACTACTGCGGAATCATCAAACCGCCTCTGCATCCCATTTCGTCAATGTCGTCGATCCGCCGTCAATTAATCATACTGTGGAGCCTTCGAAACGCCGCAACGGCGCCGCGCGACGGCGCCGCGCTTCTTCGCTCGTTCGTCATCGTTTCCGCGCGGTACCGTTGCACCGCGCCGCCTTTGCTCATGTCGTAACAAGTACAACCAACAATGGGGGAGGAGGGCCGGTCGTGTTCGTGCGGTCCGACCTCCTCCCGTTATTACGATAACATGTGGCCCAATGAGAAGATGATGAACGGCAAAGGAAAAACCACGAGCAAAATCAAATAACCTCTACTTCGAAATTGACGTCGCACGTCGTCGATTCATGAAAGTCGAACGTCGCGATATTCGGGTGTCGCGGAAGAACGGTATCGATTCCATCGACGTCGGAGGAAGAAGAAGAACGTTGTTGTTGGCGTCGGTCTCCACGGTCAGCGTCTCCTTCCTTGTCGTGGAAGAGGAAGTAAAAAGGATTGGAGAAAACGTAGTGCATTTTTCGCCGAGTCGGAAGGTCGTTCTTCGTTGGAGAGTCGGCGTTCTTCGTTTTGAAGATGAAGTTCTTCAAAAGAGGGAAGAGCTCTCTCCCAAATTCTCTCACACAACCAAAACTCAAAAAAATAAAATAAGGTCTCTCCTTATTTTATTATTTTGCCATGCATTCAAACTTTTAAAATTCAAACACTTAGTTAAATTAATTGAAGAGGTTTAATCAATTAATTTAAGATGTGTGTTGGCAAAATTAAAGAGGAGAGAGGGGAGAGTTACACAATTAATTATAAGGGGTTTAAGGAATGTGAATGGTTGTCACATCATTTATTACAAGGGGGTTTTAAGGGGAAGAGTTAAGGGGGTTAGGGAATTTGAAGGGGTGGGGTTCATGTGGGCCCCACCCCACCTTTATTCACACTTGGTTAGTTCCCCAACTTCCACACTTGGTTAGAAGTAAAATTTTTTCCACAAATTTTATTTACTTCACAATTTAACCTCAAAATTTTAACAACTCCTTCCGAGCAAACGCACCATCGGAAAAGGTGCTCCTAAGCAATTATCAGCGCTGCGGTTCCATTGGTGCCCTCAGATTTCGATTCCGGGCACCGGTTCAAAAGTTAGAAAAAATCCGCTTGTTCGTTCACTGAACGTACCCGAGCTAAACTTCGGAAATTGATTCTGGGCACATCGGGCCTCGGAATCAGGCGCTGTCAGAAACTGTGTACTCGTAAAATTCCAAATAAATTTAGAAAAAAATTTCTTGAAATTTCCGGGTCTTTACAGTACATATTTTCTAGAGCCACCTCTACTTATTTGTATCTAGATATGGATGTATTTTCTAGAAATATCCACATAATCTATTCCTTACCAAAATCCAGGATGTTCTTGTATGTTTATCCTCAAATACTACCTTAGGGAAGAAATCCCTAATCTACATTTTCTAGTCTAGTTTCCAAGTTTGCTGCTAAACTTCCTTTAATACCAACTGTAACACCCCGATCCTAAAAGCCCTGAGCTGCTTCATTATTTATTACATTGACATGATTAAGAGGAATGAAATCCCAGAGGAATGATCAATTTAGCAGTCTTGAAGAAACTAGATACATACATGAAACTCATATTACAATGAGAAAGGTAACAAAATACAATACATAACAAAAACTAATAAATTGCATCCACGGAAACTCAATAAATGGTCTCCTCTTCATAACCCGTTGAAGGTAAACAAATGAAAGGGGTGAAATCAAATGCTCAGTAAGAGTTAAAAATAGTAGAATCATGAATCAACAATAATTTAATCATAATCAAATTGGCATAGTCAATATGACATGGTTAATAAATGAAAAACACACGCCATTAGTAAACTGATAATAAAACCGCAACCATAGATGTTGTCATAGTGAAAACTTCATGGATAGTAATAACTGGAAATGAATAAAGAGAATGCTTATTAATTGGACGTCATGTATCTGTAACATGATACCACTATACCTTCAAAATGGTTTAATTCTGTGGGTAGAAACTCGTCTGATTTTTGGAAACAAACTCGAAGGGTTTGTCGCCAACCAATTTGTCTCATGAGACCTATCGATGCATCTAGGGGCTATAGCGGGCTCATCCCATCACTACAAGTCCAAAACATTCTTTATAAATATGTTTAATACAAGTACAATATGACTTCTCAATGTCCTATAGAGTAGATGATACAAATTCATCAATATTTCCATAGTTAAAACAACATTCCAAATAAACATCGTATGTAAAAGGGTGTACGACTTAAGTCAATATTCATATCCACAAAACCAGAATATGGATATATAATATATTTACAATTTCAAATTAAAAATGATCTCAAATGGATAGTGGATACACCACATAAGAAATATTAGGTGCAAAATACCAAGTAAATGACAATGAAATGGAAATTGAGACAAAGTCTCTTACCACGTTGTAATCAATCGAGTCGTATGACCAAAAATTAATAACCACCAAATGAATCATAGAATATCATGAATATAAAGAGAATCATGACAATATATATCAAATGGCAGTATAAAATACACCACGTGCAAGAAATAAGTGGCGAACAATTGAAATCTCACGGAATTAAAAGTGAGATAAGAAACTCCTTACAGACATTTCGGCATGGTAAGATGTGTTCTTGTGAGGGATTAATGAGAGGTAAAGGGGTATCCCATCATTTATATATCATAAGGGCGGTATGGGGGAGGTGCGAAAACATACCCCATCATTAGGAATTAAAAATTAAAGGACACAACATATGGGAGATTCTTGAATAAAAGTGAGGGAGAGAATCCTTTACCTTATGCCCGAAGGTGTTCTCGATTGATCTTAATGACCCGAATAATCAAATTTAGCTTCATTAATTAATAATTTCATAACCTCATAAACATGTAATTGATTTAGTATAACTTCATTAGGTTCATTCATGCCCTTTTTGATGGGTTTAATAGGTTCAATTTTATTATTTTGGAAGCATTTTCTTCCTTGGTTTTCATAACTGGTTTACTCATGAATGAAAGTTCGTTTGAAATGTGGTCAAACATCCAAAATTGTTAATATATATTATTAGTGATGTTACAGAGATATAAATGATCTTATAATGATTTTGGGTTATATGCCATGAGGATGACTCATTAGTTAAAAGTTAATTACAAACGTTTGGATTGACTTAGCGGTTTTGTGCATAATTAACTTGTTTTGTATTATTATTTTATATTATGAGTGTGAAGGATTCAAGAACATTGCATTAGATAAAATACATATATTATGATTTGGTTCAACCATTAAAAAGGTTTAATGACCAGTCTTGAAGATAGTAATAGAAATTGAAAACTCGTTGTCATTGAATGTGATAAATTAACACATCTTGGACGATATTTTCATTTTTAGTGTAAGAGGTAAGGGAAAAGAGAGATGATGATGAATTATTTTATTAGCATAATAAAATTCTAGTCCATGTAAGGTACTGGAATTATCATAGCATTTGGATGTGGGGAGGTGAGGATAGAGCAACAAAAAAATGGAACTTGTAAAAGAATTCAAAAGAAAAGGGAAGAGAAGTTCACCTCTTGAGTACTCCTTGAGAATCTCCTTAAGACCTTTGTTTTTTACTTTTAGTGAGACTAGTAGGTCTTGGACGCGGGTGAGGAGCTTAGAAAGATATTTAAGCAGAATTTAGGCAAGACTTGAAACTTGAGAGGTGTGGGAGGAAGAGGGGGTGAGGGGTGGTTTATATAATCTAGGGGATGAGAGATTTTACATTATTTTAATCATTATTTTAATATTTTTGCTCAAGACTACGAATAGTCTTGATTCATGTGATTCCAAATAGTAATAATTGAATGTGAGTTCAAACAAAGTGGACTTACATCAGCCTTGCATCATCTATGATGCAGTAAAACAAGTATTTAACATTTATCGTAATTTACCGTATTTTACTATTTATCAAAAATTCAAGAATTTCAGAAAAATCCCAAAAAATCGCTCTAACCATTTTTCGACATGTAGAATCAAAAAATGAACTCCATTTTTCAAAAATAATTTTATAAATATGATAAATTTAAGTTTTAATTAAAAACATTATTTAATCGAAAAACACCAACACTTAAAATATTCATTTTCATTTTTAAGGTGCCTAAATTTTATTTATACATTCATGAGTAAAGTTACTATTTATAGGGGTTGTATTACTATTCACAAGGGTGAGTTACTATTCACAAGGGTGTGTTACTATTCATAAGGGTGAGTTACTATTCACTGAAAATTAACTTGATTCTATCAGACTCCAAATATCACCCTGATCGCAACCGTGTATGTCCGTTTTTCAAAATTCAAAACACATAAGTGACAAATTTAAGTTTAATGACTTTGTTATGACTATCACCTAAATAACCAAGCGTTGTTTTAAAGAAACTCAGTACTTTATGAAATATAGGCTATGAATAGAATGTATTTAAGAGACACATAATATAAAATGTTTGGGGTGTTATATATTTACTACCCTCTTACCATCTCGACACAACCCTCAAACGTGATTACTCTAAACATTGGTCTATTATAGAAATATTGACATGTACCATCAAAAAAATTGTGTCAGATAATGTATCCATTTGCGAAGATGAGTAATTCAAACAATTATTATGTTTTATTGGTATATTTATACATACAAACAAATCTTTTTACCAAATGTTATTTATGTTAATATCAATCACTTAACACCAACACATTTTTTATTAACAATTAAATTTGTTTCTTTATCAAACTGATACCAAAATTTATTTTTTCAATAGATGATATTTTTTTTGTTAATTATTATCAACGGCACATCTTCTACAATTAGAAATACATGTTGCAAAAAAAATATTAAATATAAAAAAACATTTTATGATTATATATATATATATATATATATATATATATATATATATATATAATAGATATTATAAACATATAATTGGTCAATAAAAAAACACTTGCTCATATATTGAATCGATGTATTGATAATTTAATAAAAAATGATCCCTCCCCCTCCCCCTCCCCCTCCCCCTCTCCCCATATATATAGAAAATAGTTGATTTTATACATCCAATTAGAAAATAGTTGAGCATATTGAATTAATATTTGAAAACAGCTTATACATCCAATTAGAAAATAGTTGATTTTATTTCTAAAACTAAATGCCCCCCCTGCCATTGCCCACCTCCCCAAACCCCATTGCCCGCCTCCACATCCGTCGCTCCGCCTCAATGCCTCCCTCCAAGATCCACCTCAGTTGCTCTTGGTTTTTGATCTTCTTCCTCGTACAGTTTCTGCCTCCTTCACGCCCCAGATATGCATCCCTGCACCCCCTGTGGACCTCGCTTCCCCGATCCCTCCCCCAGCTTCCCCGTCAACGAGTCATTGTCTCCTCCTCCGTGCCCCCCTTTCGTATATGCCGGCATCTCTGCCTCCCCTTCTCCCTTATGTACCTCCACTTTCCCTACTCACTGCTCCACGTCCACTGCTTCCTCACCCCCCACCCTATAATTCCTTTGATCCCCCACCCACCCCGGATCTATTGCTCTGCTTGATCACTTCCCACCCCTCTGATATATTGTCTCCATTGGGTAGAATCACCTCTGAGTTGCCGTTGATTCCCTTCCGAGTCACCGAAGTACCAACTGCTGTGCCTCCAAAATGGAACAGTCGTAGCCACCATCACCAATCTGCCCGAAGCTGCAGAGATGAAAAGATTATTTCCTTCGGTACGTTTTTTATTTAAGAATACTGTTCTACATGTATTAAATATATATTTATATAAGTTATAATTTACTGGTTGGTCATTAATATGGGCTTTTGCGATGAAAGAAGGGGGTGATTCATGTTGATGTTATCCTCAGGTTTCTTTTGGATGACAGTTTCTTCTGGGATGGAATTACGATGATTCATCTTGCTTACTAGCTTGATTCAGATGGTGGAATTGGTGTAATGATACTGCTAAACTCATCAAATCATATAGACTAGCATTTTTGATAACATTCATCGAACACGGCATCGTTTAGAATCTTCATAGTAACTCATGGTTTGAATTGAACTCTACCAGTGAGAAATGATACCCACCAAACAGCCTAACCCTTGGTTTTTATAGTATCAATTTAACCCTGGTTTTTAAAATAGCTCAACCCCATGTAATTAATTGACCATATTATTTTTGTATTTTTCTGATCATCACAAATTCCAACAACTACTAAAAGGTTACATCTCAACTGTTCAGTGGCATGAATGGCTTGGTTTTGTATGAAATGTACTTAAATATTATTACCTATTATTTAAAAAATGTAAACAGGGTACGTCATCCTCATATTTGTGGAAATTATATTACTGAAAACATAAAGAACTATGCAATGAATTAGTATGTATTTCACAATGATTTTCACAACTCAAAGAATGATTTGGAGGGGGATAATAGTTTTTATTCTAAAATGTGGAGGTCCTATTATAATGTTTATTCAAATCCATTCATTGTTGGAATGATTTTTGAAATTGGGATTCCTAAGCATATCATGTTTTATTTTGTTTTCCCAAGTTTTGGTTATAATATCAGTTACAAGTCTTTTTCTTGCAATATATTTTTTTACGGATAATTTTCCTTTTTTTTTTCTAATAATGCATTACTAATCATGATGAGTTATACGTCATTAACTCTTCCTTATATAGAACCATAAACCCTTTAACCTACAATAAACTACCAATTTTGGATAGGTTTGCACTCCTTACAGCAGTTTCAGTAGAATGCTCATATTCACATGTTTTGACATCAAGTGGCGCGTTTATGCATAAGCCAAAAAAAATCAAATATAATTGTTTGAAATACGATGTCATTAATTTATTTCTATGCGTCTCATGTTATTATTATACATGAATAACATATTACTGTAGTAAAAATGGTCGGTGAGTGCTAATGGAAAGCATCCATGAGCCAAAGGCTAAGAAGGCAAGTGAAAAGACATTATCTGATTTGTGCTCAGGGACCTGCTGTGAAATTGGAAGCTACGATATGTACTGCTCTATCTATGGGTAAGGGAATTACTTTGTTTATATAAAACTAGTTTATGAGTGTTAGCCTCTATTCTCACAGGGATTTGGATCTGATTTTGATTTTAGAGGTTGTGCAAAGAATTCCATGAATTGATTGAGCATTGATGGATGATTTTTTTATGACTAGACTTTAAAACCCTTTCTACAGTGGTCATGTATGTTTTGGATTAAGTTCACCATTTGCTTCATATCAATGTTATGTGGTGTTTGTTTTCTCTGTTTTTCTTTGATTTATCAGGTCTTCTTGATGCCTGGAGGAGGGATATAGTGTTTGGAGGTGAAATTATACATCACCTGTTAAAAAGTGACTATAACGTTTATTACATACAGTAAGTTCATCAAAACTGTTTTTAGATCGTTCATTGAAAAAAATGCTGGTTTTATTTAGGAAATCTATTTCAGTTGTTTTTTATTTAAAAACTAATGGTGAGATTTATTCTACTTGAATACATGTTTTGTTTTGTGATCTTTCATATTTGAATTATATAAGTTTTATTGTATTAAAAGTGATTTTCCATAGAAATATTTTTTGTCTAATCCATACTCATAATCTTTATAGCAAGAATAGAAAAAACTGAATTGTCTAACATATTATTTTATTTAAGGTTATCTTGTTTTGTTTATTCATAATATTTACATTACATCTTGATTGGTTTTGTTGCGTCCCCGACCCGGATCTCCCAAGCGACACTCGAACCGGAGTGCAATTGACCTTAGGCACGCCTCCCCATATGTTAGAGGCTTCTGACTAGTAGTGAGGGTCTAAGGGGTGATAATGGGGAGACTATACCCACTGTAAATAAAAAACAACAAACCATAGTGGAAGCAAAACATCAACTGGCAATATTTCTAACAATAGGAAAACAACCCAAAATACAACATATGTTATGGAAAATAAATCTATACAATGTCGCAATATTTCCAACATTAGGAAAACAATACAACATATGTTATGGAAAATAAATCTCCACAATGTCGCGCCAATTATACAAAGGCAACTTAGATCGCCCATAGGCCGATCATATATAGACTGATCCAAAAGTAACAAATGGCAACCCAGCTCAACATCGAGGATCCACCCGATCATGCTCAAATCATAGTCTGCACGTGCCTCGGAGGGCCCGTGTTAGAGCAGGGGGTGGCAGGTCTTTACCAGAAGGAAGAATCTGGCAGTTGGGTCTTAAGTGTGGTTTCTTAGACAGTCACGTGACAGCCTGTCACGTGACTGTCTAACTGAATATAAGGGAACGGGGGGTCCAGTTGGGAGTAGTTTTTTTAGTTCGGTTTTGTTTTCGTGGCTGTTAGCCTGGGCGGGAGAGCAGGAGGGGCCTCCCGAGTCTCTTTCGGTGATTTCCTTTTTCCAGTCTTTTTCCTCTGTTAAGCCTGTAGGTTCTCTGATTCTGTAATACATGGAAATGCTGCATAGTTCCACTTAATTTTTCCTTGTGTTTTGCTGCTTTCCTGGCAAGTGATCGTATCATTTTGGTCCGACCTGCCGGAATCATTAAAAAATCCAGCTCGCGCGCACCCTCGGTCTCCTTCGAGAAACGGCGCGCAACTCATCTTAGTGTTCGTTCTGTTTTCGTTTTTGTCTAAACGAAGGAATTATGGAACTCATCTACAAACGTGTATGGAGGCTCTGGAAAATAGGCTGGAGCGAGCTGAGTCTTCTCGCGATCAGCATCTGGATAAAGTGGAGCTGTCAGTATTAGGCCTAACATCTACGGTTGGGGTCTTCTAGCATGAGATTTCTGGTTTGAAGGAACTGCAGCGATCTATGCCTAGTATTGTGCAACGGTTGGAGAAGTTGCCGGTTCATGATGACGTCGTGTATTCTGGACTGAATTTTCCAAATTGCGATCAGCTGTTACAAACGCAGGGTTGTGTGGAATCAGCTGAAGGTATGCAAGGGACAGGGGATTTGGCAGGTGAGGGTTCCTATCCGATGTTGGCAGTTCGTAGAGTGGAACTCTCTGTTTTCGATGGACAGGATCCTCGAGGATGGCTTAATAGAGCTGAATTATATTTTAAGATTAACCACACTCCCGAGGAGGCCAAGATTGCTTTGGCTCAAGTTAGCATGGAAGGGGTGACCATACATTGGTTTATGGTGTTAGAAGAGGTACATCCACAACTGTCCTGGCAGCAATTTAAATCGAAAATTGTGGAACGTTTTAGTGGATTAGCGGTGCAGAATCCTTATGAGGAGTTAGCTGCAATTCAACAGCAAGGATTAGTTCAAGAATATATTGAACGTTTTGTGTTCTTGGCGTCTTTAATTCCTCGACAGCCGGAGTCTCAATATGTGGGATATTTTCTGCATGGTTTGCGTGAGGAGGTGCGAAGCTGGGTAAGTATCCATAATCTGGAAACCCGCCTACAAGTAATGCGGGTGGCACAACACGTGGAGATGACACTTGGTAAGGGGATAGGGCCGCAGTCTCACGTTCCATGTCCACGCTGGTCCAGCAATAGGGATTGGATGTAGACGTCCAGGGGTTTTGTTTCCCAGCAAACAAACCCTTCCACTCCACTAGCAAGAAGGGGAGGGGAGTTAACAATTAGGCCTAACAGTGAGGTGCCTCGAATTGCTTCGAATGAAGGGAAATGAGTTAGGCAACTGTCAAACCAGGAGTGGGAAGACCGCAGGAAGAGAGGATTATGTTTCCGGTGTGGGAAACCTTATACCCCTATGCATAGGTGTTCTGATCCTAAAATGAGGGTGTTAATTTTGGGTGAAGATGATGAGGGGATTGAAGCTACGTTGCCAAAGGAAGAGGAGCAAGTGTTGGCTGAAACTGAGATGGAAGGCTATGAGGCTGAATGTAAATTTGTTGACTTACAAGGTTTGGGATTGCAAATTGAAAACCCTTCAAAAATGAAAGTGAAGCTTGGAGATGGGCATAAAACTGGAACTATGGGAGTATGTTAGTGTATCTCCTTGATTATTGGGGTATATAAGTGTACCATTGCAGCTCATGTTTTGGATATAAGGGGGCTGGATTTGATTTTGGGAGTAGTGTGGTTGCGTACCTTGGGGGATGTATGTATTAACTGGGAGACCATGGTGATGAAGTTTGTGGTAGACAGACAACATTTTACTTTGATGGGAACCCAAAGCGCTAATCAGGCTATTTCCTCTTTAGACCAGTGGGTTCGAGGACAGTCTGGCAGCCAAACACTTTGTCAAATGCTTGGTGGAAAAAACAGCAGCGGGGGTCACCAACTGTCTGTACAGCAGGACAGTGAGTTGCAGCAGATGCTTGGTTGCTATACTTCGGTCTTTGATGAACCAAAAGGTTTGCCAGTGCAGCGGTAGCGTGAACATGCAATCAACCTTTACCCGGGACAAGGGCCGATTTCAGTTCGGCCGTATAGGTACCCCCATTTTCAAAAGGATGAAATAGAAAGATAGGTTTGGGATATGCTAGACAGTGGCGTTGTACGATCAAGTTTTAGCGCCTATTCAAGTATGGTATTGTTGGTTAAAAAAAAAGATGAGTCATGGCGGTTGTGTGTTGACTATCGTGCGTTAAATAAGGCGACTATATCAGATAAATTTCCCATTCCAGTGGTTGATGAGTTACTCGATGAATTACATGGAGCAACTTTCTTTTCAAAGTTGGATCTTCGAGCTGGATATCATTAAATTCGTATGCGGGAAAAGGATGTGGAAAAAACCGCTTTTCGAACTCATAGTGGTCATTACGAGTATTTAGTGACGCCATTCGGTCTAATGAATGGTCCTTCTACTTTTCAAGCAACTATGAATGAGTTGTTTCGTTCTTTACTTTGACATTATGTCCTGATTTTTTTTGATGATATTCTTGTTTATAGCAGGGATTGGCCGTCACACATGCAACATGTGTCACATGTGTTTCACATTCTGCAGGAAAATAAATTTTTTTCCAACAAGAAGAAATGCTGTTTTGGACAGCGGTAGATAGAATACCTGGGGCATATTATCTCTGTTATGGGCATTTCTATGGATCCTGGAAAAGTCCAAGCTATGCTCGACTGTCCAATTCCAGCTACAGTCAAAGCAGTTCGGGGTTTCCTTGGCCTTACTGGTTATTATCGGAAATTTATTCGTGGTTATGGTAAGATAGCTCACCCTCTTACGAGTCTTGTAATAATGGATTTGTTTGGACCACTGAGGCCCTCCATGCCTTCAATCATTTGAAACAGCTAATGACTGAAGCTCCGGTTTTGGCTTTACCCGGCTTTTCCAAATCTTTTGAACTTGAGCGTGATGCTTCAGGGGGGGGATAGGTGCTGTTCTTATGCAGGACAAACGGCCTATCGCTCATTTCAGCACTGCATTGTCAGATCGTCAATTGGTCAAATCAGTTTATGAAAAAGAAATTATGGCTCTTGTCCTTTCCATTCAACATTGGCGGCCATACCTTTTAGGCCATCCATTTGTTGTTTTTTCCGATCATCATAGTTTAAAGTATTTGTTACAACAGCGTAACTGTGGATCAACAATGCTGGATCGCAAAATTATTAGGCTATCAGTTTGAAATCCGTTATAAACCAGGCAAAGAAAACTCTGCAGCGGATGCTTTGTCCAGATTAGACAAAGCAGAACTGTCCCTCAATCTCTTAGAGACTCATCCGGTTTGGGAGGAAGGTCGGGATATCACTAATGGAGTTCCATCTGATCCCTATTTGGGAAAGATTTTCAGTTCACTGCAGGCTGGAAAGCCATCTGTCTCTGGTTTTTCCCTCCATCAAGGAGTGTTATATTATCATGGCCGCTTGGTCATTCCAGCTTCTTCTCCTTGGATTCCCATTTTATTGGTGGAGTTTCATTCCTCTCCTCAAGGGGGTCACAAAGGCTTTGTTCGGACTTACCGCAGTTTGGCTAGCAACTTGTATTGGGTTGGGATGAAACAGGTGGTACGGGAATATGTTCAGCAGTGTGAAGTTTGCTTTAAATACTCTACTTTATCTCCTGCAGGTTTGCTTCAGCTATTAGAAATTCCTACAACAATATGGTCTGATATATCCAGGGATTTCATTTATGGCCTTCCAAAATCCAAGGGGTATGATGAAATTTTGGTGGTGGTTGACCGTTTGTCCAAATATGCTCACTATTTGCTCCTTAAACATCCATATACAGCTCGGTCAGTTGCTGAATTATTTCTCCGAGAGGTCATTCGTCTTCATGGAATTCCAGCCCCTCGTTAGTGACCGCGACCCATTGTTTCTTAGTAATTTTTGGACAGAATTGTTTCGACTTTATGGTAGTACTCTCCGACTTAGTTCCGCTTACCACCCACAAACAGATGGTTAAACGAAGGTAGTTAACCGTTGCCTGGACTTATCTACTGTGTTTTGCGGGGGATCAACCTCGCACGTGGTCTTTTTGGATTCCATTGGTCGAATGGAGCTATAATAGTGCTTGGCATAGCTCCATTCAGGCTACTCCATTTGAGATAGTTTATGGGCGCAAATCACCAACCATTCTTGTTTTTTTGCCTACTGAAATTCGAGTTCCTGCAGTTGCCTTAGCATTGGGAGATCGGGATGAGGCTCTTCGCCAACTCCGGCAACATTTGGCTCGCTCCTAGGATTATATGAAACGTGCTGCTGATAAACATCGACAACATGTTGTTTCTCAGGTTGGAGATCGTGTTTATTTAAAGTTGCGACCCCATCGACAACAAACTCTTGCTTCTCGTATCCATCAGAAGCTTGTTGCCTGATTTTATGGCCCGTTCTTTATTTTAGAGCAGATTGAACCGGTTGATTATTGACTGGATTTACTAGCAGCTACACGAGTGCATCTAGTTTTCCACGTCTCTCAACTAAAGAAAGCAGTGGGTACGCAGCAGGTCTACTCTTCCTTGCCGCTTGGGTTGGACAGCGACACTACTCCTTCTCCGGAGCCTTTGGCAGTGCTATCTCACCGTTTATTTACAAAGGAAGGCGTGGTTCATCCCCAATGTTTGATTCAGTGGACTGGTGGCACCGTGGATGATGCAACTTGGGAGGATGAGTTTTCTCTCCGCAACCAGTTTCTATCTTTCAGTCTTGGGGACAAGACTGATTTCCAAGGGGGTGCCGGTGTTAGAGCAGGGGGTGATCCTGCCACTTGGCAGGTCTATATCAGGAGGAAGAATCCGACAGTTGGGTCTTAAGTGTGGTTTCTTAGACAGTCACGTGACAGGCTGTCACGTGACTGTCTAACTGAATATAAGGGAACAGGGGGTCCAGTCGAGAGTAGTTTTCTTAGTTCGGTTTTGTTTTCGTGGCTGTTAGCCTGGGCGGGAGAGCAGGAGGGGCCTCCCGAGTCTCTTTCGGTGATTTCCTTATTCCGGTCTTTTTTCTCTGTTAAGCCTGTAAGTTCTCTGATTCTGTAATACATGGAAGTGCCACATATTTCCACTTTTCCTTGTGTTTGCTGCTTCCCTGGTAAGAGATCGTATCAACCCGTGTAGGGTGTGGATATGAACTCAGTAAGCCACTGCAAACGGTGTCCTTCGTGCGCCATAAGTTAATATTGCCATGCGCTATGCGCCGAGCATTACGCTTTTGCACCGGAGGGCCTGTCGTCATTGTGCTTCATGTGTCGTAAATAACTATGACAATTACCAACATCCTATGACCACAACTTATATGAAAAACCTCGATCACCACCCATGGCAGTGGCTATCACCACTCTTGTCACACTGATGAGAACACGTCACCCCATGACCACACAAGCCATACCCTTACGATCCAAAGGAACCATATCAAGCAAAACATTCCATAATCCATCCCATCACATCACGAGATAACTTGCCAAGCAAGCTCTAAAACCACCCAATCCAATAGCAACTCATACACGACCTATCCCACAATCACCCACACGAGACTACCCTTAGGCATCTCACAAGAATGACATAAACTGCACGTGGTTCCGTTCCCGGTCGCACACACTACCCTACCCATGTCCGCAAATCACACGATGAATAAACACACGTATACCAACAAAAATATCCAGGCACCACCCACCTGGTACTTGTAAAGGTCTACACATTGAATCCCGCTACCTAATTTGACTTGAGGAAGAGATTGAGAAATTAGAGAAAAAACCAAGCAGAGATTTTAGTTGAAGCTCGCCGCAATGGTGATGAAACCAGAAACAAACGATGAAGGATGACGAGTCTTACCCGCAATGACTCTTAAAGACCAATGGCTTGAAGAACGAACTACAAACATGTGAGATCCCACCTCGGGGAGAAGAGGGAATGAAGGGACGGGGAGGAGCATCTGCTACTGAGTACACGATACCCACATCATGAGCACCAGGTGGCTGGTAGACCTCATAATTCTGAAGGTTTCGAGCGCAGCGGGAATGCCTATTGAACATTTGCCAATTTGGCTTTTTGTCGCAATCTATGAATAATCCGCGACGTACACGACAAAGAATGTTATGACTAACATATTTAAATTGAAGATTAATTGACAGAAACGCCAGAACCAAGAAAAAGTGATCTTTTCACATATAATTTGTAATTAATTTATTTAAATAAAGAAATACCTTGCGTTGAATTCCTTTCTTCGTTGTCGATGATCGAATGAAGACTTCTTGTCATACCGTCGTTGCGTTAGATGAATCAAGAGTAGGTTCCCTCTAACGGTGATCCATATGTGTTTCGTGGACCTCCGATTGTCGCCGTAGAATTCTCCGGGTGTTAGCGCGAATGATTATAATCCTTGCGACAATCGCCGTTGATCACGGCTGAATCCTTCAAGGCGAGAAGAAATCGTTGTGGTGAATGAGGAGAATTGCTCTGCGTTCTAGAGGAAAAACTCTAGGGCTCTAGAGAATCCTCTCTAGAACTCGTTGTGCACAACGATTAGAAAAATGGCTAGGGTTTCGGAAAATGTCATAACCGGGTTTAAATAGAACTAGAGTTATAAAATAATAATTGCAAAAGGGTCCTCATTATTTTCTTAATCCCCATCGCACCACTTGTCTAAATAATTATATAATTATTATTATTTATTCGACATGCACTAAACTCACGGATAAAATAAATATCATTTCCTTGAATAAATAATTTAATATTTGTTTAAATAATATTTAATATGACATTTCTCGCCAGACCATTAAACTCGCTCTTCCAATCATCTTTAATATTTATCGGATTTTGAATAATGACTATTTATTTAATTAAATAAATATTACTACATTATTTTCCAATAAAAAAATAAATATTATATTTACTAAATTAGTTAATAAATATTTATTAAATATCCACGTAACTAAATACATATTTTGTTACCTTGGTAATAAACCAGAATAAATAATATTATATATTCACGTAATTAAATAAACAATTACCTAGAAAATAAATATTTATTTAATATTCAACTCATATATATTCTCTTGAATAACTTGCAACTACATATTTGTGATCAAACTATCATGAATAATTATTAAAGCACGTATGAGAATAATATTTATCCAACATTGTTAAATTCATATAGAATTTAACCGAGCTTTCGAATACACTTAGTGCGTGACCCTCTAGACCCCTTTCTCAGTGACATTAGGCTACATCGCCCAAAGTCCAAGGTTAGCGTTTAATAACACGTTAAGACTCTCATAGTGAAAGAAGTTAATGTTGCAATGACATACAACCTTCTACGAACGTACACTGTGTAATATAATCCCTTTATTGCGACATCTCAAACCAAACAGGTTGAATGCTGGTGTTATCAACTCATGTGCCTGATGTCTCTTTCTTTGACTTTCTGAAAATGAATTTGCCGATACAACGTCATGATCATGGACTTAATTAGGCAGTTCCATTCCCATCAAAAGACCTGGGATATCAACTTCCGTTAAAGGATATAACAAATCTTTTCTCGCATTATTCATTAATGCCATATCAGTCGTGACACACCCAATTTTGCCTCGAACATACGTAGTCATGGTTTACGACAATATGTCAAAGCATCCGACTCATGATATGCATTAATAATAACCTTAAAGTCTATGGACCATTACATATGTCTGCAAATAGAAACATCTAATGACACATATGAATGTGGATTTTCTACTGACAGGTTAGGTTCTCACAATCTTCTTTCTTGAGATTATCGAGGGTGAACTTCATGAGAAAAAGTCTCAATGCCTTGTGAACCCCCTACAACTTGATAGCTTGTACATTTGTGTCCCGTCAAATGATATTTTCTAGCAATGGAACTTGTCTTTAATAATACTGTCATGACACTTCTAGGTTCTTATCACAACAGAGAACTACTATGACCTTTTAGTGTGACATGTACTCTTAGGACATTATCATATACCACATCACGGAGAAGAACAATCATGATGTGATAAAACTTTATTAATACTCAAAAGCCATGAATACAGATAATCATAAAGTACGTAGAAGTTAGTTCAAGGACAACTCCAACAAGTGCCACCCCCAAATAGCTGGGCTCACCGGGTTCCTGGTACCAGTCTATCGGGTACCTGGTGGCTTCTGTTTTCAAGATAGAAGTCCAGAAACCAGGACTTCTTTCCCCAAACCGTCCCCCAGGTCTTCACCGACCACTTAGACACCTTAAATACGCCCAATTAAGCGTGGTTGCGCCGAACCCAGGCTCAAATTATCTCACCCTAATACCCTGCCAGTCACAATCTCCCCACCGTACGACAACTTGTCCCCAAGCTGTCTCCGACCACACACCACCAACCTTTACAAAAACTCAAGCGTCCCACTGACTACACTCCCAAAACATTGAGACGATGCTGAACACATCCTTCTACTCCTGATTACCATGACCAATAGACACAAAAAACCTATCCCAACTGCGGGCACTCCCCACCATAGGAGTCGCCTACCTGGTCACACCACAATCAAGCTACTCGACATGCCGATCGTACCGTACTCAACCATCATCCCGAATTTCGCATGGACCAACCATCACACACAATCACTGGTCATCAACCATACCATTACACACAGTCATGCATCATACCCAATGCCCATACTTCAATCAACAAATGGTCGGTCTATTTACACGCAACGCACACCGTGCACCAATACCCATAATGGAAAATCAAAACCAATACGCTCACGATGTATCTCTAATCGTCAACGACTCTCTGGCCTATGCAGAATATGTCGACTCTGTTAGGACAAAGAATATGGCAATGGAAATCTAGACAAACAACCACACTTCGCATACCATTTTCGATTACACTATTAGAATCAGAACAAATGATGTACATGGGAGAGAAGTACAACAGGAAGAACTGGGGGGAGACCACCTCTTATCGCCGCTTGTTGCATCGAACTATTTGGGGAGAGTCCACCTCGCCGCTACGACTACTACCAAGCATAATACCCTTCCAATCTGGTTCCGAAAATTGTATCGAACTCACAACACACCCGATTTTTTATAGTTGGACTCACTAAAACCAATTAGTCACTTGTCTCTGAATTTCCTTTCTTGCCCTTCCTCCTCTGGTAAGTATGTAATAGGCGGGGGTCTAGCCACAAAGTTCGGGATTGAAACCGAAGTGCTAACATTTTCCCCTCCTCACCATCCACTTTGTCCCCAAAGGAAAAACCAGGGAACTGAGTAAGAATATGCTCTGCAGGCTCCCAATTAGACTCTTCCACCGGTCTTCCCTTCCACCTGACAAGCCACAAGCCGTGTCGCTGCACCGAAACGTCCTAGTCGTCTGGCAATGCAGTCTGAACAGGAGTATTTCCAATGGCTCACTTGAGCTGGGAGACATGGAATATTGGGTGTACTCGTCTAGTTTCAGGCAGAAGAAGTTTATAAGCAGTCTCCCCAATTTGTGCTATAATTTTGAATGTGCCATAATATCACGCTGCCAGCTTAGGACACAACTTTTTGGTTGTTGAAGTCTGAATATTGGATTGGAGCTTGACAAACACTGAATCGCCCACTGCAAAAGTCACTTCTCTCCTATGTCGATTAGAATAATGAACGATCAACTGCTGAGCCCGACGAAGGTTCTGCTAGAGCTGAGTCAGAATAGTGCCCGTCTCCAAGAGGGCTTCAACCACTAAATCAACCGGAGTAGCCCCCCCCCCCGTTAATGCGCACAACAACAGGAGGTTTTCATCCATATACCACTTCAAAATGAGTCAGGTGAGTAGAACAACATGAAAAGCTGTTATAACAGTACTCGGCCCATGGTAGCCATTTGGCCCAAGTGTGTGGTTTTACTGACGCGAAACATCTCAAATAAGTTTCCAACCACTTGTTTACCGTTTCCGTTTGTTCATCCCATCTGAGGATGGTATGATGAACTCATTTTCAGTGTGATACCCCTGGGCCGAAAAAGTTCTTCCCAGAAATTGCTAATAAATATGGGATCTCTATCACACTGAGAAAAAACTAGGGATGCCCCTTAGCCACTGTTTTGGAAGTATATGGATGTCACAACAACACGAAATGGGCATATTTAGACAATCAATCCACCACAACTGGAATGACATCGAAATTCATAAACTTTGGCAGCTCAGAAATAAAATCCATTGAATTCTGATCCCAAACCTTGTCTGGAATGGGTAGTGGCTGCAATAAACCGGCTGGGGACATAGCCTGATACTTATGCCACTGGCAAGTGTCACATTGTTGTACTGCATGACAGAGTGTGCCATCCCCTTCCAAAATAACCCAGCATCAAGCCTTTTGTATGTCTTAAGGAACCCAACATGCCCTTCAACTGCTGATGAATGGTAATATTGCAAATTTTTTGGGACAAGTGGAAGTTCGAGACAAAACCAACTTCTCATGATGATACAAGAGACCATCTTGGTGACAATACCCAAGTCTAGATCCGGGCCGCTGTTCAAGAGCGACGATGATCCTCAAAAGCTCCCGATCGTGGAGAAACTCCTCTTTCATGGTATCAATCTCCATCCAGAACGGTTCTGATATAGTGGACCCAAGAAGCTTGTCAGCAGCTGGGCCCTCGAGCAAGCCGTGACAAGGATTCAACCACCTGATTAATCTTCCCTGGCTTATATATCACTTCAAAATTCAGTCTTAGCAACTTTGCTTGCCAATTTTGCTGGCCAGCACTGTGGAAACGCTGACTTAGCAAATGCCTAAGGGCTTGGTGATCGGTATAAGCCCAACAAATATTGCCTCCAGTGATTCACGGCCAAAACAAGAGCCATTCCTTCCTTATCATAAACCGACTTAGAAAGATTTTCCTTAGCTAATGCTTTACTGAAAAAAGCAATTGGCCGGCCAGATTGCATAAGAACTGCTCCAACCCCTTGACCGGAAGCATCACACTCAATAACAAACGGCCTTTGTAAATCCAGTAAAACCAAGAGTGGTGAGGACACCATACACCGTTTTAATTCCTCAAATGCAGATTCGGCCTTTGAATTCCACAAAAACCCATCTTTTTAGGTAAAGTTAGTAAGTGGTTTGGCTACTTTGCCATAGCCACAAAAAACTTCCCGTAGTATCTTGTAAAGCCCAGAAAACCACGCACCCCTTTAACATTGTGAGGCCTAAGCCGATTAACAACACATACTATTTTCTGTAGGTCCATCATGACCCCCTCTCTTGAGATAATATGTCTGAGGTACTCCACTGATCGTTGGGTGAAGAAACATTTCTTCCTGTTTAGCTTGAGCTGGTTGGCCCGCAACAATTGGAAGACTGACTGTATATGAGCTAAATGTGCTGCCCAGGTCTTGCTGAAAATCAGGATGTCGTCGAACAGAACCAGAATAAACTTCCTCAAATATTGAAACACCCTTTATAGTGGACTGAAACATCGTCAGAGGGTTCACAAGGCCTAATAAAAGTAAAAGAGTTGTGACTCATAATCCAAGATGCCTCTGGAAGTCTTGGGGTCTATTTATTATGAATAATAAAGGATGACATGATACCTAAGTCCGATGTGGGACTCAGGTCAATTTAACCCAACACTCCCCCTCAAGCTAAGTGTACCTAGCTTGGATGCATAAGAAAACAAAAATAAACATCGCTGACACTCCCCCTCAAGCTGGACATATCCAGCTTGATTACAAAACAAGATGAAATAAAAAAGAAAATAAAAACTGACATGGATGCTCCCCCTCAATAATGCACTGCCCAATAGATGTGCTCCACCTGTTGCGCTCCCCCCATGTCTGCTAAAGAAAAGATGACCATCGGAGAACTCTCTTCCTTGCCGTGGACGACCTTGCTTCAAGATGCTAGATGAAACGACGGTCTCAAAACGGTCGGGTGAAACGACGCCCGACTAGCGGACCCAAAAGGCCGGCTGATACGACGCCCGATTTTGCGGACCCTAAATTCTGATTGATAGCAACGGTCCGAGGAACAACAGGGAGCAACGGAGAACCCGATAGGGGCAAACAGTTTATGTTGCAGCAGCATGATGTATTCGATCAAGGAGCAGATGTGAAAAGGCCGATCAGGAGCAGAAGAGGCCGGGACTCCATAAGATCCCAAAACACCCAACGCGAACCTCCAACATCCTGGCCCCCGAATGGAAAAATAGCCGCGAGCGAGGGCCGAATATGTAACGGATATGAACCCGAACGGAATGGCCCTGGAACTAGAACTAAAGGACGACGACTGTAACCCAGGTTGATGAAGAACTTTGACGCGCAGGGGAAGGAAGGCAACGTTGGAGCTTCGGGGCTGAAGGGGCGACCACGCAGGGAAACAGGCCAGTGCACAGGGATTCAGGGCGGACCAGAGCAGTTAAACCAGGGGCGCACCTGGAGGGGCCGTCGCACGGGAGTCGCGAACTAGGGAGGTGCCGACGCGGGACGAATGTGGCCGGGCTCGCCGAAGGGGATCGCCTCAGGGGGCCGTCGTGTGCATGGATAGGGTCGTCGGGGGCCGACACGCGCACAAGGGGTAGCATCGACGGGAGGGGAGACCGCCGCGCGTAGTGAGAGGGCCGCCGGGGGTCGACACACGCACAAGGGGTATCATCGACGGGAGGGGGACTGTTGACTAAAATAATCCCATTGGTTGGGAGCCGCCGCTCCCCTGGGAAAAAAACGTTAAGTGTCCTCAAAGAAAAAAAGAGAGACGGGAGGAAGGATTAGGGTTGAAACCCCTCCCCTGATACCATGTAGAATGATAAGAGAGGGTGAACCCAATACCCAAGGCGCCTATCTAAGGGAGACCTTGAGGTTATTTTATAATGAATAATAAAGACCACATCAGACCACAAGTCCGATTTGGGACGCAGACTCCAACACTCCCCCTCAAGCTAGGTGTAACTAGTTTGAACACATAAAGAAAAAACAGACCAAAACAAAGAAAAACAAAGCAGTCAATGCAAACACTCCCCCTCAAGCTGTACATACCCAACTTGATTACAAAACAAGACAAAACATAAGAAACGATAAACCGCCATGACTGCTTCTCTCCCTCAAGAAGTTGATGGATGATGATGCTGAAAAAGTTGGTTGCTAAGCCGCACAAGCGGATCGGTCGATGGAGCGCCAAGAAAGCCACACTGGCGGGGCTGGTCGACGGAGTGTCGGGAATGCTGCACTGGCAGTGCTGAACAAGGGAGCGCCGGGAATGCCGCACTGGCGGTGCTGGTCGACGGAGTGCCGGGAAAGCCGCGTAGGCGGGCCGGTCGTCGGAGGCGCCGAGAATATCTTAGAGGTAGGGCCGATCAATGAGGCGTCGGGAAAGCCAGAGTTGAGTGGGCTGGTGTCGGAGAGGAGGCCAGAAAAGCCGAAGGCGGATGAAATTGGCGGGGAGGGTTGCCTTGCAGAGGAGCAGCGGACGAGGGAGATCCAGTCGCGGTCGACCAGAGCTGGTCGAACGGGAGGGAGAGGGGGATGCCAGCGACGGGCGGAAGAGTCGTGGGCGGGAGGTGCCGGCACCGGGCGAGACACCGTCGGGGAGGAAGCCCGCATGGAGGAGTCGCGAATCAGGGAGGTGCCAACGCGGGACAGAGCCGACGCGGGAGGCCGACAGGAAGGGGGTCGTCGCGGGGATGGGACGCGCGACGACAAGGTGACCGTGATGGGGCTCGTCTGTCGGGAATGGGCGCAGGGGCAGAGAAGATGATCGGGAAACCCTGGGGAGGGATTTCGGGTCGACGATGGGGCGCAGCAGAGCCGTCGCACAGGGTGACGCGCAAGAGGAAGGGTCGTCGGCCGTCACGATCACTTACGCCACGGACTTGTCGACAGGGGGCGATGACAGAGGGCTTATGGCTCCCTGCCATGGAGGCCGCCCCCCAGCGAGGGAAATACCTAGATGGTTACCGAAAAAAAGGGACGGGGAGGGCTAGGGTTAGGATAAAACCTCCTCTGATACCATGTAAAATGATAAAAGAGGTAGACCCAATACCCAAGGTGCCTTTCTAAGGGAGGCCTTGGGGTTTGGGGTCTATTTATTATGAATAATAAAGGATGACATGATACATCCGATGTGGGACTTAGGTCAACTTAACCTCTAACAAGGCCGAATAGCATCATCGGAAATTCATAGTGGTTCTCATGTGTCTTGGAAGCCGTTTTACTGACATCATTTGCTCTCATCCGAACCTGATGAAACCCAAATTTTAAATCAAGCTCAGAGAAGAATTGGGCCCCATGAAACTCATCTAAAAGTTCTTCAATAACTGGTATCAGAAATCTATATAATCCATACACATGCGCCATCCTCCATCTTTCTTCTTAACCATAATGACAGGGCTTGCATATGGAGCTATATCAGATAATGCCACTAGCCAACATTTTTGCTACTTGTGTCTCGACTTTATTCTTCAAATAATGAGCTAATTTATACGGTAGAATGTTTACTGGAGCACCCCCTTTAACCAATGTAATGGCATGATCTATGATCCGACATGAAGGCAATTCTCTTGGCTTATCAAAAAGCGTTTGAAACTCCAACAAAATTTTCTCCATTTGCTATTGTGTAGACTCCTCTCCCTTGTCTGTGACAGTAGCGGTTGTCCTTAACTGAGGCGGCCAAAACCACCCTTCCAGAAGCAGAGTTTTCTAACGGAAATTTTGCCTCAAATCTAGTGGCAACAACTGCTCGGTGTTCCCTTGCAACCTTATTTCCTTGCCTTCCCACAAAAACTCCATGGTTTTGTGATTCTAGTTGGTTAAAACAGATCCCAAACTTTTCAACCATTTCATTCCAAGGAGCACATTTGGTCCTCCCGTGTCAAACACAAAGGCCTCAACTGTGATGATAAAATTTTCCCGAGTAATCGCAACATTCCTACAAATGCCCTGTGAAATAACTTGATGACTATCACCCAGCCTAACACCAAAAGGGTTGGTAAGGCCGACCTCCACATTTGCCACCTTGGTAAGCATTTTAGAGATAAAGTTGTGACTCGTCATATTGTCGTCAAGCACTGCAACTGGTATATCAGACACAAGCCCTGAAAACTTCAATGAATCGACTCCAGCTTCACCCATATTCCTGAGTTAACTTCCCTCGCCTGAGCAAACTCACGACTTCCCTGCGTCACCTCCCCAAAATCGCATCTCCTACAACTCTGCAGTGAATCCTCTTTGACCTCAACTTTCGTAGACGGATCCTCAATCTCCCAAACCAAAACTCATAAATGTTTGCCAGAACAACGATGCATATTTGTAAATGGCTGACCACATCGAAAACACAATCCCTTTTGTTTTCGGTCTTCCCATTCCCACTAGCTAATGGACTTGACCCCATTCCACTGTTCATCCCTCAAAACCCTCCTTACATTTTCCTCCCTCCTGTTCCGATCAACCACATGCCTATTAGGAAAAGAATTTGGCACCATTACTCCTGTACCACGGGGAACTGGTGGAGCCATTGGCTGACCTCGAACACTCCTCAAGATGCTCTCCCCCACCAATCCTCTTTCCACTTTTCTGAAGAGAGTAATCAACCGAAATTTGTTAGCTGGTTCATGAGTAGAAACTCAGTTTTCTATCTCAGGTCGCAATCCACCCATAAACGGACTCATGTACCACGACTCAAGAAATACATGAATCTTCAATGCTGCCTGCTCAAACTCCTCTATGTATTCATCCGCAGATTTTGTCCGTCGCAGTGATTTCAAATACCTCAGTGAATCACCTTCATTAGACTTCCCATACTTGTCCATAAGTGTAGGCTTAAATTGCTCCCAAGACAAACTTGGAAAAGCGCTTTGCCACAACAAGAATCAATGTAGAGTCGTATTCTCCATGCCAAGCTGCGCCAGGCGAAGTGTCATGTCCTCGAAAGTCCGATTAACCAAAAAATATGTGTCAGCCATAGTAATCCATCTGAACGGATCCTCTCCAGTAAACGTTGGCAGCTCGACTCTGAGTGTAACACTTTGCATCCCGTCCATAGAAGCGGCTTCGTTCGAGGCCAAATTGCTTTCTGATTTGCGGCCATCCTTGACATCAGACACGCCTCCCCGTACACCAGAGGTTACCGACTAACACCGAGTCTAGGAGTGATAGTGGGGAGATTATACCCTCTATAAATAAAAAATAGCAAACCAGAGCGGAAGTAAAACATCAAATAGTCAATGTATCAAACTTCAGGAAAACAAAAATAATACATGGTATGCAAAATAAATCTCTACAATGTCATGCATGTCATACAAAGTCAGCCTGGATCACCCATAAATCAATCATATACAAACAGGTCCAAAAGTAACAAAAGTGTACCCAACTTGGCACCAAGGATCCATCCTGTCCTACTCCAAAAACCATGCCATCCTAATCGTGCATCTACCGCATCTCCAGCCCGCTATTCATCAACTGTAGGGCCCTTTCCCTTGCCCGCGCCATGAATTATAAAGTTTGCATGTGTCCCTGAGGGCTAGTGCAGTGTGTGAGTATGTACTCAGTAAGCCACCACCAACGGTATCTCTAAATAATATCCACATGTATACGAGTGTATGAAAAATACAATAAACGACGATCAAAACAATCATCTCAACCCACATCACTCCATGCTCGACCGACCACGGGTGATCGCTTTACCTCCTTTGCTTAGTGCCAGAGTGGGAGGATGCACCCACAGTCTGAACACACCCCGAGGGGGGATGATACATCACCCCTCATCCCATGACAGAGTAACATGTCATCGCACATGGGATCCACATACCCGATAACACTGAGAATCATGAAACCGGTTTAGCTGAGTAGAATGCCACCAAGAAGCTATATGAGAAAACACCAAATAGGTTGTTTAAAATTTAAATTTCCAAACCCTTTTTCCCGAACCGGATGACCAATCACAAGTAGGGACACACATGTCATGTGAGTCCTACGTGCCTAAAATAACGCATGAGTACCACGTCTTGGTGTGTGGGGCCAAAAGTCAAAACTATAATTCAATAACATCAAATACGATATTTACCCAAGTTAAATAACTAAACTCTAATCAAGAAAATCAGAACATCAATCCTAGTTCCCTTGGAAACTTAAACTTTAGCCCGTACTTGTTCTAGCCAGACACACAACACGATGTCCATCCCAAGTTCTAACGCATCTCTAAACCTCCATTTACCATACCCTAAATAACAAACGAAACCCGATCAGTACCACATTATAGCAACATTACTTTAACCCGCTCTGATATCACTTTGTAGCATACCCAACTCGAATCGCTCGAACGACACTTGAGCCGGAGTGCCAATGATATCAGACACGCCTTCCCGTACACCAGAAGCTGCCAACTAGCATAGAGTCTAGGAGTGATAGTGGGGAGGCTATACCCTCTATAAATAAAAGACAACAAACCAGAGTGGAAGTAAAACATCAAATAATCAATATATCGAAGTTCAGGAAAACAACCTAAAATGACGCGTGGTATGCAACATAAATTTCTACAATGTCATGCTAGTCATACAAAGGCAACCTCACCCATAGATCGATCATATACAAACAAGTCCAAAAGTAACATAAGACAAACCCACCTTGGCATCGAGGATCCGTCTTGTCCTACTCCAAAAACCAATGCCATCTTGCACCTGCAGCCCGCTATTCGGTAGTTGTAGGGCCCTTTCCCTTGCCCGCATCATGAACTATAAAGTTTGCACGTGTCCCTGAGGACCTGTGCAGCGTGTGAGTATGAACTTAGTAGGACACCACTAACGGTATCCCTAAATAATATCCATATGTATATGAGTGTATGAAAAGTACAATAAACGGCGATCAAAACAATTATCTCAACCCACATCACTCCATGCTTGACCGACCACGGGTGGCCGCTTTACCTCCTTCGGCTAGTGCTAGAGTGGGAGGATGCACCCACAGTCCGAACACACCCCAAGGGGGAATGATACATCACCCCTCATCCCATGACAGAGTAACATGTCATCGCAAATTTGATCCACATACCCGATAACACCAAGAATTATGAAACCGGTTTAGCTGAGTAGAATGCCACCAAGAAGCGATACGACAAAGCACCATATAGGTTGTTTAAACTTTAAATATTCAAACCCTTTTTCCTGAACCGGGTGAGCAATCACAAGTAGGCACATGCATGTCATGTGAGTCCTACGTGCCTAAAATAACGCATGAGTACCACCTCTTGCCTCTTGTGGCCAAGAGTCAAAACTATAATTCAATAACATCAAATACCATATTTACCCAAGTTAAATAACTCAACTCTAATCACGAAAATCAAAACATCAATCCTAGTTCCCTTGGAAATTTTAACTTCAGTCCATACTTGTTCTAGCCAGACACTAACACGACTTCCAACCCAAGTCCCAACACATCCCTAAACCTCCATTTACCATACCCTAAATAACAAATGAAACCCGCTCAGTACCGCATTATAGCAACATTACTTTAACCCGCTCTGATACCACTTTGTAGCATCTCTTACCTGAATCGCTCGAATGACACCCGAGCCAGAGTGCCATTGACATCAAACACTCCTCCCCGTACACTAGTGGCTGCTAACTAGCACCGAGTCTAGAGGTGATAGTGGGGAGACTATACCCTCTATAAATAAAAGACAGTAAACCAGAGCGGAAGTAAAACTTCAAATAGTCAATATATCAAACTTCAGGAAAACAAACTAAAATAACACATGGTATGCAAAATAAATCTCGACAATGCTGTCGGTCATACAAAGACAACCTGGATCACCCATTGATCGATCATATAAAAACAAGTCCAAAAGTAACAAAAAAACCCAGCTTGGCATTGAGGATCCGTCATGTCCTGCCCCATAAACCAATTTCATCCTCATCGTGCGTCTACCGCACCTCCAACCCGTTTTATCAGTTGTAGGGCCCTTTCCCTTGCCCACGTCATGAATTATAAAGTTTGCATGTGTCCCTGAGGGCCCGTGCAGGGTGCGAGTATGAATTCAGTAGGCCATCACCAACGGTATCTCTAAATAACATCCATATGTATTTGAGTGTATGAAAAGTATAATATATGGTGATGAAAACAATCATCTCAACCCACATCACTCCATGCTCGATGGACCATGGGTGACCGCTTCAGCTCCTTCGGCTAGTGCCAGAGCGGGAGGATGCACCAACAGTCTGAACACACCCCAAGGGGGAATGATGCATCACCCCTCATCCCATGTCATAGTAACATGTCATCGCACATGGGATCCACATACCCGATAACACCGAGAATCATGAAACCGGTTTAGCTGAGTAGAATGCCATCTAGAAGCTATATGAGAAAACACCATATTGATTGTTGTTTAAACTTTAAATATCCAAACCCTTTTTCCCAATCCAGATGAGCAATCACAAGTAGGCACGCGCATGTCATGTGAGTCCTCCGTGCTTAAAATAACGCATGAGTACCACCTCTTGCCTCTTGGGGCCAAGAGTCAAAACTATACTTTATTAACATCAAATACCATATTTACCCAAGTTAAATAACTCAACTCTAATCACGAAAATCAGAACATCAATCTTAGTTCCCTTGGAAACATGAACTTTAGCCCATACTTGTTTTAGCCAGACACACAACACAACGTCCATCCCAAGTCCTAACGCATCCCTAAACCTCCATTTATCATAACCCTAAATAACAAATGAAACCTACTCAGTACCACATTATAGCGCATTACTTTAACCGGCTCTGATACCACTTTGTAGCATCCCCAACCCGAATCCTGAGCCGGAGTGTCACTGACATTAAACACGTCTCCCCGTACACTAGGGACCGCCAACTAGCACCGAATCTAGAAGTGATAGTAGAGAGATTATACCCTCTATAAATAAGACACCAAACCATAGCGAAAGTATAACATTTAATAGTTAGTATATCAAACTTCAGGAAAACAACCTAAGATAACACGTGGTGCGTCTACCGCACCCCCAACCCGCAATTCATCACTTGTAGGGCCCTTTCCCTTGCCCGCGTCATGAATTATAAAGTTTGCACGTGTCCCTGAGGGCCCATGCAGGGTGTGAGTATGAACTCAATATGTCACCATCGATGACATCCTTAAATAATATCCATATGTATATGAGTGTATGAAAAGTACAATAAACGACAATCAAAACAATCATCTCAACCCACATCACTCCATGCTCGACCAACCACGGGTGACCACTTTACCTCCTTTGGCTAGTGCTAGAGTGGGAGGATGCACCCACAGTTTGAGCACACCCTGAGGGGGAATGATACATCACCCCTCACCCCATGAAAAAGTTAATTGTCGTCGCCCTTCCCATGGGTCCCCGGGTGAATAAGACGTCACCAAGGCATGTTCCATGACCATTCCCCTCAATTCTAGTTCATAATCTCCGAATGATTAAACACAAAGTGAGTAGGGGTGTCCATGGGCCGGGTCGGGTCACATGCTTCACGAGCAGGCGACCCGACCCGACCCGTTGGGATCGGGTTACCCGTCGCATGCCCGAAGGACCCGACCCAACCCAACCCACTGTGGGTCGGGTCAATTCGGGTCGGGTTATATGTGTAAACCCAACCCAACCCGTCCCAACCCGACAGACCCGAACCAGCCACTCAGACCCAACCCCCCTAGACCCAACCCGATGGACCCCTGCACTGCACCAGCCTGCTGCACACCCCTCCCCCAGACCCAACCCGATGGACCCCAGCTGCCCCCCTGTACACGAGCCTGCTGCCTGCCTGTACCCCTCCCCCCTGCAGACCAGCCTGCCCCCACCCCCTCCCCCTCCCCCTCCCTGCCTCAGTCTGCCCCTCTCCCCCCTGCACACAAAACCCAGCCCCCTCCCCCTGCACCCCCTGCCCCCCTCCCCCCTGCACAAAACCCCCCTCCCCCCTGCACATAAAACCCAGCCCCCCCAGCCCCCCTCCCCCCCCCCCCCTGCACACCAGCCTCCCCCCTCCTACACCCCTGCACAAAACCCCTCTCCCCCCTGCACACAAAACCCAGCCTCCTACACCCCCTGCACAAAACCCCTCTCCCCCTGCACACAAAACCCAGCCCCCTCCCCCCTGCACACCACCAGCCTCCCCCCTCCTGTACCCCTGCACAACACAACACCCCTTCCCCCTGCACACCACCAGCCTCCCCCCTCCTGTACCCCTGCACAACACAACACCCCTCTCCCCCTGCACAGCACACAAAACCCAGCCCCCCTCCCCCCTGCACACCAGCCTCCCCCCTCCTGCACCCCTGCACAAAATGCCAATAAGGTAAGGTTTTGAGATCAAGATTCAGAAGTTCAAATATTCAGAAAATGTGTAATACATGCTATGTATAGGTAAGAAAGCCTGTTGACAAAAGAAATTAGCCAGCATCCATGCTTCTGAGAGTAGAGACTCCACCATCTTGCATCCTATATAAGTTCAAAGTTTTCGGCAATTTAAGAACAAAATAAAGAAGGGAATAAAACAGAAGAACAACCATGTTTAACTTACAAGTTAAGAATCGATCACCCAGATCAATTTCAGGAAACATGTAATATAAAATTGGAAGCCTTCAGGGCTTACATCTCTGCACAACAAACCTGCAACAATCACCCAATGCAAATATTTGTCTCAGCAACCTCGACATTTTAAGAAACAACTTAAAACACACACACGAAATGATGACTCAAACCATTGCTCACTGAGCAAGTTTATCATTTTCCAAAATTTAGAAACAAATGACATGAAATTTCCATCCTTGTAAGTATGTAGAAGGTACAATCATAAATTTATACCTTAATGAAGAGTGCTCCATCACGATTCATCCTTGCTTCTTCTACTTTAGACATTGAAACTCTAATCATGAATTGTGGTGGTGGATAGTGGCATATCTTAAAAAAACACAACAAAAGAAAGAACAAATTAGTAGTTTACTTTTTCAAACAAATGATTATAATTGACAAATGAAAAATGATAAAAAATTATAATATATTTAATGGTACCTGATTCAATCGATTACACTTCTTCTAGTTGCTTTCGAATGTCAATTGGTTTAGACTTTCTAAAGCAATTTTGTGAGCAAATTAATGCTTCAACGGTGTTGGGATTCAAACAACTACGAAACGGATCAAGGACTCGTCCTCCTGTACTAAAAGCGGACTCTGAAGATACTGTAGTTAAAGGAATTGCTAGAATATCTCTAGCAATGCATGAGAGAACATGATATTTGCTTGCCTTTTCTTTCCACCAACTTAAAATATCAAATCCTTCGAAATCATCCTCGCAATCATCAATCTCAAGATAGCTCTCTAGTTCATTCCTTTGTTGTGTCAATTGTCTTTTCCTTTTCTTTAATCTATATGCATCTTTCCATTTCTCATCATCCTCGCTATCGGTACCAGCATCATGAATATGTGACTCTTGATGAGAACTTGACTCACATTTATCAACAATTGGAATGGGATATTTACATTTGTAAAACTCATAGAGATTATTCAGAACCTCTGTTAATTTATTGATCAACTGATTTTTGTCTTCTTCATCATCAAACATCATTTCAAAACTATTCTGAACATATTCCAATTTATATCGGGGATCAAGAACAACCGCCACAAGAGAGAATTAAAATTTGAACCAATACCCCAATACTTGTCCAACTTAAGCTTCATTGCAATAGCCATTGCATTCACAGTAATATCATGACTCTTTATCCATTTTTTGATTTTTCTATATATGTCACAAAGAGTATGAAAGAAAGTGTGACATGTCACATGCATAGAACCAGAAAACTCAATAGTGCTATCATAATTTTTTTTAAGAACTTGACAAATACACGAGCACACTCCCAATCATATGTTGTAGGAGCCCCACCTTCACAGACAAGAGCACTCCTGAAACTTGCATCCTCCTCAAGGCGAATAAATACTTTCTCATACTTCTCTGCAATATCCAACATAAAGTAACAAGAAGTCCACCTAGTAGGCACATCAAGAATTATGGCCTGTTTACTAGGAATTTTTAACTCCTCGGCTATGCTCTTGAAAAGAGCCAATCTTGAAGGTGAACTTCTCACAAATTTGTAGGAAACTCTGATTCTAGCAATTGATGTTGATATTTCCTTTAGCCCATCACTAACAATAAGGTTTAAAATATGTGCACAACATCTCATATGCATATACTCTTCATTAAGAATAGTCCCATTCCAATCATTAACCCCTCCTCACCAAATAATTGATCGCTGTATTATTAGAACTAGCATTGTCCACGGTAACAGTATTAATCCTTTCAATCCTCCATTGTTTCAATGTCTGTTCTAATACTCGGCCAATTGTTTCCCCTTTATGATCCGCAACAAGACAAAACCAGATGATTTTTTTTATTTAAGATCCAACTATCATCAATAAAATGTGCAGTCACACACATATAATTCAGATTTTGAACTGAAGTCCATGTGTCGATTGTAAGACATACCATGTGAGAGAACATATCAAACATAGACTTCAATTTTTCTTTCTCAGTCAAATATAACTGCAAGCAATCCCTAACAACTGTTTGTCTAGATGGAACTTGAAATTGAGGTTGAACAACTTCAATAAATTTTTTAAAACCTTGATTCTCAACATATTTAAATGATAATTAATCAATGATTATCATTTTAGCAAGAGCTATTCTGTACTCTTCTTGGTTAAAATGAGCTACTGAAATTTTAACTGTCCAATCATCCTCATTTTCACACTTCTTTGTAGGACCAAAAGTGGTTTGTCTTTTGTCAAGATTTTTGTGTGGATTTTTGTTCCTTATCAAATGCCTATTCAAATTACTAGTTCCATGTTGGCCAGATGTGCAAACATAATCTTTGCCACAATAAATACAAACAGCTCTTCCATTTTTCTTATGAAAATGATCCCAAGCTTGAGAAATTCTAGAACCAGGTGGTTTATGAATTGTTACCTTATTATTAGGAGACCTCTTACCCTCACTTTCTTCAATTGGTATGCAACTACTCCCCCCTCCTATTTCCATTGAATGTGTAGTTGGAGTAGACCCCATCTGACTTTGGGTTCCTGTGCCAACTGGAGGATTAGAACCACTTATTTTATCACCTTCTATGAATCGCTAGCTGTTGTCAGCTGTGGCGCACGAACCCCTGGCAGAATGAGGAGAATAAATCTTAAAACCAATATATAAATTTGAAATTTCAAAAATAAAAGGATAATCAATGATAAAATTTTTAAGAACCAATTTCTTTAAATGATTATAAGGCGCATCATGCCTTGAGCCCAACACGATCACAAGACTACTAGGCTGCCAGCAGTAAACAAGGAAACCCCAAACTACCACCACCATCGAAGGAAAAATGAAACCCGAAGGAATAAATGAAACCAATGCTAGTCATGCCTCTCGTGTAAAATTGGTTGGTGGATTCTCAACCAACACATCCTAAAATTCCCACAAAAAAACCACATCACCAAACCAGAATTGGGCCTAATGCAGTGCATTTGTGACTAAACCCGAATTTTAGTGGTGAGAAATGGAAAAGGCAATTGTGACTAAACCCAAACTTGACTCTTGTAGAGGTTGTCAAACTAGGTAAGCATTCCATTTGTGGCTAAACCAGAATTTTACAGTAGCAAAACCAAATTGAAGACTCATAATGGAAAACATAATTTAAAAGAACATGATAAAAAATTCAACTCCTTACCACGCCTTACTACCACGCCTTACTACCACGCCAGACCCACGCGCAAGCGCAACAGCAGACAGGAGGGGAGGAGGGAGGTGACTTGGGCCAAGCCAAGGGTTTTCTTCTGAATCCCGAACCTCAGTGATTGCTGGGAAGGTGTGTTTCGAGAGACCTGTTTTCTGGGTGGGTTCGAAGGTGCAAAAGGAGGCAAAAGAGGAGAGGATGGAAGTAGGGTTTTTTTGCAAGGGAAGGAGAAGAGGGAACAACAGAAGGCGCGAGGGAGGGGTTGGGGAACCTCGGGGAAGGAGGAGGAAGGAGGAGAGGTCGCGGGGGAGCGAGGCCGACGCAAGCGCGAGGGAAGGGAGGGGTCGCGGGGGAGCGAGGTCGTCGGCCGACGCGAGCACGAGGGAAGGGAGGGGGTCGTGGGGGAGCGAGGCTGACGCGGGCGCAACTCTGAGCCGAGCGAGCGAGCGAGGAGAGGAGGGAGGATTAGATTTTTAGGCATCTTTTTTTTGGCTGCTGGCACCCATCGGGTCACGGGTCGGGTTGGGTCTAAATGACTCCAACCCGAGACCTGACCCGACCCATGTATGGGTTGACCCGTTATGAACCCGACCCGAGTTTTTTCCGTGTAACCCGACTCGACTCGGTCGCGTCGGGTCGAACCCGTCCGGCCAGGTCGGTTCTGGACACCCCTAAAAGTGAGTATGCTATCTTTACCAATCCCGACCCATGAGCCTTAGACATATTCCACACATATGGTGAGTATCTCGCTCCCAACTGGTGATCTCAATCACCCTTTAGTTCTCGTGGCCACCAACGGTGTATCCTTCTGATTTGATGGTCACCACTATCATCCTAAGCCACATCTACGGAGGATACCACCAAACATCCCTCCTCCGAATGATGGTTGCAGACTCCAACAATGGTCAACACCATCATCCTTAGACACATTTACGGAGGATACCACCAAACATCCAGTGCTCAACTGTCACAGCCTGACCCAACGGGACCCACTTGACCGATGTTGAGCTGAGTGTGACTACCTCAAGCCCGCCTCCAATAGGTTAGGTGCTGACGACTAGCACCGAGTAGACATATCACACACATGAGACCTTAGCCTATGATACCTCTACGCACGCACACACATCCATCTCCATGCAACAATACAGGGATAATGATACAAGTGATACAAAAAATGCATGCACACATCAATCCTACAATCATCGTACATCAAAAGTACTAAAAGCATGAAAGAGCAAAATACAAGCCCACCAAAAACTTCAAAAGCGTCCAACCTGCTCAGGAGGGGACCGCTGTGAAATACAACCACCGGTACACACCTCGGTCTTTCTAGTTCATTAAGCTCTGCCTGCTCCTGGTCCTCCTAGGATTCTGTTGATTGACGATGTACATCAAAAGTACTAAAAACATGAAAGAGCAAAATACAAGCCCACTAAAAACTGCAAAAGCGTCAAACCTGCTCAGGAGGGGACCACTGTTAAATACAACCACCGGTACACACCTTGGTCTTTCTAGTTCATTAAGCTCTGCCTGCTCCTGGTCCTCCTAGGATTCCGTTGATCGACCAGTTGTCTGCATAAGACAAAAGATGTACGGGCAGAGCCCATGTAGGGTGAGAATAAAAATACCCAGTAGACGCCCCAAGAACCTAAAATAAAAGGGAGCAACTGGAAGACAACAGTCTGCTCGACCTCAAGCTAGAGGAGAAAACCCAAGCAAGAGAGTACATGAAACTCCATCTCGACCATTCCTCAGCTATACATGACTAGTCAGTTTATCCCACATGGTGTGTTGAACAAACATCACCGCGAGGAATCCCAGAATAACCCAGATATACTCGTCTCAGTAAGTCTCATAGTCTCAACCACACGGCCTGCCACAAGATTCTACTTGAGGCTTAAGGTATCTCTTGTCTGGGAGTACGCTCTCATGAGCCCTACCATCCCTGATGCCGCTCATTTGAGAGATTTCACTCATCAAGTATCACTAAGTCGATGACACATCCTTACTACCCCTGATGGCGTACATCCGAGAGAACATGCTCGTCGAGTCTCGCCACGAAGAAAGTCACGCCGAAACTCAGCGGATCTCGATACTCAGATAGGGGATCCCGCCCATCTCTGATGGAGGACTCCACTAACCCTACTGGAAACCCAAAAGATCTCAACTCACAGATAGGCGATCACACCCAGGACCGCTGGGGTACGCCATATACCCAATATGAAACTCTGGAGATCATAACACTCAGATAGGGGATCACACTCAGGACTGTTGGGGGACGTTGCAAACCTTATCGAGACTCAGAACCACGATACACAGATAGAGGATCACACCCATGACCGTTGGGGAACACCACAAACCCCATCTGGAACCAACTGCTAAGTAGGGGATTGTATGTCTGGCGATACCACAAACCCTACTGAAATCGCCTGCTAAGTAGGGGATCACATGTGTTGGTCGGGGTGGATACTCAAGAGGGGGGTGAATTGAGTTCCAATTAAAATTTCTGTTAAAATATTGTCTATTTAAAATCCCCCAATTTATAAAACAAGTTAAACTGTAGTGAATCTATACAGAGTGTAAATGTTCAATTAGTTTCTCAAAGATTGATTAGGTCTCAGTTAACTTAATTTGAAGATGAAATTAACTTTTGAAACTAACTTACTGGTTTACAATAAGTATAGACACTTGCTAATTTAACTATCAAAGTAACTTTAAAATAATTTTTGTATTTCAAAGTAACAGCAGCGGAATATAAAAGATATATGTAGTATACTTTAATTAAACTAAATATGCACAACAGATATAACAAGAGGTTCAGTCTCAAGTCGAGACTTAGTCCTCTCAAATTTATATAAATTTGATCCACACCCTGGATCGGGGTTAACAACAGTTTACAAAACTGTTCAGGCCACGCAGGGACCTCTACCACAGTTCTTCGTGGGAAACAAAACAAAGACCAGACCACACAAGGACCTCTTACACAGTTGACGTGGGTAAACAAGAGTTAAGAGTTTTGGAGTGAGGATTTTGATATCCTCCAGTTCAGTGTAGGAGACAGTATGTGTGTGTAAGATATACAGAGTACACCACATTGCTCGAAAGTAAATAAACAAATCACTTAGAGAGAACAGATGAGAGTTTAGAAAGCTCCAGTGATTAGCAATGCAACTCTGGACTCGTTGGATTCAGCAGGAATGCTTTTGAGTTCTTCTCTGGTTTTTCTGTTGAAAAACAGAGTGTCGTAGTTCAGCTTGTGTTCTATAGGAGTGAAAATGATCTCTTGATTCGTCGTGTGTTCTTCAGTAGTGTTGGATTGCAGTCATGAGAGTTCTTTGAAAGTCTTGCAATCTCTTTCTTGCTCGGGATTGTTCTGCTTGTTCAGCACAGTGCTCTCGGGTGTATGTAAGTTCTTCTTGTTGTATCATCACACTTGCGCACGTGAACTGCATAGTCGTCACGGTATGTGGTCACGGTATGTGCTTCACGGTATGTAGTTCACGGCATGTGGTTCAAGGTATCTCCATGTCACGGTGTCTCGGTCACGGTGTGTCTGGGTCACGGTGTCTGGGTCACGGTTTGTCCTTCACGGTGTCTGTCTGACTGTGACTGTGTCTTCTACACAGTATGTCTTACTGTGTCAAACATCACGGTGTCTATATACTTAGACAAATATCTGTATTTAGACTTAGACAGTAATATGCAGAATATGGATTAAGTTTAACCAGTAGAGAGTAAGAGAACTTGAATCATAAATATAAGGGCTTGATAATATAAGTGAGATTTGTAATTATGCATAAGACTTGTAAATAATAAAGAGAGTAATTAACATCAATAAGATTTGCTATCATTAAAACATGATGTGTAGTTATTATTGAGACTGAAGAGCATTAGCAATATGTATAATTAAGATTGAGATTAATTAACAGGAATAAGATTTGTGATCATTAAAACATGATTAATACATGAGGAGTCCAACAACATGCATGATGATACTGTAAACCTCATTGGGCTAACCTGCTAGATAGGGGATCGCCGCCCTGTGTATGATGGTTACGACGATACCACGAACCCCCACCTAGGGAAGACTATACGATAAAGGATCCCGCCCTGATCTCCCGAAGGGATACACAAACTATATCCGAACTCATCCTGTAGAGGGGATCACAATCCTATGCTGAGGACGTAATGCCACACTGTACCCTCATAAGAATGGATCAAAGGAACCCACTCAACCGATACTGGTCCACACGACGTTGAGAGAAGCTTCCTATTAGCGTCACCTCACGTCGCATATCTCACGTTAAAACCATGGCTACCATCGCGTTCTACACGGATAACTGCTGGAGATTGTCTACCCGTAGACCTCCATCCGAGTCCTGATGACGAAGATGCGCGGGGGAGAATCACCAAGGGGAGTATATGACGTGTACCCACAGTACACAATGTGCCTCTTGAAACCGGCCCCTGGCTGTGTCCCTTCTTGGAACTCTGCGTGTTTAAGAACACACGGTGTGTACTCCACGTCACACGTCGTATGACCTCATCCGAACACTTGGGCGTGTCCTCGGCCACATGACCCGACTGACCATGTCGCCATACATAGCGCGTTCTTCTTGGCCCGGTCCTAGCTCATGTATCACAACCCGTGCCCGTGTAAGCTGGCTGTGTCCGACCACACGACCATGTTTGTTGACATGGCAAGTCTGGCCATGTCCTTGGCCGCACGACTTTGACTCACTACACGATGTGTAGCCTCCAAATTTCATCTTTCCCCGAATGGGAAGAACACACGATGTGTACTCCTGCATTACACGCAGTGTGATCGGGATTTTCGAACATGAAATCCCTGCGAGCCGCCCGATTCCCTCGATTTCCACCTGAAACCCACAAATCTACTCCTAGGGGATCTCTAGTAGTCGTAATAGGGCTCTAAAACCTTAAAACAACGCATAAATGTGGATCGGGATGTAAAACTCGTAAACCCGCCTACCTTGTGGCTAAACGTCGAAGCTTCGGGTCCAACTTGACGCTCGGAAGCCCTTGTTCCTCGGTCTGTCCGTTGCCATGAGAGAGAACCTCCCCTCCCCCTTCTGTAGGAAACCAAATGGGAGGGGGGGATAGGTTTATTAATTTAACACCCGGGCACTCGATGGTGACAAACTTTATGTCGCGCGTAGGGTAAAATCTGCATTCTGATCTCAACCGCGGTCTCAAATTTTCGATCCGAGATTCCAATCGGGAGTTATTCCACATTTCCAGAAAAACTGCGATTGCGTAATATAAAATATTTGATATTTTTAATATCATTGCAACGAGGCTCTCTGGGCCTCAGAATCCCACATTGACTCACTGCCTGACTTCGGAAATATTCTTTGAAATATTCCAAAATCTTACATGGCAAAACCAGAGTTATTGCACTCTCCCAACTTTCAGTCTTTTCGTCCCCAAAGGGTTTCCGTGCTATTTACAAACACACACCCATGGGAACCACAAGCCCAAGAAGAGTCCTCTCTGGTAATAACCCAAACACAACCGGGCACCTCAAAAGGTCACTCCACACCTACCGTCCAGCTCAAACCAAGTTGACATTGTGCAACGAGACGTGCACATTTCTCCTCAATTGTGACAGGTGGAAAAAACTCCAAGCACCCAGTCCAACTGCGGTCACAGGGTCTAACTGTACACCACCTTGCAAACCCAACGCAAATACTGACTTAACCTGACAGTCCTCATCTACCCCTGGATGGACTGCACCCTCAACATCCATCGCTAGCACAAACTCTGGGCCTACAAACGCCGTCTCCTTTTGGCTTTGATCAGTACAACAGTGACCTGCAGGGCCTCCTCAACGTGACCTTAAATGGTGCTACGCTGATGGTGAAGCTACAACTGCATCACGCCAACATGCAAACCCAAAGCATGTTCTCTTGAACCCAAACGGTTCGCTATACTAGGCCTAACCACCCCTCTCCAGGGTGTACTACTGAGGGAAAGCAACCCCCTCAGCACCTTGTCTCGTAGCGTGATTGGTGTCATCGTCAATCCTCGGAAGGTCGACGTACTCCCCACCTTCGGAAAATCTATCAGGAACATGTCCAGTGGATATCCGGTCACACAAGACCTCACAACATAACCTCCTAGCTGGACCTCCCTGCCTCGCTGCAAAAGCGGAGGTCTAACAACTATCAACTAGAGATACGTTGCAACGATCTCACCCACAAGGGTCAACGACAAAGAGGTCAACTGTTTCGTTACCTCGCTCAAACAACAGACAAAAACCCTCGTTGTGTGCATGTGCTGTCGCGGCCACACCCTTGGGTGGCTCCCAAGGTAGTACGTCCCCAACCTCAGCCGGGTCCACTACCACTCTTATGTCAAAGCAAACATATCACAAGAAGCTGACCTCCTGAACCCAGATCTGTCTCAACGAGAGCTCCCCAAGTAGCTGGTACTCTATGAGCATGTCTAGAATTTGTCTTGAAGTTTCGCGTGCATCTCTAACGCTGAGCACACGAGGGTACCAACAAAGAAGACTTTCGTGAACCGATTCATAGGGGTGAAGGACCCAGTCCATGAGTCTCTCATCTGTCTCTCAGGCGAACACATGGCTGCCCAAGTGTACACACTGGGTCTTACCAGACCCTCCGTCTGCAAACCTCCAACTGCACCACAACTCACGAAGCTCCATGAGAGTCAACCGATATGCTGATGTAAATATCGAGGCAGTCCCTAGGTGTTAATCTATACATAAAATAACTCTCAGTGGGGAGCTAAACCGGACACGTCCTTGGGAAGACGTCCTCAACACCACCGCCACTGCAGGGAACCAGAAGTGTCCCTCTTTCTTGCGAGTTTGAAGCCACGTAAAAAATCACCATCACAGGGCTCTACCGACGCCCCGTGTCACCCTGGATAAGCCTTGAGCGAGAAGTGGCAATAAAAGGGTATCCCACACCTGTATCTAACAATACTAATGCAAAAGTAGAAAGGATACAAATCGTACCTCTAAACATCCTCAGAGCCTCCGGGTCATAAGCCTTTGCGGCTTGCAGTTGTCCTCACCCTCGTCCTCCAGCTCCCTGAGTCTGGCATGGACCACCTGGGGGTGGTGGTGGTAACAGATTGAACCGTGTGCCATCTCTTGCTGGTCTCCCCACTCCGCAATGTCCGCCGTCATGTGGAACTCCATGCTCCTGACGCTGCCTCTGCTAGGGCGGTTCGTCGATTGTCTCCCTCTTAGCAGCATGACGTGTCGGACAATCTCGCTTGAGATGTCTCCATCTGTCACAAGCGAAACACCTCCTCTCTCGCGGCTGACTAGAACCGGCTTGGGTGCCCTGAGCTGCAGACCCTCCGTCCTGAGATCGTCTCCTGAAGCGTCTCGAACGCCCGGATCCCTGAGTTTGTCGTCGGCTACTAGCTGCTGAGGTCTCAGCTCCTGTGTGCCCAACACCAACAGTCGGAGTTTGCTCAACCAGAAAGCTCTCCATCACTAAGGCCCGCTCAAGCACTCCAACATAGGTGGGAATGTAGAGATATATCACCGAAGTTCTGATATCTCAGCGTAAGCCCTGTTCGAAGGTCCATGCTCGGAAAAACAGATCTCAAACCATATCCAGAGAGCATCGTGAAATGTTAGTGAATGTCGTCGAATACTCTGCCACGGTCATGTTACCCTGCCGAAGCTGCAGAAGCTCCTGGATATGCACCGATTGCAATGTGGCTGGATAAAACTCTTCTCTGAAGAACCGCTCAAACTCTGCCCAAGTGAGCGTCGTCTCATCGTGTGTCTGCGTCACCAGACTCCATTGAGTCCTGCAAAAGACTCGCCGCTAGGACCACCATCTGATCGAGAGGTGTCCTCACAAGGTGGAAAACACGCGTGACTATCTCGAGCCAGTTATTAGGTGCCTGCGGGTCTGGCTCATCTCGATACCTGGGAGGGCTCTGCCTCTGAAACTCATGCAGCGCACTCAGCCCGTGCATATCCTCGGCTTGTACCGTCGACACAACCTGCTGCTCAACGGCGGTGGCTCGACTGACAATCCACCCAGAGATACCGCCTCCTGTGCAAACCCTTGCATTGAAGCCTCATCATTGGGCAAATCATCATCACAATCTCGCCGTGGAACCCTGGTTGGTTGTCGTCGCAGTGACATCCTGAAATAGAATCAAGACGCACCACGTTCAAAAAGTATATCCGGAGAGCTGACTCAAGGACATGAAAATCACAACCCAGTCCTATATGATGCATATACCAAAGTTTCCTTGCAACCAGTGCGTACATGTTTCGAGTCTAACAAACAGGTTATCAGAGTCATAGTGAATGGATATGTCGGTCGCTGCACCAACACTGGAGTCCTTAGCCTCAAAGCCGAACTCGAGACATTTTAACACTGTCACCATAAATTCCAAACCATTTTCACAGCTAGACAACTGCTAACTTCGGTCTTAAGGGTCTGCTCTGATGCCACTCTGTCATAACCCGACCCAACGGGGCTCGCCTGGCCGATGATGAGTCGAGTGTGACTACACCAAGCCCGCCTCCAATAGGCCAAGTGTAAGGACCCGACCTTAAAACATTACATAATATTGAATTAAATGAATAATTCACATTGATAGGTTTAGAGTTTTAGAGAATTAGGACATAACTATTACATCTCGAAAGATTACAAAGTAGACACTTCTAGTCAGTTTCTATTTTTTTTCACAAAATAAAAACTCTTGAAAAAAAGAATCATGTCTAGTTTCATGTTTTAGACAGCATGACTTTTCCTTGATCCCTTCTTTGACCCTATTCATCTTTAAGTCCTGTGAAAAACATTTCAAAACATGGGATGAGCATAAAAAGCTCAGTAAGGGTTATAAAACAAAGAATGAAAACATTAGCTCATCATTACATACATAACATAAACTCTTTAACATACCTCATGAAATCCTAAGATTTATGAATAACACATAGAAAACATAAATCATAAAGGTAACTTATGGCATCCATATCATACTTACATTGTAGCTATCACAGCTACGTAGGGAGTTACATTTGGAATACCCATCACAGTATATTTCCTAAATATCTTAGGAGAAACATTCACGTTTACCTCCGTCACGTTATCCAATGCATTGGAGAGCTATCTCGGGCTCACCCGCCCTAGGTTTATCACGGAACTACCCGTATATGTAAACAATGCTCAAGAGCCATAACATATTCATAACACATAAAATAAACATAAAGGAAAGTTAACATTTCCACATTCTAATCATAATATATCATTTAAATATATTGACACAAAAAAATCCATTATCAAAACCTTTTTCAATACAAAAATACGTAAAAGAGTATATGATATTTATTTTCTTTTTAAAAACATTACGGCTTGTTAAGGAAGTCAAAGATCAAATAATACTTGCGGTGGCGGAAAGATCGTTTTCACCGCGTACGTTAAAAAGAAACATTCTTTTTTTGTCGTTTAGTAAAACGCTTCGTAGAAAAAAGATTCCCTTTGAATGAAATGAAAAGTCAAAGGTGTTTATAAAGCATATAAAAGAAAATCGTGTATTAAAACAAAATATGCCTCAATGAAAGGAGATTGAGACGAAGTCCCTTACCTCGTGTCCGACTTGACCCGTTTGTCCTTTAATCTCCTGAATAATAATCTAAAGTTAATTTCTACTTGCTTAAGAACTTTTTTCTAGTCTATTATTCCTTTTATATCACTAATTACTATGTTATAAACATTATGTAATCATTTAAGTAAATAATGACCGTTTTGTCGATATTTGGTACTTGAGTCAAAAATGAACACCATATATTTACAAGTTGTTCATGTGGTCAATAGTCCATTATCTCCAGAATGATATTCATTATTTAGATATCATATATATTATATATATCCAGCATATAATATATTTATAATAGTACATAACATTTGGAGATAAGAAATGAAATGCACCGTTCATGGAGACGTTAAACCGTACGTACGCACGAACGCTACTTTCATTTCTATTTCATATTTTAATGGAATTAAAACATAATAATACCTAGGTATATTATAATTCCAGTATAATATCATATATAATACTATTAACTCTATCATTTATACGTCCCACATATGACATTAACGAGTCATATCACTTTGAGGGGGCGGTAGTCCGCACTTCTTCAAATGAAATTATCGCGTTTACCCATAATATAAACTATAAAGGTATGCTATAAATGGAAAATACAGAAGCATAAAGAAAACATAAACATAATATATATCATATATAAATACAGTGCCATCATAATGTTCACCATGAGAGGCGGTAGGAGATAATCGAACAATCATCGTTTCGTGAGGTGTTAGTTTGCCATCCACAGAAAAAGTACGTTATTCACCCATTAGATGGAGGTGTGTGTAAGTGTAGTTAGAATCCTTCTCATAACAACATCCTAGTATATTGAGGATACTGGTGTTATAAAATAAAGGAATAAAAAGTGTGGGGTTGAAGAAGTAAAATAAAACAAAAGAACTTAAGAGAAGACGTTACCTTTAAATCGGGTAACTCCTTTTGGTTTGAACCAAAAGGGTTTCTTGAAGTGTTTTCTGCCTAAGGTAAGACTTCTAGGATGAAGAGAGAGATCTTGGGAGCTTATTGGAGCAGAGGTTACACGAGCCAAAGGCTTGAGAAGTGTGAGGAATGAGTTAGAAGTGATGACTTTTTATAAGGGAGAGGAGGGACTCTTTAGGAATGTTTGAAACAATTATTTTCTTATAAACTCATCTTCGGTTTCAAAAGGCCAACTAATCGTTAAAATCAAAGTTAAGATGACTCATGGTCGAAATAAAATCATCCAATAAGAATTGAACAGGTTTTGGATATTGTTTTAATATTTATAATCTTATTTATTTAAATCATTTATTAATAAGATAAATATTGCATTATTATTGTGTCATAAATAATTTAATTTATTTGATGTCCAAAAATTATAAAAAAATACCATGATGTAGGAAATCTTTTTAGCTTTCCAAAGAATATTTATAGTCGAAAAGACAACTTATATAACCCCATGTAAAAATTAATTTACTAAAAGATATTTGTTTATATCATTTTTGTTTTTACTTTAAATTAATTAATATAGTGTCATTATTACTCCCATGTGGCTCCATGAGGTCCCAAATTCGACCCAAGGATGCCCATGGTTAGCTATGTATCAGCCAATAGGATTAGGACACATGTTAGGGTAATTTAATATCATTATAATATTATATTTTACCCTTTTTTACTATATTTACCTTTTAATCATGGTAAACAAAATATTTATTGAAGTAATATTTAAAATGTCTAAAAATAAAAGTTAGCTATTTACACAATTTGGACCTACTGATTTCAAATATGGAATCCATTTTTCTAAATTCAAAAGACAGAAGTGGCAGAAATTAATTTAAAATTAATTCTCGTTGTCAAAACAAAAAACGTGTTTTTAAGAAATAATAACTATTAAAAGATTAACACTTGTTTATGTCCAATTTCAAAGTGAAATTAATTCCAATGTCCAACATTGGATTAACTAGTAAAAATATATTCTAATTACACTTTAGAACCAATTAAAAATATAATCTAACCATATAAATAAATTAGATTAAAAGACACTTGAATTAAAATACAGTATTTTTCACTATTCATTAAAAAATGAACTTTATCAGAAAAATACCAAAAATTTACCTAAAGTAAATTTTGATGTACCGAATCTAAAGAAGAATTTTATTTTGTCAAATAGAACATAAAAATGACCAAAACTAGATTTAAAGAGGGTTCGCCATCAAAAGGTGGTAAATCGACATTTTAAAGAATATTAGAGTATTTATGCTTAGATTCATTCACATTTTAAGCCTCTAACTTTTATTATATAAATGTAAAAACATTTAACAAACATGTATAATCATATTGTAGTTAGTTCTATTCATTCCCGCTGATACAATGGCTAGGCGTTAACTACCATTTAAAATAATAATATTATATTATTAGTGTGTAATGTAAGATTTCAAAGAATCCCGCTGTTGCGTATTGGGTACGCTATCGAACATAGCATCCCCTTTAAAGTAAAATTAGTATTTAATTCACAAATATTAATAAACATTCAAATGTATTATTCTCTATTTACTTGGGATGTTACACCAAGGGCAGGCGACCGACACTGAATAGACATCACACGCATGGGAGACCTTAGCCTATCGCACCTATACGCATGCACACGCATCCATTTCCATGCAATAATACAGAGATAATAATACAACTGATACAAAAAATGCATGCATATATCTATCCCACAATCAAAGTACAACAAAAGTACTGAAAGCATGAAAGAGAAAAATACAAACCCACCAAAAAATGCAAAAGCATCCAACGTTGATTAGCCACTGAATGAGGCTAATATTCATTGTTAATATATATAATATTCATGTGCTTTATTATTTATAAACACCATTTTAGTGCATTTTACACTTTGAACATTATTTCATATTATAATTGTAATTCCTTCTTAAAATGCACTATTACATGGTACGTTTTTGAACATCATTTAAAGTATCTAATGATCTTGATTTTATTTTCATATTTAATTTTCAGGTTTCTCATTACATTGCTAACAATTCATACTTTTGGAGTACTTGAAGATTCATATTGGAAGACCAACAAAGTTGGCCTTGAACAAACATTCTGGGTGAAGTGAACTGGACAACAACTTAATAAAACTATTGTAGCGGCCAATATACAAGCCCAATAATTCTGAAAATTGAACTGAAGATAGAAGATATCATGGGGAACATTTCATTCAACAGTGCCTAAAGCTAATTCTGATGTTTGAATGGAGTTCCAGGCAGCCCAAGTTGGAGATAAAATTCTGGGTCAGATTCTGCGGCCCAGAAAAACAGCCCACCATTTCAATAATATCTCGCAAACCAAAATTCCATTTGGTCTGAAATTTTACAGGCGGTTAAGTGACACCCAGAGCTCCATTTTCTTCTTCTATAGCCCACTCTAATTCGGGCATCTAGAAGGTCATTTAGACGCGTTTGTTCGGTGGATGCAAGCTGGCTGCCACCTCGGGTCAAGAGCGGAAAAGTCTAAGTTCCACAAGCTTTCCACCACCCTAAGCCTACCATACTCAAGTGAGTTGACTTTAACTTTTGGAGGCTCGATCCAAGGCTCCCAAAATGCTTATTTAAGGCAGTGGTGTTGGAGGATTTATTCATTTTTTGATGCTTTTTTTCATTGTAATGTTATGCTGCCATTTTGTTGTCTCAAGTTTGTCTTTCACATGTAAGTTGTTCTAATTCATCTTAGTTTCTTAATAAAAGTTCTTCTCTTATTCTGTTCTTATTCTTATCACGTTGATACCGTTGGTTCAAGGTGTGAATTTATTCACACCAAACCTTGTGAAATTATCACACAACGGTGGAGTGATTGTTATTTCATTGTCTTTTTTTTTACTTCTCCAATTCTTTCCTCATGACTCTACTTTCCGCTTCCATTGAAACCATAGAATCAATGGAGGGCTAACTCACTTATGAGTTGATCCAAGGGAGTAGCATGAGACTGGATTGGATGTTATTTATCACCCCATTAATGTCTAATCACTTCTTTTAATTGAGATTTTTATTTGATGATTTTTTCTTCGTCCTTGTTGAATTTTAAGGCCACATACTTCAAGTGCTAATACGAACCTTTACTTTGGAGTGCTCGTAAATTTGATCCTCTAAGTGTATAGGTGATTAGTATTATGATTTGTTGGTATTAAACCAGTAAGTGATGAAGTTGTTTGATCTTCTTGAATAAACCCATCTCGAATATAAGAAATTGAAATAATTGAAAAAAGAATTTAATCCAATCCATCCCAAGTGATAACCTAGGATCAACTCATTCTTTTAAATTGAATTCACTTAAGACTCTTAGTGTTCCTTTCAACTTATCTAAAATCAACCCAAAGATGGCCACTTCATAGCCAAGAACTGTCCATAGAATGTACGTGTTTATAGGTTTTTTCTTAGGTCTCTGAGGATTCGACAACCCAAGCTAAATTACAAGCGACCGCTTAAACCTAAAAAATTGGGTAAATTTGGGCGAGACCAAATTTTGGTGCCGTTGCCGGGGACCTAAGTAAGTTATCTTAGACACTAGCTTTCTTTTCTCACCCCACTTATCTAATCTCATCCCCAATTTCATTCCTATGGAAGACCCTTTTGAACAAATCCAAACATGGGGAACCTCTCCTTTGATCACTCCACACCAAGTGTGATGTATAATGACCATCCTAGTTTCTATTGGTGGGATAATCAACAACCTATTAACCCACAATTTTTTAACTTTTATTCACCACAAAACATTCCAACCTATTATGAGTTCCAATCCCAACAAGGCCAATTGGAACATCCTCCTGTGGAATTCCAACAACTTAATTATCCTCTTGCAATTGCCCATTTGTTTCAACCCCTTGCCCATCTTGATCCACATCCATTAATTGAGAAATTGTGTCAATAAATGGATAGAATTACTTCTGAAGTTTCATCCTTGAGAGTAGAACTACAAAGCATTGAAATAGTTATGGAACCCATTCCCAGTCAGGTTGTCCATTCCTCATCATTCATAGAGGAATCTTGTTACACACAAACATCTCATGAAAATGTTAAAGAAATTTCCTTTGAACCTAGGATACCTGAAGAACATTAAGTAATAGTTGATGGGTGTTTAAATGACGATGAAACTGATTTTTTGTCTTCACAAGAGGGAAATTTGACATCATGGATTGAGTGTCCTGAATATTGCTCCATTAATGATTTTTCAGAACTAAAAATCACTGCACCATTGGGAGAAATAATGAACTTCGAGTCCATACCCATTACTGAAACTAATATTTCCAATTTGGTGGTTGAATATTCCATTCAAAAGGAACCATTTTTGTTGAGAAATTTAGAAAATGAAACTGAGTTGGATTCAAAATCTCGACCTGTGTTTGAATGTCCTATCCAACCCGAGCTCAAAATTATTGTCCTTTCTTCCCTGCTCAAGTATCACTTCATAAGGTATAATCATGAACTTTCAATTGGAATTCATTCTTCTCTTGAAACCAAAAAAGTTGGAATGATCATTGATGTTTAGGCAAGACTATAGAGGAAACTGGATCAACCATTTTTGATATTCTTTGGATTTTCCCACTCATGGTAGAACATAGGTTTGTACATGACACAAATTCTAAACAAAGAATCAATCTCAATAAAGTAGAAGTGGAGAAATATTGGGTTTTTAAAATGTTTAAAGTTGGTATTGGGTAAGTTATGGGGGTTCAAGTCGAGGTAACGACATTAAACAAAAGCGCTGCACGGGTGGCAACCCGTGGTTTTCATATTTCCAATCTTTTTGAATCATCTTTATTTTTCAAATAGGATTAATGGATCATTTCGATATTTAAAAAAATAGATTGTTGACCTGTTCTTCTATTATGGGTATGGGTGGGTATGAAAAAGGAGCGCCATATTCATCCGTGTCACGTGGTGTGATCCTTGAGTAATACCTTACCCAGAAATTTAAAAAGAAGACAATGTATCATCAGTTCATTTTATTTTTATGTGTTTGTAGGTTAAAATAAAAATACAAAAAAAAAATACAAAAAAAAATTTAAAAGGACACATCGTAGGTCGTGGGGCAAACCCCGTCACAACTGGCGAAGCCGCTGGGACTCGAACCCGGGACCGAAGGGAGACAGGGGAGCGCGCTTACCACTGACCTACAACTTATAGTGCTCCCTTATTCTATAATTTTTGTATATATACTTTTATTTTACTTTTTTTATTATATGAATAAATAAATAAATAAATAAATATATATATTGTTTTGTTTTGTTTGTTTGTTTTTTCCTTTTTCCACTAGGGAACTCTACATGTGACATGGATATCAAAAGACTAAATTGGAGCAGCACGAACTTCAACTTCAACCACTAGGTGACTTTGTTCCATGTTTATTATTTCAAATTCCTTTTAGAACTCCTCTCCTCCATCACTACCCCCTTCTAAATTTTATTTTCTTTAAACACCGGGACAATGTTATTCTAAGTTGGGGGTTGAAAAGAAAGAAAAAAATAATAATTTTGTGTGCATAAAAAAAATGTGTGGAAGGAAAAATTTCTTTAACCTTGAACACGATAATACACATTGCACACTTTGAAATTGAATATCAAATAATTTAGCATGCCCTGATTATGATTTTAATCCATGTATATTGCATGAGCATAGATTTTGGAAAGTGTGGGTGTCTAATGTGATATTTTATTATTTATATATTCATCTAAATAAAAAAAAAGAATCACAACACACGTCCTTTGTGTAACGTCCCGACCCGGGTCACCCCTGAACCAGTGGTCGGACCGGTCGCCACATGACCTCAAGCGCCTCTCCCTGTACGCCAGAGGTTGCCGACTAGCAACGAGGGTCTAAGGATAGTCAGTGGGGAGACTATACCCTCTTATCAGAGTTGCATAGCGGTATATCAGTGTAGATAACAAACAATAGCGGAAGCAGTAACTCATAAATGACAAACAGTGGAAGACAAATAATACTCATTTTATAAAAGTGGCCAACGCCAAATTATACAGCAGATGCATGCATGACATGCTAATGATACAAAAGTAGAAAACAGTGAACAAAACAACATGCTTTACATTCCAATACAGAAATAAATAAATAAAGACTCAAAGCCCCAAGGGCGATCTCCTCGAGCATCCCGAGCCTCCGCTCGGTCCTCTGCTCCTAACTCCCAAGTAAATGCAAACAGCATAGTCCTGCAAGCAAAAAGAATCTACTCGGGTACCCAGTGCAATGACGGATTCCAATACAGAAATAAATAAATAAAGACTCAAAGCCCCAAGGGCGATCTCCTCAAGCATCCCGAGCCTCCGCTCGGTCCTCTGCACCTAACTACCAAGTAAATGCAAACAGCATAGTCCTGCAAGCAAAAAGAATCTACTCGGGTACCCAGTGCAATGGCGGATTCCAATACAGAAATAAATAAATAAAGACTCAAGCCCCAAGGGCGATCTCCTCGAGCATCCCGAGTCTCCGCTCGGTCCTCTGCTCCTAACTCCCAAGTAAATGCAAACAGCATAGTCCTGCAAGCAAAAAAAATCGACTCGGGTACCCAGTGCAATGGCAGCCCGAGTAGGGTGTGAGATATAAATCTCAGTAGGCTGGGACCACCAGTGTCTACCCCAAATCCAGACATTTAATAAATAATTTGTAACACGTGAAGGCATGCATAAAATAAAGTAAGCAGTACAAAATAACTATATACTCAAGTACCTGCTTCAGCGCTCAGTTGGTGTCTGAACGTGCATTATACATTTGTCATGCATACTCAACAATCATTACATAATCATTTATCAATTATTCAAATTTTATTAAATTATGAAAGTCTCGAGATTCGACCTACTTCCAACATCTTCCGAATAAGTCACTCACCACAGATGTCTCTAAAGACCATCTAAGTAATCAAGTAAAGACCGAATCCAAGCTTGTGCTTTGGCTTGGATAACGCATCATAAGTTATTCAATTTAATCTTTCATATACTAAGTCTGAGTCCGTCCACTAAAAGTGGTTCACCCAATTCATAAATAAGTCTGAACCCTTTCTCATAATAAATTCACAAATCATCATGTCACAACAGCCTTCATTAACCATTCATTCATTTCATGCACGAACAATTGGACCCACAGTCCAATGTTAATTAATGGGTGTAGAACATCATGTCTAGCACCCTCGTGAGTATTCGGAGCATCAGTCCATGTCTCACAACCCATGGATATTTGGAGCATCAGTCCCTGTCTCATAAAAGAATATTCGCGTGCAAGCTGGGTGTAGAACGCCATGTCTAGCACCCCGTGAGTATTTGGAGCATCAGTCCCTGTCTCACAACCCATCTATCAATCATACATATACATCTATCATTGGTGTAGAACGCCATGTGTAACACCACAAAATCAATCCGTTAATTAATTCAACAATTAATTAACAACACAAATCGCTCTTCAGATAAGTCAACACTTAATTATCCATTCAACATCTCATTAATTAATAATTAATTAACAATTAATTATTCTTAGCAGGCCAACTGAATAATTAACTCAACATTTAATTATCCAAATTTTTTAACAAGTATGAACCCGTCCACTCAAACAATGGTTCGTCCAAGACTTTAACAATTCAAAAGCACACCATAATCATCTCAAAACATGCTGAACAAAGCCAAGATATTTAGTGACCATCCCACACAACATATCATATCTCTAAACAACTTCATCCAAGACAACTTAAGGCATGAAAAACTAATACGCATCAAAAGGTACTCCTGGCCAACAATTGTAACAAACAATCAATTCACAATCTTAATTTAAAGAATGCAAATTAATTAATTCAACAATTAATTAATTAAATCTTATCTCTTTAACCAATCATCAATTAGTTAACCATTTACCATTTAACATGTAATAATTAATCCATCCATTAATTATTACCAGTTTCCAAATTATATTCCGAACATGTCAAATATTCAATATTCCCAATAATCTGTAAAAGCCACAATCTTATTCCAACTCATGACTTGATAATTAATCCTACCATTAATTACCCTCTTAATCATTCTTCCCATTCAAATCATTTAACTGTTCAATCATATCTTTTAAACCAAATTAGCAAAACATTCGTAAAATCAACACATGTTCAAGCTCTCGTTTATCTCATGTGGGCGACATTATTTAATAACATCAAAAGTGCCATGCATCGACATAACATAATCAAAGAAACTCACATTCTCAATTTATCTAAAGGAGCTATAATTCTCATATAATGTGTTAAAGATTTGGGACCCTACCTCGGGGTTTTGCTGGAAACCATAACGAACGAAGAACCCTCAAGAGAAACGGGTTGATTCTTCAAGAACCCGCCTTAGATCACTTCTCATAGCAAGACCAAGACCAAAACTCATCATACTTGTCATCTACACACTTAGATTTATCCATAACGGGTGTAGATCTAAGAAACCGAGAGAAGATGAGATGTAGATCTAAGTAGATCTAAGAAACCGAACAAGAACAAAGAAGAACATCTACCTACCTCAAGAATCCTGCTTCGATTCGCCAAGAGAAGCCTTCGGATCGCCTCCAAAACGCTTGGGAGAGGTTCTCCTACCTTCAAGGGAGCGTGATCCCGAGTTATGGCCGCTTAGGAGGAAAAACGAGCCATCTAAAGGCAAAAACGAGTGAGATCCACAATTTAAGGATCTCATTTAAGTGCCCGCACGGTTTGCTCGCATGGTTAGACAAACCGTGCGCTAACCGTGCGTTAGCTACTGTCTCGGCAAACACTCCTCGCACAGTTTGGCCGCACGGTTAGACAAACCGTGCGTTAGCCACTGCCTCAAAACTTCAACTACGCACGGTTTGGCCGCACAGTTAGACAAACCGTGCGCCGCCCGTGCGACTTCGCCTTTGCCTCAAAACTTCTATCAAAGTTTGAAAAACGACATCTTTAGGTGTTCCAACACTCGGAATAAAATTCCGGAGCTCGGTTTAAAAAGAACGACCCGTTGATAAACTGAAAAAGAAATTCAGAAACATTCGAAATTTTAACCCGGTTCAAAACACGGGATCTTACATTTGGATAGTGGGGTATTAGTTTGAGTTTATGGGGTCCCCCAAATAAATAACATAGGTTTGGTGAACATTTTAATTTTAATATGAATATTCAATAAAAATATAATAATAAAAAAATAATAATAAATTTGTGCGTAGAGCAATGAAATGACCTAATGCGTGCCTTTCAACACTTGGGGATCGTGACTCCATAGTTGTCTGGCTCGGAGTTGGTAATTTCATCTCTATTTGTGGTAATTTCATCTCTATTTGTGGTAATTTGACTTTGTTTTTTACTGAGTTAACTTGAGATGATGCCTGTGTATGTGGGTTTCACTTGGTGCCCTAAGGTCTTTGACCCTGGGAGTCATCGGCAAAGTCTCACTACAGGGGTTGACTCTTTTGATTGCAATTTCAATTAACATGGCAAAATTGCAAAAAAAAAAAAAAAAAAAAAATCAAAAAAAAAAAATACAATAATTTTTTTTACGCATCTTAATATTGAAATGTGATTCCACCTAGCGCTTTCATCATTTCCCTCTTGAATAAAGATGAACTCCCATGTCTATTGCGATGCACAACACATCATCACGCTTAATTGATATTGGATGAAATATGACGATGAATTTGAACAAATGAATGAGATTGAGATTGAGATCTGCTTATGAAACTATCTTGTATTAAAATATTTTGACGGGTTTCATGATTGTTTGGTATAAGGGTTCTTTGTGCTCAATGTGTATTAAAAAGTTTTTGGAAAATGGAATTCGAATTTCACATTTTTGAGATATATTTTGCTCGGGACTAGCAAAACTCAAGTTGGGGGGTGTGATTAGCCACTGAATGAGGCTAATATTCATTGTTAATATATATAATATTCATGTGTTTTGTTATTTATAAACACCATTTTAATGCATTTTACACTTTTGAACATTATTTCATATTATAATTGTAATTTCTTCTTAAAATGCACTATTATATGGTACATTTTTTAACATCATTTAAAGTACCCAATGATCTTGATTTTATCTTCATATTTAATTTTTAGGTTTCTCATTACATTGGTAACAATTCATACTTTTGGAGTACTTGAAGATTCATATTGGAAGACCACCAAAGTTGGCCTTGAACAAACAACATTCTGGGTGAAGTGAACTGGACAACAGCCCAATAAAACTACTGTAACGGCCAATATACAAGCCCAATAATTCTGAAAATTGAACTGAAGATAGAAGACATCATGGGGAACATTTCATTCAACAGCGGTCAAAGCTAATTCTAATGTTTGAATAGAGTTCCAGACGGCTTAAGTGGGAGATAAAATTCTGGGTCAGATTTTGCGGCCAAGAAAAACAGCCCATCATTTCAATAATATCTCACAAACCAAAATTCCATTTGGGCTGAAATTTTACAGGCGGTTAGGAGACATCCAGAGCTCCATTTTCTTCTTCTATAACCCACTCTAATTCGGCCATCTAGAAGGTCATTTAGACGCGTCTGTTCGGTGGATGCAAGCTGACTGCCACCTCGGGTCAAGAGTGGAAAAATCTAAGTTCCACAAGCTTTCTACCACTCTAAGCCTACCACACTCAAGTGGGATGACTTTAACTATTGGAGACTCGACTCAAGGCTCTCAAAATGCCTATTTAAGGCAGTGGTGTTGGAGGGTTTATTCATTTTTTGATGCTTTCTTTCATTGTAATGTTATGTTGCAATTTTGTTGTCTCAAGTTTGTCTTTCACATGTAAGTTGTTCTAATTCATCTTAGTTTCTTAATAAAAGTTCTTCTCCTTCTCTTATTCTGTTCTTATTCTTATCACGTTGATACCGTTGGTTCAAGGTGTAAATTTATTCACACCAAACCTTGTGAAATTATCACACAACGGTGGAATGATCGTTATTTCATTGTCTTTTTTTTACTTTCCAATTCCTCCTTCATGAGTCTACTTTCCACTTCCATTGAAACCATAGAATTAATGGAGAGCTAACCCACTTATGAGTTGATCCAAGGGAGTAGCAAGGGGCTGGATTGGATGTTATTTATCACCCCATTAATGTCTAATCACTTCTTTTAATTGAGATTTTTATTTGATGATTTTAAAACTTCTTCTTCTTTGTTGAATTTTAAGGCCACATACTTCAAATGCTAATACGAACTTTTACCTTAGAGTGCTCATAAATTTGATCTTCCAAGTGTATTGGTGATTAGTATTATGGTTTGTTGGTATTAAACCAGTAAGTGATGAAGTTGTTTGATTTTCTTGAATAAATTCATCTCGAATATAAGAAGTTGAAATAATTGAAAAAAGAATTTCATTCAATCCATCCCAAGTGATAATTTAGGATCAACTCATTCTTTTAAATTGAATTCACTTAAGACTCTTAGTGTTCATTTCAACCTATCTAAAATCAACTCAAAGATGGCCACTTCATAGCCAAGAACTATCCATAGAATGTATGTGTCTACAGGTTTCTTCTTAGGTCTCTGAGGATTCGACAACCCAAACTAAACTACTAGCGACCGCTTAAACCTAAAAACTTGGTTAAATTTGGGGGAGACCAAACGTCCTCAGATGGAGGTGACTACTGCCAAACGCAACCACAGGTACACATCTTGGTCTGTTTAGCTCACTAAGCTTCGTCTACTCAAGGTCCTTTTAGGATTTCGCCAATCGGCCAGTCGTCTGCATAAGACATAAGACGTGCGGGCAGAGACCATGCAGTGGTGAGTATAACAATACCCGGTAGGCGCCTCAAGAACCCAAAATAAAAGAGAGCAATTGAAAGTCAACAATCCACTCTACCTCAAGCGAGAGGAGAAAATCCTAGCAAGAGTACAAAAAACTCCATCTCAACCATTCCTCGGTTATACATGACTAGTCAACTCATCCCACATGGTGTGTTAAACCGACATCTCCGCGAGGAATCCCAGAATAACTCAGATATACTCATCTCAGAGTCTCATGGTCTCAACCATACAACTTGATACATGATTCTACTCGAGGCTCAAGGTATCACTCGTCTGAGAGTTCGCTCTCCACAAGCCTTGCCATCCCTGATAATGCTCATCCGAGAGATCTCACTCATCGGGTATCACTGAGCCAATGGTACATCCCCACCATCTCTGATGGCGTACATCCTAGAGAACATGCTCGTCAGGTCTCACCACGAAGAAAGTCACTCTGGAACTCAGTGGATCTCGATACTCAGATTTTTTGATCCCGCCCATCCTCGACGTGGGACTCCACTAACCCTACAGGAAACCTAGAAGATCTCAACTCACAAATAGAGGATCACACCCAGGACCGCTAGGGGACACCACAAACTCAATTTGGAACTCCAAAGATCATAACACTCAGATAGGGGATCACACCCAGGACCGCTGGGGGACGCCGCAAACCCTACCCAGACTCATAATTATGATACACTAATAAGAGGATCACACCCATGACCGCTAGGGGACACCATGAACCCCATCTGAAACCAACCACCGAGTAGAGGATCGTATGTATGATGATACCACAAATCCTACTGAAATTGCCTACTAAGTAGGGGATCGCATGCACGACGATACCGCAAACCCTACTGGGCTAACCTGCTAGATAGGGGATCACTGTCCTGTGTATGATGGTCACGACGATACCACACACCCCACTTAGGGAAGACTATACGATATAGGATCCCGCCCCGACCTCTCGGAGGGATACACGAACTCTACCCAAACTCATCCTGTAGAGGGGGTCACAATCCTGTACTGAGGACATAGTGCCACACTGTACCCTCATAAAAATTGACCAAGTGAACCCACTCAACCGATACTGGTTCACATGATGCTGAGAGAAGCGTCCTGCTCGCGTCACCTCACGTCGCATCTCTAATGCCAGAACCATGACCATCATCGCGTTCTACGTGGAAAATTACTCAGGATAGGCTCCTCGCGAACCTCCATCTGAGTCCTGAAGATGGAGATGTGCGAGGGAGAATCACCAAGGGGAGTACACGGTGTGTACCCACAGTACATGACGTCTCTCGAAACCGGCCCCTTGGCCTTGGGCGTGTCCTCGCCCACACGACCCAACTGGCCATGTCGCCATACACGGCGTGTACCCTTGGTACACGATGTGTTCCTCTTGGCCCGACCCAAGCCTGTGTATCGCAACCCATGCCCGTGCAAGCTGGCCGTGTACGGCTACACGACCATGACCCTTGACACGACAAGTCCGACCATGCCCTCGACTGCATGACCTGAGCTCATTGCAGGGCGTGTACCTCCAGTACACGACGTGTAGTCCTCAAAGTTCATCTTATCCGAACAGGAAGTACAAACGGTGTGTGTTCCTGCACTACACGCCGTGTGATCGAGATTTCCGAACAGAAAATCCCTATGAGCCACCCAAAACCCTTGATTTTCACCTAAAACCCACAGATCTACCCCCAGGGGATCTCTAGCAGTCCTAACAGGGCTCTAAAACCTTAAAACAACGCATAAATGAGGATCGGGACATAAAGCTCGTAAACTCGCCTATCTCGTGGCGAAACGTTGAAGTTTCGGGTCCTACGCGACGCCTGAAAGTTGCTGCACCTCGATCCAGTGACGATCTACGTCAAAAACGGGGTTCGACGACACCTCCTCGTCTCGGTTCCTCGGTTCGTCCGTCGTCGTGAGAGGGAACCTCCCGTCCCCATTCCGTATGCAGGAAGCCAAATGGGTGAGGGAGATAGGTTTGTTAATTTAATTTTATTAAATTAATAAATCCCTATTTAACAGCTCGCCTCCAACCGGGTGCCTGATGTTGACAAACTTTATGTCGCACCTACGGTAAAACTCGTGTTCCAATCTCAACCGTGGTCTCAGATTTTCGATCCGAGACCCCAATCGAGAGTTATTCTACATTTCCAGAAAAATTGCGCACGCGCAATATAAAATATTTAATATTTTTAATATCATTGTATCGAGGTTCTCCGGGTTCCAGGATTTCACGCTGACTCATTGCCTGACTTTAGAATTTTTGCTTGAAATATTTCAAAGTCTTAAATGGAAAAACCAAAGTCATTACATCAACCACCATTTCATGGGCCCTTTCTTGTGTGCACATGACCCCGACGACCTCGGCCCCATGGTGAGCAACAATCACCAACATCCTACAACCACAACTGATATGTAGAACCTCCATTTCCACCCACGACAGTGGTCATCACCATTCGTGTCACGCCGGCGATACCATATCGCCCCACGACCACAAGAGTTGTACCCTTTATTTTCCCAAGGAACCTTATGGAGCAAAGCATTCAATAAGCCATTCCATTACATCGCGTGACAACTTGCCAAGCAAGCCTCGAAGCCACCCAAGCCAAGAACAACTTATACACGACCTATCCTGCCATTACCTACACTAGACTACCCCTAGGCATCTCACACGAATGACGAAACTATAAGTTGTTCCGTACCGATTGCACAAATGACCCTACCAATGCCCGTAAATCACACGCTTCATAAACACACATATATCAATGGAAATATCCAGACGCCTCCTACTCGGTACTAGCAAAGGCTTGCACATCGAATCTTGTAGTTTGATTCAACTCGAGGAGGGAGGGATTTAGAAACCAGAGAAAAATCCCTAAAATGGAGTTTTTTGTTGAAACTTGCTATAGCGGCAACAAAATCAGAAACAAACAACGAAGAATGTTGATACTTACCTGCAGTGATTCCTAGAGACCAATGACTTGAAGAACGGGTGCAAACGAGAGAGATCCCACCTTAGGGTGAAAAGGGAATGAAGGGAAGGGGAGGAGCTCAAGCTCCCTGCTTACTGGCCTCAAAATAAGGTTTCCTCATTTTAACAAATAATATTAAATTAATTAATTTAATAAAAATTTTGAAAAAAGGGCCCGGGTACCCACTGGGTACCCGATCACCTACCACCGGGTACCCACTGGGTACCCGATCACCTACCACCGGGTACCCGCTCCATGTCCACCGGGTGGCTAGTGGACCTCACCGAGCCGCTCCCCCAAATTGTTGGGCCCACTAGGTATTTGGTGGCTTCTATCTTCCAGACACAAGTCCCTGAGATTGCCCAGTCAAGCTCAATGTATCACTGAGAGGGGGAGATGGTGAATCAGTGATATCTTTTTCTTTTAAGTTTCCTTTCTTTTGAAACAACTTTCGTTTCCTGTTAAAGAGTTACGACTTTGCTGAAAACAAAACAATCACACATCTACAGGAACACAAGAATTTACAAGATTTACTACTCAACAAGAGCAGCTACGTCCTTAGAATGGTTCGGAAACAATTCAATACCACGCAATCTATTAGGAAACAATCTTTTTTGGTGGATACAACAAGCAGGACATGTCCTTACATTTGTGTAGCACTATGTTCAATACAACTGTGCATGTGCTTCAAGTAGTACGAAATGATGTAATACAATTTTGTGTAACAAGTTAAGAAACATTTACCAGTTGCTTCAAAACATGTTACTGTGCTGCCTTGTCAACTTTCACAAATATGATCTTCAAAACAATTCTTCACTTTCCTACCCAGCAACAGGTAAGAACTTCTCTGAACTTTGTAATGGCACTCAGTCTGATACCCAGTCCGATTCTCCAGTCTGATTGATCAGTCTGATAAAATAACTCTGCCAGAATACCAATGAAACAATTCTGAACTACTTATGTCTCTGTCCGGAATCCTCGATCTGATTTCCCGGTCCAATGACCCAGTCCGTTATGAGAAACTCTGAATAACTCAAATTCAATGACTTTGGTTTTTTGATTTGTCATTCAACCATTTATTTTCCTTTTATAGTCACTAAGGGAACTCTATAAAACATATTCCTTGGCTGGATAACTATGTCTCAAATGTCTTGGATCAGCATGCCAGAATCTCTAGGCAGATTGGATCTTATTGTTCATAGATTAAACTCCATTACCACATTCATGATTTACTGCTATTGAATACAAATTTGACGCATTATCTTCATGTATATTTGATTAACAATGAAACTGATTAGTTTTTGTAGAATTGTTGGGATCTTCCTGTATGATACTCAAAACTGGTGTTTTGGAGTCTGCTTCATTCAGGGCTCCCTTGGCCGTTTCCTTTTCTTTGGCGCTGCATGGGTTGAAATGCAAACTAAGAGGCTAATGAGATTTTTGAAAACATGCCATCTCTCACTACTTGGTTGGATATCACTGTAGGAAATTATTGCAGAGAGATGACAGTGATCTGGATTTAGTTTCTTACACTTTTCTTCATATGAGGACCACTTTTCCTCGTCAGTTGAGCTATTGATGTGTTATTATTTATATTGCTATCTATTATAGGAATAGTTTTTTTTTTTTTGTTATGTGATGAGCAGATTTACAGAGTGGAAGCTGGCAAGGATAGACCCTTTGGTCATGGATCTGCATTCTACTGGTTCCCTTTGGTCATGGTTCTGCATTCTACTGGTTGGTGCACCCTTAGAGGTTAGAGCGTGGAGCATGCTTGGTTATTGGCAATATAGAGCATACTTTTTTTGATTCTATCACATATATGGACAACCCGTAGAATGCAGGAAGGTCCATTCCACCCTCTTAGTGGATGGATGTTGAGGGGTTTTGTCCTCCTACGCTCGCTCAATCCCCTTAGGCCACATGGATTCCTCCCTCACCCGATGTTTTCAAACTTAATACTGATGCGACGATTCATAGTGACAGTTCGATTGGACTCGGGGCAGTTCTCCGGGATCATGCCGATTCTATTATTTTGATCTGTCATTTCTCGGACATTGCATGTTGGTCTCCTTTGGTGGCTGAGCCCATGACTATTTGGAAAGGTATGTAGTTCGTCTCGTCTTTGGGCTGGAAGGATATTGTGCTCGAATCAGGTTGTCAAGTTATTATCAACACTTTGAAGGTGGAATGAGGCGACCACCAAGCTTTTACGTCTATCATCGACACCATCATATCCTTGGTGCCCTCCTTTTCTTCGTGCTGTTTTTCCTTTGTTGGGAGAGAGGGTAACCGTGCGGCTCATTTTATGGCCGCTTTCAGGAATGGTTGAGGGTCTTGCTATTGGCTTTCATCCTTTCCCTTACAACGTACTTTGGCTTTAGCTGATATCTAAGTTGAGATTTGTCTTAAAAAAAGGTATAAGATTCATTCATGTTATACCCATGAATCTATTATGTTTTTATAAATACTTATAAAATTACAGTAAATATCTAAATAATAAATATATTTATTATATTTATAATTATAATTTTTTAATTATATATAAATACTTTTTAAATATTCTTATTTATAATCATAATTATAACTGAATATATATATATTTAAATAATTATAAAATTACAATACACATTTGTTATAATTTTATAAATATATGTATATATATAAATATATTTATAATTATATACAAATATTTATAAATATATTTATTTATACTTATAATTATAAATGAATATATATTTTTAAATAATTATAAAATTATAATAAATATATTTATTATACATATAAAGTTATAAATAAATATAATCGAATCAATATATTTATAAATCTATACAAATATTTATAAATAAATACCAATATTTATAATTATAATTCTAAATAAATATAGATATATTTAAATAATTATAAAATTATAATAAATATATTAATTATATATATTTATAAAATTATAAATATAACAAATATTTTTATTATAATTTTATAATTATTTAAATAAATAAATATTTATTTATAATTATTACTATAAATAAATATATATTTCGTGGCCGGCAGCGGCATGGGCTCGCTCGATGACGGGTCTGGCGGGGACGATGCGTGGTCGGCTACGACGAGGCCTTCGATGTGGTGACGGGTAGCGAGGTCGACAACCTTGCTATGGGTATGACAGCGAAAGACATCGAGGTAGTTGGCGACCTATTCGGTGATGGGGACGACGGAGCGAAGACTTGCAACGACCTGTGCAGTGGCGGCGACGATAACGCGAAGACTTGCAATGAGCTCCAATTGTTCGGGTTTACTCTGGTTGGGCCTTTGGGTTGGTTCTGGGTGTGCTCTTGGGTTTGTTGCCTTTCGGTAGTAAAAAAATGGGTTTGTGGATCATGTATTGGGCTTTATGCCCTTTGGGCCTTTGAGCCATCCATATAAATAAATAAGGTTTGATGGGTGAGGTATCCCCTTGGGGGCTATGTAACATCCCGTTACCTTGGTAAGTTTTTCCCTTTCTCTAAGTTTCCCCTTTGGTTCAAAGACTTAGAGGTGTTTTTTGGGTTTATTGCAGGCTGCAGAGCAGGTACATGTCGTGTATTGGTTGCTGGATTCAAGTCGTGAAGGGGGAGGTCACGCTATGAGCATGTACACGTTGTGAATGGTGGGTACACGTCGTGTAGGGTGTAAATGTCAGTTCTTAACCTGAGGCGATGGGGTTTTCGGCGTAACTTATCCGGCATGGACTACACGTTGTGACCCTTGGGTACACGTCGTGACCCGACCCGCGTCCAATTTTAAAACACGCGTGCGACTGTTTTTTTTTCATTCCTTCCATCGACTTTTCATTGCTCTCGATCCCAGAACCCTTCCTAGTTGATTTTCAGAGGTACCCCTCCTTCCGGATCAATTCGAGAGGCTTTGGATCGTCGTTTCGCTTGCGGTGTGATTCTCGGGTAAGCGTTCTCCTTCGTTCTTCAAGTTTCTCTCTTTCTCTCTTGGGTTTTCGATGGATCATCTTGGGATTGATAGATCCATTCCTTGTGGTGTGAGATCTTGCTTCTAGGTTGGGTTTCAAGATCTCCTTCACCTTTGTTCTCGTTGGCGGGTGCCGTTGCGTGTGTCGTTCTTCGGGAAATGTTGGATTGGTGTAGCCCGATTCGGTTGGGCCGAATGCTTGTGGCTTGTACTGTGCACCATCTCGCAACTTTCGCGAGTCGAGCTCTGCGGTGAGCTCGTTGGGGGTTGCAGGGGGAAACACGCCCCTTCTCCGGGGGTCGAAGGCCCTCGACCCAATTTTCTTGGCACTGTAGCATCTCTAACCACTGTAGCAAAGCTGACCAACTGACACCGACATAACACTGTAGCAGTGCAGACTTTGGAGTTAATTTTACTGTAGCCTTTTGGACTTCCAGCATTCAGCCACTGTAGCACTTTTGACTTGGGTGACCACCTTTCACTGTAGCGATGCAGACTTCCTGTACAGTTGGTGGAACAGTGGATCGTCTTCTCCATTTGTAGCTCATTTCGAGCTAGGGTTTCTGTGTGAGAAAACTTTGAGATAAAACTCCTGTAAATTGTGTTCTCGATTATAGTGAAGTTATTCTGTCTTTTCGTGGACGTAGAAATTATTTTCGAACCACGTAAATATTCGTGTTGTTGTTCTTTTTTTTCCCTTTTACTCTTTTGTGTTTTGCTGTTTCTGTCGCTGCAACTCCCGACATTTTTGCATCAGGAAAGAGGTAGGTGTAGTGGTTTCGTCCTGATTTGGCCAAATTGATTACCATTGTACTGCTTGATTTATTTCAACTATTGATTTAAATTCAATTGCTTCAGCTTGTTTTCAATTGCTTTGATAAAACTCAATTCCAGTGAATTGGGAGATTTGAAATGGTTTTGGCACGAAAATTTGGAAAACCTCCAATTACTTTGAATTGGGGTGTGTATGAAAATTTGCTGATTTAAATTGTGGATTTTATGGAAGCATTTTCAATTAAATTGTTGAATTTAATTGTGAAAGTGAATTGTGAAAAAGTTGGAATTGGTTTTGAATGAATTTTAAACTAATGAAAAGGGCTTAAAATGATTTGATAGAAACCCGGTGATTTTATCTTGTTAAAGAGGCATGTTTTTGAATAAAACCTGTTATGGTTTTAAATGGAAAGAAATTGACATATTTGAAATGGAAGAATGAGATTTATTTTATTTTAAGCAGTTTTAAAATAAACTGCCCATCATGTAAGAGCACATGCAAGCCTTAGGTAGTTGGTGAGTTATTTGGATACACTCTACGCTATGACAACGTTCTAAAACAAACCTGCGGCGGGTCACATCCCTGATGGGAGGGCGACGAGTCGCCTCTGGCCAGTGTCAGGGGGACGTGAGTATACTCATTTTGCTGTGTCCACTTAGAGAGTGCGGAATCCTATAACTGGTTAATACTATCGTACCTTTTGGCAGATGGTCATGTTTCTCGCTTGTTTATTTATATTTGAGATATAAATGTATACCAATATCGTTTGAACTGCTTTACATGTCTGTTCAATTTATATAAATTGTTTTATATAAATGTTTTACTTAAGCCATTGTTTTAGAAATATTTCATCTCTTGTAAAGTATAACATGTAAGTATTTTTCATCATTTGAAATTGTATAGCATGTTTTGTTTAAATGTGCTTTTGAAATTGCCAAACCTGTTTTACCTAGAAAATTCTAAGCATTCCTTTAATTAATATATATTTGGCATATTTTATGGAATCTTTGGTGGTGTCCTATTGGGTTTAGGCTCACATCTTACTTTTCCTTCGGGTGTTTGTAGACTTTCTTCTTTTAGGTTCGTGCAAGGGGAAGGGTCACTTGGAGGGGGATCCAGCTACTGAACTGTGGTCTTGGTGAGTTGTGTCCTTAGGGACTTGAGTTGTGTTTCCCCTATTTAGTACTTTGGGTTGTAGTACTTTGACCTTTTATGCCTTTCGTATTTTGGTACTTTACTCCTAGTGAAGTTTTCTTTTGATATGCGTACTGTTTTGGTTATCTTTTGCTTCCGCATTCTTGTGGCAAATTCGTTCCCACTTGCATGTTGTATGATGCTAGGTGTTAGTCGCTAACTCGTGGGATCAGGAACGCCTTTCGGGTCATGTTAGGGACGACTCAGTTATCTGGTTATTAGGGTACCCGGGCTGATTCGTGACAAAGTGGTATCAGAGTGAGGTTATTCAACTCCTGTCTTGAAGTCAGTATGTATTTTTTTAAATCTTGTCAGAAAACTGTTATTCTAAAAAAACTCGTATTTTTAAATAAATATATATATTTTCGATTTAAAAGTGTATATTCCCATACATATAGAATTATTTGGATAAAATAAATATTATTTTTGAAATCATATTTAAATTATCAAAAGGTGATTTTTTTATAATTTTCAGAAGCATTTGAATTTTTTTGGTAAAAATTAAATACGATATAAAAATATGGTGCGTATAATGACACCACAATGACCCAAAAGTGATGTAATATATGCCATAAAAGGTATCCATGACCAAATAAATATTTCACCATTAAAATAATGTTTTTTAGGTTATTTGATTGATTTTATAAAACCTTAATGAATCCTCCAAAATCTATATTATATTTAAGGTTTTCAAATCAAATCTTTATAAACATGACTAACTTCCACATCACTAAGGGTATTGTTTTAATGAGATCAATTCATAAGCATGTGAAATAATGAAACTGTCCCCATTTTTCCATAAACATGACTAACTTCCACATTACTAAAGAGTATTATTTTAATGGGATCAGTTCATAAGCATGTAAAATAATGAAATCCTTCACATTTTTTCATAAATCATGAGATGGTTTGTGGTTCTGATTACTTTATCATATAGATTTTAAAACCTATGTTTGGAAATTAATAAAAAATTTCTCTTTTGCTGTATAAAGCCACCCAACCTCTCATTTCGGTTCATTCAAAAATCTTGGTGCTTGACATTACTCTTTAATTACCTCTCTAGAGCCCTCCAAAGGTGCCTCAAGCTCTAAAGAAGCTCCTTTCAAGATTTCAGAAGCACCCTCTCAAGGTAAGATATCTTCTCATTCTCCTCGTTATTCAAGAACCTCCTTCATGTTATGCATTTTGTTTTCCATTTTTTCTTGTTGGTATATGTTCTCACACATCCATATTATAACCCTTATGACGTTACGAGTGACGATAGACCCCTTTATCTCTCATTAATCTCTCCCATGAATCATTATGTACCCTCGTTATATCGTCGATATTGTCCTACGATTTTTTCATGCCAATTTTTTTATTGTGAATACCTATTGTTATTTCCACTCATGAGTATTCACCTAGATGTACCCACCCTTCATTGATTAGTGACTTCCATGTATGTATCCATCACTCCTCAATCTTGGGATTAAATGTGATGAAATATGTCCTTATGTTGAATTATTTATGTTTCACACATGAGCATGTACATATTATGATGGGTGTACCCAGATAACGCTCTAATTCAATGGGTAATGTTTTAGTATTGTTGGAGTCTGCATCCCACATCGGACTTGAGGTCCGGTGTGGTCTTTATTATTTGTTATAAATACACCCCAAGGGCTCCTTAGGAGACAAACCTTGGGGGTTCGGGTCTCTTATTTTCTCCTCCTACATGGTATCAGAGGAGGTTTTTTGAACCACCAATCCCACCCTCCCTATTTTTTTTTTCTCCTCCTTTTGCTTTAGGGTTTCCCGTCCGGGGGCGGCGGCTCCAATCCACATAGCCGCCGCCCCCCCTCCCCTCCGGGCTCGTTTTCTCCGGCGCCTCTCCCTGGTTCTCCAGCCGCCGGCGCCTCCTCCTGCGGAGCTCTCCCTCCCCGCGGCTCTCCCATCCTGCGCGCTCATCCCGTCGCCGCGGCTCCCAGGCGGCCCTCCGCCTCGTGTCCCTCTGCTCCCGCGGCCTTCCGCGGCTCCCGGCTCCCGGCGGCTTCTCCCGGCGGCTTCTCCCGGCTCCCCGGCTCCCGGCTCGCCCCACCGTCCCGGCGGCTTCTCGCGGCTCTTCTCCCGGCGGCGATTCTCCCCGCGCGTCGGCCTCGCGCCGGCTCCTCGCCCCGCCGCCTCGTCCCGGCGCAGCCCGCCCTCGGCGCCTCGCCCTAGCCCCGGCGCCCTCGACCTCGCCCCGGCGTCCTGCGGACTTCCTCCCCGACGCCGCTCCATCCCCGCGGCTCCCGACGGTCTCCCTCTGCTCCCGCGGCCTCACGCTTCTCCCGGCTCCTCGGCTCCCGGCGGCATCTCCCTCTCCGGCGACCCCTCTCCGGCGACCCCTCTCCGGCCGGCGACCCCTCTCCGGCAGCCCGATCCGGCCAGTTCCGGCTACTCCCGCCAGATCCGGTGATTTCCGGCCAGATCCAGGCTACTCCGGCCGGCTCCGGCCTGATCCAGAGGGCTCCGGCCAGATCCGGCGATTTTCGGCCTGATCCGGCCAGATCCGGCGAGATCCGGTCTGTTCCGGGCAGTTCCGGGCCGTTCCGGGCAGTTCCGGGCAGATCCGGACTGTTCCGGGCAGATCCGGGCAGATCCGGACTGTTCCGGGCAGATCCGAACTGTTCCGGCCTCCACCCGTGCCGGCCGCTCCACGCAGGGGGCCTCCTCGGGTTTCCAGCGCTGTCTCCCGGCCTCCTGCACCCTCGCCGGCCTCCTCCTGCGGATCCCCGCCTCGCCGGCATCTCCCGGCACCTCCCGGCAGCCGCATCTTTCTCCGCCGGCACGTCCATTCGCTGACGCAGTCGCTCGACATCCTCGGATTTGGGCCCGTTGGCGCCGCCAGTCCCGCAACAATTCTGCGGAATCCCCGCCTCCCGTCGCCGGCCCCGCAAGTGCGGTTTTCCCGGTGCTAGTTTGGATTTCCCGGCGTTTCATCGACCGGCCCCACTAGTGCGGCATTCCTGGCGTTCCGTCAACTGGCCGGTCTGCGTGGTCATCTGTTGCGCCCGCAACATCCATCCATCATCCTGCGGGGAGGCTTCGATCGTGAGGGGGAGCAGCAGCCTTTGCAGCGTTCTTTTTATTTCGTCTGGTTTTGTAATCAAGCTGGGCATGTCCAGCTTGAGGGGGAGTGTTGGTCTTTGTTTTATTGTTTTCTTTTCATTATGTGTCCAAGCTAGGTACACCTAGCTTGAGGGGGAGTGTTGGAGTCTGCATCCCACATCGGACTTGAGGTCCGGTGTGGTCTTTATTATTTGTTATAAATACACCCCAAGGGCTCCTTAGGAGACAAACCTTGGGGGTTCGGGTCTCTTATTTTCTCCTCCTACAAGTATCACGAGACATCATGTATGAGATTAGACGGTAAACCTAATCCATTATGAGAATTTGTACACTGTGATTTTTTCTTGGTAGATTGACTTATGTTTATTACATAATTCATGTTTTCACATTCCAATGTTGGCTTTATGCTATCTAGTTATATCATACTTCATTGTTCAGGATTATAATTCCCACCCCTCTTATGATACCTTGATATGCATCTTGGCTCACATGTATTGCTTTACCTTATTCTATTCTTTGTTGATTCCCTTACCGAGCTTTATATCTCACCTCTTTCTTATATACACCCCTAGGACATCCCATGTAGTTTTAGAAGAACAATGGAATTTTAGGAGCATGATAAGGAAGTTTTCAATAATTTTGTTGTATCCATGTTTCAATTTGATATGTTATTTACCTAATTTCATAAAGACACTAGGCTTTATGATATTCTAGGGTTGTTTTATGTGTAGGTTTATGTAATAAATCATGAAATAAAGTGTATTAATGATATGGGTTGTCATAGTTGGTATTAGAGGAAAGTCTAGTTATTTTTGAGAATATAATTAGAAATGATTTAGAGAACGCCATAGGGATAATACTAAACATATGAAAACATCCCTAAATTTTGGTAAATTATAGAGTAAGTGGTTTCAAGAAAATACATCCATGTCTGGATACTACAAGTTGATGTGGCTCTGGCGCAGAGGCACTTAGAGGTAATAACCCTGAAAATGGCACATTGAGCTGGACTCGATAGTCATCTGGTGCACGACAACGAGCCTTGCTGAACACCTTATTTGACACTACTGGGGATATTCTTTGGTAAATACAAAACCTCATTAAAACCAATTATTAAGGAGGGAAATGCTCATAATACATTATGTTAGGAAATAGAACATGAATAACCTAAATTGAATCCTAAAAATTCATAAGTTAAAGAATATATGTCATTTATGAGTTATCCCTTCAATGTTCATAGTTTTACTTTTATGTGTTTAATAGCTTGAAAATTCTCATCTCTATGTCTATTTTGGATGAATTAAATGATTTGAACCATAATAAAATAGTGAAAGGTAGGATTATCATTGATTCATGATTATTGTTCTAGCCATTCTTTTGTATCATGCATGTTTTGTAGAATTATTCAAACACTACTACACAGATTGGAAGTCGAGATATTAGAAAACAACAAATGAGGAAATTATTATATCCCAAGTATATAACTCCTCCCCTATCAAAATTTGTGGGCTGAACTTCTTGGTGAACCTTTTGATACTTCCTTTAGCAGAATTTGATGAAATTTTGGGTATGGATTGACTTTACTTATATATATATATATATATTGAATCTAAGTGTTTCATTTCTTGTTAAAGTTGTCTCAATATGTGTTTAGTGTTTTTGGATGAAGTGGTGATGCCTGGAGAATTGTTATAGATCCATCTAATGACATTGTACACTTGGACAATTATCCTTGATTGATTGTTAAGATTGTTTGAACCAATCTTAACCGGAAAAGACATGTGCTATGAAGTTTTCACTATGTTTTCAACAACATTGGAGAAATAAATAAAGTCCATTGAAAATAATATTGTATGATGATTTGAGAAGAAGTTTGAGGAGTTGTCTTGGAAATTATTTTTTGGTTGCATATTTTCTATATTTTTTCTAAGTATATGGATGCAGCCTTACTTAAAAAATTGGGCCATCCCACTGGACAGTGGACCGGGCCAAGATTAACATTAGATTTTTGGGACCGTTTTCACAAATGGCACGGTGAAAAAATTATAGAAAACATTTAATCCAGGAAACTCAGATAAATTCCTAGCTACGTTCTGACCGGAATCCAGTGGCCGATGACTTTATTTGTTCTATTAGGTGTGAAATAAGTATTAAATATTGTTTTAATTTAAAAGTAATAGTTTGTTTGAAAAATTTGGCCAATAATACAAATTGTACAAAGAGTGTCGGTGGACTTAAAAAAAGGCACGCTGAAGGAAGTTACCCAAGATAGCCCGTGGGCAGGAGAGGGGGCATAGTGCTCGCTGGGTGTAGGCGAGCCCGTGTATAAGGCCCGCAAAGCGCACACTAGGGCATGCATAGTTTGGGCTGGTAGCCCACTGGGTCATAGGCCCATGGTGTGTGCAGTGAAGACCAGTGCTGATCCTTGGTAGCCAACTCGAATGAGAAGCGAACATTGATTAGCTTATAAAGTAAAGTGAAGCCGCTTTGGGTTTCTGATACAGGACAAGCCGTTATGCAGGTTACTATTACTCTGCTTAAAACATAAGTTTAAATAAGTTTAAAACACCAGCCATTCGATTCAATCTATTGCTTGAACTCGAGCCATCAGATCAAGGTAAGAGATCTATCTCCTTCAGCCTCTCATGTACAAATCCCTCTGCGAACGTGTGTTTTTCATCAGGTGTTTTTCATCAAGCGATCTCATACAGCTTCGTCTCCCTTGTGAGATTAAACGGTGTTCATCGGGTGTTTGAAAATGGATGAGTACGATTTTCCACAAATCATATAAATGCTTTGCGAAGGTGATTTGCAGTTGAAGAGTGCTACACGATGTGCGGTTTTTATTCTAACTGTATATGAAAAATAGAATGTTATGCGACGCCGCATAACACATAAAATGCTATGACTACTATTGTAAAGTTGAGTTTGCTGATGGGTTTTCAAGATGCTATGCAGAAAAGGCCATGCTATGCAAAGATGGTATACAAAGATGCTACGTGGAGATGAATAAAAAATGCTATGCAGCGACCAATATAATCTGTGATTTTTGGCGACGTATTTTTTTGGTTTCACATACAATTGAACCGCTTTAAACTTCTTACCATGTTTGTAGAAATATCATGTGATAACTACTTCAAGAATAGATGAATTTTTGCCTATAAATATTGGGTTGATTCCCAGATGAAATATATTGTGTATGAGCATTGAATGAAGTGAAAATTTGCTGAGAAAATTATTTGTCACTCATAGGATAGATATCAGTTTGGGAAGTAGTAAAATTTTGTTCAAAGAGTATGTCGCAGTATAAATGTGTAACGTGATAATTATTTTATGCACATAATGATTATTTTGCATATTATTTGAGAAAAATATATTTGAAAAATCAAAAGTGATATATTGATGAAGAACCAGTTCAATGACGTTCTTCAGAATGCTATTTTATCTATCTTTAAGGCTCAAAAGAAAAGATCTTCTTCAGAAGCAACCAGCATTCAAAAAGTGATCTTTCATGTGTTTGTAATCATTTTTGCAATTAGAAATGTTAAACTATTGTTTTAGTGGGACTCTGGAAAGCATAGTGGGACTCTATGCTAGTGAAGAAATGTATGTTGCAATCTCTTATGTATGTGGTAAGGAGTATGCTTATATTGAGACCAAACCTTTTAAAAATATTGTTTTTCTGTGCTATTTATTTTTACTACTTTCGGGAGATGTTGAGTTATCATAAAAGTGGATCAGATCTTAATAGGTCAATAAAGCTTACTTTCAAAATAAAGAAAAAAATTGTAAAAATCACCACTGATTCGCCCCCCTCAATGGTGTATCTCCTCCCTAGGCATTTCAATTGGTATCAGAGGACCATGTTCCCTCTATCAAGATCCACTAAGTACTGAAGATGGATAATATGAATTATGTCAATAGTAGGGGTGTTCCAACTTTTGATGGAAAGAACTGTCATAGTTGGAAAATTAGGATGTTTCCCTATCTTCTATCTTTTACCCTTGAAGTTAAAGATGTAGTTACTGTTGGATTATAACCTATTGTTGAAGATTCTCTTTTGACATTTATTGATAAGAGAAATATGGAAGTTGATTGAAAATATAAAAATTCTATTTTGATGACTCTTTCAAAAAATGTTTACACAAAGGTCACGTGACTCAAAAATTTCAAGGAAATTTTGAATAAATTTGAAAGTAGTTATAAAGGAAACATGAAATTCAAGGTGGCCAAATTGCAAATTTGGTGGAGTAAATTTGAAGATATCAAGATGGGTGAAGAAGAAAATGTTGATGACTACTTCACAAGAGTCGATGAAATTGTCATTAATGTTTGGGGTTTTGGTGAAAAGATGGATGATTTAACAATTGTCAAAAAACTAATGAGAACTTTTTTTGATAGGTTTGATCCTAAAGTATCACCTTTGGAAGATATAGATGATCTTACTCTCGATGAATTACATAAAATACTCATTGAATATGAAATGTGAACGATTTGAGTCTTAAGTGAATCTGATGATGAAAAAGAAGATAAAGATTATAATAGAATCATTACTCTTTTATCAAAAAGATTCAAGAAGGGAAACTTTGAGTTTAAAGGTAAATTACCACCAAGATGATACAACTGAAATGACATTGGACATTTTGTTGTAAATTTTCCTAAAAAGAAGATTGAGGAACCTAATACAGATGATGAAAACCCATAGAAAATGAAATGGGGGAAGAGTTTAAAAGGCACAACCAAATTTGGTGGTTGTAAGAATAAATTATTTAAAAGTAAAAGAAGAATTTTAGTGAGCAATGAATATGAAGCTAACTCCATCACAAGCAGCCAATCAGAATATGAAACTAACTTCATGGCTTGTGTGGAAAAAGGTTTTGACACCTTTGGCAATGAAGATGATGAAAATGAATGAACATAGCTAGGGAACATGTTTAACAATGAATTAGAAGCCTATATAGAGAATAACACAAAGCTCAAGAAGGAAAACAAAGTATTGTTGAAAGAAAAAGAAAAAATAATTGAAGAGAAGGAAAAATGGGAAAAGAAAGTGTTTACTTTAAAGAAATCAAGACACAAACTGAAAGTGGCTGAAATGGAAAAGATGGTAAAGGACCCTGAAGAAAAACTTTCTCTCAAAGAAGAAGAACAATCGAAGTCCCAGTCTAAATGTATTGAAACACATTATATCTTGCAAATATTAGAGAAGATTTCAACTAGGCTACTAAGGCCAAAGAAAAATCATCCTAAACCGGTGAAGAGGGGTTCAAAGAAGTAAGTTAATTTAAAACTCTATGAATTTGAAGATTAATATGTTATATCCAACAATGCACGTCCAAAAGTAAATTCTGGACATGTTTGGAGCATGAATACTAGTGAGAAGTTATCCTTAAGATATGGATATTATCAGTTGGGAAGATCAAGGTTCAGAGGTCATTTCTGGTGTTTTGGTGTGTTTGGGCTCAAAGAATATTTATGCCGGTGTAATATGTCCCCACTATATGTGAGACATGGACCAAGGGGGAGATATTCTAAGAAAAGTTGAGAAAACCTTCAAAGTAGGCAAGTAGTTATTAAGAATTCATCATATTTTCCAACACAAAACAAATTTGACTATTTACAAGAAATATGTGATAGATGTGATTAGAAAGGCCATATTGCTAAAATGTGTATGAGTATTCTCCCTGAACATACATCCAATATTGATAAAGGAAAGGGAGCTCAAAAAACGAATGAAGAAAAATCATGTTTTTCTATAGATTCTTTGGAATCCAGTAAAAAAAAGTCATGAATTCTTGATAGTGGATGTTCTTCACACATGACTAGTGACACAAAAATTCTGAGCAACATTAAGAATCATTAAGGAGGAGCAGTAACCTTTGAAAATTATTATTCCCTAGAAATTAAGGGAGTTGGAAAAGCTGAGATTGAATCCCAAAATTTGATGTCTAATAATGTGTTATTTATTGAAGGACTGAAGCACAATTTGCTTAGCGTTAACCAAATTTGTTATGATGAACATGAGGTATTGTTCAAAATGGATTCACGTATCATCAAAATCACAAAGGATGGAAGAATTATCACTCAAGGAGAAAAGAACAATGATAATCTATTTAAAATTGGTGATTCCGTCAATTCTTGTTACTTGAGTGCCAAAGATGAAAACAACCAATGGAATAGAAGGTTTGACCACCTTGGTCAAAGGAGTATAAATAAAATCTTAAAGCATGATATTGTGAGAGATTTTCCCAAGATGAAGAGAGAAAGGGATGAAATTTTTGAATCTTATCAAAAGGGAAATTGACTCAAAGTTCACATAAATGGGTGGATATTATATCTTTTAGACCCCTTGAACTTATTAATACTGACTTATGTGGCCCAATGAGACAAAAGACTACCATAGGTTATCTGTATTTCATTACATTTATTAATGATTATACTCGGTTGATTAATGCCATATTTATCAAACATAAGTCAGAGGTAATTAAAATGTTCAAAATTTTTAGATGACAAGATGAGAAGGAAATGGGTCTCTATATCAAGAAACTGAGATCATAAAATGGTAAGTTTTTTACTTGTGATTATTTTGAAATTTATCTGTCCAAACATGGAATCAAACATCAATACAACACACCATATACTCCATAGTAAAAATGGGGTAGCTGAAGGAAAGAACAAAAGTGCAGTTGAGATGGGCAGAACTATGTTAGCTGAACACAATATCTTGAAGTATTTTTGGAGAGAAGTTGTATGTACTTCCATATATATATATATATATATATATATATATATACAGAACATATGTCTGCTGAGACCATAAACACAAAAGAAAACATATGAGATGTAGTACAATAAAAATCCAACTGTTAAATACTTTAGAGTTTTTTTGGAAGCCCTTTCATTATAAAGATTAATAATATCAATCTAGGAAAATATGAAGGAAAAACTAAGGAATTTTCATGGGATTCCTATGTAATGGTAGTGGTTATAAATGTTGGAAAAAATAGATGAAGTTAGTTGACTATAGTGATGTCAAAATTATTGAAAATAAGAATAATTTAGAAATCTCACTTGATACATACACAAATTATTCGACAGAAAATGGTATGCAAATGGAACAGAAAAACGATGAAGTTACTGAGAAAGAGCTAAACATTGCTGATATTGATTATGAACATATTTGTGATGAAGGTGAAGCTGGTGGAGATAAGAGAAAACAATACAAAAAATTAAAGAAACATGTTGAGATTGAAAATATCATTGGTAATAAAAAAACTCCAGTTCAAACTAAAAGAAGATTGAGAATTGAATATCAAACTGCACTAATTTATCAAATTGAACCTTATACGGTGGTAGAATCAATTAGGATGGAGGAATGAATACAAGTAATAAATGAGTAACATGATCAAAATGAGAATAAATCTACTTGGGATCTTGTATCAAGACCTAAAAATAAAAATGTTATTGGCACCAAGTGAATTTTCAGAAATAAGCTAAATGATAAAGGTGAAGTATCATGAAATAAAGCTAGACTAGTGTGAAAAGGATAATCTCAAATGGAAGGATTTGACTTTGAATAAAAGTCTTCACTAGTAGAAAGACTATAAACTATTATAATGTTCTAAGTAGTAGCAGCACATGAATATTATAGTGTTTATCGAATGGATGTGAAATTTTCCTTTCTTAATAGTGATCTTGAGAAAGAATTCTATATTAAACAAACAGATGGTTTTGTCTTAGAAAATGATGGTAGCATGGTATGCATATTGAGGAAATATTTGTATGGTTTGAAACATGCCCCTAGATCCTGGTATTCCAAATTAGATGGTTGTTTAAGAGAATGAAGTTTATAAAAGGTAAAGTTGATAGTAACCATTATGTGAGAAATGTCCAAAGGTACTCTCATAGTCAATGTATATATGGATGAAATCATATTTGTTGGTGACAAAGAATGTATATTTGAAGAGTTTACTGAGAAATTGAAAAGAATTTTTGATATTTCCATGCTTGTTTAGATGACATATTTTTTGGGATTTCAGATTGAGCATAAACCAGTTCCATATTTCCATCACAGGAAAACTATGCTAGGAAATTGCTGAAAAACTTTTGAATGGAAAATGGAAAAGAAGTTTCCACACCCATTTTAGTTGGAACTAAATTATGCAAGGATGAAACTGGAAACAATGTTAATCAGAAAGGATTTAGAGGAATCATTGGAATTCTGCTTTATCTCACAGCATCAAGTCCAGACTTATGCAGTGACATTATGAGCCAGATTTCAGAGTGACCCTAAAGAGTCTCACTTATTAGGTTTTAATAGAATTCTTAGATATGTGAAATGAACTCTGAACTATGGTATTCTATACAGACATAGTGTAGTTTTAAAACTGATGGGGTTTACATATGTTGATTGGGAATGTGATTTTTATAGACAACAGGTGGAACCTTATTTTAAGGAGAATGCTGTGTCAGTTGGTATAACAAGATGCAAAATTTAGTAACACTAAGCACAACTAAGGCTAAATATGTTGTGGCTACACATTCATGCACACAAATGATTTGGATACAAGTGTAATTGGAAGATTTGAAAATTGAGACTGAGAGACCACTGGAAATTTCATGTGATAATCAAAGTGCTATTAGGTTATCTAAAAATCTAGTACAACATTCAAGATCCAAGAATATTGATATCATGTATCATTTTATCAAAGAAAAGGTGGTTGGTGGAGATATCAAGATGGAATATATTTCTAATAATGATCAGGCTACATATACTTTCACCAAAACAATGCCAAAAGAGAGGTTTGTTGAGTTAAGGCTGAAACTTCATGTTTAGCCTTCTCCTCTCACTCGAAGACTAGGAATAAGTATCTCCTTATTCCTTATTATTTTATGTGTATTGTGCTAATAAAGAAGTGAATTGAAGGAGAAGTGTTGTTCATTATGGATGTTCATTATGGATTTCATTTAATTCCATGATAATGGAAGTGGGTGTATCTGTTGAGGGGGAGCCTTCATGTGGTTTGAATTACCAACCTTACTCTCATATCTCATTATAAATTGTATTTTTTTAAGGGGAGTGTTTGATTGATGAAATGATGAGACAAAGAGGGAATTATTCTTGTGCACCTGAACTTTCTGATGTGTTTGATTAAGTGTTTTCAGGATCTTATATTTCATTTCTTTTCAAATCCTCATATGAGACACTTTGATCTTGATTTTAGATGCCTGGATATTTAATAGAAAACTTAGATAACCTTGGTTATATCTCTCTTGTTTTCTATGCCAGGTATTCCCACATAGACCTAGTGGTGATTAATTAAAGGCTCTTTTCCATGTTTCATGTGATGTCATTCCATATTTTAAGAAACTAAGAGAAGAGGTTCTTGAAAACAAAGATGAGATAAGATGACCCCACTTTCCCTTTTCATTTGATTATCATTAAGGGGGAGTAAATATGACACACACATATTGACCTTTATGTGAAGGGATACTAACAACAAAGTATAAAGGGGAGAGTGTTGAACCTAATTGTTGCATTTGTTGTTAAAGTTGTGTCAATATGTGTTTAGTGATTTTGGATGAAGTGGTGATGTCTAGAGAATTATTATGTATGAAGTGGTGATTCTTGGAGAATTGTTATGGATCTATATAATGACATTGGATGTCACACTTGGAAATTTCTACTTGATCAATTATGATGATTGTTTGAACTGATCTTAACTGGAAAAGACATGTGCTATGAAGTTTGCACCATGTTTTCAACAAAATCAGAGAAATAAATGAAGACCATTCAAAATAATGTTGTATATGGATATGGTCTTACTTAAAAAATTGGACCATCCCACTAGACAGTGGCCCAGGCTGAGTTTGTCCTTAGCTTTGTGGGACCTGAAGGTCAATATGGATCCATATAATGACATTGGATGTCACACTTGGAAATTTCTACTTAATCAATTATGATGATTGTTTGAAATGATCTTAACTGGAAAAGACATGTGCTATGAAGTTTGCACTATGTTTTCAACAAAATTGGAGAAATAAATGAATACCATTCAAAAAATGATGTATAATGATTTGAAAAGAAGAAGTTTGTGAAGTTTTCTAGGAAATTGTTTTTTGGTTGCATATTTTCTATACATTTTCTAAGTATATGGATATGGTCTTACTTAAAAAATTGGGCAATCCCACTAGACACTGGCCCAGGCTGAGTTTGTCCTTAGTTTTGTGGGACCTGAAGGTCAACCACGCTCAAGGAAGCAGCTCAGGCCAGTGGGTGGTAGTGGGGGCATAATGCCCTTGTATAAGGCCTTCAAAGCACATGCCCGAGGGGGCACATAGTTTGGGCCAGTATCCTATTAGGACGTAGGCCCATGGTGTGTGCAGTGAAGACTGATTCAGATCCCTGATAGCTAGCTCGAATGATCAGTGGTCACTGATTAGCTTATAAAGTAAATGGAACCCGCTTTGAGTTCCCGATATGGGACAATCCGCTATACATGTTACTGTTAGTCCACTAAAAACATACGTTTAAAATGTCACCCATCCAATCTGATCGATCTTTTGAACTCAAGCCATCCGATCAAGGAGGGAGACCTCCTTCAACCTCTCACATACAAAGACCTCTGTGAACTGGTATTTTCATGCAGAAATCGTGTACAACTTCATCTCCTATGTGAGATTAAACAAAGCTCATCAGGAGTTTGATAACGACTAAGTATGATTTTCTGAAAAGCATATAAATTATTAAAAAAGGTGGTTTGTGAATTAAGAGTGCTATACAAAGTAAGGTTTTTATGCCAAATATATGCAGAAACAGAAAGCTATGTGAATCCATAGAGCACGTAAAATGTTGTAAATTTGAGTTTGTGGATGGGTTTTCAGGCTGCTATGCGGACCCAAACATGCTATGCGGTATATTCTAATAAGGTGAGTTTTCATATTCCATGTTATGCGATCAGTTTTTGAACTTCATGAGAACCTAGTGCTATGCAGTCATGCATACTTTGCGGTAAAGATTTCATGTGATCTGAGTTCTTTTCGGCGAGTGTTTGCGGTGAGGAAATGGAAGATGCTTTGCGGACAGTGGGTTATCAGATGCTGCATTTTTTCTATATTAAGATTAATAATGTTATGCAGATTAGATTTATTATGGGAATCCCCATAGATTATGAAATTCTATGTGGGAATGGATGATGTGACTGCAGAGTTATCATGTGATAATTGCTTCAATAATCGGTGTATTGTTGTCTATAAATATTGGGTTGACTCTCATATGAAATATATTTTGTGCGTGAGCATTGAAGTGAAGATCATATTTATTGAGAAAATTATTTTCACTCATAGAATAGTTATCAGTTCAGGATGCAGTAAATTTTTTCACAGATTATGCTTCAATATAATTGTTATATGTGATAATTACTTTATGCATATAATGATTATTTCACATACTATTTGAGCAATATATATTTGAAAATTCAAAATTCTGATATTGAGGAAGAACCTGTTCAGTTATGTTCTTTAGAAAGTGAGCATATACTATTTTATCTACCTTGAAGGCTAAAAAGAAATGATCTTTATCAATTGTTTCAGAAGCAACCAACATTCAAAAGTGATCTTTCTTTTGTTGTTTGAAATCACTTTTGTAACTGACAGTGTGAAACTGTTGTTCCAGTGGGACTCTAGAAAGCATAGTAGGACTCTATGATAGTGAAGAAATTTATGTTTTAACTGCTTGTGATTATAGAGGAGAATCTGTGACTGGGGAGTCTAACCAATTACAACAAGGAGTAAGTTCATATTAAGACTGAACCTTGTAAAAATATTGCATTCCTATAGATTTTTTAGTTATTTTGGGAGAGGTTTACTTATTATAAGAGTGCATTGGATCCCAGCAGGTTAACAAAGGTTATTTTCAAAATAGAGAAATTGTAAAAATCACCACTGATTCACCCCCCTTCTTAGTGGTGTAACTCCTCCCTGGGCATTTCAAGAGCCAACATAAATTATCGAGAAAAGGAAATCACCTTCTATATCATGAATCTTCCTTCAATTCTATAAAAGTGCAGGGAGGATAATGATTCTCATTTAGTACCATCTTATCATGCTTGGATATTAATAACCTGTGATCAAGCATATCTTGCTCAAATGATTGAGAATAAGAAAAAAAATCTTCCTTGATGACATTCCAATTGTAATGGAATTTCCTGATGTATTTTCCGAAGAATTGTCTGGTCTTCCTCCTAGTCATGAGGTTGATTTTTCAATCAAGATTATATCTAGAGCTTTACCAATATCCAAGACTCCATATAGAATGTAAGTTTTTGAACATGAGGAGCTGAAGAAGCAACTATAGGATAATATGGATAAAAGGTTCATACACCCAAGTATTTCACCATGGGGTGCACCAGTCCTCTTCATAAAAAAGAAGTATGGGTCAATATGCCTATGCATAGATTATCATGAGCTCAATAAGATCAAGATAAATAAAAAGTATCATCATCCATAGATTGATGATTTGTTCGATCAGCTACGTGGGACCCCTTATTTCTTGAAGGTGGATCTTCAGTCGAGATACTATCAAGTAAAGGTGAAGAAGAAGGATATCCCCAATACTACTTTTTGTACAAGGTATGAGCATTATAAGTTCATAGTGATGCAATATAGACTCACTAATACTCTAGAAATCTTCATATACTTGATGAATAGAGTATTTATAGATTATATTGAAAAATTTGTGGTAGTCTTAATAGATGATTTTCTCATCTACTCCAAAAGGAAGGAGGAACATGAGGATAATTTAAATATTCTACTGAAGACCTTACGAAAGGAAAATTTATATGAAAAAGTAAAGTAAATTTAAGATTTTTGTTGGAGGAAGTAACTTCATGGGGCATGTTATCACTAGTAAAAGGATATCTATGGACCCTTCAAAAATAGAATCAATTAAAGGATGCCCTGGACTAATCTCTGTGATGGATATTTGTAGTTTCCTTTGATTAACAGGTAATATCATCAATTTATGAGGTACTTCTCATGATTTTCAAGCCTATCTACCAAGTTATCTTAGAAGAGGGTGAAGTTTTTCTAAAATAAAGAATGTAATCAAATTTTAAAAGTGGCAAAGAAAAGGATTCTCACTGTACCCATGCTCACATTACCCACCAGTGGGGATAGACTTGTGATCTACAACGATACACCCAAAAATGGTTTGGGCTGTGTACTCATGTAAGATAAAAAAATCACAACACATGCCTCCAACCAACTTATGATCCATGAGAACTACCCAACTCATTTTCTAGAATTGGCTATGGCGATCTTCACATTATGGATTTGGTGGAACTATCTTCATGGGGATAAATTTTACATACATAAGGATCATAAAATCCTAAAGTATATATTCAAAAAAATGAGCTTAATATACACCAATATAGGTGGTTAGAGCTAATCAAGGATTATGATTGTTCAATCCATTACCATCTTAGGAAGGAAAATAATATGGAAGATGCTCTGAGTAAGGAACTTGCAACACTATCCATGATGAGGATTGCAAGGGATCCAATCCTCTTTAACATGAAAAGGATGGATGTGGGAATAATAAAAGTATCTTCATCCTTGCTCCAATAAATCCTCAACCACCCATTCTTAAGTGGATCAAGGAGGATCAAAAAGTTAATAAGGTGCTATAGAAGAAGGTAATGAATATTCCAGAGTATAACTTTGCTGAAGATAGAGATATAAGGTCTGGAACCCAGATTTGTGTCCTATAAAAATTAGAACTGAAATGGGAACTTTTGAATGATTCTCATGGATCATCCTTCTCTATTCATCTAGGAACCACCAAAATGTTTAGATATTTGAAGAAAAATTTCTTATGTGATGACATGAAGGGAGAGATATTAGAGTTCATATCCCGATTCATGGTATGCCAGTAAATCAATGATGAATGTCAGAAGTCTAAGGGTATGATGAAACCATTTCCATTACGAGTATGGAAATGAGAAAACATAACCATGGATATTATCGTAGGGCTCCCCATGACATATAAAGGCAATAATTCCATATGGGTGGTAGTCGATCACCTTAGAAAGCCAACGCTTTTCATTGCTATAAAGGAAAATTAATCCCTTGACCGACTTTCCAAGATATTCATAAGGGAACTGATATGTCTACATGGAATTCCACTATCTATTGTATCCAATCAATATTTGAGGTCCACCTTGAGGTTCTGAAGAAACCTTCAGAAATAATTGAATATAGAACTGAACTTCAGCACTGCTTATCACCCTTAGAAGGATGACCAGTCTGAAAAGACCAGTAAAACTCTATAAGATATGCTGATATCATGTTAAATGGATTTCTAAGGATGCTGGGATCAACAACTCATCCCAGTGGAGTTCTCATATAATATCAATTTTCATTCTAGCATTAAAATGGAACCTTATGAGACTCTATATGGGAAGAGGTGTCAGTCTCTCACATTCTAGGATCAAGTTGGAGAGCGGAAGCTGATGAGACCTGATCATGTCCAACAGATGATAGATAAGGTTCAAACTATCCAACGTCATATGAAATCAATTCAAATTTGATGGAAAATATATGTAGATAATCATCGATGAGACCTGAAGTTTATGGTCATAGATAGTGTTTTCCTTTATATATCATTGTGGATGAAATTCACGATGTTTGGGAATAAGGAAAAGCTTAGTCCATGATACATTGGACCCTTTGAGATCCTTGATCGCATCGGAGTGGTGGAATATTGACTGGTTCTCCCACCCAACCTATCTCAAGTACATGATGTTTTCTATGTATCCCTTTATATGATGTATATACCAAACCCCTCACATGTACTGAATCTGGAGGTGGTACCATTGGAAAATTATCTTTCATACGAGGAGTAGCCAGTAAAGATCTTAGATCATAGAGACAACATAACAACTCAAGTTTTTTAAATGATTTTTTTCTCGAGAAAATTTGTGTTATATTATATAATATTATACACACACAAAATATATAGAAAAAAAAACTTATCTCATTAATAAATATAATTACATTAGTCTTTTAAGAAACCAATGAAAATGAAAAACATTACAATTGGGTAAAAAATTTAAAATAGAAAAGAAAAAATGGGAAAATATAGATCGCCCAAATATGCTAGAATCATCACCCCCATGGAAAACACTATAGAAATGAGACAAAATATTTGTAAACTAATCAACATCTTAGAAAATAAAAATATAACCTTAAGAGGAATTATAGTGAATATCGAGTGAAATAATGAAGTGGTATTTATAGGGATCAATGACTGTTGTTCAAATATGACTGTTGGTTAATATAACAGTTGGTCTATTTGACTGTTGGAAACTATACCCACTAGTAATTGTATCATAGTTATAATTAGTGTTTATAAGTAGTAATTTAAAAGGATAATTGATGCCTAAAAGAGAAGCGATGACCTCAACCAGTAGAGTCATGTCGTTTGAAACCCATTTGTCAGAAATTGGGAGGGAGGTACTGTCATTGGGGTTCTCCCTTGACTAATCTCAAGTCAAGCTTCAACAAGTGAGGCTTAAACGAAATCATCCATGTGAGAAGTTCAAGTTATTCATGATTACCACTCAATCAATTCTAGTCAAGCCACACCATGAAAGTTCCTCCATCACATGCCTAACCCTTAGGGAATATGCAGGTGTAATAAGAGGTTGCATGTCTAGGCCTTAATTACATAAAGTGAAATTTACTTTGTATAAAAAAATGGTTATTCCATTAATACCATTTTGGGAATAATTTTTTTAATCAAATATATGTTTAAGTAAGACCAATTTGATAAATTTATTATTGGACACAAATAAAACATAATTTTATTTTTAGAAAATATATACACTTATAATAAACTCAGGTATTTTGAATAATATTTGTTTTAATTAAATATTATTTTAAAACACTCTTATTTAAATTTAAATGATAAAATTTGTAATGTCCTAGGATATTTTTATAAGTGCCAGAAATTTAAATATCTTTAAAATTACTATTTTTCAATAAATAAGGATGTTTATATTTAAAATTTAAAATTATTATATATAGAGAATTATTTCGATAAAATAAATAATATATATGAAATTAGCATGTCAAAATTAGGTTAGAGTGAATTTTTTAGAATTTTATAAAATAATTTATTTTTCACTAAATAGTAAAAATATAATTTGGGGTTTTGGTATGTTTTATGACATCGTATTTATTTCATATTGATGTATTAATTAATTAACCACAATCCATAACCAAAAACATGTTATTTTATTAATATTAAGTATTTTAACATCTTTTAATTAATTTCCAAACCTATAAGTGACTTTCCAAAGTCTGAAATGGAAATTTTCATTTTAAAAACATTATTTTGTGATAAATATACTTTTACAGGTCAAAAGAAGTATTAAAAAATGTGTTCGGTTATAATGGATTAAAAAATCATAAAATGTGACTCAAATATTCAAAATCATGAGGAAAAACCATGGGTAATTCAATAGTTTTTCATTTTCCCCAACCCAGATTTCCAAGATCTATATTTAGAAATTATTAAAAAATTCCTTCAATTTTGATATATATATCCACACATTTCACTTTCAATACATCCTCCATGAATTTCATGTCATTTCCTCATTCCCCCTTCACTCTCAATACATCCTCCATGAATTTCATGTCATTTTTGCTCCCAACGAGTCACCCTAAGGTGTCCTTAATCCCTCAAAGTTCTATCCTCAGGATTTAGGACAACTCCTTAAGGTAAGGGTAATCATCACTTCTTTTTTCCATTCAAGCCCCCTTCATGGTATATCTTTTAATTGATAAACTAATTTCTTTTTTTCAACTTTCTATTATCCCATTACTGTAAGAATAGTATTTTATCATTGAGAGACCTGTTTTCCCTCTCATTTTCACTTTCCATAATCTATGTTTGATACCCTTCATGTTGCTGAATTTATTTATCTCTTTTACTTGACAAATTCTCATTTATTTTCTTTTTGTGATACCCAAACCTCTTCCTTTTCCACAGGTATTCACCCAGATGTAAAAATAATTTATTGATTTATGGATTTACATATATGAAACCCAAATTCCCTTTTCATGGCTTAAAAATGATGCAATGATCATATCTTTTATAACTTTTTCACGTCGTGATTTTGATAAGAAAACTGTTATTTATTCTCTACATATTATTAATGAAATGATTTTTTGTGATCTATGTGGCTTGAATTAATTAAGACAAATCAAGGGTGCACCTTGATAGTTATCCAATTTATTAGGTAAATAATTAGTCTCTAGAGATGACATGTTTTACAATACATTGATGAACGACCTTGGTAATTTTGATTTATTACCCTTGGTGATAAACCTTAGTGATTTTTTATGAATGTCTCATTTAAATTTTGTAGCCACATTTCCATGTTATGATTTATGTTTTTTATTATGATATTCCTCATGTTCTATTGATCATGTTATATTGGTATACCTCATGTTCTTATTGATATGCCTCATGATCACATGCTAAATGTCTCCCTTGGTTTTTTCCTTAGTGGACTCATGCTCACTATTTCTCTTGGAATCCGGGGATGACCGCCTTGATGGGAGGTTCAAACATTCCGATCGGTTTCTAACGGGTTTGTTCTTAGAACCAGAAACACCCAATGATTCCACATCCATTCGGACCTACTTTCCAAAGGTAGGCGCTCATTAGTTTGTGGACTGATGAGGCTTAGGAATTTTCATTGGTCGAGAGGATGAGAGGTCGGACTCATCACACCTTTTTGAGGGGAATTATTGTCTACTCCGAGACTCTATTTATAGATTTAAGTTATGTTCATGAATCCTTATTACATTACCAAGTATAAAATGAGATTTCCTTCAGATCTGACAATCAATGATTAAATATGTAGGAAATTTAGAGAATCTTTTATATGTATTCGAGGTTCTTCATTGATAGAGAATCATCTGTATTTATTAGAGATTCTTGGCCAATGGTACCCTTCGAAACATTTATATAGAAGTCTCTTGGTCATTATGATGACCATGCTGGTTTTAAAGCCACTCAGTGGGGCACTTGAAGTTTATTGTCATTCAGAAGGACATGGATTATTTCAGAGTTGGGATCGAACCCGCAGATGGGCTACCTACGTATCCTTTGTTTAGAAAAGGAATCAGAACCCATGTAGTTCGATTAAGGGAGTATGATGTTTATGATTGATGGCTCAAAGAAGGATGTCACAATTAATTTTACACTCCAAGCTCACGTGAGTCATGCTCGGTGTGAGAAACAAGAGGTATTGGTAAAAATTAGACAACTGTGCCATGAAAGATGCAATCATAAGAAATAATGTGGGACTTATGTATGTATGACTGCCCAGATAAATGAAGATTATGATTTACTTCAGGGAAGAAATCCAGGAACAGGGTCCATAAAGGTATATGTACTTCATGGAGATTTGAATACTCTAACTTGGGGCTTACTCCTGAAAAGGAGGCCCAAATTAGGAGAGTACTTATGATTGAGTTTTACTCCTGAAAAGGAATCCCAGATCAAAGGTAAATTAGGACTGGTTAAGAGAAATTAAGACTGAGGCTTACTCCTAAAAAGGAGGCCCAGGTTAAGGATTATGACTGGGGCTTATTCCTGAAAAGGAGGCCCAGGTTAAGGGAATTAAGGTTTGGGGATTACTATTGAGGAGGATGCCCAAATTAGGGGACTGGGGCTTACTCCTAAGGAGGATGCCCAGATTTGGGAACTTTAAGAATTGGGGCTTACTCCTAAGGAGGATGCCCTAGTTAAGAATTATGACTGGGACTTACTCCTGAAAAGGATGCCCAGGTTAAGAGATTTGAAAAATTAAGGGACTTGGGGCTTACTCTTGAAGAGGATGCCCATATTTGAGACTGGGGCTTACTTCTGAAAAGGAGACCCAGGTTAAGAGAATTATGGTTGGGGCTTACTCCTAAGGAGGATGCCCATATTAGAGGACTTGGGGCTTACTCCTAAAGAGGATGCCCATATTATAGGACTTATGACTGGGGATTATTCCTGAAAAGGAGACCCAGGTTAAGAGATTCTCTCATATTAAAGGATGAGGTTGAATGAATGAAATCTCAATCTTTAGTGACATAAATATGTGTAAATCACTAGGTTTTGAGAGATATTCCATAGAATTCCTTTCAGATAAGGAAGTCAAATCAAGAAATCATGCCATAAATGGCTTTTAAGAGTGTCTTGAAGACTGAATCTTAAATAGGAAAGGTTGAATGGCTTAAGAGGGGTGAAATGGGCAAGAAGGGCACCCAAAAAGGCAAGGGCGCGCAAGTCCTGGCAGGCGCGCAGGTACTGCGTGGGCGCGCAAGTCCTGGTCGCGCAGGTATGCCTGCGCGACATATGGGGTACTTGCGCGACGGTTAACCAGCAGGGTAATACTTGAGAGACTCTTGATTAAAGCCTTTAGAATCCTCTTGAGGTTCTTCCAGAAGAAGGGCACGCAAGATTTATTGAAGGAGTAAGGCGGCGCACAAGTGTGGCCCTTTTCCCTTAAGGGCTGGCCACTCAGGCGCGCAAGTGTTGATGAGTTTCAACACTTAGGCCTTCCTCCCCCTCTTTAGATCTTCCGTTCTAGGTAAGAAATTACCTTAGAAGTGTTTCAGAAGCTTTGATAAGAGACTAGGGCGCCGGGAGATCAAATCTGAGTTTCTAGAAAAAATCCTCCCTGAATGGGGGGCCCACAGGGTCTATTTATAGGCAGGAGAAGACCTCGGGCGGTTATCACTTAGGTCATGCAAGTCACTTTTGCGACCATCATGCGTCACGCAAGTGGACTTGCACGACTATGAGGAAACTTACCCGACTTATGGACAATCTTCTCCTTGTTCATCCCTTTGTTGATTTTTGATATTTTCTTCAAAGGATGAATCAATTTGTGCTAAGTCATTTCCCTTTACATTCCTTTGGACTCTGTGACGAAAAAGGAGCGTCAACACTCACCCATTTCCTTCAATGAATGTACCCATGATATGATATGCAGTAAAAGTAAATTAGAATGATCCCATGAAGAATCCTATCACATGGATTAAAAGAATGTTTTATCATTTCTTGAATTATGTTTCTAATTTCAAAGAAACTAAACTTTAAAAGATCTTGTATTTTTTTCTGTGTAATAAAAAGTTTATGTAATAAAAAGGTGAGATTCCATAGTTGGTATCATATGTTGGTTTAGTTATTTGTGAATAAAACTTTAGTAATAACCCTTGGGATAAGTCTAAATATATGAAAACATCTTGGAATTTTGGTGAAGTGTTAAATGAGTGGTTTCCAAGAAATAAAATCGTTGTCTGGATACTACAAGTGGATGTAGCTCTGGAGTAGATGTACCAAAGGGTAACAATCCCGTAAACACCGTTTTGAGCTAGACGTGAAGGGAACTGGTGCACGATAATGATCCATCAGCCGCATGCATGTGAAACTTACATGGGAAGTCCTGGAAAAGCGAACACTCTGGGGTAGAATCATGCACCTTTCCCACTTTGACGACCCTTCATCGGGGATGATCCATGGCTCTATGCTCTGGTCCAGTATTTTTCCACTCATCCTTCATCTTTAACCTCACTCTTGATGGTTGGTGGGGAATGGTGATATTCTCTTATGGAAGCACAACTGGGCTGGGGAGGCTATCGGGTTCCCGGGATGCCCTGCTCCTATCATCTTCTTTAGGGAATCCAGTTCCTACCTCGAGTTTACCCATGCGGTGCTGGAAGAAGATCAACAGGTCACCTTCAACCTTATTGATTTAACCTTGGAGCCCGACTAATGCGTTTTCACCCCATCATCTACAGGGGCCTTCAACTCCCATGAATTTTGTCGTACTTTGGGAACCCAGGACAACTCTGACAGTTGGAATGAGACCCTCTGGCCAAATTCCCTGCCCTCAAAGTTAAATTTCTTATCGTGGTGTATTAGAAACAGGGAAATTACTACGAAATAAAATATTAAATGATGTGGGATCTTGCTGGTTTTGCGATGTCCCTACTGCAAGAACAGTAAGGAAGATTCCGTTGATCACCTTTTATTTCAGGGAGAATGGATGAGTGCAATGTGGAGTGTTCTCGGTGAGTTTTCAGCCCTTGCGGATAATAGCATGGCAGACCTCCCTTTCATGCAGAGGTGGTTCCATGGCTTGGGAGACAGGGGACCAGAGAAGGAGGCTCACACCATGATTCTTCACGTAGGCTTCTGGAGCATCTGGCAAGCTAGAAACAAAGCGAGGCATGACGGGGTTCTCTCCTCCGGCTCGTCCATCATCATTAGGACCAAAAACCTTCTTTTGGACCTCGCCCCGCTCCCCAGCAAATTGTGGGAGGCTCCTTCCCTCGGCCTCATTCAAAGAGCTCCCAACGTTTCCCAGTCCGATACTTGCATCGCCAGGGGACACTGGGTTCGTTGGAACCCACCTTCAATGGGTCTTAAAATTAACACAGATGGTTCCTACTGCATGGGGGTCATGCATGGCGGAGGCATTGTTCGGGATGCCAAGGGGTCAGTGATCATGGCCTTTTCAGCCCGCTTGGGCAATGGCTCATCCCTTCAGGCTGAGGCAAGGGATTTCCTTCAGGGTATTAGCCTGTGCAATCAGGAAGACATATAAATTTCAGAGGCAAAAACCGACTCCAAACTTCTCCATAACGTCCTTAATGGCCTATGTCCCTCCCCTTGGTCAATCACCTATACCATCAGAAAGTGTAGGGGAATGCTTAGCAATACCACCAAAGTGGTGCACTCGTGGCGTGAAGGTAATCAAGTTGTAGACCACCTTGCTTCCCTTAAGGTTCTCGGACCTGATCCTATTTGTCTTCACAATGTAACCTCTCTCAAACCTGAGGGGGTCAACTTGATTAGAAGGGATTCCCTCGACCTTCATTATTTCATGCCTCCATGAGGCCCGGTGCTTGCGGTCCCTTAGCTGCGGCTTATTAATAAAAATTTACTCGATGATGATGATCATAGACTTTTTATGAACCATTATGAAGGATATATAGAAAATGTAATTGTTAATAAAAAATAACATATTTAAGCATGATTTTTTAACACTTAAACTCTCTTAAGAATTATAAGACTCCTAAAGTAACATGTTTCTCACTAATTTTTTCTTCTTTTAGAAAAAAGAGGGAAATAGGAGGAACTACATAAATGATGAGTGTAATAGACGATGCACTAATGGTCTTATGATGGAAGATTGACTGGAAAACTTCATGAGGATGATGAATAAACTATCTCAAGTTATGAATAATAACTTGAATCAAGTTGAGTGACCGGATTCACCTCAAAGGGAACAACTTGTTGTTAAGTCCTTCATGCATCAACAATCACTTTCTTTTAGTGGATCTACTGATCCATTGATTGTTTAAAAATAGATTATCTATATAGAAAAGATTTTTATATACTTTGTTATTAAGAACTAGAGAAAAGTCTCCTTAGTAGTGTAGTACTTAGTAAGAGAAGCTGATCCGTGATGGATAATGATTGAAAACATGAATCCAATAAGAGAGATTGATGCTATGGAGTGGGAAGAGTTCAGGGGAATGTTTTTCAATAAACATTTCCCCATTTTATTCAAACAAAAATGGATAAGGAATCCCTAGAGCTGAAGTAGAAGGAAAATGAATATGTGGGAAGCTATGAAATAAACATTATAAGACTTTCTCAAAACACGTCTAGCTTTCTTATGGATCCTAAGGGAAAAGTTGATAAATTCTTTGGTGGACTAAAACCCCATCTACGAAGGAATTTAGAAAATCGAGAATATGAAAGCTATGAGAAGATAATGTGGAGTTATAAGTTGGAATTTGGAGAGACACAGTGGTCACATAGGTCAAATGAAAAGAGTAGATAAATTTATCCAATACCAGGGAAGAATTTTGATCATGGAAGAGGAGGAAAGAAAGTTCAACTTCCCACATGCAAAAAATACAAGAAGAAGCATTTGGGGAACTAATTTCATGGGAGTGAAAAGTGATACAAGTGTAGAAGAGATGGGAATATGGCTCAGAACTATCATGGTGAGGTGAATCTTAAAATTTTCAACACTAACGATAAATGGAAGATGGTATATGACCAAATAGAAGTTCAATTCTTCAATTGTGGATAGATTGGGTACTTTTCCAATCAATTTCAAATAAGAAGATAATGGAGGGAAACCACCATCAACCTCAACATAGTCCAAGGGAGCATGGTTGGGCATTTTTTGTCATGATGGCTGAAGTTGAGGCTCCAAATGATGTGGTGGAAGGTACACTCCTTATGCTCTCAAAGATAGCAAGTACTTTGTTTGATTATGGTTCTACGCATTATTTTATTTCATTTAAGTTTGCAAAGAATATTGAATCAATACCCAGGCTTCTAAAAGTAGAGGTATCAGTCAAGACTCTTAGAGGTATTATCCTCAAATCAACAATGTATACAAACTATAATATTAACTTTGGTGAGTACAATCTCATCTCAAATCTAGTAGTCATTCCCATGGTGAAATTCAACATTATACTAGAGATAGACTGGATCTCAAAGTATAATTCTAGGACAAACTATAGGAGCAAGGAAATTACAGTAGTCTTTAATGGAAAACCTATAGTTATTTTCAAAGGAAAGATATCCTGACATCAGCTTTGTCTACAATCACCTCTCATAGCCTTATTTATGGAGATGATCGGTGAAGAGGGAGAATGAAATGATAGTATAAAGATAGAAAATGTCCCCATCATTCAGGAATACATTGACGTATTTCATGAAGAGTTACTCAGACCACCCCCAAAAAGAGAGGTAGTTTTATCCATTAAACTCATACCTAGATCCAAGCCTACATTGAAGACCCCATATTGAATAAAAAATGTGTATTTAGAGGAATTAAACAATTTCATGATCTTTTGGAGAAAGGAATATTCAACCAAGTGTGTCTCCTTGAATAACACCTATTCTCTTTGTAAAGAAGAAGGATGGATCAATGTGGATATGCATTGATTATAGAGAATGCAATGAGATCACAGTGAAGAACAAGTACCCTCTCCCAAGGATTGATGATTTATTTGACCAGCTTCATGGGGATCAATTCTTCTCTAAGATAGACCTATGATTTGGGTATCATCAATTGAGGGTACATAAATAAGATATTCCAAATACTACCTTACTAAAAAGATATGAGCATTATGAGTTTTTTGTTATGCCCTTAGACTTAAATAATTATCTTGATATATTTATGTATTTGATGAATAGTCTTTAAGGACTATATTGATAAATTCATGGTAATTTTTATTGTAGATATTCTGATATATTCCAAAAGTCCTGATGAGTATTAGGATCATCTAAGGTTTATATTGAAAACTCCAAGGAGGAAGTAGATATTTGGAAAATTTAGAAAATGTGAATTTTGGTTACAATAAGTTTCATTTTTGGGGAAAATTTTAACCAATGAAAGAATCTTAGTTGATCCTTACATGACAAAGGCTGTAGAGGAGTGGCCTCATCATACAATAATAACTATGATTCCTATTTTCCTTGGTTTAGAAGGATATTATAGGAGGTTTGTGAAAAGCATTTCACGCCTTTCTAATCCACTAACCAAGTTAACTTGAAATGGATCTATGTTTATACGGAAAAAGGAGTGTGAAGAAAGTGTCCAAGAACTAAACAAGAGATTGGTTACTTCACCAGTGTTAACTCTACACTCTTCCAGAGAAAGATTTGTTTTTTATAGTGATGAATCTCTAAAAGGTCTTGGGTGTGTATTCATGTAAGATGACAGGGTGATTTCTTGTGCTTCTCGACAGTAAAAGCTTCATGAGAAGAATTATCCTATGTATGATTTGGATTTAGTTGTAGTTATTTTTTCTCTGAAGATATGAAGACACTGTCTTTATGGGGATAAATTTGATATATACATAGACCACCAAAGTTTGAAGTATATGTTCATGAAAAAGGAATTGAACATGAGGCAAAGGAGATGGTTGGAGATTCTTAAAGACTATGAGTGTTTAATTCATTATCACCCTAGAAGAGAAAACAAAGATGTTGATGCATTAAGTAGGAAAGAACTTGTTGTGCTGGCAATGATAAGGATTCAAGGAGATCCATTGATCATGGACCTAATAAGGTTAGATGTGGGAATCATAAGGGAAGGGTCATCATCAATCCTATCCCAAATGATTTATCGATCATAATTACTTGAGAATATCAAGAGAGATCAAAGAGAAGATCATTTGATACAAAATAAGATAGAGGCTGTGAAGAATGAGAAGTTCCTTGAGGTCAATATTGATCAAGAAGATGTACTAAAATTTCGTACAAGGCTATGTATCCTGTCTATCCCAGAGATAAAGAAGGAGATAGTGGATGAAGCTCATAGCTCTACATTCTCTATACATCATGGAAGCACTAAAATGTATAGGGGCTTTCATGATCATTATTGATGGGATAATATGAAAAGGGTGATTTCCGTCTATACTGTAAGGTTCTTGGTGTTTCAACAAGTGAAGGCGAAGCGACAACTTCCTAAAGGGGTATTGCAAGCACTATACGTACCAACATGGAAGTGAGAAAATAACACTATGGAGTCTCCCAATAACTTCCAAAGGAAAGAATGTGATATGAGTTATAGTGAATCAACTCACTAAGACTTTTCATTTCATCACTATTTGGGAAGATTTCTCTCTTGACCAACTTTCCAAGATATATGTAAAAGAAGTGGTGGGGCTACATGGGGCGCCACTCTCAATTGTTTCTAATTGTGATGCAAGGTTTACATCTAAATTCTAAAGAATCATTCAACATTATCTGAATACTGAATTAAATTTCAATATGATCTATCGCCCCAAACTAATGGCCAATATGAAAGGACTATTCAGACACCTGAGAACATGTTCAATGGAATTTAAAGGTTGATGAGAACAACACCTCCCATTAGTTGAGTTCTCATAGAACAATAACTTCCAGTCAAGTATTCAAATGAAACCCTATGAAGCTCTATATGTGAAGAGATATAGAACACCTACTTGTTGGGATGAAGTTGGTGATAGAAAGCTACTTGGGACCGATCTTGTGTAAGAGATAACAGAAAATTTTCATTTCATCCAACAACATATACAAGATACTCAGATTCAGTAGAAAATCTATGCTAACAACCATTGGAGGGATTTGGAGTTTGATGTTGGAGACAAAGTTTTCCTTTGGATATCACCATGGAAGAGAGTCATGAAGTTTGGAAAGAAAGGGAAGCTTATCCCTAGGTATATTGGTCCCTTTGAAATCCTTGATCGCATAGGAGCAGTGACCTATCGGTTAGCACTTCCACCAAATATGGCTCATGTTCATGATGTATTCCATGTATATATCTTGAGGAAGTACATACCTAATCCCTCAAAAGTACTAAATCTGGTGGTGGTACAATTGGAACATGACCTCTCTTATGAGAAGCATTTAGTGGAGATCTTGGACCATAGAGACAAAGTTCTGCACAGTAGAAAAACTCATCCTATCAAAGTGTTGTGGAGGAACCATAACTATAATGAGGCGACATGGGAACCATAAGAAACAATGAAACAGAAGTACCCTCACCTATTCTTTTTCAAGAATATGAGTTGAAATTTCAGGGACGAAATTTCTAAAGGGGGGAATAATGTAACAAAATAAGATTTTTAAATGATATTTTTTTTCTTCTAAAAAACTTGTGTTATATTATATAATATTATATCACATAAAAAATATAGAGGAACTAAAAAAACTTATCTCATTAATAAATATCATTACATTAGTCAGCTATGAAATCAATAAAAATGAAAAACATTACAATTGGACAAAAAATATAAAATAGAAAAGATAAAATGGGAAAATATGGATTGACCAAATCTGCTAGAATCATCACCCCCACAACCAACCCTATAGAAATGAAAAAAAAATATTAGTAAATCAATCAACATCTTAGAAAATCAAAATATAATCTTAGGAGGAATTGTAGTGAATATTGAGCGAAAGAATGAAGTGGTATTTATAGGGATAAATGATTGTTGATCAATATAATTGTTGGTCTATTTGACCATTGGGAACTATACCTATGGGTAATAATTTTACCTTTATAATTAGTTTTTATAATTAGTAATTACAAAGGATAATTGTTGCATAAAGGAGAAACATTGGCCTCAACCCGTAGAGTCATATTGTTTGAATCCCATTTTTTAGAACTTGGGGGGGAGGTATCATCACTGGTGTTTTCCCTTGACCAAACCCTTGATGAGCTTCAAAAAATGAGGCCTAAATGAAATTTTCTATAGGATAAGTTTAGGTTAGTGGATATTACAACTCGTTCAATGTTAGTTGAGCCATCCCAAGACACTACCACAATCGCACACCTTACAAAAATGGCATACACATGTGTAATAAGGGGTTACATGTCTAAGCCTTAGTTACTTAAAGTGTAATTTCCTTTTTATAAATAAAATGGTTCTTCCATCAATCCCATTTTGAGAATAATTATTCTTAATAAAATATATGTTTAAGTAAGATCAATTTGATAAGTTGATTATTGGATGCAAATAAAACATAATTGTATTTTTAGTGAATATATACACTTATAATAAACTCAGGTATTCTGAATAATATCTGTGTTAATGAATTGTTATTTTAAAACACACTTATTTACATAGAAATGATAAAATTTATTATGTTCTAGGAAATTTTACTGAGTGTCAAAAATTTAATTGTGCCTTAAAAACTGATATTTTTTTTAATAAAAATGATGTTTATATGTAAAAGTTAAAATCCTCATATTTAGAGTATTATTTTGATAAAATAAATATTATATTTGAAATTAGCATGTCGAAATTAGGTTAGGATGAATTTTTGAGAATTTTCTAAAATAATTTATTTTTCAGTGAATAGTAAAAATACATATTGGGTTTTTAGTATGTTTTATGACTTCATATTTATATCATAATGATGTAATAATTAATTAACCAAAAACCATGACATAAAAAACTTTATTAAAAGTAATTATTCTAATAACTTTTAATCAATTTACAAACCTACAAGTGACTTTTTGAAGTCTAAAATGGAAAATTTGATTTTAAACACATTATTTTGTGGAAAACATACCTATCAATGTCCAAATAAGTATTAAAAAATGGTGTCCTATTCTAATGAATTATAATTTTTTTAAAATTTTACTCAAATTTCCAAAACCCTGAGCAAAAACTACGGGTGAGTCAATGGTTTTTCATTTTCCATAATCTAGATTTCCAAGACCTATATTTGGAAATTATTAAACAATTCCTCCACTTTTGCTATAAATACCCACTCATTTAACCATTCCCCTTCACTCCCAATCCATCCTCCAATATTTTTTGGTCATTTTTCCTCCTAAAGAGTCATCTCAAGGTGTCCTTAAGCCCCCATAGTTCCATCCTCAAGATTTAGGAGAAACTCTTCAAGGTAAGGGAAATATCTACTTCTCTTTTTCATTCAATTTACCCTTTTGTGTTATGTCATATAATTGTTAAAAAAATTTATTTTTGTATAATTTCTATAATCACATTATTATAATAATAGTCTTTTATCAGTGGTAGACCTTTGTTACCTCTCATTTTCCCTTTCCTTAAACAATGTTTTATACCCACCATGCTTCCAGATTTATTTCTCTATTTTAGTTGAGAAATTCTCATTTATTTTCTTTTTGTGAATACCCAAACCTCTTACTTTTCCATGGCTATTCACCTAGATGTAAAAATGATTTATTTATTTGGGTATTTACATATATTAAACCCACATTCTCTTTTCACGGGTTAAAAATGATGCAATGATCATGTCTTTAAGCACTTTTGTACGCCATGATATTGATAAGAAAATTGTTCTTTATTCTTCACCAGTTATTAATGAAATGACTTATTATATTCTATGTGGATCACATTAATTAATAAATATTAAGGGTGTTCCCTGATAGTTCTCTAATGTAATGGGTAAAGAATTAGTCTCTATAGATGAGAGTGTTTACGATACATTGGTGAATAACCTTGGTAATTTTGATTTATGACACCTTAGTGATAAACCTTAGTGATATGTTTTTGAATGTCTCATTTAAATGTTGTAGCTACATTTCCATGTTATGATTCATGTTCTTTTTATTATAATATGCCTCATGTTCTCTTGATCATGTTATATTTTTGTACCTCATGTTCTTATTTATATTCTTCATGATCACATGCTAAATGTGTCCCTTTTTTCCATTTCTAGGCTCATGATCACCCCTTTCCATTGATGTATGTCCTCAGGATATGAGATGCAGTAAAAGTAACTTAGGGTGAACCCATGAAGAATTATTTCACATGGATTAGAAGATTGTTTTGTGTTTTCTCGTATTATGTTCCTAATTTCAAATAAAATAAACTTTAAAAGATCTGTATTTTGTTCCATGTAATGAAAAGAGTACGTAATAAAAATGAAATATGTCGTAGACAAGGTTATAAGAAATAGGACAACTCACATGGTAATAGTGTTGTGGTGGAACCACATGCTTGAGGAAGCGACATGGGAACCAAAAGAGGTGATGAAACAGAAATATCTTCATCTATTTTAGTGTATGAAATGAAAATTTTAAAGGAAAAATTTCTGAAGGGGGGAATAATGTAACTACCTAAACTTTTATAAATGAAATTCCCTTTTTAAATGAGTAAATTTCTTATTAAGAAATGAAGTTATAGAAAACACATTCACCACTTTGTCTATTTTGAATAGTTATTTGGTCTTTCAAATTTAAAATATTGTTAAACACCATAACCATTGATAATATAGTCATTGAACGATGATCATATGACTAGTATATATAAAGGGTTATGATAAATTCCAATTAACATAAATAGAAGAAGTGATGGTCTCAACCAGTAGGATCATACTCTGTGAAGTCCATTTATTAGAGCTTCTGAGAGAGATAAACATCACTAGGATTTTCACTCAACCAAGCAAAAACCAAGATTCAATAACTAAAGCATGAAAAAACTGTTTATAGGATAATTTCAAGCTCATTGAGATCATGATCCAAACCATGGACGCCAAACCACCCCAAGAAAATACCACCATCACGCACCTTAGCCTTAGGGCGTTCACTAGTGTAATAAAAAACTATGTATCTAGACCCTAATAATATGAATTTGTATATATATATATTTTCTAATAAGGATTATATTTATCCTTTTATTATTACTTTAAATGATTAAATAACGAGTTTGATAAAAATTAGATTTTGATATGATGAAACATAAATTATATTTATAGGAATTATATAGCCTCAATCAAGACACTCTTTTTAATTAATTAAATAATTTTTGAAATAATTGATATTTTAATAAAATATTATTATTAAATAATATTTATTAAATTGAGAGGATAATTTAATTTTATGAACTCAAAAAATATTTTTTTGTAAGGGTCAGAAAACTGTTATTGTTAAAAAAGTCGTATTTTTCAATAAATGTGAATTTTTGATTTAAAAGTGTAAATTATCATACATAGAGAATTATTTGGATAAAAAAAATACTTTTTTAGAAGTCATCACATTGAAATTATCAAAATCTAAAATTTTCATATTTTTCAGAGACATTCAAATTTTTAGGTAAAAATTAAATATTATATAAAAATACCTTGTGTATTATGAAATTATAGTGACCCAAAAGTGATGTAATATATGACATAAAATCTATCCATTACCAAATATATATTTCATCATTAAAATAATGTGTATTTTAGGTTATTTTATTAATTTTATAAATCCATAATGAATCTTTCAAAATCTATATTATATTTTAAGGTTTTGAAATCAATTCTTTATAAACACGACTCACTTACATGTCACCAAGGGTATTATATTAATGTGATTGGTACTTAAACATGTAAAAAAATAAAAACCACCCCAACTTGGAAGAAACCGTGGAAAAAAATAATGGTATGGTTTGTGGTTTTGATTACTTTATCATATAGAGACCAAAACCTAAGTTTGTAAATTAATATAGAACTATCATCTATTTTTCTATATAATCCCACCCAAACTACTATTTCTCTTCACTAAAAACTCTTATATAATTAAATTACTCTTCCCTTCCCTCTCTATAGCCCTCCCAATGAGCCTACAAGCACTCTAGAATCTCCTCCCAGGCTTTTAGAATCACCCTCTCAATGTAAGGGATCATCTCCTTCTCCTCTATAGTCAAGCCCCTCCTTTTTGCTATGCCTTATATTTTCCATTTTTTCATGTTAGGATATGTTATCAAACATACCTATCACTTCCCTTAGGATTTATAATTGCTGACAAACCCCTTTTTCTTTCATTAATCCCTCCCATGAAGCATTATTTACCCTCTCTATGTTGCCGAAATTATCCTGTGATTTTTTCATGCCAAACTTCTATATAGTGAATACTCATCTCCATTTCCACTCAAGGGTATTCACTAAGATATATATTTCCTTCATTGATTTTGTATTTCCATGTTTTTACCCACACTCCTTAATTGTGGGATTAAATGTGATGAAATATTTCTTTTTGTTAAATAATAAATGCCGAACACATGAAAATATACATATTATGATGGGTGCGCCTAGATAGCGGTCCAATGCATTCAGTAATGTTTTAGTTGCATGATATTTCATGTATGGGATTAGGGAGTAAACCTGATCAAATATGTGACTCTTTACACCATGTGATTTTGTCTTGGAATTTATCCTTGACTTATGTTTATAACATGATTTGTGTTGTTGCAACATTCTCTTGATGCCTTTATGCAATCAATTTTTATCATGATATATTGTTAAAGATTATGATTATATCCACTCTTATGTTTCATTGATACTCCTCTTGTATCACATGTACTACTCTACTTTATTCTATGATTTTTTTATTCCCTTACCGGGCTTTATAGATCACCACTTTCTTATGTCCATCCCCAGGATATCCCATGCAGTTTTAGAAGAACGATGAAAATTTAGGAGCATGTTAAGGAAGTTTTCAATAATATTGTTGTATTAGTGTTTCAAGTTGATATATTATGTACCTAATTTTTAAAATACACTAGGATTCATGATCTTCTGGGTCGTTTTATGTGTACCTTTATGTAATAAATCATGAAATTATGTGTATTAATGATATGGGTTGTCATAGTGTTTACCTTTTATATTAAGGGGAATACTGAAAGCTAATTTTGGGGAGCAGATGAAACATGATTTAATCTTGGGAAAAAGTCTATAAATCAATTGTCATGATATTTTAGCCAAGTAGATTAAAAGATAAATAAGGAACCAAATCGTAAGTTTTTATCAAGGTGATGGAGAATCCTTTCTTGAGGCTTCAAATGAGATTAAGGATTTACTTAGGCAAAAACCCTCACCATCAGTTCTCTTCCAATGTCCTCATTGGCGTCTTCTATGAAGGTTTTTCCTATTCTGAACAAAATTTAGTATATTTGTTACCTAGAGGAAATTACAATAAAAAATATGATAAGGAGTTGAGAAAGATTTTTTATAACCTTGTCTTGAATTCACAACACAGAAATTTTATAAGAAGAAGAGTGAAAAGTGGAGGAACCAATTTTGGTTCAAGGATAGATTTTAATGAGAAATTGGATGAAATAAAGGATCAACTACAATCTATAACGAACCAAAATTCCAATTTTTTTTTAATCAAGTGGGTTGTCAAAACCAAATCCAAACCCTTAGAGAATAATTATCTCAAATTGTTATGTTTGGGTACACTAAAAACATATTCTTGTACATTGATATGTAATCCCAACAATAAGAAAATGTTAAATTTATGTGATATGGTCCTAGAATGAAAGCTAGATATGATACATTCTAAAAAAACTACAATCCTATTTATAAGAACCATCCTAATATCTCTTGGAAAGAACAGGGAATTAGTAGAAAACCTTCCACCCCTGGTTACCATAATCACCCAACGCAACAATCCCAAAACCAAAAAAGGTCTGATTCATCCAATTCCCAATGGAATTTTGAGAAACAAATTCTTACAATGATGGACTAGATGTTGTGTTTATTTGACTCTTGAGAGGATAAGTTTAACTCATAAAAAGATTAACATGATCCAGTTAAAGTTGACATCGATTCTAGAATTCATAACATCGAGCTTCAAATGGTTCAATTAGTAAGAGACATGACTTCTAGAGATATATGTAAGCTTCCAACCACAATTGAAATCAATCCTATAGAATATTTCATGGTTTTTGTGACTAGGAGTGGCTTAAAAACTCAAGATGAAGCTCTGAATGGCCTTGGGAATCAAAAAATTGAATTTCTTGAAGAAACTAGAATAAAAAACTGGTTATCATGTAATATGGAAATGTGGACAATAATGAAGAAAATGAAATAAATTTCATTGTTATACCTCAAAATCAAGCTATAAAACACATGAAAATGATCAAAAAGAGAATGAGAAACTCAAATAAGAAATTGGGGAGATGCCATTTTTTCTTTATAAATTTTCTCCACACATCCCTTGCCTTGAAAAATTGAAATCCAATAATAAAAATAGAAAACTGCTCTAATTCCTTGGATTTTTTAACAAACTTCAAGTGAAAATTCCTTTCATACAAGTCTTGATTCCAATTCTGTCATATCTAAAATCACTCAAAAATATTGTTTCAAATAATTAAGATTTAGAGGAAATTTTCACTTACAGACTCACTAAAGAGTATAATGCTATCCTTTAAAAAGAAATCCCTACAAAACTCAAAGATCCAGGGTTTTTTTATTCCATGCACTATATGGAATAGTTGTTTTTTGTCTATGTGACCATGGTTCAAGAATAAAACTAATTACTTTCTCACATTTTCAATAATATAGATTATGAGATTTACAATCCACTATTATGATCCTATAATGATTGATACTTTACACATACTATAGGGAGAATTGAAGATCTAATTGTGATAGTTGTTAAATTGATTTTACCTACTGATTTTATTGTTTTAGATATTCTGTGTGATAAGGAAGTACATATCATCCTTAGTAAGCCCTTCCAAGCTACTGGAGCAGCTATTATAAATGTAGGAATGGGTAGTCTAATTTTTAATTTTGGTGAGAAGGAATAATACTTTCATGTATTTAATAAGTGAAAGAAATAATTTTTTTAGAGAACTACCCTAGAGTAATGTAACATCCCATTACTGTTTTAGGTATTCCTAAACCCTCTTATGTTAAACTATTAATATCTTAATTGGGAAAAGATGATTTATCAGCAAATTTTTTATAAAAATGTTAAAAACATTAAATGCCAGTTAACATCTTGTAATGTTTAATCAAATATTTTTGGAGTTCGACACTGAGTTAGTGTGATATTCAGAGGCCCGCAAAGTCTCGGTGAAGATTGAATAAAAATATTAAATATAATATATTAAATGCACACTTTTTATTCAAAAATAATTAATTAAATCCAAGAATGTGCATCGTATGAGAAATCTGAGACCACAGTTATGTTTTAAATATGGTGTTTACCCTAGAAGGGGTATATCATTCAAAGACGCCAGACATTTGGATGCCTCGCTCATGAGATAAAGTTATTAAATAATATTTAATATATTATTTAATAAAAATAATTAAATATCTCCCAAACAGTGCATCGTATGGGAAATATGAGACCACGGATGGATCCGGAATGAGGGGTTTACCCTAGACGGGGTATAACATTTGTAAGCGTTGGGCGTTTGGACGCCTCACTTGAAAAAATAACCCTTTTTATTTTAATTAATTATTTATTCTGATTTTTAAATAATAAATCATTAATATCTCTCAAAAAATTCATTGTTTGAGAAATCTGAGACCACTGTTGGGTCTGAAATGATGGGTTTACCCTAGACGTGGTGTAACTTTCATGCGCAACGGATGTTTGGTGTTATTTAATTTTTATGTTAAATAATTAATTTTAATAAAATAAATAATTAAAGACGTCACTATTCATCTCCCCTATCATTGGCTTTCCACCATTTCTAACGCCCCTAAGAAATCAAAATCTTCATTTATCACACGTTTTAACCATTTAATGATAGAAATACCCTAATAAGTTGAAATCAATGACTCCACATTGATTTATAGGGTGAATAACAGGTTAAAATTGGGTATTAATTCCATGAATGTATGAACACATGTTTTGGGGGTTTCATTTATAACCAAACCTATGGTTGTGGTTCATCGTTGATCTAGTCGTGAGAGAACATCATCTTACTCCCTTTCTGTCACTAGGTGGGTGTTTTCCGGTTAGATCCATCGACGATCCTCCTCTTTCTCTTCTATGACACATAACGGGTTCTTCATTTTATTTATTTATTTTTCTTTTTTTTTCCTACTTCAAGTTTCTGAATAAAAAATATATAATAAGTAAAAAAAACAAACAAATCAAATAAATGAAGAATATCGATGTTGAATAAAAATAATATTAATTAAAATTATCAAATGATAATTTTAATTTTATTATCGAAAGATAATTTTGAAACAAAATTATCAAGAAACGTTTAAAAAAACTATCAAATAATAACAATAAAATCATTAGACGATAATTTCAATGTTTTACATTAGGATAATTTATCAAAAATTATCGAAGGATATCATTTAAAAATTATTATCTTGGATAATTTTATTCAATTTATCAAAATATAACTATCAAAATTATAATAGGTTAATTTCCTCAAATTATCAATGATAATCCCACCAAATTATCAAATGATAATTTTAAATAAAATTATCAAAGGATAAATTTTTGAATATGACAGACAATATTTCCCTTGATTTGTCAAAGAATTATTATATGATAATATCAAATATAATTTATAGAAATTATTCTTGGAGAATTATAAAGTAGTATTATGAAATCATCACATGATAATTTATAGGAGGTTACTTTAAGATAATTATCAGCATATAATCAATTATCAGAAATAATTATCAAATATAAAATGATAATTTTTATTAATTTATCAATAGATAATTATAAAGGACAATTTCATCAAATTATCAAATAGAGAGAAAGTATCATTGCATGTGTTATTTTATTTCCTTTTGAAATAAAATTATTGGCATTAGTTCTAGAAAACATTGATGAATGTCGACCATTGGTGTGTCGACGCTTACCATAATAAGGCTGCGAGGAAGTGTATTGAACCACATTGGGTTATTTATTTTTTCCACTGACATCGACGACCTTGAGGTAGGTGGTTCTATCACAATTTCTAATTTATATTAACCCTAATTTCTTTGTTTAAGTTTCAATTGTTGAATTTAATTGTAGAAATTAATTTGATGGAAGATTTGTTAAAAACCCAAATTCCAGTGAATTGGGGGCTTGTGATGAAATTTTTGGAATTTGTTAAATTTTGAAAATAGCTTAAAATGTTTTGATAAAAACCCAGTTGTTTTATCTTATTAAAGAGGCATGTTTTTGATTATGACCTATTTTGGTTTTAAATAGAAAATTGGCATTTAAATGGAAGTATGCAATTTAATTATTTTTTAAGAAGTCTTAAAATAAATTGCCCATCATTGATTGTATAATATCACATGCAAGACTTAGGTAGATTTTGAGTTATTTGGACACACTCTACGATTACTACAATGTTCTAAAACATACATGCAGCAGGTCACATCCCTTAGGAAATGGTGACGAGTCCTCTCTGACCAGTGTCAAGAGGACGTATGTGTACACATATTTCTATGATCACTTTGAGAGCATAGATTCCTATAGCTGGAAATACTATCGTACCTATTTGCAGATGACCATGTTAGTCGCTTGTTTATTTATGTATGAGATATAAATATATTCCAATGTTGATAAAACTATTTTACATGCCCTTCTGATTTTATATAAACTTTTTATATGAAATGTTTTATTTACACCATTGTTTTAGAATTATTCCATCACTTTTAAAGTAAAGCTCGTGCTTAAAGTATTTTCCATCATTTGAACTGTATAACATGATTTGTTTAAATATGCTTTAAAATTCCAAACCTATTTACTATAAAATTTAAAGCACTTCCATTGGTTAATTTTTATTGGCATATGTTATGGAATCCTTAGTGAGACCCTACTGGGCTTTTTAGCTCACACCATACCTGTGCCCTCAGGTGTTTGTAGATTATCTTCTTCCAGGATCGAGCAAAGGGAAATGATCACTTGGAGGTGGATCCACCTGCTAAATCGTGGTCTTGGTGAGTTGTTTCCTTAGGGACCTGGGTTGTATTTCCCTATTTTAGTATTTGGGTTGTAGTACTTTGAGCTTGTTTATGACTTATTGTATGCTGATACTTTTCTCCCTGTGGAGTTTTCTTTTGATATGTATACTGTTTTGCTTCTTTTACTTCTGTATTATTAGTGGAAAAATCATCACCACTTGCATGTTGTATGATGTGATGTGCTAGTCGCCAACCCATGGGGATTGGGAATGCCCTTCGGTCTATGTCAAGGCCGGGTCAGTTATTAGGTTACCGAGGTACCTGGGCTGGTTCGTGACAAAATGGTATCAAAGGTTGGTTGAGCTTTTGTCTTAAGGTCAGTATGCATTTGTGAAATCTTGTTGGGAATTATAAGGTAGTTGCGATTGAGTGTTTGGATAGCTCTCACTGTAATGAACCTTAAGTCACCAAGGGTGGTTAGGGAAAGATGTCTTGTGGTTTAGTTATAGTCTTATCCCTATTGTGATTTGGATAGAGTGAAATCCAAATTTTGTTTGTTCCTTCTATTGAGAATAATTTCTCTCATTACTCAGTCTGAGTGTTAATCTAATGTATTCCTTTTGTTTATTGATATTGTATAGCATCATGCCTCCAAGAAGACGTATGAATCAGATCCAAGAAGAGGCTGTTGCTGAACCTCAGCAAGAAAATCCTGCTGTGGATCTGAATCTAGTTGAGGTGATCATGCATACTGTCCAAACTCTAGGACATGCACCACCTCCAGTTCCTGTTCAGGCTCTAACTATGGATCCTCAGAGGAATGTTCTTCTAAATCATTCTCAAGAGTTTTTACGCTAGAAACCACCAGTTTTCAAAGGCTCCACCTATCCTCAACATGCTGAGGGATGGTTGGGAAAGATAGAATGTCTGTTTGAGTTCTTGGAGACACTGGATGAGATCAAGGTGAAGTGTGTCACCTTCGTGCTAGAGGGACCAAGTAAGAGATAGTGGGACATGATGGCGATGACAAAGAAACATGAGGTCTTAGAGTGGAAGGACTTAAAGTTTCTTTTCACCAAATAGTTCTATCCATAATCAATGGTTTTGGCTAAGGCTATGGAGTTTTCAAGCTTGATCAAGCTGACAAAATCATGGCTGGGTATTCAAATCGCTTTTTTGAGTTGGTATAGTTTTCATCTGAAATTATATCTAATGTGAGCATGAATTCTTGATGGTTTGAGTTGGGGCTTCGATCAAATATCTGTTCTGAGGTTTTCTTACTAAAGTTTACCACTTATGCTGATGTGATGGATAGGGAAATGATGGTTGAGATGGACCTGGCTAGAAAGTCAGGGTTGAAGGGAGTTACTTTTTCTCCTAGTGGCAGCATGAGTTCATTTAAAGGAAAGATAAAGCGTGATGACTCTCGTAGTGGTTCTCGACAACAAGGTCATTTTCAATCTCCTATAGTGCCTGTTAGAATCCCTTTGATATGATACAAGTGTGGTCATCTAGAGAATTCAAAGAGGGTCTACACTAAGGCACGTAAGAACTGTGGCTCCTACGGACATTTAGGGCACTTGAAAAAATTATGCCACAACTTTTCAACTTTGCGCAGTAGCACAAGATCACTATCACCTCCAAAAACTATGGGGAAATCAAACGATTCACATAAAAAAGGGTTCTAGTCATAAGCATCTAGAACAAATATTCTTCACTCAGTAGAAGAGTCTTTATAGGAAGCTGATGTGGGTCCAACAATCATGATACATACCATTACTATAACTTCATCTTTAGTGATTGCTCTATTTGATACTGGTGCATCTCACTCATTTATTTCAACCTGTATCATTAATCTGCTTAATCTTCCCATGGAGATTTTATCTTGTGCAATGGATATTACTACACCCCTTGGTATGAAGAGAGAGTATGGTCTTTGTTGTCCCGCTTGTGTCTTCTCTCTATCAGATGTTGATCTTGCTTGTAGTTTTCTTATTCTCAACATGAAATCTCTTGACATCATATTCGGGATGGATTGACTCATTGCTAATAAAGCCCAGATCAATTGTTATCTTCTATGAGTCTACCTTAATACACCCAACAACATGTCTCCTGTCTTTCAAGGAGATTGGGACCCAAGATATAGCTGAGCCTCACCTTTTTATCTAGAATTGGGGAAAGTAATATCAGTTTTTGCATTTGATTTGGAGAGGTAATCTTTGAGTGGTGATCTCCCTCTAGTTGTTGTCAAGTTTCCTGACATGTTTCCTTCTGATTTATCAGGTTTCCACTGGTAAGGGAGGTTGAGTTTTATTTTGAATTAATTGCTGGTACTCAACCAATTTATATTACCTCTTACCGAATGGCTCCAGCTGAACTGAAAGAACTGAAGTCCCAATTGGATGATCTTATTGAGACAGGGTTTATACGCCCGAGTGTGTCACCTTGGGTGGCGCAAGTTCTCTTCTCCAAGAAAGTTGACAGTTCTCTTCCCTTATGTTTTGATTATTGAAAGATAAATCGAGTTACAGTAAAGAATAAATATCCATTTCTACAGATTGATGATCTGTTTGATCAGTTGAAAGGGACAAAGTGGTTTTCAAAGATCGAACTTCGATATGGTTACCATCAGTTGAGGATAAAATAATCTGACATTCAGAAAACCACTTTTTAGAGTATGTTTGACAATTATGAGTACCTTGTTATACCCTTTGGCCTAAAAAATTCTCCTGCAGTTTTTATGGATTTAATGAACAATATTTTTCATGAATATTTGGATACCTTTGTGATAGTCTTTGTGGACGACATTCTTTTCTACTCCAAGTTCGAGGAAGATCATGTGCATCATTCGAGAACAATTCTGGGTCTACTGAGAAATCACCAACTTTATGTAAAGCTTTCAAAGTGTTATTTCTAGATTCAGGAAGTGAAATTTTTGGGGCATGTGGTATCAGAACAAGGAATATCAGTTGATCCTGAAAAGGTGAAGGCTGTTATAACTTGGGAGAAACCATGTAAAGTTTTTGAGATTTAGAGATTCTTGGGATTAATCGAATATTATCACCAGTTTGTCAAGGACTTCTCAAAAATGGATTCTCTGATGACTGCTCTGACTCGAAAGGGAGTGAAGTTTTCCTGGAATGATAAATGTTATAGTTATTTTGTTGACCTGAAGTGTCTTTTGACCACTGCGTCGATGTTTACTCTTCCTGAGACCAGGAAAGGCTACGTGGTCTTCTTTAATGCATTAGGTTCAGGTTTGGGTTGTGTTATTATGCAAGGTAATCATGTTTTTGCCTTGAATCTCATTAGCTTAAGCCTCACGAGAAGAACTATCCTACCCATGACCCTAAACTTATAGTTGTAATGCACAGACTTAAATATTGGCGACATTACCTTTACGGAGAAAGGTTTACTGTGTATTCTAAACCACAAGATCTTGATTTATATCTTCTCTCAAAAATATTTGAATATCTGCTAGATGTTTTGGGTGGAGTACTTGCAATCTTTTGACTTTGACATGACCTATACCCTGTGGAAAGTTAAGGTTGTTGTAGACGTGTTAAGAAGGAAACTTCCAACACGGGCCGTGAAAGAATCTTCAGAAGAGTGAAGTTTGATGGATCTTTTTTCACAGTTGCATATTATAGTTCAGAATAAAGGTTATGAAGTTTCTTTAGTCAATGTTCTGTTGACATCTTCTCTTCTTGAGATGATTCTTTTAGAGCGACAGCTTGATGACAAATTCCATAGCATTAAAGATTATCTTTATGGTGGGGAGACCGATGTCCATGGTTGATCTTCAAAGAGGGTGTTATGTGTTATCAGAACCATTGTGTTGTACCATTAGCAACAAGGAATGATGTAATGGGGGATTTTCATAATTCCCAGTGGGCTGTGCACCTAGGAACCACTAAGATGTTCTACGACATGAGGTGACAATTCTGGTGGTGAGGTATGAGATAGGGTATTTATGAGTTTGTTTCCCATTTCTATACATTCCAACAAGTGAAATCCAGACACCAGAAACCTTCAGGTTTTCTTCAACCACTTCCAACTTCTACTTGGAAGTGGGATGAAATATCTTTGAGATTTTTGGTTGGGTTGCCTCGTACCCAGAAGAAGAAGAATGAGATATGGGTTGTGATCGATAGGCTAACCAAGTCAGCTCACTTTATACCCATTTGAGATACAAACAAAGTTGAGGAGTTGAGAAATCTATATGTGAAAGAGATTGTTCATATACACGGAGTTCCATCTGCTATAGTCTCTAACAGGGATCCTAAGTTTACTTCTCGTTTTTGGAGAGGCCTTCAGAAGACACTGAGATCTTAGGTCCATTTGAGCATGAACTATCATCCACAGTCTAATGGATAGATAGAGAGAGCTATACAAATCCTTGAGGATATTCTTTGCGCTTGTGTTCTCAACTTTGGTGGGGGTTGGGATGATCATTTGGGGATGGTTGAGTTTTCTTATAACAACAATTACCAGTCCGTGATCCGAATGACTCCTTTTGAGGATTTGTACGACCATCCTTGTAAATCTACATTGTGTTGGTCAGATATTGGTGAAATTTCCTTGATTGGATCGAGTTTGGTCCAAGAGACGACAACTAAGGTTAAGTTGATTTGTCGGATAATGTTGACAGAACAGATCTGGTATAAGTCTTATGATGATCATCGCTATAGGTATTTGGAAGTTTTAGTTGGTGACCGGGTATTCTTGAATGTTTCACCTTATTTGGGTCATTGTCATCTTGGGAGGCAATGGAAGCTTTCTCCTCATTTTTTGGGACCTTTTGAGGTTGTTGATCATGTGCGAAAAGTTGCTTACTGATTATCACTACCACAACAGCTGATGTCGATACATAACATGTTTCATGTTTGGCAGCTGTGAAAGTATCTCTCTGATTCATCTCATATTTTGGGATGGAGTGATCTTGAGATTGAACCTGATTTATCTGTGACTGAACGACCTATTAGGGTTGTTGATTCTGAGACCAAGGTACTTCATGGGAGGACGATACCTCTGGTCTGTGTTCTATGACAGCATGGTTCTGATTCTCATGATACATGGGAGAGAGAGTCACAGATGAGAGAGAAGTGACCTCATCTTTTTGACGCAGAAGCTTCTTCATAGGGTTTCTAGGGACAGAAAGTTCCTATGGTGGGGAGGTTGCAACATCCCATTACTGTTTCAGGTATTCATAAACCATCTTATGTTAAATTATTAATATCTTAAATGGGAAAAGATGATTTATCAGTGAATTTTTCATAAAAATGTTAAAGACCTTAAATTCTAGTTAACATCATGGAATGTTCAATCAAATATTTTTGGAGTTCGACACTGAGTTAGTGTGATATTTTAGAGGCCCGTAATGTCCCGGTGAAGACTGAATAAAAATACTAAATATAATATATTAAACACACATTTTTTTATTCAAAATAATTGAATAACTCCAAGACGGTGCATCGTATGAGAAATATGAGACCACTGTTATGTCCGAAATATGGTGTTTACCCTAGGAGGGGTATAACATTTGAAGGCGTCAGACATTTGGATGCCTTTCTAGTGAGATAAAGTTATTAAATAATTTTTAATATATTATTTATTAAAAATAATTAAATATATACTAAATGGTGTGTATTACAAGAAATACGAGACCAATGATGTGTCCAGAATGAGGGTTTTACCCTATATGATGTATAATATTTGTAAGTGTCAGGCGTTTGGACGCCTCATTTGAAAAAATAACATTTTTTATTTTAATTAATTATTTATTTCAATTTTTAAATAATAAATCATTAATATATCTCAAATGGTTCATCGTTTGAGAAATCTGAGACCACTGTTGGGTCCAGAATTAGGGTTTTACCCTAGACGTGGTATAACTTTCATGCACAATGAATGTTTGGTGTTATTTAATTTTTATGTTAAATAATTAATTTTAATAAAATAAATAATTAAAGACATCATTGTTCATATTCTCTATCATCGGTTTTCCACCACTTCTAACGCCCCTAAGAAATAAAAATCCTCATTTATCACACGTTTTAACCATTTAATGATAAAAATGCCCTTATAAGTTGAAATCAATGATTTCCCATTGATTTATAGGGTGAATAACAGGTTAAAATCGAGTATTAATTCCATGAAAGTATGAATGCATGTTTTGGGGGATTCATTTATAAACAAACCTATGTTTGTGGTTCATGGTTGATATGGTCATGAGTGAAACAATATCTTACTCCCTTGCCATTACTGGGTGGGTGTTTTTCGGTTAGATCCACCAGCAATCCTCCTCTTTCTCTTCTACCACGCATACCAAGTTCTTCATTTTATTTATTTATTTTTGTTTTTTTCCTGCTTCACGTTTCCAAATAAAAAATATACAATAATTAAACAAACAAATAAATAAAATTAATGAAGAATATCAACGTTGAATAAAAATAATATTAATTAAAATTATCAAATGATAATTTTAATTTGATTATTGAAAGATAATTTTGAAACAAAATTGTCAAGATACATTTAAAAAAAATTATCAAAGAAAAAAAATAAAATCATTAGATGATAATTTAAATGTTTTATAGAAGGATAATTTATAAAAAATTATCAAATAAGATTATTTAAAAATTATTATCTTGGAAAATTTTATATAATTTATCAAAAGATAATTATCATAATTATCAAAGGTTAATTTCCTCAAATTATCAATGACAATCCCACCAGATTATCAAATGATAATTTTAAATAAAATTATCAAAGGATAAATTATTGAATATGGAAGACAATATTCCCCTTGATTTTCAAAGAATTATTGCACAATAATATCAAAGATAATTTATAGAAATTATTGAAGGAGAATTATAAAGTCATAATATGAAATCATCACATGATAATTTATAGGGGGTTACTATAAGATAATTATCAGAATATAATAAATTATTAGAAATAATTATAAAATATAAAATGATGATTTTTATTAAATTATCAATAGATAATTATAAAGTATAATTGCATCAAATTACCAAAGAGAGAGAAAGTATCATCACATGTGTTATTTTATTTCTCTTTGAAATAAAATAACTGGTATTGGTTCTAGGAAACCTTGATGAATGTCGACCATTGGTGTGTCGAATCTTACCATAATAAGGCCATGATGAAGTGTATTGAACCACACATGGTGGTTTATCTTTGTTGTTGACATCGATGACCTTGAGGTAGGTGGTTCTGTCATGATGCCTAATTTATATTAACCCTAATTGCTTTGTTTAAGTTTCAATTGTTGAATTTAATTGTAAAAATTAATTTAATGAAATATTTTTTAAAACCCCCAATTTAAGTGAATTGGGGGCTTGTGATGAAATTGTTGGAATTGGTTAAATTTTGAAAATGGATTGAAATGTTTTGATAAAAACCCAGTGGTTTTATCTTGTTAAAGAGGCATGTTTTTTTTTATTAAAACCTATTTTGGTTTTAAATTGAAAATTAGCATTTAAATGGAATTATGAGATTTAATTGTATTTTAATAAGTATTAAAATAAATTTTCCATCATTGATTGTATAAGAGAACATGAAAGTTTGAGGTAGATTGTGAGTTATTTGGACACACTCTACAATTACTACAATGTTCTATAATATACATTTAGCAGGTCACATCCCTTAGGAGATGGTGATGATTCCTCTCTGACCAGTGTCCAGAGGACATATGTGTACACATATTACCGTGATCACTTAGAGATTGTGGAGTCCTATAGCCGGAAATATTGTCGTACCTATTTAGTAGATTACTATGTTGGTTGCTTGTTTATTTATATATAAGATATAAATATATGCCAATGTTGATAAAACTGTTTTACATGCCCTTATGATTATATATATATATTTTTATATAAAATTTTTTATTTAAGCCATTATTTTAGATTTATTCCATGACTTTTAAAGTAAAGACTATGCTTAAATTATTTTCCATCATTTGAACTGTTTCACGTGATTTGTTTAAATATGCTTTAAAATTCCAAACCTGTTTACTATAAAATTGAAAACACTTTCTTTGGTTAATATGTTATTGGAATCTGTTATGGAATCCTTGGTGAGACCCTAATGGGATTTTTAGCTCACACCCTAATTGTGACTTCGTGTGTCTGTAGATTATCTCCTTCCAGGTTCGAGCAAAGGGAAAGGATCACTTGGAGGTGGATCCAGCTGCTGAACTATGGTCTTGGTGAGTTGTTTCCTTAGGTATCTGGGTTATATTTCCCTATTTTAGTACCTGGTTTGTAGTACTTTGGGCATGTTTATTGTAATGACCAAGAAATTCCGAGGATTTTTTTTCTTAAATACACGAGAATTTTACGAGTCTGCAGTTTCTGATGGCGCCTGATTGTGAGGCCTGGTATGCCCGGAATAAATTTCTGAAGTTTTGTTTGGGTACGTTCAGTAGACGTACTAGCGGTATTTTATATCTTTTGAACCGATGCTTAGAATTGAAATCCGAGGACACCGATGAACTCGTAGCGCTGATATTTGCTTAAGGGGACCTTTACCGTAGTTGTGTTTTATACAGGTTGGAAGTTATTTTTGGGGGTTTTCTAATTAAAATAAATAAAAATATGATTAACATATTTTTATGTAGGTGGTGGTTAAATCCAACAAAGGGAAGTTAGAAGTGGGGCCCACCCCCCACATAACCTCCCATGGGAGGATAATGTGTTGTGGGGCCCACACAAACATGAACTCTTCAACTCCCCCTTAAAACCCTTGGAACCCCCCATTGATGTGGGTTAAACCCTCCACCTTCCACCTACCTTTTTAATTTTGAAAACTCTCTACCTCCCACCTTTTCTCATTAATGTGACAACACCATTAATTAATTAATTGAGCTTCCACAATTAATTAATTAATTTGAGTTTTTGAATTCTTTTGAATTTATTTTGCCAACATTAAAAGAAGAGATTATATCCTTTTAATTTGGTTGGCATAAACTTGGTTGGGAGAACTAAGGAGAGGAGGAGAACTTTTGGAGGACATCACCCTCTCCATCGAAGAACACAAGGAACTTGATCATCTTCTTCCTTCTTCAACCAGGGCAAGAAAGCGAGGCGACGCCCACGAAGAACGTCCATCTTCTTTCCTCTTCCTCCGCGTCAAGGGAGAAGGCGATGCCTGCAAATAACGCCGCCAACGACAACGTCATTCCCTCTGACGTCAATGGAATGACGCCGTCATCCCGCAACTCCGCCGAGCGAGCACCGTTTTCGAGGTAGGGGGATTTGTTTAATTTTAAATGAATGAAATTATATCCTTGATTCTTCGATGTTTACTTTGGTTTGATGGTGGCCAATTGATATCACCTAATGCAGAGGGTGCGGGCTGAACAAACACGGCCCAACGACCCTCCGTTGAATCTTTTTTGGTTAACATCGGAGGCGGAGCTGAAAGGGTGTGGTGCCGTCGCACCGTGCCGGAGAAGAACTGCGACGACAGAGGTGGCGCGACGTCGTCGCACCGCGGTGGAGGAGCGGAGGTGGTCGGCTAAATCGGCCGCCGTGGAGCCAATCCGCGGGACAACCGGCCGGCCAATCCGGCCAGCCCGTTGGAAGACTGTGGCGCCCATAAGCTCCGCGTGGAGGGAGACCGCGACCTGCAACCGCGGGCCGCTCGACTGGGTGAACTAGCCGGCCGCCTGTCGGCCGGGCTGAAGGACCGCGGTGCCCATCGGTGCCACGCAGAGAAGACCGCGGCCCGCTGTGCGGGCCGATCTGCTGGGCGAACCGGCCGGCCACCTGCCGGCCGGGCTGGAAGACCGCAGCGCCGCTTGGTGCCGCCAGGCGAACCGAATTGGCCCGCAGCGCGGGCTTGGTCCGCGGGTGGGCCGCGCCCCACCGGGCCGGGCCGACCCTCCAACCGGGTCGAACCTGCCAGGCCGGGTCTGCGGGTGGGCCGCGCACCACTGGGCCAACCCCCATCCGGGTCCAACCCGCCGATCCAGGTCGGGCCGACCCGCCAACCCACTAGGCTTGACGGACCAGACCCGTCTTCGCTTAAATACAGATATCTCCTAGAACGCGCATCCGATCGACGCGCCGTCTGTGAAACTGGGACCCTCATGACGAGGATGTCCTTTTGAGATACTCTAAGTGAGTTTTGGACAACTTTGGAAAACGGTCGGGTTTGGAAAGAGCGTAAATCCAACCGGGCCCCTGGAACGGAAATACTAATAACTCTCAGACCGGGCGTCTGATTGACGCGCCGTCTGTCACGTTGGGTTCCTTATGATGAGAGAGAATTATAGGACACATCAAATCAGGTCTTCATGGTAGTTAATGTATCGTCACTTGGATCGAGGAGCGGACCCTCCTGGAATCGAGCGTGCTGTGTGCGGGAACCCTAGAGCTGGCTGCGACGACTACTATACCGGAATCTTACGTGGGTTCGACAACAATGATTACTGAACTGGAATCCTACATGGGTTCGACAAGGATGATTAATGAACTGGAATCCTCCGTGTGTTCGACAACAATGCATATTGTACCAGGATCCTCCGTGGGTCCGACAGTTCTGACTTCTGTTCCTGTATCCTGTGTAGGTCCGACAAAGTAGCTTGTCCTGTATCCTGTGTGGGTCCGACAACTTAGCTGGTCCTATATCATGTGTGGGTCCGACAGCTTAGATGAATCAGTGACTACATCTGTTCATCTCTATCGCTATACAAAAGATGTATACATGTGTGAGTTGAGTCATGTTTTTCAACCATTATCATTATGGTGTTTGACTTTACTTCCTTTGTGGACTGGGTTGTGATTGGGCTCGAGAGTTGGAGTCGGGCTGTAACTGGTAACTTAGGTATATGTATGGGCATATAACTAAGTAGGGTTGGTTGATACTTCGTGCTTGTATCTTTCTACTCTGGTTTATCCTTTGTGGATTCTGAGAGACCTTCGGGGGTCTCGGGGTCCCCTACTGAGTATCGTTATACTCACCCCTGCACGGGCTATGCCCGCACATCGTTGTGTTGGTTGCAGACGACGGAAACCACTGATCGAGGGAGAGAGTTGTAGAGCTGGATGGTACCCGTAGGTGGACCACCTGGCGAGACGTACTCGGAGCGGATGGACGGACCTGGGGTGTTGAGGAGGCCATCTGTACCCACCCTTCAGGTGGGATTCCCGGAGGATGACTCAGTAGTTTCTGCTTACCTTTCTGCAGTTGTACTAGCTCTACAGTTGTTGTTCATTTGGGTTTGTATACTGGCCCACTTATTTTCAGCACACTTTACTTTTCTATTTTAGTACCTGTTTCCTCTACTGCTTGTGTTCGGACTATGTGTGGGTTACAAGTTAAAAGGCAATGACTTCCCTTTTTATCAGGGATTCACCTTTGGTGCTAGTCGCCAACCCTTGGTCTATGGAAGGTGGGCTTGGGGTAGTCACAACACGGGCCTCGAGGACAGGTCGTGACAAATTGGTATCAGAGGAGTCGGTTCTACCGAAAAACTTGGACTCTGATTCTTTTAACGGCAATAGTGTTAAGTGTTTTGGGTGTGGTTATCAGTTTAGGGAAACCGGTGTTGGTGCGGCAGCCGACGTATCCATACACTAGGACTCTGATTTCTGATCTCCGACTCAGTGCACGAAAACACTGATTGTGTGTGTGTTTCCTATGAAAAAGTTCTCTTCGTGATTACTTTGTGTCAGCACACCAGGTATACCGTTTTAAACCATGGCGCACCTATTTATTTTCAGGATGTACCCACGAAGGTAGCCAACTAGGGTTCTGAGTTACATATGAGATAGTAGCCCACCAAGCGACAAGGCCTCGGTGCAGGGCCCCATCACAGCGGAGGTACCAGCGGTACCACTACCCGCTGGGCCACCGATACCACCAACTCCAGCAACAGAGAGTACAGTCCACCTGAGTGCATTGCACGAGTTCCAGAACTAGAGCCCGCCCAGGTTTCAGGGAGAGACGGACCCACAGGCAGCTGAGGATTGGCTGGAGGCTGTCGTGAGAGTTTTCAAATTGGTAGGGACACCAGCCGACCTCATGGTGATCCTTGCCGCGAGTCTCTTGTATGTAGCAGCTGGCAGATGGTGGAGCCTGATGCTCCAGGTGCATGATGAGGCATCATTAATCTGGACAGACTTTGAGAGTCTCTTCCGCTCAGAGTTTGTTCCAGCCACCCTTCGTGTAGTGCAGATTCAGGAGTTACTTCATCTGCAGCAGGGCAGCATGACAGTATCTCAGTACTCAGCGAGGTTCATCGACCTCTCGTGCTACTCCACGGATGTGGTACAGGACCCGTTCTTCAGGGCCCGGACCTTCGAGTAGGGACTCAGGCATGAGATTAGGGCTTTGATGATTCCTCTCAGCATTCCGACGTAGGCGGGGGTGCTGGAGCGAGCCCTACTAGTGGAGAGTTTTCTCGCTAAGCAGTCACCAGCGGTGAGACCCACCACAGGGCGACACATAGCAGAGTCTTCTGCAGCCGGCAGTAGACAGATGACGCAGAGGTCCAAGCGGACCAGGCCATCAGGTGGGAAACCCCAGGATACAGGTTCGGTTGTGCGGGGCACACGAGACAGAGCCAACTATACGAGGAGAAAGAATTGCTATGCATGTGGCGGGTAGGGCCACATGGCTTGTGACTACCCGACCCGCCATGTAGATGAACAAAAGATAGTAGAGGGACCTCCCAGGCAGAGGCAAAGGTTCGACCGTGGTGGTCCGCCAGGAGCAGGCGGACTTGGCAGAGGAGCTGGCCGAGCAGCGGGTGGTGGATGACGTTTTGAGGCTCTACCACCACCACCACCACCAGGAGGTCCACCCCGACCACAGGTAGCAGGTGAACAGAGGCAGGCTCAGCTCCAGGAAGTCGAGGCCTATGACCATGGTGCACCTGAGATGATTCGAGGTACTATATGTGTCTACTCCACCCTTGATATAGAACTTATAGACACAGGTGTGAGTCATTCTTTTATTTCCACTGCCCTCGTTCGGAGCTCGAAGATTCCGACGGAGCCGTTGGCTCAATCCTTACGGCTAGAGACTCCTACAGAAGCAGACTCGATGATTACGCACTGGTACCGGCAGTGTGAGCTTACTCTAGGAGGCGAGAGCTTCGGCTGGGATCTTCTTGTAGCGGCATCGAGGCCTTACGACATCATCTAAGGTATGGACTGGGTATCCACAGTTCATGCTCAGATTGACTGTATTAGGCGCAAAGTGCTGTATATCCGCACGGATGGGACTAGGTTCACCTTCACTGGCGAGAAGGGAGACTTTGTAGTGCAGGATGGACTTACGCAGAGGAGGGGGCAGCTGATCACACATCAGTTGGCTAGCCTCATCCTTGGAGCGGTTGATGTGCGAAGTCCGAGTTTTCCTGTTGTGGTGGATCAATACGCGGATGTTTTTTCTGACGACATTCCAGGACTACCTCCTCACAGAGAGGTAGACTTCTACACTGACCTGTACCCCGGGACAACACCGATATCTACTCCAGCATATCAGATGGATCTCGCCGAGCTTCTTGAGCTGCAGGTACAGCTGGAGGACTTGTAGAGGAAGGGATTTATCCGACCCAGTGTTTCACCCTGGGCATCTCCAATTTTGTTCACCAAGAAGGTGGATGGGAGCTTGCGACTGTGTGTCGACTACCGTTGCCTGAATTAAGTGACCATGAAGAACAAGTATCCACTCCCGAGGATTGACGACCTCTTTGATCAGCTCAAGGGAGCACGATGGTTCTCGAAGATAGACCTCAGGTCAGGCTATCACCAGCTCAGAGTTTGAGATGAGAATGTGCATAAGATGACCTTCAGGTGTCGGTATGGCCACTACGAGTTCTTGGTTATGCCCTTCGGCATAACCAATGCCCTAGAAGTGTTCATGAGTCTCATGAACATGATCTTCTAGCCTTACCTCGATCGCTTTGTCGCAGTCTTCATCGACGACATACTGATTTACTCAACTACTGAGGAGGAGCACGCCTACCATTTTCGGGTAGTACTGGACACACTTTGAGAGAACCAGATTTATGATAAGCTCTTGAAGTGCCAGTTCTGGATTCGAGAGGTTCACTTCTTGGTATACGTCATCTCAGAGGCTGGAGTTGCAGTGGATCCAGCAAAGATCGAGGCAGTACTTGCTTGGGAGCCACCCAGGAGTGTGATAGAGGTGTGAAGTTTCCTGGGACTGGCTGGGTACTATAGGAGATTTGTGCCAGACTTTTCTAGAGTTGAAGCACCGCTTTCAGCATTGAAGAAGAAGGGGAACATTGTAGAAGATGCTCTCAGCAGAAGATCAGGCATTCAGCTGCTAGGAGAGGCGACATAGCAGCTGGCTGCGTTGCAGATATCCTTTGTGGATAGAGATAGAGAAGCCTTTCTACTGTCTCTCACAGTCACTCCTCCACTTCTACAGTGAGTCAGAGAGGCACAACATGGGGATGTTGACTGTGAGACGTGACATGCTCAGAAATCCTCAGGGCAGGCACCTGATGAGTTTTCTGAAGGTGGGGAGCACGTCATCCTCTTCAGAGGATGTACCATGGTACTAGTAGCACTACAGGAGAAGGTGTTGAGGGAGTTTCACACTTCCCCTCTAGCGGTACATCCAGAAGTGACGAAGATGTATCAGGACCTCAGACGACAACACTGGTGTCCGGGTATGAAGAAAGCGGTAGCAGAGTTTGTCTCACGATGCCTCACTTGTCAGCAAGTGAAGGAAGAGCACCAGGTTTCAGTAGGCTTGGTTCATCCCTTAGAGGTCCCAGAGTGGAAGTGGGATGGGATATCCATGGATTTCGTGACAGGAATTCCACGTACATCCATAGGACACAACTCTATCTGGGTGATTATCGACCGACTCACCAAGTTGGCCCACTTTCTACCGACCAGAGAGAAGGGCTCAATAGAGAGCTTGGGACGCCTCTATGTACAAGAGATCATACGACTTCATGGTGTGCCATCGACAATCATCTCCGATAGAGATACCCATTTCACTTCCCGGCTATGGAAGGGGTTGCAGGAAGCTTTCGGGACGCAGCTTCGCTTGAGCACCGCCTTCCACCCTTAGACGGATGGCCAGACTGAGAGGACCATTCAGAATCTTGAGGACATTCTCTGTGCATGTGTCCTCAACTTTGGTCGTAGCTGGGAGGATCACTTTCCCTTGGTAGAGTTTGCATATAACAACAGCTACCACTCTACCATCAGGATGACACCCTACGAGGCACTGTATGGATGACCTTGCAGATCACATCTATGTTGGACTGAACCAGGGGAGTTAGCACTTGTAGGACCAGAGATGGTGCAGGCTATGACGGAGAAGGTGCAGATCATCCAGGAGCGGATGAAGACTGCACAAAGCAGACAGAAGTCCTACGCTAATAGGAGACGGAGACCACTGGAGTTCAAGGATGGCGACCGCGTCTTCTTATGGGTCTCACCTTGACGAGGTCTACAGAGATTTGACCGAGGTAGAAAGTTATCTCCACGATTCATCAGACCGTTCCAAGTCCTCAGTAGAGTAGGCGAGGTGGCTTACCGCATGGCTCTTCCACCTCAGTTGCACCGGGTGCATGACGTCTTCCACGTATCTTAGCTGAGGAGATACGTGCACGACCTGTCCCACATCATCGACCATGAGGAGCTGGACATCGATGACAGGGAAACATTCACAGAGGTCCCAGTGGAGATCGAGGATCGACAGGAGCGGGTCCTGCGTGGACGGTCGATTCCTCTGGTGTGCGTTTGCTGGCAGCACGGGAACCTCCAGGAGAGCACATGGGAGTGGGAGGCTCAGATGCGTACTCAGTACCCCCTTTTGTTCCCTTAGTGTGTGTTGTAGCTTTCAGGGATGTAAATCCCTGAGGTGGGGAGAATGTAATGACATGGAAATTCCATGGAATTTTTTTTTCTTAAATACACGGGAATTTTATGAGTTAGCAGTTTCTGACGGCACCTGATTCCGAGGCCCGGTGTGCCTTGAATAAATTTCTAAAGTTTTGTTCGGGTATGTTCAGTAGACGTATGAGCGGGATTTTATATCTTTTGAACAGATACTTGGAATTGAAATCTGAGGACACCGATGAACTCGCATCGCCGATATTCACTTAAGGGGACCTTTACCGCAGTTGTGTTTTATACAGGTTGGAAGTTATTTTTGGGGGTTTTATAATTAAAATAAATAAAAATATGATTAACATATTTTTATGTAGGTGGTGGTTAAATCCACCAAAGGGAAGTTGGATGTAGGGCCCACCCCCCACATAACCTCCCATTGGAGGATAATGTGTTGTGGGGCCCACACGAACATCAACTCTTCAACTCCCCCTTGAAACCCTTGGAACCCTCCATTGATGTGGGTTAAACTCTCCACCTTCCACCTCCCTTTTTAATTTTTGAAAACTCTCCACCTCCCACCTTTTCTCATTAATGTGCCAACACCATTAATTAATTAATTGAGCTTCCACAATTAATTAATTAATTTGAGTGTTTGAATTCTTTTGAATTTATTTTTCCAAAATTAAAAGAAGAAATTATATCCTTTTAATTTGGTTGGCATATACTTGGTTGGGAGAACTAAGGAGAGGAGGAGAACTTTTGGAGGACATCACCCTCTCCAGCGAAGAACACGAGGAACTTGATCATCTTCTTCCTTCTTCAATTGGGGCAATAAAGTGAGGTGATGCCCACGAAGAACGCTCACCTTCTTTCCTCTTCCTCTGCATCAAGGGAGAATACGCCGCCCGCAAAGAACGCCGCTAATGACAACGTCATTCCCTATGACGTCAACAGAACGACGCTATCATCCCATGACTTCGCTGAGCGAGCACCGTTTTCGAGGTATGGGGATTTGTTTAATTTTAAATGAATAAAATTATATCCTCGATTCTTTGATGTTTACTTTGGTTTGACGGTGGCAAATTGATATCACCTAACGCGGAGGGCGCATGCCGAACAAACATGGCCCGATGACCCTCCGTTGAATCTCGTTTGGTTAACATCAGAGGCAGAGCCGAAAGGGCATGGTGCTGTCGCACCGCGCCGGAGAAGAACCGGGACGGTGGAGGTGGTGCAGAGCCGTTGCGCCGTGTAGAGAGCAGCAGGACCGTGACGTTGTCGCGCCGTGGTGGAGGTGCGGAGGCGGGCGGCTAAACCGGCCGCCGTGGAGCTGGTCTGCGGGACGACCGACCAGCCAATACGGTCAGCCCGCTGGAAGACCGCGGCGCCCGTAGGCGCTGCGTGGAGGGAGACCGCAGTCCGCAACCGTGGGCCCCTCGGCTGGAGGAACCGGTCGGCCGCCTGCCGGCCGGGCTTGAAGACTGCGACGCCGCTTGGTGCCGCGTGGGTAGAACCGCGGCCCGATTGGTGCCGTGTGGGGAGAACCGCGGCCCGCTATGCGGGCCACTCGCGCCGGACAGAACCGACCGGCTACGGCCGACCGGGCAGAGGAGGGGCGACGCCGTTGAGCAAACCGAACCGGCCCGCAGTGCGGGCCGGGTCCCCAGGTTGGCAGCGCCCCATCGGGCCGGGCTGACCCCCCAACCGGGTCGGACCCGCCAGGCCGGGTCTGTGGGTGGTCCGCACACCATTGGACCAGGCCGACCCCCAGCTGGGTCTGACCCGCCGAACCGGGTCGGGCCAACCCGCCAACCCACTGGGCTTGACGGGCCGGACCCGTCTTCACTTAAACGCAAATATCTCCTAGACCGTGTGTCCGATCGACGCGCCGTCTGCGGCACTAGGACCCTCGCAATGAGGCGGTCCTTTTGCGATAATCTAAGTGAGTTTTGGACAACTTTGGAAAACGGACGGGTTTGGAATGAGCGTAAATCCAACCAGGCCCCTGGAACGGAAATACTAATAACTCTCAGACCGGGCGTCCGATTAACGCGCCATATGTCACGTTGGGTTTCTTATGTTGAGAAGGAACTACAAGATAAATCAAATCAGGACTTCATGGTAGTTGATGTATCATCACTTGGCTCGAGGAGCAGACCCTCCTGGAATCGAGCATGTTGTGTGCGGGAACCCTAGAGCTGGCTGCGACGACTACTGTACCGAAATCATACGTGGGTTCGACAGTGATGATTACTGAACCGAAATCATACGTGGGTTTGACAACGATGATTACTAAACCGGAATCCTCCGTGGGTTCGACAACGATGACTACTGTACCGGGATCCTCTGTGGGTCCAACAGTTCTGACTTCTATTCCTGTATCCTATGTGGGTCCGACAGGGTAGCTGGTCCTGTATCCTGTGTGGGTCCGACATCTTATCTGGTCTTATATCCTGTGTGGGTCCGACAACTTAGATAAATCAGTGAATACATCTGATCATCTCTATCACTATACGAAAGATGTATACATGTGTGAGCTGAGTCATGTTTTTCAACCATTATCATCATGGTGTTTGAATTTACTTTCTTTGTGGACTGGGTTGTGATTGGGATCGAGAGTTGGAGTCGGGCTGTGACTGGTAACTTTGGTATATATACAGGCATATACCTAAGTAGGGTTGGTTGATACTTTTTGATTGTATCTTTCTACTGTGGTTTATCCTTTGTGGATTCTGAGTGACCTTCGGGGGTCTTGGGGTCCCCTACTGAGTATCGTTATACTCACCCCTGCACGGGCTATGCCCAAACATTTTTATATTGGTTGCAGACGACAAACAACACTGATTGAGGCAGAGAGTTGTAGAGCTGGACGGTACCTGGAGGTGGACCACTTGGTGAGACGTACTGAGAGCGGACAGATGGACCTGGGGTGATGAGGAGGCCATCTGTACCCACCCTTCAAGTGGGATTCCCAAAGGACGACTCAGTAGTTTCTATTTACCTTTCTGCAGTTGTACTAGCTTTACAGTTGTTGTTCAGTTGGGTTTGTATACTGGCCCACTTACTTTCAGCACACTTTACTTTTCTATTTTAGTACTTGTGGCCTCTACTGCTTGTGTTCGGACTATGTGTATGTTACAGGTTAAAAAGAAATGCCTTCCCTTTTTATCAAGGATTCACCTTTGGTGCTAGTCACCAGCCCCTGGCCTATGGAAGGTGGGCTTGGGGTAGTCACGACACGGGCCCCAAGGATGGGTCGTGACATTTATGCCTTATTGTATTTTGATACTTTACTCCAAGTAGAGTTTTCTTTTGATATGCATACTATTTTGCTTCTTTTACTTCCACATTGTTAGTGGAAAAATCATTCCCACTTGCATGTTGTATGATGTTAGGCGCTAGTCACCAATCTATGGGGATTGGGAACACCCTTTGGGATATGTTAGGGCCGAATCGGTTATCGGGTTACCAGGGTACCCGGGCTGGTTCATGATAGTAAAGATTCTAGAGGTTGAGGATTCATTTAATCATAATGAGAAATTTGATAAAAAAAATCCTTAACTGAATATACTAAAGTGTAGGGTAAAAATAAATATTCCCAACACTTTGAAACTTTTAAAAATGATAATATGATTGGTTTTCCAGAATTGAAAATAATATATTTTGATACTGCACAAGGATATTTTAAAAATAAATAGTATGTTAATGTGAATAAAGAGTTCCTAGGTGGGTTTGACATTGTTTTCCCTTATTTAAATAAATATTGGTTATACTTTGATACTTTTGAGGGAGTTTTTTATAAAAAAATTGATTCTTTTTCTATAAAAAACTTCTAGAAATCAGACTTATTCATTCAAATAAGTGAGTTGTCCACTTTGGACAATTGTAAAGAAAAACTCATTTCTTTTGTGGAAATAAAAATTATTTATAGTTTTCAAACTCATTTTAAGAAACATATTGATGGACTTAGACCACCTCTTCCCAAGATTCTCCATTATAGTGAACAAGAACCCAATTTGGAGCTTAAATTTTTTCCTACACATCTAGAATACTCATTTCTTGGTGAAAATTCAACACCACTTGTTTTTATCTCTGCTAGAATCAATTACAATCAAGAGGAATTTTTTTGGGTGTTATGAAAAGGCTCAAGACTATAATCATTAGGTTTTTAGCCAATATTAATGGGAGTATTCCTTCTTTTTATATGAAAAATATCCTCATGGAACCAAACAAAAAACTAATAGATGAGGGTAAAAGGAGATTAAATCCAAAATTGAAAGAGTTTGTAAGATGAAATAATTAAGTTTCAAAATGTTGGTATAATTTATCCCATTTTTGATAGTTCTTTGGTTATTTTTATCCATTTATATCCTAAAGGGGAGGTTTCACTATTGTTGCCAATGATAAAAATGAACAAATTCCTGTTAGAAAATCAAACAAATTGAGCATCTTCATTGATTATAGAAATATTAATTTATCCACTAGGAAATATAATTTTCCTATGTTATTCATTGATTAAATACTTTATAGGTTAGCTAATAATGGGATTTTCTATTTTCTAGATGGTTATTCTAGTTATAAATAGATTCTCAAAGCCCTAGAAGACCATGAAAAGACTACCTTTACATGACCATTTGGAATATTTTTCTACCAACAAATCCCCTTTTTCTTGTGTAGTGCCCCGACCAACTTACAATGGTGCATTCTTGATATTTTTTATAATATTATTGAGAGGATAATTAAGGTGTTTATGGATGTTTTTTATTTTATTGGAATTATTTCTGAGAGATTTTTAGTAAATATAAAATTAGTTTTGGAAAGGTGTGAAGAAACCAATCTTATTCTTAATAGGGAAAAGTGCAATTTCATGGTTACCAAAGGCATTGTTCTTGGTCAAAAATTTTCTAGGAGAGGCATTGAGTTTGATAATTAAAAAATTAAGGTGATTCAAAAAATTCTTCTCCTTAAAAATGTAAAAGATGTAAAGGCTCATGCAGGATCAATGTAATCACTGAGAGAGAAAAGGGGGTTAATAAGTAGTATCTTTTTCTTTTATGTTATCTTTATTTTGAAATAATATTCACTGCCTATTAAATATTTATCATTGTGCTAAAAATAAAACATTTAAAAATCCACATGACCATAAGTATTTACAAGGTTGATACTCAATAATAGTAGTTATTCCTTAGCATGGTTTTTAAATAAACCAATAACACACAATCCACTAGAAAAAATACTTTTTGTTTGGATATAACAAGTAGGAAATACCCTTAAACTTGCATAGCACTATGATCAATACAACAGTACATGTTCTTTCTCTAGAATGAAAGATGTAAATAATATGTTTTAACAACTTTTAGAAACATTCAGCAATTGGTTCCAAACAATTTCATAGCGATGCTTCAAAAAACTTCAACTTTTGATATTATTTAAGAAAATCATAACTTTCTTACCCAGCAGTAGGCAGGAAAAACTTCTATGGACATCATAAAAAAATCAGTCCAATCATTCACTCTAATTCCTATATATGAATCTTTAGTCTAGAAATAAGTATGAATGATTTTCCAATAGAAAACCAAAACCCTAATATTTCCTTCCTCTTTATTCTTCAGAAACTATCAATCTAATTGTTAGGTCTGATCTGATAAATTCTGACTACCACTTCTCTGAACACTTCATCTATCTAGAACAATTCCTTAGAAACTTCTATTTGGAAACCAATTAAAAACCAAAGATTCTAATGCTCTGCCTCTTCCACACATAAATAGTGTCAAAGTACATTGTACTTTCACCCGTTTATATAGGTGTTCCCAAAATATAAAAGGTAGGAACCTGAAATAATTTTCCCACTCAACAAAATTCTAGTTATCCAAATTTATGTTCATCTAAATTCCATTTTGAACACTTCTCAATTATTCTCTACTCTTCTAGAGTCTTCTCAACTCTTCATGAATTCTCCAGAACTTCTTAAAACTTGATTTCACTTGAATAAGAACTTAAAAAGTGAACTATCTAGAAAATAATTGTCTAGAACATCTTAGTTCGAAAGTCTATTCATCATTTCAGTTATCTTAACCCAAAAAATACTTCTCACTATGATACTCCAATCCAAATGAAACCTTTTCATCCACTTTATTCATTTGTTCAACTACTCCTAAGACCAATGAAATTGAGTCCAAAGAAACTTAGAATCTGATGGCACATCGGTGTCAAACAGATCATCCAATGGTATCATTCATCTTATTTGATGGATCAATGTCTGTATCATATCTGATGAATCGATCTATGATTCCAATTCGATGGATTAGTCTCTGAATATCATCTTATTGATCAGTGTTAACCAGCGAATTATTTCTTTCTATAACTCAGCAACTGATGGTTCATTTAGTTAATTGTATCGATCGATGGATTTTCTCGTTCGATGGATCGACCGATCATCACTTTTTCCAATCTCCTGAATATAGAAAAATCAAATAACCAATATTCAAACAACTTCTTCATTCAATACATATCGAATTGATGATATGCATCCAGAAAAAATTACCTTTATAAAAACATTATAAATTCATATTTCTCTTTTCTTCTAGAAACTCCAGGTTGTATCTTGACTTATTTATGATTTAGTAACATTAAAAGATTAGAAAATAATCATCATATTTTTTATGTCGAACATATTTTACTACATTTTGATTCTTGAACATCTTCCCAGTCCATTATAAAAATCTCCATTCTGGAGAGATATGACCAATAAAAAAAACACCAACAAAACAACATTCAATTTTTTTTCAACAAACCAACTTTCTCATGAAATATGTGTCCAACCTTCTTCATCAAATACTCCTTCATCAGATCACTAGAAAATAAAATATGAGGTGATTTTTTATAAATAAAACAGAAGAAAAAACTTACAGAAACCTCCTTCCAAATAACTCCTCTAGCCAACTTGGTCCCAACAATCTCCTCCTTTGGATTTTGTTGTCAACCAAGATTCATAAATAATTGAATATTATTAAAATTAGGATATAAATAAATTATCAATAATTCTAAGATTACGTGAGAAAACTCATTATAGGAAACAAGAATAATTGAATAGAAAACCCATATTTCCCATAAGTAGTGACTTAGAAAATAGCTTATTAAACATCAAACATTTCATCTTATCTTAAAACTTGTCAACTTTCATCTCTTAAAAACTTTTAAACATTTATTTTCCTATAAAAATAAACTTTTTTTCTATAATCACTTCAAAAAAACTATTAAATAGTTCACGCATTCATACAATGAGATCACATATTACCCCTTTTAACCCCCCAAATAAATTCTTCCTTAAGAGGTTTAGCACATACCGATGGATAAATTTATGAAACAATATATTTATACACCTTAAAAATACTAACCAAAGATAATATGAGAGAGGGTAATGATATACATACCTCAACCTTATAGAGAAAGAGGTTGTACACCCATGTTTAACCTCAGTTTGTAAAAATATTCCTTCGGTAAAGGTTTTGTGAATATTTCAGCAACTTGTTCCATTGTAGGAACATATTCCAAAATGATTTCATTATTTTACACATGCTCTTTGATAAAGTGATATTTTATATCAATATTCTATGAATTAGAATGTTTCACTAGGTTTATAGTGATATTTATAACACTTTGATTATCACAACCCAAGAGAAGTGGTAACTTGACTTCAACTAGAAAATCTTACAACTAAGTCTTCACCCATATAAGTCACATTGTAGTTTGAGTGGAAGAAATATATTCACCTTAATTTGTGCTAAGAGTTATAGATTTTTTTATTTTTTGGTATGCTAAATTACAAAAAATTACCCTCAGAAAGGAAACTCTACCATATCTAGATGTTTTATCATCCACACTTCCTGCCCGATAAGCATCTATATATCCAAAAAATCAACTATTCATGAGCTGTCATATTTGATATCGAAATCTATTGTGCCTTTGATATATTTGAGAATTTATTTTCCATCAAATAGATGATATTATTTTATAACACTTTGGAATCTTTCACATAAAGTAACATCATATACAATATCTGGTCTTGAGTAGTCAGATACAACACACTTCCAACCAGCTTCTAAAATTCCATAGAATTTACTTCCTTTACTTATCCATCATTAGAAAACTTGCTTCCAACTAAAATTAGTATAGAAAACAGTTTTTAATTCTCTATTGAATACTTATTAAGAAGTTATTTAGAATACTTTTCTTAAGATATAATGATATACTTCTTATTTTGTGAGATTTGTAATCAAAAAAATATTTCATTTCACCAAGCATGGAAATTTAAAACTAATTCTTCATCTCTTCAGAAAATTTTTCACAAGTTCTTTCATCATTACCAACAAATATAATATCATCAGTGTAAACAATTATAATGAGAGATATCTCTTAATTTTATTTGATGTCGAGATTACTGTCGACTCTTCCTTTCTTAAAGTTCAACTTCCTCAAACAAGCATCCAATTTTGAATACCAAGCTCTTAGGACTTGCTTTAACCCATACAAATATTTCTTTAACACAAACACATAAATTTAATATTTTCTAATTTTAAACCACAAGTTTTTTCAATATAAACTCATTCATTAGGATCTCTATTGATAAAAACAGAATTAACATCCATCTAATTTTTTTTATAACTTCATAGTGTAGTAATTGAAATAAATATTCTGATTGTTTCTAACCTTACAACATGAGAAAAAGTATCATAAAAATAAACACCTTCAATTAGTGAGAAACCTTTCAAAACCAATCATGCTTTGTTTCTTATCACTTCACCAAATTTATTCATTTTGTTTTGGAACACCCACTCTATGCCGATAACATTTTTATTATTTAGTTTGGATATAAGCTCTCAAGTATCATTATTCTAAATATGATCCAGATCTTCATTAATAGAAAGAATCCACTCTTGATTCTCAAAATATTCATTAGCATCATTTGGATCAACTTTTGAATACAATGAATTAGTGAAAGAAACTTTTTTTCTTTTTGTTTGAAATTTTTATTATTGATCACCAATGATGTTTTTTACTTACACCTGTTTTATTAGTCTAGGATGAGATGTTCAAATTTCTACCACATCACTGGATATAAATGAGTCTGATTATTCTTTTTTCACATAATCACTATTATTGGAATTTTTTTTATGTTTCTCAACACAAATTATTTTATTTTTTCCATCTTCCTTACCTGAATATTTTTGTAAAAATTCTTCTTTATATTTTTCAAGAAATTTTACGTCAGAAAAATCAATAATTAATATAAAAAAAATATTAGTAAATTTAATATACTAATTTTATTATATAATAATGATATAAAAATAATTAAATGGGGTTGAGGAAGAAATAATACAAAAAATATTAGTAAATTTAATATACTAATTTTATTATATAATAATGATATAAAAATAATTAAATGGGGTTGAGGAAGAAATAATACAAAAAATGTTCTTGATGAACATTACCTCTTCTTCAGGTATCTCCTTTTGGTTTTCATCAAAGTCATTCCTTTGTTGGTTTTATACCCAATGTAAGGCTTATATGATGAAGTGAGGTGATTTTATAAGTTATTTTTGCATTGATAGGCCAAACCGATTGGTTTTGAGGGTGTGAAGAGAGAAGTGGTGGTGGCCTTTTATAAGTGAGGGAGAGGACACACTTTTCATTTTTTAAAATAAAGTTAGGTATACCCATGTTTTTACCTAAAAATGGTTTAAAAAATGCATAAAATTTGATCCATGAAGGGATAAAGTCAAAATATTTCCATAAAATGGGTGTTTTACAAGTTTCTAGGTAACTTTTCCCCTTAATTTTATAGTTTAGTCCCATGGTAAACTTGTTTTTTCTCTTAACCATCATGATTAATTTTAATTGTTTTCAATAATCAATTTGGTAAAAAATTAAGATGCAATTATTTTACTTTCTAAATTTTTATAATTAGAAATATGGAATCAGTTTTTCCAAATTCAATTCACATAAGTGGAGGAAATTAATTTAAAATTAATCCCACAAACGAGACAACACAACGACTTTTTAAAGTGAAAATGTTCAAAAGTTTGAAATATTTTTATATCCAATTTCAATTTGAATTTGATTATAATGAACTAAATTATATTTTTTATGTATAATTGAACTAATTATACTTTAAAACCAATTTGGAATATAATTTAACTATAAAAATAAGTTAGAAGAATATGCGGTTTTCAATTAAAATATAGTATTTTTCACTATTCATCAAAAAATGAAATATTTCATAAAAATAAAAAAAATCACCCTAATATTAGTTTGAAATTATGAATTTAAAAATTAACTTTATTGTATCAAATTAAATTTCTAAAAGTGTCAAAAATTAATTTTAATATTGTTTACAAAAGGACATAAAAATAAGTTTTTTTAGAAAATAGTATTTTCAAAACATATAAAGACTTTACCTAAAATTATTTATTTTAATATTAATATGTTTTATTTATATAAATACTTTACAGTTAAAAAACATATTACTATTCATACTACTATGTTTAATTTCTATGTTATAATGGTCACATTTAAATAACTATATTAATAATATAACATTGTTTTGTTAAAAATCAGTGTCGTGTGCAACACAAGCTAAGATGGTGTTGTGTGTAACGCAAGCTTAACTTGGTGTTGTGTATAATGCATGCTTAAATTGGTGTAGTGTGAAATTAAATCCATAAAATAAATTTAATTTATTCAAAAAAAAATCATAAAAACTTAGGGTTTTAAATTCTACCCCCTTAAAATGAATTTCACCCTCAAAATTCATCACTCTAATACAAAAAATAAAGATACTTCTGCCTCATCACACCCTCAAGTTCCCATGTACCTTCTTCAAACTGGTGGTTTTTTCACAAAACATTGAAACGATTAGTGGTCTTTTTTTATAGAACTTTCTCTCTATGATCCAAAATCTCCACCAGTTGTTCCTCATAAAAAATATTGTGCTCCAGTGGTATGACCTATGAGTTCAGTATATGTGAAGGGTCAAGTATGTACTTCCTCAGGAAATATACATGGAACATGTCATGGAATTGAGAGAAGTTTGGTGGAAGTTTCAAGTGATAGACTATCCTATCGATACATTCAAAAATTTCAAAGGGACCGATATACCTATGGATTAGTTTCCATTTATTCCCAAATTTCATAACCTTATAACATAGATAAATTATAAGAAACACCTTAACACCAACTTTAAATTCTAGATCACACTGGCAGTTATCAACATAACTTTTCTTTTGACTCTAAGATGCCTTGATGTTTTACTAAATAAATCTAAAATTATCTACCATTTCTTCAGTGATATTAGGTCCCAATAAATTTCTTTATATAACTTCATTTGATCATGTTAGAGATCTACATTTCTTTCCATTGAGGGCTCCATAAAGATCCATCTGATTGATTGAGTGAAAGATACTATTCTAAGAAAACTCAACCAGAGGAAGGTTTTGATTCCAACCACCTTTTAAATCCAAAAAACAAGATCTCAAAATATCCTCTAAGGTTTGAATTTTTCTTTCAGACTAGGAATCTATTTGAGGATGATATATAGTTCTGAAACTCAACTTTGTATCAAGATCTTTTTAAAGACTTCACACCAAAATTTGATGTAAACCTTGGATCTCAATCAGATACAATCGAATGTGGTACTCCATGAAATCTTACCACTTCTTTAATGTATATTCTATAAATATGATCCAAAGATAATCCTTCTCTAATAGAGATAAAGTGTAATGATTTAGTAAAGCAATTGAATACAACTCATATAAAATTATCCCCTTTAAACATTTTGGTAAGTCTAGTAAACAAATACATGGTGTTGTTCCCCCATTTCCATTCTGGTATGGGTAATGGATGAAATATTCCCTTATACATTTTTATTTAATTATTAACTTGTTGACATACCAAGCACTGAGATACAAACTCCATGATATCTCACTTCATACCATCCAACCAGAAGTATTCTTTAAAATTTCTATACATCTTTGTATTTCCAGGATGAATACAGAATGAAGAACTATGAGCTTCCTCTAATAGATCCTTCTTCAAATATGGTATATATGTAACACATAGATAGTTCCAAAACCATATCATTCTGTCATAATCAATGTTAAATTAAAAAACATTTCTAACCTTCTTTTTCATCTCTACATCTTCCTTATGTACCTCTTTAATATTCACATGGATAGATGGTTGAATTTTTAATTAAGAAATATAATATTTTCCCCTTCTATTAGTATTTCCAGTTCTATCCTTTTTAAATCCATAAATATAGGATCTTTTTTGATCCTCATCATGGATAAGCTAGCATAATCCTTTTCACTCAAAGCATCAGTCACCTTATTCGCTTTCCCTGGGTGGTAATGCATTTATTAGTCATAATATTTAATCATATCTAACCATATTATTTGGTGCATGTTCAACTCCTTCTCTATGAAAATATACATTAATTTTTTTGATCAGTTTATATATCACACTTTTCTCCATAAAGATAAAGACTCCACATCTTTAATGCAAAAATTACCATAGCTAACTTCAAATCATGAATTGGGGTAAATTTTCTCATGAATATTCAATTGTTATGAGGCATAAGATATAACCATGTCACTCTGCATAAGAGAACATCCGAATATCTTCTTGGATGCATCATTATAGATTTAAAACCCTTCTATATTATAGAGTAATGTAAGCATAGGTTTGATGACTAACCTTATCTTCAATTCCTTGAAATTTTCCTCACATTCATCTTTCTAGAGGAACTTTATCCCCTTATGAGTTAACTTGGTCATAGGATTAGATCATTCTGATAAATTATCCACAACCCATCAATAATATCTAGCTTAATCAAGAAAACTATGGATATCAGTCACCATGGTTGGTTTGGGCCAACATTCAATAGCCTCCATCTTTAATGGATCTACTGATATACCTTATCTTGAGATTATATAACCCAAAAATGAAAATTTTTTCATCCAAATTCCAAACTTTGTAAAATTTTCATATAATTTCTCTTTCCTTAGTGTATTTAGTAAAATTATTAAGTGATCTCCATGATCTTCCTTATGCTTTGAATAGATACAAATATCATCTATAAATTCTACCACAAACTGATCAAGGTATTCTCTAAAGATACTATTCATTAAATATATAAAGATAGTAGGTGAATTAATAAGAATAAATTGAATCACTATATATTCATAGTGTATATATCTTATCTAGAATGTTTTATTAAGTATATCCTCCTTCTTATCCCTCAATTGATGATATCTAGAATGAAGGTAAATCTTGGAAAAGTATTGATCTTTGCACAACTGATCAAACAAGTCATCAATATGAAGAATAAGATACTTGTTCTTGATTTCTATCTTATTCAACTCCCAATAATCAATATATAGTCACAACGATCCATATTTATTTTTGAAAAAAAATAACAGGTGCACCCCAAGGTGACACACTTGGCTGAATGAATCCCTTGTCAAGGTTTTCTTGGAGTTTCTTCTTCATTTCCTATAACTCAATTAGGGCCATTCTATAATGAGTATTTGAAACTGGTGTGGAATGAGGTATGGAATATATTGAGAACTCAAATTCACATTTTTTTGGAATACCATGAAATTATTATAGAAATAAATAAAAAATTCCTAAACAATAGGAATATCATCTATGTCGAGTTTCTCCCCAACCATCTGAGATAAATACCCCTTCTGAATTATAATTAAGACCCATACATTGGATGTTATCTCCATCAAAAGCTCATAATTATCATCAAATTGATAGATGATCATAGTTTGGTTTGGAATATCAAATGTGACTTACCATCCTAGATAGTTGATGTGGGATTTATGTAGAGAAATCCAATCCATTCCTAAGATGACATAAAATTCAACCAGTGGAAGAATGACAAGCTTTACATGAAGCACATTTCCACCAATATAAACCAGATAGGGATCATAGATTTAAGATGTGTTCATCATACCATAAATTATTTGTAATATTAATTCTATATCTAACAGTTTGGATGGAATCTTGATACTCATATAAATGTTTTTATATATGAAATAATGTGCACATCTAGAGTCAAATAAGAAATTAGCAGTTCTATAGTGAATGGTAAGTATACCTTTCACTACACCATTGTTGCACCCCTCATTAGAAATAGTGATCACATGATATTTCCTCTTTCCAATCATCTTAAAAGATTTTTGACGTCGATCATCATCATTAAACCTCATGTTTGGGAATAGATAAGCATAATTCCCATTCTACTTACACTTAAAGCACTAAAGCGGGGGAGGTATATTCTATGTAGCTTTCTCTCTATTTTCATTGTTAACTAACTTCTTCCCATCACTTCAATAATCCATTGTTCGATGACCTACCTATCCACAATTAAAACATTTTTAGCCCACTTATGATAATTTACTCCGTGCTTATTCCCACAATTTAAGTATAAAGGAAATCTCATCTTCTTCTCTCCATAGTTTTTAGATTTTCCTTTGAACCCCATCTTACTTTTCTTTTCAAAACCATGAGATTGATTCATAAATCCAACCTCAATTTACACCTTAAAAGAACAACATAAAATCTCTTCATAGATACTAATGTATTTTATGGATAACTCACTTTAAAGACTTGGTTTTAATCCACTTAAGAATTGATAAACCTTACATTCAGGTTGGATGATAATACCAAAAACATACCTCACAAGTCTTGTAAAATTAACCTTGTATGTGAAAATAGATTCATCATCTGTTTTCTTTAACTCAAGGAAATCCTTCTCCATCATCGTATGAAGAACATGAAGAATGTACTTAATGAAAAATAATTTATTGAAATCATACCAATACATGGAGTCAATTTCATCTTGTTTCCTCATATTCTTGATAAGAGTCCACCATTTATCTACTTGACCTTCCAAACAGTAGATAACCAAAATTACTTTTTCATGTTCTAAACACTGAAGAACAAGAAAATATTTTTTAGTGGTACTAATCCATTATTTTGAAACTAGTGGATCAAAAGACACACTGAAAGAAGGTGGAAGTTTTCACATGAAGGACTCAATAGAATTTTGTCCCTCCTTTTCTCATTTTGAATTCCATCAAGATTCACAGATTGAGAAAATTTTATGAGCATAACAATGATATTTTTTCATTCCATCTCTCATAACATTTAGATTCTCAAGAGTTAAATAATTTCATTGTCCATCATACTCGACATTAACATGGTTTCTCCAGGTTTCAGCCGCTGACTTAAACCAAAAATCACAGTGTAAGAAACAATAATCATAGTGGGGAACCACATAATCGTGAAAATCAGTTATAGCATGTATAAATCATGAAAACTTATTTAATATATGACACATTATTTCTATCCTATTTCATTCATAATCATCATATATTTATATCATTCATGATGGTTTGTACAGATTTTGTGAATTCCTAAAGAATATCCCCTGAGAGTGTCAAACCAGGGGTGCATCAAGACCCATTTTTATGCACCAGTTCCTGATCAAGTCTAGCTCAATACCAGTGTTTTCAGGGTTATTAAACCTATGTACATTTTTTCTAGAGTCACATCCACTTATAGTATCTAGAAATTGATATAACAGATTAGAAACCACTTTCTCTATCATTTAACAATATTCTAGGACATTTTCCTATATTTTAAGAATTATCCTTAGACATGTCCTCAGGGATCTCACTAAGGTTTTATTATCCTAGTTTCTAGAGGTTTACTTTTACTTTTTAATAATACCAATTATAGTGACCCAGGCTTCTCATACATAGAAATTACATCATTTTTTAATAATATTTATTACATTACAAAATCACATGCCCAATGACCACATTATTTTAGTGCCTTTGAAAACATGGAAACATAAAAACTGGTCCATAAGTGAACTACATCATCTCCTACTACATTCTTCATAACTTTTACCCTTCTTAGACACATAATAAATAATAAATATCTTCATAAACTGGGGAAAGAAAATGTAAAAAGGGTGATCTCAGATGCTTAGTAAGGGTAAAAACGAGAGTTATATAATCATAACATGAACATAAGTTTACTAGAACATGGTAATAACATTATAAAACCATACCCTGCATATTAAAGATCATAATCATGAGTCATGACATAAATATTGGCAGTTCATGAAACATGAATCATAAGGGAGTCAAAGAACATGAGTCATGAGAGCATAACATTGACATAAGACATGAATTTTTGGAATACAAATAATCATATAAAACCATTTCCATATTATTCAATGATCATTTACAAGGCCATCATAGTAGAAATATTCCTTTATTATACTGAGTTCACTCCTCATTCCAGCCCTGTATTACTGTACCAAGTTCACTCATTGTTCCAGTCTAGTATTATTGTACCAAGTTCACTCCCCATTCTAGCCATATATATCTCATGATATATATTAATCTTTACCCAATTCATTGGAGGGAGATATAGGTCCTACTCACCTTATAATTAAATCATACATATGCGTACCATAAGATCATAAAAATTCATCATATCATAACCCATGAAATGAAATGGGTATTATAAACATTTCATCATATCATAACCTATGGAAAAGTGATAGGTTTCATAACCATTTCATCATAGAATAACCTGTGAAAATAAGTGAGTTTCATAAGCATATAACCTGTGGAAGAGAAATGGTTTTCATAAATATTGTGCCATCAAAACCTAAACCATTCATAGAAAGAATATGAATGTCACCCTTGGATAATATTCCTAATAAGGCATGAGTAACACCAAAAAATGTCATATTAGATGGAAAATAATTTTGAAACATCATTTAAAACATCTCTTTAGGAAAATATCCTTTCAATTTTTAAAGACTCTTTTTAAAACGTAAAACATTTTGAAATCCTTTTTCTTTGAAAATAGCTTTGAAAACCTATATTAGAAGCTTTAAAAAATATTTAAAAAATTTTTAAACATAAAAAATTTTCAAAATAATTTTCCTTGAAAATTATCTTAAAATATGATTTCAAATATTTTTTGAAAACATTTTTAGAAAACATGGTTTTGGAAGAAAATAGATTTCTTTCCCAAGAGAGAAATAAAGTCATATTTTCTTAAAAACATTTTATTAATTATCTTTTATAAAAAAGTGTGGTAAATGGTAATATAAATTGAATATATCATGAATAAATATAGGATAAGAAAGTTCATGAGTATTCTTGAGATATGGATCATAATATTTCATCAATGGAAGCATAATAATAGACAATCCTAATAAACAACAAGATTGTAGCAATAAAATCTTACTACTTTGGTAACTTTAAATCATAAAAACCATGAATGAATAACATAAAATAAAACTTAAAATATCATTAAGATGAAAAAATTAATTATATTACATGTTAAGGTGGCTGTATATACACCTCATTAAAGAATATAGGTGTATAACATAATGTATATCTTAAAAAAGGAAAATTGAGACAAAAATCCCCTTACTGCTTTGGTAATGTTTTAACTGTAAAACCCATGAAAGAGAGATTATAAAATGGATATTTAAATTAAAATAATTATATATATAATAATCATAAAATACATCCATGGGAAGTATACACACCATATACAAAAAATATGTGGTGAACATGGCTTATGTCTCATGAAAAATAAAAGTGAGACAGAAATCCCTTACCTTAAGTCTTGACTTATGTTGTACACATTCATTCATCCTGTATAATAAATAAAAATTTATTATAAATATATTATAGAACCATATTCATTTATATAATACTATATATTATTCTATTATGACCTTTTATTAACCATTTATTAATAATTCCATGTTAATGTTACGTTTCGGGTAATAACCGCTTTGTTTTTCATATGTTTTTTTATCTGTTATAGTTTTGGTCCTCTTACTTTAATCATGATTTTAACATCTCCATAATTATAACCATGATATAAATAACATATATATTTATTATATATGTATTTATAATAATCTATAAAAGATATAAATATGAAATGATATACACCATTCATGGAGATGGTTGGTCATACATACACATGAACATTGTTTCCATTTTCTTTCCGGATTGAAAGAAAGAAAATTATATGAGATATTATCATTAAATAATAATTTTTATTTCATATATATTACATATTTTTATTAATATCATATTTAATACATTTCATATAAAGTGTGAATGAATCAAATCGCTTCGTGAGGAAGTAGTCTTCCGTACACACGAACGACATTAACATATTCCCACTAAATAGAAAACATAAAGTTCTGTGTGATATAACAATTATAAAATCATAATAACATTATAAAATTCATAAATATATTATAAAAATAGTATTTTCATCATTATTATCAACCTTTATAGCTGGTAATGGAAAAAAGAATGACATTTGTTCGCGAGACGGTAGTCTGCCGTACACACAAACGATGATTTCACAACCCATTTGATGGAAGTGTGTATGGTTGTAGGTCATACCCTTAACATAATAAAATCTTAGTATATTTAAGATACTAATGTTATTATATTACCATGATATAAAAATAACTAAAGGTGTTTGAGGTATAAATAATAAAAAAATGTTTGTTGATGAATGTTACCTCTTTTTCAAGTGTTTCTTTTTGGTTTTCACCAAAGACATTTCTGGGTTGAATTTATGCCAAAATTATGGATTCTAAGATGAATATATGGAATCATAAAAGTTTTTTTGGTATGTATTTTCTTAACCAATTGGTTTTGAGGGTGTGAAGAGAGTACGATAGGTGGTGGCCTTTTATAAGTGAGGAAGAGGACACACTTGGCATTTTTAAAAATAAAGTTAGGTATACCCATATTATAACCTAAAATAAGGGTTAAATAATGATATAAATTAGATAAATGAGGGTTTAAGGTCTAAATTTTTCTATACAATAGGTGTTGGAAAAGTTTCTAGGTCATTTTTAACCTTAAGTTTTAAGTTTAGTCCCTTGGTAAACTCATTTTTCTCTTAATCATTGTGATTAATTTTAACTATTTTCACTAATCACCTTGGTAAAAAATTAATTTGGAATTATTATAAATTATAAATTATAATAATTAAAAATATATAATCCATTTTTACAAACTCAATTCACATAATTGGCATAAATTAATTTAAAATTCATCTCGTAGACAGGATGAGACAATGAGTTTTTAAAGTGAAAATGTTCAAAAGGTTGAAATGTTTTTATATCCAATTTCAATGTGAATTTGGTTCCAATAAACTAAATTGAATTTATTTATGTAACTTTTAACTAATTATACTTTGAAAAAAAATTAAAATATAATTTATCTATAAAAATAAATTATACAAAAAGGCATTTTTTAATTAAAATTCATTTTTTAACTATTCATCAAAAAATGAAACATTACAGAAACATTTTAGAAATTCACCCTAAGATAATTTTGAGAATATGAATTAAAAAATGAAATTTATTTTATCTAATTAAAATTATAATAGTTTCAAAATTTAATATTATCATTATTCAAATAAGGACATAAAAAGCATTTTTTTGATAAAATAGTATTTTCAAAACATATAAAGAATTTAACTAAAATTATGCATTTTATTATCAAGTTTTTTATTTATATAAAACCATTATATTTAAAAAAAATATTAAAATTACTATTTATAATTTTAACTTCTAAGTTATAATGGACATGTTTAAATAAATATATTAATAATATAACATTGTTTTATTAAAACTCAACATCATGTTTAACACAAGCTAAGTAGATGTTGTGTGTATTGAAAGCTCAACTTGGTGTTGTTCATAAATAAATCTTAACTTGGTGTGGTGTGAAATGAAAGAAATCAAATAAATTTAATGTATTCAAAAAATAAATTTCATAAAAACTCGGGGTGTTACATGTAACAAATTTCCCATCTCCAACTATTTTCACAAAAAAATCATCTTTTCTGAAAATGACTTTATTACCTTCATCGTAAAGTTGTGGAACACTTAAAAAGTTTTGTTTTAGACCATCAATAAAAACAGACTTTTTGGATTTATGTTTTTCTTCCCTAATAATAGAAGATCCAACACCTTTGATTCTGATAGATTCATCATTTCCCAAGGTCACTATTATTTCTTTAAATTCTTTTACATTTTTCAAAAGATTCAAATATCCTGTCATATGGGAAGAATATACACTATCCAAAATCTAGGGTCATTCTCATATTGTATATTTGAGATTAGTTTATAAAAAAATGATTTTTATTTTCATTTATCTTTCTTCGCATAGATATTTTTGAGAATTGTTGTAAAAATTTTGTTGCGACAGTAACAAAACAAGACATCATTTTGCAAGATTCTCAGGCTGTTCACATATTTCAAAAATAGTTTCCAAAGGTTCGAATCTATTTTCAACTTTCATAATAACTTTATCAAGGTTTCTTATTTAATATTATTAACTCCCCCTAAAACTTTTCTTACAGTTACTCATGGGACTATTATAGTGTTTTCAATTAAACCAACATATACTTTATTAAATCCTCTATAACACCATAAGTAGTGATGGAAATAATATTTTCCCATGTTACTTCCATACTATCAGGAGTTATAAACTTATTTTTTATAACTTTCTTATTTTCCATGTTAGGACTTTATTGAGCCCCAAAATTTCTTCTATCTTTCAAAATCTTCTTCTTCATCTTGGAATTATTCCCATATTCAACAAAATCATTAGTATTAGAAACCTTTTATTCAAATTTTAAAATTTTATAAACTTTATGATTTTCAACATTGTTTATTTTTCCTACATACATGATTTTATCAACATTATTAATCTTAGAAACAAAATTATTTTTCTTCTTAACCTTTGAAGATAACTTTTTTTGATCTTTCTTAGGTTCACACTTCTCATAACTTTTTCCAATTTCAAAAATAGAGTTTTTGAAACTCATAACTCCCTGCTTAGTTTTAAAGAACTTTTTTAACAAGTTCTATATCTTCCTCCTTTAATTTTATTTTTATTTCAATTTGTTCATTATGATTCTTTTATTTTTCAAGAGATTTATTTAAATGAAAAATATCTTCCAACAACTTAGATTTATCTTCAAGAAAATATTCTTGATTATTTTTTGTAGAACTTTACTTTTTCAACTTCTTGATTTCTCTTTCAAGTATTACAAATTTTAAAATAAATTTTTCAAAATCTATTTTAAAATAAAATTATAACTGAGAATATTATTTAGAAATACTGCTTTTATAACCAACAAAATCTTCAGCATTTTATTTTTTAATAAATGTGTTTTCTATAACATCTTCAATGAATTTGTTAGTTTCAAATTCACTATCACTATCTTCATTATCTTTATACAAAAAACTTCTAGTTTTTTATTTCGATAACTTTTTATATTTTCCCATGGAATAGAATTTTTATTTTTCAAAATGTTTCTTAAAGGATCTTCTTGAATTTATGTCACTCGCATAACTTTCTTTGAGGGAAATTTGCAACAAAATTCCCAATAACTCTACATTCAATTCATTTTAGTGGTACCTTCCCTTTGTAATTTCCTGTGCCACTTTTCACATTTTTAGAAAAAAAGGAAAACAATTCATAAAAATTGTTAATGAACTAATATTCAGTGTTGGAGTCACCAACTTATTAATCTTCAATAATATTATTAGATATTCCTTGCTCGACAGCTTTGAAGGATATCACTTGATCAAAATTTTCTTTTATTTTCATAACTTTCTATCTTCTCATTTCATATATAATGAGACTTCTATATAAGTCATCCAAAGATATATTTTCAAGATATCTATCTTCCAAGGATGAAACTTTGGCATAAAATTTTTATAGAAGAATTCATAAGATATTTTCAAAAATAGATGACTCTTATAGCTTCTCACCAAGACATCTTATGTTACTAAAAATATCATTCACCCTTGTAACAAAGACAGCAACAGTTTCATTCTCACCCATTTTGATAACTTCATACACCAACCTCGAAATTTTTAATATTTCCTTCTTCACCATTTTATTACCTTTATAGATATTTTTAAACTTTTCCCAAATACCTTTGGTAGTTCCAACTCCCTTAAATCTAAGAAATTCACTTTTAGAGAGTGAAGAAAGTAAAACATTCTTATTCCTTCATTATTCATTTTTTATTATCGAAAACTCTAGGAGGATCATTATCAGAAATAGGAGGAAATATATATGTGATTGCCTCTATTACATCATATACAAGATATATAATAATGGAAACATTCTATCTTTCTAGATATGATAGTTCTTTCCGTTAAAAATTGGAATTCCCTTACTATTCACACAATTTGAATTATCCACAACAAATTCTCTTCAAATTTTATAAAAGAGTAAATGAAAGAAACCTCATATATGATACCAATTGTAAAGTCCCACACAGTATCCATGTATTCATTAAGAGGGGGAGGGGGTGAATCTATGATAACTTTTTCTTTCATGTTATCTTTATTTTGAAGCAACCTTAACCTCCTATTAAATATATATCACTATAATGAAAAAAAACATTTGTACATCCAAAGGAACATAAGTATTTAAAAGGTTTTCTACTAAATAATTGTAGAAAGTCCTTTGAATGGTTTAGAAATAATAAAATACCACACAATCCACTAGATAATAATACTTTTTGTGTAGATACAACAAGTAGGAAATACCCTTAAACTTGTGTAGAACTATGATTATTACAATAGTGCATGTGCTTATTTTATAATGAAAGATGTAAATAATATGTTGTAAAAAGTTTTAGAAACCTTCAAAAATTGGTTCCAAACATTGTAACTATGCTGCTTCAACAAGATTCAGCTTTTGATATTCTTCAAAAATAATTATTCACTTCATTACCCAACTGTAGGTAGGAAAAACTTGTATAAACTTCATATATAACTCAATTAAATCACTCACTCTAATTACTCAGTATAATTATTACTTCTGAAAATAATTCTGGTTGATTTTCTTGCAGAAAATAAAAACCCTACTCTTTCCTACTTCTTTCTTATTTAGAAAATATCAGTATAATTGTTCAGTTTGATTTGATAAATTATAACTACCAATTTTATGAACAATTTTCTGTCCAGAAACATTATTTTGAAACATATTTCTAGAAACCAATTTAAAACCAAAAAATAAAATTCTCTGCCTCTTGCATACATAAATAGTTCAAAGTATGTTATACTTATACCCCTTTATATATGTGTTCCCATAAAAGAAAAGGCAAGAACTTGAAATAATTTTCCCACTCAACAAAATTCCAATTCTCCAAAATTTATGTTCATTTGAGTTCCATTTTGATGAATTCTCAATTATTATCAACTCTCTTAGAGTCTTATCGACTCTTCATAAATTCTCCATAACTTCTTAAAACTTGAAATAACTTGAATAAGAACTTCACAAGTGATATGTATGAAAAATTATTGTCCAAAACATATCATTTTGAAACTATATTCATCATTAAATTTCTCTTGATTTACCCAAATATTTCTCACTCTAATACTCCAAACCAACTAAAACCTTTTCATCCACTTTCTTTATTTTTTCAACTAATTCTCAAACTGATGGAATTGAGTATGATGAAACTTATTATTTGATGGATTATCAGTGTCAAACATATCATCCAATTAAAAGGTATCATTCATCTTATCTGATGGATTGATGTCTATAGGATATCTGATGGATCGATCTCTAATTACCATCTGATGGACTAGTCTCTGAAGTTCATTTGATTAATCAGTTTCAATATATAAATTATTTCTTTCCATAACTCTGTAATAGATGGTTTATTCAATGAATTAGTTTGAATGATGGATTGAATTATTAGTACTTTTTCCAATCTTTTGACTTAAAAAAAACAAAAAAACTGGCCTTCAAACAACTTCTTCATTTGGCACATCTCAAAATGATGATCTGCATCTAGAAAACATTACCTTCCTAAAAACATCAAAAAATTTCATTTATCTTTTCTTCCACAAACCATCTCTTGTATCATGAATTATTCATGATTTATTAACATTGAACAACTAGAAAATAATTATAATTTTTTTATGTAGAACATCTCTTATGACATTATTATTCTGGTGCATCATCCTAGTCTATTCCAAAAAGCTTCATTCCATAATATAATATTGATAACAAGAACACCCACAAAACAAAATCTAGAACAAAAAATTCAATGAAATTACTTTATCAAGAAATATATGTCCAATCATCTGTATTCGATACTCCATCACCTGATCACCATAAAATAAAAAGTGACATGATTATTTATAAAGACAACAAAAGAAAAAACTCATAGAAAACTCCTTCCAAACAACTCCTCTAGCCATCTTGGTCCCAATAAAAGGAGTTAGAATTTTTTTAGGGAATTATAGTTTTTACTGGATAATCATAAAATATTTTTCAAAGATCATTAATACCTTGTATTAACTACTAGAAAAATATTCACATTTATTAATTGATGAAAAATGTTAGAAATATTTTTATCTTCTTGAAGAAAAACCTACTTCATCAACCATTATCACTACACCCAAATGAAAATTTCCTTTATATAAATCATGTGTGGTTCTAGTGATGTTTTTGATGGATTAGTTTTAGGATAAATGAATGAAAATAATCTTTTGTGAAGTATTATGATAGTATGTTTTGTGATTATGATCAAAGTAATTACACCACTACTAAAAAGTAATTTTTGACTATTGTGTTTACTTTATATAAGTTTAGGAAATATTTTTAAGGGTTCAATGAATTTTTTTTCACTACCATTCATCCCTTAAATACCTACTATCCAAAAAATATGCTAAATTAAGGCTCATTACATGGATTCATTTATTTCAGAAGTTTGATTTGGAGATTAGGGGAAAGCTTAGAGCTAAAAATGTTATTTCATATTGTTTTTCTTGGTTTTATAGTACCCATTATAAAGATACTTGTGAGATAAATCCTTTCATGATGAATGATTTCAAAATATTTATATTTAAAAATATGCTTGGTATCCATATTTCATGAACCTCTTACGATGTCATTCCCATTGAATTTTCGCATAATTAAAGGAAGAAGTTAATTTTTAAATTTAAGTATTAATTTTGGGATAAACCATTTCTATTTAGGATATGTGATGGTGTAATTTAAAGGATGTGTGTGATTTAATAATAGATGTTTCCCATTTCATATATTTGACTCTCATCACCTTCTGGTAGACCTCATGGACATGAAAGAAATTCCCAAAAAATCACTCAACCTTCATTTTATTGATCTATTTTTTTAATAATTAATGGAGTATAGTTTTTGGCTATGATAACTACCAAATAATAGGGAATTCTGTTAGAAAACTTGAATTTCCTCAAAAAGTAATTTTATAAAATGATTTTTTTTTATTTTTGGGAGTTTTATTTTATAGGGTCATTCCATCTTCTCATGGGAATGAGTATATCTTGGTAGCTATTGATTATGCTTAAAATTTGGTTTATGTTTTTCCATTTTCCAATAATCAAGATTATTTTAGATCCCTTATTTTTTGAGGTACGTCCCCTATTCTTTCTTTTCATCAAAACTCTTTTGTTTGGGTTTTCCTTTGTCTTTAAACCTTGTTAGATGATTCTTGTTCAGAGATGAAGAAATATTTTAGGGATAAATGACCTAAATTTTGGGGATGTATGTTTTTTTGAATTAATGGAGTCTAGGTATAAACATGTAAATGGGGATCACAAGGGTTTCCCATGAGTTTGGAAGCCTTCGAAGGTGGTTCAGTCTCTTCTACAGAAGTTGGGGTTAAAGCTTCCTACGAGATATTTACATTCCGTGTAAATGAATTACATGAAATTTAATTTTCTACAATAACAATCCTTGAATAAATTTTATGATGTGAAATAAATACATATCATGAATTTATTTCACACCATGTAATGTTCGATAAGGGTTATTTTATCCCCAGGCAACACATTTTTCAGCATACCACATAAATTGAGAATTACACACTGTGTAATACATTTACATTTCCTATATTTCTTAGGATAAATGGTTATAAGTTGTGTTTTGTGTTTATGTTTTAATCATTCCATATACAAACTTCCTCTCTCGATTCCTAGGTGATTTCCAGGAGATTTTAGAGTGCCTTCCTCTATTCTGGACATCTCGATCAAGCGATCAATCCCCAGTGAGTGGTATTTCTTAATTTTTTCCTTATCTTCCATTTCTTTCCATTTTAGATATGGAATATCTTGACCATGGTTGTTTTTTGTTGATATTTATATCATGTTATTTGGTTTTCTTCTTGCAATCTTATTCACATTTTTCCTCATTAGTGTTACCCGTTGGAAGTTTTGTGTTGATTTCCGGTAAAGGTAGGTGGTCTAAAACCTAACCTTATGGCCTGTCTAAATTTATTAAGTATATATAATATTTTAAATGTTTCGACACAACATGAACATTAATTAATTGAATAATTTATGATGATAAATATTGTGTTGGATTATTAATTGGATCCCTTTAAATTCCATTAATGTTGTAACCTAGCTTATGCCTACCTATTGGGTGAGAAAACCTTGGAATAATTAATGAAATGGATAATGGATTAAGGTATGTGTTAGCATGACATGATATTTTAGATGATTTATTAATATAGAATCAGTTTTATAATGTATTTCTATTTAATGAAATGATTAGTGATAATTTTCTATAGTAAGGAATATACAATTGAAATAAAAATGGTAATTCACAGAATTAATCATTGAGGCTTATGTTATGATATTGTGATATCATTGATTTTATGACTTGGGTTGAGAAACATGTTGTAATGAATATATAGGAAGCTTGTCCCAATCTCATGTTTTAATGCTAATATAATGGGCTATGCCCAGTTTTATGTTGTAATGCTTATGTAGCGGGCTATGCCCAGTTTCATGTTGTATTGCTTATATAGATGGATTGGACCAATTTCATGTTGTAACACTTATATAGTGGGCTTGGCCTAGATTCATGTTGTAATTATTATATAGAGGTATTTTCTCTAACATTGTAATTCTTATATAGAGGGATTCACCTAGATGTTGTAATGCTTATATAGAGGGCTTGGCCCAGATTCTGAAATGTTTATCTAGAGGGCTTGGCTTGGATGCTGAAATAAATATATAGAGGGTATTTCTTAGGTTATTTTATTATATCATGGATTGTGATTATGGTTTTCATGGTTTTTCTACATACTCAGAGATATTGTGGCATGGTTTCAAAGTAGGTTTATTGTTGTATTATGCTAATTTGATTAATTAATATGCTTGTTTATTGCTTTATTTCATGCACTTATTATCAGACTAGTTTTTTTTGACATGGTGGAATCGACCTTCTGAGTTTTTATCACTCCCTATTTGGACTGAAATTTTGTATCCAAGAAGATTACATTGATTCAGGTTTGGAAAAAGGAAAGGGACCTTATTGTCGATTGTTTCTTGCTGGATAGGCTGAAGTATGGAGATAAGACTGACATGAGGTTAGAGACCTTAGTCTTTTAAGATTATTTTTATTAGTTGGTTATTTTATTTATATTAATTTCTATTTGAAATTTAGATTCATTTCATCCTGCCATTACATAATTAATTATTATTGATTTATTGGTTATTCCTTTCCTTTCTAGTTGTATATTGTACTATTTTTGCTATTTCCACTACTATGATATTTATTATTATTGGTTTTTTGATGTGTAATAACAATGTTCCAGGGGGTATAGTCACCCCACTATATTCTTCCGACCCTCGCTACTAGTTGGCAGCCTCTGGTATATGGGGAGGCTCGCTTGAGGTCTTGTAACTAACCCGATTTGGCCACATGAGAGAGTATTGGATTAGGAGGTGTTACAAAGTGGTATAAAAGGAGTAGGTTGTTGGTATTTCTATTTCTTTACTATTTGGGAAAGGTATAAAGGAGACTAGGATGTGTTGGGACTTCATAATGAGATTCTGCATGGTAGTAGAAGAACCATTCTCAGAGGAAAATCCAAGTTCTCATGGATGGTTTTTTTTGTTCATGATGTTCTCTTATTACGGTTCATATTATTTCACCTAGGGTGAGTGATGTTACTATTTCTTGATATTTATACTTGTTTCCTGGTATGGCATGAGATGAGTATGAATGCATCCTGATAGGCACTTAGGGATATATCTTGAAATGCATTGTTCATGATAAATACATATTTATTTCATGTGATATATTTACCTATATAAATTGTGAAATGAGATACTTGTTATATCTGGAAAATGGAAATGAAATAATTATTATATCATACTAAATCACTTGTAATACATTTTTAGAGATACCATGAGTTAGTGGTTCACTTTTATTGTCACATGTTGAGGTTGACCATGTTTTTAGCCAGTATTATAAGGAGTGTGTTTTTATTGTATAGAAAATGTATCCTCATTGTCTTCGAGTTGAGAATCAGGAGAGTGGAAATCGACATGCTTCTAAAGTAGCTAAGTTAAATCTTCCTATAGATCCTAAGTTTCATTTGGATGTTCTAATTCATGACAGATTCTTAAGGTTCATGTGATCTATGGAATGGGAGACTATTCATACCATGCATTTAATTTCTGAGATAACAATAGATTTTCAACTGTGGAATCCACCTACATTCAGTAGGGAGGGAGGCCCCATGGAAGCCGAGTTCTGGATCAAGTTAGTTCATAATATCTTCAAGAACCTTGAGACACCCACTGATAAGAGGCTGAATCTTGTTGTATATATGCTTCTTGGACCTTCCAAGAATTGGTGGGACATTCTGGTAAAATTTGGGAAGTAAGATGAGTTATACTGGAAGGAATTTGTAATAAAGTTCATGTGACGCTTATATCCAGAGACATTTATGGATGATAAGGCTCATGAGTTCATGAACCTAACATGGTATAGTATATTAATAATGGACTATGTCAGATGCTTCACCAAACTATAGTGTTTTTACCATCTTTAGTTGCTGATGAGACCTCCAAGGTGGGGTATTTTCAGGATGGGATTCACTATGAGACCAGGTCAAAGGTGAAAATATTTCTCTTGAGTATATTTTTGGATGTGATGAATCAAGCTCTCATCAAGGGAGGGAATTTGAGAGAGGTTCCAAGAAATAGCCAGGCTATTTATGCCAGATGAATGGGAAGCTCTTTTTATGGTGGGAAGAAGAACCATTATGACAGTTATCACCAAGGAAACAATTGCAAGATTATTCAAGGTAGTGGGAAGCCATCTTAGGACCGTGTTCTGTTTTAGTTATATTAGTGTGGAAATTTGGGCCACAAATGGCCTTAGTGTTCATAACATGTGTAGGAGTGTCATGCTTGCGGTTAGTTGGACCATCTTTAAAAGTTTTGTACGCACTTATCAAAGTAGATAAGTGGAAGGGGATCAGGATATGTACTAGAGTCTGGGAAGTACTCAGCTACCCCTCAGTAGGTAGGTAGTTGGATTTCCAAAGGATGTTCATGTCGAGGTAGAGGACATAATACCCCAGTACAAGAGCAGTAGTACTAGGTAGAGGGAATAACATAGGGGAATCATACTGGAGCCTTGGGCAGAGGGACTAGTCATCTTCACACTATGAAAACTACTCTGGCTAGTGTGTATTCAAGGCCTTCTAGCATTAGAGGTACAATTCTTGTATCATATACCCTTTATTGATTTTTTTTGATATAGCGTAGTCACATTCCTTTTTATCTTCTATTTTTTTTAAAATGGGTTGGTCTTGGTTGTAGAAATATTGGATGATGTTTTGACCATCGATACACCATTGGGATTGTAGGAAGAAAATATTAAACATTGAAAGTCATGTTCTCTAGAAATTAGTGGCTATCATTTATTTTGGGAACCAATGGAATTGTAAATGAAAAGTTTTGATTTGATTCTTGGTATGGATAAAATATTTCTACACCAGGATCATATTGTCTATTATTAGAGAATATTTACCTATCTATCTCCAAAAAGAGACAACTATTTTTACCAGGGTGAGTGAGATCTTTAGGCTGGTCATGCAGGACCAATTCAGTGTAGATTGGATTGTCCAATGGATAAAATAGTAAGTCTTTCTCTATATGATGATGGATATAGTAAGATACTTTTCCTTCAGTGGTACACTTGTTTTAGGATGTTTTTTCCTAATGAGTTCTATAACTTAATTCCCAAGCGAGAAATGAATTTCATGATTGAGTTGGTACTGGGAGCAGAGCCAATTTCTCTTCCTCTTTATAGGGTGGAACCGATAGAGCTTTGGTAGTTGAAATTACAGTTGTAAGCTACAGAAGATAAAGGTTTCATACAGCCTATTACATCTCCATGGGGTTCTACCATTATTTTTTTCAAGAAGGATGATGGGACTTTGTGATTTTGTGGGGATTATCAGAGATTGAACTAGGTGATGATCAATAATCGGTATCCCCTTCCACATATCAACAATATCTTTGATCGGATGAGAGGTGATAAGATCTTATACAAGATCTATTTGAGACCATGATACCACCAGTTGAGGGTGAGACCATCATACATACCTTATACCACTTTAGGAGTAGGTATGGATTACATGAGTTCGTAGTGGTGTCATTTGGTTTAAAAAATGAACCAACGGTATTTATGGCCTTGATGAATCAAATATTTCATCCTTTTCTAGACTAATTTGAGGTTATTTTTGTTGATGACATCTTAGTTTACTCCTAGAGGGAGGTTGATCATTCCAAAAAACTTGACATTATATTGGGGTATGTAATCTCCAAAAATCTTATCTCTTCTTCAACTGACAGCCCTCAAGTCATCAGAACAGAGCCCGGGGGTGTGCACAAGGCTACAGTTGAAGAAAAAACAGGCACAGGAGAGCTCCCCACTTTCATCTCACATCATGGACCAAGATTCAGGGGCCAAATCTAGACACACACACACATATCGATGTTTACATTTATCATCTGTAACTCCTGTGGTTTAGGGGCCTGGGTAAAATACGATTTTATTGTTAATGAGCTCTTCAATAATTCTATTGAGATGGTGGCGATCCTTGAACCCAAACTAGTTTCAAAAAAAATTAAGGAGTATGCACAGAGGCTTAGAGTATGTGGGTACATGCATAGGGATCCTCCTAATTCTCATATCTAGTTATTTTGGAAGGATCGTATCAAGCTCGACTTATTCAGTGTGTCAGATCAGTATCTGGCTACACATGTTTCTGCAAGTCCTCAATAATTCCTCATCTCCTTCATCTACGCTAAGTGTATTGTGTAGGATAGAAAGGATATATGGTGTGACCTGGATGGAATTATCTTAGATGAAACCCCATGGATTTTTGTGGGTGACTTTAACATTTTTTCACACCTAGAGGAGAAACAAGGAGAATGTGTTTTTCCCAGGAGTGCCAACTAGGATATTGTGTCATTCATGGTGAGGAATGGTCTTATGGATGCGGTCTATGAGGGGGATTGTTTTACCTAGTGAAATAATCAACAAGGTAGAAGATGAACCTGGTGTATTCTTGATCGGTTCTTGATGAATGAGGCAACTCTCTCTCTCTTCCCTAAAACCAATGTTTCTCACCTAGTTCAGTACCTTTCTAATCACTCTCTGTTGTGCATTACCCTGGGGTCAAGATCACTAAGAGAAGAGTATATGAAGTTCTTTAAAATGTGGGTGGAGGAACCTCGTTTCAGTGATATTTTGAGGGAATCATGGTCTCTCATCCATACAGGGAATCCATGGATAACAGTCCATAGGAAGTTAAGGCGTCTTAAGCATTTATTACACATATGGAGGAAGACTCTCCCTGCCTGAGATCATGAGATCGCTGAAGTTTGTAGGGAGTTCGAATGTCTTGAGACATGTCTGGAATAGGAATGGGATGAAATTATGTTGAATGAGCTAAGGATTAAGAAGGAAGACCTCACTGATATCCTTATGAGGTAGGAACAGGTGGCGAGAGAGGGATCCAGAGTTCAATGGATGTGTGAGGGGGACATGAATACCAGTTTTTTCCATGCCTACATAAAAGAAAGACATCTCTACTATAGGCCTAAAATCCTAAGGGGGGATGGAAGTTACACAAATGACCACGAGGAAGTAGGGGAGCTGGACAACACTAACATTAAAGTTCTCATGGCAGGGACCAATCCTAACATTAATAAATGGTATCCAAGTGGGGCAGCTGATGTTTTTGAATACATTCTAGGATGTGTGTTGGTGGATGTGGATGAGAGGTTGAGAAGGAATCTAGAAGAAGATGAAGTGCGTGAGGTGCTCTAGACCTTGAACCTGGATAGTGAGGTAGGCCCCGACAGCATACCAAGTTCTTTTTATAGGGTAGCATGGGAGATTGTTAAGGTGAATCTCGTGAGAGTAGTGAAAGAAAACTTCTGAGGGGGAACCTGCCGCATATTTCATGTGAAACTAAGATGGTATTTCTCCCAAAGGTGTGAAATTCCCAATACATTGAGAAATATCTACCTATAAGTATGTGAAAATTTCCATACAAGGTCTTGGTGAGTATTCTCAACAGAAGGATGGACCCTTACTTGAACTCTTGGATGGCTTCAGAGAAGCATGGTTTTATCAAAGGGTGGTCAATACAAGGTGCGATTGTAATAGTGAAAGAGATAGTTAGTGACATAAACAAAAAATTCTTAGAGAGTAATCTGGTGATAAAAATAGACATGATCAAGGCCTATGATAGGATGTAATGGGGTTTTATATTAAGGGTCTTGGCCTGAATGGGGTTTTCAAACTGAACCAGGGACCTTCTGTTTTGTTGCTTCAGCTCTAAGTGGATCTCAACTTCTTTTATGGGTAATCAATTTGGCTTCTTTAAGGCTTGTAGAGGGCTCATTCAATGGTACCCTCTCTCCCCCACTATCTTCATCCTCTCCCAAAATGCTCTTAGCTACTCCATTAATTGGGGCCTTCGCATAGGGAAAATCCTCCCGTATAGGAACTGGCATGCATCAGGGTACACCTTGCACTTGATGTTTGCGAATGGCATGATTTTTTTCATCAATGGTTGCAGGAGATCAATGCTTGGGATGAATGAGATCCTTGGTGACTACTGTAAGTGGAGTAGGAATGTGGTCAACAGGGAGAAAAGCCTATATTTTACTACCAATAAGATCTCAGGCAGGAGGGAAAGGGTCTTGAATGTCAGCTTGAATATGAGAAGAGGGGTCTTTACTATGGAGTATATCGAAGCATCAGTTAGTCCTAGTTCTCTTAGTGTGCATCACTTGGATAACATCGTTAGCAATATCAAAAGTCACATCTTCAATTGTAAGAATAAGTTATTATCTTTTGGTGGTCACATAACTCTTGTGAATAGTGTACTAGTGTCTATTCCCATGCATATTATTTCCACCATGAAAGTCCCCAAAAGTGTCATCGTTAAAATGGAAAAGATTTTAGTATAATTTATATGGGATGGGTAGATGGAAGGCAGGCATCACTGGGCTTCGGGGGAGCATCTTGCAAGACCAGTATCGGAAGGGGGTATCAACTTGAGGAGTGTTTCCTCGACCATCCAAGGGTTGAATACGAAACTCACATGGGAGGCTATGGAGGGTATGAACTTATGGGGAATGGCCATGAAAGATAGATATGGCCAGGATGAGATCATACATAGGTCACACTCTTCGAAGATATGGAAGATGATCCATCTGTACATTGAGACCCTGAGACCTCTCTCGCGATGGCTGGTGGGAAGAGGCGATATTAACTTCTGGGAGCACGATTGGGGGGTGACAGGTTGTGGTTTATGGGATGTCCCACTCCGTTCATTTCCTTTAGAGAGGCTTTTGATCACCTTGGTTTTATCCAGGACATTATTGATGAGAACTAATGAACCTCTTTCAACAACATCATGCTTAGTGATGATCCAGACATACTCATTTTTATGGGTTCCATGTCGGGAGAGTTCTCAATCAAATATTTTTCTCGTGTGAGGACAGTTCCAAAAAAAAATGGAGATCCATGGGGGGAGATGCTGTGGTGCAATGATGTGCCATCCAAATTCAAATTTCTATTGTGGAGAGTGTGGCATAATGTTTTTCCCACAAATGACAAGATTCAATGCATGGGAGTGAGCTCGGATTCCAAGTGTTATTGCTGTAGAGATCCTAAACTGGAAATGGTGGGGCACCTATTTATTGATAGAGATTGTGAGAGATGGTTGTGGCATGATTACAGGGGCCTCACAGGCTGGGATAGTCAAGGAGGCATGGTTGACAATTTTTTCAGCTTGTGGTTTCAAGGGTCGGGTGATTTGGGACTCGAGAAGAAATACTGGGATGGTAGTGTAATGCCCCAACCCTAGTTACCCAGAGTCGGTGCATTATTACATAACATTGGCATGATCATAAGGAAATCATGTCTCAAAAGGACCGATCAATTTAGCATTATTGGAAACAAGATTCATACATAAGTTCAAGTTTACAACTTGAAAAGAAATACAACATGAATTTATTCCATTAGAAACATCCAAGACTCCTAGATTATGCCTGCAAGTCACTCATAACTAACTTCCTCATATCCTGGGAAAATGAAACATAAGAAAGGGGTGATCTCAAATTCTCAGTAAGGGTAAGCAATACAGCGGAAGATAACATAAATATTAAGCATGGTGAATAATTGAAACCACATGATTTTACCAATAATAAACATGAATACTTTTATTGCAGGAATATGAGATGAGTAAATAATTCCATAATAAAACATAATCATGGGTATTCTACTAGTTGAATGACCACATAAACCATCAATATTATTTTCATAATGAGGGAATGTATCATGCCAGACATTTTGAAACATTTTGTCAAGGCCTCAGTCAAGACGTCTAAAAATGATTAAGGACTCGGCCAAAACCATATATCAAAATTGGTAAGGCCTTGGCCAATTCAACGTCTAGTTGTCTCATGAGACCTACTGATTCATCGAGGATCTGTAACGGGCTCCACCTGTGACTTACTAAGTCCAATACATTCCTCATATGAGAAGGTTGAAATATAACATAAAAATTCATATTAAAACTAGCATACGAAATGTCAATAATTTAACCATAAACCATGAATGGCATAAAAATAACACATCCATAGTAAAACATATCACAAAACCTTCAATACAATATGGAATATTTTTATCATAATGAATCAACTTCAAACAAGTATAAAATCCATCAAAGGATGTTGACATAGATGAAATCAAAACTATTTGAGAGAAATATCTCTTTCTTTTTTTGAAATAATTTGAAGTTACATAATTATAAAAGAAAATATTTATTTTAAAAATATTCTTATAATATTGTAAGGGAAGCTTCGATGATGTTATAACAGAGGAAAATAGCCGCACCCGCCGTATAAGTTAAAAAAAGACATTCTTACCTTAATTTTGTCGAAAATGTTATAAATTACCTTGTTTGGAAAATGATGGAAAGATTCCTTTAAAAAACATATAAGGTCAAATAAGGGTATAAATGACTTAAACCCATTGTCTAGTAAATATTAAAAATGTTTTGAAATACATTTTAATAAACATGGATGTGGATGATAAAGAGGTCCCAGTATATACTTACGTAAAAACAACCTCAGATAATAAAGAGATTGTAGAATTAACCCTTACCTTGTACTTTTTCTTGGTTGAGGGTAGGTTAACCTTCTGTATAATGGTAAAATAATTGTTATTAAATTATTCAAGAACTATATACATTAATATGATATCATATATGATCTTCTAATATTTCTTTGTTAATAATATTTTAGTATTATCGTCGTTTCGGGTGTTAACTGATTCGTTTTCCTTTATATGATTTGTTACATAAGTAATGTTTGTTATAGATAGGATGTATCTTATTCATATTTAGGATGATATTAAGTCTTTAAACATTTTTTTTAATTATCAAATGAAAAATAGTCTTGAATGGATATGATGGGGAATGAATCTCATCGTGTTCGTGGAGACGGTAATCCGTACGTATGCACGAGCGACAATATCATTCTTTTGATATTAAAATAATATATAATTGGATGGTATATCATATATAAAAAATCATTATCGTGTTATATTTATTATTTAAATCAATTAAACATCATTATTATACCCACCCAAATAATAATGTATTGAATAACAATTACACCACAACATGGAGACGGTAAGCCATACGTACGCACGTATAATGACATGTCATTCAAAGGATAGATAGAATAATGAATATGGTTGTACCATATTTATAATAACATCACTTTATATAGAATATACTAGAGTTATTATTTTATAATGGAAACAACAAATAAAGAAGAAGTGGAAGAAGAAAGGAACTTGAAAGCAGTGATGAAATATTTACCTCTTCTTTGGCTTCTTCCTTTTGATTTGATCAAAAGGGATCCTTAGGTTGGCTTTATGACTAAAGGGAGGTCTCTATGATGAATGGAGGACAGTTGAGAGGATATTTGGGTAGGGTTTGGCTGAGCCAAATTGCTTTTAAGGTGTGAATTAGAGAGAAGGGGGAGTTCCCTTTTATAAAAGGGGTGAGGGGCACCTTAAGAAAATCTAGAAATATTATTTTATAATAAAACCATTTTCAATTTCTAATGGCTCCAAAATGAATCTATATATATTCTAAAGTTGGAATTTTTATGCCTACATGTCAACATGTGAAGAATCCACGACTCATACAGCGGTATACCTCCCTCAAATCAGCCTCATAATTCCCCGACCGTCTAACCCCGAGCCTCCCGCGTATCGTCTCCTCGGCGTCTAGGGTTTCAGCTATTCTGTATCCCTTTGAAGATGATCCTCCTATTCTCCCCATTGCGAATTTCTTCTCCCTTATCTACTGTTTCTGATAATCCTCCATTATTCTATCCTCGTGGTCCACCACTTGCAGCTTCTTCAATCTTCCCAAACTAGGGTTTTCGCTACATTTCCAACTAATCAGCCTTCCTTGTCACGACTTTAGTATCCCTAATCTACGATTTCTACAGCTCCTCCAATATTCCTTCCTCTCATTTCTCCCCATCACAACTTCTATCTCCCCAATCTGAGGTTTTCGCTGCTCCTCCATTTTTCTATCCTTGCGGTCCATCTTCATTAGCTTTTTCAGTCTTCCCACACTAGGGTTTCCGTAGCTTCTCCAATTACCGACTTCACTTTCTTTGGACTCCCTAATCCTGCGTTACCATCGCTTATCCATTCGGTCTATGCTATAAAGATTCTCCATTCTGTCTCCATAGTCTAAATCTTCAACTCCTTCATGCTCGGTGACCTTCATGTTCACCTCCCACTGCTCCTCCGCCGTCGACTGCCTTCACCTCCTTCATCTGTCATTGCATTCAGGTTACCGATGATAACCTACTCCTCTATCATCACCTGTGATTACTGTTAAATCATCCACCACATACTTTTCCTCCGTTCATTATCTCCTCGTATCTGTCTCTCTTCTCCGCAATCCATCTCCCCATCTCCTAAACTCTGGACTATAAATTCAGATCTCCATTCATGACTCCTGCCACTGGAACTCATGCCTCCTCATCTCTGTTCACTGCCCTTCGACTCCCTCTCTCCATTCACCGTCCTGGTCGTCGTTCACTATTTCTCTGCATAAGGTCTGTTATTCTTCAAACATTATTCAATTTTTTTAATCTCTTATGTTAAATTTTTAGTACTTCCATTTGATTACAATTTTTTCGTAAGTCATTACATTATATATATTCTTTTAATTAATCATTTACAACAACTATTTCTATTTTATTCTGTGATAATATTTATTCACCAATTCATTTTTAAGGGCGTACACCTGTTTGTTCAAGCACATCAATACGTGTTGTAGTTTAGTTATTCATAACTGACATTATTCAGTAGATAGTATATACAGAAATATTTATGTTTCCCTCCTGTAGATTTTATATAATAATTATTAATGATTTTTATAATGATATTTCATTACATGGGTAATGTAATTTATGTTTTTGTTACAAATAATATATGTTTTATACTCAACAGTTTTCAACTACCAACAGTTTTTTTAATTATATTACTACTGCTTTCCAGTATTCTATCATCTTAGTTCATTGATTCATCATAGTTTTTGTGTTTTCAGGTGACAAGAATCATCGGTTTATTCTCTACATAAGGTCTGTTATTCTTCAAATGTTATTTAGTTTTTTAATTTCTTCTGTTAAATTTTTAGTACTTCCATTTGATTACAAATTTTTCCTATGTCATTACAGTACCTCTATTCTTTTAATTCATCAATTTCAACAACTATTTCTATTTCATTCGGTGGTAATATTTATTCACCTATTCCTTTTTAAGGGTTCACACATGTTTTTTCATTCGGTGGTAATATTTATTCACCTATCCTACTCCACCCCCACCTACTCGGTCTCCCCCGCCTATGGCTACACCAACTCATTCTGCTCTATCTCTACATGTGGCTTCTGAGTTTATATCAGCATTGTATTTCATGCTTAGGGTCCAACCGTGAAGAAGAAGAGACGATGGTTGTCAGTGTTTCCCTATTGTTTGGGTTTACTCACATTCTTTGATTGTGCTCTTAATTTTCATATTTTACTTTTTCTGCTTGTCAATACCATTGATGTTTGATGATTTCAAGATCTTCCAGATTTTAAGTGGGTTTCGTAAGGAATTAGAGCCATGGTTTCTATCGCATCTTCATTCTATTGTCCTAATCCGATTCACCGAACATTTTATGGACACAGAAGGGGTTCGCCTCACTTTTCATCCCAATCCAAAGCCGACCCACTAATTTGTAGTATCAGGGTGATGCTGGTGTTGTTAAAATTGTGAAAACTACTACTGGATTTGTTTTTTCTTGCGTTTACTTCTTGCAGGAAGACATATCTTTCTTACGAGTCATCAACAAGAGAATTCAAGGTAAATACTAAATCCATTATATTCTGTATCAGGTTCGGGATCTATTTTTTATACTTTTTCAGAAGCAAACCATTTGAAAATCTGGTCAATGATTCATGTCACACACTAAGAACATTTATTTAAATGTCAAGAAAGATTCTTGGGTAGGGTAGATTATTAAAGTGAGTTTGAAAGTGGCTCTATCTTCAGAAATTCAAATAATTCATTAAGATCCTGTAGTTATAGAATCCCAAAGCTAGAGGTGTGCAATTTCAAACATCATTGTGAAAAAGTTCCACAGCTATAATGATAAAGTGAACGAGCACTACCTTTATTTTACATTTTTCATTTTTTAACATATATTTTACTGTATTTTCAGGTATTTTTGGATCATTGGTGCACGCCTCATAATTGGTATGTTTGATATTTTCTTCCACTGTCATCGTGATTTGAATGAATCTGTTATTTAGAGGGTATTCATGTTATTGTTGCAGGTTATTGTATCCCATGAAAATTTTGAACCGGTTATTGGTGGTATGTGTTTAATACTTCTAATTATCAATATTTCCTCAGATTGAGTGCATTGCAGGTATGTATTCCTTATGTCATCTAAGTATTCTTCCTATTGTCCTCCCAGATTTAATTTCATTTAAAAATGATTTACTTAAACATTAATAGTATACACCTCCTATTATGGTTCCCCATTTCACCCTACCCATAATCTTCTCGGCTGTTGTTTCTTCAACTATCATTCATAGCAGAGTTTTTATTTATTTCCTCATTGCATCAAAGTCATCTGTACTGTTGGGGAAGTGAATCTTATTCAATTCATATTTTTTATTACGAGTTCCATTAGTGTATATTTAATATATATTTCATTTGTGTCCTTATATTTTTCAGAGATTACATGCACAATAGACATATTATTTGGGTTTTGAAGATAAATTATATGTACTCTGATCATAGGAATGCATAACTTTATTATGTTCAACTCCTTGAAAATTAAATAAAAATATAAACAATACAAACATGCAAGCACCATTGGCATGTATATAGGTAAGGCTTCAAAAAAGACAACCAAAAAATAATGAAAAACATGTTGTCTTATTTCAATTTTGTTCACCTTAAATTGTTCTGTTTTTTTTTTCATTCTACAACTGTAAATATTCACTATAATTTCACTTTTACAAGATTAAAATGTCTTCAAAATATTATTCCATTTATACCAACATCTTTAGGATGCACGCTAAGAGGATCCCAGATGTCATTATCACCTTGAGCCAGCGATGGTATCTTCAATTTAAAATGTTGACTACAATTTTTACTCTAATGTGAAAATCATCTATTTTCATCTACCATTGTATGCTGAAATTTATCTATATATAATTTTAAATTTTTACATGATATTGTCCATTATTTATGTTTTTGGAAGTAGTTCATGAGTATTATCTTTGTTTTCAGATATGTTAATTGATTATGTTATTTGAGTTGGAATATAACAAATGGTGATATGTGATTCTTAATTTTATGTATCATTATCCTGTTATTAATATTTGGATTTCCATGAAGCATGAAATATATACATGAATGTCAAGCTTTATGATCAAGGAACCTGGACTAACTGGAACAACCCACTCTTGAGTTGCATGTAATCAGGTTGGTGTACTCCTCCACTTATTTTAGATTCATATCACTCTACTATACTAAGTGTTAATTAAATAGGTATAGTGGAAATCATATCTATCAACTATTATTATTTCTCTAAATCTAATTGTGGTATGAATATATTTTTACATGGTGATGCCCAGGAATTAGATACTATTAAAAAATGAGGGGGAGGATCTTTTCAGCTTGATTGTTGCCACCTGAAGTAGCTAGAGAAGAGTCCTGACAATAGATTGAGTTATGTGATTGAGAATAAGGTCGACACATCAATTGGTACCTATCCATTTCCATTTTCTTATTCATTTTAATTTTCCATCATGTTGTTAAACTTTTATTTATTTGTTTATTTGATTATTATTCTAAATGACATGCCAATCTATTATGTAATCTCTCCCAACTATTAACACCATACTTTTTCCTTCACCATTGTCCCCACATAGTACAGGTTTTTTGTAAACTATAATCAACTGAACCAGTTTAATGTTTTGTGTGGATTATCAATTAGTTATGTATATTAAAATTTTAATTAAAATAGTTTAATTTGTAAATTTCATTTTTTTATTATTGCCATTGTTTTATATTTTTCATTTTATAACATATATTTTACTATATTTTTAGGTATTTTTGGATCATTGGTGCACACCTCATAGTTGGTATGTTTGAGATTCTCTTCTATTGTCATCATGATTTGAATGAATTTGTTATTTAGAGAGGATTCAAGTTATTGTTGCAGGTTATTGTATCCTGTGAAAAAATTTGAACCGGTTATTGGTGGCTATGTGCTTAATACTTCTAAGTATCAATACTTCCTCATATTGAGTGCATAGCAGGTTAATTTTTGATATGTATTCATAGATACATGTTTTATTATACTGTTTATATTTGTATTTATTTTAGTAGACCATATTCCCAATTACTAAAAGCTCTGAAACTGTAAACTAATTAAATAATAGAGAACTCTCATATCCTCTTTCTGAAACTGTATATCAAATTTTCATATTTTCATGCCAAGAATAATAATTTCATGTCATAGATGGAAATCCTATCAATTGGTTGGCAATTAAAACCATTCACAATTGTTATAGGGATATTATTAATTTCTTAGTGACTTTCCACTAGATAGTTCTATGATTGAAATAGTAATCCTTGATTGGATGACATATATTTTTTAAGCTATTATCATTAACCTTGATACTAATACATTTTTCTTGGTTGAAGTACATGCATACAAAATTAGTAGGTGTTTTATGTTTTTATGCAACAGTAGTAGGTTGTTTTCTTTTAGGGGTTTGTTCTGCACATTTTGACTGTTTCCCCATAACCAAACAACTCTATGTTCTACATTACCTTCTTAAGGTGCAGTTGTAACCAAGGTACAAGGGATTTAACCAAGATAAGAGAATCAAATTAGATCATTGATGCTCCATAAAACATATAAAAAGGAAGACTTGTTTATCGATGACCACAATTTGGAGCCTAATGACAGAATTGAGTATATAAAATGTGAGGAAATATAAAGGCACAAAACAATACATTTCTTTAGTACATAACATACATACATTAATATTTATTCTTATCACTTTTCTATCATTTGAACTTTAAATTCGGATATTTCATTATTTATTAGTATGTATTTTTGTATCAGTAGATATACATGTTGGGCAATTTTTTAGGTGGTGAGATCCTGGATTATTACCTATTATTCAATTTTCTTTCATATCATTTGGTTCTGCGTCATTCAAAAAAATTGTAATGTCATTGTACTCATTTAGAATAAAATGATGATAAAATATCACTGTACTCAATATAATATTTAGAGGTACCAGTACATTCCCTTTCTTGTCTCAATCTATTAAATGATCATATTGGGGGTGATAATCTTCTCAACTGCATTTTCTTGGTCTATGATTTTACTACATGGAGATACTGGTTCTATATGTGTTCAACAAGCATTACTATCTTACTACCTCATAATGCAGGGATCAGGAGGTTTTGAAGCAGATTTTAGTTTCACCCTTTCTTACAGCCTCTATATGTGTTCATATACATTATTGTCTTCCTACCTCTTTATGTGTTCAACTGAATTTTCATGATTTCTGATGATTTTTTAAACATCAACCCTATGAAATATGATGATTCTGTAAACATGCACCCTGGGGATGGCATGAGCAGCAACATATATAAGAACATATGAGTTTTACTTAATGATTGGTATACCTAATGTTTGGAATATATATTAATATTTTTTTTTGTTTTGCAGGAAATCTGGGGATGCAGCTATTTTGAACAGAGGAAATTCCATCCTTTTTAATATAAAAAAACACATCAATCTTTAGGTAATCTTTAAATTCTACTATTTTGTAAATGCCATACTTTTTGAACAAATTAAATTCTATCCTTTCAGGTAGTGGGATAAGGGGGTTATGCTTTATAGTTTCATTATATTTATGGATTTCTTTGGGTTTTCAGGTTACTGTTATGTGTTCCCTCTCTAGAAAAGCTTTATATGGATGTCTCCTAGATCCTCTCAATAGCCTCTCCATTTTGCTGGCTGTCCTCACATATTTTCTGATCTTTTATGAAAACTTTTAGTTAGGGTTAATCCATGGTTTTCTCTGATACAGATATATGTGTTCAACAAGCATTATTATCTTCTTGCCTCTTTTAATGTAGGGATCAAGATGTTTTGAAGCAAATTTGAGTTTCACTTTTTCTTATAGCCTCTATATGTGATCAAATACATCACTGTCTTCCTACCTCTTTATGTGTTCATATGAAAATTCATGATTTTTGATGATTCTATAAACATCCACCCTATGAAATATGATGATTCTGTAAACATGCACCCTAGGGATGGCATGAGACGCAACATATATATATACATGTGAGTTTTACTTAACGATAGGTATGCTTAATGTTTGGCATATATGTTAATATATATTTTTTGTTTTGCAGGAAATATGTGGATTCTGCTATTTTGAAAAGAGAAAATTCCATACTTTTTAATATCTAACATACCAATCATTAGGTATTCTATAAATTCTACTCACTTCCACATATATCTCTAAAATGGTGATCATTTGCATGCTGCATTTTGATCATCCTTTTGGAACCATGCATATTTTGTTTATGGACATTCTCATGTAAGACAAACTATTATTGCGTATATGATAGAATGATTTAAATTTATGTTTCATATAATAATTCTTAGTTGAATATATAATTGATTAACTTGGAAAATAGGTTGGACAATGCTTATTTATTTGACTATTAGGTTTCCCCAAGGGGAATATGAAGTCTTTTTGTTGATGAAGTGAAGACTTGCAATTTATGGAAGACTAGAATAAGTGGATGTTGCAAAGTGATTTTCTTTATGGAGTTTTTCTGTGCTTTCTAAGTCATACGGTGACTCCTTTTCCTCATTATATGATGTTTTATTTTAAGTCATGTTTTTATCCTCTTTCAATTAATTAATGGTGCAATAACATCACATGTCATGTTATCAATTTATCTTGAATCTACTATTTTGTTTTCTAGGGTGTTGGTAGGGAAACCAACTCATTCATTTTATCATTGTTTTAGACCATTCATTTTTTATTGAGTACTTTCCTATCAGAAATAGTGAGCTTCAAATGGGTGTTGTGCAGCCTATGGTTGCCGGTTTTCATTGCAGAATTCAAAAGGTATATTTTAGCTTCTTTTATTTTTGATTATAATTAATTATTTTATGTTAACATTCACTTTTTTATTCTATAAATTCATTTATTCTTATATTAAACATTTTTTTTCTATGCATAAAAATCTTCGAGGCATTTAAAGTTGGATATTTGTATAGTGACATAATTGATCAGTGGCATTAATACTTATGCTGTATGTTTTGAAATTTAAATGTCCATTTGAATTTTCTATTCATTCATGTCCAATGGAATATTATGTTGTTTATACTATTGTTGTATAATAATTCTTTCATGTTATTTTCATAATATCTCAGTGACATTAATTCTAATGTTATTTCATTCATGTTCGTTTTTAATGTATTTTTCTAATTACTGTCCATTTTTTCTTTTTATTAATGTATTTGAATTTGGATACTTATGTTGTTTTCTACATCGTGACCTATTTTCTTTTCATAATTATTTTATGTTATCCTTCACGTTCATTTAATTTTTTTTTCAAAAGTGTTCTTTTTCTTTTCAATTTAAAGTTATTTACTATATTCAAATGTCAATTTTAATGTATGTTTTCTTTTCCTTTTATATTCTCCTATATGTTTTCTATGTTTTCAAATAATTTTATTTTCCTTCTATATTATCCTATATGTTTTCCTCATATTCTCCATCATGCATTTGTATGGTTTATTTTTTACAATGATGGTATACTTATTTTTTTCTTTATATATTCTCATATATTCTCCAATATGTTTTCAATATTCTCCTAAATATTCTCCTATGTTATTTTCTGTTACTTATTTTCCAATATTTTCAATTCTCTATATTTTTTCCAATTATAGTTCAATATTAATTATCACTATTATTTTTCAATATATTCAATATTCATGTTCTTTATGAACTTTGAAATATAGTTTTGTCTTCTTAAAAATAAGCATTGAACGTATTGTCGTGCGAATGCACGGGTAAGTACTAGTTATTTAAAGGCTAAGGTGGGGATGGGTCTAAAACCACTTAACCAGTAGGTTTTAGACATGTTTGGGTCACTATATTAACCTTATCATTTAGATTTAACTCTTAGTTAAATAGTTTGACATTTACCATGTCTCTTTGTATTTTTATATTATATGGTTAATAAACTTACTATATACTTCCAAGCGAACCCCAAGTGGTTCATTAATGATACAACTATCATTACATAAGTCTTTTGGCCGAACCATAGATTTTAGGAATAGAATATCAATTAATAATATAAGGTTTGTTTTAAAAACTCTTTTATGTCAATTTTGACACTATTTGGTATTTTGTTTTTTTTCTAAATTCATAAAAGCATTATTACTTCAAAAAAAATTCATCTAACCAACCCTAATATGTCATATTAACCTAGAAAATTAGTGGAATTCATAAAAAGTCTCAAATTACATTTATTTGGATATTTATAATATCAATTATTTTAATATTTCATTAATTAGGTAATTACTGCATCATCATTGTGTCATAAATAAATTAAATTATTTAATGTCTAAAAAATATAAATAAAATATCATTATGTAGGAAATATTTTTATCGTTCTAATTAATATTTACAGTCGAATTTATCTTATGTGTAACCTTATATTAAAAATGTTTTAGTTATTAAACTTTGATTTTAACTCTTTTAACTCTTCTTTGAATTAAATAATAATAAATGTCCTAATATAATCCAAGTGGAACTAAAGGATCGTATTTTATTCCTAAGGTTTTTTTTCGTCGAATTACACTTATCCAATATAATTAGGACATGTGTTAGGGTAATAATAATATCATTTTTAACCTTAATTACCATATTTACTTTTAACCGTGGTAAATAAAAGTAAAAAGTTACTATTCACCAAAAATTATTTTCATCTTATTGAACCACATTTTACTTACTAATATCAACCATGTCTCTCATATTTTTTAAATTCAACTCACAGAAGTGGTAAAATTAAGTTTTATGTGAATTTACAAATGCTCCTAGGAGGTGGGTAAAAGACGGTAAAAAGTTCAATAAAATTTATATATATATAAAATTATTATAAACTGACTCAAATGAATTAAATTGAACTTATATAGGTATTATGTATCTATTTTTACCTAAAACAAAAATAAAATAAATAATTATTTAAATAAAAATTTTGTATTAAACTATAACTCAGTGTTTTTCACTACTCATCAAAAATTGAAAGTTCTCAGAAAAATACAAAAAATTTACCCTAAGCTAATTTCGATATTCCAAATCCAAAAATGAAGTCTATTTTGAAAGATAAAATTTATAAAATTTCAAAAAGTGGGTATTACTATTCATAACGGCTAGTTTGATTGGTTGTGGTGTGTTAGAACTCGAAGTTGCGTACAACATACGCTATTGTATTATTCAAAGAGAATCGTACTGTGGAAGCTTGGGGTGTTATATTTTCCCCTCTTTAAAATAATTTCATCCTAGAAATTTCTAGAATATTACTGCATAAAAAGACTCGGGTGGTTCTTCATCATAAGTTCCTTGGGTTCCCACATTGCCTCTTCCATCTTATGGTTTCTCCATAGAACTTTTACCAGGCGAGTCGTCCGGTTTCTCAGCACTTGTTCTCTTGTATCAAGAACCTTGACAAGATCTTCGCAATAAGACAGATTGGGTTCCAGCTCTAATTCCTCATAAGTGAGTACATGTGTTGGGTCAGGCATGTATTTTCTCAACAGTGATACATGGAACACATCATGAACTTTTGAGAGACTTGGTGGCATTGCCAACCGGTAAGCTATAGCCCCAATTCGTTATAGAATTTCAAAAGGTCCGATGTACCTGGGACTTAATTTTCTCTTCTTACCGAAACATATAACACCCTTCCATGGAGATACCTTGAAGAAAACATGGTCTCCTACTTGAAATTCCAAATCTTTCCTTTAGTTATTGGCATAGCTCTTCTGCCTACTTTGAGATGCTTTAATGTGGGTTTGGATTACCTTCACCTTTTCCATCGTTTCCTCCACAAGTTCTGGGCCTACGAGTTTTCTTTCACCAACATCATCCCAACAGGTTGGTGTGCGACATCTCTTTACATATAACGCTTCATATGGTGCCATCTGAATACTTGAATGAAAGATATTATTATAGGAAAATTCTACCAGAGGTAAATATTGATCCCACATACCTTGAAAGTCAAGTGAGAATGATCTCAACATGTATTCTAAGGTTTGGATAGTCTATTATGATTGTCCATCAGTTTGAGGGTGGTAGGCAGTGCTCAAACGAAGTTCAGTATCCAGGGCTTTCTGAAGAATTTTACAGAATCTTGATGTAAAACGTGGATCACGATAAAAAACAATAGATAGGGGTACTCCATGAAGTCTCACAACTTCATTAATATATAGTCTTGCTAGATGTTCAAGTGGTAAATCTTCTCTTATAGCAAGAAAATGTGCTGACTTGGTAAGACGATCAACAATGACCATATTGCATCATTACTTCTAGGAGTCTTTGGTAGTCCCATAACAAATTCCATCGTAATATTATCCCATTTCCACTCAGGTATGGGAAGAGGTTGCATGACTCCTCTATGCTGTTTCCTTCCAGCTTTCACTTGTTGACAAACCATACACCTTGACACAAAATCAGCAATCTCCCTCTTCATGTTGTCCCACCAAAAATATTCCTTCATATCTCTATACATTTTGGTGCTCCCACGGTGTATAGAGAAATTGGAGCTATGAGCATCATCCAACAATTATCTTTATAGATTAGGTATATCGGGAACACAAAGTCTCTTCCCAAATTTCAAAATTCCATCTTCATACACAAAGTCACTCAATCTCCCATCATTCACAGCTTTAATCTTCTTTTGAAACTCTTCATCACCGGTTTGAGAACTCTTTATCCTTTCTAGTAAATATGGTTTGGAAACCATTTGAAAAAGAATTGATGTTTCACATTCCATGGTTATTCCCATATCCATCTATACTAGATCCATGAAAATAGGATCCCTTTCAACTCTCATATTGTTCAAAACTCCATGATCCTTTTTGCTCAAAGCATCTTCCACCTTATTTTCCTTCCCTGAGTGGTAGTGTATAGTGCAATCATAATCCTTGATTAGTTCAATCCATCTTATTTTCCTCATGTTGAGTTCTTTCTATGAGAAAATATACTTCAAACTCTTGTGATCGGTATATATCTCACATTTTTCACCATAGAGATAATGTCTCCATATATTCAAATCAAAGATTACAGCTGCTAACTCAAGATCATGAGTAGGATAGTTTTTGTCATGAATTTTTAGCTGTCGTGATTCATAGGCAATAAAACTATCATTCTGCATAAGAACACAACCAAGTCTTTTCTTTAAAGCATCAATATAAATAACAAACCCATCATTCCCCGATGATAGAGTCAAGATAGGAGCATTGACTAATATTTTCTTAAGTTCTTCAAAACATTCTTCACACTCTTTTGTCCAAAAAATTTAACCCCTTTACGTGTGATCTTGGTTAATGGGTTAGCCAATCGGGCAAAATTTTGGACGAAACACCAATAATAACCTGCTAAACCAATAAAACTGTCTACCTCAGTTATACTTGTTGGTGCTGTCCATTCTTGGATTGCTCTTGTCTTAGAAGGATCAATAGAGATTCCATCCTTAGAGATGATATGACCAAGAAAAGAAATCTTCTGAAGCCAGAATTCACACTTGCTAAACTTCCCATATAATTCATGTCTTCTAAGAGTATTCAAGATAATGCGCAAGTGATTTTCATGATCTCTATAGATTTTGAAGTATACTAAGACGTCATCAATAAATACCACTATAAATTCATCAAGATATTTATTGAAAAATCTGTTCATTAGATCCATGAAAAAAGAGGGTGCATTAGTCAATCCAAAAGGAATTACTATAAACTCGTAATGCCCGTACCTAGTTCGAAATACTGTTTTTGGAATTTCTTCCTTCTTCACACACAATTGATGATATCTAGATCAAAGGTCAATCTTTGAAAATTATTGAGCTCCATGAAGTTGGTCGAATAAATCATCAATGTGAGGTAGGGGATACTTGTTCTTTATTGTTATAGCATTGATCTCCCTGTAGTCAATGCATAACCTCAAATATCCATCTTTCTTCTTAACAAAAATAATAGGGGCTCCCCATGGAGAAAAACTGGGGAGAATAAATCCCTTATTACTCAATTCCTCTAGTTTTTTATTTAGTTCTACTAATTCCATAGTTTCCATTCTATAAGGGGTCTTTGATATGAGTCTTGAACTAGGAATTTAATCAATGGAAAACTCAATTTCTCGTTCTGGAGGATGTCCAGGTAAATCCTCTGAAAATACATCAACATACTCTTTCACAATAGGTACATCATCTATTTGAACATTATTTTCCTCACCCATATTTATTTCATTCTCTTCCTCCCCAATAATTGAATTTAGTTGAGCTACTAGGGGTGGATCTAGATAAGAATTTGGTGGTGAGGATTCTACTCTAAAGATAAGGTGTTCTTTATCACTGTCATCAAAAATAGTAACCTGCTTCTTTTTACAATAAATTTTTGCATCAATGTCCGAAATCCAATCCATACCGAGGATTATATCAAATTAAATCATGGGTATGATGATGAGATCAGCAGATAAAGAACATTTATATACCCTAATGGGAACTGATTCACAAAACTTTGTAGCAATGATACTTCCCTTAGGAGTTTTGACCGACAACTCCCTTGATAAATAAAATTGGAAATATCTAATTTTCTTAGGAAACTGGGAAGATATGGAACAATGTGATGATCCAGAATCAAATAAAGCATTGGATAAACTTAAGGAAACCATTAAATTACCTGCCACCATGTCTTTTGGGGCTTCAACCTCAGCAGTAGTGATAGCATAAGCTTGGCCTTGATCCCTTGGCCTTTTTGAGGTAAGTTTCCCTGACGCTTAGGACATTCATTTGCAGAATGTCCCATCTCCCTGCAATTGTAGCATTAAACATTGGTAGCATCTTTCTTTCCCTTACAATCACCAAAAATATGGCCTTTCTGTCCACATTTTTAGCATACTTATTTTCCTTTTAGACAGGAACCAGGGTGCTTACTTCCACAATTATCACAGGGTGGAAATTCAATTCTTCCCTTCTTCCCTGTTTCCTTATTTCCTTTCCCAGAGTGTTCAGTAGATCTCTTCTTCTCTTTCTTTTCTTTAAAGTCATAATACTTAGAGAATTCCTTTTCTGTCTTGATAGCACATGAGACAATATCTTCGTATGATGAGAAGGATTGTGATACTAATGATTGACGGAGAAATGGTTTTAAACCATCAAAGAAATGGTCAATCTTACTTCTTGGGTAATGTATATAATCTGCAGCATGCCTCTCTAACCTTGTAAAATTAGCTTCATACTTTGCAACATTCTCATCCTCCTTTTTCCTCAGACTCATAAGTTGTCTTTACATATCCACTCAATGGTCATGAGGAAAGTATTTTTCTAAGAAAATTTCTTTAACATACCTCCATTACATATTTGATACTTCATCATCTTCCTTTGTGTTTTGAATCAATGACCACCATTGATCATCATCTCCAGTGAGGCGGTAGACTGCAATGACAACTTTTTCTCTTTCGCTACTCCCCAAGGCGTGGAATATTTTCTCTAAGGAATTTATCCATTACCCAGCTACTAATGGATTTGTACCCCCATGGAATGTTTGTGGTTATTGCATCATGTAGCGGTCTAACATTGATCCTCTGCATTGTGGATCAGGGTGCTCCATACAGGTAAGGTTATTATTCATAACCTGTGTGAGTTCTCCCAGTATGGTGATAAGCTAATCAGCACCAGTTGTATCACCAGCTCCACTATAATTATCTTGAGCAGGAGGGAAATACATACATGTAGTGCATGCATTGATACGGTTTCCATTCCTTCCACTAGGTTCCATTTCTAAACAATGTCATACACTAGATTAGTTTATGAATCACAATACATAAATCCAAACTTTTAAAACACTTAATATAAATTGAACAGTTTATGGATATAATCTATAAAAATATTTTCTTTGAGGAAGTATATACTCATAAACCCTTAATAATGGTTTTTAAAGAAAATGAGAATTATCCTAAGCATATCCATCGGGAGTGTCGTAACAAAGAGTGCAACAAGGCCCATTATCGTGCACCAATTCCCATTCGAGTCTAGCTCAAAGCAGTATTTTTGGGTTTTACCCTTAGGTACATCTGTTCCAGAGCCACCTATACTTGCTCGTATCTAGAAATGGATGTATTGCTCGGAAAACTCACAAAATCTATACAATACCAAAATTCTAAGAAGATCTTCTATACTAATCTTCAAAGTCTATCTTAGGGCTATGTGATCTAATCAGAGTTTTTCTAAATCTAGTTTCCAAGGTTTGTACTAAACTTCCTCTGATACCAACTGTAATGCCCCAACCCTAGTTATCCTGAGTGGGTGCATTATTACATAACATTGGCATGATCACAAGAAAATCATGTCTCGAAAGGACCGACCAGTTTAGTATTATTGGAAACAATATTCATACATAAGTTCAACTTTATAACTTGAAAAGAAATACAACATGAATTTATTCCATTAGAAACATCCAATCCTCCTAGATTATGCCTGAAAGTCACTCATAACTAACTTCTTCATATCTTGGGAAAATGAAATATAAGAAAAGGGTGAGCTCAAATGCTCAGTAAGGGTAAGCAATACAGTGGAAGATAACATAAATATTAATCATGGTGAATAATTGAAACCACATGCCTTTAACAATAATAAACATGAATACTTTTATGGCAGGAATATGAGCTGAGTAAATGATGCCATAATAAAAAATAATAATGGGTATTCTACTAGTCAAATGACTACATAAACCATCAATATTATTTTTATAATTAGGGAATGTATAACGCCGCACATTCTGAAACATTTTGTCAAGGCCTCGACCAAGACGTCTAAAAATGATTAAGGCCTCAGCCAAAACCACATATCAAAATGGGAAAGGCCTCATCCAATTCCATGTTTATTTGTCTCATGAGACCTATCGATGCATCAAGGAGCTATAGCGGGCTCCACCCATCACTTACTAAGTCCAATACATTTCTCATATGAAAAGTTTGAAATATAACATAAACATTCGTATTAAAACTAGCATTCGAAATGTCAATACTTTAACCATAAACCATGAATGGTATAAAAATAACACATCCATAGTAAAACATATCACAAAACCTTCAATACAATATGGAAGATTTGTATCATAATGAATCGACCTCAAACAAGTATAAAATCCATCAAAGGATGTTGACATAGATGAAATCAAAACTATTTGAGAGAAATATCTCTTTCTTTTTTTTGAAATCATTTTAAGTTAAATAATTATAAAAGAAAACATTTATTTTTAAAATATTCTTATAATCTTGTAAGGGAAGATTCAACGATTTTATAACGGCGGAAAATAGCCGCACCCACCGTATAAGTTAAAAAATACATTCTTACCTTAATTTTGTCAAAAATGTTATAAAGTACCTTGTTTGGAAAATGACGGAAAGATTCCTTTCAAAAACATATAAGGTCAAATAAGGGTATAAATGAATTTAACCCATTGTCTATTAAATAATAAAAATGTTTTGAAATACATTTTAAGAAACATGGATGTGGATGATAAAGAGGTCCCAGTAGATACTTACGTAAAAACAATCTCAGATAATAAAGAGATTGTAAAATTAACCCTTACCTTGTACTTTTCCTTGGTCGAGGGTAGATTAACCTTATGTATAATGGTAAAATAATTTTTATTAAATTATTCAAGAACTATATACATTAATATAATATCATATACGATCTTATAATATTGCTTTGTTAATAATATTTTAGTATTATCGTCGTTTCGGGTGTTAACTGATTCGTTTTCCTTTATATGATTTGTTACATAAGTAATATTTGTTATGGATAGGATGTATCTTATTCATATTCAGGATTATATTAAGTCTTTAAACATTATTTTTAATTATCAAATGAAAAATAGTCTTGAATGGATACGATGGGGAATGAATCTCATCGCGTTCGTGGAGATGGTAATCAGTACGTACGCACGAGCGACAATATCATTCTTTTGATATTAAAATAATATATAATTGGATGGTATATCATATATAAAGAATCATTATCATGTTATATTTATTATTTACATTAATTACACATCATTATTATACCCACCCAAACAATAATGTATTGAATAACAATTACACCACGACGTGGAGACGGTAAGCCGTACGTACGCACGTATGGTGACATGTCATTCAAAGAATGGATATAATAATGAATATGGTTATACCATATTTATAATAACATCACAATATATATAATATACTGGAGTTATTATTTTATAATGTAAACAACAAATAAAGAGGAAGTGGAAGAAGAAATGAACTTTAAAGAGGTGATGAAATATTTACCTCTTCTTCGGGTTCTTCCTTTTGATTTGATCAAAAGGGCTCCTTAGGTTGCCTTTTTGACTAAATGGACGTCTCTATGATTAAGGGAGGAAATTTTAGAGGATATTTGGGTAGGGTTTGGATGATACAAATGGCTTTGAAGGTGTGAATTAGAGATAAGAGGGAGTGACCTTTTATAAGAGGGGTGAGGGGCACCTTAGGAAAAGCTAGAAATATTATTTTATAATAATATCATTTTAGGTTTATAATGGCTCAAAAATTAATTATTTAAAGGATAAGGTGGGTATGGGTAAAAAATCACTCAACCAATATGTTTTAGACAGGTTTGGTCACTATATTAAACTTATTATTTAGATTTAACTCTTAGTTAAATAGTTTGACATTTACCATGTCTCTTTGTATTTTTATATTATATGGTTAATAAACTTACTATATAATTCCTAGAGAACCCCAAGTGGTTCATTAATGATACATATATCATTACATAAGTCTTTTTCCAAACCTTATATTTTAGGAATATAATATCAATTAATAATATAATGTTTGTTTTAAAAACTCTTTTATGTCAATTTTGACACTATTTGGTATTTTGTTTTTTTTCTAAATTCATAACAGCATTATTACTTAAAAAAAAATTAATCTAACCAACACTAATATGTCATATTAACCTAGAAAATTATCGTAATTCATAAAAAGTCTCAAATGAAATTTATTTGGATATTTATAATATCAATTATTTTAATATTTCATTAATTAGCTCATTACTGCATCATCATTGTGTCATAAATAAATTAAATTATTTAATGTCTAAAAAATATAAATAAAATACCATTATGTAGGAAATATTTTTATCTTTCTAATTAATATTTATAGTTGAATTTATCTTATGTGTAACCCTATATTAAAAATGTTTTAGTTATTAAACTTTGATTTTAACTCTTTTAACTCTTCTTTGAATTAAATAATAATAAATGTCCTAATCTAATCCAAGTGGACCTAAAGGATCATATTTTATTCCTAAGGTTTTTTTGGTTGAATTACACTTATCTAATAGAATTAGGATATGTGTTAGGGTAATAATAATATCATTTTTACCCTTAATTACCCTATTTACTTTTAACCGTGGTAAATAAAAGTAAAAAGTTACTATTCACCAAAAATTATTTTCATCTTATTTAACCACATTTTACTTAATGATATCAACTGTGTCTCTCGAATTTTTGAAATTCAACTCATAGAAGCGGTAAAATTAAGTTTTATGTGAATTTGCAAATGCTACTAGGAGGTGGGTAAAAGACGGTAAAAAGTTCAATAAAATTTATATATATATAAAATTATTATAAACTAAGTCCAATGAATTACATTGAACTTATATAGGTATTATGTATCTATTTTGACCTAAAACAAAAATAAAATAAATAATTATTTAAATAAAAATTCTGTTTTAAACTATAACTCAGTGTTTTTCACTACTCATCAAAAATTGAAAGTTTTTCAAAAAATACCAAAAATTCACCCTAAGATAATTTCGATATTCCGAATCCAAAAATGAAGTCAATTTTGAAAGTTAAAATTTATAAAATTTCAAAAAGTGGGTATTACTATTCATAACGGCTAGTTTGATTGGTTGTGGTGTGTTAGAACTCGAAGTTTCTTACAACACATGCTATTGTATTATTCAAAGAGAAGCATACCATGAAAGCTTGGGGTGTTACAGTTATCCTCATGGTGGGATGCTAGACCATCTGGAAGGATTAGAATGATGCTCTCCATAATAATGAAAAGGGATCTCATACCAGAATCACCTTCAAAATGAGGAATACATTGCTAGATTTGCTTAGTTTGTGCACCGACTACTAGACTACTCCGTCGGTTACACCTACTCTCCCAAATACTTCTATTAATAATCAGACCAATAGGAAGGGGTTGGGGCATTGGGTATGTTGGCGTCATCCTAGTCGTGGGTTCAAATTGAAATCGAACATGTCTTTTCTTAGTGGGGAGCTGCGGTGTGGAGGTGTTATTAGGGACAGGGAGGGGTTGGTTTTAGCTGCCTTCTCAGACTGGTATGGTAGAGGTGATGTAGTACAGGTGGAGGCCCTAGCTATGGTCATCAGGCTGAAGTTATGCCAACAAAGGCACATCAACCTAAAGGTGGTGGAGACAGACTCAATGATACTTTATAAATATTTGTCAGGAATGAACAATTACACATGGAACATTGCTTATATTATCAGGAAGTATTAACAGCTTATGGGTGCCCACAAAGAGATCACTCATACTTGGAGGGAGGGTAACATGGTAGATAATTTCTTGGTGTCCATGGATCCCTCGAACCAAAGTATATCCTAATTCCTTAACTTGGGTTCCTTTCCCACTGAGGGAATCAAATTTATTGTTAATGATGCTTTGGGCCTTCACTAATTTAGATCCCCATGATACTTTTTTAGTCTTGTATTCGAAAAAATCAATAAAAATGTTAATGTTCAGTCAGATTCCTATGAGAGGTATTTTTAGAAGATAAAATGTGGGTAAACCTAAACACCTACCATCACTTTACCTATTCTAGGTAAAGAATATACCATGTACTGTGATGAATTCAGAGTTGGAATCAGAGTATTTCTGGTGTAGGAGGATCGAGTGGTTACTTATGGATTCAAATAGATGATACAGAATGAGAGGAATTACCCCAATCATGATCTAGAGTTAGTCACAGTGGTGCATGCCCTGGGATTTTGGAGACACTGTCATTTGGGTAAGAGGTTTTTTGTTTACACAGAATAAAAGTGCCTTAGGTACATATTCTCTTAGCAAGACCTGAACCTTCAATAAAGGAGGAGGGTTGAGTATTAACAGTTAGTTGAGTTTGAGTTAGATTATATACTGGGAAATAGAAATGTCATTTCCAATTCCATGAGCCAAAATATATAGAAAGAGATGGTGTGGGGGTCTTACAATGAGTTATGGATGATGGCACTCTTTACAGACATCCATTTAGATGTCTAGGAGTCCTAAGGATGGTTAGCTCTGACTTCTTTATCTGTTATACTCATGCTTCTTGATGGGATAAGGATTAGAAAGTTATCTTATCCATATGGGTTAGTTTTAAGAGATAGTGTATATAGTGGGGAGCCTCCAGTGGGATGGTATCTTGGCAGTATTTTTTTTCTTCTTTTTTATGGATGAGTATGGGTTCCTATGGTCTTGTACGAGTATATGATGAGAGAGTTTCATGCTTCCAGATGGGTGGTACATCATGGTTTGACAAAGATGTATTTTTATCTCTATATACAATATTAGTTGTCAAGAATGAAGAATGATGTAATTGGATTCATAGAGAGATGTTTCACCTATCAGTAGTTAAAGACCAAGCATCAAAGGTCTTATAGGATATTATAGCCTATACCCATTCCTAAATGGAAATGGGATGATGTCACTATGGATTTTGTGACAAGATTACCTATTACACCTTATAAGAATGATGTAGTGTGGGTGATCATGGATTTTCTATCAAAGGTATCCACTTCTTTCCTTTCAAGGAGAACTTCACTATTGATAATATGGGTAGTATTTACATATGGGATATAATTTTATTGCATAGTGTTCTGAGGAGAATTGTTTCCAATAGAGATCCTCATTTCACATCACAGTTCTGGTAGGTTCTTAAGAAGACTATAGGATCTCAAGTTCATCTGAGCATAACCTATCATCCTTAGAATAATGGTCAATCCAAGTAGACTATTTAGATTCTAGAGGATATGTTACTAGAATGAGTTTTAGATTTTAGTGGTTCATGGGAGTATCATATGGAACTCATGGAGTTTTCATATGATAATAGAATCCAAGAATTGATCTAACTAGAACCTTTTGAGGAATTGTATGGAAGGTCATTTCATTCACCCATTTTTTGGTTAGAGGTAGGCAAGTTAGTGCTTTTGGACCTACTATCCTACTGGAGACGTTTGAGTTGGTTCATTTGATTGGGATGCAGTTGGTGATTGTATAGAGCAGGAAGAAATCCTACACTAGCCATTGGAGATGACCTCTAGAGTTTGTGTTTGGTCATTATTTTTTCCTTCAGGTGTGTCCTAGTTTTAGGAAACTCCATATTAAGAAATAGTGAAAGCCAACACCCATGTTTGTTGGACCGTTTGAGATATTGGAAAGGGTCAGTTCAGTGGAATACTACTTATACATTCCACAACACTAAAATGCCATGAACGTTGTGTTTCATGTGTCGCAGCTTTGGAAATATTATCCTAACCCTTATCATATAGTATACATTAATGATTTCGAGTTTGGTATATATGCATACTTCGAGGAGCATTCAATACAAATTATAGATTGTAGTGAGAAGTATCTCTAGGGAAAGACCATCCCAATGGGTTAAGTATATTGGAAGCATAGGCGTGTTTAGGAGGAGACCAGGGAGATGAAGTTTGATATATGATCATAGTGGCCAGACCAGTTCACTGATACCCCACAGTGATTCTTGGAGCAGTTTGGGAATAAACTATTATATGGTGGGGAGGTTGTAAGATCTTGTATTTTTTTAGGTACGGCCCTCTTTGATTTAATTTGTCAAAAAACTTTTTTTTGGTTTTAATATATCTTTAAGCTTTTTTGGATGAGTCTTGTTTGGAGACAAAGATCTTTTATTGAGGAAAATGAACTAATGTTTGGGGATGTATGTTTTTTTAATTAATGGAGTCTAGGTATAAACATGTAAAAGGGGTTTATGAGGGTTTCCCATGAGTTTGGAAGGTTTCAGAGGTGGTTAAAGATCTTCTACATAGGTTGGGATTAAAACTACCTGTAGGACATTTAAACATTGTGTAAATGAATTACACGATGTGTAACCGTTGACAGGCGTAATGAAACATAATTTCATCAATGAAAATTTCCATTTTTATAATTATGTCATGTAGTATAAAGAAAAAAAATCATAGAGAGAAACCAACAAAAACATTATTCTCATAAATAAAGAATGATACATTAGTCAGAAAATAAACCAATAAGAATTCAAAATATTATAGTATAACAATAAATAGAAAATAAGATGATAATAATAGGAAAATTTGGATCTACTTGATCCACTAAAATGATCGTACTCATGAACAAATATATAGAAATAAAACATAATGTTAAAAATAAAACATCCATTTTGAAGATAAAATTATATATATATATATATATATATATATATATATATAACCTTGGAGAAAATATAAGTGACTGATTAATGTAATAAGAGGAATTTATAAGAAGTAATGAACCCTTATGACCATAGGAAGTCTGACTGTTGGAATAGAAACCTGACTGTTGGAATAGTAATGTGACCATTAGGAATAGTAATCTAGCTGTTAGAATAATAAACTCAACTTTGAAAGTATAAATAAAATTTAGGCATCTTATAAATGAAAATATGATATATTTATATCATGGTATAAGTAAATAAATTTTATAAAAATGATAAATTAAGTATTGATATTTTTGTAAGACGTAAATATTTATTTACAATTTTATAATTAATATAATTATTTAAAAGAAAATATATTTTCATAAAATATATTCATAAGTTAATATTTTATTTTCTTATGATTATAAGTTAATTTTATGAGACCTTAATTAATTTTTCAAACTGTCATAAAATCAGTTATAATATTAAAATCAGTATTTCTCGAATAAATGACGATTTTAATTAAAAATTAAATTCTTCATATTTATAGAATTATTTTCATAAAATGGAGTCGATTTTTTAAATTTATACATTAAAAAATGGTTCGAGTGAATTTTTGGGAATTTTCTAAAATAGTTGAATTTTGGTGAATATTAAAATGTGGTAATTTATGGTATTTAACATTTTAAGCCAAATACGTGAATTTTTGAGTCATGAATGATGTAAGAAACCATTATTTTGAACTCAAATTCACAAGTTAATGTAATAATTCACAATAATTAACACTGTTTATAGTCTTGAGAAAAAATATTAACAAATGAATAAAATAATAAAAAACACCCCTCTCCTCCCCTTATAAATACCACCCCTCACCACTTATTCTCCCCACACCTTCTAAAATTTTGATATTTCTTATGTTATTACCAATACATCTCCCAAAACTCTTCCCCACATCCTAGTATTTCTAGTCTCACTAAAAGACCAAATCCAAGTGCCTTAAGGAGGTTCTCATGGAGACGACATTCAAGAGGTAAAATCCTCCTTCTTCCTCTTTTAATTTCTTATCCTCCCCTCAACTCCATTATCAAAAAATAATGATAAATATAGTATTATATATATAGTAATGTTATTATGTTAATGTAATATCCATCATTAGGTCTCTTTTCTTCTCCTTTTATTCTAAACATGAAAACATTGTCCGTGATGTGTCGATTCACCGCCTTCATGGATGATGAGCTTTCATTTTCAATTACCACCTTTATGGATGGTCATAAAACCATTAAAATGTATAAAACATAATTTAAATTATAAATTATAACTTTTTTATGTTCTATAACTAATATATATACATCATATTAAATAATAAAACAAAACTATTTCGTGATGATCAAAAACCACCAAAATACACTAAACATTTATCATTAAAATTTTATAAAATGAATCATCATAATATCACATAAAATGATATATGGGAATATTTAAAATTATAGAAGTATATTAATACCATATAATTCCACTTTTGGAGTTTTTCTTCCATTTGAAAAGAATTCCCATAATTATACTCAAGGGAATCGACCATAAAACCAGGAAACGAACACTCTCGAACAAAAAAAGTAAAACTCCTTGAAATTTCCATAAATAAAATTAATAAAATTATAATAAATAAAATATATGTAGAATAGGTTCTTAATTAATTAATTAATGGATCTAAATTTATTGACTTGGACATTAAGTGCAAGTGAAAAACACTTTCGGACATAAGGTGAGGGATCTCTCTAAACCTCCAAAATTCCTTTGGGTTACACTTTATCTCTCTTTACACCAATGGATTTATTTATTATTCTTATATAATTCTTATAAATTTTATTTATATGTTAAAAAATTATGTATCAAAAACAATTCATCATTATTTTATGGGGAAACACTTATTTTATATGGTTCTTTTCTCAATTCCTTCTGATAAGCAAGCCCGATTAAAGTGAATTCTTCATTTCTTACCCATTTCAAGTACAATACATAATCCATTTTAATCTAAAATTATTTTTCTAAAATCACTTATTTTATCATAAAAAACTATCTTAGTCCATTTCTGGTTTTATACAAAAAATTATGTCTTTTTCCTCTTTAAGGCCTTTTTAATATTTTCCCTTAAACCGCACTAAAGTGGCTCATTTCTAAAGTTTCTTAAACACTATTTTTAAATGTTTTCACTTTAGTCAGGCATAATTTATCATGATCTATGACTATTTTCCCTTATGAATGTCCATATATGATTTAAATACATTATTTCATAGACACCATTTTGATAGGACCATTACTTATTCCTTATGACATGATTATGATACACATTTCTTTCCATGGGTAACCCTTATGTTTATTCCTTATGTTTTATTATTCATGTGGAACACATATGCATGAAATTTTTATAATGGGTAGGCCTATATATTTCTCCAATACATTGGGTAATTTTTAGTCTCATGATACATCATTTATGGGATTATGGAGTAAACCTAATCCATTATGATAATTTTTCCACCATGTGATATAGTCTTGGAAGTTAACCTTGACCCATGTTTATGTGATGTTTTATGATTCTTCCGTATTCCTATATTTCCATGAATAAATGATCCCATGTTCTATATTTTATACCTCCATATATTTATTCATGTTCCATTCCTTTTTTATGTCATCATGTTATGCCTTCAAATCCTTGTGTTATGCTTTATTCCTATGTTTATTACTTTACTAGGATTTTTAGATCATCCCTTTTGTCTATGTATTCCCCAGATTATCCTATGAATATATAGGAGATAAAAGGAATTTAGGATCTCATTCTGGATGATTAATATAAATATGTTTTATTCTAGCTCTATTTTTTCAGTTTTATGCACCTAAACTTCCAAATATACTAGACTTTATGATCCTTAGCTTGTATTTGAGGGATAATTATGCTTAAAATCATGTAATAATATGTGTAAAATTATTAGGTCTCTATAGTTGGTATCAGGTAATGTTCTAGTTATTTTTGGAGATTAGGATTGGAAAAATTTAATAAGAACCTTATGGATAATTATATCACCATGGATAACCTAGATTGAAACATATGGAATCACATGTTAGGATATACTTTTAATTTTCAAGTATATCCTTCTAGTTTCCTTTTTATATAATTATTAGATAAGTATTCAAGCCCCCCTAATTGTACTTTATTTTTCTTAGTTAATTACTTGAAATAGGAGAACTCGTTCCAGCAATCAATGTGATAGGCAATGTGATGATTTCCCTAACGAAATAACAAATATGATGGGAAGAAGAGATAAGAACTCCATGATAGTACTAGAACAACATGCTCAAGTTATGAATAATAACTTGAATCATGTGAAACACCCTCCTCCTAATAAAGAACCAAGTTGAGGTTAAATACTTTATTCAACAAAGACCTCCCATATTTAGTGGATCTTCCAATCCCCTTATTGCGGAATAATAGATTAACTACATTGATAAGATATTCTCTATCCTTCAATGATTAAAAGAAGATAAAGTTGTGCTAGTAGTTTATTGTTTTTATGGGGAAGTTGATATATGGTGGAAACTGATCAAAAACATAAATTCTAAGGAGGAAATTGATTCCATGGATTGTTAAGAATTAAATAAAACATTTTTAAATAATTTTTCCCCCAAAAATCTCTGTCTTAAGATGGATGGATTTCCTCAGACTAAAGAAAAATAAAGACAAGTCTATCAGGGCGTATGAATAAAACTTTACTAGACTTGCATGAAATGACTCTGGATTTGTCATGAACACCGAAAGCAAAGTGGATCGCTTATTTAGTAGACTAAAGCTGAGTCTACAAAATGAATTGGTGATTTGATAAATTGAAATCTATAAGGATATTTTATATTGTTCCCTTATGGTTTAGATGAATATTAGAGACTCTCAGTGGTTTCATGGGATCAGAGATAAAAAGTGAAAATAGAGTTTAATATGGGATGATCAACAGATAAATACCATGATGTAAAGTAAACCCAACATCCAACATGTAAAAACTGTGGGAAGAAGTATCCCAGGAATTGTCTAAATAGAAACATGAGATGATTTAAATGTAGAAGAGAGGGGAATTGGGATAATTATTGACAAAGGTATATGAAAAAGCACAAAAATATGGAAGAACAAAGGAAGTTTTAGGTCACTACTCAGTATGTAGTGTAGTGTTTCAATAGAAATGAGTAAGGGAATTATGTGAGCTAATGCCCTAATAAAAGGCATGATAGAGGAAATGAATAACAACCTTAAAGGTATCAAAGAGAGGCATATTCTATCAATACTACTAAGGTGGATCCCAATAATGATGCGGTGATAGGTACGCTGGTTATTCATTCAATAATAGCAAACATACTTTTTGATTTTGGTTCCACACATTCATTCACATATTGTAAGTTTAGTAGAGCTATTAAAATACCACCTCAAAATATGAATGTTGAGTTATATGTGAGAATAGAAAATGGGGAAATTATTTCATCCAAAGTATATAACTCCACCCCGATTAATGTTTGTGGACTGAACCTTCTAGAAAATCTTGTCTTACTTACTTTAGTAGAGTTTGATGTTATATTGGGAATGGATTGGCTATCTTTATATAAATCCAACATCAACTACCAGGAAGGGAAATAACTCTTCACATACTAAGGCATCCTTTAATTATATACAAGTGTATGGAGGATGATGAATCTCCTTCAAAATCATCATCTCAACTATGGATATTATTTCCTTATAAGAAAGAATATTTAGCTCAAATTATTGAGACAAATTAGAGGATCATTCTTGAAGACATTCCCATTGTGAGGGACTACACTAATGTGTTCCTTGAAAAATTGTCTGGCCTTCCTTCTAACTGAGAGGTTGAGTTCCCAATTGAACTTATTCTTGGATGTTTGCCTATATCATAGACTCATTATAGAATAAACACCATTTTGTTTGAATAACTGAAGAAGCAGTTACAAGAGAATTTGAACAAGGGTTTCATACACCCGAGTGCTTCACCATGGGGTGCTCTAGTCCTCTTCATCAAAAAGAAGGATGAATCAATGTTCCTTTGTATTGATTATTGTGAGCTTAAAAAAATAACAATAAAGAACAAGTATCACCTATCATGGATAGATGAAATTTTCAATCAACTATGTGGGGCTAAGTATTTCTCTAAGGTGGAACTTCAGTCAAGATATCACCAATTATAGGTGAGGAAGGAAGATATTTCCAAGACTACGTTTTGAAGGAGGTGGGACACTATGAGTTTATAGTGATTCCCTTCAGAATCACTAATTATTCAGAAATATTCATGGAATTAATGAATAGAGTCTTTAGGTATTACCTCGATAAATTTTTGGTTTCCTTTATCGATGATATTTTGATATACTCTAAGGGAAAGGAGGAATATGAGGAGCATTTTAATACAATTTTAAAGATTTTATGATGAGATAAGATTCATAAAAAGTACAATAAATTTGATTTATTGATGGGGTAAGTATTATTATTAGCGAATGTTATCACCATCAAAAGAATATTTGTGGACCCTTCCAATACAAAGGCAATTAAAGATTGGCCGAGGAAAACTTTTGTAAGGGAGATCCATAGTTTCCTTGGTCTAGATAGGTATTACTGATGATTCTTGAATAATTTATCATGATTTTCAAACCCACTAACCAATATATATTATAAGGGAGTAAAGTTTTTATAGACTAGTGAATGTGAAGAACTCTTTAAAGAGTTAAAAAAGAGTTTTATCACTGCACCAGTAATAACACTTCCAACAAGTGGGGAACTCTTTTGGTATAAAACTATGATTCAAAGAAGGGATTATGATGTGTAATGATGAAAAATGATAAATTGATAGCTAAAAACTCAAGAAATATGAAATTTCATGAGAAAAAATATCCCACGCATGATCTGGAGTTGGCAAATATTATCTTCACATTGAAAATCTAGTGGCATTATCTCTATGGGGAGAAGTGTGAGATATATACTGATCACAAGAGACTAAAATATATATTCACATAGAAGGAGAATAATATGTGTCAGTGAATATGGTTATAGATCATCAGAGATTCTGACTTCTCAATCCAGTACAATCCTGGTAAATCAAATAAAATGGCAGATGCTCTAAGTAGAAAGAATCTGCAAATTTATCAATGATAAGAATTGAGAAGGATCCAATCTTCTTAGACTTTCAAAGGATGGACATGGGAATCATTAAAGAAGGAACAACATAAATCCTTTCTCAAATTATTTATCAGATATCCATTTTATAGAAAATAAAGGATGCTCAAAGAAATGATGTAGAAATTCAGAAGAAGGTGGAAGCTATCAGAAAAGGGAAATCCTCACAGCTCAAAATTAATGAGGAATACGTTGTAATATTTGGGTCATGACTATGTGTGTCATCTAATCTAGATATAAAGAATGAACTTTTTAATGAAGCACATAGTTCAACCATCTCTATTCACCCAGGTAGCACAAAGATGTATCAATATCTCTAAGAGCACTATTGGTGGGACAATATGAAGAAGGATATTGGTGGATATATATCAAAGCAATTGGTATGTCAGCAAGTAAAGGATGAAAGGAAAAATTATAAGGGGATGATGTAACCATCAAACATACCAACATGTAAATGGGAAAAAAATCACCATAGAATTTGTCACCAAACATCCAAATACATTTAGAGGAAACAATATTATATGGTTTTTTGTGGATTATCTTAAAAAGACAGATCATTTTATTGAAATTTGGGAGGAATTCTCACTTGATCAACTTACACGAATATACCTCAGATAAGTGTTGAGGCTACATGGAGCACCATTAACGATTGTATCCGATCGAAATCCGAGATTTACCTCAAAGTTTTGGAAAAGTCTCCAACAAGCTCTAAACATTGATCTAAAATTTAGTATAGATTATCATACTCAAACTAATGGTCAATCTTATTAGACTATTCAGACACTGGAAAAAAATGTGGAGAGCATGTTCTATTAACTTTAAAGTGGTATGGGAGTAACATCTTCCATTGGCCGAGTCATATTACAACAATAGTTTCCACTCAAGCATAAAAACGTCTCCATATGAACCCCTTTATGAGAAAGGGTGTAGAACATAAACATGATGGGATAAAGTTGGTAAATATAGGCCGTGACACCTGAAATGGTCGAAGAAATGGTATAAAGGGTGAAAAAAATTCAGCAACACATCAAGGAAGCCCAAAGTCAACAAAAGATCTATGCATATAATCATTGATGAGATTTGGAGTTTGAGATCGGTGAAAAATTATTCCTCCGCATATCTCCATGGAATATAGTCATGATATTTGGGAAGAAAGGAAAGCTAATTACCAGGAGCATCATCCCCTTTGAGATTCTTGATCATGTCATAACTGTGGCCTATTAACCAACACTTCCACCAACCATGTCTCAAGTTTATGATGTATTCCACATATCCCTCTTGAGGAAGTACATACCAAACTCATCACATGTAAAAAATCCATAGGTGGTATAAATGTAAAATGATCACTCTTGCGAGGAGCATCCGATGAATATCTTAGACTGTAGAGATAAAGTTCCATGCAACAAGACTACTCACTTGGTCAAAGTACTATGAAAAAACCACAAGTACGAAGAGGAAACATGGGAACTGGAGGAAGTGATGAAGGATAAGTACCCTAACCTCTTTTAACCTTAGTATGTGGAACTGAATTTTGAGGGTGACATTTCATAAATGGGGAAGAATATAATGACCCATAATTTCATCAATGAAATTTTCCCTTATTATAATTATGTAATGTAGTATAATTCAAAAACATCACAGAGAGAACCCAAAAAATACATTATTCTCATAAATGGAGAATGATACATCAGTCAAAAAATAAACCAATAAGAATTTAAAATATTATAGTGGGATAATAAATAGAAAATAAGATAATAAGAATAAGAAAATTTGGATATGCTCGATCTACTAGAATGACTGCACTCATGAACAAAGATGTAGAAATAAAACATAATATTAGTAATAAAAAATTCATTTTGAGGATGAAATTATATATATATATATATAACCATGTAGAAAATATAAGTGACTTATTAATGTAATAATAGGTATTTATAAGTAGTAAAACATTATGACCATTGGGAATCTGACCGTAGGGATAGTAACATGACCATTGGAATAGTAATGTGACCATTTGGAATAGTAATCTGGCTGTTAGAATAGTAACCCAGCCTTTTAAAGTATAAATAAAATTTATGCATCTTATGAATGAAAATATGATATATTTATATCATGGTATAAGTAAATAAATGTTTTAAAAATGATAAATTAATTGTTGGTATTTTTGAAAGATGTAAATATTTATTTACAATTTTATAAATAATATAATGATTTAAAAGAAAAAATATTTTCATAAAATGGATTCATATATTAATATTTTTTTTCTTTTGATTTTAATATAATTTTATGCGACCTTAATTAATTTTTCAAAGTGTCATAAAATCAGTTATAATATTAAAATTAGTATTTTTAGAATAAATGATGATTTTAATTAAAAAATAAATTTCTCATATTTAGATAATTACTTTCATAAAATGGACTCCATTATTTATATATACACTTTGAAAAAATTTTAGGGTGAATTTTTGGGATTTTTCTAAAATAGTTGAATTTTTTTTGAATAGTTAAATACAGTAATTTATGATTTTTAACATTTTAACCCAAATACATGAATTATTGAGTCATGAATGATTTAATAAACCACTAGTTAAAAATAACATGTACTATTTACTATAATTAGTCTTAATAATCAACATTATTGGTAGTCTTGATCCAAAATATTAAACAAATGAATAAAATAATAAAAAACACCTCTCTTCTCACCTTATAACTACCACTCTCACCACCTCTTCTCCTCACACCTTCTAAGATATGGATCCTTCTTATATTATGAAAAATTCCTCTCCCAAAACTCTTTCACACATACTGATCTTTCTTTTCTCACCAAAATACCAAACCCAAGTGCCTTAACGAGGTTCTCAAGGAGATAACATTCAAGAGGTAAAATCCTCCTTCTTTCTCTTTTAATTTCTTTTAATTTCTTATTCTCCCCTAACCTCCCATATCCAAAACAGAATGATAACTTCAGTATCATATATATACTGATATTTTATTATTTTAATTTAATATCCATCATCAAGTCTCTTATCTTCTTTTATTCTAAAAATGAAAACATCATCCGTGATGTGTCAATTCACCGCCTTCATGGATGATGAGTTTTTATTTTCTATTATCACCTTCATGAATGGTTATAAAACCATTATAATGGATTAAAAAGATTTTAAAATTTATATTCTAACCTTTTTATGTTATATAACTAATATATATACTTAATATTAAATAATTAAACAAAACTAGTTTGTAATGATCAGAAACCACCAAAATAAACTAAACATTTATCATTATCATTTTATAAAATGAATCATCCTCATATCATAAAACAAAATGATATATGAGACCATTAAAAATTATGGAAGTATATTTATACCATATCATTCCACTTATGGATTTTTTATTCCATTTGACAAGGACTCCCATAATTATACTCAAGAGATCCGCTATAAAACCATGAAACAATTGCTCCCGGAACAATGAAATTAAAACTCATCAAAATTTCCATAAATGAAATTTATAAAATTATAATAAATCAAATATATGTATAAGAGGTTGTTAATTTATTTTTTAATGGTTCTAATTTCATTATCTAGGATATTAAGTGCAAGTATAGAACACTTTCGGACATAAGGTAAGGGATCTCTCTGAACCTCAAAATTACCTTTGGGTTACACTTTCTCTCTCTTTACACCAATGGATTTCTTAATTGATATTATATAATTATTCTAAATTATATGTATATGTTCCAAACCTATGTATCTATACCAATTAATCCTTATTTTATGAGCAAATACATGTTTTATGTGGTTATTTTCTCAATTCCTCCTGACAAGCAAGCCCGATTAAAGTGAACTTCTTCATTTCTTACCCATTTTAAAGTACACTCCATAATTTATTTTAAGACACCATTATTTTTATAAAATCACTCATTTTACCATGAAAAACTATCTTATTTCATTTCCATTTTTATAAAAAAATTATTCATTTTTCCTCTTTAAGGTATGTTTAATATTTTCCCTTAAACTACACTAAAGTAGCACATTTTTAAAGTTTCTTGAACACTATTTTTATATATTTTCACTTAAGTTGGACACCATTTCTCATTATCTATGCTTAATTTTCCTTATAAATGTCTATTTATAATTTAAATACATTATTTAATGGACACTGTTATGATACGCCCATTGCTTATGTCGTATGACATGATTGTGATACCCATTTCTTTCCATGGTTAACCCTTATGTTTATTCCTTATATTTGATTCTTCATGTGGAACACATATGCATGAACATGTTATAATGGGTGATACCAGATATTTCTCCAATTAATTGGGTAATGTTTAGTGTCATGAGACTTCATGTATGAGATTAGGGAGTAGACCTAATCTATTATGGTACTTTTTCAACCTTGTGATACAGTCTTGGAAGTTAGCCTTGAATCATGTTTATGTCATGTTTTATATTGATATCACATTCCTATGTTTCTATGAATACATGATCCCATGTTTTATATTCTATAATTCAATATGTTTATTCATGTTCCATGCCTTTTTTATGTCATCATGTTATGCCTTTTAATCCTTGTGTTATTCTTTATTCTTATATTTATTCCTTGATGGGATTTTTAGCCCATACCTTTTGTCTATGTATTATCCAGCTTATCCTATGTAGATGTAGGAGATCAAAGGAAGTTAGGATATTATTATGGATAATTAATGTAAATATTGTTTACTCTAGTTCCTTGTTTTCAGTTTTATGCACCTAATCTTCTAAAGAAACTAGTCTTTACGGTCTTTGGCTTGTATTTAATGGATAATTATGCTTAAAATAACGTAATAATTTTGTGTAAAAGGATTGGGTTACTATTATAGGTAGAATTCATAAACCAGGTTCATGATGTGACATGAATTCACATTTTGAATCTAGTCCACACCTTATAATGTTCTAACGAGGTTATTTTAACCCGAGGTGATGCATTTTTCAACGTACCTCATAAATCAAAAATTACATATTGTGTAATAAATTTACATATAGTGTATTTCTAGATACTAGTGGTTATAAGATATTCAGTTCACTTATGTTTTATTCATTCCACGTGCATCCTTCCTCTCTTGATCCGTAGGTGATTTGCAGGTGATTTTGGAGTGCCTTCCTCTGTTTCGGACATCCTAATCAAGCGATCAATCCCCAATGAGTTATTTTTCTTAGATTTTTTCCTTCTCTTTTCTATATATTATAGTAGTGGAATATATTGAACATGGTTTTTTTGGTTTTGATCTTGATATCATGTGATCTAGGTTTCTTCTTGTGATCCTTTACACCTTCATCCTTGTTAGCATTGCTCGTTGGAAGCTTTACATTGATCACTAGTAAAGGTATGTGGTCTAAAACCTAACCTTATAGTATGTTTAAATTGTTAATTATGTGATATATTATGATTATGAAAATAAAATGTGAGCATTAATTAATTGAATAATGGATTATGACAAATCTTTTATTGTATTATTCTTTGTATCCCCTTATATTTCTTTAATGTTGTGACCTAGCTTGTGGATACTCGATGGGTGAGTGAACCCTGGACTAATTAATGAACTGGGTAATGGATTGAGGTACGTGTTAGCATGATATTATATTTCAGGTAATTTTTTGATATAGATTCACTTTGATAATGGATTATTGTTTATTGAAATTACTGGTGATAATTCGACATAATAATGAATGTGTAATTGAAAGACAAATGGTATTTTTCAGAATTAACCATTGAGGCTTATAATATGATATTGTGAAATCTGTAATGGCTCAGTCCAACCTACGATCATGATATTGTCTTCTTTGGGCCCAGCCTGCACAATTTTTCTTTCCCTGGGCTCTGGCCCTCATGCATCCCCAAGGAAAAGGCCTCATGAAATGGAATTGAATATAAAAAATTACATACATGGGAATTATTTTCCTCAAGGTATGAGTTTTGATTTTTCCTAGATTAACACATAAGAGGTATTTCCTTGTGTTTTAAATATTAAACATGATTATTGAAATGCATATGAGGTTTTTCCTTATTCATTATTACTATATATGTAAGTGATGGCTTATTTGAAATGAATTGAATGTGACCAATCCCATGTTAATGTGTTGATTGAAATACTTAATATGGTTTGCCTTAAGTAGAATTGTGAATATGATTTCTTATGTGTAATATGTTATGGATATGTAGAAAGCATAAGAGGTGTTTCCTTATGTTTTATATTATAAATGTGATTATATTAATGATGTTAAGGGAGGGCCGAATGAGCACGACAACTCTACACTCCTTTAAATCGATACTGAAATGATTATAAGAGAGGTCTGTTGAGAATGGTGACTCAACACTCTCTTACATCAATATCGGGCTTACTACCCTGTGAGTAGAGCTTATTATCTCATAGTCTAGTTGTTTGATTCCTGCGTGTTACATCCCTGTCCTGCCAACATATATAGGCCAAGATATTAAAAGGGATCTTGGACCTAGGTTTGGGGAAGACCATGTAAGATACCCTAGAATTCAAATAGCGATGGTATGTACCAATCCAACCCAATATAAATCTAATGCATAAATGCCAAGTGATTAAAAGGGCTCTTGGACTTGGGTTTGGGGAAGATCGTGAGAGCTCCCCTAGAATTTGGATGGCATTGTTATGTCCCGATCCACCCCAACTTACATATATACTATAAGTGTGCATATGCTAAGGCCACTTAACAATCTATTATATATATATACTATAAGTGTGCACATGATGATTCCACTTACTTAACTATAGAAAGCGTGCACATACTGAGGCTACATAATGAACTATATATATGTATGAAATTACACGGTTAGACTAATATACCAACAACGAGCCGAAGATGGTATAGACGTTAGGTGTCCTTTAGGAATCTGGAAATGTGTTTATTTATTTATACAATTCTATTTATTAAACTCTCCATATTACACTGTCTGGAAAGGGATAGACACTGGTGGTGCTGGCCTAATGATATTTATATCTCACAACCTACTCGGGCTTCCATTTCACTAGGGTACTCGAGTATACATTTCTTGTTCGCAGGACTACAGAATTTGGATCTTGATTTTTGTTGTATGATAGTACCTGGAGTTAGGAGCAAAGGACTAAGTTGGAGCTCAGGATGATCATGGATATTTCCTTAGTAATTTTTAGTTCTTTTCCTTATTTGGTTCTTGCAGTGTTCTGTATTATAAAGCATATTGTTTTTTCTTCTTCTTTTGAATATGTATCTCTACATGTCATGCATTCATCTTCTATATAACTGGCATTGGACATTTCTATAAAATTGATATTATCTATATTCCGCTGTTGTCTTTCATTTATTTTATCACTTTTTCTATTTATATTATTTTTTCTCTGATAATATTGTTTTGAAACTCTAATATGAGGGTATAGTCTCTCCACTATCAACTCCTGAGACCCTCACTACTAGTCAGAAGCCTTTGGCGTATGGGGAGATGCGCCTGAGGTCATGTGACCCACCATTCTGGCTACCTGTTCAGTGGTAAGCCTGGATGGGACATTACAAAGTGGTATGAGAGGATGTTTATTTTCCTTTTTCTTACTATTTTGGGTTGGTAGACAAGAGATTAGGAATGTTTCAGCACTTGGTTAATAGTTGTTCTTAGGAATGATCACCCCACGTATGGTAAATGACCATGTGGCCAGGGCTGGGATTGTTTTTCATGCTGTTTTCTATTGTAATTGATATGATTTCACCTTGAGTGGCTGTTTTATTTTAGCTGCTTATGATTTATAGACTTTATCGAGTTTTACCCTTGGCCTGATATGGCAAGGGAGTTTCATTGTATGAATCATACTAGGCACATAGTAAATTCACATGCCACACATATGCCATGCCATGTAGCTACCTATGTAGCCTTCTTGTTGATTTGGAATTTGTTTCATGAGTGTTATACCTTGTAGGTATTTAAATAACATGCTTAGATTTGTACATTCTAAGGTAATTTTTAAGCATGATTGCCTGTTAGTATAATACGCCTATTTGATTATCATGCCATGATTTTGTTTCTTTATCATACCTTTCCTGTTCACATGTCATGCTTCTGTGTTATAACATGATCCTATGTTAGCTGCCTTTTTTTCATGATTTTACCTTGTTTATCATGCCTCCGTGCTTACTACTTGACTTAATGTTTTGCTTTGTTATATGGGTTGTGAATAAACATAAATTAGTTTTTGCTTGTAAGGTGTATAGGCACCTCATGAATTGGGAAATGGAAACCCATGTTAAATGTGATGACATGATGATTCCCAAAATTCTTAATTATGTAAAAGATATTTATCTTTGATCTAAAGTGAAATGGCTTAATGGTACCCTTGTAGGTCACCTTAACAGTTAAAATGAATTTAGGTGATAAATTTCCAGTTTATAAAGGGATATCTTTGAATGTTTAATGTTTTAGAAAAGGAATTTTGTGAAACTTGCCTATTTTTCCCTTGGGGAGTTGTTTGATAATCAAGTATCTTGAGTTTTGTTTCAAAAAAAAATGGTAATTGATATTTTAAATGAAATATTTTTTATTATTAAAGATGAAATATGAATAAATAAAAAGGTCTTGGAAATGGAACATGTAGTGGTGACCTTGGTGAAACCCTCGTGTGTGGGTAGCTTGAGATTTTCCTTTTTAGATGCCTTGTAACGGAACTATAGGTGTTTTACGTTGGATATTTCCTCTTTGGACTTAGATTGATGATTGAATTTTATCCTAGTGACTTTGTTGGCATGACCAAATGCTTGGGTCGACGCTTTCTATTTTTAAGGGGCTAGCCCGTAGTAGGTAGCTCCCTTAGAAACTTGAATGCCATGATAGTTCCATTTTTTTATGATGTGGTTAATGTTCATGTGCCATTTTCTTAAGTAGGACTTTCATTTTTAAAATGAAACCCTTTTTTAGATGGGTATTCATGCTTTCCTTTATCTTGTTACGGGTGTGAGAAATGGTTAGTGCTCATTTCCAGCTGGTTAGACATGCCTCAGGCATGGACGATTGTTTATTTGGTCATTTTATCCCTTCTATTTTCCTTAGGTAGTATGTGTTGATGTACGCAGTACCATCGAGTGTTAAATGAAATAACGAACCAGTTGCATTCAGTTAAATTGTTGAGTTTTGTGCCTATTAGTACGATCTCGGGTCATCTCCAAGTAGAGTGACCTGAGTGTTTAAGAATAATTTTGTACCAATTATCAGGAAGAGTTTCTAAAGACTCGAGAGTTTTTAAAAACCATTCTCATTGGTTTGGTTTTCTATAATGTTTCGACATTGTGATTATAGCTCGTAGGAGCGTCACACATTCGTTTGTGTTGTTTTGGTCTAGCACGCTCATGAGAATATAGTTGATCTTCTTCCCCTTCAATCCTAATATGTATAGTGTCATGTTGAAGCTAGTTAATATGGCCTTCCAAGTATAAGGGACACTACCTAAATGTCTTTTTGGAATGGTTGATCATGTTTGAATGCCTTTGAGCCATGCAAGTCTTAAATCGTGTTGACGTGTCAGTAGGCGAAGCTGAGTTACTTCTTTGAAGTTGTCCAATTATGGTTCGACTATTATCATTTCTAGTTATTGGGTATGATTGTCTGGAAACCTTTTAAATCCTCTTAGTGTACTCTGCTAATCAATGAGCATGTACCCTATCTTATTTTCATCCTAGATGCACTAAGAGAGCATCGATTTTACATCGTGCTGAACAATTTAAAGCTGTTGGGCTTGGTTGGGTGTTTTTTTTTGTTTCACACTGGATGCATGGTTTCCCTTGTGGTATAATCTTAGGAAGTCACCATAGGTTAGGTATGGACTTCAGTGTGTGTATTTGTTGTAAATGTGGGATTCCTTGGGAGAAGGCATTGTAGTTTTGATTTTAAAACACCAATCGTCTAAGTTGGGTGTCTTCTTGATTAGTTGGCCAAGAGTATTGACTCTTTTATTCCTTGTTAAATGGTTATAACTGGTGAAGAACCGTTTTAAAGGCACATCTTCAAGAGAAGAAAAGTGAGGCTGGCGTCGACCAGTGTTTTTTATGAAAAGTCAGCTCAACTTAGGCTTTGGGGTCGATGGGAAATTGATCGTTCAATTGTTTTTGTAACATCCCAAGTAAGTAATGAATAATAGATATTTTTATCTATGTCTATTAATGATTAAGATAGTGTTATAAAGGCTTAAAATGAAAATAAATACAATCTTATGCATGAAATACACTAATATTCTTAAAAGATTGTTTTACTGCCTTTTGATGGAAAACCATTTTTGAATCTATATTTTGACAATTTTATAAACTATGTTTGTCAAAATAAACTTATTCTTTATGATTGGGACATAAAAATTTACCTTGTGTGAATTTTTGGTATTTTTCTGACAATGTTCATTTTTTTTAATGAATAGTGAAAAATACTGCATTTTACATCAAAACTGATTTTTAATCTAATTTATTTATATGATTAGATTATGTTTTGAATTGGTTTTGAAGTGAAATTAGAATATATTTTTACCATTTTATCCAATGGTGGTCATTGGAATCAATTTCACTTTGGAATTAGACTTAAACTGGTGTCAATCTTTTGATACTTATTGTTTTGTAAAAACACGCTATTTGCTCTGGCAGCGGGAATTAATTATTAAATTAATTAATGTGACTTATATGATTTGAATTTTGTAAAATATACTTAATTTTTGAATTTGGAATATCAAATATATCTTAGGGTTAATTTTTGGTAATTTTCTGAAAAACTTCAATTTTTGATGAATAGTGAAACCACTAAGTGGTAATCAAGCAAACTGATTTTTCAGTTAAATGAAAGTTTACCACTAATGTGTATTGAATTTTGAAAATCCGACATACATGGTTGTCATTAAGAAGTAAAATGTGGTTCAATGAGATTATAATAATTTTTTGGTGAATAGCAACTTATTAAGTTCTTAATCGCGATTAGTGGTAATTAGTGTAGTTTAAGGTATAAATAATGCTTTAATAATATGAAATGACCTAGACACATGTCCCAACCTTATTTGTTGTGTCATGGCCGACCAATAAAAGCCATGGGTCAACTTGGGGACCCCATGGAGACACTTTGGTTGGGAAATGACATAAATTACTTTTTATTTAATGTAAAAGTAAAAATGACACAAACATAATATGTTTTACGAAAACAATTTTTACATGGGGTTATAAAGATCAGATATTTGATTATAAATAGTCATTGGAAAGATAAAAAGATTTCCTAAATCATAGTATTTTTTTTATGATTTTTAGACATTAAATAAATTAAATTATTTATGACATAATAATGATGCAGCGATGACATCATTATTTGACGATTTAAATAAAATGGAAAGATAATGAAACATCTAAAACCTACACATGGCCAAAACCAATTGGATGAGTGTATTTCGAACCCTTATAACCTTATACACGAATTATATCAATGTGGGACCTTTTAAAACCGAAACACATTTTCAAATAAAGTAATATTTCTTTACTTTCTAAAAGTGCACCTCCTCTCCTCTTATAAAAGGCCCCCACCTCTACCTCATTTCACACACTCCTCAAGCCTTTGGCTCGGCCAAACCCTGCCCATTTACTCTCTCCACATACCTCTCCTCATCCTAGAGGATTCCCTTTGGGCATAATCCTTTCAAAGGAAGCCTTTAGGCTCAAATCAAAAGGAGTTACACTTTTAAAGGTAATTCTTTCTCTCATGTTCATTTGTTTTATTTTGCTTCTCCAACCCCCTAAACTCTTTTTATTTACTTATTTTGTAACAAAAACAGTATCTTAAATATACTAGGATGTTTTTATAAGATTTATTTGAGCTACACTCTCACACAACCACATCAAATGGTTAAAGAACATACGGTTTCCGTGGATGGCGAAATTCTGCCTCTCGAAACGATGATTGTTCAATACTCATTTAACACCTTCAAAGGTGGCCATTATGATGTCACTATTTTTATATATGATATATAATATGTTTATGTTTTCCTTAAGCTTCTGTTTTTTTTAATTTTGGGCATACCTTTATGGTTTCCATTATGGGTAAACACGATATCTTCATTTTAGGAAGTGCGGACTACCGCCCCCTGAAAGTGATCTGATTCGTTAATACCATATGTGGGATGTGTAAAGGATAAAGTTAATGATATTATATATGTTATTATACTGGAATTATAATATACTCTTATATCATTATGATTCCATTCCAGAAAATATGAAATAGAAATGGAAGTAGCGTTCATGCGTACGTACGGCTTACCGTCTCCATGAACGGTGCATTTCATTTCTTACCCCTAAATGTAATGTAATATTATAAATACATGTATATGATGAATATATATGATATATATGTTATCCAAATCATTAATATCATTCTGGATATAATGAACCTTTGACCAAATTAACAACATGTAAGTGTAAGAAGTCTATTTTTGACTTAAGAACCAAATACCGACAAAATGAACATTATTAACTTAACTGATTACATGATGTTCATAACATGGTATAAAAGGAATAATGAACTTGAAAAAGATTCATAAGCAAGTAGATATTAACTCAAGTTTATTATTCAGGAGATTAAAGAACGGTCGGGTCAAGTCGGATACGAGGTATGGGACTTCGTCTCAATCTCCTTTCATTGAGGCATATTTTGTTTTATACACAACCTTCTTTTATACGGTGTATAAACCCCTTTGAATTTTACGTTTATTAAAAAGTAATCTTTTTTATACGAAGCATTTACTAAACGACAAAAGGGAATGTTTTTGTCGTACGTATGCGGCGACAACGACTTCTCCGCTGTCGTGACCGTTATTTGAGTTTCGGCTTCCTCTACAAGCCATACCTTTTTTTTAAAAGAAAAATAAATACCATGTTTTACTTTTCTTTTATTTTGGTATCAAAAATGGTTTTCATAATGTTTTTATATCAATGTGTTGTATTGATATCTTTTGATTGAAAGGTGGGAATGTTATGTTTCCTTTATGCATGTTTTATGTGATATGATTATGTTGAGGTTCTTGGGCATTATTATGAAAACGGGTGGTTTCGGGATAAACTAAGGGCGAGTGAGCCCGATATAGCTCTCCAATGCATTGGGTAATGCGAAGGAGTGAAACGTTAAGGTTTCTCCTAAGAGATTTAGGGAATATACTGTGATGGGTATTCCAAACGTAACCAAGAGGGTTACTCCCTACGTAAGAATGTTATGAATGCCTCAAGTTACCTTTACGTATTATGATTTCTATGATTTATTCATGATTTTATGAGGTATGTTAAAGTGCCTATGTTTTATGGGTAAAGTATGATTTCATTCTTATGTATATATGAACTCATGTTTCCTTTCCATGTTTTTTTATAACCCATACTGAGTTTTTATGCTCATCCCAAGTTTTTGAAATGTTTTTCACAGGTCAAGGGAAAGGTACATGATAAGATGATAGAGTCAAGGATGTGTTAAGAAATAATCCATGTTTTATTTTGAATGTGTTTCCATTGATGGGAATGAAGAATACTATCTTTATGTAACCACTTTGTTTATATGTGGAATGTAATTCAAGTTTTATGATCTAATTCTCTAAAACTCTAAACCCGAAAAGATCCTCAATGTGTAATCTTGTAATAACTCAAGATTAAGTAAGGTTTAAGGCTGGGGCCTTATAGTTGGTATCAAAGGTCGGTTTAGATAACTTTAGGAGTTATAATTCTATTAAATGATTATCCAAAAATATTTTTTTTTGAAATGATATAGCATTTAAAGATTACCATGTTGCTTCATCTAAGACATGTTTGTTCAGAATGGTTTTCCGCAGAGGAAACAGGGAAGCTGTGCTAGGAAGGCATACAGAAGGAAATAACCTTCCGAATCAGCATCCAGAAATGGTTGGAATTGGAACTGAACAGTTTGTTGCAGTAATGGCGCAGTTGACTCAAGCGATAAATGGCGGTGGTATCCATGCACGAGATCAGCCAGACCAACCACAGAGGAACATGTCAGTGGTGGAACATTTCATGAGGCAACATCCACCATCATTCAGAGGATCATCTGACCCTGTGCTAGCTGAAGGGTGGATTAAAGCACTGGAGAAGATTTTTGATGTCATGGGGTGTTCAGAAAATCAAAATGTTAGTCTTGCTATTTACCATTTGGAGGGTGAAGCAGATCAGTGGTGGTCTATGGTTAAAAATATCAGGGACGCCGATGAGATTGATGCTCTTGACTGGGATGAATTCAAAGGTATGTTTCTTGAGAAGTATTTTCCTAAGGCTGTTCGACTTAGGATGGAAAATCAATTCTTGGAATTGAGGCAAGAGGAAGACTCATTGGCTGCCTATGAAGAAAGGTTCACTCGATTGGCAAGGTATGCTCCAAATTTTATCCGGGACCTTGATAGTAAAATCCATCGTTTTTACTCAGGATTAAAGCCAAAGTATCGAAGGGCATTAGCTTCTCGTGAGTTTAAAAGTTATGAAAATCTTGTTCGATGTGCTGAGAAGGTGGAAATGGAGTTTGCCGGTGACCAAGTTTTCTATAACAACCAGCAGAAGAAGAGACCGAGGTGGCAAGAGAAAGGTAAGAATTCTTCAAAAAAGTCTGATGGTAAGAGAACTAAGTTTCCAGTTTGTGATAAATGTGGCAAAAGGAATGCTGGGGAATGTCTTCTGAATTCTGGGAAGTGCTACCGATGTGGTAAGATGGGACATAAGTCTCGTGATTGCACTGAAAAAGATCAAGGTGAAGGTAAGAACAAATTTGATTTACAGTTAGTGAAATGTTATAAGTGCAATGAGATGGGTCACTATGCAAACGAGTGTCCGACAAGGAGCTTGAGTGATGGGAAGCAGTTAGACTACAAGCAGAAAGGGGTGGTGAAATCCTTTGCAACTACTTCAGTAGATGTCGGGCCATCAAATGAAGTTGTATCAGGTACTTTGTTTGTTTTTTCAGATTATGCCAGTGTGTTGTTTGATTCGGGGTCTACACATTCTTTCATCTCTGAAACCTTTTCTAGTAAAATGGGAATACCATCTCAAGAAATGACTCCTGAACTTTTGGTAAAAACACCTGGGGGAAATGTCGAGGCAAAAAGAATTTATAAGAATCTTCCTATCCTTATCTGTGGAAAGAACCTACTTGCAAACCTTATTGTTCTACCTCTAGTAGAGTTTGATGTTATCCTGGGTATGGATTGGCTCTCTATTTACCATGCTAAGATTGACTGTAGAGCTAAAGAAGTTTCTTTTCAGAAAGACTTTCAGTTTGTTTACAAGAATGAACCCTTACTTTTGATAACATATCAAGAGGCCGAGAAACTTGTAAAAGATGGAAATGAATGTTACCTTGCACACGTCGTTGAAAATAAAGGAACTATTCAGATTAATGATGTGCCAGTGGTAAATGAGTATCCTGATGTTTTTCCTGATGAGTTGCCTGGAATAATACCAGATCGGGAAGTTGAGTTTACTGTTGACTTAGTTCCTGATGCTAAGCCAATTTCAAAACCCCCTTATCGAATGGCACAAATTGAACTTTTAGAGTTGAAGGAGCAATTGCAAGATTTATTAGAGAAAGGTTTCATTAGACCTAGCACATCACCATGGGGTGCTCCTGTTTTATTTTTTAAAAAGAAAGATGGTTCTATGAGACTTTGCATTGATTATAGAGCCTTGAATAATATCACTGTTAAGAACAAATATCATTTGCCTCATATCGATGATTTGTTTGATTAGCTCCAGGGAGCTCAGTTTTTTTCAAAGATTGACTTGAGATCGGGGTACCATCAGCTGAAGGTAAAGGAGGCAGATATTCCGAAGACCGCGTTCCGTACGAGATATGGCCATTATGAATTTGTAGTAATTCCTTTTGGGCTAACCAATGCACCTGCTGTATTCATGGACATAATGAATAGAATTTTCCATGAGTTCTTGGATAAGTTTGTGGTGGTTTTCATTGATGATATTTTGGTGTTTTCTAAAAGTAAAGAGGAGAATGAAAAACATTTAAGGGTTATCTTGCAAACCTTAAAAGAAAAGAAACTGTATGGGAAATTCAGCAAGTGTGAGTTTTGGTTGCAACAAATTTCTTTCCTTGGTCACATTGTTTCTAAAGATAGAATAACTGTTGATCCTGTAAAAACAAAAGTTGTGGAAGAATGGCCAAGACCCACAAATGTAACCGAGATTCGTAGCTTCCTTGGTTTGGCGGGCTATTACCGAAGGTTTGTTAGAAATTTTTCACGGTTATCTAGTCCAATGACTAAGCTAACTCGGAAGGGTGTTAAGTTTATCTGGACAAAAGAATGTGATGATTGTTTTCAGGAATTGAAAAGAAGATTGGTGAATGCTCCAGTTTTGGCACTACCTTCCAGGAATGGTGAGTTTGTTATATACAGTGATGCTTCATTGAAAGGACTTGGTTGCGTCCTAATGCAGAATGATCAGGTAATTGCTTATGCTTCACGACAGTTGAAAACTCATGAGGTAAATTACCCTACACATGATTTGGAACTAGCTGCTGTTGTTTTTGCTTTAAAAATTTGGAGGCATCATTTGTATGGAGTAAAGTGTGAAATATATACCGATCACAAAAGTTTAAAGTATATATTCACTCAGAAAGAGTTAAACATGAGACAAAGGAGATGGATGAAATTAATCAAAGATTATGATTGTATAATTCATTACCATCCGGGAAAAGCAAATAAAGTGGCTGATGCTTTGAGTTGAAAAAGTAATGCTTCATTAACAATGTTGCGTTTGGAACGTGATACTTTGGTTAAAGATTTGATGAACTTTGGCATAGAAGTTGTTGGTGCAGGAAGTCCTTCTGTTTTGTTTCAGGTATCAGTGAGATCATCTCTATCAAATAGAATCAAGCAAGCACAGAAGCAAGACAGTGAGTTGCAGAAAAGGGTAGAGCTAGTTCAGAAAGGTAAGTTGCCTGAATTCAACATTGATAATGATTGCGTTTTGAGATTTGGGAAGATATTGTGTGTGCCTTGTGATTCACAGTTGAAGAGAGAGTTGTTATGTGAAGCTCATAGTTCTCCGTTTTCAGTTCATCCGGGCAGTACTAAGATGTATAGAGATCTGCGGGAGTATTACTGGTGGGATGGAATGAAAAGAGATATTGCTGATTTTACTGTGAAGTGTTTGACTTGTCAGCAGGTTAAAGCAGAGCGGCAGTTACCGAAAGGGATGCTTCATCCTTTACCAGTGCCAGAGTGGAAATGGGAGAATATATCCATGGACTTTTTTGTTGGATTACCGAAGACATCTCGAGGTATTAATGCAATCTGGGTTATTGTTGATCGCTTGACCAAATCTGCTCATTTCCTTGCTATACGAGATACTTTATCTCTTGATCAACTTTCCCGTTTGTATCTTAAAGAGATAGTCGGGTTACATGGAGTTCCTCTCTCCATTGTATCAGATCGTGATCCCAGGTTTACTTCTAACTTTTGGAAAGGCCTTCAGAAGTCATTGGGTACTGAATTAAATTTTAGTACAGCTTTTCATCCTCAATCAGATGGGCAGTCAGAACGAACAATTCAGACATTGGAGGATATGCTACGAGCTTGTTCTATGGATTATGAAGGAAGTTGGGACCAACATCTTTCTTTGGTTGAGTTTTCATATAATAACAGTTTTCATTCCAGTATACAGATGGCACCATTTCAGGCATTATATGGGAAGCGGTGTCGAACTCCAGCTTTCTGGGATGAAGTGGGTGAAAGGAAGTTGATGGGACCAGAATTGGTAGAAGAGATGGCATAAAAAGTTCAGCTGATTCAGAAACACATGAGAACAGCTCAGAGCAGGCAGAAGAGTTATGCGGATAACCGGAGGAAGGATCTATCTTTCGAGGTAGGTGATCATGTTTTTCTCAAGGTTTCTCCTTGGAAAAGTGTGATGAGATTTGGTAATAAAGGAAAGTTGAGTCCAAGGTTCATTGGACCATACGAAATTCTGGAGAGAGTTGGATCAGTTGCATACCAAGTGGCTTTACCTCCGAGTTTATCTCAGGTACACAATGTTTTTCACTTTTCAATGTTGAGAAAGTATATGCCAGATCCATCTCATGTTTTGAGTCCAGAGGTAGTTCAGCTGGAAGAGAACCTATCTTATGAGGAACAACCGGTCCAGATTCTTGACCACAGGGAGAAAGTGTTACGGAATAAGGTGATTAAGCAGGTAAAGGTTTTGTGGAAAAACCACATGATTGAAGAGGCAACATGGGAATCTGAAAATGCAATGAGGGATAAGTACCCCCATTTATTCGATAAGTAAATAAATTGCGGGGACGCAATTTTCTAAAGGGGGGAAGGATGTAACATCCCAAGTAAGTAATGAATAATAGATATTTTTATCTATGTCTATTAATGATTAAGATAGTGTTATAGAGGCTTAAAATGAAAATAAATACAATCTTATGCATGAAATACACTAATATTCTTAAAAGATTGTTTTACTGCCTTTTGATGGCAAACCATTTTTGAATCTATATTTTGACAATTTTATAAACTATGTTTGTCAAAATAAACTTATTCTTTATGATTGGGACATCAAAATTTACCTTGTGTGAATTTTTGGTATTTTTCTGACAATGTTCATTTTTTTTAATGAATAGTGAAAAATACTGCATTTTACATCAAAACTGCTTTTTAATCTAATTTATTTATATGATTAGATTATGTTTTGAATTGGTTTTGAAGTGAAATTAGAATATATTTTTACCATTTTATCCAATGTTGGTCATTGGAATCAATTTCACTTTGGAATTAGACTTAAACTGGTGTCAATCTTTTGATACTTATTGTTTTGTAAAAACACGCTATTTGCTCTGACAGCGGGAATTAATTATTAAATTAATTAATGTGACTTATATGATTTGAATTTTGTAAAATAGACTTCATTTTTGAATTCGGAATATCAAATATATCTTAGGGTGAATTTTTGGTAATTTTCTGAAAAACTTCAATTTTTGATGAATAGTGAAACCACTAAGTGGTAATCAAGAAAACTGATTTTTCAGTTAAATGAAAGTTTACCACTAATGTGTATTGAATTTTGAAAATCCGACATACATGGTTGTCATTAAGAAGTAAAATGTGGTTCAATGAGATTATAATAATTTTTTGGTGAATAGTAACTTATTAAGTTCTTAATCGCGATTAGTGGTAATTAGTGTAGTTTAAGGTATAAATAATGCTTTAATAATATGAAATGAACTAGACACATGTCCCAACCTTATTGGTTGTGTAATGGCCGACCAAGAAAAGCCATGGGTCAACTTGGGGACCCCATGGAGACACTTTGGTTGGGAAATGACATAAATTACTTTTTATTTAATGTAAAAGTAAAAATGACACAAACATAATATGTTTTACGAAAACAATTTTTACATGGAGTTATAAAGATCAGATATTTGATTATAAATAGTCATTGGAAAGATAAAAAGATTTCCTACATCATAGTATTTTTTTTATGATTTTTAGACATTAAATAAATTAAATTATTTATGACATAATAATGATGCAGCGATGGCATCATTATTTGACGATTTAAATAAAATGGAAAGATAATGAAAAATCTAAAACCTACACATGGAAAAAACCAATTGGATGAGTGGATTTCGAACCCTTATCACCTTATACACGAATTATATCAATGTGGTACCTTTTAAAACCGAAACACATTTTCAAATAAAGTAATATTTCTTTACTTTCCAAAAGTGCCCCTCCTCTCCTCTTATAAAAGGCCCCCACCTCTACCTCATTTCACACACTCCTCAAGCCTTTGGCTCGGCCAAACCCTGACCACTTACTCTCTCCACATCCCTCTCCTCATCCTAGAGGATTCCCTTTGGGCAGAATCCTTTCAAAGGAAGCCTTTAGGCTCAAATCAAAAGGAGTTACACTTTTAAAGGTAATTCTTTCTCTCATGTTCATTTGTTTTATTTTGCTTCTCCAACCCCCTAAACTCTTTTTATTTACTTATTTTGTAACAAAACCAGTATCTTCAATATACTAGGATGTTTTTATAAGATTTATTTGAGCTACACTCTCACACAACCACATCAAATGGTTAAAGAACATACGGTTTCCGTGGATGGCGAAATTCTGCCTCCCGAAACGATGATTGCTCAATACTCATTTAACACCTTCAAAGGTGGCCATTATGATGTCACTATTTTTATATATGATATATAATATGTTTATGTTTTCCTTAAACTTCTGTTTTTTTTTCATTTTGGGCATACCTTTATGGTTTCCATTATGGGTAAACACGATATCTTCATTTTAGGAAGTGCGGACTACCGCCCCCTGAAAGTGATCTGATTCGTTAATACCATATGTGGGATGTGTAAAGGATAAAGTTAATGATATTATATATGTTATTATACTGGAATTATAATATACTCTTATATCATTATGATTCCATTCCAGAAAATATGAAATAGAAATGTAAGTAGCGTTCATGCGTACGTACGACTTACCGTCTCCATGAACGGTGCATTTCATTTCTTACCCCTAAATGTGATGTAATATTATAAATACATGTATATGATGAATATATATGATATATATGTTATCCAAATCATTAATATAATTCTGGATATAATGAACCTTTGACCAAATTAACAACATGTAAGTGTAAGAAGTCTATTTTTGACTTAAGAACCAAATACCGACAAAATGAACATTATTAACTTAACTGATTACATGATGTTCATAACATGGTATAAAAGGAATAATGAACTTGAAAAAGATTCATAAGCAAGTAGAGATTAACTCAAGTTTATTATTCAGGAGATTAAATAATGGTCGGGTCAAGTCGGATACGAGGTATGGGACTTCGTCTCAATCTCCTTTCATTGAGTCATATTTTGTTTTATACACAACCTTCTTTTATACGGTGTATAAACCCCTTTGACTTTTATGTTTATTAAAAAGGAATATTTTTTATACGAAGCGTTTACTAAACGACAAAAGGGAATGTTTTTGTCGTACGTATGCGGCGACAACGACTTCTCCACTGTCGTGACCGTTATTTGAGTTTCGGCTTCCTCTACAAGCCATACCTTTTTTTTAAAAGAAAAATAAATACCATGTTTTACTTTTCTTTTATTTTGGTATCGAAAATGGTTTTCATAATGTTTTTATATCAATGTGTTGTATTGATATCTTGTGATTGAAAGGTGGGAATGTTATGTTTCCTTTATGCATGTTTTATGTGATATGATTATGTTGAGGTTATTGGGCATTATTATGAAAACGGGTGGTTCCAGGATAAACTAAGGGCGGGTGAGCCCGATATAGCTCTCCAATGCATTGGGTAACGCGAAGGAGTGAAACGTTAAGGTTTCTCCGAAGAGATTTAGGGAATATACTGTGATGGGTATTCCAAACGTAACCAAGAGGGTTACTCCCTACGTAAGAATGTTATGAATGCCTCAAGTTACCTTTACGTATTATGATTTCTATGATTTATTCATGATTTTATGAGGTATGTTAAAGTGCTTATGTTTTATGGGTAAAGTATGATTTCATTCTTATGTATATATGAACTCATGTTTCCTTTCCATGTTTTTTTTATAACCCATACTGAGTTTTTATGCTCATCCCAAGTTTTTGAAATGTTTTTCACAGGTTAAGGGAAAGGTACATGATAAGATGATAGAGTCAAGGATGTGTCAAGAAATAATCCATGTTTTATTTTAAATGTGTTTCCATTGATGGGAATGAAGAATACTATCTTTATGTAACCACTTTGTTTATATGTGGAATGTAATGCAAGTTTTATGATCTAATTCTCTAAAACTCTAAACCCGAAAAGATCCTCAATGTGTAATCTTGTAATAACTCAAGATTAAGTAAGGTTTAAGGCTGGGGCCTTATAGTTTTAAATCACGCCTGGAGCATTTTCAAACACTTAAGGGAATTATTGTAAGGTAAATCCAACAGTGGGTTGAACCATGGTATGGATTTGTCCATTTAACATTAAAAATATAAGGTGGGAAGTACTGTCGATAGGATTATTAGAGAGACGATGAAGGGATTGTGTCCCTGGGTAGATGGCCTCGAGTAAGAGTTTTATTGGTGTTTCAGTTAAAGAATGAGCGTTGGCTCAATTTTTAAATGGTTTAAGTGCCAGTTGCCTTTGAAGTACTTCAAGGCGAGTTGGGTATTTGGGAATGCAATGCTACTATTTGAATAAAGTCTCACGACCCTTGTAGGTTGGGTGAGGTGTAAGTTGTTCCATAAGGCTTCTCGGGGATGAGAAGTTCTAAGGTGGGAAGGTTGTAATGATCTATGTTTTGAACCAAGCTAAAATATGAAGGTTTTTGAACCTTTTCAATTACTAAACCAATTGTTTTTAAAAATGAGCCTTGGAATGGAATTCTGAGAGTGGGAGCACTTATAACTGTTGTCTTTAGACTTGGGTGAAGGCTCATTTACATTTCTTGGGTGGATTGAAGAGTTCTAGGATCCTCGAACACATAAAATTCAGTTTTTAGAAAACTAGAGAGGGAATACGGTTTTTCTGAAAACTGTGCGACCCATAGAAACAACTGTGTGACCTAAATTAAGGTGGTATAGGTGTTTCGCACAGGCTGTGCATAGTTTCCCAAGCCATTCACCTAGCCCGTGCATAGGGAGTTATTAAACAGAGAGTCCCTCATGATTGGCACATGGTTTTCCAAACCCCGTGTAACGTCCCGGATCCAGAAGCCACACAACGGGTGCCCCGAACCTGGTTGGTCACATGACCTCAAGCACATTTCCCCAAATTCCAGAGGCTTCCGACTAGCAGCAAGGGCCCAGGTCTGATAGTGGGGAAACTATGCCCTCATTTGTCAAAGTGTAGCACAGCGGAAAAAAATATAACATACAACAACGGAAGTAGTAAACAATATGAACTAAAAATGAACAATTATAGTAAAAGATAACCAACAGTTATATATAAAAATGAAGCATGTCACTATTTCTATGAAATCATCCCAAATAGGATACACTACAACACAATACAATACAACTCAAAGTACAGGGTACAATAACAGAACAAAACAGAGTGAACAGAATGCAGCAACATCGCAAGCCTAAGCTCGGTCTCATGCTCTTCTACTACTCTACTACAATCATGTACCTATATAGGGACCCTTTCCCTGTCGACACCTACAGTAATATAGTCTGTTTGGGCCGAAGACATGACCCAAATAGGGTGTGAGAAATAAATCCCAGTAGGCAACCACCAAAGGCCTGTGCCCAACTGTCAGTGAAAATGTGCAACAACGGTGTGTAAAAGTAAATTCAGTAAAATAGTAAGTACTCAAAAGTAACTATCACTACCAGTTTCATTGCCATTTTAATTATTACTTATCACCTCCAATCTTGTGCTTCGGCTTGGCAGGTACAACATAGAAAATCACCATATTTAATATTCTAAATAGTCGTGTCCTCAGACATACTATCCTTACCCTCAGGTAACAGAATCAAATACCCGCAGGTGATTTCCCTCAGGCATAACGATCATTGCCCTCAGGAATACATGGTATTTCCCTCGGGCACAGAGACTACTGCCCACAGGCATAAACAAAGGTTACCCTCAGGCTAACCAAACACTGCCCACAGGCTAAGTAAAACACTACCCGCAAGCTAATAGAACACTGCCCACAGGCTAATAGAACACTGCCCATAGGCTAATATAATATTTCCCTCAGGCTAAAGGAATCCGGACGATCCCAAAGCATAAACAACAATTTACATAAACTTTATTTCAAGAAAATGTGGTGCACAATATAATCATGGTATACCCTCGGGTATCCTGGCCAAACGGCTAAACAGAGGAAAGCACCCCTGGGGTGGTTCTAGATCCAAGAAGTGATCTTAAATAGCAGTTTAAACTTATGAATAGATTATCTATGTAGTTCTAGATATATTTTCAGCAAAGGTCTCATCCATACAACACCCCAACCATGGGCGCCTAGCACAACGGTACACAATTTCAACACAATAATTGAAAGGAACATCAGATCACCTACCTCGATCTCCTCTGATCGGTTTACGTGAACGACGCCTCCCGAATTGTCCAAGAACGATGTAGAACTGGGATAAAAGTTCACTCATTAAAACATTAATAACTTTTCCTCATGAAAGAATTGGTAAGAAACACACAAGGAGAGGGAAGAACTCACCCGCGCGGTTCAATCGAGACCGTCAGATAAGGATTCAAATTCTTGGTGTGCGGTCAGGAGATCTCCGAAGCTCCAGCCTCCTATCCCGGATCCAAAACGAACTCAAAGCCTCCTATTCCGAACGAGGAGGCTACTGCCCGTTTTAATCAAAAAAAAAACAAACTACACGATGTGTACTCTCAGGTACATAACGTGTACTTTTCATTTTTTTAAACTGTTCCTCTGGTAGCTTCTTTCCACCACGACACTGTTCATCCGTCGACATGAGTACACGACATGTATTCCTGATTACACATCATGTACTGTCACTCCGCTGGTGGCTGCCTCCACCACCTTACTGTTCACCTGCCGACTGATTACACGGCGTGTAAATACAAAGTACATGACGTGTAGTCAGTTTTTACACCCTTTATTGCCGACAGGCCTACACGCCCTATGTACTCATCCCACATGACCAAAGTACATGGTGTGTACCCACAAAATGTGGGATTTTCCCCCATTTTTCTTATTTTATCAAAAACACTTAAGGAAAAAGGAAAAGAAGAAACTCATACCTCAAAAATAAGAACCGGGTTCTTACAAACTTCCCCCCTTAAAGAAATTCGTCCCCAAATTTCCCTTCTAAGGGTGGTGAAGATACAGCTGTGAACAACTCTGGCCACTGAGCACGTACGTCGGTCTCCCACTCCCAGGTTTCGTCCTGCACTCAGCCATGCATCCATATCACCCGAACGAGAGGAACCGACCGGCCTCAGAGAACCTTCGTGATCCTATCCACAATACGAATCAGATGCTCCTCAAAGGATGCATCGACCTAAAGCTCAATCTCCTCAGGCTGAAAAACGTGAGATGAGTCTGAATGATATCAGCATAGCTGAGATACATGGAAGACGTCATGCATGGCTCAGTACCGCTGTGGTAACTGTAACCGGTAGGCAACTGACCTAACTCTCTCCAGAATCTCAAACGGCCCCACATACCTCGACGAAAGTTTACCATGTCTCCTGATCCACCTGTGTCCCAACCTCAGAGAAACACACAATAAAACCTGATCCCCAACCACGAATTCCAAGGGTCGTCTGCGGCGATCAACACAAGATTTCTGACAAGACTGTGTAGTAGCCATCCACTTCTGAATCAACTGGACCTACTCAAAAGTCTCCTTCATGAGACATGGTCCCAGTAAAGCTGCCTCACCTGCCTCACCTGCCTCCATCTAGTACAAAGGTGATTGGCATGGCCTACCATATAATTCCTCGTAAGATTCCATCTCAATAGTTTCCTGAAAACAATTATTGTAGGAAAACTCGACCAGGGGTATGTGCTTCTCCCAAGAGCCCCCAAAGTCCAGGATGCATGCACGTAGCATGTCCTCAAGTACCTGTATCATACACTCTGACTGGACATCGGTCTGAGGGTGGTAAGCTGTGCCCAGAAGCACCTGTGTACCCAGTGCCCTCTTAAAACTCTTCTAGAAATGAGAAGTAAAGTGGACTTCCCTATCTGAAACGATAGAATAAGGGACCCCATAAAGGCGTACCACATCTCGGATATACAACTTCCCGAGCTCATCGACACTATAGGTCTCCTTAATCAGAAAAAAGTGAGCTACCTTTGTAAGTATGTACATAACAACCCACATGACATCACTAGCTCGAGGCGACCTCGAAAACCTAGTCACGAAGTCCATCACGACATCATACCATTTCCACTCCAGAATGTGTAACTGTTGTAACAATCCAGCTGGCCTATGATGCTCCACCTTCACCTATTGATAGGTAGAACATCTTGAAACAAAACCAACTACTTCTCTATTAATACCCGACCACCAATACCGACATCTCAAGTCACAGTACATTTTGGTAACTTTGGGATGCACTGCCCAAGATGAAGCATGAAACTCCCGCATCAGCTCCTCGCACATATCCCCTAAAACCCACACTCGTATATGGACATGCAGTACCTCATCATCAGTTATCTTCCATCCAAGAGGAGCGTCCTCACTTTCCACTGACTCCCATAGAACTAGGCCTTCTGAATCTGATAGCTGTCTCATCCTCACTCTATCGAGGAGGGTAGAAGTCACAGATAAGGATGAAAGATAGGTTTTTCCATGACTATCGTGCACCTCCAAATGCATCTTAGAGAACAAAGCCATAAGTTGCCACTCACCACTAGCCTCCTGCACTGCCTGTGTCTGAGTCTTCTTACTCAGTGCATCAACTACTGCATTACCCTTACCAGGTGTATAGGCAAGCTCAAAGTCGAAGGACTGAAGGTATTCAACCCACCTTCGCTGTCTCAGGTTCAAGTCACACTGAGTAAATATGTATTTGAGACTTTTGTGGTTGGTGAAAACCAAAAAATTCTCTCCCAAGAGATAATGTATCTAACAGTGCAATGCATGAACAACTGCAGCCAACTCGAGGTCATGCGTCGGGTAATTCCTCTCATGTGGCCTTATCTACCGAGACCCATACGCAACTACTCGATCTCCCTGCATCAACACTGCACCTAGACCAACACCTGATGCATCACAGTAAATTGTATAGATATTCCCTTGCTCTGGAAGTATCAGGATTGGTGCTAATGCCAACCTTCCCTTTAGCTCCTGAAAGGCTATCTCACAAGATTCTAACCAAACGAACTTCACACCCTTCTTAGTCAAACCCATCAACGGTGATGCTAAGCGGGAGAAGTCCTGTATAAAATTCTTGTAGTAACCAGCCAGCCCCAAGAAACTTTGTATTTCAAAAACATTCTTAGGATGTTCCTAGGAAACTACTACTCTCACTTTCTCTGGGTCTACTGAAACTCCTGCCTCTGAGATAATATGACCCAGGAAGTGTATCTGGTCCATCCAGAAGTGGCACTTTGAGAGCGTAGCATATAGATGATGCTCTCTTAGTGTAATTAGTATGATCTCAAGATGGGTGGCATGGTCATGTTGAGTTTGAGATTACACCAAGATATCGTCCATGAAGACTACCACAAAAGAATATAGATAAGGACAGAACACATGATTCATGAGATCCATGAAAACTGCTGGTGTGTTCGTGAGTTTGAACGGCATGACCAAGTACTCGTATAGACCGTATCTGCTCCAAAAAGCTGTAAGCGGTACGTCAGATGGTCTAACACGTAACTGATGATATCCAGAACTCAAGTCAATCTTCAAGAACACTCGTGCTCCCAGAAGTTGATAAAAAATATCATCAATCATCGACAAGGGATATCGGTTCCTAACCATCAACTGGTTAAACTTCCAATAATCCAAAAAAAGTCTGAGGGTACCGTCCGCCTTCTTAGCAAATAGGAGAGGCGAACCCCAAAGAGAAGTACTGGGTCAGATGAAACCCTTTGCCTGCAACTCCTCCAACTGCCTCTTGAGCACCTGCAACTCTGGTATAGCCATCCTATAAGGAGGAATGGACACCGGTGCTACTCCTGGCACTCACTCATTAGATAAATCCACCTCTCGCTCTAGATGTAGACCTGGAAAGTTGTATTGGAAGACATCCCTGAAATAATCAACTATTGGAGGGAAATACTTCTGACAAGTTCCCTGGTCATCCAGATATAAGCTCAAAATTTGGGCTGTCACTCCACCCCGCCCACGATGCTCAGGTCTAGCTCGGATTGCCTGGACATCCCACTCACCCTTGTATAGAAACTCTCCACCCTCTGGTAACGTGAAACTCACCCTGTGACGATAGAAATCCACAAAGGATAGAAAGGGTTCCAACCATTCCATCCTAAGAATGACATCATAAGCTATCATCTCTAAGACATAGAGGTCCCATAGAAAGTGACACCCACCAACCTCAAGGGGGAACTCCTTGCACTGACGTACACCAACTGTTCTAGTTCCCAATAGAGTGTCTAGCATCATAACATCATAAAAAGAAGAAAAACAGAGCCCAAGGCTCTCCACAACGGCCATAGACATAAAACTATGTGTAACACCTGTATCGAAAAGTACTGAAGATAAAACAGAAGCTACTAGAATAGTACCTCTGACAGTAGAAGGTCCGGGATCCTGCTCCTGTTGGGTCTGTTGCACTGCATATGCCTACCTAGTGTCGCGACCCTATGACATAGCCTGGCTACCCTGAGCTAACCCGCCCTACTACCTCTGAGATCCTAGTGTCTAGCTACCAGGGCCACGACCACCATCTCTGCCTGCATGCCCTGACGTACCCCAATTTTCCGACTGGTAAGAAGCTGCTGGTCCTACCCCCACACGTGGAGTCTGCACAAAACCCCTTTCCCTAGCCACTGGTGGAAACACCTTGAAAAAACGCTGGAGGTGACCCATCTTGTCGCAAGATCAGCACTCTACTAGGTCTCATGGACACTGAGGTCTCTTGTGCCCCTCTCTACCACACTGGTAGCAAATGACCTGGACACCTGAAGTATTCTTCTAGATATTACTACCACAGTGAGAGAAATCCATCTGCCTCTTCCTCTTACCAATAGGAATAGTACCAGTAACTGGTATCGAACCGCCCTGGCCCACACCACTAGCTTCCCTTAGGTTCTTCTCAGCAATCAGCGCCTAGTTCACAATAGCATGTACATTAGGCAACATGAAAAAATTTACCAGCGCTCGAATGTCACACCGAAGACCATCCTCAAAGTGTCTAGCCCTCAACATCTCATCACCTACCAGAATAGGTGAAAACATTGTAGCTAAGTGAAACGGGAAGAATAATACATCACTGACATGGAACCCTACTACAGATTCATGAACTCCCGAGCTTGATTTGCCCGTAGCGTCTCTGGGAAGAAGAAGTCATAGAAGGCTGCCTGAAAATCTTCCCATGCCATGTCTCGGGGATGCTCAGACTAGGTGGTAACATCCCACCACCTCTTGGAAGAATCACGTAGCATGTATGTAGTGAGCTTGACCCTCCTCCCAGGAGGCATATCCAGATGCTCGAATTTTGTCTGCATCGAATCTAGCCATGACTTCGTAGCCTGTGGTCCTCCATCCCCTAAAAATGTAGGCGGATGCTGCTACTGGAAGATATGCATCAGCTCTTCCATAGATGCGGTGGCCTGCGGTGCTCCCTGGAAGGTCTGAAAGAACCGCATAAATCCTTCACAAAACTGCGCATCTTCACCTGTGTCCAGTATAACGGGTGGCGCCGCATATGGAACTGCTGGAGGATCCACTGGTAGCCCATGGCCCACCATCTCAGGAGTATAATCATCACCGCTCTCTGGGTGAAAAACCGATGGTCGTCTCGACAACATGACTCTATAAGGTCAAACACACACCTTAGATCAAGATTTATCGAAGACTGAAAACAAGGAGACCAAGAAGGGAAAAAGATAAGGAAAGCATTCAAGATTTATCGAACTTAACTACATGGCGTGTATAAATACTACATGACATGTTCTCATAGGCCATCCACATGGGCGTGTACTCCAGCTAAAACTGGTCGTGTAACACACCAAACACACGGTGTGTCTTCTGAATACATGACGTGTACGTGAACCATCCTTCCCTACCCGAGTCCTTCTACATGATTAAGCCACACGTATCTCCTCAAACAAGACTACATAGCGTGTCCCACGGGAACACGATGTGTACACGACAAGCTCTTCACCGGCCCGTGTTGTTCATGACACGACCTGTGCACTTAGGTCACACTACATGGCGTGTTCCAAAATGACACGACGTGTACAAAAAAGCCTCAGACCGACCCGTGTTTCTCGCTACACAGCCGACTACATGGATGACACTACACGGTATGTCCCACAGGAACACGGCGTGTACAAGGTAGGGTAACACCGACCCGTGTTTGTTTGTTACACATAGTGTTCGTCATTAACACGACGTGTATATGGTCATATTTCTCCACCCATGTTGTTAGTTGCATGGCAGAAACAGGTTCCACACAACACAGCGTGTATAATAACTACACGGTGTGTTCCTTCAAAGTTTCACTATCCCATGTTTCTGCCTACACAGCCTATGACACGGGTAGAAGCTACACGGTGTGTACATACGGTACACAACGTGTACTTAGAAATTTTCCTTTTCTTCCCGAACAGAAGATTAAATGACATGTAATAATAAATACACGGTGTGTATTCTAGGTTTCTCCGGACAGTAAGCCTCAGAAATTACTCCGGAGCCCAAAAAAACACTGAAACCAACACTAAAGTGCCAAATTCTAATCCGTGAGGGCCCATACTCCCCGCGAATCAAAGCTTGGCATCTTATACATGTTATATCAAGTTGATGATCGACCAAATTCTGGTTAATGAGGGCCCATACTCCTCAAGAACCAAAGTTTGGAATTCATTCTATCAAAATCTTGCATAACAATACCCTATCAAATAACAGGTATTTATCAAAGCAGCTATCACAACATCATGATTTTCTAGCACATCCCCTATCACAACAACATGAAATTTATAATGCACCTAGACGACATGGAATGAATGAATGACATGTTATTTCTAGCATGTTCCTAAATGATGCATGAGATGGCACACCCTCATATCATCGGGTTGCAACTAAATAGAACCCATGTATAACATATAAATAACACAATCACAAGTGCATCACCCAACAGTTAAAATCAAATCAACTGTAAAATTGCAAAACCCGTAATAATTGCAATAACGAGGTAGATTGGATTTTCCTTGTACACAGGTTAGAAACTCTCAGGCATATATTATTACCAACTACCATGTCCATCCTATCCCTGACTAAGGCTCCAAATAGTAAGTCAAAGAAAAGAACCCCTCTGATACCTCTTTGTAACATCCCAGATCCGGAAGCCACACAACGGGTGCCCCGAACCCGGTTGGTCACATGACCTCAAGCGCATTTCCCCAAACTCCATAGGCTACCAACTAGCAGTGAGGGCCCAGGTCTGATAGTGGGGAAACAATGACCTCATTTGTTAAAGTGTAGTGCAGTGGAAAAGAAGATAACATACATCAGCGGAAGCAGTAAACAATATGAACTAGAAATGAACAATTGCAGTAAAAGATAACCAACAATTATATATAAAAATGCAGCATGTCACTATTTTTATAAAATCAGCCCAAATAGGATACACTGCAACACAATACAATACAACTCAAAGTACATGGTACAACAACAGAACAAAACAGAGTGAACATAACGTAGTAGCATCGCAAGCCTAAGCTCGGTCCCATGCTCTCCTACTCCTCTGCTACAATGATGTACCTGTATAGGGACCCTTGCCTCTGTCGACACCTATAGCAATATAGTCTGTTTGGGCCAAAGACATGACCCAAATAGGGTGTGAGAAATAAATCCCAGTAGGCAACCACCAAAGGCCCGTTCCCAACTGTCAGTGAAAATGTGCAATAACAATGTGCAAAAGTAAATGCAGTAAACTAGTAAGTACTCAAAAGTAACTATCACTACCAGTTTCATTGCCATTTTAATTATTACTTATCACCTCCAATATTGTGCTTAGGCTTGGCAGGTACAACATAGAAAATCACTACAGTGAATATTCTAAATAGCCGTGTCCTCAGACATACTATCCTTACCCTCAGGTAACCAAATCAAATACCCGTAGGTGATTGCCCTCAGGCATAAAGATCATTGCCCTCAGGCATACATGATATTTCCCTCAGGCATAGAGACTACTTCCCAAAAGCATAAACAAAGGTTACCCTCAGGCTAACCAAACACTACCCACTGGCTAAGTAAAACACTGCCCGCAGGCTAATAGAACACTGCCCACATGCTAATAGAACACTGCCCACAGGATAATAGAATGCTGACCTTAGGCTAAAAGAATCGGGCCAAGCCCAAAGCATAAACTAGAATTTACATAAACTTTATCTCAAGAAAATGAAGAGCACAATATAATCATGGCATACCCTCAGGTATCCTGGCCAAACGGCTAAACAGAGGAACGCACCCCCGAGGTGGTCCTGGATCCAAGCAGTGATCCCAAAAAGCATTTTAAACTTATCATTAGATAATCTATGCAATTCTAGATATCTTTTCAGCAAATGCCTCATCCATAAGACACCCCAAACATGGTATCATATCACAATAGTACACAATTTCAACAAAACAATTGAAAGGAACATCAGACCACCTATCTCGATCGCATCTGATCGGTATACGTGAACGACGCCTCCCAAATCATCCAAGAATGACATAGATCTGGGATAAATGTTCACCCATTAAAACATAAATAACTTTACCTCGGGAAAGAATTGGTAAGAAACACACAAGGAGAGGAAAGAACTCACCCGTGTGGTTCAATCGAGACCGTCAGAGAAGGATTCAGATTCCCGGTGTGCGGTCGGGAGATCTCCAAAGCTCCGGCCTCCTCTCCCAGCTCCAAAACAAACTCAAAGCCTCCTCTGCCGAATGAGGAGGCTACTTCCCATTTTAAGTAGAAAAAAACAAACTACATGGCATGTACTCTCAAGTACATGGTGTATACTTTTCATTTTTTTAAACTATTCCTCTGGCGGATTATTTCCACCGCGGAACTGTTCATCCGTCAACATGAGTACACAACATGTATTACTAATTAAATGGCGTGTACTATCACTTCACTGGTGGCTACCTCCACTACCTTACTATTCACCTGCCGATTGATTACATGGCATGTAAATACAAAGTACACGGCGTGTGGTCAGTTTTTACACCCTTCATTGCCGACAGGCCTACACGCCCAGTGTACTAATCCCACATGGCCAAAGTACATGGCGTGTGGAAAAGTACATGGCATGTAACCACAAAATGTGGGATTTTTCCACATTTTCCTTATTTTCTCAAAAAAATTAAGGAAAAAGGAAAATAAGAAACCCGTACCTCAAAAATAAGAACCAGGTTCTTACACCCCGTGGGTCAAACCGTACGAAATGACCTATTTAATGAAATTAAATTAATTTAAAATAAAATTAAATTAAGAAATGAAACCTAAAACTAAAATACCCAACTTTCCCTCACCCATCAAATCACGACACACCAGCCACATAGGGCTCCCCCTTCGTCGTGTGCTACCCCTTTCACGGCCTCCTCACGGATCGACTTCCATCCACTATTTATTCCAATTCTCCATAAAAATATCCTAGGTATGAGTATCCCCTCTATTATCCTCCCTTTCCCAGCTTCGATTCGGCCTAACCATTTCCCCATAAGGTTCGGCTGAACCCTAGATCTTTGAGGGTGATCCTATTTTCAGTTTGTTTTTGTTCTAGGTTAGTGAGAAAGGCCTCTTGGGTCTCTGTGGTGCATGTTCTGACAACTTCCACCGAAGGCGAGGTAGTTCGGGTGATTTAGGTTTTCCAGTATCATTTTGGGGTAAGTTTTATGGTTGTATTTTGGTTTCACACCTCTTGTATTAGGGTTTAAGTGTGTTATTAACTCCCTATTAATTAATCGATAGGGAGTTGGTTTGTTTTGTGTGGTTTTGGGTTGATTTGGTTCGCCGCCACCAACCAAGGTAAGGTTTAAGACTCGCTGTTTGGTTTATCTTCTGTTATATGGTGTTCATTGGGCATTTTAGAGTTTCTAGTATTTATATTGTAGTGAATTGGCCCCTATTAAGTGGTTTCCAGTTACCAAGTCAAGGGTGACTCACCTGCATATGCATAGGTAAGTAAATATATGTATGTGGGTTCCCCCGTCACATGTATATACATCCATGATAGTGTTTATATGTGTATGGGGATAGGTGTTCCCATGTGTATATATATATATATATAAATGACTGTGTAGGTGTGTGGAGAAGAGAATATGCGTATAAGAATATATGTAAGGATCCCCTTGCACATTCCCATGGCCATGAAGGTTTGTGAATAGGGGCTAGGTGTTGTTTCATGTGTGTGAAGTTGCATATTCCTAGTGGGGGAGCAACAACTTTGAGTTAGAAAGCTTTAAGATCCGGAGTGGACGACTGGTTCCACTGTGAGGTAGGATCCATTTCCCCTACCCTTTAAGTTTATTAATGCATTAATTAATTAAGTTTATTATTTCATAGTTCTCATTTAATTAATGTAGTATGATTTCCTAGTTTAAATTATTACTTTGATAAACCAAATGAAATGCTTAAATGTGATAATTGGTTGATTGATAAGTGAATCATGCTTTTGTAATAAAACCCCTCAATCGAGGTGCGCTACCTTCAAGCTAAAAATGTAGTGATAACCTATTATACTCCTTACTGTATTGCCTTGATTTTTTACCTACACTTGGGTTAGAATTAATAAGGGACGTGTTAGGTTGCTTGGCACCACTTATTACACCTGGCCCCTTTGACAAATTTTACATGTTTAGGAAAATTGGATGAGATGACCTTTAATAAGAAACTTATACTAAATAACATGCCTTGATTAAATGGTTAGGTCACAATGAGTTGCTTGACTTATATTAAATGGTTTAAATGAAAAGGCACCTTGAAATGGAATTGAATATGGAAAATGACATACATGGGACGTATTTGCCTCATGGTATGAGTTGTACTTTTTCTAGATTAACATATAAGAGGTATTTACTTTTGTTTTAAATATTGAACATGGTTATTGAAATACATAGAAGGTTTTTTCTTATGAATTATTATTATATATGTAAGTGATGGATTATTTGAAATGAATTGAATGTGACCAAGCCCATGTTAATGTGTTGATTGAAATACTTTAGATGATTTTCCTTAAGTAGAATTGTGAATGTGATTGCTTATGTTTAATATGATATGGATATTTGGAAAGAATAAGAGGTGTTGCCCTATGTTTCATATTATAAATGTGATTATATTAACGATGGTAAGGGGGGATGAATGAGCATGATGACTCTACGCTCCTTTACATCGATACTAAAATTATGATAAGAGAGTTATGTTGAGCATGGAGACTCAATGATCTCTTACATCGATATTAGGATTACTACCCCATGAGTAGATCTTATTAGCTCGTAGTCTGCTTGTTAGATGCCTGCATGTTATGTCCCAGTCCTGCCAGCACATATAGGCCGAGAGATTAAAAGTGCTCTTAGACCTGGGGTTGTGGAAAACCGTGTGAGCTCCCCTAGAATTAAGATGGCGGTGGTATGTCCCGATCCACCCCAATATAAATCTAATGCATAAAGGCAAAAATATTAAAATGTCTCTTGGACCTAGGTTTTGGGAAGACTGTGATATCTCCCTTAGAATTCATATGGCAATGGTATGTCCCGATCCACCCCAACTTACATATATACTACAAGTGTGCACATGTTGAGGCCACTTAACGATATGTTATATATATATACTACAAGTGTGCACATGATGAGGGAACTTACTGAACTATGGAAAGTGTGCACATGCTGAGGCCACATAATGAACTATATACATGTATGAAATGACACAGTTAGACTGATATCCTGACAATGAGAAGAAGCCAGTATAACTATCAGGTGTCCTTTAGGAACCTGGATGGGTGTTTATTTATTTATAGAATTCAGTTTATTAAACTCTCCATATTACACTGTCTATAAAGGGCTATGCACCAGTGGTTTCAGCCTACTAATATTTATATTTGATACCCTACTCAGGCCACTATTTCACTGGGTTACCCGAGTAGACCTTTCTTGTTCGTAGGATTGTGGACTTAGGATCTTGCTTGTGGGTGTATACTAGTACCTAGAGTTAGGAGCAAAGGACTAAGCCAGAGCTCATGATGCTTGTAGATATTTCCTTAGGAAATTTTAGTTCTTTTCCTTATTTGGGTCCTGCACTATTATATATTATAAATCATGCTACTTTGTCTACTACTTTCGAATATGTATCTTCACATGTCATGCATTCATCTACTATATAACCGGCATTGGCCACTTCTATAAAATTGATATTATCTATCTTCCGCTGCTATCTTTCATTTATTTATCACTTCCGCTGTTTCTATTATTTATTATCTGATAATACCATTTTGAAACTCTAATATGAGGGTATAGTCTCCCCACTATCAACTCCCGAGACCCTCGCTATTAGTCGGCAGCCTCTGGCATATGGGGAGACGCGCCTGAGGTCATGTGACCCACGAGTTCGACTATCGGTTCAGTGGTAAGCCTGGCTGGGACGTTACAATATTCTTTCCATTATGACTTGTATTGTGAACCATGTTTTAATTATTATATAAATGGATTAAATAGTATCATTCTATAGTTCTTATATAGTAGGTTATTCTACTTTCATGTTATAATGATTATATAGTGGGCTATGCCCAGTTTCATGTTGTGATGTTTATATAGAGGGTTTAGACCATTTTCATGCTATAATTCTTATATAGTGGGTTTAGAGCATATTCATGTTGTAATGCTTATATAGAGGGCTTTGATCGAATGATGTAATGATTATATAAAGGGATTGACCCAAATACTGTAATGATTATATAAAGGGTTTGACTCAGATGCTAAAATGATTATATAGAGGGCTTGACTTGGATACTAAAAATGATTACACTGAAGGCTTTTATCAAGTTATTTGATTATTCTATGGATTGTTATTATGGTTTCAACGGTCAAGCTATATACTCTGAGATATTTCGATGTGGTGTAAGAGTAGGTTGATTATTGTATTATATTAAGTTGATTAATTCATACACCAGTTTATTGCTCTATTGCATGCAATTATTACTAGACTAGTTTTTTTAGAAATTTTTGTTTCTACCTATTAATTTTTAATCACACCCTATTTAGTCTACCATTTATTAATCGAGAAGATTACATGGATGAAGTCTTGGAAAAGGAAAAGGGACCTTGTTGTTAATTATTTTTTTTGGATGGGATGGAGTTCGGAGACAGTATCAACTTGGGGTTCGGAATCAGGGTCTTTTGAGATTATTTATGTTATATGGTTCCTTTATTTTTATTACTTCTAGTTTTATAAATAGATTCATTTCATCATGTCATTACATGATTCATTATTATTGATTTACTGGTTCTTCCTTTCCTTTCTAATTGTATATTATATTATTTCCACTATTTCCATTACTCTAATATTTATTATTGTTGATTTTCCACTATGTTGTAAATTTTTACTAGTCGGTATAGTCTCCCCCTATATTCTTCCCCCTCACTACTAGTAGGAAACCTCTGGAGTGTGGGGAGGTGCTTTTGAGGGCCCATAACTAACCCTATTTGGTCATGTGAGAGAGTGCAGATCAAGGGACCTTACATAATAGTGAACTAATATTCCTCAAAAATAACATTCTAACAATATTTGGGGTTCCTAAAGATTTTTTCATTGATAACGATGATCATTTTAAGAATTTTATTTTAAAATATTTGATAGAGAATCATGTCTATGATAAAAATAGGAACTTCTTACCATACAAAGTCCAATGGATAGGTTAAAATTTTAAACAGGAATAGATTTTAGAGAAATATATCTCTAATTATCATAAGGATTGGTCTTTGAAACATGCGAAGCTTTGTAGGCCTATATAAAATATTTTAAAACCACAATACGTACGTCACCATACAAAATTTTGTTTTGGAAAGTCATTTAATTTACCTATAGAGTTTCAAAACAAATCCTTTTGGGTAGTGAAGTCTATGAACTTTAATTTTAAAACCGATGGAGTGTGACGAACCAGTCTAGTCTACGATCATGATATTGTCCACTTTGGGCCTACCCTGTATGGGTTTTCTTTCTCTGGGCTCTAGCCCTCAGGAATTCCCTAGGAAAAGGACTCATGATGGGAGAGGTATCCACACCATCTTATAAATGGGTGCTTCATGATCCTCCCCCTTCAATGCGAGATTTCTATAATCCACCCCCTAAAAGGGCCCAACATCCTTGCTAGCACATAAAATGGACACTAGATCTGATACCATTTGTAATGGTCCAATCCAGCCTAAAATCATGATATTTTTCCACTTTGGTCCTAGCCTACACATTTTTTCTATCCCTGGGCTATGGAACTTGGCATCCTATAGGGGTGGATTATGGAAATCTCGTATTGAAGGAGGAGAAGCATGAATCAGCCCTTTATAAGGTGGTGTGGATACCTCTCCTATCATGAGGTCTTTTTACTAGGAGATTCCTGAGGGCCATATCCCAGGGAAAGAAAAATCATGCAGGCTAGGCCCAAAGAGGAAAATATCATGATCGTGGTCTGGACTGGGCCGTCATAAATTGTATTAGAGCCAATGTCCATTTTATGTGCCAATGAGGATGTTGGTCCCTTCTAGGGGTTGGATTATGGAAATCCCACGTCGAAGGAGGAGGAGCATTAGACACCCCTTTATAAGGTGGTTTGGATACCTATCCCATCATGAGGAATTTTCCTAGGATATTTTTGAGTTCCAAAACCCAGGGAAAGAAAAACCATGCGGGTTAAGCCTAAAGCGGACAATATCGTGATTGTGGGATGGACTAGGCCATTACATGGAGAGATAATATTGGTTGAGCTAATTGATATAGATAAAATTAGTATAGTGTCCTATTAAAATGATAGGATTTATAAAGTTAGGATTATAGTTTTTCATTAATATCTCATTAAAAAAATAGAATTAAAGTATGATCATACGGTTTTTATCTTTCATTTCAGACTTAAATAATTTCTAAGAAAATTAAAATCTAAGTGTTATGTACCTTTCACTATTTATAGTGTGCTTAAAAATGGAACAATTAGAACTTTTGGATAAGGGAATATACTAATTTTGGTTAATGGTCGAAGGATCAATTATAATTTTTAAGGAAAACCAAAGGGGCTGGCTTCCATATTAGTCCTTGAAATTTGAGTTTCCTTGAAGTCTAACTGAGGACTATAAATTTAATGCTTGAAGGGAGTCAACCAATGTATTTTTGAACTATTTTTCTTTTTATTTTTGAAGAATAAAATATGGTGTTATATTCTTTTTTATAAAATTCTATTTTTCTAGGTGATTTTGGAAGTTGAACCTACTATTCCATTCTTGTGTGAAAAAATTCATTACTTTTGGAGCTGAAACTTGGATAAATTTCCATTTTAACTATAAAATCTAGTTTAATATATTTTTTAATTTCAATAATTGAATCTCACATTTTTTTATTTTTTATGTGATGAAATTAATGATAATAGAGTCATTTTTAAGGAATAAAAGGGCAATGTATCATAGACTAAGATCAGTTGTTAAAGATTTCTATACTCAAGAAAATTTTCTAGTTTTTACATATTTTTTAGAAGTTTTAAAATTCTTGAACTTTTTTTGTTCTCTCCTTATTTTACCATTGTTGTATATGTTGTTTGTATTAAAATTTTAACATATACTCATGCATGAAATTTAAATTGGAATGGGTTGCTTAAAATTTAGACTGAATGATGCATGAATCTGAATTATTGGGTTATGTTCCATGAATTATTTTATATAAGAGTTTTTAAATCAGTTTGAAATTTTCTTGAAACCTTTATTAATGATCTATCATTCTATTTGAGTTAAAATTAAAAGTTTTGGATCCATGGTTGTTTCTTGATTTATTCTAGTGAATATGCATATTATTCTAAGATTTATTATAGATTTTATTGTTCTTAAATGTTATAAGACATGTGTTCTATTTATTTTTCTTGAAAAAATTATTTGTCCTTGTGGAGAATGTTTTTTCAATTTCATTATAAACCTTAAACATTCCATTGAACTACTAAATTGGAAATCTATTTGTACTTATATGGATTTTAATTGTTGTTTTCTCTACCTTGAAGTTTGACATTGGTTAAAGTGATTAGTTTTAGTGTGTGTGTGTGTGGGGGGGGGGGGGGGTTCATTTATGATCTAATCTATTTTTTATTATTAACCCATAAAAAACCCTTAAATATTTTAAAATTGTTAGTTTTCAAGTATCACATAGGCATTTTCATTGGTTGAAAGTTTTTTAATACTTGAAGGTTGTGATGCCTCTTTGGGGAGGTTAATATTTTTCACCTTATTGATTGATTTGGGTAAATCATTTTTTGTACCTTTTGAAAAAATATGGATTATGGTGAAACATTGGGATACTTTTATACAGTTATCATTGACTTTTAAATTTTTAAATTGAATTTAACTCATAAGACTTGCATCCAAATGGATTATGAAATTAAATTTATAATTCAGATTGAAATTTTTGTTCTTTATTCTATTTAATTATTGATGGGTTAATTATTTTTTCAATTTATTTATTATTATTACCCATCCATTAGGTTTTGTCTAATTATTTTGGGTTTTTAATTATTTTGAGTCTATTCTCTCAGAGTTTATTGGAAAGTTTGGACTATCAGTTGGTTGAAAATTTAATTAGGTTTAATTCTCTTCAAGATATTCATTTTTAATATTTTTTATAAAATAGTAACCAATTTTACACTGAGAAAATTCATTTCGAGAGGGAATTCACACCTTATACATGATATAATCCAAGAGGTAAAATAATTTTGAATATTTATTCTTTATGGAATTTTAGTTTTTTGATTTTGAGATTTAATTCATACCATTGAATTTGAATAAATGATACCTTGAGGACAAAAAATGTCTTAATTATGGGGTATTTTTATGTGAAATTAGTCATTACATTTTTTACATGTCTGTTTTTGGGAATTTAACTATATTTTATTTAAAAAATGAATTTTTTGGTGGATTAGTGGAAACTCATAATTTTTTTTAAAAATGTTGGTCATTGAATATTTGATGGGTTTTTTATTTTTTGTGATTAATTTCTTGAATGTTATTGGATTAATTTATCTATATTTTTTGAATAAATATTTTCATGTTTTTAATGGTTTTATACTGAAATAATTTTTTGGATATTTATTTATGCATTTTTTGTTTTGGAAATAATTATTTCGAATTCCATGTTTTGATTTTTTAAATTCAATTATTGGAAGGAATTTTGGATTAATCTAGTTACTTTATTTTTATTATATTATAAAAATTTCAATTTATATTTTTTAAATGGATGAATTTTCATTTATGATTGAATTCTATATACATAAGAAATCATATTATAGAATTTTTAATGTGCCTCCATGCAGTTATTTCATTTTCTTAGACAAATTTACATCAAGTATGTTACAAAACAACATTGGTCGACCGTTAATCAGTCACCCAAGCCAATCTGCGATAAGGCCTAAAAGGTGTTCCCAATCCTCCCGAGTAGGCGACAAGCACCAAGGAATCAATAGAGTACAACAAGGGAAAAATTTATCTCAATAAAAAAAATAGAAACTAAACAGTAGCAAGAAATCACATACAGCTCAAAAATACAAATAAAACTGAAGTGAATATCATTTAAATAGGAAACTGAAAATACATCTGAAATACACAACTAGAATAACCGAATGGGAAAACCACTATCTCAGTGTGACCCTGCGGGTCACTCTCCAACTGAACGGTTAAAACTATCCCAAGGAGAACACACCCAAGTTGGAAACTACACAATTACTAAAAATAGAAAAGAACTATAGGTGTGAGAATTAAAACTCAGTTGGATAGCCCAATAATCTATTCCCAATGAAACTCCTTTAAAATTAAAGAAACATCAATTTCAAGTTTGAACTACAATATATAAAAATAAGTTTTTCTATATATTTGACTTAAAAGAATTGTACAACCTGATGCCCATTTTTATTTCCAAAACCAAAGTCCTACCATTAGTGAGATTTTAAAATTTTCAAGGGGAGATGGGTGTCTATATTTAAACATGAACAAAAGATAATAAAACACTTTTCTTTATTTTTTTTCCAAAAACCTTATTAAAATCAACACACCACTTTCCTACCCAAACACTGCATAAGAAGGTACCACAATAATCATACTACAGGGGAAATAGAAATAATCATACCAGTATCTCAATATCACATTAAATGACTAAAGAAACATACATAGGTGAACCTGGTAGATCGAGAACAAACCAGAAAGTGATAATACATGAGACTCCATCCCCGTTGTCATTACACACATGATGAAAATCAAAATTACCAAATGCCCGACCACCCTAACTCAGGAAAGACCGAGGATCCCAACCCCATAGTAATAAACCCAAAATATATCCACTTACTATGAGACACTAGTCAGTCCATCCACTATAGGTGTATCAATTGTTCTTAGAAAGTTCTCTCAATATTCAAGGTTCCTATGTCTCATGTATATAAAAAAGGGTGAGCCAACTGATGCCAGTCGAGCATCCAATCACAATGTATATGTAATAATAATAATTCACAACAAGCCTCACCCTAGTCTCCCCAAAGACTAATCTCATGCCTTAAAACAAATAGAACACATAGGGTTCTAACCAAGGAACCCTGATAATGGATCCCAAGGATTCCACAATGAGGAAATCTGACCCATTATTTGAGATAAGGCACGATAATATCCAATAGAGGTTTTTGTAATAAACATTTCTTTTCATTATTTTTACAAAGTGGCCAAAAATTCCCTTAAACATTTCAAAAAACCAACCTTTTCTAAAATGTCGTCCATCTTTCAAGAAAAGATGAAAAACACATCTTTTCCATATAAAAAATTTGCATAACTCCTTAAAAACACTTCCATATCACTTTCAAACCAAAAAAATTTTCTATGAAAATGCTAACTGGGCCATAATTCATCATCACATGTCAAACTGGTTTCAAAAGTTAAGTACACATTTCTTTTAACTTAAATCATTTGAAAAAAAACTCTTCTAAGAAACCCCAAATCATCACTTCGCAAAAAATAATTTTATCAAACACACATGTGAACTTTTTATAAAGGGGTGTAAACACACCATTTTCTATACCAAAATATTCACACAAACTATGTAAGATGTTCAATTTCAAACTCAAGGATCAAACCATTTTTATAATAATTCCAAACAGGCTACCCTTTATCAACATAAGATAAAACACCTTAAAAACCCACACCCACTTCTTTATAAATCCAAAACCACTTTGGATAGCCATAAAAGAACCCAAAAAATCATTTCTCATGATAACATAAATTTGATATAATCAATCAAATCATTTTTATTGCTTTCAGCACATAAAAGGAAACCAGACACCTTTCCAAAAACAAGGTATGCAATGCTTAACAAAAAATTTTAATTGGCACTCAAAAAATTATTAAACATCAATTTAAATTCCATTAACTTATTTAAATTGTTAAACTAGGTTCTAAACATCACAAATAAGTTGAGAAACTAATGAAACATTTAATTAAATATACGATGTGCACAATTATAACAAAACAACACCATTTTTTTACAAAACAAGGCTTAAACTACCAATTTTCATACCCAATAAATTAACCAAAGGTTGGAAAACAATAGTTAACACATATAAAGGGTGTAAAAAATAAGAAATAGATGAAACTAAAATTATAATGGTAAGAATAATGGAAAACCTACCTCAAAACCAAGGCGTGATGACAAAGAAAACCTGAGACTGCTCCATGAGAGTTTCAAAACCCCAAACCTATGAAGAATAACCCTAAACAATCAAAACCACCATAAAAAACACAGAAAATAAATGAAAAGGGGGCTATTAAAGGTGTTAAGGGGGTGTTGGTCAGAGATGAGTCAGACAAGGGGGTTTTAGCAGGAGAAAATGAGTTGCCGAAAGGGGTGCTGGCCGGAGTAGGACTAGATGATAGGGTGCACGCTAACCAAAGGAGGGATGTGCAACTGGAGGTAGGTCAGCTAGGGGATACACCTCTAAGAAGGAGGGATGAGGCCGTGATGGGGCACAATTCCACTGAGCAGGGAATCGAAGGCCATGCTGGGGTACTGCACCGTTGAGCAGGGGAGCCACCGAACATGAAGGAGGAGTTATCTAGGATGGGGAGAGCACACAGGGGGGGGGGATCGCGCGCTGCATAGAGGGGAAGGGGGTAGCAGACCAACTAGGGTTTCATTTTCTCTATCTCTAAAAAACACCCAAAAAACTAATTCAAATTTTAATAATAATAATCTCAATATTATTATTATTGTTATCATTATTAAGATGACTCAAATAATTTTATTTTTTCCTATTTTTATCTGTGATCACTTAATTGTTCATTACAAAATTTAATTCGTTAACCATATATTGGGAAGGCCGCACGATAATTTGATGAAGCTACACAGCTTCGTTTGTGCCCTTCCCGTGCACCGAACATTGAGACACCAACAATGCTTATTTATCAGAAAAATTCAAACATTCAACCAAACCCAGCCCGCACCTCGACAAAGCATTCAAAACCAAGATAAAATAATAAAATATTTCTAAAGTCAAGATGTGACAGTTCTCCCCACCATAACGCTTTCTACCCCTAGAAAGCCACAACACTTTCCAACCAATTGATCAACACTTAAGGATCCCACATCCATACGATCCAACTTCTCAAGATAAAGAAATTTCACAGACTACCAACAAAACTTAACTTTATTTCTCGAAATGAGATAAAACCCCCATCCACTTCCTGAGAACAACAGAAAATGTCAAACCACCACATCCACAACCAATCCAAAACAAGACCATTGGGGGTTATCCCAAGAACCCCAACGTTTACCTAAACCAAGAAGGGAACTCAAATATCAATATATTTAGAAGAATCCGCTTCAACTAGATCAAACCGAAACCAAATCAGAAATTGATCACCATTATAAAGGAGGCCTGAACCAACTACCCACCATTAGAAAATAGATAACACCTGATAATCTCAGGAGAAAACTCAATAAGAGCTAAGGTGGGTCTCCCCACCATTAAGAACTAACTAAAAGTAACCAAATGAGAATTTAAAATAAACTATAATTGGGCCTCTCCCACATAGGCCAACAAAGTTCCCCTACAACAACATATCACCCTAGGCCAAGATGAACAAAACATGATCATTTAAACTACCCACTCCCAAACAAAGGGGATGAGAACTGAGCCAAAAATTCTCACACAAACCAAAACACCCCACCACACAGGGTAGGAAGGGAAGCGACCCAATGATTGGACCATAGAACCAAAACCAACAACCACTCACGACTCATCACCTTAGGATGAACACAAACCAAATCCACCAATGATTCACACGGGTGGTCCATGCAAGGTCACTGATTGTAAACTCGCATAAAAAAAGGCACAATTACTGACATTGCATGAGGGATAAGTCCATCATGCTCTTTGAAACAAGAGGGAACCTAAAACGATAGAGAGACCACACTAGGAATATAAAAATTATCTCTCTGAAATGGGGAGGACATGAGTTGAGATGAACTCTATACACCCCTGACGATTTCCTTACTTCGTGAAAAGCTTCACTCCAAGGACTATGGCTGGAGCCCCAGTATTTGAAGCATCTGTTGCACCAAATTCAGGATCTAATGACCAAAAAACCCCACGTAACTCACTTGCTCAAACAACACACCTTTAACTGAACAAAGGCTCAGAGAATGCACACACCATTCCTTACCACTCCAAACAAGGGGAAGAATAAAAAAGACACTCGAAGAAACCCACCAAACACCACTGAACATAACTTCCACAACCGAGAGAAATACTACAACAGGAAGGAACTATAAGTAAATACCAAGCAACTCTTTACTCTAGAAAACGAGCTGGGGTATCCTTTAAATAGGTGGATATAAATTTTTATACTTGAGAATAAAACCCATAGGTTGATCAACTGAAATGACTACTAATGGGAAACCACTAGTAGGAAAACACAGGGAAACAAGAAAGCCAAAAAAATCACAAACACTACTCCAAAACCAAGCCACCAACAAGATTCTATCCTAGGATACAATAGGTGTATCACTTACAGACCACAAGGAAACATACCAAATAAACAACACTTCTTAGAATTAAAAGAATACCCAAAACAACTCAAAAAGAGATTTAGTGTGAGTGGGTGACTTGACCATACAGTTGACGACCATATGTCAAATACACCACCCGCATAGAGATCCTTTTGGGACTATTCCTCCAACTCCACATGTCTTTCTAGGACCTACGAGCTCACAAAGACCATTGGACCAACTCCCCTTGCTATATCCCAATCACTAAACAATACTTAAGGTCCAAATAAACTAATAAAACCAGACTTCCCATGGAAACCTGAGGATTAGAACAAGAGAGAGTTCACAATGCTCTTCCCACACCCACCCCTTGAGTCCAAACAATCCTACTTCATCTACCTTGACGTCCCCAAATAGAAAAGGGCACTCTATGAAGCAAGGTCCACTTGAGAGGACCAGTTTGGGATATATATAACATTGGGAGGGGGGTGAATCAGTGTTGGGGACTTTTTAAACCAATTCCAACTTTCTATCCCTATACCTCTTGATCTGTTAGGATCTTTATTCTTTTATTCTCTTTTCCCTATCAAATGTAATAATATAAGGCATTAAAAATATGCACACAATATTTTTACAAGTTTCACCACTTAATAAGAGAAGATACGTCCTTTCCATGCATGGGAATGACCAGTGCATGGATTCTCCACTATAATGTGATATGTTGTTACGGTGGATAGACTAGGAAAACAATCCTCTAGTATGTGTGGCTCCCTACACTTGGATAGGGAAGGGAGATAATCCTATTCCAACTTAAAACAAGTAGGATATACCCTTACACTCACTGGTTCTTTATACTGCCAGTGTAGACAATCTCTTGTAGCCTCTAGGTGGTTCTTTATACTGCCTCTAAATACAATCTTCTCTCTGTTCAAAGAGTTTGCAACACCAAAAGAATCTTCCACCTGTTAAGACCCATTGGATGATATAGTGCTACTTCATTCTTACACAACATTCTTCTTCTACTTGTTACTTACTTAGCAGCATGCAAGTAACCAACCTCTTCTTTCTCTGTAGCATACCTTTAAGATGTACACTCTTCTTCTTTTGCTTCTTCAATGCAAAAACAGTTGCACTGAAACCTTCTTCTTCACAATTTCTCCTTCAGTGAAAAACCAATTGCACTGAGATCACTTCTCTTCTTCTTTTCTATAATCACAAACTCTCTTTTTGATTATCAAATCAATGAAGTCCAGTTCATCTTAGCATCATCACAATTGAACTGCCCTATATAATTTTCAGTCTTTAGTTGGGCACACTTTGTTATTTTTCTTATATTCTTTCTTCTCTTCTCAATAACAACACCTGAGTGTATTAGTATACTAACTTCTTCCTTTGTGAAGATATAAGTTCAATTGCACGTCTATTTCTTCTTCACTTCACAAAGCACAATGAGGGTGATAAACACCAGTCATGTGAGTGCGGTTCAACTTATCTTTGTGAAACCGAATGGTTCATAGTTATTTCTTCTTTGCTAAGCCACTTAGAGAGTGTTATGCACCTGTCGAAGGCCTGTGGGACTCCAATATTTCGCACACCCATTTTGGGCGTCTTGCATGCAGCATTAATGACTTGCACACAACATTAAAATTTTGTCGCAAAAGACCTCTTGCATGCAACATTAAGCTTGCAGGAAACTCTATTCTTGTGTGCAACTATCCTTTATTGTGCGAAACTCTTACTTCTTTCGCGCAACTGCCTTTACATAGATTTCTCGTGTGCTTCAGAGCTCTAATTTATTCTAAGTGTTGAGATTAACAAATGTGAGGGGGTCACCTCTTATTTATAGACCTCATCGACCCCTACGTGAAAAAACCCTGATGTGTCATGTAAGATCTTGACGCATCGCGCAAAACCCCATTTGATGTCGCATTGGGAACATAAGTCTCTTTCACGCCCACCTCATCTTTCACACACTTCTTGAATATTTTGCAAACTTCCTTCCTTTTCCATTTTTTGAATTTTGGACCTTGAATCATTCCTTGTGTGAAAAAACCCATTTGACGTCACATTGGGCACGTAAGTTTCTTTCGTGCCAACATCATCTTTTGCACACTTCTTTGAATCTTTCATGCACTTCATGAGTTTTCCATTTTTCGAAGTTTAGACCTCAAATCATGCCTTGCACGTAAGATTCCAAACTCCATTCAATCTTGTGCGCAAAAACCAATCTTTCACGCAAGCCTCTCCTTTTCTAGATTTTGATGTTTGGATCATGGAACTCCACTTGAACACAACATACCAAGACATCTTCAAACTTTCACGCAACATCCTTTACCAAAAATACATTTATCCATCTCCTGATTTTTAGGCCCTAAAATTTGGAAAACACTGGAAAATAGTGCCACCTTAAAATGCTCTTTTGTGCCGCCTCCAGATTGTTCGTTCCTTTGTCATTTATCTCTTCATTGGATTCCATAACCATTATTCAGCTTTCATCACGAAATACACTACTGTGATATGTATCATTTGATCGAATATCTTTAGCATCATCATATTTTCAATGGGAAGTATTGAAACTTCCCTATCTTCCAGCAACATCATTCCTTCCAATCAAAACTATATATGACTGGCATCATTGTTTCTCCTTCTTTCCTTCATAAGTCTTGCATCACAAGTTCTCCTAAATTATTATATTTGTGAAATACATATCAGTAAATCATCATCTCATTTTAAGGAAATGTGTAATGCATGACCATCTTAGAATTACAATCCCTTCCACACTCTCTGTTCTTCTTCAAACATCATTTTATACTTCATGAAAATCATATGATTCTTTTATTCAAGTAAGCTCTTGAATGGTTATCATGCAATCGTGAATCATTGTATGTTCTTCATCAAATCCTCATTCTTCTTCAATCATCCTCATATGGACGATACTTCCCCATTATTCTTTGTTGTAAATAATGTTTCACCTTTGACATAAGTTCTTTGAACTTAAGATCAGTTCAACAATCGTATGAATTAACTTCATTGAGAATTTCACAAGCATGAAATCCAATGCTATGATTGCATAACAATTAGATAGGCATACTCACTTCAGCTGATCTCCATTAACTTTGGAGTCCTTCTTTATCTCTTTCTTCATTTTGACCAGCATTGAAAACTGTTGACAAAAAATAAAATCTTCATACACAAAGTGGTCCCAACACCACTAATATTCGATATGCTTTGATACCATTTTGTCATGAACCAACCTGGGTCGACCCTGAACCAGTCACCTAAGTCAATCCACGTCAAGGCCCGAGAGGCGTTCCCGATCTTCCAGGGCTAGCGACAAGCACCAAGGCATAAATAGAGTATAAAAAGGGAATGATTTCACCCAATAAACAAAACAGAAACTAAACAGTAGAAAGAAAGTGCATGCATCTCAAAAATATAAATAAAACTGAACTAATTATCATTTAAATAGGAAACTTAAAATACATCTAAAATTCACAACTAGACTAACCAAATGGGGAAACCACTATCTCCGTGTGACCTCACGAGTCACTCTCTAACTCAATGATCAAACATCTCCCAAGGTGAATGTACCCAAGCTATAACCTGCACAAGGACTAAAAATAGAAAAGAACTATATACATGAGTATTAAAACTCAATAGGCTAGCCCGATAATCTATTCCTAATGCACATCCTTTAAAATTAAAGAAACATCAATTTCAAGTTTGAACTAAAATATATAAAAGTAAGTTTTTATATATATTCTACTTAAAAGAAAAGTACAACCCATTTCCCCTTTTTATTTCCAAAACCAAATTCCTTCCATTAGTGAGGTATTAGAATTTTCAAGGGGAGAGGGGTGCCTATATTTTAATCTGCAAAAAAGATAATAAAAAACTTTTATTGAAAACAATTTTCCAAAAACCTTATTAAAATAGACACACCACTTTCCAAAATAAACACTGCACAAGAAGGTACCACAATAATCTTACTACAGGGGAAACATAAATAATCATACCAGTATCTCAACATCACTATAAATGACTAAAGCAATAACCATAGGTGAACTCGGGAGATCGAGAACAAACTAGAATGTACTAATACATGAGACTGAATCCCCATTGGCATGCCACACATAATGAAACTCAAAACTTCCAAACACCCGACCACCCTAACTCAAGACAGACCAGGGGGCCCAACCCCATAGTAATAAACCCAAAATATATCCACCTACTATGGGACACTAGTTAGTCCATCCACTACTAGTGTATCAATCATTCTCATAAAGTTATCTCAATATTCCAGGTTCCCATGTCTCATGTATATAAAAAGGGGTGATCCAACTATTTCCAGCTGAGCATCCAATCATAACGTATATTTAATAATAATAATCTACAAAAAGCCTCACATGAGTCTCCCCAAGGACTAATCTCATGCCTTAAAAAAATATAACACAAAGGGTTCTAACCAAGGAACCCTGATAATGGATACTGAGGATTCCACGACATGGAAATCCCACCCATGATTCGAGACAAGGCATGAGAAAATACAATAGAGGTTTTCATAATAAACATTTCATTATTTTCACAAAGTGGCCAAACGGTCCCTTAAACATTTCACAAAACCAAACTTTTCCAAAATGTCATCCATCTTTCAAGAAAATATTCCAAACACATCATTTTCTATATAAAAACATTTACATAAATCCTTCAAAACACTTACATATAACTTTCAAACAAAAACCATTTTCTATGAAAATTCCAATCGGGATAGAATTTATCATCACATGTCAAACCTATTTCAAAAGTTAAGTACACATTTTTTTAACTTAAATCATTTGAAAAAACAATTCAAAGAAACCCTAAATCATTACTTCCCAAAAACTACTTTTATCAAACACACACATGTACTTTTTATAAAGGGGTATAAACATACCATTTTCTACACCAAAATATTCACACAACCTATGTAAGACATTCAATTTCATACAAAAGGCTCAAAACATTTATATAAAAATGACAAACGAGACACCCTTTATCAACATAAGCCAAAACACGTTAAAAAACAACACCCACTTCTTTATAAATTCAAAGAAAATTTGGAAAACCATAAAAATAACCCAAAACATATTTTTTCATGCTTCCATAACTTTTATATAATCAAAATAATAATTTATTATCGGTTTTATCACATAAAATCAAACCAGTCACTTTTCTGAAAACAAGGTATGCAATGATTAACAAAAAATTTCAATTGGTACTCAAAAAGTTACGAAATATCAATTTGCATGCCATGAAATTATTTAAAATTTTAAACCAGGTTCTAAACATCACAAATCAGTTACAAAACTAATGAAAATTTTAATTAAACTGATGGTGTAATAAATTATAACAAAACAAGACAATTTTTCACAAAAAGGATTAAACTACCAATTTATATACCCAATAAATTAACCAAATGTTTCACAAAAATAGTTAACACATATAAAGGGTTTAAACAACAAGAAATTGATGAAACTCAAATTATAAAGGTAAGTGTAATGGAAAACCTACTTCAAAACCATGGCGCGATGACAAATAAAACCCTAGACTTCTCTATGAGTGTTTAAAAACCCCAAACCATTGAAGAAAAAACCTAAACTATTAAAAAATCCATCGCAAACAAGAAAACTAAACAAAAAAGGTTCTACTGGAGGTTCTGGTCAGAGAGGAGTCGACCAAGGGGGTTTTTGCCACAGAAAATGAGTCACTGGGAGGGGCACTGGCTAGAGCAGGACAAGACGACAGGGTGCGTGCTAGAAGGAGGAGGGACGTGTGACTAGAGGTTGGTTGGTCAAGGGCTGCTCTGTTTAGAAGGAGGGCCGAGGCCATGCCGGGGCACTGCGTTGCTGAGAAGGGGTTGAGGTCGTGCCAGGGTGCTACGCCACTAAGCAGGGGGCCACCGGACATGGAGGAGGAGTCGACCGGGATGGGGAGAGTGCACCAGGGGGTTAGAAGACAGGCTAGGGTTTCATTATTTCTTTTCTCTAAAAACCACAAAAAAACTAATTCAAATGTTAACAACAAAAACAAAAACAACAACAACAACCACAACAACAACTACCACAACAACAAAAACAATAACAATAACAACAATAATCTCATTATTATTATTATTATTATTATTAAAATGAATCTGAAATAATTTTATTTCCCCCCATTTTTCATTGAATTCATTTAACTATTCATTACAAAATTTAATTCATTAACCATGTACAGGTTAGGCCGCACGATAATTTGACGAAGCCACACGGCTTTGTTTGTACCCTGCTCGTGTGCCGGACATTGAGACACTAACAACACTTACTTATCAGCAAAACACAAACATTCAATCAGATCCAGTCCATACATCGACAAAGAATTTAAAACCTAGATAAAATAATAAAATATAAAATATAAAATATTTCTAAAGTCAAGGGGTGACAAGGTATATCAGGTATCCACATTTTATAGTCTGTCGTGTTTGGTATTTTTGGAGTGTATGTAAGATCTCATCATTTTATGGAGCAATCTTGGGTGAGTTTTCAGGTAATTTTTGTTGTTTTTAAGTACATTTGGGTTGGGTTATGACCTGGGGTGTGTTTGGGTGAAGTTTCCAAGTAATTGGAAAGATAAGGGACTGTGCACGGTTTGCACACGATTTGGCCAAACCGTGTGCAAGCTAACCATGAATACATTTTGAAGTTAGCATGGTTGGTGAAAAGTTTTCCTAACCGTGCACCATCAATCTATGTGGCCAGTGGAAGACCACAGAGTTGGTGCACGGTTTGACCTAACCGTGCGGCCTCCCAGGTGAAACCGTGCGCGTGACCCAGTTTATTTTGAAAATTGGTTTTAAAACCACCCGAACCACCCGAACCCCCCAAACCTCTCTAATTTGACCTTAGGGCTTGAAAAATTCTAGGTGTTTCCAAAGACTCCCAGAGAGATTCTAAAGTGACATGAACACCATTATTTGAGATCGAAATCCCGGATTGAATATTCTCTCTCCTCCTGGTAAGTGGATTTCATCCCAATGCTTCTACCATTCTTTCTCTTATCTTTTTTGGATCTTTTCATGGAAGATCTCCCCTGTTTTCTTGGATATAAACCTATGAGTTGAGATCTAGATCTAGGATTTTGGATCTAGATCTAGATTTGAAATATCTTGATGCCTTTGATCTTAATTTTGGATTTAGGGATTTAGATCCGGAGCTTGATCAACAACGTTGTGCCACTTGGATTTTGGGGATTTATGTTAGGATAAATTCTGTCAATAAACCGAGGAAGGTGGTCTAAATCGAACTCCCATAGTCATGATTTTGATATGTGTATGAGTTTATGATTTTTCTAGATTCTCTTGATGATTGAAATCCTAAATTGGATTAATTAGGAATGTGGAATTGAATTGAGTTTGCCTCGGTGATTAATTGAGAATTGAATCACATAACAAATGATGGGGGGTTGACCAAATAGATATTTTGGTGATTTTTTATGGGTTGAGATATTGTAATTGAGATATTGTATTGATTGTGATAATATAATTAATTTTGGGGAATTAATTATTAAATAATGATATAGGCCATGTAATATAATTAAGTGTGAGAATTAATTATGTGCCATGATGTTGACCAAAGAGAGTTAATTGTGAGAATTAATTATGTTCCATAATTTTGATCAAAGATAACTAATTGTAAGAATTAATTATGACAAGTTGATATTTGATATGGATAATTAAGTATGAATAATTAATTATGGAATCAGAATTGCGTTGATTGATAAATTAATTGATGAATTAATTAATGGATTATGTGCTTAGTTAATTTTTGAGTTAACTAATGGAATTTGAACTATTTAACAAATAATTAGATTAGTAATAGAATGATATGTAAAATTCTTGTGAATTAATGAATGATTAAATGGTTGATATTTTTTTGGTGATAGACATGGCATTCTAGACCGATTATAATATGGGACTTGGACACGATGTTCCTTCCCAATAGTTATCCAAGCTTGAGATTATAGGGGGATAGGCATGAATTCCTACACCGAATGAGAAAATAAGTTCTAGGAATGATGACCTACACTCAACGAGATTGTGGTACTAGGCATGATGACCTATATTGAATTGAATGATAATAATGACTGATGATTCAACTGAGGTTTGGGGTGCTAGGCATGATGACCTACAACAAATAATTAATGATATTGAATGATGATTCAATTGGAAAACATGAATTGAAACTAGGCCTAATGTGATGATTAAAGATTTAATGACAATGTGCTAACTGTTTAAATTATTCATTGTATTTATTGCTTCATAAACCTGTATGCACTATCTTTTGACTGGAATCATTTTAGACACTATTGGTGGTGGACTACTGAGTTGTAATCACACCCTATTTGGGCCACCTGATAGGCACCTAAGTAGACTTTGTTATTGTAGGACATGATAAGGGAAAGGCCCTAGAATAGGATGCAGTTTGGGATTGGAGCAAGGGAGAGGGAATCAGATGTGGTTCAGGACCCATTTGGGAGCCGTTCTGTCTTTACTTTCAGTTGCATTATAGACACTTGACATTTTCACTATCATAGCATGTTTTACCTTTTAGTTGAGTATTGTATTTTCATGTTTTGGTTATGATATGACATGGATTTATTCTGGTTACTTATACACTTGCACACTTAGTTATTGTTATTTTCTCCCGTTTGTGTCTTATTCTGATAAAAGACGGTATAGTCTCCCTAAGACTAACTTACTAGACCCTCACTGCTAGTCAGCACCCTCTAGCGTATGGGGAGGCACACGTGAGGGAATGTGTCTAACTAGATCGGGTCACCTTTCAATGGCTCCTGGGTCAGGACGTCACAAAATGGTATCAGAGTAGTTTTCTTTTCTTTCTTCTTCTTTTGTCTTACTGTTTTGGGAAAGGTAGACAGGAGAATAAGAAGAGTCGAGGCTTGGTAATGATCTCTTTCATGGGAGTTTCAAACCCATGTATGGGGGAAAATACAAGTACTCAGGGTGGTATTGTATGATTATTGTTTTTTGTTACAGTTGGATATTATTTCACCTTGGGTGACACACTTGTGGTGTGATGTGATATTTGTTTTGAAAATTGTTGAATTTTTATTCATGGCCTAAAAGGCATGATACTTGATTATTCATGCATCATTCTAGTAACTCAAGGTTTTTGTAACATGCATAATTCTAGGAACTCACAGGAAAATGGGTTATGGGTAAGTTATTGAACTTGAACTGTTTTCCTTGTTGTGAGATTGAAATAATGATTCAAAATAAGAATAAATGGGTGTCTAATGATAAACTTGATTGATGAAATGGATATGATTAAATAATTAATGTTTGAATTAATTAATGAGAATGTATGTACCCTTGTTAATCAATACCTAGGAGTAAGATGATTAAGGGTAGTGAAAAGGCCTCAATGTTGACCGTGTGGTGAGAAAAAGGGGAAAGGACATGTTGAAACTTGTTGTGTTAGTTTCTCCTCTTACATAAATGTTATAAGGTTGCATTATGAGACCTAAAAAGTTTGTTTGGATTTGTAGATATATGCCTCCATGACTATTGTTGAGGGAGAGACTGAGGGGTATAACCCAGAATGAACTTCTATACAGGTAGTTGGACGATCAGGGAGTGGGCCTTCCGAGAGCAGGAAGTGCTATCATGAGAACCATAGTTAGGACAGTGGAAAGCAAGGTGGAAAGTCAGGAGGAATAGTTGCACCATATATTTCTCATGTTCTTTTCCACCAATGCGGTAGGTAGGGAAACTATCATACACATTGTCCTCGACCACCAGTGGAGTGCCGGTTTTGTGGAAAGATGGGTCACCTACAGAAGTTCTGTAGGAACCAGTGGAAAGTTGGTGCTGAGGGATCATCTGATTAGAGTCAGAGTGTAGGAAGGGGGTCTTCTACACCATATAGGTCTGGCAGCTGGAGTTCTACTGATAGAGGTGGTAGAGGCAGTGTATGTGGTGCTTTAGGGTATGAGCGCCCGTATTAGCAGAGTGGTGATACTCAGGGGAGTCAAACAACACCATAAATAATAGGGGAAGGATAGTTACATACAGTGCATCCTACACTTGTGGAGAGTGAGGCTGGTCCATCTATAGTGATAGGTACTATTCTAGTTGCTTATACTTTATCCACTTCCTTGTTTGATACTGGTGCCTCTCATTCCTTTATATCTTCAAATCTTGTTAATGGATTGAGCCTAGAGGTGGAGTCCATAAGTGGGGTGATGAATATCGATACACCATTGGGAACATGGTCTAGGGATATATTTTTATGAAAGGGATGTTTGCTAGAGATCATAGAGTATCATTTCCTTTGGGATATATATGTCCTTGATATAATGGGATTCAACCTAATTATGGGTATGGACTGGCTAGTCGCATACCGAGCCCATATAGATTGTTAATATTGGTGAGTGGCCTTTGTATCTCATGAGAGTGACCAGTATGTTCTTCATGGAGAATGTAATATCCATGCAAGCTGAGCTGGGCTAATTACTCAGCAACTGGGAGAGCTCACGACCCAAGTTTCTAGTCTTTTGCTGGAAGATGGGAGTGGTAGGAAATACATCCTTCCACCAGTAGTAGAACTATTTTAGGATGTCTTTCCTGAATACTTTTTAGGGTTTACACCTAAGAGAGACGTGGAATTCACTATTTATCTCATGTTGGGGGTTTAGTTGGTATCTATTCCACCTTACAGAATGGAACCGACTGAGCTTCAAGAGCTCAAAACGCAGTTGGAGGAGTTGGAGGATAGAGGGTTTATCCAACCAAGTACATCACCTTGGGGATCACCTGTTTTGTTTTCAAACAAGGCCAATGAGAGTTTATTCTTGTGTGTCGATTACCGTAAGTTGAATAAAATGATCATGAAGAACCGATATCCTCTTCCGTGTATCGATGATCTGTTTGACCAGCTGAAGGGGGATTGTGTGTTCTCAAAGATTGATATGAGATTAGGGTATCATCAAGTGAGATTTTGGGCTTATGATATACCAAGAACTGATTTTAGGAGTAGGTATGGACTTTATGATTTTTTCATAATGTTTTTTGGGTTGAAAAATTCTCCAGTAGTATTTATGGCCTTGATGAACTGGATCTTTCATCCTTACTTGGATTAGTTTGTGGTGGTGTCTATGAAAGACATATTGGTGTACTCTAAGACTCATAACGATCATGAACAACATCTTGAAATCATATTGGGTACACTAAGAGAGCATCGTCTATATGCCAAGATATCTAAATTTCAGTTTTGGATTGACAAGTTACACTTTTTGGGGCACATCATCTCGAAAGAAGGTGTGGCAGGGGACCCAGAAAAAGTGCAGGCAGTGATCTCTTGGGAGAATCCCAAGAATGTTTTTGATATCCGAAGATTTTTGGGATTATCTGGTTATTACAGGAGGTTTATCTAGGACTTTTTTCGATTGGCAGCACCACTTACTGGTTTGAAAAAGAAAGGAATAAAGTTTGTTTGGACATAACCATGTGAGAATGCTTTCTAGGAGTTGAAGAAGCGCTAGACATAAGCACCAATTTTGATCTTACCTGAGTCAGGTGAGGAGTTCATGGTGTATTGTGACACTTCTGGGGTCGGACTCAAAGCTGCATTGATGAAAGGGGATATATTCATTGCTTATAGGTCTTGATAGCTGAGGCCACATGAACGGAATTACCCTATGCATGACCTCGAGTTGGAAGCAGTAGTTTATGCTATTAAGTGTTGGTGACACTATCTTTTGGGTGAAAAATTTATAGTTTTATGGATAAAAAAAATCTTGAAGTATATCTTTTTATAGTGCGACTTGAATTTTTGACAGTGAAGATGGGTAGAGTATATGCAGTCCTTTGATTTTGAACTAGCATATACACACGGGAAGGGGAATAGTGTGGCTGATGCCTTGCACAGGAAAACTCATACTCAGTTGGTACATGAGTCGAGTGCAGAGTAGAAAATGATGAATTTGTTGGTAGAAATTCATGTGGTAGTTTAGGAGAGTCTGGAGAGGATGACTCTGGTTTCTGTAGAAGTGGAGTCTACACTCTTGAGATAGATTAGGGATAGAAAGTATAGGATTCATAGTGTTTATCCTTGAGGGAAAGCCTTAAAGGTGGGGAGAAACCTTCAGAATGGATAATATATGAGGATGAGATCATCTATGTGAAAAAATAGGTTGTTATGCCTATGAATATGTGAGAAGAACTCATGAATGAATTTCATGATTCAAGGTGGGAAGTACATCATGGGGAGACAAAAATGTACCGTGACCTATGACAATAGTTTTGGTGGCCAGGAATGAAAAATGAGATAGTAGGGTTCATAACAAGATGTTTCACCTGTCATTAAGTGAAGGCAGAGCATTAACGACCTGGAGGCCTATTGTAGGCGTTACCTATTCTGGATTGGAAGTGGGATGATGTGAATATGGATTTCTTGGCAGGACTTCCAAAGACTCTTAGGATGAATGATGTTATTTTGGTTGTTGTGGATAGACTCAAAAAGGTAGAAAACTTCTTGCCTATCAAGGAAACCTTTACAGTAGAGTTATTGGGAGAGCTATAAACATGATATAGATAGTTCTTTTGCATGGGGATCCACAAACTATAGTTTCATATCACAATTCATACTTTACTTCATGCTTCTGGCATGGCTTATAGAAGGCACTTGGTACAAAGGTTCTGTTAAGTATGGACTTCCACCCATAGACAGATGGGCCGTCGGAGCGTACCATATAGGTGTTATAGGATATACTACGAGCATGTGTGCTTGACTTTGGTGGTTCTTGGAAGAATCACTTGGCGTTAGTGGAGTTCACCTATAACAAAAGTTATTAGGAAAATATACATATTAAACTATAGGAGTAACTTTATGGTAGAAATTGTAGATCAATGCCATGTTGGTTAGAGGTGGGTGAGTTAGAGATGTTGGGATGGAGTCCCATTTATGAGACATTAGAGTAGGTGCAGTTGATTCAGAAACATATGGATACAAATTAGAGTAGACAGAAGTTATATGTTGATAGATTGATATGACCCCTAGAGTTCACAGAGGGTGACCGGGTATTCCTTTGGGTGTCACCTAGATTGGGTCACCATAGGATACAGAGGTAGGGAAAGTTTACAACCATGTTCAAGGGACTGTTTGAGGTGCTGGAGAGAATCAGGACCGTGGCATACCGACTAGTACTTCCACAGAAATTCAGAATTATGCATGATGTTTTCTATGTGCCAAAACTATGGAGGCATCACCTGGACCCTTTTCATGTGATTTATGTGGAAGAGGTTGATCTCAAGATAGATGCGTCCTTTGAGGAGCATCCAATACGTGTGCTGGGTCGCAGTGAGAAAGTGTTAATGGGAAAGACCGTGTCGTTAATTAATGTGTTATGGAAACATGGAAGTGTCCAAGAGGAAACATGGGAATGGGAAGTAGACATGAGGTCTCAATAGACCAATCTTTTTTTCCTGGAATCTTAGATAAGTTTAGATGTGCATCTCAAGGATGAGCTATTATAAGGTGGGGAGATTATAAGATCCCAACCTTTTATGGAGCAATATCGAATGAGTTTTTAGGTACTTTTTTGTTTTTTTAATTACCTTTGGGTTGGGGTATGATCTAGGGTGTGTTTGGGTGAAGTTTCTAAGGAATTGGGAAGACAGGGGGCTGTGCACAATTTGCGCACGGTTTGGCCATACTGTGCACAAGCTAACTCTGCAAATAGTGGAATTCGGCATGGTTGGTACACGTTTTTCCTAACCATTCACCATCAAGCCATGAAAGTAGTGGAATACTGCACGGTTGGTGCATGGTTTGTCCTAACCGTGGGACCTCCCAGGTGAAACCGTGCGCACAACCTAGTTTATTCTGAAAAATGGTTTTAAAACCACCCTAACCCCTGAAACCTCTCTAATTCGAGGTTGGCTCAGGATTGATGAATTATAGGTGTTTCCAAAGCCTCTTGGAGAGATTCCAAGGTGATCCGAACACTGTTCTTCGAGATCGAAAGCTCAGATTGAATATCCTCTCTCCTCCCGGTAAGTGGATTTCATCCCGATGTTTCTCCCATTCTTTCTCTTATCTTTTCTAGATGTTTTCATGGAAGATCTCCCCCATTTTATTAGATCTAAACCTATGAGTTAATATCTAGATCTAGGAATGTGGATCTAGATCTAGATTTTCAAGATCTTGATGCCTTTGATCTTTATGTTGGATTTAGGGATCTAGATCCGGAGCTTGATCGACATTGTTGTGCCCCTTATATTTTGGGGATTTCCATTGGGATAAATTATGTTAATAAACTGAGGTAGGTGGTCTAAATCGGACCCCCATAGTCATGATTTTGATATGTGTATGAGTTTATGATTTTTATAGATTCTCTTAATGATTGAATTCCTAAATTGGAGTAATTAGGAATGTGGAATTGAATTGAGTTTGCCTCAGTGATTAATTGAGAATTGAATCACAGAACAAATGAAGGGGGGTTTCCCAAATCGACATTTTGGAGATTTATTATGGGTTGAGATATTGTAATTGAGATATTGGATTTATTGTGATAAGATAATTAATTGGGGGTAATTAATTATGAAATAATGATATAGGTCATGTAAGATAATTATTTGCAAGAATTAATTATGTGCCATGATGTTGACCAAAGAGAATTAATTGTGAGAATTAATTATGTTTCATTATGTTGATCAAAGATAATTAATTGTAATAATTAATTATGACAAGTTTATATTTGATATGGATAATTAATTGTGAATAATTAATTATGGAATGAGAATTGTGTTGATTGATTGATTAATTGATGAATTAATTAATAGATTATGTGCTTAGTTAATTGTTGAGTTAACTAATGGCCTTTGAACTATTTAACTAATCATTGGATTAGTAATGGAATGATATGGGAAATTCTTGTGAATTAATGAATGATTAAATGGATGAGATTTTTGTGGTGCTAGACATGTCATTCTAGATCGATTAGAAGTTGGGACTTGGACATGGCGTTCCTCCCCAATAGTTATCCAAGCTTGAGATTATGGGGTTCTAGGCATGAAGACCTACACCAAATGAGAAAATAAGTTCTAGGAATGAAGACCTACACTCAAAAAGATTTTGGTTCTAGGCATGATGATCTACACCAAATGAATGATAATAATGAATGATGATTTAACTGAGGTTTGGGGTGCTAAGAATGACAACCTATGCTAAATAATTAATGATATTGGACAATTATTCAATTGGGAAACATGAATTTAAACCGGGCCTAATGTGATGATTAAATATTACATGAAAATGTGATAAGTGTTTAAATTATGAATTGTATTTATTGCTTCATAAATCTACGTGCACTATATTTTGATTAGACTCATTTTAGATACTGTTGGTGGTGGCCTACTGAGTTGTACTGACACCCTATTCAGGACGCCTGATCAGCACCCGATTAGACTTTGTTGTTTCAAGATAGAATAAGGGAAAGGCCATAGATTAGGATGCAGTTTGGGATTAGAGCAAGGGAGAGGGATCCAGACATGGTTCATGACCTATTTGGGAGTCATTATATCTTTACTTACAGTTTCATTGTAGACACTTGACATTTGCATTGTCATAGCATGTTTAAATTTCAGTTGAGTATTGTATTTTCATGTTTTGGTTATCATATGACATGGATTTGTTCTGCTTACTTATATGCTTCTGCGCTTGGTTATTGTTATTTGCTTCCGTTGGTGTCTTATTCTAATAAAAGAGGGAATAGTATCCCTAAGACTGACTTACCAGACTCTTGCTGCTAGTCAAAACCCTTTGGCATACGGGGAGGTGCGCTTGAGGGTATGTGGCCAACCAACTCAAGCACTGTTCAGTGTCTCCCATATCGAGATTTCATAATTCATAATTCATGTATCTGAATTTCCAGTACCCATATATCAAAATGATAATTCTCTCACATATCTGATTTTTGACGTTGCCAAAATTCTTTGATGTAAGAAATTTTCAGTGGATCTAAATCATGTAATCAAATGATCCAAGTCCCGATACTCATCTATTCATTAGGTAACGAACCCAATTGATGTTGGGTGAGGATCGATCAAATTTTTTAAATCAAAACATGGATTTCAAAATATGGGTTTTTCAAATTTCAAGATTAATCGATGAAGGGGAATTTTGGTAATGATTTGGAAGGATGTCAAGAAAAAATGAAGAATTCAAAGCAGATCTTCTAAGATTCAAGGTAAAATATGACCAACCTTGATCAATGATGGTCAAATTAGGAGAAGATGACAATCTATTTATGTTGTAGTGTTGTTCCAGTCATAGATATTGTAGGATATGAGATGGGAAGATGATGTCGTCAATAACAAGATTGTAAAGGAGAGAAAATTTGGATCTGTAATTAGAATTTTGAAGCTAATGAAGACCTGCACATGTTTTCGGGTAGTTCACTATTTAGGTCCGATGATGATTTATATATTGTTAGGGATTTCATTCATCCTTTCATACATTTTGTTCTTTTGAAGATCAGTGAACACCATGTTTTCAATGAAATTCCTCAGAAAACATTCCAATTTAGTTTCAATCCACTGAGCTAATTGATAAAGGTTTGGAGTTATAGTAAAGTTGGTTGATGAATCAAATCACATTGAAAGTTTCTCTCTAAGGAGCTCAAACTAAGATAAGAACAAGGATCAGTTGATGCCACACAACCTAGGTGAGTTTTTAGAGCTAAAATCGAGCATGGTGATTGATATAAATTATTATTTATAAGATAAACCAGTGTGAATACATATTTTAAATGTTGATATAATATTATTCGATGGAGAATATCATTTAACACTATAAGGAAATTGAAGGTGTAAGGTACAATTGGTTGAAACATGGATTCATGAAATCATAGATTTTATGTTGACATTTGGGTAAATTTTAGTTTTTTTCATGCTGATATTTGTAGAATAATTTTAATATATTAACAAGGTAGTGATGGTAGGTTTTTGTTCAAATTAATGAAAATTACAGTAATGCAGGGACACTAACTTGTGAGGTTAGCAAAGTTAAGTTCATGGAATCATTTTTAAAATTTAAGATGGAGTCTAAGAAAAATAGATTGGGAGATTGATTCATATTTTTTTTGGAGACATATAGAGGGGATCTATAGAAAATAAAAGTTAGATAATAGAGGATGAGAGATAGAACATAGATAGTATAGTTTCCAAGAAAGATCAGAGGAGTTATTTCTCTCTCCCTTCTCCTTTATTATTTCATTTTTATTGTAATTGATTCTGAATTTTTGTATGATTATTAGATTTAAAATGACCAGATAATTATTTTCTTGGGTAATATAACTATTTTTTCACATTATTTTACTCTTTCGTGTCATTTCTTTTAAAAATTGGTGTGTCCCTCTTGCAATTTATTTTCAAAGCATCAGAATCTTTTGGAAAGATCATTTTTAATACAATTTCCTCAAATTACTTTGTAGTTGGATGAATCTTGAAATTGGCGAGCTGCAAGAATAATCCCTTTAAAGGTTACTTTTTTTGTGAATGATCTTTTCTTAATAAATTTTGTGTATTGGAATTTAATTAACTTTCCATGAAATAATATATTTACATATAACCATGCAATTCAAATTCCCCTTACACTTTCTCATCATCATTTTCAGTTCTCTTCATATCTTCTGAGTCATATTATTGCCTCATTTAGTTTTAAATCAAATCTTTCTTAATTTGTTTTTTTTCATAAATCAAGAGAAATATTAAAAAATATCATATAACTCTATTTATTGTTTGATTTTTTCAAATATTTGGTCTGCAGACTCATTTCTTATTCCTTGTGGGTTCATCACCCTACTCATTGATATACGAGTAATTAATATGAATTATAAATAATTAATTTCTATGTATTTAAATTATGACACACCACACTACCTATCTAAGAATATATATGATATTAATCTTATAGATTCCCTATCTTTCTCTAATAATTACACTCCACTGGAGGTTGGAAGAACTGGGGACATATATAACCCATCCTGCCACACTGATAACATACTGACAAAGTCCTATCATGATGGGAAGAATAAGATCCAAGTCCTTGACTAGACTATCTATAACCACACTAGTAATAATAATAAAAATAATTCTTCTAACTACTTGAGGATTCACTCCTAGGATCAGTATAAAAACTAGACTAACCAAAAGGTATATCCTTAGAAAGTTTACTCTCTATAATAAGGCCTTAGTTTAAAACCTCTAACAAATATGTATACTAAAATATATTCACATAAAATAAAATAAAATATTCCATCCCATAATCAAATAACCATACGATATAGGTCTCATTACCCACCAATGAAGAATAAAATCAAAGAAACATGGGAAATTAGGATGCATTATTTATCATTTAAATTCTTGAACACAATGTCATAAAACATCAAATTAATTAGGTTTTTAAATTTGAATTATAATATAGGTCACACCCTAGGCCTTCTCTAAATGAATGTTAGAATATTAAAGTTTGAATTCTCAATAAGTTTTCCAAAAGGAAAAATGAAAGCAGTGGGGGTTCTAAAAGATGATTCAAAATAAAAATCATAATAAAAAGAGTTTAATAATTGAAAAAAAGTGGGTTTTAGAGTTATGAGAGGAGTGGGTCATTTAATGCTAATTACACATATTTTATAATTCATTATTATTAATAAAACATGTTTAGTGAAATTTCTTGGTCAAGGATTCATTGAAATCTCAATTATCATCAAGCCTCTTTGATCGATACACTTGAACTCAAACCTTGGTGTGACTATCGTTTAGTCAATATCAAGAACCTATGTAAGCTTAAATGGGATTTCAAGGTACATTAATATATTATTTTTATGAGAAGTTAGATATTTCCTATATTTTCCAATAATAATAATACAAGTTCCAAACTTGAAAATCACAAACCAATCGATTAGGAAATAGAGTGAATTTTTATCAAAATATTGTTCTATATTCAAAACTATATCAAGATATAAATAAAATAAATTTCTTACAAAAATAAAATACACTAAACTAGTGGTCATAAGAAGTTTTATAACTCCCTTGAAAAGAGAATATCTCCCTTGTAACAACCTCCCACCATTTTTCCCATCATCTTGAGGAGGAGGAGGAGGCTCAAGTGAATCTATTTTTTTTTATTTTAGGTCTCTATATAAGGATAGCGAGATATAGAATGTATATAATGATAAATTTAACCCCTTTAACTATTTGAAATGAAAAATTATTAAATTATTTTCAAATTAAAAGGTTATTTTGGGTACATAGAATTTTAAAAAACACTTGTCTCAAGTATTTGGGAGACCAAAAAGTCTTATCTAACTTTTGAAAAAACTATAAAGTTGTTTAATCAAACATTTAATATAACCATTGAAAATTTGGAATCAATTAGAGAACTATAACTCTATATATGTAAAAATTTTAGAAGTGGCCTTGTGACAATGAAGAGTTAATATTACCTCAAATTATTCAACATTTAGGCCTAAAAAATATATGAATTGAGAATAATGAGATTCTATAGAATTGTATCCCACATTTTTCTCGATCAAACCACAAAATTATAGCCTAATTATAGAAATAGGTTTTAAGAATATGTAATTTATTAAATATTTTTTCTTAGGCTTACCTATAGTTTAGACTATTTTTCGTGAATTTCATCATGGGATCTCAAATCACCTCCACCTACCATGAAATCATTAAAACAAGAAAATTTCCCCTTTTAAAAGTTTTTAACATTAAAAAAATTAATCAAATTTGAAGAAAAAATTATTATTATATTTTAAATTTTCAATATAAATACATTTTAAAACCATAGTGTGAAGGTGGAATAAAATAGTGAATCATGATGTGATCATAACCCCACAACAAAATTTTTTCACTCCTGGGAAAATTCATATTTCATAAAATGATGCATGATGATATTCCATATTTCATTAAAATTTAACATTCATAGGAATTTATAGTATAAATTTGAGAAATATATAAATGAAACAAAATATTAAATCTCAATAGGACTAGAAATGAGTGTTTTATTAATTATATTAGAAAAAACATCAATGAGATGCATGATAATAATATTATAAATGAATTTACAAGTCAACCATGCCATTAAATCCCCAAATTTGTGTGTGTGTGTGTGTGAAAACCATTTCATGATAATATTTACACTTTTTATCTAGTAAATATAGTTTATTTAAAAAAATATACATACCTAATTATTTCCATGGAACCTCACCCAACCCTTTACAATCAAATTTTGAAATTCACTCATTTAAGGATTCTCAAAAGTAAAACCATATGCTCCCAACCTTTTTATCCCCATGTGTTGTACATAACACCACTACCCTCATTATTTATTATTTTATTATTAATTTTTTGTTTTTTAAGGATGTATAACCATCAAAAAATAGGTACACACATATAGTCGAATTTGATATAGTAGTGAAACTAATCGAATAAGTAATAAATATAAGGAAAAATTATTTGGAAATCCAAATAACATTAACCTAAATTATATACACCTTAAATTATGCCTAAAATATCCACCTTTCTCAGTTATGTGAAAAATGGTGTGGAGATGTTAAATGATATTATTTTCCCATAAAATACTCACACAAATAGTATCAACGTCTCAATGGTTTTATAGAGACACATCCAATCATATCATTGAAAAATAAACAATTATAATAAAATCATACATTAATGCTATATTGTTTCTCACACTCACATTCAATCAATGAAATAAATTTCCTTTAAATGTTAAAACATCATGAAATGGTAAAATTATGCATTCATTTTTGATGAATTACTCGATGATATGGGAATTTAATATGTTTATTCTGGCATAAAAAAGAGATAAAAAATTATAAGGAAATCATTCCATATGAAAAAAATGAGGAAAATAATAATGAAGATAAAAGTCTTAATTAACTAAGTAAAGTGTCCCCCCACACCCATAATTGATAATGAACTCAAAAAATTGAAGATAATGTTTGAATAGATAATATAACCTAGTGGGTGTCACTGATATATGACTTTTTGAAGGTATAGTTTCTCCACCTGAGACTCTGGATGGGTTTCATGGAAGTTATTTAGTTGATTCCCATTGATAGTGAATATTTATTATAATTTTTAATTTTATCCTACACGACCCCAAAATGATAAAAATTATTCACAATATATGGTCCAAAATAATAGTAATGAATATTTTCTAGGTGAAACTTTAGCCTTTCACTGTAAATAATGACCTCTTTCTCAATGTGAAACTACTGATAAAGGATATGGAAGTTATGGGAAGTAATGGTTATCTCTATACAGATTTGGGGGTTCTGATAGGAATATATTCACATTTCCTCCAACTCTTAAAACTATAATGTCCCATGTTCACCTATATCTAAGAAATTCATATTACATTATTTAATATCCCAATATACACGGTGCTCTACCACCACTAATAGATTAAAATATTTTCCATTATAAGGTGAAATTACAAAGGGGTATTTAAAAATTGTACATTACACCCATAGTGTACTACCTAAGTGAATACTCTAGTATTTATTATTGGGTTATACCTTTTTCTCCAAGATTTTCTTAACTTCTTAATCTAAAATCATTGTTTGTCCATTAGTTTTTAGGTGTTTTTATTGGATATTTTATAAACAAACCCATACCTATGGAGAAAGGTTTTCATGTTTCAATTACAGAAATTGGAACCTTTAAATCTAAAGATAAACCATGATAAAATAAATATTTTAAAAAATTATGATCTCAGGAATTAAAAAATCACTCAAGATTTATCGATCTATATTGTCTTTTCCTCCACTCATTTTGAGATATAATCAATTGTAAGAAGAATATAAAAAAATCCAAAAGGACTAAGAAATGACCTCATGAATTAAATACTCCAAATATAAAATATCTCATATAATATAATGGGTTTTCGGGGCATCTCATTCATCTTATACATATTTATAGAAAAATTTAACTGTACACGTGAATTACAAAATTAATGAGTGTCTTTGAAATAATTCTGGAAAAAAACCAGATTCTATGATTTTTTATAAGGTTTTTTGGTGACCTAAGTGACCCCCAAATGCAAGAGTGTGGATGTTTTTTAATATGGATGTGCACTCATGTTCAGGTACACATAATCATATGAAGTAGTTATTATATATTTTCCATAAATAGGGTTCATCCCAAATGTAATACCTAGACTCACTCCAAACCTTATTCATATGGTTTTTATCAAATTGAGAAGGTACTTACGAGGAAACAAAAAATCATAAGATTGTAAAAACATGGGATGGTATCATGAACAATCTATAATTTCTAATTAAGTCCATTTTCTATAATTTTTTATTTATTATTTGATAAAATTTCAGGGTCCATGTGGATGTGGCTAATATGGTCGTTAATTAAATTAATTACTCTTTATTTGTCCTAAATTTCCATATAAAACATTTAAAGTAATATTATACATCGAATAAGTTATCGTTCAACATCAATATTATTCAATAAATATTTAATGGTATAATGTTTAGAAAAAATCACCACTTTATACCCAAGGAGATATGAATGAAATTTTTCAAAAATGAACACTATGGAGGGGAATTATTTTTCAATCATGGTGTAGGTCTATTGTATTGGTTCTAGAGTACGAGATATATATTAAATGACATGAGAGGAGTGATCTAACTATTTTTAAGTATATATTTAATATAATATTTAGAGTCATCACACATGATTTTAAAGGGTATACCCTACCTTGGTGGTTAGATGATTTGTGGTGAAGTGATAAATTTTTTCAATTCATTAAATTCCATTGTACAATTTTCATAAAAAAATGTTCAAATATTTTTTTAATAGTTTGGAAAAAGGGGGTGTGGTTTAACTAAATTGTTTAATAAATAAATGATAAAAATTATTATGTACCAAAAATTATTGCACACCACAGACACAATTTGGGTAGGATAATGTATAAATAACATCAATTTCTTATTTATCAAGATGAATACCCTCCCAAGAAAAACATATAAAAAAAATGCCTCATTCCACCATAAAATATATATTTTTATAATTTAAAATAATATTATTTCCAATAAATCACTAAATTAAAAAACCTATATTATGAAAACATTCATCACAAAAGGATCCATAAATAGTGAAAACATTCATATGAGTATTATCTCTTCCTAATCCAAAGTGTTATAGGTATATCTGGATGTATCCAAAGAAACCATCAAGGAAAAAGTAATGAAAATTACCCTCCAACCATTCCCACATTTGGTCAACAAACAATGATATAAAATGGTCCTTTCAAGTGAAGCGGTTAAGCGTATGATAGTCTATATAGACTTGCTAGTTATTTTCTACTCTTGGTGGGACCAACTCATTATGATCATTATGAACAACTTTAAAACCAGTCTTTTAGGTGGAATTGGTATTAGACTAACCCATTTAATATTAAATACAGGATATATGATCCCAAATACTAATAGTTTTCTTACCTTATTTTTGAAAACATCCTGGAGCAAGGGGTTTATTCGATATTTTGGTTTCCTTGTTGGTTTAGTGGCATCCTCAATAATTATTTTATACATGAATATGAATGGGATAATACCAAGGATATTGACCAACATCCATATAATTTAAATTTTACACTCTCTAAAAAGGTTAATAAATTATATTTCATGCTTTGGATAGATTTTATTTTTAATAATGATTGGTAATTCATTGATACCCCAAAGGAAATCATATTCTAAGTAACATGGAAGTGGTCTCAATTCAAGAGAAGGCAGGTTGAGAATAAAAGGAAATGATTTTGAGTATAGAATATTATTCACCCCATCTATCTGCACATTGTTTCTCACCTAAGTGGGAATTTTGATATCAATGGTCATTAAAGAATCATTGATGGTTTCAAAACTCACAATATGTAAGAAATCATCAATGTACTTACATGCATGTATTTATTCAACACCAATGCAATAATGTATTTAAAAAACCTAACCCAAAATATTAAAATGAGAAGAAAAAAAGGGTTATGGATCAAAAAAGAATTTGGAATGCCATAATATATGGGGAGAACATCACTATTGTTAACTAAAATAGCGGATTGCTCCTTCAGAGTGTGTTTCTTTGCATCTCAATTTCTAAAATTCACAACATCACCACAGAATTCCATAAATAGGGTTTAATTATTCACATTGATTATTATTTTTATATTTTTAGAAATATCCTACTAAGAATCAGAGGAGAATTTCCTTTTTTTATCATCCTTAATTTGAAGTACATATATTTCTGTGAGAAACACAAACTCTTTCACCTTCACCAATACATCCTCTAATACACCAGTTGGGTGCTTCGTACTAGTATTTTCCAATTAAACTATAATTATTATGAGATTTAATTTTCAAAATTTTAAAATATAGAAAATTGATTTAGGATTAACATTAATAGTACCACCTAGATCAATCATAACATCAAAGAAATAATATTCCCCTATAGTTCTTGGAATTTAGAATGATCTTAGATCCTTGTGCTTTATTGTAAATGTTTTAAAAGATGAGGGATTTTAACTTGAATCATTTTAAATATATCATGAATTTATTTATCATTTTAATTTTTAATATATTTCTTAGAGGTATAATTTAAATTAATGGGGGGATTCTTGACCACTTTTTTACCCTTTTAATTTTGGTAATTTTCATTTGAATCTTTTAAAAATCAAGATGGAGAGATTTGAATTGTGGGTCATAACTCAGGGGTGTATTTTTAATAACTAGAAACATTGGTAAGAGATAAATATTTATCTCTATAAAGTGTAATGGAAAATACATTACCTTTTTCTTTATCATTGATAAGTGGTTATGAATGAAGTTTCCAAGATACTTTAATTTTATCTCACCAATAGTGTTGTCCAATTTTAAAAATTGAGTTAAAAAGTATTAAATTTCTATTTGATTGGTTTATTAGATGTGGATATTTTTTGTTCCATTTTATTTAACATATTCTTAAGAGATAGTTTAGGTTTTGGTGGGGGTTATTGAAAAGGCCATTCTGGTGGTTAAGGATTTTTGATTGGTGGTGTAGGATTATTTCCCTACCCTTGGTAGTTACATGACTATTGAGGTTGGTTAAAATACCCCCTTTAATATAGTCTTGATTATATTTCCATCCAATGTTGTATGGGTAGTATGGTTCTTTCCTAATAGGTTGGTTGTATGGGAGGATAGGGAAGATTTCCCCACAACTCTTAGAAGGGTATCTCAATAGTGGGAATTGGTCAAATTAATGGATGTCAGTGAAAAAATATCTCACAATCAATGGGAGTAGGAGGTTTCGATTTTCCTTATAAAATAGAAATATTTTAGAGTAGTGTTATTACCTCTTAAAACTTCATGTCCACCTTATACTCAAAATTGTATCTTTTCACCTAATGAACTCCTATGATAGGTACATTATACCTCCACCAAAACTATGGTGATTTTTGTAAAATGTTTTTAATGAGACTCCTTTTTATGATTGGAGTATTATCCTCTATTTACACACTAGCTTATATTTAAATCATACTATAATCCATTGGGATTATACCTTGAATTCATAGAAATATTTTATTAGTAGTTTATAACTTATTTGATGATGAGGGTGGCTTGTACATAATCATTAAAAGTGTTCTTAGTGTTCATGTAATGTTTCCACTTATGATTATTTTATTTCTCAAATTTATTTTCTTACTATTGTGGTTTGGGATTCTAGGAAGTATTTTCCAAGAAAAAAGAATTTAATTTCCACCCAGTCTCTAATTGTGGAGTTAAAATAGTACAACTAATCCTTTATAGAGTCTTCTGAATAAAATGAAAAAAAAATTAAAAAATTTTCTCACCCACATTTTCAAGTTTTAGTATTAAAAATATGGCATGAAATTCATTTAGATTATTATGTGGGTATTCTTCAAAAAATTTATGAAATTTTGGTAATATATGAAATAGGTTGGATTTTTGTTCGATGTTTAGTGCTTCACCTTGTGTTTAAAAATATACAGATTAAATATCAACATCAAGAGAAGTTAGTTCCTTTAATGTTCAATAATTTATATCATGTTATTCAAATTAAGGTTAGTTTAAACTTTAGTTCTAGAATAATAATGGTTTATAGGGTTGTTGAATGGTTTATTGTCCTCCTTCAAAGGATCGATTTATGTGTCTTACTGTTGATGATGTAGGAGACTCTCTGTTCAGGATCAAAAGGAGGTAGTTCACCTAAATAAGAATGTTTTATATAACAAACAAACATATAAATATATTATAACACAACTAGATATAAAAATATATAATAAAAAAATATTTACAAAATACACAAAGATAATATAAAAAATACACACTCTAAATGGTAGAGCTCCCCAAAAAATACACTTAACTTTGGACTCACTGTCATGAAACATTAAATTAACTTGTCTTTTAAATTTGATTTTTAGTATAGGAAATACCTTAGAACATCATCTAAATCAATTTTGATGTTTAGAATGTGAATTATCATTATGTTTTTCAAAAGTAAAAGTGACAATAAGGTGGGTTTGAATGATATATCGAAATAAAATGGCTTAATATAAAGAGTTTAATTATTGAAAAATAAAAGTGATTTTTGAGAATTATGTGTGGAAGAGGTCATTGAAAGTTTATATAGCATCTTTTATAATTATTTTTTCAAAAAATTCATTGAGTTTAGTTCAATTCATTGGTTGAGGTTTCATTGGAATCTAAATCATCCTCAAGCCTCTTAGATCGATATACTTAGACCCTAACCATGCTGTGAATATCATTTATGAAATATCAAGACCTAATGTATAATTAAAAAGGATTCCAAGGTACACTAATATCTTAATTTTATGATAAGTAAGAGGTTTATAATGTTATACAATTGAAACAACATAGGTTCCTCAAAAGAAAATTACAATTCAATCAGTCAAGAAAATAGTGAATTTTTATTAAAGTATTAAAATATAGTTTCTAATTAAAAATTATATCAAGATAAAAATAATATGTATGTATGGAAACTCAAATACACTAAACTAGTGGTCACATGAGGTTTCATAACTCCCCTAAAAATTATGCATCTCCCTTTTAACAACCGTCGACCATTTAGCTCTCCATCAAGAGGAGAATGCTCGAGTAGATCTCCTTCTTCATTTCATATCTAAATATGAGTATATGGTTATCTAGAATATATATAATGGTGAATGTAACCCATTTTACTCTAAAAAAATATAAATTTTCACATATTTATCGAAATTAAAACTGTGGTTCCCTTGATGCCAATTTATAGGAAGAGTGAAAGGTCATTTTGGGAACATTGAATTTGAAAAACCACTTAGATCAAGGATTTTGGTGAAAATCTATTATTATATAAATTTTTAAAAACTAAAATATTTTTTAATGAACACTTTAATATATCAACTAAAAATTCGTATGTAATTATAGGTCTATAAATCAAGATATAACCTAATTATAGAAGTTAACTTATGACTATGAACAATCAGGATTCCCTATAATGATTCAAAAATTTAGGACACCAAATGGACAAATTGGGATTTTTTATCTTCTATAGAATTATATCCCACATTATTTTTTTATCAAAACACAAAATTATATCCCAATTATAGATATATACTTTTCTAAATATATAATTCTATAAACATATGTGCTTAGGCTTTCACACAGTTTGGTCCATTTTTCTTGAATTTCATCATGGTATCTCAAATCACTTCCACCTACCTTAAAAAAATTAAAACAAATATAATTTATCTTTTTAATAGTTTTTTCCATTAAACTATTTAATCAAATTAGATGTAAAATTTATTATTATATTTTTAATTTATAAGATAAATACAATTAAAAACTATGCTATGATGGTAGAATAAAATAATGAATCATATTGTGAACAATTATTCCTTTAACCAGATGAATAAAACCATAATCTATATTGACTCTTAGTAGTTGGGGAAAAATTCTACAAGAAATGAGCCTATAATTCTTTCCATGATATCCCCAAGCACTGATCATCCTAGACTAGGACATATCACTATCACTTCACTGGTCCTCAAAGCATATATACTTTAAGCTTCACACACCTCTTAAGTGTGGTTTCAAGATATTTGAAAATAGTCTACATCGACTCAACCCAAAAATATACAACCCATGGTACACCCACTATAGAAAATAGAGTTAGATGCTATAGCTGAAACTATCTAGTTGGATCTATCATGAAGTGATCACCTCTAGGATATCCACATACCTTAGACTCAATCACATTAAGCATAATCTTAAAAAGCTTATGATCAAGGATAATTACAAGAGAAATTAGGGATTACATAATAATAACTAATGGGGTGTGCTGATTTTTTACCCCTTAGTTCTTAATGGGAAGTCCCTAGAGTGGTATTTCTATAAAATACCAAACTCACAAATAAAAATCATATTTATAATAGGTATGAATACCGAATATTGGATAAGTAGCAATAGGAAGAGCATCACACTATGTTATAAAACACAAACTAGCATACTAGGAGTCTTACAAAACCCAAAACACACTCTCTATCCTGGGATACCCACTCTCTCTCTGGGGTAGAATTAGATAAAAATAGTATTCATGATACCAATTACTAAATAGTAATATCATAATAAAAATTTAAGTCTAATTAAGTTTAATTACACTATCAAGTTATATAGGTAAACATTTTATAATTTTTTTCTAACACTTTAAATTACTAAACTATATATCATAGTCAGAGTTCTCAATCATAGACAAGAACATTAATGTCATATGAAACTTAAATGACAAAAATAATTCATGAACACATGATTTTTATTTCAGCTCTATCCTAGAGTAAAACCATAAATCCATAAATCACACATCATATCCTTGGAAAGAATGAAATTATAGAACAAAAAATTAGGAAAAAAAATCTCATCACTAAAAACCTGGAATTTTGAAAACATGGTTTAGAAACTCTCTATCATAAGTTTTACACCAAGATATAAAAATACTCTATCTCCTTTATACCATATCCCAAATTGTAAAAAATTAAAACAATGCTTTGATGTAACTTTGTATCATCCCCAAAATGGTTCACTTATATGGTAATTGAACTAGGTACCACATACCTTAAGCATGCCTCCTCGTATGCTAGAGGTTCTCATCCAGTGGGGAGGGTCTATGTATCAAGTGGGGAGACTGTACCCTTTTTGGTACATATATCCATAAACATAGAATAAATAATGTAACACTCCATATTTTTAGTGTAAGATTATCTTCCAAAATGGAAATTTTATTGGATAGATTGTTTTACAAGAAAAAAATAACTAAAATGAATACATAACATATTTTATTAAGATAAAATAATATAATAAAATATAAAAAATATTACATTATAAGAATGAAATATGAAACATCATTATGAAAATTTCTAGAGGAATGAAACCACAAGTACATAAAAAATAGAATGGAAAAGTAATATCCATACTTAGGGTTTTCCTTAAGGATAATACCAATAATTATAACTATGGAAAGAAGGAAAAAACATTAGAAATGTAATATACATTTTGAGTGAGGAACGAAAAAATATATCAATTAAATTAGAGATAGGTTTGTACAAAAATATATAGGAAAAAGTAAATAGGAATATGGTTATTTTAAATATATGACCATTAGGAATATATGGTGATTGAGAATATAGACTTATTAGGATTATATAGTCATTGGGTATTAAATTTTTTAATAAATTCATTAAATTTTTAATATTCAATTCATTTTATTCCATCACATTTAATAATTCATTAAGTTATATGGAGTTTTTGAATTAAAGTTTCAATTCATTATTATTTTTTGAATATTGTTTAAAATGGAAAAATTGAGAATCTAATTTATTTTTATAATTTCTAGAATAAATGGATGTATAGATATTGATTTTCTTGTTTTTTTATATTTTTAAGGGAAATAAATATAGTTATATCTCTAGAGTGAAATTTGACTGAGTAAATATGTTTTCTAAATATAAAGAAAATGTGATAAAGGCATAGAGTCACCTTGTCTTCATAAGGTTCCTCCAAGAAAATCCTAAGGTTGATTTTCCTTTATAAGGATCAATTATAATTGATATGCCCTGAGGTAATTTTTATTTCCCTATAGTTCTAATAAAAATAAAAAAATTTATAAAAACTAAAATTGTACTACTTGATAAATTAAAATATAGTATTATGAAAGTTCAAGGTCGAATCCACAAATATGGTGAAATTAGTTAATATAGATTTTAAAAATAATTTATTTATTTAAATTGAATAAAGAGGAATATTTATACTTTGGTTTTGGAAATATTTTTAGTAAAGTTAAAGAAAGAAACAAAGTGCAATAGATTGGATATCTAGAAATTATATTTGAAAGTGTGTCAGGGTTTTATAGTTTTAGGGTTCATGTGAAATTATATTTTAGAAATAAAATTTATTAATCCATGTTTTGATTTGGAGTAGATATGAGGTGGATATAATGGTTATGGTATCCCCTCCTCAATGCATCAATTCCACCTTTTCTATGGTGAAGTAATTAAGGCATTGCTAAATTGGTTTTGTCGCAATACCATATTTAAACACGGTTTCCCTAAATGTGACAATGGTCATGCCTCAATTCAGGGTTATCAGTTTTTTAAATTTTATATATTCTTTAATATTCAATTATCAATGGTGTTGACAAAAAGTAAATAAAGGGATAATAAGTTAATAATAAAACTACACCAATCTAAATACATGAATAAGAATAAGAAATGGATCCAACAAAACCTTCCAACATTCACTAAATATGTAACACCCTAACCCCAGTTACCCAGAGTCAGTGCATTATTACATAAAATTGGCATGATCACAAGGGATAAAATCCTGAAATACTGATCAGTTTAGTAGCCTTGGAAGTACTAGACACATTCATAATCTTTACATTACATTAGAAAATGAAAAAAACAACAAAATTGTATCCATTGACCACATTCTTATCCCTTAGACTATCCCTACAATTCAGTCATAATATAATTATTCGCATCCTAAAAAAACAAAACATATAAAGGGGTGAGCTCATATGCTCAGTAAGGATAACAATATAGCGGAAACTTTCATAAATAATCATAAACGTTTAAGGCAATGTATAAGACTAAAACAAAATACTTTTAAACTTAAACTTTAGCATAATATGGCAAAGATAAATCAAATAATTCCATTTACTTATTCACATGGATATTATACCAGTCAAATAATCACATGTAATATCAATAAGCACTCTCATAATGATGGAATGCATAATTCCAGACTTCATAACCACATAGTTCAGGCCTTGTTCCAAGACTAAAAATAATATTTTGTCAAGTCCTTGTTCTAAGACACTAGTTTGTCTCATGAGACCTACCGATGCATCGAGGAGCTATAGCGGGCTCCACCCTTCACTTACTAAGTCAAATGCATTCCTCATATGAAAGGTTGAAACATAACATAAACATTAATATTAAAACTAGCATATGAAATGTTAATACTTTAACCATAAACCATGAATGGTATAAAAATAATACATCCACAGTCAAACATATCACAAAATCTTCAATATAATATGGAAGATTGGTATCATAATGAATCAACTTCAAACAAGTGTAAAATCTATCAAAGGATGTTGACATAGATGAAATAAAAACTATTTAAGAGAAATATCTTTTTATTTTGTTTTAAATCATTTAAAAGTTACATAATTTAGAAAGGAATACATTTAGAGACATTTTTTAATCAAATTGTCCCATACCACTTTGAAACTTTGAAAAGAATTAACATTTTAAAACAATGATGTCCATATAAATAAATCCTTAAAATAATTTTGAAAGCATGGAAATTAATTAAAAAGATTTAGAAAAATAAATATTAAAACATTTAAAATGATGATATAGTTAAATAGAACCTTCCATAAAACCTTAAAAGATTCCCTTTGAAAACATTTTTATGAAATATGGACATTGATGATAAATATGTCCCAGTAAATACTTACTCATAAACAATCTTGGATAATAATGAGATTGAGAAATTAACCCTTACCTTGTAATTTTCCTTGGTTAAGGGTATGCTAACCTCCTATATAATAGTTTAATAATTGTTATTAAATTATAAAATAACCACATACATAAATATGATATCATATATGATCTTCTAATATTGCTTTGTTAATAATATTTTTGTAGTATCATCGTTTCTGGTGTTAACTAATCTGTTTTCCTTTATATAATTCGTTACGTAAGCCATGTTTGTTATGAATAGGATGTATTTGATTCATATCTATAATGATATTAAGTTCTTAAACATTATTTTTAATCATAAAATAAAAATTATTCTTGAACGATTATGATGGGGAATGAATCTCATCTCGTTCGTGGAGACGGTAATCTGTACGTACGCACGGGCGAAAATATCATTATATTGATGGTGAAATCATATGTAATTGGATAGTATATCATATATACAGAATCATTAACATGTTATATTTATTATTTAAATCATTTATACTCATTATTATACCCATCTAAATAATTAAGTGTTTGAATATCAAACTACACCACGACGTGGAGACGGTAAACCGTACGTACGCACGTATGGTGACTTTGTCATTTATATGATGGATAGAATAAAGAATATGGTTGTAACATATTTATAATAACATCATAGTATGTAGGAGGTATTTTATTTATTATTTTTATATGTAAACAACAAATAAAGAGGAAGTGGAAGAAGAAAAGAACTTGAAAGAGGGTGGTGAAATTATTACCTCTTCTTCGGGTGTTTTTTTTGAGTTGATCAAAAGGGATCCTTAGGTTGGCTTTCTGATAAAATTAAGGACTATATGTTAATGTGAGGGAATTTGGGGGTATATTTGGTCAGGTTTTGGCCGAGAAAAATGGCTTTGGAGGTGTGATTTTGAAAGAATGGGAAGTTCCCTTTTATAAGAGAGGTGAGGGTCACTTTAGGAAAAGATTAAAATATTAATTTATTATACAATAATATTCGGTTTATAATGGATAAAAATGAATTTATTTCTATAATTATGTGGTTATGGGTCTAAATAATCTCAACCAATAAGTTTATGACAAGTTTAGGTTACAATTTTAACCTTATCTTTTAGATTTAACTCTTAGTTAAATAGTTTAACTGTTACCGTGTCTTCTTTTATTCTTACACTATATGGTTAATAAACTTATTCTAAACTTCCAAGATAACCTCAAGTGGTTAATTAATGAAATATATAATATTATTTAAGCTCTTTTGCCTAACCTTATTTTTTTAGGAATATTATATCAACCAATAATATAGTATTTGTTTTAAAAACAAATATATGTCAATTTTGACACTATTTGGTATTTTGTTTTTGTGAAATTTATAACAACCTTATCACTCTGAAAAAATTTATCTAATCAACCATAAAATTTAATATTAACATATAAAATTAGTGGAATTCATAAAAAGTTTCAAATTATATTTATTTGGATATTTATAATATCAATTATTTTAATATTTCATTAAGAAGGTAATTGCTGCATCGTCATTGTGTCATAAATAAATCTAATTATTTAATCTATAAAAATTATAAATAAAATACCATTATTTAGGAAATATTTTTATATTTATAATTAATATTTATAGTTGAATTTATATTATGTATAACCATATATTAAAAATTATTTAGTTAATAAACTTTGAATTTAATACTTTTAACTCTTCTTTAAATAAAATAATAATAAATGTCTTAATCTAATCCAAGTGGACCTAAAGGATCATAGTTTTTTCCTAAGGTTGTTTTTGGTCGAATTAAACTTATCCAATAGAATTATGACAAATTTTAGGGTAATTATAATATCATTTGTACCTTTAATTACATTATTTACTTTTAACCGCGGTAAATAAAAGTCAAACGTTATTATTCACCAAAAATTGTTTTCATATTATTGAATCACATTTTACTTATTGATTTCAACCTTATCTCTTGGATTTTTGAAATTCAACTCAAAGAAGTGGTAAAATATAGTTTTATGCAAATTTGCTAACGTGCCTAGAAGGTGGGTAAAAGATGTTAAAGAATTCAATAAAATTTTATACATATAATTTTATTATAAAATGACTCCAATTAATTACATTGAACTAATATAGGTATTATTTATCTATTTTTACTTTAATTAAATTTAAATAAAATAAATAATTATTTAAATAAAAATTCGATTTTAAACAAAAACATAGTGTTTTTCACTATTCATAAAAAATTGATAGTTTTCAGAAAAATACCAAAATTCACCCTAAGATAATTTTGATATTATGAATTCAAAAAATGAAGTATATTTTACCAAATTCAAAAAATATAATTTTCATTTATTAATTTAAAATTAATTCTCACTATCAAAACCCAAAAGCGGGTTTTTAAAAAGTAAAATCTATCAAAAGATTGACATATGTTTATGTCAAATTTAAATTTAAAATTACTTATTATGAACTAAATTGTATTAAATGATAAAATTATAATCTAGTTATACTTAAAAACTATTCAAATGTATAATTTAACACTATAAATTATTTTTATTAAAAAATTTGTTTTCAATTAAAATTTAGCATCTTTCATTATTCATCAAAATATGAAAGTTATCAGAAAACACCAAAAATTTATCCAAACTAAATTTTTATGTCCCACTTATAAATAAGAATTTTATTTTGTCAAATTTAATATAAAATTTTCAGATATTTCATATAAAAAAAATTCACCATTAGTAGGCGGTAAAATTGCATTTTTGAAAAATACTTCCTTTATCTGAAAAATTGAATTTGTTCTTATATTATGTCTAAGAAACACATAATATGGGTGTTAAAATTATATAGACTATATAAGATTCAAAATTCAGTTAATAATATTCATAACCACTTTTTGAATGGCTAGTTTGGTAAGTTGTGGTGTGCTCGAACTCGGTGTTGCGTGTAGCATGAGCTATTGAATAACTTTAATGAGATAACATACTATGAAATATTGGGGTGTTACATTCTCCCCTTCTTTAATAAATTGAATCCTTGTAATTTGAAATTGTTCTTTGAAAATAAATGGTTAAAAATATAAAAATACCTTTGTGGAAAACCTACATCAGAAATTGGGTTAATAAAATTTAGTCTTAATAAGAGGGAAAGAGAAATGAAAAATTCACCACCAAATTATGATCTCGATTAGGAGAACATTGGTAGAAATTAAAAACACATAATTGAAGGAAAAATGTAAATATTTATAGGGAGTGATTGATGTCATCAATCACAAACAAGTATAAAATTGAAGGCTTCAAAGCCATCAATCTAAGATGATGTAAAATATCATCGGTTCAAAAAAAACATAAGGTATTAGGATAAAAAAAATTTGGTTTTAAGATCCATTCCCTAATGTTTAAGAATTAATTTATTCTTAGAATAAGAGGAATATATATATATATATATATATATATATATATACTTGACAAGTATATTTTCATCCTTCAACTAATTCCTACCACAAACTAATATTTCACTCCAAAAGATAATATAATTCAAAAATATTATATTTATCCTAATCATATAGGGTTCCAAAAAAATGAATTTATAATTTATCTGTCAGACCATTAAAAAAACTACATTATACAAACTAGGACATCACGTATGCTAGTGTTAGTTGATGCACCCTTCTCGCCCTTCGGTTGTAGGTTCAAGTCTCATGGCCTTTCCGGACGCGACAGGTTGTCACCTGACCTCCGGTTGTCCTTTTTATGACAATCCAAAAATAATCTCAAGAAATTATTTAACCTTAACAATAGTATCCAATGTCAAACTTAATCGATTCCAACCTTTATACTTATCCAAAATACTTCTTTCCAAACTCACAGTCCAAAATTTATAAGGAAGGTAAACACAATGAAGATCCTTTTTTCCACATAATAACGTGTGAATACCTTCATCATGTATTCTTTTAAAACATTGTAATGCCCTGAATTACCATAAAACCTTATTGATTACATTCATGCTCCCTTATTCTTTATAGAATACTGGATATAATCATTCTTTCCAAAAATGTTGTAAACTCCAATAATGATGGAATATATAAATCATTAATCAATTTAAAGGTAGTAAATAATATTCAATATAATTTATCCAAAACAATCATATATTATTCCAAAATCACTACCTCGGTTTTAGAACCATATTATGGTTTATCTTTCTCTCAACCATATTTTTTCCAAAACATTTAACCTGCTATTGAGTCACTTTTCTTGGTTCCACACAATATCAAGTCCTTAATGAAATAGTACTGTAGTACAGTACTTATATACTCTATAATTCTTATAAAATGTACATAATTAATACAATAATCAAATGACACAATACTTTAATAACAACATAAAAACTCTAATCATCCATCTTCATCTTCAGTAGTATCATAACTTGATTATTATCCAATAACAGCATTTGGGGTATACTTTGATGATTTGGACATTGATTCACGTAGTGTCCCAACTCCTTGCAGATGAAGAATTGTACATTTGAAACCTTTTTCTTACCCTTGAAATCACGTACTTGGTGTCCTTTTTCTCTACACTTATAACAAACTCCCATTCCCTTCAAGCATTTACCAAGGTGATTCTTTCCACAGTTATCACATATGGGAAAATCCTTCTTTCCTCTCTTCCCTTTATCCATCTTTCTCTCTACCATCCTTTCTTCTCTGGCTTCCCTTCAAATCCATAAGACTCAGAGAATTATTTACTTATCTTATTAACACATGATATTATTTCTTCATATGATGATAATACATGGGAGACTATTTTCTTTCTAAATGTTGGCTTAATACCATGAAATATGTGATCGTTATTCATCTTTGGATCATGTGTATTGTTGGAGTTCTCATTCCTTCTACTAGGCACCTTTTCTAAATAATGACATACAATATGTTAGTTTATAAATTGTAATGCATAATTCCAAACTTGTAAAATAGCTAATGTTAGTTGAACAGATTATACATATAATATCTAATCATAAAATTTTTTCTTTGAGGAAGTATTTACTCCTAAATATTTCATAATGGCTTGTAATGAAAATGTGAATTATCCTAAGCATATCCCCCGGGAGTGTCATAACCAAGAGTGCAGCAAAGACTGTTGTCGTGTACCAGGATACCCCGTGTCAAGACCGAAACTCCTTGTCAGAGTTTTCACTCCTAGGTACATCTGTTCCAGAGCTGCCTCCACCTGCTCGTATCCAGATAGGGATGTATTGCTTGGAAAATACACAAAATATATACATTACCAAAATTCTAGGAAGTTCTTCTATACTAATCCTCAAAATCTATCTTAGGGTAGTGTTCTCTAATCAGAGTTTTTATAAATCCAGTTTCCAAGGTATGTACTAAACTTCCTCTGATACCAACTGTAACGCCCCAACCCCAGTTACCCAGAGTCGGTGCATTATTACATAACATTGGCATGATCACAAGGGATCAAATCCTGAACGACTGATCAGTTTAGTAGCCTTGGAAGTAGTAGATACATTCATAAGTTTTACATTACATTATAAAATAAAAAACAACAACAACATTGTCTCCATTGATCACATTCATATCCCTTAGACTATCCCTTCATGTCAGTCATAATATACTTCTTTGCATCCTGGAAAAAATAAAACATAGAAAGGGGTGAGATCAGATGCTCAGTAAGGATAACAATATAGCATAAACTTTCATAAATAAGCATAAACATTTAAAAAAATGTATAAGACTAAAACAAAAGCCTTTTAAACTTAAACTTTGACATAATATGTAAAATATAAATCAAATAATTCAATTTACTTATTCACATGGACATTATACTAGTAAAATAATCACATTTAATATCAATAGACACTTTCATAACGATAGAATGAATAATTCCATACTTTATAACCACATAGTTAAGGCCTTGTGCCAAGACTAAAAATAATATTTTTTTCTAGGCCTTGTGCCAAGACACTAGTTTGTCTCATGAGACCTACCGATGCATAGAGGAGCTATAGCAGGCTCCACCCGTCACTTACTAAGTCCGATACATTCCTTATATGAAAGGTTTAAACATAACATAAACATCTGTATTAAAACTAGCATACGAAATGTTAATAATTTTACCATAAACCATGAATGGTATAAAAATAACACATCCACAATAAAAAATATCACAAAACTTTCAATACAATATGGATTATTTGTATCATAATGAATCAACTTCAAAAAAGTGTAAAATCCATCAAAGGATTTTGACATAGATGAAATCAAAACTATTTAAGAGAAATATCTCTTTTTTTAAATCATTTAAAAGTCCCATAATTTAGAAAGGAAGACATTTAAAGACATTTTTGAATCAAAGTGTCCTATACCACTTTGAAACTTTGAAAATAATTAACATTTTAAAACAATGATGTCCATATAAATAAATCCTTAAAATCATTTTGAAAACATGGACATTTATTAAAAATATTTAGAAAAATAAATATTTAAAACATTTAAAATGATGATATAGTTAAATAGACCCTTCTATAAAACCTTAAAAGATTCCTTTTGAAAACATTTTTATGAAATATGGACATTGATGATAAATATGTCCCAGTAAATACTTACTCATAAAAAATCTCAAATAATAATGAGATTGAAGAATTAACCCATACCTTATACTTTTCCTTGGTCTTCTAATATTGCTTTGTTAATAATATTTTAGTAGTATCATCGTTTCGGGTGTTAACTGATCCATTTTACTTTATATGATTGGTTACGTAAGCCATGTTTGTTATGGATAGGATGTATTTTATTCATATATAGAATGATATTAAGTACTTAAACATTATTTTTAATCCTAAAATGAAAATTATTCTTGAACGAATATGATGGGGAATGAATCTCATCGCCTTCGTGGAGATGGTAATCCGTATGTACGCACGAGCGAAAATATAATTATATTGATGGTTAAATATTATGTAATTGGATGGTATATCATTTATAAAGAATAATTAACATGTTATATTTATTATTTACAACAGTTATACTCATTATTATAACCATCCAAATAATGAAGTGTTTGAATAACAAACTACACCACGACGTGGAGACGGTAAGCCGTACGTACGCACGTATGGTGACTTTGTCATTTATAGGATGGATAGAATAACGAATATGATTGTACAATATTTATAATAATATAACTGTATGTAGGAGGTACTGGAGTTATTATTTTGGTATAGAAACAACAAAGAAAGAGGAAGTGGAAGAAAAAAAGAACTTGAAAGAGGGTGGTGAAATTATTACCTCTTCTTCGGGTGTTTCTTTTTGAGTTGATCAAAAGGGATTCTTAGGTTGGATTTATGATAAAATTAAGGACTCTAGGTTGATTTAAGTTAATTTGGGAGGATATTTGGGTAGGTTTTGGCTGATCCAAATGGATTTTGAGGTGTAATTTTGAGAGAAGGGGAAGTGCCCTTTTATAAGAGGGGTAAGGGTCACTTTAGGAAAAGATTAAAATATTAATTTATTATACAATCATATTCTGTTTATAATGGATACAAATGAATTTATTTCGAGCCTTAGGTGGTTATGGGTCGAAATAATCTCAACCAATAGGTTTTAGAAAAGTTTAGGTTACCATTGTTTTCTTATCTTTTAGATTTAAGTCATAGTTAAATAGTTTAACTTTTACCGTGTCTTCTTGTATTCTTACACTATATGGTTAATAAAATTACTATAAAATTCCAAGAGAACCTCAAGTGGTTCATTAATGACATATATAATATTATTTAATCCATTTGGACAAACCTTATATTTTTAGGAATATTATATCAACTAATAATATAGTATTTGTTTTAAAAACTAATTTATGTCAATTTTGACACTATTTGGTATTTTGTTTTTGTGAAAGTCATAAAAACCTTATAACATCGAAAAAAATTATCTAATAAACCATAACATATCATATTAACCTATAAAATTAGTGTATTTCATCAAAAATCTCAAAATATATCTATTTGGATATTTATAATATCAATTATTTTAATATTTCATTAAGAAGGTAATTACTGCATCATCATTGTGTCATGAATAAATTTAATTTTTTAATATTTAAAAATTATAAATAAACTACCATTATGTATGAAATATTTTTATCTTTATAATGAATATTTATAGTCGAATTTATCTTATGTATAACCCTATATTAAAAAAGGTTTCGTTAATAAACTTTGAATTTGACACTTTTAACTTTTCTTTAAATAAAATAATAATAAATGTCATAATATAATCCATGTGAACCTAAAGGATAATATTTTATTAATAAGGTTTTTTGGGTCAAATTACACTTATCCAATAGAATTAGGACATGTGTTAGGGTAATTATAATATCATTTTTACTTTTAATTACCCTATTTACTTTAACTATGGTAAATAAAAGTCAAAAGTTACTATTCATAAAAAATTATTTTCATCTTATTGAATCACATTGTACTTATTGATGTCAACTATGTCTCTCGTATTTTTGAAATTCAACTCAGAGAAGCGGTAAAATTAAGTTTTATGCAAATTTGCTAACGTGTCTAGAAGGTGGGTAAAAGACGTTAAAAAATTCAATAAAATTTTATACATATAATTTTATTATAAAATGACTCTAATTAATTAAATTGAACTAATATAGGTATTATTTATCTATTTTGACTTTAAATAAATTTAAATAAAAATAATAATTATTTAAATAAAAAGTCAATGTTTTTTCACTATTCATCAAAAAATTGAAAGTTTTCAGAAAAATTCCAAAATTCACCTTAAACTAATTTTGATATTCCGAATTAAAAAATTATTTTGTGTTACCAAATTAAAAACATAGAAGTTTCATTTATTAATTTAAAATTAATTCCCATTTTCAAAACCAAAAAGTGGGTTTTTAAAAAGTAAAAACTATCAAAAGATTGACATGTGTTTATGTCAAATTTAAATGTAAAATTACTTATAATGAACTAAATTGTATTAAATGATAAAAATATAATCTAATTATACTTCAAACCCATTCAAATGTATAATTTAGCACTATAAATTATTTTTATTAAAAAAGTTTTTTTTTTCAATTAAAATTTTGCATCTTTTATTATTCATCAAAATATGAAAGTTATCAGTAAAACACGAAATATTTATCCAAAATAAATTTTTATTTTCCACTTCTAAATAAGAAGTTAATTTTTTAAAATTTAATATAAAAGTTTTAGATATTGCATTTAAAAAAATCACCATTAGTAGGCTGTAAAATTGTATTTTTGAAAAATACTTCCTTTTCCTGAAAAATTGAATTTTTTCTTATATTATGTTTAAGAAACACATAATATGGGTGTTAAAATTATATAAGGTATATAATATTTAAAATACAGTTAATACTATTCATAACTACTTTTTTAACGGCTAGTTTGGTAAGTTGTGGTGAGCTCGAACTTAGTGTTGCATGTATCACAAGTTATTAAATTACTTTAATGAGATAAAGTACTATGAAATCTTAGGGTGTTAAAAAATAACCCTATAATAAGGAAGGTTATAAAACCTTATCCTAGTGATGATAGATTTATATGGAAGGAAAAAAAGAAAAAAATACATAAAATAAAACCCTAAGAGGAAGAATGGAGAGGACCCTACAGTAGTGCAACCTCTCACCCAAGACACTAGTCTCTAGAATTCTATACCTAGAAGCAGTAACTCAAATATCTATTTATATACTTCCATGGGGGTCATATTAGCTTTAAGTCATCATAAATATTCCCCATTATGAGTTTTGGGTAAATTAAGGGTGTTGAGCGGTGTTCTAAGTCGTTATTTTTTCTAAAAATCCATCAAAATATGTATTTACTAGGTAAATCCCACAACTTTCATGCCCTGTAATGTTTTCATGTCATGAACTAGATTCAAACCCTGTAATGGATTCATGTACTAAATTGTATTCATTCCCGGTAATGGTTTCCCGACCTGAACCGGATTCACGCCCTATAATGGTTACAAACCCTGAATTGGCTACAGGCCTTGAATTTCTGGTTTCCAACTCTTGAAGCTCTATTTAACTCTGGTTCATCCATTTCAAACCCCAGAAGTATCCCATCACCATTCTTCATCATGGGAATCCATCTTTTAGTATAAATCATGGTTTTTTGCACACCTTTTTATCATTTCCCATAAATTAGAGCTTCTTTACAAATATGAAAAATTCCATTATATAAATGGGAAAGAATTAATCATTTATATATCAAAAGTGATGCATTTTAATATCAAAAATTTATACAATAAATTACAATATCAAATTCCCCACACTTTAATTTATACTTATCCTCAATGATGAATTATCAACATACTGCAAAGTATGCTTAACCAACCATGATTTAAAATCAATGTCAATAAAAAATTTGATAAAATGAGAAATTAAATGTTCAAGCATCACATGAGAAAATTAATCAATGCATTATTTTACAAAGAAACAAATCAACCAAGTATTTTAATTCTCTTTTCAAATATTCAATCCTTTTCATTCATTTATTTTTAATTTTCAATTCATTATTAATAAGCATGCATTTTTAATTTACCTCAATTTGAATTTTTCCGCTCATCGTCAGGGTAACATTATAAATAGATTTCAACATATACCTAAAATCATTCTTCTTAAAATAGGATTTAAATGAATCTATTTTCTCCACCATTTAGAGAAAAAATCACTAATAATTATGAGGGCTTCACCATTTAAGATCAAATGACTCTAAGTCTTAGGGAAGGTGAGTAAATGAGGTAAAATAAGTAAATATCAAAAAAGAGGTTATATCTAAGTTATTTTTCATGATAGTAAAACAACTCAATGAAATTACCCTCTCTCCAAGTATCTCAAAGAAGGATTATAATGAAATGAAATTAAATAAATGAAACACCCACTTTTATTTTTATTTTTTTTCTTTTATTTTTTGAAATTTGTGATTGGGAAAAATTTCATAGCCACCACCCAACACCAAATGATCTCCTAAAAAAACTATATGCTATAGTTATAACAATGTCACTGATAAAGCAACGGTAATTCTTGAATTTCCTAATACACAACCCATTTTTTCAATCAATTTCTTTTACAAGAGGGTGTATAATAAATAAAATGAGTGTCCCTTCCTAGAATCCCATGAAAATTACCCACACTTATCTAATAAAAAATGTGTATCCCTTTCACCATTCATCATCTCCCCCACTCTTATTTTTTATAATCATGAAAAATATATAGAGTAAGGTAGAAAAGGATAAAATGGGATTGTAACATGGCGCTTACCCAACAATGTTTTACATGGTTTCTATGGGATTAAAATGGATTAATTTAAGGTGGGTATCAAGATAAGGGATAAAAAAAATGTGGCTCAATCATATTAAATTTTAATTTTGTGCAATCATAGCTTTGATAAGATGAAAAGAATATTCTAGAAGAGAACATGGTCGAGTCCCACAAAAAAATATACTATAGAAGAGAATGGGAAATATTGGGCTCAAAGGATGTCTCAATAATGGGAATGAAAGGTTTGGAAAACTACTCATGGAAATGCATACAAATAATAAACTTAGTTAATGAAAATATCAAAAATTCAAATCATGGATAAATATCATAAAAATATCATGTATAAATATCAATAAGTATCCTTGAATCATGATTTTAAAAATCCAAATCCACATTATTATCCCTACTAATTCTTTTCCCCATTTTTCTCATTGAATTTTTCATGAAAAAACTTAAAATCATGGAAGGTAAAGTATCCTAGGCTGTTTATATCTCTTAGTTTGGTTGATTAAAATAATAATTAAATGTGGGAATGAAATTGGAAGTTAAAGGCTCTAAAACAATTAAATGTGGGGAATACAATTGAAAAATAAAAAATTGAAATTCTTACCCCATTTTAAATAGAATTTTGAACTTAGCTACACATTTTCTTCCTAGACCATATTCATGACATGTATGGATTTTACAATGTGTATTCTCAAAATTTAATGACATGAATAATGTTCATGACATGTATTGGTTCTGTAGCTTCATCTTTTGTTTTTTATATTTTATTTCTATCATGGTCTTGATGTTCATAAAAATTAATAATAAATAGGTGAAAGATATAGAAATTATCAATTAATTTTAAAAGATTTTGGGGTGAGTGTATGTGCACCTCTAAAAACCAAAAATAAATAAAATTCCAAAAAGATCTAGTTGATTCCTGGAAGTGATTTTGTTTAACATCATTGGCTCTAACTTACCTATTTCAGCATCATCTCAGGTGATTAAATATTAAAAATTGTTTACCTCATTAGGGCATACGAATGGTATCATCTATATATTATTCATATAAATAAGTCCTTCTCTGCTTTCTCTAAATGAATTAATTCTTCCTGATGGAAGAACTTTCTTGATTTCCATCAGGACGATCCACCATTTCTTCCCTAAGTCTGATAAACTGAATGGATGTTCATGTATGATCCATACCTATTATAAATTTCCAAAATTTTTGGAGTTGACCACTCCTTTTGTTTCAATGGCCTGGCCTTTCATCTTTTCTTTCTTCTTCTTAGTACTTTTATTTTTAGTATCCTCTTGCACAATGAAAACTACCCCGTTCACCTCTTAAATATAATCAATATCCTTAGTGTTGGGTATTTTATCTTTTATAAACTCATCCTATTCACTAATATCATAGTTCTTTATATCCCGATGGATATTAAAAATTAATTGTCCACAACCAACTCTTATATAGAGTTCTCAATTTTAAACATCTATCAACACTTAACCAGTGGCCAAAAATGGTCTCCCCAAAATGAGCGGTGTCTGCTCCTCTTCCATATCTATCACTAAGTAGTTTAAATTGAAGTATAATTTTTCAAATTTGATCATAATATCTTCAATGACACCTCAAGGGTACTTCACTGTTGAGTCTTCTAATAAAAGTGAAACTCTTGTGGGTTTCAAGTTCTCCAATCAAAGGTTATTGTAAGTGGTGTATGACATGATATTGACACTCACACTTAAGTAAAATAAATATTTTACAATTTTATTATCTCTAATAAATATTGGAACAAAAAAGATTCATGGATATTGTTTATTCTTAACTAGGTATTTTTATACCACTACATAGCACTCCTATGTGAGTGGGATGGTTCCAATTTCCTCCAGTTTCTTCTTGTTGGTCACCAAATCTTTCATGATTTTTTTGTATACTAGAATTTTTTTGAGATCCTATATAAAAGGAATATTAATATTCAATTTTTTTAATGTTACAAAAATTTACCTTTTTTTATTTTTATCTTAACATGCACTAGTCACCTTGGAAATGGAAGTCTTGGCTTACACTATGCTGGTTCTTCTTCATCTTCTTTGTCAGCTTATTATTCCTAACTATTTCCCATCTCTTCAACTTCTTTTTCATTTTTGTCTCTTTCTTGATTCAGGTTTTTCTTTTTTCATTTTTTCACCTCATAAGGTGATTACTTTTATATCTTCACATGGGATCACTTCTAGGCATCAAGTCAGTACTCCTTTTGGTCTATCTCTAAGTTGATCAGTGATTTTTTCTACTTGATGATTCATATTTCACAATGTGGCCTTTGATCTAGTTGATTATTACTTTATATCTTTAATTACCACCTCATTTGTGGTCATGAATGATTCTAATGTCTCTTCAAATGAATGGACCTAGTTCATTACCTGGGTCCCTTGGCATAATTTTTTTGGTATCCTTGTTATCTTTGTTGTCACCCTTGACCTTCTAGTTGTTACAGATGCTAACCCTAAAAATTATTATGTCTATTATAACCAATGTAAATTTCATCCACTATACACATACCTTGGGGTTTTTTAGAGTCATCATTGCATCCATTTTTCTTGTCACGACTTCCCTTTGTGTCGTCATCCAATCATTATTGTTATTGATCATTTGGATGCCTCTTCATCACGTCACTTTACCTTTCCATTAGAAACTGTTGTTTTCCATTTTTCCTAGTAGTATATACTTCTTCTCAATCGATTTATTTATCAGATATGCTTTAACTATAGCATCTAGAATTTACCTTTTTCCCTATGGAAGTCCCTTATATAAGGTTTTGGATTATAATCCATAGTCTAATACCATGATGGGGGAATTTAGGAGTTATATCTTTGTATCATTCCTAAGTATAGTAGATATATTCATCTTCGAATTGACTAAAGTTTAAAATGTTTGACTATATATACATTGATTTGGGTGGTGGGAAGTATTCATTGAGAATATTCATTTCTATATCATCCCATGTGGTGATGGAATGAGTGACAAGACTCTGGATCCAATCCCAATATTTCCCTCATAAATAAAAAATGGAAGATATGGAGTCTTACAATGTCACTCGAAACATTCTAGAACTAGAGTGTGTCACATTGGTCTATAAATCTTCCTAGATGCATGTTCAAATATTCATGTGGTATTCCAATGAATTTCATGTTATTAAAGGTTATATTAATGATTTTAGGTTTGATCTAAAAATGAATTACTTAAATGATAGGTTCTAGGATGCTCGATTACAATCCTATGTTCAATGGATGCCCGTAGTCACTGAGCATATGTAGCCTAGAATATATTTGAAGAACTCTCCCTTTAGTTAGATGTTTCTTTGTACCTGTCATGGTTATAGTGCCTTTGTTATTCAGAGTGTGTTAAATGTCATTATTGGATTTGATGATCTCTTTTTTCTCATGTATTTTAATCACGCATTTAATGTTTTAAAATATGAAATTTATGCATAAACACACCTGTGTAAATAGGGAAAATAAAATAAATCAATAAAATTAAAATTATCCTAAAAACTAATTAACCATTTTCCTTGGAAATGGAACCAGTTTTGACAATCCCTAAGGGCATATTTATTTCCCTATAGGTCTAATAAAAATACTAAGTTAATAAAAACTCAACTTATGATACTTAATTAAGTAAAATATAGTATTTGGCAGGTTTGAGGTCAAACCCAAAAAGATGGTGAAATTAGTTAATTTTTGTTTTCAAAAGAATTAATTTATTTAAATTGAAAAAATAGGAAGAAATGTAATTTTGTTTTGAGAACATTTTTAGGAAATAGAAAGAAATAAGTAAAGCACAACGAATTGGTTGTTTGGAAATAAGATTATAAATCATGTTGGGGTTTTTTATTTTTAGGATTCAAGTTCAATTTTAGTTTTTCAATAAAATTTATTAATCCATGTTTTGAATGATAGTTGAGATGAGGTGGATACAATGGCCATGGTATCCTCTAAATGAAGTGATTCCCCGTTTTTCCATGGTTAGGTAATTAGGGAATTTTTGAATCGTGTTTGTCTCGATACCATATTTAAACCTAGTTTCCCTAAATATGAAAACAGTCATGCATCAATCCAGGGTAACTAGATGTGAAATTTTAAATGTTCTCTTAGATTCAATTATCAGTGGTCACGATAAAAAGAAAGTGAAGGGATTATAATTTGATAATCAAACACAGTAATCCAAATACATGAATAAGAATAAGAAATGGATCCAAAAAAACTTTCCCCCTTTGGTTACATAACTCTGTAACATGTCAAGTTTTAACCCCTCATCCTAGTAATGGGAGAGTGAGATATTAAGAAAGAAATAAAATAAAACATAAAATAGAACCTAGGGAGGAAGAATGGAGAGGACCTTACAACAGTGAAGGTTCTCACCCAGACTTTGGTCCCCAAAATTATATCCCTAGTAGAGGAATATCAAATATCTATTTATAGACATTCACGGGGGTTGTTTTGTCTTTTATTAATTATAAATATGTCCCATTATGAGTCTTGGGTCAATCAGGGGTGTTGAGTGGCGTTCCGGGTCATTATTTTTTCCAAAATCCCTTTAAGATCTATATTTTCTAGGGAAATCCTACATCCTTCATGCCCAGTAATATATTCACACCCTGAATTTTTTTCACATCATAAACTCGATTCACACCCTTTAATGGATTCAAATTCAGTACTATATCCATTCCCTATAAAGGTTTCACATCCTGAACTGGATTCATAGCCTGTAATGGTTACATGCCTTGAATTAGTTACAGGCCCTGAATTTCCAATTTTCACCTATTAAAGCTCTATTTTACCCCATTTCATCCATCGCAACCCCAGAAAGTATCCCATCGACATCCGTCATCATTAGAATCCATATTTCAGTGGAAATAATGTTCATTTTCACTATTTTTTCTAATTTCCCATAAATTTGAGTGTCCTTCCAAATATGAACAATTACATTCAATAAATGAGAAATAATTAATCATTTATATATCAAAAGTGATGCATTTTATAAAAAATGAATATAATGAATTTCCATTTAAATAATCCTCATAAGGTTCACTCTAGAAAGACTTTGGATTTGAGGAAAATCCATGGATAAGATTCCCTGTGATCATATGGTTAGTTATAGCTTCGTAAGGTTCATTAAATGGTAAAGGAAATTATTCTTAAGGTTCCATATGGAATTTCATAAGGTGCAATCAGTATTTTTAAGATCGATCATAAGGTTTAATATAGAAGTTTGTAAGGTTTATCTGAAAGCATAATGTACATTTCTTATAAAAATTTAAAACTTCCTAATGTTTGATCCCCACTTCATAAGGTCTATATAAAATATTTGTAAGGTACATGATGAAACTTCATAAGGTTGATAGAGAAGTCCATAATATTCCTTCCTTTAAAAAATTAGTAAAAAAGGGATGATGTAAGGGGAGTTCATAAGGTTTATCTAGATTACACGACAAAGTTCTATGGATCCACATCAGGATGTAGGAAATCAATTTATAGTCTTCCATGTGAATTATATTAAATAATATCAAATCATAATTTATGACTGATATTATGGAATATATCATGTTGAAATATTCTAAGATAAATAATAGGAAATATTATTAACTATAATAAATGATTGATATTTTAATCAACTTTGATAAATGAGATGTTGTAGATTTTATGGAATATCGGATCATGAATGTGAAGGGTAATCATGAGAAAAATAGGATTTTAAAAAAGAAAAGTAATAATAATATTAGGAGGATTTTACAAACCAAAGGAGGGGAAAAGTCTATTAAATGATAAATGGACCAAGGAGAAAGGAATATCAGCTCAGTTGTTGATACTTTCATGTTTCATGTTATATTTTCTATTTTTTTTTTAATGATTCATACTTCTTCTCCTTTCACCAAAATTATCCATTATATGGAGGGAAAAAACTTGGGTGATCAGGGGACAAAAAGATATTTGGTTTTGATGCTTGAGTATCTGAACCTCATGAAATAAAACCTCATTTTTATCATAATTGGTTTTGGTGTTCAGTGTAGTTTATGTTTTTTAATACAACCGTTTTTGAATTATTAAATCTGTTAACTCGATGCTACCATGTCAATTATTAAAACTCTTCCTCTGATCATGTTTAGTCTATATATGATTGAATAATATATGAAAATTAGTGAGGTGTTTTGAAATTACTGACATATAAATGAATAAAGTGGAATACTCTTGAGTTTCATAGAAACATTGAAACCCTAATGTGTATTTCCTACGTAATTTGTAAGAACCCAGACCTTCTTTTCAGGTATGTTTTTCCTTTTTCTGGAGTTTTTGAGAAAAGATGAGTTTTGGGAAATTTTTTAAGTACACGCCGTGTACTCCCTTGCCGAGCAAGGGCTTGTGCTGGCCATGTCCAGGCCTCACACACAACCATGTAGGGGTGACATGGAGGCCGCTTAAATCAGAGTACAGAAAAGCCTAGTACACGCCGTGTACTACCAAAGTACACGTCGTGTACTTTTTTTTCATTAAACGGACTGGGGTCGCGTCTTAACCCCAAAACTGTCTTCTTCTCCAGCCTCTTTGACCGAGAGCATTCCGTACAGCTGCGAATCTTATTTGAGCCCCCAAGCCTCCGTCTGTTCTCTAAATCGACCGCCGTCGATTGCATTGGAATCACAGCGGTAAGATATTCCTTCTCCTAGAGATTCGTTTTCTAATTCATCCTCTTTTGCAAGTTATCATGAGTTGAACATTTTGTGTGTTTTTGTATATCTATGACGTTCTAAGGAGATTCAGGCCTCATGGTTCAAGTATATCGATCTCCTAGTATCAATGTAGGTGGTTTGTGCCTTTCCGTTCGAAGTCTTTGAGTTTTATGTGCAATTCCCACCAATACCCGGGAACAGGGTATTGTGTGTTTACTATTTTTCCCTATTGTTTTACTGCCTTTCTTGTATGCTTGTGTAGAGGTAATTTGGATGTGTATAAGGATAATTTCTATGCTTGGATATTTTTCCCATGCCTTGTTCTGTTTACGACCTTTTGGTCCTGTTCAACCTATTGGCCGTTATACCTATTTTCCATGCCTTGTGACCGTAGGATGGACTGCTATTCCCTGACATTGCTTGTTATGCTATAGACTAGTTATCAAAGTAGCTCTGTAGGTTTACTTTGGCCTTATAGCATTATTATGCACTGATTGGCACGTGGCTAAGAGAACCCGGTGCTATAGACTATAAAGGGATAGACCGAGCGATCTTCCTCAGAGAGTCTTGGATATTATAGACTACAGGAGGGTAGACCGAGTGAGATTCCTCGGAGAGTCTTGAGCTTTATAGACTATAAGGGGATAGACCGAGTGAGCTTTCTCATAGAGTCTTTGTTTGTTTGAATTTTCCTTAAACCACTCCAGGCTATAAGAGGAATTGATCGAGTGAGCTTCCTCGGAGAGTCTGTGATAGAACTGAGGCTATAGGAGGAATTGATTGAGTGAGCTTCCTTAGAGAGTCTCTAGACCTTGGGGCTATAAGAGGAATTGACCGCGTGATCATCCTCATAGAGTCCCTGACTACCTTAGACTATAAGGGGAATTGACTGAGTGTGCTTTCCCAGAGAGTCTTATAATTTCGTATGACCAAACCAGAGGGGTTAGGATGAGTGTACTGCCCAGAGGGTTATTGGTACTTCTTGGATAGGACCAGAGGGGATGGCTGTGAGTACTTCCCAGAGGGATTCCTGTTTATGGTTAGCTGTTTGCTTTACTGCTGCTTTATTGACTGTGGATTGTTTACTGTTGTGTATCACCCTGTTTACTGTTACTGTTTACTGTTTACTGTACTATTACCTGCCATATGCTCACTGACTATTAGACATAGATCTTCGGGTGGTCGCCTACTGAGATTTAGTCTCACACCCTGTTTGGGTCATGATTTTGGGCCCAAACAGATTATATTGCTGTAAGTATAGACAAGGGAAAGTGCCCTTCTACTTCAGGTACTTGATTTCATTGGAGCAGGAGAGCATGGGACCAAGCCGAGGCTTGCGATGCTGAGGAGTTGCTTATCTGTTTTTCTTTTTTACTTTGGTTTAGTATTGTATTCAGCACTGTGACTTGTTTGGATACTTTCCTAGACATATGTATCATGCATCATTTCATATATATGTCTGTGCTCCAATTGTTTATTGTTTTAGACTTCCACTGTTTACTTGTGTATGGATTTTTTAGTGCTTCCTTTATTGTTTATTATTTCTCTTTTCCATTGTGTACTCTTCCAATGAGGGCATAGTTTCCCCACTATCACACCCAAGACCCTCGCTGCTAGTCAGCAGCCTCTGGCATTTGGGAAAATGTGCATGAGTCCATGTGACCAATCGGGTACGGGGCGCCCCTAGGTGGCTTTTGGAACTAGGAAGTTACATAATTTTTGATCGGTTCACTATTTTTTTTCTATTAATTACACTTCAAAAACATTAAAAGAAGGATATAACAAGAAGGTATTTCTTATAATTTAATATTCAACAAATTTATTTAGCCAAGGGTGTGACGAAATGATAGTGTAACCTTTCATTGACCACTTAATAAGAAGAGGAGTAAGCTTTTTGAAGACTATGATAGGATTATAATTCAATATCCAACCCAAAACCCAACAATTTTCCATCAAATGATTCCCATCACTTTGTTTAATTTATTTTCAAAATCAAACAAATCAAATCACCACCCCTCCATTTTTCCGAACTAAAAAGTGGAAATTGATTTTTAGTACCCCTCTTTAGAGACAACCTTAGGTTGCCACTATACTACATATTAACCTAGGATTCAATTATATTTTTTCACACCAATGGAAAATGTGTCAAAAAATTAGCATCATTTCCAAGAATATGGTGCAAAAAATAGTAACTTTCTAGTGGCATGACCATATCTTATAATAACCAACTTTTCTATCCTGGCCTTGAAATTGGGTAAAAATTACTAAAAAATTGAGAAATTAAAATTAAAACATTTATTTTGAATAAATTTCCATGAAAAACATCAGTGAAACATTAAGTGAACATTATGAACCTATCACCATGGAAGGAATCCCCAACCAGTAATTGATGGATCTATATGCACCACCCTTTACTAATCTAAATAATCAAATTTTTATGCCTTCTCTACAAACTAACTTTAAAATAAAATTTGTTTTAATACAATTATTATCAAAGTTTCATGGTCTTAGAGTTGAGGACCCCAATAATCACATCCTAGAGTTTATCTTGGCATTCTCATCACTCAATCCAAAGGGAGATGAAAAAAGAGAAAGCGGGAGCTTTTCCCTTCTTAGTGGAATGAGCTGGCTGATCTAAAATGAAGTTATATAAACACTAAAAACTATTATTTAAGAGTTTTTCTGAAGGGATTGATTTATATAATCACTAAACTATTTAAATAAAGACCCTAGAAATTATCAAAGCTAAAGATAATAGAAGAAAATATATTCTAAATAGGGAAAAGTAAATTCACACACCTACTCAAAAATTTGAAGTACATCTCTGCCATAAAATTCAAATCTAATCAGAACATAAAAAATATGAAATAAATAAAATATGATAATGGAAATAGAGGTATGAGATGTTTTAATATTAGTAAATTATTTTTTTGGCATTTTTTTAGGATTTAATGGGTATAGATAAATCAATATAGGAAGAATAGAGGATGGATTATTTTATTGAGGGAAACTGTAAATCGTGTATTATACTTTACAATAGATCCAATCATCCTATTTCACCTTAGAATATTCAAATAATAGAACACACCAACAATTTATCCACATAAAAATACTAAAAATTCCTCATGATAAGCACACATAATTAAAAAATTGGATATATGTTTATAAATTAATCAAGACTATGGTAACCCTAACATGAACTTGGAATGAGAAAATGTTTTATTGAAACTCTAACTTATGTATTTAGTGGAATAATTCTGGAAAGGTGTGATTAATTGATCATGAGAGGACGGAATAAGTGAAAATGAATTAAAATAACTTTATGATGAAAATGGAATATATAACATTAATGATGCATGATAAGATTGAGTAAAAAGATATTGAAAGGGGGAACTAAACTTGGCTAGAAATTTTAATTTTTCTTGGGCAATGTTCATTAAGTTCACTGGGACAGGAGTCCAAGGATTAAGTGTGGGTGAATTTAAAAATTAAATAAATTCATTATATTATTCTAATATTAAATTCATTTTATTCCCTCACATTTATTAATTAATTGATTCATATAGAGTTTTATAATTAAATTGTTAATTCATTAGATTTTGTGAATATTTTTTAAAATGGGAAAATTGTGAGTTTAATTGATTTATTTAATTTCCAAAATAAATTGGTATCTAACTACAGATTTTCTCTTGTTTTGGTTGTCTTTAAGGAAAATAAATATGGTTAAAAATATGGAGATAAATTTTTCTAAGTAATAATATTTTTCCGAGATGGAGAAAATTTAAAAAAGGTATAAAGGCACCTTGTATTCATAAGGTTCCTCTAAGAAATTTGTAAGGTTTGTTATCCTTAAATAAATTCATTTAGTATCTTTATAAGGTTCACATTGGATATACTTATGATTTGTGGAAAAGGAGTGGACAAGATACCTTATGATCATAATGTTTTCATGAGCTTCATATGGTTCATAAAATGGAAGAGTAAATTCTTTATATGGTTCATCAAGAAATTTTTTAAGTTAAATATATCATCATAAGGTTCATTATAAGTTTCAAGGAAAAATCTTGGTTCATATACCATTATAAGGTTAATTCCTTAGAGAAACTTGGAACTTCATAAGGTTTAATTACAAACTTTTTAAGGTATAATCTAAAACTTCAAAAGTTTGAAAGAGAGTTTTTTAGAATTCATGCCTCAAAAAGATTAGAATAAATAGGATAATGTAAGGGGAGTTAATAAGGTTTAACTAAATTACAAGTTTAAGTTATATGGTTCCACATAAAAATGTTAGAAAACCAATCACAAATAGCCACATGGATTGCATTGAATAATATACAAATTTAATTTATTATTGATATTATGGATGAAATCATGTTGAAATATTATAGGATCAATAATGGGAAATATTATGGATCATAATAAACAATTTATAAGTTTTTAAACTTTGATAAAATGGATGTTATGAATTTTTTAGAGGACTATATTTTTATTATGATGAGATATTTTTAGGGAAAGGTAAATATTTAAAAAAAATCAAAGGAGTAAGAATCTAGGGAGTATTTTACTAAATGAAGGAGGAAGAAAGAAATCTATAAAATAAGAGATCAAGGAAAAAATGGCATCATCTTTTGTTGTTACTGCTTCCATGTTTCACGTTTTATTTTATATTCTTTTATATGATAATGCATTCTTCTTCTCCTTTCACCAATTTTATCTCTCACATAGAGGGGTAAAAATAATGGGTGATCAAAGAATGGAAGGATATTCAGTTTTAATGATTGGGTTTCTGAACATAAATAAATAAATTCTCTTTCTTTTATTAATTGGTTTCATTAAACATTATAATTAATTTTTTCCTACGTAATTATGTTTAAATTATTAAATATTTTAATTGGATGATTACTTGTTTTATTATCACAACTCTCACTCCATGAAAGTTTAGTATATAAACGATAAAATAGGCTAAGATTAATGGTGAAGTTTTTGGTTATTTCCAAAATATAAATGACGGTAGTGGAATACTCTTCAGTTTTTTGTGAAAACAGAAATCCAATTGGGTTTTTCCTGAGTAATTTGCGAGTGATTCACTATTTGGTTTCATTGATACCACATAAAACACAATGTAAAGAGGATATACCAAGATGACATTTCTTCCATGTTAGTCTTCACCAAATTCATTCAACCAAGGGTGAGAGGTGAAATGATAGTAGAGTCTTTCATTAATCAATTAATAAGAACTTGAGTAAAATATTTAAAGACCATGATTGTATTATAATTGGATATCCAACCATAAAAACATCATTTTCCATAAAATGATTCTAATATCTTTGTTTCATTTTCATTAGTTTTTTTTTCTAAAACAAAGAAATAAAATCCCCCTATTTTTCTAACTAAAAAATGATAATTAATTTTTCAACACTCCTCTCTGGAGACAACCCAAGATTTTCAATATAATTATTGTTAACTTAGTATTTAATTATTTTTTTTAAAATCATAGAAATTATGTCACCTATATACCATCACTAGGTATATTAATAATTAATGAGATAAATTATATGTTTAGTTAAAATAATATTTGATTCTCAATTAAAATGAAACTATTATAATATAAGATTTGAATTAGTATGTATAAATAGAATTAATCACATTATGGAATTAATATAGAATGAATCAAAAATGTAATCAATAAGTATAATCCTCCCTTATGATGAAAAATTATCCAAGCATAGAAGGGAGGAATAATCACTAGGGTTTGTGTAACACCCTAGTCCAGAGGCCAATCCATAGAACCCCACCTAATAAAATTTGTGACCTGGGGAATAAATCCTCATATAATAGAGGATACTGACTATAAGTGAGGGACTAAGTTGTTATCATGGGTAGAATATACCCTCATATAAGATTTAAACACATAGTGGAATTAACCAAACAATATCCATTATAAACATCAGAGTATTCATAATCAAATAAAGACAATTCCATGAAAATTGTCTCATGTAGAAGTATATAGTCATATAACAACTAATTTACCATTAGCCCAATCACATATACAAAATGAATAAAATACACAAGAGTATTTACTTCAATCACCAATAATCCACTCATCCTAGACTCAAATACCCCATCCACCTACTCCTGTCTGATCCACTATACAACCTATGTTCAACCTGTAAATAAAATATAAGGTCTTCACACATACCAAAGTTCCCATGCAGGGTATAAGAAATAAATATCAGTAAGGTTTTTATAGGAACCCAAAATATATGTTTTCATATATATGTTTATGTATGAGTAAATAAAATACATAAATAAGCAATCCCATTAGGTCTCTGTGTTATAACTAGTCCACTATGATACCTGATAAGGTATATATGCTCATATCAACACTGCGTGTTAATCATGAAACTATGGTGCCCAATCATAACTTCTTCAATTCCATGCTATAATCTAGTCCCCTTATTCTAATATACTTGTAACCCAACCCATAACCAAAGACTCAACATAGGTTTTTGACTAAGTATTTTACTTGTGTCTTATGATGCAAGTTAAGGTTTCATACAAATATTGATCTCTACTCTATCAGAGTAGGGTACTAAACCATGTACCATATCTATTGGTTGAGATCTACCTTATCACATAATGTAGGGTTCATCCATCCAATCCCACATCACATCTAGAACATGAATTCTCACTCAAGTTAGTCCTATCATCTAATCACACATCCCATCACAACCTAGAAACCATCTAACTCATAATAGTTCAGATACTTCCTTGCCACTCAAGATAAGGCCCTCCATCACATCACATTCCCAATCACTTCCTTCTCACTCAAGGATAGTTCCATTACAACACCTTATCACTCAAGGTGAATCCAAACTAGTCACAATACGCACCTTATCTCACAAGGTTGTCCTAGACGTCATACAAAACAAGGAATTCACCTCACTCATGGAATACCAGTTAGTTTTATCCCACTCATGGTGGGTCTAGTCCCTAAGATCCACTTCACCCATTATAAAATCCATTTCATATCACAAAAAAATTAGTAAGAACAATCATGAAAAAAATATGGAACACGGCCCATCACATGACTCATCAACTCATCCATAAGGATCTATTCACTCATGACATAGACCTAATATCCTAAAAATATAACCAACCCACATATTCTATACCATAGTGACCTAGAATCCCATACGCTCATCCATACCCTTGAATTAATATGTGGGGTACAATTCCATTCCAAACCCCCCTTGGCATCACAATTCTAAGTCCTTAATCAATTCTCTTGACACGTTCCCATGTCTCATCTCATATATCCTAATAGAGATATTCTACTATAACTAGAATGAAAAACCTCTATATTACACATGTAAATTCATAGGGGACTCATCCCACTAATCACCATTGTGAAGAATCTCTTCCAACCTTAGGAGGGAGTTCATAACCACTCATGAGATTTTTCATCATCTCTCCCATCAACACTCAGTCCCAAGACCCTAATGCCTACCCACTAACCCTGGGGACCCCACCTAGGATATCATACATCTCATTCAATCCTTAATACTCATCCTATGACCTTAAGTTAACCCACTAGGCACTTCTTTCTCTTAACGACATAGACACAGGGCAATTCCATTTACCCAAAGTTCCAACGAGCACTTATTTTGGGCATAAGAGGTCCAATGCCATCTTATCTATTTCTCTAGGTTTATATCAGTCCCAAAAATCTAACTTGAACCTAATACAGTATATATGTATACATTCTCATGTATATAAAACTTATTTATTTGTATCATAGGGTCCACTTACCTCAATATTATATTTAACCCCTCATCAAGCTCTATTGAGCCTCGTCTGATCTCATCCATACACCCGAACACCCATATCACACAAAATGACACAAATAATTTATTAGAAAAATTATAATTAATTATTAAAAACAAATTAAATAGCAATAAATTCTTAAAGGCTCACCATAAACTTTTTCCACAATGGAACGTCACCCAACAGGGAAAGATCATCCTTATAGGATCTCCTCTAGCCAAGATAGAAAAAATAACCATATTAATGAATTATTTACACCATTATCTGGTAGATATAATCAATAAAACCTAATAGAAAATGCAACAACTTATAGTGATACAATGAGAAACCAAAATAAAATAAAGACGAGGAGGAAAATACCTGGAATCCTCATCGAAACACATCCAAAATCACCCCAATCCATGGGGGGTAAAAAGGGGTTAAAGGAGAGGGGAAATGGAATAAATGGTCTACCTTATTTTCTTTTTTCCATTAAAATAATAGAGATTTCTATTGGGAAATTAATTTTATACTCTTGGTTAAAACAAGTCATCCAACACATAGGCCATAACATGGCCATAAAGACTATGTCATGGAACTTCAGTGTTAGGCCACACTGCATCATGACCTTCCCAATAATGGAATGGTTGGCCCTAAAATGGAAGGGGATGATTTCATATTCCACCACCATGGTGTGGCACCTTTGGTTTGTGTTGTGGTTTCCCTAGACTAGGTACACACTATGGAAGGGCCCCTGGGTTGCAGTGTAACTAACCACAAAGGCTAGATGGCCAAGACCCAAAGGTTCCCCCTACGACATAGACCCTAAGGATCATTACATGTGAATTATACCATGGAGTATCCCTAAAAGATATGGATAGCTCTCTTCCCTAATGAAATATAAATAATGTTTATAACCCATGACATACCATAATTCCCAAGGATGAAATGTGGTATATGTATACATATAAAAAATCAGTTAAGGGTCACCCTAGACCTTCCTCGGTGCCCACACAAGAACCCAAACCATTAAATGGATCTTATTTCACATCTAAAAACATTTACTTGAGATATTTTGATAATTTTATTCCAAATACGAATCCTAATTCATCGATCACCCCTTTCTCTAGGGAAAAAGATTTAAACTCCTCACTCGTAATGACACGAGTCACTAAAAACTCCCCACCATAATGATTTTAATCATCAAGAAGTTTTGGTAGTACTTACACAATCATTCCGGACCTACCACAATCTCCAATTCACCATCATCTCACCACCTTCATCCCCTGAATGTCGAATGTGATTTTGCTTCCCAACTACAAACACCAGGTCCACTATATATCAAAATACAATCCACCCTCCCATCACAATCATGAAAACATAGATGGATATCAACTACACATATCTCTCCCAAGACACCATGTTTCCTTAAACTGATTCATGATTAGGCTTCTGGTACTCCCCATCAAAACAATCTAATTAAAAAGAGTTAGTTTCTGAGCTATGGTTGTCCTAGCCCTAGGAATTTCCTACCAACACACCCGACATGGTTTCCACCTCACCACACCAAATTCCACATAAAAACACCATACAAACCTATACTATCTGACCTCTCCCAAACATGCTCAAACTCATCCATATATGTATCATAATATCAAATGATCATGATTATTTAAATCTCAAAAATCATCATGAGATCATCCAAACATGCACACAAAAATCTAAACAAGTCACTTGGTGTCATTCCATTGTTGGATAACCAACCACCTAATCCATACATCTTGCCTTTTCCCTGAGCACTAAAAGACCACCTATCTAACTAACCTGTGAATCACAATAACTCTATATCTATATCAATGAAAACATATGGAATCTATCTAAAACTATATTCGAATTCAAAATATGATATTCCATAAGGAACTAGATGTCAATGGATCTTACCAAACATTGGAAACTTGACCCCATCTTGAAAGTACACCAAATAGCCACACTATATCTACAACCCTTATTGTATGATGGTAATTCACCAATAACTAATTTGATTCTATTAATTCTATAAGTACCCTCCTCGTTGATCATATAAACCAAAACCAAATATCTATGGACCATGCTCTATACATTACCAAATTTAATGATTATGCATACCCATCCTATTCAAACCCAAGTTCCAACATGAAACACCAACTGTCACCCTTTCCTGGATCACTAAGAACTTCACTGAAACATCTTCCCAAAACCACACAAAACAATAGTCACATGTTATGATTAAAAATAGTGTTATCCCCACCATGTTTATTCCATTAACCAATCCTTGAGAATCAACCCAGAGGGGTCCCCACACCACATGTGTGCCTCTCTTCTTAATACATGCCTAAACATCATGAAAACTCATGACAATGATAAAAATTTGAATCCACCTTTCTTGAAAGAGTTCAATCAAATTACATCATTCCTCGAACCTTACATGATCATCCACCAATCCAAAACTCACTAGAAAAAATGCATAATGAGCACACACTTCTCTCACACACTGGTAATTTTCCCAAAAATACACTCCAACAACCACTCTCCTCCCTAATGAAAAGTTATCCTCCAAGGACCCTCTCATAGGTTGTTACATGATATATACCTCAATCTCACATAAAACAAATGGATGAACTCTCTAATAAAACATGATCATAAAACTCAAATAACACTCCCATGAATCATGCCTCATTAAAACCTAGTTCCATGTGCCTAAAACACTAGCTATTTTCCACTCACTATTCAATAATATCCAATATTTTGAGGAATCTAACACATACTAAGGCTGACCACATGATCACCCACCACCTAGGAATCATTCTAAAATCATGATTTTCTATCCACACTCCCACTACACCACTAAAATAACATCCAAAATAAATAGGTATAATAATCCAACTAATACTAAACTCTCACATGACTTTGATATCAAAAGAAAATGGAATTTTACATGCCATTCCTAAACTTCCTAATTTGATTAAGTAGAGTAACACCAAAAAGATATATAAGAAAACACTGTATAGGTTATTATTGAAACTTTGAGTAATTGAACCCTATGTACCAAAGGAAACTCATTCTCATCATATGAACATTCCTTAGGCAATCAATACCGCTACAAACCCACCAAAGGTCCCTATATAGCCCTTGATAAAAGGGATTGTATAACTATTGATGTAGATCATACCACTAGAATATATACATAACCTATCATTAGAAGATATATAGAGGTTAATTTGAGTATAATTCCACCAACATGTTATATAGAAAAACATCGTATAATTTATTGATTATAATTTAAATAACTGAACCTCTCATTAGTGAAGTCAATCATACCCAAACACACAAATATCAAGTGAATCCTATGTGCCAACTCTGATTCCTATATATAGGAATCTTGCTAAAGGGATAAGATTCAAAATAGAAAAATAAAATCTCTAATAAACATATCATATTTTAATATCATCTCAACTATAATAGAAAAACCTAAGAATAGTAATCATTATCCCTAGGTGACCCATACATTTTGGCAGAAAGGTGTTCATGACTGAACAATCTGAGGTCCATCAAAAGATTTTACACATTCCTAGATCACCTATATACTATCTCAAAAAATATTAAAAAAATAAAACTCTCTGATTCATTTTTTTAACACCCTATTCTAGAGGACACAACACAGTGCCCTGACCAAGTATGGTATGTGACCTTACCCACACCTCTATGTTTTCCAAAGACTTACAACTAGTGGTGAGGGTATAATGTTTTACTATAGGGAAATTATACCCCCATATCAAATTCAAAAACATAGTCTAAATAACCAGAAAATATCCATCACAAATATTAGTGTACTTATAATCAAATTAGCATAGTTATATAAAACAATGTCACATGCATAAGCATAAAATAATGCAACAACTAATTTACCACTAGGTCATTCATATATGAAAAATAAAAAATAAACAAAATACATAATATATTCTACTTCTATCTCCAAACATCTCATTATCCTAGACTCAAATACCCTATTAAGATGCTACAGCTTGATCCACTGTATAATCTATTCTCAACCTATAAAATAGATATAAGGTATGCATGAATAATAGAGATCCATTTTAGGGTGTGTGAAATATATCTCAGTAGGGTCTAATGAAGAACCACTAATATATTATTTCATGTGTGTGTGTGTATACATGAGGAAATTGAATACATAAATAAACATACTCCATGGGTCGTTGTGTGCTAACCAAGGAAACACAATACCTGATGAGGTACACACACCCATTAGGAAACTACATAATAACTTTGATAAAATGGTGATCAACCATAACTTCTTCAAATCTATTCCAAAATTCATTCACCTCCTTCCAACATACCTATAAACAATCCCATACATAAAGACTCACAGTAAGGTATTTTCTAAGTCCTTGACCCATACCCAATAATATAGGTTAGAGTGTCATCCAAATCCAAGCTACTGCTCCATTATAGTAGATTCCTTCACCATGTACCACATATACTGCTCAAACTCTATCTTATCACCCAAGGTAGTTTTTATCCATCTAATCCCATAATACATCTGGACTAGGAAATCTCATTCAAGTTAGTCCTATTATCCGATCACACATCTCATCAAAATCTATACCCCATCTAACTCATGGTAATATAACCACTACCTTTTCACTCATGTTATGACCCTATTTACCATAACATTCCCAACCAATCACTTATCACTCAAGGAAAGGTCCACATAAACAACTTATCTCTCAAGTTGAAGCCAAACCGATCTCAAGGCACACCTTCTCACTCAAGTTTTTCCTCGATTTCATTCATAATGATGACTCTATCACATTCATGGTAGTTTATCTAGTTCCATATCAATAATGGAAGGGGTAGTACCAAAGATACATATAACCAACATTGTAATTTTCTACTTATAACAATAACATCAGAAATAATAGGCACGAAGTAATAAATAGGGTACACATCTCATCAGATAACTCAACAACTCATCCCTAGTGTGCTGGTCACTTAGGACCTATCCCCTAGTCTAAAAAATAAGCACTAACCAGTATCTTCCAGCCCATTTTGACCTCAAATACTATAGGCTCATCCTAAACCTAGCCTTAATAGGTGGGGTCCAATCCATTCCAAACCCCTTACATCCCAATTCCAAGTACTTAAGAAATTCCCAAGACCTTTACCTAATTCTCATCTCACATATCTTAAGGGAGATATTCATCCATAACCCTAATGAAATTCCTATTTGTCAAACATTACAAGTATTGGAGGACTAGTCCCACTTGTAACCCATGTCAACACTCTATTCTAACCTTAGAAGGGAGTTTTTAGTTACTCATGAGACATCCTATCCCCTCACCCATCAATACCTGATCCTAAGTCCCTCATGCCTTTCTACTAGCCACAAAACCCACCTAGGATATCCCACATATCATCACATCTCTATGACTTATCCCATACCCTTATATTAACTCACTGATCACTTCTTCCCTATGGAAGCATAGTCATCAGGAAATTAAATTTTCCCAAAGTGACAAAGAGAAATTATTCTGAGCATAGGAGGCCCAACACCATCCTTTCTCTTTATCTAGAGAAATCTTTATCCCTAACTATCTGACACAAAGCCCATTAAGTATCTATACCTGAATTCTCATTCATAAACAAACATAAACAAATCTATCATAGGGTCACGTACCTCGATACTATAGTTAACCCCTCATCAAGATTCACCAATCCTCATCCAAGCTCATCCATGATACTAAGCACTTATATAAAACCACATGACACAAATAATTAGTTCTAAACATGTATAATTAATTTTTCAAAATAAATTAAATTGGAAAAATCACCTAAAATCTCACTGTACACTTCCAATGCACCAAAACTGCATCCAATGATCTACAGTCATCATTTTGGGATCAAATATATCAAACATAGAAAAAAGGACAATCATACTGAATAATTTATACCATGATTTGATGGAAATAATTAAGGAAACTTAAATGAAAATTCTAAAAATCACCGAGATATAATTAGAAACCAAAAAAAGGAAGAGTAAAAACATACATGTAATCATCATCAAAACCCATCTAAAATCATCCAAATCAATGAGGGATAAAAGGGGTATGAAATAGAGGTGAACTAGATAAAATTTTATTCTCTTGATTCCCCTTTCCCCTAAAATATTATAGGGGTCAACTGAGAAATTACCGGTCTTCCCATAGTTAAAAAACCCAGTACATAGGTCGCAGTGTATCCATGAAGACAACATCATGGAACCTCAACACCAAGCCATTCTATGGCTTGGACTACCTTGTTGTGTCATAGACAACCCCTAAATGGTTGGAGGGTCAATACTATAATCCAATACCATGTGTGTCCCCTCTAGGTTGTTCCATGGTTTCCTTCAACTAGGGTCACCCCATGGCATGACCCTGTGGTTGCAGAATAACCACCCATGAAGGGAAAAGGGATCATCCCAAATGGCCTCCCCCATAAGTGAGTCCCATAAGGGTCATTACATAGGCCATTCACCCTATTTAATCCCTCTATAGTGTGGCCTCTAGTTCATTATGTGGTACATCCCATGCAAGCACCACCATGGTATATACCTCCAGGCTACGGTGTAGTCTCCTCCCTCATAGAAAATTCACAAATTCCCTGACACATGCAATGCTGCAATTCCCAAGGTTATATCATTGTCTCTAAATATAGCTAAAAATTATCTAAGGTTCACCACAAACCTTCTCCATTGCTAATTTGAGCACCTGAACCACCTACCAGGCCTCATTCTATATCAAAAATCATCTCCTTGAGATGCTCCACCATTTGGATCCATGATATGAATCGAAATTCCCTAATTGTCCCATTCTCTATAACCAAAAAATTAAAATTCTACAAAAATACAAATCCCATAATGATGTAGGTAATTATAGTTGACCATTTACCATGATCAAACTGAACATTAATAAGTACAACTTGAGTGGAATTTCCTATGATAAAATTTCTAACTCATGGAAATTACTATGAGATCTATGCTAGCTAAATCACTATTGGCAGCCAACACCAATTCTTATCTCACATGACTTTCTTATTTTTTTGTTTTTAGGGTTTTTAGAGAGAATTTGGGATGTTATAAATATGTAATTATTAATATAACAAATGATATTTAAAAAATTATTTTATTTATTATGTTTATTTTTATATATTTTTCATTTTTATAAGATTTATTACTTTTGAAGAAAGGTTTTAATGAAATGTACTCATAATTATAAAATATTTATTTTAATACAAATATATTTATAAAATTCATTTATTGGTTAAATAATTAAGAGATAAAAATAAACTCATTTAATGGTAAAAAGAAAAATTTCCAAAGAAATGCTTTTATGTGTTTTGTATTTATTTATTAATAAACTAAATTAATCACTATTAAATAATTATTCTAATTAAATTTATTTTTTATTTATACAAAAAAATAAATTATCATTCATATAATTATAATTACTTAGTAAATAATGAGAATAAAATAATTTTTATGCTTAAAATATATTTTCCTAAGAAATTATTTACATTGCACCATTTCATTTTAAAAAAATTAATCACATTTAAAATTACAATTTCATAAAATAGATTTTATATTTGGAACTGTAATGTAAAAATTAGATAATTAGTTAAATTTCATTTTTTTTAAAATATATTGTTAAGGTAAAAGTGAGTTGTCATGGTAAGGGTTAAAGTGAGGTAAATGGGATTAAAAAAGGGGTAAATTTATAAAATATAACAAAAAAATATCTATAAATTTTAATATTATGGAATTATTAAACTAAACTCATCCCTTGTCTATGTTTGATTTACTTTTCATGAGAAATTATATTCCTTACATATTAAGGAATGGGTATTTTTAAAAATTCAACTCCAAATAACCTATAAAAGGACCTCTATATTCCCACCAAAAGACACACCATTCATTTTTTTCATCATTAATACCTACAAAAATTCTCTCCCTAATAATTCTCTTTGACTTTTTGGAAATTTTTTCACAATAAGGAATCACAAATACTTTATTTCCAAGAGGATCTCTAAGATAAGATTCTTGTATTCAATGTAAGTGTTATCCTCTCCCAAATCACTTGACTTTATCTTCTTAATCCACATCTTATTAAAAAACTTATCACTTTAATAGAATTTTTATGAAATTATTACTCTTCTATGAAGTAGTTTTATAAATATACAATAACATGTTCTTACTCATTCAATCATTATAGAGTGTTCTTTCTTAGGTTGGTTTTGCTTCCTACATGAATGATGCTATAAAGTTTACATCATGAGTGATTAAAAAAACTTTAATACTGATAATATATTGTAATAATGATGAATTAAATATTTTTCATAATGAATATATAAATAATCATATTCATTGATAAAAAATTATTCTTATTATTGAATTAAAATTCACAAAAATGATATTTTTAATTATTCCTTACAAACTATTACTATAACATACATGAAATGACAATGGGACTCTATAAGTATATAAAACACACATATATATCATCTTTATGAACATTATTTAGTTGATTAATAAGTTATCAAGGAACAAAGATCAAAATCTTCATATCTAAGTAGGCATGGAAAAAATGTAACAATTAACACTAGAAAAATAAATTTAACAATTAGCAACTAATAAATAGATAAAAATTAATTAATAAGGAATGGTATTAAGTAAAATAAATTAGTATAGTATTATTACATATATATTAATAATAAAACTAAATCAACTATATAGGAATTTAGTGCATCCCTAATCAAGTGGGGATATGAGGTAAGGGTTTCTCTAGACTCAATATTATGTTAATAGATTCATAAAATTTAATATTTGACTATGATATTCTATGTTAGATATCATGTAATCCTTATCTATGACACATTTTATTTTTTATTTTATCTAGGAAAATTTTATCTTCATGTATAAATATTTTTCTTTTAAAAATATATTTCTTCATAAAAATATGATATTGGTAAGAACAATTATCATCCACTATATTAGATATTTCTCTTCTACATCTATCTTATTCTTATTGAAATAAATTATTTCTATATTTTTAATGTTATATTCTATAAATTTCACATTCTCATTTATCTATTTTCAAAAAATAACTTTATAATTATTTTTATCTATGTAAATTTCTTTAAAACTATCCAAAATGATTAATGTGGTATTTCTATCCATTTTTTATATTTTACATCTTCCATTCTAGACTTATTTTTCTGAACTTTTATTTTTTTTAGGGTTCCATTATTTATAAATCTTTAAAAGAATAAGGTTTTTAATTTTTTTTCTTTTCATGTCTTGAAAAGGATTTTGAAAGTGACTTTTAACTTCATTTGTAATATAATGTTATAAAAGTATTAAGAAAATTATTTTTAGGATTTTGATTCCAATTCCCCCTATATCACTAAAATATCTATCTCCCATGGGGTTATGTTTTAGGAATCAACCTCTAAATTCTCACATGATATACTTATTTTTAGTGATTAAATTTTTGAGTATCATTTGATCCAATTCTTTATTTTTTATGTGATATCATTTAAATGTTTAATGTAACCCATTTTCATTCCACTGGTTAATAAATATTTGACATATTATTGATTTAATATAGAAAACATATGTTTGGTTTATCATTATGAGATGGTCGGGGCCAATATATCACTCAAATTCATTTTTTGAGATAATGAATTTTATGTGTGAATATGATGTGGCTAGAAATGTTCAAAACTTTTTTAAGGGTACGATGTTGTTAAATATGATCATAACTTTATGTGTGAGTATGAAGTGATTAGAAATTCTCACAAATTTATGTGTATATATGATTACATAGGTTTTTTCACAATGTAATGATTTTTTATGTTTATGTTTTTTCCACATCATAATGCCTATATCTCCATGGATCAAAATTATTTTCTCATGTTTCCACATTCTTATAAAATGGTATATGTTATGATTTTAATATTATACTTGGCATAAAATACCACCCAAACCCATAACCATGGATATTATTGGAATTTCACTAACCTTAGGTACATCCATTGAATATAAAAGGTATTAAATAAATGCCTAGGGTTTCACAATATGATGGTGATGATTTTTTATTGCATACGACACAACCTGCAGAAGGATAAATCTAAGGAAAAATATTAATATGATGCATGATAAAACTAGACCAAAATATAATAAAATAACATAAATAATGATCATAGACATAAGAACCATTGATATATCCCAATTATTCTTAAATAAAACACCACTCAAAATGGAAAATAAGGTGCCAAATGTGGAACCACACCAATAACCACTCCACAGTTATCTCTAAGTTCCCACCACCATCACCAAGGACCACAATATTAATGTGATCCACTAGAAAAGTAAGAGGTCTCCCCATTACTTACATCATGTAAAACAATGCCTATATGAACCAAGATTCATATATATAGGGTGAGTATATGCACCCAATAGGTAATCTTTTAAAGACATCCCATATATTATAATTTAACAAAAAATGATATATCATATTTTATATAAAAAGAAGGAAACATAAAATAAGGTGAAAAACATAAATATTACCAGTATATACAACACATACCACAACTCAGACACCCACACCATGAACTCATGTACACATTTAATTTACCAAAACCTCCCCTATGATATCCATGGAATAGAACAATTCATTCCCTATCAAATTAGTACTAACTAAATTTCCCAAACTCATGAGTGAAAACCCATCACTCTAAACAATTCATCACTTATCAGTAAAATCCATGTTCCCACCTAAATACAACCGGAAGCCAAGTTTAAACTAGTAAGGACCTATCTATATGCATCATGAACACACACCAAATGATTTTCAATCCAATTTCACACACACTAAAAATCATTCATTTTAAAACCAAAAAATAATTGTGCATTTTACTAAACACTTTATGTGAATCACACAAGAACTTTCTTACAAAAAAACTATTAATAGGATGGAATAAAAAAATATTCTATCAAGTGTTTTCACCCATAAAAAATTATTTAATATTAAAAACAATAATCCTAAAATTTCTTGAAAAAAGTAGAGTGAGAGAGAATTCAACTACATCAAATAAGCCTGACCATATAAAATGACACCACAAACCCATATACATAGGATCTCACAACCCAGTTATGTTTAATTACCACCAAGTTTCTATAAAAACAAACCCTAAATAAGATATATAGGCATTAATGCTTTGGAATAGAGTTTCTCTCAAAGGAAAATGGTAAGAGATAAATGGAGAAGGAGATACTGAAGTCTTTCCTTCAACCCCTAGGCCAAACACTCCACAATTCAAAGAGATGGAGATCTAGGATGAAAAGGATCACTAAAATATCCAAATAAATCCTTTAGGTTTATATCCTTGGAAATGAGGAAAAATATAAGTGTTTTGGGGGAGGATTTTGGTCAACATATAATTTTTAGGTATTTTTAACGACATGCATGGTTTTGTAAACCATCTTCCAACCATGTGGGTGGTGCTATTCAAAACCTAGGGTTACAAAGTTTGGATAAATTTTTTGGTAAACTATATACTAAAAATTAAAAACTAATTACCCAAATATTTCTAGGGACACATGTTTTGGCTATATAGGTTACCCAAACCAATCACCAACCTAAATACCCCCATTTGTCTCTACATAGTTTCTTGGTAATTGTACATGGTTTACTTAATTTTTTCACAAACCATGAACCCTACATAAGCCCAAAAAACCTCCAAATACAATTCACAACTTCTTTAGACCAAACTTAACCTCTTTATAACTCAAAGAAACATAATAAAACAAGTACCTCAAATCAAGGGTGTTACATTCTTCCCACTATTATGATTTTCATCCTAAAAAATATTGATATTGTTGGTGTCTTGAAAAAGATTAAGACATTTCACTTACATAAAACACTCCTACTCCCAAGTCTCTTCATTCAACTATACATGATTATATAATAACCACACCAATTAGATTCATCTTCCTTGAAATATATTCTATTTCCTATCTATAATGAAAATCAGGGTGTGGGTAAATGTTTCATCTAGATCAAGAGTAACCTGGTCCCAACTAATCCTATGAGTAGGTTTAGGGAGGTACTTATCAAGTTGATATATATAAAAAACATCATGAACTGAGATTAATCTTGTTCGTAAACTTAATTGATAATAAACTTTACTAATACATTCTAGAATCTCAAATAGTCTGACATGTAGAGGAGATAGTTTTTCTTGTTTACTCATATGGTAGTACCCCAACCTTGTAGATACTTGTAAGAATACAGGATCTATCACTTAAAATATAAAAGATGATTTATATGGTCTATATAATATTTCTAATTTATATGGTATATTTTCATTCATTTCATAATCAATTATATTTTTTCTGCAATCTCATGCACAATACTTGGTCCAATAAGTGAAGTTTTCCTAACCACTACGCAACAAAGTGCAGTGTGACATGGTGTTCATACAATGATTAAAATAGACCTATATATATAATGTGTTGATAAATATTGTAATATGAAACTTAATTAATGGAAAATGGTTTTCCCATGAACCAACTAAGTCAATTACACATTATCTAAGCATGTCTTCCAATGTATGGATTGTATACTCTGACTACCCATCCATTTGAGTATGGTATATTTATCCCATGGTTATATGGGCTTTAAAATATTATTGTAAGTACTTCCAAAACCATGAGTTGAATCTTGGATCTTGATTAGAAACAATAGAAACTGATACCCTTTGAAAATTCACCACCTCATAGATATATAAAATTTTCAAATCTTCTATAGAATTAGTCTTGTTCTTTAGAATGAAGCATTTCAACTTGGTGAGTTGGTCAATAATCATCTAGATGGTAACAAGATTTCAAATCATCCTAGGAAAAAAATGAAAAAATACATCTAAATTTTATCCCATTTCTATAAAATTATAGGTAATGATTATAACATTCCATTTAGTCATAGGCATTTGAATTTCATCAATTTATATGTGATACACTAAATAAAATATTATGCCACTTTTATCTTCATACCCGACCACTAAAAATGGTTCTTAATTACCTTGTACATTTTCTAAATACCTATAAGTATGTCCCAACTTGAGAGAAGATAATAAAGAAGGATATATTCTTGTAAGGAAGGAGGAACTATGAATCATTGCTGAAAGAATAATACAAAAATTTCCTCCACTATAAATCCCTCAAAAGACTCCCCAATATTAAGGTTTACGCTAGTGGTAAGGCAATAAAGGTATGACCATTGTGATTTTGTACTTATTCAACCAAATTAGTAATAATAGTGACCAAAATCAAAACCATGACATCATTCTTATCAATAATATCCAAATGTATGTTATAAATTACCCCTATTATTTCCCATTGATCCTGGTATTATTTGAAAACTTGTTTATAAGAATTATGAATTACACTATTGGCCATTGAATTTACTTTTATAAGTATTTAAACCATATCAATGTCAAAGGTTTTTAGGTAATTTGTCCAACATCACTACATATGGTTTAATTATCTTTGTGAGAATATGTAAATAAAAATTTTATGATCAGTGAAAATAGTGAAATTCTCACCATAGTGATAGTGGTGCCATTTTTTTATACATGAACCACCACAGATAATTCTAGGTCAAGAAATGAATAGTTATTTCCAAGTTATCTCAATTACAATGATCCATAAGTTATAATATGGTCTCCCTACATGAGGATATATCCCAATCTAGATCTATACACATAATAATAAATAATGTAACCCTCACCTAGTTATGAAAAAATATGGATATGAGTTGAAGTAAATAAATCTAGAAGATCCTCAAGGATTTCTAACAATCATTTATCCAATAGAATGAAATACCATTATTTTTTACTGTATACATTAGAGAAACTATATGTGATAAATCATGGATGGGGTGATTATAATAACTTGGTAATACCAAAAACATCACACCTCGAAGACATTCTTAGGTGGGTGCAAAGAAATGAAACCCTCAGTCTTTTTCGGGTCAATTGTTATGCCTTAAATAAAATGACACTAACAAGGAATAAAAAATCTTGTATCCATAATGAATATTTATATAGAATTATATAGAGGTGGTGGTATCATAATGTGATCAATATAATTTCTAAGTGCCTTTCATAATCTTCCCTAGAGCGAGATTATACCAAGATAACATCAAAAAATACAATGAAAAAAGAGTAAATTTACCTATAAAATATATGTTTAATCAATTTAATGAAAACTTATAGTGTATCTATAATAACAAAGGGAATAATAAAGTTCTCATAATGTTCATATAAATATTTAAGAGTTTTCTTTAGAATATCCACCATATTGAATCAGAGATGGTGGTACCTCGATCATATATCTATATTGGAGAACCATTTGGATCACTTTAATTTATTAAATAGATCATCAATTCTAGGATGAGGATATAATTTTTTATCATAACTATATTTAGCTTATGGTAGTTAATAAAAATTTTAATTTTACTACTTTCTTTGTTTACAAAAGAAAATATGGAGCGACCCAAGGTGATGTACCTGGTCTATTAAAACCCTTTATTTATAACACTTCTAATTGATCCATTAACTTACATAATTCTATTAGTCTCATCCTGTACGATGGAAGATAAATAAGATGATTTTATTGGAGTATACTGTTAAAAAATATATCTTCACTTTCAGGTGGTGATCCATAAAAGTTTTTTGAGAAGACTGATTCAAGCATGGTCGTTGATGCACAAGTCAAATTTAATTATATTAAAATCCTAATTTAACTAATAAAGTTAATTCAGGAGTATCAAATTCACATGTAAGGTGATGAAATTGTGTGAACTTAATAATAAAAATCAAACAAAAATCAACTGAAAATAGTGGAAATGTAATTTTGATGGTGATTGTGAACAAGAGAAATGAGAGTGAAAGATACATAAAGATTGAAAGTTGATAAAATTAGGGGGATTAGACTATACATAATTGATTAAAAATGTTTTATATTTTCAAAATATAAGTAATCAAAATAGTTCTAGTGATAGTGAAGAAGGTGTGTTAAAACACACAACTTCCATTAGGATATCTTTAGAGTATATTAAACTCACCCAAAAGATGATTATTTAATCAAAATTCAGGAATATAAGTATTCATTAATAAAGAAGTGATCCATTATCCTTTTCCAATATTAAATACATCAGATGATTCTAAAAAGTTAAGAATTCAAAATCATCACCCTATCAGTACTTAGTATAGTTCAGAAATGATACTAATTAAGAATAAAAATAATTTCACTATATAATAATTACACTGACATAATTATGAAAATTAAATCAAATCTGATTAAGAATATCAATCCCTTCCAATCTAATTTCCCTAAAAAAATTAATCTCACATGTTTACAAAAAATATAAATTAAAATATATTCAAGAAATTTTATCTCAATAGGAATATAGTAAAGAAGAAAGAATAATAAATCTTCTTTGAAGATAATTACACTGATCTCAAAATCTAACACCATAGGTTTCCCCCGAAGAGGTTATCACTTTCAGCTCTGGAATCTCCTCATGTCTCCCATCACTATTATATTCCTATATTATCCTTTCATTTTTTTTTAAAATTTTAGATATATTATTTTTTTTCTATCTAGAATCACAGCCTCCCAACACCACCTTCATTTGGTTATAGACACATGAAATAATTAGTTTCCTCACCTTGATTTATTGTCTTCACTAATTTAGTAAACTCTTTCTTCTTAGATTCTCACAATGCTCATTTTACATTAATTTTTCTTGTGAAAAATCATTTTTTAGTAGTTATTATTTTTATTTTTATTTTTCTCTCTCTATAAACTTGTGTGCCATGTGTCAACCTTTCAATCAACTAGCCTCTGTACATACCCATTAATCCCCAATAACTCTAATTGAAAATTCATATGCATTTGGTATGAAATGGTTGAGAACAAACACCTACATAAGAATTTTAAAAACAAAAAAAACATAAATTCAAAGTAGGAAAAAATTCTTAAATTTTTCATTTATTTTTATTGTTTCATTATCTTCTTCAATAATTTTGTGAACTCAGACACCAAAATATAAAAATCATCTCAGTTTTTCAAACCTAGACTCAACTTTGACTGATTCTTAGCTTTAGAAGGTAGTATAGGACAATTTCAGATGAACTCAAATAGATGTGATTGGATCATATTATTCAACCCATAATGAATCTCATCTCAAATAAGTATGTATTGATTTGGGGTATCAAAGGGGAATTCAAAGAAACAGGCGGTGTGTGCATGAACAAAATCTTGCAATCATAGCACAAGAGCACTATAAGATCCTCTTATTCATCCTTTTAATCTGTAAAAAAAATTCATATATAAGACACAAGACTACTTATTATTAGGAATCCTAGGATTCTACTACTATAAATTTTTATATTCCTCGTCTTATTTTAACTTTGTTTCATCTTCACGAACAAACAAAGATACTAGGGTAAACATCATTTATCTTAATCTAAAATTCATAGTTCTTCGAGCAACACACACTGTATCTTAGTAGATACTCTTATAAATTTATAGAAGAAAGGATCTCATCCTACTCTGAATACAAACAATCTAGAATCACACCTCCTCATCAGTTTCATGAACTGACTTCCATTTGGACTGATTCATCGATGAATCAGACTCACTTCCACATTAGTCTTGGTTAGCAAGAGCCACTATATCAGATCTAAAAAACTATTTTCATCTTACCCTTTACAGATTTAAAAATTTCAAAACTATAATCAGTGATGGATTTATGAATCTTCTTTGGTGCAATGAAAATCATATTCAACAACATTATAAAATCAAAAAGGGTAGCATCATCAATAATTAGAATTTAAAACTTGGGTAATTTCATATCAAATAGATGTGGCATCAATATATCACCCTCATCCTCAAACTTTCTTCAATATTTTTATAGTAGGGATAAGGAATAATAAAACTCCATTCACTGGACATTCGACCATCATCTTCATCAAACATGATCTGCCTCATTTATGGTTTGATCCCTAGATTCATTTCCTTCAAAATGAGCTTAACAAAATAAATTGGGACCTTCCACAAGATAGTGCTTGAAGCTCTTAAAATGGAAACATTAGTCTCAACTTCAAAGAATTTACAAAATTATGGATTATTTTACTTGAATATTGGCCAAGGTTGAATACCACTTCAATCGACTACACATATTCAATTTGGTTTAGCATCTCATGAACTTCAGTTTTAATCGACCCCTCAGTATAGACTTCAAAGTCCAAGTGGAGGATAAAATTATCTAATGAATAATTATGGATTTATATTACACATGTAAGAGAATTATCTTATGCAGGTATTTCCATCCATTTATCTTATATAACACTTTTCAAGTTTATCTTATGAAGATTCTTAAGGGATCACTTATAATAAAATTATCTAAGATGAAATTATCTTACATTTGACCCTATAATAAACAATATAAATGATTATAGATGTTAAAATCATTAAATAAAAGATCATTAGAAAATTAATTAACATATTAAAATAAAATTTCAAAGTGAAAAAAATTAAAACAATAAAAAAATTGAAATAAAATTAATTAAAAATTGGAAAAATAATATAATAAAAGATTAAATTAACTAAACACCTATAATAACTAAAAAAATATAAATTAAAATTAAAATATAATTAAAAATTAAAATATTGAATGAATGAAAAAAATGATAATTTTCACAAAAAACTAAAAATTATTATAAAATGAGATGTAAAAAAACACATGAATAAAGGCCACATAAAATTACCACATATTTAAAACAAATATAAAAAAAAAATCTCAAGTGGTAGAAAATAAATCTCAAGCAACCCCTTAGGTAGACTTAGTGTTAGAAAATAAATCTCAAGTTTGGAAAATAGTAATTTCTTAGAGTATTGATTTTCAAAATGATTTTCCTCCATGGATTATTTCAAGTACAAAGATGAATTACCTCCCAATTAAAACGTTTTCAATGAAAAATTTGTTACATTTTTAAAAAATAAAAATAAATTGAAAATTTTAGACTGAATTTAGCAAACTTAAATTTATGTCCTAATAGAAGTCCAGACTTTTCATTACCTCAAGGTGCAAAGACTCACATAATTTAAAAACTAATAATAAATAGACATATTATTGAATAGTTTGGAGGTAAAATTTATTGGTGTAATAAATTACCCATCTAATAGTAGATGAATAAATAATAAAAGATTAAAATATTTATGAATTCAACCTGTATTAGGATTTTCATTTCATAATCCATTTGGATGCATATCTTATGAGTTAAATTCAAATTAAAAAGTTTAAAATCAATGATTATTGTTTAAAATTATCCAAAAGTTTTTATTGAAATACATTTTTTCAAAAGGGAATGATAAAATATTTACCCAATTAAATCCATAAGGCATTAAAGATTAATCTTTTTATACTGGCATCCCAACCTTAAAATTTGAGAAAAATGTCACCCACAAAAAATGTCTAAGTTAAGCCTAAAAACTAAAAAATATATTAAAAAATTTAATAGATTATTGATGGGTTCACATTGAATAACAATTAATAATATTTAAGTATCCATCGCCCACATTTAAAACACAATATTTTTCCCATTATTGAACTCATGGTTGTAGAACATTTTAAATGGTTAAAATTCAAAAAGATTTGTAATTTGGTAGTGAATTTTCACTTATAGGGTTAAAATAAGGTTCAAAAATTATTTCTCCACATATAAAAACACTTCTAATATACAAAAAAACTATTGGGTAAATCAAATAATTTTAGCACAATGATTCATTCTTTCACATTTAAATTCATCAATTATTTCCAAAAGATCATAGAAAATAGTATTCACATGAATTTTTACTAATCAAATCAATGAAAAGAAGAAATGGTCAAAATATTCTAAAAATATTATAGCATGAAGCAATAAACTCTATATATTATTTTTCAATAATTATCAAAATAGGCTAGTAGAACCAATCAATATATTTTGAAGCATTTAAAATTAAAAAATTTAAACAATTACTTGAATATTTTAAAGAAGTTTTTGGTAAATGATGTTTATAATAAACACTCCATTATTTCATAAAAATAAATCAATCTGGGCACCAAAAATACAAAACCTAAAAGATAGAAATAAAAAACTAAAGAATCTAGAAATTTATTTTTAATAAAGAGTGTATAAAGAGAATAATGAAAGTTATATTGATATGGGTTGTTCAATCTTATACATTCTTATAGTAGTGAATATTAGTTCAATAATATGTTCATGAAAAACTCATGGTTGGAACATTTGAAAGAGATAGTGGGTAGCTAAAGAGATTAAATTGAACAAAGTCTAATACATTTATTACTAAATTAACACTAAATTAAAAATTAAAAACCATGGGTCATATCCCATGCAATTCTATATTTATATCCCCTAATTTGGCTTCCTCCTTTAAATATATAACCATGACCATTGAGAGGAAATGTCACATATATGAATGAAACTTCATTTTTAATTTAAAAATACTTATTAAACTCTTTTTACACCTTAAGAACACAATCGTCAAGCAATAATTTTTTAAGATCCATTAAAATACAGATCATAGGTTTTTTTCCACCATCGTTACTAAGTCTATATTACCAAAAATAGGACCAAAAATTAAAATCAATAACCTGGATAAATCTTCATTAAAAACAAAAAATTTCTCATGGTTTCCCTCCATACTTGGGGATTCCAATCACAGGAAAATATATAAAAAACCTATTATAACCTGGTCACTATGAAAAACAACTATACACAAATCAGCTTTTGAAAATCACAAATCATAATTCTCTCATAAAAAGGGTTAAATTTTTTCACAAAAAATAAAATTTTCTGAGTCCATAGAAGATTAAAAAGAAGTTAATTGCTCAAAAATAGTTTAGAAATAATCATACACGTGATCATTCACAATCGGTGTAAAACTTTTTAAGAAATGGATTTGTTCAAGTTGAAAAACAACAAGTTTCTATGAGGGAATTAATCCATAATTTTCTCTAGTTTTAAAAATTACAAACTTTCCAAATTATATGTATAAACACTCATATTCATCCTAACATCACTCAAGAATAATAAATTTTCGTTATGACTCCAGATTTAGTTTTGGGGAAGGGGTTTCCTCGTAGATGGGTGGTTATGAATGGGTAACAGTTTGAGTGATGCTCTCTATAATAAATAATTTTTTAAGTTTAACTACCTCTTGGTCCTTAGTAACGATTTTCCTAAGTTTTCTCTCAATACTCTATATTATTTGAATCTATTTAGAGGATTCAAATTCAATAAAATTAACATGAAATTTTCATCAACTATTTATTTAATTAAATAATCATAGGGGTGATTATTTTCCTTTCTAATTTCATCTCAAAAAACTTATTCAACAACATCTATAAATTTGAATCTTACCACACTTGGAGACTCATTAAAATCATGAAACTCTTCTTGATCCTCACCTACTTGAAGAGTTATTTTACCTTTTGAAATATCTATTTTCTCTCTAATAGTGGCTACTAAATATCTCCCTATAATGATTATAACTTTCTTATCACACACCATTTCAAGGATAATCAAATCAGTGTGAAGTGTAAACTTTACTACATTAACTAAAAAATCATATACTCTTCTATAAGGATAATAAACTAACTTATCAAACAAATTCAGAGAAATATAATTTGGTTTCGATTCACTAAGACACAGGTTTTGATAAAAAAGAGATTAAGGCATAAGATCGATACAATATCATAAGCACAAATACTTTTAATTAACTATGTTTCCCCTATTTTTCAAGAAATAATAAAGATTACATGACCTTTCAAATTTGGAGGTAACTATTTCTAAACAATTTTAGTATAATCCCTAGTGATTTTTGTGGTTGTATACTCTCCCCATTCCAAAAATTTTTACACAGGACAAAATCTTGTTCAAGGCCTCTACAAATGGCATCTTAATAATGAAGGTCCTAAACATCTACAAAAATAAAATAATCAGGTTTATCACTCTTTTTAATTATGCGGGGGAAAGGGATGGGATGGAAATAATTCATCTAAATTGGTTGATTATTCTCTTCATCCTTAAACCTCACTTTCTTCATTCCCTCTATAAATAATTCACACTTTATTATCCTTTTTTGGTTTCTTCAGTCAAATATTCACCATTCTTCTCATGTGGTACCTTGTTATCCAGAATTCCAGATTTGGAATTTTCTATATTTTCAAATTCAAATTTAGTTTTTTCATTAGTTTTAAATTCAATTTGTTTTTTAATAAGTTGTCTATGAGTTTTTAGGTCTGTTATAGTGGTGGATTCCATGACATTCTCTCTCAAATTCAATTCTATTATGTTAGGAATCTTTCCCTTATCTCTACCACCTAGATCTCTAGCAAGTTGGACCATTTGAAGTTCCAAACTATAGATCCTTGAATATATATCCTTTTTAATAAACTAATTTTACCCAAAAACTACTGCAACATCCCCTTAATTTTCCCTTTATAGTTTTATGATAAAACCCCATATTCATTTGAAAAATATTGTTTTGGATACTATAAAAAAGCATGGGCAATAGTTTTCTTAATCACTCCCTAATCTCACCATAGAAGTTTAGGGTGATCTTTATATCCATCATTGTGTTAATCTAAAAATGTATCATTATTTCCTTGATTATTATATTGATAGTCTACAAAATGGGTATTCCCATCATTCTGAATGGGAAGATGAAAATAGGGATAATATTTTTTTGGTTTGACAACATATACCACAATGATAATACTATTATATAAGAATCCTATCATCAAAAAAACATCTTGGGTTTTTTATTAAGATCTATGAATGACTCACTTTATTATGAACTTGCGATGATATGTTTTATAATACTTATGAAAAATTTGTTTGAGTTTATCAATGGTTATGTTATAAAAATATTCACCACAAGATTGATCTATTTTATTTTGATTGAAAGTTGTAAGAGCATTATAAAAGGTATTCAACCACAAATAGGGATCCAATTGCTGGTTGGGAAATTATCTAAGAAGTTCTAAAAATCTAACCCATGTCACATGGAGAATCAATCCCTCATCCTAAAAAATAAAACTAGTTATTTTGCATCTCGCCTCTATTGTGGTATTTCTAGGATAAAACTTAGTGAAAAAAGAATTGAATAACTCATCCCATGTTTCAAATATTTCATCTTCAAGGTTTTGGAACATGATCCTAGCCCTTCCCTTAAGGTAAAATGAGAAACCCTCAGCCTCATATCCTCCTCACTCATCCCTCACAAAGGTAGTTTCTACACAGAACAACGAAATTATACAATAAGATCTAAACAATCCTCTGTGGGAATGCCATTAAAAGGATGGAAGTATGGGTAGGTGTGAATATTTGATATTTTAATTCCTAGTCATAGTATATATCCTTATGAATGATGGATTATATGACATAGAAAGTAGTTAAAACTCTCTAAGCCTAGGTCTCTCGGGTACATTATTTTTGGGTTTTGGTATATTCACATTCCTATTTAGATTTCCAATTTCCAGAACTTCTATATTTTCTATTTGAATCATGTTTTTATTTTTATCAAAGCCAATATAGTGTTTATTAATTTCTAGAAGAAAAATTTATTTCCAAACCTTAGATTTTGTGGTCCTATTGTGCATGAAAATGGTTTTACTAGTTAAAAACATCACACAACAGTGAGTAAACAAAAAAATTACATGTTTTATTTTTGTGAATTTTTATATATAGTTTTTATTGATTTTTTATCAATTGGTTTAATGTTCCCTACCTTGAAACAACACCAAAAATTTATTCAAGAACTAATGGAAAAATACCCTATACCAACGGTTTGGAACTGTTGGTATAGGCCTCCAAACCGTTGGTATAGCCTATACCAACGGTTTGGAGAACCATGGGGAAGTAAGCCGTTGGGATAGGTCTATACCAACAGTTTTGGGAAAACCATTGGTATAGACCTATACCAATGGTTTTAAAAATCGTTGGTATAAGTAATATGAAAATCTATACCAACGGTTCCATAAAACCGTTGGTATATGTATTTCAAAAAAAAACATTCGGTGGGATTTGATCCCAGGACCTCCAGTTTATCTTTCGACGACCTAACCACTAACCTAACATTACTTTTGTTAATATAATTTCATCAATATGTATATATATTATCATAATTATTTTAAATTTTTATTTATATAATGTTCTCAGTAATAATATTGGATAAAAAATAAAAGGACCTATACCAACGGTTTTGACAACTGTTGGTATATGTCATCTTTTTTCATTTGATTCTAGACTGGACGTTGGTTGATGGGGGAATTTTCCCAATGTTTTGGCCAAACCGTTGGGAAAAGTGGCCACAAAGTACCCTTTCCCAACGGTTTGGCCAAACCGTTTGGAAAGGGGACCTATACCAACGGTTTTTACAAACCGTTGGTATAGAAGCATTGGGAAAGGTGATATTTCCAATAGTGAAGTGTGTTCATTAATGCACGAGTCAAATTTAATTATTTTTAAAACCTACTTTGACTAGTAAAATGGAAGTAGGAGTATCGAATCCACAAAGAAGATGATAAAATTTTTCAACCTAAATAGATAAAAACAAATATAAATAAACTGAAAATAGTGGAAGTGTAATTCTAATGGTGATTGTGAGTAAGAGAAATGGGATATAAAGAGAGATAAATATTTACAATTGATGAAATTAGGGGAATAAAACTATCCAAAAATTGATTAAAAATGATTTATCTCTTCAAACTAAAAGTAATCACAATTATGCTAGTGACTGTGAAGAAGGTGTGTTGAAACATTTGAAAATCATTAGGTGGTATTAATGATATAATTAACTCTCCTAAAAGATAATTGATCAAACAAAATTCAGGAAAATAATTGTTCATCAATTCAAAAGAGATTCATCGTCCTTTTATAAAATTTTATGCTTTAGATGATGCCCAAAAGTTAAGAATTCACTATCATCACCCATCATTACTTATTATAGTGCATAAATGATACTTATCAAGAATGAAAATAAGTTAAATATACAATAAATTCACTAGAATAATTATGAAAACTAAATCCGATTATATTAATAATATCAATCCCTTCCAATCCAATTCCCCTAAAGGAAACGAAGCTCACATATTCACAAAAAAAGAAAAAATATATATTCTAAAAATTATATCTCAATAAGAATACAATAATGAAGAGATAATAAGAAATATTTTCTAATGAGAATTCCATTGATATCTTGAACTATCTCCACTAATTCCTACTCCAAAGAGATTCTTGCTTTTGGCTCTAGAATCTACTTATCTCTCCTATATTTGTTATATTCCTCTCCTATCCCTCATTTTTTCAAAAGTTTAGATAGATTATTTTATTTTCTAGCTAGAATAATAGACTCCCAAACTCACCTCCATTTGGTGATATACACATGAAATAATTAGTTTCCTCACCTTGATTCAAAATCTCCACTACTTTACTGAACTCTCTCTTCTCAAATTTTGACACTGCTCAAGTTACAATAATTTTGTTAGTGAATAATCATTTTTTAGTAGTTTTTATTATTTTTTAATATTTATTTTTCCACCAAATTGTTTTCCAAAATTTAACCTTTCTCTCAACTAGAATATACACATACCCATTCAAACATGGTAATTATGATTGAAAAATCATCTATATTGGGTATTAATTGTTCGAGGCATTACTATGAACACCTATAAAAGAATTATAATAACCAAAAAATAATAAAATCACATTGGACAAAACTTATTAAATTTTTCATTAGGTTTGACCAATTCATCATATTCTTCGATACTTTTATGAACTCAAAGACTAAGAGATGAAAATCATTTCCATTTTCAACCCCATACTTGGCCTTGACTAAGAATTAGCTTCAGAAGGTAGCTTCATATAATTTTATATGAACTTAAACACATGCGATTGGATCACCTTATTCAATCCATAATGAAGATCAGATCATACATTATTTTTGAAATTTTGAGCTTCAATGGGGAATTCAAACTAACATATGGTGTGCCCATGAAAAAAAACCTTCAAATCATAGTATAAGAGCACTACGAGGTCACCTTATTCAAAATTTAAACCTACAAACAAACATCATGTAGAAAACATAGTAATTCATCTTTAACATCCCAATATTCTTCTACCTAAAATTATGAAGTTATTAACACTTTTTAAACATGGTTTCATCTTCATGAACAAACATGGCTACCTAATTCATCTTAATTTGTCTTAAAATAATATTTTTATTTATTCTAGATTACCATGTCATATCTTAGTAGATACTCTTGGGGATTCATATTGGAATAGAGATCATCCTAATATGAATACCAACACTCTAGAATCACACCATCCCCCTTAGTTTTGGGACCCATATTGCATTCAGTATAATTCATCAATAGCTCAGACTCACTCCCACATTGATCTCACTTAGCCAGAACAGTTTCATAAAATATGGGAAATGATTTTCATCTTACCCTTAATAAATCTAAAAATACCAAAACCAAAATTGGTGATAGGTTCAAGTATCCTATTCAGTTCACTACAACTTATATTCAATATCATTGTAAATCAATATGGGTATTATAATCTATAATTAGAATGTCAAACATGCTTAACTCCATTTTCAATACAGGTAGTATTTATATATCATCCTCATCCTTGTGTGTTCTTCATTATTTATACATTAAAACTGAGTTGAAAAAAAAACATCACTCATGAGATGTACATCCATTGTCTTCATCAAAAATCCTCCACCTTATTTATGGTTCGGGCCCCAAATTCATCTCCCTTTAAAATGATCATAACAAAATAAATTGATACATTCCCCAAGACAGTGCTTTAAGCTCTTAAAATATAATCATCAGACTCAAATTTCCATCATTTTAAAAATTAGGGATTTTTTGGCTTGGAGATCATCCAAGGTTAACTACCACTTCAATCTAGATTCAATTTAGTTAAACATCTAATGTACTTAAATTTTAATTAACCCCTCAATCTCAACTTTGAAGCCCAAGTGGGAGAGGAAATTCTCTTATGAAGAAGGATGAATTTATCTTACTTTTGTAAGTGAATTATCTTATGCAGGCATTTCCAACCATTTATCTTACACAGTACTTGTAAAGTTTATCTTATGAATATGCATTAAGAATCACTAATGATCAAATTCCCTTACAATAAATAATCTTATGCGTGACCCAAAAATAAATAAAATAAACAATTATATGGTTTAAAATAATTAAATACAAGATCATAAGAAAATAAATTTACATCATAAAATAAAATTTCAATGAAAAAAAACTAAAATATAAGATTTAAAAATTAAATTGAAATAATATTAATTAAAAATTGGTAAAATAATAAAACAAGATATTAAATTAACTAAAAACTATAATAAGTAAAAAATTATAATTATAATTAAAATAAAATTTAGAATTAAAATATTTAATGAATGGACAAATGATAATTAACATAGAATAGTAGAAATTATTATCAATGAATTCAAATATTTATTATTTCAATAAAAAAATAAAAAAACATTATAATTAACTAATTTAAAACATAATTTAGCGTTAAATAAAAATATTATACATTAAAAGAGATATGAAAAACACATGAAAAAATGCCACATTAAATACATTGGGGTATCGATGTACAATGTTAGGATTATATCTACTATAAATTGCATCAATATCCCCAAAGAATACTATTTTTAACTAAGTAATATTTCTATCCACTTTTACTATGCTCTAATATTTTAGAATTCATGTCTCAATCCCCTTATAAAGTATTAAAAAACCTATCTAGAGATATGAAATAAACCCAACAAGCACAACAGGAAATATAAACTTTAATTTTACCAAATAGTTCATCCAAAAAAATTTGATAAAAAATATCAATCTCTAAGAAAGTGAACACCAATAAAATTTAACTTCATAAATGGTAATTTAACATGATAAAAACTTAAATCCTTTAAACTCTCATTGTGTGAGAGGTACCTTAATGATCATGATATCAAATATCATTTTCATATGTAATAATATTTGATTTACCACATGATAATTAATAACATAGTTGAATGTGCCACTTTCAAATGATACATAAATTAAATTTCAAACTATAAGAATCGTACCTCACACTCTCTAGGGACCATGTCACAAACAAAGTTGGGTCGTCATCTAAAATGATTCCTGAATTAGTCTAGGGAAAGACCCTAAGGGAATTCCTGATCCCCACAGGCTGACACAAGTTCCCGGGTATCAAAAAAAGTAAGTGGGAATGGTTTACCAGAATATGCAAACATAAAACAATCGACAATATAAAATAACCCAAATCTGGAAATCAAACCATACAAGACTTCAAAAGGTTTTAAAATTTGACCACAAGGTTTTTAAAATGCCCAAAAACTACCACGAATTAAGGTGACCAAAAACCAACTCAAAAACCACCACCTACTAAGAGAAAACCACCCTCAATCCATCTCCACAACACCACACCAAGAAAGATAGCTAGCAACCCGAACCACCATCTCTAAAAGATTTACCCTTACCTGTATCAAACATTACCAAATCTAATAACACATAAAGGTGTAAGTAGGGTGTGAGATAACTCCCAGCAGGATTCCACCCAAGAAAAGATTCCAGGCATAAATATTATATGAAAAATAAACTTGTAATCTTAATAACATAAAATAAATGATTGAAAAATTTAAAGGAAATAATATTTGGTCAAAAAAAAATTTAAAGGAATGAAATTTTTAAATAAAAAAACCTTTGATTTTATAGTAACTCAAATGTCACAACATTTTCCGATGGTGAGTGAAAAGTAATCAAAGATCACCAAATATAGGAGAGGCCCTATAGGTATTAGCAAGTTGTGGGACCCTAGAACCTCATGTATCATTGAAAAGTGGTATAGGAACCATGAAAACCTGTGTTTTTGTGAATGGGCCACTGGTAGGGATATCCCCGTAACCCAAGTGGTCTCCCATAATCATCCATATGTTTAGTTAGTGTTTTATTCATCAATCCTACTAAGTGAAACTAGGATGATGCCACTTCCGTATCACTAGCACACTAGTCCTAGTTTGCCCACCTAGTTACCCTGGATTCCCTTAGTTCTCATTCAAGTTTTAGGTTCAAAAGGTACGCCACATTCACACAAGCCATCCAAAAAAACATTAAACATACCAAAGTCACCATTTACAGACCCAAATCATATTTAAAAATCATATGAACTTCAACAAAATTCTAAAATGTGATCCACACCACATAAATAGGTTGATAAAACCTTTACACTGTTTATAAAACAACTTCACACCGTTCATATAATTTAATAAACCATAAATAAAATTTTATAAAACAATTTCAAGATGTATTACTTGGATTTACCCACAAAACCCACTCAAGATCCTCTTTTATGACCAAATACACACCAACACCACATCAAAAACACAATTCGCACCACTTGCATAGTTAAATAAACTAATTACACAATTCATAAAACACTATTAAATAACACAATATGGTTTTTCATAAAAAATCACCCTATTCCATATAAACATGATACAAAACATTAAATGCATACTAAACTCCTTTAAAAACTAATTTTTCACCAAAATAATTAATCACAGAACACACTAAATTGATCAAGAAAGTAAAATAATTCATCAAATAATAATTATGCATGAAACCACCTTCCTCGGTGTAGAAAATCAGTGTGAAACTTCCACCACACACCAACCATGCCACAAGAAAGAAAAAAACCCTAATTCATGAAACTAAACCAATAATATCAAGACCAAACCCTAAACCAATAGAACCCTAGCATAGAAAAACCAAAACCCTAACAGAAGAGGAAGGAATCTTGCCTGGGTGGTTCTCACTTGTGGTGAAGGGAGATGGGAAGCAGCGAGGGGTCTGGGAAGCTAGTCGCATAAGGAAGGGGGTTTTCATAGGTGAGCCGCACTGGAAAAAAAGGAGGTTGTGAGGGTTGTGTGAGGTAGGTCAGAAAGAGAGTGGGGCAGTGCCAATGCGGGGTTGTCAGAGAGGCGGGATAGGATGCCGACCGGATTTGTCGAAAGGGAGATAAAGGGGAGGGCGTTGGCCAAGGGAGTGTCTAGGGAAGGTAAGCACACTGGGGTTCGATTTAGGGGGTGGGATAGGAGAGGGAGAGGAAGAGGTAAAAGAGGGAGAAAGAAAAAGAAATAGAAAAGAAAGGGAAAAGGGAAGAAGGAAAAAAATAAAAAAGAAAAAACCCTAGAAAAACTATAATATAATTACAATAATAATAATAGTAATAATAATAATAGTAATAATAATAATAATAACAATAATAATAATAATAATAATATTAAAATAATCCTTAATTTTATTTTAATTTTTATTATTTTAATTTTTTTCTTTAATATTTGTTTTATTAAATAATTAATTAACCATGCACTGGACAGGCCACATGGTGATTTGGAAAAGCGACGCGGCTTCGACCGTGCCCTGCTTGTGCGTCAGATGCTGCCAATCCCAAAACATCATTTACTAGAAAAAATGCAAAATTTCAATCAGGCATGGCCCACACCTTAACAAAATATTACAAAACCAGATAAAATAATAAAATAAAATTATTTCAAAAGTCATAGTGTGACAATTCTCCCCACCATGAAAATTTTATTCCCTTATAAAGTCAACTTGAAGGTTGGTCATAGAATAAAAATGGATACTCATGCTCAACCCATGAATTCTGATCCCAAGTTTCAAGCTCATCATCCCCATGCTACCAAAGGATATGGAATAATAGAATAGACTTCCCACGAAGCACATTCTCTTGGTAATCCACTATCTACACTGGCTATTAAAACACTGATAAATCGGGCTCTATCTCAAACTCTTCCCAATTCAACACGTGGGATGGATCCAGATTATACTTATTCAATTAGAAGACATGAAATAAATCATGAATTGACACCAACTATGAAGGTAAATATAACATGTATTCCACTTTTCCTATCTTCTCAGTGATCTCGAAAGGTCTGACATACCTTAGCGTCAGTTTTTACTACTTTCTCAAATAACGGTCACCCAAGAAAAGGTACACCTTTAAGAACACCTGATCACCAAAATAAAACTCAAGCTCTCTATTTTTATGATCAGCATAATATTTGCTGTGACTCTAAGATATCAATAACCACTTCCTAATTAACTTGACTTTCTCAGAAATCCCCTACACAAGGCTCAGCCCTGAAAGTGGGGGCCTGCCTACCTTAGCCCAACATAAAGGAGACCAATATGGATAACCATAGAATTATTCAAAATGATACATTCAAATATAATATTGGTAACTATTATTATAAGTGAACTCGATCAATCCCAAATGGTCATCCCACAATCCTTGGAAATCTAACACACATACGCGAAGAATGTCCTCCAAAATCTGATTTTCCCACTATGTTTGACCATCTATTTGAGGATGGTATGTCATGATCATTTTGATTTGAAACCCCAATGACCTTTTAAGTCCTTACCAAAAATGAGAGCTAAATTGGGGGTCTCTGTCATAAATAATCGTTGACGGAACACCATAAAGTTTGACTACCTCCTAAATATAAAATTGGCCTAGCTCATTCACTTTAGTTGTATTTATGATTGGAATAAAGTGGGATGATTTGGTCAAATGCTCAATGACTATCCAAATGGTGTTCCTTCCCCAAGGTTTATGTGGAAATCCAATAATTAAGTCCATGGAGACCTCGTCCAACTTCTAGGTAGGAATGGGTAATGGCTGAAGAAAACCATAGGGCCTTTGATGCTCTTGTTTTACTTGCTTCCATGTATAACACCTCAATACAAAATCAGCTATGTTCCACCTCAATCCTGGACACCAAAACTGCTTTCGAACATCATAATACATCTTGGTAGAACCAATATGGACATACCACTAGGACTGGTGGATATCCTACATCACTACCTTTTGTAGAGACAAAGACACCACTACACGACCCTTAAAGCACAAGATTTCCTTGAGAGACGAAAAACAATCATGAGGTGTCTCCCCACCATGAAAGAACTTCATGGACTACTAACAAAACTCATTATTAGGATTCTCTCACTGAATCAACTCCAGAAGATCTGGATTCAATTGAACTCTCGACAAGAACGCACCTCCATTGTGCTACTTGGTCTCTAAGTGCATATGGTAAAATATCCCATCAAGGTCCATTCATCATTGGAATTTCTCAAAGCCTGCACTCATACTTTTCTTCTCAAGGCATTAGCCATCACATTACCCTTTCCTATGGTATATATAATATCAAAGTCGAACCCCTGTAGATACTCTATCCAATGATGTTGCCTCAAATTAAGATTCTTCTATGAGAATATGTAGTGTAAACTCTTATGATCAGAGTAGACCACAAATGTCTCCACAAAAAATTAGCGACACCACATCTTCAGGTCATACATCACCGCTCCTAAATCCAAGTCATGGTTTGGGTAATTCTTATCATACGGTTAGAGTTAGAGAGATCCATAATCCATGACATGATTATCTTTCATGAGTATACACCTGAGACCCATACCCTAAGCATCACAATAAACCACGTAGCACTTCCCAGACTCTATAAATATCAACATAGGTGTTGTAGTCAACCACTACTTAAAATCCTCAAAGTATTCCTAGCGCTCTGGGCTCTGTTAAAACTTCACCCCTTTCTAGGTGAGTGAGATCATAGAGGAAGCAAGCCACAAGAAATCCTAAATAAATTGGATATAATAACCTATAAGGCCAAGAAAACTCCTAATATTGAACACATTATTTGGATGTTCCCATGAAATGAATATATTGATCTTCTCAAGATCCACCGAATCCCCTTTCTCTGAAATCACATGGCCCAAAAACTTCACTTCTATAATCTATAAGGTGCACTTTGAAAGCTTTTTATAAAGGAGATTGTCCCACTGAGTTCCCAACACAATCCTCAAATGATTCTCATGCTCTTCCCCAGATCTAGATTAAACTAGGATGTCATCCATGAATACCACAAAAAAAGTTGAGATACTGGTGGAACACCCTACTCACGAGCTCTATAAAAACTATTGGATCATTTATTAATCCAAAAGGCATGACCAAATACTCAAAGTGGCCATACCTTCTTCAGAAAGTAATATTCTAGATGTTTGACTTTATCACCTTGACTTGGTGGTAACATGAATGAAATTTTATTTTGTAGAATCACTTTTCCCCCTTCAGCTGGTTAAACAAGTCATCAATTCAGGGAAAAGGGTATTTATTCTTAATGGTTACCTTATTTAGCTTCTGATAATCGATGCACAAGTGGAGATATTTGTTATCCTTCTTCATGAACAAGACTGGGGTGGCCCAAAGAGAGACACTCAGGTGAATGAACCCTTTGTATTTCAAATATTCCATTGGTATATTTAATTCCCTCAATTTGGTGGGGGTTATGTGATATGAGGGAAGAGTTATATGCTATGTTCCTAGTGCCAATTTGATCAAGAACTCCACATCCTGCTTTCAAGGTAAGCCCAAAAACTATCCAAAAATACCTCTGGGGACTCATATACTACAAGAGGTAATCCACCCTAAGGAGCACTACCATCATCCTCTAGCATGAGTGATGATAACTAAAATTCAAGACTTCCCAACTTTGGGATTAGAGGTCTCGCACGACTTGAATGAGGATCCCATTTACCAAGAAATACCTAAGGACTCTTATTAGGTTCCATGAAACTCACTCATCACCTATATAAATCAATATGTTCTTGGAATTGCAGTAGCCAATCCATGTTGTGGATTGCATTGAAAAAGTCTATATACGAGACCAAGACATCCCACTCCATCTCAACCCCAGACACGGAGAGCACACAAGACAGGAACATGAGACCTTACTCCTTATTCTTACCCAATAGTGTTACCAACTCCATTTCAAAAGGCATCAGCTCAGTTGGTAAGTTCAATAGGTTTACAAGACAGGAAGAGATAAAAGAAATAGACTCACTAGTATAAAATAAAACAGCTGTTATAGAAGATGCAATCAGGATGGTACCTTGAACTATCTAAGGTCCTACATATAATCCCGTTTGTGCCTGATCCACAACATGAAGATTCCTAGTACCTTCCTAAGAACAACCACTCACCTGCAGCTCTTCCCTGATTTGGATTTTCCCAGAAGATGATCAAGTCCTTCCGCTATGACCACCAAACCTATATCCCACTGTCCTAGTTATATCTGACTAAATGAACAATCCTCTGGAAGCCATAGATCCCGCCCCACTCTGATAAGGTCATGTCTCCTTGAAAAACTATTACAGGTTCCCCATATCTTTACATTGATGGAAAGTCATAGGGGGGTGAGGTCATGCAGTTTTGATGTGTCTTGACTTCCCACACTGATGGCACACAATAGAACCTACACCAGAAGCCACATATGAAGTCTTCCTGGAAGGATGGCCTGATCTTCCACCACCCTTCTTCCCTTACTCATCATGCTTACTCTTCTTCTCGGATGAATTGCTTTTTCCAAATACTAACATATTCCCAAAGGAACCATAACTACCCTTGCATTCAATATCCACCATAAAAGCTCGATCAACTAGCTTATAATAGGTCTTCATATTGAACAAGAATACCTAAGAGTAGATCTATAGTCGCAAACCCTATTCAAACCTATGTTCCTTCATCTTTTCATTGGAGACTATTTCAGGTTCATATCAGACTAGATCGGAAAAGTAGTTAGCATACTCCATCACTGAATAGTCCCCCTGAACAAGATCCATGAACTTCCATGATCTAGAATACTCCATAACCTTAGGGAAGTACTAGTCATTGAAGACCTCCTTGAAGTCCTTCCAGCTCATCTGCTCATGCTTCCCAGCTTGAATCGCTGAGTCCCACCACCTTCAACTGAGACCCTCTAGCAGAAATGAATCACACTTTACTCTGACTTCCTTAGGGGTATCGAGAAACTAAAACATGTGCTCAATATTATCAAGACACTTCTATACTTCTTAAGGCTGTGTGGTACCTTAGAATGAAGGGGGGGGGGGGGTTCTTAAGAAACACCTAGGATTTTTCCTTCATAGGACTGGATCGATCCTCTATAACTGGAGCAGGATTAAGAGAAAGATCCACTCCATGTCCTATAGCCTGAATAGCCTAGAACACAACTTCCACTAACCTCTGATACCATTTTTCTATGGATTGGGTCAGGTGTTAGTTTGGATTATGACTCTACTTGGTTCATGACATGCCTGATACTACATTTTTTACAATCTACATGACCCTATAAAGTTTTTAGTCAGTTCATCATAGATGATTTCTTCCCCCATGTTAAAATTATTTCTGATGGGATGTAGAGGTTTTCATGGAATCACCATAACTAAATGAATTTTGAGGATGATAAATTCTTTGAGGAGATTTTCCTAGTTGAGGATGAGTGTCCTATGTCATATTAGAAACGTCACCACCTTTAGACTTTATAAGTTTTGTTTAGAAATATTTGAGGTGTATCATTTGTCCATAGATAGGAAACTATCGAGGTGGTTCCATACACTCCCTTTTAAGTGATCTAAATAACCATATTGAATGAGAAACCAGTTGGTTATTACAAATTGGGGGAAAATAAACTAACCTTTTGGATTGGTTATCTGGTGTTCTACTACCATGGGAGTAATTTTCCCTTCATCATGTTCCTGGGTAGTTGAAGGCCTTATCACTACTAAGATTACCTAAAATGTCTTTTTCACCCACCATTTCATATTCATTATCTTAGTGTAATTATCCATATATAATATTATATCCTTAGAGTGAATTTCAAGTCAAAGGCCTGACTTGAACATACATGCTTTGAGTGATTCACTATCCACCACTTCTAGTGCAAAGTGAGAAAGGTAAATAAACTATGAACTATATTATATAATTGTGATATATCCTTTAATAATATCAAAGAAATATAATTTCCTTGATACTCTAAAAGTATATGCGTACAATTTTAAAAAAACTTCATAAATCCATCCCAATTAAGGCCTTTAACGACCGTTTCTTAGACTGCTAGATCCCACCATTGTCTTGTCAGAAAATCGACCACATATACTGCTATCTTTACTTTAATATCGTACCGACTTATAAGTAAATAAAATATATTATATATCATAAAAAACCATTCCATCACTCCTTTAGGCCACAAATTTCATTTAAAGATCAGGTGTATTTCCATTAAAATTGAAAAGAGCGATCTATATGATGTGGTTACCCAGTCTAATTTCCCCTTTACATTGCCTAAAATTATTCTTCAATTATTCTTATGGAATTATAATCTAATTATGGTTTAAGGGGGAATACATTCATATTACCATCCTCTAGTAAATTTTTAGGTCCTTTAGCTTATGGATTTTTCTATAATAATAATATACCTTATCAAAATCATCACTCTGTCACCACACCATAATTTAGTAATACATTTTACAATGTACAAAAATACACCAAGAAAGACCATAATAGAAAAATTACAAGAGTATATGAGCCATAAAATATCATATGAATGATAAACTCCTAGTGTAATGTTTCTTTATTAATGCATGATACCCAACTCTCTTTAGTTAACGTCATGAAGATGAGGTAACAACAAGGCTAGAAGTTTTTAAAAACACTTTTCAAAACTGAACCACCCTATTAACTTGAATTTTTTGTATAAGTAGGTTAGTTATTCCATATTATACCCTACATTTCATGTAATAAAACATAATCTCTACATTCCTACCATATCAACTGATGGATGATACCAAAAAAATACTATTTGTAACATACTGACCTCTACCCATCACCTTGGATAGGGTCAGAATTATAATGATCTTAGGTTCATCCCCTGAACACCAAAGTTTGGAAATAAAATCCTTATATTTCATAATATCATTAGGTGATGATTTAGCCTTAAATATGACACAACTTGAAGCTATAAAACTCCAAGGAAAAATATAAATATTATAGATGATAAAACAAGACTTAAATATAATATAATAACATAAAAAATAATTAGAGACACAACAACCATCAATATATTTAAATAATTCTATAAAACCAAAAGTCTCAAAATAGAATATAGAGTTCTAAATAGGTCACCACACTAATCTCCACTCTACAACTACCTACAAGTTCCCACCTCCATCACCATAGACCCTAGTACCAAAGTGCTATTCTAGAAAAGTAATAGGTCATATCCTTACATCATGTTGAGTAGTGTCTGCATAAACACCAAGATTCATATTCATGGGGTGAGTATATAAACATAATAGGAAATCCCCAAAAAACTTCCCATACACACAACTTAAACAGAAAACAAACTAGCTTAGTTTTTACATAAAATGGGAAGGAAGAATAAAAGCAGGTGAACAACATAATATAAATAGTATAAACACATCACACCACAACTCACACACCCACACCATGAACTCATGGATCCATGAAATTGACCAAACCCTCCCAAACCAGGATACATGTCACAAACCAATGTATCCCCTGTCAAAGTAGGACTAAATTAATGTCCTAAAATCATGATTGGAAACCCATCCCTCATAATCTAAAACATTACACAGTGGTATAATCTATTTTCCCACTTAAAAGGCACAATTAATAAAGTTTGAACCAATAGGCCCCCATACATATAAATCTTGAATAGACACTGACCCAATTCCAATCCAATTTGACACACACCAAAACCAATTCCTTTTAATACCAAATGCCACTTGTGTATTTTACCAAACATGTTGCTGACATCACCCACAACGTTTATTCCTAAACCCAATTAACATGAGGATGAAATACTCAAAACGAAGTGTATCATGTATTTTCACAAATAAACATTAGAATTTAATTTCAAAAATAATAATCCTATATTTTATTGATAAAATTATGGTGAGAGTGAATCCATCTACCTCAAATAATCTTACCCAGATGAAATCACACCACAAACTCATAGATTTGGGTGATCAAACACTTCTATAATGAATTACCACAAAATAACCATCAAAACACACCCTATAAATGATATATAGGCATGGAATACTTATACTAGGGTTTATTTTAAAGGAAAATGAGAAAATAGGAGAGTATAAGGATAGATGGAATTATTTCCTTTGATCACTAAGCCAAATTCTCCAACATTCAAAGGGAGGGAGCTCCAAAATAAATAAGATCACTAAAATAATCCAAGTAAGACTCTGGGTTTGATATAACTAGAAATAAATGGAAATATAATTATTTTGGGGGAGGAATCAAGTTAAAATATAATTTTTAGGTCTTTTAAAAGTCATGCATGGTTTGGATACACGGTTTGGTAAACTGTGTGACACCATGCAGATTCTATTGTCTAATACCCATGGATGCATGGTTGAGATGCACATTTTTTAAACCTTATACTAACCATGTAAAAAAACAACTCAAAAATATATAGGGATTCATGGTTTACCCAAATAATACACTAATCATGTGCCAGACCAAATACCCCCCATTTTCCCTGCCTAGTTTCTTAGGAATTGTGCATTGTTTTCCCAAACTGTGTACAAACTAAACACCCTTCAAAAACCCTAAAAACCTATAAAAAACCTTTTTAACTTCCTAAAACAAACCTTTACCTCTTAATATATCAAAACTAATATAATAAAACAAGTAAGTACCTCAAACTAGAAGTTTTACACTTGGGTGGTCCAATGCTTCCATGCTATGTTCTATATTATTGAATTATGCCTTTTGATCATCCCTTGTGATCCTATGTTATTTTTAATTATATATTTCTTCCATGTTCATGTTATATTATATGTTTATGATCTAATAATATATGAATCATTGATATTTTCTCCTTTACTATGCATTTGATCTCACTCCTTTCTATGTTTCTCATTTCCTTGAGAATTATATACAAGAATATATCAGGAGGAAGTCATGTGTGGAGAATTTGGATGGATATGTTAAACCAATAATGCGGAATAAGATACTTATGTCACTAATCCATAAATAAATTAAAAATTTGGATTCTATACTTGTATATTTTAGTTGTGAGATACAGTTTTTTTATAGTAAATGATGTATGATATATGTAAATTATGTATGGGTCATCTCAAGAAATAACAATAAGTTATCATCACTATAAAAAAATATAAAAGTGAACATAAAATCTATATGATAATAGTAAATAAATAACCCATGATTTTAAAAAATAATATATACTATAATTTCACATGGAATACATATATGAATGGGATCTCCTATGGTAATTTCATATATTACAAGATTGAAAAATAATAAATAAAAATATATAACTACAAAACTATTCATGATTATATACCTATTTCTATATCAAAAATTCTACTAAGATCCATAGAAAATCCATAAATATAAGTTAATTAAACCCAACCTAGATTATGAATCATAAATTTTACTAATGTACCGGTTTGCCTTAGTAGGCTATGAGTACAACTTAGTAGGACACCGATAATTGTGTCCCTAAATATATCTAGTAAATAAAATTTCATATATATTTTGATATGTTCAAATTTAAAAAACAGATAATTTTATAATTAATAATAAAAAATATTCCATGGCCACAAGTACTACACAAACACCTAACTATGACCATATATACTTCATCCAGTGTCAGGGTGTCTCTGAACACATCACAAGAATATTGATTGGGAATCATGTACAATGTCGAAAGCTTGGTCATAGAGTCTAGTCATATCATAGTAATCCACTCATGGGAAATTTATCCCATTAACCAAGTCCCAATAGTGGGCATAGTATCTAGTGATATCATAGAAATTAATACATGATTATGTATGTCCCAATAACCAAGTCATATCAGTGGGAAAAACATCCTCATGATATCAATTCATAGTGACATGGTGTCCCTAAGAAATCACATAAAGGGTGGAATCATGTCTCAACATAACATCAGAGGATATCATAACACCCCATTTCCATAGGCACTTTCATAAGAGGGAAAATTTCCCTTCATACTAGTACACATTATAAGAGAGGGAGTCACATCCCACAAGAAACTATTTTAATCTCGGAATCTTATCCCCTAACATAGAGGAAACCCACCATGGGATGTATTCCTTACCTCCATAGATAATAGAAAAATATAGAGCAATGAATATCATAATAAAGAGAATATAATCCTGGCCATGAGAATATCATATATTGGTCATATCATCCCTTTCCTGGAATAACATGATACAAATGGGTATTTTTTCCTAACTATATCCATCAATTTAAATAAGGTTTTATTATCCAATATATGAAAAAAATCACACTTTGTCATAATAAATGGGTTAATAAATAATAAATATAGTAAATTTTCATTAAGGTTTTAAAAAAATCCAAAACTTTAATTCCAGAATAGGTTGTCCCCCACACACCCAACCTATTTCCAAGTTTTTTCCCATGGTAATACCTACCCAGTATCAATAAATTTAAGGGAAAGGAACACTCACCCAAAATTTTATCCAAAATTGTTAAAGAGGGATCTAGGGTAACTCAACTCCCTCAAGAGGAAAAATGAAAACTTACCACTCACAATTTCATACCTATCCTATAATTAGGTAGGTTGAGGGAACCTATATAGGTATATTATATTATAATGTAACTTGAATATTCCCATGAGTTGTTTCAATAAAATATTTTAACACAATTTAATTCAAGTTAATAGACATTAGTGGCCATGAAATTAGAGTATATAAATTTCAGGGTCCATCTTGTCCCTAGATATAATGACCATGACTTAATTACCTGAATAAGACCAAGATAGGTCACCATAACACCATAAGTGTACCTATAGAGTTTTATAGAATGGATTTAATGTTACGGGTTTTAAATAAGTGTCATTGGGAGATGGTTTTTCTCTAATGAAACTAAAAAATACCACCAGAATTTCATACCAATAACTTAGTATAACCCTTAGGGTTGAAAAACATAAGCCTTAATAACACTAAATACTTCCATGGGAACCTACTCAACTAGTCAGATCAATATTAGATAATGAATTAATTTTATGTATAAGAATAGATAACATAAATAAGTTTCAAACATCCTAAATATCCTAAAAATATAAAAAATTAAGTAAAAAAGTGATATATGAACATACCATCCAAGTCAAAAATTCCTAAAGACCTAAAATAGTGGACTTCTAAGTGAAAAATCTCAAGAAAAACCTTAAGGACAACCCTTAGAAATAATCCCCACATTCCCCTAGAAAATTTAAAAATAAATCACCCATACTTCAGGATCTATATGTTATTATTATTCATGCTCCAGTGCCTTCACCTTACTTGGATCATGTATAAAAGGTTCCACACGTGTCCCATTGGGGAACGTATAAGGCGTGAGTATGGTAACTCAATAGGTGGTATCTACCCCTCCCCTACCAATCTTTCATAAACCCATGTGCATGTAGACAACAATATATAGAAAGATAAAAATAAAAACAATGAAGGTGGAATGCTTCACATACTTTAAAGTATTTCATTTATACTAAAATAGACAACACCATAAACCAATGATATCCTCACCTGGACTCGCATTCTTTGGAAAATCTAGACATCTATGTTAGGCTAGTGGTAGGGAAATCTTGTAGCCCATTAAATTTTGGTATAGTACAACAAGATTTAGGGAATAATCCTATCCCATGGGAAGGGAAAGGTGTATATAAATTTGGGACCTCAATTTGTCTAGTGGGAATAGACGAAGGGGTATAAAATTCTTGGGCAATGTGATCCCGTCACAACCATCATGCTCTAAATAAAGTTGTGCCTACTTAATATACATACATACATATACATACATATATATATATATATAAGTACCCCTTATAATTCACATAATGAAAACCAAGTAGAATATAAGCATATAACTAGAAACTAAAACAAGTGATATATAAAGGTAAGCATATAATACTTTAAAGAAAAATAAATAACATGCTCAGTGTACTATTTTTAAACAATCAATGATTGCAATAAGGTATTATTAGGTGATCGCATATTCAATGATACTAAAATGTAAAAGGAATATGTTGAACATATAAGGCATTCTTGTAGATCATTATGAATGAAAAATAAATTTAAACAACCATTAAATATAATTAACGATAAAATAAGAATTAATTTACTATCAGAATATATAGTATCAATGAAATCCAGTCAAAACTATACCAATACTAACCAATACCTAAAGAATATGAGAGGCACAAATAGAAAGATACCCTATTTACATAGTTCAAAACCATATTAGAAGGTTCCAAAATGATGGTCATAGCTGATGGCCATGGTTTTGGACATCATGGTAGTTTAAGCTATTACAATAGGTCCCTATCCTATGGCCATAGTTTTAAACTGTGGTTGTAGGACCCTACCACTGACTATGGTGATAATTAAAATCCTATTTCCAAAGTTCTAAATTATAGTAACAACTATTAAAAAACCCTATTTCCATGGTTTTAAATTATGCAAATAGGTTTACAAAATAAATATAAGCGTGTTTTGATCCCACTCCCTTTTCTAAGAAATATAAACAATGTTACCACTGACCTATGCCCCATTATAAAAATTAATGCATTAATATATATATATATATATGCGTGTGTGTGTATTTATATATTTTTATATAAATAATATTATTAAATATTAAAAAGTGTGAAAAACGGGATGTGGTATATAACGAACCAACCTGGGTCAACTTGACATGACACCCAAGCAGGCACAGCCCAAGGCCCAAAGTGCATTCCTAGTCACCATGGTATGGAAACATTCACATGGGTATCATCATACAAACCAATGAAATGATTTTACCCTAAAATATAACACAACACATCTCAAGTATAACAGAAATATGTTAAAAATAAAAGTACAATGTAGAAGAAAATGTACACAACCAAGAGGAATAAAAAATAAATCCAAATGGTTGGTCCCAAAAGTAAAACATATCAAGACCAAAGACCAAGTCTCCATGTCACAACCCATCACTACCATCCCAAACCACTTTGAAGGTAATAACAACAAAGATAAGTTGCTATGCCACATAACTACCTTCACTTTACCTGCTTCTTAAAAAACCATGGATACAAATTCCCAAAGGAAAAAAGTAGGGTGTGAGAACTACCGATCAGTATGATACCACCATAAAATCTATAAAAATCTAACACCATGTAGCCATTAGATCTAGATTTTAAAAAAAACCTGTTTATAAAGTAGTTTCATATAATTTTTTTTATAAAATCCTTTGGTTTCTTTTTAAAACATTTTATATAAATAATAACTAGGAATAAGACATGTACATTATTAATAGCATAAAATTATAAGAAAAAACCATCCTTGGATATTCCATAAGATAAAAAAGTGAGAAACCAAACATAAAATGTACCATTATGTATAACACCCAGTAAAAATGGTCACAAGCCTATGGGTATACATACTAAAACATGTGAAGGAACACTAGGCCAAGAATAATGTGAATCCTATTGATATTGAGTCCTACCACAGTATATCAATATCAATAAAATAAAATCTAGTGATTTCACACTCACTAAAGTTTCATATGTCCATAACCCAATTCACCCAAGGTTCCCAGTGTAATATAATCCCTAAAAACCATTTAAAAACCTTGATCAAAATTTATAAATAATTTTCATGGTGAAGTATCACCAGTCCCATGCTTGAAAATCATTTTTGATTGAAAATCACTATTGAATAATTTCATCAAACACATAGTGTGCACAAATATATTTTTAAAGATAAACCCCTTTTAAAACATGAATCTCATGAAAAAATTACACTTTGACATCAAATAAAAAAATATCATAAATCAAACTAGAGGAATTCACAAGAACATTAAGTAATTATTGAGTTGTAACCTTTGTATAGAGACACCTACCCCATGAATGAAGAAATCCTCATTTCCTTAAAAACCATTGATTGGAAACAAAGAGATCAGGTCCTTGTAGACCTAGATCTAATAGAAACACCATCAATTATCCATATAGACCATATATCATGTCATTATTCCCCACATAGGTTTTCATGAAAAGAAGAATATGAGAGATCAAAGGTTGATCTAGAAAGAGGAGAAGAAGAAATCATAAAACATACATACCTAAAAGGGATATATCAAGATCAATGGGGAATCACTAAGGATCCGAGGGGAGAAACTATTAGATATCCATAGATAGGTTGGTTGATACTAATGAGATATTAGGAGGTGGTTATAGGTTTTAATTACCAAGGGAATCTAGGCAATTTTTTATTATTAAAAGTTTGTATCGGGCTATATGGTTAGACTGTATAGTTTTTTAAACCATTTTTCAATTGTATGTTGGACACTTTCCATAGGAAACCATGTTACATAGTCTTCTAATCTAGTCTACTTAGTTTGAAAAACCATTCTCAATCCATGTAATAGGCTCTAGATAAGCACCCACTCAGCCACATGGTTTTTTGGGAAAGCCACATGATTTGACTAACTGTTCGCAAATCATTAAAAACACCACTATATATCATAGTGAAATACCAAATGGTTAGCACTAAAAATGTGCCTAAACCACGTTCTTATGTTTTTTCAAAAAATCATTTAATTTTCAACCTCTTACTCCTAAAAATCTCTCAGACCTCGAAATTGATATACCAAGGTTAAAACTAAATCATACATGTGACCCTGGGGGCTTCACAATTCTCACCACCATGAAATCTTCTATCCCGATAAAGTGATCATGATTCTAGACTTATAAAGGGATAAATATACTTTTGTATAAATAATTATTCTCTCTCTCATGTCTCATGGAAATCTCATCCACGCTACCACAATACATATACCAAAGGAATAATTTTTTCTTGTATTGCCTTATCCTGATAGTACATTACCTTAACCAGTTTCTTAACAACTAAGGCAGTGGTCCCAAGATAAAAATCCTCCTATTCAATCACATAGGAAGAGTCTTTTTGACACCTCCTCAAATTAGAAACATGAAACATGTTGTAAATCAACTTCAAGTAAGATGTAAATATTAGTTGATAATCCAACTTTCTATATTGTTTAATGATCATGAAAAGGGTAACAAGAATCAATGCTAACTTACCCATCTTACCCAAACAACGATGTCCCAAATGAAGTGAAACCCATAAAAAATGATCAACTACCACCACCATAAGCAGAAAAGGATTGGGGATTGTATAAAATTTCTGATGGATCAAAATTAATTCCAACCATTTCCTAGAAAACCTCATTATCCCCATCACCCCTGAACAATGATCAGTCCTACTAGAGACCATTTACCTACCCTTTAACAACATCAAAGAAATCCACAAGTCCACCCTATGATAATTGAAATCTCATCTCCTTAATCAAATACCAAGGTTGATATGAAACCCAAAATCCTTTTAAAATAAGTAAAAATTCTATAAACACATCCTTAGGAATTTTATGCATCTTCCTGAAGATATCATGTCATACTTTACTTCAATTGAGATCCCCTTACATTTAGAAATACCTTCCAAAATTGAGATTCAAAGCACTGGTATCTACTAAAAAACAGTAACCTCAAGAACTCCATGGAGCTTTAAAACCCCTAAAACATATAAATGTTCAATCTCTTTTACAATAGCCATATTCTTGGAAGGAAATACATGGGCTAACTCTATGAATTAATATATGATTACCCAAATCGTATCTTTTTCCCCACTAAGAGTTTGTGTTAGTCCAATTATGAAGTCCATGGATACCTTATCCAACTTCTAAAATAGAAATAATAAGGATTCACCAAATTGGAAATTCGATGGTATTTCTCATTAATTTCTTAATAGGTAGAGTATCATGAAATAAATTCTACATTTTATCGGCTTACTCTGGGTCACTAACATAGATATCTCATATCACAACACATCCATGTAACACCATAGTTCATAGACCAACTAGATATAATTTCTCAATCAATCAACCCCTGACTTAGATCAATCAGAATAACCAATTACCTCTAAAGATACAAAACACTAATGAGAGACCAAAACTAGAAACCTAAGGTTTCCCCACCATAAAAGGTTTCATTACAATTTTATCACCTATCATCTGATACATTCTTGAGTCTAAAAAAAATTCTCAAGGAAATAATATTTTCCCAAAGACAAGAACACAAGCACCCTATAGCCTCAAACACATCCCATATTATTTCTATAAAAAAAATTTCTACAAACCCCCATCCTTTGATTCTTCACAACCTATATTGGTAAAACCCTACTCAAAGAGTATGTGACCACAACTCCTTCTCTAAGAGTTTACCTAATATTGATATCAAATATCTAAAATCACTTAACCCAACATGTATATCATAGGATCAGATTCCTCTGGGTAAAAGTACACTTTATACACTTATGATCTAAATATATCATAAAATTCTCAATGATGGTCTAGTGTCATAATTTTATAAGGGCATTTACAACTTCTATCAACTCAAGATCATGGTGATTTATATTATTTTCATGAAGGAATAATTAGATAAACCCTTAATCCATCATCCATTTCTCTATATTAGGAAATATCTTAACTCCATGTTTGAGGCTTCGTAGTGGCATAATCAAGACCCAACTTAGCTTGGATTGAAACAAAAATGGAGCTGAAATTAACCACATTTCTAGTCTTTCAAAGGATCCCAAGGTTCTAGATTATCCAAACCAAGGATATAAAAGGACGGATACCTAAATAGGTCTCCCTGCTATTTAAAATTAGTCTAAAATGTTTTGGAAACAAGAAACTACATTGATATAAGAGAGAATCAATAAGTTATCTGAGGTTCCACATTTCAAATAAAGTAAACCCCCAATATTTATATCCAAATCCATGGAAAATGGTATACTCTCACAAGGTATAGGCAACCAAGATGAAACTATATAAATACTACAAAAACTCACCATCCCCAAGAAATATTCAAAATATCAACATATCAAACCACCTAAAATATCATTAGAAAGGTACAATCCATATCACCAGATCCACTAAGTCTCACATAACTAAGAGACGATTCAAAATAATACATGACTCAACTTGAAAATACATGTTTTTATTCTTGGTTTATGAGACTTCATAAATGGTAACAAAATTTTAGATATCTCAACCTAGTGGTCCCTATGATCCAACTGATAATAACATATCTTCAAAATATCTCTTGGAAAAACCAGTCTTGAAGATAAACTTGGTTACCCATGCACATACCCATGGTTCACCAAGTCTAGGGTAGTAATTCAAAACCCATGGCATAGATTTCACCACAAAGATATCCCTATAAAATAATTTCACATAGTGAAACAAAACAATAAGGCATGGAGAAAAACGAGATGAACACTTCTCTTAATGAAACATCCCAAAGAAGACATTAAAGACCAAACTTTATGAGGTTATCCTAAAACCACAACTAATCCAAAACAAAGTGTTAATATAAAGGGATAATCACAAATATCACAGGATACACCCAAGGTTCAAATCTTCCTCAAGAACACATTAAATCCAAGAAAACTAGTCCTTAATGACCAATCCACTAAAACAAACCAATAAGGTTCTTTAGATAGTCCAAAAAGGTAATATTCTAGATTTACCTTAATACCTTCCATCACTAGAACATCGTTCTGTTGGGAAAAGGGATATATGTACCGATCGGGAACCCTCTTTGTAGTGGGACTGGTTTGGCCTGATGGTTGATTGTGGGGGGTTTATTTTATAAACAATTATGAACATCAAGTTACCATTATTTCTCTTACTAAAAACTCCCAATGATCTCTTCATCTATAACTGGGTATAGGCCTGATTTCCAAATTCAAGAACTCATATGGTTTTTCAGGCCTAACAACTCTTAGGGACTTACATTGTTCAAGAGGATAGGAGGTTATACTCATTTCACCCTTTTGGTGTGAGTTTTTTCCTACTTCGGGAATATATTATAGATTTAAGATGTGATCATGAATCTATTCCTAATATCAATATATGAATGAATACCCTGATAAAATTATCATGGGTTAATTATCTTTTATGTTCAAAAGACAAGGGTCTCATTGGTGAATCCTTCTGTATGTATTCAAGGTTCTCCATTCTTTTCCCAGTAACGAGAAGCTGCTTATGTGATGAAGCTGTATAACCAAAAGCTTTGGAGTATACATCCATGCTAGAGGGGATTGATCCATTATGATGCATTATAAATATCTTGGTTATTTCATGAATCAAAAACCACATAGTTCACGGAACCCGTGTTGTTTAACGTCATAAAGATAATACATATATGAGTGATATGAGGCACTGGGTATTCAAGTTCGATTCCCGATGGGATTTCCTATGTATCATGATTATGGATAGAATCATATTTTTCATAGTTAATTTGGTTTCTCAGTCCATTGATAGACGAGGTAGAATGATTAGCCCATCGGAATGATTGAGTCCCAGTGATTGAGATGTCAGAGTCATTGGAGCACTTGCACCAAAGTAGGTTCCTATTTGAGCTCAGGCCTTAGAAATACTTCCTACATATTCTGGTTATGGTAGGAATCAAAGTTTTTATAGTTCATTTTATTTATCAGTCTATTCATGGATGAGGTAGAGTGATCATCCCATGGGAATGATTAGGTCCCAATTATTTAAATTTCATAAACATAACAGGACTTACACTTGAGGTGGATTCCCATTTGAGTCTAGGCTCGGGCCTTAGGAAGGCATCCTATGTATCCTGGTTATGGTAGGAATCAAATTCCTCATAGTTCACTTTATTTCTCAATCCATTGATGGATGAGGTAGAGTGATCATCCCATGGGAATGATTGGGTCTCGATGGTTTAAATTTCATCGACATAATGGGATTTACACTTGAGGTGGATTCCCATTTGAGTTTGGGATCATGACTTAGGAAGGTATCCTATGTATCCTAGTTATGGCAGGAATCAGAGTCCTTGTAGTTCACTTGATTTCTTAGTCTGTTGATGGATGAGGTGGAGTGATCATCCCATGGGAATAATTATGCCCCAATAGTTAAAATTTCATAGACATAATGGAACTTACACTTGATGTGGATGCCTATTTGAGTCCAAGACTAGACCTCGAGAAGGCATCCTATATATCCTAGTTATGGCAGGAATTAGAGTCCTCATAGTTTACTTGAACGAGGCTTATACTCTGAGGTATCCATAGCTTGATGGAGGTTTATTGTGGAAATGATTATTTCAAATCCCTGAGCCCATGTGATCTATGATTGGTGTGAGAAAGAAGGGATGTAAGATGATAATTTTCAGTTATTATGGATTTGATACCTATATACCGAGCCAGGACTTTGGATGTTAATTTGATTAGGGATTTCACACTGGCGCTGCCCTAGTATTTTTAGATATTCATGGTTTAGATGATATGATTATTTCAACTCCCTAATCCCACGTGATCTATGCTCGTTGGTAGAAACAAGGGATAGAAAATGACCAATGTAATTTCTTTTGGATGTGGGATTTATATGTTATAACTAACCTTAGAATATTCATATGGTTTTTGAACCTAGGGGAGGTGTCTTATCTATCCTAATTATTAAAGGAATCATAGTCACTATAGTTCTCTTGGTTAGGGATTACACACTGATGTTTTCTTTATTGACCTGGCCTGTTTGCCTGCCCGATATGCATTGATTTTCTGCTCCACATACTTTGATTTATTGTTTGAAATGTCATAGAGTATCTACCTGAGTTGTCCTCAAGAAAATTGTATAATCCAATTGACTGGTCTAGAGGAATTTTTATAATCTAGATGGCATGACCGAAGGTTTTTGCATGATCCAGGTTGACTTGTCTGGAAGACATCGCAAGACTTATATGGTTGATCTTGGAAGCCATCACATGACTTGGATGGCTTGTCTAGAAGGTGTATCATGATATAACTGACTTTCCTAGGTTTTTTCACAAGTTCTAGCTGACACATATAGAGGGAGTTTTGAGAGTTAACGTGACATGTCTTAGAGGGTGTCGCATGTCCTGGCTGAGATGACTGGAGGACATCATGAGACCTATCTAGTATGTCCATAAGACATCATGAGAGCTAGTTGACATTCCCAATTTCTACCATGAGACTTAGATGACATGAAATGTTGCATCCATATGGGTCAAGCGATATGTATGAAGATCATTGAAAGTATAAGATTATGAGCCCAGAGGTCTTCGCGAGATTAAGACGACATGTTCAGGGGACTCCATGTGTCTTGATTTGACATGTCCGGAGGACTTCACATTATTCAAATAGAATGATAAAGTAACATCACATGATCTAGGTGACATTTCATGGTGTTTTCACATGACCTAGGTGATCCATGTGAAGCACATAAGGATCATCATGTATGTTATTTTTTAGTCTCCAATCTATAGTCTTCGTTCTAGCCCTTATATTTCAAATGCCTTATATTTGTTCAGTGTTAGGTTATTTTGAGTCCCATGTGATCTATCATACATATATAATATTCTTTTCATATTCTTATAGAATTATTTCATGTGATTAATTAGAGATCATGCAAAGTTATTTTATGCACAACATATGATCGCTCTAACTGTTCCATAGTTTTTATCTGACAGGAAGCTTTTCTGTTCATGAGGTCAACTGCTATGAGAAATCCTATATACCTCCGGTGTGAGGTCTCAAAAGTTAATTTATACATATAGAGTAGTCATTGTCACATGATCTTTCTACTTGTGGTCTCTAGTGCCCTTTTCATACTGGGGTGGGTAATTTATAGGCCTCTCCATCAAGGTTGTTCGCAGCTTTGTACGGTTCATATCACGCGAGTCCAAGCTAGAGTCGGTGAAGGGATTATGTCATTATGAATCTTAATAAGTTTCTTCCATATATATTATATGAGAAAATTACTTAATTTTCAACAACCATGAGTCCATCCCATCAACACCCCCTTTATTGGATTATTTCCAATTAATAAGGAATTTTCAAATTATGTCGGCATGCCGAAGGAATTTCACATTGTCATATTGACATATCCAAGGGAATCCACGAGATTAGAATGCCTACTGAAAGGCCTTCACAAGATACTCAAGGCCCTGTTCAAGATATTTTTCAAGGAAAGGATGGATTGTTTAGGCGCTTCATGAGATCTGTTTGACTTGTCAGGGAGTCTCACGAAGCTGTGCTGCAGGAAACCTTAGCACAATGCAAGGGTTTTATGATCATGAGAGGAATTTTCCTCCTATTATTTTTTATTTCCTTTGTTTATTTTTCAAAGGTTGACGATCATGTAAGATTACATGAGTAATTTCAAAGATAATTACTCTACCTTCTGATGGTGCATCGCATGACCAATAAAGGTCCTATGGGGATGCGCAAGAGTTTCATGGAAAACCTCATTCATTTTTCCTTGGGGAACCAAAGGAGTAGTGAATGGTCTCTTGGATATACCTAAGGATTATACTATAATGAGGATGTCATTTCAATGGTTTTTCACGATATGAGGTGGACATGTCCCTGAATTCTCACAGTGTCTTTCAGGCCACTAAGGGCACATTGCGTGACTTTTACTACCTCGAGTGGATCCCGCCTCCTCCCCTTTTATTTCATTTATTTTATTTTATAAAGGCTTAGGGTTCTTGTGAGTTTGCATGAATATTATTGATGAAAACTATTATCCTAATCAGTGATCCATAACATTTGTTTTATGAATGTAAGAGGCATCCACCTTTTAGATATGTTCCTCCTATTTTGAAGGATTTTGGATGCATTGCAAGGTGCCCATCAATTGACAAGATGTGTGATCTGGGAGAGCTCAACCATCTATTGCCGCGTGACCCCTGGTTTTATGAGGCATCATGGTGAGATCAATAAGGCTTGTTGAAGGGTCTTTGTGAGATCCTTCTCATGGTATTCACTATATACAATTTCTTCACATGACCTTATGATGGGAACACAATCATGCATCCCTTGGGGGATCACAAGACTCGTGAGCTTCAACCTCCTTTTTCTTCCTTTTCTTTTTTGTAGAAAATAATACCCACATCTTGGTATTTATTCCTTTTTTATTTTTCCAATGCTCATTTGGAAGGAATCAACAAATTCCCCCTCTTAATAGTGACTTCTGCAGGGACAAGGGATTGATTATGGGGAAAGTAAATGCCTTCTTGAGTCTTTGGAGCTGTCTTGAATCAGTGTTTGGGGTGATGCTTGGTCGGTCAAGTGAAAGTTGGTATTCCAAAAAAATTACCTATATATAGGGGTAGATACCCATTCATTCCACTATAGATTACTTTTATATATTTGTATCTCCTTGCCTCTATTATGTTCCCTCATCATGAGACCCTTCTGCGAGACCTGATTTCAAGACCCTATTGTGAGCCCTACTTTTGCAAGGACTCTTTCGCCAGAACTTTCTCTCTTAAGCACCCATTAGAACCAACTAGGAACAATATTTCGGTAACTTTTTAAACCTCATCCATGAGGATTGTGATTTTATTGAGGGTTCCATGAGGTATGCTGACTCGAGCATACGATTGATTGATTATCATGTGATTTTCCTGACCATGTCTAGGTCACGTGATCACAAGTCTCCAAGGGGTCATGTGATTGCACAATTACATACAATATTATGAGACCCATGAGACCTTAGGGAGTTTGGAGATTTGTGAACTCTTTACGCGATTTGAGAATTCCTTGTCGATTCATGCGATTTGCATGATGTTGTCGGTTTATTATGTATTTATTTTTTCATGTTTTTTTATTTATCTGACATACGCCACTTAATCTTCATCAGATGGATTATGTTTTTCATTGATATTATCATAAGATTTCAAATATGGAGGAAAAATAAGTGATAAGTCATCGCGATTCCATAGTAGGGAGCATTGATCCTACTTTCTGCTGTGACATTGGGTCACTTAATCTAACATACACCACTTAATCTTCATCAGATGAATTTTGGTTCTCGTTGATCATATCATAATATTTCAAAGATGGAGGAAAAAGAAGTGATAAGTCATCGTGATTCCCTTTCAGACTTCTTGTCTCTTTATGGGGTTTGTCTCACTGACAATGTTCCCATTCCTACACTGAATTCTTAATTTATACCCTCCTCCTAGATTGGGAAGAACCATAACACCTTATGGGTGAACATCTATTTGGGAGGAACTTTATCTTCTAGGGGAATCGTCAAGATGGGAATCTACTGATATTTATGTCCACATATTTTTATGGGACTAATCATGAACTTGATGAGGATGTTTATATGTACCACTCAATAATTTGGAAGTCTACCTACGATAGAAAGTTTAGATGGTTATCCTACTGGGACTTCCGATTAGAAGGTAGTTGTGGACTAGATTAGGGGTGTCCCTTCTGGTTTCAATATATTGCTTCCAAATTTTTTATGGAGTTGAAGAAAATTGGAATATATGGGGTCTTTTGGATATCACATATGTATTCTTATTGCAACAAGGGTATGATAACAAATATTTTCATCCATTGATGTCTGGATATAAACACTTTCCACCACACTCATGGTGAGTTAGGCATCAATATTCAAGATATGGAACACGTATACTATGCACCTATACTAGGTGGTATGTATGACGATTTTCCCCCAAGGTCTGCTTGGGATGATGTAACTATGACTCCTCCTCTAACCCAGGAAATGATTAAGATAAAATAGAAGTCCCTTCCAAAGGGGCAGTTTCCTGGAGTGGATATCCCATTTTAGACATGGGTATAATGCTTCATCAAGAAGACTAGATTTGAATTGAAATCTAAGAATTCAAAGTTCTATATTATGAAGGATACCCGTAGTGCACCGGGTGCTTACTAGACCATATTTGAAGAGGGGAAGTTTAGAGAATGGGGATTGGAAGTTGTTCCCAGCATTGATTAGTATGTCCAACTAGATTAATTCCTCTCTATGTACCTAAGTGGTTACTTACTCCCCCATGAAGGAAAAAGGTGGAGTTCGGGTTTCCACTTTCACAATGGAGACCTCTATGGAAGGGGGAGCGTATTGGGCTAGCCGTACCTATACTTCTCAAAATCTATCAACTTTTTCACCAAATTTACATGGGTACTACCCCTTATAGGATTTTGGCCCCCTTCCAAGTATTATGGGGTTGTATAGGAGATTACATGGGAGGTTATGAGTATTTAACATCCTAGGTATCCTGAATTCCCACTTAATACCATACTTGAAATGCATCAATGAGGTATGACCCATCACATTGAATAATTGACATGTTAAGGATTATGTGATCCATTTTGAATGTTTCTCTTTACTAGTTCCAATAGGAGATATTATTGACAATTGTGAGGCTAGTCTCAAGGCGAGATCTTACATGATTTCACTCCATGAGGGAGTTATTTCTACCCGTATTTATGGGGACCTCATTTTCAAGTGGTATGAACCATTCTAATTCATATTACGATACTTATGTGTCCAATAAAGGTGTCCTCACTCTTTTTATGTTAAATATGAGGAGAATCTAATGGTAGATCTCCAATTTTGGTTGATGTTTACTAGATAAGAGACTGGTGTTGAGGTATACCTTCCTCTCCATAATACATCAATCATTTTATCTCATGGTTATGTAGAGGTTTGGATTTTCTCATATTATAGAATAAAATTATATAAATTTTTAAGTGAGTCCTCTAAACCACTGACTATTGAGCACAATCCCAACATTGGAAAGCAACTGGATTCTAGAGGGCCAACAGTCCCAGAGAAACCCCATAAGAAATTCATACACTTTCCATTACTGGAAGAAGAACCTATTAACATGGCTAAAAAAATGTAGTTATGGAGGTTGAGACTTCACCGGAGTTATTATTTCTGATCACATATTGTCATTGGGCAGTTTGAAAGGCGTAGAAAATAGAGGCTAAGCTCTGGGGTATATTTCACCAAGAAGAGGTACTTTTAGAAGGCTTATCCTATATCATTTCTCCTCTTGGTATCACCTTTAAAGACCATCCTGAGGAGGTTGGGGACATTATTCAAGACCTTTATGTGGCTTTGGAAAGCGTCGAGGGTCAGATATTTTTCTCCCTGCTGGTCCACAAACTAGTTGTCCCCGGGACACTTCAAATTACTGCAGATGAACAGTTTTATCCCTTCACTGAAGAAGCAATAAGTCTAGGCTTACTACTATTTTTAAAGGGTAATAGTTCCATTACAACTGTATTGAAGTCCTTTTCATGCTGACATAGTGGGAGGATATTGAAGATAATCCAGATTTGTTATCACCTGAATATAATCCTCATGATACGACCGTGGGATAGGAAATTGGTAGTGGCCAGGAGACCAGTGATGAGGGGTCCCCATGTCGATAAGCTTAGATGATGGTAGTGATTTTCATTTATAAAGAAATAGTTTCATCTCTTACCCCTTATGGAGATACTTCCTCGGAAGGGGAGAAGAATAAAAGAAGGTGCCCTACATTTTCAGGTCTTTCTACTTCAAAATGCTCAATTATAGCATTTTTTACTCTTTTATTGTCTTGGATTACTCTGGAAACACATTTTGATTTTTCAAAAATGTGTAGGTCCCCGCCCAACCTGTTTAAAAGAGAATTTATCCACTTATAAGGATATGAGTGAGCATTTTTTTTATTCTACATACCCTTTGCTATTGGGCCCAACCCATCAATAAGCACAGTTGGATGAGGTGTCAGTTCAATCATGTTCATTACCTACTAAAATTTTTCACCGATCTTACCATTTGATCTAGTGTGGGTGGATGTGATTTTAGAGGATGTTGAAATAGGGAGCTATTCTGCTACTGTGTTAGCCTTGATGGAATCATGTTTTATAGAAGGTGAATACTTCTTCAATACAGGACATGTTGTTTGTTTGTGTCATATTTCTTGATATTATGTTTTTTTCTATAGTCCTCAAGAGTGGTGAATAAAGAACATCTATAGGAAAAGCACCAGAGGTACCACGAAGTTGTTCGTCATAGGAAGGCCTTTCATATTCACATGAGGATGGGAATGGAGCAGTGGATGTCACTAGTAATGCGACCAAGAAAGGTATGTTTCTAACCTCAGTCATATCATCCATTTTCCTAGTGACTCTATATTCTTTTAAACTATAATTAAAAATCCCTTATGCCCCTTACTACAGAAAGTTAACCCCATAGTTTAGAGGCTCTTATCCTTGCTCCCTTGGGGGTTCCTCTGACTGGATCAACTAATGTAGAGGTTGATTCTCTCCCTTATTTTTTAAAGATAGTTAGCACAACTCAACCTATGAGTGACCTAGTCCGAAAATACATTTCCATTCCCAAGATGGTTTTGGGTGAAGTACTAAGATCTATGGAATTCTATCAGTCAATGAGGCAACACATGTAGAGAGAGGTTTTGGCCTTAGTTTTGGATACCCCCTTCGAGGAGTTGAAGGATCAGATGGGTCACCTTTAGTTTATATTTCCTACTCTTGTTTAGGAGGGATTTGACTATTCCTCCCTTCATACTGGGGTAAAGAAGTGGTTTTTCTAATAAATAATAAAAGGACCCTTGAAGTGAGGGTGGTAGCTACTAAGGCATCCTCTTTGGTGAAGTATAATTAGGACGAGGTTATGAAGGAATCTTCTTACTATGCAGTAGAGGAGACCACTCACTTGGACACATTCAATGCTGGAAAAGTTAAAACTATCCATTTTCAGTATGAAATCATTCATCATCAGTCTAAGATAATCCGTATTCAAATAGAGTTATCCAAATTTCAACATTCACTCCAAGTATATTATAAGGATATTCTAGAGCAACAAGTACTTCTTGATGTGGTAGAAAAGGTGTGGCTTAAAGCCATTGTCAGGGTGGAGGGGTTTCATCATCCCGTGAAGGTAGAAACTGAATCTGCTAATTAACTATGCCAATTTTTGATCTCTCTGGAGTAGATACATGTATAACTCAAGGAATCATATAAGCATATTCTGTGATGGAATCATAGTTTTTCAATCTTTATTTGGATTGTTTATTCATGGGAGAGACTTCGATATGTGGATATTCCTCTTATTGCATGATTTATTGATGAATAGTTTTTCTGAATTTCATATGCTTTGCCCAGTTTTTTTATCCATGATATGAATGAATTTTCATTGCTTTTATATTATATGGATTGTTAAAAATTCCCATCCCTTGAATAATATCAAGTAAACATGAATGCTTATATTTTAATGTTGAAATTCTAACAGATTTTTTCTTGATAAATGCTTATGAATTCCCACCAACATGAGATTCTTCATTTACAATATATCCTAGCTATCTTAAGATCACATGATTTATAGAATGATTCCTTGGGTATGATATATGTCCCATAGGGTGAGTGATCTATCTTTTTTTCGAAGCCGATAGGATTAGAGAGAGAATCTTGATATTTTCTAAAGCCATATGGTGAGTCTTGCAAGTTCTTGTAGACTAAAATTGTTGTTTTTCTTTAGTGTAGGGTATTTTCACTCAGACATTTTATTACTATAGTTTAATGTATTTTAGCTCAAATCTTATATTTTTATAGTTTAGGGTATTTTAGTTTGGGACTTATATCTCTTTAGTTTAGGGTCTTTTAACTCAAACCTATTCTCACTTTAGATTAAGGTCTTTTAGCTCTGACCTTTTATTACTTTAGTTTAGGGTCTTTTAGATCAGTCTTGATATCACTTTAGTTTAGGGTCTTTAGCTTAGAACTTTTAGAACTTTAATTTAGGGTCTTTTAGCTTGGGCCTTTTATCACTTTAGTTTAGGGTCTATTAGATCATACCTTTTAATGATTTAGTTTAGGGTCTTTTAGCTCAGATTTTATATCACTTTAGTTTAGGGTCTTTTAGATCGAACCTGATATATGGTTATGGGATATGGTGCAGCCATTCTAGGTATTGCCTAAAACATACTGAGGTGTTGGGTTCTACAGTGGTGTTGTAGAGGCTCTTGAGGATTAGAAATCACTTTTTGTAGAGTAACCCATTTCGTTGGACACCATAGGTATATATGTAGGATCTATAGGAATATGTGTATAGTTAAGAAATGGGTTCCTTGAAGTCAAGTATCCTTTCTAGGGGATATGGAAGATTTATGGAGGTAATATGGGTTTAGGGATAAATATTAGGGATGATAGGTCTACCTGGATAGTTGAAATATGGATGACGTAAATCATAACCCAAAAGTTTGAGTCTGTGAATATGGGATGGGGAAGACATGTCAGGGAAGACCTATTTCACTCTGAGATTCTAGGTTTTTCCATAGTGTTTACAGATATCATAAGGATCAAATCTCCTCTCCTTTTAGTAGGTGATACATTTAGATGGTGGGTCGAGGCCCTTATGTATTGGTTTCATGGTCAAACAAAAGACGATCTCCACTCATTTATAAGGGCCATGAAAGGTTTGCAAAGACACAAACATCCAGATGATGAGGTTGGGTATGGAAGGAAAAGCATCCAGGGAAGATTCTGTCGCCCTAGGGAAATTTGGATCTTATATTGTAAATCTAGATCCCTACATCCTTTGGTTTTTAATCAAAATCCATGTTCTAACAAAGGTTTGGGAATAGAGTGTCACATTCCTTCTTTGAGAAAGGGTTTAAGAGACGGTGATGTAGTGTCAAGGATATCAAATCTACTTGGATAGTTTGGAATAGAGATTATAAATCATGGTCCAAAGTACTCAGGCTAGGAAGATGATATGGGAAAATCATACTGGGAATGACCCAAAACATGCTGGGATTCTAGTTTCTTCCATAGTGATGTCAGGGCTCACAAGGATTAGAAATCAATTTTCCAGAGTGACGCATATGGTTGACATCCATAATTGCATATGCATGATCCATAGGTATACATTCATAGTTAAGAAAAGGATCCTTGAATTTAGGTATCCTTTCTAAGGGCTTTGAAATGTTACAGTGATCTAAGGCACTCAAATCATGAAGTGTGATTTGTGGAAATTGTAATATCCAAGAAGGGTTTGAGCACCATAAAAGTTGTGTCACTGTATAACAAACATATTTTCATGGTGTGGAGATGTGACAAGTCATTACTCTAATTTTTTCCTGAACCAGGGGGTTCAATGAGAATAGAGAGACTTTTACTAGGGCTACAAAGTAGACCCTATGATATTAATGCCTTATTTATTTGTGCCCTTATTTTGGCCTAATCTTTGGAGATGAAGAGTTTAGTGAGTGAAGACTTGATTTTTTCTCAGGATTCCCTTTGCAGGTTTTCGACCTAACAAGTTTCATACCTCTTTTACTAGTATTTTAAGGTCTTATGATTTGGACCATTATATGCTGGAGTTTAATATCATACAACTTTGAGCATAGTGCAATCAATTTAATGTCATGATGCATATGGAACTAATATAGAGGATGATACACAAAATCCCAATTAGGAAATCTATGGTCAAGAGTATCCCAAAATCCTCCTGAGTGGGAGATGAAAATGATGTAAATCATGGATCAAGGTTCTTAGGTTATGAGTATTGAAATATGATGGTCATACTGAGAGTAGTTCATATCACACTAAGGTGTTGAGTTATTCCATAGTGATTTCAGGGCTCACAAGTCTTAGAAAGTCCTTTTTACAGAGTGATGCATTTTGTTGATGGCCATAGCTGTGTATGTAGGATGCATAGGCATATATTCATAGTCAAGAAAAGGGTCCCTTGAAGCCATATATCCTTTCCAAAGGCCATGGAAGGTTTTTGGAAACCCAAATCACTCGAGGTATGAAGTGTGGCTTATGGATTTAGATGCTTTAAAAGATGATGGAATGACCTCATACTTCGGGTGACAAGGATAAGGATTTTGTGGTCCCTTGATAGGGGATAAAAAATGGGTGATTCCCTATATAATTTATCATCATGTAGTGGGGTCATTTTTTATGTAGTTTAATGTTATGTGGTAAGGACATATGTCATTCTGTTTATCATCATGCAGTCAATACGTTCTTGTTGTTCAATTTTAATGTCATGTGACCAAGAAATTTTCCTTTTCGTTTAATCTCATATGGTAAGGACATTGGTTTCCCATCATGAAAAGGGAAACTATGGCTAGACTTGAGGAGGTAAATATAAGTGTCACTACATATCCTATGATTATAGTAATCGAGCCATACATAGTTCTTAAAATCCCATGCAGTTTAACATTATGTGGTGAGGATGAAGATGAACTGACATGGAATAATGAGAATGTTTTGGTTGGGACCAAGGGTGGAAGTTCATGCATCACTATGTATCTCGTGAAAATGATAATCAAACCACACATATTTATAAATGAATTTCTCTATGTAGGTTTGACTTATACACAAAGAGGTGTTCATTTTTATATTTATTTTTTGTGAATGGGCCCGGAGTTGGAAATCCAAGCATCGTTGTGTATCATGTGAGGATAGGAATCAAGTCACACATAGTTCTTGAGGAAAACTATTTATTTGAAACTATGGCCCATATGAATAGGTGGTCATTGTTTATGTTGATTGTTTAGTTGGGCCTAGGATTAAAGATCCAGGTGTCACTACATATCTTGTGATGACATGAATCAAACCACCATAGTTCTTGAGGAACCATGTAGTTTTATGTCATACGAAAAGTACATTGACTGTGCAGTTTAACATCATGTGGAAAGGACTCATGGTGTACCTTTTATGATCATTCATTCAGGACCATGATGGGAATGTTGTGTGATTTGATTCCTTTTTTGGCATGGAATCCCTTACTTCAATTCCTAAACTCATATGATCTATGCTCGGGGTGAGAAACAAGGAATAAAAAGGGTTATTCTCACCATACAGAGGTAGTTGAGGGTACAATAGAGGAATTTTGTATCATGTAATGACTGAACCAAGATATAGGTTTGAGGCATCCCAACACATCACACTAAAAAATGAGAATCAACCCATAAGTAGTTCTTGAATACCTGTGAAGTTTAACATTTCATGTAAAGGAATTTTAGCTATTTAGTTTAACATCTTGTGGTAAGGACATAGATCAACTAACAAGAAGGGGAAGAGAGATTGTGGATTTGTGGTGTTTTACATCACGTGGTGAGGTCTTTTTTCATGTAGTTTTAATGTTATGGGATAAAGAAGAAATCAAACCTTTTAACATCATGTAACAAGGATGATATCATACACTTTAACATCATGTGTCCAGGATGAGATTTTACAACTTAACTTCATGTATCTAGGAAGAACTCCATATAGTTTAACGTCATGTGGCTAGGAAAAACTCATATAATTTAACGTCATTTAGCTAGGATAATATGTGATTCATTAAATCTATGTGAAGTATTTCTTGAGAAATCTCACATTAGTGGGGGGTGACCCGCTCCCTATCCATGGTGACCAATGAGTAGGATCCATTATGATAGACCTTATGTATGATTTAAGGCCCTTATTATTTGGGTTCTATCTTTTGATCCTTCTTCCCTGATATCATCAGGGTTCTTAGAGCCAATACCAATTATACTTTGAGGAATGGACATAGGTAGAAATTTTTATTAAAGGCTTTTGCAATCCTATTTTGATGGTTTTCTAGGCCGTGTAGTGTGCACAACCTGTTCTCATTGATTCACTCCAATTCATCTAGCTTCTTTTATGATTACTCATCATCTAAGAGTTTTCCACAAATAGATATTCAGAGGTTAGGCAGCTAGACCTCTATGGGTAAAACTACCTTGGTCCCATACACCAATGATTATGTCATTGCATGTGTTGTAGTATGCGTGGTGGTATGGTAGGCCCATAAATCATGGAAAAGATTTTCCATCCAAGAATTTTTATACTTGTTTATCATATTTTGGAGTATATTCAATAGAGTCTTATTGAATGTCTCTATCTATCCATTTTTCATTTAATAGTATTGGTATGAGTGATTGGACTCTATATTGTACTCCTAGTATAGTCTCTTCAACTCTATAGAATAGAATTTGGTGTTGTTGTCTATCAATATTGTTTGAGGGACCCCGAATGTGGTGATGATATCGAAATTCATGAAGTTGATTATATTATTTATCCCTACTTCCTTGAGGGGTATTACCTTATCCCATTTCAAAAATAATTCATTACCAGTAAGTATTTACTTGAATTTCTTAGTTGCGGCTGATGGATATGGCCCCACAACATTCATTCCCCAAATAGAAAAGGCCAGAAACATTTAGTTATATGTATCAATTCTAGGGGATGATGGATTATGTTTTCATAGACCTAGAATTCATGACATTTATTAGTGAATTCCACATAGTCCTGGATCATGGTTTTTTAGTAATATCCCAACCTCCTAATTTTATGGGATAGCCTAGTCCTAGATTGATGGGAACCATAGGAGCCGACATGGACTTCTTCCATGAGGGCGGAAATATATCCTTTTGATATGCATCTGAGGAGGATTCCATCAAAGCCTCAATTGTAGATTAATTTCTTATCATTTGGACCATCCTGTAAAGTGAAGTTTGTTACACAGTTCCAAATCTATTCCCTTTCGGATTGGTCTATTAGGAGATTCCCATTTTGGAGATATAAAATTATGGGCTCCATCCATTCAGGGGTGACCATTGGTTCATCGTGCTCTAGGGAGGTGTTGACCTAATTTATTTCTCCCATATCACATATGATGATTGACGATACCATTCTTCAATGTGTGATATGGATGAATACTTCTTCCTAAGCAGGGTTGTCCAGGACTATGGTCATATTAGCCAATGTGTAAGTGTGAGCATTATGTGATTGAGTAACATGATGAAATGTGGGATCAAAAGGGAACTCTGTCATTAGTCCCCTAACATATCCAGTGAGAGGGGCCAATTATTTATTTTTGATGGCATATTCACCATTAATCTGCTTTATTACTACTTCTGAATCCCCTTTGATATTAAGGTATGCTATGTGTAGTTATAGGTCTAATTCCAAGCTAGTAAAGAGGGATTAGTATTCTACCTCATTATTCATGCAGCCTTTGGATAGTGAGAAAGAGTAGGGAAAACTGATTTGTTTGGAGAGACAAATACAGTCCCTAAGACAACCTGATTGAGATTTGTATTTTCTATCCTTTTACTAACAATACTTCAGGTGGTTCCATCAAAATACATCTACCATGTTTGGGGAGTGTTATGGGTATAAAATAACTTCTCATTTGGAAGTTCGGTGTCCACTAGTGTATTTTTTGGGGCAGGATGTGCTATAAGAAAATTAGCAAGGCCTTTCCCTTTCAATGACTTCTGTAATAAAAATTGAATGTCGTATTGCGGCAGAATGATCACATATTAGGAAAAGCACTTGGTTAACATGGGGTGGCCATAGATGTACTTGAGTAGATTCATATGAGACACCAGAAAGACTTCTTGGTGCTGCAATTAATGCCTCATATTTTTCACAGTGAAGATGAGTGCAAGGAAATTATTCTCAACATCAGAGTATCAGGTCTTAGTACCTAGCATAGTTCATTTATGGTAGTAGAGACTATTCTCATTTCCTGCATCATTCTTCTATGTGAGGATTGCATCCAGTGATAATTCTATATAGGCCACATATAATATGATTTCTAACCTTTCCAACAAAGGCATCGAGACCAATGGGTGTAGTAGATATTGCTTGAGACTTTCAAAGGCTTCTTGACAGTCACTATCCCATTGATAGACAATTCCCTTCTTCATTATCCTGGTGAAGGGGAGAGCTTTACCGTCCAGGTTGGATATGAATCACAGAATTCTAAAAAGGTTCTCTTAGATCCCCCTAAGTTCTTTGATATTTATGGGGGAATAAATTGCTAGAACAACACTAGTATTTTTTGGGCCACCCTCGATGCTTTAGTGGCATACCAAAAAGCTAAGAAACTTTCCTAATGTTACCCTGAAAGCACATTTTGAGGGATTCATCTTTAGACTGTGATGTCATAGCTTATTGAAGACTATTTGGAGATCTAAAAAGTGATCACATTGTTGTTGGGACTTATAAACTAGTTCTTATACATAACATTAATCTATATTTCCCAATAAAAGATTAAAGATATGATTCATGCTGTGTTTATATGTGGAACTAGAATTATTCAAGACAAAGGGCATGACCTGATAGAAAAAGATCCCTTGAGGTGCTCTAAAGGTAGTCGATTCTTCATCTTCAAGGGCCATATTTATTTGATTGTACCATGGATATTCATCCATGAAGGATGGAGCTTGGAATCTAGTAGTTTCATCGATCAAGAGTTATGAGATCATCAATTGAAAATCATCTTTTGGGAAATATTGATTAAGGTATTTGAAATTGATACAGACCCTAATCTTCCCATTATTTTTCTTGATGGGGATGATGTTGACCAGCCATCTCAGGTATTGTACTTCTCAAAAAAAGTTGTCTTTGATCAAATTTTCATCTTCCGCATCTACATTGGTGGCATAAAGGGGTTCATCCTCTTAGTTGCCTACCTAAATCCTTAATGCTCATCGAGTAGTCCGAGATGGTGTATAGCCACATTTAGATTCGGTATGATAATTTTTGTGTAGTTCTAAGAGAACACATGTCGATGTTTCTTTATAAATTTGATTTACATATCTTTCTCTTCGAGGGGGAATGGTGGAACTAATCAGTTTAGGTCGTGGGTCTTCTTCCATTCCCAGATTTATCTTCCAAAGTTCATCGATGGTGGAGGATATTCCTTCCTCAAATGTAGGAGGGATGTTCCTGAGGTCATCCTCATCTTATTCCAATTCTAAGACTATGAAGAAATTTTCAAACAAATATGAAAATTTCGGGGATTATATACCACTATCAGGGTGAGAGGGGCCATGAGAAGAGACATTATCATCCCCTATTACCCGAGTCTTTGTAGAGAGATGCCAAATATGATTGTATTTTATAATGTTAGTAGGGAAATAAGGGGATTATACCTCTGGGGTCAGGTATATCACATCAACTATATTTCTGGGTAGAACATATTATTGTCGAACATACTCTAGGGATTTTTATGTGTGGTCCCCAAGCTATCGGGGGATGCAAGATGTGCATCATCATCCGCCATTGGTTTCTTTACTCTCTTCTTATATAAATATGATTCGGCATATGTGTATCCACAAGTCTTAAAGGGGGTTCTTTCACCATGAATTATACCAACCTTTATATCAATGGGGTACTTAAAACATTGATGGAATGTTGAAGGTATCACCAGGTGGTTATAGATTTAGGTACTTTCAAGTAGGACATTATATGTGATGTCTTGTTGGATAACCATAAACCTAGCATCAGATGCGAGATCCCCAAACTCATCCTTGAGATTGATCTTCTTGAGAGGTCTTTGTTTATTCTTATCATTCCCTCGAATGGTCATATTTGTGGGAGATAAATACCCTTCACCATATCCAAAATTTTGGAGGTTTTGAACTAGGAAGAGGTTAATCCCAAAACCATTATCAATCAAGTCCCTTTGTATGTCAACATTATTGAGTCTTTTAAAAACATATAGGGATATGATGTTCCCTTGGTTGACCTCTTCATAATCTTGATCATTAAATGAGATGATGACATGACATTCTAAGGACATGGTATCCAATTGATAGACCTTGATTGTAGTGACTTCTATCTCGAACTCATGGGGATCTGGAGGGATTAACTAAGTTCCATCCTAATTCATTTTGAAATATGGAGTGCTTATAGGATTGATACCTTGGCTAGGACCACTGGACTCTATTTCATAATGTCCTACTTTTGTGATAGAGGTTGGCACTTCTTGATGTGAGGTTTCTCCTGGACATGTGGCTTAGGAGTCAAGGAATTTGAGGTAGATAGGATTGATGTTTATGTAGAGTTTGTGGGATCATATTATACTATAGGTTGGGTCATTATATCCTACCTCGTTGTCTAGTATGATCAAATAATCAAACCCCCGTTAGGCAGTCATGTAATAGAATTGAGTGTGGATGACTTCTGGAGGGTTCTAAGACATCTCCATGCCTTTGATGGGTTTTCTAGAGTGTCTACCCACATTTACTATCTTTATATAAGTTCTTTGTGAGGATGTGACCAAAATATTGGATCTTACCATGCCCATTCTATCCTATGTATCCTCGGTTCCTTCACATGTGGACTCCAATTCCTTGGTTATATATAGGGAACTCATTTTATGAGGATCTTTCATCATCTAAGAAGGTTTTTTTTCAAGTGTATCATGTTGAAAAAACCAAATATGATCTCTTCTTCTGATGAGGATTATATTTAGTGGGGTAGTTCCCATGATTCAGATGTCACAGGGAAGAAATATGCATGGTCAGAGTTTGTGTTAGAGCAGAATATGAATCTTTTTCTTCTATTTCTTCTTACTTTAGGTGGTCACACCCACATTTGGGAGGTACATCTGATGCCTTCTTCTTATGTGGTGGAGCTATTTTGTGCCTTTGAAACTGTTCTCCCAATGTTTCATGATCTCAATCAACTATTTTCCGAGTCATACGGTTGTTGAAATTTCACGCACGACTGAATATAAAATTCTTCCAACCATATTCTTCTTCTGACTAAACAACGACTATATAGGTCATCTGCTCCGAGGAGTTTTCTAGCATCCCTATTCAAAATCGACTATGCCTTAAAGGATGTATTTGAATATGAAGAAATCCTAGATATTATGACCTAGCCTTCTAAGGTGAGGTTAGTAGTCTAGATAGTCAGTGAGGTCAATCTCATTGGGCTTCCTAGTATGTGGAAGCCTGAGTAGGTTATTATCGATGGCTGCTAAGAAATCACCAGGGAATTTCTTATTCTGAAAGGTGTATGCCATGTTAATTCATTCCTCAAATCTTAGGCAACCCTGATTTCTCTGTGATTCTAGATGAGGGTTATTCTTTGGTTGACACCGCTTGATAGAAGGTGTTGGACGGTTCGATACCTACATGGGTGCTTGGATGGGCACTTATTTTGGATTGAGAGTGAAAGATGTAATTTCTTCTTTGTATGTATTTTGTCCCTATGCTGGGAGCATGAATCAAGATTTGGATCGGGTTCACTAAATGGATTCTTCCAAACATTATGCCATTTATTTGAACTCGTAGAATCCACCTAGATACTTCATTGGAATCATAGGTATCTGCAACTCATCCCTAATATTTTTAGCACAAATTTTCAGTAGTTGATCCTATAAGAGAGGAATATCGAGAGAATAAGTTAAACCTTTCCACCTTTATATGAAGTCATAAAATCTCTCATTTTAATTTTACTTCTAGTTTTTTAGTTAAAATATTGTTGTTTTCCTCATAATGAAGCTAAATTGGTAAAGGAACTGACGATGAAGGTATTTCTATCCTATAACAGATCCTACTAGTAGATTGTTATACCAAACAAAGACCGGCCTTATTAGAGTCTACAAAAAACACCTCAGATTTATTGCCTACTCTTGATCTCAAGGGCCCATCATCAACCCACATCAGGATACGAAGTGTGTGAGATGTTGTTCGAGGTCACCTTTTCTATTAAAAGTAGAGAAGGTAGGATTTCTAAAATGGGTGGAGGCAAAGTTTCATCCTCCCACTTGGGATATGGATTCCTCTCAAGCTTTACAGGTGTTAATTTACCCTCCCTGGCTTCCATTAGAGTTGCAAGAACCTTGTTTTTTCTATAAAAGACTTTGGAATATTCTTGATGTTATTCCAGAGTATTGCCTTCAGACGGCGTGTGATTCTGAGCTCCGGTGTGGCCGGAATTAAATTTTCAGTGCGTTCGCACTGGGAACGCCAAATAAATGGGATAACCCCAAAACAGAAATTTGGATCCTAAATCTGAGAGTACGGATGGGTCCGAAATGGGGTTTTTACCCTAGGAATGACATAAAACATGTCGTTGCGGGACATTGGGACCCCTCGCCCGTTAACAGAACATTAAACGGATAAATAAAATAATTAATTTATTTGTTTAATGGTTAAACTCAAGTATCTCTTAAACTTTTGCTCAGATGAGAAAACTGAGGGCACCATTGAGTCTGGAACGTGCCTTTTACCCTAGGAGGGGTGCAATTTTCGCGGGCGCGACCCTTCTGTGAAAAATGCCACCAGGGGCATTTTTGTAATTTAACAGCCTCAGGCGTTAAGTTTTATAACTTCCGAACGGAGGCTTAGATTAAAATTCTGAGACCTCCGTTGTGCTCGAGAGGTGGTGTTTACCCTATGAGAGGCTTAACCTCAACCCTGTCGAGAGTTTCAGATGCATGTTAATTTGGGGGTTTAAAATTAATTAAAATTTTAATAAATTTTTCTTTATTTAAACCTAAACCCATCTCTCTCTACCCCTTGGTTCATCCTCTGGAGAATGCTCTCAACCAAGGAGACCTCCACCTTCCTCAACCTCAATCCCTCCACCTCCTCCCCAAGGTTTTGTGGCTTCCGGCGGATCGTCACGAAGCTTCGGGCTACGCCCAAGAGGTAGGATTGTGCGTTTTTCTTTATATTTCCGCACCTTTGTAAATTTTTATCGTTTAATTTATAAAATTTTGAAATTGGGATGATGGACGAATGAAGATGTCCATCGTCTAATCCTCGATTAATTTCTCATTCTAGGGCGTTCTTCGTCCCAATTTTCGGACGCGCGCGAACCTCGGCGGATCGATGAGCAAGGGGCGGCGTTGTGAAGGTCCGGTCCCGGGGACCCCAAAACCAGTGTTGGATAATTTTTCCATCACCGGAGTGGTTGGGGGGACCGGACGAAGGTTCGGAATATGGCGGAGGAGGACCGGCACGCGGCAGCCGGCGGTTGAGCCGGAGGTGTTCGGGAGTCCAGTGTGCGGCTGACTCGGGTGCGGCTAGGGGTAGCCGGTCATCACAGTGGAGCGCGGCGAGGCCGATCCGGTCGACACGGTTGAGTGCGGTGAGGCCAAGCCGGAGGCGGCGGAGCATGTCGAGGTCCCGGAAGAAGAGCAGGGAGGGGCTTCAGCAGAGCTCGGCGGCACTGGTCGTGGTGAGGTGCGCTGGTGCGTTGCAGGGGGGGCACCGACTGTCGTGGTCGAAGGAAGCCCAAGGCCTGGCCTTGGGCGTGCAGAGGAAACCAGGATCCGCGCAACGTGGTTCCTGCTGGCGCGTCAACGAAGACCGGCCGAAGCCTGTCTGCTGGGGGAGCAAGGAACCACAAACCGCGGGTCCTGTTGGGCGACGACGTGAAGACCGGCCAAAAGGCTGGTCGGTTTGTAAAATCGGACCTGAGGATCAGGTCCGGCGGTTCAGACCGGGCCGGCCGGGGTGAACCGGCCTGGTTAGGCCCCCTTGCATTCGGGGGGCCGTATCTTCTAAACGACGCATCTGTTTGACACGTCGTCTGCGGATGTGGGACCATATCGACGAGGCGGCCCTTTTAAAGTGAGTTTAGGGGTTTTTCGGTTTGGCACCCGAAGGAGGGTAACCCGAGAGCTTTAATTCAATAATATTAAATTATCATTAAAGCTCGCAACGGATGCACCTCGCGAGATGGACGTCCATTTGACATGCCGTCAGAGGCGTGGTGGCCCTGGAGCTGAGACGGTCCTTCCAAGGTTGGTTCGGAGCCTTTTCGAGTTGGTTTAGTTTCTCGGTAGCACGAAACACTAAATGTGAATAATTAATTAATTAATTGTTGTGTCAGACCTAACTCCTGCTTGGGATGTCTGATTGACGCGCCGTCAGTGGCTGCGTGACCCCAGTCCTCATGAAGAATTTTTGAGATGCTTTATGAAGAGTTCAGGTTGGAGATGAAGTGCGGGCCCCATAGGGCCCCGTTTGCGTATAACGCGGGGAGTTGCAGCTTCTGCATCCGGAGTCTTTTTTATGCACCGTCAGCGGCGCTGTGACCCTAGAATCGGGGCGAAATTGACCGGGGTGGTTTCAAGTGTTAAAGATGGAGTTGAGGTGTGGGCCCCACGGGCCGTATCTTAAGCTGTGTGCAACATACTGCGAATTTTTCATTAGGCATCTGTTTGGAGTGTATAAATAGTCGATTCAATGTGTTTTTCCGAGAGAATCGCGATGGAAAAGTTTTCCCGACGAGTATCGGAGTCAGGGTGTGGGCCCCACATGGGCTGGTTATGGTGAATAGTACTATATTCACCGGTTGTCTATTTCGGGTGAGTAAGTAGTCTATCTCGCGTGTTTTTTTCACGAGGACTGGAATAGTGTAATCTGTTTGGGAATGTGGTGCCTCTTTTGAGATCATGTTTAATGTGAAAGCATGAAAGGTGTACTGGTTGTGGTTCTTCCTGCGGTGTTTGTAGGGAACCCTTGGCGTGTGATTGTGTTCACTACCATGTTAGTGGAGTTGATGTTTGAAGAGATGTGGTTGTCCGTGCTAGGGCCGTGGAGGAAGTAGGTTGGTGAAGTTATGTTTATACCTTTTTTCATTGACATTGGGTGTCGTGTGCATGATAGCCCTTGGTCTGGAAATGTGGCATACTCTGGAAGTATACAGGAATGCTTGGAGGTACAAGTTGTAGTTTGTACCTGAGATCGTTTGTGCGCTTGGTTTGGAGATGTGTTTGGGCCACACATCGTGTGGGCCCCATGTGTGTGTGTTGTGTTCTACTCTACGTACCTTTGACCTCTCGTGACGTAGAGGGTCCTCCTGTTCTTGATGGTTTGACTGGCAGAGTTGTTTTGGTTCCCCTGTTCTTTCAGCAGAGGGGTTTTTTAGTATTGTTCCCCTTTCACCGAACTGCGACATCGTTTATGGCTACGTGCGTTCGTACAGTGTGGGTGTGCTCCCACTTTCTGGAGTGAGTTGTCTTGGTCCGCTTAGATAGTAGACTCAGCGAATTGGAGTATGTATCACCCCAAGAGGCCCAAGGAGATCATCACGTCCATTCGTGTTCCCTGGTAGGGTTCTTTGGGTATCGGTGTGACCAACACATTACGCGGGCATCGATCCTCTACCCAGGAGGTTGTTTCCAGTAGGGTACAAAGCCCCCAGTGAGCCCTGGGCATAGACTCCCTAGTTGTGTATCGAGATCATATCTTCTGTCCGCGATCTATCGTGACATGTTTCCCACTACATGTTCCGATGGCCAGTGAGGTACCATCCCGCAGGGATCGCCAGTGGTGTACTATCCAGCAGGGATGGCCAGTGGGGTACCATCCAGCAGGGATGGCCATAGCAAATCCAAGTCTCCCTCCAGTGAATTACCCTTTCGCGGGGCTGAACAGTGGGAATTCGTCGACTTTGAGAAGACCTCTCGACTGTGTGACAATGACGAGGTGTGTCTTGAAGTTCCCCCAGAACTCTCAAGAACGAGGGGTGCTTTCCCCGCTGAGATGCGTTCTTGTGACACGACCTAAAACCGTGTGGGCGAGTCAGTGCCGCCCAAAGTGGATAGTGTCAAGGTGCGGTGATTTGAGCCCCTTAACTTGCAGTTTGGGGCAAACGTACGGATACTGGGTATCGATGGTGTTTACTTCTGGGACTATTGGCTACTCACTTTCTTGGGCTGAGCTACAGGATGGAGATCCCCTTAAGATCTTGTCTGGGCTACTTGATAGAACATATGGATATGTATATACCTTGTTCTGGTACCCACTCCTTGGGTCCTGGTTACTCTCCTTCCATGAGAGGCAAAGATGTGCGGGTTATGCCACGTGCTTTCCGTGTCTATATTCTCGTGGTTGGAAGAGTATACTCTCCTGCTATAGGTAGTGAAGACTCGACGAGAAGTTCATCTTCTCACCGCTTTTAGCTTCTTGTGTTTAGATGAGTCTACTTCCTTCCTCTTTTTGGGTTGAGCTGTACTCTTTACTGCACTCTCGGTTATACTCCTTTAATTTTCCCTATTTGATCTACTTCTCACCTCTTCAGTACCTCCTTTGTTTCTACCTCGAGCCTTAGAGTCATCCTACTGAGTATTTTTATACTCACCCCTGCTTGGGCTTTGCCTGAACTTGGTGTGCCCTTGCAGACGATAGACAGGTTGGTCATGACTTCAGCGGAGCTTAGGAGTTTGGGAGCTCGGACCACGTGCGGTGGTCGTAGTCAGGTTCCAGGTGTGGGACTCTCCCAGCTGTTTTACTTTTGTTCACCTGTTGTCGGGTTGTGTCACTTTTCTAGTTGGGCGCGTGTTTTTCCCTTTTCTTCCCATTTTACCTTCAGCACTTGATTTATACTGTTTAGAGGTTGATTCACTTTTTGTGGTTGTTTATAGAAATTGTTACTTTACTTTACCTTACTTTTCTTTTTACTCTGCACTTCTGCATTGAGTGGGCTATTTGTGTGTGTACAGGTACTTAGGAAAAGGCCTCCCTGAGTTGTTTAGCCTTTGACACTTTTCACTAGCCCCTGGCCTATGGAGGTGGGCTTGGGGTTGTTGCGGCTCGAGCCTGGGTAGTGTCGAGTCGTTACAAAGTGGTATCAGAGGTGGTTCGTTCCTTGGGACATTGTTCGGACATCCCTAAAAAGGAATTGGTTGGGATTTAAGGAAACTGTGATAACATGTCTCAAGAGAAACTCTCAGGACAGGGAGTCCAGTGATGGTATGGAGGCCGACGTATCCATTCACTAGGACCCTGATAACCTGCTTGTCGACTCGGCATGCTGAGACACTTGTTATAGGGAAAATTGGTTTATGCATCACATATGATTGAGTTTTGACTGTCCTTCTTGAGTCAGCTCCCCATTGTTGTTACTGTTATATACATATATGCTCATCTGATCATGGTGCTCCTTGATAACATTCAGGATGTCTCCGTGAAGATAGCTAGCCAGGATACCAGCTTTGGTTTGTGAAGATGACCCTGTGAGCTACGAGGCCTCAGTCCAGGACCCATCATGAAAGTCCCTTTCTCCGGGTGGGCCGGTAGCAACACCCCCACCTGGTGAGTAGTAGAAAGCTTCAACAGAGAAGACTGAGCTTGAGCGCAGGTTGAGCGTGCTCCGTGAGTTCCAGTGACAGAGACCGCTGAGGTTCAGTGGTGAGATAGACCCTTAGACAACAGAGTTTTGGATCAAGACAGTGGTTCTCCTCTTCAGGCTTGTGCAGACGACAACAGATCTTATGGTGGCTTTGGTTGCCAGCCTTTTCCATGGAGTAGCTGGGCGTTGGTGGAGTCTGGTGACTCAGTTTCTCGATGAGTCTTCGCTTTCGTGGGGCGACTTTCAGCTGCTGGTTCATGAGGATTTTTACCCCTTCCTCTTACACTCCGTTCGGATCCAGGAGCTCTTGCAGTTTCAGCAGGGAGGGATGATGGTGACTGAGTACGTGACTAGGTTTGCGGACCGTGCACTTTTTTACCCGGACTTAGTCCACGATGACAAATTTTGAGCACAGAAGTTCGAGCAGGGTCTCCACCGAGAGATTTGTGCTGTCATAGTACCCTTGGGAGTTTGCACATATTTAGGGGTGATATTGTAGGAGTTGGTGATAAAGAGCTTCCTATCACACTCTACAGTTAGTGGTGGAAACAAGCTCGATAGAGCCGAGACGTCTGCCGCAGCTAGCGGGCGTCGGGTGACAGAACCTCGACGCAGGTGGCTTTCCGATAACCGGACTCAGGGGCATGGTCTTACACCACAGTGGAGCCTAAGGGAACCAGTGCAGCCCGGAGAGAGTCGATGTTATCCTTGAGATGGGAGAGGTCACGTGGCGCGAGACTGCCCGACCAGGCGCGCTAAGAATATCGGGCAGGCAGCGAGTGCACCACCACGACGGAGGCAGCATCGTGATCGGAGTAGTCCCTAGAGAGGTAGTACTATTATAGGAGCGGGAGGAGATGGCAGTGGGGGAAGACTTTATGAGGTCTTCCCATCACCACCAGGCGGTCAACGTCAGGCTCTGGGAGCTGACAGTTGGGACCGCGGACAACCGTGAGCTTTGGATGTCTACGATCCTGCAGAGCATGAGGTGATAAGAGGTACACTCTACAACTCTTCTACTTTTTATAGTATAATTGTTAGACTCTGTATGTGAAATTATTTTCTCCCTACTCCTTGTTTGAGGTGTTACCAGGGTGACGCAGGGTGTAGGTGTAACCCAGTGTCAGTAGAGTAGAATATGTGGAACCTTTTCTTTAGTCGATGGTATCGACTCCTTCACTTTCTGAGCGTGTAATAGGGTCTTGGTCGAGGTACATCGACTGTGAAGTATTGCGTGACTAGATATCCTTGGGTGTTTTACCATATGGATATTCTGAAAGAGGGTATCACTGGGATTTTTTCCCACGTCCAAACAGTGATTCCAGTCGCGGTGTGCGATGTGGGGGTTCGACCGGGGAGGTAAGCTTCCCCCGAGGGCCTTCGAGACATTTGAGATTGTGCAGAGGGATGGCGAGGTTCCCTACTGCCTTACCCTAACCCCAAGGCCGGGAGTGGGTGCATGATGTCTCCCACGTGACTCACCCGATAAGAAGTGTGCATGCTCCTATGCACGTCATATACAAGGGTAGACCTCGCCTAAACTGATCAAATCCTTTGGTTTGTGTGTGGTGGTGCAGAACTGTGCATGATTTCTTCTGGGTACGGAAGAGCCAGGTGTGGACTTAGTACCCCGAGTTGTTCCTTGGTTTTTCTTTTTGGGGATGAAAAGCTTGAAGGAGGGAATAATGTAAGAACCTGGTTTTTTCTATAGAATACTTTGGAATATTCTTGATGTTATTCCAGAGCAGCGCCTTCGGATGGCGTGTGATTCCGAGTTTCGGTGTGGCCGGAATTAAATTTTCAATGCGTTCACACTGAGAATGCCAAATAAATGGGATAACTCCTATATGGTATTTCAAATCTTAAATATGAGAGTACGGATGGGTTTGAAATGGGGTTTTTACCCCAGGAACGACATAAAACATGTCGGCGCGGGACATTGGGACCCATCGCCCGTTAATAGAACATTAAACGGATAAATAAAATAATTAATTTATTCGTTTAATGGTTAAACTCAATTATATCTTAAACAGTTGCTCGGATGAGAAAACTGAGGGCACTATTGAGTCTGTAACGTGCTGTTTACCCTAGGAGGGTTTCATTTTTCATGGGCGCGACCCTTCTATGAAAAATGCCACCGGGGGCGTTTTTGTAATTTAGCGGACTCGGGCATTAAGTTTTATAACTTCCGAACAAAGACTTAGATTAAAATTTTGAGACCATCATTGTGCTCGGGAGGTGGTGTTTACCCAAGGGGAGGCTTAACCTCGACCTCGTCGAGAGTTTCAGATGCGGGTTAATTTGGGGGTTTTAAATTAATTAATTTTTTAATTAATTTTTCTTTATTTAAACATAAACCCATCTCTCTCTCCCCCTTGGTTCATCCTCTGTCGAATGCTCTCAACCAAGGAGACCTCCACCTTCCTCAAGCTCAAGTCATCCACCTCCTCTCTAAGGTGTTGCGGCTTCTGGCGGATCGTCGCGAAGCTTCGGGCTACGCCCAAGAGGTAGGATTGTGCGTTTTTCTTTATATTTCCTCACCTTTGTAAATTTTTGTCATTTAATTTCTAAAATTTTGAAATTGGGAGGATGGCCGAATGAACACGGCCATCGTCCGATCCCCGTTTAATTTCTCGTTCTTGGGCGTTCTTCGTCCCAATTTTTGGACGCGCGCGAACCTCGACGGATTGACGAGCAAGGGGGCGGTGTTGTGAAGATCCGGTCCCGGGGACCTAGAAACCGGTGTCGGATAATTTTTCCGATCACTGGAGTGGTCAGGGGGACCGGACGAAGGTTCGGAATATGGTGGAGGAGGACTGGCACGCAGCAGCCGGCGGTCAAGCCGGAGGTCTTCGGGCGGGCGGTGTGCGGCTGACTCGGGTGCGGCTAGGGGCAGCCGGTCATCACGGCAGAGCACGGCAAGGCCGAGCCAGTCGTCACGGCGGAGCGCGGCGAGGCCGAGCTGGAGGCGGCGGAGCATGGTGAGGTCCCGACGGCGGAGCAGGCGGGGGCTTCAGCGGAGCTCGGTGGCGCTGGCCGCGGCGAGGTGCACTGGTGCGCTGCATGGGGGGCGCCGTCCGTCGTGGTCGAAGGAAGCCTGAGGCCTAGCCTTGGGCATGTGGAGGAAGCCAGGTCCCGCGCAACGCGGGTCCTACTGGTGCATCAACGAAGACCGGCCGAAGCCGGTCTGCTGGGGGAGCGAGGACCCGCAAACCGCGGGTCCTGTTGGGCGATGATGCGAAGACCGGCCAAAAGGTCGGTCGGTTTGTAAAACCAAACCCGAGGAGCGGGTCCGGTGCTGCTGGGCGGGCCGCGGACCGGGCCGGCCGGGGTGAACCGGCCCGGTTATGCCCCTTTGCATTCGGGGGGGGGGGGGGGGTATCTCCTAAACGACGTGTCCGTTTGACGTGCCCTCTACGGATGTGGGACCGTATCGATGAGGCAGCCATTTTAAAGTGAGTTTCGGGGTTTTTCATTTATGCGCCCGAAGGCGGGTAACCTGATAGCTTTAATTAAATAATATTAAATTATCATTAAAGCTCGCAAGGATGTACCCCGAGCGCCGGACGTCTGTTTGACGTGCCGTCAGAAGCACGGTGGCCCCGGAGCTACGACAGTCCTTCCAAGGTTGGTTCGGAGCCTTTTCAGGTTGGTTTCGTTGCTCAGTAGCACGAAACGCTAAATGTGAATAATTAATTAATTGTTGCGTCAGACCTAACTCCTGCTTGGGATGTCCGATTGACGCGCCATCAGCGGCAGCATGACCCCAATCCTCGTGCGGACTTTTTGAGATGCTTTCTGAAGTGTTCAGGTTGGAGACAAAGTGCGGGCCCCACATGGCCCCGTTTGCGTATAACGCGGGGAGTTACAGCTTCTACATATAGAGTCTGTTTTAGGCGCCGTCAGTGGCATTGTGACCCTGGAATCAAGGCAAAATTGACTGGGGTGGTTTCAGGCGTTAAAGTCGAAGTTGAGGCATGGGCCCCATGGGCCATCTCTTAAGCTGTGTACAGCATACTGCAACTTTTTCATTAGGCGTCTGTTTGGGGCATATGAATAGTCGATTCAGCATGTTTTTCTGAGAGCATCTTGATGGCGCAGTTTTCCCGACGAGTATCGTATTCGGGGTGTGGGCCCCACACGGGATGGTTACGGTGAATAATACCATATTCACCGGTTGTCCGTTTCGGGCGAGTATGTAGTCTATCTTGCCTGTTTTTCCGCGAGGACTGCAATGGTGTAATCCGTTTGGGCATGTGGAGCCTCTTTTGAGATCATGTTTAATGTGGAAGCATGAAAGGTGTACCGGTGGTGGTTCTTCCTACAGTTTTTGTAGGGAACCCTTGGCGTGTGATCGTGTTCACTCCCGTGTGAGTGGAGTTGATGTTTGAAGAGATGTGGTTGGTCGTTCTAGGGTCGTGGAGGAAGCAGGTTGGCGAAGTTATGTTCACGACTTTTTGCGTTGACATTGGGTGTCGTGTGCATGATAGCCCTTGGGCTGGAAATGTTCCATACTCTGGAAGTATACGGGAATGCTTGGAGGTACAAGTTGTAGTTTTTACCTGATATAATTTGTGCGCTTGGTTTGGAGATGAGTTTGACCCACAGGTCGTCTGGTCCCCATGTGTGTGTGTCGTGTTCTACTCTACGTACCTTTGACCTCTCGTGACGTAGAGGGTCCTCCTGTTCTCTATGGTTTGACTGGCAGAGTTGTTTTGGTTCCCATGTTCTTTTAGCTGAGGGGGTTTTCAGTGTTGTGCCCCTTTCACCGGACTGAGACATCGTTTACGGCTACATGCATTCATACAGTGTGGGTGTGCTCCCACTTTCTGGAGTGAGTTGTCATGATCCACTTCGACAGTAGACTCAGCGGATTAGAGCATGTATCACCCTAAGAGGCCCAGGGAGATCCTCACGTCCCTTCGTGTTCCCTGGTAGGGTTCTTTGGGTATCAGTGTGACCAACACATTACGCGGGAACCGATCCTCTACCCAGGAGGTTGTTCCCAGTAGGGTACGGAGCCCCTAGTGAGCCCTATACACAGACTCCCTAGCTCTGTATCAAGATCATATCTTCCTTCCGTGATCTATCGTGACGTGTTTCCCACTACGTGTTCTGGTGGCCAGTGAGGTACCATCCAGTAGGGATGGCCAGTGGTGTACCATCCAGCATGGATGGCCAGTGGGGTACCATCCAGCAAGGATGGCCAGAGCAGATCCGGGTCTCCCTCTAGTGGATTACCCTTTCGCGAGGCTGGGCAGTGGGAACCCGTCGACTTTGAGAAGACCTACCGACTGTGTGACAGTGACAAGGTGTGTCTTGACGTTCCCCTAGTACTCTCAAGAACGGGGGGCGCTTTCCCCACCGAGACGCGTTCTTATGACGCGACCTAAAACCGTGCGGGCGAGTCAGTGCTGCCCAAAGCAGATAGTGTCAAGGTGCGGTGATTTGAGCCCCTTAACATGCTGTTCGGGGCAGATGTACGGATACTAGGCATCGATGGTGTTTACTTCTAGGATTGTTGGCTACTCAATTTCTTGGGATGAGCTATGGGATGGAGATCCCCTTACGATCTTTTTCGGGCTTCTTGATAGAGCATATGGATATGTATATACCTTGTTTCTATACCCACTCCTTGGGTCCTAGTTACTCTCCTTCTAAGAGAGGCGAAGACGCACGGGGTATGCAACATGCTTTCCGTGTCTAGCTTCTCATGGTTGGACGAGTCTACTCTCCTGCTATAGGTATAAAAGACTCGACGAGAAGTTTATCTTCTCACTGCTTCTAGCTCCTTGTGTTTAGACGAGTCTACTTCCTTCCTCTTGTTGGGTTGAGTTGTACTCTTTACTGCACTCTCGGTTATACTCTTTTACTTTTCCCTGTTCGATCTACTGATCACCTCTTCAGTACCTCCTTTGTTTCTCCCTCGAGCCTTCGAGGCATCCTACTGAGTATTTTTATACTCATCCCTACTTGGGCTTTTCCCGCACTTGGTGTGCCCTTGCAGACGACGGACATGTTGGTCATGACTTTAGCAGAGCTTAGGAGTTCAGGAGCTTGGACCGCATGCGGTGGTTATAGTCGGGTTCTAAGTGTGGGACTCTCTCATCTATTTTACTTTTGTTCACCTGTTGTTGGGTTGTGTCACTTTTCTGGTTGGGCGTGTGTTTTTCCCTTTTCTTCACAGTTTATCTTCAGCACTTTCTTTGTACTATTTAGAGGTTGATTCACTTTTTTTGGTTTTTTATAGCAGTTAGAACTTTACTTTAATTTTCTTTTCTTTTTTACTCTGCACTTCTGCATTGAGTGGGCTACATGTGTGTGTATAGGTACTTAGGCAAAGGCATACCTGAGTTGTTTAGCCTTCGGTGCTTGTCGCCAGCCCCTGGACTATGGAGGCAGGCTTGGGGTAGTTGCAGCTCGAGCCCAGGTAGGGTCGGGTTGTGAAAAGAGTAGCTAAGGACTTGATGAAGTTAAGTAGATCTGGGGGCACTTCCTTCTGAGCCATTTCCCATCCATAGGGAGTGGGTGGGGGTTGATGAGGTGGTACAACCTTCATCTACCATTGATTCTTGATTTGACCTAGGATTGAATGATTTCCCTAGTGAGGGATAGGTTTTATTAACAATGGTGGGAAGTCACAATCATTTTCAACTTCCTCATCTATGTAGACTGGATACCTAGATCCATACTTAATATTTCACTCATATTCCACTTTTTTAGTGGATTGAATCTTATGGTAGGTGATGTATTTACCTCAACCTGAAGATGATACCCAGTGGGGATATTTCCCTTGAGTTTCTCCTTGTTGACTTTTTAGATATTTTTTATTTCACTCTCATATTTTGAAAGTTGTTCTTTCATGGGAGGAACTTCAAATCTTTTGTTTGGTGATTGATATGTGGATACACCTTTCCCTTTTTCTTTGGTAGTGTTCTACCATGGAGGTGGCAACTTTTTATTAAAAGGTGCCATATTTTGGAGTCTTATATGGTTCTAGTTGTGTGCATCCTCAGTTGGTTCATCTTGATCACCCTCATCTCGGGGTAGATTTTCTGTGTTGTGGCCCCCTAAATTTGTGTCTTGATCCACAAAATCTTCCATATTGATAATGAAGACATTTAAAGAGGCATGTCAGGAAATGGTGGAAGTTTCATTACTTTCAATGCAATAGGATGATTCTGTATTTCCTTCATCAGGGTCATTATTCAAACCCTTTTCCATATTGGGCCATTTTGGCTTGTGACCCCAGCGAGGTCTGATTTTATTTTCCATACATTCCTATTGTCTTGACCTATGATTAATAAACTTGAGGGATTTGTCTGGTCATGATTATCGAATAGGCCTTGAATAGCATAGGTTTTTCTTGCGGTGGGAGGAACAGATGAGATACTGGCCATTGATCTTGTCCTACCAACCTAGAGAATACTGATTCCCTATGTGGAGATGATGATGAGAAAATGATCCCAACCCTAAGGATTGGGAGTTATTTGAGGCCATAATTGGTATTGAATAATCCTATTTTTGAGGATCCAATGATTCCATTCAGGTATTTGATGATTCCCAAGATGGATATTGAGATATCAATTCCACCAACCCAGCATGATAGGGGTTATCTGGAATCACTGTTGATTTCCCCATGACCCTCTCAGGGGATGATGAACCTAGAGATGCTGATAGAGATATAAATCCCCCCATCCTAATGGTATGGGGTTTTTCTACATCCCTTGAGGATATGTCATTAATCCAATGGGGAATTCATGATCTGAGGGGTGGAGTTGGTGGCAGATATTCCCCTAACCTAGTGGGTCAAGTCTGCTCCTAGATGGATTGTAACACCCCGACCCCAGAAGCCCGGAGCAAGTGAATTAATTATTACATTGGAATGATTAAAAGGAATGAAATCTAAGAGGAATGATCATTTTAGTAGTTTTTAAGAAACTAGATACATACATGTAACTCATATTACATTGGGAAAGGTAACAAAATACAATACATAACGAAAAATAATAAATTACATCCATGAGGACTCAATAAATGGTATCCACTTCATAACCTGTTGAAGGTAAAAAAAATGAAAGGGTGAGATAAAATGATATGTAATGGTTACAAAAGGTGGAATCATTAATCAACAATAATTGAATCATAGTCAAATTGGCATAGTCAATATGGCATGGTGAATAAATGAAAAACACACGCCATTAGTAAACTGATAATAAAACTGCATCCATAGATGTTGTCATAGTGAAAACCTCATGGATATTAATAACTAGAAATGAATAAAGAGAATGATTATTAACTGGACATCATGTATCGGTCATATGATACCACTATACCATCGAAATAGTTTAATTCTATGGGTAGATACCTGTCTGATTCTGTTTTGGAAACAAACTCGAAAGGTTTGTCGCCAAGTGATTTGTCTCATTAGACCTGTCGATGAATCAAGGGGATATAGTGGGGCCCAACCATCACTGAAATTACAAATCATTATTTATACATATATTTAATACAAGTACAATATTCCTTCTCAATATCTATATAGAGTAGAGGATACAGATTCATCAATATTTCCATAGTTAAAACAACATTCCAAATAAACACTGTATGTAAAAGGGTGTATGAATTAAGACAATAATCATATCCATGAAACCAGAATATGGATATATAATATATTTACAATTTAAAATGAAAAATGATCCTAAAGGGGTAGTAGTTACACCACATAAGGATTATTAGGTGCACAATACCAAGTAAATCACAATGAAATGGAAACCGAAACAAAGCCCCTTACAACATTGTAATCAATAGAGTTAATAATCATCAATTGAATCACTAAATACCATGAATATAAATAGAATAATGATATCATATATCAAATGTAAGTAAACATACATCACCTATAAGAAATAAGTGGTGACCAATGGAAATATCACATAAATAAAAGTGAGATGAGAAACCCCTTACCTTATGACTGAAAGTGTTCTAGATTGATCTTAATGACTTGAATAATCAAATTTATCTTAATTAATTAATAATTAAAGAACCTTATATACATTTAATTTATTTATTATAACCTTATTAGGTTCATTCATTTCATTTTTATGGGTTTAAGAGGTTCAATTTTATTGTTTTCGAAGCATTTTCTTCCTTGGTTTTCATGATCAGTTTACTTATATTCGTGAATGGAAGTTTGTTTGAAATGTGGTTAAACATACAAATTTTTAATATATATATTATTAGTTACATTAAATAGATATAAATTATTTTATAATTATTTTGGTTATATACCATGAGGATGAATCATTAGATAAAAGTTAATGATAAATGCTTGGATTAACTTGGCGGTTTTGTGCACAATGAACTTGTTTTGTATTATTAATTTATATTATGAGTGTGTAAGGATTACATAACATTGTATAAGATAAAATACAATTATTATGATCTATTTCAACCATTAAAAAGGTTTCATGACCAGTATTGAAGATGGTAACATAAATTGAAAACCCGTCGTCTTTGAATGTGATAAATTAACACGTCTCAGATGGTGTTTTTATTTTTAGTATAAGAGGAGGGGGAAAAGAGAGTGATGATGATGAAATATTAAATTAGAATAATAAAATTAAATTTCTTGTATGGTACTGAAATTATCATGTCATTTTTATGTGAGGAGGTGAGGATACAGAAACAAAAGAATAAAACTTGTAAAAGAAATTGAAAGAAAAAGGGAGAGAGGTTCACCTCTTGAGTACTCCTCCTTGAGAATATCCTTAAGGCCTTTGTTTTTGGAATTTTAGTGAGACTAGGAGGCCTTAGACATTGGGGGAGGTCTTTGGAATTGTATTTGGAAGAACTTAGAAAAGGATCAAATCTTGAGTGGTGAGGGAGGAAGAGGGGGTCAGAGGTGGTTTTTATAGTGGAGGGGAGGAGGGTTTTCTTAATATCTTAATCATTAGTTAATTATTTTTCCATAAGACAAGAAATATTTATTATTATATAAAAAAAAGTATTAATAATTTCATGTGATTTCAAACCAAATTTTCTTACCTCATCATGAAATCATCCATGACTCAATAAATCATGTATTTAGCGTTTATCATAATTAATCGTATTTTACTATTCACAAAAATTCAAGTATTTCAAAAAAATTCCAAAAAATTTAACCTAACCATTTTTCAACATGTAGAATCCAAAAATAAACTATATTTTTTAAAAATAATTTTTTAAATATGAGAAATTTAATTTTTAATTAAAATCATCATTTAATCAAAAAATACCAACACTTAAAATATTCAACTTCATTTTTAAAGTGCCTAAATTTTATTTACACTTTCATGGGTAAGGTTACCATTCATAAGGGTCATATTAATATTCATAATGGTAGGTTACTATTCATAAGGGTGTGTTACTATTCATAAGGGTAAGTTACTATTCCCAGAAAATTAACTTGATTCCATCATACTCCAAATATCACCCTGATCGCAACCGTGTATGTCTGTTTTTCAAAATTCAAAACACAGAAGTGGAGAATTTAAGTTTAATGGATAGGTTATGACTATATCCTATAAATAAACAAGTTTTGTTTCACATAGACTTAGTTCTTCATGAAATATAGGCTATCTAATGAATTGAAAGTATTTAAGAGAAAAATACCATAAAATGTTTGGGGGTGTTATATTCTTCCCACCTTTGGAAATTCCATCCTCAGAATTTTTCATGTGTAAATCCCATTAAAAATATGTGGGTGGTTCTTCTTCATAACATCCTTATATTCCCATGTTGCTTCCTCCATTTTATGGTTTCTCTAAATAACCTTTACTAGTGGAGTTGTCTGATTTCTCAATACATGCTCCCTAGTGTCAAGAATCTAAATAGGCTCTTCATAGTATGAAAAATCAGGTTCAATCTCTATTTATTTATAGGTGAGTACATTTATTGGGTTTGGCATGTATTTCTTCAACAATGACACATGAAATACATTATGAGATTTGGAGAGACTTGGTGGCATTGCTAAATGGTAAGCTATAGCTCGAATTCTTTCCAAAATTTCGAATGGTCCGATGTACCTGGGGCTCATTTTCCCTTTCTTACCGAACCTTAAGACACCCTTACACGTAGATACTTTTAGAAAGACATGATATCCTACTTGAAATTCAAAATCCTTTCTTCAGTTGTCATCATAACTCTTTTTCCTACTTTGTGCTACTTTAATATGGGCCTGAATTTTCTTTACCCTTGTAGTTTTCTTTTCAATAAGTTTTGGGCCTATAAGTTTTCTCTCACCAACTTCATCCCAACATGTTAGAGTTTGACACCTCTTACCATATAATACTTCATATGGAACCATTTGTGTCACGAACCGAATATTGTCGCCACCAAAACTGGCACCAACCCCATCCCATGACATGATCCGAAGGGCGTTCCCTATCCCCATGGGCTGGAACAAGTGCCCGGGTATCATTAATTTAGGTTTGGGAACGATTTACCTGAGTTTGAAAGCATAAAACATTAAAAAAAATCCATAATATAAATCTGAAATTTTTGAGCAAAACAAGACTTAAGTAAAAACCAGAACTGAGTACATTGGTTTAAAGATAATACAAGTGGTCAAAATAAAAATAATTATAGCATCAATACAGCCCCAAGGACTCCACACGACTAGGGGTCATCGCCCCCAAGCTATCTCCACAACTCTGCACAAAGGATGGGAACTAAAACCCTGAATCGCCATCACCCTTAGCCTTTCCTTTACCTGAATGAAAGACAACCAAGTCTACTTACACCAAAGGGGTGTAAGTAGGGTTTGAGCCTAATCCCAGTAGAATACCACCCAATGATTCCAAGGAGTAAGAAATACAATGTGAAAAAGCAAGTAGTTTTCAAACGCATGGAAAAGTAGGGTTAAAATTTCAAGAAATAAAACCTCCAATTGAAAATAGATTTCAATCCAAAATTTTCAGAATATTAAAAAATTAAAATAGAAATGTTAGATACTGTAATTTACTTCCAAACACACCCTAAGACATGGGTAAATACTACAAATCCAATGAGAAACAACATTGGGAACACCCCTAGGCACTAGGCTGTCTTGGGCCCTATGTACCTCGTACCTCGGTGTAAAGTAACCATAGAAAAATTCATTCTTGTGCACGAGCCACTAGTAGGAAACATACCCATAACCTAGTGGTCCCCAATAATCATCCACATAGTTTATTTAGAGTTGTCGTTATCCAAATGCTAAGTGAAACAGGTACAAAACCCATTTGGTCCACTAGCCGTACTAGTACAAATCCGCCCCACCTAGGTACCCGAGCTTCCCCTTTTGTGCTCAATCAATTTCAGCATGAAACATAAATCAATTTTCATATAAAACACCATTAATGGTCAAAAACAACCAATACAGTATCTATCACATTTTATACCACTTAAAACATGCAACAAAACACTTAGATTTTTCATAAAACAATTCCTCAAAATCTCGTAGTGTTTCAGACACAAAACTCCTTATAAACCTCACTTGCATACTATGTGCACATTTTTAAGTTTCCAAAACAGAAAGGGAAGCCTACTAAATTTCATTGAAAACACAAAATCATTTTTAGGGCAGCCCTATATGGTTCAAGAAACGACATCATTGCAAAATCTCCATTTTTACACAACACAACTCTTAGAATTTCATGTGGTTCAGAAACACCATTAAAACCAGATTTTGTAGCAACAGACACAAGGGATAATCATTAAAAACAGTATTTTATCCCTATTATAGATAAATAAAATCAACTAATTACTTATATGGTATCCCCAATTAAACTAATAAAACATATCTATGAAGAAACCCCCAATTTCACATGAAATTGGCATTTAGGATTCATTCTAAATACAAACATCACTAAAACTATTTTTTCAGCAATAATAAAATTAAATAAGAATTAAAATACCATAAAAACAGTATCCAATTCACAAAGATTTCATACACAATGGAATCACCTACCAAAACCAAGGAAACCCTTGAATCCTTTCTGCGAAAACTCAAACGCACCACCGCCACACCTCAAGGAAGGTAAACCAGACCTAAAACCAGAATTTCTGACCATGAAACACAATATAAAACCCTAATTTTTAAACCCTAATTTCTGGACATTAGTAACCTCAATGATAAGGGAAGAAACCCTAAGTACATTGGATGTAACCCTAAACAAATTGAATGAAGAAAGAAGGAGAACACCTTACTTAAAATATCTTGTATAAATCACCCCCAAAAATACCAGTATATGATTTTAAAAATACTCAAACCTTCAAGGGAGGTTCAAACAAGGATAAGGAGATCATTTAGTAATTTTAATGGGGGAAAAGAGTAAATACTGAGAGTTATGAAGGAATGAACTTACCTCTTCAAATATGGATGATTTGAGGAAGCCTATGAAGTTCGGCACCAAATCGCGATTAACCAGAGATCCAAAGAGGGGGGAGAGAGAATGGTCACACGGTTGGGTTTAGTGGGCTTGGGATCCACTTTGAATCACCGAAAAATCCCAAATATTGAATAAGTTATAACATAATCAAAATGTATTTTTAAAACAGGAATTGGACTTTCGGGCAGGCCCAACCCCTTAGATAAAAACCCAAATAAACCCTGGTTATGGATTTCTAAAAGCTCCAAATGACCTTGGTAGTGTTAATAGGTTAGGGGAGGTCAAGTATGAATTTTAATGGATGAAAAATGTTGAAAAATGAAAAAGTTATAAAAGATACAAAATTTATTTTTTAATCTGAAATTAGGCTCACGGTTTGGCCCAATTCATTAATACTCATCTATTCCACCCTAAAACTTTGGGAAACCCCCAAAACAAAGCAAGGATGTAAATTAAATAAAAAATACCTTTAAAATATGTCTTGTATGTGACAATTTGAATGCTATAATGGAAACTATTATTTTAGGAAAATTCCACCAAAGGAAAGTATTGACCCCACATACCTTGAAAGTCAAGAGAGCATGAACTCAACATGTCTTCCAGTGTTTGAATAGTCCTTTCAGACTATCCATATATTTGAGGGTGATAAGTAGTACTCATATGAAGCTCAATATCCAAATCCTTCTAGACAATTTTCCAGAATTTTGATGTAAATTGGGGATCTCGATCATACACAATCGATAGAGGTGCACCATGATGTATTATAACTTCATTAATATAAAGTCTTGTTAGGCACTCAAGTGGTAAATCCTCTCTTATAGAAAGGAAATGTGTTGATTTTGTAAGATGATCAATAATTACCCATATTGCATCATTCCTTTTAGGTTTAATCAGTATTACTATGAATAAATCCTTTATAATATCATCCCACTTCCACATAGGAATAGGTAAAGGTTTCATGACCCCTCTAGGATGTTGTCTCTCAGCCTTCACTTGTTGGGAAACTAGACACCTTGACACATAGTCAGCAATTTCTCGCTTCATGTTATCCCACCAAAAATGTTCCTCCAGATCTCTATACATCTTAGTGCTACCAGGGTGTATAGAGAAATTTGAGTTATGAAAATCATCTAATAGTTTCCTTTTTTTAGCTTAGGTACTGATGGAATGCATAACCTCTTCCCAAATTTTAGAACTCCATCCTCATACACAAATTCTACCAATCTTCCATCCTTAATAGATTTAATTTTCTTTTCTATATTATCATCATTAGATTGAGATATTTTTATCTTCTCTAGTAAATATGGTTTCGAAATCATTTGAAAGAGGAAAGATGTTTCCCCTTACTTAACAATTCCCATATACATCTTTAGTAGATCCATGAATATAGGATCTCTTTCAATCCTCATTTGGGTCAGAAGTCCATAATATTTCCTACTTAATGCATCTGCCACATTATTTTCCTTTCCTAGGTGGTAGTGTATTGAAAATTCATAATATTTAAGTAACTTGAGCCATCTCCTTTTCCTCATGTTGAGTTATTTCTATGTAAAAATGTATTTCAAACTCTTATGATCTGTATATATCTCACATCTTTCACCATAGAGATAATGTATCCATATTTTTAGAGCAAAGACTAAGGTTGCTTACTCAAGATCATGAGTTGGTTAATTTTTCTCATGAGTCTTTAACTGCCTTGATGCATAAGCAACAACTTTATCATTTTTCATAATGACGCAACCCGGTCCATTCTTTGAGGCATCACTATATATCAAAAATCCACCATTTCTAGATGGATGAGTCAAAATTGAAGCATTGACCAATATTCTTTTCAATTATTCAAAGAATTATATACATTCTTTCATCCATACAAAATTAATCCCTTTATGTGTGAGCTTGGTTAGTGAGTTATCCAATCAAAAGAAATTTTGAACAAAACACCGATAGTAACCTACTAAGCCATAAAACTACGTACCTCGGTTATTTTCATTGGCATGGACCATTCTTGGATCACCTTTATCTTCACAGGATCAAATAAAATTCCATCCTTATATAAAATATGGCCAAAAAAATAAACTAATTGAATCCAAAATTCACACTTTCTAAACTTCCCATATAATTCATTTATTCTAAGAGTTTTCAATAATAATTCACAAGTGATTCTCATGGTCTTTGTAGATTTTGGAGTATAACAGGATATCATTGATATATACCACAACAAATTCACCAAGATATTCCTTGAAAACTCTATTCATTAGATCCATGAAAACAAAAGGTGCATTATTCAGTCCAAAAGGCATTACTATAAACTCTTAATGCCCATACCTTGTTCAAAATGATGCATTTGGAATATCTTGTTTCCTCACCCATAGCTGATGATATCCAGATCGAAAGTCAATATTTGAAAAATATTGGGCTCCATGAAGTTGATCAAATAAATCATCAATTTTTGGAAAAGGATACTTGTTATTTATTGTAATAGCATTGATTTACCTGTAATCAATGCATAGCCTTATGGAACCATATTTCTTCTTGACAAAGAGGACAGGGGATCCGCATAGAGAAACACTAGGTCGAATAAATACTTTTTCACTAAATTACTCTAGTTTTTTCTTTATCTCCACTAATTCCACAGTGGTCATTCTATAGGGATTAATTGATATAGGTCTTTCACTAGGAATTAAATCAATAGAGAACTCAAATTCCTACTCTAGAGGATATCCAGGTAAATCCTCTGGAAATACATCAATGTATTGTTACACAATAGGTATGTATTTAATTTTAATATTTATTTCCTCGCCTATAGATATTTTGTTCTCTTACTCTCCAAGAATTGAATTCAGTAGATCTAGTGGGGGTGGATCTAGATAAGAATCAGATGGTGAGGTTTCTACTCTAAAGATAAGGGATTCTACACCATTCTCAAAAATTGTAACTTCTTTCTTCTTGCAATAGATCTTCGTATCATAATTTGACATCCAATTCATACCGAGAATTATATCAAAGTCAATCATTGGTATGATGATAAGGTTAGAAACGAAAGTACGTTTATGTGTCATGATGGGGATTGATCGACACATCTTTGTTTCAATGATACATTCCCTAGGAGTTTTGACTGACAACTCCTATATTAATCAAATTTGACATGTCTAATTTTCATGGAAAACTGGGAAGATATAAATGAATGTGATGATCTAGAATCAAATAAATAATTGGATAAGTTTAAGGAAACAATTAATTTACCTACCACCACATCATTAAAAACTTTAACCTCCACGGTTGTAATCACATAATCTTTCCCTTACTCTTGTGTCCTTTTTTGAGGCATGTTTCCTTGGTGCTTAGGTAACTCATTTGCCTAGTGTCCCATCTCTCTAAAATTGTACCATTGAACATCATTGACTTGTCTCTTCCCCTTGTATTAACTAGATAAATGACTCTTTTCTACACACTTATATCAAACTCCCATGCTTTTCAAGCATTTCCCAGGATGATTCTTTCCATAGTTCTCACATAATAGAAATTGCTTTATTCCCTTATTCTTCATTGGTGCTTCAGCTTTTCCATGGTTATTAGAATGCCTCTTCTTATCTTGATTTCCCTTGAACAAATTTGATCTAGAAAATTCCATCTCTATTATGATGGAACTTAATACAATTTCATCATATGATGAAAATGTTTGGGAAGCCAGTGCCCATAGAATACTTGACTTAAGACCTTCAAATAAATGATCAATCTTGTCTTTTGAATCACATACATAAACTATAGCATACCTGGATAATCTTTTGAAGGTATACTCATACTCCACAACATTCTCTTCTTCCCTTTTCTTTAGGCTAAGTAATTTACTTTTCATTTTAGTTCATTGCTCACAATGGAAATATTTGTCGAATAATATTTCCTTAAAAGTTATCCATTCCATATATTATATTTGTTCTTTCTCTTTGGTATTTTGGATCAAGGACCACCATTGATCAGTATCACCCTTGAGGAAATATACTTCCAGTACTACCTTTTTATTTTCCTTGCATCTTAATGCCAGAAATATCTTTCCAGGGGACTTGATCCACTGATCAGCTACCATCAGATTAGTAGCCCGACTAAACGATGGGGGCTTATTCTACATGAAACGATCCAATATAGTTGTAGCATGGTTATTCAACACAGCCTAAGTAAGTTGTCCCAATATGGTCTTGATCTGATCCACTCCAACACTAACAGTGTTGACTTTCTTATTGGGGAAATCCCTAAATTGTCCACGAGTATTGATTCCCCTTCTTCCATTAGGCACCATCACTAAACAATGAAAAACACTAAATTATATCATAGTTCATAATTTCTAACTAGAAAATACTTAAGATAATCTAAAAATTTATGCACAACTAATCTCATAATCATAAACATTGTTTATATTTACTTTTAAATCATTCATAATAGTTTTTAAAGAAAATGTGAATTATCCTAAGCATATCCCTTGGGAGTGTCAAACCAGGTGTGCATTAAGGCCCATTGTCATGTACCAGGATACCCTGGGTCAAGCCCGAAACTCCTTGATGAAGTTTTTACTCCTAGGTATATCTATGTTGAAACCTTTTCCACTTGTAGTATCCAGACAAGGATGTATTTTCTTGGAAGACCCACATAATACCTACTTTACCAAAATTCTAGGACATTCTTATATGATTATCATCAAAGTCTAACTTAGGTTTATGTCCTCTAAACTATGTTTCCTAAATGTAGTTTCCAAGGTTGCTACTAAACTTCCTCTAATACCAACTGTAACACCCCGACCCTAGAATCTTGGAGCCAATGCATTACTTATTACATTGACATGATTAAAAGGAATGAAATCCCAAAGTAACGACTAGTTTATTATTCTTAAAGAAACTAGATACGTACATGTAACTTATATTACATTGGGAAAGGTAAAAAAATACAATACATAACAAAAACTAATAAACTTAATCCATGATAACTCAATAAATTGTCTCCTCTTCATAACCCTTTGAAGGTAAAAGAATGAAAGGGGTGAACTCAAATTCTCGGTAAGGGTTACAAATAGAAGAAACATGAATCAATAATAATTTAATCATAATAAAATTGGCATAGCCAATATGGCATGGTGAATAAATGAAAAACACACACCATTAATAAACTGATAATGAAACTATATCCATAGATTTTGTCATAGTGAAAACCCCATGGATAGTAATAACTGAAAATGAATAAAGAGAATGATTATTAATTAGAATTCATGTATCTGGCACATGATGCCTATAAGGACCCGACCTTATTACATTACATAGTCTTGAATTTAGTCAAGAAATCACTTAATTTTTACATCAAGGATCATTTCAAGTATAGATATTTAGAGAATTGGGACAATACATTTATAACATTACACATTATTATAGAGTGGATACCATAAAAACAATACTCATTCCTTCCAAAATTTAAAACTTTCCAAATAAAACATGATTTCTTTGATATATCTTCAAACATTTAACTTGGATTCCTTCAATTTATTACACATATTTAAAACCTATGAAAATCATTTAAAAACTTGGGATGAGCCCACAAATCTCAGTAAGGGATATAAAAAAACATGTTAGTCCAAGAATACTTGTAACATATAAAATCACTTTCAAAAGATACGATTGTCACCCATATATAATTACTTTTAAAAAAATGATATTTATAAAATATTCCCACAAAAATAAGAACATAAATATAAAAATAAAGGTATATTGGGGAATTACTTACATAATATTGTAACCCTCACAGATACCTTATAATTTTTAACCCTCACGACTACCTTACAATTTGGGTAACCATCGTAGTTACACATGGAGTAACCATATGGACAACCTCAAACTTACACATACCAAATGAATTGGAAGGAAATATAGGTCCCAATATTAATCATAAATAATTCAAAATATCCAAAACATAATCATAAAACATGAATATTAGTATAAAAACATTGCTTTCGAATTTTGTAAAACAAAATTTTAAAAGAGGATTTTAAAAGAAAAGCCCTTTATAAATATCATATAATTGAAGTAAGACTTAATATAGTGGATGGAATATGTATATACACTATAAATATAAATAATTAAACATATTATAATCATAATTAATCACCCAAACAATTTAAATACCACATAAATAATGAATAATAAGGTTAACTGAAAGGATGGAAATCGGGTTAAGAATTCCCTTACCTTAGGCTTGTCTTACATCAAAATTGTTTAAAATTCCTATATAATGGTTAAAAAAGTGTTATTAGTATTTTAAAGAAATATTATCATGTTTATAACATCTTATATGATCATTTAATAACTCCATTTCACCCTTTAATTGTTAGTATTTTGCTCCTTGCACTGTTTTTGGGTGAGTTCTTTACATGATTTCCATGATTGGTTCATGATGGATGTTCTTGTCGATTGGAAGCGAAACTCTAGAATTGTAATGGATTAGTATTTACATATTTCCAATACCATAAATTATACCATTTATTGTTTTGAATTATTACATGAGTATTATTCATAAGTTAAATCATTAATGATGTTCTTTTAGATAATTTTAGTGGTTCTTTGATAATAACGACCTCATTTTGTTTTATAAATTAAAACCATGTGTAAAAAATAATTACAGAACCATGGATGAGACATAATAAATATATTATAACCTATTTAAACCATAAAAATGGTTTCATGACCAGACTTGAAGGATTTAAATAAAAATTAAATGATATCGTCCATGATGTCGGTAATTCGACACATCATGGTCAATGTTTTTAATTCCTTGAATAAGTGGGAGAGGAGAAGAAGAATGATGATTAATTTTCCATGAACATGTGAACATAAAGAATATAAAAGATTCTGGAGATTTCATTCCTCTTGGTTAAGAGGATGTGAGAAAATAAAAAGGAAAAGAAAATAAAAGAATCTTGAAATAAAAGAAAACTTGAGAAATTTATCATGAAAATTCGGCAGCCTAATGACGTCTCTTAAAATTTCATAAAAATAGTGTAATGAGAGAAAGGGGATATCTCATCACTCTTACATAATATGGAAATTAAGGGGGGGTATGGAATGAAATATCCCAACATAATCCAAAGGTAAAGGAAGAGAATAACATAAAATGAAACAAAATAAAGAAAATAAAAGAGGATGTTTACCTCTTGATCTCTTCTGCTTGAGATCATTCTTAAGGGCTTTGGTTTTGGTCTTTTGGTGAGACCAAAAGCTCTAGGACGTGGGGAATAGCCTTGGGAGGAGTATTGAGCAAAACTTAGGCATGGATCAAGGCTTTACAGGTGTGGGAAGAAGAGGAGAGTGAGGGTGGTATTTATAGTGGAGGAGAGGGGGTATTTTTCATTATTTTAATCATTATTATAATATTTTTGCCCAAGATTATAAATATTCTTAGTTCATGTTATCTTAAATAGTAATAATGGCATGTGAGTTCGAACCAAGTGTCCTTAAATTACTTATTATGTCATAAATAGTGTATTTTACTGGTAATTTGATTCTACGATATTTTATTGTATTTCACTATTCATCGAAAATTCAAGAATTTCAGAAAAAACCCAAAAATTTACCCTAACCATTTTTCAACGTGTAGAATTATAAAATGAAGTCCAGTTTTTGAAAATAATTTTCTAAATATTATTAATTAAATTTTTAAATAAAAGTATACTTATTTCAAAAATTAACAATTCTAATTCTATAACTACATCTATATCACGATGAAAAATTAACCAAGATGTTATTATATTAAAGCCTTAAGAAAATAAAATAATAATAAAATTTACTATTAATTAGTGTCATATTACTATTCATACTACTATTCATAAGGGTATGTTACTATTCACAAAAAAACAAGTTAGTTTCATCAGACTCCAAATAACTTACTGAACACAATTGTAGATGATAGTTTCTTGAAATTCAAAACATAAAAGTGGAAAAATTATGTTTAAAGGCTAGTTATAAATATATACTTAAAACAAAGTTCCATGCATTTCTATTTATTTTTAGCAAAACTTGGGGTGTTACATTATCCCCACCTTCTGGAAATTGCGTCCTTGCAATTTTATTTACTTATTAAACAACTAAGGGTACTTTTCCCTCATAGCATTTTCAGACTCCCATGTTGCTTCTTCAACCATGTGGTTTCTCCACAAAACCTTTACCTGGTGGATTACCTTATTCCACAATACATGTTCCCTTCGATCAAGAATCTGAACTGGTTTCTCTTCATAAGAAAGGTTCTCTTCTAGCTAAACTACTTCTCAAGACATGTGATGAATCTAGCACATACTTTCTCAACATAGAAACATGAAAAAAATTGTGTACCTGAGAAAAACTTGGAGGCAAAGTTACTCGATATGAAATTGGTCCAAATTTTTTCAAGATTTCAAAAGGACTGATGAATCACGGACTTAGCTTTTATTTTCTTACCAAAACGCATCACACTTTTCCAATGAGATATTTTAAGGAAAACATGGTCACCTACCTCTAAAGAGAAGTCTTTCCTTCTATTATATGCATAACTTTTCTGCCTGCTCTGAGCTGTCCTCATGTGCTGCTGGATCATCTTCACTTTCTCAGCCACTTCTTCTACTAATTCTAGCCCCATAAACTTTCTTTCACCGACTTCATCCCAAAACGCTGGAGTCCGACACTGATTCCCATACAAAGCCTCAAAAGGTTCCATCTATATACTGGAATGAAAACTATTATTATAAGAAAACTCAACTAAAGAAAGATGTTGATCCCAACTTTCCTGATAGTCCATTGAAAAAGCTCGAAGCATATCCTCCAAATTGCGAATCATTTGTTCTGATTGCCCATCTGATTGAGGATGAAAAGTTGTACTGAAATTTATTTCTATGCCCAATGACTTTGGAAGTCCCTTCCAAAAGTTAGAAGTGAACCTGGGATCTCGGTCAGATACAATGGAAAGAGGAACTCCATGTAACCTGAAAATCTCCTTGAGGTACAGTTGATAAATTTGATCCAAAGACATTGTATCTCGAATAGAAAGAAAATGTGCAGATTTTTTCAGCCGATCAACAATAACCCAAATTGCATTGTTACCTCGACAAGTCTTTGGTAGTCCCACCACAAACTCCATGCATACATTCTCCCATTTGCACTCTGGCACTAGAAAAGGCTGAAGCATCCCCTTAGGTAAATGATGCTCTCCTTTAACCTATTGACATGTTAATCATTTCATAACTTAGCAACATCTCTTTTCATTCCATCTCACCAATAATACTCCTGAAGGTCTTTGTACATCTTAGTACTGCCAGGATGAACTGAAAATGGAGAAATATGAGCTTCACACAACAAGTATTTCTTCAACTGAGAATCAATAGGCATGCACAACCTTTTTCTTAATCTTAAAACACAATCTTTATCAAGGTTAACTTCTGGAAACTTACCCATTTTAACCAATTATACCTTTTTCTATAGCTCACAGTCTTCCTTCTGTGCTCGCTTAATTATTTTTGACAATGACGACTATACAGAAACCTAAAACAAAATAGAGTTATTTTCTACACCAACAACTTTTAAGCCAAAATTCATCAAATCATTAATCAAGGGATCATGTTCCAAATGTAACATGGTTAATGATGCATGATGTTTTCGACTCATGGCATCCACCATGTTGTTTGATTTTTCCAGGATGGTAGTTGATTGTGCAATAATAATCCTTTATCAGTTCAAGCCATCTTCTATGCCTCATGTTTAATTTCTTCTGAGTGAATATATACTTCAGACTTTTATGGTCATTATATATTTGACATTTGGTTCCGTATAAAGGATGCCTCCAAATTTTCAAATCAAAAACCACAACTGTCAATTCCAAATCATGTGTGGGATAATTTAACTCATGAGGTTTTATTTTCCTTGAAGCATAAGCAATTACCTGATCATTCTGCATAAAAACACAACCAAGTCCCTTCAATGAAGCATCACTGTAGATGACGAAATCACCATTTTGGGAAGACAAGGACAAAACTGAAGAATTTACCAATATATTATTCAGTTCCTAAAAACAAACATCAAATTATTCTATCCAAACAAATTTAACCCCTTTCCGTGTTAACCTAGTTATCAGGCTAGATAATCGAGCAAAGTTTTTAAAAAAACGTCAGTGATAACCTTCTAACCCAAGAAAACTACGAATCTCTGTAACATTTTTGGGTCTTTTACATTCATCAACCACTTTTGTTTTGGTAGGATCAACTATTATTCCATCCTTATTTACAATGTGACCAAGAAAAGAAATCTGTTGCAACCAAAAATCACACTTGCAGAATTTTTCATACTCTTTATTTTCTTTTAAGGTTTGTAAAACTACCCTTATATGTTTTTCATACTCCTATTTATTTTTAGAAAATACCAAAATGTCATTAATAAACACAACCACAAACTTATCCAAAAACTCATGAAATAATCTATTCATAAGATTCATGAATACACCAGGTGCATTAGTTAATCCAAATAGCATAACAAAAAATTCATAATGCCCATATCTAGTACGAAAGGCTGTTTTTGGGATGTCATCCTCCTTCACCTTCAGCTAAGGGTATCCAGATCTCAAGTCAATCATGGAAAAGTACTGAGCTCCCTGGAGCTGATCAAACAAGTCATCGATATGAGGAAAAGGATACTAGTTTTTAATAGTGATGTTATTCAATGCTCTGTAATCAATGCAAAGTATCATGAAACCATCTTCCTTTTTAACAAACAAAATAGTATCACCCCATAGTAATGTTCTAGGATGAATGCAGCCTTTGTCAAGCAAATCCTGCAACTGATTTTTCAATTCAAGAAGTTCTATTTGAGCCATATGATATGGGGGTTTTGAAATTGGATTAGCATCATGAAGTAAGTCAATTGTGAATTTGACTTCTTGATCAGGTATGACACCGGGTAACTCATCAGAAAAAACATCAAGGTATTCATTTACCACTGACACATCATTAATCTAAACATTTCTGTTGTTTTCAACAATATGAGCAAGATAACTTTCATTTCCATCTTTCAATAGTTTCTTAGCTTCCTGATATGTTATCAATTGTATGGGTTTGTTCTTATATACAAACTGAAACTCTTTCTAGAAAACAACTTCTTTAGATCTACAATCAATCTTAACATGATGAACAAAAAGCCAATCCATTCTCAGAATCACATCAAACTCGACTAAGGGAAAAACAAAAAGTTTCGCAAGTAAATTCTTTCCACATACCACAATATAAAGATTATTATAATTCCTTTTTGCTATAATATTTCCCCCTAGTGTTTTAAAAACAAGTTTCAATTTCATTTGTTGAGGTGATATTTCCAATTTACCTGAAAATCTCTCAGAGATAAAGGAATGTGTAGACCCCGTATCAAACAAAACTTAAGAAAAATCTGAGTAAAAAAACAAAGTACCTGATACAACTTCATTGGATGGTCTGACATCTACTGATGTGGTTGAAAAGGATCTGTCTACACCTTTCTGCTTATAGTCTGGCTTCTTTGCATCATTCAGATCTCTCTTTGGGAAGGCATTTTCATAATGACCCATATCACCACATTTAAAACACATTATAGTTTTCTTATTAGGATTAGTATTAGGATCATTTTCATTACAATCTTAAGCCATATGTCCAAACTTACCACATTTAAAACACTTCCCAGTTTTTCTAAGACATTCCCCAGGGTGATTATTGCCACACTTTTCACAAACTAAAAACTGTATTTTCTTAACATCAAATTTCTTTAGTTTATTCTTACCCATTGCTTGCCATCTAGACCTATTCTTCTACCTGTTCCCAAAATGCACATGATCATCAACAAACTTCATCTCTACCCACTCAGCACATCGTAAAAGTTTCTCATAACTTTTGAATTCATGGGAGGCCAACACCCTTCAATACCTTGGCTTCAGTCCTGAGTAAAAGTGGTTGATTTTTCTATCAAGATCCAGAATAATATTTGGAGCATACCTCGTCAGTCGGGTGAAGTTTTCTTTATACACAACCACTAAATAATCCTCCTTTTGATTCATTCAAGGAATTGGTTCTCCATCCTAAGTCACACCACCTTAGGAAAATATTTTTCAAGGAAAATACTTTTAAATTCATCTCAATCTAAGGCATCAAAATCCTCTCTATCCCTGATATTCTTTACCATTGACCACCACTGATCAACTTCACCTTCAAAATGATAAATGGAAAGACATACCTTTTGATTGTCTGAACATCCCATAACATCGAATAACTTTTCAAGGGATTTAATCCATCCTTCATCCACTACTGGGTTAGAAGATCCATTGAAAGCTGGAGGGTGTTGTCTCATAAAATGTTCCACTATTGTCATGTTTCGTTGTGATACCTCTATTTGTTCTCTTACATGGATTCTGTCACGAACCAACCCGTGTACCCTGGTAACCCGATAACTGAGCCAGCCCTGACATAGCCCAAAGGGCATTCCCGACCCCCACAGGTTGGCGACTAGAACCTTCCATCACATAACATGCAAGTGGGAACGATTTTTCCACCAACAATACAGAAGAAAAGAAACAAGACAATATGCATAACAAAAGAAACTACACCGGGAGTAATGTACCAGAATACGAAGAGGCATAAAATGCTGAAAGTACTACAACCCAAGTACTAAGAAGGGAAAAACAACTCCAAGGTCCCTAAGGACACAACTCACCAAGACCAAAGCTCAACAGCTGGATCCAAATCCAAGAGATCCCTTCCCTTTGCTCGAACTTGGAAGAAGAAAGTCTACAAACACCCGAAGGAAAAAGTAGGGTGTCAGCCTAAGCCTAGTAGGATACCACTAAAGATTCCATAACAGATTCCAAATATAGATTATCCAAAGAAAATATTTTAATTTTAAACTAAACAGGTTTGGAAATTCGAAATCATATTTAAACAAAACATGCTATACATTTTCAAAATATTGGACAAATACATTAAGAAAATGATTTACAATGATGGAATATTTCTAAAACAATGGATTAAATAAAACATTTATATAAAATAGTTTATATAAATTCAGTAGGCATGTAAAGCAGTTCAAAATCATTGGCATAAATTTATATTACAAATATAAATAAACAAGCGAGCAACACGGTCATCTGCTAAAAGGTACGATAGTATTTACCAGTTATAGGATTCCGCACTCCTATGTGAACTCATCAAAATGTGTATACACACGTCCCTATGACACTAGCCAAAGGAGACTCGTCACCAACCTGTCGGGGATGTGACCTGCCACAAGTATGTTTTAGAACGTTGTCGTAGCGTAGAGTGTATCCAAATAACTCACTAACTACCTAAGGCTTGCATGCACACTTACATGATAGGTGAACTATTTTAAGACTGCTTAAAAATATAATCAATCCCATTCTTCCATTTCAAAAGTTCCAATTTCTTTCTATTTAAAACCAAATAGGTTTTATTCAAAAACATGCATTTTTCACAAGATAAAATCACTGGGTTTCTATTAAATCATTTTAAGTCATTTTGACCAGTTTGAAATCCATTCAAAACCAATTCCATCATTACACAATTTATTTACACAATTAAATTCAATAATTTAATTGAAATCATTTCCATCAAATACACAATTTAAATTAAACAATTTAATTCATCCAATTTCCATAAACACTACCAATTCAATGGAATCGGGGGGGGGGGGTATAAATTTCCATGCCAAAACCATTTCAAATATCTCGGTTCACTGGAATCAAGTTTTTATCAATTTAATTGAAAGTAGATTTGAGAAATTGAATTTAAATCAACAATTTAAATAAATCAAGCAATATAAGGATAATCAATTTGGAAAGTCATGACGGAACCACCTACCTCAAGGTCATTGATGTCAGTGGCAATGATAAACCACCCTGTGTTGTTCAATACACCTCCTAAATACCTTATTATCATAAGTGTCAACACACCAATGGTCGACGTTCGTCAAGGGTTCCTAGAACCAAAACATCTATTTTATTTCACAAGGAATAAAATATTACATCTGATTGGATTTTCTCTCTCCAGGATAATCTTTGGATTATCGTATTATGATAACACATGCAATCGTAATAAAATTCCATAAGAATATTTATAAACCTCATTCAATAATCACATCCCTCTATTTTATTTCACAAGAAAATAAAATATCACAAGCGATTACATTTTCTCTCTCCTCGATAATTCTCAAATTATCATTTTAGTTATCACATGCGATGATACTTCCACTATCCTCAATAAAACTCTAAATTATCATTTTATGTCAGCACATATGTTCACAATATTATCCTCAGAATAATTATAAACCACATTTGATATTGGAATATCTTTAAATTAAAACAAGAACACATGTGGTAGTCCTTTATAATTATCCATTGATAAACTAAATAATTATCCTTCGATAAATTATTTAAATTATATATATATATATTGATAATCAAAAACCTATTTAAATTATCATTTGATAATTTTAGGATTATCATTTGATAATTTAGGTCTTTATAATTTTATTTAAAAACCATCATTATTTTATTTAGATTTATTATTTTAAATATTCAATTAATTTAACTTCAATAATACTTTATTTTAACAGAGGAACAAGATAATAGAGTAATTTAATAATAATAAAAATACAGCAAGTCACCTTATGCGTAGCACCAAAACCGGAAGGTGGCGTGAAGGAAGAATTTTTTTAAAAAAACTGATCCAATCAAAGGAGCTTCACATGTTGTGAGTAGAGGACTCCCATAGTTTATCAAAATGGACCGAATCAACTAAGAGCTGCAACAAAATGGTTCAGCTATTTATAACCCTAGAATCATAGGATTTATAACCCTCCTTTAAACACACGTTAAATCCAAAACTGAATTGGAAAATTGATTACAGAGTTAATATAATCATCTCATTAAGTCATTTATATTTTTAAATCATAAAAAACAGATGATTTACAAGATTTTGGTTTCATCTAGGAGTTAAAATGGAGGATATGGAATTTTGGGAGATGATTGAACTATACATGCGTTTTTTTAATTCTTTTAATGTATTTAATAATTTAACAAAAAATTAAATGATACCAAAAGCCCATTGTGAATGAAAGTAATTCCCCATATAAGGTTAACACCCCGTTCTAGAACCAACGGTTGTCTCAAATTTCTCAAACGATGAGTGGTTTGAGAGATATTAATGATTTTTTAATGAAAACTCAGAATAATTAATTAATTAATATAAAAAGTGTTATTTTTGTGAGCGAGGAATCCAAAAGCCTAATGTGAACAAATTTTATAACTTGTTTAGGGTAAACACAATGTTTCAGACCCATCGACGGTCTCAAATTTACCATAAGATGCACCGTTTGAGATATAATTAATTATTTTTAATAAATAATATATTAAATATTATTTAATAACTTTATCTCACGAGAGATACATCCAAATTTCTGATGCCTTCGAATGTTATACCCTTCCTAGGGTAAACACCATATTTCGGACATAACAGTGGTCTCAGATTTCTCAAAAGATGCATCGTTTTAGAGTTATTAAAATATTTTGAATAAAGAGTTCGCACTTAATATATTATGTTAAATAATTTTATTCCATCTTCGCTGAGCTTTTGCGGGTCTAGAAAACTCATACTCAGTCAGTGTTTAACGCATAAAATATTTAATTGAATATTCTGGAGTATTAATTAAGCGTTTTACCATTCTGTAATGTATTTAACAAAAACACAACTTTTCATTGATAAATCATTTTTCCACTTATTACATTAATAATTTAACACAAGAGAGTTTAGGAATATCTGAACTGTAACAGTATGTTATAATCTCTCTACCATAGGAACTTTATGTCCCCAGAAAGCCTACGAAGAAGCCTCCACGTCAAAAAGACAAGACCACTATTCTATCATCAGTTCCTCCCTCTCTCACGTATCATGAGAATTAGAACTATGATTCCATATCATACGGACCAGAGGTATCATCCTCCCATGAAGTACCTTGGTATCAGAATTAACAATCATGACTAGTCGTTCATTCATAGATAAAACAAGTTCCACTTCCAGATCACACCAACTCAGAACATGAGATGGTTTAGATAAATGCTTTCGAAGCTAAGATACATGAAACAAATTATGTATCGATGTCAGTCACGATGGTAGTGTTAAATGGTAAATAACTTTCCCCACCTAATCAAAAATCTCAAAAAATCTCACAAAACAAGGAGCACACTTCCCTTGTCTCCCAAGCTATTGATGACCCAACCAGGGTGAAACCTTCAAGAATACATAGTCACTAATACTGCTGCCTTAAGTCATTGAATGTCTTAGTTCTTCCTGGGTTCACAACCCATTGGAAAATATGGCAATCCCCCATTATAGCCTTTCTTATCGCTAACTGTGAAACATAATGGTTCCGATAACACTGAACACCCTCTTTGGAGAACAACCACTGGGCATTAGTCACCCCATCATAAAGAGAGTCTCTAATGATATGGAATTTACAAAAAAGATACTATTATTGAAGAATCATCTTGAGAAGAGAAGATGTCAGAGAACCATCGGCTTTCATAGTGAAGAGAACCGGCACCGCCCAAGGTGACACACTTGGGTGAATAAAGGATTTCTCAAGAAGATCGGCCAACTGGGACATTAGTTCTTTTAGTTCAACTGGATCCATTTAGTAAGGGGAAAAGAAACTTGTTGAGTACCAGACATTAAGTCAATAGAAAACTCAACCTCCCTTACTAGTTGAAAACCAGAGAATTCAGAAGGAAACACATCGGGAAACTCAATGATGACTGGAGGGAGATCACCACTCATTGAATCACACTCCAGATCAAAATTAAACATTGATATCACTTTCCCAGCTCTGGATAAGAAGGTCCATATCTACTCAACCTTGGGTCACATTCTTCTTGAAGGAAAAGAGGCACACCACTAGGTGTAGTAATGTAGACTCGTTACAGATAACATTCAATCTAGGCTTTATTGGTAATGAGCCAATCCATCTAGAATATGACATTAAGATATTTCAATTCAAGTACTAGAAAAAAACACCAAGAAAGTTTGACAACTGATAAAGAGAAGACACAAGAGGGATTACGGAGACCCTTCTCTCTCTTTATACCAAGGGTTATAGTAATATCCATTGCATAAGATAAAATCTCCATATGAAGATTAAGAAGATTTTCGGGCCACCCAGGCCTTCGGGTCAGTAGGGCTTTCAGGCCACCTTTAAGGCCCTTGGGCCACCTCAAGGCCTTCAGGCCACATGCAGTTTCCCCAGAAACACTACAAAAAAAGAAGTAGCCCCAGAAGAGGATTCAGAGTAGGTGCACTCACCAGAGCAGATCCAAATGGATTGGTCAGAATGAGAGGGTATGACTATGCCATCAGGACCAGCCTTTGCTTGCACGGGAATCCTAGACAGATGGCCATGTGAAGGTGGAGAGCTACTATCATGATGTAGATGCTGGGGAGGGGCAGTTCCTTGTAGATAGTCTGGTTGAATTATTTAAGACCTTAGGTTCATGTAATCTCCTAATTCTACGGGCCATGTAATCTCTGATCCTACAGGCCTTGTAAGGCTTCCTCCTTATCCCTTAAAAGGAGGGTTATCAAAAATCAATAAAAATGAAGGCCTTCGGGCCATTTGGGCCTAGAGAATCTTCCACTGCGTGAAGAAGCTTCGTTCCAGATGCATGTGGCTAGAACCCATTTGTACATGAAGCATTTGATTGCCCCGCAATTTTTGAAGGTGTTAATGATATCGCTGCAAGTCCCCCAAACATCCGCAGGAGCCAGAGTTCTTTCATCCTACTCGGGCTTGAAAAATTCCACAGCTTTGACCAACACCATTGACTCTGGATATAACTATTCAGTGAAAATAACAATGAAGTCCTTCCAATCTAAGATCTCATGTTTCTTTTTCGTCACTATCGTGTCTCACCATCTCCTTCTTGGTCCGTCCAACACGAAGGTGGCACACTTCACCTTGATCTCGTTCGATGTCTTCAAGAACTCAAATAGAAGTTCTATCATGCCCAACCATTCCTCAGCACATTGAAGATCAGTGAAGCCTATGAAAACTGGTGGTCTCTAATGAAATAACTCTTGATAAAAATTTCTAAGAGCTCCCCTAGGTTCCATAGCTGGAGCCTGAATGGAGACTAAAGGTAGTGCTTATCCCAGAGTTTGGACAGTGCACACAATCACCTCAACTAGACTAGAGTCCACTGGAGGATTCGCTCACTGATGTTCAATAGTATCCCCTTCCTAGATCCGATTCACAGGTCTTCTCGGGGGAATGATGTTACACAACATCATCACACAATAAGGAATACATTATATAATGCTTGTATATAATAACACGGGAAACATGATCCCGACTGGTAGAACATAAATGATTTGGATTTCACTCTATCCAAATCAAAATAGGAAAAAACTAGAACTCATCCACAAGTCATCTTTCCCTAACCACCCCTGGTGACTTAAGGTTCATTGCGGTGAGAGTTGTCCAGGCACTCAATCGCAACTACCTCCTAAGTCCCGATAAGAATACTCAAATGCATACTATCTTCAAGGAAAGATGTTTAACCTCCCTTTGATAACATTTTGTCACGAACCAACCCGGGTACCCTGGTAACCCGATAACCGAGCCGACCCTGACATAGCCCGAAGGGCATTCCTGATCCCCACGGGTCGATGACTAGCACCTGGCATCACATAACATGCAAGTGGAAAAAAAATTCCACCAACAATGCGGAAGAAAAGAAACAAGACATTATTCATAACCAAAGAAACTCCACCGGGAGTAATGTACCAGAATACAAAGAGGCATAAAAAGCCCAAAGTACTACAACCCAAGTACTAAAAAGGAAAAAACAACTCCAACGTCCCTAATGACACAACTCACTAAGACCAAAGCTCAACAAATGGATCCAAATCCAAGAGATCCCTTTCCTTTGCTCGAACTTGGAATAATAAAGTCTACAAACACCCGAAGGAAAAATTAGGGTGTGAGCCTAAGCCCAGTAGGATACCACCAAAGATTCCATAATAGACACCAAATATAGATTATCCAAAGAAAAGCTTTCAATTTTAAAGTAAACAGGTTTGTAAATTCAAAGGCATATTTAAACAAAACATGCTATACATTTTCAAAATATTGGACAAATACATTAAGCAAAGGCTTTACAATGATAGAATATTTCTAAAACAATGGATTAAATAAAACATTTATATAAAATAGTTTATATAAATTCAGCAGGCATGTAAAGCATTTCAAAATCATTGGCATAAATTTATATCACAAATATAAATAAATAAGTGAGTAACATGGTCATCTACCAAAAGGTAAAATAGTATTTACCAGTTATAGGATCCCACACTTCTATGTGAACTTAGAAAAATGTGTATACACATGTCCCTATGACACTGTCTAAAGGATACTCGTCACCAACCCATCAGGGATGTGACCCACCGCAAGTATGTTTTATAACGTTGTCGTAGCATAGAGTGTATCCAAATAACTCACTAACTATCTAAGGCTTGCATGCGCTCTTACATGATGGGTGAAATATTTTAAGACTTCTTAAAAATAAGATAAATCACATTCTTCCATTTCAAAAGTTCCAATTTCTTTCCATTTAAAACCAAACATGTTTTATTCAAAAACCTGCCTTTTTCACAGGATAAAATCACAGGATTTCTATTAAATCATTTTAATACATTTTCACTAGTTTTAAGTCCATTCAAAACCAATTACATCATTACACAATTTATTTCTTCAATTAAATTAAACAATTTAATTGAAATCATTTTCATCAAATCCAAAATTTAAATTAAACAATTTAATACAACCAATTTCTATAAACACAACCAATTCAATGGAATTGGGGTTTTTTCTAAATTTCCATGCCAAAACCATTTCAAATATCATGATTCACTAGAATTGAGTTTTTATCAATTTAATTGAAAGAAGATTTGAGCAATTGAATTTAAATCATCAATTGAAATAAATCAAGAAATACAAGGATAATCAATTTGGAAAGTCGTGATGGAACCACCTACCTCAAGGTCATTGATGTCAACGGAAATGATAAACTACCCTGTGTGGTTCAATACACCTCCTAAATACCTTATTATCATAAGTGTCAACACACCGATGGTGGACGTTCGTCAAGGGTTCCTAGAACCAAAACATCTATTTTATTTCACAAGGAATAAAATATTATATCCAATTACATTTTCTCTCTCCAGGATAATCTTTGGATTATCGTCTTATGTTAACGCATGCAATCATAATAAAAGTCCATAAGAATATTTATAAACCTCATTCAATAATCATATCCCTCTATTTTATTTCACAAGAAAATAAAATATCACATGCGATTAAATTTTCTCTCTCCTCAATAATTCTCAAATTATCATTTTAATTATCACATGCGATGATACTTCCACTATCCTCAATAAAATTCCAAATTATCATTTTATTTCAGCACATATGTTCACAATATTATCCTCAGAATAAGTATAAACCACATTTGATATTGGAATATCTTTAAATTAAAACAAGAACACATGTGGTAGTCCTTTATAATTATCCATTGATAAACTAAATAATTATCCTTCGATAAATCCTTGAAATTATATATATATATATATATCTTTTGATAATACAAAACCTATTTAAATTATTATTTGATAATTTTAGGATTATCATTTGATAATTTAGGTCTTTATAATTTTATTTAAAAACCACCATTATTTTCTTTAGATTTATTATTTTAAATATTCAATTAATTTACCTTCAATAATCCTTTATTCTAGAAAAGGAACAAGATAATAGAGTAATTGAATAATAAAAAAAATACAACAAGTCACCTTATACACATCACCAAAACTGTAAGGAGGCACGAAGGAATAATTAAAAAAAACTGATCGAATAAAAGGAGCTTCACATGTTGCGTGTAAAGAACTGCCAGACATTATCTAACTGGATCACATCAACTAAGATCTGCAACAAAATGGTTCAGCTATTTATAACCCTATAATCATAAGATTTATAAACCCTCTTTTAAACACACGTTAAATCCAAAACTTAATTGGAAAATTGATTACAGAGTTAATATAATCATCTCATTAAGTCATTTATATTTTTAAATCATAAAAAATGGATGATTTACAAGCTTTTGGTTTCATCCGAGAGTTAAAATGGAGGATATGGCGTTTTGGGAGATGATTGAATAGTACATTCATTTTTTTAATTCTTTTAATGTATTTAATAATTTAACAAAAAATTAAATCATAACAAAAGCTCATTTTGAATAAAATTAATTCTCCATCTAGGGTAAACACCCCATTCCAGACCCAATGGTGGTCTCAAATTTCTCAAACAATGAGCGGTTTGAGAGATATTAATGATTTTTTAATGAAAACTCAGAATAATTAATTTATTAATATAAAAAGTGTTATTTTTGTGAGTGAGGCATCCAAACACCTGATTAGAACAAATTCTATACCTTGTCTAGGGTAAACACCACGTTCCAGGCCCATCGGTGGTCTCAGATTTCCCATACGATACACTGTTTGAGATATAATTAATTATTTTTAATAAATAATTAATATATTAAGTATTATTTAATAACTTTATCTCATGAGCAAGACATCCAAATTTACGATGCCTTCAAATGTTATACCCTTCCTAGGGTAAACACCATATTTCAGACATGACAGTGGTCTCATATTTCTCAAACGATGCATCGCTTTGGAGTTATTCAAATATTTTGAATAAAGAGTGCGCACTTAATATATTCTGTTTAATAATTTTATTCTGTCTTCACCGAGCTTTTGCAGGTCTCAAAAACTCAAAATCACTCAGTGTTTAACTAAGAAAATATTTAATTGAATATTCTAGAGTATTAATTGAGTGCTTTACCATTATGTAACATGTTTAACAAAAACACAACTTTTCACTGATAAATCATTTTTCCCACTTATTACATTAATAATTTAACACAAGAGAGTTTAAGAAAATATGAACTATAACAGTATGTTACAGATTCCACCACCATTTATTCCCTACGTTAGCTGATCCATTACTGTCACAAACTTCTCAATTCCAATCCCTACCATTTCAGGCTGTAGATTCGGAAGGCTCTCATTCTGTTAGTGCCTCTCCTCTTCAGCATACCTGTTCCTTCTGCAGACAACCATTTTGAACAAACATATCTTAGATAAATAAAAATGGTAATCTTTAAATTCTATAACATTTCAAATTAATTATAGAGTAAAAATAATTTATGGTATTCTTTTAACATCATCCTAACCCCTAAATTTATCTAAACCATCCTCTGATACCAACTATAAGGACCCAGCCTTATTACATTACATAGTCTTGAATTTAGTTAAGAAATCACTTCCTTTTTACATTGAGGATATTTTCAAGTTTATATATTTAGAGACTTGGGACAATACATTCATAATATTACACATTATTACAGAGTGGATACCATAAAAAAAGTACTCATTCCTTCTAAAATTTAAAACATTCCAAATAAAACATGATTTCTTTGATAGATCTTTAAACATTTAACTTGGATTCCTTAACTTTCTTAAACATCCTTATAACTTGTGAAAATCATTTAAAAACTTGGTATGAGCACAAAAATCTCAGTAAGGGATATAAAAAAACACATTAGTCCAAGAATACTTGTAACATATGAAATCACTTTCAAAAGATATGCTTGTCACCCATATATACTTACTTTGTAAAACATGATATTTCTAAAAGATTACCACAAACATAAGAACATAAATATAACTATAAAGGTATATTGGGGAATTACTTACATAATATTGTAACCCTCATGGCTACCTTATAGTTTGTAACCCTCACGGCTACCTTATAATTTGTGTAACCATCACAGTTACACATGGAGTAACCATACGGCCGACCTCCAACTTACACATACTCAATGAATTGGAGGGAAATATAGGTCCCAACCTTCATCACAAACAATTCCCAAGATCCAAAACATAATCATACAACATGAATATTATCATAAAAGCATTTCTTTTGAATTTTGTAAAACAGAATTTTAAAAGAGGATTTTAAAAGAAAAGTCCCTTATAAATTTCATATAATTGAAGTGAGACTTAATAGAGTTAATGGAATATGTATATACTATGTAAATATACATAATTAAACATAGTATAATCATAAGTCATCACCCAAAAAATTTAAATACCACATAAATAATGAATAATAAGGTTAACCCAAAGGATGGAAATTGGGTTAAGAATTCCCTTACCTCAGGATTTTCTTACTTCAAAAATGTTTAAACTTCTTGTATAATGGTTAAAAGAGAGTTATTAGTATTTTAAAGAAACATTTTAATGTTTATAACATCTTATATGATCATTTCATAACATCATTTCACCCTTTAATTGTTAGTATTTTGCTCCTTGCACTGTTTTTGGGTGAGTTCTTTACATGATTTCCATGATTGGTTCATGATGGATGTTCTTGTCGATTGGAAGTGAAAATAAAGAATTGGAATGAAGTAGTATTTAAATATTTCCAGTACCATAAATTATACCATTTATTATTTTGAATTCTTACATGAGGATGATTCATAAGTTAAAACATTAATGATGTTCATTTAGATCATTTTAGTGGTTCTTTAATAATAACGACCTCATTTTGTTTTATAAATTAAAACCATGTGTACAAAAGAATTCCAGAACCATGGATGAGACATAATACATATATTATAACATGGTTCAACCATAAAAATGGTTTCATGACCGAACATGAATGATTTAAATAAAAATGAAATCACATCATCCACGATGTCAGTAATTCGACACATCATGGACAATGTTTCTAATTCCTTGAATAAGTGGGAGAAGAGAAGAAGAATGATGATGAATTTTACATTAAAATGAGAACATAAAGAATATACAAGATTCTGGAGCTTTCTTTCCTCTTGGTTAAGAGGATGTGAGGAAATAAAAATAAAATAAAGGAATCTTGAAATAAAATAAAACTTGAGAAAATTATCACGAAAATTCGGCAGCCTTACGATGTCTCTTAAAATTTCATAAAAATAGTTTGATGAGAGAAAGGGGATATCTCATCACTCTTACATAATATGGACAGTAAGGGGGGATATATAATGAAATATCCCAACATAATCCAAAGAGAAAGGAATAGAATAACATAAAATGAAAGAAAAGAAATAAAATAAAAGAGGATGTTTACCTCTTGATCTCTTCTCCTTGAGATCCTTCTTAAGGGATTTGGTTTTGGTCTTTTGGTGATACCAGAAGCTCTAGGACGTGGGTAAGATCCTTTGGAGGAGTATTGGGCATAACTTAGGCATGGATAAAGGCTTTATAGGTGTGGGAAGAAGAGGAGAGCGAGTGTGGTATTTATAGTGGAGGAGAGGGGGTATTTTTCATTATTTTAATCATTATTATAATATTTTTGCCCAATTTTATGAATATTCTTAGTTCATGTGACCTAAAATAGAAATAATGTCATGTGATTTAGAACCAAGTGTCTTTAAATCACTTGTTATGTCATAAATAGTGTATTTTAAGGGTAATTTGATTATATGATATTTTATCATATTTCACTATTCATCGAAAATTCAAGAATTTCAAAAAAACCCAAAAATTTACCCCAACCATTTTTAAATGTGTATAATTCAAAAAGGAAGTCCAGTTTTTTAAAATAATTTTCTAAATATTATTAATTAAATTTTTAAATAAAAGTATACTTAATTCAAAAATTAATAGTTCTAATTCTATAACTACATCTATATCACGATGAAAAACTAACCAAGATGTTATTATCTTAAAGCCTTAAGAAAATAAAATAATAATAAAATTTACTATTAATTAGGGTCATATTAATATTTATATTACTATTCATAAGGGTATGTTACTATTCACGAAAAAAACAAGTTGATTTCATCAGACTCCAAATAACTTACTGAACACAATTGTAGATGACAGTTTCTTGAAATTCAAAACATAAAAGTGGAAACATTATGTTTAAAGGCTAGTTATAAATATCTACTTAAAACAAATTTCCATACATTTATATTTATTTTTAAAAAAACTTGGGGTGTTACAATACCATTATACCATCGAAACAGTTTAAGTCTGTGGGTAGATACTCATCTGATTATATTTTGGAAATAAACTCGAAGGGTTTTTTGCCAACAAATTTGTCTCATGAGACCTGTCAATACATCGAGGGGATATAGAGGTACCTGAACGTCACTTAAAATTCAAATAATTTTTTATACATATATTTAATACAAGTAAAATATTCCTTCTCAATATTCGTATAGAGTATAGGATACAAATTCATCAATATTTTCGTAGTTAAAACAACATTCCAAATAAACACCGTATGTAAAAGTATATATGACTTAAGCCAATAATCATATCCATGAAACTATAATATGGATATATAATATATTTAAAATTTCAAATGAAAAATTATCCCAAAGGGGCAGTAGGTACACCACATAAGTATGATTAGGTGCACAATACCAAGTAAATCACAATGAAATTAAAACCGAAACAAAGTCCCTTACAACATTGTAATCAATCGAGTTAATAACCATCAAGTGAATCACTGAATACCATGAATATAAATAGAATCATGATATTATATATCAAATTATAGCAAACATGCATTACCTATAAGAAATAAGTGGTGAACAATGGAAATCTCACAGAAATAAAAGTGAGATGAGAAACCCCTTACGTTATGCCTGAAGGTGTTCTCGATTGATCTTATTGACCTGAATAATAAAATTTAGATTCATTAATTAATAATTCAAAAACCTTATCTATGTTTAATTTATTTATTATAACCTTATTAGGTTCATACATTTCCTTTTTTATGGGTTTAAGAGGTTCGATTTTATTGTTTTGGAAGCATTTTCTTCTTTGGTTTTGATGATCGGTTTACTTGTATTCATGAATGGAAGTTTGTTTGAAATGTGGTTAAACATCTAGAATTGTTAATATATATATATATATATATATTATTAGTTACATTAAAAATATATAAATGATATTATAATGATTTTGGTTATATACCATGAGGATGACTCATTAGATAAAAGTTAATGATAAATGCTTGGATTAACTTGGCGGTTTGGTGCACAATGAACTTGTTTTGTATTATTACTTTATATTATGAATGTGTAAGGATTTAATAACATTTAATAATATAAAATACATATATTATTATCTTGTTCAACCATTAAAAAGGTTTCATGATCAGTATTAAATATAGTAATAGAAATTGAAAACTCATCGTCCTTGAATGTGATAAATTAATACATATCAGACAGTGTTTTCATTTTTAGTATAAGTGGAGGGGGAAAAGAGAGAGACGCTAATAAAATATTACATTATCATGATAAAATTTCAGTTCATGTAAGGTAATATAATTATCATATCATTTGTATGTGGGGAGGTGAAGAGAGAGCAACAAAAGAATGGAACTTGTAAAGGAAATTGAAAGAAAAAGGGAGAGAGGTTCACCTCTTGAGTACTCCTCCTTGAGAATCTCTTTAAGGCCTTTGTTTTTTGACTTTTGGTGAGACCAGTAGGTATTAGACATGAGGTGATGTCTTGGTAAGTGTATTTGGTAGAACTTAGGCAAGTCTCAAAGATTTAGTGGTGATGGAGAAAGAGGGGATGAGGGGTGGTTTATAAAGTAGAGGGAAGGAGGGTTTTCTTAATATCTTAATCATTAGTTTATTATTTTTCCCTAAGATAATAAATAGTGATTATTCCATGATAAAAATAGTAATAAGTGAATTTTAGTTCAAACCAAATGTTCTTACCTCATCATGACATCATCCCTGACTCAATAAATCATGTTTTAGCATTTATCATAATTTATCATATTTTACTATTCACCAAAAATTCAAGTGTTTTAGAAAAATCCCAAAAATTCACCCTAACCATTTTTCTAAAAGTGGAATCCAAAAATGGACTCCATTTTTCAAAAATATTTTTATAAATATGATAAATTTAATTCTTAATTAAAATCATCATTTAATTGAAAAATACCAACACTTAAAATATTCAACTTCAATTTTAAGGTGCCTAAATATTATTTACACTTTCATGGGTAAGGTTACCATTCATAAGGATCATATTAACATTAATAAGGGTAGGTTAATATTCATAAGGGTATGTTACTATTCATAATGGTAAGTTACTATTCACTGAAAATTAACTTGATTCTATCAGACTCCAAATATCACCCTGATCGCAACTGTGTATTTCCATTTTTTTAAATTAAAAACACAGAAGTGGAAAATTTAAGTTTAATGGATAGGTTATAACTATATCCAATAAATAACCAAGTTTTGTTTTATAGAGACTCAATTTTTCATGAAATATAGGGTATCTAATTAATTGAAAGTATTTAAGAGAAACATACCATAAAATGTTTGAGGTGTTATATGGATTCTATGGCAGTTGCTACAACAGATCGTTTAATGTGGCGCAGTTGTGCTTGCGTAGAAGCTGGGTGCGATGGAAGCTCATGATGAGAACCATTCTATATGAGAAGTTTTCAGATGATCGTAATATCGGTCTCCATGTCCCAAATTCATTCTCATTGATTTGGGGGGCCCATCTTGAAGTCCTATTAGCTATCACACCCCACCATTCATAATGCCTAGGCATTTTTGATGGTGGGGAATTCTGTTGTAGTGACCAACTAGCTCGAGCATTTCCTGGTCCCCTGATTTATCCAAAGGATATCACATTGTAAGATGTCAAGTCTGAGGGGTTATATTTTTCCAGGGCCAACAAAGTATAATGTTCCATACTTTCCCCATCCTTGAATATGAATGCATGACATGGATTTGAAGATCAGATATTGATGGGTTTTTATGTAATGCTGGAAAGCATGTTATAAATTTGAACTTTTCTTTTTCAATTTTGGATCCCAGGCCATGGATATAGCGATCAGATCTATCTAACAATAGAGTATCTTGATTTTCTGAAGATGACACTCATATCCTAGATAAGGGAGATGTTGAGCCTTTAGTCGCAGATGAGTATGCCACATAGTTGGTGTATACAAGGAATTCACTCATTTTCTAGCTCATTTGTGATCTCATAGTCAGAGGTGGTGAGGGTCCAGAACATGATGGGGAGGTTTTTTCCAGCTAAATCTTTCCATATATCAATGTCATCCTCCTTCCCATCAGACTTACATTCCTCCATTTGTTCAGACCATAGAAGATTATTTTGAGGGTCTCATACTAATTGGAATAGAGTGCTACTAGAAATTGAAGGGGAACTATATGTAGTTGACCCTAATGTTTCTAGAACCTCTCTATATGAAGAAGTCGGGGTTTTGAACACCTCTCTATATGGAGGTGTCTAGGAAAGAGGAGGATTTCCTAGTTTGTGGGAGAAATCATTATGGGGAGGTTGACCATGGTGGTTGTTAGGAGTAAAGTCCCTACTATCCATCTCCAAACTACCACGAGGAGGACTATCATGGTAATGATCATATTTTTCTTTGGTGGAAGAGTTTATGGGACCTTGGGGTGTTGAGAATGTATCTCTAATGACCTCAAGGACACTAAAATTAAGAAGATTTGAAATATAGGCCATGTTCTACACCATGGTCGAAATATACCGACCTACCTTTTGAAATTGAATAGGGATACGGGCCTACTATATGATGGTTTTTTGTAACTTTATTATAACTATCTGGTGTCGTGGGAGTATTAGTCCGATGCTGATAAGCTATTAAAATATTCCAATAATCTGTATCATTATTGATAATAATATGAGCATGTCCAAAGGCATGTTTCATTACCACTTGGTGAGCCTCAGTCATGATAGGGAATATGATCCTAATACTAAGCCTTTGAGATATGTTGTTGGTCTTTCTTAGCAGGAATATGAGCCTTCCCCAAGGCATTTACCACTCTCACCTGGTGGTCCCCAGTTGGGACAAGAATAAAAACCCGGTCCTAATATGCATTCCCCACTGAAATATGCTGATGGACCTCTGGAATGTGAAAACGCATATGATCCTCCTTTTGTATTGCTTTGGAATGATTCCAGTGTAGTAGTTATTTAAAAGAAATATAAATATGCACCCAACTTCAGTGATCTGTTGGAATATGATAGGCAGATTCACTGATAGGAATATGATCATGTCCCGAGGCTTGTTCCATTATCACTTGGTCAAACCTAGCTAGAATGGGGATATATTCCAAATCTTGGATGTTTTGAGTATGACACTGGACTTCATTGGTGGGAATATGAACCTATCCCAAGGCTTTTCTCCTCTCACTTAGTGATCCCTAACCATAATAGGGATATGATCCTTATCATGGTTATTTGTATTATGCCACTAGACTTCTTCGATAGGAATGTGCCCCTATCCCAAGGAATTTTTCTCTCTCACCTGGTGAGCCCTGATTGGAACGAGAGTATGAGCCCAGTCTAACACCTCATCCTTTATCAAAATATATTTATAATACTCCTAGACAAGAGCAATAATGCGTTATTTCTCTGATACAACCACCTATTCGTAATGATTAGAGTGTTTAGTTTCCATTGATGTAGGGATAGGAATATGTGCGTGTCCCTTCATATATACCAGTTTCTGAATATGCTGGAAGAGTTCTTTAGCTATCACTAAAATATATTAACATTTTAGAAAAGTGTATGTAGGGATATAAGACTTCACATTTTCCATCTCCACTATATACTGGAAAAAAAATTTGATTTAAGAGTGGATATGTGACTACTTATTTCCTCCTTGTGCCACTATAATATTCCAATGGAATTCATGCATGGGGGTAGAAATATTTTCCTCCCCTTTGCTTGATATAGGAATATAACCATAGAATTGTTTTGAGTGAGAAGGAATATGCACTATATCACTGGTTACTGTCAGAATATACCAAAATACTTTGTCAGTGGGGGTGGGTATATGAGCCCACTTCTGGATATCCAACACCTTTCTTGCCTAATGTGACTTCCTTAATAATTGTTCATGGGTGTCAGAGGTGTAAGTGTGTTGAGTAGTATCCTTAGTAGGTGATTTATGGTAACCAATGGGATGGTGTTGACGATGGTGGTTGACAGGTTCCCTCTTTGGTGGCACTTGAACAGAAAGGGACCCATATTTTACTCCCTAGTCCACCGTTATCAAAGACTGAAGGTGGAAGTTTTCATGCTTCGTGATAATCTTCCCAAGTGGTTTGTTGTGGTGATGAGGGCCACTAGATTAGATACAACTTTCCCTGGGTGATGTGAACTCACTAGTTTCCGTGATTGGATAACCTCACTGGAAGCTTCCAAGGTTGGGATTATACCTCATTGGTGGTACTCTCAGACCATCATGTTCACCACCTAACATTAAATCTATCGAGTAGGTGAAACTATTTTTCAACCTGTGGGGGTTGCATCCATTGTTGATGTACCAGAGTGATTGCTGGATGAATAATACATTGTCTCATATTGATATGTTTTATATGAGAGTAGTATCTGCAGTCATGAATACAATAAGGAACAAAGTTACCAATTAGTGAAATATTATAGGCATGATGTGCTCAATTAGATATGCATGTTTAATATAATTATCTTTTTATTCCAGATCTAGACATTCTACTTGTTTGGACTTTTCAAAACAAGGATGGAATTATTTCATGAGAACCCTGGTTACATAGTATTATTTGTACGATCTTACTGGTCTTACTTCATTGTTTGTGTAGGGATGAAAAACAAAGTGTCTTTTCATATGATCATTCTGTCATTTGAGAGTTTTGCATTGGTCTTTCCCCATTTTTTCCTGAATATAGTGTGCAAAACAAAATATCCTAACAGATTATAACCCAATAATTTTGTTATCAGAGATATTCACATTAGTTTCACATCTTTTTCATACAGTGTTTAAAACAAAACAACCTGATGGATTATTACCCAATAATTTTTTTATTAGAGAGATTCATGTCAGGTTCATTATTTTTGTTTCATTGGGAAAAGGGATATATATGGAGACCAGGAACCCTAATTTTAGTGGGTTAAATTTGGCCTGATGGTTGATTATGGGGGGTTTATTTTGTGCACAATTATGAACATTGGGTTACCATTATCACTCTTACCTAAAACTCCAAATGGTTCCCTCATCTATAACCGGGTATAGACCTTCTTTCCAAAGGTACGTGGTCATCTGGATTTTCAAGCTCAACGGATCTTAGGGACTCACATTGGATGATAGGATGGGACTTCAGGCTCATTGAACCCTTTTGGGTGGAATTGTGTCCCAGTCCGAGAATATCCTATAGATTTAAGATATGTTTGTGAATATTTTCCTAATTCTGATATGGGACTAGTTACCATAACAAAATGATCATTGGTTAATTCTATTTTATGTTCAAAATACAAGGGTCTCATTGGTGAATCCATCTGTATGTATTAAAGGTTCTCCATTATTTTCCCAGTAACGAGAAGTTGCTTATGTGCTGAATCCATATAACCATGAGCTCTGAAGTGTGATTCCATGAAAGGTGTTCATTCATATTTTTAGGAGGGGATTGATCTATTATGAGGTGACCTACTTATATTGGTTATTATAGTAATAAAAACCCATGTTGTTTGTGAAACCTATAAATTTTAACATCTTGCAGAGAGGAAATATATGAGTGATCTGAGGCACCAGGTATTCAAGTTAGAGTCCCAGGGGGAAATCATGTGTATCTTGATTATGGTGGGAATCAGAGTTGTCTTAGTTTGTTTGGTTTCTTAGTCCATTGATGGATGAGTTAGAATGATCATACCATGGGAATGATTGATTTTCGATGGTGGATATGTCAGATTCATTAGGAAACTTACATCAAAGTGGGTAACTATTTGAGTTCAAACCTTAGAAAGATGTCCTATGTATCCTGGTTTTGGTAGGAATCATATTTTTCATAGTTCATTTGATTTCTCAATCTGCCGATGGATGGGGTAGAGTATCTTCCTGACATATCCTCAAGACAATTATATGATCTAGTTGACTAGTTTGGAGGACTTTTCACAATATGTATGGCTTGGATGAAGGTTATCACATGATCAAGGATGAATTTTCTAGAATACATCTCAAGACCTGGATGTTTGATCTTGGAATCCATCACATGACATTATTGGATTGTTTAGAAGGTGTTGAATTGTTTTATTGACTTGCCAAGGTGTCATCTCAAGATATGGATGAAATATATGGAGTGAATCATGAGATTTAGTGTGATATGTCTTGGTGGGTGTCACATTTCCTAGATGACATTTTTGGAGGACATTTCAAGACTTGGATGGCATGTCCAAAAGACATCGTGAGAGCTAGTTGACATGCCTGAGTGCTACCTCAAAACTTAGCTGACATGAACTGGTGCTACCATATGGGTCATGCGATATGTCTGAAGAGAATCATAAGGCTATTTTGACAATCCTATAGGTATTTATGAGATCATGATGGAATTTATGGGGGGAACTATGTGTCTTGATTTGACATGTCCAGAGGACTTTGCATGATCCAAATAGTATGCCAAAGGAACATCATGTGATCTGGGTGACATGTCCTAGTGTTGTCCCTTGATGGTTCATGCGAAGCACATGAATTTCATAATAAATGTTATTTGCTTAAGTTGCCTATATTTTTTATTATTTATATCCATTATATTGTGAATTCCTTATATTTTTTCAGTGTTAGGTTATTCAGAGTCTCATGTGATCTATCAGATGTACGGGATATTTTCCATGCATCCTGCTAGAAGTTCTTCACGTGATCTATGAGTGATCAAACGAATTCATTTTATTCATGGTGTATGATCACTACATAATTCCCACAGTTTTTACCTGATGGGAATCTTTTCCGATCATGAGGTCAACCGCTCCATGAAATTTTCTCTAGTGTCAGTGTGAGGTATCAAAAGATCAGTTGTCCATAGAGAGTAGTGGTCGGTGCATGTCCTTTCTGTTTGTGGTCACTGATGAATTTTTTATACTAGGTTGGTGAATTTATACGCCCACCACATTGGTTTTTTATGCTTTTCATGGTGCATATCACATGATTCCATGCAGGAGTTGGAGAAGGGCTTCAGTAATCACACATCTTTGTGAGTTTCTTTTATAGATATTCTCTGAGGGCATCACCTGATTTTCAACGATCATGAGTCCATCCCATAATCAAATACTTTATTTAATTATTTCCAATTAATGAGTAATGTTTGAATTATGTGGGCATGTTGAAGTAATTCCACGTTTTCATATTGACATATCCAAGGGCCTATGTGAGATCATGATTACTGCTGAAAGGCATTCACAATATGCTTGAATCCTTGCCCGGGAAATTTCACAAGGCAAGGATGGATTTTAGAGGAACTTTGTGGGATCTAGATGACTTTTCATGGAGTATAAAGAAGTTTTTTTATGGATGACCTTAGTGAATACTAAGGTTTTTACAACTGAGAGAGGCTTATGCCTCCTATTATTTTTCATTCCTTTGTTTATTTTCCAAAGGTTGATGGTCATGTGAGATTACATGAGTAATGTAAAAGATATTTACATTAACTTTTTATGGTTTATCACATGACCAAAAATTGTCCTATAGGGATTTGTGAGTGTTTCATGGACAACTTCATTCGATTGTCCTTGGGGAACCAAAGGGGGAGTGCATAGTCACTTGGACATACCCGAGGCTTCTCATATTATGAGGATGTCATGTCAACGTTATTTTGTGAGATGATATAGACATATCTCCGAAGTCTTGTGGACTGCCAGGGGCACATTACATGACTTTTATAACTGTGAGTGGCTCATAATTCCTCCCCTTTTATTTCCATTATTTTTTTTAAAAAGGAACGAGGTTCTCGTGAGTTTTCTTGAATGTTTTCGAGGAAAAACATTCTCCTCATCATTGATCCATCATGTGTGTTTTATGAATGCGATATGACTCCATATTTTGGATATTTTCCTCCCACTTTTGGCGTATTTTCAGATGCATTTCTAGGTTCCCTTCAGTTGACAAGCCATGTGATCTGGAGGAGCTCATCCAGTTGTTTTTTCATGGCCCAGGGTTGTCTGAGGCACCTTAGTGAGAGAAATAAGGCTTGTTGAAGTGTATTAATGGGATCCTTCATAGGCTATAAACTGCATATAGTTCCTTTTCATGACCTTATGATGGTCACACGATCACATATCCCTTGGAGGCTCGTGTGACTCGCAAGCTTCAACCTTCTTTTTCTTCCTTTATTGTTATGGGGAAAATAATACACATATCTAAGTATTTCTTCCTTTGTGATTTTTTCGATGCTCATTTGGAGGTAATAAACAAACATGAAAATGAAATATAACACTCTTCACTTAATTTAGATTTTAGGAAATACTATTGAGATGAGGTAAAATACCAATCTCTGGGAAAGCATCACAATCCAACTGAAGACCTCTCTATAAGACTCACTCAAACCAAACAAAGGGAGAAATCCATACTTCAATATAAAGACCTAGAAATTTCCATGTAATTTTTTTAATTATATGGAAATATTACGAGTCCGTGAAAATTGAAGGCGCGTCATTCTGAGGCCCGGTGTGCCCGAAATGAATTTCCGAACTTTTTTTAGATACATTTAGTAAACGTACGAGCGGGTTTTTGTAACTTTTGAACCGATTCTCGGAATTGAAATATGAGGGAACTGTTGAACTCACAGTACCGATATTTGCTTAAGGGGACCTTCACCTCGACCGCAGTTGGTCGAGGGTGAAATTTAGTTTTCATGTTTTTCATGGGAGAGTTAAAAGAATAAAAATAAAATAAAGAACAACTTTTATTTTATTTTTAAAACCTCCCATTTGGATGTTTAGTGGTGAGGACCACCCGAGCTTAAAACCCCCCAATTTAAAATTAATGGTGGGGACCACCAGACCCTTGAACTCCCTCTTTAATGAAAGAGGTGACTCTTGGTTCTCTCTTAATTAATTGTTCCACCTTCCATTAACTAATTATGCCAACATCAACTTCATTAATGGCCAACTCTAATTAAATTAATAAAACTTAATTCAATAAGTTGGCTATTCATTTTTGGTGGAATTGTAGAAGTGTTGGAAAAGGGATGCTTGGGGATAACTTTGGAGAAACTCTTCCTCCAATGAAGAACCCTCCAACGAAGAACTCACCAACAAAGAACGACCTCCAGAATTGAAGAACAAGGATAAAGATTGAGCCCAGATTGGAAGCATCTTGTGGGAGCGACGAACACCGATGTCACCATCCCCAACGACTTCGTCTTCTTCCTCGCGACATCTTACAATGAGAAATTGAGGAAGGGATTGTTGTTTTGAATACCCCCTTAACTATTCTTGATTTTCTTCATGATTCAAGAACAAACAAGCTGCTTGTAACCGTTCTAACGCAGAAGGTTCAGGCCAAATGAACATGACCCAGCCTCTCTGCAGCCTTTGTGAATTTAGATGGTCTTAAAATGATGGTGACTTCCCGAGACAAGTGAGGAAGTCTTCAAAATTAAGAGTGGGCCATCGGGGCATGCCCGATGACCCGAGGAACGTTGCTGGTGACCCATGCCAGCGACCGGCATCAGAGGGACTCAGGAGCGGCAGCCGACACTTCGGCCAACCACGAAGACGGCGGTGGTTGGCGCACTACTAGCCATGCGAAGGGGAGGTGGCGGCATGCGTCTGCACCGCTGGGCATGCAAGAGCCGCGACCTTGTTCCACGACAGTGAAGAGAGGGCGACCAACTCGTTATCGGCCGTCGGTGATGGCGCGGTGTGCGACCGTGCCGTGCGGAGGAGGGTTGGTCGTCTGTCCAGCCACGAGCCGAGTGGACCGCCCATCACGGGCCGCACTAGCGGTCCGGGACGGATGCAGTGGGTCGGGCTGGACCCAACTGGGCGGGGTCGGACCCAGAGAACCGGGTGGGTCCCAGGGTCGGACCCGGCCCAACTTCGACCCCTTTTTTCTCTTTTGGCCATAACTTGGGTTACGACCGTCCATTTGATGAACCGTCTACGGCGTCGGAAACCTTGGACCCAGATGTTACTTTTGGTATACCCCACTTGAGTTTTGGATAAAGTTAGGGTATGACCAGGTTGGATCGAACATGAATCCAACCGAACCCTCATGACTAAAAGGCCAATAACTTACAGACTGGGCGTCTAATTGATGCACCGTATGTTGTGTTGAGACCCCTTTTACATGGAGGTCCTTTAGGATACTTCTTCATGGGAATTCGTGGTAGTTGAAGTATCTTCCCGTGGCTTGAGGAGTGGACCCTCCAGAAATCAAGCGAGCTTAGTGTGGGAACCCTATAGCTGGCTGTAACATGTGAAAGAGATCATATGTGGGTCTATGCTTTGGGATCCTATATAGGTCTGTGTTCGAGAGTCTCACTTGGATCTGCTCTATGAATCCACGTGGGACTACTCTAGGATCCTACATGGGTCTGCTATATTAGGATCCTATGTGGGTCTGATGATTTAGGATCCTACGTGGGTCTGATGATTTAGGATCCTACGTGGGTCTTCCTCTTAAGAGAGTAAGATGATTCAGTAGTTACATCTAATCATCTTTACTACCTACCTAAGTTATATCTGTGTGATATGATTCTTTACCTTTGTGGTAATCTTCTGTGTGGCATACCTTTTTGGTACTTACCTTCGTGGTGATACCTTTGTGGTATTATTCTATATAACGTACCTTTGTGGTGATACCTTTGTGGTATTCTTCTGTGTGGTGTTACCTTTTTGGTTCTTACCTTTGTGGTGTTACCTTCGTGGTATTCTTTTCTTTGTGGAATAGTTGAGCTTTGGGCTAATGAGTTGGGCCTTGTGTTTCCTCATGAATGAGATGAGTATACAAGATAACTTAGGTATATGTATGGGCATATACCTAAGTAGAGTTTTCAGTTGTTTTCATGATTTTTGATTTATCCTTTTTGGATTTAGTGAGACCTTTGAGGGTCTCGGGGTCCCTACTGAATATCGTTATACTCACCCCTGCACAAGCTATGCTCGCACCTTGTTGTGTCTGGTGCAGATGACGGACATCACTGACTGAGGACGAGGGCACTAGGACTGGAGGTAGCTTGGAGGTGTACTTTAAATGAGGCGTACCACAGAGACGATATTTTGAGAGCTGTACCTACCCTTCAGGTAGGGTCCTTGGTAGGCATTCACAGGAGTTGTTTCAGTTTACTTGTACTTCCCAATTTTACTTATACTTTTAAGTTTTCTTGTACTTTCCAGTTGGGCTTGTATTCTGTCCCCTTTTACTTACCGTACACACTCTTTTTACTATATAGTTTACTTGTGTTCGTATCTTGATGTATTCTTGGTTGCGTGTTTACATGTTATAAAGGAAATTCCTTCCTTGTTTTAGGGAATATGCCTTTTGGTGCTAGTCACCAGCCCCTGGCCTATGGAAGGTGGGCTTGGGGAAGTCACGACACGGGCCCCGAGGGATGTTTCATGAAATTTCATGACCTATAGAACACATAATATCACCCCTACACACAAGAAAGGTTCATTCCAAACATACAAAACATCAAATAAATAAAATAATTTTAGATAGGTTTTAAAAAACCCACTCAAAGATTAGAAACCTCTTTAAAAACTATTCATTTTGAAAATCTACAAACACAATTTGAAATTGACTAATACAAAAAACTCATTTTAAAAGTAAGAATAATTCATTACATTAAAAAATAATCCAATGTATAAACATTTCACAATTTATCAATTAAAAGATGAAACATTCTACCTTTCAATACAAATCATTTAAATGGGATTCATTTTCATCCTAAATTACATTTCTCATGTTCAAATTTCTTTAAAAAGAAACCAAAATTCATTTTATAAAAACTTATTTTTCTTAAAATTAATATTTTATTTTTAATTTAAAATTCTAATTTCAAAAAAATTTAAACATTCATATTATACATTGAAAACATTCATGGATTTTTACTTAAAATCAAAAACTCTTCCTTTACAACTTCATAGTAGAAAATCATTTCTATAAAAACATTTAAACCTTGGTAAAAACATGCATCAAGAGTGTAAAATTATTTCATACAAATAATTAACTTGTTTGAAAACCAAAAAAAATTCACCGGGTTTTCATAACTAAAAAACTATTTCTAAGCATGAGAAAGAAACCAATAATAATTTCACAAGAAAGTAATAAAGCTTCACTTTTCAGACTAAAATATTTCTTCCATGAAATCCATATTTAAACAATAAACTTATTATTTCATCCCTACATAATAAAATCATGTCATAAATGTTATTCTAAATTATTCTGGATATAAACATATACTAGGAACGACCTTGATTCTATTCCTATATATGAGTCACTTATATAATTCAACAATCATGGGTTCTAAATATTGATATAAAAAGGACACGGAGTTGTTATCAACCTATCCACATGGTTGAAGACCATGTGAATAGCGTGTCACAACCCCTTTAATTCTTAAAAAACCAAGTGTCTAGTCACTGAATGGTTTTTTAGGCAATCCAGTTCAGCTTCCCAACTTTATTACTCTTTCAGTTTACTATCCAAATCTAGAATAACCCCCAACACAACCAACACATTCCAATGAGGATCATAAGAAATACTCATAAGTCCCTAGGTTTTTATATGAAGTAAGGATCTTTTGAATTCTAGTTTAGTTTCTTGGTTTTGACCTAATTTGAGTTCCTAATGGGATAATGAAATTTTCAAGGGTGCCTCGGGCTTGTTAGGAGCCCGGAGGCCCGTTTTTTGGAAAAAGAAGCTGGGCCTCATGGTTATTAGAAATTTTGCAACCCAATCCACATGGTTTGAGGAAACTGTCCATGGAGTTTTACAAGGCAAAAATAGGTGCATGGTTCTCCCAAACTATGTGCCCAAGGTATCACACACATGCGTGGCCACCTATAAATTTTAGAATAGGACAAACGCATGGCTGGAACATTATTTGTCAAAAAGTGCACCATAACCGTGGGAGGGGTGACAGGGGATAGAAGCATATCGAATGGTTTATGTATATTTTTCCAGACCATGTGCATGAACTGTACAGGTTCCCTATTAAGGTAGTGAGGGTTGAACAGTTGGTGCATGGTTTGGGAAACGGTGCAGCCAAACCATGTGACTTGGTGTTATTTTTTAAAATTACCATTTTCCCTCAAAAATACTTATAACCAAAATTATTTTCTATTTTCCTCCATCAGATAGATCCCTCACCATTTTGAGCACCCTCTTCAAGTATAAACTAAGATTTGGTGTGGATTCTCTGACTAGACTCAGATTCAAGCGTTGATTATCCCATTAGATTCCTCTCGGAAAGTGCTTCACTCCTTAGTAATGTTTCATATTTTTTCCTTCTATTGGTTATTCTATTTTATGTGGTCTAATTTTCTCTATTTCCAGGGTATTCTTCCATTTCTATATTTTCTTCCAATCCAGCTCGAGTTAGGAGCTGATACTAGATGAGTTTTATACCACGGGTATACGATAGGTGGTCTATACATTTTCCTTAAAGTTTGGTTCTTCATATACATTATTGTCATTGTACCACACATCAGGACTTCCGAAATTTATGCTATAATTAAATAATTTTTTAAAATTATTTGGGACTTTTTTATGATACCCACCGGTACCTTTATACGGTTGGAGGTTGTTCGCTTCAACTTGTACCACCTTTGAGGTGTATTTTTTATATATTCCCCATTATATACCACCTAATTGGGTGAATAGGAGTTCTTCAAATTTATTGGGAGACTTAATAAATTGAATGAGAATTTAATGAATGAATAGGATAAGGTTATTCCTCTTTTCCATGTTATTACATGAATGATAAATGTGCAATGAATTCATTAGTGGGTTTAATTGAAAAATGTGGAATGAGTTAGTTGAACTCATGGATTATTTGTGATTATTAAATGTGATGTAAATTGATGAATGACTTGATTATGGTAGTATATTTCATGGATATTTATACTACTTGGATCTTGATTCCCTAAGATTCCATGTACATTTCTAGTTCATGGATCTTGATTTTGTTAGTCAATGTCGTAGACATTTTTGCTCCTCATATCCTAATTCCATTGGATGACATAGACATTTATACTCTATAAATATGTATTGATTATGGTAGTGGATGCATTGGACATTTTTACTCCATGGATCTTGATTCCATAGGATGCCAAGGAATTTGATACTCATTGGATATGGCTTTCTTGGAACTTGTTGGATGAGCTCCTTGGACTCCACCCAAGTCTTTACTGAGTTTCAATCAAGATGCTCCCTGGACTCAATGAGGATTCCTTTGTCATTTATACCTTAAACCCATCAGTTTCATACATGACACTTGATTACACAGATTTTCCATTATGGATATTTTTTTATTATTTATAGATAGCCCTGGTATAGGTATTTTATTATAGTTGTTAGACTGTATTATATCACACCTACTTATTTATGCTTTACAGTTTCCCCTTGTTTAAGGGAGTTTGACTATTGTTCACAGGGAGACATGTTTGGATCATAGGATCTCATATGAATTGACCCCTTACTTTTATTACTGTTAAACATCTGATATAATGCACATTGCTTCATTGTTTATATACTGATTGGACATGTTATAGACACCATTGGTGATGGCCTACTAAGTTTTATCTCACACCCTATTCGGGCCATTGTTGGATACCCATACAGACTTTATGGAGGTAGGTAATTACTGGGGAAAGAACCCAATTTTTTATTCTTGATTTGATCATTGCTTGGGATCAAGGGAGAATAGGACTGCATGATCCCATCTTTTTTCAGGTATGTCTCTCTCTGAGTTTTATGTTTCATACCTAGTGGATGAGTCTTGTTTGGAGATTGGGATATTTATTGGAGTAAATGACCTAAAATTCAGGGATGTATGTTAATTTAAATAAACAAATTTTGGGTAAATGGGTTAAGTTTTTCATGGGTTTCTAATATTTTAGAAGCTTTAAAGGGTGGTTCAGGTTTTTATAAGGAAAATGGGAAAAAAAACCACTTGCATAACATTTACACACCATGTAAAGGGATTACATTTCATGTAATGTTTGGGTGTGTTTAATAAAATAATCCAAGGTGATATATTTTTCATCATATCTCATTAAAAATATTTACATGATGTGTAACTACATTACATGTTGTGTATTTCCCCAACCTTCTACTTTAAAGTATGATTTGCTATTGAAATTTATTTCTAACCCACAGTTACTTTATTCTCTCGACCCTAGGGTGCCTTCCAAGATATTCTGGAGTACCAACCTTCCTTTTATACAACCTGATAATGCATTTGATTTCTAGTAAGTGGTTTTGGTCTAGTTTATTACTTATCTCCCTTAGTTCTCTAACCATTGTGGTGTAAACCCTTGACTGTGTGTGTTTCTGGTTTTGATCATGGTCATTTTGATACAGGATTCTCATTATGATCATCTATACCTTCTTCCTTGTGGGAGTTTGTCGTTGAAAGATTTATTGTTTAATCAATTAAAGGTAGGGGCCTAAATCTTAACTATATGGTTTGATAATTTCTAATTATATGAAATATTGTGATTTTCCAATGTCACGTGTGCCTGAATCATTCAATTAATTAATGGGATTATTCCTAGGAGTCCTTTGGTTTCAATTAGCTTCTGACTTGGCTTATAGATACCTATTGGGAGAGCGAACATTAAACATAAATGAATTGTCTAATGGATTAAAGTGTGATTATCATGACATGATACCTTAGGTGATTTACTAATATATAATCCATAAGTTGTGGATTATTGGTTATTGTTTGGACATTTGATCAATTTTTATATGAATTCAAGTGGTATATGAAAGAAAAATTGTAATTCACATAATTAACCATTGAAATTTATGATGTGATATTATGATATCCATACTACATGACAGGACTTGGATTTCATTCTTTAATACATATATATTGGGCTTGATCCTGGAACAAGCACACTTATATGTTGTAATACTGGTATTGAGCAGGCTCGACCCAGTCCCATGTTGTAATGCTTATAGAGAGTGGGAATTTCCTAGTCCCATGTTGTAATGCTTATAGGGATTTAACCTAGACATTGTAATGCTTATAGGGTTTTTACCTATATTATTATGATTATACCATGGTTATATAGAAGTGGTTTTCATGGTTGTAAGACATGATCCAAGATATTTCATCATCGCACTGAAGCAAGTTATATTTTACCATGGTTGTATGGGTGTGGTTGGCATGGTTCTAAGACATGCCCAGAGATGTTCCAGTATAGAGCTGAAGTAGGTTTTTATTGTATTTTATTAATTGTTAAATTAATTAATACACATGTTTATCACTTTATTTCATACACTTTTTATCATATTGGTTAGTTTAAACATAATGGTATCAACCTACTGAGTTATACGCAAAAACTATTTGGGATTCTATTTGGTACTCGAGAAGATTACATGGATGCATATTTAGATAAGGGAAAAGAACCTTATTGTTGATTTTTTTTCTTGCTGGATGGGATGGAGTTTGGAGGTGGGATTGACATAGGGTTTGGGAACATGGATTATTGAGTCTTTTATTGAGTCTGTTAGTCTTTTACCTATATTGTTTCTAGCATGATATTTAGTTACATTCCAACACATAATTACATTATTCTTTTATTATTTGTTAGATAGTTTAGTTGAATTCATTTTTTGGTTTCCGTTATGTCTATAATTTGATTTTTTTGTATATATGTCTTATTTATACTACTATGACACTTCATACCTATGGGTATAGTCTCCCCACTATACATATCACACCCCCACAACTAGTCGGTAGACTCTAGTGTATGGGGATATGCATTTGAGCTCTTGTAACCAACCCTTTTTGGCCACGTGAGAGGGTTAGAGATTGGGGGACTTTACAAAGTAATATTAAAGGAGAATTTTTTATTTTATTCTTCATTACCATTTTGGAAAGGTAAAAGGAGACTAAGATGTGTCAAGACTTGGTAATAAGCTTGTGCATGGGAGTATCTAACCCGTGTATGGGGGAAAATCCAGTTGCTTGGGGATGGGTTTGTTATTGTGGTATGTTCTTATTAGGGTTAATGTTATTTCACCTTGGGTGATTAACATGTTTTGTGAGGTTATTTTTTTATGATGATACTATTTCTGGAGATTGTACTTGTGGACCGATATGGCGCAAGATGAGGATACATGCAACATAATGAGCGAATAGGGATATATTGACATGCACTATTCATGATAATTCCATATATATTTTTTCATATGATATGTACTTGTTAATTGAACTATAATATGAGATATCCATTTCACTGGATAAATGAAATAAATTGATGTGTCATGATAAAACACTTGTAATCCATGTCTATAGATTCCAAGATTTAGTGGTTATCTATTTTAGTCACCTATTAAAGTTGACCTTTTTATTAGCTAGTGTTATAAGTTGCATGTTTATCTTTTAGAGAAAATAACTCCTCATTATATTTGGCTTGAGAATCAAGAGATTGGAAATCAGCATACTCCTAACATAGCTAAACCATATATTCTCATGACTCTTGAGGACCAGATATATTTTCAGCTTCACGACAGCTTCCTGAGGGTAATGTGATCCATGGAAAGGAAGACAATTTGTACAGTGAATTCAATTTATGAGTTTTCAAGAGTGTTTGATCTACAACATCCACCTATTTTTACTAGGGAAGGAGGACCCTAGGTAGCCGAGTTCTAGATCAATTTGGTCCACATGATCTTCAAGTATCTTGAAATTCCTACATATATGGGGGATAAACATACTGCATATATTCTTCATGGACCTTCCAAGTGTTGGTGGTATATTCTGGAGGAAGCTAGGTAGCAGGGTGAGCTATATTGGAAGGACTTTGAGATGAATTTATTGATCCATTTCTATCTGGAGACATTGGGGGATGAAAAATTCACAAGTTCATGCACCTGATAGAGGATGGAATGTCAGTGATGGACTATGTTGGACATCTCATTGACCTATAACACTCTGCACTATCTTTGGTAGCTAACGATATCTCCAAGTCGAGATGTTTTTAGGATGGTATTCTCTATGATATTAGGTCACTAGTAAATGTTTTTCACTAGAGAAGATTTGAGGATGTGATGAACCAAGCCATCATCACAGAAGAAAATTTGAGAGAGGCCCTAAGCAGCAGCCATGCTATTTTCAAAAAGAAAACTAGGAACTCTTCTTCAAGTGGAAATAGGTTTCGCTGTGATAGTTTCTACTAAGGTGGTAGTGGGAAGAATAGTCATGGAATTTGACAGCCATCACATAACCATTTTCTATTCCAATACTATCAGTTTCGTAAGTGTGTCCATAAGCACACATAGTGTCCTTAACCATAGTCATGTTTCATATCTGTGGTAGGCTGGGTCATATTTATAGGTTCTTTTTGAACTTTCCATAATAAGATAGTGGTAGGGGATTAGGGTAGGCACTTGAGTCGGGAGGGGGCTCAACTACCCCTCAACATGCTGGTAGCTGGAGTTCCACTGGTCATTTAGGATGAGGCAGGGGATGTGGTACCATAGTGCTTGAGAAGTAGTATCAAGCAGGGAAAATAGATCATGGTAGTTAGACTAGAGCCCGGGTCATAGGGAAAATTCATCAGGACGTTATGTAGACTACTATGGCTATCATTGATGTAGACCATATACCACCAGAGTTACAATTCTTATATCATCTACCTTAGGTTGTGTTTTGTTTGATACTATAACATTGCATTATTTTCTATCTAATATTTTTTAAAAATGGTTTGGGATTGGATGTGAAAATATTGGATGGTTCTTTGACCATCGACACACTGTTGGGAGTGAATTTAGAAAATATAAAATGTTTCAAGGAATGTTCCTTAGAGATTGGTGGTTACCATTTCTTTTGGGAACCCTTCATGCTAGAAATGATAGGATTAGACTTGAATCTTGGTATGAATTAGTTAGTTCTATACCAGGATCACATCCACTATTACAGTATGAGAGTTACCTTCCCATCTCTAGAAGGGAGAAGTTATTTTCACCGTGGTGAGTGGGATCCTCAGGCTGGTTGTACAGGACCAAGTTAGTGTAGATTGGATTGTATCCCAAGTTAGATAGCTAGTATTTATATAGACAATGGAGGAATTAAGTCAAATTATTTTCCTCTAGTGGTAGACTGTTTTCAAGATGTTTTCCCTGATGAGTTCTATGGTTTACTACTCAAGCAAAATATTGAGTTGGTGTTGGGAGAAGATCCATTTTTTATCTTTCCTTACAGAATGGAACCATAAGATATTCAGGAGTTGAAAGTTTAGTTGGAAGATATAGAATCTAAAGGCTTCATACGATCCAATACATCTCCTTAGTTATCTCCAGTTCTCTTTGCTAAGAAGGCTAATGGTTCCTTAAGCTTTTGTGTGGATTATCAGTGGTTGAACCAGATGAAGGTTAAGAACCAATATCCTCTTCCATGTATTGACGATATCTTCAATCAACTGAAAGGTGATAAGATCTTTTCCAAGACAGATTTGAGATCAGGTCACCATCAGTTGATATTGAGACCATCAGACATACCTCGGACTACTTTTAGGAGTAGGTATGGTTTGTATGAGTTTATAGTGATGTTTTTTTGGTTGACTAATGCACCTGCAGTATTCATGGACTTGATGGATAAGATCTTTCATCTTTTTCTTGATTGTTTTGTGGAGGTTTTTTGATGATATCTTAGTGTACTCCCATTCAGAAAACAATCATTTCCAACATCTTGAAATCATCTTGAGTACATTAAGAGAGCATGAACTTTATGCCAAGCTAACCAAATTTAGTTTTTTGATTAATTAAGTGAATTTATTGGGCCATTTTATCTCAGAGGAAGGAGTGTTAGTAGACCCAGAGAAAGTTGCAACCATGGTATCTTTAGAACATCCCAAGAACTTCTTTGAAATTCATATCTTTCTAGGTTTTGTAGGTTATCATCAAAACTTTATCTAGGACTTATCCTGTTTAGAAGTTCCAATGTCTGGGTTGACTAAGAAAGGTTGAAGTTTGTTTGGTCAGAAGCTTATGAGAGATATTTTTAGGAAGTGAAAGGTAGGATGACCTCAACACCTATCCTCATTTTACCTATGTTAGGTAAAGAATACACCATGTATGGTGACTCATCCAGAGTTGGAATCAGATCAGTTCTAATGCAAGAGGATAATGTGGTTTCTTATGGATCTAGGAAGATGAGACTATATGAGAGGAATTTACCTACTCATGATATGGAGTTAGTAGTAGTGGTACTTTCCCTGAGATGTTAGAGACACTATCTCATGGGTGATAGGTTTGTGGTATACATGGATCAAAAGAGCCTCAGGTATATTTTTCTCAGCGATACCTGAACCTTCCGCAGAGAAGGTGGGTTGAGTATCTTTAGTGTCTCAACTTCAAATTGTCTTATACATTAGGAAAGGGAAACATTGTTTCCAACGTCTTAAAAAAATACATATATAAATGTAGTACACGAGTCTTTTAAAGAATGGTACATAATTTCCCTCTTTTCAGACATGAATTTGGATTTTTTGAGTCTCAAAGATGGTTATCTATGACTTCAACATCTGTTATACCCATGATTTTGGACCAGATTAACACTAAGAAGTTGTCCAATATGGAGGTTCAATTCTAAGAGGAAAATTATATGGTGGGGAAACATCATCACTATGGTCTCTTTCCAATGAAAATTATATTATTTTTCTTGATCTTGTATGGGATTATAGGGGCTTAAATGAGGAGCTGATGAGGGAGTTTCATGTTTCTAGATGGGTGGTTCATCCTTATTTGAAAAACATGTATAGTGATATCTGTAGATAGTATTGGTGTCCAGGAATGAAGAAGTATGTGGCAAGATTTGTGGCTAGATGCTTCACTTTTCAATAGGTAAAGTTAGAGAATCATAAGTAAGCTGGGATTTCTCACCCTTTTCCCATTAATGAGTGAAAATGGGATGATCTCACTATGGATTTTGTGATAGTATTACCTAGTACAACCCATAAGAATGACGTTTTATGGGTGATTGTGGATCAAATGAAGAAGGTATCCCACTTCTTACCTATTAGGAATACCTTTACATTTGATGATCTGGGTAGTATTTATGTGTGCGAGGTAGTCCAATTACATGGTGTTTCGAGGTGTATCATTTTGGATAGGGTTCCTCATTTCACATCCTATTTCTAGAAGGGTATTCAAAAGGATCTAGGATCGAGGGTTCTTTTGAGAAAAACCTATCATCCTCAGACTGATAGTTACTTTGAGTAGACTATTCAGGTTCTTAAGGATATTTTATGAGCCTATGTTTTGGATTTTGGTGGTTCATGAGATAAACATATAGATCTCAATGAGTTTTCATATAATAATAGCTTCTAGGAATCTATCCAGTTGTCACCTTTCAAGGAATTGTATGGAAGTACATGTTTTTTGCCTCTTTTTTAGCCGGAGGAAGGTGAGTCAGTACTTTTTGGGTGTAGTATCATGTAGGAGACATATGAATAGTTTTAGTTGATTAGAAAGTGGCTGGTGACCATTCAGATCAGGAAGAAATCATATGATGACCATCAGAGACAACCTATAGAATTTGAGGCTGGTCATTATGTTTTCCTTCGGGTGTATCCTAGATTGGTTAAACCTCATATCAGGAAATAGGGAAAGCTATCATTCAGGTTATTTGGGACTTTTGAGATAGTGGAAAGGTTTGGTCCAATGGCATACCATTTATCCCTTCCACCACACTATAGTGCCATGAAAAATGTGTTCCACATGTCATAACTATAGAGATATCATCCAGACCCTTCTCATGTGATAGAAATAGTAGACATAGAGCTTTGTGTTGATGCATCCTTTAAGAAGAATACGATGCAGGGTGTGGATTGTAGTGAGAAATATATCCAGGGTAGGACTATACTGTTGGTTTGAGTGTTATAGAAGCATGGGTGAGTTCTAGAGGATACTTTAGAGAGGGATTTCGATATGCGAACACAATTTCTAGAATTTTTTATTGAGACCTCACAGTGATTCTTGGAGCATCTTGAGGATGAGTTGTAATATGGGGGGGATAGATTGTAAGATCCCTTCTTTTTCTAGGTATGCCTCTCTCTGAGTTTTTCATTTAATCCTTATTGGAAGAGTCTTGTTCGGAGATGGGGAGTTTTTTGGGTAAAAATAAACTAAAATTCAGGGATTTTTTATCTAAATAAATGGAGTCTGGTTAAATGGGTTAAGTGTTTAACAGGTTCTTGGTATGTTGAAAATCTTTTAAGGGGGATCGGGTTTTTTAAGAAAAATGGGCTGAAGAACCACCTGTAGAACATTTACACACCATGTAAAGGGATTACACATCATGTAATGTTTGGGTGTTTTTAATAAAATAATCTAAGGTGATGGATTTTTCAGTGTTTCCCATTAAAAATATTTACACGACATATAACTCCATTGCACGTCGTGTATTTCCCCAACCTACTATTTTAAATTATGCTTTGCGATTTAAATTTCTTTCTAACTCTCTACTACTCTCTTCTCTTGACCCTAGGGTACCTTCCATGTGATTTTAGAGTTCCAAACTTCCTTCCATACATCCTAAGAATTCCTTTGATCCTAGGTAAGTGGTTTTGGTCCAATTTATTCCTTCTCTCCCTTGGTTCTCCAACCATTATGGTGTAAACCCTTTATTATGTTAATTTTTGGTAATGATATTGGTCATTTTGATCTAGTACCCTTGTTGCAATCATCCACACCTTCTTCCTCATGTTTTTTTTCCATTGGAAGCTTTGTTGGATCATAAGTTAAAGGTAGGGGGTCTAAATCATACCCCTATGGTTTGATAATTTCCAAGTATATGCAATATTGTGATTGCGCCAATGTAACGTGCACTCGAATCATTTAATTAATTAATGGTATTATTACTTGGAGTCCTTTGGTTTCAATTGGATTCTGACATGGCTTACGGATACCTGTTGGTTGAGAGAACCTTAAACCAAATTGAATTGGATAATGTATTAAAGTGTGATTAGCATGTAATGATACCTTAGTTTATTACTTGATATATAATACCTATGCTGTGGATTTTTTCTTATTGTTTTGACTATTGATTAATTATGATATGAATAGAAGTGGTGTATGAAATAAAAATGGAAATTCACATAATTAACCATTGAAATTTATGATGTGATATTGTGATATCCTTGTTGTGTGATAGGACTTGTCTTCCATTTTGTAATGCTTATATATCGAGCTTGTCCCTGGAATATTCACACTTATATGATTTAATGCTAATATTGAGTAGTCTCATCTTAGTCCCATGCTGTAATTCTTATAGAGAATGGGATTTTCCTAGTCCCATGCGATAATGCTTATAGGGATTTGACCTGTGCACTATAATTATTATAGGTCTTTGACCCATATTTTTGTGACTATACCATTGTTATATGGTGGTGGTTAAAATGGTTATAAGACATACTCTGAGATATTCTAACATGGAGATAAAGTAGGTTATATTTTACCATGGTCATATTGGTGTGGTTGGAATGCTTGTAAGACATTCTCATAGATATTCCGGCATGAAGTCAAATAAGGTTGTTGTTATATTTTATTAATTATTAAATAAATTAATACACCTATTTATTGCTTTATTGAATACACTTCTTATTAGACTGGTTAGTTTAGAAATAGTGGTGTCGAATTATTGAGTTATACTCACACCCTATTCAGGCTGTTGTTTGGTAATTGATTAGATTACATGGAAGTAGGTTTGGACAAGGGAAAAGGACCTTGCTGTTGATTGTTTTCATGCTGGATGGGTTGGAGTTTGGAGGTGGGACCGACATGGTGTTCTGGACTAAAAACTTTTGAGTCTTTTTGTAAGACTTCTAGAATTTTATATGTATTGTTTCTATCATGATATTTATTTACATTCCAGAAAATCATTACATTATTCCTTTACTATTTATTGGATTATTTAGTAGTCCTTATTTGTTAGTTTTCTCTATGTCTATAATTTAGTTTTTTTTTATTTTATATGGATTTTTTCTACTGCTACAACACTTCATACCTAGGGGTATAGTCTCCCCACTATAAATATCACACCCCCACTACTATTAGGAAGCCTCTGGAATACGGGGAGGCATGCTTGAGGTCTTGTAACTAACCCTTTTTAGAAATGTGAGAGAGTGTATGATTGGGGGGATGTTACAAGGACTGTGATGTGCTCATGATTCTATATGAAGATAGTTTTTTTTTGTAATTTTGATACATGTATTTCACTAGATGTCTATTTACATGTATTTTATTCCATTTTTTTATAGAGACATGACATGATCATAATATTGTACATGACACTACTTTTGGATTAATTATTATTATAGTCTTTTGGATGTTATCTTATATCTTAATTTATATTATGATTATGATATTGATTGACGTGATTACTCTGTTGTGTTACAATCTAACATGAGGGAATAGTCTCCTCACTGACACACCCTAGCCCCTCACTTCTAGTTAGTAGCCTTTGGAATATGGGAGGCGCGCTTGAGACCATGTGACCCACCGGCTCAGGGAACTGTTTAGTGGATCCTAGATCAGGATGTTATAAAGTGGTATCAAATATTTTCTTTTATGGATTTACTATTTTTAGGAAATAGACATGATATTAGAAACAAATTGTAATTTGGTAATGAGTTTTTCTTGGGAGTAGCTTACCCATATATAGGAAAACATTAAATTGCTTGGAATGAGGAATTATTGTTATATATTTTTCCTATTACAGTTGATTTGATTCCACCATTGGGTGATTCACTTTAGGTTTTATGTTTATTATGATTACATATTTTCATACTTTTCCTAATGAGGTAAGGGAATTCCATCTCATGTATCATTTTAGGCACTTTATAGGATTTACATTCCATGCATATTCTATTCCATATAAGTTAAATTGATTGACTTCATGATAATTATTATGCGTACCTTGTGTGATAAAATTTTTATTCGATTAAAAAAATTTGTAGGGAATTGAGAAACATAATTGGTACTCAGAGTTACTACCATAACCTAAATAGTTTTATCCTATATAGGCTATAGAAAACACCCAATGTAGTCAATTATGGCACGTTGAGTCATGGAACGTTGGTCTCATGGACTGGAATGTGTTATGGTTAGGATTAAATGGACTCCACATTTTAGTTTATAAGGTGTATGAGCCATTATATATTGGAAGTGGGTATTATTTTGGTTCAATCATTTAAAGATAATTTTCAATAAATATGAATTTAAAGGAAATTGAAATTATTAAATGGAAAGGTCACTATTAGATATATTGGGACTTGTAAAATGAAACATAGAGATTGACCTAGACCTGGATATAGAGTGGGTAGTATGTAGTGTCTCTGGTTCTTTTTATGACTACTCCTTTTACACAGTCCTGAATTTATGAGTAGGCATAGGGTTGAGGCTTGTTTATAGGAAGGATTTGACACGTCCTATGATTATATCTATGACTTTGTCACCACTTGATTATTTTTTAAGGTATGTGTTTGGAATTTTAGAGAGATTACACCACGAAAACCTCCATTTATATACTAGGAGGGGGGGTGAAAACCATGCTATAAAGGTGGTGGGTCGTGATCTTCCTGTAGAACCTCCATTAATTCCAGTTTTTTCACCAAAAGTTTTATTACATATGGGTGTTGATGCATAGTTCTGGGAGGGTTTATTACACTTTATGGAAACTATTTAAGGAGCCTCACAACCTACTCTGACTATAGAAGAGTTGAAATGTGTGTCCTAGTAGCAAAATCCACCCACTTTTTTAGGGGGTGGTAGTCCACAGGATGATGAGATGTGGTTTGAGAAATTTTTGTTGATCTTTGAGCATCTCAAGACACCTCCTCAGAGGAGAGCGAAGCTCATCATGTATATGATTCATGGAGCAGCTTTGAACTGATGGGATGTTTTGAACTAGGATGATATGCTTCAAGATATGGTTTGGAGGGAATTCCAATCCTTATTTTATGATTAAATTTTTCTTGAGACCCTGATACCTAAAAGGGACAATGATTGTATGCATCTAGATAAGGGTACAATGTCTATTATGGAGTATTCGGCATGCTTCATAGAGCTTCATCATTTTTCACTAATTTATCTTACCTATGATACATCGAGAGTGAGACACTTAGAGGAAGGTCTCAAGCATGCCTTTAGATCATAGGTCAAAGTTTTTTGGTTGTAGTCTATTATAGAGATAGTGAATCAGGCACTTATTACTAAATAGAACTTGTGGGATCAGTCACTTATTACTAAATAGAACTTGTGGGAAGTTGGTGGGTACAGAGTTGTGCAGTTCAACCTCTCGAACCATTGATTCAGTCTCAGCTGGTAGAAAGCATCGTTATGAGGATTCTCATAATGGTAATAATTATTATAGTGTAGGTGCTGGTAGTTTTTCCTTATATCATCAGTATGGAAGGTGGATACATATGAGGATTCAGTGCGATAGATACCCAGTCAAGTGTTGAGATTACGGTAGGATAGTCCATGTACAATGATTTTATAGGAACTTCCCTCCAGTGGTTAATTGAAGGGGGTTGACACTAACTTTAGGTTCAGGAGCAGGACTCGTAGCTACATGTCAAGATGGGAGCTTGGGTAGTGCTGATATTTTAGGTTGAGGTGGTGGTTGTGGTTGAGAAAACCGTGTACCAGTTGTACTAAAAAATTAGAGTGGACCTACTCTAGGTAGTGAGGTTTTTTCACAAGGTCGCAGTTCATGATAGATATATTCATTACAACATACACCTGATGAGTAGAGCTTCATGCCATCTACAGTGAGAGGTACGATCTTAGTAGCATTTACTCTAGTATCTAATCCTTTTTATATAGGTTCATCACATAGTTACATATTTTTACCTGTTGTGGATATCCTTAGGCTTTTTTCAGTTTTCTAATGGTTTCATGACAATCAATACTCCATTAAGAATTAGAACAGAGGGTGTACACCTATGTAGGGAGTGGTCCCTTTAGATTGGTGGGTGTCACTTCATATGGAATATTTTTTTCCTATAGAAGATAGGATTTGATGTCATACTTAGGATGGAATGAATAGTTTCTTATCATTCCCATATTTATTTCTATCATCATAGGGTGACATTCATATCATTGGATGGTGGGGTTTTTATTCACAAGGGTTAAAGGGATGTCTAGGAAGGTAGAGATGGACCCGAGCATCTTGAGATGGATGAGATGATATCCCATATCTCTAACTTGTATCTAGATGATCAGAGATCACATTAAGAATATTTTCCTCTAGTGGTTGATCATTTCAGGGATATTTTCCCAGAAAATTTTTCTAGTTTACCTCTTAAGCAATATGTGGAGTTCTCTATTGATCAAGTTTCAGGAGCTACACCAGTATCCATTCCTCCTTACAAGATGGCTACTACAGAGTTGCAGGACTACAAGAGACAGCTAAAGGGCTTGGATGAAAAGGGGTCTATATCACCCAATACTTCTTCATGGGGTTTAACAATCCTTTTTGCGAAAAAGGTGGATTGAACCCTTAGGTTATGTGTGGATTAATGAGAATTGAACCAGTTGATGGTAAAGAACTGGTATCCTTTTCCATGGATAGAAGATATTTTTAACCAGCTCTGAGGAGCATAGGTCTTCTCATAAATTAATTTGAGGTTGGGTTATCATCAGGTACGTGTTTGACCTTCAATCATGCCTTGTATATCTTTCCATAGGAATTATAGTCTATATGAGTATTTGGTTATGTTGTTCAGTCTTGCAAACACACTAGCAGTTTTCATCACCTTGATGAACCAAATATTCCATCCTTATCTAGATTCACTTATGGTGGTATTTTTGGAAGATATCTTGGTGTATTATCACAATCAACACAACCATACCAAACATATTTAGATTGTTTTGGATACACTAAGAGAGCATAATCTTTATGATAATATCACAAATTTTCACTTTTGGATGGATAAAATTCACTTCTTGGTCACATTATCTCAATAACGGGAGTATCAGTTGACCCAGATAAGGTGATATTTGTAGTTACCTAAGAGAAATCCAATAAAATATTTTATATACATGGTTTCTTAATTATTATTGGATATTATAGTTAGTTTATACATGAATTATCATGATTAGAAACACCTATTGTATGATTGAGTAAGAAGGGTGTGAAGTTTTTATGGTTAGATACCTATGAGAAAGAATTTTAGGAGTTGAAAGGGAGACTAACTTTCAAAATGTTCCTGATTCTACCAAAGATATGAAAGATATATATAGTATATTGTGATGCATCATGTATCAGGCTACGATTAGTTCTAATGTAGGAGGAGCGAGTCTTGGCGTATGGTTCTCATCAGTTAAGACCATGCGAGAGGTAGTACCCAATGCAAGATATTGAGTTATAAATTATTTTACATGTCTTGCGATGTTGGAGGTATTATTTATTGGAAGAGCATTTTGTGGTGTAAGTGGACCAAAAAAGCCTCAAGTATATATTTACACAATGTGACATGAATTTGAGACAATGAAGGTGGGTGGAATATCTTCAGTCCTTTTGATTCAAGATTGCGTGTATACCTAGTAAGAGAAATTTAGTTGTTGATGCACTGAGTAGGAGGACTTAGATACAGGCAGTTCTTGAGGCCAGTAGCAAGTGGCAGCTTATGTCCTTCTTTTCATAGATTCACTTAGAGGTACAGGATGGTAAAGGTCATACTTTTATCTCATCCTTAGTAATGAATTCCAATATTATGGATAGAATGAGGATGGTACATCTTTCAGATGTTGAGGGCCTAGTCCTATGTGAGAGTGTCGTAGGTGAGAACCTGCCTCCTAATTGGACCATGGGAAAGGATAAAATTCTATATATTCATGGTTTCTTTCGGGTTATAGCAGGCATACACAAGGATATAATGTGAGAATTCTATAAATCATCTTGGTAATTCCATCTTAGAGTTACTAATATGTATTTGGATCCACACCGCCATTATTGTTGGTTGGGGATGAAGTGTGAGGTAACTAGTTTTTTCATGAGGTGTTCCACCTATTAATAGGTGAAGGTAGAACACCAACAACCAAAAGGGATTTTACAATAGTTACCCATTACCAAGTGGAAATGGGATGATGTTGTAATGGATTTCATGATCAGGTTGTTGAGGTCGCCTTATAGTAGATATTTTTTATGGGTTGTTGTGGATAGGCTCATGAAGGTTTCCATTTCCAGCGGATTAGGGAGATTGTATTAGTAGATGAGATTGAGAGACTCTATAATCATGAGATTGTGTGTCTTCACAAGGTTCCTCATAAAATTATTTCATATAGGGACACCCGACTTACATCATGGTTTTGAAAAGTCTTATAGAGGTCATTGGGTACACAAGTGCTTCTAAGTACATCTCACCACCCTCATATTGATGGCCAGTCAGATCGTGTGATACAAGTTATAGAGGACATTCCTAAAAGCTTGTTTTCTTGATTTTAGGGGCTCTTGGTAGAGGCATATACCCCTAGTTTAATTCACAAACAATAATAGCTATTAGGAGACTATAAAGATGGTGCATTATGAGGCTTTGTACGGTAAGCCATGTCGATCACCTATATACCGGTTAGAGATAGGATTGGTAGCATTTCTTGGACCATGTCTCATGTAAGATAACTTAGAGTTGTTATAGTTGATCTGAAAGAAGATGGATACTACACAGTCTCGACAGAAATCCTACACCAATCACTATTGATGACCTCTAGAGTTTGAGGTCAGGGATCAGGTCTTTTTATGTATCTCACCAAGGATGGTACATAGAAGGATTAAGAGACAGGTAAGATTTCACCATGATATGTTGGGATGTTTGAGATTATAGAGGGAGTCAGGCTGGTAGTGTAACACCCTAATATTTTTTGAAATATTTTTTTGAATTAATTTAATCTTTTCGATATCTTAAATTTCACATAATACTGAATATAGATTTTTTATATGAAAAACACTATGTTTGGATTTCTTTATATGAAACACCTAGTTGATATTGCGCTATATACAATACTTAGATTAGCTTATAGTATACGCAACAATATGATTGGATTGAGTTAGACAATGTCAAGTTCTTTTGATATCTTTCATTACACACAATACCAAATTTTACAAAAAAATATTATATTATTAAAATATTATTATTTAATATAATAAAATTTAACAATGACGTTAAATTAGTGGTTATGAATAGTATTAAATAAATCATGGAAATAAGTGGTTTATAATATTAATTCATTAGTGACCAATTAATTATAAATTAAAATATATACCAACTAATTATAAAGGAAATAGTTTTATTTTTATGATCCCAATGTCATTTTTTCTAAATAAATTAAATTAATTAAAATTAGTGAATGATATTAATGAAGTATATATGTTTTATATTCAATAAAATATTTTTTATATTCATCTAGAATATTTTATAGGCATAAGATAAGAACAAACCCAATTTTATGCATAAAACCCTATATTTTTCAAAATGAAAATTTTACCATCTTTTAATGGATTACCCATTTTAAATTAAATTTTTGACTATTTTATATATTATATTTGAAAAAAATAAACTTAATATTTTAAATAGGAATATAAAAATTACTTTGGTTTAATTTTTGGTATATTTCTGATAATTTTCATGTTTTGATGAATAGTAAACAAAATATGTAACACCCCAAACTTCCACAGTATGCTTCTCTTTGAATAATATAGTAGCGTGTGTTGTACGAAACTTCGAGTTCTAACACACACCACAACCAATCAAAGTAGCCGTTATGAATAGTAATACCCACTTTTTGAAATTTTATACATTTTATCTTTCAAAATGGACTTCATTTTTTTATTTTTAATATCGAAATTATCCTAGGATGAAATTTTGGTACTTTTCGAATAACTTTTATATTTTGATGAATAGTGAAAATTACTAAATTTTTATTAAAAACAATTTTTTTAATCGAAATAATTAATAGTGATAAATTATGAATTTGAGTAGTTTTAAAGTATATTTAGAATATATTTTTACCATTTAATATAATGTTGATCATTGGACATAATTTCACATTTAAACCGGACATAAACAAGTGTCAATCTTTTGATAGTTATTATCTCTTAAAAACACGATTTTTGTTTTGACAGCGAGAATTAATTTTAAATTAATTTCTGCCACTTCTGTGCTTTGAATTTGGAAAACTGGACTCCATATTTGGAATCAGGATGTCCAAATTGTGTAAATATGTAACTTTTATTTTTATACATTTTGAATAATTACTTCGGTAAATATTTTATTTACCATTGTTAAAGGGTAAATCCGGTAAATAAGGGTAAAAAAATAATATTATAATAATAATAAATTACCCTAAAATGTGTCTTAACCCTATTGGTTGATACATGTCCGACCATGGACATCTTTGGGTCGATTTTGGGACCCCATGGATCCACTTGTAACTGATAATGACACATTATATTAATTAAGTTAAAGTAAATACAAAAATGACATAAGCCTATATCTTTTAGCAAAACAATTTTTACATAGGGTTATATATGTTATATTTTTTACTATAAATATTTATTAGAAATATAAAACAATTTCCTATATAATTATATTTTATTAATACTTTTTAGACATTAAATAATTTAATTTATTTACGACACAATGATGATGCAATAATTACCTTATTAGTGAAATATTAAAAGAATTGATATTATAAATACCCAAATAAATATAATTTGAGACTTTTAATAAATTACACGAATTTTATAGGTTAATATGACATGTTAGGATTGATTTAATTAACTTTTTACTAAGTAATCATGCTGTTATGATTTTCATAAAAATCAAATACCAAATAGTGTCAAAATTTACATAAAAGAGTTTTTAAAACAAATATTATATTATTAATTGATATTAAATTCATAAAAATATAAGGTTTGTCCAAAGGACTTAAATCATGATAGTTTTATCATTAATGGACCACTTGGGGGTCTCTTGAAGGTATGTAGTAAGTTTATTAACTATATAATATAACAATACAAAGTGACATGGTAAGTGTCAAACAAATCAACCAAGAGTTGAAACTAAAAGATAAGGTTAATATAATGACCCAAAACTGTCTAAAATATATTGGTTGAAATTATTTCAACCCATCCCCACATTATAATTTGAATAATCCACTTTGGATCCATTAGAAATAGAATATGAATTTATTATAAAATAATACTTTAAGTTTTTCCTAAAGAGCCCCTCCTCCCCCTTATAAAAGGACACCACTTATAACCAATTCTTCACACCTTCAAAGCCTTTTGGATCGGACAAACCCTGCCCAAATATCCTCCCAACTTCCCTAAATTCAACATAGAGGCCTTATTTTGATCATAAAGCCAACCTAAGGATCCCTTTTGATCAAATCAAAAGGAAGAACCCGAAGAAGAGGTAATGTCTTCACCACCCTCTTTAAAGTTCCTTTCTTCTTCAACTTCTTCTTTATTTGTTATTTCTATAATAAAATAATAAATCTAGTATCTCCTATATACTATGATGTTATTATAAATATGGTACAACCATATTCAGTATTCTATCCATCCCTTGAATGACATGTCACCATACATGCGTATGTACGGCTTACAGTCTCCACGTCGTGGTGTAATTGTTATTCAATACATTATTATTTGGATGAGTATAATAATGATGATTGATTCCTGTAAATAATAAATATAACATGATAATGATTCTTTATATATGATATACTACCCAATTATATATTATTTTAATATCAAAAGAATGATATTGTCGCTCGTGCGTACGTACGGACTACCGTCTCCACGAACGCGATGAGATTCATTCCCCATCGTATCCATTCAAGAATAATTTTCATTTGATGGTTAAAAATAATGTTTAAAGACTTAATATAATTCTGGATATGAATATGATACAACCTATCCATAACAAACATGTCTTATGTAACAAAACATATAAAAGAAAATGAGTAAGTTAACACCCAAAACGACGATAATACTAAGATTTTATTAACAAATCAATATTAAAAGATCATATATGATATCATATTAATATATATGATTATTGTATAATTTAATAACAATTATTTCACCATTATAAATGAGGTTAACCTACCATCAACCAAGGAAAATTACAAGGTAAGGGGTTTTCATCTCACTCCTTATTCCCGTGAGATTCATGCCATATTGCCACTATTAACTTTTGTGTGGTGTATGTACTGCCCATAATTGTATTCTTTGTATAATAAACTTTAATTTATGCGTATTTACATATTTATTTTATGATACCTCTTTCATGGGGTGTATGTTTCTTAATTTACCAAATTGGTAAGGGTTAATTTCACAATCTCTTTATTATCCGAGGTTGTTTTTACGTAAGTATCTACTGAGACATATTTATTATCCATGGCCATGTTTTATGAAAGAGTTTTAAAAGGGATTATTTTAAGGGACTTTTTTACTAAAACATCATTTCAAATGTTTTAAATATTTATTCTTATAAATCTTTCTCATTAATTTCCATGTCTTCAAAATGGTTTTTAAGGATTTATTTATATGGACATGAATGTTTTTAAAATGTTTGAAAGTGGTATGAGACACTTTGATTAAAAAATGTCTTTAAATGTCTTATTTTATAAATTGTGTGAATTTTAAATGTTTTCCAGAAAAATGGATATTTCTCTCAAAGAGTTTTACAAATTATTTTGATCTATGTCAACATCCTTTGATGGATTTTAAACTTGTTTGAAGATGATTTATTATGATACAAATCTTCCATATTTTATTGAAGGTTTTGTGATATGTTTGAATCTGGATGTTTTATTTTTATACCATTCATGGTTTATGGAGAAAGTATTGACATTACGTATTCTAGTTTTAATATAAATGTTTATGTTATATTTCATTCTCTTCTTAAGATGAATGTGTTGGACTAGTATGTTTCGGGTTGGGGTCCGGTTACAGCAGACCCTCTAGGTTGGTGTCCGGTTATTAGAGGCACTCAAAGTTGGTGTTCGGTTATTAGAGGCACTCTGGGTTGGTGTCCGGTTATTAGAGGACCTCTGGGTTGGAGTCCAGTTACAGAGGCTCTCCGGGATGGAGTCCGGTTACAGAGGCTCTCTGGGTTGGGTTCCGGTTACAGTTATCCTTTAGTTCTTGGCACGAGTCCTTGACACAGAAATTAAAGTTCGGCATTATGCATTCCTTCATTATGAAAGTGGTTATTTATATTTCATGTGATTATTAGACTAGTAAAATATCCATGTGAATAAGTAAATTGAATTATTTAATTTTATCTTTGTCATATTATGATGAAGTTCAAGTTTAAAAGGCTTTTGTTTTAGTTATACGTTTCCTTAAATGTTTATGCTTATCTATAAAAGCTTCCACAATATTGTTATCCTTACTGAGCATCTGAGCTCACCCCTTTCAATGTTTTATTTTTCCCAGGATGTGAAGAAGTAATTTATGAATGACCTGCAGGGATAGTATGAGGGGATATGAAGACAAGATGTTGTTGTAGTTTTTTTACCTTACGATGTAATGTAAGACTTATGAATGTATCTAGTGTTTCCAAGGATACTAAACTAATCGATCTTTCGAGACTTGATCTTTCTTGTGATCATACCAATGTTATGTAATAATGCACCGACTCTGGATAACTGGGGTCGGGGCGTTACTGTTAGTATCAGAGAAAGTTTAATACAAACCTTGGAAGCTAGATTTAGATAAACTCTGATTAGTGCACATAGACATAAGATGGACTTTAAGGATTAGTATAGAATAACTTCCTAGAATTTTGGTATTGTAGAGAATTTGTGAGTTTTCCGAGAAATACATCCCTGTCTGGATACGAGCAGATATAGGCGGCTCTAGCATAGATGTACCTAGGGGTAAAACCCGAAAACACCGCTTTGAGCTAGACTCGAACGGGAACTGGTGCACGACAATGGGCCTTTCTGCACTCTTGGTTACGACACTCCCGGGGGATATGCTTAGGATAATTATCATTTTCGTTACTAACCATTATGAAGGGTTTATGAGTATTTATTTCCTCAAAGAAAACATTTTTATGATTATGGATTATATCCATAAATAGTTCAATTTATGTTAAGTGTTTTACAAGTATGGAATTATGTATTTTGATTCATAAACTGATCTAGTTCATGATGTTGTTTAGAAATGGCGCCTAGTGTAAGAAATGGAAACCGTATCAATGCGCACACTCCATGTAGGGATTGCCCGCCTACTCAAGATAATTATAGTGGAGCTGGTGATGCAACTGGTGCTGATCAGCTTATCACCATACCGAGACAACTCACTCAGGTTATGAATAATAACCTTACCCATATGGAGCACCCTGATCCACAGCGTGGAGGATCAATGTTAGATCGCTTCATGAGGAAACAACCACCAACATTCAATGGGAGTACAAATCCATTGGTAGCTGAGAAATGGATAAGTTCCCTAGAGAAAATATTTCAGGCTTTGGGTTATCATGACAGTTTACCACCTCACTAGAGATGTTGATCAATGGTGGTCATTGATTCAAAACATGAAGGAAGTTGATGAAGTATAAAATATGGAATGGAGGGAGTTCAAAGATCTGTTTTTAGAAAAATACATTCCTCGTGACCATCGAGAAGATATGGAAAGGAAATTTCTATGTCTGAGACAAAAGGAGGATGAGAATGTCGCAAAGTATGAGTCTAAATTTACAAGGTTAGAAAGGTGTGTTAGAGATTATATACATAACCCAAGAAGTAATATTGATCATTTCTTTAATGGGTTAAAACCATTTCTTTGTCGATCATTAGTCTCACAATATTTCTCAACGTACAAAGATATAGTCTCATGTGCTATCAAGACAGAAAATAAATTCTCTAAATCTTATGACAATAAAGTAAAGCAAGAGAATAAGAGAACGATGGAGCAAGAGATAGATAAAGGGAAAAAGGGAAAGAAGGATTTTCTATTATGTGAAAATTGTGGGAAGAAACACCTCGATACTTGCCTAAAAGGATTGGGAGTTTGTTACAAATGTGGAGAAAAAGGTCACCAGACTCGTGCTTGCAAGGGAAAGAAGGAGGCTGTCAATGTTGAATGCTACAATTATAGAGAAATGGGGCATTATGCGAATGAATGTCCTAAGCATCAGGGAAAATTACCTCAGAAAAGGCCAAGGGATCAAGGCCAAGCTTATGCTGTTACTACAATTGAAGATGAATAATTAATGTATTTTTGTTTTTTGGACTCGAGGATTATATTCTGGTTATGAGAATAACGTGATATATATAAGGATTGTACTACATTACTTTTTGTTTTCATTAAGGGTTTAATATGACTAAGGTAATCATATTTTCAGTATGTGACAATAAGAGAAACTTTACTCTGTTTGGAGAATCTGACATTGCGATTGATTTTGGAATTTAGATACCTTTTACAGAGAGTCTGGATAGAGGTACTTTGGATAACTATAATGTTTTGGAATGGATTAATTTGAACATTGGATTGTATTATTCAAGGTTAAAACATTTCTTATGATTATTTTTGGAATATTATGATACTATAGTTTTAGGAAAAGGACAACCTGTAGGTCGGGCGATAACCCGTCGCGTCGGACAAAGCTGCAGGAATCGAACTGACAACCATAGTGCGATAGGCCTTTATTACCTACCAGTAGCCTACATGAAGTCCCTGGTTATTACAAAATATTTTTTTCATTATAATGGTATGTGTTAATGATTGTAACCTTATACTATTAGGATAAATATAATATTTTTGAGTTCTATTTTCTTTTGGAGTGAAAGATGAGTTTGTGGTAGAAATTAGTTGAAGGATAAAAACTCTACTTGTCAAGATGTATATATATATATATATATTTATCTAATTCTATGAATAAATTAATTCTTGAACTTTAGGGAAGGGATATTAAGACCAAAAATGTGTTATTTTAATACCTTATGTTTTGTTGAACTGATGATATTTTAAATCATCATAGATTGATGGTTTTGAGGCCCTAAATTCTACAATTGTTTTTGATTGATGACCTCAATCACTCCCTATAAATATTTACGTTTTTACTCTAATTACGTGTCTATAATTGCCACCAATGTTATGCTATTTGAAACCCTAATTTGGTGGTGACATTCTCATTTACCTTTCCCTCTTATTAAAACTAAATTTTATTAACCCTATGTCCGATATGGGTTTTCCACAAAGGTATTCTCTATTTTAAACCTTTTATTTTCAAAGAACAATTTCCAATTGCGAGCACGCAATTATTTGAAGTAGGGGAGAATGTAACACCCCAAGCTTCCACGGTACATTTCTCTTTGAATAATACAGTAGCGTGTGTTGTACGCAACTTCGAGTTCTAACACATATCACAACCAATCAAAGTAGACGTTATGAATAGTAATTGTCACGACCCGTCCTCAGGGCCCATGCCGTGACTACCCCAATCCCGCCTTCCATAGGCCAGGGGCTGGCGACTAGCACCAAAGGCGTAAATCCCGATAACTGGGAAGGAATTGCCTTTATAAAAGTAACCAAACACTACAGAGTACAAGCGGAAGTAAAACACTAAGTACAAAGAAAGTGATGAAAAGTAAATGGGCCAGAATACAAACCCAACTGGAAAAACAGCTACAACTGAACAAAAGTATAATAGAAAAAGACAAACAACTGGAAGAAAGGAAGCAGCTCCTGGGTCGTCCTCCTCGGATCCTACCTGAAGGGTAGGTACAGATAGCGTAGCTCCTGGATCGTCCACCACGGATCCTACCTGAAGGGTAGGTACAAATAACGCAGCTCCTCAATGCTCTCGCCCGTCAACCCCCTCCGAGTGTCATCTCGACGTGAAGTCCACCTTCGGATACTGACTCATCCGAAGGTCCACCTCCGGGTACCGTCCAGTCCTCGAACACTCGGCCTCCGTCAGCACTGCCCGTCATCTGCAACCAACACAACGAGGTGCGGGCATAGCCCGTGCAGGGGTGAGTATAACGATACTCAGTAGGGACCCCAAGACCCTCAAGGTCTCACTAAAATCAACAAGGATAACCACAAAGAAGAACTCAACAGATAACCTATACTTAGGTATATGCCCATACATATACCTAAGTTATCAAGTAACCCATCTCAATCATGAGGAAACACAAGATTATGAAAACCGACAGATAACCACTACCCAGGTATATGCTCATACATATACCTAAGTTATCAAGTAACCCATCTCAATCATGAGGTAAACACAAAGGTCATAGACTCAGCTCAAACTAGGAATTTCATTATCGAAACCGTAACTACTGAAGAGCCCCATCTCTGGAGTGTACAGTGGTCATGTCACATCTCTGAGGTACTTCTCACTAACCTAAGACTGCTGAGGTACTCCTCCTATCGAGTACTGTGGGCCTATTGCTACAACCAAGCGCTTCCCACCATGGGTCTGCCGCTACCACCAAGCGCTCCCCCTCATAGCCTCCAGTGGTACTCCTTCTGTTGAGTACCGCGGGTCTGCCGCTACAACCAAGCGCTCCTCCGCTGTGGGTCTGCTGCTATAACCAAACACTCCCCATCATAGCCTCCAGAGGTACTCCTTCTGGTGAGTACCGCGGGTCTGCCGCTACAACCAAGCGCTCCTCCGTCGTGGGTCTGTCGCTACAACCAAGCGCTCCCCACTGGGCTATCCGACACACACCGAGTCGATCGGTCAAGCAGTTGTCAGGTCTCAGCTGGCTACACGGTCTCCGTACTCCACACGCTCGTCTCCGGGAGGGTCCGCTCCACGAGCTACTGGTCGATACTACAAGTATCAAAAAGTGTTGAAATAGTGGGTGCCCTAGACCCAACTACTATGTGCTTTTGATTACCATATCGTGTATAGAGTTAACTATGCATGATCTCATCTTACCATTATAGTGTAGACTTTTCTGCGTCCACTATTGAAATGGTAATGTCCAAAGATTAATTGTCGTATCGAAAGGTTATAGCAGTTCCCAGGCTATAATGAGAACCTCTAGATACTATGACATTAATCTTAAATATATGTTCTATGGTCTAGATACATCTTACTAATTGGACATAGTAGATGTCTGACCATCAGGTGCTGGGGGCTCATAAGCATTGAGACTTCTTCTCATGAAGTTCGCACTTGGTGATCTCTAGTAGTGAGATCATGAGGACTGACCCGCCAATAGGAACACCACATGTTTCAGGTGTCATTGGATGTTCCTATCTACGATCATGTGTAATGGTCTCCTGACTTGAGATCATTACCAATGTATGTCATTTGATCACGTACTTTGATGCAAGACGAAAACCATGGCAATAAAGTCGTGGTGAGGTAGTTTGTGTCGGGTGCGTCATTAGTGGCATGTCATTGGTTGAATGGTCAAGAAAGGATTTGTCGCTTCTGGGTTATGGAAGTAATATATCTCTGGCCATGTTGATATGGATGGCAGTACCTTAATAAGACCATGGCCATGGCAGCCGAGGGTAAATCCATCCAGTTACATCAACAAACAATAAAGCAAGAAAAGGGCGATGACACGAGATTGCGTCCTGCTTTATGAGATATTATAGACAAAGAGATTATATTACACAGTGCGTGTTCGTAGGTTGGTTGTCGCTGCTGTGACAATCCTTATTTCTTCAGGGGCCATGATGGGTTGCTAGATCCCGCTCTTGGTCTGTGAATATTATTCACGGCTGTCGAAATAAGGGCCTAGAGGGTCACACACAGTAGCGTATTCAAGAATCTGCCCTATTCAGTTGAATAGGAGTATTGGACATAGTGGGCCCCGCCCTAGGGGTCCGGGAATTGTCCAAAGTTAAACGATCACCAATGCGATAAATAAATTCATATTATTCGAGTTTTGAATAATGAGTATTGAATTTATTTATTAAATGTATTTACGAGTTTTAAGTAAATACATGAAAAATATTAATTGACGAATATTAAATTATTCAAGGTTCAATTAATATTTATGGGAGCGACGAGTCGGGTTAATGACTTAATTATTATCATGTAATATATTTTAATATATTACAAGTAAATGATAATAATATTTATGGCTCAGTTTAGAAGTCATAAAAACGTCGTTAATAGTGCGTTAAGTATTCGGGACTGGCGAGGCGATACCGGGTATTTTAATTATGCACTATAAATAGAAGAGGAGGGGCATTTGCCAAATACTATTCATGGAGTTTATCTCTCCTCTCCTCTCTCCCACATTCTAGAGAGAGATGCTCTGGATCCAAGGAGCTCGGATGGAGCTCTCTCTCGGGCATCGCTAGCGAAGCGATGCGGTGGTCGTTGGAGCATCGAAGGCATCGTCGCAGATCCGCGCTAGCACCCGGATTACGACGAACGGCGCTCCCGCAGATTCCTTGAAGCGCGTGTGGACGATCTAGAGGAATTCGGCTTCGGATTCTTCGAGCAGCGATCGCCAACGACGAGCAGACGTCGTGCGCGGCTTTGGATTCAAACCAGGTATTTTACGGTTTAACTTTGTGCTTAAAATCCTCCACGTGTGGTCCTCGGTTTTGACCGGTCTGCTCTTCACCGACGTCGTCAAGTTTACGGCGAACGGCGGTGGAAAAATTTTAAAAACCCACTTATTTGGGGCTTCCGCTGCACGCCCGGTTCCAACAAGTGGTATCAGAGGAAGCGTGTGTCGATTTTAAGCCAAGAAAAATTTAAATTTGCATTAAAATGTTAAGAGGGTGTCGAAACGGTCCCAACGCCGCAGACGGAACCCGAATTGGATATCGGATGGTCAGTTTGCAGCCATCCGAAGTTTCGAATTCGGATTCGAGATTGATTTTCGGTACGAAATACTCACCGGAAAATCAATTTGGTTTTGATATTAATTTATTAAAATTAATTATATTATTATTATAATAATAAAATTATTTGGTTTTATTATAATAATAATATTGATATTGTTATAATAATATTATTATTATAATAATAATATTATTTTTCCAAAGCTTAGTATAGGCTTTGGAAAAAATATTTAAAAGGGGGTAGAAGACCTCCTTTTAGGTCTTGCAAAAAAAAAAGGGGGGGGGACCTGCTTTTGCAGGTCAAGAAAATCAAAAAAAAAAAAACAAATAAGATGACTGACCTGCACAGCAGGTCAAGAAAATTAAAAAAAAAAAAAAAAAAAGGTGGGGTATTTTTTTTTTTTTTTTTTTTGGGCCTCTCTCCCGGCGCACTGTAGCAGCGCGCCCAGCAGCAACCCGCCATTCTCTTCCAGCTTCACCCGCACAGCACACCAGGCTGCAGCACCTCTCTTGCACCTCGCCCAGGCCGCGGCTCAGCTCCGCCGCGCTGCACCAGGCCACCGCCAGGACCGCCTCTCTTGCGGCTCAGCTCCGCCGCGCTGCCCGGCGGCTGTCTCTCACCCCTACGCCGACACGGAGCAGCGGTCCCGAGGCCCTCACAATCTTCCCTCCCGGTTCACTGTAGCAGCGCGCCGAGCGGCTCCCCTCTCCCATGCGCGGCCTGCTACCCGCTTCAGCCGAGCCGGCTCATCTCGGCTCTCTCGCTCCAGCGAACCACCTTCCTCCCGCGCTGCAGATAGACCCGGCACACCACGTGCTGGACACCTCCGGCGACCAGCAGGCACCCCGCACTAGCCGAGCGACGCTGCGCTGGGTAGTCCCTCCGCCATGGAGCTCTCTCTTGCCGCGGCCAGTAGTGACCCGCCGACGTCTCGGACCGCGGCCGCACCTCCCTATCTAGCGCGGGACGCCCACTCCCGATTCTACCTCCGGTGCACCAGGCGTGTCGGGCCACTCCCGGACGCGGCGCACCATGCGTGTCTTGTTCTGATGCGCACCACCGGGAGGTAACCTTTTGCACAGATTGAGTTTGCCCTGAAACAGGCTCGGATGAGTCTGCCTAGACCGAAATGGACTTAGGTAGGCCTGCTCATCTCGGAACGCCCCTGCATGGGGTTGTTAGTGCCTGGACTGGGCCTGCGTGGGTTCGCCCCGACCCGCACGGGCCCTGCTCGAGGTTTATGGGGCTCAGATAATTTTATTTAAATCAAAGGTTAATTAAATTAATTAATTTAATTTTGGTTCAGAATTAAATTAATTAACTATTAACTTTGGTTTATAATTAAAGCGGCGTAATTAATTTATTTTCTAATTAATTAAATTAATTAATTAATTTAATTTTAGTTTTAAAATTAAATTAATTAAATGGGACCGAACGACATAAATATTGGATTAAAAATTAGAGTGAAATTTTTAATTCAATTAAAACGCCCTCAAGTTTAATTTTAATGCAAGTTTAATTTTTATTCTGCACTTATTTAATATGCGCAAGTTTAATGCGTATATAACTGATCATGAGCTGAGACCGACCAATGCATGTCTGGTGTTTGTTTATTTATTTTATTTAATTATTTATTACATGTGGTTTTGTAATAATTATTATTTTAAATAAAAAGGCGATCTGCGTGTCGTCTCAGAGTCGTTATATGTATAAGGGCCTGCGCGCCCATTCTCATAGTTGTATATTTATACCCCGAGACCCCCTCGCCTGCGTGCGAGTACAATTGTATAATGACGAGACGACCAGTGACGCATTTCGTGCCAAGTGACGGGGACACACCAGACATGAGTTGGATGCATTGGATGAGCATACATTGTTATTCAAGTTGCAAGCCACGCGACTAAAGGTATTTACCCCTAGGGTTTCGGTTGGTCCGTTATTCACTCAACGGATCAACCAATAGTACCGGCTCATGATCAGGTGTTCGTTTTATTTCTGCATGGTTTATTATTTTTGTGCATGTGTAATTTTTTGCGCGATCACATAGTATAATAATAAACAAACATGCAAGATAAAATGAACATGTGACGCGATGAGATTTCTATTTCTTGCACGGCCAGTTGTGAGTGCGATCACATAGTTCGTGCTTATAAAATTAGAAAAATGATTTCTTTCGTCACACTAAAAATAATAAAACCCTCAATAATATATTAAGTCTAAAACAGCCTTCCGTCTTTCAAATTTGGACAAAACCAGCTGTTTGAGGTGCCGGTTCATGCCTTAGCTGAGGGTGCCTCTTACTACTGGGGAGTCCTTATAAGAATGATGGGTCGACTTAACTAAAGTGCTAGTAAGGATTAGCCCTAGCTAACTTGCTATCATTTTAGAGGCAAGCGTTGAGTAAATCAAATTTTGATTTTAAGAAGCTGGGACTTCACTCAACAGATCAAGGAACCGCAAGTTAAAGCGGTCGGTCAGCCAAAAGCCTACCTAGAACCCTCCAAGTAGTGGCGTAGCCTTAGCTTGTAGACTATGAGGGGTGGTTCTGGGATCCTTGCCACTAGAATACTCAAGCGACAGAGTATTCCGATTCTAGCACAGAGGGTTCCTAGAATCCGATAAAATAGTGGGAGACATAAAATGATCAAAATGTCTAAACCGGTAATCCATATAAAAGGCACTTATCTGCTAACATTTATTTTTGTTGAAAAATGGCAAGTTATACCACAAGATTAAAACTGCAATATTATAATGGACAAAGTAAATGTCCACAGTGACACGAGTATCCATGAATAGTACAGGCGCGTGCGCATAGTACTATGATATAGGAAACTCAAGGTGTTAGTGTCCCAACACTGTTAAACTACCTCAAGAAGCGAGGGTGAAAATTGCTTACAGGAGACTAATATACAAAGCATATGATAGTTATATCATTATGCTTTCATCAACGTCCGGTGTCAGTTGCGGTCGCTACACCAGGACATAGATGATATAACATAAAGTCTCATATCTGAGATGTTTGTAAGGAGAAAGTGAAGCAATGATATGAATAAGGTGAAGTTTACACCGACATGTGTAAATTTAAAGATTGATCATGATCTTTAAATATCATTTTCACCACATTACTCAAGTCTCGTTTTAAGATACAAAACGAACAAGTATTGAGTAAACGCTTCATTACCTATCTAGGTAAGGTACTCCAAGTGAATAAGAATGAAAGACAATTAAGCTTTCATTCTTATGGAGGATAAATTGAAAGCAAATGTGAAAAGGTCAAAGACATTTCATACCAATGACATATTCGCGATGTCCTTCAATTAATGAGGTATTGACAGAAGTTATTTTCATTGCATATTATAAAATAATGCTTTGGAAGTTTAAAAGCAATAAACTGATTTAAAGAAGCAAGTTTCCGCTTCCACATCAGGCATATTCATCATTATAATGTTTCTCTTTTACTACTTGGGTATTAAATTCAATATGTTGGCAACATATGTGTATTTTAATACGATAAACAAGTTAGTATAGAAAACTTACTAGAAGTCAGGTGTATTCTCCAAGTGGCTGTGAAAGGGTGATACCTAGGCCAGTGGTGAGAAGTACACGACTTCTTTAATTGCCAAGTGAAAGATTCGTGTTGAACTATTGTTGAGTATAACCACAAACATTAATCTCATGTGTCCTTGGACGCAAGGAGACATTCTTTTAGTTTCTGAAATGAATGTTGTTTTTGGTAAACTCAATCACTAGTTCAGTGATACATGGATCATAGGCAATTAGTGACGAATATAAATGTAAGACTTATACCCAGTTGTGACAGGATAATTCTTTGTCAAGTAATACTAAAAATGGACTTCATGAATATACCAAGTATGGTATTTAGGCTCGGCACAGCTAAATACTTTTGGTATTATCGATGTCTTTAGTTTAGACAAATGAGCCTTTAGAAATAAAGGTACGTCACAAAGCTTTTGGAAATAGTTCAACATGATAGTATGAACTATTCCAAGTATAAGCTAGAGGTATATATACTTCATAAGATTCTTTTAAGTAATTAAGGAATATCAAAGTGAAGTATTTTCATGGTCAGGAGATATGAGTTGCTTCGGGTTGGTATACCGAATAATATCTCGACCAAGTATTCATCAATCATGATAATGTAGCGTGGAGCAATTCCTAAACGCACATTACCTTATCAACATCACGACATTGATGTTAATGGGGAGGATTGATGATGAAGTCTTATATATCAACATTGATCAAAAAATGTAGCGTGGAGTAATTCCTAAACGCACATTTTATACATCAAAGTATTGATGTAAGTAATATCAATGTTGGAACTAGCAGAAACTTCCACTATATTTCATGAAATGCTTTGCAAATAACAGCAATATCCCACCACCATATGCCAACTATAATGACAAATGGATATCATACGAGTCATAGTATGATGTAAACCCATTATGTCATAAGAACATGTGTTTGGATGCAAAGAGTTTATTAGGACATAAACAAACTAGCGTCAAGACAAACACATTGTGCATTTAGTGTAATAATCCTAACAGTTGTTTAGGATGTTACAAGATAGAAGAATAGGTAGTCAAGCAATAGACTACACTTCTATATAAGGGGGCACATCTCTATTAGAGATAGTGGGAGCTATATTGACTTGTGTTTGGTCAATGCTCAAGATGCACAAAATAGCTGGCATAGGAACTAGTTCCACAAGTACATGTGGAACAAAGTATTTTCCAGAGACACATACTGCGTAGGAAGGATAAAACCATGGTGATGATTTTATATTCACTACGGCCGTGATCTATTACTCAAAGTGAATAATATTTCCTACAAGTAAGCAGTATATGGAAATTAGCTAAAATTGATAAGATCAACTAAAATTCAATTAATGGATTCCATGTATCAAAGTATGAAAGGGGCTATTATTTTGAATACTGCGGTGGGTATTCAAGTGAGTTGATACATGGATGGTACGAGCTTAGTACCAATAAGGCTCAATTGGTTTCACCAAGTTGTTATGCCTAAATCCGTTAGAATTTTACTTATCATAGCTAATATCTATGATCAATTTATTTGGCATTAGATGTCATGACCACCAATCTTGGATGGTGTCTATATGACACAACCAGAAAGGGATGGTCACGTCACAAAATGCTAATAAAGGTTTCAAGTTACTAAAATCTGGTTTAGGATTAAAGTAAGCAAAATGATCATAGTATATACATTTAAAACAAATGTTTTCCATGTGTCTACCAGAGGTTAGTGGGAGTGCTAAGGTTTTCCAATAATAAATATGTTTGGTAACATATGGAAAACACACATTGGTCTGACAGTTAGTTAAGACCAAAATGAAATTTACTCTCCAATGATTGACTTAAAGTAGCAACCTATGTTCTAGGGAAAAAGATCTATTAAGGTAGATCTATAGGTTGCTTGGTTCTAGTCAATCGTACATATTGTGACATTATATTGAAAAATATGTTGGAACAATTCAAGAGATGAATTGTTGCCTATGTCACAGGGCATAATCTCTCCATGTTGACCTGTCCGTGACATGGGAAGAGATAAATGTGGTGAGTTGAATTCCATACGTCGGAGCGATGGATCAATCACGTATGCCATGATATGTACAAGAACCGATATTGCCAAGGTATATTTTACAATAGGCAAATATCAGTTATATCCAGGAGCACTGCAAGGGATGCAGTCAGAACAATCTAATTGTACTTCAGCAAGTACAAAAGATATGTACCTGGTAAGTAGAGAATAAAGGATACTAGTTTTTTGGGATAAAAACTAGTCTTCCAAAGATCAAGAGATCTAGTATTGCAGTTAGGCTAAAGGCGAAGAGCGAGTCAAGCTCATATCAGCTTGTGGTGGCCATATCTATAAGACCGAGTACATTGCAGCTTCTAAGATATCTAAGAAGCAGTTAAATGCAATGATTTGTTCCAGTTCTTGGAATCGCACCTGGTGAGAAAAGTATTATCATAATGTAGATTATGATATTATTACTAGCCAAGATGTCAAGTTATGACAGTGGACAAAAAGGGTATATACTCGGGATACCATCTCTTGAGAAGTTTTAATCAAAGAGATGAGGTCGCTATAGCAGAATAGCCACGCAGCGGAACCGTGGCAGACCCAGTATCTAAGGCCTTTACTCAGCAGAAACATGATGTTTATCATGTGAGTAGCTAACAAGTTTAGTTAGCAAGTTGGCTCTAGTGCAAGTGGGAGTGTTGAAATAGTGGGTGCCCTAGACCCAACTACTATGTGCTTTTGATTACCATATCGTGTATAGAGTTAACTATGCATGATCTCATCTTACCATTATAGTGTAGACTTTTCTGCGTCCACTATTGAAATGGTAATGTCCAAAGATTAATTGTCGTATCGAAAGGTTATAGCAGTTCCCAGGCTATAATGAGAACCTCTAGATACTATGACATTAATCTTAAATATATGTTCTATGGTCTAGATACATCTTACTAATTGGACATAGTAGATGTCTGACCATCAGGTGCTGGGGGCTCATAAGCATTGAGACTTCTTCTCATGAAGTTCGCACTTGGTGATCTCTAGTAGTGAGATCATGAGGACTGACCCGCCAATAGGAACACCACATGTTTCAGGTGTCATTGGATGTTCCTATCTACGATCATGTGTAATGGTCTCCTGACTTGAGATCATTACCAATGTATGTCATTTGATCACGTACTTTGATGCAAGACGAAAACCATGGCAATAAAGTCGTGGTGAGGTAGTTTGTGTCGGGTGCGTCCTTAGTGGCATGTCATTGGTTGAATGGTCAAGAAAGGATTTGTCGCTTCTGGGTTATGGAAGTAATATATCTCTGGCCATGTTTATATGGATGGCAGTACCTTAATAAGACCATGGCCATGGCAGCCGAGGGTAAATCCATCCAGTTACATCAACAAACAATAAAGCAAGAAAAGGGCGATGACACGAGATTGCGTCCTGCTTTATGAGATATTATAGACAAAGAGATTATATTACACAGTGCGTGTTCGTAGGTTGGTTGTCGCTGCTGTGACAATCCTTATTTCTTCAGGGGCCATGATGGGTTGCTAGATCCCGCTCTTGGTCTGTGAATATTATTCACGGCTGTCGAAATAAGGGCCTAGAGGGTCACACACAGTAGCGTATTCAAGAATCTGCCCTATTCAGTTGAATAGGAGTATTGGACATAGTGGGCCCCGCCCTAGGGGTCCGGGAATTGTCCAAAGTTAAACGATCACCAATGCGATAAATAAATTCATATTATTCGAGTTTTGAATAATGAGTATTGAATTTATTTATTAAATGTATTTACGAGTTTTAAGTAAATACATGAAAAATATTAATTGACGAATATTAAATTATTCAAGGTTCAATTAATATTTATGGGAGCGACGAGTCGGGTTAATGACTTAATTATTATCATGTAATATATTTTAATATATTACAAGTAAATGATAATAATATTTATGGCTCAGTTTAGAAGTCATAAAAACGTCGTTAATAGTGCGTTAAGTATTCGGGACTGGCGAGGCGATACCGGGTATTTTAATTATGCACTATAAATAGAAGAGGAGGGGCATTTGCCAAATACTATTCATGGAGTTTATCTCTCCTCTCCTCTCTCCCACATTCTAGAGAGAGATGCTCTGGATCCAAGGAGCTCGGATGGAGCTCTCTCTCGGGCATCACTAGCGAAGCGATGCGGTGGTCGTTGGAGCATCGAAGGCATCGTCGCAGATCCGCGCTAGCACCCGGATTATGACGAACGGCGCTCCCGCAGATTCCTTGAAGCGCGTGTGGACGATCTAGAGGAATTCGGCTTCGGATTCTTCGAGCAGCGATCGCCAACGACGAGCAGACGTCGTGCGCGGCTTTGGATTCAAACCAGGTATTTTACGGTTTAACTTTGTGCTTAAAATCCTCCACGTGTGGTCCTCGGTTTTGACTGGGCTGCTCTTCACCGACGTCGTCAAGTTTACGGCGAACGGCGGTGGAAAAATTTTAAAAACCCACTTATTTGGGGCTTCCGCTGCACGCCCAGTTCCAACAAAAAGTTCCATGAAGAAGTATCTCAAAGGACCGCCTCGTCACAGGGGTCTCAATGCAATAGACGACGCGTCAATCAGACGCCCGGTCTGTGTGTTACTAGCCTTTTTGTCCCTAGGGCCCGGTTGGTTTCATGTGCGAACTAACCCGGACGTATCTCAACTGTACCCCAAACTATCATAGGGTATACTCATAGGGACCGTTTCTCCACGTGATCACCAATGCCGCTGACGGTTCATCAAACAGACGTCCAGTCTGAAAGTTATCATATTTTCCGTTTCAGGGGCCCAGTTGGATTTCGGGTACAATCCAACCCGACCATACTCCAACTACATCCAAACCTCCGGAAAAGAATTCCAAAAGTTCCGTCTCATCTAGAGGAATTCAACGAGACAGACGGCGCGTCAATCGAATGCCTGACCTGTGAGTTATTGGCCCTTTCGTTCCAGGGGCCCGGTTGGTTTCATGAGCGAACCAATCCGACCGCACTCCGAAGGCATCCAATCCTCGATCGTAGTAAGACAAAAGTTCCTTCTCATCAAGAGGAATCCAACAAAGTTGACGGCAAGTCAATCGGACGTCTGGAGTTCAATTTATAAGCTTTTCCACTCCGAGGTCCCGGTTGGTTTCGTGTACGAACCAACCCGGCCTAACCCGAAGTATTCCTAAACCTTGAGTGCGATATACCAAAACGACTGTATCGATCCAAGGATCGCATCGCATCTGACGGTGTGTCGATCGGAGGCTCGTAGCTCAAGTTATGGGCAATAGACTGAATGAGGTTCGGTATTAGGGGGTTCAGGCCTGGTCCGACCCGGCCCGATACCCCCAGGGTCGGCCCGAACCGGGTCGACCCATCCCGGGTCTGGGTCCGACCCGCTTGGGTGCGGCCCGACCTGCTTGGCGCGGCCCGGACCGGCCGGCGCGGCGCGGCCCGACCGACGCGGCCCGGTCTGGCGAAACGGCCAGGCAGCCGGCCCGGCGCGCGGCGCGCTGTCCAGGGGTTCGGCCGAACGACCGAACCGTTCGGGGCGGGGGGTGCTGCCCCCGCGTGAAGTAAACTGTGGCCCCTTAATGGGTCCGCTTTGTCCGGCCAGTCGGGGGTTTCGAACCCCCGGTTCCTCCATGGTCCGGCCGGCCCTCTCCGGCCGGCCGACTTCTGCCGCCACAGGACCGATAAGGCCGGTCCCCTGGCTCCGACGCCGGAGACCCGGTACCGGCCGCCGGTTCTGCTGCTCCGTCGCGGCCCAGAACCGGCCGTGGCCTTGGTTCATCCGGCGCGGCGTGACAGCCTCGCGCCCCTCCGCCACGGCCGCGGTACTTTAGTGGTTCTTCGGTGCGGCGCGACGGCGCCGCATCTCTAGTTCGTTTTCAACGGCGTGGCGCGACGGCGCCGCGTCTTGGTTTTTCTTCAACGGCGTGGCATGACGGTGCCGCGCTCCTCCCCCTTTCCTTATCAAAATTCCGTGCGGTGCTTCGGCACCGTGTTACCTTGATCGTCGCAACAAAACCAACTACCAAAAAAAGGGGAGGAGTGTCGGCCGTGTTCGTGCGGTCCGACCTCCTCCCATTATCACGATAATAGGAGGTTCAAATAAAAGGAGAATCGACGGAAGATTTCACGAACTAACAAATAAAATAAATCCCTACCTCAACGCTGTCGTCGAACGAGCATTCGTCGCAGAATTAACCGTCGTTGAAGAAGAGGTCCGCCGCGGAAGAAGAAGATCGCCGCAGAAGAAGAGAATCGTCGTTGGCATTAGGTGATCTCTGAGGAAGGCGTCTCTCGCTGTCGTCCGCCGTCGGAGGTTGGCGTTCTTTGTTGGCGGTGGCGCGTTCTTCGCATTCTTCGTCGAAGAACGAAGAATCCTCTCTTTTTCTCCCAAGGATTTAACACAACACAAACCCCCAACCATAATAAAAAGTCCTCCTCTTATTTTATTATCAACTTAAGAATTTGAAATTCAAAAGATAAGAGACGAACAATTAATTGTAACGATTTAACTGCCCAATTTAATGGGGGCGTTTCTTAACCAAAAAAACGTACGGTTTGACTTTCATTAAAAGGGGGTTTGCGTGTGCGTTACTTAGGAGGGAAGTAATGGTGGCGCTCGTGCGGGCCCCACCTCACAAATATCCTACCAAGTGGGTAGGATATCGTGGGTCCCACCTTATCCGCTTAACTTAGCTTAAGTGGATTTAAGTGAAATAAAATAAAGTGTCTCACCACTATTATTTTATTTCTTAACTTAATCCCAAAAACTAAAAACCACACCCCAGCAAATGTAACTCTGGAAAAGGCATTTCTAAGCAAATACCGGCGCTGTGATTCTATCAGTTCCCTCAGAAGTCGATTCCGAGCAATGGTTCAAAAGTTAGAAAAACCCGCTCATTCGTTCACTGAACGTACCCGAGCAAAACTTCAGAAAATGATTCCGGGCACACCGGGCCTCGGAATCAGGTTCCGTCAGAAACTGCGTTCTTGTAAAATTCCAATGAAAATTAAAAAAAATTGCTCGAATTTTACGAGTCTTTACATCACTCCCACCTCAGGGTTTTACGTCCCCGTAAAGATACATCATAATATAGGGAAACAAAAGTGGGTACTGAGCACGCATCTGAGCCTTCCGCTCCCATGTGCTCATCTGGAGGTTCCCGTACTGCCAGTGAAAGCGCACCCGAGGAATCGAACCGTCCTTGTAGGACCCGCTCCTTTCGTTCCTCGATCCCCACTGGAACCTCCGTGAGGGTCACCCCATCACCCAAGTCTAGCTCCTCATGGTCGATGAAAAGTGAAGGGTCAAGCTTGTATCTCCTCATTTGAGATACCTGGAAGTCGCTGTGCACCTGGTGCAACTGAGGTGGGTGGATCAAGCGGTAAACCACCTCACCTACCCTGCTGAGGACCTGGAAAGGTCCGTTGAACCTCGGAGAAAACTTTTCGCCTCGGACACATCTCCGTAACTCACGTCGAGGTGAGACCCGTAGGGAAACGTGGTCACCAACCTCGAACTCTAGTGGTCTCCGCCCCCTGCCAGCACAAGACTTTTGCCGGCTCTGAGCTATCCTAATCCGCTCTTAGATGACTTGGACCTTTCTTGTCCTACAAGAGCTGCTGTGATTTCTTCTTTGCCGATAAGATAAATCTGGTCTCATCCCCTGGATGAACAACGTTCTTCGCCTAATACAGTCAATCCCAACATGGATGATACTAATCTATACCAAGGATGACGTCGTAAGGCCTCGATGCTACTACCAAGAGATCCAACTGTTACTCTCACCTCCAAGGGTTGAGTCACACTATCAGTATCAGTTTGTGGTCACTAGGTCTCCTCCAGTAGGTATCTCAAAGTGAGGGTCAAGTCAACAGTTTTTAAACTAGAACCTCTTAGTAACAACTAAATGAGAGGACAGGAAGGTAAATGCCACAAGAAATGTGTCTTTTTATAACTGCAGCTCAAATTACAAAGACACAAAGCAACAACAAAAAAACATCAACAGAGCTAAAAGCAACATGAACAAAAGTCTCCAGGTCTGGAGCTAGTCCCGCTCCTGTACATCTGCTCTCGGAGCTCCATGATCGTAGGCCTCAGCTGCCTGCAGCTGAGCTCTCCCACATCCACATGTTCCCTGCGGTCAGGGTGGACCTCCTGGTGGTGGTGGTGGCAACACCTCGAAGCGTCGTCCACCTCCAGCTGCAGGGCCATCTCCCCTTCCATGGTCTCCTGCTCCATGCGGTTCTCCTCGATCGAACCTCTGCCTCTGCCTGGGAGGTCCTTCGTTCATCTGTTGGTCATCTGTATGGCGGGTCGGACAGTCACAAGCCATGTGACCAACCCCGCCGCAGGAGTAACACTACCCGCACATGGTAAGTCGTTCTCCACCCCGGGTGCCTCGCACAAATGATCATGTGTCATGCGGTCGACCACCTGTAGGTCTAGTCCTCTTGGACCTCTGCATCATCTGTCTACTGCCTGCTGCAGAAGACTCTGCCGCATGCCGGCTAGTGGTGGGTCCTACTGCTGGAGACAGCTCAGCAAGGAAACTCTCCACTAAGAGGGCTCGCTCCAACACCCCTGTCTGTGTCAGAAAGCTGTGAGAAACAACTGAAGCTCTGATCTCTCGCCTGAGCCCCTGCTCGAAGGTTCGGGCCCTGAAGAATGGGTCCCGTACCATGTCCGTGGAATAGCGCGAGAGATCAGTAAACCTCGCCGCGTATTGGGATACTGTCATGCTGCCCTACCGCAGTTGTATCAGCTCCTGGATGTGCACCGCTCGGAGGGTGGCTGGGACGAACTCTAAGCGAAAAAGGCTCTCAAAGTCCGTCCAAAGGAGAGATGACTCGTCGTGCACCTGGAGCATCAAGCTCCACCATCTGCCTACTACCGCATGCAGGAGGCTCGCTGCAAGGACCACCATAAGGTCAGCTGGTGTCCCTACCAAACAAAAAACTTGTACAACTGCCTCTAGCCAATCCTCAGCTGTCTGAGGGTCCGTCTCCCCACGGAACCTAGGCGGTCGCTGACGCTGAAACTCGTGCAGTGCACTAAGGCGACATGCACCGTCAGCGGCTGGGGCTGGTAGCATCGGTGGATCGGCAGGTAGAGGTACCGTCGGTGCCTCTCCTGTCATAGGGCCCTATACCGAGGCCTCATCGCTCGGTGGTCTATCGTCACGCACAACTCTCGGAACTCCAACTGACTGTCTGTGTGGAGACATCCAGAACAGATACGACACGGTCAACGATTTATACCTGGTGAGATGACCTGGTTTGAGCTGACTTTAAAACTTTTGGAAACACACATGCAATCAGTGTTTTCATCCACTAAGTCGGAAATCAGTAGTCAGGGTCCTGGTGTATGGATACGTCGGCCGCCGCACCAACACTGGACTCCCTGAACTGAAGACCACACTCGGTACCCTTAACACTATTTCTTCACAGAAAGGAATGATCAGAGTTCTGAGTTCTGCGGTAGAACCGACTCCTCTGATACCAATTTGTCACGACCCGTCCTTGGGGCCCGTGCCGTGACTACCCCAAGCCCGCCTTCCATTGTCCAGGGGCTGTCAACTAGCACCAAAGGTGTAAATCCCGATAACTGGGAAGGAATTGCCTTTATAAAAGTAACCAAACACCACAGAGTACAAGCGGAAGTAAAACACTAAGTACAAAGAAAGTGCTGAAAAGTAAATGGGCCAGAATACAAACCCAACTGGAAAAACAGCTACAACTGAACAAAAGTACAATAGAAAAAGACAAACAGCTGGAAGAAAGGAATCATCTCCTGGGTCGTCCTTCTCAGATCCTACCTGATGGGTAGGTACAGATAGCGCAACTCTTGGATCGTCCACCACGGATCCTACCTGAAGGGTATGTACAGATAGCGTAGCTCCTCAATGCTCTCGCCCGTCAACCCCCTCTGAGTGTCGTCTCGACGTGAATTCCACCTTCGGATACTGACTCGTCGGGAGGTCCACCTCCAAGTACCGTCCAGCCCTCGAACACTCGGCCTCCGTCAGCACTGCCCGTCATCTGCAACCAACACAACGAAGTGCGGGCATAGCCCGTGCATGGGTGAGTATAACGATACTCAGTAGGGACCCCGAGACCCTCATGGTCTAACTAAAATCAACAAGGATAACCACAAAGAAGATCTCAATAGATAACCTCTACTTAGGTATATGCCCATACATATATCTAAGTTATCAAGTAACCCATCTCAATCATGAGGAAACACAAGGTTATGAAAATCAACGGATAACCACTACCCAGGTATATGCCCATACATATACCTAAGTTATCAAGTAACCCATCTCAATCATGAGGTAAACACAAAGGTCATAGACTCAGCTCAAACCAGGAATTTCATTATCGAAACCGTAACTACTGAAGAGCCCCGTCTCTGGAGTGTACAGTGGTCCTGTCACGTCTCTGAGGTACTGCTCACTAACCTAAGACTACTGAGATACTCCTCCTATCGAGTAATGTGGGCCTGCTACTACAACCAAGCGCTTCCCACCATGGGTCTGCCGCTACCACCAAGCGCTCCCCCTCATAGCCTCTAGAGGTACTCCTTCTGTTGAGTACCACGGGTCTGCCGCTACAACCAAGCGCTCCTCCACCGTGGGTCTGCCGCTACAACCAAGCACTCCCCATCATAGCCTCCAGAGTTACTCCTTCTGTTGAGTACCGCGGGTCTGCCGCTACAACCAAGCGCTCCCCACTGGGCTATCCGAAACACACCGAGTCGACCGGTCAAGCAGTCGTCAGGTCTCAGCCGACTACACGGTCTCCGTACTCCGAACGCTCGTCTCCGGGAGGGTCCGCTCTACGAGCTACTGGTCGATACTAAAAGTATCACAAAGTTCCATGAAGAAGTATCTCAAAGGACCGCCTCATCACAGGGGTCTCAACGCAACAGACGACGCGTCAATCGGACGCCCGGTCTGTGTGTTACTAGCGTTTTCGTCCCCGGGGCCCGGTTGGTTTCGTGTGTGAACCAACCCAGCCGTATATCAACTGTACCCCGAACTCTCATAGGGTATACTCATAGGGACCGTTTCTCCACGTGATCACCAACGCCGCTGACGGTTCGTCAAACAGATATCCAGTCTAAAAGTTATCAGCTTTTCCGTTCCAGGGGCCCGGTTGGATTTCGGGTACAATCCAACCCGGCCATACTCCAACTATATCCAAACCTCAAGAGAAGAATTCCAAAAGTTCCGTCGCATCAAGAGGAATTCAACGAGACAAACGGCGCGACAATCGGATGCCCAACCTGTGAGTTATTGGCTTTTTCGTTCCAGGGGCCCGGTTGGTTTCGTGAGCGAACCAACCTGACCGCACTCCGAAGACGTCCAAACCTCGAGCGGAGTAAGCCAAAAGTTCTGTCTCATCAAGAGGAATCCAAAAAAGTCGACGGCACATCAATCGGACGTCCGGAGTTCAAGTTATAAGTGTTTCCGCTCTGAGGGCCCGGTTGGTTCCGTGTACGAACCAACCCGGCCTAACCCAAAGTATTCCGAAACCTTTAGTGCAATATATCGAAACGCCCGTATCGATCCAAGGATTGCATTGCATCTGACGATGCATCGATCAGAGGCCCGTAGCTCAAGTTATGAGCAATAGACTGAATAAGGTTCGGTATTAGGGGGTTCGGGCCCGGTCCGACCCGACCCGATACCCCCAGGGTCAGCCCGAACCGGGTCGACCCGTCCCGGATCCGGGTCTGGCCCACTTGGGCGCGACCCGGCCGGCGCGGTGCGGCCCGGCCAGGCGCGGCCCGGTCTGGCGGACCGGCCAGGCAGCCGACCCGGCGTGCGGCGCGCTAGGCGCGCTGGCCAGGGGTTCAGCGGAACGATCGAACCGTTCGGGGCGGGGGGCGCTACCCCCGCGTGAAGTAAACCATGACCCCTTAATGGGGCCCTTTCGTCTGACCAGCCGGGGGTTTCGAACCCCCGGTTCCTCCATGGTCCGGCTGGCCCGCTTTGGCCGGCCGGCTTCTGCCGCCACGGGACCGGCAAGGCCGGCCCCCTTGCTCCGACGCCGGCGGCTCGGTACTGGCCGCCGGTTCCGCTGTTCCGCCGCGGCCTGGAACCGGCCGCGGCCTTGGTTCGTCCGGCGCAGCGCGACGGCCCCGCGCCCCTCCACCGCGGCCCCGCTCAGGCCGCGGTACTTTAGTGGTTCTTCGGTGCGGCGCGACGACGCCACATCTCTGGTTCGTTCTCAACGGCGCGGCGCGACGGCGCCGCGTCTTGGTTTGTCTTCAACGGCGTGGCGTGATGGCACCGCGCTCCTCCCCCTTTCCTTATCAAAATTCCTTGCGGTGCTTCGGCACCGCGTTGCCTTGATCGCCGCAACAAAACCAACAACCAAAAAAAGGGGAGGAGTGTCGGCCGTGTTCGTGCGGTCCGACCTCCTCCCGTTATCACGATAATAGGCGGTTCAAAGAAAAGGAGAAGCGACGGAAGATTTCACGAACTAAAAAATAAAATAAATCCCTACCTCAACGCTGTCGTCGAACAAGCGTTTGTCGCGGAATTAACCGTCGTGGAAGAAGAGGTCCGCCGTGGAAGAAGAGAATCACCGTTGGCATTAGGTGATCTCCGAGGAAGGCGTCTCTCGCTGTCGTCTGCCGTCGGAGGTTGGCGTTCTTCATTGGCGGTGGCGCGTTCTTCGCGTTCTTCGTCGAAGAACGAAGAATCCTCTCTTTTTCTCCCAAGGCTTTAACACAACACAAACCCCCAACCATAATAAAAAGTCCTCCTCTTATTTTATTATCAACTTAATAATTTGAAATTCAAAAGATAAGAAACGAACAATTAATTCAATGAATTAATTGTAATGATTTAACTGCCCAATTTAATGGGGCGTTTCTTAACCAGAAAAAACGTGAGGTTTGACTTTCATTAAAAGGGGGGTTACGGGTGCGTTACTTAGGAGGGAAGTAACGGTGGGGCTCGTGCGGGCCCCACCTCACAAATATCCTACCAAGTGGGTAGGATATCGTGGGTCCCACCTTATCCTCTTAACTTAGCTTAAGTGGCTTTAAGTGAAATAAAATAAAGTGTCGCACCACTCTTATTTTATTTCTTAACTTAATCCCAAAAACTAAAAACCACACCCCAGCAAACGCAACTCCGGAAAAGGTGTTTCTAAGAAAATATCGGCGCTGTGATTCCATCGGTGCCCTCAGAATTCGATTTCGAGCACCGGTTCAAAAGTTAGAAAAACCCACTCATTCGTTCACCGAACGTACCCGAGATAAACTTCAGAAAATTATTCCGGGCACACCGGGCCTCAGAATCAGGTTCCGTCAGAAACTGCGTTCTTGTAAAATTCCAATGAAAATTAAAAAAAAATTCCTTGAATTTTACGGGTCTTTAAAGTAATACCCACTTTTTGAAATTTTATACATTTTATCTTTCAAAATGGTCTTCATTTTTGGATTCGGAATATTTAAATTATCCTAGGATGAAATTTTGGTACTTTTCGGATAACTTTTATATTTTGATGAATAGTGAAAATTACTAAATTTTTATTAAAAACAACTTTTTAAATCGAAATAATGAATAGTGATAAATTATGAATTTGAGTGGTTTTAAATTATATTTAGAATATATTTTTACCATTTAATACAATGTTGGTCATTGGACATAATTTCACATTTAAACTGGACATAAAAAAGTGTCAATCTTTTGATAGTTATTATCTCTTAAAAACATGCTTTTTGTTTTGAAAGTGGGAATTAATTTTAAATTAATTTCTACCACTTCTGTGTTTTGAGTTTGGAAAAATGGAATCCATATTTGGAATCAGGATTTCCAAATATTGTAAATAGGTAACTTTTATTTTTAGACATTTTGAATAATTACTTCGGTAAATATTTTATTTACCATGGTTAAAAGGTAAATCCAGTAAATAAGGGTAATAAAATAATATTATAATAATAATAAATTAACCTAAAACGTGTCTTAACCCTATTGGTTGACACATGTCTGATCATGGGCATATTTGGGTCGATTTTGGGACCCCATGGATCCACTTGTAAGTGATAATGACACTTTATATTAATTAAGTTAAAGTAAATACAAAAATGACATAAGCCTGTATCTTTTAGAAAAACAATTTTTACATCGAGTTATATATGTTATATGTTTGAATATAAATATTAATTATAAAGATAAAAATATTTCCTACATAATTATATTTTATTTATAAATTTTATACATTAAATAATTTAATTTATTTATGACACAATGATGATACAGTAATTACCTTATTAGTGAAATATTAAAATAATTGATATTATAAATACCCAAATAAATATAATTAGAGACTTTTAATGAATTAAAATAATTTTATATGTTAATATTACATTTTAGGATTTATTTAATTAACTTTTTTTGAAGTAATCATGCTATTAAGATTTTTACAAAAATCAAATACCAAATAGTGTCAAAATTGACATAAAAGAGTTTTTAAAACAAATATTATATTATTAATTGATATTAAATTCCTAAAAATCTAAGGTTTGGAAAAAGGACTTGAATCATGATAGGTGTATAATTAATGGACCACTAGGGGGTCTCTTGGAGGTATATATTAAGTTTATTAACTATATAATATAAAAATACAAAGTGACATGGTAAGTGTCAAACTAATTAACCAAGAGTTGAAACTAAAAGATAAGGTTAATATAATGACCCAAACCTGTCTAAAATCTATTGGTTGAAATGGTTTCGACCCATCCCCACCTTATAATTTTAATAATATACTTTTTGTGCCATTATAAACTGAATATGAATTTATTATAAATTAATACTTTAAGTTTTTCCTAAAGAGCCCCTCCTCCCCCTTATAAAAGGACACCACTTCTAAACAATTCTTCACACCTTCAAAGCCTTTTGGTTCGGCCAAACCCTACCCAAATATCCTCAAAACTTCCCTCAATTCAACCTAGATTCCTTAGTTTGATCATAAAGCCAACCTACGGAGCCCTTTTGATCAAATCAAAAGGAAGAACCCGAAGAAGAGGTAACGTCTTCACCACCCTCTTTAAAGTTCCTTTCTTCTTCAACTTATTCTTTCTATGTTATTTATATTCTAAAATAATAAATCTAGTATCTACTATATACTATGATGTTATTATAAATATGGTACAACCATATTCAGTATTCTATCCATCCCTTGGATGACATGTCACCATACGTGCGTACATACGACTTACCTATCCACGTCGTGGTGTAACTGTTATTCAATACATTATTATTTGGATGGGTATAATAATGATGATTGATTCATGTAAATAATAAATATAACATGATAATGATTCTGTATATATTATATACTACCCAATTATATATTATTTTAATATCAAAAAAATGATATTGTCGCTCGTGCGTACGTACGGACTACCGTCTCCACGAACGCGGTGAGATTCATTCCCCATCGTATCCATTCAAGAATAATTTTCATTTGATGGTTAAAAAAATGTTTAAAGACTTAATATTATTCTGGATATGAATATGATATAACCTATTGTTTCGCACGGAATTCGGGGATGACCTCCTGGATGGGAGATTCAAACGTTTCGATCGGTTTCTAGTGGGTTTGTTCGTAGAACCAGAAACATCCAATGATTCCACATCCATTTGGACCTCGTTTCCAAAGGTAGGCACTCATTAGCTTGTGTACTGATGAGGCTTAGGAATTTTCATTGGTCGAGAGGATGGGAGGTCGGACTCATCACACCTTTTTGAGGGGAATTATTGTCTACTCCGGGACTCTCTTTATAGATTTAAGTTATGTTCGTGAATCTTTATTACATTACCAAGTATAAAATGAGCTTTCCTTTAGTTTTAACAATCAATGATTAAATATGTATGAAATTTAGAGAATCTTTTATATGTATTCGAGGTTCTTTATCAATAGAGAATCATCTGTATCTATTTAGAGATTCTTGGTCAATGGTATCCTTCAAAACATTTATATAAAAGTCTCTTGGTCATTATGATGACCAGGCTGGTTTTAAAGCCACTCAGTGGGGCACTTGAAGTTTATCTTCATTCAGAAGGACATAGATTATTTCAGATTTGGGATCGAACCCATAAATGGGCTACCTACGTATCCTTTGTTTTGCAAAAAGAATCAGAACCCACATAGTTCGAATAATAGAGTATGACGTTTATGATTGATGGCTCAAAGAAGGATGTCATAATTACTTTTACACTCTAAGCTCACGTGAGTCATGCTCGGTGTGAGAAACAAGAGGTATTAGTAAAAATTAGACAATTGTGCCATGAAAGATGAAATCATAAGAAATGGTTTGGGGCTTATGTATGTATGACTGCCCAGAGGATTTACTTTAGGGAGAAAATCCAGGAACATGGTCCATAAAGGTATATGTGCTTCATGGAGATTTGAATACTCTAACTTGGGACTTATTCTTGAAGAGGAAACCAAAATTAGGAGAGGATTGATAACTGGGTTTTACTCCTGAGAAGGAATCCCAGATCAAATGTAAATTAAGACTCGTTAAAGAGAATTTAAGGGACTTGGGGCTTATTCTTTAAAAGGAAGCCCAAGATTATGACCGGGACTTATTCCTGAAAAGGAAGCCCAGGTTAAGGATTAAGTTTTGGGGCTTACTCCTGAGAAGGATGCCCATATTAAGGGACTTGGGGCTTACTCCTAATAAGGATGCCCAAGATTTATGACTGGGACTTATTCCTGAAAGGGAAGCCCAGGTTAGGGGACTTGGTTTGGGGCTTACTCCTGAAGAGGATTCCCAAATTAGAGGACTTGGGGCTTACCCCTAAGAAGGATGCCCATATTTTGAGATTGGGATTGGGGCTTACTCCTAAGGAGGATGCCCAAGTTATGGAATTAAGGTTTGGGGCTTACTCCTGAGGAGGATGCCCAAATTTTGGAACTTTAAGAATTTGGGGCTTACTCCTGAGGAAGATGCCCAGATTAAAGAACTTATAACTGGGGATTATTCCTGAAAAGGAGACCCAGGTTAAGGATTCTCTCATCTTAAAGGATGAGGTTGAATGAATTAACTCTCAATCTTTGGCGACACAAAGATGTGTAAATCACTAGGTTTTGAGAGATATTTCACCGAATTCCTTTCAGATAAGGAAGTCAAATCAAGAAATCATGCCATAAATGGCTTTGAAGAGTATCTTGAAGACTAAATCTTGAATAGGAAAGGTGAAATGGCTTAAGAGGGGTGAAATGGGCAGAAAAGGCACTTAAAAAGGAAGGGGCGCGCAAGTCTTGGAAGGCGCGCAGGTACTGCGGCGGCGCTCAAGTATCGGTCACGCAGGTATACCTGCGCGGCATGTGGGGTACTTGCGCGATTTTCAACCAGCATTAAAATACTTGAGCGACGCTTTATTAAACCCTTTAGAATCCTCTTGAGGTTCTTCTAGAAAAGGGACGCGCAAATTCTATTGAAGGAATGAGGCGGTGCGCAAGTGTGACCACTTCCCTTAAGGGTTGGCCACTCAGGTGTGCAAGTGTTGATGAGTTTCAACACTTAGGCCTTCCTCCCTCTCTTTAGATCTTCCGTTCTAGGTAAGAAATTACCTTAGAAGTGTTCCGGAAGCTTTGAGAAGAGACTTGGGCGTTGGGAGCTTCAATCTGAGTTTCTAGAAAAAGATCCTCTCGAATGGGGGGCCCACAGGGTCTATTTATAGGTAGGAGAAGAACCTGGGCGGTTATCACTTTAGGTCGCGCAAGTCACTTGCGCGACCAAGAGCGTCGCGCAAGTGGAGTTGCGCGACAGTGATATAACTTGCGCGGTGAAGTTGTTGTTGATCCTTTGTTCATGCCTTTGTCGATTTTTGATATTTTCTTCAAAGGTTGAATCACTTAGAGCTCAGATATTCCCCTTTTCCAATTTTTAGATTCTGTGATGAAAGGAGCGTCAACAAAAGTCCCCCCTCAGAGTTGGATCCGGAGAGAAATGAGGATTTGACTCTGAGGAAATCGAATCCATCCAAAGGAAAAGGGGGCGCGCAAGTCATCATGGTGCAGAGGCAGCGCGCAAGGTCCCGACCACGTCTATAAATAGAGGGCCTCGCTTCCGTACAAGCATCCGGATTTCTGGACTTCATTCCCTCGAGCTCTCGCCGCACAGGTCACCTTAGTCGCGCAAGTTACTCTATTTTCCAGTGTTTTCCTTGATGTCGCGCTACTATAAAGGTATTTGTACTTGCGTGGTTTATACTTGTGCGTCAAAAAACTAGCGCGGTACACGAATACTTGCGCGCCATTTTTAGACTTGCGCGCCTTAATGCCTTAGCCATTTTTTCCGAATTCTTTCACAAATTTTATGAAAAATAAACCCATTTAAGAGTTTAATTTATTCAACTTTTGTGCAGATCCAATGGCTCCTAAGGGAATTAAAACGTCTGATGAACTGGCTAGCAAGCGGATTGATGACATGATGAAAATCATTGGCCACGATTACTATGATATCTGCGACAGCACTCTCCCAGATTTGGCTAAGTATTTGAAGAAATATCATCTTAATTTCCCACAGAGCATCTACCTGCCTCTATATGGTCATGGTCACCTGCAAGGAGTCAATGTTCCAAATGCAAAGAACTATACACCTGAAATGAAGCTGCACTGCTACTCCTTCATTTCGGTTATGTTGTGCATTAAGAGCAACAACAATGGTGTGAAATTTCAAATTCTTCCTCCATGTCATTTCCTTGCAGATATGAAAATGGAAAACCCATGGGCTGAAATGTTTTCCACTACCGGTTGGTGGAGAGAAGACAAACATGGTATTAGAGCAATATCTGAAAATAGTAATCTCTTCAAATTGCTCTTTACTTCCAATGCTCCATTCTCAAATCCATGTATCCATCTTTCAAGCCTCTTGGACAGAAACAGAGTCACTGTTTGATCAGCAGAAAATTTTCTCAAACCGCACTCAAGAACATCCTTTTACAATTGTTCCAAGAAGAGCTGGTATCACTGCATCTCTTATTGTATCCAGTTGAATGAATGAATTCCAGGTGGTTGCTGATGAATCTCGGGATTCCGTAAATCAAATGAAGTGTTATGTTGAAAGCCTCTTGTAATTCTTGAAAAAGAGAAGAGACTCCAGTCTGTGGATGTCCTTCTAACTCTTGTGCATCAATGAAAAACACTTTCATCTTCAATCATTTGTACCTGCATTCTTTCATTGCCTGTTTCAAATTTACTTAAGCCAATGGGCCTAGTAAGCATAGTTTGATTTTTACTAGGATTATTAGAAATAACCCTATAATCCTTGAATCTTTTAATTTGCTCAATATTACCTAAATCATACAGAATGTATGTTTAGTGAGCTGGAACTTGACTTTTATTCAGAGTTCCTTTGTCTTTTGTGGGCAGTTTAAAGTCATGCATGCCGGACATAAAGGGGCTAATGTTTAAGGTCGAAATAGCTTTGACCAAAATGGATTAGAATTGACACAATTCCTTGAAAGTTCATCTGAAAACATACTACCATACTCAAGTATGAGGGAAAAAATGTAAACTATGGCTTAAGAATATTTGAATATGAGGAATGATATGAAAAAGAGCTAAAAGGCATTAGAAGAAGTAGTTTCCAAGAATGAAGTTACTATTATTTAACAAAACCCGTTAGGGGGTTGAAATATGCAGGGCCACCTAAGGGCATTGGCTGCATGGTCAAATAAATAGAATCTTTCGGCTGACAAGTCTGTTATGTGGACTGTTTATGCAAGGCCACCTATGGGCACGTGCTGCATAGTCAGGCAAAAGAACTCTCAGAAATTTACTTTCCTAATGCTAAAAGCCAGTGAATGTTTATGGAGATTCAAATTTTCTAAAGTATAGAGTTTGTTGTATGGAAAGAGGTACTTGAATATGGAGAAGATATTTCCAGACAAAATTATCGAAGAACTGGATGAATATCACTCCTACGAAGGTCTGACCCAAATGTAGGGAAGAAGAATAAACCATAGACTTGAATACTTTCAGATCATGAAAAAGGATATGGGACAAATATGTTAAGGATGGCTATTTTTTTTGCAGATCCCTACATACCGTCATTTAAGACAAATAAGGACAAAAGAGGCATTCTTCCCAAGAATGAAGTTACTATTATCCAACAAACCCGTTAGGGGGTTGAAATATGCAGAGCCACCTAAGGGCATTGGCTGCATGGTCAAATAAATAGCATCTTTTGGCTGACAAGTCTGTTATGTGGACTGTTTATGCAAGGCCACCTATGGGCACGTGCTGCATAGTCAAGCAAAAGAACTCTCAGAAATTTACTTTCCTAATGCTAAAAGCCAGTGAAAGTTTATGGAGATTCAAATTTTCTAAAGTATAGAGTTTGTTGTATGGAAAGAGGTACTTGAATATGGAGAAGATATTTCCAGACAAAATTATCGAAGAACTGGATGAATATCACTCCTACGAAGGTCTGAACCAAACGTAGGGAAGAAGAATAAACCATAGACTTGAATACTTTCAGATCGTGAAAAAGGATATGGGACAAATATGTTAAGGATGGCTATTTTTTGCAGATCCCTACATACCGTCATTTAAGACAAATAAGGACAAAAGAGGCATTCTTCCCAAGAATGAAGTTACTATTATCCAACAAACCCGTTAGGGGGTTGAAATATGCAGGGCCACCTAAGGGCATTGGCTGCATGGTCAAATAAATAGCATCTTTTGGCTGACAAGTCTGTTATGTGGACTGTTTATGCAAGGCCACCTATGGGCACGTGCTGCATAGTCAGGCAAAAGAATTCTCAGAAGTTTGACATTTTTGTGACTAAAAGTCATGAAAAGGGTTATGAAGATCTGAAAATATCTAAGGTTAGGATTATAACACATAAAGATGGGTATTGTCTAATGTATATAGAGATACATAGGTCAATGATAACCATAATTATGTTGTGGCTGGGTCCTGAATTGAAATTTTGGACTTCACTACGTATCTCATAAGAATGAGAATCAAGCCATATGTAGTTCTTGAAATGCAGTTTAACGTCGTGCAGGACGAAAGTATGAGAGATCTTAGTTTAGGGTCATAAAGTTCGGACCATAATAATGAATACACAGTGTGTGTTTTCATGAGGACTTTTCAGCCAAGGGACTGAAAGTGAAATTTGGGGTTAGGCTCAAAAGACTTGGGACTAGATTCGAGGGACACTCGAATGTTCCTACATATCCCATAAGGATGGGAATCAAGTCCACGTAGTTCTAGAACTACCCTTTGTACAAATTTGGTTCGTACGGGTGAAAGGGGACTTTAGTGCAATGACGGTTTAACCTGAGATAAAAAGTTTAGGTATTACCATGTATGCACGTAGTCTTTTGAAATGAAACATGATTGAAAAATCAATTCCAATAATGGTTCCCTCTCAAATGAGGAAATCAAAGAGTATTGTAGTTTATTGTCGTACCGGACAAAAGTGTTGCATAGTTTAACGTCATATAACAAGAACGAAAGTGAATCAATGTAAAGATATTGATTCCAGGGGCGGTTTCATGAATCAACATCATATGAGATGGTGGTGAACCAATATGAAGAGATTGTTCTTTGGGCTTGAACCCTGGGAGGTTGCCTACATACCCATCCTGGAGGGCAAGTATCAAAGTCCGTGTAGTTCAATTAAAGAATGAATTAATGATCAAGTTGTTCTTGGGGACAACGATCTAATAAACAATGTTGTTGGGACTTACACATGGTTAGCGGCCCAAAGAGAGAGTTATGGTTGATGTTTTCTCTAAGCTCATGTGAGTCATACTCGGTGTGAGAAACAAGAGGTAACAACAACCTTAACGATGCATAGTTTAATGTCATGTAGGACATAAAAAAGGGACTATGCAGTTTAAAGTCTTGCAGTTAGGACTATTGGTGCTGCACATTTTAGTGTCATGTAGCAGGGACAAAATAACAGTTTGATGTCATGTAGGACATATCAAGGATTTTCTATACAGTTTAGCGTCATGTAGTTAGGACGATGGGGACAATATAGTTTAATGTCATATTGGATGAAAGGGGGACTGTGCAGTTTAATGTCATGCAGTAAGGACAAAATAACACACCATTTATGTCTTGTTGGATGCATTGGGGATTTTTTCTACAGTTTAGTGTCATGTTGGACAAAAGGGAGAATAGTTTAAGGTCATATAAATGGACCGTGGATGGTGCAGTTTAATGTCATGCTGGACGGTGGTGTAGTTTAAGGTCATACAGGACCTTTGATGATTATATAGTTTAACGTCTTTCCGGACGTAAGGGACTTTTATACAGTTTAGCGTCATGTAGTTAGGACGTCATAGTTTAACGTCTTGTTGGATGTAAGGGACTTGCAAATAGTTTAGGGTCATATACATGGACCGTTGATGATGCAGTTTAAGGTCATACAGGACCTACTTGCAGTCTAAGGTCATACTGGACCATTTAGGGAACTTTTTCATAGTTTAACGTCGTGTGGGACGAAGTTTCAGTTTAAGGTCATACTGGACCATTGCTGTATAGTTTAACGTCATATAGCAAGGATGAACTAGTGCCGCACAGTTTAGTGTCATGTTACGGGGAGAAAAGAGGACACAGTTTATCGTCATGTTGGACGAAAGAAGACATGCGAATAGTTTAAGGTCATATGCATGGACCACATAGTTTAATGTCACCTTGGACGAATTAGGGTGTTGTACAGTTTAGCGTCATGTAGCTCGGACGAACTACAGTTTAGTGTCATGCTGGAAAATTAAGGGAACTGATATAGTTTAGTGTCATCTCGGACGAAACACAGTTTAACGTCATGTTGGACGAAGACGCAGTTTAAGGTCATACTGGACCATTGCGCTATGAACCAATTGTAAGAATCTTGGTTCTGGGGACCATATTTTGTGTTTATACAAAATATTTCTTCAGAAATATGGCATTGGTTGGAGTCGTGACGAGTTCTCCATCCATTGAGATTAATGAATAAGCTCCATTGGAGTAGACCTTATGTATTGAATAAGGTCCTTCCCATTTTGTCTCAAGCTTGGGATGTTTCTTTCCTGGTATCATTGGAGTTCTGAGAACTAATACCAATTCTCCCTGATTAAATGAACGAAGACGAACTTTTTTGTTAAAAGCTCGTGCTATTCGATTCTGATGGATTTCCAAGTGGTGCAAAGTGCACAATCTTTTCTCATCTAATCATTCCAATTCATTCAATCGCTTTTGGGATTGCTCATCTGTAGATAACTGATCACAAATGGCTACTCTGATTGAGGGAAATTGAACTTCAATTGGCAAGACTGCTTCTGTTCCATATACCAACGAATATGGAGTTGACCGCGTTGCATTGCGGGTGGTAGTCCGATAAGCCCATAAAGCATGAAAGAGTTTATCAGGCCATGACCTCTTATCTTTATCCACCATCTTTTGCAGTATATTTGAAAGATTCTTGTTAAAGGCTTCTATTTGGCCATTGGTCGCCGCATGATACCGAGATGAATGGTTGGATTTAATGTTGTATTCTTGATACAATTTCTTCACCTCAGAAGAATAGAAGTTGGTGCCATTGTCCGTCAATATGGTATGAGGGACACCAAATCTAGTAATGATGTTAGACTTGATGAAGCTAACAATGCATTTAGAAATGAATTCTTTGAGAGGTACTGCCTCTGCCCATTTGGAAAAGAAATCAGTAGCAGTAAGAATTTACTTAAACTTCTTGGCCGTAGCTGAAGGGTAAGGTCCCACCACATCCATTCCCCATGTGGAAAATGGCCACGAGTATTTAGTTGTATGAAGCAACTCTGGAGGTTGATGAATGAATTTGGCATGTACTTGAAATGAATGACACTTCTTTGTGAAATCAACACAATCTTGTATCATTGAAGGCCAAAAGTATCCAAGCCTTCGAATTTGATCAGACAATCTATGTCCAGACTGGTGGGCACCATAGACTCATGCATGCACTTCTTTTATGACAGCCATTGTCTCTTCACCATCAATACATCTGAAGAGAACTCCATCAAAACCACGTTTGTAGAGAATTTTCTCTAGGTGGTTTGGGCCATCATAAAGAGTAAAATTGACCACACTTCGCCGGCTTTGTTCTTTCTCGGCTCTATCAGGTGGAAGTGTTCCATTTTGAAGGTATTCCCTGATAGGTGACATCCATCCTGTAGTATGACCATACGGTTCAGGAATGGGACTAATTTCATTAATTTCCTCTGTTCTGACTTGAACATAAGGTGAAATTGCATGACGGTGGGAAATACTGATGGTTGTCTCATCCCGATTTGGATCTGCTAGAGCTGTGGCTATATTAGCTAGTGCATCAGCTTGAGCATTTTGTGATCTTGGGACATAAGAAAATGTCGGTTCTGAAGGGAATTCCGCCATTAAATCTCTGACGTAATCATACAAAGGGATTAATTCTTCTTTTCTGATGGAATAATCCCCATTGACTTGTTTGATTACTAGGTCTGAATCACCTTTCACCTTTAAGTGATTCACTTGTGCTTGAAGTGCTAACTCCAAGACTGTGATAAGAGCTTGGTATTCAGCTTCATTATTGGTACCACCTTCCCACAATAAAAAGGAATAAGGTAACAATGCCTTATCTGGAGAAATGAGTACAATTCCTAAACCAACTTTGTTGAATTTAGGATTTTCCATTTTCTTCCCTGTTGGACTTCTGGAAGCACCATCAAAATACATTTCCCATGTTTGAGGATTCTCTTGAATAGAGAAAAATTCCTCATCAGGGAGTTCAATATCTGAAGACGTGTCTTCCACTAAAGGATGTTCAGCCAGGAAATCAGCCAGAGCTTGGCCCTTAATTGCCTTTTGAGATACATACTGAATGTCGATCTGCTGCAAAATAACTGCCCACCTTGCTAGACGTCCTGTAAGTATTGGACGACTAAGGATGAATTTGAGAGGATTATTGCGAGATACCAATTGGACCTCGTGATGTTGCAGGTAGTGTCTCAGTTTCTGAACTGCAAAGATTAATGCCAGGCAGCACTTCTCAATACTTTAATACCGGGTTTCTTCTTCAAGCATAGTTCTACTGAGGTAGTAGAGGCTATTTTCATTCCCGGCATCATTCTTTTGAGCAAGAAAGGCCCCCAATGATCACTCTAGAGCTGTCACATAGAGGATAAGTGGTATTCCTTCAACAGGTGGCATGAGTACTAGTGGACTCAAGAGGTATTTCTTGAGAACATCAAATGCTTCTTGACATTCTTCAGTCCACTGGTAAGTGACTCCTTTCTTCAGTAATTTGGTAAAGGGTAAACTTTTGCCTGCCAAATTGGTGATGAAACGCCGAATATAGGCTAAGTGTCCTTGAAGTCCTCTTAATTCTTTCAAATTATGAGGAGGTAACATATGAAGGATTGATTTGGTCTTCTCAGGATCGACTTCAATACCACGATGGCGTACAACAAAGCTGAGGAATTTTCCTGAGGTTACCCCAAAAGCACATTTTAAGGGGTTCATCTTCAAATTATGTTGTCGAAGCTTGTGGAATATGACTTCCAAATCAGCCAAGTGATTAGAACGTTGTTTGGATTTAACCACCAAATCATCCACATAGCATTCAACAAACTTCCCTAAGAAAGGTTTGAAGATACGATGCATGGCGCGTTGATATGTTGCACCTGCATTCTTTAAACCAAAGGGCATCACCTGGTAACAAAACACACCTTGAGGGGATCTGAAGGCTGTAGATTCCTCATCTTCTGGGGCCATTCAGATTTGATTATTTCCGGAATATCCATCCATGAAGGAAAGTACTTCATAGCCAGCCGTCGCATCAATTAAGAGTTCTGTAATCGGAACTGGGAAATCATCTTTAGGACAATACCGATTAAGATCTCTGAAATCGATGCAAACCCTAATTTGTCCATTCTTCTTCTTTACAGGGACAATATTAGCCAACCACTTGGGATACTGAACTTCTCTGACGAAGTTATCTTTGATCATCTTATCCACTTCAACTTCAATTTTGGAAGCATAGGTTGGGTGTGTTCTTCTCGCAGCTTTCTTAAATCCTCGATGTTCTTTTGGTAAACCCAAATGATGAGTAGCAATATCAGGATCAAGCCCAGACATTTCTGTATAATTCCAAGCAAAAATATCTTTATTTTGCTTTAGAAAAGAAATATACATCTCTTGCTCTTCAAGGGTCATGGCCGCACTAATTAAAGTGGGGCGTGGATCTTTCTCTGTACCCAGATTTATTTCTCTGAGTTCATCCACAGTGGTAGAGATACCTTCCTCAAATGCTGGAGGAGCATCTCTAAGATCTTCCTCTTCCTCTTCATTATGTGCTATTTCTTCCGTTTCTACTTGCAAAGTAGATGACAAAACTAAATTCTCATGATCATAAGAGATATCAAAATTTTCACATTTTGAAAAAGAAGCTTCCATTTCCGACCCTATTGATGATAAAGGGCCTTCTTTGGGAAATAAAGAGGAGATGATGGATTGAGAATCGACATCATTATTCACCTCTGGTGTTGCTATAACTTATTCTGGCCTGATTGGAGAAGTATAGACTTGTTGGACTTCAGAAGATGAAATGAAAACATCACCACTTAGGCTTTCATCACTGTTTGGTAGGTTACCAATTTCTCCCATGTTGTCTGGCTCAACTGCCGTAATTGACATTATGGATCTTTCCATAAGAGTATTTTGATTTGGGCCTATTTTTTCAATTTGAATGATAGGTAACACATAATCTGTACTCACATGTGTAAATGGATTTATTGGAATTTTCTCCAAACCATATGGAGCATTAACTTTGGTAATTTCCTTCATTGTAGATTTTTCTCTCCCCTTCATGTGATAAAATTCTGCCTCAATGTATTGAGACTCACATGTCTTGAACGGGGTCTTATCACCATACAATGTTCCAACTTGACCATTGAAACAGTATTTGAGACATTGATGGTATGATGAAGGAATAGCTGCATGCTGATGTAGCCAGGGTCTTCCAAGCAAGACGTTGAAAGCTGAGTCTTGATCAACAATCATGAAATCCGAATTGGATACAAGATCTCCAAACTGGGTTCTGAGTGTAACTTCGTCCAGTGGTTCTTGTTCATTTTTATCATATCCTTGTAACATCATGGTAGAAGAAGATAAATCAGATTCTGTGAGGCCCAATCGATGAAGTGTACGAATGGGCATGAGGTTGACTTCTGAACCATTGTCAATGAAAGCTCTTCGGATATCTACACCATTAACTTTTCTAGATAAGTACAAAGGTTTTATGTGACCATGAACAACATCATCTTCATATTTATCAGTAAAAGATATCACTGCATGACATTCTGCAGGATTATTCTCTATGTGATAGACTTCAGCTGCATCAATTTCAGCTTTAAACTCCCGAGGACTTGACAAAGCTTCGATGAGTGCTTCCCGAAGATCTTTTGACAAATTCAAAGCATCCAAAATTGATAACTTGGCTGGTACTTGGGCCAAGTGTTTCAATATATCATACTTTTGATCTAAAGGTCTGCGTTTCCCAACAAGAATATGTGGTTTAGCAGGTACCTTGGAAGCAGATTCTTTGGAAGCTGATGCATCTTGTATTGGGATAGAAGTCGGCAATATCATTGGTTTTGAAAGATTAGACCGATTAGATCCATTTACTTGCTGAGATAAAGAAGATGTAATTTTCAATCGGTCTTCCAAAATAACTGTGCCAAGACTGAGTTGACTATTGACAGAATAACTTGCTTGTTCTTTTTGAGCTCGCTGAAGGGCTCTACCACGAGTTTCTGCTGCATACACAGTGCTAGCAGGGGTAGAATTGGAGTAGTGGCTTCGAAAAGATCCACGTCTTCCCCTGTATCCTGAACCTCTGAAACTTCCTCGGATTCCCTTATTTGATATAGGGAATTCAGGCTCATAAAAATTACGACTGGAATATGGATCTGTTAATTGAATCATATTAACAGAACCGAAGATTAACTCTTCATCTGATAAAGACTCTGCCTGGTTAGCCTGTTTAGGCTGTGCCGTTTGGTGGGGCGGTGCCTGTGGCTTTGAAGTAGATGGAATAAAGTCTGCCAGAGTCAAAGACAATTTAGGCTTTAATACATACTCATCTTCTTCTGATTCTTTTTTCTTCTTTGAATCAAGCCGTTTCTTTGAGGATTTTCCCTCTGATGAAGAGGGTTTTACCACAATATTCATGGTAGAAGACACAATTGGTTTCTTTAATTGTGTTCGCAAAATGTCATGAGTCCGATTGATTGTCTTTCTGACCATCCAATCATCATACTTCTGTGCATTTCTGCTTTTGACTTCTTGCCATTCACCTTCCTCCTCTGGAACTGTAGCAGTAACACATGCTACCTGAGTAGAAGAACCTTTCAACTTGACTTGTCCCAAGTCGACCATCTTTTGCAGGAGGTCTTTAAAAACAAAACACTCCTGGATGGGATGACCTAACATTTGATGAAAGGGACAATAATTGGGATGGTCTTCATCTCCTTCCTTGTTTGGCCTCTTGGGCACTGGTAATTGAACCAAATTATTTTCCAGAGCTGAAATGAAGTAACCAGGAACTTGATCATTTTGGAAAGAGTATGTTTTACTCTTAATATCCTCAAATTGTTTTCGTCATTGATCTTTTTGATCATTTGGACGAAATGGCCTTTGATGTTGGCATTCAGGAGGTGGAGCCCTTCAAGAAGATGAAGGTTTTGATGTAGAAATAGGTACAGGTGCTTGTTTAAGCATAACTGTAGCAGTTTCTGCTTTACCCATTCTCCTTCCTGAAGTTGATGGAATTACACGAGATTTAACCTTAGCCTGTATAAGGGAATCTTCAATCTGCTGAGCGATTGAAGTAAGGTCTCGAAACCCTCCTGTGTATTTCACAGGGATCAATGGCGTGCGTAATTCGTCACGCAAATTTGCCACACATATTGGCAACAGCTCCTCCTGAGGGAGTGCTAAACTCAGGGAATACTTTAATCCCTTCCAGTGAGCAATGAAATTAGAGACTCTTTCATTCTCCCTTTTCTTGCAGTTTGTAAGATCGAAAACTGTCATTTTTGGAAAAGTTGAGCTGAACTGAAGAAGGAATTTTTGCCGAAGATCCTCCCATCCTATGATTGATCAGGATTGCAAGCTTGTATACCAGACAAAAGCTGGTCCTTGCAAGGTTCGCACGAAGCATCTGAGTTTCACTGCTTCTTGCTGTTCTGGAGTTCCCATCATAGGATCACAACAAGACACGTAATGTGTCAAATGTTGTTCAGGGTCGCCTAATCCATTGAAAGTAGGGAAAACAGGGTTTCCAAAACTGGATGGAGGAGAAATTGAATCTACCCATTCAGGGTAAACTTTCTTTTCAGGTTTAACTTGCGCCCGTTTCCCTTCCATAGTTTCTAACCGAGCTGTTAATGAATCAATAGTAGTTATTAACTTTTGAGAAACATCAAGTTGAACTTGGTTTTGGGTAGGTGAAATGAATGGAGCTTGGACAGATGTGGTGGTTGGTGCTGCAACTGATGGTAGCACTGCCAACTGTTCTTACGCTTGACCCACGGGATTAGACCTCTGAGGGTGTACTGATAAAGGAGGATATTCTTGATCCATCTCAGTAACTGCAACAAATTCCTTCTGCTGTCGGACTTCAGAATTCTTAAGAAGAAGACTACTCAGAAGTAGTTCTACATTCAACCTTCTTAATTCTTTCATTTCTTCCTTCTGTTGTGCAAACCTTTTCTCTAATGAGAGCGATTAACCTTCTCCAGAGGAAGGATATGTAACCTGATTCTTTCCTCTTCCTTTGTTGGATACTTTTTGGAGTGAGGGAAGTGGATTACCTAGGTTCTGAGTAATCGTTTGACTTCGTGTACGCACACCTTCTTCATTTGTATCGGTGCGTACATTTTCTTGAGCAGGACACTCTTCATCTGAGTCCCCTGAGTGAGTCTCCTCTGGTGGATTAGCAACAACGGCATTGATGACATTGATTGATGCATAATGCATCGCATCCCTTCTATCAACATTTCTGTGATATTGTCCTCTTTCATGTCTTTGATGAGACAATGCCTTTTGTTGATTTAATCTTTTAGGAACTTCTTTACGAGCTATAACTTGGAAGGAATCTCCTGATAATTTGGCTCTTCGTTCCTCTTGGGGCTTCTTCCCCAATCGAGAAAAGACCGACATTCTCTGAGAAGGGGATTGATGATTTGAAAAAGTCCCCAGTCTTGTGAACTGGGGATGTTTCTGCTGATTCCGCTCAACTCCTCGAATCCCATTTGTTGACTCTGAGGGTTGGGTTAAAGGAGTCCCCAGTCTGGCAAGCTGGGGTGGCTCTTGACATGCTATGTCTGAGATCTTCTTAAAAGATCTCTTGATCTTGCGAATCTTAGTTCGGAAATTAGCTGGTTGCATTAGCCTGTATCCACTTTTATCACCTGGTTCAATAGACTGTTGGATGATTTCTGAAACTTCTATCATTTGATGACGTGTTTTCTCCATACGAGAGGCTTGTGCAATATTCTCGCCTGCTTGATGTAGGAGCAATTCAACAACTTGTTCTCTATATTCTTGATTTTGAGAGGAACTAGTTGAAGCCTGTTCTTGAGCAAGCTTTTGATTATGAACAAAGCCCATTGACGGTGGCCGGCCATGGGCAATAACATTGCATGAGACCATTTTCGGCAGGCTTTGCTGACTGGAAAGCACTGTGAAATGTAGTGCTCCGTGAACACCCCATCCTCTGATATGAACACCAGATGGAGCATTGTCAATTAACTGACGCAATTTTCTTAGTGCTCCAAGGCATGAACGTTGAAGGGTTCTCTGCTGCTTTTCAGCCTTCGGATACCGAGAGACTGATAGAGATGCCAAATCAATCTGACGTTGTAGCCCTTCTATTATCTTAAGATGATTTTCATATTCATCATAAGACAATAACTTCTTCTTCAATTGACAAAGAGTTTTCCATATGTTGAGACGAATATCATGGATTCCATCATCCGTCAACATCTTTGAAATGTCATACTGGGAGTCAGCCAAAGGCCAAAACATGACTGGTACTTCATTTTTTCCAGTTTTTTCCTCATGTTCAACATTTCCTCTTTATCATTAAATGAAGATTCTTCTACCTGTTTTGACCAGAGTTGGTGTTTCCTTGTTGCTTCATCGGATTCAACAAGATTGGTAGAGAGATCATTGATTAAACTAGAAGATGCATGACTTAGGGGTGGTTCGGAGAATGACCTACACCCTGGGATATCTTCTGATTGAGAAAGTATTTCACTTGCTAGCGATAAAGCATCAGACATGACTGGTTTCGCATTTGCAAGTGCCTCAAGATAAGAGGGCTTTCTCGGCACTACATCGTCCACTGGAGTATTTTCCAGGCAATGTGAATCACTACTGCGGAGAGGACTTTCATAGCGAAATTCATCATCATGGGGAGGACCACCATAATGGGTTACAGCAAAAGATGAGATCTCTTTCTCCTTGGTCTTCTGACCACACAGAGGGTTTCTGTGGCTCTCATCTGAAGAAGAAAATTCAAGATTGATCGAATTTTCATGAAGCAAGCCTTCATGAGGAAGTGTCTGTTGAAGACCTTCAGAATTAATGTTCCCGTTATTGGGAACTGAGGGAGTAGAATCTTGAATTCCGACAGATAAATGTCTGAGGGCTTCAAGAACTCCAGCATCGAGCAAGGCTTGGTTACAGATTGGCCTTTGATCTCCTGACTGTGCTGGGCGGATCTTTTTCTTAGATGCCTTCTTACTCGCTTTAGAAACCACTTGATGACGAAAGTGATTGCTCTGAGCAGGTGTATGTTACTGATCAGGAAAGATGGTCAGGTTAGGCTGATGATCTCCACTCAAATCAGGTGTATGTTCCTGACTTGGTTGTCTGTATGATATGGGGGAGTATGCCCCATAACCCTCTTGGACTGGAACAGATGTGTGTGTCTATTCCGGAGTGAATCGTTGATGTGTCACTCCACTGCTAGGGATAGATTTATGTGTCTTTCCCTGAGATGATGCTGAAGCTGTTATGATATCCTGACAAGCATCCAGAATATGAGCAGGAATTTGCTTCTGCTCCTTCACCATTGACAAAATATGCTTGGTGACTTCAGCCGCCGGAACAGTAATATACGTCCATTCCGGGTTTGGAGTAGGTGTATGTGCCTGCTCCTGTCCTCCTTTTCTTGTCAGTGAATCCTGACAGTACTCAAGTGTGGAGGCAGAGAGTTGAGTCTGCCTCCTGTTTGTCGTCGGGGCTTTCCGACTGACTTCTCCGTGCGCTACCAAGCGAGACTGTTGGTAGGTTTGATTAGTATTAGCAGGTGTATATGTCTGCTGATTACACTTCTCCAAACGCGGTTGACGATATCCATCATATGTAGTCAGACGAGCCTGCTGACTAACTGGTGATGTATAAGCAGGTGTATGTTCCTGCCTATAGTACTCCGCCGGAATTGCCTGGCGGGATTGGCTTGATGCTGCCAGACGAGTCTGCTAGACAACAGAATTAAAACGGACAGGTGTGTGTGCATGTTCGTTGTTTGCCACCAAGTTAGGATGGTGGACTCCATCATATGTAGTCAGGCGAGCCTGCTGACTAACTGATGATGCATAAGCAGGTGTATGTTCCTGCCTATAGTACTCCGCCGGAATTGCCTGGAGGGATTGGCTTGATGCTGCCAGACGAGTCTGCTGGACAGTAGAATTAAAACGGACAGGTGTGTGTGCCTGTTCATTGTTTGCCACCAAGTTAGGTTGGTGGACTCCTCCAGAGATGACAGGGATGAAAACCTGCCCATTGTTAACCGGATTCCGTCTCTGGCGGTTCATCTTGCCAGCTCAGGTTCGAGGAACCTGAGCTGAATGCCTGGAGTCGGTACCCTCATCATGTTGAGGGTGTACTGCCGCACGAGTCTGGCGGCGATTGTTGATGGGAGCCCTCGGGAAGGACTCGTGTCTTTTTGAATTAAGGCCCTGAGGGACCTGCTCATTCACTTCCTCAGAGTAAGGGAGTGAATGGAAATTGCGTTCCGGGGATAACGACCCGAAACGGTTGGAGACGGTAGTCAGCACCGCCTGCCTCTTGATCACTGGTCGTCGTTGTCCGGACGACCTGTGTGAGTTGTTCACTTGGAGGGCCTGTCGGGCAGCCTCCATAGTTGGGATGGTACCGTGTTGATGGTACTCCTTAACCAGCGCATTTGATACCCAGTGTTGAAGACGCTGAGTAGGTGATGTCATCCTCAGAACGGATGATGATCCAGTAGGAATAGCAGTAGTGGTATTTGCAGCAGCAGTATTCACAGATGTGAATTTGAGAGCAGCAATTATGGAAATACAGAAGATCTTGGAAAAGAGTGCCTTTTTGATATAACAGACATAATCAAGATAAAATTCAGCCACTTCATCCTTTGGATGAACACACATGTAAATGATTGTTTTTGTTATCCCTTTTAAAATAGGGGCTTAACAAATAGGTAAAAACATCATTTTAACTTGGTTAAGGATTCACGTCGGGTTCACCATTTTTGTTTCGCACGGAATTCGGGGATGACCTCCTGGATGGGAGATTCAAACGTTCCGATCGGTTTCTAGCGGGTTTGTTCGTAGAACCGGAAACATCCAATGATTCCACATCCATTTGGACCTACTTTCCAAAGGTAGGCGCTCATTAGCTTGTGGACTGATGAGGCTTAGGAATTTGCATTGGTCAAGAGGATGGGAGGTCGGACTCATCACACCTTTTTGAGGGGAATTATTGTCTACTCTGGGACTCTCTTTATAGATTTAAGTTATGTTCTTGAATCCTTATTACATTACCAAGTATAAAATGAGCTTTCCTTTAGTTTTAACAATCAATGATTAAATATGTATGAAATTTAGAGAATCTTTTATATGTATTCGAGGTTCTTCATCAATATAGAATCATCTGTATCTATTTAGAGATTCTTGGTCAATGGTATCCTTTAAAACATTTATATAAAAGTCTCTTGGTCATTATGATGACCAGGCTGGTTTTAAAGCCACTCAGTGGGGCACTTGAAGTTTATCGTCATTCAGAAGGACATAGATTATTTCAGAGTTGGGATCGAACCCATAAATGGGCTACCTACGTATCCTTTGTTTTGAAAAAATAATCAGAACCCACGTAGTTCGAATAATAGAGTATGACGTTTATGATTGATGGCTCAAAGAAGGATGTCATGATTACTTTTACACTCTAAGCTCACGTGAGTCATGCTCGGTGTGAGAAACAAGAGGTATTGGTAAAAATTAGACAATTGTGCCATGAAAGATGCAATCATAAGAAATGGTTTGGGGCTTATGTATGTATGACTGCCCAGAGGATTTACTTTAGGGAGAAAATCCAGAAACAGGGTCCATAAAGGTATATGTGCTTCATGGAGATTTGAATACTCTAACTTGGGACTTATTCCTGAAGAGGAAACCCAAATTAGGAGAGGATTGATAACTGGGTTTTACTCCTGAGAAGGAATCCCAGATCAAACGGAAATTAAGACTGGTTAAAGAGAATTTAAGGGACTTGGGGCTTATTCTTTAAAAGGAAGCCCAAGATTATGACTGGGACTTATTCCTGAAAAGGAAGCCCAGGTTAAGGATTAATTTTTGGGGCTTACTCCTGAGGAGGATTCCCTTATTAAGGGACTTGGGGCTTACTCCTAAGAAGGATGCCCAAGATTTATGACTGTGACTTATTCCTGAAAAGGAAGCCCAGGTTAGGGGACTTGGTTTGGGGCTTACTCCTGAAGAGGATGCCCAAATTAGAGGACTTGGGGCTTACCCCTAAGAAGGATGCCCATATTTTGAGATTGGGATTGGGGATTACTCCTAAGGAGGATGCCCAAGTTAAGGAATTAAGGTTTGGGGCTTACTCCTGAGGAGGATGCCCAAATTTGGGAACTTTAAGAATCTGGGGCTTACTCCTGAGGAAGATTCCCAGATTAAAGAACTTATAACTAGGGATTATTCCTGAAAAGGAGACCCAGGTTAAGGATTCTCTCATCTTAAAGGATGAGTTTGAATGAATGAACTCTCAATCTTTGGTGACACAAAGATGTGTAAATCACTAGGTTTTGAGAGATATTTCACCGAATTCCTTTCAGATAAGGAATTCAAATCAAGAAATCATGCCATAAATGGCTTTGAAGAGTATCTTGAAGACTGAATCTTGAATAGGAAAGGTGAAATGGCTTAAGAGGGGTGAAATGGGCAGAAAAGGCACCCAAAAAGGAAGGGGCGCGCAAGTCTTGGAAGGCGTGCAGGTACTGCGGTGGCGCGCAAGTATCGGTCGCGCAGGTATACCTGCGCGGCATGTGGGGTACTTGCGCGATTTTCAACCAGCATTAAAATACTTGAGCGACGCTTTATTAAACCCTTTAGAATCCTCTTGAGGTTCTTCCAAAAAAGGGACGCGCAAATTCTATTGAAGGAATGAGGCGGCGCGCAGGTGTGACCACTTCCCTTAAGGGCTGGCCACTCCGGCGCGCAAGTGTTGATGAGTTTCAACACTTAGGCCTTCCTCCCTCTCTTTAGATCTTCCGTTCTAGGTAAGAAATTACCTTAAAAGTGTTCCGGAAGCTTTGAGAAGAGACTTGGGCATCGGGAGCTTCAATCTGAGTTTCTGGAAAAAGATCCTCTCAAATGGGGGGCCCACAGGGTCTATTTATAGGCAGGAGAAGACCCTGGGTGGTTACCGGGCGGTTATCACTTTAGGTCGCGCAAGTCACTTTCTCGACCAAGAGCGTCGCACAAGTGGACTTGCGCGACAGTGATATAACTTGCGCGGTGAAGTTGCTGTTGATCCTTTGTTCATGCCTTTGTCGATTTTTGATATTTTCTTCAAAGGTTGAATCACTTGGAGCTCAGATATTCCCCATTTCCGATTTTTATATTCTGTGACGAAAGGAGCGTCAACACCTATCCATAACAAACACGGCTTATGTAACAAAACATATAAAAGAAAACGAGTATGTTAACACCCAAAACGACGATAATACTAAGATTTTATTAACAAAGCAATGTTAAAAGATAATATATGATATCATATTAATATATATGATTATTTTATAATTTAATAACAATTATTTTACCATTATACAGGAGGTTAACCTACCATCAACCAAGGATAAGTACAAGGTAAGGGGTTTTCATCTCACTCCTTATTCCCGTGAGATTCATGTCATATTGCCACTATTAACTTTTGTGTGGTGTATGTACTGACCATAATTGTATTATTTGTGTAATAAAATTTAATTTATGTGTATTACATATTCATTGTATTATACCTCTTTTAGGGGGTGTATGTTTCGTAAGTTACCAAATTGGTAAGGGTTAATTTCACAATCTCTTTATTATCCGAGGTTGTTTTTACGTAAGTATCTACTGGGACATATTTATTATCCATGTCCATGTTTAATTAAAGAGTTTTAAAAGGGATTATTTTAAGGGACTTTTTTACTAAAACATCATTTCAAATGTTTTAAATATTTTTTCTTCTAAATCTTTCTCATTAATGTCCATGTCTACAAAATGGTTTTTAATGATTTATTTATATGGACATGAATGTTTTTAAAATGTTAATTCCTTTCAAAAGTTTCAAAGTGGTATGGGAAACTTTGATTCAAAAATGTATTTAAATGTCTTATTTTCTAAATTGTGTGAATTTTAAATGTTTTCAAGAAAAATGGATATTTTTCTCAAAAAGTTTTTCAAATCATTTTCATCTATGTCAACATCCTTTGATGGATTTTAAACTTGTTTGAAGATGATTTATTATGATACAAATATTCCATATTGTATTGAAGGTTTTGTGATATGTTTGACTGTGGATGTTTTATTTTTATACCATTCATGGTTTATGGAGAAAGTATTGACATTTAGTATTCTAGTTTTAAAATAAATGTTTATGTTATATTTCATTCTCTTCTTAAGATTAATGTGTTGGACTAGTATGTTTTGGGTTGGGTCCCGGTTACAGCAGACCCTCTGGGTTGGTGTCCGGTTATTAGAGGCACTTCGGGTTGGTGTCCGGTTATTAGAGGCACTCTGGGTTGGTGTTCGGTTATTAGAGGTCGTCCGGGTTGGAGTCCTGTTACAGAGGCTCTCTGGGATGGAGTCCGATTACAGAGGCTCTTCGGGTTGGGTTCCGGTTACAGTTATCCCTTAGGTCTTGGCATGAGGCCTTGACACATAAATTAAAGTTTGGAATTATGCATTCCTTCATTATGAAAGTGGTTATTGATATTGCATGTGATTTTTAGACTAGTAAATATCCATGTGAATAAGTAAATGGAATTATTTAATTTTATCTTTTCCATATTATGCTGAAGTTCAAGTTTAAAAGGATTTTGTTTTAGTTATACATTGCCTTAAATGTTTATGCTTATCTATGAAAGCTTCCGCTATATTGTTATCCTTACTGAGCATCTGAGCTCACCCCTTTCAATGTTTTATTTTTCACAGGATGTGAAGAAGTAATTTATGAATGAACTGTAGGGATAATATGAAGGGATATGAAGACAAGATATTTTTGTAGTTTTTTTTACCTTACGATGTAATGTAAGACTTATGAATGTATCTAGTGTTTCCAAAGCTACTAAACTAATCGGTCTTTCTAGACTTGATCTTTCTTGTGATCATACCAATGTTATGAAATAATGCACTGACTCTTGATAACTGGGGTCGGGGCGTTACAGTTGGTATCAAAGGAAGTTTTGTACAAACCTTGGAAGCTGGATTTAGATAAACTCTGATTAGATAACATAGACCTAAGATGGACTTTGAGGATTAGTATAGAAGAACTTCCTAGAATTTCGGTATTGTAGAGATTTTGTGAGTTTTCTGAGCAATACATCCCGGTCTGGATACGAGCAGGTAGAGGCTGCTCTGGCACAGATGTACCTAGGGGTAAAACCTGAAAACACCGTTTTGATCTAGACTCGAACGGGAACTAGTGCACGACAATGGGCCTTGCTGCACTCTTGGTTACGAAACTCCCAGGGGATATGCTTAGGATAATTATCATTTTCTTACTAACCATTACGAAGGGTTTATGAGTATATATTTCCTCAAAGAAAACATTTTTATGATTATGGATTATATCCATAAATAGTTCAATTTATGTTAAGTGTTTTACAAGTATGGAATTATGTATTTTGATTCATAAACTGATCTAGTTTTTTCCACTGTTTAGAAATGGTGCCTTGTAGAAGAAATTGAAACCGTATCAATGCACGCACTCCATGTAGGGATTTCCCTCCTGCTCAAGATAATTATAGTGGAGCTGGTGATGCAACTGGTGCTGATCAGCTTATCACCATACTGGGACAACTCACTCAGGTTATGAATAATAACCTTACCCATATGGAGCACCCTGATCCACAACGTGGAGGATCAATGTTAGATCGCTTCATGAGGCAACAACCACCAACATTCAATAGGAGTACAAATCCATTGGTAGCTGAGCAATGGATAAGTTCCCTAGAGAAAATATTTCAGGCTTTGGGGAGTAGTGAAAGGGAAAAAGTTATCATGGCAGTTTACCGCCACACTGGAGATGCTGATCAATGGTGGTCATTGATTCAAAACACGAAGGAAGATGATGAAGTATCAAATATGGAATGGAGGGAGTTCAAAGATCTGTTTTTAGAAAAATACTTTCCTCGTGACCATCGAGTAGATATGAAAAGGAAATTTATGTGTCTGAGACAAAAGGAGGATGAGAATGTCCCAAATTATGAGTCTAACTTTACAAGGTTAGAAAGGTATGTTGGAGATTGTAAACGTAACCCAAGAAGTAAGATTGAACGTTTCTTTGATGGGTTAAAACCATTTATTTGTCGAGCATTAGTCTCACAATATTTCTCAACGTACGAAGATATAGTCTCATGTGCTATCAAGACAGAAAAGGAATTATCTAAATCTTATGACAATAAAGTAAAGCAAGAGAAGAAGAGAACGATGGAGCAAGAGATAGATAAAGTGAAAAAGGGATAGAAGGATTTTACATTATGTGAAAATTGTGGAAAGAAACACCATGGTACTTTCCTCAAAGGAATGATAGTTTGTTACAAATGTGGAGAAAAAGGTCTCCAGACTCGTGCTTGCAAGGGAAAGAAGGAGGTTGTCAATGTTGAATGCTATAATTGTAGAGAAATGGGGCATTATGAGAATGAATGTCCTAAGCATCAGGGAAAATTACCTCAGAAAAGGCCAAGGGATCAAGGCCAAGCTTATGTTGTTACTACAGTTGAAGAGGAATAATTAATGTATTTGTGTTTTTTGGACCCGAGGATTATATTCTGGTTATGAGAATAATGTGATATATATAAGGATTGTACTGCAGTACTTGTTGTTTTCATTAAGGTTTTAATATGACTAAGGTAATCATATTTTCAGTATGTGACAATAAGAGAAACTTTACTCTATTTGGAGAATTTGACGTTGCGATTGATTTTGGAATTTAGATACCTTTTACAGAGAGTCTGGACAGAGGTACTTTGGATAACTATAATGTTTTGGAATGGATTTAGTTTAACTTTGGATAGTATTATTCAAGGTTAAAACATTTTTTATGATTATTTTTGGAATATTATGATACTATAGTTTTAGGAAAAGGACAACCTGTAGGTCGGGCGATAACCTGTCGTGTCGGAAAAGCTGAAGGAATCGAACTGACAACCATAGTGAGACAGGACTTTATTACCTACCACTAGCCTACAGGAAGTCCCTGGTTATTACAAAATATTTTTTTCATTATAATGGTATGTGTTAATGATTGTAACCTTATACTATTAGGATAAATATAATATTTTTGAGTTCTATTATCTTTTGGAGTGAAAGATGAGTTTGTGGTAGAAATTAGTTGAAGGATGAAAACTCTACTTATCAAGATATATATATATATATATATATTTATTTATCTTATTCTATGAATAAATTAATTCTTAAACTTTAGGGAAGAGATATTAAGACCCAAAATGTGTTATCCTAATACCTTATGTTTTGTTGAACTGGTGATATTTTAAATCATCATAGATTGATGGATTTGAGGCCCTCAATTCTACACTTGTTTGTGATTGATAACCTCAATCACTCCCTATAAATATTTATGTTTTTTCTCTAATTACATGTCTATAATTTCCACCAATGTTATCCTATTCAAAACCCTAATTTGGTGGTGACATTCTCATTTCCCTTTCCCTCTTATTAAAACTAAATTTTATTAACCCTATTTCCGATACTGGTTTTCCACAAAGGTATTCTCTATTTTCAACCTTTTATTTTCAAAGAACAATTTCCAATTGTGAGGACCAAATTATTTAAAGGAGGGGAGAATGTAACACCCCAAACTTCCATGGTACGGTTCTCTTTTAATAATATAGTAGCGTGTGTTATATGCAACTTCGAGTTCTAACACACACCACAACTAATCAAAGTAGCCATTATGAATAGTAATACCCCCTTTTTGAAATTTTATAAATTTTATCTTTCAAAATGGACTTCATTTTTGGATTCGGAATATTTAAATTATCCTAGGATGAAATTTTGGTACTCTTCAGATAACTTTTATATTTTGATGAATAGTGAAAATTACTAAATTGTTATTAAAAATAAATTTTTTAATCGAAATAATTAATAGTGATAAATTATGAATTTTAGTGGTTTTAAAGTATATTTAGAATATATTTTTACCATTTAATACAATTTTGGTCATTGGACATAATTTCACATTTAATTGAAAACAACTTGTTTTCATAAAAATAATTAATAGTGTTAAATTATATTTTTGATTGATTTTAAATTATAATTAGAAAATATTTTTTTTAATATAATATATTCCATTTTAATTAATTTAACATTAAAACTAGATATAAAAATGTTTCAATTTTTTGCATATTTTAATTTAATTACCCGTTTTCTCACCCCGTCAATGGGATTAAATTTCAATTAATTTCTTCCAATTATGTATTTTGAATATGAAAAAATGGAGTCTATATTTTGATTCCAAAGGTAAAAATTATTTAAAAAGTTCCCTTTAATTTTTGAACATTATGAATTGTAACTTCAGTAATATTTTTTTATTACCACGGTTAAGGGTAAATCAGGTAATTAACTGTAAAAATAATATTATAACTAATAAAAAATTTCCATAACAATTTTACTAATTTTATTGTATGAGTTTTTTTCATCAAAAATATTACTTGGGATGATTTTATGTCCACTTGGAGCCACTTGGATGACTTTAACACTTTTATAGTATTATATTAAAAGGAAAGAAAATTTTGTCACACTTTTGTTTTACCAAGAGAAATATTTTTAATATGGTGTTATAAGAGATATGTTCAGATATAAATATTATTAGGAAGGCTAATTTTTTTTATAAATCATTTTAATTTATTTATAATCTTTAGGAATTAAATAATTAAATTAAATGGTGACCTAATGACGATGCAATAATTGTTTAATTAATGGAAGAATCAAATAAATGATTTTAAAAAAATTAAAATAAATATAATTTGATATAATTAATTCCATAAAAAAATTATAGATTAATTTGACATGTTATAGATAATATAAATCATTTTTTCTAATATATAATGTTGTTATGATATTTTTAAAAGTTAAGCAATGAATAGTTTCCAAATTAACATTATTGATATTTTAAAATAAATAATATTTTATTAAATGATATAATTTTTAAAAAAAATATAATATTCATCCAAATAATTTGGATACATACTAAAATTTTATAAATGACTCATTTATTCTTATTTTGAATTTTATGGTAACTATATTAACCCATAAGTAGTAAAAACATATATTGTCAGAGTAAGAGTTGAATGGATTAATTAAGGGTTAAATCCAAAAGATAATGGTAATAATATAACCTAAACCTATATAAAAATTATTGGTTGATAATATTATATTATATCCTCATATTATATTTTAAATAACTCACTCGGGATAAATTTTGAATTAAAAATTAATTTATATTAATTTAATATTTTAAGAGATTCCAAGAGTTCCCTTCTCTCTCTTATAAAAGGGCACATATCCTTATCTTTTATTCACACATATAAATCCATTTGTATCAGAAAAAATCTAAACATTACCCCTAAAAAATTTCTTCCCTTAATCCTAGAAACATTAATTTGGTTAGAAATTCAACCAAAGGAGTCCTTTTGTGTAAATCAAAAGGAGATACCCAAAGAAGAGGTAACATTCATCAACGTACGTTTTTATTTTATTTATTCCTTGAAATCCTTCAGTTTTTTTTATTTCATGTTTATATAATAACCTTAGTATCCTGAATATACTGGTATATTTTTATATTATTTTTTTACCTACACTCACACACACTTCCATCTAATGGGTAACGAACTTACCATTCTTGTGTACGACGAACTACCGCCTCATGGAACAATGTTGTTCGTTTTTTCCTTTACTACCTATTATGGTTGTAAATTATGATGGAAACTATTTTTTTATGATATATATGATATTTAAGATATAATTATACTTATTTAATGATAATATCATGTCTACATTTTTACCATCTAATATTTTTAGAAAATGATAATGTCGCTCGTGTGTACGTATAGCCTACCATCTCCATGACGCGATATGATTCGTTATTTACCTATATTTCATGGATGGTAATAAGGATAAATTTTTATGAATATATATGTTTTATAAGAAATAAAAATGATTCAAGAATGATAATATATCATGTACTTTCCTTTCTTTTAACTCAATAAGAAAATGGAAACAATTTTCATGTGTACGTACGGCCAACCATCTCTATGAATGATGCATTCCATTTCACATAACTATCTTTTATTTATTATTATAAATGTTTATATAATTAATATATATGATAAATAAGTCATTTGTTATATTATTTTAATAATTAAATCATTATTTAAGTAAGAAGATCAATAATTAAATTTCAAAACACATATGATAAACAAAGCAGTTATTACCCAAACCATTACTTTAACATGGGAATTGTTAATAAACGGGAAATAGAAAGTCATAAATAAATCATATAAGGTATTAAATATATGAATATGGTTCTTTGGTTGATTTATAATTAACATATATTTATTATATAGGATTATTTAATGTGTTTTAAGGAAATCAAGACTTAAGGTTAGGGAATTTCATATCACTTTTATTTCTGTGAGATACATGCCCTATTCACCACTCACTTATTTTGTGTAGTGTATATAATAACCTATGAAATTTTATATCATTTATTTCATTTATTTAATGATATTAAAATCTTTAGTTAATGTTATTATTTCATGGGGTTCATAATTCTAAAGTTACTCAAGTAGTAAGGGATTTATGTCTCACTTTTATTTCTTTGGGATGCATGACTTATACACTACTTGTTTCTTCTAAATGGTGTATATAATACCCATGAATGTATTTTATAAGTCCTATATATAAGATTATGGTATTTTAATATCAATATAATTTTATTTCTTTTATGGGGAATATGATTCTACTTATTATAAAGTGATGAGTTTTATTTTACGATCTCATCAATATTTAGGATTGTTTCATTTTTAGTCTCAATTGGGGAATATTTTTCTTCTATATCCATGTTTTATATAAATGTTTTCAATTTTTTTACTATCCTTATATGTATGTTTAATGTAATTTTTAACCATTTATTACTGTTTACTACACGGTTTTAAAGGAATATTTTTTTCATTTTCTAAATGAGGCACTCTGTGACTTTTCTAGAAGAAGTATAAAAGGAATGTTTCTTTTTAAATTATACGGAATGAATAGAATTTTATTCCATCATGATGATATAATTCCTTGAATTGTTCATTAAAATATTATAAGTTTATTTTCAAATATAATGTTTTCTTTTAAAATTGTCTGGCATTTAAAATAAACATTTTCAAAGGATGGATATTTTCCTCAATAATCATTTACAAGTCATATCTCAAATGTTACTTATGTTTTAATGGTTTCAAGGATGATATCACAATAATTACTATGGTTTTTTTATTTTTATTATGGAATTATATTTATGAAATTCATTTCATTCCATGGGTTATGTTATGATTGAATGTTGTTTATGAAACCCACTTCTTTTCATGGGTTCTGGTATGATGAATCATTTATATTCTTATGGCACACAAATGTATGGTTTTCATTATGTGATAAGTGGTACCTATATTTCCCTCTAATATATTGGGTAATGATAAATGTTTTATAAGCTCAAAGGGTACATGTGAGGGAATCCCAAGCTTCAAACAAGAGGTATACGGGAGGGAATCCCAGGCCCAAAACATGAGGGTAAACAGGAGGGCATCCCAAGCCCAAAACAAGAGGGTATATGGGAGGGCTTCCCAAGATATAATAAGGTACATGGGTGGTTATCCCAAGTATAACATGGTACAAAGGTCTTATAAGGTATCCTTAACACAGGGTTTTTATATTCTTATGTGTATGCCACAATTCCACATCTTATTCCTATGTTATGATTTCATAGATTATGCTCTTGATTTTCTTATGATTCATGTCTTGTGAAATAAAAATCATTATGACATGATTCATGTTTATGATCTATGATATAACGGGTACGATCTTTTAATGATTATGATCATATTCTCATACCCTTATGATCATTATATGCTTACGCATTTCCTTTATTTACCCTTACTGATCATTTGATCTGACCCCTTTCTTATGGTTACATTCCTTGGGTTATGAAGGAAGTTTTTCAAGTATAATTACTAAGGGGGTAGATATTTGTGGAAAATATTGAAGATATTTCACTGATTTAGAATATTTTTGTTCCATGTTTCCAAAGGCACTAAACTAATACAGTCTTTGGGCATCTGTTTTTGTAATGTTTTTATTATTTCGCAAAAGTGATTTCATTTCTATATATATCAAGTATGGGTTGTTATAGGTATACTTTCAAATTTATCTACCACATATGTATTGTTCCATGTATGATTCCTTCCATGTATCTTAGTTGTGTCATTATCACTCAGACCTTTCTCATACTCTTCAACCGAACACTACTGGAAATTCGGGCTATAGCCACGGTTCTAAACCGTGGCTATAGGCCCTCAAACCGTGGCTATAGGCCCTCAAACCATGGCTATAGGTAATAGCCACGGTTTGGCGAACCGTGGCCAAGTTTGGCGAACCGTGGCCAAGTTTGGCGTGGCTATAGGCCTAGACCTAGAGCCACGGTTTGGAACCGTGGCTTTAACTCTATAGCCACGGTCCAAACCATGGCTATAGGTTTAGAGCCACGGTTTAAACCGTGGCTGTATACCTAATGCCACGGTTTCAACCGTGGCTATACTAAAGGCCGGACAAAATCTATAGCCACGGTTTTAAACCGTGGCATTATGTCTATAGCCACGGTTTAAAACCGTGGCAATAAATCAATAGCCATGGTTTAAAACCGTGGCTATAGGGTGTCCAAATCCATAAAAAAAACCCCCTGGACACACCCTGGACACCCCCCCTGCCACCCCCGGCCAGTCCCCCCCTGCCAGTACCCCCTGCCAGTCCCCCCTGCCAGTCCCCTCTGCCACCCTCCTGCTAGTCCCCCCCTGCCAGCCCCCCCCCACCCACTGCTTGTCCCCCTGCTAGCCCCCCCTGCTTGTCCCCCTGCCAGCCCCCCCTGCCCCCTGCTTGTCCCCCTGCCAGCCCCCCCCTGCTTGTCCCCCTGCCAGCCCCCCCTGCTTGTCCCCCCCTGCCAGCCCCCCCTGCTAGTCCCCCCCTGCCAGCCCCCCCCTGCCCACTGCTTGTCCCCCTGCCAGCCCCCCTGCTTGTCCACCTGCCAGCCCCCCTGCCACCTGCTTGTCCCCCTGCCAGCCCCCCCTGCCCCCTGCTTGTCCCCCTGCCAGCCCCCCTGCTTGTCCCCCCCTGCCAGCCCCCCCTGCTAGTCCCCCCCCTGCCAGCCCCCCCTGCCCACTGCTTGTCCCCCTGCCAGCCCCCCCTGCTTGTCCCCCTGCCAGCCCCCCCCCCCCTGCTTGCCCCCCTGCCAGCCCCCCCTGCTTGTCCCCCCCCAGCCCCCCCTGCCCCCTGCTTGTCCCCCCCAGCCCCCCCCCCTGCCCCCTGCCAGCCCCCCCCCCCCCCCCCCTGCCCCCTGCCAGCCCCCCCTGCCCCTTGCTTGTCCCCCCCCCTGCCCCCTGCTTGTCCCCCTGCCAGCCCCCCCCCCCCTGCCCCCTGCTTGTCCACGTGCCAGCCCCCCCTACCCCCTGCTAGGCCCCCTGTCAGTCCCCTGCTAGGCCCCCTGTCAGTCCCCTGCTAGTCCCCCTTCCCCCCTGATCTGATAACCAAGTTTATCTGATCTGATAACCACAACATCTTCAGCACTGCCAGATTCAGGTTTAACAGGTACCAATTCACCAATTCTGACATGTTTAGCAGCATGAGATAAGACAGGAACAGACTGAACTACATCAGATTTACAGACCATGTTTAGCACCCCTTCCCCCTGCTGGACACCCCCCCTGCGGGCCACAGGCATTCGGCCCAACCGGATCGGGCAACACCAATCCAACAAAATCCTCATCCGCGACAGTTGCAGGCTACAAGCCTTCAGTAGGGATTAATGGAAGAAATAAACATGAATAAAACGACAAATATGTTCCTTTGAGGAACAGATTTCAGGGGCTACATGTAGAAAACTCCTATGCTGAGAGTAATGTAAAAAAAAAATCCAAGACTAGTTCTAAAGCACAAACCTCCTGGAAAGACACAAAAAGGGATTGGAAGCATGAGAAGAACTCACATGATCCTAAAACTAGGGTGCCCCAAGGAAAGGTATGTACTGAAAATACTTGCAGGGACAGTCCAAGCAACAAGGTGATTTGGAGAAAGAAAAATCAACCTATAGTGAAAAGAAAAATCCTTGGTGGTAAAGCTGTCCAAGGAAAAACAGGTTGTGTTTTGGGTTGTGAAGAAGAGAACAAACCTAAAGAAGTGGAGACACAATCCATGGGGTAAGTGTGCTCACAAAGCATATATTTTAGAGCTGAAAACAGATCTGGTTTAGAGCTGGAAGTTGCATGCAGCAATGGTATCAATTCATGCTAAAAGTGGACACCCCAGGACAGACCCCCCCCCCCAAACCCAGACCCCCCAGGACAGACCCCCCCCCCCCAGACCCTGGACACCCCAGGACAAACGCCCCCCCCCCCTCACTGGACCCCCTAGACACCCCATGGACAGACCCCCCCCCCCCAAACCCAAACCCACTCCCCACCCTTGACACCCCCCCTGCACCCCCAGTACCACCTGCACCCACCCCCCCAGGATATTATTTGACATTACATCTACAATTGGCATTCCCATCAAAATGGATAGAGCAACTGAGGAGGCACATTATGGGTATTTTGCTAGAATAATGTGCATTTTGCTAGAGTTCTTCTAGAAGTGGACCTTAATTCCACCCTCATTGATCGGGTTGTGTTATCCACAAATGAAGATGACTTCTTTTTGAAAATTGAGTATGAACAACTACCTCCCCCCCTGCCCCCTGCTAGCCCCCCCTGCCCCCTGCCAGCCCCCCCCCCCCCTGTCCCCCCGCCAGCCCCCCCTGCCCCCCGCCAGCCCCCCCCCCCCGCTAGCCCCCCCTGCCCCCTACCAGTCCCCCCTACCTGGACACCCCCCCTTCCCCCTGCTAGCCCCCCCTGCCCCCTGCTAGCCCCCCCTGCCAGCCCCCCCCCCTATCCCCCTACCAGCACCCCCCCCCCCCTGTCCCCCTGCCAGCCCCCCCTGCCAGCCCCCCCTGCCCCCTGCTTGTCCCCCTGCCAGCCCCCCCCCTGTCCCCCTGCCAGCACCCCCCCTGTCCCTCTGCCAGCCCCCCCCCCTGCCCCCTGCTTGTCCCCCTACCAGCCCCCCCCCCCCGCCCTGCCCCCTGCTAGTCCCCCCCGCCAGCCCCCCCTGCCCCCTACCAGTCCCCCCTGCCTGGACACCCCTCCCCCCTGCTTGTCCCCCCTTGCCACCCCCCTGCTAGTCCCCCCTGCCCCCTGCTGGTCCCCCCCGCCCCCTGATAGTCCCCCCCCTTCCACCCCCTGCTTGTCTCCCTGCCAGCCCCCCCCCCCCCCCCTGCCACCCCCTGCTTGTCCTCCTGCCAGCCCCCCCCCCCTGCCCCTGCCAGCCCCCCCTGCCCCCTACTTGCCCCCCTGCCAGCCCCCACCCCCTGGCCCCCTGCTTGTCCCCCTGCCAGCCCCCCCCCCCCCCCACCCTGCCCCCTGCTTGTCCCCCTGCCAGAGTTCTTCTTTATTGGTTTATTTCTTGAAGCATTCTTAATTGATTTTGTAATGTTCATGTTATATAGCATCAACGAAATGGTATTTTTGTTAGATAACAGGGATACAGGCTGTTCATAATAGTTCATATTATCTACAGATTTAGCACCAACAAAAGTTAAATTAATAGAATGAAGAGTAGGTGTACCTGGGTCCTTTGAATCATCTATATTCTGCATCTTGATAGCGTCCAGATCTAATGGAAGGGGCCTCTGCCCGATGGGTTCAAAATGTGCCTGCATTAGCGTGGGGTCTTGTAAAGAGGTTGTGCTTCCTTTTGTATGTTTTATAGGTTCCAGTGTCAAGGTACCTTGTTTATCAATGTTAGTGTGTTTTGTTTGTGCCTTAGCCTAAAGAGACTTTAGACTAATATGAGGATTCCTACTTTTTATAGGACAACCAGTGGTATGAATGACGTTTAGATTAGTGGAGAGTTTTCTGGTTTTTATAGCAGTGCCAGTGGCATCCAGAGTTTTAGAGTCATAGGTGTAGTGAGAAGAGGAAAAAGAACCTAAACCATTTGTCTGATTGTTTGACTCATTTATTATCTCTTGGTTTGGTGTGAAATTCAGTCAAAAGCAGACATTGAATTTCTATCACAACAGGCTGATCCGGTTCAGACGACATGTGCAGAGGATGAGGATGATCTGGTTCGGACAACATGTGAAGAGGATGAAGAAAAAGAAGAATTACCGAACAAATATTATGTGATAGATGTACAATAAAATATGTCAAACAATTCCAAACCAATGTTTTCAGTTGAATTGAGCCTTTGTACCACCTTCTATGCACGTTTTGTGGAAAGATGGATGAGAGGCAGCGTTGAGAGGAGATATAGTTTAGGAATGAGGAAATACGAAAAATTAGAGCTAACCATTCAATGTTTCTCTAAGGAGGAGTAACCGCCGTAGGGTGTCGTCCTGGAGCAGGGCCAAATCACGGCGTGACCGCGGCGTGACCGCAGCCTGACCACAACGTGTTGGCCCGGTCCGCCGCAGGGTGTCGTCCGCTCCTTCATCATGGCCTCCTTCGTGGACGAGGGCACCGACGGGCATGACCTTCTTAGCTGTGAGAACAGAAAACAAATCTATGTACTTGTCTTCTATTTCCTTTGAACTGTTGATCAGAATGATTTGCGTCGAGCGTTCAATGGTAGAGAGGAAACGTTTTACAGAATCATCAATATCGTGATGGGACGCGGGGTTTTTGGACTTCCAGGATGGAGGGGCGACCCCTCCTAATACTGTGATCAGGCTTTCAGTTATGGTGTCAATGATAGGAGTAACGTGAGTCTGGATCGTGCAAAGTCTAATGAGAGCAGCCAGAAAATGGTGGAGGTGCAGGGGGCCACGGGAGTGCCCTGGACACTGCCCACTCAGCCAATGGTTGCTGCATTTTTTGAGAGGCTAAAAACAGACTTGAAGGTTGGGAGTTATTTAGAGGTTGAAGTGGTGGATGCAGGTGGTTTGAGTATGATTTCGACTGGGAATTTTTGTGGAACGGAAGCTGCTGATGCTGAGGTGGTGAGATCGGATGAAGCGGTGGATCTGGTTGGCAGCAGTGAGAAGGATGGAAGCAGTGAGCTAAAAGGGAGGGGGAAAAGGAGTAGGGGATGACTGCTGATCAGGGAGGCATGGCTAGGCCTGGGCATAAGGAGAGCCCCCATGAAGCAGTCCCTGGGAGGCGTTATAGTGGCATGGAGTAAGGGCAGTGGGCATGCCAACAGTATATAGAGGCCAGATATGATTGATGTTGCTTTGAACAATAGGTTTGAGGCTTTGGATTTGAGGGAGTTAGTTGGAGATGATGCTATGCAGGTGGGGGGATGTCCGTGCATGTGGAGGTGGTTGGGAAAGAGGAGACTGATTGGACCTCACAAGAGATGATCTTGGTTGGACAGCCTCTAAAATTAACCATGTCTAGGAGCATCATTACAGACCTCACCCTATAGGTTACACATGACATATACTAATAGGGCTGCCACATTTTACTCTACCTGCTGTTACACCTATTCATGCTCGTTCTCAGCTAGACATTCCTCAAGGACAGCCCCTCCCCCTCTGCTGGACAACCCCTCCCCCTGCCTGGACGCCCCTCCCCCTGCCTGGACAGCCCTCCCCCCCTGCTGGACAGCCCCTCCCCCTGCCTGGACACCCCTCCCCCCCTGCTGGACAGTCCTCCCCCCGTGCTGGACAACCCTCCCCCCGTCCTGGACAGCCCTCCCCCCTGCGGGACAGCCCTCCCCCCCTGCCGGACAGCCCTCCCCCATGCCGGACACCCCTCCCCCATGCCGGACACCCCGCCCCCCTGAATGTTTCTCTGAGGAGGAGTAACCGCCGCAGGGTGTCGTCCTGGAGCAGGGCCAAATCACGGCGTGACCGCGGCGTGACCGCGGCGTGACCGCAGCGTGACCCCAGCGTGACCGCAGCGTGACCGCAATGTGTTGGCCCGGTCCAGCGACATCCGCGGGGCAACATCTTCCACTTAGTTTCAAATAGGATGATATGGATGGCATGAGAGGATGTTTTCTCATAAGATTTAAAGAAATGAATGCTAATCTGTGATGACTAGAGGATTGGATGACCCCTGATATACATAATTCGGTGAGGTTTGGAGATCTAGAAATGTGTAGGAATACCTAGAGGAATAAAATATGTCAGACAATTCCAAACCAATGTTTTCAGTTGAATTGAGCCTTTGTACCACCTGCTATGCACGTTTTGTGGAAAGATGGATGAGAGGCAGCGCTGAGAGGAGATATAGTTTAGGAATGAGGAAATACGAAAAATTATAGAGCTAACCATTCAATGTTTCTCTAAGGAGGAGTAACCGCCGCAGGGTGTCGTCCTGGAGCAGGGCCAAATCACGGCGTGACCGCGGCGTGACCGCGGCGTGACCGCGGCGTGACCGCGGCGTGACCGCGGCGTGACCGCGGCGTGACCGCGGCGTGACCGCGGCGTGACCGCGGCGTGACCGCGGCGTGACCGCAGCGTGGCCGCAACGTGTTGGCCCGGTCCAGCGACATCCGCGGGGCAAAATCTTCCACTTAGTTTCAAATAGGATGATATGGATGGCATGAAAGGATGTTTTCTCAGAAGATTTAAAGAAATGAATGCTAATCTGTGATGAATAGAGGATTGGATGACCCCTGATATACCTAATTCGGTGAGGTTTGGAGATCTAGAAATGTGTAGGAATACCTAGAGTAATAAAATATGCCAGACAATTCCAAACCAATGTTTTCAGTTGAATTGAGCTTTTGTACCACCTGCTATGCACGTTTTGTGGAAAGATGGATGAGAGGCAGCGCTGAGAGGAGATATAGTATAGGAATGAGGAAATACGAAAAATTATAGAGCTAACCATTCAATGTTTCTCTAAGGAGGAGTAACCGCCGCAGGGTGTCGTCCTGGAGCAGGGCCAAATCACGGCATGACCGCGGCGTGACCGCGGCGTGACCGCGGCGTGACCGCGGCGTGACCGCAGCGTGACCGCAGCGTGTTGGCCCGGTCCAGCGACATCCGCGAGGCAACATCTTCCACTTAGTTTCAAATAGGATGATATGGATGGCATGAGAGGATGTTTTCTCAGAAGATTTAAAGAAATGAATGCTAATCTGTGATGAATAGAGGATTGGATGACCCCTGATATACCTAATTCGGTGAGGTTTGGAGATCTAGAAATGTGTAGGAATACCTAGAGGAATAAAATATGCCAGACAATTCCAAACCAATGTTTTCAGTTGAATTGAGCTTTTGTACCACCTGCTATGCACGTTTTGTGGAAAGATGGATGAGAGGCAGCGCTGAGAGGAGATATAGTTTAGGAATGAGGAAATACAAAAAATTATAGAGCTAACCATTCAATGTTTCTCTAAGGAGGAGTAACCGCCGCAGGGTGTCGTCCTGGAGCAGGGCCAAATCACGGCGTGACCGCGGCGTGACTGCGGCGTGACCGCGGCGTGACCGCGGCGTGACCGCGGCGTGACCGCGGCGTGACCGCAACGTGTTGGCCCGGTCCAGCGACATCCGCGGGGCAACATCTTCCACTTAGTTTCAAATAGGATGATATGGATGGCATGAGAGGATGTTTTCTCAGAAGATTTAAAGAAATGAATGCTAATCTGTGATGAATAGAGGATTGGATGACCCCTGATATACCTAATTCGGTGAGGTTTGGAGATCTAGAAATGTGTAGGAATACCTAGAGGAATAAAATATGCCAGACAATTCCAAACCAATGTTTTCAGTTGAATTGAGCTTTTGTACCACCTGCTATGCACGTTTTGTGGAAAGATGGATGAGAGGCAGCGCTGAGAGGAGATATAGTTTAGGAATGAGGAAATACGAAAAATTATAGAGCTAACCATTCAATGTTTCTCTAAGGAGGAGTAACCGCCGCAGGGTGTCGTCCTGGAGCAGGGCCAAATCACGGCGTGACCGCGGCGTGACCGCGGCGTGACCGCGGCGTGACCGCGGCGTGACCGCGGCGTGACCGCGGCGTGACCGCGGCGTGACCGCGGCGTGACCGCGGCGTGACCGCAGCCTGATCGCAGCGTGTTGGCCCGGTCCAGCGACATCCGCGGGGCAACATCTTCCACTTAGTTTCAAATAGGATGATATGGATGGCATGAGAGGATGTTTTCTCAGAAGATTTAAAGAAATGAATGCTAATCTGTGATGAATAGAGGATTGGATGACCCCTGATATACCTAATTCGGTGAGGTTTGGAGTTCTAGAAATGTGTAGGAATACCTAGAGGAATAAAATATGCCAGACAATTCCAATCCAATGTTTTCAGTTGAATTGAGCTTTTGTACCACCTGCTATGCACGTTTTTTGGAAAGATGGATGAGAGGCAGCGCTGATAGGAGATATAGTTTAGGAATGAGGAAATACGAAAAATTATAGAGCTAACCATTCAATGTTTCTCTAAGGAGGAGTAACTGCCGCAGGGTGTCGTCCTGGAGCAGGGCCAAATCACGGCGTGACCGCGGCGTGACCGCGGCGTGACCGCGGCGTGACCGCGGCGTGACCGCGGCATGACCGCGGCGTGACCGCAGCGTGTTGGCCCGGTCCAGCGACATCCGCGGGGCAACATATTCCACTTAGTTTCAAATAGGATGATATGGATGGCATGAGAGGATGTTTTCTCAGAAGATTTAAAGAAATGAATGCTAATCTGTGAATTATATGTGGACATGTATATAATGAATGTTGACATGTATATAATGATTCTAGAAGAAGTAGTCTTAACTAACTAGATGAATGTATAGACTTTCTAATCCAATACGAAAGGAAACCATAGTTCTACATGAATTATATGTTTTTTCCATCATTCTCCAGAATGTAATAGGGACAAGGAGTGTTCTTTTTACAATATGAAGGGGAATGATGTCTCTAACTATGAAAGTTGGAGCGGTAAGATGAATATTCCAATCTATGACTTGGAGAGAAAATACACTACTATCCCTTATAATGTGGATAAGATAGGGGTTATATCAGTGTAGAAGGATACTGGGAAAACTACAGACTTAATCACTTCAACATCACCTTAGGATGGTCCTTCTAGTGAAAAAAACATGGATTATTCTCAGTGTGTTGTATTTACTCTAGAGGGCCCACCCCCGGGAAAATCCTTGAATGAGGACAATGTACCCCTTCCTGATATAGAGATAAACATTGGATAGAACATCCAGTTCGAGGGGCATGTATTTTGGGGGCACCTTTCCCTGATTAAATTTTTATTTTATGTTTGTAAAACTACATGGGAACAAAATAATATGTTAATATCACTCTAATCAAAACCAATAACTGAGAAGTGAAGTTCACATAGATGCCCATTACCAAGAATGGATGTTCCCTCTTGCTTGTCGGTTGCATGCCAACGTGCCCGCATTTGAACCAACACCAACAACCTCGTCCTATGGTAGAAATGATTAATTAGATATATGCATCAATTTTTAACAATAAAGAATTTTTTTATCTAATTACAAACAAAGAATATAACTAATATATTAAAAACAAAATAAATGAAGAACATAGAGTTCAAACAATCACACAAAATGCATGAATGATACCCACTAGTTACTATATTAACAACTTCAACACATATTCATGGATTTTAATGTAGATGCATGTTAACATTTGAAGTTCAAAAATGATTTTTAGTAAAACATTAAAATAAGCATACACACCAGAATTTCAATACAAAAAGGTAGTAAAAAAGGAAGCAACAACCAACAGATTTAACAAGATGATTTCAGCATACAAAATTTATTAAAAGGCAACTTCCAACCATTTATTTCAACTAAAAAAAAGAAGTGAATTTTCAAGTTTAAGTAGAAAAATCACAGAATTTAAACTATTACTCCCATGGTGTAGATGCTCTATTCATTTGAGATCATTGGAAAAAATTTCCCTTCTTTTCTTGTTGAATAAATACCTTTGGTTTCCAAAATTTCATCTCCTATAAGTGTAAACATATACATTAATTTATAAAATTTAAAGTTCAAAACAGAACAAAACTAGAGTAAAAACTAAGGTAGATTGGTTCAAAGTTACTATGAAATATAACTTCTCTAGATCTATAAAAATCGTTGAATATATACTTCAATAGGATGTGAAATTATGCTCACAGCTGCACCCCTCCACCCTCCCCCCTGCCCCCTCCCCCCTGCCCCCTGCCCCCCTCCAACCTACCCCCCTGCCCCCTGCAACGTGCCCCCTGCCCCCCTGAAACCTACCCCCCTGCCCCCTGCCCCCTGCCCCCCTCCAACCTGCCCCCCTGCCCCCTGCAACGTGCCCCCCTGCCCCCCTCCAACCTGCCCCCCTGCAACGTGCCCCCTGCCCCCCTGCAACCTGCCCCCCTGCCCCCTGCCCCCTGCCCCCCTCCAACCTGCCCCCCTGCAACCTGCCCCCCTTCCCCCCTGCAACCTGCCCCCTGCCCCCCTGCCCCCTTCCCCCCTCCAACCTGCCCCCCTGCCCCCCCTGAAACTTCCCCCCTGCCCCCCTTCCCCCTACAACCTGCCTCCTGCCCCCCTGTAACCTGCCCCCCTGCCCCCCTCCAACCTACCCCCTGCCCCCCTGCCCCCCTCCAACCTGCCCCCTGCCCCCTGCAACCTGCCCCCCTGAAACTACTTATTTTGTTATGCGATGACATCTAAGGCATGGACGCACCATGCTGAAATTTTTATGGAATTCTGCTACTTGTTGAATAATATTTATCTAGGAAAATTATTCTCATAGAGCATAATTTGATGTCTCGACAATTGTTGTTAGCTCGAAGGGATTGAGAATGACCCTCAAGACTTTCCACAGGCCGACTTGGGTGCTCGGATCAGGGGTAATCCAATTTAGTTTGTGGAAAATGGTGTTTATAAATTATGTTTGGTAAAATTAAAACTTCGAGGGTGGAATGGATGTTCAAGTTTTAAAAGTTCCAAAATACCCTCCTCTTCTTCCTCAACCCCCACATCTTCTTCTTACCCAACCCCATGTCCCAAAGCTTGACAGCACCCCTCACCATAGATGAACCAGTTTCTAATCCTAGTTCTATGAGCATACCGTAATTTGAGACCCTGGTGAGCTTCATTGCAAGGATGGAGATGGCCTAAAAAACACATCCTGTATAAAATTGATCTCCATCCTTCATCACTTTGGAGCAACCTGAACATTAACACTCTCAATTAGTTATCAAGAACAAATCATTAGAACATTGTTGCTCAAAAATATGAGGTGCATTGAAGGATGTTAAATTACCAATGGTTTAATTATTACCAACTGAAAAAATCAGGAAACAATATAAATTCATCACCCACATCTAATAATTTTATTATTAAATGAATTTAGTTGTGGTACTCTACCTCAATAACATGCACTACTATGATATCTCTAACCTATGGATTGTACCTATAACCAGTTTATTCACCTATATAAACTGATTTAATGTGAATCTAGTTGGATAGTGTAAGATCCTCTAGTGTCCAATGAATAAATTACCTATTAAAAAATTGTATGAGGAGTTCTATATCGATTATTGATAACATTAAGCATTATCTTTTACAACTGTCAGTTTTGATTTCTTCCATTTTAGGAAAGACATTGTTCATTTATGGGACTTCCTTGGAATGATCCCTTGTAACCCATCTAACCCAAAAAAATAGAGGTAATAGAAAATTGTTTATAATATCATAGTCGGATGCTCCTCGATATATAGAATAGATACTCCCCTATAGATAAGAGTTTCCTCGTAATAGTTTTTACAGTGTAGAAGTTGTGATATTATATATAGAATCATGATACTCCCCTGAATGTTGATTTCCCAAATGAGGCTACCCTCTTAGTGGATCATGTCAAAGAGTATTAGAAAACATATTTTGATGGTGATTTTCAAAGATCGACTGAAATAATGCTTAATAATTCCAATCTTAATTGAGTAGGCCAGGTGGTTGTCTTTATCACACCAACACAAGACGTCCAATCATACTTTTTCCTATTTTTATAAGGTTTCACTGATGATGAGGCAAATTATTAGGCTCTCATTACTGGTCATAAGTTATCAGATGATATTTATTTCCCCCAAATGGATATGAAGGGAGAATCCAAGTTAGCCCTCAAATATATTAATGGTGACCGCGGCGTGACCGCGGCGTGACAGCCCCCCCCAAACCCCGGACACCCCTGCCAGTCCCCCCCAGACCCTGGACACCCCTCCCCCCTGGCTGGACAGCCCCTCCCCCTGTTGGACACCCCTCCCCCTGCTGGACACCCCTCCCCCTGCTGGACACCCCTGCCCCCTGCCCCCTGCCCCCTGCCCCCTGCCCCCTGCCCCCTGTCTGGTTTAAGGAATCCACTATGAGAGAACCTCAAGGAGATCACAAATGAATTCCTTCAAAATTAATGGAACTAACAGATGGGGGGAGGGGTCTCTCATAGTGGATTCCTTAAACCAAACAGGTTCTAAGAGATCATAAATCAATTCTTTGAAAATTGATGGAACTGATTGAGAGAGAGGGAGCGATTCTCTCATAGTGGATTCCTTGAACCAAAGAGGGTCTAAGATATCACAAATGATTTTCTTGAAAATTAATGGAACTGGAAGGGGAGGAGAGAGTTACCAAAACACCGGGTAAATGAGAGGTCTTTTCACGTATCTCCACACTTATTTCTTGAAGGTCGAAAAGAGTCCTCCCACAAGACGGGCACGAAACATACTCCTGCCACAGTAGTAAAATTCCACACATCAAAATTATCAAAACTACATGATCAACCCAATCATCTTATTATCTAAAACCACATCACGTACCGTCTTTGTATTTCGCATCCTGCAACCTTGCAGTAAGTTGAATGATGTATCCCTCACGAAATCAATGTTCTGATCCAGCGCTTCAATTAGAATCTCGTCCCCGATCCCATCCACAAGAAGTGCCCCGGCATTAGTGCCAGCTTCGATCACCAACTCATCCCTGAAACCAAGCTACTTGACTCACACCCAATTGAAGAAACCCAGATGAGTTGCAGGTCATGGTATTGTTCTGTAATTACCTATGGATCCTATTGGGGAATTGAAGATGATGGATTGCAGCGAAGTTCAGAGCATTGCCTTCCAAAAATTCAAAAACACCAGCATGAAAAGAGGGTATACGGTTATTGAAAACCAACTCATTCCTTTCTTTCCAAATAAATGATAACAAGCTAACAGAAGAAGACATCATAAGAGCACGAACCTGTTCACTGCACTGGAATCGGCAAATAGAGAGAAGCAGTGCCTCAATTCCCTACAGGTCCACACAGCAGCAGAAAACCATCTGTACATACTCCCATAGTCTGATTGTGAAGGTGCAATGCACGAAAAGATGAGATAGGGATTCATCCGCATGAAGGCAGAAAAAGAAAAATGGAGGAATGGAACGTGATAATAAAATTAGAGAAGATGCTTTACCTCAAATGGGTAGATTTGAATCTTCCCCCTATAAACATTAGGAACCCAACATTTCAATTTGTAATGGCATAGGAAAACTGTAGAAACATTTGATTCATTTGGTCTCTCATTATGACACCAAGATGGGGAAACCTAAAAAATAGGTTGCAGTGAAACTGAAGTGATAAAAAATGGAATGATAAAGATACCGGCAATGAGGTCGTCGGGAGGAGGAGAGTTCGTCGGAGGAGGAGATTCCGTCGGGAGTAGGGGAGTTGCGGTCGTCCGGAGGAGGGGAGTCCGTCGGGGGAGGAGGGGAGTCCGTCGGGGGAGGCGCGATCGTCCGGGGAGGAGAGGTCGTCAGGAGGAGGGGAGTGCGTCGGGGGAGGAGGGGAGTCTGTCGGCGTCGGGGGAGGCGCTGTCGTCCGGGGAGGGGGGAGGCGCGGTCGTCCGGGGAGGGGAGTGCGTCGGGGGAGGGGAGTGAGTCGGGGAGGGTTCCGTAGGAGTGAGTCCGGGGAGGGGGGAGGCGCGGTGAGGAGGGCGCGGCGGCAAGGAGGGTGCGGCGTGGAGGAGGTGTCGGCCTGGAGGCGTCGGGGAGGGGGAGGGCGCGGTGAGGAATCGCGAGGGGGAGGAGAAGAGCCCGATGGGTTTGGGAAAAAAAACGGAGCAGCTGGATATAGCCACGGATAGAATATTAACCGTGGCAGTATAAAAGATATAGCCACGGACCTATAAAACCGTGGCTATAGGTCCGTGGCTATAGCTCAGATTTGTAGTAGTGGAATGAGGTTGAGCTATGAGTAGATGCATCCTTCAAGGATAATCCTATACATATTTTTGACAGTATCACACAGGTTCTATGAGTCTAGTCATTTAATATAGTGTGGGTGCTATGGTATTACAGTCTTTTACAGGATGGGATTTTGGAGTGGGATGTTGACGTATGTGCTAAGTGGATGGATTTATTCTTAGGTGAATCTTGACCACCCTTGGAATGGAAATTCTAGGAAAAATTTATTTAAGTGGGGAAGATTATATGATCCTAGTTTTTTCTATGAGGTATGATTTTTTTTAATTCTTGTTTAGTTGCTTGGTTTTTACCTAATGTGAGTGCCTAATGAAATCACAAAAGTTTTGAGGGTGTTTGAGTCTTGTTTAAAGCATGAAGGCTTGGTTTTTGGAAAAGTTGTTGGGATGAACAGTCAGTAGAAACCATGTGACCTAGGAGAAATGGTTTGAGGAAACCATGTGTGGAATTTGATAAGGTATTAGGGGAACACAGTTCACCCTAAAAATTTACCCAGGGTCACAAGCCCATGTGTGGCCACCTGGAATTTTTAGCATAGGCCAAACGCACAGTCGGCACACAATTTTTCTAACCATGCTTCATGAATGTGTGAGGGTTGATATGGGATAGAGGCATATGTAATAGTTTGTGCATGGTTCTCTATACTATGATCATGAAATGTGTGGGCTCCCTATTAAGGAATTGAGGGGCACACAATTGGCATATGACTTGTCTAACTGTGTAGCCAAACCATGCGACCTAGTATTTTTGGGTGAAATTACCAATTTTTTCTTAAAATTACTTATAAACTAAATTATTTTCTCTTTTCCTCCAACAAACAGATCCCTCAACATTTTGAGCTCCCTCTTTAAGCCTAACCTAGGCTTTGGTGTGTTTTCTCTATCCAAACTCAGATTCAAGCATCGATCATCCCATTAGATCCATCTCAGTAAGTGCTTTACTCCTTAGGAATGTTTCTTAGTTTTTCTTTCTATAAATTATTCTATTTTGGTGAAATATAATTTTCCCTATTTCTTGGGTATTTATCAATTTCTCTATTTTCTTCCAATCTGGCTTGAGTTAGGAGCTGATACTAGATGATTGTTCTACCACGTGTATACAGTAGGTGGTCTATACCTTTATCTTAATGTTTGGTGTATTATATATCATGTTTCCATTATGCCAAACATCGGGACTTCTGGTGTTTCCTTTAAAACTAAATGAATATCTTCATTAAATTGTTTGGGACGTGTTTAGGATTCCCACTAGTACCTTTATGCGGTTGGAGGTTGTTCACCTCAACCTGTGCGACCTTTGTGGTGTATTTTATGTATCTTCTCCATGATATACCACCCCATTGGATGTGTGTGATCTCTCCAAATTTATTGGGAGCCTTAATAAATTGAATAATAACTTAATGAATTAATAATATAAGGTTATGCCTCCTTTACATGTGATTACATGAATGGTAAATGTGGAATGAATTAGTTAATGGGTTTAAATTAAAAATTAGGAATGAGTTGGATGAACTCATGGGTTATTTTTTATTATTAAATGTGATGTAAATTGATGAATGACTTGATTATGGCAGTGGATGTTGTGGAAATTTCTAATCCTTGATTCCTAATTTGATAATATTCTATGAAAATTTCTACTCCAAGAATCATGTAAATTTCTTATCCTCAAATCCTAATCCCATTGGATGCTAAAGGAAATTCTACTCCATATATCCTTATTGATTGTGGTATTGGATTCCTTGTACATTTCTATTACTTGGATCATAATTCCATAGGATGCTAAGGAATTTTCTACCCCTTTGATCTAGATTTATTGGAATGCCTTGTATGAGCTACTTGGATTCTATCTAAGTCATTACTGAGTTTCCATTGAGATTCTCTATAGACTCAATGAGGATTCCTTGGTCATTTATACCTTGGATCTGACCCTTTTAGTTCTAACACTTGATCACACGGTGTGTCCATTGTGAATATTTTTCTATGATTCAAAGATATCCATGGTACAAGTATTTGGTAATATTTGTTATACTATATTGTATCACACCTTCTTATTTATTCTTTACAGATGCCCCTTGTTTAAAGGGGCTTGAATATTGTTCACATGGAGCCATGTTTAGCTGTACATGACTACATATACATTGAAACTTTACTTTTATTACTATTAAAATTGTGATATAGTGCACACTTCTTCATTGTTTATATATAGATTGAACATGTTATATATATTTTTTGTGGTGTCCTACTAAGTGTTATCTCACACCCAATTTTGGAATGTCATTTGGTACTCAAACATACTTTGTGGATATAGGTAGTGATCAGAGAAAGAACCCACTTTACAAAGCTTGACTTGATCATTTCTTAGGAGACATGGAGCACAAGACTAAGATATTATTGTAATACTATTTTAAGATAGTTCCTTTTTGGTTGTTTTGTAATTTTGATAGATGTATTTTACTGGATGTGTGTTTCCATGTATTACCTGCCATTTTTTATAGATACATGACATATTCATCATATTTCACATGAAATTTCTTTTGGATTTATTATTATTATAGTATTTTGGATGTTATATTTTGTATTGATTTATATTATGCTTCCTCTATTTATTGACATGATTACTCCACTATGTTACACTCTGACATGAGGGAATAGTATTTCCAAAGACACGCCCTAGGCTCTCGCTGCTAGTCGGAATCCTATGGGGTATGGGGAGGTGCACTTAAGTCCATGTGACCCATTGGATCGGGAAACCATTTAGTAGCTCTCGGGTCAGAATTTTAAAATAATATCAAACCATAAATCATAAAAAACATAAAAAAAATATCAACTACCCATGGTAACTCAATTTTCATCATAAAAGCTAGTGATCAAGCACCTACTGGCCATATACTCCTTAAGCCTAGAAAATTCCTAGAACTATTCTACCAAACCCAGGTACTGTTATCACAATTTTGGTTAGGTATCCTCTAATACCATTATATAATGAATTTACTTAGGTCAATCTGATATTTCACCTGATCTAGCTTGGTACATGGCTCAAAGAGTTTTCCCAATCACTACAGGCTGGCAACGGGAACCAGGTCATCAACATACAAAACCAAGGGACTGATTTTAACCTAAAAGATAACAAAACATATCTCAAGTATAATATAAATAACTAAAAAATTAGAGTATAATGTGGAATAAAAGTTATACAACCAAGATACACAATAAGAAAATCCAAATGGCTAGTACTAGAAGTTAAAAAACAAATACCAAAACCAAGTCTCCATGTGACAATCTATCACCACCCTCATAAACCACTATGAAGGCGATAACAACCAATAGAAGCCTCCATTCCACATAACACACTTCCCTTTACCCATTTCCTTCAAAACCATGGATATAAATTCCTAGAGGGAAAAGTAGGGTGTGATCACTATAGCTCATTACGACACTACCACAAATCGATAAAAAGTATAAAATCATGAAACCATTAGCTCTAACTTTTAAAAAAACTAGTTGATAAATCATTTTCATTAGAAACATATTTTTTATTTTCTTTTTAGAACATTTCATATTCACCATAACCAGGAATATGATAAGTACACGATTGATAGCATGGATATGCCATAAGATAAACAAGTGAGCAGCCAAACATGAAATGTACCATCATGTATAAAACCAAGCATAAATGGGATCAATCCCATGGGTATAAATACTTCAACATGCAAAGTAACACTAATCCAATAATAACATGAATCCTACTGATAACATGTCTAACCATATTCTATCAATATCAACAAAGTAACCCCTAGTGGTTTCATACTCACTAAGGTAGCATATGTACATAACCAAATGCGCCCAAGGTTCCCAATGTGCTATGTTTGAAACAAAATCATTTTAAAACCATTAGCATAGTTTATAAAACCTTTTCATAGTGAATTATCACCGCTCTCATGCCAAAAAATCCATTTTTTTATTCAAAACTACCTTTGAGGCATTTCATCAAACACATAGTGTTCATAAATCTATTTTTTTAAGAAAAACACATTTAAGAAAATGAATATCAAGAAAAAATTATAGTTTGATATCAAATAAAACAATTTCATAAATCAAACTAAGTTAATTAATAAAAACATTAAGTAATTCATGGGTTAGAACCTTTTTATAGATACACCTACCTCAAGAATGAAGAAAACCTCATCACCTTGAAAATCGAAAGGTTGGAAATGAAGAGATTGTGCCCTCAAAAACCTATATAAAAAAGAAACACCATAGGTTATATATATAAACCATAGATCAATTTTTCATAACCCACACTGTTTTTCATGATGTATAAAATATGAGTGATCATCAGTAGATCTAGAAAGAGGATAAGAAAACAACTATAAAACATACATACCACAAAGTGGTCCATCAATATTGATGTAGAATCACTAATGATACAAGGGGATAAACTCATAGATATACATGTAGAGGATGGTTTATGATAATAAGAAATTATAAGGTGGTTTGAGGATAAAATTACCAATGAAATCAGGGTAATTTTCAATTTTTAAAAGATCAAATTGGGCTGCATGGTTATGCCACACGGTCTGTTAAACTATGTATAAACCATGTATTGTCCTTTTCCATAGGCAACCCTATCACATAGTATCATAGGATAATTTTCATAGTTTGAAAAACCATGCTCAATCCATGTGATAGGATCTAGACAAACACCCATTATGCTACTTAGTTTACTAGGCAAGATGCATGGTTTGACTAATCATGCTTAAGTCATGTAAAACTCCACTAGATCTTATAGTGTCATACCACATAGATATCACACATTTACCAAAATATTACCAATGTTTACCATGCAATTAGTAGTAACCACACACCTAAACCATGCACCTATCCTTTTCCCCAAAAAATCAAAATTTTCAACCTCTGACTCTTGGAAAACTGTCAAACCTCCAAAGAGATATACCAAGGATAAAACTAAAGAAAACCTATAAATTAGAGTGCATCACATGTAATGGAACTTATAGTCACATTTTTAAGAAATTGTGGTTATATGTGTTCTATATAGGCATTATAGCCATGATTTTAGAAAACTATGGCCATAACCCAACTCTATTGCCATTATTTTAAGAAGTCGTGGTCGTATATTTTAAATCCAAGAATTATGTCCACATTTTTGGAGAAAATTTTCCATATAATATCTATACCACCATAGTTTTTGGAAAACTATATCTATATCCCTATATGTTTTCTCAACATTCACAGTTTTTCAAAAACTTTGGCCATATACCTTTCTCTATATATTTCCCACCAAATTTAGATTTTTCCACATGTACCTACTTCCATGATTTTACATAAATATGGTAGTATCATGGACTATAGCCTTAGTTTATAATTTATATCAATATAGACTAAAACAAGTATCCATGATTCCATGGTTTATCTATAATTGTGGTAGTAGGCTACCTTATGGAAATAGTTTTTTTAAACCGTGATAATTAAACCATGCTTGTAGGTTAATTTTCTATTTGTGAGGGAAGAGAGGTATTCCTACCAAAATAGATTCAATAGTATCCTTGGGGTCCTATAGGGAGGAGTATATGACCAAAAATTTCTTAGACCAACCTGAACTTAAAATATCAAGGTATTTAATTTTATATTATTTTTTGAATGTAGAATCATAAATAAATTCCATGGTGTTACCTTAAATCCCCTTAGGTTAAGCACTTTTAGTAGCTATCCTGTAAAGAATAAAAGATATTTTAAGAATTAGAACATAATTTTAATTATTGTAGTATGAAATGTGGATGTTACCATGAATAGAAGACAAGAAGAAGAAGGAATTAAGGGAGGAGGAGGAATTTCCTATCTGAATTCAAGTCTTTGTGACCAATTAGATCCAATCTAGATAAGCAATAGAAATAGGATAAAAGTATAGAAAAAAATAAGTGATCAAAAATAAGGATAGTTAAGTTTATATAAGAATATTAAAAGGGATAAAAACACATAATAAAAAATAAAAATATCAAGAACATGCAAGATTTATATGGTTTGGGAATAATCTCTACATCCAGAAAGGGGGAAAATGATTTCATTAAGTCAAGGAGTAAAATAAAGGGGGAATTATAATATTACTGAAACCCTATATTAAGGGGAACTTATAAAGAAACATGGTTCCATAGTAATCCACTTTTCTATAGTGCTAATCTATACAGTAAGTCCACTGTTCTACTGTAGCAATGATAAAAATGGTATGTGGAGCTACAGTATTGTTACCACCAAATTATATGCTATTATAGTACCATATTAAAAAATATTTACTATTGGAGTACCATTTTTAAGATTTATATTCATCTCTCTTATAATCAGTTAGCATTATAGTTTAGTGTATAGTATGACCTATCAGTAAATGTCATAACTTCATCCAAAGGATCAAGCTATACTATTTCAACACAAAGGAGATGAGAGAGAGGTGAAGAAAAATACCCACGGGGTTTAATAGATGAGAAATGAGTTGAAATTCATAATTGAGTAGGTAAAAATGGAAAATATTGATGTTAAAAGACCAAAATAACCTTTTCTAAAAATGGGGTTTTCTAGGTATCTATTAGGTACCCAATACCATGCCATCGGGTACTTAGTAGTTCAAAATAGAACCACTCGACCACCTTGATCCCCACCGAGTACTCATTCCAGCACCACTGGTTACACAATAGTTCCCATCTCAAAGGTGTATCCCCCTTTTCTTCCCCTTCCCTTTAAGCTTCTTTAACCCCTAACATAATTAAAAATACTACTAAAAAAATATTTAACAATTTTTTTTAAAAAGATAAACTAACCTTAATGTGATTAGGCCTTTTTAGCCTCCCCAACACTGGGTTTCTCATCCTGAGAAAATTCAATTAGATATTTGAGTGAATATTTTTGGGCATTGGATATTTATCTCGGGATCTCAATAACAAGTTTAATCCCATATTTTTCTATACTTCCACCTGACCTAAATAAGAGGGATCAATTTTCCCTAAATAATTTTTTAAATCTAATTAATAATACATATAAGATTCTCTAAGTATGACACATTCATTCATATCAACATTATTGTATCAAATCACATGTAATGGGTTTGGTACAAAATTCCTCAATAGGGAAAAATGGATGGTGCTATTAATGGCATTAAATTCAAAGGCGAGTTTACTTGGTAAGAGACTTACTCAAATATACCCAGAATTTAAAAAGGTTTAACATATATTAGGGTCAATTTACCCTTCTTTATCATCTTTTAGTGTCCCAATCTCTATAAAACATGAATAAACACATGATCTCCAATAATGAATTCAAATGGTCACCTATAATGGTTAACATCATATTTTTTATATCTCTGAGAAAACTAGAGACATTTCTAAATTAACTTCACTTACTTTATCATTTTCTAGATTATATTAGGTCCAATTAATAACATTTTACTATTTTCATCCAATATATAAGAGTGTGAAAGGGTAACCCATATAATAATTCATAATGGAAATATAGATAGATAATCCATCGAAGTTGTGAATACATTTCCAATGCATATCATCTAATTTCTAGATCATCCACTTAGATTATCCATCATTCTGAAGGTGAAATTTTGTATTAAATTTTTACATGAGACTCTAATGCTCATTGAAGTCCTTCAAAAACTGAGACATAATCCTTGGATCCCTATGAGATATGATACTAGTTAGTATACCATTTAGCTTTACTATTTATCTAAAATACATATTTCTAAGGTCCTCACAATATAAGTCTTCCTTAATTGGTTAAAAGTTAGTTATCTTTATTAGAAAATATACCATTACCCAACTGTGCCTTTCTCATTAGTTAATATTGGAAATCTGTTCACAAGATCCATCATGTTTTCATCCCATTTTCACATGGGAAAAGGATGTCACTGAAGAGTAACTACAATATTTTTATGTTTTCCTTTACTTGTTGATGAGTAAATAATTTAGAGATAGATAACATGATGCATTATTCATTCTATGCCACCAAAACTAGTGATGAATATAAGGATACATATTTAGGATCCCAGGGTGCATATCACACCAATAGGAATGGTACTCTTTCATCATCTCCTCTTTCCTACTTGTGGGAACCAAAAGTGTGCCATGGATTTACATAAAGGAATAATAATCTTGGAACCAACCATCAAGGATCTCTCCACTATCATGTCTCTCCCAAATGATGATAAAATCATAGATTGAATTCTAGGATTCCCATACTCATTATAAGAATGACTATTAAAGATATATATAGTGTAATTATATCCCTTTTCAATCTTCTACCACATATAGATGAATCTTGGATATAAACAACTTCAGTTTCCATTTTTCTTTAAATTCTCATACCTTGTGAGGGTAATATTTTTGGATAAGCACATCAGTGATGACATTTCACTTAGCATGAGCATACCAAATGTCAAAATTGAATTACTAAATGTATTTAACCTAGATATTTTGACTGAGATTAAATTTCCATAGTGAAAAATTTATTCTAGGATCTTATGGTTCATAAAGACTAAAAAATTCTCACCAAAATGATAATGGCTCTAGTATTTTAGAGTGTTTAAATTGGTGGTTGATTTTAATTCATGAGTTGGATAATTGAATTATTAAGGATGAGGTTTTTAAGGAATTTATTCTATATCTTGATGATATAGTATAATAATGAAAATAAATCCAATAGAAGATGCATCATAATATACATTACACCCCTCACCTAGAAGAGGAAAGATAAGCACAAAATTTGAGGTTAATTTTTTTTTCAAATTTGGAAAATCCTTTTCACCTTTCTTTTTCAACATGAATTCAATCCCATTCTATATCAGAGGAATCATCAGAGAAGTTATCCTAAAAAAAATATTGAATAAAGTGGAGTTAATTCCTAATGAGTAGGAGAAAACTTCTAATCCAAAATAAATTAGAGGGGAATTCACATGATATAATGAATTCCACCTTTTTAAGATTCGCTCAAATATCATATTATGAGATTATATACCCAATAAATTTTACTTCTTTGATCCAAAATGAGAATTTAGATATCTCGAAATAAATTTGATGTTCTCAAAAATACTCTATGATAATATATATATGTCAAGAATGATCATACCTAGATATGTAATAGACCAAGATATCATCCACAAAGATCATGATGAATGAATAAAAAAGGATGCATGATCATGCTTATTAAATACATGAACATAATAGGAGTATTAGTCAACCAAAAAGGCATGATTAAATACTTAAAATTTCTATGAAGTATTTGGAAATTAGTTTAGATATATATTTTAAATTAAACCTCAACTAATAAGATCCTAAATGAATGTAAATTTTTTAGAACCACATTTCCCATCTATATTGGTCAAAGAAATAATCAATCAAATAAAATTATTGCAAATCATAATTGTTACTTTGTTAAGCTTCTAATATCCCACACAATATCATGGAATACCATAAGCCTTCATAGAAATAAGGACTAGATCACCCTAAGGAGAAGTAATCAACCAAATGAATCCTTTATCTTTAAGATCCTCCAACTGTATCTTCAGTTCCCTCAATTCGGTTTGATGCATGCGATAGAGTATAATTGAGATGGGTTTGATTTTGGGTGGAGTTAAATGATAAATTCAACCTTCTTTTCAAGTTATAATTTAAATAATTATTCTATGAGGAAGTCAAGATAGAGATTCATCACTAGTGTTAAGATTTTATGCCCCTATAGGCTCCACTACACTAAGGATAAAACTGGACATTTTGTCAAGATTGACTATAAGCTACTCTTAATTAGTATCTTATCAATTAGAATGAATCTCTAACTCTTAACAAGGTGTATATTGTGCACTTATGGGATATAATAAAGATAACATTCAAGAATAAATATATTTACCAACTTTAAATTAAGTAAACCAATACATCTCTAAAATGATTTCAAATGATACCATCTTTAATGTAACATCCCCTCCGAATCTAATGGATTGGGCCAGGTTGAAGGTGTTACTGACCTTAGGTGAAATTCCCTTTATACCAAAGGTTCGAAATAGATTTCAATGGTTTAACACAATAACAGAAGGGATGAATGATTTAACCTTAAACACACACACACAACCATAAACTGGAACCAAGATAAAGAAGAACAGATAAAAAATACAAGTGAAAACTATAGATTATATGTGAGATAATATTGAACAAATAAAAAAAATAAAAAAATTCAAAGTAAAAAATATAAATAAAAGAACCTAACAACTAAGAATCCAAAGCAGTGATAGGCTCGAGCACCCAAGGAGACACCACACTAACTCCAAGAATGACCAAGAATCCAATCTCCATCTTCAAACATTTGTGACTGCCACTATCAAGGTGTTCCACTAGTAAAGTATGTAACCTTCACCTTTTCTATATCATAGATTTCAATGTATACATATAAACCAGGGTGAATATGCAAGTGTGATTATAGTAACCCTATAGTAAACCCCAAGAGACTTTTCTTACATCCCACTCAGACTAGAATCATTTTAACTCATAGTTTTATAAAATAGTAAGAGGAGTGTCAAAATAATTTTAAATCAGTTTATAAAAATATAAATATTTAAGAAGATTTTACCAAAATTTTTCTATACCAAAAAACTAGTAATAAAAATAGTTCTTACAATTATTTTAATAATATGATAAATTATATCAAACCAAAAGTGAATGAAGAACCAATAATTAGGGTTAGAGAGATTTGAGACCATATCTCTCTAAAAACTGTGGGTTATTAGGACTTACTCTCTTTTCTGATTTTCTTTCATGGTCGCTTCCTTTATCACACATGGGAGATTTGACTCCCATCATTTCTCTAATTTCCAAGAGAAACAGATATGCCATGCACAAAATTTTGTTGCTGGGAACAGAGAGGAAAAAACCCTTGATGGAGGGACTCTCAATCATCTAATCGTGGTTAGATCCAAGGGAGTCTCATTTATGGATGCTCTAAAAGGTACGGATTTGAGTAAAACTACCATGACTAAGTATCCTCTTTTCAAAAGGCTTGATGATGGTGGTTTCTTGGTGGAGGTTGACCAGATTCACTCCAACATCAGTCACCGATGTGAAAATATTCTATCATGGGTCACATATCATACATCAAAGGTGATCACCCATAGCATTTATTTGATTTAATGCCTAGAATTTCTCATTACTGGGGTATCTCTGATTGGAAACTTATGCCTATGGGTAGAGGATACTATAATTTTCTGTTTAATTCTCAAGGAGATCTTTATAGAGTATGGAAAGATGGAAATATCCAACTCAAACCTAGATTTCTTAGAACTTCTGTTTGGGACTATGCCTTTAACCCCTATACACATAAGAACACAATAGATCAAATATGGGTTAGATTTCATGGTCTTAATTGGTATTTTTGGCATCCTAAAATGTTAAATGATATTGTTTCTTATATATGATTTCCACTTAAGATTGACCAGAGAACACTAAATACAGAATTAGGACTCCTTTCAAGGGTCATGGTGGAAGTTAATCTTGAAAAAAAAACTCCCTAACACAATAAGATTCAATGCCAATGATTATAAAAATAAAGTTAAGATCGAATATGATAAAAACCCCACTTTTTGTGAAATATGTAAAATCATTGGGCATACTATTGCAATCTGTAGGGTGGTTAGGAAACCAATGGTCCAACCATCAAACAATGAATGGAAAAAAGTGAAAAATAATAAAAAATTCAAGACCCTCATTCCTGATATTCCAGAATCTTATAAAAAAGGAATAAAATATGGGTGAAGAAAGCAGATAAACCAATGCCTCAAGATAATATCTCGAGTAAATACTGGGATGATCTGGTAGAGGAGGAAGATAACACCAATAAGGATGTGAAACTTCTTAAGGAATTAGAGGCTCTAGTAATGAATACTGTACATTATAAACAAGAAACAATCTCTAGGGTGGCTAAGCCTTGTAATACTTATAACCATACATTTTTTCTAGCCACTTATAATGTTTCTGATTTAGATAAGGAATGATCTATTTTCAAGATTGATACAGTCACCATATCCAATGAAATCACTAAAGGTAAAACAATTGGAAAAGTCTCTGGGAAGCCTACTTATACTTCCACCAGTTCAGGTAGTGACTCTCAACTAATAAAAAATGAATAAATTAATAGTAATAAGGTTGAATATTCTGGCCGATCTTCTTACCCTTCTTCTAGATTAGATATAGATCCTCAAGAGGTGGATACCATGGATCCTAGTCCTATTTATTGTGCAATTGATCAGATTTCTAATGTAATAAATAAACCCAATACCCCTTCAGGCTTGGATAGTGATACTTAGTTGACACATCCTGCTATCGAAATCTACACTAAAGACACTAAAGGTTTGAATGTTTTCAAGGCCTCTGGGAAACCTTATTGTTCTTTTGAAAATACAGCTAAGGAATTCCATTCGAGTAGCAGGGTATGCACTATGGTTATGAAGGTTGGAAATTCGGGCCGGCCTTCTTGAATTTCTCCCAGTTTGGGTAATGTTCCTTAATTGGTTGATGACATGGAATCTATTCCTTTAGGTTATGAAGTTGAGAATAGTAAATAAATTTTTGATGAGTAGATTAACCCCAATCCACTTTCGGTCTTGTACAGAAATGACCATCTGACACCTCCTGCAGCAAAAAAAACTCAGGTACATCTATTACATCATTTGATGGCACACACACTGAAGCAGGTAACTTAAATATTGATGCCACTTCCTTATCTTATATTTTTTCCTAATAAGTATAGTAATGATTTTCTTAATATCCCTGTTATCACACTTGCTAAATAGGGAATACAAGATCCTCCCAAAGAACCATTGATTGCAGGTTCTACTATTACTCTTTCAACTTCCATTAAAGGTTCGAAGAAAAAAAAACTCAAGCCCAAATATGTCTAAGACTATTAGAAGATCATCTAGACAAAATGGGTCATATGGTAAGAAAAAATTGAGTTCTAACTCCAAACGTAGGTAAAAATTAAGATCTTATTCTGGAATTTTTAGGGTATTGCTAATCCTGACACCTTTATTATTTTAAAAATAATTCTTATCATTACGTGCCCTTTAATTTTTGACATTGATGAACCAAAGATAAACTTTTCTACTAATTTATATCATTTTTTCATTTTGGTTACTCTTTCATAGGTTTAAGTCAAAAATAATTTCACTTCTGAAACTCTTTGGATTTTTTCACAACCATATTTGCACAACGTAATTATATTTCACGTCTCTAAGAAAATTTTCACCTGTGACTTCATGATAGATAACACACATCTATTTTTATCTTTCTTCTATGCAAAGAACAGATATCAGGATAAGAGACCTCTTTGGACTAGCCTCTCATATATGAGTTCTAATATGCATAACCCCTAGTTTGTTATTGGGGACTTTAATACTATTCTTGATTCATGTGAGAAACTGGGTCTGTTACACTCTTATATATCTATGATAGAGTTTAAGGCTGCTATTGAGAACAGAAATATTACTGAAATTACTCTCACATGTGCCAAATACACGTGGTATAGAAGACACTATAATATAATGGTAGCTAGAAAACTGGATATAGCATTCGTAAATGATCATGATTTAGATAAATGGGACACCATTTGCAGTACTACTCTCCCAAAAATTCAGTCTTATTATCATCCTATTATGGACACCATTTCTTAAAAAATAATGAAATCTCCTCTACCCTTCAGATTCAACAAATATTGGATCTTTAACATAGAATTTTGTAATCTCATCAAGAACTTTTGGTCCTGTATGACTCATTTCAATGATGAATTTTCTTGTACTCTTAAATTAAAACTTATCAAAAAAATCATAAAGGTTGGTGTAGTATAAAATCTAAACAAATTGATAATGACATCTTGATTCTTGAGAATTTCCTTCATAAAATCCAAAGAAAAAATGAAAGCCCCGATTTTGATACTGATCAAAACCAAGAAATTAACATTCGGTGAAACTCAATTCACTCCTCACCTTTAAGGATAACATGCATAAACAAGATTTCAAAATCAAATTGATTTCTGATGGTGATAGAAACACTTAATTCTACAATTATCTTCAAATAATTAGGAAATAATGTAGACCTTTAACCTCTCTCAAGGATGGATACAACCTTTTGGATAAGGATAATGACATTACTAATCATGTTGTCTCCTATTTTGAATATATTTTTAATGGCTCCAACATCAATAAGGATCTCTTTTAAGATATTATTCTAATAATTGTCACTGAGGAGGATAACACTTTCTTATTAACCATTCATCTTGATCATGAAATCAAAGATACTATTTTTAGCTTGAATCCTGATAGTGCCTCGGGTCCTGATGGTTTTAATAATGGTTTCTACCAGAAATATTGGGATTTCAATCAACCTGATGTTTGAAAACTTGTCAAATCCTTCTTTTCTAGTGGCACTCTACCACATGGGTTGAATGTCCAATTCTTAACCTTAATTCCTAAGGTATAAAATGACTCAAAAATACATCTTATTCGACCCATAGCTCTTATCAACATTATTTAAAAAATTATCACAAAATTTCTTGCAAACATAATTACCAATATTACTGACAAAATTATTTCTTGGAATCAATTTGAATTTTTCAAGGGCGGATCTAATCAAGAATTCATATGTCTGGCCTGTGAATTCACTAACACTTTAAACAATAAAAATAGAGGCAGAAATATAGCCATCAAACTTGACATTAGGGAATCTTTTTATAGTATAGACTGTAATTTTTTCTTCAAAGTGCTGTAAGGATTTTCCTTCAATAATTCTTTCATAACTAGAATTAAAACTCTTTTTAACTTATTCTTCATTTCTATATTAGTCAATGGTTTTCCCAAAGATTACTTAAAATTCACCAAAGGCATCATACAGAATGATCCCCTCTCTTCCATTCTTTTTTCCATTGCAGAGGACTATTTATGTCATCTGCTCACTCACCAGGTGGATTAGAAAAAACTTAGTCCCATCCATGCTTCTAGGAATGTGAATGCTCCCACTCATCTTTTATATGCAGATGACATCATTATGTTTTTACAAGGTGAAAAAAGAAATATTTGAACTCTTAAAAATGCTCTCTCACACTATGAGGAAATCTCCAATTAGGTCATTAGTTGGAACAAATCCTCTATATTATTTGGAAAAAACTTTCTGACTAATAGAAAAAACAGTATTATCAATGAATTAGTTATTAAAGAAGTATCATTTCCTTTCACATATCTTGGTATTCTCATATTTTGGGGAAGACCCAAATCAAGATATTTCTCTAGAATTATTGATCAAATTCTTAACCAACTCTCCTCTTGGAAAGAAAAAACTCTATCTATAGAGGGGATAATTTATGCCACTGCCACTGCTCTTTGGAAATATATTTTTGACATCTTTTTGAGTGGATATGGCTAATTATTGACTCCGTTAATGCTTAATTAAGGCTTTTTATGGAAATGTACTGTTTGTTAAGTCAATAAGGTTTTCCTTATGACTTTTACATTCCTTCATACTTAGGGGAGATTGTTAAGTCAATAAGGTTTCCTTATGACTTTACCATTCCTTCTTGTTTTGAAAATCACAAACACCTTATCTCAAGGAAAATTTCATTTTACCATGTGTTTTACTTCTATAAGGAAAAATTTCCTTCCCCAAGGAAATTTATCCTTACCATGTTTTCATTTTTGTTATCATAATTTTCTTAAGTGTAAAATTCAGTTTGTAACCAAAACCTCGGAATCTTATAAATACCTAGATATGAAGCATTCTGTTTTAGGATCCGAATTCTCATAATTCTAGTTACGAACTATTCTGAGTTCTAACTCCGAATTCTGATTACGAATTCTGGTTACGAACTCTTTTGAGTTCTGACTCTGAATTCTGATTATGAATTCTGGTTATGAACTCTTCTGAGTTCTGACTCTGAATTCTGTTTACAAATTCTGGTTACGAACACTTCTGAGTTCTGACTCCAAATTCTGATTACGAATTCTGGCTATAAACTCTTTTGAGTTCTTACTTTAAATTCCGTATACGAATTCTGGTTATGAACTATTCCTAGTTCTGACTCTGAGTTCTCTGAATAAAAACTCTGAACTCTTATGAGTTCTGACTCCGAATTCTCATGAACTCTGACTCTGAACTTTATAAGTTCTGGTTCCGAATTCTTGGGAATCCAAATTCTGAATTTCCTTGAAATTTAGACTCCATAATTCTATAGAGTTCAGGTACCGAATTCCTAGAAAACAGAATCCGAATATCCTTGTATTATAGACTCCGAATTTATTTTTGGTTAGACTCCAAACTTTTCATTTGCTTACATTCCGAATATTGGATTTTAGTTATGTAACCATATTTTTTCTTACACTTGTTTTGTTATAAAATGATGTTGTGCTTTTAGTTACTAACTAACCGTTGTTTGAGTGACACGTGTACAGGTCCCTTCAAAATTCAAGGAAAAATATGAACGTTGGAAGATGGAGCTGACCGTTGAAGTCGTGCCTATAAATAGGATCTCATTTGAAAGAGCTCACAACATGTTGATCAATCTAGAGATCACATGCTGCTGAAGTGATTTCTAGAGAGAGGGGATTTATTGCTTTATGCATACTGAAAATTCTTGTTCAGGTTTGCTTTGTGCGACTCCGATTGTTGTTGTGTACAATATAGGGCTTCCGTGGATAAGAAGACAGAGGTGTCGACTACCTTGAAATTGAGGGCTTCCTTGCTGAGGAAGACAGAGGTTCCGACTACCTTGAATTTGAGGGCTTTCAGGGATTGCAAGACAGACTCCAATATTCATATCGAGGGATTACCCTGGTGTGGGTAAGACAAACTTTCTTGAAAGTATAAATCAAGGGACCTTTATCCAAGGTTGTTAGATACCCTTCTCTTTAGGTTAAAAGATTTACTACTTGTTACTTGTTTGTTTCAAGTTTTCCATTGCATTTGTATTATTGAGGAAAGTATAACTACCCTATACTTCCTTATACTTGTAATATGATTTAGTTTTATTCTATACTCTTTAAGGTAGAATATTTATTCTTGTAAACTTTCATTAAGTTTCATTTTTCTGGAACCATCTTTCTGGATTCATATTCTCAGAATCATTTTTCTGAAATGAAGCAAGTATGTAGAACTTAGAGGTTTTTTGAATTACCTTGTTCAACCTTGTTAAACATAACCATCTTTAAAAGTTCTAAAGGAATTTTTTAAAGTATACAATTCACCCCCTCTTGTATTTCAAGCATCATTAGATACTTTATTTAGTATCTTTATTATTTTGATCCTACATTTGGTATTATAGAGTATATCATACTCACACATACCATCTCAACATAGTTCCCAATAAATCAAAAAAATATTTCTATCTACAGTCGCTGAGATTCTTCATGTGATCTGGTATGATAGAAATGAAATCTTGCACAAAAATTTCTCACTCAAAATTAATGCAGGTTGGACACATATTATTATTTCTATTTGTGAAGCTTCTTTGATTAATAAGGGGCATTGCAACAACACAGTAAATGACATTATGATTCTACAATATGTAACGCCCTGACCCCAGTTACCCAGAGTCGGTGCATTATTACGTAACATTGGCATGATCACAAATATCAATTCTCGAAAGACCGATTAGTTTAGTAGCCTTGAAACACTGGATACATTCATAAGTTTTAAATTACATCATAAAGTAATACAAAACTACAACAACATCTTGTCTTCATATCCCCTCATATTATCCCTTCAGGTCATTCATAAAATACTACTTCACATCCTGGAAAAATTAAAACATTGAAAGGGGTGAGCTCAGATGCTCAGTAAGGATAACAATATAGCGGAAGCTTTCATAAAAAACATAAACATTTAAGGCAATGTATAACTAAAACAAAAGCCTTTTAAACTTGAACTTCAGCATAAAATGGAAAAAGTAAAATGAAATAATGCCATTTACTTATTCACATGGATATTATACTGGTCAAATAATCACATGCAATATCAATAACCACTTTCATAATGATGGAATGCATAATGCCAGACTATCATAACCACATAGCCAAGGCCTCGTGCCAAGACTACAAATAAGATTTTGTCAAGGCCTCATACCAAGACACTAGTTTGTCTCATGAGACCTACCGATGCATCGAGGAGCTATAGCGGGCTCCACCCGTCACTTATTAAGTCCAATGCATTCCTCATATGAATAGGTTTAAACATATCATAAACCATAACATAATCGTATCATATAACACATGCATAAAGGAAACATAACATTTCCACATTTCAATCATAAGATATCAATACAACACATTGATATAATAAAAACATTTTCAAAACCATTTTCAATACCAAAATAAAAGAAAATTAAAAGTTTGTAATTATTTTTCATTTAAAAAAAAGTTATGGCTTGTAGAGGAATCCAAAACTCAAATAATGGTCACGGTGGCGAGGAAGTTGTTGTCGCCGCATACGTAAGAAAAAAACATTCCTTTAGTAGTTTAGTAAAAATTCATTGTATAAAAATATTCCTTTTGAATAAAAGTAAAAGTCAAAGGGTTTTATACACCGTATAAATGAAAGTTGTGTATAAAACAAAATATGCCTCAATGAAAGGAGATTGAGACAAAGTCCTTTACAAAGATCATTTTTTTAAATAAAATAGATCTATTATGTGAATTCACTATAATTAAAAATAAATACAGTACAAATACAAGATATTACATAATAATATCATGACATAATTTGAAAATAGGAGATTAACCCAAAGAACAGAAATTGGGTTAAGAATTTCCCTTACCTCATGTTCGACTTGACTCGATCATTCTTTAATCTCCTGAATAATAAACTAGAGTTAATTTATACTTGATTAAGAACCATTTTCAATTTAATTATTCCTTTTCTATCACTTATTACCATGTTATGAACATTATGTAATTATTTATGTTAATAACGGTCGTTTTGTCGATCTTTGGTACTTAAGTCAAAAATAAATTTCTTATAATTACCAGTTGTTCGTGTGGTGAAATATCCATTATATCCAGAATTATATTCATGATGTAGATATCATATATATCATATATATCCATTATATACATGAATTTATAATATTACATATCATTTAGAGGTAAGAAATGAAATGCATCGTTCATGGAGACGGTAAGTCGTACATACGCATGAACGCTACTTTCATTCCTATTTCATATTTAATGGAATGAATTTATAATTATATAAAGGTATAATATAATTCCAGTATAATATAATGTATAATACCATTTAATCCATCCTTTATACATCCCACATATGGCATTAACGATTCAAATCACTTTGAGGGGGGGTAGTCCGAACTTCCTAAAATGAAAATATCGCGTTTACCCATAATGGAAACCATAAAGGTATGCAATAAATGAAAAATGTAGAAGCTTAATTAAAACATAAACATATTATATATCATATATAAATATAGTGACATCTTAATGGCCACCTTTTAAGGTGTTATATGAGTGTTGAACAATCATCGTTTCGTGAGGCAGAAATTCTCCATCCACAGAAACAGTATGTTCTTTAACCATTAGATGTAGGTGTGTGTAAGTGTAGCTAGAATTATTCTTATAAAAACATCCTAGTATATTGAGGATACTGTTTTTGTTACAAAAGAAATTAATAAAAATATTTTAGGGGGTTGGAGAAGCAAAATAAAACAAAATAACATAAGAGAAGACATTACCTTAAAATCGGGTAACTCTTTTTGATTAGAGACAAAGGCTTCCTTGGGAAGAGTTCTGCCAAAAGTTAGGATTCTAGGATTAATATAGGGAAGTTGGGAGAGTATTTGGGCAGAGTTTGGCCAATACAAATGGCTTGAAGGTGTGAATAAGGTGGTAGAGGTGGGGGCCTTTTATAAGAGGAGAGAAGGGGCACTCTTGGAAAGATTGAAATGTTACTTTATTATGAAATTCTTTTCAGATTCTAAAGGTCCCACAATGATATATTTAGAGGCTAAGGTGATAAGGGTTCTAAATATACTCATAAAATAGTTTTTTGACAAGTTTAAGCCTTAGATTTTACATTATCTTTTCATTTTATTTAAATCGTTAATTAATGAGGTAATCGCTGCATCATCATTGTGTCATAAAAATTTTAATTTATTTAATGTCTAAAAATTATAAAAAAAGTATCATGATGTAGGAAATCTTTTTATATTTCTAATTAATATTTATAGTCAAAAATATGACTTTTATAACCCCATTTAAAAAAAAATTAGTAAAAGAACTCATGTTTGTGACATTTTTATTTTAACATTAAATAAAAAGTTTTTAATGTCATTTTCCTACCAAAGTGGCTCCATGGGGTCCCCAAGTTGACCCATGGATTTTCTTGGTCGTCCATGACTCATCCAATAGAGGTAGGACAAGTGTAAAGGTATTTTAATATTTTTATAATATCATTTTTACCTTAAATTTCACTAATTGCCTTTAATCGGGATTAATTAAACTTAAAAGTTACTATTCACTAAAAATTATTTTAATCCCATTGAACCAAATTTTACTTAATAATGACAACCATGCATGTGTGATTTTTGAAAATCAAATCACAGAAGTGGTAATGTTTCATTTAAACAAAAAATCAGTTTTTTAACTACCACTTAGTGGTTTCACTATTCATAAAAAAATTGAAGTTTTTCAGAACAATGCCAAAATTTCACCCTAAGATATAATTGATATTCCGAATTCAAAAATGATGTCTATTTTAAAAAATTCCAAACATATAAGTTTCATTAATTAATTTTATAATTAATTCCCGCTGTCACAACAAATAGCGTGTTTTTAAGAAAGAATATCAATCAAAAGATTGACAATTGTTTATGTCCAATTTCAAAGTGAAATTAATTCTAATGACCACCATTGGATAAAATGGTAAAAATATATTCTAATTAAACTTTATAACCACTCCATTTTATAATTTATCACTATAAATTATTTTTATTTAAAAGGTTGTTTTTAAGTATTTTTCACTATTCATCAAAAATTGGAAGTTCTCAGAAAATTACAAAAAATTAAACTTAGGATAATTTCGATATTATGAATACAAAAATGAAGTCCATTTTAAAATATAAAATTTATATAATTTCAAAAAGTGGGTATTACTATTCATAACTGCTACTTTGATTAGTCACGGTGTGTTAGAACTCGAACTTGCGTACAATGCAAGCTATTGCATTATTGAAAGAGAGGCATATCATGGAAGCTCGGGGTGTTACATTCTCCGCTCCTTCAATAAATTGCGTCCTCGCAATTTGAAATTTTTATTTGAAAAGAAAAGGTTGAAAATAGAAAATACCTTTGTGGAAAACCCACATCGAAAATAAGGTTAAAAATATAACTTTAAAAGAAATAAAGAGAAGTACAAAGGTCACCCGAGATAGCCCATATTAGGATTCTATGAAAATATGGATATGGAGGAGAAACAAACCATCAAGGTATGATGGAGAGTTGTAGAAAACAGAATTAGGAGAAAGTTAACCACAAGAAAATCACAAACTTGTGATTGGTTAAACGGTCATTGAATCCCCAGTTGAAAAAGTTAACTAACAACGTTTTTGTTTTAAGTTACCTTTTATAAAGTTGAGGAATTTATTTAAGAGATTTTCTAAGAACATAAGGAAATATACTTACTTGTCATATAGGCTTTCATTCTTTAATAAATTTTTACCACGAACCCATCTTTCACTCCAAATGGTAACAGAACTCAAAAATATTCTATTTATCCTAATTGTATAAAGTTCCAAATATTACCACATACCATTTAGATTAGGAAAACTATTTTGTAATAACCAGGGACTTCCTGTAGGCTAGTGGTAGGTAATAAAGGCCTGTCGCACTATGGTTGTGGGTTCGATTCCTGCAGCTTTGTCCGACGCGATGGGTTATCCCCCAACCTGCAGGTTGTCCTTTTCCTAAAACTATAGTATTATAATATTCCAAAAATAATCTTCAGAAATGTTTTAACCTTAAACAATACTATCAAAAGTTCAACTTAATTCATTACAACCTTTATAGTTATCCAAAATACCTCTGTCCAGACTTTTTCTAAAAGGTCTTTAAATTCGAAAATCAATTGTATCATTAGATTCCTCAAAAAAATTAAAGTTTCTCTTATTGTCACATACAAAAATATGATTACCTTCATCATATTAAAACCTTAATGAAAACAAAAAGTACTGCAGTACAATCCTTATATATATCACATTATTCTTATAACCAGAATATAATCCTTGAGTCCAAAAGCACCAATACATTAATTATTCCGCTTCAACTGTAGCCACACCATAAGATTGGCCTTGATCCCTTGGCCTTTTTTTAGGTAAGTTTCCCTGACTCTTAGGACATTCATTTTCATAATGCCCCATTTCTCTACAATTGCAGCATTCAACATTGATAGCCTATTTCCTTCCCTTGCAATCACGTGCCTGGTGACCTTTTTCTCCAAATTTATAACAAACACCCATTCCTTTTAGGCAAGTACCAGGGTGATTCTTCCCACAATTATCACATACTGGAAAATCATTCTTTCCCTTTTTCTCTTTATCTATCTCTTGTTCCGCCGTTCTCTTTTTCTCTTGCTTTACTTTATTGTCATAAGATTTAGATAATTCCTTTTCTGTCTTGATAGCACATGAGAAAATGTCTTCGTATGACGAGAAGGTTTGTGAGACTAATGCTCGACGAAGAAATGGTTTTAACCCATCAAAGAAATGATCAATCTTACTTCTTGGGTTACATATATAATCTACAGCATGCCTTGCTAACCTTATAAAGTTGGCCTCATAATTTGTGACATTCTCATCCTCCTTTTGTCTCAGACTTAGAAATTGTCTTTACATATCTGATCGATGGTCGTGAGGATAATATTTTTCTAGAAAAAGATCTTTGAACTCCCTCCATTCCATATTTGATACTTCATCATCTTCCTTTGTGTTTTGAATCAATGACCACCATTGATCAGCATCTCTAGTGAGGCGGTAAACTGCCATGAAAACCTTCTCCCTTTCACTACTCCCCAAGGTGTGGAATATTTTCTCTAAAGAGTTTATCCATTGCTCAGCTACTAATGGATTTGTACCCCCATTAAATTTTGGTGGTTTTTGCCTCATGAAGCGGTCTAACATTGATCCTCCACGTTGCGGATCAGGGTTCTCCATACGAGTAAGGTTATTATTCATAACCTGAGTTAGTTGTCTCAGTATGGTAATAAGTTTATCAGCACCAGTTGTATCTCCAGCTCCACAATAATTATCTTGAGCAGGAGGGCAATCCCTACACGGAGTGTGTGCATTGATACAGTTTCCATTCCTTCCACTAGGCACCATTTCTAAATAATGGCATAAACTAGATTAGTTTATGAATTAAAATACATAATTCCATACTTGTAAAACACTTAACATAAATTGAACTATTTATGGATATAATCCATAATCATAAAAAGAAATGTTTTCTTTGAGAAAGTATATACTCATAAACCCTTCATAATGGTTTGTAAAGAAAATGAGAATTATCCTAAGCATATCCCCCGGGAGTGTCGTAACCAAGAGTGCAACAAGGCCCGTTGTCGTGCACCCGTTCCTGTTCAAGTCTAGCTCAAAGAGGTGTTTTTGGGTTTTACCCCTAGGTACATCTGTGCTAGAGCCGCCTCTACCTGCTCGTATCCAGACAGGGATGTATTTCTCAGAAAACTCACAAAATCTCTATAATACCAAAATTCTAGGAAGTTCTTCTATACTAATCCTCAAAGTCTATCTTCGGGCTGTGTGCTCTAATCAGAGTTTATCTAAATCTAGCTTCCAAGGTTAGTACTAAACTGCCTCTGATACCAACTGCAACGCCCCGAGCCCAATTACCCAGAGTCGGTGCATTATTACGTAACATTGGCATGATCACAAAGATCAAGTCTCGAAAGACCGATTAGTTTAGTAGCCTTGAAACACTATATACATTCATAAGTTTTACATTACATCATAAAGTAATACAAAACTACAACAACATATTGTCTTCATATCCCCTCATATTATCCCTTCAGGTCATTCATAAAATACTTCTTCACATCCTGGAAAAATTAAAACATTGAAAGGGGTGAGTTCAGATGCTCAGTAAGGATAACAATATAGCGGAAGCTTTCATAAATAAACATAAACATTTAAGGCAATGTATATCTAAAACAAAAGCCTTTTAAACTTGATCTTCAGCATAAAATGGAAAAAGTAAAATTTAATAATTCCATTTACTTATTCACATGGATATTCTACTGTTCGAATAATCACATGCAATATCAATAACCACTTTCATAATGATGGAATGTATAATGCCAGACTATCATAACCACATAGCCAAGGCCTCGTGCCAAGACTACAAATAAGATTTTGTCAAGGCCTCATGCCAAGACACTAGTTTGTCTCATGAGACCTACCAATGCATCGAGGATCTATAGAGGGCTCCACCCGTCACTTATTAAGTCCAATGCATTCCTCATATGAATAGGTTTAAACATATCATAAACCATAACATAATCGTATCACATAACACATGCATAAAGGAAACATAACATTTCCACATTTCAATCACAAGATATCAATACAACACATTGATATAATAAAAACATTTTCAAAACCATTTTCAATACCAAAATAAAAGAAAATTAAAACTTTGTAATTATTTTTCATTTAAAAAAAAGTTATGGCTTGTAGAGGAAGCCAAAACTCAAATAATGGTCATGGTGGCGGGGAAGTCTTTGTCGCTGCATACGTAAGAAAAAAGACATTCCTTTTGTCGTTTAGTAAAAACGCATTGTATAAAAAGATTCCTTTTGAATAAAAGTAAAAGTCAAAGGGGTTTATACATCGTATAAATGAAAGTTGTGTATAAAACAAAATATGCCTCAATGAAAGGAGATTGAGACAAATTCCTTTAAAAAGATCATTTTTTAAATAAAATAGATCTATTATGTGTATTCACTATAAGTACACATAAATAAAGTACAAATACAATATAGTACATAATAATATCATGACATAATTTGAAAATAAGAGATTAACCCAAAGAACAGAAATTGGGTTAAGAATTTCCCTTACCTCATGTTCGACTTGACTCGATCGTTCTTTAATCTCTTGAATAATAAACTAGAGTTAATTTATACTTTCTTAAGAACCATTTTCAATTTCATTATTCCTTTTATATCACTTATTACCATGTTATTAACATTATGTAATTATTTAAGTTAATAACGGTCGTTTTGTCGATCTTTGGTACTTAAGTCAAAAATAAACTTCTTATAATTACAAGTTGTTCGTGTGGTGAAATATCCATTATATCCAGAATTATATTCATGATGTAGATATCATATATATAATATATATCCAGTATATACATGCATTTATAATATTACATAACATTTAGAGGTAATAAATGAAATGCACCGTTCATGGAGACGGTAAGCCGTACGTACGCATGAACGCTACTTTCATTCCTATTTCATATTTAATGGAATGAAGTTATAATTATATAAAGGTATAATATAATTCCAGTATAATATAATGTATAATACCATTTACTCCATCCTTTATACATCCCACATATGGCATTAACGATTCAAATCACTTTGAGGGGGCGATAGTCCGCACTTCCTAAAATGAAAATATCGCGTTTACCCATAATGGAAATCATAAAGGTATGCAATAAATGAAAAATAAAGAAGCTTAAGTAAAAAATAAACATATTATATATCATATATAAATATAGTGACATCTTAATGTCCACCTTTGAAGGTGTTATATGAGTGTTGAACAATCATCGTTTCGTGAGGCAAAAATTCTCCATCCACAGAAACAGTATGTTCTTTAACCATTAGATATAGGTGTGTATAAGTGTAGCTCGAATCCTTATTATAACAACATACTAGTATATTTAGGATACTGGTGTTGTTACAAAAGAAATTGATAAAAAGAGTTTATGGGATTGGAGAAGCAAAATAAAACAAAATAACATAAGAGAAGACATTACCTTAAAATCAGGAAACTCTTTTTGATTTGAGCCAAAGGCTTCCTTGGGAAGAGTTATACCAAAAGTGAGGCTTCTATGAGTAAGATAGGGAAGTTGGGAGAGTATTTGGGCAGAGTTTGGCCGAGCCAAATGGCTTGAAGGTGTGAATAAGGTGGTAGAGGTGGTGGCCTTTTATAAGAGGAGAGAAGGGGCACTCTTGGAAAGATTGAAATGTTACTTTATTATGAAATGCTTTTCAGATTCTAAAGGTCCCACAATGATATATTTCGAGGATAAGGTGATAAGGGTTCTAAATATACTCATACAATAGGTTTTTGACAAGTGTAAGCCTTAGATTTTACATTATCTTTTCATTTTATTTAAATCGTTAATTAATGATGTAATCGCTGCATCATCATTGTGTCATAACAATTTTAATTTATTTAATGTCTAAAAATTATAAAAAAAAGTATCATGATGTAGAAAATCTTTTTATCTTTCTAATGAATATTTATAGTCAAAAATATGACTTGTATAACCCCATTTAAAAATTGTTTTAGTAAAAGAACTCATGTTTGTGACATTTTTATTTTAACATTAAATAAAAAGTTTTTAATGTCATTTTCCTAACAAAGTGGCTCCATGGGGTCCCCAAGTTGACCCATGGATTTTATTGGTCGGCCATGACTCATCCAATAGATTTAGGACAAGTGTAAAGGTATTTTAATATTTTTATAATATCATTTTTACCTTAAATTTCACTAATTACCTTTAATCGCAATTAATTAAACTTAAAAGTTACTATTCACCAAAATTTATTTTAATCCCATTGAACCACATTTTACTTCCTAATGACAACCATGTATGTCGGATTTTTGAAAATAAAATCACAGAAGTGGTAATGTTTCATTTAAACGAAAAATCAGTTTTTTATCTACCACTTAGTGGTTTCACTATTCATCAAAAATTGAAGTTTTTCAGAACAATGCCAAAATTTCACCCTAAGATATAATTGATATTCCGAATTCAAAAATGATGTCTATTTTACAAAATTCCAAACATATAAGTTGCATTAATTAATTTTATAATTAATTCCCGCTGTCACAATAAATAGCGTGTTTTTAAGAAAGCATATCAATCAAAAGATTGACAATTGTTTATGTCCAATTTCAAAGTGAAATTAATTCTAATGACCACCATTGGATAAAATGGTAAAAATATATTCTAATTACACTTTATAACCACTCCATTTTATAATTTATCACTATAAATTATTTTGATTGAAAAAGTTGTTTTTAAGTATTTTTCAATATTCATCAAAAATTGGAAGTTCTTAGAAAATTACAAAAAATTCAACTTAGGATAATTTCGATATTATGAATACAAAAATGAAGTCCATTTTAAAATATAAAATTTATATAATTTCAAAAGGTGGGTATTACTATTCATAACGGCTACTTTGATTAGTCGCGGTGTGTTAGAACTCGAACTTGCGTACAATGCAAGCTATTGCATTATTGAAAGAGAGGCGTATCGTGGAAGCTCGGGGTGTTACACGATATCTACAGGTTGATGGAATTTTTCTCTAATCACAGCACACACTTAAATTTTTTTGGAAACTGCCACCGACTGGTTGGATTAAAATTAATGTGGACAGTGCTTCTAAAAGAAATCTGCGACCCATGGGATGTGGAGTTATCTTCAAGAATCATCTTAGTCAAATCCTCAGGTGCGTATATGGAAGTTTTGGTATTTCCTTCTCTCTGGAAGCTGGAATGTTGAGTGTTATTCATGTTATTTCCTTCACCAAGCAGTAAGGTTGGAAAACATATGGATTGAAAGTGACTCGACTGCTATAGTGTAAGAAATTTAGAATGGTGAGATTCATATGGATTGGTCTATTACTACACGTTGGATGGATTTTCTCTGTTTACTCCAAGATATTAATCATATTGCCACTCATACTTATCGTGAAGTGAATATGGTTGCAGATGGACTAGCCAATAAAGGTGTAAATCAGGGCATTACTTGGTTGGAGGATCTCCCTACTGATTTACTCCCCCTTCATGTGAAATATTATAATATGATACCATCTTTTAGACTAATTAAAGCTCTCTTTTTAAAATAATTAGTGCTTTGGTCATTTTTCCAAGGCAACACTTTCTCAAAAAAAATATGTTAACAAATTTATTCAACACTAATTCTGTAATCCCGCACATACACTCATACAATTTTGGACCTAACAAAAATGGTCTTGTGATCATGGTGACCTTCATCCATGGTCCATCCACTAATAGTTCATCTAAAATAACTCAAATAGACACACATGCATGTGTATGAACTAGACATCCAAATATGATCATGTGATCATGGTAAATTCCATCCAAAACTCATTTTTTTCATTGAATAAAAAAACATACAACTCAATCCATGTCATGAACACCCTCTAAAAGCCTCTATGTTTTACCAAAAAATTCCTTTTCGACACCATCAATTTCAAACCCATGTGGTGTCCCCACATCCCCAAAACAAAGAATGAAAATAAGAGGAAAAACAAGTAGAGATTTAGTATAGTTTTGGAAATCAATTTATTCAATAAAAAATAAATTAGAGGCTGTAAAGTCATCACATTCTAAGAAAAATTTGAAGGAGGGGAAAACCACCCGCGTAATCTTCATTGAGTATAATGATTCTTAAAAGATCCCACGAATATGGACCCTTCCTTATGTTTCTCAATAAAATCACAATACAAACCGATCAAAACTCATATAATCCCATAAATCTTGCTATAAATAGCCTGGTCTATGGTTTTGTTCAAGAAAATACAAGGAGATCCAAGATAAGAAGGAAGAACAGGGTCTTGACCTTTGATTTTCATGATCAAACACTTGAATAATTGTCAAAATCAGATTCCTAACATCAAATATCATTGAAAATATATTATGGGAACCCCAGAAATCAAGATATTGGAAAAATAGAGGAAGAATGAGGATTTTTAGAAAAATTTTGGGTTTTAATATAAATTTCCATACAATTTATTTCAAAACATATGGTTAAGTTATATGGTTTGAAAAACTATGTTCTAACCAAGTGAATCAGATTTGTCCTGAAAGATTCCATGTCACAAAGTTATTTTCATGGGTTTTCCAAACCATGTTCCAACCAAGAACCTGCTGAGTAACCTCCAAACACCTTGCATGATTTCCTTGAGACTTGATCATGGTTTCTACTAACCGTGCTAAAACATTAAACCTTCAAAAATACTTCCAAAACCTTTTGAAAACTTCCATAAACCTCCTGAGTATTAACATGAAAATTCCTTAACTTTAAATAATCTATAAAATAGGGAAATAACTCAAATAAGGGGTGTTAAATTCTCCCCACCATTAGGAACTTCGTCTTCGGAATGATGGAATAGATTAAGACATTGTTATCCCATTAACTTCTCTCATACTCAAATATCTTCTTGAATTTTTCCAGGATTTCATAATACTCTTACTAAAGGAATTGATAATCCATGAAAATATTTCTCATGTCTATCCATTATTCTGACTAGTTCGTGGATAAAAATTACATATTAATCAAGAATAATAATATCCCAACTAATTAAATGACTAGGATCTAGTTGATACTTCTTCAGTTGAGAGACAAGAAACAAATTATGGACAATAGTAAATATCAATAGAAATAATAACATGTATACATCATCACTAATCTATTCCAAAATCTCAAATAGGCCAACATACCATGGATTTAATTTCCCTTTCCTTCCCAAGTGATAATGAAAAAGTCTCATTGATGTTGAGAAAAGTATTGTTTTCAACAATACATAATAATGTTATTTAAAGGGGGAGATTATTGAAAATAATACTCTGTCTCTTTACAATAATTTTGACGCTCACAAATACCCTTAATTATTTTCTAATGTTTTCATTTAGTATTTTTCCAGAATTTTTTAATTTATTTTTACTCTTGAAATAATGAGAATTAATTACTTAAGCGCGGAATCAGCTTTCGCACATTCTGGAATCACTGTTCATACCTTACATGGATAAATATAGGGCGGAATCTGCTTTAGCACGTTTTGGAATCACTGTTCATACCCTACATGGATAAACGTAGCGTAAGGATGAAAAGCGTGTATACTTTTTGAGATAAGAGAAACGTATGGTTAAAAAACCATACGTTATCAGTAAAGTATGGAAGGAGAACCGTACGTAAGTACTAAATGTTACGTTTGTTTCTCAAAAGTATGGTCCATTAACCTTACTTTTGTGAACAACTATACATTCTTTGAAAAGTATGGATCAAGTAAAAGTATGGATCTTTTACCGTACATTTGAGAGTTGAAGGAAAACATATGGATGATCAACCTTACGTTGTCAAGCCTACGTTTGGAGGCCATGATCAACCTTACGTTTTAAAACCTATGTTTGGAGGCCACGTCGTTAACCTTATGTTTGACATCGGAAATTTTGAAAGACGATATTTTTATGCAGCGGTCAGCAAGCTGATTTTTGGGCAGATTTCAAGCCGGATTTAAAGTTGTTTTTAAAGTAATACTTTGAATGATTCAAAGCCGTTTTATCAATGGATTTAAGATCGAATTAAAAGGATCTTTTTATGCCGAGTCTTAAGGGAAGTTACGACTTCTCTGTATATTCAAATTTTTAAATATCACGAATAAAAAGACGACTTTTATGGATCTAAATGTGCATGATATATGCTCAGCGTTATTATATATGTTCTCTCTGAAACACCAGGTACAAGTGTGTATTATGATCAATATTTTATAAAAAGGTGGAAAACAAAGACTGGAAAAAGCATCCAGTTCTGCTGATTCAAAAGGAGCGTCAAAGCTCTGTTTGTTTAAGAAGAAAGAACTCGATAGAAGATTTACTTGTTCTACATCGAATATCTACTGTGAATATACTACTGTTGATGTTGTGAAATATATCTCTATATATATTGCAATTGGATCAACTCAGAAATGCTTCGACTTGAAAATCAATATTTCTAGAGACTTCGATCCATCTACTGTCAATTGATTTCTGTTGCAATTGTGAAGATCAACTGAAATTTTTTTGTTAAAAATTATTTTTATCTTGAGTAACCAGCTTCTTGTACTAAGTTGTGTTGGTTTGTGTTTAAACCAGAAGGCTTTGATTAGACTGAAGATTTTAAAGGTGTCAATTTCCTGTACTCAGTTGTGAACCGGTCTGTGGAAAAGAGGACCAGATAGTGAAAATCACCAAGCTCGTGGAGTTGAGCATTGGTGGAGTGGACTAGGGGCCTTCTGTTCCCTGAACCACTATACATCTTTGTGTTCTTGTTTTTACGTATTCTGCTGCACGATCAAATCTGATAAAGTAGAGGTCAGAACTCGTTCAATCAAAGAGTTACCGAAAAATTGCAAAAGACACAATTCACCCCCCCCCTCTTGTGTATAATCTGTAGATTCAGATCCAACAACTGGTATCAGAGGTGGAGCTTCTGATAGAGCCTTAGCAAACTAGAAGAATTTAAAGATTATACAACAGAGCATCATGACTGATATAAGAGAAGGGATGTCAATGGTCAGAGCACTATATTTTAATGGAGACAACTATGGCTACTAGAAATCGTTCATGATAATATATCTGAAAAATCTCAGATATAAAGTCTATTCAAAGATTCTGACTCCTTATGAAATTCCTGAAAATCCTGAGACATGGAGTGATGCTACAGAGGCAGAGTACGATATGAATTCGAAGGATATGAATGAAATTATCTGCGGTCTAGGACCAGATGAATTTAATAGAGTATCTCAGTTCCCCACAACATATGAGATGTGGAAAAAAATAGTCATGGCATATGAAGGAACAGATAATGTGAGACAAATGAGATATGAAACTGCCAAATTGAAATTTGGTACGTTCAAAATGTTTGAAGGTGAAAGCATTACCCAAATGAATGGGAGATTGACAGAAGTTGTCAATAATATAACAGCTCTAGGAGAACCTATCAAGCAGGCTGATCAAGCATTAAATGTACTGAGGGTACTTCCTACTTGTTGGAATGGTATCTCTGCTGCAATCAGACAATCAACACCTGTCAAAGATCTAACCATGAGAGATCTGATTGGTACACTGATGATGTATGAAGCTGAAATGCAAGATGAGTCAAATGAACATAAGGTATACATCAAAAGAGAAGATACTACCTTGAAGGTAACTTCACAACAAAAGAATAGAAAGATGAAGAACAGAGAAGTCAAAGTTAAATCAGAAAGCTATGACTCATCAAACTCAGATGAAGAACTGGCTCAGCTAGCCAGAAAATTTAGAAAATTCTACAGAAAGAAAAGAGGTTTCAAAAAATCCTTTAAGGGAGATAATAAGGAAGTAAGATGTTATGAATGCAAAAAGATGGGGCATATCAAACTAGATTGCCCACAATTGAAAGATACAAAGAAGAAGAAGAAATTATTCAAAAAAATAACTTTGAGTAGAAAGACAAGAAATCTATGAAAGCTACTTGGAGTGTATCTGAAGACTCCAGTAGCTCTCCTGAATCAAGTTCAGAAAAAGAAGAAGACAATCTAAAAGCAAACATGTGTTTCATGGCAGAAACTGATGAGGTAGCAAGCCACTAAAGTAGAAAGATATATGTTACATGGATAGTGGCTGCTCAAGACATATGAGTGGAAACTCATTGAATTTTTATTCACTCACTCAAAAGGAAAGAGGACTTGTCACTTTTGGTGAAAATGCCAAAGGAAAAATCAGTGGCATTGGAACTGTTGGAGATCCAAAAATAGTCTCAATCAACAAAGTACTTTATGTACAAGGATTAAAACAAAACCTGATAAGTATCTCTCAACTCTGTGATGATGGATATACTGTTGATTTTACTAACAATTGTTGTACTACTTCTAAAGATAAACTGTTTAAATTTAAATCACCAAGAACTGATAATGTCTATACTTTGGATTTAAATTCATTGTGTAAACAGCAAGTAAAATTCTTGACTACTAAAGTAAGTGAATCCTGGATCTAGCATAGGAGACTTGGACATTGTAATATATATGTTTTACATAAATTATCTAAGAAACATTTAGTTTCTGATTTACCTAGTCTCAAATTTGAAAGTGACCGATTCTCTGATGCATGTCAACTTGGAAAGCAACACAAATCATCCTTCAAATCTGTTAACAAAATTGCTACATCTAAACCTCTAGAACTTATTCATATGGATCTATTTGGACCTTCAAGAGTAGAAAGCTTGGATGGTAAATTATATGTATATTTTTTAGTTGATGACTATTCTAGATTTACATGGATTTTCTTTTTAAAATTTAAAAATGAATCTTTTACCTTATTTGAAAGTTTTTGTAAAGCTGTTCAAAATGAAAAAGGTTTTAAAATAATTTCATTAAGAAGTGATCATGGTGGAGAATTTGAGAATCAGGAATTTAATTCCTTCTACTCAAATATGGGTATTAAAAACACCTTCTCTGCACCAAGAACACCTCAATAGAATGGGATTGTAGAAAGAAGAAATAGAACTATTCAAGAAATGGCTAGGACTATGCTAAATGAATACAGTCTTCCTACCTACTTTTGGGCAGAAGCTGTAAGCACAGCCTGCTATATAATGAATAGAGTTTTAATTAGACCTATTTTGAAAAAGACACCCTATGAACTATGGAATAACAGAAAACCTAAAGTTAACTAATTTAAAGTTTTTGGATGCAAGGTTTACATCTTAAACACCAAGGATAATCTTGGTAAGTTTGATCCAAAATCTGATGAAGGTGTTTTCTTAGGATATTCTACTACCTCCAAAGCTTATAGAGTTTATAATAAGAAGTCAAGGATTATTGAAGAATCATTTCATGTGAAATTTGATGAATCTGATCCATTTGAGAAAAGGCCAGATCAAATGGATGAACTTGACTCTAATGATAACATGAGACTTGAGAACTTAAAGAATGATTTTGAAAATGATATAAAAGAAACTCAGTCCAGTTCAGAGGAACATGATACTGAAGAACCTTTAAATATATTACCTAGACAGTCTAGAACCCTAAAGAATCACCCTTTAGAAACTATAATAGGTGACCTAGAAACTAGTGTTCAAACTAGAAGAAACATAGGAAACCTAGTGGAATTCTCTTCCTTCCTATCTCAACAAGAACCCAAGTCTATAGAAGAAGCTTTAGATGATGAAAGCTGGGTAATAGCAATGCAAGATGAATTAAACCAGTTTAAAATAAATGAAGTTTGGGAATTAGTGGAAAGACCTAAAAATTATCCTATAATAGGAACCAAATGGGTCTTTAGAAATAAACAAGATGACCAAGGCACGATAACAAGAAATAAATCAAGATTAGTAGCTAAAGGATATAATCAAGAAGAACGAATAGATTATGATGAGACTTTTGAACCTGTAGCTAGGTTAGAATCCATTAGAATCCTTTTAGCCTATGCATCTTATATGAATTTTAAATTATTTCAGATGGATGTTAAATCTGCCTTTTTAAATGGTTATTTAATGAAGGAAGTTTATGTTGAGCAACTTCCTAGTTTTGAAAACTCTCAAAAACCTGATTCTGTTTTTAAACTTACTAAAGATATTTATGGCCTTAAACAAGCACCTAGAGCTTGGTATGAAAGATTAAGTTCTTTTCTTTTGAAAATTGACTTTACTGTTGGATTGGCAGATCCAACACTCTTTAAGAAAACTGTGAAAAATAATGTTTTATTGGTTCAAATTTATGTTGATGATGTAATATTTGGATCAACTAATAAAACTCTTTGTCATGAATTTTCAAAATTAATGCAAGAAGAATTTAAAATGAGTATGATGGGAGAATTAAATTTCTTTTTGGGTCTTCAAATATTTCAAAAAGATTTTGGAAATGTTTTAAATCAAAGAAAATACATTACTGATTTACTTAAGAAATTTGGACTTGAAAACAGCAAGCCATTTACAACTCCTATGTGTACTAATATAAAACTTGACTTGGATGAAACTAGGAAATTAGTTGACAACAATTTATATAGAGGTATGATTGGTAGATTGTTATATCTTACTGCTATTAGGCCAGATATAATGTATTCAGTATGTCTTTGTGCCAGATTTCAATCAAATCCTAAAGAATCTCATCTAACTACTGTTAAAAGAATTTTTAGATATTTAAAAGGAACTATTTTTCAATCTCTTATTTATCCTAAAACTTATGATTTCAATTTGATTTCATATTCAGATGCTGACTTTGGAAATTGTAGATTAGATAGAAAAAGCACATCTGAAACATGCCACTTTTTAGGAAAGTCTTTAGTATCATGGTCTAGTAAGAAACAACATTCAGTTTCCCTGTCAACAGCTGAGGTAGAATATGTTTCTGCTAGCAGTTGTTGTGCACAAGTGTTGTGGATGAAAAACACTCTTATGGACTTTGGATTGAATTTTAACAATACACCTATTTTATGTAATAATATAAGTGCAATTAATATTTCAAAAAAATCCTATTAGTCATTCTAGAACTAAGCACATTGATATAAGACATCACTTTTTAAGAGATCATGTTATTAAAAAGGATATATTTTTAGAATTTATAAATACTGACATTCAATTAGAAGATATTTTTACTAAACTACTTCCCACTACAAGGTTTGATTTTATTAAGGGGGAGCTAGGTTTATTTAATTTTAAATAATTCTTATTTTTATTTACTTTTATTTATTTTTGTAAATTTTATTTTGTTTATTGAATACTGTTTAATATTTTTTTTCTTTCTCCATATGAAAATTTTATTTGTTTTAAATATATGTAATGATTAGTGATTACACATGAATCAAGGCTGTCAGAGCTTTTTCAACTTCTAAACCGCTTCACTTCTATCGAAACCCTTTCGAAATCTGAAAACCGCACTTCTGCTTATAAACCCTAATCTTCGAACCTCTGAAACCCTAACCTTCAAACCTTCAGAGATTCTCGCAGAGATGGTAAGAACTAAAAGAGCCAGTGAAGCCGAGCCAAGAAATGCCAAGAGACAACGCTTCGAGGGAAGAAAAATTTTACAGGGTAAGGTAATCGATCTTGACTGGTTATTTCAGAAAAATCTATTGTTGAAGCAAGCGCTGTCATTTCAGAATCTTGAACAGATGTTCAACAGCGAAAATACGGAATTTCTGTATGAAGTAGAACTTAGATACTTCTTCAAATCTGTACAGTTTAGTCTGGGAGATACCGAGGACAGTATGATGGCTAAGATAGAGGATAGGGATTTCTCAATCTCATCAGTAGAGATTGGTCAGATTCTTAACTACCCTCATGAGGGAGTTTTTCATTTCGATTTGAAAAATATTGGAAATTCTGTGCATAAATCCGAGGACATCATGTCTTTTCTTTTTGGTACTAAGACTATAAAGAAAATGTTTGTAAAGGATTTGGAGCCCGATCAGAAAATTTTGGTTAAATTTATTCTGACTGGAATAGCTCCAAGAATGGCAGAAATAGAAAAGTTTTTTTTACCCTGATATGTATATAATGTTTCTTCTGTTAAGCGATATTAAGTTAAACTTTCCAAGATACATGATAAGGTATCTCAATTACTACTGTCAAAGCGATGCCCGGATGAATTTCTACCCTTTTGATCGATTTATTTCTAAACTGCTGTTTAAGAAAGACATGGTGAGATTAGTGGATGCTCGAGTAAACTGTCATCACAGTAATACATTTAATGCTGAAACTTTAAGGAAGTTTGGATATTTCTGGAGCACCATTAAAGGAAAACTTTTGCCAGTAGGAGCTGAGGAAGACTTAGAGAGTGCTCAGGCTCAACCTGCTAAGTCCAATGAGGGACAAGCTGAATCAAGAGTCAGCAATGTAGCAAGAAGGATTCGCTTTGAAGTGGAAGATGTTGAGGAAGATAGAAGTCAGGAGGTACTTCAATCAAAAATAAAGGTACCTGTTAATGAGGAAGTTACTTTCCCTGCATTGGAAACAACAACAGAAGCTTTATTGTCTTATTATTTTGTAAGAGAGGATGTTGTTGATAAAACCATGGAAGTTGTTAGTGGAAGGACAACACCAGTTGAGGAATCAGGAGCTCAAGAAGAATCTCAAAGGGAGACTCAGCAACAAATTCCAGCTGATGTTGAAGTTGCACTTCAACAGAACTAAGATAAGGAGGCAGTGCCTGGTGGGGAAGTGGCCAGACCTCAAGAAACTCCTGAAGATATTGTTCTTGAAATTCCAGTGGAAGACCAAGATGTTGATGTTTGTGGTGAGCATGCTTCTGAAGCTCACACAGAGGTACTTCAAGAATATTTTTCTATGGAGGAGTTTGAAAACTCTAAGGAAAAATTTGTGGACCAACCTTCTCAGGACAGAGAAAAAGAAAAATCTAATGCTGAATCATTACCTTTGGTACTGCTGCATCATCCAGAGCATGTGAATATGAATCAAGCATAGGGTGCATCTGATTCACGGAAAGAAGAAATTGAAGAACTATACAGAAAAGTATCTCAGTTGGAATCTGAGAATGTCACTCTGAGAAATGCCTTAGACTTAGAAAATTTGAGATTTCAAAAGCTGAAGGAGTGTATAGTCTCAAGGCAAGAAGTTGAAATGTTTAAAGAGGATATGCTGAGTACAATCACACAATTGAAATCTGAAATGGTTGTGAATTTATATATCAGATCTAAAGTTGTTTATAGAGAACCAATTCGCATCAGTTGTGAATAATGCTGTTAGTGGATCAGGTACTTCACCTGATTTAATCAGAAGGTTTCAAGCTATCACAACTGTGATGAGCAACATGAATGACAGGTTACAATATCTTAAATGTAACAGTACTCCTTTTTCAGTGTTGCTGGACAATCAGAAGTTTTTAGTGGATCAACTAACATCTAGTGAGCCATCGATCAGAACCCTGTTAAATCAGTTGTCAGAGAAGCTGTCAGTATTTGTTGAAAAAGAGGAAAGGATGCATGAGTTTTTCAGAGTCAATTTAATTGAGGATATTTATATGAATTAAGAGAAAAAAGAGCTCATTATCAAACTTGGATATGGAATGATGAAGAGACTTTGGGAATAGTTTACAGAAATCAAGTCTTTAATCTAGAGGATATAGACCCTGTTGCCTATTTTACCCAAACCTTGATTCCTGTGTATATCATTATCATGCATATACTGCTATTTTTGAATGAAAATTTCCTTAATTGTTTATTTGTTTCTTTCTCTATTTTTTTATTCATGTTTTACGTTAACATATGCCAGTATATCAGATACATTTACTAGTAAACAGTTCATAATAGCATTTACAAACAGTTCAGTGCAATATTAAAAGTGTTAAAATCCATGATTTTTCATTCTTTTTGATATCACAAAAGGGGGATAATTTGGATAAACACAACATCAAAACATCAACATTTTATTTAGGGGGAGAATTAAATGAGAAATTTAGATTTATAATTATCTTCTTGGTGGAGAAGTTAAAAATAGATAAAATTAAGGAATAATTTTTTTTAATATTCAAAACTATATGTAATTAATTTTGTAAATTTTATTTCATTAATTATTTTATGTGTTTTATGATCATCAAAAAGGGGGAGATTGTTGAGAAAATTATTGTTTTCAACAATACATAATAATGTTATTTAAAGGGGGATATTATTGAGAATAATACTCTGTCTCTTTATAATAATTTTGATGCTCACAAATACCCTTAATTATTTTCTAATGTTTTCATTTAGTATTTTACAGGAATTTATTAAATTATTTTTACTCTTGAAATAACAATAATAAATTACTTAAGCGCGGAATCTGCTTTAGAGTGTTCTGGAATCACTGTTCATACCTTATGTGGATAAATATAGTGCAGAATCTACTTTAGCGCGTTCTGGAATCACTGTTCATACCCTACGTGGATAAACGTAGCGTAAGGATGAAAAGCGTGTATACTTTTTGAGAAAAGAGAAATGTATGGTTAAACAACCATACGTTATCATAAAAGTATGGAAGGAGAACCGTACAAAAGTACTAAACGTTACGTTTGTTTCTCAAAAGTATGGTTCATTAACCTTACTTTTGTGAACAACCATACGTTCTTTGAAAAGTATGGATCAAGTAAAAGTATGGATCTTTTACCGTACGTTTGAGAGTTGAATGAAAACATATGCATGATCAACCTTACGTTTTCAACCCTACGTTTGGAGGCCACGATCAACCTTACGTTGTCAACCCTACGTTTGGAGGCCACGTCATTAACCTTACGTTTGGCGTCGGAAATTTTGAAAGACAATATTTTTATGCAGTGGTAAGCAAGCTAATTTTTGGGTGGATTTCAAGGTGGATTTAAAGTCATTTTTAAAGTATGAATTTGACTGATTCAAAGCCGTTTTATCAATGGATTTAAGATCGAATTAAAAGTATCTTTTTATGCCGAGTCTTAAGGGAAGTTACGACTTCTCTGTAAATTCAAATTTTTGAATATCACAAATAAAAAGGCGACTTTTATGGATCTAAATGTGCATGAGATATGCTCAGCGATATTATATATATTCTCTCTGAAACACCAGGTACAAGTGTGTATTATGATCAATCTTTTATAAAAAGGTGGAAAATAGAGACTGCAAAAAGCATCCAGTTCTGCCAATTCAAAAGGAGCGTCAAAGCTCTATTTGTTTAAGAAGAAAGAACTCGGTAGAATATTTACTTGTTCTACATCGAATATCTATTGTGGATATACTACTGTTGATGTTGTGAACTATATCTCTATATCTATTGCAACTGGATCAAATCAGAACTGCTTCGACATGAAAATCAATATTTCTAGAGACTTCGATCCATCTGCTGTCAATTGCTTTCTGTTGCAATTGTAAAGATCAACTGAAAAGTTTTTGTTAAAAATTCTTTTTATCTTGAGTAATAAGCTTCTTTTTGGTTCGTGTTTGAACCATAAGGATTTTATTAGCTTGAAGATTGTAAAGGTGTCAACTGCCTGTACTCAGTTGCAAACCGTTCTGTGGAAAATAGGACCAGATAGTGAAAATCACCAAGCTCGTGGAGTTGAGCATTGGTGGAGTGGACTAGGGGCCTTCTATTCCCCAAACCACTATACATCTTTGTGTTCTTGTTTTTACTTATTCCACTGCATGATCAAATCTGATAAATTAGATGTCAGAACTCGTTCAATCAAAGAGTTACCAAAAAATTGCAAAAGACACAATTCACCCTCCTCTTGTGTATAATCTCTAGATTCATATCCAACAATTGAAACTTTAAAAAGACATGATACTCACATTTGAATGAAAAATATTAATGATGATGATATATGTATGATTTATTTCACTCTTATCCATAGTCATCCACTTTTAAATCTTTTAGATATTTTATGGTGTCTCCTAAATGAGCCTAGTTACAATTAGTAAAGTCACTCATATTTCCACCCAAAAAAGTGGAGAATGTAATGGAAAACCATACAATTCGTAAAATGGGGCCATATATATTATGGCCAAATAACAAATGTTATATGAGAAATCCACTAAGGAGATAAGATCTTCACATGAGCCAATGAAGTCCATGACTCATGCTAGGATAATATCTTTAAATGTTTGAATTGTGAATTTTTATTTCCCATATGTCTTAGGATGATTTTCTATTCTCATGGTCAATTGATTTACAAGACCCAATTACAAAGAGTGAAAAAAATATGAAGTGAATCAAGGATCCCTATTAGAGATGACTGAAACTAGTACTCCATGCATATTGACCACTTTTTGAATATATAAATTTTCCAGATCATCTAATATATTGGACCATATGATTGGGAAAAAGTGTGATGAATTCGTAAGTTGATCCAAAATCATCCAAATAGTATCTTGTTTCTAAAGCATCCATGGTAGACTAGTGTCAAAGTATATAGAAATCTTATCACATTTACAAATAGGTATAGACATAGATTTAACATACAATTTGGTCATTGATACTCACCTTTGACCTACTGATAAGTTAGGAATTTATAAACATAATATTCAATCTTTATTTTCATACTTGACCACCATAAATGGGATTTTATCACTTTTTACCTCTTATGGATTCCTAGATGGATAGGCCATTTTGAATGGTGATATGTTGATATAATGTGTTCCTATAAATATTGATGCACCATGATTCGGTTTCAAAAATGAAAATTATATTTTGGATCCTTATTACAACCATTCATGGTCTCCCCACTATTTAGGCCTGACCTAATGGTGATGGAAGTTGGATCTAATTTTTTATATTCTTTGACCAAACAATTAAATTCAAAACTAAAGTAGTTGAAAAAAACTACATTCTTAACCTATTCGACATAGTCCAAATGAATATCAACAATAGCACTCATCAACAACAATTATTCATGAGCCACTCTTACCACTTAACTATATGACTTCTAAATTAATGAATATACTAAAATATTCCCTTTCCTATGTGTATACATCATATCAAATTCAAACATCCGGAGACTCTATATCCATCATTGTTTCTTAAAGTTCAAATATTTATAAGAAAATATTTACTTCATTCTCTTATTGTTAGTGAAAACTAAGTTACATTTTCCAAAAAAGATAGTGGTGTCATGTTATCAAGGCATGGACCATTTAATCTAATTCCAGTTCATGTATCAGGTAGTTCTTTTCATGTTTTCTCAAAATCCTTAATCCATAAGATACCATATGATATTTTTCCTGAAGGAATAACCAAAACTTGATCCAAACACATCACAATAAATAACATAACCCTAATATGGTTTTGGAGGGATGATGATGGGTGTCAAAGTGATTCAATCATTAATCTCCTTATAGGAATTCTAATAGTTACTATCCCACATGAATGGAATTCCATTCCACGTCGAAGCATGCATAAGAGAATAAATCATTGAAAAATAATTAATTAAATAATGATAATAACCTTTCAATCCAAGAAAACTTTGAATCTAAAACACATTATTAGGTGTATTCTAATAAATGACTAATTTTAACTTTTTAAGATCAATTGATATTACTTCATTAGAAATGTCATGCTTGAGGAAAAGAACTTCTTAAATCTAGAAGTTTCCATTATAAAATTTATCATAAAGAAAATGATCATGAAACATCATCAATGTACTCCTCAAAGTAATTATTATTCCTAGAATAAATAAATAAATTATCAAAAAATACCAAAATAAAATAATCAAGGTACCTATGGAAAATATGGTTCATCAGGGCCATGAAAACCATAGGTACATTCATCGATATTTTATTGAAACTTGGTTCAATCTATGATAATAAACATATAATCTGAGTGAATCATCATCTTTTTTTATGAAAATAACTAGAGCATCCCAAGGTGATGTGCTAGGTCTGATGAAGAATTTTCTTTTTGTATTATTCTAGATGGAATTTCAATCCCCATAGTTCCATTAGAGATATTCCGTATGATGAAAGATAAATGGGACTAGTTCGTGGGAGTAGACTAATAGTGAAGTCGATTTAGTGAGGAGGTGGTAACCTCAAGAAATAATTTGGAAATAAATTCAGATATCAGTATACTATAACAGAAAGATTCATACTCTTAGTTTCATCTAAATCACCTAAGGATGGTGATAGAAACTAGAAAGAGATGGTTTTATCCACTATTACTAAAGTTCTTCTCTACATTAATATCTAAATCCCCCTTGAATACATTAACAGTTCCATCAGGGGAAGTAAAAATCACTTTTTGAGCATAGTTGTCAATATGGGATTTAAATTCCACTAACCAATCCATTCCAAATATCAAATCATAAATATTCATATCAAGGACTCTAAACTCTCAGAGAAACTTCACCACAAAAATAGTAATGGAATATGTTTGGAAGTTAAATCCTATAGACTTCCACTGCCCAAGGGGTTTCTTAATAATCATGATATGAGGCATAATCCCAACAATAAATCCCAATTGGTTAACCACCTAAGAAGTGATAAAGGAATGTGACATACCTGTATCAAACGAAATGTTCATAAGAGTCGAGTTTAAAATGATGGTGTATCTCACCATGGAGGATCCTATATGATCGATTAAAATAGTATTCTCTACTCCATATAGTTTTTGACTATCCCTCATAAAATGGTTTGTACTCCCATGATTAGATTTCGATTAGACCATCGATTTGTTCATAGATTTATCCTTGTTCACCTAATTATATAGATGTGAACTATTCTAATAAGAATATTACATTTAAGCATATGAGGCATGAGGCTGAGTTGGTCCGTATCTTCTCATTGAATTTGGAGTTCTATTGTAATAATTTTTAAGATTCCCTGTATTGCTACAATTATGGAACTTATTTGATTTCATAATAAAATCCTTCTTGTATTAAAAATATCCATGTCGAAATAATAAATGTTTATTACTATGATGTGGTTGATATAATATTGATCCAGTAGACTGATTCTTTTATTCCCTTATATAACACTCCCTTTTATATATTTTTTCCTATACTAGAGTTCTTGTTGATAATTAGATAGAGAGAGGTGTCCCCTCTACTAAGATTTCCTACCAGATATTTCTCTCAATGACCAAAACCTTGTTCACCGTTTGGTATTGTAACACCCCAAGATTTCATGGAACTTTTTCTCATTAAAGTGATTCAATAGATTGTGCTACACGCAACACCGAGTTCGAGCGCACCACAACTAACCAAACTAGCTGTTCAAAAAGAGGTTATGAATAGTATTAACTACATTTTGAATCTTATATACTCTATATAATTTTAAAATCCATATTATGTGTTTCTTAGACATAATATAAGAACAAATTCATTTTCTCAGATAAAAGAAGTATTTTTCAAAAAATGCAATTTTACCACCTTTTAATGGAGAACCCTTTTTAAAACCAATATTTGAAACTTTTATATATTAAATTTAATGAAATTAAATTCTTCTTTAGAAGTGGGATATAAAAATTTAGTCTGTATAAATTTTTGGTACTTTTCTGACAATTTTCATATTTTGACGAATAGTGAAAAATACTATGTTTTAATTGAAAACAATATTTTTAATCAAAATAATTTATAGTGTTAAATTATTCATTTTAATGGTTTTGAATTATAATTAGATTATATTTTTATCATTTAATACAATTTAGGTCATTATAAGTAATTTCACATTTAAATTTGACATAAACACATATCAATCTTTTGATAGTTTTTACTTTTTAAAAACCCGCTTTTTGGTTTTGAGAACGGGAATTAATTTTAAATTAATAAATTAAAATTCTATATTTTGAATTTGGTAAAATAGAGTTTATTATTGAATTCGGAATATCAAAATGATCTTAGGGTGATTTTTTTGGTATTTTTCTGAAAGCTTTCAATTTTTGATGAATAGTGAAAAACACTACATTATTATTTAAAACCGACTTTTTATTTAAATAATTATTTATTTTATTTAAATTTATTTTAAGTCAAAATAGATATATAATACCTATATAAGTTCAATGTAATTCATTGGAGACATTTTATAATAAAATTTGATGTAAAAAATTTTATAGAACTTTTTAACGTCTTTTACCCACCTTCTAGGCACGTTAGCAAATTTGCAAAAAACTTAATTTTACCAATTCTGTGAGTTGAATTTCAAAAATCCTAGATACATGGTTGATATTATTAAGTAAAATGTGATTCAATAAGATGAAAATAATTTTTGGTGAATAGTAACTTTTGACTGTTATTTACACCATTAAAAGTAAATAGGGTAATTAAAGGTAAAAATGATATTATAATTATCCTAACACATGTTATAATTCTATTGGATAAGTGTAATTTGACCAAAAACAACCTTAGGAATAAAATATGATCTTTTAGGTCCACTTGGATTAGATTAGGACATTTATTATTATTTTGTTTAAAGAAGAGTTAAAAGTGTTAAATTCAAAGTTTATTAACTAAACCATTTTTAATATAGGGTTATACAAAAGATAAATTCAAATATAAATATTAATTAGAAATATAAAAATATTTCCTACATAATTTTATTTTATTTGTAATTTTTATAGATTAAATAATTAAATTTATTTCTGACACAATGATGATGCACTAATTACCTTCTTAATGAAATATTAAAATAGTTTATATTATAAATATTAAAATAAATATAATTTAAAAGTTTTTATGTCATACAAGAATTTTCTAGGTTAATATGACATGTTAAGGCTTATTAGATAATTTGTTTTGAAGTGATAAGGTTGTTATGACTTTCACAAAAACAAAATACCAAATAGTGTCAAAATTGACATAAATTAATTTTTAAAATAAATACTATATTATTGATTAATATAATATTCCCAAAAATCTAAGGTTCATCCAAAGGGATTAAATAATATTATATATGTCATTAATGAACCACTTTATGTTCTCTTGGAAGTTTAGAGTAAGTTTATTAACCATATAGTGTAAGAATACAAGAAGACACGGTAAAAGTTAAACTATTTAACTAAGAATTAAGTCTAAAAGATAAGGTTAAAATGGTAACTTAAACTTGTCTAAAACCTATTGGTTGAAAGGATTTAAACCCATAACCAACTAAGGATAGAGATAAATTCATTTTTATCCATTATAAACCGAATATGATTGTATAATAAATTAATATTTTAATCTTTTCCTAAAGTGACCCTCACCCCTCTAATAAAAGGGCACTTCCACTTCTCTCAAAATCACACCTCCAAATCCATTTAGATCGGCCAAAACCTACCTAAATATCTTCTCAACTTCCATCACATCAACCTAGAGTCATTACTTTTATTATAAATCAAAACTATGAAGCCCTTTTGATCAACTAAAAAGGAAACACCCGAAAAAGAGGTAATAATTTCACCACCCTCTTTCAAGTTCTTTTCTTATTCCACTTCCTCTTTATTTGTTTTTTCCATAACAAAATAATAACTCCAGTACCTTATACATACTGTTATGTTATTATAAATATGTTACAACCATATTATTTATTCTATCCATTCTATAAATGACAAAGTCACCATACGTGCGTACGTACGGCTTACCGTCTCCACGTCGTGGTGTAGTTTGTTATTCAAACACTTCATTATTTGGATGGGTATAATAATAAGTATAACTGATTTAAATAATAAATATAACATGTTAATGATTATTTATATATAATATACCATCCAATTACATACAATTTCACCATTAATATAATGATATTGTCGCTCGTGCGTACATACGGATTACCGTCTCCACGATGCGATGAGATTCATTCCCATGTCCACCATTCAACGATGAATATAAAAATATATATTATTAATAAGTATGTAATATATGAAATAATAATTCTACTAGATATATATATATATATATTTATTTACTTATATATATCTTATTCACTTATTTCGGTTAAATATGATATGAAAACGGAAACATCGTTTATGAGTACGTATGACCTACCGTCTCCATAAACGGTGCCTTCCATTTCAAATATCTATATATTATAAATTTTTATATTCTAAATATATATGATAAATAAATCAAGGTTTATATTCTATAAGTATTTAAATCATGATCTAAATGATACGATCAAGAATAACAAGTTAAAACATGTACGATAAAGAAAGCGATTATTACCCAAAATGTTAATTTAACATGGAAATAATTATTAAATGGGTAGTATAAAGTCATAAATGAATCATGTATGATATAATAAATATGAATATGGTTTTTTTATAATTTAATAACATATTATTTTCATTATATAGGTGGTTAAACATACCCTAGACTAAAGGAAAGTGCAAGGTAAGGGTTAATTTTACAATCTCTTTATTATCCGAGGTTGTTTTTACGTAAGTATCTACTGGGAAGTATTTATTATCCATGTACATGTTTCATAAAATAATTTACAAAGGGGTTATTTTAAGGTACTTTTTACTAAAACATCATTTTAAATGTTTTAAAGATTTATTCTTCTAAACCTTTCTCATTAATGTCCATGTTTTCAAAATGGTTTTAAGGATTTATTTATATGGACATGAATGTTTTAAAATGTTAATTCCTTTCAAAAGTTTCAAAGTGGTATGGGACACTTTGATTTAAAACTATATTTTAAATGAATTCCTTTATTTTACTTTTAAATGAATTCATGAAAAAAGGATATTTCTCTCAAATATTTTTACTGATCATTTTCAACTATGTCAACATTCTTTATGGGATATTATTTTTGATTGAGGTTGATTTATTATGATACAAATCTTCCATATTGTATTAAAGGTTTTGTGATATGTTTGATTGTGTATTTTTTATTTTTATACCATTCAAGGTTTATGGATAAATTATTGACATTTTTTATGCTAGTTTTAATACGAATGTTTATGTTATGTTTAAACCTTTTCATATGAGGAATTCATTGGACTTAGTAAGTGATGGGTGGAGCCCTCTATAGATTCTCGATGCATCGGTAGGTCTCATGAGACAAACTAGTGTCTTGGAACAAGGCCTTGGAAAAATATTATTTTTAGTCTTGGCACAAGGCCTTGACTATGTGGTTATGAAGTCTGGCATTATACATTTCATCGTTATGAAATTAGCTATTGATATTACATGCGATTATTAGACTAGTAGAATATCCATGTGAATAAGTAAATAACATTATTTGATTTATCTTTTCTATATTATACTGAAGTTTAAGTTTAAAAGGATTTTGTTTTAGTTTTATACATTTCCTTAAATGTTTATGCTTATTTATGAAAGTTTTCGCTATATTGTTATCCTTACTGAGCATCTGAGCTCACCCATTTCTATGTTTTATTTTTCCCAGGATGGGAAGAAGTATATTATGAATGGACTACAGGGATAGTCTAAGGGATATGAATGTAGTCAATGGAGACAATTTTGTTGTTGTTTTTCATTTTATAATGTAATGTAACATTCATGTATGTAATCTATTTTCCAAGACTACTAAACTTATCGGTCCTTCGAAACTTGATTCCTTGTAATAATGCCAATGTATTAAAATAATGAACTGACTCTAGGTAACTAGGGTTGGGGCGTTACAATTAGTATTAGAGGAAGTTTAACAACAACCTTTAAAATAGTTTTAGATAAACTCTAATTAGAGAACATTACCCTAAGATAGACTTTGAGGATTAGTATAGAATAACTTCCTAGAATTTTGGTAATGTAGAGATTTTGTGTATTATTGAAGCAATACATCCCTATATAGATACGAGTAGGTAGAGGTGGCTCTAGAACAAACGTACCTAGGAGTGAAAACTCTGACAAGGAGTTTCGGGCTTGATCCGGGGTATCCTGGTACATGACAACGGGTCTTACTGCACTCTTGGTTACGACACACCCGGGGGATATGCTTAGAATAATTCACATTTTCATTACAAGCCATTATGAAGGATTCAAGAGTAAATACTTCCTCAAAGAAAACATTTTATGATTATAGATTATATTCATAATCTTTTCAATTTACGTAAGGTATTTTACAAGTTTGGAATTATTCCTTGTGATTCATAAACTAACCTAGTGTATGCCATTGTTTAAAAATGACACCTAGTATAAGAATTGATAATTCCATCAATACGCATGATCGAAAGATTAAGAAGGATCATATCTTTCATGGTATTAAGCCAACATTTAAAAGGGAAATAGTCTACCATGTTTTCTCATCATATGAAGAAATAGTATCACGTGTTAATAATATAAGTAAATAATTCTCTGACTCCTATGGATTTGAAGGGAAGAAAGAGAAGAAAAGGATGGAAGAGAAAAATATGGATAAAGGGAAGAGGGGAAAGAAAGATTTTCCCACATGTGATAACTATGGAAAGAATCACCTTGGTAAATTCTTGAAGGGAATGGAAGTTTTTTATAAGTGTGGAGAAAAAGGTTTCAAATGTATAATTCTTCATCTGTAAGGAGTTGGGACACTACGCGAAGCAATGTCCAAATCATCAGAGTATACCCCAAATGCGGCTATTGGATAATAATCAAGTTATGATGCTACTGAAGATGAAGAGGGATGATTTTATTTCTTATGTTGTTATTAAAGTATTGTGTCATTTGAGTATTGTATTAATGTGTACATGTTATAAGAATTATAGAGTATAAAAGGATTGTACTGCAATACTATTTTATTAAGGACTTGAGATTGTGTGGAACCAAGAAAAGTGACTCAATAGCAGGTTAATTTTTTTGGAAAATATATGGTTAAGAGAAAGATAATCCATAATATGGTTCTGATACTCAGGTAGTGATTTTTTAATAATATATGATTGATTTGGATAAATTATATTGGATATTCTTGACTACCTTGAAACTGATTATTGATTTTTATATTCCATCATTGTTGGAGTTTACAACATTTAATAAGAGTATATCCAGTATTCTATAAGGAATAAGGGAGCATGAATGTAATCAATAAGGATTTATGGTAATTTAGGGTGTTATATCACTTTAAAAGAATACATGATGAAGGTATTCACATGTTATTAAATGGAAAAAAGGATATTCATTGTGTTTACCTTCCTTATAAATTTTGGACTGTGAATTTGGACAGAAGTATTTTGGATAAGTCTAAAGGTTTGAATCGATTAAGTTTTAAATATGATACTATTTTTAAGGTTAAATCATTTCGTGAGATTATTTTTGGATTGTCATAAAAAGGACAACCTGGAGGTTGGGCGACAACCCGTCACGTCCGGCAAGGCCACGAGACTTGAACCCACAACCAAAGGGCGACAAGGGTGGATCACCTACCACTGGCATACGTGATGTCCTAATTTGTATAATGTAGTTTTTTTAAATAGTCTGACAAATGAATTATAAATTCATTATTTTTGGAACCCTATATAGTTAGGATAAAAAGAATATTTTTGAATTCTATTATCTTTTGGAGTGAAAGATGTGTTTGTGGTAGGAATTAGTTGAAGGATGAAACTCTACTTGTCAAGTATATTTTTTTCTTCTTATTCTATGAATAAATTAATTCTTAAACTTTAGGGAAGGGATCTTAAAACCAAAAATGTGTTATCCTAATACCATATGTTTTATTGAACTAATGATATTTTAAATCATCATAGATTGATGGCTTTAAGGCCCTCAATTTTACACTTGTTTGTGATTGATGACCTCAATCACTCCCTATAAATATTTACGTTTTCCATCCAATTACGTGTCTCTAATTTCCACCAATGTTCTCCTAATCGAGATCATAATTTAGTGGTGACTTTTTCATTCTCTTTCCCTCTTATTAAGGCTAAATTTTATTAACCCAATTTCTGATGTGGTTTTTCCACAAGGGTATTTTTCTATTTTTAACCTTTTATTTTCCAAGAAAAATTTCAAATTGTGAGGACCCAATTTATTGAAGGAGGGGAGAATGTAACACCCTAAGATTTCATAGTATGTTATCTCATTAGAGTAATTCAATATCTTGCGCTACATGCAACACCGAGTTCGAGCGCACCACAACTTACCAAACTAGCCATTCAAAAAGTAGTTATGAATATTATTAATTGAATTTTGAATCTTATATACTCTATATAATTTTAAAATCCATATTATAAGTTTCTTAGACATAATATAAGAACAAATTAATTTATTCTGAAAAAATAAGTATTTTTAAAAAATGCAATTTTACCGCCTTTTAATGGAGAACCATTTTTAAAACCAATATTTGACACTTTTATATATTAAATTTAATGAAATTAAATTATTCTTTAGAAGCAGGACATAAAAATTTAGTTTGGATAAATTTTTGGTACTTTTCTGATAACTTTCATATTTTGATGAATAGTAAAAAATACTATGTTTTAATTGAAAACAAATTTTTTAATTGAAATAATTTATAGTGATAAATTATTAATTTTAATGGTTTTGAAGTATAATTATATTATATTTTTATCATTTAATACAATTTAGGTCATTATAAGTAATTTTACATTTAAATTTGACATAAACACATGTCAATCTTTTGATAATTTTTACTTTTTAAAAACCAACCTTTTGGTTTTGACAACGGGAATTAATTTTAAATTAATAAATACAAATTCTATGATTTTAATTTGGTAAAATAGATTTAATTTTTGAATTCGGAATATCAAAATCATCTTAAGGTGAATTTTTTGGTACTTTTCTGAAAACTTTCAATTTTTGATGAATAGTGAAAAACACTACGTTATTATTTATAACCGACTTTTTTATTTAAATAATTATTTATTTATTTTTAAATTTATTTTAAGTAAAAATAGATATATAATACCTATATAAGTTCAATTTAATTCATTGGATTTATTTTATAATAAAATTATATGTGTAAAATTTTATTGAACTTTTTAACCTCTTTTACCCACCTTCTAGGCACGTTAGAAAATTTGAAAAAAACTTATTTTTACCCCTTATGTGAGTTGAATTTCAAAAATCCAAGAGGAACATTTGATATCATTAAGTAAAATTTGATTCAATAAGATGAAAATAATTTTTGGTGAATAATAACTTTTGACTTTTATTTACCACGGTTAAAAGTAAATAGGGTAATTAAAGGTAAAAATGATATTATTATTACCCTAACACATTTCCTAATTCTATTGGATAAGTATAATTAGACCAAAAACAACCTTAGGAATAAAATATGATCCTTTAGGTCCACTTGTATTAGATCATGACATTTATTTTTATTTTATTTAAAGAAGAGTTAAAAGTGTTAAATTCAAAGTTTATTAACTAAACCATTTTTAATATAGGGCTATACATAAGACAAATTCGACTATAAATATTAATTATAAATTTAAAAATATTTCTTACATAATGGTTTTTTATTTATATTTTTTAGAGATTAAATAATTAAATTTATTTATGACACAATGATGATGCAGTAATTACCTTCTTAATGAAATATTAAAATAGTTTATATTATAAATATTAAAATCAATAGAATTTAAAAGTTTTGATGCCATCAAAAACTTTTATAGGTTAATATGATATGTTAGAGTTGACTAGATAAATTTTTTTTGAAGTGATAATGTTGTTATTACTTTCACAAAAACAAAATACGAAATAGTGTCAAAATTAACATAAATTAATTTTTAAAACAAATACTATATTATTGGTTGATATAATATTCACAAAAATATAAGGTTCGTCCAAAGGGAAAAAATAATATTATATATTTCATTAATGAACTACTTGAGGTTCTCTTAGAAGTTTAGAGTAATTTTATTAACCATATAGTGTAATAATACAAGAAGACATGGTAAAAGTTAAACTATTTAACTAAGAGTTAAATCTTAAAGATAAGGTTAAAATGATAACCTAAACTTGTCTAAAACCTATTGGTTGGGAGGATTTCGAACCATAACCACCTAAGTCTAGAAATAAATTCATTTGGAGCCATTATAAACCAAATATGATTGTATAATAAATTAATATTTTAATCCTTTCCTAAAGTGACCCTCACCCCTCTTATAAAAGGGCACTTCCCCTTCTCTGAAAATCACACCTCCAAAGCCATTTGGCTCGACCAAAACCTGCCCATATATCCTCTAAAATTTCATCACATCAACCTAGATTCCTTACTTTGATCAGAAAGCCAACCTAAGGAGCCCTTTTGATCAACTCAAAAGGAAACACCCGAAGAAGAGGTAATAATTTCACCACCCTCTTTTAAGTTCTTTTTGTCTTCCACTTCCTCTTTCTTTGTTGTTTCCATACCAAAATAATAATTACAGTACCTCCTACATATTGTTATGTTATTATAAATATGTTACAACCATATTCTTTATTCTATCCATCCTATAAATGACAAAGTCACCATACATGCATACATACGGCTTACCGTCTCCACATCGTGGTGTAGTTTGTTATTCAAACACTTCATTATTTGTATGGGTATAATAATGAGTATCACTGATGTAAATAATAAATATAACATGTTAATGATTCTATATATATGATATACCATCCAATTATATACAAATTTACCATCAATTTAATGATATTTTTGCTCATGCGTACGTACAGATTACCGTCTCCACGACGCGGTGAGATTCATTCCAACGTTCACCATTCAACGATGATTATGAAAATATATATTATTAATAAGTATGTAATATATGACATAATAATGCTACTGGATATATATATATATGTATATATATATATATATATATATATATATATATATCTATTTATGTATGTATTTATGTATGTACTTACATATATCTTATTCACTTACTTCCGTTCAATACGATATGAAAACGGAAACAACGTTTATGCGTATGTACGACCTACCCTCTCCATAAATAGTGCCTTCCATTTCATATATCTATCTATTATAAATATTTATATTCTAAATATATATGATATATAAATCAAGTTTTATATTCTGGAAGTATTTAAATCATGATCTAAATGATACGATCAAGAATAACAAGTTAAAACAGGTACGATAAAGAAAGTGATTATTACCCAAAATGTTAATTTAACATGGAAATCATTATTAAATGGGTAGAATAAAGTCATAAATGAATCATGTATGATATAATAAATATGAATATGGTTCTGTTATATTTTAATAACATGCTATTTTCATTATATAGGAGGTTAAATGTACCCTCGACCAAAGGAAAATGGAAGGTAAGGGTTAATTTCACAATCTATTTATTATCTGAGGTTGTTTTTACGTAAGTATTTATTGGGAAATATTTATTATCCATGTAAATTTTTCATAAAATAGTTTTCAAAGGTATTATTTTTAAGGGAATTTTTACTAAAACATCATTTTAAATGTTTTAAATATTTATTCTTCTAAACCTTTCTCATTAATGTCCGTGTTTTAAAAATGGTTTTAAGGATTTATTTATATGGACATGAATGTTTTAAAATGTTAATTCCTTTAAAAAGTTTCAAAGTGGTATGGGAAACTTTTATTCAAAACTATTTTTTAAATGAATTCCTTTATATTACTTTTAAATGATTTCATGAAAAAGAGATATTTCTCTCAAAGATTTTTACTGATAATTTTCAACTATGTCAACATAATTTACGGGATATTATTCATGATCGGAGATGATTTATTATGATACAAATATTTCATATTATATTTAAGGTTTTGTGATATATTTTATTGTGGATTTGTTATTTTTATACCATTCATGGTTTATGGATAAAGTATTGACATTTCATGTGCTAGTTTTAATACGAATGTTTATGTTATGTTTAAACATTTTCATCTGAGTAATGTATTGGACTTAGTAAGTGACGGGTGGATCCCACTATAGCTCATCGATGCATCGGTAGGTCTCATGAGACAAACTAGTGTCTTTGAACAAGACCTTGATAAAATCTTATTTGTAGTCTTGGCACAAGGCCTTGACTATGTGGTTATGAAGTCTGGCATTATGCATTCAATCATTATGAAATTAGCTATTGATATTACATATGATTATTCGACTAGTATAATATCCATGTGAATAATTAAATGGAATTATTTGATTTATATTTTTCATATTATGCTTAATTTTAAGTTTAAAAGTATTTTGCTTTAGTTTTATACATTTCCTTAAATGTTTATGCTTATTTATGACAGTTTTATCTATATTGTTATCCTTACTGAGCATCTGAGCTCACCCCTTTCTATGTTTTATTTTTTCCAGGGTGCGAAGAATTATATTATGGATGACCTGTAGGGATAGTCTAAGAGATATTAATGTAGTCAATAGAGACAACGTTTTTGTTGTTTTTTCATTTTATAATTTAATATAACGTTCATGTATGTAATCTATTTTCCAAGACTGCTAAAATTATCGATCCTTCAGGACTTGATTCCTTGTAATCATGCCAATGTATTAAAATAATGCATAGACTATGGGTAACTGGGGTCGGGGAGTTACAGGTATAATCTTTAAGACATAACATAACTAATTTTTAGTGTACCGTTGGTGATAGACCTACCATAAATATATGGTATTTTATTTTCTTAATACCCACCACCTCTGATAAAAAATGTACCAAGTGAGTGAATTGAATAGTATATTCAGTCACTAGAATATTTTCTTCTCCCAGTTAGAAGGAATTATTCATATTCACTAACTAGAAGTTGGGATGATTTAATTTTTTATTAAACAACTCCTTGATCCCTTTCTAAGTAAGGTTATGATCCAAATTTTCTTTTAGTATTAAATCCCTCCACTATAGCACCATGTATTCTAGCATGTAAATTGTTATCCTGAAATTTATCTCAGGTGGAATTCTAAGGAAGAAAAAAACTATTTGTATCTTACTCAACCAAACTTATACTTGTTTAAGTCCGAAATCACCTTGGAATTTCAGTGGATTTTGATTAAGTAATCCCAATGAGGGATTCACAAAAGAAGGTTCCTCTTCCTGAGGTCCCTTGTCAATGGATTGGAATGCCTACACAATAATATGAATGAGCTATTGGTTTACCTATGGTTAGGGTGGAACCACATTCTTTATTTCCCCTATCTATGGTTTCATGTTCTCCTTGGTGGGATTTTCATTAAAAAACCTCATTAATAATTTCCAATTATGTCAATTTTCAGTATTTTTATCCTAGGTTTAATCATATATATCGTTTCAAGATAAAAAAAATGTCACAGTATCAAAATCAAATAACTATGTGAAAATGAAATCCCATTGGTAAGTTTCTTCAATAATTCAGGATACCAAATATTCATCAGTTAACCCACGACGATGAGATGAAAACATGTATAAAAGTGTTTTAAAACACCTTTGGTACTTGAACTTCCTAGTTAACTTGAGGCACTACATAAAAAATGTAACTAAATATTTTATTCTATACATTTAATTTCATCTCATGTCTTATATCCTTGCTACCAAGGAATAAAAAAACTAATACAATTTGTAACATCCTCTTCCAACCCATTGGCTTGATCTGGATCAGAGGTGTTAATAGCCTTTGGTGACATTCTAGGGACACCAAAGGTTGGAAAGAAATGTTGAGGGTTTAACAAAAGAATATAAGGGGGGACTGTTTACCCTTAATCACACACACATGACCATAAACAAGAACCAATAATAAGATCTTATAAGAAATTCAAGTGAAAAATATAAATGATTCCTGAGATAATATCCAATAAATCAAAGGAATAAAAAATAGTGTAATAATGGAAATTAAAGAACCAAATAGTTAGGAATCCAAAGTAGCGATAGAATCGAGCACCAAATGTGTCACTACACTAACTCTAAGAACAACCAAGAATCCAAATTCCATCTCCAAACATCCCTGACTACCATTGTCAAGGTGCTCTACTAGTGAATTATGAAACCTTTCCATTTCCTATATCACTAAAGATAACATTTACATATGCATTAGGGTGAATATATAGGGGTGAGTATAACAACCTAGTAGGAAACCCCAAGAGACTTTTCCCACATGCCACTAAGTCTATAATCATTTACCTCACATTATTATAAAACATTAGTAGTAGTATCAAAATGAGTTCAAATTAGTTTATAAAAATATAAATATGTGAGATTGTTTTACAAAAATAGTTCCAAACTAGAAATCCAGTAATAAAAATTGTTTTTATAAATATATAATTTTCTATTAAAAAAAGTAAAAATAGTTTATTCATCATCAATTCTATAATCCCACAAAAATACTCATGTAATCCTGAGCCTCCAAGAGTGGTCCTGTTGTCATGGTGACGTTTTTCCATGATTCATTTTTCCAATTCACAAGAAAACACACATCTCAATCCATTAAATGAACACCCATAAAAACCTTATTGTTTTATAAAAAAACTTCCCTTTTTGATACCATTAATTTCAAACCCATGTGGTTTCCACCACATCCCCAAAACCAAGAATGAATACAATAGGGAAAATGAAGATATTTAGTAGAGTTTTAGAAATAAATTTATTTAAACTCAATAGAATCAATCAGAGGCATGGAAGACTTCACCTTCTAAGAAAAATTGGAACATGTGAAAAATCACCTACCATGGATTCTTTTGGCATAATGATTCTTAGAAGATCTAACAGATCTCACCAATTCCCTCTATTTCTCTATCAAATACTAAGATAAACTAATAAAATATCATCTAATCCCATAGATCATGTTATAAAAACTTTGATTTATGGTTTCTTTTCAGAATAACTTATGAGATCAAATATGGGAAGGAAGAACTGGGTGATAACCTTTGATTTTAATGATCAAACACTCAAAGAACAACCAAAATTATAGTTTGGATTTCAAAAATTGCTAAAAATATAATAAGAGAACCCTGAAAATTGAGTTCCTAGGTTAGTGTAAGAGTAATGGGGCTTTTCAGTAAAGTTTCAGGTTTTAAAACCAATTTCCACACAATTTACATCCCATTGAATGGTTAGGCCGCACTGTTTGACAAACCATATGCTAATTGTCTAAATAATATTGGCCCAAAATGATTCCATGTTGCATGATTAGATTCGTGGTTTTTCTAAACTATGCACCAACCATGTGCCTACCCAGTAACCCCCAATCATCGTGCATGGTTTCCTAGAGACTTGAGAAAAATTTATACTAACCAAGGTCAAATCATAAACCTTTAAAAACGATTCCAAAACTATCCATAAACTTCCATATTCCTAACCCAAATATTATCTAACATTAAATTATATATAAAATAACAAAATACCTAAAATCAAGTGGGTTACATTTTACACTATATAACCCCAAAAAAGTCTCGTAAGGAGGTATGACCTGGGTATGTGATGAAAATCCATTAGTATTTACAACCCTCTTTATAAGTGGTATCAAGGATCAAATAAAATAAATAATATATACTTTAATAATTATCATTCCAATCAATAGATTGACATATTATAGCATCATATATAGGTTTATTTTCAACATATACTCTACCTAAAACATCATACTGACCTTGACATACAAACTCTTATCCAAGTAAATTTGAACAAACCAAAAAAAACTTTACTCCTTTATTGGATCACTCTACTGAGGCCATTGGAATGTGGGAAACTACCTATAGTAAATTTATTAGTTAGAAAATCTTGAAGGTCTTAAACTTCTTATAAATTTGTCCCCATTACCACTAGTTTTCTTATCTAATGAAATCTTTACAAATGGCCATACAGACCAGAAAATGTAATTTTTTCACCTTTAAGATATAATTGGGATTAATATACCTATGATACCCAAACTAATGAAACCACATGGGGGAAATTTTTTGATGAGATAAAATTGAAACACATTTTCTCTTATTTCCCTCCTAAATCCTAGCTTAACTTGACTTTACTCGATCTCATTTTCACCATCGTAAAGGACCCTAATCTTCAGAACCCTGATCCCACACTTCATTTATCATAAGTTTCCACCATCATCAAGAATCCCTTTTAAACATAAACATAGAAACCTTATCTCAGTTTATTTTGGGAAACTCAATATTCTCATAGAGAAAATGGATCAATTGAATCCAATATTTGACTTATTATTGGGTAATACCACCCCAAAAGGTTGATAGAACCTTAATATAGACTGGATCCCTTTGAGGCAACCCTTGTCCCACAATATACACTATTTTGGAAAGTATCCTTAAATCATGATAGTTAACATAAGGTCTTTCTAATGGTTCATGCTCACCCATCCCTTCCAATATGGAAGGTGGTGGTCATCCAGGTAGCATATTCTATAATGAAGTAGATTAAAACATCACCCCCCTTATTAAAAACACCAAGGCTGAAATTTTCATTAAAAATACAAGGTTTGACCCACTTTACCTCTCACCCTTTCATTTATTATTTATCAAAAAACTTTTATTTTCAAAAGATCTTTCAAATCAAACATTTATATTATTTAGTTAGTTTTGAACATAATTTTAAATACATATAAAACATGCTTTGAACATAATTTAAATGTGAATAATAAATTATTTAAACATAATCATAAAGATATAATATAGAAAGTTACCCATATAAGTAAGAAAATTTTACCAATTAGGTATTCAATTATTGGTTCATATTTACCTACTCATTAATAATAACTATATAAGAAAACGCTATTTATTTACTATTAATGTTTTTGTTAATATAAATCTCTATTTGATACCGATATAAAATTTAATAAAACACATGTGAGCTTGTGAGATGACAAATAATATTATTGATTCTTTCTTAATAATACCTAAAAAATCATGATACTTTGTAACTAGGATTGACTCAAGGAAAAGAATAAGTGACAGAAGAGAAATATTAGACTACAAATGGAAATATAAGTTTCTACCAGAGGTACCAAGATGGGTTGCTACAACATCGTAGGTTCACCTCTTGATAACCAAAGGCTAGCATAAATTATTGGAGGTTTAAATAATATTTAGTGGGAGATATTTTACCCTAGTAAACTATGAAATACCATGGGAATATAATACCAAAAATTCAGCATGACCCTTTACATCGACCGACATAAGCCTCAAGGACACTGAAGGCATCCATGGGTACCTGTTCAACTAGTGATATCAATATAAGATAATGAAATTAATATATGTGCAAACCTACATGATATACATGACTCAAAAATATACTCAACATAATCAAAATAGTCCAAATTAAGAAAACAAGTTAATATGAACATAACATTTAATCCTAACAAGACTTAAATGTCTAAAATAGTAGACCCAAAGTGAAAACTTCCTAGATAAACCTCTATGAAATCCCCTAATCATAATCCCTACAAGACCTTAAAAGTTTTAAAAGATAACACCTATGATCCATGATTAATATGGTATTATCCTCTATGCTCTAGTGCCTTACCCTTACCTAGATCATGTATAATGTAATCTACATGCATCCTACAAGGTAACATGTAGAGCATGAATGTTGTTACTTAGTAGTTGGTTTCCACCCAACCAAAACATACTTTCTATAAACCCAATTACATGTAGAATCATTATAGGGATAGATTAAAGGTAAAACAAGTCAGGTGATATGCTTCACATACTTTAAAGTATACAATTTCTACTAAAATAGATAATTCCCTATTTTGGGAGGATCTTAACATGATCTCACCTTCTTTAGAAAATCCTAATATCAATTTCAAGTTAAAAATAGACCAATATTCCAACCCATTTCATCAAGGTATAGAATAATAAGAGTCTAGTCATAATCCCATCACATGGTAATGAGAAGTTGTATATAAATTCATGGTCTCTCCTCATCCTATTGGAATAGAGAAATATGTATACAAAGTTAGGGAACTATGACCCCATCCCAACCATCATTCTCTAAATCAAGTGAATATATATATATATATAATAATCCAATTACCCATTCTAATTCACATACCAAACACTGTGTATCATGTAGGAATCCATCTACAACTAAAATAAGTGATATACAAAGGCATGCTTATACAACATTAAATGATAATATATAAAATTCATAGAGTCTTGTTTTTGATTAATCAATGAAAACAACAAGGAATTCCTAGGTGAGAAATTATAAAATGATTCTATCATTGAAAAGGGGCATAAGGAATGATCTATTCGTGATCAAAAATCACTATGAATGGAAAATAAACATAAAAATACTTTAAAATCAACAAAGGATATGTTAATAATTCATTTAATATCAAAAGGTCCATTTTTAATTAAATCAAGTAAACCCTACACTGATGTCATCCCATATAATGGAATATGAGATGGAAGATGGTTATTCTTACCCGAATAGATGTAGCAGATTCCTTAGGGCCTGAGAGGAAGTATTATAGAACCAAAAACCAGTTTGATAAATGTAAACAAGAAATATCTAGGGATTTAAATTTTTGAGACTTAGGGAATGTGTTGGGACCCAAGAAACCCTAAGAAGTGGGGTGAATTGGGGCGGTACTGGGTTTTAGAATTTTTTTCCTCCTTATTTATATTCTTCTTTTAAGTATTTATTCCCATGATAACATGAAAATTATTCAAATTATTTTTCCTCAAAATCAACCCCATCACACACTTTGAAAATATATAAAAAGTAAAACAGACAAGAACACCAAGGTTTTAATTAGTTCACCCAAATGGGATAATCCAAGGAGAACACACTAATAATGTATTTTTGTAACATGAAGAAATATTAACCGTGTTATATTATAATGATTTATAAGGTTACACTATTGATCTAAGTTCATTTGCTCTTCTCCCCTATGTGAACTGCTTTTGTGGAGGATAAAATCAGTTTATATACTTGAGGGTTTATTCATTATCTCTATGGTTCAAACTAGTTGAATATTTGATTCTAGATATATATTTCCTGACCTTGAATACTCAATGCCTCCTTCTTTCAAAGAATATTATATTAACTCCTCATATGTGTGGTTTATGTCTTGTGTTCTCATTCCAAACATAGTAACCCCTTCCAAATAATAATTATAATACATTCAAATTATATTCTTTGAATCTATCCCTCTTCTAAAGACAGATATAGCAGAGGTGAACTCCTCTTTCTCTCCAATATTTAATCCTTTAATATAAAACGAATATAGATCATTAGAACTCCTTCTTCTTATTTAGTTTAAATTAAAACCATATATCTCAATATATTCAAGATCCCCTTATTTATCTCTTCTTAAATAATCATATATGATTTTCCTACTCTTCTCTTCTTCTTAGAGACCGGTACTTCTATGATGTACAAGTCTCTATTTCCCTTTCTGATATCTTCATGAATCCTAACATATTATTCTAATCAATGGTTTACTGATTAGTACAATAATCTCTCTCCCTACACTTTCTATTCAAAACAAAATATTTAAAAAATGGCATGACTATCTCTCATTTTTATTACTTTCTTTTGATGAACAGATATGATCAAGGAAATATTGCAGTGTCAATCTATTATTTGTTTTTAAATCTACTCCTTTTATAATTTCACTTGAATCATAATATATGGAATTTCCTAATTTAAAAATACGGAACACCATATTTATAGACTTCTTCAACTTAACAAATTGTATACATGATATTTCCAAATTCCAAAGTCATGGAAACTGATAGATCTTCTATCCATGACTCTGAATATGAAACTCCATAATTATTGATTGTGACTCCCATTATTCATTTCATGAATATATGATTATATCAAGATTTAATATTCCATATTTTGTGAAATATGGAATCCCCAAAGCATCCCCTTCTTTGAATTTTAATAAAACAATCATCCTTCGTGAATAAAAAAAATATTTTCATTTTAAACCTCCAATAATCCTGCACTTTTTAAATTTGAGCATTATGAGTTTGATGATATCAGGTTCCACTCACATTACTGGTCTCTTTATCTACTTACCTTTACATAAATTATACTTTACCCTTACATAAATTGCATGGATTTTATCTCACTATACATAGGTTCACCATATCTATATCAACACATATAGAGGGATTCACTCAATTAGACCTTTATATTGGTCTTTATTTACTCCTATATAGAGGTCCAATGACTCTTATGTGATCCACACTACTTTTACATACACTATATATATATATTATATTAGAATTATGCACATTATAAGTAACCTTTATTTGTATCTTAAAAGATCCTTACATGAACTAGTTTTCCTTAACCTTATGTGTGCCCTATTTTACCTTGATGCAACCTCAAACACTCAGTAGGACCTTTATGTGGGTCTTTACCTTTATGTAGGATATTCATATATTGTCATAACTTTGTGTATATCATGATTTTACTTTAAAAAATCAACTCTATTTCCTTTAAGTAGTAAAAAAAATCTATTTTTTACCTTTATGTAGGTCAGTGTATACCTTTACATAGGTAGAGTAGTATTTAAATATCCCTTACATAGCTACTTCAAATTACCCATACACTTATATAGTAGCTTCAAATCTTATCTACAACTCTATATTAAGCATCAAGAACTTCCAAAATTTCTCCAATACTCTTTTAGTATTTATAATACATCTCATGAATATCCAACATATTTAGCTTCTTAAATCTTCATGCAATATGAAATATTTCCTTATATAACACCTTAATCAAGAATTCTCCATGAAATTAATGTCATTACTCATTAAACTATTCTATTATAATTCCATATATATATTATAAAGAATCAAATAATAAAAAAACATGGTTTTAATATCATCTTCACTCCCACTTTTTCAATAAAATCCTTGCTCTAAATTTAACAAGATATTTTATCACCTCATTACTCCTCCAAGATATCCAAATTTAGATATTACCCTCCCAATACTTGAATGAATATTCTATTTGAATTCACACAATTAATATCATTTTGAAATAATCTACTTCAACATATAGTGAGGTTTCAACTACCAAACCACTTTCATATATCAGTTACATTCTTCTTTTCAGATTCTAATTAGTGAGACTTGCCACTTAGTAATGACTATTCAATAAATTCTCTAAGACTATTGAGCCAAAGCTTATTATAGGAAAAAAGAGTAAATTTTAACAATGTCAATGTTTTCCATATCACTTAATTAATATCCAAAAACCATGTGGATCATGATAAACTTAACCTCATAATAATTTAGACAACTTATCACAAAAGTAATTAATTTATAAGATCTAAAACACATGGGTGAGGAACATACCAGTTGAAACATCAATGGATACCACTTATCAATACCAAACAATTAATACCACTTTAATTTATGTCTTACAATTATTTCCTTCAAATGATGCACCTTCTTTTTTTCAAATGAGGTGGAACAACCTGTTATGGCTTAGTACCAACTCCCCCATAATGTTTTCACCTTCTCAATAACAATTGTTGGGAATATTTTCATCATGGGAAAGTGTTTGTTGATAATAATTGTTTGTTATTGTTCTATATATATCCAACTTATAAGTATCTTAAAATAAAACTTAGATAATACCATCAGGTTAGTGCATAAAAAATATATATGAAATATTAAATGATACTACCTCTTTATACTATTTTCCATTCTTTTCTTAGGGTATTCCGCCATTTGTTTGATACTAATCATGCCTTGTAAAACATATAAAATAGTCCTAACATCATTGGGAGGCCTATAATGTTTATTTTACATATAAATCTCCCCAAAAAATCTTTATATTTATTATAAATTATAATCTCAACATGCACAAACATATTTTAGCACAGTTTCCTCAAGAGAATACATATCAATTCAATATTGTAAGATCCATCCTTAGCATAGATTTTATATTTGTTTTTCATGAATTTTCAAAATAGAAATATTTTTCCTTTCAGATTATATGAAAAATGCATGTACTTTCTTATATTATGTGAATATATATTTATAAACCTCCTCATTCTCATGCACATATAGTGCATATCATGATTTTTCTTGAGGCTTCATGTAAGAATGTATCTTTATCATATTAAACTTGGATTATTTATTTTAATGCACACACAATGTAACATCCCAAGTAAGTAATGAATAATATATATTTTTATCTATGTATATTAATTAATTAGATAGTGTTTTAGAGGCTTAAAATGAAAATAAATCCAATCTTAAGCATGGAATACACTAATATTTTTTAAAGGATTGTTTTACTGCCTTTTGATGGAAAACCATTTTTAAATCTATCTTTTGAAAATTTTATAAGCTATGTTTGTCAAAATAAACTTATTCTTTATTATTGGGACATCAAAATTTACTTTGTGTGAATTTTTGGTATTTTTCTGACAATGTTCATTTTTTTATGAATAGTGAAAAATACTGTATTTTACATCAAAACTGCTTTTTAATCTACTTTATTTATATGATTAGATTATCTTTTGAATTGGTTTTAAAGTTAAATTAGAATATATTTTTACCATTTAATCCAATGGTGGTCATTAGGATTAATTTCACTTTGGAATTGGGCATAAACTAATTCCAAACTTTTCATAGATATTGTTTCAAAAAAAAACCCGCTATTTTTTTGACAACATGAATTATTTTTAAATCAATTATTGAAATTTCTGTGTTTGGAATTTGGTAAAATGGATTACATATTTGGAATAATAAGGTCCAAATTATGTAATCTAGACTCTTTTTTTTTTGGACATTATGAATAGTAACGACGGTAATTATCTTTAATTATCTTGATTAATGAGTAATCAGGTAGTTAAGGATAATAAAATTATATCATAATAATACAAAAAGACCACAACATGTGTCCTAAGGCTAATGGTTGTCTCATGTACGACCATGGGATGCCTTGTGCCAAACTTGGGGGCCCCATGGAATCACTTTTGTGAGAAAGTGACTTTTTATCTTTTTATTTTTAAAGAATGTTAAATGTGACAAAGAATGTATCACCTAAGTAAAATATTTTTAATTTTGTCTACATAAATGATATTTTGGACTATAAATATTCATTAGAAAGATAAAAATATTTCCTACATCATTATATTTTTTTTATAATTTATAGACATTAAATTTATTAAATTATTTATGACATCATGATGATGCAACGATTACCTCATTAATAAAGGATTTAAATAAAATGAAATGATAATGTAAAATTTATGAACTAAACATGTACAAAACCTATTATATGGGTGGATTTCAAACCCTTATCACCTTACCCTTGAATTATATCAATTTGGGACCTTTTGAATCCGAAAATCATTTTCAAATAAAGTAACATTTCTTTACTTTCCAAGAGTGCCCCTCCTCTCCTCTTATAAAAGGCCCCCACCTCTACCTCCTTACCCACACTCCCAAAGACTTTGGCTCGGCCACACCTGCCCATTTTGTCTCTCAACATCCCTCTATTACTCCTTGAAGCCTCACTTTGAGCAGAAGTCTTCCCAAGGAAGCCTTTGAGCTCAAACCAAAGGGAGTTACCCGATTTTAAGGTAATGTCTTCACTTGAGTCCTTTTGTTTTATTTTGCTTCTCCAACCCCCTAAACCCTTTTTATTAATTTCTTTTGTAACAACTCCAGTATCTTCAATATACTAGGATTTTGTTATAATAAGTATTCGAGCTACACTTACACACACCTACATCTAATGGTTAAAGGACATACTGTTTCCGTGGATGGTGAATTTATGCCTCCCGAAACGATGATTGTTCAACATTCTTGTAACACCTTCAAAGGTGGCCATTAAGATGTCACTATATTTATATATGATATATAATATGTTTATGTTTTCCTTAATCTACTATATTTTTCATTTTGGTCATACCTTTATGGTTTCCATTTTGGGTAAACGCGATATCTTCATTTAAGGAAGTGCGGACTACCACCCCCTCCAAGTGATTTGATTCGTTAAATACCATATGTGGGACATATAAAGGATGGAAATATGATATTATATATGATATTATACTGGAATTATAATATACCTTTATATCATTATGATTCCATTCTATAAAATACGAAATAGAAATAAAAGTAGCGTTCATGCGTACGTACGGCTTACCGTCTCCATGAACGGTGCATTTCATTTCTTACCTCTAAATGATTATGTAATATTATAAATGCATGTATATACTGGATATATATGATATATACATCATGATTATAATTCTGGATATAATGGATACATGAACAACTTGTAATTATAAAGGGTTTATTTTTGACTCAAGTACCAATGATCGTTAAAACGACCGTTATTAACTTAAATAATTACATAGTGTTCATGTCATGGAAATAAGTGATATAAAAGGAATAATGAACTTGAAAAAGGTTATTAAGAAAGTATAAATTAACTCAAGTTTATTATTCAGGACATTAAAGAACGATCGAGTCAAGTCGGACCCGAGGTATGGGACTTCGTCTCAATCTCCTTTCATTGAGGCATATTTTGTTTTATACACAACCTTATTTTATACGGTGTATAAACCCCTTTGACTTTTACATTTATTCAAAAGGAATCTTTTTTATACTAAGCATTTACTAAACAACAAAAGGGAATGTTTTTGTCATACGTATGCGGCGACAACGACTTCTCTGCCGCTGTGACCGTTATTTGAGTTTCGGCTTCCTCTACAAGCCATACCTTTTTTTTAAAAGAAAAATAAATACCATGTTTTAATTTTATTTTATTTTGGTATTGAAAATGGTTTTCAAAATGTTTTTATATCAATTTGTTGTATTGATATCTTGTGATTAAAAGGTGGAAATGTTATGTTTCCTTTATGCATGTTTTATGTGATATGATTATGTTGAGGTTCTTGGGCATTATTATGAAGACGGGTGGTTCCGTGATAAACTAAGGGAGGGTGAGCCCGATATAGCTCTCCAATGCATTGGGTAACGCGAAGGAGTGAAACTTTAATGTTTCTCCAAAGAGATTTAGGGAATATACTATGATGGGTATTCCAAACGTAACCAAGAGGGTTACTCCCTACGTAAGAATGTTATGAATGCCTGAAGTTACCTTTATGTCTTATGATTTCTATGATTTATTCATGATTTGATGAGGTATGTTAAAGTGCTTATGTTTTATGGGTAAAGTATGATTTCATTCTTATGTATATATGTACCCATGTTTCCTTTCCATATTTTTATATCCCTTACTGAGCTTTTTATGCTCATCCCAAGTTTTTTGAAATGTTTTTCACAGGTCAAGGGAAAGGTACATGACATGATGATAGTGTCAAGGAAGTGTCAAGAAAGAATCCATGTTTTATTTTAAATATGTTTCCATTGATGGGAAAGAATAATACTATCTTTATGTAACCACTTTGTTTATATGTGGAATGTAATGCAAGTTTTATGATCTAATTCTCTAAAACTCTAAACCTAAAAAGATCCTCAATGTGTAATCTTGTAATAACTCAAGATTAAGTAAGGTTTAAGGCTGGGGCCTTATACACAGTGCACATAACCATGGATTATATCTCCCCCTAAAATGCTCCATTCATTAGTTTTGACAATAAATAACAAGATGATAGGGTACCTCCATCATCCTCGAATTGAGGAATATAGATGGTCTTTATAGACTAACCCTTTCTTCCCAGCTTATTTTTATATCTTTGTAGAGGTGTTATTTGATATAACACCAGTCATACAACTTTCCTCTTGAATTATTTATAATTGTTCACTATATTTTACTTAGTATTATATTATATAATTAGACTCATCCCACTAGTGAAAACTTATTCTTTTATAACACAATTTTTTTATCTACCATTGGAATTCTTCTTTCTCCATGAAATAGTTACTCCACTAGTTTTGTGTTATTGATTTGTTGTGTTATATGTAAACCCACTTAAGAATTCCACTTTATTTACTTCTATAATCATAAATATATCCATTTATTCCTATTCTTTTACTCTCCTTACCCATTTCTTTGATTTCTAGGTGGGTTATTGGGTATAAATTGCCCTTAGTTTTTAGATCACCCCCTCCTATCTTTTTTTAAAGCCTTTTCCAAAACATCATACATATTATTTATTGAAATAGATTACCTACCAATTTTTATTATTCTCACAACATCATTTTTCTTCCATAATGGTTGTTTTGAAGAAACAATGATAGAATTTATCTTAATCTATAATGTTTTCCTACATGACTAGGGTAAGGATAGAGATATATTTTTCCTATAGAATAATACCTCATGTGATGTTATTTTGATTGAACTGTAGATTTAGTATGTCTTCTTTTATTGTGGAACCTCCTTTCTTCAACACACACATTCATATTGTGTCCAATTCTACCACAAAAATATCATTGTCTGGTCTAATTTCATTGAGGACCACTTGCATCAGTTTTAGAAAATTTGTACTTATTTCTTCCTAAATAAAGACTCATGTATTATTTTATACCAATTGAAGCTCCCACATGAGACACTTCTAAATTTGTCTCATTTTTCATTACATGAATAAATTTGTTAAGATTCTTGATTTCCATGTCCTTATCTTTCAGTTTTCATTCTTATTACTTAATCCAATAATTCTTTTAACCATGTATTGCCTTCATCTTCTCCTCATATTGTTTCTTAAGGATAGTTATTGATAATTTATATTGTTTCTCTCTTTTCATTCTTAGCTCCATATCTTGAAAAATATCTTTAATTCTATCACTTTACATTTTATTTTTGTTACTTATTTTTTTATGGTTTCTTCTCAAATCATACCTTCCTTTATCAACCTATGATTTTATTCTTCCAAATATGTTATGAGAACATACATTCTCTTCCATATTTAGCCTTAAAGGATTTAAATTCACCTTCTAATTCTTAAATATCCTTTTCTAAGTTGAAAAATTATATCCAAATTTTCTAAATGAAGTTTATTATTATTATTCAACAAAACCAAGTGAAATATAATCTTTATATTTGGATTTTCAAGGATCATATTCTACAGAGTTTGAATCAGACAATAATAATGAATCACTTTTCTTTATTGGTAATGAAGTGATCATATTATTGATGGAATTATTCTTAATATTATTCCTTTTTCTTTTAGAAAAATGGAATTCTTCCCCATTAAAATACACATCAAGATCTTCAATATATATCTTTTAACCATTAGGAATATCTTGAATTCCATCTTTTAACATATATTTTTTCATATAAAAATCCTCCAATTTCATCCACATTTCTTTATAAAGCTTCCAATAAGATACATTTTTGAATATAACATATTTTAGAGAATCCTTTAAGGAATTATTAGAATGAGCATAAATCTATAAATTTCTTTGGTTTATCTCATACATTATTCCAGGATACCTTCACAATAAACTCCCATTAATCAAAATGTGGAAATAGATAATAAGATGAATTTAAAAGTGTTTCAAAAATTCATTCCTCTATTTAGATAACTGAGTACCATAAAAAATGATTGCCTTCATAGTTGATGTCAAACCTTCCATAATCTTCAAGAGGTTAATACACCAAAGTGATATCTTCATTTAAGGAAGTGCGGACTACCGCCCCCTCAAAGTGATTTGATTCATTAAATACCATATGTGGGACGTATAAAGGATGGAACTATGATATTATATATGATATTATACTGGAATTATAATATACCTTTATATCATTATGATTCCATTCTATAAAATACGAAATAGAAATGAAAGTAGCGTTCATGCGTACGTACGGCTTACCATCTCCATGAATGGTGCATTTCATTTCTTATCTCTAAATGATTATTTAATATTATAAATGCATGTATATACTGGATATATATGATATATACATCATGATTATAATTCTGGATATAATGGATACATGAACAACTTGTAATTATAAAGGGTTTATTTTTGACTCAAGTACCAATGATCGTTAAAACGACCGTTTTTAACTTAAATAATTACATAGTGTTCATGTCATGGAAATAAGTGATATAAAAGGAATAATGAACTTGAAAAAGGTTCTTAAGCAAGTATAAATTAACTCAAGTTTATTATTCAGGACATTAAAGAACGATCGAGTCAAGTCGGACCTGAGGTATGGGACTTCGTCTCAATCTTCTTTCATTGAGGCATATTTTGTTTTATACACAACCTTCTTTTAAACGGTGTATAAACCCCTTTGACTTTTACGTTTCATCCACATGTCTTTATAAAGCTTCCAATAAGATACATTTTTGAATATAACATATTTTAGAGAATCCTTTAAGGAATTATTAGAATGAGCATAAATCTATAAATTTCTTTGGTTTATCTCATACATTATTCCAGGATACCTTCACAATAAACTCCCATTAATAAAAATGTGGAAATAGATAATAAGATGAATTTAAAAGTGTTTCAAAAATTCATTCCTCTATTTAGATAACTGAGTACCATAAAAAATGAGTGCCTTCATAGTTGATGTCAAACCTTCCATAATCTTCAAGAGGTTAATACACCATATTTGAAAATTTGAATAATCCTATAACATTTATGCTTTGACTCTACTTTTTAGGACCTGATACACCCTAAAAATGAGGGTGAATCATGGTGGTACTAGGTTTTAGACTTTTCTTATCTCTATATAAATCTTATTATTTTATGTTTTTATACCTATGTTATCATGAACAACTATTAAACCTATTTTTCATTGAAATAAATCACATAAAATACTATACACATATAAATAAAGTAAAACACACAATAACACCAAGGTTTTATATGGTTCACTCAAATGGTATAATACAAGGAGCACACAACAATAATGTTTTGGTGTACCAGGAATAAATACCACTCATGTTCATATTGTAATGATTTTTAAGGGTGCAATAATGATCCATACTCACTTCCAATTATCAACTCCACACACTAATTATGTAAAGGATGAACTCAGTTTATAGACTTAAGGGTCTCTTTATGAGCTTCATAGTATAAACTGGTTCCATCTTTGATTCTGGATAGATACATGTTGAACTTTAATACTCACTGCCTCATTATTTAAAAACAAATGAGACTAACACGTCATTTGTGAGGTTAATGTATTGTATTATAATTCTAATAGAAAAACCATTTCATGTGATAATTATAATAAAATTTGAATTATCATATTTTAACCTTTATTTATTTTAATTCCAGATATATTGTAGGTTAATTCTTTCTCTATCTCTCTGAGAATTACTCTTTTAACAGAAACCAAATGTAAATCGATGTAACTCCTTATTCTTATCTGATTTATATCAAAACAATATATCTCAATATATAAAATCTCCCCTTCTTTCTTCCTTATTTAAAAATGGATATGGAAATTCCTCTGTTATCTTCTTTTTGAAGCCATGTATTTTTTTCATATGGATATATCACTCTATTTTTCAATTATATTGGTGAATAATCCCTTATTTTTTGCTCAAAGGTGTATTGATGAGTATAGAAGGATCTCTCCCTTCACTTTCTATTTGAAACCAAATACAAAAAAATCTCATGGATCTCTCTCATTTTTCATTCTTTATTTTGATGAACAAATATGATTAAGGAATTATTGCAGTGTTGATCTATTTATTCTTTTTCATTATGATCTTTTTATAAATACTCTTGAATCCTCACATGAAAACTTTCCAAATTTTAAAATATAAAATACCATATTTCTAAATCTCACCATCTTTACACTTTTCATACGGTATATTTCTAGATTCTAGAATTATGAAAATTGAGATATCTTCAGTCCTTGGCCCTGAATATGAAACTCCATAGGTCTCGGTCTTCACTCCCATTATTCACTTCACGAATACATGATCACCTCCAAATATAACATTCTGTATTTTGTAAATTATGGAAACCCCAAAAAATTATCTTCTTTCACATTTCATAGAATCTATGGCCTCCTTGAGTTTTAAATCTATATAATATTTTTGTTTTAAGCTTTGAATAATCCCACACTTTCCAAGGTTGAGTATGAATGGTTTGATAGTATCGGGTGAATCTCACATGAATTGAATATTAATCTAGTTACCTTCATGTAAACTGAACTTTACCCTTACTTATATATAATGGAATTCCTCTCACTATACATAGGTTCACTACAACTATATCAATGCTTGTGGAGGGCTTCACACAGTAGGTTCTTTACACAGGTCTTCATTTACTCTTACATAGAGGTCCAATGACCCTTACATAAGCCATATTACATTTATATACACTATAGATATCTGATATTACTCTTATGTGCATGTTGAGAAGCTTTTCATTGAGTTGAAAGGAACCTTATATGAAAAATATTACCTTACCCTTATATGTGGCCTGTTTTACCTTGATACAACCTCTATAACTAAGAATGAACTTTATATAGGTCTTTACCTTCACACTGGTTATTCATATATTGTCATACCTTTATATAGGTCATGATTCACCTTTATGATTCTAGCTCTATTACCTTTATACAGCTTACAAACTCAATTTTAACCTTTATGTATGTCAATGTAAAGATTTATATGGGTAGATAATTCTTTAAATTACACATAAACTACTATTTCAAATGTGTCGACCCTTAAGCAGCTACTTCAAATCTTGTATGAGACTCCAAATTAAGCTTTAATAACTTCCAAAATGTATCCAAAATTCATTTATTATTGATAATCCATCTCATGAATATATAATATCACCATACTATGAAATATTTATGTAATATGAAATATTTATTCTTTAACACTTTCACTAAGAATCCTCCATGAAATTAATTCCATGATTTTATCAAATATTCTATAATAATTATGTATTCTTATTATAAAAAATATATAATCATACAAAATAATGGTTTAAATAGAATGCATAATTGAAAATAAATTTCAAGGAGTGGCCTTAAATTCACATAGGGTAAGCACCCATAACAGTTATAATCAAAGGAATATGAGAGTTTCCAAGAATTATACATGCACTAGAATTATTGGAAGATGAATAAAATAAACTATCATGAAGAGATAATAAAAATAATAAGGATTAGAGGTAGTATACGACATTACATAGTGGAAACTAAGATTTTTTAATAAATATAAGCTAATCTAAACAAAGTATTGATAGGGGATCAATGAATATGAGATATAGGTGAAGAGAATCTCACATTAGTTTAAATGGATGGTAAATGAGATGAAATTCTTGATTCCACAAGGTTAAATTTTAAATCTAAAAGACAAAAATACCCTTTTCTAAAAAGGGTATTTCTTATGTATCTATCGAGTACCAAGTACAATCCCACAAATTATCTAATGGTTCAAAAAACCCCATCATCCCCTTTTGATCCCCAGTAGGTAACCGCTTTAGAACCACTAGTTACCCAATAGTGACCAAACCCAAGGGGCCACCTCCTTTTCTTTACCACTCCCTCCAAAATCCTCTAAACACTTTACTAATTCAAAAATACCACTAAAATATATTTAATATATAAATTTAAATAGAAAAACATACCTTAATGGGTAAGGATATTTACACTGGAAATTATTAACTAACTAATTTAGGATAAGGGAAAATTCAGTTTAATTTTAGGTCAATTGCACATAGATTGAAAAACCAGAAATCACACATCACATATAATTAGAATAAACCATTAAGAATAGTCAATGAAAAAAAATATTCTATCTAATAGAATAATTTCCATAAAATATAATTAGGTGACTTATCTCTAATTTATATAAATCACAAAATATGATAGGACCCCCGAAATTAGGAATAAAATGATCGAATATATATAAATAGTATAAGAAACAAGGAATAAATCAAATAGGATTTTTATCCTTACCTGGGGAAACCTCCTACGATGAAAATAACTTGAATCAAACTAATAATTAAGGGGTTCTCTCACTTGGAAGATAGGTCTAAGATGTAATATGTGGGGAGGACTTAGCTACTACTGGGTAAAAAATGAGAAGGAATTATCATTTAGTATGAATTAATAATTAATTAATTAATTTAGAATTTAAATTGAAAATAAGTAGGAACTCATTGGGTAGCCACCATCCATCCATAGGGTACTCTCTCCAAGGTCTCCATCCACTTGGTGTCCCACTTAGAGATATATTCTCCCCTACTACCTCTATTGGGTACATTATACCATTCTAACGGGTACACAATGGAAAATTTCAATTGATAGATTCCTTGGTACCAAGTCTATTTTCCCAAAAGGAACCCCAATACCCTTTTAATACTTATAAAACTATAATATCATTGAAAATAATTATATTTGGTGAAAATTAGAATGAAAAATCACCTCAAATTTGGTAGGGTGCTGCAAAAGTTTAATAATAAAGGATCCTTCAATGTAAACCAATCACCAACTTATAAGCTAGTAAAGTCCAAAATATTCTCATATTCTATCCTAATAATATGTAAAAAAATATATATAATTGGGAAGGAGAATATAATTATACTTAGTTGGTTCATCCTCAAAAACTATCACACCAATTTAGAAGAAACATATTAAATATTTAGAGAATAAATTGTAAAATTCACTCATATCCCAACTTAAGTCATTTACAAACCCAAATAACAATAAGCCCACTCAAAAAAAATTCACACTATATATGTATATAAAATATATAAATACAAAAAATGAGGTACCCCCACCCACTTCCCCACTAGTCTAGTTTCCCTCACATCCTGTCAATATACATTATGGAACTCTCATCCCTTCCCATATCCACATACCAGACAATAACAAAACCACAACCACATACCATAACCTCATACCACATACAATTATATAATATAAAATAACCACTAAAATAGCTAATAATAAAGGAAGAATATGAGATGGTGGGTAGTCATCCATTCATTCACACAATATCCTAGATATCAGGGTTTACCCAGTATCTAAAACCTCATATAAGATTCAGTCATTTTATCTGGCCAAGTTGGTGATGCGTATAAAATAAAAAAACATATAATGATATAGTAGATCAAAAATCCAAACTAAGGTTCAATATCCTATCAAGAAACCTCTAAAAAATAATTCCACCAATAACATCATCACTTCAAAACATCCATTATTTCCTCTAACTATATAAAAGAATTTAAAGAATCCCCACGTGATTCAATTAAAAATTTTCCACATCATTGTTCTAATTTATAATTATGTATTGAATTACATGTAATTCATCATCATGCTATTATAAAATTCATCAAACATAATAATTCTTCCACTTCATTTCAATTTATTAACTACATACTTCATTAATTTATTACATTTAAAAATACATATATAATCTCATTCCTATTCTTCAATTCATTCTTCCATTCCTCATCTATATTTATTGTATAACTATCCTTAATAATCTAACTACATTGTCCATAATACACAAATAACTCATAAATGTCATTATAACTCAAAAAAACCCACTAAACTTAACTCAAAATTTTCTATTTCATGATAATATAGAAAATAAAAAATAACCCATATTCCACAATAACTCCAGAACCCTATTATATTCAATAAATTTTATAAAATTAATCAATCTAAATAATTTACCCAACTCTATTATTTGTATGAGAATACATCAATGAATCCATATCCAATCACTCTTTATAAATACTCTATCAAAATTGAACATATAACCCCAAGAGAAAATAAGATAAATAGGAAAAGGAAGAATCAAAGAATAATTACATTTATTTTCATGGATCTGATCTGTCAAAAGAAAAATTGAAGGTTTTCAAACGATAAATTTAGGATATCTAGGAAACTTCCATGGTCGCCAATGGTCATCTAAGAAGATAATAAATCACATGTAATGAGAAAAAAAATATAAATAAAAAGAAGAATAATAAAAAACCATGGCATAATAATATTCATTATGGTGAAATAGTGGTTGGCCAATTGTGAATCCAAAAAGTATGAAACAAACCCTCTAATCTCCCACTTAAATCTCATCATCACCCTCCTTTAAAATTTTATAATATCAAAGTTCATTATTGCATAATTTTTCACCATTATACCATAATTTACATTGTCAAAGTCTTGATCTAAGAGTCATATAACAATATAATGTGTCTCTAAAATCAATCTATAATTTCTTTTTTAAATTAACACATGATAGAAATACAACATGGAGTAAGAAATGTTGTTGTGGTATAATTCAAAAAACACCATGAAAATCATGACCTAAAACTAGGGCCTAATATTCTTCCTATAATGACCAGTTTCAACAAAAAAATCCTTCCCATGTCTCATTATGGTGAAATTTAAAATATCACGTTTCAATGATGAAAACCATGATGAAATACACAAGTTTAAGTTGTCACCAGAGACGCATTTATTCATCTCTAACACCTAATAAAAAAAATATGTCCCTAAAATAGACCATGACATAATGTAACCCATTACAACGTGATTTATATATCAAATAAAAAATCACCTCAAAATTAACATCTCATCTTCCAACTATTACTCTAAATTTCTCAATGAGAAAAGAAATGCATGTACCGGAAATATAAGACTCTATATTAGATTCCTATTAAATTATTATTATTATTTATAATATAATAAATTCTAAGGATAGAAGATTAAAAATATTTAGTGGTTATCTTCCATGTGAGATAACATTAAAATAGGAATATTTTCATAAAAAATTATTAAGTATAGTATAGAAAGAAAAGAATAATATCATTTGCTAGAAAAAAAATATTAAATCTCAACTTTATTACAACTAACAAGGTGAAAAATAATTGCAAGTATTGAATCAATATCTGAGACTCCCTCTTATGTATATTCCTTCAAACCACCCTAACTCCACAAAACATGCATCAAAGGAATAAATCACTCTCAAAACACCATTATCCAATGATCCTAAATCGTTACATGTCATTTCATCAAGGGAAAATCATTCTCAATGTCCAACACACCCCCAATAAATTACATGGGATACATTATGAAGATATATGCAATGATAAAATACATGGAATAAATTAAACTCAATCCATTTAGAGTAGATTCTATAACACCTAGAGTTTTAAGGTAAGTCCCCCTTTGATTTTGGGTGGTATTTTGGGTCAAATTAGCATATTTAGAGGCCTGGTGAAGGCCGTATAACTAGTTTCATAGTTCTAAGGACCATAAAGATTGAATTCATGTTACCATACAAAGGAAATAAGGCCTTCAGTGTTATGTGCATAGACTTAGAGACTATGCAATAAGACTGTGTATTTTATGTAGGTTCTGGGCATAGTGAAAGTGCAGAATGGGTGTGTACCCAACTTTAAAAATTTTCATAACCGATGATTAATCTGGGATCAATACGACGATGAACGCCAGTATCCACAAAATTGAATCCAAGATAAAAGACAAAGGAGAGAACCTGTAACTGAGAAGAGAGGATCGACATATTTTATTTATAAATAATTTAATTAAATTATAGAATTTCTTCCAAGGTGATTCTTTATTTGTTGATGCATCTGACCACTGGTATGAGGTGTGGCTTTGTTGGGATGTATAATACAAGGATAGGAATCCTCTAGTGGTGATCTACACATGCTCTATGTATCTTCATACATTGATGAAGGAGTCTTCGTGTGCTAGCATAAAAGATCCTTGCACTTGCAATGTCTATCTTTGATCACCTTGAAAATCGCTTCCAAAGTGTTCTCCTTAATCCGGGGTAGGAGGATCTCTCTCATTCTTGAGAGTGTTCTTAAAAAGAGAATATTTCTCTGGGCTCGAGAGATTTTCTCTAAGGATGTTGTGCACACATTGATTGGTTAGCCGGTCGAATGACCCCTTGGCTAATTTAGATAATAATAACATAACGTGGAATTTAATTCAACGAATAATAACAAATAATTAGCACAGTTGTCATTACTTAATTTATTATTCCATGTGAAACCCCATGTCAAATAATAATAGTAATGCTATTATTTCCATGACATGTTCTTAACTTGCATATTATATTTAAATATTATTTAACCAAATAATATTTAATATCATTTCTCACCAGACCCATAACTTGGTCCTCCGATCCTCCTCAACATTTACCAGGCCTTGAATAATGACTATTAATTTATTAAATAAATATAACCACATTATTCACCGATAAATAAATATTTTTTCTGCAATATATTCTCTCGAATATTTAGAGATGAAATAAATGAGATTAAACATACTTGAATAATTTTTTTAACCACAATTGGGAATTATATTTATTCAACTTGTTAAATAACTAAATTATTTAACTGAGATACTGGAAACACTTAGTGTGTGACCCTCTTGGCCTCTTTCTCATTGGTATTAGGCGAGCTTGCTTAATGTCCAAGATTACTATCTAGCAATGGGTCAAGGTACCCAAGAGAAAGAAGTTGATGTCGCAAAGACATGTCACCTCATATGAATGCTTACTGTAACGAACCAGCCTGGGTACCCTCGTAACTCAATAATCAAGCCAGCCCTGGCATAGCCCGAAGGGCTTTTCTGATCCCCACAGGTCAGCGGCTAACACCTGGAATCATAAAACATACAAGTGGGAACAAATTTTCCACAAGAATACAGAATCAAAAGAAAACAAGGTAGTATGCATAACAAAAGAAACTCCACTGGGAGTGAAGTACCTGAATATAACAAGGAATAAAAATCTCAAAGTACTACAACCCAAGTTTGAAAATAGGGAAACACAACCCAAGTCCCTAAGGAAATAACTCACCAAGACCGAGGGTCAACAATTGGATCCACCTCAAAGTGATCTTTTCCCCTTGCTTGAACATAGAAGAAGGAAGTCTACAAACACCCGAAGGAAAAAGTAGGGTGTGAGCTAAAAATCCTAGTAGAGTCTCACCAAGTATTCAATAACATATTCTAATAATATATTAACTAAGAAAGTGATTTCAATTTTAAATATAAACAAGTTTGGAATTATAAATCATATTTTAATGTATAATGCTATATAGTTCAAATGATGGAAATAAATATTTTAAGCAGTAATTTTACAAATGATGGAATATTTCTAAAACAATGTCTTAAATAAAAGAAGTTACATAAAATAGTTTATGTAAATTAAAAAGGCATGTAAATCAGTTTAAAACATTGACATGCATTTATATCTCAAATATAAATAACAAGCAAGAAACATGGTCATCTTACAAATAGGTATGATAGTACTTCCGTCTATAGTACTTCGTACTCTCTAAGTGAACTCAGCAAAATGTGTATAGACACATCCCGAGGACACTGGACAAAGGCGACTCATCACCAACCCATCAGAGATGTGACCCACTGCATGTTTGTTTTAGAATGTTGTAATAGTGTAGAGTGTGTCCAAATAACTCACTAACCAACTAAGACTTTCATGTTCTCTTACATAATCAATGATGGGAAATTTATTTTAAGACTGCTTAAAAATACAATTAAATCTCACTCTTTCATTTCCATTTATAACCAAAATAGGTTTTAATAAAAAAATTGTCTCTTTTTCAAGATAAAACCAATGGGTTTTTACGAAAACATTTTAAGCCATTTTCACAAGTTTTAAATCCATTCAAAGCCAACTCCATCATTTCACGATTCATTTAAAAAATTAAATTGAATAATTTAATTGAAAAAGTTTCCATCAAAACTCCAATTTAAATTCAACTATTTAAATCATCACTTTAAAAAAATCAAAAAATTCAAGGTTAATCAATTTTTTTGGCTAATCAAGGCGAAACTACCTACCTCAAGGTCGTTGATGTTAGCGGCAAAGATAAACCACCATGTGTGGTTAAATACACCTCCTCATGACCTTATTATCATAAGTGTTTACACACAAAAGGTCGACGTTTGTCAAGTGCTCCTTGAACCAAAACATCTATTTTATTTCAAAAGGAATTAAAATATCACATGTGATATCATTTTCTCTCTCCTGGATAATATCTGGATTATCATTTTATGTCAACGCATGCGTTTGAAATTAACCTTCAACAGTTCATGTAATTACACATTGATAATTTTATATTAGATAAAATTACCCTAACATACAAAGTAATTATGAGAAAATATATATCTCTCTTTTGATAATGAGAATAATTATCATCTTGCAGTTACAATAAATTATCATAATCATCTCTTGATAATTATTTATAATTATCCTTAAGTAATTTTGGAAAGAAATAATTGCTTGATAATTTTAATAATTATCCTTCGATAATTCAATGAAAAAGTCATCTAGCAAAACTATCCATTGATAAAAACATGCGTTTATCATTAGATAATTTTTATTCGATAAATTATATTTTGATAAATTATTGCAATTATCTTTTAATTTTTTTCACTATTATCATATGATGATTTATATAAAATTATCTTCGATAATCTAACAAAATTATACTTTGATAATTATTAATAGAATTTCCTTCTATTATTTGGGTTCTATCAATTGATAAATCAATTTTTGATAATTAATATTGAATAATTTGGGGAAATTATCATTTGATAATTTCTTTAATAATTAACCCTAATAAATCTAGGTTTTATCATTAATTTTAAATTATATCTTGGTTTCTTTATTTTGAGATGGAAGTATAAAATAAAAATAAAATAAAAAAGAGAACTCATGGTTCTTCTTCAACCTCACGCTACACAAGGGTAAGAAAATCTAGGAAAACTACTTCCAATATTTGGAGTGTTGAATGATTGTGAAAGAGGGTGTTTTGAGATCATCGAAGGACAAAAATATTGACCAATAAGAGAAAAAAAGACCTACGGCGATTTTAGAACCCAAAAAATTCAGCACCCTCAATTCACTTTTAAAATACCCGATTCCAAATGTTAATCAACCCAAAAATTAGTGTGAAGTCATTAATTTAACCTAGTAAATGAGTTGCAACAGAAACATGCTAAAACGGATGTTTTTGAAATATAAGGTGACCATCAATGGTTGTTCACGTGCGGTAAAGATGATAAAGTTTTTTTTATTAAATTTAGATTAATTATTAAATTAATAAAATTTGTTATTTAACTTAAAAACTAAATAACATCAAACGACCATTACGCATAAAAGTTATACCCTTATTAGGGTAAATAGCCCATTCCAGACCAAATGGTAGTCTTAGATTTCTCACATGACACACCGTTTGGGAGATATTAGTGATTTAATATTTAAAAATGGAATAAATAATTAATTAAAATAACAAGGGTTATTTTTGAGAGCGCGACATCCAAACTCTAGATTCTTACACATGTTATACCCTTCCTAGGATAAAACCATCATTTTGGACCCATCGGTGATATCAAATTTACCATACGATGCACCATTTGAATGATATTTAATTATTTCTAATAAATTTCACATGACTAAAATAATAAATTCAATATTTTTATTCAGTCTTCATTGAGCCTTTGCGGGCCTCAAAATCTCACACTAACTCAGTGTTGAACTGTAAGAATATTCAATTGAACATTTCAAGATGTTAACTAACATTTAAGTTATTTAACACATTTATCAAAAAATTTGCTGATAAACTATTTTTTTGCACTTAAGATATTAAAACAACACAAGAGAGATTATGAATACCTGAAAAAGTAATGGGATGTTACAACCTCCCCGCCATAGGAACTTTTTGTCCCTAGAAAACCTATGAAGAATCCTCCTCATCAAAAAGATGAGGCCATTGATCTCTCATATTTTCCTCCCTTTCCCACGTCTCATGAGAATCAAAACCATGATACCACAGTACATGTACCAGAGGTATCGTCCTCCCACAAAGTAACTTGGTCTCAGAATCAACAACCATGACTATTCATTCAGTCACAGATAAATCTAGTTCAATCTTAAGATCACTCCAGCACAAAACATGAGATAGATCATAGAGATACTTTCGCAGTTGCGATACATGAAACACATTATGTATCAATGTAAACTATGGTGGTAGAGATAAATGGTAAGAAAATTTACCTACCTAATCCACAACCTTGAAAGGTCCCACAAAACAAGAAGCAAGCTTCCCTTGCCTCCCAAGCCGTCGATGAACTAACTAGGGTGAAACCTTCAAGAACACCTAGTCACCAACTAAGAACTCCAAAGGTCTACGGTAAAAATCAACATAAGACTTGTACCAGCTTTGTGATATCGACATTCTCTGATGAATCAAATGGATCTTAGTTGTCGTCTCTTGGACCAAACTCAGTCCAACCAAGGAACTTTCACCAATCTCTAACCAACACAAAGGATATTTACAAGGATAGCTATACAATGCCTCAAAAGGATCCATTTTGATCACAGACTAATAAATGTTGTCATAAGAAAACTCAACCATCCCCAAATGATCATCCCAATCACCACCAAAGTCGAGAACATAAGTGTGGATCATATCCTCATGGATCTGTATAGGCCTCTCTATCTGGACATCTGACTGCAGATGGTAGGCCATGCTCAAATGGACCTAAGATCCCAATGCCTCTTGAAGGCCTCTCTAAAAGCGAGAAGTAAAATGAGGATCCCTATCATATACCATAGTATATGAAACTATGTGCAAATTAACAATTTCTTTCACATAAAGATTCCCCAACTCAACTTTGATTGTATCTCGAATGGGTATAAAGTGAGACAACTTGGTCAGCCTATTGATCACAAGCCATATCGCGTTCTTCTTCCTCTAGGTTCGAGGAAAACCAACCACAAATTCAATAGAGATTTCATCCCACTTCCATGTAGGGACTATAACTGGTTGAAGCAAACCTGAATGTTCGTAGTGCTCGGCATTTACCTGCGAGCATGTATAGCAATGGGATACAAACTCAACAATTCCCCATCTCATACCTAGCCACTAGAACTGTTGTCGCATATCCTAGAACATATTCATGGTTCATGGGTTCACAGACCACTAGGAGTTATGGAAATCCCCCATCACAGCCTTCCTTGTCACTGGAGACACAACATAATGGTCTCGATAACATAGAACACTCTCTTTAGAGAACGACTATTGGGTGTCAGTCTCCCCACCATAAAGAGAGTCCATAATGCTACAAAATTCATTATCAAGTTGTTATTCCTAAATAATCATCTTGAGAAGAGAATATGTCAACTAAACAATGGCTAAAGAAACTTCTTCCCCCTTCCACTGAACTCCAATATGAAACTGTGAAAAAAGAGCCATCAAACTCCACTCTTTCGAATATTTTTTCACAACCTGTGTTGGAAGTTTCATGCTTGATACATCTGCAACGACATTCCCCTTACCCAGGGTATAGGCAATGTCAAAGTAAAAAGATTATAGGTACTCCACCCAATTCCTTTGGCGGAGATTCAAATCTTTTTTAGAGAAGATATAATTCAAGATCATGTGGTATGAATACACAGTAATCCTTTCTCCGTAAAGGTAATGTCTCCAACACTTACGTGCATGCATTATAGCTGCAAGTTCAAGGTTTTGGGTAGGATAGTTCATCTCATGAGGCTTAAGATGATGAGATCTATATGCAAAAACATAATTACCTTGCATAAGGACACATCCCAAACCTGAACCTGATCCATCAAAGAAGACTACATAGCCTTTCCCAGCATCAGAAAGAGTTAACACCAGAGTAGTAGTCAAAATATGATTCATCCCAACAAAAAAATCTGAAATTTGTCATTCCAGAAAAATTTCACTCCATTTCAAATCAGAGCAGTCATAATAGAAGCTAACTTTGAGAAGTCCTTAACAAACCATTGATAATATCATGTTAATCCCAAGAATATTTGAATCTTAAAAACATTTTGTGGTTATTCCCAAGTCATAACAGCCTTCAACTTCTCAGGATCAACTAATATTCCTAGTTCTGACACTACATTCCCCAAGAATTTCATTTCTCGAATCCATAAATCACATTTTGAAATCTTGGCATAAATTCAATGATTCCTTAGTAGACTCAGAACTGTTCTTAGATGATGCACATGATCCTCCTCAGACTCGTAGTAGACAAGAATGTCATCCATAAAGACAACCAAAAAGTTATCCAAATACTCTTGGAAAATATTTTTCATCAAATCCATGAAAACTGCAGGAGTATTTTTTTAGGTTTAAGGGCATAACATGGTACTCATAATGTCCATACCTACTCTAAAAAGAAGTTTTCTGAATTTAAGATTCTTTTATCCTCAACTGATGGTAACTGAATCAAAGATTAATCTTTTAAAACTACTTATCCCCTTTCAACTGATCAAACAAATCATGAATTTTTGATAATAGATATTTGTTCTTTATCATAACTCGATTGATATTTTGATAATAAACAAATAAGTGAAAAGAACGATCAGCCTTCTTGGAGAAGAGAACTAGTGCCACCCAAAGTGACACACTTAGGGGTATAAATCCTTTCTCAAGAAGATCGTCTAACTGGGACTTCTATTCTTTTAGTTCAACTGGAGCCATTCAGTAAGAGGGAATAGAAACCACTTGATTACTAGACATTAAGTCAATCGAAAACTTAACCTCCCTTACTAGTGGAAAACTAGATAAGTTAGAAGTAAACACATTGGGAAACTCAGCGATGACTGAAGGAAGATCAACATTCATTGAATCCCACTCTAGATCAAAATAAAACACTAATATAACTTTTTCCAACTACATATTAGAGGGTCCGACTCTTCTCGACCTTGGGTCCCATTCTCCTTGAAATACAAGAGGCACACCACTGGGTGTAGTAAGATAGACCCATCAAAGATAACAATTGATCTGGGCTTTATTGGAAATGAGCCAATCCATCCCAAGTATGACGTCAATAGATTTCATGTCGAGAACCAAAAAACTCCAAGAAATCTTGACATGTGATAGAGAGAAGACACAAGCAGGAATATGGAGACCCTGCTCTCTCTTTGTACCAAGGGGTGTAGTAATATCCATTATATAAGATAAAAGATCCATAGGTAGATTAAGAAAATTAACAATACGGGTTGAAATTAACTAGTGAGAAGCACCAGTATCAAATAGAGTAGTCACTAAAGATGAAGCTATAGTAATGGTACCTCTCACAGTTGTAGGACCTGTGTCTGCTTCCTCTAGAGACTCTTCCATTACATGAATAATATTTGTTTCAGATGCCTGTGATTGGAACCCTTTTGTAAGTGAAACATTTTATTTCCCCACAGTTTTTAGAGGTTATGATGATTCTGTTCCACTACATAGAGTAGAGAAGTTGTGGTAGAATATCTGTAAGTGCCTTGAATGTCTACAAGAGCTACAGTTATTGGGGGCCTCAGTGTAAACCCTCTTAGAATTTCTTGGCTTTCCACACTAATAGCAAGTCAAAGAACTCCCTCCTGGTGCTATAGGAGGTATGGAATGACTCTATCATCAAGAACTACCACGAGAATCATCACGCTTTTGTTTCCCTTTAAAGGAACCAACACTTCCACTAGGAGGAAAAAGAACTCCCTTAAACCATGACTTTCTAGCCAGGTCCATCTCAACTATCATCACCCTATCCAGCACATCAGCATAAGTGGGCAGCTTCAGCAAGAAAACCTGAGAACGGATATCTAATCGAAGTCCCAACTTGAATCATTAAGCCTTAATCTTCTCATTAGATACAATATCAAGAGAAAACTACACAAACTCATCAAAGCAATTTGAGTACTCAATCATGGTTCAGTTGGCTTGCTCAATCTTGAAAAACTCCACAGCCTTAGCCAACACCATTGATTCTGGATAGAACTGGTTTTTGAAAAGAACCTTGAAGTCTTTCCACTCTAAAACCTCATGTTTCCCAATTATCACCATCTTGTACCACCATATCCTACTCAGTCCCTCCAACACTAATGTGGTTCACTTCACCTTGATCGCATCGGGTGTCTCCAAGAACCCAAACAGAAATTCAATCTTACTCAACCATTCCTCAGAATGTTGAGGGTCAGTAGAGCCTTTTAAAACTAGTGTCTTCTAGTATAATAACTCTTGAGAAAAATTTCAAAGAACATCCCTCTGAGGATCCATAGCTGGAGCATGAATGGGAACTAGTGGTGGTGCATGTCCTAGAGCTTGGACAGTGCAAAAAATCACCTCAACCAGACTCGAATCCACAACATGACTCGCTTGCTGAGATTTAGCAGCAGCCACTTTCTGGATATGATTCGCACGTCTTCTTAGAGGCATGATGCTACAAAACATTAGGAAATAAAAAAGGATACATTAGATTAACACTCAAACTAAGTAATAAGGAAAAATATTCTTAACAGAAGGGATAAACAAGATTTGGATTCCACTCTATCCAAATGAAAACATGGAAAAGACTAGAACTAATTCATAAGATACCTTTCCTTAACCACCCCTAGTGAATTAAGGTTCATTATCATGAGAGATGGACAGGCAATCAATTGAAACTACCTCCTAAGTCCCAACAAGATTTCACAATTTCATAACGACTTTAAGATAAAGTCTTGAGCCTCCCTATGATACCACTTTATCACGAACCAGCTCTGGTACCCTCATACCCCGATAACCGAGTCAGCCCAAACATATCCTAAAGGGAGTTCCCAATCCCCACGAGTCGACGACCAACACCTAGAATCATACAACATACAAGTGGGAATGATTTTTCCACAAGAATGAGAAAGCAAAAGAAAACAATACCTATGGTGATTTAGAACCCTAAAAATGCAGCACCCTCAACACACTTTTAAAAACCCTGATTCCAAATGTTAATCAACCCAAAAATTAATGCAGAGTCATTAATTTCACCTAATTAATGAGTTTCAATAGAAACAGGCTGAAACGGTACTGAAATGGAAGTTTTTAAAATATAAGGTGACCATCAATGGATATTCATGTGTGGTGAAGAAGGTGAAAAAGTTTTGTTTTATCAAATTTGGAATAATTTTTAAATTAATAAAAAAATTTATTTAACTTAAAAATTAAATAATGTCAAATAACCATTGTGTATAAAATTTATACCCTGCTTTGGGTAAACTCCCCATTATAGACCCAACGGTGGTCTCAAATTTCTCACACGACACACCTTTTGGGGGATATTAATTATTTATTGTTTAAAAAACGGAATAAATAATTAATTAAAACAAAAAGGGTTATTTTTATGAGTGAGGCATCCAAATGCCAGACACTTACACATGTTATACCCCACCTAGGGTAAACCCCTAATTTCAGACCCATCAGTGGTCTTAGATTTCTCATACGAAACACAGTTTGGAAGATATATAATTATTTTTAATAAATTCTGCATGCTTAAAATAATAAAATCAATATTTTTATTTAGTCTTCACTTAGGATTTTCGTGTCTCGAAATCTCACACTAACTCATTTTCGAACTACAAGAATATTCAATTGAACATTTTAAGATATTAACTAACATTCGAGGTGTTTAACACATTTATCAAACAAATTGCTGATAAACCATTTTTTCTCACTTAAGATATTAAAACAACACAAGAGGGGTTAGGAATACCTGAAAAGGTAAAAGTATGTTACACTTACCGTGTAATATAATATCTTTGTCCCTATATCTTCAATCAAGCAGGTTGTATGCAAGTTTCATCAACCCATTTTCTCGATTTCCCATTATTTGACTTCTCGGAATTGTACTTACCTAGAGAACATCATGTCCATGGATTTAGTTAGACTATATCATTTCCATCAAAGGGCCTGAGATATCTACTTATATAGAAGTAAAAAATCATTTCTCACATTATTCATTAATGCAGTATTACTCATAACACACCCAACATATCCTACCTCACCACGAACATCTGTCACCGCGGTTTTCTTCAATACATCTAAGTGTGTGAGTCATAATACCCATTAATAATAATATTAAAGTATAAGGACCAATACATGCATCCATAGATAGGAACATCCAATGACACTTATGAATGTGGATTTTCTACTGGCGGGTCTTGTTCTGATAATATCCTCCTTGATATTACCAAGGGCGTACACCATGAGAAGGTGCATAAAATTTTCATGAGTCCCCACCCCTGATATCCTGTATCATTTGTGTCCCTTAAAATGATATCATCTGACCATAGAACATATATTCAAGAATATTTTCATGGAACTTCTGGGTTTCATCATAGTAGGGATCTACTATGACCTTTTAATGTGACAACTATTCTTAGAATATTATCACATAATATGTTATGCAGAAGAACAATCATGATGTGATAATTAGTTTATTAATATTCATCCAATGAATATAGGTTTATTATAAAGTACAAAGAATTTGGTTTCTAGGGTACCAACTCCAACAGAATCCCACTTTCACTAGATCCAACTACTAAAAACCTTCAGTCTGCTATCTCTTACATGATATTCATGCTTCTACTGAGATAGGCCTTTAATCAAGGGGTCCACCAAATTCTCTTCCATGGACACTCTTCTCACGTCAACATCACCACTTTGATAGAAATCCCTCAAGAGGTGATACTTTCAAAGTATGTGCATTGTCCGTTGATGTGACCTTGACTCTTTTTCAAGAGCCATTGCTATAGTATTATCACAATACAATGTTATAGGATCTTTACCGCTAGGCACCACATCAATCTCCTAGAAAAAGTTCTGAAGCCATATGACTTCCTTGGATGCATTAAAAGCTTATATAAATTTAGACTCTACTATAGAATCAGCAACAACTGGCTGCTTTGAAATCTTCCAGCTCACAGCTCCTCCATTGAGACAGAAAACACATCCTGATTATGACTTCAGATCATTCTGATATATATGAAAACCAACATCATCATACCCTCTGATGAAAATCTCTTCATCTCCTCCATAAACCAAGAACATATCCTTATTTCTTCTTAGATACTTAAGAGTAGTATTGACAGTAATCCAATGTTATTCTCCTAGATATTCTTGATATCTTCCTACCATGATCAGTACATAGGAAACATTAAGTCTGGTACATAACATGATATACATGATAAATCCTATCACTGAAGTGTAGGGAATATTACTCATCCTACATTTCTCATGTTATGTCTGGGGACACATTTTCTTGGAAAAATGTATACCATGTGAAACTGGAACCAATCCCATCTTAGATTGTTCTATACTAAATCTCATTAGTATCTAGTAAATGTATGTACTTTGAATTATTCCAAGCAGCCTCTTGGATCTATCACGAATGATCTTGATCCCTAGAATGTAGGCTGGTTTTCCTAAGTCCTTCATGGAGAATCACTTGTTCAACTAGTCCTTGACTGGATGTAAGTCTGGTATGCCATTTCCAATAATCAATATTTCATCAACATACACTACTAGGATAATGACCACATTTCCATTAAACCACTTGTAAATACATGGCTCACATTAACTCTTAATGAAACCAAATTCTATTATAGATTCATCGAATCAAATGTTCTATGATTTAGATGCTTTCTTTAATCCACAGATAGATATCTACAACTTGCATACCCTTTTAGCATCACCTGGTGTCATAAACCCTTTTGGTTGTGTCATATAGATATCTTCATGAAGCTTACCATTAAGGAATGCAGTTTTGACATCCATCTGTCAAATATTATAGTCATGGAAATTTGTTGTGGAAGGTATGATTCTTATGAATTTAAATATGGAAACTAGTGAAAAGGTCTCATCATAGTTAATTCATTGACGTTATTTAATAACTTTATCCACTAGCCTTGCTTTATAGGTACTAACTTGACCTTCCATGTCCATTTTCTTTTTGAATACCCATTTACACCCAACAGGCTTTACATCAACTAGTGCATTGACTAGAACCTAGAATTACTTCTGATACATGAAATCCATCTCAGAATTCATAGCTTCAAGTCATCTTATAGATTTTGATATCTATATTTCTTTCTTATAAGAGAGAGGTTCATCATTGTCAAACAATAATGATACACCTTCCTCAGTGATAAGGAAACCATATCTCTCTGGTTCCCTTACCTCTCTTTTGATCCTACATAGTACTTGTGTTTCATGAACTACCTCTTCCACGGGGACCTGTGGAACTTGTTCTTATACCAACTTCTATTTATCTTGAGCATCAACTTCATCAAAGTCAATTTTTCTCCCACTATCCTTTTTGAGTATGTGCTCCCTCTCAAGAAAGATAGCATGTTTGGAAACAATCACTTTATTGTATGAGGGGTTGTATAGGTAGTATCCCTTTGTTTCCTTGGAATAACCTGTATAGATACACTTCGTTCCTCAGGGTGTTAGTTTGTTTCTTGAGAAAGTGTTAACAAACACCTCGCATCCTCATACATTTGTATGCGATAAAGTGGGTTTCTTTCCACTCCAAGTCTTGAATAAAATCCCATTTTTTGCCTTAATTGGTACTTGTTTTAATGTGTATTCTGCAATTTGCAATGAATATCCCCAAATGGACAGTGGAAGATCTATATGACTCATCATCAACCTTACCATGTCCAACAAGGTATGATTCTTCTTTTCAATAAAAAAAGTACACTATGGTGTATAAGGTAGGGTGAGTTCAGATAGAATCCCAGACTCCTGTAAAAGGTTGATGAAATCATGGTTAAGATATTCTTCACCTCGATCTAATAGAATCTCATTTATCTTCTTACCAAGATAATTCTATAATTCATTCTTAAACTCCTTGAATTTCTCAAAGGACTTGGACTTATACCTCATTAAGTAGAAATAGACATATCTACTCAAGTCATCAGTAAAAGTAATGAAGTAAGAATATCCACCTCTTGATTATATTAAAAATGGTCCACACACATCAGTTTTTACCTATACTATAAGATTTGTGTCCCTTTTACCATGTCCACCAAATGGTTGTTTTGTCATTTTCCCTTGTAAAAAAGTGTGACTTCTATCAAGTGGTTTTATCTCAGAAGAGTCTAAATAACCATCTTGACATTGCTTTTTTAGGTGCTTCTTGTTTACATGACCAAGGCAGTGATGCCACAACTGGGTGTTGTATGAGTCATGTGAACTTGGTTCATTATCAATTTACAACACTTGGTTCTTGTAATTTAATACATATGGACCGTTATTTAAATGTGCCATACCATAACATATGTTTTCCTTATAAAAGTAACAAAATTTATTTCCAAACATGAAAATAAATCCATCTGTATCTAAACTCGATACAGAAATTATGTTCTTGGTAACACTAGGTACATAATAACAGACATGTAAAACCAAAATCATTCTCGTAGGAAATTTGAGGTGGCAGTCACCAATGGAAAGAGCAACCAGTCTCTCACCATTGTCATCTCGTAGATCCACCTCTCCTATGTAAATTTTCCTAAATCTACTTGGTTCCTATATTTGAATATAGATGTGATCCCCACAAATTGTATCTAACACCCAATGTGTATAAATGGAAATATTAAAGTCGATAATTAATGCACCCGTGGATTCCACTTTTCTCTAGGTGTAGTTCATCTTCCAGTGGTCTGACTTTCCACATGCAAAGAATACTACCTTCTTTTCTTTTACCTTCCTCTAGATCTTCATCATCTTGGTCGGACAATGTTTAGAGGCTTTAGATCGTTTATAAATATTAGGCCCCTTTTCCTTGTCCTTCTTATTATTACTCACCATAAGGACTATGGGTTTTTCATGCCCCATGTCCTTATCAACTTATAAAATTAGTGTAAGAAGCTCTGATAGACTCTTCTCATTATTGCTCATATTATAATTCATAATAAAACTAGAGAAAGTCTATTTCTGGTGCTTTTTTCAGGGCACGCATCCGTCTGTGGGGACGCAATGGTTATTTCCCCGCATTCCCACTTTCTAAAGGTGGGTCACATTCATCACTTATTCAAGGATGTTTTCACCTTGATTGAAATGGTATGATGCGATGTTGGTATCTCCTTCTGTGGATTCCTCCTCAGAAGTCATCTCCTAGTCTAGGTCTCCCTAATAGATTTGAGTCGTTGTTCATGAATCTCATTCCTGGTGCCATATCCTTGTGGAATCTGGTTAATTAAACTACATTTGTATAGAAATTCCAAGGGGTATTGATAGGGTATCAACCTTCGGTCAAAGTAGATGGTAACATCAGGCATGTCGGACCATCTTTGGATGCGTGGACATTGGGGAACCTATATTCTTCCTTATAAGAGGGCATCTCAAGGGCGCAAAACCCAAGGAATACCATGTTGGTCATGGGTTATCTTATGCTGGAGGCATGTCTCTGAGGTTTTCCTTAGCATCCCATGTTTAACATAGGGTATTCCATGAGTTTATCATCTAGAGGATATGGTTACGCTAAAGGTATAGTTTCTGAGGTTTTCCTTAGACATCCCATGTTTGACACGAGGTAGGCCGTGAATTTAATGTCTTTTAGATATGGATATGATTGATATGGACACCATTAATGGTGGATTAGGTATAGTGGACCCTAGAATAGGGAACACTGGATAGATAGGTCATAATTCCCAATGATTGTGAACCTAGGATGGTGTGTCCCATAAAGGGAAGATGTCACATCGTGAAGGATGATTTGGACACCACTAATGGCGGATCAAGGAGAGTGCACCCCAAAAAGGTGGACACCAAGGTTTACCATTGGCTAGGATTGAACCCCGAAGCGACTTCCTACATTACCTATTTAGAAGTAAGGGATCAAAAACCATGTAGTTCTAATGGGTGAGGCTTAAAATCGGGGAGTACATAAAGGACAAAGACCCAGAGACATGACGAGGCTTATTCATTGATAGCGGCCCATCACAAGAGGGAAACTCTTGGTTGGATGGTTATGGATTGTGTGGGGATTATACATGGTTAGTTACCCAAGTAAATGGAGTGATCCCACCAGGATGTGGTGGCCCGGGTAGGAATCAGGATGGATGATGGATGGTTGAACAAAGTAGATGAGAGTAATCTAATGGAACCGATGTGAAGATGGCAGTGATGTTGGGATTGAAACTCAGAGAGGATTCCTACATATCTCTGTGGTGGTGAATCAAAGTCCACATAGTTAATTGGGGTGATGTGACACCTGATAAGACATTCTGTGAGAATGGAGCATATGGACGGGGACTCGAAGGGAATTAGAACCTCCGGGAAGGAAATGATCTTCCTGAAACACAAAGGCTCAAATAAAAGACTAGAATGAGACATGGATGATGGGATTGAACCTCATGGAGTCTTCCTAAATATCCCCATGGTAGGGAATCAAATTCCACATAGTTCATGATATGGGGGTATAGTATCAAGGTGTACACAAAGGAAAACAACCTGATGACATGTTGGCTCTTACATGTGGTTAGCATCCCATCGCAAGAGGGACAATATTGGTTAGAGGATTATGGATTAAGTATGGGTATTGTGCATGGTTAGCTACCCAGGAACTGATCTGACACCCCTAAGTGGTGAACCAAGGATGTGGGTCCCAACAAAGGGGACACCAAAGTTCACCAATGCTTGGGGTTGAGCCTCAGGGAGGCTTCCTACGTACCCTATGTAGATGACAGGGTTCAAAACCCACGTAGTTTGAAAAAATATATTTTAAAGTCATGGGGGATGAAAAGGGAATATAGTTTAACATCTTTCAGGATGAGGGTAAACCGACATGAAGTGGGTGGGACCGATGAGTGTTGGGCTTGAACCTCAGGGAGGCTTCCTATGTACCTTGTTCGAAAAGGTCAAGGATCAAAGTCCATGTAGTTAGGAAGAGAGGGAAATGGGGATTATGTGTGCTTAACATCCCAAAGAGGATGTCATGGTCACTATTTACTCTAAGATCACATGATCCATGCTCGGTGTGAGAAACAAGAGGAAACAATAGACCTGACTATCATGGTGAAAAAGTGAAACCATGAAGGGTGGTGAATGGGTCTTACACATGGAAGAAACCTGAGTGCCACTGAGGAGCATAAATTGTGAATGGGGATTACACATGGATGCTGCTGGGGTGTCGTTAAGGAGCGACAATGGTGAATGGGGATTACACATGGAAGCTTCCCCAGTATCACTAAGGAGTGGCAATGGTGAATGGGGATTATGCATAGAAGTTTCATGTAATGTCTTCCTCGTGTCTGGCCATGAGGGCTTCCCAAATCACCAGTGGGTTGAGGCATATAATTGAGGCCTACACCTATGCACTAGTGCACAAGCGGGATAACTCCAAGGGCATTGGAATCAGTCTGAAAAAAGGGAGATGAAAAGTGTGAATCACATACCCAACATTAGGAACACAATGGGGGTGGCATGACGAAGGGAGATAACTGCTGACCATATTCAAATCATAGTATCCAAATTACATTATCCTGAGATGGAAACAAACAAATGAGGGCCAACTGCTGACCATTTTCGAAACACAGGGCAAACTCAGAGTGTCGTCCAAAGTCTTCTAGGATGTTGGCCCAAAATGGTAGCTGAGCTGAAACAGCATGGGACCAGGCCATTAGGGGGTCCCTTTATACATGAAAGAGGATGAAGATCCAAATTAAGGACATGAAAAGTTTGAGGTAGAGTGATGGAATGTTTGAACAGATTCCAAAGATCTTGAAATTATGCCAATGTAATAATGGAATAATGATCTTGAAACAAAAAAATGAGGGTCAATCGCTGGCCTTATTCGAAACACAGTGCCAAAATCGAAGTTTCATCCAAAGTATTCTGGGGAATTAGACCAGAATGGTATGTGAGCCGAAGCGGCATGAGACCAGGCCATTAGGGGGTCCCTTCAGAAATGAAAGAGGATGAAGATCCAAATGAAGGACACACAAAGCCTGAGGTGGAGTGATGGAATGGTTGAACGGATTCCAACACTGTTTAAATTATGCCGCTGTAATCATGGAATGAAGAGATATAAACAAACAAACAAGGTCCAACCAGTATCCATATTTGAAACATGGGGCCAAACTCAAAGTTATGTCCAAAGTCTTTTGGGGTGTTGGCCCAGAATGGTAGGTGAGTCAAAGCAGCATGGGACCATGCAATTAGGGAATCCCTTCAGACATGAAAGATGATGCAGATCCAAATAAAGGACAAACAAAGTGTGAGGTGGAGTTATGGAATGTTTGAATTTATTTGAACACTATTGAAATTATGCCACTATAATCAAGGCATGAAGAATCTTATGCTTATCACATAAGTTATCTCTTATTTTGAATAAGAGGCATCCTATTATTGAATGATAGGACATGATATAGTTTAAAGTTATGTAGTGAGGACTATTGGAATCTTAGGCTTGGCATATAAGCCATCTAATATTCAGAACAAGAGGCATCCTATATTTGTCATATAGGGTGTACTATAATTTATAGTCATGTAGATAGGACTATTGGAATATTATTCTTGGTGCATAAGGCATATCTTATTCAGAACAAGAGTCATCCTATGTTTTTCACATAAGGTGTAGTACAATTTAAAGTCATGTTGAGAGGACTATTGGAATCTTATTCTTGGCGCATAAGGCATCTCTTGTTTGAAGCAAGAGGCATCCTATGTTTTTCATATAGGGTATACTGTAGTTTAAAGTCATATATATGGAACTATTGGCATTTTATTCGTAGCGCATAAGGCATATCTTGTTTGGGAAAGAGTCATCCTATATTTGTCATATAGGGAGTACTAAAGTTCAAAGTCATATAGATGGAACTATTAGGTATAAGGCACCTAGAAATGGCTGGTGTTGGGACTTATACTAGAGAAGCCCTTTCTAGTTCAACCTGGCATAGGATTCAAGTGATTGGGTTTGGAGGAGTTTCTTGAGGAATGGTTTGACTCAAGGTACTCAGGGAATTGAATATGAGAATCTCAACTCACGACATATGAAAGGGACCAAGAGGAATATATCGACTCAAGGTATTTCATGGAGTGTGGAGGAGTATCTCGAATCATGGTATTCCATAGGTGGAAGGTGGATGCTCATAAGGGTGAAATGGAAAATATTGATGTCCCGTCTTGAAAAGTTTGTGGTGTGACTCTCCATTTTTCATGAGGGTCAGTGACGGTAGCGAAGGGACTGGCCCAGAGGGCTGGGACCGCAGCCCGACACTGATCCCAAGTGGGGGTGCAGGGGAACAACCCCCATGGTATGGACCAGTAGGCACGAAGGTAGGATCTTTGTGAAGGAGATTACTTCACAAATGAATGGGGTTTTTGGAGCTTAGGGTCTTGTGAAGAATGGAGCTTCACAGATCTCAGGGTCTCACGGAGCATGGGGCATTGTAGAGGTTAGGGTCTTGTAAAGTAGATTTGTGAAGTAAAGGTGCTCACAGAGCATGGAATCACCTTAACATAAGGTGAATTATTAGTAGAGTGCTCTGAGAAGGCTTGATGCTTCATGGAGCCTTGAGCAACCCGAATGGGGATCCCTCCTTCGCAAAGGGTGGAGTCCTTCACAAAGGGCACCACTTCGCGGTGCTCTTGAGCACTGCAAAATGGGAGATCGACTGCCTAAGGGGTAGTGTGACGATCTTTATTAAGGAGGTGAGATAGATATTTATAGGAAATGGAGGTCAGAGGAGCTCGTCGTGTAGAAAAAATGTGTACCATGAAGAGAAAATGACGTTGAAAAGGAATTCACACTTTGCAACCGGAGGCAGTTCCCTCAAGTTTATCAAAGTCACAGAGGCTACTGTCATGGCCTCTGCGGTGCTCGCAGAGGCTTCGGTCAAGTTCCTTAGACTCATAGAGTATTTCTTCATGGCTTTTTCAGTGCTCACGAAGGCTCCAGTCAAGTTCCTCTACTCCGAGATTGTGGAGGGAGCTCCGCGAACCAATTTTATAGCCCAACTTCAAATGTCCATAACTCCTAATACATAAATCTGTTGGGGCTCTACGACCAGTCAAATCTAATCTTTTGAAATGAGATACACTCTTAGATCATGTATGAAAGAATTTGGTATATATTTTAGATTCATTTATTGTTGGAAACAAGGTCTTAGGTAGTGATGATAGTATGAGATCTGTACGCAACTCATCTGGGAATTTAATCCCTAAGATGTCTAGATGATCAATGTAGCTAATAATATTGAATACTTGTGGTCCAGCTGGAAAAGACTCTCCAAGATTAGTAGTGAACTAAGATTTGGAAATATCATACCTCTCTTGTCTCACCTTCTCTTGATAGGTATCCCAAAGGTGATACATCATGCTCTAAGCATCCATTTACTCATGTTGCTTCAAGAGATCATTGGCCATGGATGATAGCATGAGGCACTGAATATATGTAGTGTTATTTAGATGTTTCTCATACACAGAGTTCCTCATCACTCGCCTCATTTCCAGGTGAAACTGGTAAAGGCTCTTCCAACACATAAAGTTTCCTCTCATTGTAAAGGCTAACCCGAAGGCGCCTTTTCCACTCTTAGAAATTAGTGCTGGTGAGAAGGTTTTCCTTCTCGAGTATGGATCACAATGATATGTTTGATGTTATTTTGATTTATATTTCTAAAAATTAATATGAACAGAGTTTTAGTAATTTATCTTGATAAATATAGAAAAATAAATAAATTAATATCTATTAGTCTCCCAGTATTTTGTCGAAACCCAATAGCCCCCACCATTGGCTTCAGAATATCTGGTTGCTTGAACATTCTAGTGTAAAGGATCCATATTTCCCTTCTCATTACCCCAAATAGGGTTGGTCAAGAAACTTTAAAGGATTTAGGTAGGCATTCCAAATGCCAAATATATTAACTCATATCTCCTTGATCTATTGAGTGGACTCCCCAATCCTCAAATCCTTATTTTGGATTTCCTCAACCTTTGCCTCTTAGTTACACCATGCCCTTCTAGGGAAATCAACCCTTGATGTAAACTGAGTTAATTCAACCCAAAAATTCAAATTAGAATTCCCTAATAATTTAAATCACCCCAAATAGGGTTGGTCAAGCACTTTGAACTATGGGTCTACTCTAACTGAAGTAATGGAATACTATACTGACTTAATATTTAATTGAGGGATTTTATCCTTTATGATTAAATTTCCACATATTATCTTTTCACATGCTTTTTAATGTTAAGTGGAATATAATGAAGTTATTAACCATGTATATATAATATTTATTCATAAGTTATTTTTATTTTTGTTCCATCTTGAATTATTGTTAGTTCATTAATTATGTGATCGTGTCAAACATCCATAATTAATTACCATACAAGTTACAGAAATAAAATAAAGAGTATGATCATTAGCTTTACTATTGGTTACTTTATCTAGCGGTTGATAAACTAACCCTAAACTAGGGGAGAAACACCTTGAATCATTTAAGGTTAATGTATATAGCTTTCCACCTATCCATATTTGTATCTACATAGATTGGTTTCAACTTGGATCCTAACTTGAACCGCCTCTAATAGCTTGGGAGCTCCATCCATTACATATGTTTTTTACTCACACGCAAGAGAGGGGTAAAATGGGGTTTACATAAAAGAAACTATGGGAATGAAATCCCTATATATTAATGAGGATAAGGCACACAAAATAACAATTTTAATTTAATAAATAAATTAAAATGGAACTGATCACGTACAAAGGTATAGTCTATCTCATTACCATCCACATGCATGCAATGAATTATGAATTTAATAAAAATAGCATTAAAATTTTTAATCGGTCTTATTAAGATAAATTACGCTCGAATCGATTAATCATTATCTTTAATTAATCAATCATTTTTATCTTAATTCATTTCTAAATTTCCTTGAGATTATCATCAATAAACTTATACATAACTTTTACCTTGGAAGCAACCCAGTGAACACCCATCTAAAACTACCCAGCATGTATTTATACTTCTATACACTTTATTCATTGTGACATGTAGCATGCATGCAGAATTATAATTGTAATAAAACTCATACATGATGTGCAGATCATTGAACATGACGTAGATGTTAATTAAACACACACACACACACACATATATATATATATATATCAAACACCTATCACATGTTATGTCTCATGTTTATTCCCACATGAAGGTACAAGTCTCAAGGGTTATATAATATACTAATAAAGTTTTAAATATGCACAATCTCGAAACAGTACATGGAATGTAGATCCGACTACACGATTTGTACCCTCCTCACCATCCATCCGAAGTACACGCCTGGTGAAATTTCATGTGAGGTGTACTTTGGAAATATTTGGAGTACACAGTGTGTCCATTGGGTCACACGCCATGTAGAATCCATGTTACATAGTCACCAGTCGGGCAATTCGTGTATGGGTTACATGACTTGACCCTGACTTGAAGGGACTCCATGTTGTGTCCAGTAACCCACATGACATGTAGTCTGGATGATCGTGTTCCAGTCTGTCCTAGTCAATCTGTGGTGTAAGAATTAACTACACTGCGTGTCATTAATTCACATAGGTTGAGTAATTTTTGAATTACTCATAGTTCATTGAACACAAATACATGGCGTATAGATCCGTCTACATGGCGTATATTCTTGTGTTATCTGGATAGAACCGTTGGCGCCGCCTGATTAGATCCTTAATTTAATTTTAATCATAAAATTATTCATTTTTGTTAGATATGTGAGAAACGATAAGGGAGTAATAGATATTTAAATTCATATTACAAGAACTATTAAACATGAATTGAAAAACAAAATTATTAAAGATCAAATCATCAAAGAATTATTTAAATAATTATAAATGAAAATATGACCGCTCTAATACCACTTGTAGGTTCTGAGCATAGTGGAAGCGCAATATAGGTGTGTACCCAACTTTGTAAATTGTCATAATCAATGATTAATCCAAGATCAATATGACCATGAATGCCAATATCCACATAATTGAATCAAAGATAAAATACAAAGGAGATAACCCAAAACCGAGATGAGAGGATCGACATATTTTTTTTAATAATTAATTTAATTAAATTATAGAATTAACTCCATGGTGATTCTTTCTTTGTTGATGCATCTGACCACGGTTCTGAGGTGTGGATTCGTTGCGATGTAGAATCCAAGGATATGAATCCTCTAGTAGTGATTGACACATGCTCTACATATCTCTAAATGTCGTTGAATGAGTCTCTAGGTGCTAGCATGGAAGATTTTTGCGCTTACAATGTCCACCTTTGATCACCTTGATAATCACTTCCAAAGAGTTCTCCTTGATCCAGTGGAGGAGGATCTCTCTCGTTCTTGAGAGCACTCTTGGAGAGGGAAGAGTTCTCTAGGATCGAGAGATGTTCTATAAGGATGTTGTGCACACATCGATTGGTTATCTGGTTGAATGACCCCTTTGATAATTTAGAGAATAATAACATAACATGGAATTTAATTCACTAGGTAATAATAAATAATTAGCGAAGGTGATGTTACTTAATTTATTATTCCATGTGAAACCTCATTTCAAATAATAATAGCAATGCTATTATTTCCATTACACATGCTTAACTTGCATGTTATATTTAAATATTATTTAACCAAATAATATTTAATATTATTTCTCACTGGACCCATAACTTGGTCTGCCAATATTCCTCAATATTTACCAGGACTTGAATAATGAATATTTATTTAGTAAATAAATATAACTACTATATTCTTTGATAAATAAATATTTCATCCGCAATATATTCTCTCAAACAACTAGAGAAAAAATAAATGAGATCAGTCATACTTTAATAATTATTAAACCACAACCGAGAATAATATTTATTCAACTTGTTAAATAAATAAATTATTTAACTGAGATACTGACTATACTTAGTGTGTGACCCTCTAGGCCTATTTCTTGTTATCATTAGGCAAACTTGCCTAAAGTCTAAGATTACTTTCTAGAAATGGGTAAAGGAACCCAAGAGAAATAAGTTTTTGTCGCAATGACATGTCACCTCATACAAACGCTTACTGTGTAATATAATCCTTTTTTCCCAATATCTCTAATCAAGCGGGTTGCATGCAAGTGCCATCAACCCATGTGCTCGATTTCTCATTCTTTGACTTCCTAGAATTGTACTTTCTTAGATAACACCACGGCCTTGGATTTAGTTAGGATATATCATTTACTCAAAGGGACTCAGATATCTACTTCCATAGAAGTGACAAATCAATTCTTACATTATTCATTAATGTAGTATTACTCATGACGCACCAAACATATCCTACCATGTCGATAACATCTTTCATCATGGTTTTTATCAACACATCTAAGTGCATGATTCATAATACCCATTAATAATAATATTAAAGTCTAAGTACCAATACACATGTCGGTAGATAGGAACATCCAATGACACTTATGAATGTGGATTTCCTACTGGCAGGTTTTGTTCTCATAATATCCTCCTGGATGTTACCAAGGGCGCACACCATGAGAAGGTTCCCCAAAGTTTTATGAGTCCCCACCCCTGATAACATGTACTATTTGTGTCCCTTCAAATGATATCATCTATACATATAACATATATTCAATAATAGTTTCATGGAACTTTCAGGTTTCATTATAGTATGGATCTTCTATGACCTTTTAATGAGAAAACTATTCTTAAGAAATTATCACATACTATGTGATGTAGAAGAATAATCATGATGTGATAAGTAGTGTAATTTCTTGGAAATTCCATGTAATTTTTTTTATATGGAATTATTTCGAGACCAGGCACTGAGACGGTGAGCGATTATGAGGTCCGGAGTGCCCGGAATGATCCGTCGAAAAATGTTAAGCTTTAAATAGTGCGCATGAGCAGTTTTCCTAAAAAAGTGGGATAAATCTTAAATGGGTCCATATCAGAAATCGAAGGGCACATATGCATTCAAGATGGTGGTTTTACCCTAGACGCGACTTAAATTTAGTCGGTGCAGGCCTCTAGTGAGAAAACCCGAAAATGGAATAACCATAAATTAAATAATTAAATAAAATTATTTTATTTTATTTTTATCAAATGATTATGAAGCACGAATGGTGACTCAGATTGAAAATATGAGACCATCATTGAGCTTGTGAGGGTGTGATTTCTTTAGGAAGATTCTAAGATTTTTCGGCACAGGCCAACAGTGGAAGTTAGTTTTTGGCTGTAAATAAAATAATTAAGTAACAATTATTTTATTTTAAAATCATTATAACTCTTAAAAGGTAACTCGGATTGGAAATCTAAGATTACCATTGATCTTGTGAGGGCATGTTCCTCTTAGGAAAAGCCTAACCTCGACCGGTGCGGGTCGAGGATGGAAGTGATTTTTTAAATTTTTTTAAGGTTCATTTAAGTAAACTTGCAAGTTGATTTTTATAACTTTTAAACTAGTGTTCAAATCAAAAATACGAGGGAACCGTAGAACTTAGAATGATGGGATTCGCCTAGAATGGGCCTAACCTCGACCAGCACGGGTTGAGGGAAAATGTTTTTTTCAGAATTTATAAAAAATAGTTAAAAATAAAATAAACTTGTTTTATTTTATTTTTATGTATTTTCAAATCATTGCAGCTCAATGGTTTTCCAACCAAGAAAAAATGACTACATTGTTTCATTAAATGAAACAACATAACAACTTCGTAACAGAAACATACTAGAAATGATGCGTTATGTCCTTAAATGGACAAGCATAAAATGCAGGATTGTTGGCACAATCCTGGTTCTACTCCGAAGCTCTGGTGGGTGACGATGAATAATTCCAACCCCCATCAAATGGATCATCACCAACAATGATCAACCAATGTCTATAAACAAAGGATCACAAAATGATGAATGCAGTGACACCGTTCATCACCAACAAATTATTTGACCCAGGTAGGGGTTATGTACTTTATTTGTAATTGCTTCTTCCCATTCTTATTTTCAAATGACAAATATAGATTAACCCACAAATAGGTTGACCCACGGTTCGGTCATTCTTAATGTTTGGGAAATGATATTGTAGGGAGTTATGGGATTTGAAATTCACATTAGAATTCTAAAACCCCGTTGATATATGTTTGTAAAATTCTAACGCGGAGGGATCAGGCTGGCACGAACAAGGCCTGGATCCCTCCACAACGGGCATTTGTGTTCTTCATGATCAAATGACATAATTGAAAAACCAATGGACCTGAGGCCATGGCAGTTATGGTGGAGACCCGAGAGGCCCAAAGGCGCAGAAAAATCTAAGATCGGACCACCAAAATGGACCTGGTGGCCCACAGAAGTTGTTTCCGGTGCAGCACCACTGGCACTAATGACGCCACTTGAGCGGTGGTGGTGCCACACAAGCACCGCATGTGGGATGTAGCGTCCTACCCTCGCCAGCCGTGCTAAAGGAGGCGGTGCACCTGGAGTGCACCGTAGTGAAGGAGGTCTGTGGTGGCTTGCTAGATGTGGCGCCAACATGGCGCCGTGTAGGGGGGTCGTCCCACTCCAAACATGTCGCGTGTTGACCAAGGGGGCGGCCGACGGACCGTCCGCGCATGCCCCAACCGGAATGACTGAACTGGCTAGTGGCCCACCTAATTTTATGAGCTGATCCTATTTAGTGGACCGGGATGACAGGATAAAGTTAGGCCGCAGGGCATCCTAGGATGGGAAAAGAGACCAGCCTGCCATTGAGGGCTGAGCTGGATAAATTTGGTTCACTGGGTGACAGAGCAGACTGGACCCATGACCAACCTTGGCCGGGTCTAGTGAGACCCAATGGGCCAGATGGACATAATTGGGTCATACGGGACCTTAGCATGGGTTGGTTACAAAAAGAGACGTATCTCTCATATCGTGCGTCTGATTGACGCGTCGTTTGTGGAATTGGGACCCACGTGATGGGGTGGTCCTTATGAAATACTCTAGGTAAGATATCATTAAAGTTGATATAGTGAGGCTTCTTGACTCAGCTACTGAGATAGGCTCTGTGACTCAGCTACCAGTGAGGCTCCGTGACTCAGCTACCAGCGAGACTCCGTGACTCAGCTATCAGTGAGGCTCAGGGAATCAGATATCAACTAGGCTCCATGACTCATATACCCAATAAGGCTCCATGAATCAGCTATCAGTGAGGATTCATGACTCAGCTACCCAAAGGGGCTTCATTACTCAGCTATCTAGCAATTCTTCATGACTTCGCTACTAAGCGAGGCTTCGTGACTCAGCTATCAGGGAGGATTCATGACTCAACTACCTAGTGAGGATTTTTGACTCAGCTACTGAATAGTTATAGGAAACCTATCTATACTAAAGGACTCATCGGGGTTGAGTGCCTTTGTTGTGATTGATTTTTAGTGTTCGCAACCATTTTTTTTCTATCAATACTCTAGATTATACCTAGTGTGAGCTGTCTTGCTTCATGATCATGCTTCATGATCATACTTCCTTTTTTTCTTATATATTACTTTGTGGTATTTACTTGTGGTTTTGGGTCCCTACTGAGTATTTCTTACTCACCCCTGCACGAGCTTCGCTCGCACGTGTTGTGTCTGGTGTAGACGACCGACGACTTGGAAGAGGACTTGGTGGCCTAGGACCAGGTGGTTCCTAGTGAGTTCAGGTAGGCAGGATGTGCTTCAATGACTTTGGAAAACTATTCTATACTTACCCAACAGGTGGGGTTTCTAGTGGATGACTATCATATTTTCATATTATTTTTCTATTTTCAATTTTTCTTTTGTTGGGTTTGTATTCTAGCCCATTTGACCTACAGTTTGTACATTTACTTAGTGGTTATTTAGTGGCATGCATGTTTACTTTTCCAGCTTTGGTCATGGTTGTGTGTGCATGTGTACATGTACTTAGGAAAATTCCACCCATTTACAATTTAATGCCTTCAATGCTAGTCACCAACCCCTGGCATTTGATAGGTGGGCTTGAGGTATGTCACGACACAGGCCCTAGGGGACGGGCCACAACAAAGTGGTATCAGAGGTGCCTGGTTTTACCAAAGGAACTAAGAGTCTATAAATTTGGATGGGGAAACAATGTTAAGTGTTTTGAGTTTGGATTTCAGTCCAGGGATTCCAGTGTTGGTGTGGTGTCCAATATATCCATACACCAGGACCCTAAATTCAGTTTTCTAACCCGGTACATGAAAACACTAATTGCATGTGTCTTTTAGTTTTTTTCATGATCTTTTATGTCAGAGTCATCTCACCATGTATAATAAATTGATCGAGGTTCATATTGATTATATTTAAAGATGTCTCCATGCAGATAGCCATCCCGAATTCCAGTGCATGACCATGAGGATGGTCCATAGAGTGATTAGTCTTCAGTACATAGACAATTGCCCGAGATGGTACCTTCGGTCGGTGTCCCAGTGATACCACTTCCTGTTGGTCAGCAGTTACTATATACTAGTAAAGGACACATGTAGGCTCATTGACTTACATGAGTTTCATCTACAGATACCCCTCGGATTTTGAGGAGAGCCTGACTCACAGGCAGCTTAGGACTAGCTTGAGGTGGTGACTGAGTTTCCATATGTCTAGGGTACCATTAGATCTGATGTCAGTCTTGGTAGTGAGCCTTCAATATGTCTTAGTAGGGCGATGCCAGGGTTTAGATCACCTGATCTTACGATGAGGTAACTTTTCCATGGATAGAGCTTGAGAACCTTTCTCATAGAAAGGGATCTTTCCATAAAAGATAAGGGGCATGTGTTCCTAATATATTCTACAAGACGACATTTCAGTAGCTGAGTACTCATTGAGGCATGAGGACTTTTCCAAGTACTCGATGAATACGACACGAAAAGTGCTTCAGGGATCATACCTCCGAGAAAGGTGTGTTTAGGGACATTCGAGCTAGTGTTATTACTCTATACATTCTTACTTATTCTAGGGTGCTAGAGAGAACCTTTTTGGTTGGAAGTCCTTTGGCTGAGCAGATACAACCAGTGGATGTTAGTAGTGGGTAAGAAAGCAACTGATGTCAGTCTCAGATACTTTGATGTGTGAGACATTCTGAGAAAAGGTCCCAAGGCAGGGGGTCTACAACTCAGGGATCATAGGGTGAGTCTAGTCAATCTAGAAAGAGGTGATTCTTTTCAAAAGATGGTAGGGTACATATCTCTAGATATTTTCCATCCCATCGTGCTGATAGTGAAATGGTGGATGGTCCTCCGAGGAAGAGGAAGTGATAGGAATAGATGAATCTGTAGGGCGGATGACATGGCAGAGGATCTAGGAGAGCAATGGGAGGTGGTATACATTTGAACATGTTACAACCACCACCCCAACGTGGTCCACACCAGGATCAGGGGTATGGAGGACAGGGGAAGGGAGTAGCAACATGCGTTCAAGGATTATGACCCAAGGGATCCAGGAATGATTTGAGTTACGGTATGTGTCTAATACTAGTTGTCGTATTAATAAACATAAGTGATAATGATTCCTTCTTGTCACAAATCTTGTTCAAGACCTAAATTTTATGGTTAAACTATTGAATTGATCCTTACTTCTAGATATACCTATGGGAGTAGACTCAATAATCACACTTATGCTGACAGTGTGATATGAACCTTAAGGTGAGAGTTTCGGTTGAAACATCTTGGTGGCAGCGTCAAGGCCTTACGACGTTAGTTTGGGTATGGAATTTTCATCCATAGTTCATGCTCAGATTGACTATTTTAGGAAAAAGGATGTGGTATATCCACATCATTGGAATGGGGTTTTCCTTGGTTGGCAAAAAAGGAAACCCAAGCATCATGGGATAAACTCATGCATAGGAGGGTGCAGCCGATCACTCTTTAGTCAGCCAGCCTTACCCTCGTGGCATTGGATTTTTTGAGTTTTCAGTTCCCAATAGTAGTAGAGGAGTGTGGGAATGTCCTTTCAATGGATGTTTCCAGGATTACCTCCACATAGGTAGAAGGACTTCTGCGTCCTTCTACACCTCAAGATGGCACCAATATCAGTATCATTATATCGGAGGGCTTTCATAGATCTTCACGAGAATGGGGCATAGGTGGGGGACTTGCAGAGAAGGTATTAGTAAGAACTAGTGATCTAGGTTATGTGTGGATCACCGACACTTTAACCAAGTGGTTGTGGAGAACAAGTACCCACTATTAAAGGGTCGATGGGCACATCAATCAGTTAAAAAGGGGTAACCTTTCTCGTGGATGGAAATGTGCCCGTAGGCTTTTCAATAGTTAAGACAAGGATGATGGATGAAGTTCCTCTAGGACTGTGGCTTCAAATTAGTCTATAATATTGTCTTGGGAAATGCGGTAGAGGATGCTCTCAATAGGAGACCCAGTTCACAGCTGCTGAATGGTGCCTCAGAGTAATTGGCCTTTCTTCAAATATCCTTTGTGGATAGAGGGGAGACAAATTTTCTTTAGTCGATGGTTATTGACCCTCCAATCCTATAGTGAGTTAGGGAGTCACAACTCAGATATTCCATCTACGAGGCCCAACATACTCAGTTATCCTCAGGACAAGCACCTGATAGGTTTTCAATAGGTGGAGAGCACACCGTCCTTTTCCAAGGGCACACAGTAGTACCAGTGGTGTTTTGAGAGGATATTTTGAGGGAGTTCCATACATCCCCCATGGAGGTACACCCTAGAGTGGTGAAGATGTACCAGGATCTCTAATGTCAGTACTGGTGGTCAAGTATGAATAAATAAGTGGCTGATTTCATTTCACGATGCCTCACTTGTCAGCTAGTGAAGGCTAAGCACCAAGTTCCAAAAAGTTTGACATAACTCCTTGAGGTACCAGAGTGGAAATGGGATGGTATATCGATGGACTTTGTGATGAGATTACCATGCATGTCAAGGGGCCATGATTCTATCTGGGTGATCATTGAACAACTCACCAAGTCAGCTCACTTCCTACCCTTCTAAGAGAAAAGTTCAGTAAAGGGGTTGGGATGCCTTTACATGCAAGAAATAGTTTAACTCCATGGATTCTCATCTACGATATTCTCATATCATGATGCATGCCTTACATCTTGGTTTTGGAAGGGATTGCATGAGGTGTTTGGGACTCATCTATGCTTGAGCACAACCTTTCACCCGCAGACTGATGGTCAGACAGAGCATACCATAAAGACCTTAGAGGAAATTCATCGTGCTTGCGTTCTACATTTTGTTCGTAGTTGGGAGGAACACCTACCACTGGTGGAGTTTTCATACAACAAAATCTATCACTCCACCGTTGGCATGGCACCATTTGAGGTTTTGTACGAGCGGACTTGCAGATCACCTATATGCTAGAAAGACCTAGGAGAGTCAACACTCATGGGTCCAGAGTTGGTACAGGATACCACTGAGAATGTAAATATCATCAACGAGCAGATGAGGACTGCACAAGAGTAGACATAAATCATATGCTGATAGGATACAGAGGCCCTTGGAGTTTGAGGAGGGATACCATGTTTTCCTTCGGGTCTCACCCCGATGGGGATTGCAGCGATTTGGCCAAGGAAATAAGTTATCTTCAAGGTTCATCAGACCTTTTCAGATTCTGAGCAGAGTTGGCGAGGTGGTGTATATCTTAGCTCTCCCCCCAAAGATGCACTGGGTGCACGATGTTTTTCATGTGTCTCAGTGGAGGAGGTATGTGCATGATCCATCACACATCAATGACTAGGGTGAGTTGGAAATTAATGATGGGGTTATGTTTGCTAAATTCCTAGTGGAGATAAAGGATCGATAGGAGTGGGTCCTTTGTGGACTATCGATTCCTCTGGTGTGTGTTCGATGGAAGCACGGTAATCTCCAGGAGAGAACATGGGAGTGGGAGGCTCAGATTCATGATCAGTATCCCCATTTGTTTGTTTATCCTTATTTTGAATTATGAGGATGTGAAACCAAAAAAGGGGGGAGTAATATAATGTCTCATAGATTCCATCTATATTTTTTTATGGAATTATTTCGAGACCAGGTGCTGAAAAGCAAGCGATTCTGAGGCCTGAAGTTCCCATAATGATCTGTTGAAAATTTTTAAGATTTAAATAGTGAACATGAGTGGTTTTCTTGAAAAAGTGGAATAAATCTTAAATGGGTTCCCAAATCAGAAATTTGAGGGCACTGTTGTGTTCGGGATGGAAGGTTTACCCTAGGCATGACTTAAGTTTAGTTAGCACAGGCCTCCAGTGAGAAAACCCAAAAATGGAATAACCGTAAATAAAATAATTAAATAAAATTATTTTATTTTTTTAAAATGCTTAAGAATCAAGAACGGGACTCAGATTGAAAATATGAGACCACCATTGAGCTTGTGAGGGTATTATTTCTTTAGGAAGATCCTAACATTGTCCGATGTGGGCCAATAGTGGAAGTTAGTTTTTAGCCATAAATAAAATAATTAAGTAACAATTATTTTATTGTCAAATCCTTATAACTCCTAAATGGTAAATCAGATTGGAAATTTGAGAGTATTATTGATATCATGAGGGCATGTTCCCCTTAAGTGGAGCCTAACCTCGACCGGTGTGGGTCGAGGGTGAAAGTTAATTTTTGATTTTTTTTAAGGTTCATTAAATTAAACTTGTGAGTAGGTTTTTTCTAACTTTTAAACCACTACTCGGATCAAAAATATGAGGGCATTGTTGAACTCAAAATAACGCAATTCTCCTTGAATGGACCTAACCTTGATCGGCACGGGTCGAGGGAGAATTTTTTTTCCAGACTTTTTAGAGAAAAAGTTAAAAATAAAATAAACTTGTTTTATTTTATTTTTATAAATTTTCAAATTGTTGAAAATAAACAGTTTACCAACTAAGAGAAACTAAATGTGTTGTTTTATTAAATGAAACAGTGTAACAACTTCGTAACAAAAACATAATAAAAACTCTGATTCGTATTATGTCCTTAAATGACCAACCAGACAATGAAGGATTGTTGACACAATCTTAGTTCTGCTCCAAAGCTCTAGAGGGTGATGATGACGAATGAAAACCCCCCATTGAATGGATAGTCACCAACAATGATCGATCAATAGTCATAAATAGATGATCGCAAAATGATGAATGCAGTGACACCGTTCATCGCCAACGAACGATCTGACCCAAGTAAGGGTTATGTGATTTATCTGTGATTGCTTCTTCCTCTTCTTATTTTTAAACGATGAACACGGATAAACTCATGGATAGGTTGACATGTGGTTATGTTGTTATTTTGGGTTGGGAAATGATAGTTTGGGGAGTTACAGGATTTGAAATCTGTGTTATAATTCTGAAACCCCATTGATATCTATTTGTAAAATTCTAACGCAGAGGGATCAGGTCGACACGAACAAGTCCTGGATCCCTCCGTAATGGGTGTTTGTGTTCTTCGTGACCAAATGGATGAATTGAAAAACCAGTGGCCCTAAGGCTGTGGCAGTTATGGCAGCGACCCAAGAGGCCTGAGGGCGCAGACGGATCTGAGATCGGACCATCGGAGCAGACCCGGTGTCCCGCGAAATGTGCCTCCAGCACAATACCACCAGTGTGGCAGAAGCCACATGAAGAATAGAGCACCACTCAGGAACCACATGCAAGACATAGCAGTCAGTCCTCGTCAACCACGCTGGAGGAGGAGGCGCGCCTGGTGCACGCCGTAGCGGAGGAGGGTCGTGGCCCATCGGTCGTGGTGGCTTGCTGGACGCGGCGCCAACGTGGAACTGCATAGGCTGAGAGGCCCACTCCATTCAGGCCATGTGTTGGCCAAGGGGGGAAGCTAGATCACCGGTCATGCATGCCCCAACTGGACCAGGCTGCAGGGCGGCCCAGGCTGGGAAATGAGACTGACCCGCCAGTGCGGGCCGGGCTGATAAATTTGAGTCACTGGTTGACCGAGCAGACTGAACCCATGGCCAACCTCGTATAGGTCGAGTGAGACCCAATGGTCCAGATGGAGAGGATCGGGTCATGCAGTACCCCAAGCCGGGTTGGTCGGGTCGGTCCAAACTAGTCAGACTGGGCCCGAACGCAACTGTCCCTAGTTTACAAAAAAGGGACGTATCTCTCAGACCGTGTGTCTGATTGATGCTCCATTTGTGGTGTTGGGACCCACATGATGGGGAGGTCCTTATGAAATCCTCTAAGTAAGATTTCATGTAATTTTACCCAGTGAGTCTTTGGGACTCAACTACCGATCGAGGCTTCGTGACTCAGCTACCAGTGAGGTTATGTGACTCAGCTACCAGTGAGGATCCGTGACTGAGTTATCAGCGAGGCTCCGTGAATCATATATCAGCAAGGCTATGTGACTCAGATACCTAGTGAGGCTCCATGACTTAGCTATTATCAAGTCTTTGTGACTCAGCTACCTAGCGAGGCTTCATGACTCAGCTACCTAGTGAGGTTTCATGACTCAACTACCGAGCGAGGATTCGTGACTTAGCTATCATAGAGGATCCATTACTCAGCTACCCATTGATGCTTCCTAACTCATATACTGAATAGTTCTAGGAAACCTAGCTATCCTAAAGGACTCATTGGGGATGAGTACCTTTGTAGTGATCGATGTTCAGTGTTTGCAACCATTGGTTTTTTCTATTAGTACTCTAGATTATACCATGTGTGATCTATCTTGCTTCATGATCATTCTTTTTTATCATACTTAGTGTTTTGATTATGGATTTCTTTGTAGTCTTTACTTGTTTTTTTGGGGTCCCTACGGAGTATTTCGTTACTCACCCCTGGACGGGCTTCACCTGCACATGTTGTGTCTGGTGCAAACGACCGACGACTTGGCGGAGGACTTGGTGGCCCAGGACTGGGTGGTGCCCAGTGAGGTCAGGAAGGCATGATGTGATTACATGGATTTCAGAAACTACTATATACTTACCCATCAGGTGGGGTTTCTAGCGGACGACTATCAGAGTTTCTTAGTATTTTCCTGTCCTTTGTTGGGGTTGTATTCTAGACCATTTGACCTACATTTTATTCTTTTACTCAGTGGTTGTTTAGTGGAATGCATGATTACTTTTCCAGCTTTAGGGAATAGTTGTGTGTGCGTTCGTATAGGTACTTAGGAAAATTCCTCCCATTTGCAGGTTGACGCCTTCGATGCTAATAGTCAACCCCTGGCCTTTAGGAGGTGGGCATGGGGTATGTCACGACACGAGCCCCAGGGGGACGGGGTGTGACAAGTAGTTTATTTATATTCATCCCATGAATATAGATTTATCATAATGTACAAAGGATTTTGTTTCTAGGGAACCAAATCCAACATTTTAGGTTTGTGGGAAAAGGGACTTTCATAGTCTCAGGGACTGTGTGGTATGAGCATGTAATCGGGTTTGAGTTCTAGTATTTGACTCTTAAAATATAAATTATCCTCTCATAACTCTCATTAGATGTCCTAAATAAAATTAAATTGACTCCATGACTTGTTGAGAGTGAAACTGAGACTTCTATATTAGTGAACAATGTAATTTTATCTAGGGTTGTTCAAATAAGCATCATATAAAATGTTTGTACTCAATAATATCACAATTTATTTGATCTTTATTTTTTTCCACTCTCATTGGAGATCCACATTTTTGAACTGGGTCTAGGTGATGGAATCAATAATTCTAGATCAAGAATAGAAGAATTATGATTTCATATTATTATTACTAAGGTTCAAAGGATTAGATCATTGTTTCTAAAACTAGATCAAGAGTTCTATGATATTTGGGTGTTAATCATCTAAGGTAAGTGTAAATTATTTACTCATTGGTAGATTATGATTATTGCTTTCATGATTGTGGTTCTTTTAGGAAAATTTCCTATATTATGTGTAAATAAAATAATTTTCATGAAATTTATTTGATAACCGGTATTTTTTATATTTGAAACAAACCTTGGGTTTGTGTTTTTTGAAACTAAACCATAGAATATAGTTTTATAAATATTGTTTTTGGGGAAACTATTTTTGATAATTAAAATGATTTACATAAATTTAATAGTTTGGGTACAAGTAATGACCAAGTAGCATTGAGAATGGATGAAAGGTCTGAGTTATCATAGTGAATAGGATATCACAACCCATCCCCACAAAAACTCCTCCTAGACTGGTAGTAAATATTATCTTTCCCCATGAATCTCACCTCTAGTGGGCCATGTGTTTGAAACTAGAACTAAGGGTATAAAATACACACATGGAAGGCATTTCCCTCATGAATCCTGGGAAGATAAAAGTAAACCACCAAAAAACTCTATATAATGTAACATGAAACCAATCCCATGATGCATGTAATTTTATACATAAATAAAATTTTCCAAAATAAAATACCAAATAAAACTTATATGAAAGTGGATCTAGCCCAATCCTGAACTCCATGAGTTATTAATTTCTATCATGATCACCAATTCCTTCCAATAAATCTATAAAAATATGATATATATTGAAATGGTTGATCATAAAAATGTAAATTATAGGATCATCCCAAAAATTTCTTGTGAAAACATTGAAGAATGATACTAAAGCCTCTATAAAAAAAATATCAAAAACAACTCAATACCTCATAAGGTTAACTAATTACCTGATCACTCCAAAGTTTACTCACCCAAAAACAAATGCAAGATAGTAACATACTGATGTTTCCCAAATGTTATGTAGGTGTTGTATTTCTTTTTATTGTAAGAATGTTTTTTATTTGATCAGTAAATGTTATTGAGTCAAAAGAACTAATACTAGAGATTTTAATAAGTTTACTAAAAGATAAGAAGTCCATAAGTTAGTATGACAAAAATATCATGAAGTAATAGAGAGTTAGAGGTTTAATTAAGGGTGATATAAAGTCCAATAATTATATTAATGTTTTTTTATTTAAAATTAATAAATATCACTTTAGTAGAAGACTAACCATGATGCAAGGTGAGTTGAGTGTATATTAAGTTGACTAGAAGAAAGTTCGACGTCCAATATTCAAAAGAAGAAATAAAAGACAATATATGATTTCAATAGAGGATAGATCAATGAAATTCCAGAGGATATGGTAGGTTGAAAAAGAGAAACTACATTCCAAATATTTAACAATAATTGGATCAATGCTAGATGTTCACTAGAATCATAGAAATCATATCGGAGTTTAACTGAAGAACTAAATGTTGTAAGAGGTTGAGAAGTGAAGGAGACAAAGAAAAAACCTCAATATACTGATTGAAGTCTACAGAAGTGAATTCACCAAAAATATATCAGGGGACTTTACATTTATATGAATTCAAACCAGTTATTATAATATTGATATGGATGTTCAAAGTTCCATTATTCACAAAGGAAAGTTTGTGATTCAAGCTGAGCATTGTGGGAGTCTTGAATAGTATTGACACCATGATTTGTGGAGTTTTGACTAATTCAAAACCCAATATCCGTAGAATATATTTAATTTAGTTAACTAGAGAATTATGTGAGTGATAATTCCAAATTGAAAACTATGCTCCCTGGATTTATCAAAGTGAATCTAAATATAATTAGGAGGAACTCATTCATTGTTTTTTTGTTTATGACATTAAGTATTCTAAGTAAAAATTTCATCAAGAGATCTACCTAAATTCACTAAAATATACACCAGGTATAAGAATTTTTTTTTATTATTTTTCATTGATACATGTCAAATTATTTGTTCATTTTCCCTACTTAGAACTAGTGTAATAGAAAGAATGGGTCAATCCCATAAGTAAGGTTTGTGAAAAAAATATAACAAACACAACTCAAAAGAAACACAATACAACTGGTGGGGGTGTGATATGTAAAATGAAAGTATGATGAAATAGTAATTAAATGAATAAAAATTTGTGAAACTGTGAGGAGATTTATGAAATTTAAGTATAAAATCAAAGTTAGAAATTTTCAAGACCTAACCCAAGCCAGGGTTCGACCCGTAACTACCCCAAGCCCGCCTTCATAGGCCAGGGGTGGAAACAAGTGTCGAAGGAACACTAAACTCAGGGATGTCTTTTCCTAAAAACCTATAAACATACACACAAACAACTCAATGAAAAAGTGCAGAGGGAAAGAAATGAATAATGTAAAACTGCTATAAATATACCAAATATGAATGAACCACTAAACAAAATGAAGTAAGGTAGTGTATACTAAAAAGAAAAGGGGGAAAATACACACCCAAACCAGAAATATGTCCCATCCTAAAAAAACTAGAAAAGAGTAAACAATTGAGAGAGCCCAGCTCTTTTATCTCAAGCTACGACCACCGTACACGGTCCAAGAACCTTGTAACCCTAAGATCCTATGAAGTCATGATCAACCTACCTACCATCTGCAAAAGATAGGACACATTTTTGGTGAAGGCCATGCAAGGTTGAGTATATACATACCTAGTAGAACTCCCTGAAAAGGTGAAGAGGGAGCAGTAAGAGATACAACTGAAAAGGGATGCAGTAGATAGAACAAGGTACAATAAGAGAGTACAAATCAACCCTATGAGAGAGTGAAAGTGAACTCGTCCAAACAAAATGACCTCAACATAGTGAGAATTTGAACTTCTTTTCAAGTTTTCGTTACCTATAGCAAGAGGGTGGACTCATCCAACCATGAGAAACTAAACATGGAAAGCACGTGGCATACCCTTCACGTATTCACCTCTCTTGGAAGGGGAGTAACTATGCCAAATGAGTGGGTACTGAAGTGGGATATATGTGTGTGTGTGTGTGTGTGTGTGTCTATCTGTGTGTGTGTGTGATTAGTCAAAGAAAACCAAATGAGAGAGTAAGGGGATATCCATCTCATAGCTCATCCCAAGAAAAGATTCACCATCAGTTACAAAAGAAGATCCATATATGATACCCAAAACCTCATGTATCTTCCCCGAACACACAAGTCTAAGGGTCTCAATCATCACAACTTGATACTATCTACTTCGGGCGGCACTGACTCACCCGCACAGTTTTAGGTCATGTCGCAAGAACACATCTAGGTGGGGAAAACATCACTCTTTCTCGTGAGTCCAAAGGTACGTCAAACCACACCTATTCACTGTGTTGAACATTCAAGGGATCACCAGTTTTAGGAAAGGATCTCATACCCTGGTACGATAGGAGGTTCTTACTCTAGTAGTCCCTGAGGAACTCCACTGCCCATCTCAGCTAGAGGGTACCACTTAGGAAGGTCACCGGGGGATGTCACTACCTAGTCCTACTGGAGGGTATTCCCAGTGAGTTATCAGGGAAATCCACTTCCCAACAGATCTAGATTTTTATGCTTGGAAGATGTCATTGGGGAATTCCACTTCCTAGCCCAGCTGAAGGGTAAACCTAGAATGTGGAGGAACTCCACTGCTCAACCATGCTAGAGGGAAACTCAGAAATATCATTGGGGAATGACACTACATATCCCAACTGGAGGGTAATATTGGTATTGTATTTGGGGAACTTCAATTTCCATCCCTATTAGAGGGTTACACATAGAAATGCTATGATGATTCTATATGATCACTGTCGTCATCGGGTGTCGCCTCAACACGGGCCAAACCTGTAATATTTCACATTATATTACGAAAACTGCTTCTGAGGGAACAATCACGTTCTATGTGAAAAAACACTCAGTATAGGCTACTCGTGGGCCAAAATACAAGTACAAAAGAAGGATATACGAAAGGTATAAGATTCATGATGAGTTACACGATGCATATGGGGCTCACACGACGTCTGACCCTGCCCCGTCATCTGGCCATGTACGCAACCACACTCGGGTACTAAGATGTTTACACATACCCCTAGGCGTGCCAGTGTAATCCCATAGTACATGTCGCATTTGGAAAAAATTCTAACAAGTGCACGATGGTCATCATTGTTCCGAAGGTTAAAAACATAATTTCACTAAAGTGCCTCATCAAAAGGTCCTAGATAACCAAATGAATCACATCGTTGCGATCCTTTTAGAAAAGCTCACAATATCAACTATTCATTCATCCAGATCAGACACTAGGTGAAGTAGATAAATTTTGCAACATTGCGCATGAATAGAACCTTTTGGGGCTCATGTATCGATCCTGAAATAAAATTAAGGTATCATGCCATTACGATCTGTATGAAAAAATGCACAGAATCGACTACTCCTTTTCCTCAATCAGACACCCGATGAAAAAGTTTTATTTTGCTGCATTATGCTCAAATGACGTCTTTGTGGACCTAAGACATGAGTCTAAATTAAATATCTTAAATTGGTCTTGAATTTTTTTCCTTAATTTCAGAGTCACAGTGTCTTAGACAATTTGTCATTCTGACACCGTATGAGAGAGCTAGGTTGGATACAAGATCCAGTAATGATAATAATTTTATTATTATCATTTGTTTCATTGACCTGAGTTATAAGTCTGAAAGAAGTATCCAAAACTAGTCTTAAAATTACCATCTCAATTCTAGGGTCACACTGCCAGTGACGGTTCCTCAATCGGATATCGTTCGAAGAAGTTACGACCGAAACATGGTTTTCCCAACAAAAATAACAATATTATTATTATATTGTTTTTTAATCCTTTAATCTCTTTAAGAGATACACGCTCATGATGGATAGGTTCCTCCCTTGATGTACATGTTCACCTCCTTAGGTTCCTCAAATCCCTTATTTAATTCCATTATTAATTTTTTTATCAATTAATAACCAACAAGAAAAACTCAACTCTCCCTCAACTCTTTTAATTTCCTTTAATCTCCCATGTCATCATCATGAATTCCACCCAACTTAATTAAATTAATTACTCAATTAATTTTAAGTCAAACCACATCATATTATTAATATCTATTTATTATTAATATTATAAATAATATTAATAATAATACAACACCCATTAAATTAAAACCATTAAATTTAATTAACCCCACATATTTTTACGCCACCATTATTATTATTATTTAACATAATAATAATAATAATAAATACCCATTTAAAATTTATTAACTCATCAATATTAATAATGATGATGATGATGATGTTTACGCTCATCACTTTGACCACATATGACCACCTCGTTAGATATCTGAGTCCAACCATCGTCACGTCCATGCCAAATAACCTCCATCATGAGATCCCACACACGACCTCAACTCAAAACCAACCCTATCATGCCACACGTCGTCGCTACACACCAATCGGGGAAATAAGGGTAATAAATCTTATACCAAACCACCTTTGATCACAAACACGCACCCATGGTTCCGATCTAATTCATTGACCAAATATCATCCTCTCGTTTATCAATCTATCCCCAAACCATTGATCCACACGTCATTCGTGTCACCGCAAAAAATCTTGGGGTTTTACCACGTTTGAACTCGCCCTTTCAAAGTCGAATCATGAACCCATGGTCCAACTATGAATAACCCAAAGAAAGATGGGGGAAGAGCCCCCATAAAAAAGTTTTAAATATCATCGGTCTAGCGTTCTTGGCTAGCGATCAAGAATGGGGAACCAGTTTTAGAACATTCATTAAATGAAATAAATAATTCAATTTCAGTATGTTGTAACATGAAAAAGCCACAGGGAGGGTCGCATATCGAAGAAAAAATATCAATCTAATCAAACTTTTAATCCAAAGATGTAAAACACCAAAAGACGAGTCATTCCTTTATTTTGGATTGATCGTTGGTGAAGAATGTATCTACGCAACAATTGAAGGAAGTCGTTGCGTTCCCTATGTCCTAATGTGTCCCAATCTACAATCTCATAATGATTCGCCAACGAATGGAGAATAAGATCTATTTCCAATGATCCTAGGTTTATACGGATAACCCTGGGAATTTTTCATAGTCATCTATTTATAACTCAAGAATTAGATTAAAGAGAAGTTAATTAATTCACTTAACGGTATCGCCAACGAATATCTCATCTAAACATCCCGCACCGACCAACTTTAGGTCACACTTGGGGAAAACACCACATTACAAACTCAATAGTGGTATCATATTTACAATCTAAGTCCCCATTCAGGATTTATTTGGATTAAAGTTAAAAATAAAATTATTTTATTTTATTATTTTATTTGCAGTTATGTCCTCGGTGAATTTTTCTACAGATGAACCGTGCCGACAAAATTTATGTTGCATCTAGGGTAAACATAAAGTTCCAAACTCAATTGTGCCCTCATATTTCTAATTTGAGCTTCTTTTTAGGAGATATTATATTATTTAAAAAAAACATGCATGCGCATTAAAAATATACTCAATATTTTTATAAAATTAATTTCAAACTCATCGGGTCTCAGAATCATGCACTTTCTCAGCACCTAGCTTTAAAAAAATTCCTATAAATATTCCAATGTCTTACAGAAAAAACCATAGTCTCTAAATTATTCCCTTCTTCAAATATTATCATCCCCGAAAAGCACAAACTAAGAAAAGAGTTGGGGTCCTTAATCCTGCACCAGACTCTTCCCTACATTGGGATGTACTGCCAAAAGAGAAGTGTGAAACTCCTTAATAACCTCCTATTGTAATGTGACTAGAATCACTGTCTATCCTTGAAAAGGAATACGTGATTCCCTTTTTCAAAAAATTCATCGAGTTGATCTTCTAAGGATACTTGTTCATGCAAGATCTCATAATTGATGTCCCCCAGAAGGCAATGCCTCCACATCCTCAAGGTGAATAATTCCACTTCAAACTCTTGGTAGTGAGTCGCATAGTTCTGTTCATGGGGTCTCAACTGCCTCGACCTATATTTGATAACTATCTATCACTATGTCAAGGTTGACATCGAGCATGCAAGGGTACCAATAAAAAATGAAGGTGAGTATAATCATCCAACCATTAGAAGCTAGACACGGAAAACACATGGCATACCCCTCAAGTCTTTGCATCTATTAGATGGAGAGTAACCCCAAACCAGAAACTCCGCCACACTTACTAGTGGAATCCCAAGAAAAAAGGGTCATGCATAAAACCTTTATTGGAAATGTCAGGACCTTCTCTGACACTCCATCACACAACCTCACTCTGAACACACAAGTTATAGGGACTCATCCACCACACATCTATACTATCCACTTTGGGTAGTACTGACTCTCCCTCACGGTTTTATTCGCATCACAAAAAAACGTCTTAGTGGGGGAAGAACCCCTCTTCCTAAAGCATTCAAAACTATGTTGAAAAAAACTAACACAGGGTTACAATGATGCCTTGTGTCACCCCAATTGAACCTTGATCAAGGAGCATAAAGAAAAGAGTACCTTAAAATAGTGTCTAAAAATTTCTAATCTTGAGGGTATAAAGTTTCTAGAGTGTACCTCTTATCATCTCATCCACTACAGGGTCATAAGCCTCCAAATCCTGCAGCTATATGTGGCCCCAACTGCTAGCTCCCTATGCCTGACATGGACCACATGGTGTTGGTGGTGGAAGGATCTCATACTGACATCCACCACCCATAGCTTTACCACTCCTCTACCAACTCTTACTCCTTGGGGACCACCCTGTCCTCACCTGGGAGATCCCTGATCACAATGTTGTCTTGACTATGGCGGTCCATTTTCTATCTATCTGTGTTCCCTAACACGTCTGGTAGGGTATCCACGTGCCATGTGACCTTTCCTATAACAAGTGTATCACCACCACTCTCTGAGCTATCCTAGTCCTATGTGTTGTACCTGACCATGTGCCTGAGTCCAATCATGGGGAGGCCTCCTACGTTGAGATCCTGTCAACTAACGTCTTCTAGCTACCATAGACATCTCAGATCTGCTATGCCCACTACCAGCTCTATCTATCTGGCATCCCTCTAACATAAATCTATAAGTCACAAGTTGCCACTCTATCACCCCTACATAGGTGGGGATTCATAAGGGTACTATACTGGCACAAATCTCTCTATGGATTCCCTGCTCAAAATTTCATGCTCGGATGTATCTGTCGCAAATCATGTTAAGAGAGTATCATGTAAGGTTTGCGAATATAGTTTCATACTCAACCATTTTCATCCCTCCCTTATGAATCTCTAGAAGATTCTGGATCCAAAATAAATGTAATTAGGAGGGGTAGTACTCCTCATGAAACAGCTATTAGAATTCATCCCATGAGAGTACCAACTCATCATGCATCTGGCTATCTAGACTCCACCAATTCTGAGTTTCTCCATGGAAAATACTAGATGCCAATTCCACCTTATGATCTGTTGGGGCCTGAACAATCCTAAAGATGCAGACCATCGACTCTAGTCAATCTTTTATTACCTGGGGATTTGGATCACCATGAAACCTCAACAGTCTCTAACACTGGAACTCGCAGAGAGCACTCAACCAGTGCACATCCTAATCTTTATCTGCTAAGATGGTATACTACTCAATAGGTGGAGGTGCTACTACCTACCCACCTAGAGGAAGGGGATCGTATGATGAACCCTGAACTGAGGCCTCATCACTCATAGGGTTTTCATCACGAACTAGATCCGTTATCCTGGTTGGTTGTTGTCTTACAAGCATATTGAAAGTTATCAAGGAGTACTGCGGTTGGATGAACATATATATTTATAAATAACAACAATGGGGAGATGATTCAAGAATGACAGTCAAGGAATCAATCCTCTATGATGCATGTACCATTGATACATGCAACAAATGTCTCGACATGTTGAGTCGAAAAGCAGGTAGTCATGGTCCTAGTGATTGGATACATCATCTATCTGCACCATCACTGGAGTCCCTGTTCTGAGAGCCAAACTCAAGAAACTTTGACATTGTTGTACTAGATCCCAACCAATTCCTTTTTAGGTAATGTTCAAACAACATTCTAAAGAGATAACCACCTCTGATACCAATCTGTCATGACCTGACCCAATCTGGGGCTCGAGTTGCAACTACCCCAATCCCACCTCTATAGGTTAGGAGTGGCAACAAGAATCAAAGACACACTAAAATCGGGGATCCCTTTTCCTAAAAACCTATACACATTCACACAACCAACTCAATTAAAAAGTGTACAGGGAAAGAAATAAAGAATGTGAAACTACTATAAATATACCAAATGTGAATGAACCACTAAAGATAATGAAGTAAAATAGTGTATACTAAAAATAAAAAGGGAAAAATACACAACCAAACCATAAATATTTCTCACCCTAAAAATACTGGAAAAGAGTAAACAGCTGAGAGAGACCAGCTCCTATATCCCAAGCTACGACCACCGCATGCGGTCCACACACCCCGTATCCCTAAGCTCCTCTAAATTCTTGACCGACATGACCATCATCTGAAAAATACACAATGAATGTTAAGATAATCCCATGTAGGGTTGAGTATATACATACCCAGTAGAACACCCCAAAAATTTGAAGAAATAGCAGTAATAGATACAACTGAAAAGGGAAGCAGTAGATAGAAAAATCTACGGTAATATAGTATAACTCAATCTAATAACAGAGTGAATGTGAACTCATCCCAACAAAAAGAACTTGATACAGTGATAAGGTGAAATTCTCATTTATTCTTCACTACCTATAGTAGGATAGTGGACTCATCCAACCATGAGAAGCTAAACACAGAAATCACATCGCATACCACGCGTGTCTTTGCCTCTCTTGGAAGGAGAGTAACTATACCCAAGGAGTGGGTAGTTAAGTAATATATATATATATATATGTGTGTGTGTGTGTGTGTGTGTGTGTGTGTGTGTTCTCAATTAAAGAAACTCAAATGAGAGAGTAAGGGGATCTCCATCTCACAGCTCAACCTAGAAAAAGAGTCACCATTGGTTCGAAAATAAGGTCCATCTACGATTCCCAACACCACATGAATCTTCTAAAAACAAAAAAATCTAAGGGAACCAATAACAAAACATTTATTCTATCTAATTTAGTTAGAACTAAATCTCCCATATAGTTTTAGGTCACATCACAAGAACATGTCTCGGTGGGGAAAGCATCCCTCTTTCTTGTGAGTCTAAAGGTACGTCAAACCATGACTCTTCACTTCACCGCACAGTCGAGGGGTCACCAGTTTTAGGAAAGGATACTGTGCTTGGTATGATAGAAGGGTCCTACTCTAGTAGTCACTGAGAAATGTCACTTCCCAACCCAACTGGAGGGTACCACTCTTGAAGGCCACTGAGGAATGCCACTGCCCAGTACTACTGGAGGGTAATCCTGGTGATTCATCAAGGAACTCCATTACTCAGCCTGAATGGAGAGTTATGCCTATATGATTTCATCAGGGAACACTATTTCCCAACCCAATTGGAGAGTAATCCTAAAACATTGAGGAACTCCACTTCCTAACACTATTGGAGGGGAACTCAGAAAGGTCATCGGGGAATGCCACTGCCCATTCCTGTTAGAGGGTAAGCCTGATACTATCTTCAGGTAATTCCACTACCCATCCATACTACAGGGTTATGAACAGAACTACTCTGATGATTCTTTATGATCACTTCCATCATTAGGTGTTGTCTTAGTGTAGGCCAAACCCGAAACATTTCACATCATATCTCGAAAACTACTTCTAAGGTCACTATCACATTCTACGTAGAAAAACACTCGGGATGGGCTACTCACGAGACAAGATACAAGTAAAAAAGAAGGATATATGAGAGGTAGAAGATTAATAATGAGTTACATGGTGCGTATGGGGTCCAGAAGACGTGTGACCCCACCTCATTTCCAGAACATGTACCTAGCCATACTTGAGTATTAAGCTGTGTACATGTACCCCCCATGCATTCCAGTGTACTCCCAGAGTACATGGAACCTATGGCCAAAAGGATAATGAGCACCCGATGCTCATCATTGGTATGAAGGGAAAAAATATAATTTCAGTGACATGCCTCCTCAAATAGCCCTGAATAACCAAACATATCATATTGTTGTGATCCTTGCAAAAAGGCACCCAAGATTGACTATTAATTTTCCTGGATCAGACACCTAGTGAAGGAGTTTCATTTCATAGAATTATATACGAATAGAGATTCATGGTTCCCACTTCTTGATCATGAAATAAAATATACTAATCACACCGTTGCGATCCTCACAGAAAAATGTAGGGAATCGACTATTCATTTGCCTCAATCAGACACTTGATGAAAAAGTCATATTTTTTCTCATTATGCTTGAATGACATCTCATGGACCCAAGCCATGAGTTTTGAATTAAATATCCTAAATTTTTCTTGAAACTTCTTCCTTAATTTTAGTGATGCCGCATCTCAAATGTTTTATCATTCTGACACTGTATGAGAGAGCTATGTTGGATACAAGATCCCATAATGATAATAATTTTATTATTACTGGGTGTTTCATTGACCTGAGGTATAAGTTCTAAAAAGGTATCCAACATTAAACTTAAAATGACCATCTTAATTCCACGTTCACACTCCCACTGATGATTTTTCAATCAAATATCATTCGAAGAAGTTATGACTGAAACATGATTTTCCCAAAAAAAAATATTATTAGTATTATTATTTATTATTTTTTAATATTTTTATCTCTTTAAGAGATAATATCTCAATATGGGGAGGTTCCTCAAATTCATTATTTAATTCCTTCATTATTTTTTTTATCAATTAATAACCAACATGAAAAACTCAACTCTCCCTCAACTCCTTTATTTTCCTTTAATCTCCCATGTCGTCATCATTAATTCCACCCAAATTAATTCCATTAATTACTCAATTAATTTTAATCCAAACCACCTCATCTTATTAATTTCTCTTTATTATTAATATTATGAATAAAATTAATAATAATACAACAACCATTAAATTAAAACAATTTAATTTAATTAAGCCCACATATTTTCACGCCGCCATTATTATTATTATTTAACATAATAATAACAAAAAAACCCATTTAAAATTTATTAACCCATCACTAATAATAATAATAATAATAATAATCTTTACGCTCACCGCTTTGACCACATCCGACCACCTCATCAGAGATCTGAGCCTGACCATCATCACATCCATGCCAAACAACCTCCAATATGAGATCACGTGCATGACCTCCACTCAAAAGCAACCCCGTCACACTGTACGTCATCACCATGCACTAATAGGGAAAATGGGGGTTATAAAACCAATCTCTAACCACCTCTGATCACAAACATGCACTCACAGTGTCAATCTGGTCTATTCACCAAATATCATTCTGCTCGTTTATTAATCTATCCCCAAACCATTGATTTTCATGCCGTTCGTGCCACTACAACAAATTCGAGGGTTCAACTACGTTCGAACCTACCTTGAAAAGTTGAATCATGACTCCATGGTCCAATGATGAATAACGCGAAGAACGTTGGGGTAAAAACACCAATAAAAGAGTTTTAAACCTCACCGGACAAACATTTTGGTCTCACAATCAAGAATGGGGCACCAGGGTTAGAACATTCATTAAATGAAACAAATAATTCAATTTATGTATGTTGGCACATGAAAATGCTATAGGGAGGAGCATATATTAAATAAAAAACATCAATCTAATCAAACTTTTCATCTGGAGGTATGAAACACCAAAAGACGAGTCCTACCTTTGTTTTGGATTGATCGTTGGTGAAGAGCGTGTCTGCACAACGATTAAAGGAAGCCATTGGTGTACCCTAATTTGTACTAATATTTAATCTCATTGTGATTCACCTATTAAAGGAGGATAAGAGCACTTTCCAATTATCGTAGGGTTATGCGGCTAACCCTAGTGTTTTTTCCTAGCCGCCTATTTATAACCTGAGAATTATATTAAAGAATAATTAATTAATTCACTTTACAATACCGCCAATGAATATCTCATCTGAACATACCGAACTAACCAACTTTAGGTCACACCTAGGTAAAACACCACATTACAAACTCAATAGTTGTCTCTAATTTCCAATCTAATTCCTCATTCATGAGTAATTTGTATTAGAATTGAAAATAAAATAATTTTATTTACAGTAACATCCTCAGTGACTTTTTCTACAGATGACTCACACCAAAAAAAGTTATGTCATGCCTAGGGTAAACGCCATGTTCTGAAAACCACATGCACACATTAATAATATACTTAATAATTTTATAAAATTAATTCTGGGCACATCGGGCCTCAGAATCATGCACCATCTTAGCATCTGGCTCTGAAAATATTCCTAGAAATATTCTAAAGCCTTATAGGGAAAAATAGAGTATCTATAGAAACAAGTGAGATACTATGAGAAATTTTGATTATTTATTGCTAAATTGATTTTACTTTCTTCTTATAAAATCATAAACTAGGTTTCCAACAATAAAATGTTTCACTAGAATTTTCTATAAAGAATGATGGAGCTTAGTTAAGTTAATTTAGTATTCTTTGAAGTAATAAACTAAAAAAACTAGAGAATGATGAATATTAGTTTTTTCATGTTCAAAGTTTTCATTTGATTTGGAAAAACAATATCCCAATAGGAGAAATGATAAAAGAGAAGAGTAAAAGATGAAAAATAAAAAAATTATTTCCCCAAAAGAGTTTATCTTAAAACCATGTTTAAAATATAAATATACATAGAATTAAAATAAGTATAAAAAATAAGGATATATAATAATAATGGTTTTCTCTATCAATCCAACACCCTTCGTTGATCGTTATTCTCTATAATGCTACCATGATCACCTGATTTGTTCTTATGCCCCTCGTAATGTCTTTATTGATGAATTAATCCCCCTAAAAAGGAAAAATATCCCCTTTTTAAGGAATTAATGTGCCTTAAAGAAAGGACACCCAAATTAATAGCTCATAGTCAGCTCCCCATGTCAAATATTTGGTCCCCACATGGTGCAGTTTACTTAGATCATCTTCTTCATAGTGACTCAAGATGAACCCCTTTAAAAAATATTGATAGACTCATATATGCTTCTTACTTCCATAGTTAGATTACATAGTAAGCTTGAAAATTCATTCAAATTTATCTTTGATCATGAATTCAATCATTCATTGATTTTGAATTTTGAATTTAGGGCACCCCAATATTTTATCTTTTTCAAAGCACCCTAACACAGTGTGTTGAATCATGGGAGTGACTTTGACATGGCCTCAGTGAAGTGTAGTGGAACTTTAATTAGGTTTATAGAGAACCTAATTACCATTAAATATCCTTATGAAATGTTTATTTACCCTTACATAGGTCTGGGGAAACAAAAGATAACCCTGGCACATGTCGATCTATTTCTTGATAACTTAATGTGAGTTGGATTTATAAGGTGAGTACCTTAACATGAGTTCTAATCCATGGTATTACCCTTACCCAAGATATGAGGTGAATTATCACCTTTATATAAGGCATCATTATCCTTTAAATAGCCCTATTGAATCATTTAAGTACCTAGACATAGCCTTCATAACCTGGATTATACCTTTACACACTTCCCTTAAATTATTCCTGAACAGTACATAGGTCATCATAATGACCATTCAGTTGGTACCTCCAAACTAGAAATCATATTTTGTAAGATTTATCAATTAAAAACTCAAAATTAAACTTTAAAAAATATAATAAAATAATAAATTTATATATTTCAAATGATGTTTGCGTTTTAACAAGTATCATTAAAAATATTCACTTGGAATAATAAATTAATTAAATAAAAAAATCTTAATAAAAAACTATATAATTATAAAATAGTGAATTTATTATTAAAATCATGAAAATATTTTGATCTTAAAATATATATAAATGAAAAAAACATAAATTAATCTATTAAGAACTAAAACACCCATTTTTATATAAAATATTAAAAGAGTTACAATTATTATTGGAAATAATATATAATCATTTATTAACTAATAAAAGTGTAGTTTGAATAATAATTCATCAAAATTATATCAAAATGATGTGAAATACATGTACCAAAATAAATCTAAATTAGTTTTTGTTGAGTTTAGGTGATTGGAAGTTACAGGACTAAAATATAAAATTTTTGATATCCAAGTTACCAAGATTTAATTTTATAAGAAGAATTTGTATTGTTATTCAATAGGATCAAATGATAAGACATATATTTTAAATGTTGGGAAGTAGTATAATCGTCTTCCCGTGAGACATAAGTGTGGGTGAACATTTGGGTTAAGGGTGATCTCTTCCCAAACTATTGTAATTGATAATTTATTTTAGTAGAAAATCTCTGACTAAGAAATCCAGAGATCAGTAAAAAGTAGGTTCCCTCATTGGGGTTTAACCTTATAAAAATACATGTGCATTGGTTTATTGTTTACTTTCATTCATACATGTGAGAATTAGTTTTATTACATGAGTGGATAGATACCTTATCAAGTTATAGAGGTTAACATAAAATTAAATGAATTCATAAAAATAAGTCACTGATTCAACCCCCTTCTCATTAGTTCACCCATTCCTGGGTACCACAATTGGTATGAGAGAGGGTTGACTCTATTTGACCCATTTGATGAAAATGGAGAACTTAAATTCAATTAATAGTTGTGGTATCCCTAACTTTGATTAAAAAATATTTCATGGATAGAAGAATAATATGATACCATATCTCCTCTCTTAACTTGGAAATGGTTGATGTTGTTGCAATTGGTTTCCCAACCAGAGAAAAGGATACACCTATGACTTTTTTAGATAAGAGAAACATGTGAGTATATGGTAAGACCTAAAATGAAATTATCATATCATTTTAAAAGAATTTTTACACTAAAATGATGGGTCTTCAATAATCTAAGTAAACTTGGGATAAGTTATAAAGTATCTTTGTTGGTAATGCTAAAGTAAAGGAAGAAAGATTCAAATATGGATAATTTAGTTTGAATAATTTAAGATGGAAAATGAGTAAACCATATATGATTATTTCAAAAGATTCAATGAAATAATTAGTAATATCAAGGTATTTTGAGACACTCTCATAGTATCAATAATTGTAAAAAAATAATGAGTAATTTTCTAGATAGATTTGATCCTAAAGTCTTATCTATGGAGGATGGAGATGATTTATCTATAGATAAACTTAGAAAAATACTAGTAAAATATGAAATGAGGATTACTCCAAATTTTAAAAAAACTATAAGGAAGAAATGGATTTTGAAGATATAAATAAATTCAAACACAAAGAATTGGAAGATGAACCTTTTGATGAATTAGAAGATGAAGATCATATAGATTAAGGGAAAGATTGAACAATGTATCTTATATCTCAAGATTTCATAGAAGGTAAAGGTAAGTAGAAAGACAATATTTATTTGAAATGATATATTTGGGTACTTTTCCATCAATTAATCTAAGAATAAAGGTAATAGAGATGAATAATATGATATTGATGAAAAACCTTGGAAGAATAAGTATAATAAAAACACAAGGTAATATAGAAATGCAGTTGAAGTTAAAATTAAGTTTATCCAAAATAAGAGGAGTGGGTTGCTTGGAAAATAAGAAGAATAATAATCATCATGAGATCTATCATCTGAAGAATATATTCTATAGAAATTTTTAAGATTCATATATCATGTAAAATGAGAGGAAAACTCAAGAAAAAAAGAAGAAAAGGGAGTAACTTACTTAGAACACATATTGAAATAGAAACTTAAATTATTTATTGAGAAAAATACTAAACTCAAGAAATAATTTTGACTACTAAAAAATTAAGGAGAGAAGAATATTTAAAGTTAATAAGATTTTATCAAAAATCATAATCAATACATTGAAGAAATAAATAACCTCAAGTTGAAAGAGTTGTGAAAGTGAGTTCCCTAAACCCAAATTGAATAGTAATTTTTATTACCATATCATGTATACAGAGTGTTATACACAATGTTACCTTACTAAAATATTGTTTATACTTCTTTGTAAACTATTTATATGGTAATGTCCTGGGATTATTTTTCATAGCAATGGGTTATAGAAGATCCCACCTATAATAAGAACCTTGAGATACTATGAAAGTAATCATAAAACTTTTTCTGATAGTCTATATGCATCATATTGATGGGATATATATGATATCTAACTATCAGGTATTGGGGTATCATAAGTATTGATACTTATTATCTTGATTTTACACTTGGTTATCTCAAATATAGGGGATCATGAGGATTTAACTGCAAATAAGAACACCAAATGTTTCAGTCATCATTGGATGTTCCTATCTATGAGCATGTGTATTAGTCTCTAAAAATGATATCATTGTCATTGGGTATCATTTTATCATATAGTTTGAAGGAAAATTAAAATCAAGACATTTATTTTGTGGTGACATAGATTGTGTTGGGTGCATCATTAGTGGTATGAAATTGGTTGAATGATCAAGATATGATTTGTCACTTATGAAAAAAGGAGATATCTTAGGCCCAAATAACCAGGTTAGTAGTACCTTTATTACATCCATGGTCATGAATATTAATGGTAAGTCAATATAGTAAGGTTATGAATAAATCAAGTAAAAAACAATGATGACATGAAGATTGTGTTTGGATTTATGAGATATCATGAGACAGATAGATTATATTACACAGATCATGTTCGTGGGAGGTTATCATAACTATGAAATTTCTTATCTCCAAAGGTTCCATGATGTGTTATTAGATACCACTATTGGTATATGGGTATTAATCACTGCAATCGAGATAAGGTCCTAGTGGGTCACACACTAAGGGTATCCATAAGTTCCACTTGTTTGGATGAATGGGAGTTTAGGAGGAAGTGGTGCCCACATGTGGGGGCCGATGAATGTCCAAGTATGAATGATCACAAGTAAATTAATTCAATTATATTATTAAATTTTATAATTATGATGATTGAATTTATTTATCAAGTTATTCACAAGTTTTTTAATTATAAAAGTGAATATGAGAAAAATATTATTTTTCGAACGAACATTACATTTTCAAGGTTCATCAAATAATAATAGGTGTAATAGGCTAATTTAATGGATTTTAAGTCATCATGTAACATTTAATAATTTCACAAGTATATAGTGAAATATTCATGAAATTTATGGCATGTCTACTAATTTATTCATGTTGTTATGGGATGATTTAAGAGGTTAAACTTATCCTGGGGATTAAGTGAAATTTTGGAAAGTTTAACATACTTTTTAAGCTCATTTTTGATCCATGAATAGTGATACACACCATTTCAATGGTTTTAGGGTGATAAGATCACCTATCCTTTCCACTATCAAATTTTAGAGAGAGAATTATAAGGAAGAAAAAGCTTTGATTAATTCTGCCTTGAGAATCAATAACCCATTCTTAATATGATCGAAAGGTTGTAGAAATTAATTTTTATTTCTAACCCTAGTACATAGGTATCGAAGAATAATGATCTAGGAGTTGTGGTGAAATTGTGAATAATCTAGAGGACTCCTTTCATGGTGCCTTCAAGTTATGGCACACTGACAATGAGCCAATCTAATCAGTGTTGAAAATAAAATAATGTATCATTTACAGTTTCATTCAATTTTTTTCTTTAGGATTAAATTGGATTTCATGTAAACCATTAGAGAATCCATGTAGGAGTTTCTAGAAATTGATGTATTGACATGAATCTGGTCTCATAAAAATTTTAAAATGCCTTTTCTTCACGCTTTAAAAAGCCTGAGTTTCCTTCAATTTCTATCATAGGTGTCATGAAATATTTAATTTTAATATTTGATTAAATTTTCTATATTTTGGGTAGAGGGAATCAATATAGTCTCAGCACCACTGATGAAACATTGATCAGAGTTTGAATAGAAAAGTTATGGTCATTTGAGGATCGAACGATTATTGGGTTAATATTTGTTTTTATTTTTAAAAATTAAAAAATAAAATCGAATTACAATTCTAGTAAATAATGTCATAGGATACCATTACCATGAATAGTAACCCAGGATTGTTGTAATTGTTAAAGAGGGTGTCTTCAACAGAGTGCTTGGCATGAAATTTTTAAAAATATAAAATAAAAATATAAAAAATAATATAAAACATATATATATGTGTGAATAGTAATCAGTTAGTATTAATGTAAATAATACTTGCAGGTTGATGTTGATATTGGTATGAATAGTACCCATGGGTTACTATTCAAGTGAATAGTACCTGTAGGTTACTATTCACCCGCGAGAACTAGTTTACCTTCCCCATGTCGATTTTTAACTCAAGCGGACCATTTTGGGTCCAATCAATCTTGAGAAACTCCAAAAAAATAGAAGATTAATAATAACATCTAGAATTTAATAGAAAATTTTCAGGTGTCAAGGGATATATTTATAATTAATAAAAAATATTTTAATGCTACTTTAAATAATTAAAAATACTCTCAAATCGAATTTTATCTTATTTAACTTTTGTAATGAAATATTTTTCATTTTGACTGATCATGCGATGAGATTGACCAACACATGTTTGGTTCATTTAATTATTTAATTTTAATTATTTCAAGGGTGTTACTTTATAATAATTAGTTATTAAATTTTATTTTTAGATTTTATGTGCAATTTCCCTCCATATTTATATGTATAAGGGTCTACATGTATACATTTTGAGTTATAAAAATGTAATTTTATATCCCATGTACAACCTCACATGCACATGAGTATTCATTGAACAAATGGAAGAGTTTTTAATGATGTGATACAAGTTGAGAGATGGTGTGGAACCAAACAAGGATAATGCATGGGAGTTTGATGGGTGCTACAACTCGAGCTAGTGCATGGATCAATGTGTTCCCCTACAGTCTCAGTTGATCCATCATTCTCTGGATGGATCAACCAGTAGTAACAAATCATGATCATGTCATTATTTTTTTATTTTTTTATTATTCATGGTTAATTGTTTATGAATATGTGGATGATGTGTGATCACATAGAATGGTTAATAAGAATGCATAGTTAAAATAAATAAACATTTGTGATGAAGGTATTATATTTATGTATTGTTAAAGTTGTGAGTGTAATCACATATAACATGTAATATAAATATAATTGGATTTCAATTTCAAAAACAAAAGTTTAAAATACCCCAAATGAAATATTAATTCATTTAACATCTTCTATAGCCTGATATTGAACAAAACTGTATGTTCTAGGTGTTCATCAGCCCTAATTGAGGTTACCTATTACTACAGGGGAATTCTTATGATAGTGGTGGGTAGACTTAGCTAAAGTTAGAAGCAAAGAAGTATTCATATCTATCTTGTTATATATTTAGAGAAATATCATTGAGTAATGTAAGGTTATGCTTTATAGAAGATGGGAATACACTCAATAGGTGAGGGGTTTGTGAGTTAATATAGTTGTCTATCCAAAATCCTTACCTTGAAACTCTTTTAATATTGGCGTATCCATAACTTGGACTATGAAAATAGGTGTTAAGGATCTTTGTCAATAGATTACTCAGATTACTGAGTATTCCAAATCTAGTAGTTGAGGGATACTAGGATTTTATAAAATAGTTAGAGACATTTAGGATTGATAAATCTATAGTGTTAAATAATCGGTAATCAACATAAAAGTACTAATATGATTAAATTTTATTTTATAGAAAATGGAAATTAAATTCCAAAAATTCACTATGAAATTTTTTGAAAAAATAATATGTCATAACTAGCATTAATATCCAAGAGTAGTATAAATGCTTGTTCATATTACTATGATATAAAAGAAACTTGTATGTAATGGAGTCCCCACTACCTACTGAGACACTTTAGTAAGAAATTGAGGGTTAAAAGGGAGCTTATAAGATATAAATGTATGACACATATGATATTTATATCATATTGATACCATCAATTCCCAATGTGTTGCAAAAGAATCAAAAGAACTTTAATGTTATGCCATGTTGTCACATCTCTGAAGTGAAGCATGAAATTAATAAATGGGATTATGACTACACTAAACAAGTGTAAATTGAAATATGGAATTTTATTTAATCATGATCATTTAATAAATCTCATTTTTTTACCATTTTCACCCAGTTACTCCAAATTCATTGAGTGTCATAAAATCAATAGTATGGAGAAACCACTTTAGTATATTTTAGGTATAGTTAACCAAGAAGATAACAACTTAAGAGAAAGTTAAATCTTTAGTTATTACGATGAACAAGTTGGAAGATAAGGTAAAAATTCCAATGACAAGTACACTGTAAAAGGAACCTTTGTAATATCCTTCTAAGAAACCAATGATAAAGTAGAAGAGCATCGAATAGAAGTCTATTTTCTTCTCATGTGGCAAGAAAGGTCAATGGAATATAAATTCAAATTAATTAAAGAAGAATCAATAAAATGATTTTACTTCAAGAATATTCATCCTTGAATATAATATTTCTATTTTATTTATTGGGTATTAGATATTATATATGATCCACACATATTTATCCAAATACAGGATCCAAGAAAATTCAAAAACAATACTATAATTTAAGGTGAATTATCCAAGAAGCTGAGAAATGGTGATTCCTATATCGGTGGTGATATGAACGTGATTTTTATTACCAAGTTAATGATTCTTGTAAAACTATAATCATGTATTAAAAATATACCAAAACATTAATCTCAGTGTTCTTTGGACATAATGAGACATTATTAATTTTTGAATAAATGTTTTAATGGTGTCTCATACTCAATTTGTAGTTTACTAATACTTGAATCATCAACAATAAATGAGGAATATAAAATATAAGACTCATTAATACCACATTTTGGAAAGATAATTATTTTTCATGTAAAACTAAAGTAGATTTTGAGGATATAGCTAGTATGGAATTTGAAATATTTGGAGATAAAAAATAGGTATTATCAACACACTTACATATCTTGTTTTAGACAAAGAAACCTTTGGAAAAAAAGTTAATCTGCAATGATTCTCGGACTATTTCTACATGATACATGTGAACTATTTCAAGTATAATTTAGTGGTAAATTTATATACTTTATGATATTCCTTTAAGAAATTTAAATAATGTGTGGGTGAAGTAAATAACATACATGTTTTAAAGATATGGGTTGATTCAGGCTCACGGGATGAAGAATATCTTAACCTGTCATTCATTGATCATGAATAAATAGAGTAGATTTATTCCTAAACTTACATTTCATTATACACATTAGATCCATGTTTTTAGTAAAAGGAGGACCAATGATGAGTCTTATAATCATTCATTGATTATAAAAATATAGAGTGGAGTAATTCCTAAACTCACATTTCTTTATACACATCGGAGCCATGATGTTGATAAAAGGAGGATCAATAATGTTTCTAAGATGTATTGAATTTTTTTAATAATATTTTCAATCAATAATTCACAAATAGCCATTCTAACACATAAATATATGCCAACTATAATGAAAACTAAATATCATATGAGTTATAATATGAAAGAAATCCATCATGTCATACTCTATGTGTTTACATTCAAAGGGTTTGTCAAGGATATGTCGATGAGAAAACTTGCATCAAGAAAAACACAATGTGAATCTAAGGAAATTATCCCAGTGGTTTTAAGGATATTACATAAATACCTAAGATATAAATGACATAGTTAAGTGATAGAATATATTTCTATAAATGGGATAAAATATCTATTTGGGATAGTGTGAGAGCACAAGAGCCTAAGTCCAGTTGGTGAGGGCTCGCTAGGTGCATCCAAGAGACCCGAGATCAAATCCGGGTGGAGGCATATTTCCAGGGGTACTGTAGCAGGTACTGTAGCAGGCACTGTTCGGTACTGTAGCAGCCGGAACTATTCATCCATCTGGGCCTTCGAGCCACCGGTTTGGTCCTCGGGTCCGTTAAGGATTTCGGGCCACCCAAGGCCTTCGGGCCAGTTGATTCTCAAGGCCTTCGGGCCACCTTAAGGCCTTAGGGCCACCCCAAGGCCTTCGGGTCACATGAATGCAGGCCCCAGACACACTACATAAAAGGAGAAGCCCCAGAAGAGGTTCAGAGCAGGTGCACTCACCAGAGCAGAGCCAAATGGATTGTCATAATGAGAGGGTATGGATATGCCATCAGTACCAGCCTGTGCTTGCACGGGAAGCCTAGCCAGACGGTCATGAAAATGTGGAGAGCTACTATAAAGATGCAGATGCTGGGGAGGGGTAGTTCCTTGTAGATAGTCTGGTTGAATTCCCTAAGACCTTCAGGTCATGTAATCTATTAAGCCTACAGGTCATGTAATCTCTGAGCTTATGGACCTTGTAAGGGTTCCCCCTCATCCATTGAAAGGGGGGTTAACAAAAATCAATAAAAATGAAGGCCTTCGGGCCATTCAGGCATGATAGTGGGAGAAATATTGACTTGGATAATTTCAAAGCTCAAGATGTAAGAATAACTTTCATAGGAACAAGTTCCGCAAGATCACTAGAATATGAATATTCCAAACACATACAACATAGGATAGGGTTTTATGTTCACTATAGTAAGTGATATATTATTCTATAGAAATAATAATTTCTATAATTAGGAATTAAATGGAAATAATCTAAGATGATAAGTGATTATAAATTCAGAAAAATTGTTTCTATATACCAAAATCTAGTTTGTATTTTGGTGGCTTCACTATTTGATGTAAATACACTGGTTGGTATTTAAGATAAGTTATACATGGGTGGTACAAGACTGGTACCAATAAGGATTTATTGATTTTTCCAAGTCGGCATGCTTAAATCCATTAGAATTTTACTTTTCATAACAACTTTCTATTATCATTATATTGAGGATTGGATGTCAAGACCATCATTCTTGTAATGAGTCTATACAGAAAAATCAGAAAGGGTTGGTGATACCATAGAATTCCTATATGGAGTGTAAGTAGTAAAGATAAATTTATTGATTAATAAAAACATCATGATCATAGAATATTCATTTGGAATGAAAGTATACCATGTGTTTGTATGAAGTTAGTGGGGGCACCATAGTTTTCCAAGTATAATATGTTGATAACATATGGAAAAGAGTTGTCAGTCATACAATCATTTAAGGATAGGATGAAAGGAACTATCTAAATATTTACTTAAAGTAGTAAACCAATTTATAGGGAACAATATCTAATAAGGTATATATAATGATTTACTCAGACTAAGTTAATGTATATATATTGACAATGCATTGGAACAATTTGAGAGGAAGTAATTATTAATGTCATGTGGCATTAGTCTCTCCAAGAAGACATATATAGTACATAGGTGGAGATTAAAATGGTGGGTATAAATACATATGCTTATGTAATGGATCTATCACATATTCCATTTTATTTATTAAATGTGATATTTATAACACATTAATTATAGTAGGTAAATATAAAATAAACCAAGGAAAACTGCATGGGAGGAATTTCATATTGTCCAATAATACTTGAGAAAGTAAAAGTGATGTGTACCTGGTATTTTAAGAGAAAGTTTCACTAGTTATCATGGGGTATTAGTCTTACTATGGTTCAATTGATCTAATATAGTAGTAGTAATAAGTAAATTATACAATGTAAAAAAGTAATATACTTAGGGATATCATCTCTTGAGGTATTTTACATAAGGAGTTGAAGTCATTGATAGTAGAGTGACCATACAAGAAGATGTGATAGGACCAATGACTAACATCACAACTCAATGGAAGCATGGCTATATCATGTGAGAGGTAACAAGGATTGTTAGAAAGTTGGATCCATTGAGAGTGGGAGTGTTCTGAAGGTGGGTGCCCTAGACCCAACTTGAATAGTAATTTTGAATTACCATATCATGTATATAGAGAGTTATGCATGATATTATCTTACCATAATAGTGCTGATACTTTTTCTTCAAATATTTACAGGGTAATGTCCTTAGATTATTTGTAATATCAATGGGTTATAGCATTTCCCAGCTACAATGAGAACCTTGTGATACTTTGATAGTAATCTTAAAAATATTTCATATAGTCTAGGTACATCATACTGATGGAACAAATATGATATATGACTGTCAGGTATTGGGGCATAATAAGCATTGATACTTCTTATCATGAAGTTCTCACTTAGTGATCTTGGGTAGAGAAGATCATGAGGACCTAACTACCAATAAGATCACCACATGTTTCGAGTGTCATTACATGTTCCTATCTACGAGCATGTGTATCGGTCTCTAGACCAAATATTATTATCAAGGTCTATCATTTGATTGTGCATTTTATGAAAGATTAAAATCATAACATTTATGTCATCAAGATGTAGTTTTCATTGGGTGCATCATTGGTGGTATGATATTGGTTGAATGATCAAGACATGATTTTTCACTTACAAAAGGAGGAGATATCTTAGGCACTGCTGGCCGGAATGGTAGTACCATTATTAAATCTATGTCCATGGTGATTGATGGTAAGTCTCTAGGATATGGTCACAAATAAATAAATCACGAAACGATGATTATATGAAGCGTGAATCCTACTTTAAGAGATATTATGATACAATGAGATAATATTACAAAGAGTGTGTTTGTAGGAGGTTTACATAGAAATGAAATTTTTTATCTTCTTAGGGACATGATGTATTTCTAGATACCACTCTTCTTATATGGGTATGAATCACTACTATCAAAATAATGTCCTAGAGGTTCACACACTAAATGTATCCACAAGTTCCACCTATTATGATGAATAAGAGTTTATGATGAAGTGGGCCCCATATTCAGGGGTTAGTGAACACCTGAGTATGAATGATCACACATAAATTAATTCAATTATATTATTCAAGTTTAGAATAATGATGATTGAATTTATTTATCATCATATTCATAAGTTATTTAATGATAAAAGTGAATATGAGAAAAATATTATTTTTAGAATGAATGTTACTCATTCAAGGTTCATGAAATAATAGTGGGAGGAACATGTCAAATTATTAGTTCATAATTCATCACATCACATTTAATAATGTCACAAGTCATTTGTGAAATATTCATGACATTTATGACATTCCTACCTACTTATTCATGTATTTATGGGATGGTTTAATAGGTTAAACTTATCTTGGGTCATAAATGATTTTTTTAAAGTTTAACATACTATTTTAGATCATTTTTTAGCCACGAATAGTTCTGCACACCATTTTTCACGATTTTAGAGACAGAATATATCCTATCCTCCCAAATCCCAAGTTTTTGATAGATAAACCAAAGGAAGAACAAGCTTCAATCAGTTCTGCCTTGTGAATCAATCACCTATTCTTGACGTGATCGAAGAGATGTTGTAAAGATTTTTGATTTCCCATCCTGATACTAGTGTATTATAGAATAGTTATTTAATAGTTTTAGTGCACATGTGGTTGATATATATGATGCCTCTCTTAGTTCCTTAGAGTTATGACATGTAAAAAATGAGTAGATATAATAATCATTGAAAATTAAACTAGGTTCCATTTACGATTTTGTTTGATTGTATTCTTTATGCTTAAATTAGATTTCAAGAAATACATGGAAGAATATAGGTAGGAGTTTCAATAATCAATGGTGTAGCATGAATCTAGACCTAAAATTTTTTAAAATCCCTTTTATTCATACTTATGCAAGCCTCAGGTTCCTTCAAATGTTATTAAATCATGAAAAAAAAATTGATGGATAAAAGTGAGAAGCTAGTTTCAACGGAAGATAAGTTAGTCAAGATGAAATAAAATTGTCTTAAAGTTTAAAAAACTATAAATACTTTGAATTATTATTTTAACTAAGAAATTTAATTTAAATATAAATCTTTATGAGTAGTTGAAAAAGTTCATCCAATAAACAATGTAAAATTTTTTCCTCATGATGATTAAAATAAATTAGTTTTTACTAACAATGCAGGTTTCTCAACTAAACAATGATGTGGTATAAATTGAGAAAAAAATTGGTAGTATTTTTTAAAAACTAATGTAATTTAAACACAACTCTTGAAAGTAAGGTCCTATATTTTAGAAGAAAAATGAAATCATATCTACCGAAGAACAACCATGGAAGCTCTATAGTCAAAACTTATATCAATCAGGAAGGTGGATGTTTGAGGGTTATTACAAGTGTTGTGGAAAATATTAGAAAAATGGATATAATTGATTAGACAATATGTAGATTCTAGTAATAATCCACATGTTGAGGGGGAGTAACTCAATAAGAGATTAACATTATAATCAGAATATGAGAGTAAAAATCTCATGGAAGGAGGAATATGATTATAATAACTCTTCAATATAAAATAATTTTAAATACATAGAATAAACTTGTGGAATATGTGACCAGATTTTTCATTATGAGAATGATTTAATGATAACTCTTCTTGGACAATATTCACACTCCAAAATAGAGAAGTTAAAGGAAAAGTAAAAGACTTATGAAAAGTCCCTGATAGTTGAAGTCACCTTGGAAGCTGGTCAAAAATAAAAATCATAGATACTTGATAGTGGTTATTATTTGAAAATGACAGGTAATGCCAAAATTATGATAAAATACAAAGAACATAATGGGGGAGTCATTTACTTTGGAAATAATAGTTCCCTTAAAATCAATGGAAATTTAATAGTTTTCATATATGACTGGAAGTTAAAATTCAATAACTTATATTTATTAATAATCTTAAAAATAACATGCTAAGTGTAATTTATTTGTGTGATGATTGAAAAAAAGCTATCTTTTGGATAAATTTTTGTATTGTATAGTGTTTGAATAATAGAAAAACTATTTTTGAAAGAGTTAGAACTAAAGGAAATATATTTTATAATGGAAATCATAGTAGATCATGTTACCTAAGTGAGAAATATGAAAATAAATTATGGAATAAAATACATGGTCATATAGTCCAACCGAACATAAAAAAATATCAAACAATGAATCTAAGAGTGATTTACCACTATTGAAAATAAAAATAACCATCATTTGTGATGATTTTTATAATGTGAATATGACTAAAGGAAGACAAAAAATGGTAGAAATCCAATCCACCAAACATCTCGAACTTATAAATTCTAATGTATGTGAACCGATGAGGTATCAATCCACAATGATTGATTTATAATTTATCACTTTTATTGATGAATTCACCCAGATTAATAGTGTTATGTTTATGAAATATAAATCAAATGGTGTATAAATGTATAATTTTTACTTAAGGTAAGATGAAATAGAACTTGGTGCAAATATTTAGAAGATAAAATAAAAAAATAGTAAAAAGTTTTCATGTAACTATTTAAAATCCTATCTATAAAAGCATGGAATTAAATATCAGTATAGTTATTGTTACACCCCTTAACAAAATGGGGATATATAAATGAAAAAATAGGAGTTTAGTTTAAAGGTGAAGGACCATGATTATGAATTATACACTATCTAAATTATTTTATAGGTAGGTTATATACACAATAGTACATATTTAGAATCAATTTTTTCTAACAAAAAAAATTATATATTACCCTTAAAATATTTAGAATAATAAGATACAAACATTTAAATATTTTAAAGTGTTTAGAGTTCCATGATTAATGATGATAAAAAAAACAAACATGGGAAATTTTGATGAAAAAAGTAAAGAATGGTTTTCCTTTGTTATTCAACCATTTGAAGAAGCTATAACTGATAGAACAAATGAATAAACAAAATAATTGAATCATGTGATGTTAAAATTATTGAAAATAAATATAATATGAAGGTTGAATAAAATGTTGAATTAGATAATCCAACCAAATATGTTTGATAATATTACAAATGAACTATTGAAGAGGAATAAATTCATGAGTCTAATATTAAAAAAATATGTTCTAATTAATCTAGTGATAATAAAGGCCCTATAGGAAATAAAAACTCAATGTTTCAGAAATTATGAATTTATTTTGAACCAATTAATATCATTAGAATTTGTAAAGATCTTGTTCAAATAAAGAGAAAGCTGAGAATATAAAATCAACTTGAAATTATCTCTCAGGTTAAACCTTGTTCAATATTAGAATAATATGATCATAAATAAAGGGATAAATCCATCAAAGAGGAATTATATAAAATTTGTAATAATGAAAATAATGAAATTATTCTGATACTAGAAGGAAAGAATGTAATCAGAACTAGATAAATATTTAGGAATAAGATCAATGAAAAAGGAAAATATTTAAAAAATAAATAAATATTGTTTTGAAAAGAATATTCATATTTTGGAGGCATTGATTTTGAAAAAAAAATCCCCCATTGCAAGGAATGAGACAATTTTAATTTCTTTGGTTGTTGTTGCTCATCGGAAATTATGGTTCCATTAAATGGATATAAATCAATCATTCATGAATAGTAAAGATGAAGAAGTTTATATTGAACTACAATAGGGATTAATACTTGATGAATATGATAGTATGGTCTATAAACATAAGAAATCATTATACGGGTTGAAGTAGGCCCCTCGTAATTGGTATTCTAAACTTGATAGTTTCTTGAAGATATTAAACTTTTCTAAAGTAAAAAAATTGATTAAAAATTATATGTGAAGGAGGAAAGTTTTGAAAACCTGATATCTATTGTATATATTGATTATATAATCTTTTATTAGGACAATGACTATGCTTGTAATGGGTTATCAGAGAAAACAAAAGGGAACTTTGAAATGTTAATTCTGGGGAAAATGAATTTCTTTTTCAAGATATCTATTTCACAAATCAGAATTTATATCTTCTTTTAATAGGAAAAGTATGCCTATAAGCTATTGATGAAGTTTGAAATGGAGGTTTTAATGTAATTTTATACTCCTATATCTATTGGAGTAAATTTTAGTAGATTTGAATCCAGTAAAATAGTCAATCAAAGATACTTTTGTTATATAATTAGAATTTTCCTCTATATAATTGCATCTTGGTTGGATATTGTGTATATAGTCACATTATGTGATAGATATCAAATTAATCCAAATGAATCATATTTCATGACTGATAAGAGTATATTTAGGTGTGTTAAAGTAACATCAAACTTTTTATTGGTGTATCAAATAAATAGTAAGTTGAAATTACATAGTTTTACAAACACTGATTGATCCAGTGATTCTGGTGACCAAAAATCAGCATATGGAGGAACATTCTTTTTAGGAGAATATTTTGTTTTCTAGAAAAGAAAGAATAAATACTCAGAAAATTTTTGTACAAAAGAATAATAATATATTTTCACAACCCATTCGTGCACTCAAATGATATAGATGAATGCTTAATTGGGATACTTGAAAGTGAATTTTGAAAATTGATTGAAACTTTTCTATGATAATCAAACTGCAATTGATCATTAAAAAACTCAATACAACACTCTAGATAAAAATATATTGACTTCGGATTTCATTTCATCAAGGATAATTTTTCTTCCTGAGAAGTAAAGTTAGATCATATTTCAAAAATAAAATTGTTAATATTTTCACTAAAGTGATTCCAAGAGAAAGGTTTGAGAAATTAAGGATAAAACTTTATCTTAATCCTATCACTTAAATTAATTTATTGAAAGCTCCCTCATAATTCCTAGTATTAAATTTTCAAAGGGGGAGTGGTTTAAATATTTTTCAAAAGGAGGATTATAAACTTTACTATCATCAGATAATCTGAGGGTGGAGTTTTTATAAAGAAGGGGGAGAAAATTCCAAGTGAATGAATTTAGGGGGGTACATCAAAATCACATGTCTAAAATTTATTATTAGTGATAAGTGTAATTCTCTCAAAAAAATTAATTTATCTAGTATTATGATGTTAGGAATTCTCTCAATGAGAAAGGATATGATATGATGGAAAATAAAAGTGTTGATTAGTGAAAGAAGTTGTGATTGAAATAAATAAAAAGGGGGAGATTGAAGTTCCCCTAAGATTATAAAGGAATTTTTTAACTATGTTTGGAATAATTTTTTTTCGTTGATAAATAAAAGTTTATAATTCTAGATAAATTATTCCATAGGTTTTCATAATTTCACTAGAAAATAAGAAGGTAAGAATTCAATATGACTGAAAGATCGTGAAGGTATACAGTGTTGGAGGTTTTTTAAAGGGTTCTCTGGACGTCAAATAAGTCAATTCATGCATTATTATTTATAATTCATAAATATAAATTTGGTAGAATACCAATAGTGATTCAAGATGAGTTGGTCTGATATTAATTCATTCAAAATAAAGTTAATGTTGAAGCTATGAAATAAAAGAGAAAAATACAATTTGTGATTTCAATAGAATATGGGGAAATAGAATTCCAAAAGATAGATTTGATAAAAAAAACTATTTAAAAAATCTTGAAAGATACTTATAGAAATGATATGTGTTCACTAAAATCTAAAAATATCTGAGTTTGATCAAATAACAAAAGGATACAAGTGGTTGAGAAGCATATGAGACAAAGGAAGAATCGAAAAATGCTAATTGAAGTCTATAGAAGCATATTCACCAAAATATTTTAGTGGAATTTAAATTTATATGAATTCAAACCAATTATGATGATGTTGAGTTGGATGATAAAATTACCAATATTAATGAAGTAAATTTTTTGATTTAAGATGAGTTTTTTTGGGAATCTTAAAAAATTTTGATGCAATGATTTGTTGTCGCTTTGGATGACTCAAAACCAAATATAAATGGAGTGTATTGATGGTGGTTAACTAAATAATTAAGTGATCATGAATTCCAAATTGAAACTCACACTCCCTAGATTTATATGATTAAATCCAACTATAAAGGAGAGGAATTCATTTAATGACTTGTTAATGATTATAATGAGTATTCTGAGTAAAAAATATTATTGGGAGCCCAACCTACATTTTTCGGAAGATACATTGGTCTGATGAAGGTATCTTCTGATATTAAGTGGATAGAAGTTACAATACCAGGAGATATATGTTTTGGATTTCTAACTTATGGGTATTTAATTTTTTGAAGGAGATGTTTTGAAATTCAAAAGGATCTAAGTATGATCCATATATTGTAACTTGTGGGTACCAATATAATCATCTTATCAGAAGACATAAGTATGGGATACACTTTTGGTTTATAGATGATACATTCCCAATCAATTGTAATTAATAGTTGATTATAGTATAAAATTTGTGACTAGGAAATCTTGAGTGCTATAAAGAGAAGGTTCCCTCATTGGGGTAGAACCTTTTAAACATAAAAGTACATTAATTTATTGTTCACATCATTTCATATGTGTGAGAATAATTTTTTATTACAATATTGGATTGATACCTTAATAAGTCGTGGAGGTTAACTTAGAGTTAAAGGAATTTGTAAAAAGGAACCACTAATTCAATTCTGCTTCTAAGTGGTTCACCCATTACTAAGTATCAAACATAATAATTGTGATAGCTGGGTCTCGATGACAGCACAACCACCCCACCTTAACATGATCGTCGGGTCCTTGCCCGCTAGGTACCACCAGTTGTCCCGCAGACACGTGGTCCCCACCTGTGTGCCTGAACGGGTCATCTGACTAATGATTGTACCTATAGGCCAACACATATCCTTTCCAGTGTGTTTTTTCCTCACTCACACACACCCTAGGAATCTTCCCAAAAGGTCACCAATCTGGATCACTACTCCAGGCCAAGCATGCTCAGCTGTGGAGTTCTAATCAGGTAGGCTCCCGAAAAGGAAGGTGCACTGTGCTGACATGAGTCATTTCATTTAGTCATTTGACCCTTTATCATTCGAGGGTGTTACAATCACCCCCCCCCCCCACCCTTTAGAGCACAACGTCCTCATTGTGGACCCTACATCTCAACCCATGCAGTGCACTGCACTTAAGGCTGGGTACCACCTCTAATACCAAATGTGACAACTGGGTCCCGGTGACAGCACAACCACCCTGCCTTAACATGGTTTTCGGGTCCTGGCCCGCCAGGTACCACTAGTTGCCCCACAGACACATGGTCCCCACCCAGGGGCCCACCCACATGCCTGAATGAGTCATCTGACTAATGATTGTCCCCACAGGCCAACACATGTCATTTTTAGTGTGTTTTTTCCTCACTCACACACACCCTGGGAATCTTCCCAGAAGGTCACCCATCCTAATCGCTACTCCAGGCTAAGAACACTTAGCTGTGGAGTTTTAATCATATAGGCTCCCGAAAAGGAAGGTGCACCTTGTTGACATGAGTCATTTCATTTAGTCATTTAACCCTTTATCATTAGAAGGTGTTACAATAATAATCAAGAGAGAATATAATATATCTATAAGAGAGAGTGGTTAATGGGAATTACTCATATATTTGTATCCTCTATAATCGAGATGTTTGGGAAAGCACCCAGAACCCAAAAGCGCATATAGGAGTCAGTAAAGTTACCCAAATAGGGTGGAAGTGTATTAAAAACATAAAATACAATGAATATAAACATATTAATTTAAGATACCAACGTAAGGGTCAAAGTATGACCTATAATAGTCACTTGTGTACTTAAAACTCACACCAATTCCACTAAAACTTCTAATCATAGCATATATCAACCCCACCATCACCATACAAAATTCACATAATAACCAAAAAACTACCCATTTCATATTTATTTACCAATTCAAATTTGATAATTACTAGTCAAATTATAGAAATTATGACTTGTATAATTCCACCCACTAGCATATTATTACCTCATCATTTAATCTAGACATTTATACATTAGTAATTAGTAATTTATCAATTATTTATCACTTCATTGAGTACTTCCAAACCTCTCATTCACATCAAATTTTTTTATTGAGAATGATAGAACACATGGGATGAACTAACTTTACAAAAATTTAAGCTAATAAATGTAAACTAAAATATAAATTAAAACTAAAAATAGTGAATAGAATAATAAACAAATTATATAGTTTAAAAAGAGAAGGAAATACAAATTTATTAAATACATTTGTCCAAAAACCCAATCAATCAAGTGCATGTATATCTTATCCTTAATAGTTTTAGGGTTACTTTAATCACTTGGGTTTAGTGGTGTCCAAGAAACCCAAATTAAAGTGATATGCTTTCTTTTTAAAGTTTGTATCAAGAAACTCAACCCCTCACTTTAGTATTAGTGATCACTTATGAAATTACAAAATAAAAGGGTTGTTTTAATAAAATACCTTTGAATAAAAGTTTATAATCTCAAATAAATTTGATATTAAAAATAGTATAAATGAGATAAATATTTATAGGAATGATACAAATAATAAATAAGAAAAAACACCATAGAATAAATTAATGAACACTTTCAAAGATGTTAAGTAAGCTTCAACAAGCATTATCCCTTGTAAAATTTTCAGGAGGTGTAGTTATGATTTCAAAGGTTCATTTGAGTTTTGGATTTTTTTGGGAGGGTTAATCCTAGATAAATAGGTCCATTTGAGATAAGATAAAATAGATGGTTTTACTTTAAATAAACTCCACAAGAGTATAGTTGTGATTGACTAAAATTTAGTGAAAGTACCTAGATGAAATGCTTCTGTTTAGGTATAATGCCAAAGTTATTTAGGAGTGGCGATTTGGGTTGGATATTGGATCAATAATGTTAATTTAAACCATGTTGAGGTGTTTGATGGGAGTGGATAGTTATTGGGTCTTGAGTTATTATTAAATTTTTCTACAGGTGGTTTTTGGAAGTAGTATGAAGATCGAAAGGGGATTTTGGGAATGTTTTGTAGAATTTGAAGGTATATGCATTTTTTGGATGATTTTTAACATATTTTAATGTTAAAATATATTTCTAAAAAATTATAAGCCTCCCATACATAAGGGTAAAAAAGTTCATATGTTATAGTAACTCTATACATAAGGTTCACCCAGGGATGCAAAAACAGCTAAGTGTTGAGACACACTATGATATGTAAGAGTAATCCCAGAATACATAACATTTATTCAATGAAAAATTAAATACATAAGTTTCACTCTATTATAATACATAAAAATTGATCTGATATGTAAGGGTCATCCTCTGTTCAAAAATCAGTTAAGTGTTGAGCTGCATGTGATACATAATGGTAACCATAGATATGTAAAGGTAACTTTGTAGTGGTGGAATATGTAAGAGTAAACCCCATAAATACATAATATCAACTCCTTGATGTGTAATAATAACCTTGTGATGTTACTTGGATAAGTATGGTAGTTCCTTGTGATGTGTATGGAAAACTCCCTGATACATAAGAGTCATTTGATATTTGACATTTAGAAAATGGTAAAGTGTCAGGAATTATGAGTGATACATAAGGGTAAATTTTTGATATGTAAGTGAAATCCTCATTAAAAATTGATTAAGTGTGGGATTCACCCTAAGATATATAAGGTTAAGATACAAATGGGTTAATACTTATCCTATGATACATAAGGTTTTTGAAAATTGTAAATTTTGATTAAAGGAATATACATAATTGCACCCATACATAAGGGTCCAAGTGTTTGTGAAAATTAAGGGGTAGTATATAAGACTCAAAAAGGGGAGATACATAAGGGTATCATATATAAGGTTCTAGATGTAAGGGTCTTTGACTTGGTTAATTTTGATGATTCATGCATAAGGGTTATCAAGGGGTGATATGTAACGTTCATTCCATTGTAGAGAGGGTACATAAGGGTTATTTCCATTTATATGTTCGGGTTATCCCATAAATAAGTGTCCCATTATTTTTTAAAAATTGAGTGTGATAAAATTATCTCTATATTTTTCTAAAATGATAATATATTTATTTATTAAGTATAACAAGGTGATTTTCGACCATTTCTACCAGAATACAGTGGGTGTTCCAAAAATTTCTCAATCATTTATCTCTTTATCTATAATTGATATATTTATAGATTATTTTTAGTTCTTTATGTTTTTGGTTGTAGGGGGTGGATATAGGTAAGAATAAATTTCCCTATGTGATTATTATTAGTTTATCTCAACTTTTACTTGTTTTCTATTGGTTGTTCCCTAAATTAGTGTTTTATTAGATTACTATATATTCTCTGATTTGAACTGGATTAGTCATATTTTATTAATAAGTGGAGTCTTAGTAACTATATGTAGGTGGTTATAAGTTATTTCTTATATGCATCTATTTATACACGGTGTGATAATCCAGTGCCAGGTAGGGTTGTCTGAGTTGTTGTGTGTGGATCCACTAGTGATTTTCATTGTTGGTGGAATACATCTTGGGGTAGTCTCATGTAATAAATGATGGGTGTGGCCTGGTAAGGTATGATTTTCTTGGTTGTGTAAATTTGGTGTATGATGAGTGTGTTGACAAAAGTTTTTTTAGTTGTTCTTGAGATATATTGATTGATATGATTTCTTAGGAAACATGATTGGTATATCCATGTGACTATGGGTGATATTGATTATCAGGAATGGGGTGACTTAGTCATTGGTATGGTGAATATAGTGTTGACCATTACCATGGGTGGTGAAAAAGGTTCTCCCGAGGTGTTTAATAGGGTATTGGTGATTTCCACTCAATATATATATGAGGCTATTGGGGTTATGTGAACATAGAGGACCCATGAGGTAGTTTAGTCAACTCTTTATAGATGTAACCTCCATAGTTGAGTGGGATATTGGTGACTGTGTTGACCATTAGTATAGAGGAGGGGATACACTGTGGAAGGCCATGGTTGGTGGCGAGAGATACCATCAGATGGAACCATGTTCTTCACCATGGTAGGAAATATATTGGGAGAAACTTGTGGAATGGTTTCCAGACATGTCAGTGGGTCATCATGGTGGACCTATTATGATTACATTATTTATATATTTTTTATAACCAAAGTGGTATGGGTTTGGTTGTAAGGACAAGGAAAGTTACAATGTGATGGTTCATGGATGGAGCATTCCACTTTGGAACTGGATGATGCAGTTAAAGGTTAAATTGTAGATACTCGAGAATGAATAGATCAGATTAAGTGATGTATTTGATTTTTGTTTACTGTATCTTTTATGAAATGGTAGACATGGTCCATCAAGAATAAATGCATACATTATGTGTTTTTGTATATATAAATGTAAATTCATAACTTTATGATCTTAGTAGATGTAGTGGTATAAATAGAACATGGATTGAATGTTTTTGTTACAGATGGGTCAGGTTGCTCCTCAGTATCAGGATGGAAATATTTTTGGTAATTTTGGTATATGTATATATGTGATAATCCTCCTTTTTTGTATGATTATTCTAACCTTGTAGAAATTTCTATATCAAGTAGTATGTTATGATATATATTTTTTTTATGATTCTATTGGTATTTATAAATTATATGTTTTTATTTTTCTTACCTCCAAAGGGTATATTCTACCCGTTATCACCCCATAGACTGTTTATACTAGTAAAAACCCCTAAAGTATGTGGAGTAATGACTAAGGTTTAATGGAGTACTGATATTATTATTATATAATGAGATGGTTTGGGATGTTACAATGTGGTATCAGAGAAGAATAAGATAAAAGGATAATGAGTGAGTCTTTTTTTGTTATTTGGGTTGTGGTAGATTATGGACTTAAGAACAGGGTTCTAACAAATTCAAAAAAAGAACTTGGTATGGATGTCATGTTATAATATTATCTATCATAATTTTGGGATGAAATCCAATTTATCAGGGTAATTGATAGTGTTGTTTTTTATGTAGTTATAGTCGAGTTATTTGATTTGAATAAATGGGTTTTTGTTGTTACTAGTTTATTTTTTAGACACTTTCCCCCCAAGTGGAAAGAGGTGGTACTCATGCATCATTTTAAGTACATAGAAATCATATGAAATGTGTTTGTTTCTTGTTATTTCAATTTTTTTGAAATCAAAGGGGGTTTGTAGTTTAAAGTGTCAGCAAAAACCTATATGGTGTTTTCCCAAATAGCTTCTTGGTGGAATTATACTAAGCCAGACTAGAGTTGTGTCTCTGAGTGTATTTGGATGTGTGGATCCTATATTCATATGGTGTATTTAGTACCAAATCCAGATATGGATAGATGGGGTTATAATCCCAGATGGTATGAGACATGGATGTAGTAGGAAAGTGTAAGGGATAGTGGATTGTGATACCTATTACAACTTTCTCAATTTGTAATATCTAGATTGTTATATCCATATTGATAAATGTATTTGGTTCTCAATGAGATAATACATAGATGACCACCATCATAGCATCAGGGAGGTGGATATATGGTTTCATAGGGGCATGAATCAGATAATTCCCCTTATGTAGGAGGTGATCATATAGCATAAAAAGATGTTCTAAAGTAGTAAAATTAGGCATAATAGGTAGTGGACCTAGGGTGGTGGTTGGATGTGCAACTCAACATGAGTTTATAATGGGTTATCCAAATAATTAACTAGGGAGTACTGAAAGTTGATCCATTTATGGAGTATCAAATACATAAGTTCTAATTATAAAATCATCCTTTGTTTTAAGAAGAGGGTGGATCCTAGGTAGTGGATTATTGGATAGAGTGGGTACAGATGATCATTGATCAAATGAAGATTCCACCAAGGTAGAGAGTGAATTTGTTTTCGTATATGATCAAAGGGCCAATGAAATACTAGTAGTATGTATAGGTAAAAGTAGTTAATAATGTGTGGATGACATGGAAGGATTTTGTGGGGATATTTTTTTGAGAACTTATTTCCATAGATTTTAAGGGTGGAGAGATCCATGGATTTTATAAATATGGTGCAAGGAAAAAAATTCATGGATTATATCATGTGGTTCATGTATTTTATATAGTTTTCTCCAACTCTAGTAGAAGATGAGATCACCAATGTGTGGAAATTTGAGGATGTTTTATGGAATGTTATCAGGATGAAGGTAAATATCTTAAAATCAACCTCATTTTTATAGGTGATGAATCAATCATTGATAGAGGATTAAAACCTGGTGAATATGAGTTTACCAAGCTGGAAAATGGTTCCAGGAAGAGACTATAAGTAGATCTCGATGTAGCCAAAATTGGATATATAAGGAGTCCTAATATGTTAGTCAAAGTTTGGATAAAATGATGACAACATAGAGTGGGTTGTTGGTGATGTGTTTCCAGTGTGGGAAGATAGTGAAAGTATGAGTCCAATGTTATTTACCACTGAAGGAGTGTCAGATGTAACAGCCTAGAACCTGCACTCCTAGATTTGATGAAGAAATTGTAATCTTTACATTACTGTCAAGATACAGATAATTGTGCTCCAATTTTTTTCATCCAAACCTTACAACATCAAAAGGAATAATTGGGTCACTTACATTATCAAAGACATTTTAGGTTTAGAGTTTTAGATAATTAGGAAAAACTCCTATATAAACAATACCCATGTCATCAAATGAAAATTTCTCCCACTTAACACAACTTTTCTTATTTCACATTAAGTTATCATGATTATGCATATGAAATCCCTTCTAGAAATAATTCTTTCAACCTTATTATTTATAAATTGATGAAGAGGAAAACATAAGAAGTGAGAGATCAAATGCTCAGTAAGGGTAAACATAAGAATTAATAATTGAATGTCATCAATGGGAATAAGAATTTCACAAGGCTATAATGACATAATCAGAGTGCATGAGTGAATCATAAAATAATTCATACCCATAAAAACCTAGATCATCAAATATGAAAACATAGAAATTGAAAGAGTCATCAAAATAATTAATATAGTTATATCATATCTAGAATAATAATCGTGAAATAATTATCATATTTATTCATCAATTATTTTTTTTAAATCAATCATAAATTATGGTTATGAAAAAAGAATTCTATTATGATCATGGAGATGGTAGATCATACATACACACGAGTAACATCCCCATTTTTCAATGATTATTATGGAAAAAAGGTAAGTAATATTTTATATTTAGAGTAATGATAATTATATCATAAATACCAAATTATTTAATTATATATTCTTATATATATCATTATTATGATGTGGTGATAAGAAAAGGAATCACATTTCTTTTAATAGGTAGTAGTTCACACGTCCATGAACGGTGTTATCACTTTATTAGTGAGTGAAAAGGTAAGAAAGGAAATGATATATTATATTTAAATAATGATGAATATGTCATTAATATCATAAATATGTAATATATATCACATATATTTATTATATTAACCCTTATTACTTCCATGTAACATGTTAGTGAAAAACAAATCACATCGATTCGTGAAGCGGTAGTCCGCCATACACATGAGTAATGTTATCGTATCCCTTATGGAATGGAATGTGAAAGGATATATATGATATAATTATTATAGAGGAATAATTATGTTATAAATATCATATATAAAATTTAGATACATTATCATACCCAACCATGAAAGGTGGTAATGGAAAAATAAATGACATGGTTTCGTGAGGCGGTAGTCTGTCGTACACACAAATGGTGATTTCGTAGCCCATTTGATGGAAGTTTGTGTGGTTTTAGGTCATAACATTAAATAAAAAACATATAAATATATATAAGATACTATTTTTATTATATAAGAATGTTATAAGATGAATTTAAGGTGGTGTCTAAAGAAATAAAACAAAAAAATGCTCATTGATGAACATTACCTCTTCTTCAGGTAACTTCTTTTACTTTGCATCAAAGTACTTCCTCGGTTGGATTTTTTCCCAAATTAAGTCTTCTTGAATGAGAGTAGGGGTGTTGGGAAGTTATTTAGGAAGGAATTTTCTGAACCAAATAGGTTTTAAAGTGTGAATATGGGAGGGTGGAGGCAGCCTTCTATAAGTGATGTGAGTGGCACACTTGTAATTTTTTTGAAAGAGTGAATTCCACCCATATGTTTTCATGTAATCAGGCCCCAATAATGGTCCTTTATAGATACTATAATTTATAAGGTATAAATATGTCTATAAAATGGGTTTTTTCTTGCAAGTTTATATGTCATTTATCTTTTTAAGTTTAAAGTTTAATCCCATGGTAAACCCATTTTTACCTTAATCATTGTGATTAATTTTAACTATTTTCACTTGGTCAAAAATTAAGTTGGAATTATTAGATATTATTAATTATGATGAATAAAAATATGGAATCCATTTTTCCAAATTCAATTTACATAATTGGAAAATTTTAATTCAATATTAATCGCAAAAACTTGGTGAGACAGTGAGTTTATAAGAACAATATTTTTTTAGAAAAAAGATGATTCTATATTAAATATATGACTAATAATAATAATTTTATGAAAATAAATTAATATTTAAATATATATATTCTATAAATTTTATTTAAAACATTCCTTAATAATAATTATTTTAATTAATTAAAATTGATAAACATTATATATTTTGAAATAGTTTTTTAGAAAAACTTTTTTTAAACCCCAAAAAAACTTATACTAAAAACCAATATAAATATTATTAAAAGTAACTAATTGGATTAATTATTAATAAATAATAATCAGGTTAATTTAAAATATATTAAAAACATATTATGACTTTTAAATTACTTAATTTATTAAAAATAAAATACTTTTTATAAAAACGGTATTTTTCACTATTCACTTAAAAATCAATATTTTCCAAAAAGACTAAAAGTTTCAGCCAAAGTAAATTTTGATATTCATATTAAAAAAATTAAGTTTATTTTATCAAATATACTTTATAAAAGTTACAAAAATTGATTATAATATTTTTAAATGAAAATCAATGAAAATCATTTTTGAAGATAACATTTTTTAGGAATAAAATCACTTTACTAAAAATTGATTTATTATCTACTAAACATTTATCAAAATTTTATATTGAGTAATAAATTTATATATATATTTATATATTTCATAAATTAGTTTATATTATTCATTCCCACAAATTTAATGGCTATGTTATAATGGTAATATATATCATGGTTCGTTTAAGTTCAGTGTTGCATGTTGAATACACTATCGAATATAAAAATATTAAGGTTGCATGCAATGAAAGATAAAATGAGTTTTTCATATAAAGTATGATGAAAATAGTTTTCACATCCTTTATCCTATCAAATATAATTTTATTTTGTTAAAAATATCAGGGTGTTACATCCTCCCCTCTTTAATAAATTACATACTCGCAATTTGAACTATATCGCATTAATCAAAGGTTGGAAATTTGAAAATACTTTCATTATAAAACCACATCATAAAAAGGTTTAATAAAAAATTATTTTAATAAGTTATAAAAGGAAGTACAAAGGTCATATGAACTAACACTTAACTAGGTTTTCAAAATAGGATAACATAAGTGGTAATAGAGGAAAATTATAAATAATTATAGAGAGTGATTGAGGTAATTGATCATAGGAAAGTGAATGATCAGAGGAATGTTAAGGTCCTCAAAACCATAATCATGTGATGATCTAAAATATCATCTGACTCATCAGGTATTATATTAATAGGATAATATTTTTTTCAAGATGGTTTTCTTAAAGTTGAGGAATTCTTTCACCATATAGACTGAATTCAGAGTGAAATATACTTACTTGACAAGTATAATTTCATCCTTTAGACAATTTCAACTAGAATCTCGTATTTTTCTCCAAATTATGAGTATTCAATATGTTTTTTTCATTCATTTTACACTAAAAGTAAATTTTTAAAGGATTATATAACCATAAAATAGATAACTATTCATTCCTCCAATATTTAAACATTATCCAAAACCAAAATGGTTAGTATATGGTAAGATAATTCTCAAAATTAATAAACCTTCATATGATACATTAATCTTAAAAATTAAAAAATAATACCTAAATTTGAAACCAAAACATTCCATAATTAACTATTATTAAAATTATTCAAACATTTTCTAACTAAGTTCAAAACCCAATGATTAGAAGGATTTTGTCATATATTCTTCCAGGATAAATCAATCATTATTACAAAAATAAAATATCATATGTTTCTGAAATAAACATAATATTTATATATAAAAAATCATTCTAACTAGGACATCTCGTAGTCCATTGATAGGTGTGAAACCCTAATCATCCTTTGGTTATGGGTTCAAACACCACCTCCTAGCTGGATACGATGGATTTTCACCCAATATATGGGTTGTCCTATTTTTTTAAACATGAATAATAATTCCTCCCCAAATAACACTTCATGTTAATCCTAGGGGTTAAAAATATCTCAACTCGATAAATTTATCTAAAATTGACATTAATGGCCTCAAAATTTTTACTACTTAAAACCCTCAAATGAGGTGTCTAATACTTTGAACTTACGATCAACCTTAATATTATAGACCTATGATGGTATCCATAACTCTTAAGATAACCTCACATGAAAACATCCTAATCTCCAAAGTTATCTAGAATTACATATGATACTAACTGTAATATCCCAGAACCCACACTCTAGTATCCTGTGTTGAAATTGTAAACTTTACATTTCTGAATTGATATCAATAATTGTGACCAAATTTTGTTTCATACAAACCTTACAACATCAAATGGAATAATTGGATCACTTAAATTCTAAAGGGCTTTTAGGTTTAGAGTTTTATAGAATTAGGAAAAAACTCATACATAAACAATACCCATGTCATCAAATGATCATTTATCCCACTTAACCTAGATTTTCGTATTTCATATTAAGCCATCATCATCATCCATATTGGATCACTTCTAGACATAACTCATTCAACCTCATTATTTATAACCTGGGTAAGAGGAAAACATAATAAGGGTGATCTAAAATTCTCTGTAAGGGTAAACATAAGAATTAAAATTTTAATGTCATTAATGAGCATAAGAAGTGCATAAGGGTATAACAACATAATCACAGTGCATGAGTGAATCATAAAAGAAATAATAACCATAAATATCTAGATAAACAAATATAAAAAACATGGAAAAGGAAAGAGTCATTAGAATCAATAATCATGATCCATGTGATATCAATATTGATCATAAGAAAAATTATAAACCCATAGAAATAATAACAAAAACATGTTGGTATCTTGGAACATTTTTCTTCATAACTCATGTCAAAATCGTGTCATAAATAACTGGTTCCCATTAAGATTCATAGAAGAATCCCTTAAGTAACTCCATCTTTATTTACTCTCAATAAACTATATATTAGCCAATATATTTTATTATAATATAAGTGCACCCATCTTTTAAGTTATAATGGGCTCACCCGGTTCTATTTGGGTCGCCCCATCGTATAAGTTGTAATAGGATCACCTAGAACTATTCAGTCCCCCCCATCATATAAGCTGTAACAGGCTCACCCAGTGCTATCTGGTCCACCCCATCATATAAGTTATAATAGGATCAACTAAAATTATCTAGGTCTCCCCATTTTATAAGTAATGTCTAAGAACCATAACATGAATAAAGTACCAAGAGCTTTCATATCATCATAAAACTTATAAAAAATAATTATTCCTTTCATAACTTGCTTAATCCATAGAAAAAAATTGTTTTCATTTCAATATCTTTTAAATATGATTAACCCATGGAAAAAATGGTTCTATAACAATCTCTACAAAATGTGGTTAACCTGTGGAAAAGAAATAGGTTCCATAACAATCTCATTAAAACAGTATTAATCCATCCAGAGAAAGAATGAGGATGGTATCATTAAAAAATATTCCCATTGGATCATAATTAAGAATAATTGTTTTTGATATTGATGAATGGAAATACCATTAAAATATTATTAAATACATTTTTATGAAAATAACATTGTTTATTTTGAAAATCACTTTTTTAAAAACTAAAAATTCCCAAAATATTACAAAAATCCTTTTCTTTGAAAACAAACTTGAAAACATATAAAGGAATATTTAAAAATAATTAAAAAAATCTTGAGTAAAATATCCTTTTGGATTTGAAAAACAATTTTTAAAACATTTTTGAAAACATTTTTAGAAAGCATGGTTTTGGAAGAAAAAGAGTTTTTAACCGAAAAGAAATTTTTTTAATATTTTTTTTAAAATATTGGGTAAATAAACAGGGTAAAATGAATGTAAAATATTTATTCTAATTAAATAAACATATGAGAATAAAATTAAAGAGTTTCTTTAGAGATATATCATAATATTTTATCTTTGGAAGTATAATCATAAACAATCCTGATAAACGATGATAATGTAACATAAGACTCTTACCACTTGGGTAGCTTTGAATCATAATCCCCATGAATGAATAACATTAAATGAAACTTATAATATCATGAAAATAATTATATCTATGATATAAAATGTAAAATTGTTAGTATATACACCTCATAAAAGAAGATATTCATATAACATAACATACATCTCAAAGAAATAAAATTGAGACAAAAATCTATTACTGCTTTGGTAACTTTGAAACTATAACCCCATGAAATAGATATATTAAAATGGAAATTTAAATCCAAAAAAATTTAAGAATACTAATTATAAAAACATTCATGGTATTTATATACATAACAAAACAAAAACAAGTGGTGAATATGCCATATATCTCACAAAAATGAAAGTGAGATGAGAAAACTCTTACCTCAACCTTTATTTTGGTTGAAAATGATTTATCCTACTATATAGTGGTTTTAAAATTTTTATTAAACAATTATGTAACCATATTAATATTTAAAATATCATATATTATCCTTTTATAATACTAATTTGTTAATAAACTTTCATTATTCTCATTCTTTTAGGTGTTAATCGTCTTGTTTTATCATTCATACTTTATTGTGAAAGTACTAGTTTTTGTGAATATAATATACTTATATCATCTATAGAATAATAATAATGGCATAATTATCATATTTATACATAAATTATACTTTTAAAACCAACCATTAATGATGGTTATGGAAAATTAAGTCTATTACGATCATGAAGACGGTAGACTGTACTTACTCATGAGTAATGTTTCCATTTTTCTATGATTATTATGGAAATAAGGTATGAAATATTTTACCTTTACAGAATTAAAATTATATCATAAATACCATAATATTTAATTATATATTCTTATATATATCATTCCTCATATGAGATAATTAAAAAAGGAATCACATCGTATAAGGATCCGAACTTAAACGTTACATAATCTTGTGTTAAGTCAATAATTCACATTGATTATCTTTTCAATTTTAGAGATTTACAGAATTATGACATAACTATTACATAACAAAAACATAGAAATACAAATTGGACACTTCCAATAGTATCTATTTCTTCCATAACATAAAAACTTTTAAAAAGAAACATGGTTTCTTTTCATGTTTAATCATTATAAATTTTCTTTGATTCCATCCTTGACACTATTCTCCCTTAAATCCTATGAAAACATTTAAAAACTTGGGATGATAACAAAAATCTCAGTAAGGTTAAAAAAAATAAAGAAAAACCATTAGTTTAGTTAAAACCTGATAACCCATTCAATGCTCTTTGAGCGGATGAAACAAAACATTTTCACACGAAAAACACTCATACATTTTTCTCAATGAAAAACAATAAAACCAATAGTAATCAATTAAAACTCTTGTAGGTAACTTAGAGAATCATATACATAAAACCCTTTAAAAAATGTTCCAATTGTAATAAAAATATGGTTGACTTCCAAATTGGAGATCTATAATGGGGATCACCCTTCATGTAAGTTATATCGGGCTCACCTCTGAGCAATAATGGGGCTCAACCCTTCATATAAGCTGTGTCGGAATCACCCGTGAGCTATAATGGGGCTCAACCCTTCGTATAAGCTGTGTTAGGCTCATCCATGAGATATAATGGGGCTCAAACCTTCGTATAATCTTTTTAGGGCTCACTCGTGAGCTATAATGGGGCTCAACCCTTCATATAAGCTATATCAGGATCACCCATTTCATATAATGCTCATGTACCACTTTAGGAATAAAAAATGTTCATCACAAAATCCCTTTTTTGAAATCTTCTTATAATCCCATATGAAAAACATTTACATATAAAAATAACACTTTCATTTAAGAACCCATTTTCAATACCAAGATACCCAAATAAAGGAATAAGGGAATTATTTTCATTTTAAAAGACATTAAGACTTATAGATGAATCTAAATATCAAATAACGGTTATGATAATGGAGAATTCGTTGTCACCATATACGTTAAAAAACATTCCTTTTGTCATTTTGTAGAGAAAGTAAAATGCTTCTTATAAAAAGATTTATTTTTAAAACTTATAATAAAATTAAACATTGACATAAAATTTCTTGTATATTCCTTTTATACCCATATAAATAAATATGTAATTTAATATCATGAAGAAAAATATTTGATAATTAAATTTTTAAATCTTCAATGTTTCCCATACTACTTTGAACATTTAAATATTAATCTCCATGATTTAATAAATAACATTGGTATAGATGAAATATGGATATTAAATATCATAGTGACTATATATACACCTTATAAAAGAATATAGGTGTGTATTATCAAGAAATGTCTCAATGAAAGGAGATTGAGACGAAGTCCCTTACCTTGAGTTCGACTGGTCTCGTTTGTTCTTTAATTTCTTGAATATTAAACTTAGGTTAATTTATATTTTATTAATAACCTTTTTATAGTTTATTATTCATTTTATATCACTTATTACCATGTTATAACAATTAGTCAATTATTTGAGTTCATATCGGACATTTTGTCGATGTTCGGAATTTGAGTAAAAAATGAACTTGTTTTGATGCAAATTATCCATGTGTTCATAATTCCATTATCTCCAAAATATTATTCATGATCTAAATATAATATATATCTAGTATATATGTATTTATAATAGTCCATAACATTCAGATATAAGAAATGAAATGCATAGTTCATGGAGACGGTAGGTTGTACATACTCATGAACGCTACTGTCATTTCTTTGTCACATTAAAGGAATAAAAAATAAATAGTTCTATTATAATTAAATTATAATATCTATGTTATATATTTTACATAAGTTAATTAACTCCATACTTTATACATTTCATGTATGGCATGAACGAGTCATATCACTTTGAGGGAGCGGTAGTCCACACTTCCTCAAATGAAATTATCGTATTTAAACATTATGGAAGGCATAAAGGTATGTTATAAATAAAAATAACCGAAGAATAGATACAATATAAATATTATATATATATATAATATATAAATATAGTTTCATTATAATGTCCACCATGATAGGTGGTAGGAGAAAATTGAACAATCATCGTTTCGTGAGGCATTAGTCTGTCGTACAGAGAAACAATATGTTCTATATCCATTAGATGGAGGTGAGTGTAAGTGTAGGTCTAAAAATTAGAATAAAAACATTATAGTATATTTATTATACCTTTTTTGTTATAAAATAATGGAATAAATATATTTTTGGTGGTTGTATGATGAAAATAAAAGAAAGGAGTTTGAGAGAATACGTTACCTCTAAATCGGGTAAATCCTTTTGATTTTAGCCAAAAAGACTCCCCTGAATCTCCTTATGCCCAAGTTAAGGATTCTAGTAGGTATTAAGGGATGTTGGGAGATTATTTGAGTATAATTTGGATGATACAAGAGGCTTTAGATGCATGATTAAGTGGGTAGAGGTAGTGATCTTTTATAAGAGGGAGGAGGGGCACTTTAGGAAAGTCTTGAAATATTATTTTATTATAAATTTATTTTAGAATTATAATAGTTATAAATTGATAAAGTTATAGGATAATATGATTATGGGTCTTAATCCTCTCAACCAAAAGGTTTTAGACAAGTTTATTTCACAAAATTAACTTTATCTTTTAGCTTTAACCCTTAGTTAAAAACATTAACTCTTATCATGTCTTCTTTTATTTCCATAACATATGGTTACTATAAAATGGAAAGTGAACCAAAAGTGGATAATTAATGAAATTTTTAACATTATATAAGTCATTTTTTTGAACCTTATATTTTTAATACTGTTATATCATTTAATAAAATAGTATTTGTTTTAAAAACTCATTTATGTCATTTTTGACACTATTTAGAAATTGATTTTTGTTAAAGTCGTAACTACTTGATTACTTCTAAAAAAAGGTATTAAATCATATATCACATGTCAATGTCCTCAAAAAAATTCTTTTATGGTGTAAAAATGTTAAAATTACATTTATTTTAATATTTATAATATCATTTATTTGAATATTTCATTAATAAGGTAATTGTTGCATCATCATTGTGTCATAAATATATATATATATATATATATATATTTAATATCTAAAAAATATAAATAAACTACCATGATGTAGGAAATATTTTTATCTTTCTAATAACTATTTATAGTCAAATATATCATTTATATAAACTAAATTAAAATTGTTTTAGTTAAGAGATAGAAGTTTATGTTATATTTCCGTTTTCTTTAAATTAAATGTTATAAAAGGTCATTATCACACCCAAGTGGCTCAATGGGTCCCTAAATTCGACCCTAGAATGATCATTGTTATAAATATCTCATATAATATAATTATGACACGTGTTAGGGTAGTTTTGTATTATTATAATATTATTTTACCATTATTTACCTGATTTACCTTTTAACCATAGTAAATAAAAATAATTACTGAAGTTACTATTCATAATTTCCAAAAATAAAATGTACATATTTAAATAATTTGTAACTTATGACTCCAAATATAGAATCTAATTTTCCAAATTCAAAACATAGAATTGCAAGAAATTAATTTAAAATTAATTCCCGTTGTCAAAACTAGAAAACAGGTTTTTAAGAAGTAAAAACTATCAAAATATTGATATGTGTTTATGTCCAATTTAAATATGAAATTACTTACAATGACCAACATTGTATTAAATAATAAAAACATAATCCAATTAAAATTTAAAACAAATTAAAAGGATAACTTAACTATATAAATAAATTAGATGAAAATGTAGTTTGGAATTAAAATACAGTATTTTTCACCATTCATTAAAATACAAATCATATCAGAAAAATACAAAAAATTTAAACAAAGTAAATTTTGATATCTCTATTCTAAATAATAAGTTTATTATGTCACATATAACTTATAAAATTGTCAAAAACTTGATTTAAAAAGGGTTCCCCATCAAAAGGCGGTAAAACTATCTTTTTAAAAAATATTAGAGTATTTTATGATTAAAATTAGATTTTTAAATGTAATTTTTTTTTTAAAATGTGTAATAATAATATAGTTAGTTATGTTAATTCCCTAAAACACAATGGATAGATGTTAACTACCATTTAAAATAATAATATTAATAAAGTATTATTTTTTGGTATAACTCAGTCTTGTGTGCAACGTAAGATTTTGGAGAAACCTATTGTTGCGTGTCAAGTATGATATTGAAGATAGTGTCTCCTTTAAACTAAAATTAATATATAATTCATAAAAATTAATAGGTATGGAAAAATATTATTATATAATTACATGGGATGTTACATTTTTACCCCTTTTGGAAATTGCAACGTCACAATTTTAATTTTGGGCTTGGTAGCTAAGGTTTTACTTTACAAAATTACTTTATTGAAATCCCACATTAGAAAAAGAGTCAATAAAATCTATACTTTAAAATAAATAAATTGAAATACAAAGGTCACCTGAGATGTCATATTCTAGGGTTCCTCGTAGGAAAACATGGACATGGATGATAAAAATACAAATAGAGAGTGATATAGAACATAGTCATTGGAAGGTTAGCCATCAAAAAATCGTAATTATGTGATGGGTCAAAAGACCATTGAGAAATGTAAATGAATAATGTTTTTTTTAAATATCCTTTTGATAGAGTTGAGGAATTAATTTACTTCTTAGAATAATAACATAAGGAAACATAATTACTTGATGTATTTCTATTTTATAAGCACAATTTCATCCTTATAATATTCCTAGAATATAATGTACATCCCTAAGAATAACCTTAAGTATAAAAGATCCCAAAAACAATAAAGGAAACAATATCTTTGTTGGGACCAAGTTGGATGGATAAGGAAGTAAGAAAAGTTTGTTGTTATAGAGTGTTGTCTTTTGTTGTCAAAAAGCTAAATCAATTCACTTTGTAAAGAACTTGAAAATAAGACGATGCTTTGCTAATTTGTATTTTACAATCATCATAAGTTTGGAGAACTTGTGGTGCAAGCCCTATGAAGGATAAATAGAGTAAACAAGTGTTTTTGGAAAAACACAATTCAACATCATACTATCCAAAACAAAGAAAAAGGCAAGAAGAATGCGGCCCGCAAGTGGAAGCGCGTAGGTGGCGGCGCGCAAGTGGCGGTGTGCAGCTGGCATTATTTCAGAAATATGGAAAAGTAAAGAAAGTGGTGCGTAGGTGGTGGCGCATAAGTGGAGGTGCACAGGTGGCATTACTTCAGAAATATGGCAAAGGAAAGAAAGTGGTGCGCAGGTATTGGCGCACAGGTGGTGGCGCGCAAGTGGTGGCGCATAGGTATTGGCGTGCAAGTATTAGCTCGCAGGTCTAGGTCGCATAAGTCCTCAAAATGCCTATAAATAGATGAATCGTCTCCTCACTTCTTAAGTCTCAACACTTGAGAATTATCTTTGAGCTCTGGGCACGCAAGTAGAGAGTTGGGCTCGCGGGTTGAGAGTTGTTAGAAGGCGCGCAGGTTGGGGGCGCACAGGTTGGAGGTACATAGGTGTTGGAGCACAGGCTGCACGAAGGCAGCATGTCTGAAGGGGAGCACGCAAGAAGAGGCGCGCAGGTCTCAGCGCGCAGGTCTTGGTCACGCAGGTTAAAGTGGGCGCGCAGGCTGCTTTTCTCCAGGGGTTCTTCCCAGCTTCTGGGTAGGAAAGAATAAGAAGAGCCGTGAAAGTATAAGGCGCACGGGTATAGGTCGCGCAGGTCCAAGTGGGCACACAGGCTGCTTTTCTCCAGGGGTTCCTGCCAGCTTCTGGGTAGGAAAGTGAAGATTTGATTTGAAAGATTTGATTTTTATAAGCTCATTAAGAAGAATTGATCCATTGTGTTACCCTATTTGTGCTAAGAGGGAGCACACACACTATTGAATTTTTTTCAAAGTGCTTCACGAGTGTAAGGGTATATCCTACTCGTTGTATTCCACATCAAAGGATTGTTTTCTAGTGGATTGTGTGGTACTGGATTGTTTCCGTACCATACCAAGGACGTAGCTACTCTTTTTGAGTAGTGAACCTTGTAAATCTCGTGTTCCTGTGGTTGTGTGTGTTCAGCATGGAAGAAACTCTTTAACAAGAGGCAAAGGCTGTTTCAAAAAGAGGAAACTTAAAAAGAAAAAGGTATCATTGATTCACCCCATACCCCTCTTAGTGATACTTGGATCCTAACTGGGAACATCAATTGGTATCAGAGGGACAGGTTCCCTTCTTTTATTCTTTGTTGAAGTGGTTGAAGAGAAGTTGTGATGGAGAATCTAAATTGCGTGAACAATAAGTGGATCCCGATTTTTTATGGAAAGAACTATCACATATGTAAGGAAAGAATGATGCCTTATCTTATGTCTCTTGGATATGAAGATCTTGAAACTACAATGGATGGATTTCCTGTTATTGATGACAAGGTTCCTCTTAATCTTGTCGATAAGAAGAACCTTGAGAATGATGGAAGAGCTAAAAATGCATTACTCTCATCTCTTTATGAGAGTGAATTTTTAAGAGTGAAAGGTGTTTCTACAGCTAAAGGCATCTGGGATAAGTTGAAGAACATCTATGAAGGAAATACAAAAGTGAAGAAGGAAAAACTACAAATCTGGAGGCTGGAGTATGAAGACTTGAAAATGGGAGAATCTAAATCTGTTGAGGACTTATTTACCAGGATTAATGACATTGTCAGTACAATCAGATATCTTGGTGAAACGTTGTAGGATTCTACAGTTGTCGAAAAGATCTTGAGAATTCTACCAAAAAAAATTTGATGCTAAAGTGTCTTTATTGGAAGATAGATACCCTAAGACATTATCTCTGGATGACTTGCATAGCACTCTCATTACTTATGAAATGAGAATGGAGAATACTATGAAGACCAAAACAAAAGCAGATAGAGAAATGTAATTCAAGGATTCAAAGGGAGAGAAGTCAAAGAAGACTCTTATTGAAGATGATGCTAGTGAATTCAATTCTGAAGATGAGGTATGTAAAAATTTTGATGAAATTTTATCCTTGTTTTCTAAAAATATGAAAAGAGGTACAGGGAAATAAAAAGGAAAACTTCCCTTGAAATGTTTTGAATGTGGAGTTTTTGGTCACTTTGCGGCTAAATTTCCTCAAAAGAATAAAGAATAAGACAGTGATGATGATGAGAGATGGCCAAGAAGGTCATGGAAGAAACAAACCGACAAAGATAAATATTTTTCAAAGGGTAAGGATAAAAAATTCTTCAAATCAAAAGTAAGAAACTTTTTATCTAGAGATGAAGAATAATATAGCAAAGATGAATCTGAGAAATCATCTACTGAGAAAGATAGAGAGAATACCTTTATTGCAGTAGTGAATAATAAAGATTACGGGAGCAACAGTTCTGAAGAAGAAGAAACTCAACTTGAATATCATCTGAAAGAAGAGTTGAAAGAATGTTTGAGGAAGATCAAAAGGCTTGATAAGGAAAACAAAAAGTTGATAAATGAAATTTCCACATTAAATAATCAACAAGGTTTTCCTGAGGTGAAAATCAAGATGGAAAATAGATTGATGATCTAGAGAATTGTCTTGAGAATGAAAAGAATCATAATGATCATCTTGAAGTAAAGATTAAAGAAAAAGAAAAAGAGCTTGAACTGTTCCAACAGAAACTATCCAAAGCTAAAGAAATGAATGTCAGTTTCAAACATTATACCTCAAAAGTTGGTGAATGTTCCAGTAATAATGAACCAATGAAGGGTCCACAGAATTTACCTTCAAAAGTTGAGAGGAAAGATGGAATTGGTTCGAATAGGAACAAAGTTGGAAAGGATATGTATATGGACAAAGTCAGTAATGCTAAAAAATTAGAAGAACATAAAAATCCTGTGTCTAGAAATATTTCTACTACTTTTGGTACTGATAAGTTTGAACAGAAATCTGAGCTGAAAAAGAAAGTTATGATTGAAAACAGAAAGTTTGATGGTCAGTAGAGTTCTATTAAGAAGGCTGTTGAGAAGCATGTTCACAACTTTGGTCAGTATAGAAGTTTCAAAGTAAAAAATTCATTCTATGGTTACTGATGGTATTGTGGTGGATTCGGACACACTGCAAACATGTGTTGGTTTAATCAACAACATTACAACTATTCCAGAAGTTTTTAAAGACAAGGATTGAGGGGGAGTCAATCCGTTCAAAATAGAAAGTCTCCAAATAAATTTCAGAAGATATCTAAGAAGACTGGTGTGAAAGTTGATAATAGGTTTCAATCACTGGAAACTGTTTGTGAAATATGTGATCGACCTAGACATATTGCCAAGGGTTTCCTTAGAGTGTTACCAGAGCAACAAAAGATTCTTAATAATTCTCAAAAGACAGAGTTTTTAAAATCTAAAAGGGACAGTCTTGATAAGTCTGAAAAGAAATAGTGCATGGTTTTCTTGCCAGAACACATTGAACTGGCTAGGAAATTGGAGGAAGCACAACATAAAGTGAAGGAAAAGGAATAACAAAAAGCTCTTGTTGTCGAAACTGCTTTGAAAGCTACAAAAGGAGAACGTTCATGGATTCTTGATAGTGGATGTTCCTCTCATATGACAGGAGACTTAAAGCTACTAAAGAATGTGAAATACTTCAAAGAAGGAACAATGACATTTAAAAATTATGAATCTATAAGGATCAAAGGTGTTGGATCGGCCATTATTGGAAAAGAAAAGATGAAATCCAGGAAAACACTATATGTTTATGGGCTGAAACATAACATGTGTGTCATAACTCTGTGATGAGGGAAACAAATTAATATTCAAAAAAGATGGATTTATTGTGAAAAGTGAAAATTATGGAAATATAGTTACAAGAGGCCAACGTAAAAGAGGGAATCTATTCCAAGTTGGTGATGTGCAGAACTCTTGTTACATTAGTTTGGTGGATGAAAATAAATTATGGCATAAAATTCTGGGGCACATGTGTCAGAGAAATATGTGAAAGTTATCAAAGTGAGACAGTGTTCGGGATATTCCTGATTTATTAAGAGAAAGAGATTGGTGTTGGACTATTTGTGAGAAAGGAAATATTACTAATTCTATGCACAAAAGAGTTGAAATTCACACAAAAATACCCTTGGAACTCATACACTCAGATATATGTGGACCAATGAGCAAGAAATCTTCAAATGGAGATATGTACTTCATTACTTTCATTGATGACTTTACTCGCATTACTTGTGTTATGTACATGAGACATAAGTCAGATGCTCTGACAATGTTTAAGAGTTTCAGAAGGAAAGCAGAGAAGGAATGTGAGTATTCAGTGAAGAATTTGAGAACTGATAATGGTGGTGAGTATAAGAATGAAGATTTTGAAAGTTATCTTGAGAAACATGGGATTCAGCATGAGTTCAGTTCACCATACACACCTCAACAAAATGGGGTGGATGAAAGAAAGAATTGAAGTCTGGTGGAAATGGGGAGAACTATGTTACTTGAACATAGTCTTTCTCATTATTATTGGAGGCAATCCATGAGTACTATTGTGTATATTCATAACTAATGTTTCTATAGGCCAAACTCATATATGAATCCATATGAAATGTTCTATAGAAAAACTCCAAGTCTGAAACACTTGAGAGTCTTTGGGAGTCCATGTATTATAAAGAAGAAAGGTGGAAACCTGGGAAAGTTTGAGCAAAGAGGAGATGACGGAATTTTTCTTGGCTATGCTCCAGAAGGAAGAGGATATAGATGCCTCAATAAAGAAATAGGAAGAGTTATTGATTCTTCAGATGTAAAAGTTTTTGAAAATGTTGAGAAAGAAAAGTAGTCATATGTTGATGTCGAAGTCGATTAGGATAGAGAAGATTTTTTTAACAACTTTGATAATGCTTCAGACTGTGTTAATCCTACTCAAGAAGAGGAATCCAACTCAGAGATCTCAAGTGATGAGGATGGAGTTCAAAAAACTCATCCTAGGTTGAGGAAGCAAGTGGAGGCTCAAAACATTATTGGAGATAAAAATCAGAGGGTCCAAACAAGAAGAATAACAAATTCTATGTCACATAATTCCCTTTATTCAAAAGTTGAACCGAATGATGTAAATGAATCATTTGAGAATCTATAATGGGTTCATGATATGAATGAAGAGATTGATCAGATAGAGAATAATGATACTTGAGAACTTGTACCCAAGCCAGACAACAAGAACATTATTGGTACAAAGTGGGTTTTCCGAAACAAGCTGAATAAAGAAGGTAAAGTAATAAGAAACAAAGAAAGATTGATTTGCAAAGGTTATTCACAAATTGAAGGCATTGATTTTGATGAAACCTTTTCTCTGGTGGCAAGATTAGAAACAATCATAATCTTTCTTGCTATTGCTACACAACGAGGTTACAAAATCTTTCAAATGGATGTAAAATCCGCATTCTTGAATGGTGACCTTGACGAGGAAGTTTACATTGATCAACCTTGTGGATTTGTTGTTGGAAAGGATGAAAGTTATGTGTCCAGGTTGAAGAAGGCTTTGTATGGGTTAAAATAGGCTCTAAGATCATGGTATTCTAAATTAGATACTTGCTTAAATAAGATGAACTTTTAGAAAGGGAGAGCTGATAGCAATCTCTACATCAAGGAATGTCAGGAGGTTTCACTGATTTTTATTGTTTATGTCGATGATATTATATTTTCTGGAAATGATGAAAGATCATGTGAAAAAATTGATGAGGAGATAAAGAAGTTATTTGAGATATCCATGTTGGAAGATATGAAGTATTTTCTTGGGCTACAAATTTCACAGAAGAAGAATCACGTTTTTCTGTCCCAAGAAAAGTATGCTAAGGAACTTCTGAAGAAGTTTGGCATGGAAAATTCAAAACTAGTTTCCACACCAATTTCAGTGGTAACCAAGTTGTCTAAAGATGGAGAAGGAAAAGAAGTTGATCAGAAAGAGTTTTGAAAGCTGATTGGAAGTCTGTTGTATTTGACTACCTCAAGACCCAACATCATCTATGCTGTCACTTTATGTCGAAGATTTCATAGTGATCCTAAAGAATGACATTTGAATGCCAGAAAACGAATTCTAAGATACATCAAAGGCACAAAAAATTTTGGAATCAGGTATGATGGCTCAGGAAATATTGATCTATACGGGTATTCTGATGCTGATTGGGAAGGAAATGTTGATGATCGAAGATCCACATCTGGTGGAGTTTTCTTTCTGGGGAAAAGTTGTGTTAGTTGACATACCAAAAAACAGAATTTAGTAACTCTTAGCACAGCTAAAGCTGAGTATGTTGCTGCAAATCAAGCTGCAACACAACTAATGTGGATGAAGACTCAGTTAAAAGATCTACTTGTTGAAGTAAAGCTACCATTTCTCTTGGGTTGTGATAATTAGAGTGCAATCAATCTTACAAGAAATACAATACAACATTCTCATTCAAAAAACATTTATATAAAGTACCACTTCATCAAATAGAAGGTGTAGAAGAATTAATTGAGGCTGGAGTATGTTCCTATATCTGAACAAGTTGCTGATATATTCACAAAATCGTTACCGAAGGAACCATTTTCAAAATTGAGGTTGAACATGGGTGTCCAACCTCCTTCTCATCAAGGTTAAGGTATGCATTTCTGTCCCCTCTATCATCTTACCTTTGGATAGTGTTGTCAAGGGGGATAATTTTTTCATAAATCTATCCTTATGGAAGCATTCATAAAGGGGGAGTTGTGGGTAAGCTGTGAATCCAGCATGTATGTGTGTGAACTATTCTAACTGTTTGTTGGAGTGGTTGTAGGAAACAATGTTGTTTTCCAGGAAAGTCAACGAAGTGAAGAATGCTGAGGTAGAAGCTTTAAAGATGATCTAAAGAAGGCTGAGGAGGTACGCTCATGAGATTTCATAGTCACTACTTTTGGACAGCACGGTTTTGGATGTCAATAATTCTTGTTTCCTACAATGAGTTAGCTCATGTAGGCTTAGAATTGTTGATAAGTAATCTACTGCTTAAGGTTACAAAGTTTAGTGATTTATGAATCATGGTTCACAAAAAAATCCAAAGGGGGAGATTGTTGGGACCAAGTTGGATGGATAAGGAAGTAAGAAAAGTTTTCTGTTACAGAGTGTTGTCTTTTGTTGTCAAAAAGATAAATCAATTCACTTTGTAAAGAACTTGAAAATCAGAAGATTCTTTGCTGATTTGTATTTTACAATCATCATAATTTTGGAGAACTTGTGGTTCAAGCTGTATGAAGGATAAAGAGATTAAAGAAGTGTTTTTGGAAAAACACAATTCAACATCATACTATCCAAAACAAAGACAAATGCAAGAAGAAGGAGGTGCGCAAGTGACAGTGCGTAGGTGGCGGCACACAAGTGGCGGCGCGTAGGTGGAATTATTTCAGAAATATGGCAAAGGAAATAAAGTGGCATGCGGGTATTGGCGCGCAGGTGGTGGTGCGCAAGTGGCGGCGCGCATGTGGCATTATTTCAGAAAAATGGAAAAGGAAAGAAAGTGGCACGCAGGTATTGGTGCGCAGGTGGTGGTGCGCAAGTGGTGGTGTGTAGGTATTGGCGCGCAAGTATTGGCACGTAGAGAGTTGGGTGCGTAGTTTGAGAGTTGTTAAAAGGCACACAGGTTGGGGGCACGCAGGTTGGAGGCGCGCAGGCTGCACGAAGGCAGCACGTCTGAAGGGGAGCGCGCAAGAAGAGGCGCGCAGGTCCCGGCGCGCAGGTCTTGGTTTCACAGTTCAAAGTGGGCACACAGGCTGCTTTGCTCCAGGGGTTCCTCCCAGCTTCTGGGTAGGAAAGAATAAGAAGAGGCACGCAAGTATAAGGCGTGCAGGTATAGGTCACGCAGGTCCAAGTGGGCATGCAGGCTGTTTTTCTCCAGGGGTTCCTGCCAGCTTCTGGGTAGGAAAGTGAAGAATTGCTTTGAAAGATTTGATTTTTATAATCTCATTAAGAAGCACTGATCCATTGTGTTACCCTATTTGTGCTAAGAGGGAGCACACACACTATTGGATTGTTTTCAAAGTGTTGCATGAGTGTAAGGGTATATCCTACTCATTGTATTCCACATCAAAGGATTGTTTTCTAGTGGATTGTGTGGTACTGGATTGTTTCTATACCATACCAAGGATGTAGCTACTCTTTTTGAGTAGTAAACCTTGTAAATCTTGTGTTCATGTGGTTGTGTGTGTTCAGCAGGAAAGAAACTCTTTAAAAAGAGGTGAAGGTTGTTTCAAAAAGGGGAAACTTAAAAATAAAAAGGTATCACTGATTCACCCCCTCCCCCTCTCAGTGATACTTGGATCCTAACTGGGAACTTCAATCTTAAAATTGAGGTCCGAAATTGAAGGCATAGTTCCACATAAAAAAATCCATACATAAACATAACCCCACAAAACATCTCTCAGAAAGGTCCTTAATAACTTATTGTCACATCACATAAAACCTCAGAAGGTGTGTCTAAAACCTTGAAATTATGGTTATACTTCGAAAAATACCAGGCACTCAGGAGCTTCCATTTTTTCACCAGATGTCTCAATATCAACTATAGTAGCAGAAAAAGATTTTCCCAAACCTTTTTGTTTCTGATCATACCGATTTCCTCCCTGTGTAATTAACTTCAGACACTTATTTGCATAATGTCCCAACTCATTGTATCTAAAGCATCTTACTATATATTGGCTATATGTTATCTCATTAGTGGACTATTCATGACCATTTTCTTTGTAGTCACGAACCTTGTGACAAAACTTACCGCACTGGTAACACTTTCCAGATCCTTACATACATTACCCAAAATGTATTTTACCACACTTGGAACAAGTTTTGGGCTTACCTCTAAAATTATTAGTTGGTTGATTCTCTATTTCCAAGAACCTTGACCAATTATTTCTCTTATCATCTCATGGAACATAAGTTTCAGAAAACTCTATTTCAACTTTCTCAGCACAACGAACCACTTTTTGATAACTTTTAAATTCTTAGGAGGCCAAAGCTCTTTGTATCCTGAGTTTCAATCCTGAGTAAAATCTATTAATTTTATTGTCAATTTCTAAAATAAAATATGGAACATACCTATCCAATCTTGTGAATTTTTCTTTATATGCAGAAACTTAATCATAATCCTTTTGCTTTAATTACAAGAATTGTTTCTCCATACTAATTCAAACAACCTTAGGGAACTATTTCTTAAGGAAAATAACCTTAAATTATTCCCTTTACATGGCATAAAGATCATTTTTATCTCTAGTATTCTTAACTAATGGCCACCATCGATTAGTTTCACCTTTAAAATGATAGATGTCAAGAGTTACCTTTTGAAATTCTGAACATCCCATGACTTCAAATATATTCTCCAAGGTATTCATCCATCCTTCAGCTACCACTGGGTCTGATGATCCATTGAATAATGGGGGATGTTTCCTCATTAAATTTTCCACTACTGATATATTCTTCTATGGTTGATCAGGATGATCTCGTGCATGGATACCACTATCATTTATAGCCAGAGTCAACTGCTCCATCACTACAACAACAACTATTCAGTTCCAATTCTCACCGCCTAATGTTGTTGATTTGAAAGGTTTATTTCCTCTCAATGCCTTCCCATTACATCTTTCATATTTCCTCTATGGAAAACCATTCTGAACAGACATAGTTTACATTAAGTAATAAATAAATCTTAAAATGCAACATCATTTCAACTTAACCATAAAATAAAATCCTCTAAGGAAAGAAATTAACACCATCCCATCCTCTAAAGTTAACTAAACCTACTTTTCATACCAACTATAAGGCCCCATCCTTAAATGTTACATAATCTTGAGTTAAGTCAAGAATTCACATTGAGAATATTTTCAGTTTTAGATATTTAGAGAATTAGGCCATAACTTTTACATAAAAAATACATAGAAATACAAATTGGACACTTCCAACAGCATCTGTTTCTTCCATAACGTAATTTTTTTTAAAAAGAAACATGGTTTATTTTCATGTTTAATCATCATAAATTTTCCTTGATTCCATCCTTAACTCTATTATCCCTTAAATCCTATAAAAACATTTAAAAACTTGGGATGAGAACAAAAAGCTTAGTAAGGGACATAAAAATAAAGAAAACCCATTATTCTAGTTAAAACCCGATAACCCATTCAATGATCTTTGAGCGGATGAAACAAAAAAATTACATGAATAACATCCATACTTTTTGCTCAATGGAAAACACTAAAACAAATAAAAACAATTAAAACTCATTTAGGTGACTTAGAGCATCATATACATAAAACCCTTTCAAACATATTCCAATTGGAATAACCATATGATTGAATTTCAAAATAGAAATCTATAATGGGGATCACCCTTTGTATAAGCTATATGAGGCTCACCCATGAGCTATAATGGGGCTCAAATCTTAATATAAGCTATATAGGGCTCACCCGAGATCTATAATGGGGATCAAACCTTCATATAAGTTATGTCTGGCTCATCTGTGAGCTATAATAGAGCTTAACCCTTCATATAAGTTGTTGTAATGTCCCGGATCCGGAAGCCACTCAACGGGTGCCCCGAACCCGGTTGTTCACATGACCTCAAGCGCATTTCCCCAAATTCTAGAGGCTACCGACTAGCAGCAAGGGCCCAGGTCTGATAGTGGAGAAACTATTCCCTCATTTGTCAAAGTGTAGAGCAGCGGAAAAGATATATAACATACAACAGTGGAAGCAGTAAACAATATACAACTGAAATGGAAAACTGAAGCAAAAGAGAACCACCGGTCATATATATAACGATGCAGCATGTCACTATTCTATGAAATCATCTAGAACAGGATATACTACAATACAATAAAATACACCTCAAAGTATAAGGTACAGCCAAACGAAACAAATTAGAGTAAACAAAACACAACAACATCGCAAGCCTAAGCTCGGTCCCATGATCTCCTACTCCTCTGCTACAATCATGTACCTGTATAGGGACCCTTTCCCCTATCGACACCTGCAACAATATAGTTTGTTTGGGCCGAAGACATGACCCAAACAGGGCGTGAGAAGTAAATCCCAGTAGGCACCCATCAAAGGCCCGTGCCCAACTATCAGTGAAAATGTGCAATAGCAGTGTGAAAAAGTAAATGTAGTAAACTAGTAAGTACTCAAAAGTAACTATCACTACTAGTTTCATTGCCATTTTAATTATTTCTTATCACCTCCAAGGTTGTGCTTCATCTTAGCAGTTACAACATAGAAAATCACCATAGTGAATATTATAAATAGTTGTGTCCTCAGACATACTATCCTTACCCTAAGGTAACCGAATCAAATACCCACAGGTGATTTCTCTCAGTCATAACAATCATTTCCCTCAGGCACAGAAACTACTGCCCACAGGCATAAACAAAACACTTCCCTCAGGCTAAATAGAACACTGCCCTCAGGCTAATAGAACACTGCCCCCAGGATAATAGAACCAGACCGATCCCAAAGCATAAACAAGAAATTTATATAAATTTTATCTCAAGAAAATTCAATACACAACATAATCATAGCATACCCTCGGGCATCCTGGCCAAACAGCTAAAGAGAGGAACGCACCCCCGGGGAGGTCCTAGATCCAAGCAGTGATCCCAAACACCAGTTTAAACTTATCATTAGATTATATATACAATTTTAGATATCTTTTCAGCAAAGGTCTCATCCATATGACACCCCAACCATGGGCGCGTAGCACAACAATACACAATTTCAACACAATAGTTGAAAATAAACATCAGACCACCTACCTCGATTGTCTCTGATCGGTATATGTGAATGATGCCTCCCGAATCGTCCAAAAACGACGTAGATATGAGATAAAAGAATTCATGTTCAAATGTAAATAACTTCCCTTAGAGGAATAATAGGTAATAATAGTGCAAGGAGAGGAGAGGGCTTACCTGTACGGTCCCAATGTGATTGATGGAGGCAGAATCGGATTCCCGGTGTGCGTTTGGATGATCCTCCAAAGTTTGGCCGTCCTCCCGAGCTCTAAATGACAGTTCTTCCTCCTCTATCAAATGAGGAGGCTACTGCCTATTTTAAGAGAAAAAAACTACACGGCGTGTACTCTTAAGTACACGGCATGTACTTTTCATTTTTTTAAACTGTTCCTCTGGAGGCTTCTTTCCGCCATGACACTGTTCATCCATCGACATCAGTACACAAAGTGTATTACTGATTACACGACGTGTATTGTCGCTCCAGTGGTGGCTGCCTCCACTGCCTTACTGTTCACCTGGCGACTGATTACACGGTGTGTAAATACAAATTACACGGTGCGTAGTTAGTTTTTACACCCTTCATTGCTGACAGGCCTACACGTCCTATGTACTCATCCCACATGGCCAAAGTACACGACGGTGGAAAAGTACACACCATGTACCCACAAAATTTGGTTTTTTTCCCCATTTTCCTTATTTTCTCAAAAAAAACTTAAGGATAAGGGAAAAGAAGAAACTCATACCTCAAAAATAAGAATCGGGTTCTTACAACCCCCCCCCCCCTTAAAGCAATTCGTCCCCGAATTGCCCTTCCAAGGGTGGTGAAGATACAACTATGAACAACTCTGGCCACTGAGCACGTACGTCAGTCTCCCGCTCTCAGGTTTCGTCCTGCACTTGGCCATGCTGTCATAGCACCCGAATAAGAGGAACTAACCGACCTCAGAGAACCTTCATGATCCTATCAACAATACGAATCGAATGCTCTTCAAATGATTCATCGACCTATAGCTCAACATCCTCAGGCTGAAAAACGTGAGACAGTTCTGAATGATAGCGGCACAGCTGAGATACATGGAAGACATCATGCATGGTCCGGTACCGCTGTAGTAACTGCAACCGGTATGCAACCGACCCGACTCTCTCCAGAATCTCAAATGGCCTCACATACCTCGCCAAAAGTTTTCCCTATCTCAGAATCCGCCTATGTCCCAACCTCAGTGAAACACGCAAGAAAACATGATCCTCAACCACGAACTCCAAGGGTCGTCTGTAGCGATCATCATAAGATTTATGATGAGACTGTGCAGTATCCATACACTTCTGAATCAACTGGACTTGCTCATAAGTCTCCTGCACGAGATGTGGTCCCAGTAAAGATGCCTCACCTGCCTCCAACCAGCACAAAGGTTATCGGCATGGCCTACCATATAAAGCCTCATAAGGTTCCATCTCAATAGTTTCCTGAAAACTGTTATTATAGGAAAAATCAACCAGGGGTATGTGCTTCTCCCCATAGCCCCCAAAGTCTAGGATTCATGCACGCAACATGTCCTCAGGCACCTGTATCGTACGCTCTGACTGGCCATCGATCTAAGGGTGGTAAGTTGTGCTCAGAAGCACCTGTGTACCCAGTTCCCTATGAAAACTTTTCCAAAAATGAGACATAAAGCGGGTGTATCTATCAGAAAAGATAGAATGAGGGACCCCATGAAGAAATACTACCTCTCAGATATACAAATTTCCGAGTTCATCGACACCGTAGGTCTCTTTGATCGGCAAAAAGTGTGATACCTTCATAATTCTATCCACAACAACCCACACGACATCACTGCCTCGAGGTGACCTCGACAACCCAGTCACGAAGTCCATCACGACATCATCCCATTTCCACTATGGAATGGGTAATTGCTGTAATAGTATAGCTATCCTCTGATGTTGCGCCTTCACCTGTTGACAGGTAGAATATCTTGTAACAAAACCAAATACTTTCCGTTTCATATCCGGCCACCAATACTGACATCTCAAGTCACGGTATATTTTGGTAACTCCAAGATGCACTGCCCAAGATGAAGCATGAAACTCCCACATCAGCTCCTCGCGTATATCCCTTGGAACTCACACTAACCCATGGACACACAGTACCTCATCATCGCCTATTGTCCATCCAGGAGGAGGGTCCTCACTTGCCACTGACTCCCGTAGAACTAGGCCTTCTGAATCCAAAAGCTATCTCATCCTCACTATATCTAGGAGGGTATAAGTCACAACTAAGGATGAAAGATAGGTTTGCCCATGACTATCATGCACCTCCAAATGCATCTCAGAGAACAAAGCCATAAGATGCCACTCACCACTGGCCTCCTGCACTGCCTGTGTCTGAGTCTTTCTAATCAGTGCATCAGCTACTGCATTACCATTACCAGGTGTATAGGCAAGCTCAAAGTCAAAGGACTGAAGGTATTCGACCCACCTTCGCTATCTCAGGTTCAATTCACGCTGAGTAAAGATGTATTTGAGACTTTTGTGGTCGGTGAAAACCAAAAAATTCTCTCCCAAGAGATAATGTCTCCAACAGCGCAACACATGAACAACTTTAGCCAAATCGAGGTCATGCATCGGGTAATTCCTCTCATGTGGCCTCAACTACCGAGACCCATACGCAACAACTCGATCACCCTGCATCAACACTGTACCCAGCCCAATACCCGATTCATCACAGTAAACTGTATAGCTCTTCCCTTGCTCTGGAAGTATCAGGATTGGTGCTGATGTCAACCTACCCTTCATCTCCTGAAAGGATATCTCACAAGCTTCTGACCAAAAAAACTTCACACCCTTCTTAGTCAAACCCATCAACGACACTGCTAAGCGGGAGAAGTCCTGTATAAAACGCATGTAGTAACCAGCCAGCCCCAATAAACTCCGTATCTCAAACACATTCTTAGGCTTCTCCCAGGAAACTACTGCTCTCACCTTCTCTGGGTCTACTGCAACTCCTGCCTCTGAGATAATATGACCCTGGAAGTGAATCTGGTCCATCCAAAAGTGGCACTTTGAGAGCTTAGCATATAACTGATGCTCTCTCAGTGTACTCAAAATGATCTCAAGATGGGTGGCATGGTCATGTCGAGTGTGATAGTACACCAAAATATCTCCATGAATACTACCACAAAATAATCTAGATAAGGGTGTAACACACAATTCATCAGAGCCATGAAAACTATTGGCGCATTTGTGAGTCCAAACGGCATAACCAAGTACTCATATAGACCATATCTACTCCGAAAAGTTGTAAGCGGTATGTCCAATGGTCTAATGCGTAACTGATGATATCCTGATCTCAAGTCAATCTTCAAGAACACTCATGCTCCCCGAAGTTGATCAAAAAGATCATCAATCCTTGGAAAGGGATATCAGTTCTTGACAGTCAACTGGTTCAACTTCCGATAATCCACACAAAGTCTGAGGGTACCGTCCGCCTTCTTAGCAAACAGGACAGGCGAACCCCAAGGAGAAGTATTGCGTCAGATGAAACCCTTTGTCTGCAACTCCTCCAACTGCCTCTTAAGCTCCTGCAACTCTGGTGTAGCCATCCTATAAGGAGGAATGGACACTATTGCTACTCCTGGCACTAGATCAATAGAGAAATATACCTCTCACTCCGAAGGAAGACCTGAAAAGTCGTCCGAGAAGACATCCTGGAAACGATCAACTACTGGAGGGAAATCCTTCTGAAAATTCCCCTAATCATCCAGATATAATCTCTCAGTCTTGGTTGTCACACCACCTCTCCCACAATGCTCAGGTCCATCTCGGCTTGCCTGGACATCCCATTCGCCCTTGTATAGAAACTCTTCGCCCTCTGGTGACATGAAACTCACCCTGCGATGGTAGAAATCCACAAAGGCTCGAAAGGGGACCAACCAGTCCATCCCAAGAATGAATTCATAGGTCTTCATCTCTAATACATAGAGGTACCATATAAAGTGACACCCACCAACCTCTAGGGGGCACTCCCTGCACTGACGCACACCTTCCATTCTAGTTCCCAACGGAGTGTCTAGCGTAAAAACATTAGAAGAAGAAGAAACACAGAGCCCAAGGATCTCCACAATGGGTAAAAATATAAAGCTATGTGTAGCACCCGTATTGAAAAGTACAGAAGATAAAACAGAAGCTACTAGAGTAGTACCTCTTACAGTGGAAGGTCCGGGATCTTACTCTTTTTGGGTCTGTTGCACTACATATGCCTGCCCAATGTCGTGGCCCTGCGACATAGCCTGTATACCCTAAGCTGACCCACCCTGCTACCTCTGAGATCCTAGTGTCTGGCTACCATGACCACAACCACCATCTATTCCTGAACGCCCTAACGTACCCCAATTTCCCAACTGGTAAGAAGCTGTTGGTCCTGCTCCTGCATGTGGAGTCTGCACAGAACCCCTCTCACTAGCCACTGGTAGGAACATCCTACAGAAACGCTGTAGATGACCCATCTTTCTGCAAGCTCGGCACTCCACTGGGTCTCATGGACACTGAGGTCTCATGTTCCCCTCTCTACCACACTGGTAGCAAATGACCTGGCCACCTGAAGTATTCTTCTGGCTAGTACTACCACCATGAGATAAATCCATCTACCTATTCCTTTTACCGGTAGGAATAGTACCAACAATTGGTGTCGAAATGCCCTGGCCCACACCACTATCTTCCCACAGGTTCCACTCAGTAATCAGTGCCTGTTTCATAATAGCATGTATGGTAGGAAACCTGAAAACATTTACCAACACTCGGATGTCACACTGAAGACCATCCTCAAAGCATCTGGCCCTCAACATCTCATCACCTACTAGAACAGGTGAAAAATTTTTTAGCTCGGTGAAGCGGGAAGAATAATCCATCACTAACATAGCGCCCTATTGCAGATTCATGAACTCTTGAGCTCGATCTGTCCGCAACATCTCTAAGAAGAAGAAGTCATAGAAGGCTACTTGAAAATCTTCCCACGCCATGTATCGGTGATGCTCAGACTGGGTGGTAACATCCCACCACCTCTTGGAGTAATCACACAGCATGTATGTAGAGATCTTGACCCTCCTCCCCGGAGGTGTCTCCAGATGCTCAAATATCGTCTTCATCAAATCCAGCCATGACTCCATAGCATGTGGTCCGCCATCCCCTGAAAATGTAGGTGGATGCTATTGTAGGAAGATACACCTCAGCTCTACCATAGATCTGGCAGCCTGTAGTGCTCATTGGAAGGTCTGCATGAACCGCATGAAGCCTTCACGGAACTACGCATCCATACATGTGTCCAGTATAACGGCTGGTGTTGCATCTGGCATTGCTGGAGGATCCACTGGTAGCCCATGGCCTACCATCTCAGGAGTATAGTCATCGCCGCTCTCTTGAAAAAAAATAGGTGGTCGTCTCAGCAGCATGACTCTAAAAGTTCAAATACGTTCCTTAGATTAAGGTCATCAAGGACTGAAAACAAGGAGTGTAAGAAGGGAACAGGAGAAGAAAAGCATTCAAGTTTTACAAAACTTGACTACACGGTGTGTATAAATACTACACGGCATGTTCTCACAGGCCATCCAAATGGGCATGTACTCTAGCTAAAACTAGTTGTGTAACACCCTAACTACATGGTGTGTTGTCTTAACACATGGAGTGTACTTGAATCCTTCTTCCCTGCCCATGTCCTTTTACACGGCTAAGACTGTAACATCCCAAGTAAGTAATGAATAATAGATATTTTTATCCATGTCTATTAATGATTAAGATAGTGTTTTAGAGGCTTAAAATGAAAATAAATACAATCTTATGCATGGAATAAACTAATATTCTTAAAATATTGTTTTACTGCCTTTTGATGGAAAACCATTTTTGAATCTATCTTTTGACAATTTTATAAACTATGTTTGTCAAAATAAACTTATTCTTTATGATTGGGACATCAAAATTTACCTTGTGTGAATTTTTGGTATTTTTCTGACAATGTTCATTTTTTAATGAATAGTGAAAATACTGCATTTTACATCAAAACTTCTTTTTAATCTAATTTATTTATATGATTAGATTATGTTTTGAATTGGTTTTGAATTGAAATTAGAATATATTTTTACCATTTTATCCAATGTTGGTCATTGGAATCAATTTCACTTTGAAATTAGACTTAAACTGGTGTCAATCTTTTGATACTTATTGTTTTGTAAAAACACGCTATTTGCTCTGGCAGCGGGAATTAATTATTAAATTAATTAATGTGACTTATATGATTTGAATTTTGTAAAATAGACTTCATTTTTGAATTCGGAATATCAAATATAGCTTAGGGTGAATTTTTGGTAATTTTCTGAAAAACATCAATTTTTGATGAATAGTGAAACCACTAAGTGGTAATCAAGCAAACTGATTTTTCAGTTAAATGAAAGTTTACCACTAATGTGTATTGAATTTTGAAAATCCGACATACATGGTTGTCATTAAGAAGTAAAATGTGGTTCAATGAGATTAAAATAATTTTTTGGTGAATAGTAACTTATTGAGTTTTTAATCGCGATTAGTGGTAATTAGTGTAGTTTAAGGTATAAATAATGCTTTAATAATATGAAATGACCTAGACACATGTCCTAACCTTATTGGTTGTGTCATGGCCGACCAAGACAAGCCATGAGTCAACTTGGGGACCCCATGGAGACATTTTTGTTGGGAAATGACATAAATAACTATTTATTAAATGTTAAAGTAAAAATGACACAAACATAATACGTTTTACGAAAACAATTTTCACATGGGGTTATAAAGATCAGATATTTGATTATAAATATTAATTGGAAAGATAAAAATATTTCCTACATCATAGTATTTTTTTATGATTTTTAGACATTAAATAAATTAAATTATTTATGACATAATAATGATGCAGCGATGACATCATTATTTGACGATTTAAATAAAATAGAAAGATAATGTAAAATCTATGAACTACACATGGCCAAAACCAATTGGATGAGTGTATTTCGAACCCTTATCACCTTATCCACGAATTATATCAATGTGGGACCTTTTGAAACCGAAAAACATTTTCAAATAAAGTAATATTTCTTTATTTTCCAAAAGTGCCCCTCCTCTCCTCTTATAAAAGGCCCCCACCTCTACCTCATTTCACACACTCCTCAAGCCTTTGGCTCGGCCAAACCCTGCCCATTTACTCTCTCCACATCCCTCTCCTCATCCTAGAGGATTCCCTTTGGGCAGAATCTTTTCAAAGGAAGCCTTTAGGCTCAAATCAAAAGGAGTTACACTTTTAAAGGTAATTCATTCTCTCATGTTCATTTGTTTTATTTTGCTTCTCCAACCCCCTAAACTCTTTTTATTTACTTATTTTGTAACAACACCAGTATCTTCAATATACAAGGATTTTTTTATAATATTTATTTGAGCTACACTCTCACACAACTACATCAAATGGTTAAAGAACATACGGTGTCCGTGGATGGCGAAATTCTGCCTCCCGAAACGATGATTGTTCAATACTCATTTAACACCTTCAAAGGTGGCCATTATGATGTCACTATTTTTATATATGATATATAATATGTTTATGTTTTCCTTAAGATTATGTTTTTTTTCATTTTGGGCATACCTTTATGGTTCCCATTATGGGTAAACACGATATCTTCATTTTAGGAAGTGCGGACTACCGCCCCCTGAAAGTGATTTGATTCGTTAATACCATATGTGGGATGTGTAAAGGATAAAGTTAATGATATTATATATGTTATTATACTGGAATTATAATATACTCTTATATCATTATGATTCCATTCCAGAAAATATGAAATAGAAATGGAAGTAGCGTTCATGCGTACGTACGGCTTACCGTCTCCATGAACGGTGCATTTCATTTCTTACCTCTAAATGTGATGTAATATTATAAATACATGTATATGATGAATATATATGATATATATGTTATCCAAATCATTAATATCATTCTGGATATAACGAACCTATGACCAAATTAACAACATGTAAGTGTAAGAAGTCTATTTTTGACTTAAGAACCAAATACCGACAAAATGAACATTATTAACTTAACTGATTACATGATGTTCATAACATGGTATAAAAGGAATAATGAACTTGAAAAAGATTCATAAGAAAGTAGAGATTAACTCAAGTTTATTATTCAGGAGATTAAAGAATGGTCGGGTCAAGTCGGATACGAGGTATGGGACTTCGTCTCAATCTCCTTTCATTGAGGAATATTTTATTTTATACACAACTTTCTTTTATACGGTGTATAAACCCCTTTGACTTTTACATTTATTCAAAAGGAATCTTTTTTATACGAAGAGTTTACTAAACGACAAAAGGGAATGTTTTTGTCGTATGTATGCGGCGACAACGACTTCTCCGCCGTCGTGACCGTTATTTGAGTTTCAGCTTCCTCTACAAGCCATACCTTTTTTTTTAAAACGAAAAATAAATACCATGTTTTACTTTGGTATTGAAAATGGATTTCATAATGTTTTTATTATATCAATGTGTTGTATTGATATCTCGTGATTGAAATGTGGAAATTTTATGTTTCCTTTATGCATGTTTTATGTGATATGATTATGTTATGGTTCTTGGGCATTATTATGATGACGGGTGGTTCCGTGATAAACTAAGGGCGGGTGAGCCCGTTATAGCTCTCCAATGCATTGGGTAACGCGAAGGAGTGAAACGATAAGGTTTCTCCGAAGAGATTTAGGGAATATACTGTGATGGGTATTCCAAACGTAACCAAGAGGGTTACTCCCTACGTAAGAATGTTATGAATGCCTCAAGTTACCTTTATGTCTTATGATTTCTATGATTTATTCATGATTTTATGAGGTATGTTAAAGTGCCTATGTTTTATGGGTAAAGTATGATTTCAGTCTTATGTATATATGAACTCATGTTTCCTTTCCATGTTTTTATAACCCATACTGAGCTTTTTATGCTCATCCCAAGTTTTTTTGAAATGTTTTTCACATGTCAAGGGAAAGGTACATGATATGATGATAGTGTCAAGGAAGTGTCAAGAAATAATCCATGTTTTATTTTAAATGTGTTTCCATTGATGGGAATGAAGAATACTATCTTTATGTAACCACTTTGTTTATATGTGGAATGTAATGCAAGTTTTATGATCTAATTCTCTAAAACTCTAAACCCGAAAAGATCCTCAATGTTTAATCTTGTAATAACTCAAGATTAAGTAAGGTTTAAGGCTGGGGCCTTATAAAGCCACACGACTCTCCTGAAACAAAACTACACGGCGTGTTCATAGGCACATGTCGTGTACTTAACAGGCTTTTATCGGCCCGTGTTGTTCATCACACGGCCTGTGTACCCAGGTCTCACTACACGACATGTTCTAAAAAGACATGGCGTGTTCAAAGAAGTCCCAGACCGACCCTTGTTGCTCGCTACACGGCCGGCTACACGGCTGACACTACACGGCGTGTCCCACAGGCACACAGCATGTACAAGGTAGGGTAACACCGACCTGTGTTGTTAGTGACACAGCTGGGTACCTGGGTCAGACTACACGGCGTGTTCAAGGTCAACACGGCATGTATGTCTTAAGGTTCCACTGTCTGTATTGTTAGTTACACAGGCGGATACCGGGTCGACACTACACGACGTGTACAACCGATACACGGCATGTTCCCCCCAAAACTTCCTTATCCCTTGTCTCTGACCACACGGCCAATGACACGGTAAGAGACTACACAGCATGTACGTAGGGTACACGGTGTGTAATTTATTTTTTTTTTCCTTTCTTCCCAAACAGAAGAACACACGGCGTGTGTCCATAGAACTACACGGCGTTTCTGTTGGGTTTTCCGAACAGTAAGCCTCAGAAACTACTCTGAAACCTATAAAAAACATGGAACAAACACCTAAGTGCCAAATTATGATCTGTGAGGTCCCATACTCCCATAGAATCAAATCTTGGCATCTTATACATGTTATAATAAAGTAAACTCATCAATGATCCACCAAATTCCAGTCAGTGAGGGCCCATACTCCCCAAAAACCAAAGTTTTGCATTCATTCTATCAATAACCTCACACAACAATACCCTATCAAATAGCAGGTATTTATCAATGAAACTATCACAATAGTATTCTTTTCTAGCACATCAACTATCACAACAACATGCAACAACAACTATCACAACAACATGTAATTCCCAATGCACCTACATGGCATGGAAGGAATGCATGACATGTGATTTCTAGCATTTCCTAAATGATGAATGAGGTGGCACACCCTCATATCATCAGATTGAAACTAAATAGAACCCATGTATAACATATAAACAGCACAATCACAAGTGCATCACCCAATGGTGAAAATAAATTCAACTGTCAATTTTTCAAAATCAGCAAAATTACAATAAACGAGGTAGACTGGCTTTTCCCTGTACATGGGTTAGCTACTCCTAGGCACAGCTTATTACCAACTACCATGCCTGTCCTATCCCTGACTAAGGCTCCAAACAGTAAGTCAAAGAAAAGAACACCCTTTGATACCACTTTGTAACGTCCCGGATCCGGAATACACTCAATGGGTTCCCCAAACCCAGTTGGTCACATGACTTCAAGCACATTTCCCCAAATGCCAGAGGCTGCCGACTAGCAGCGAGGGCCCAAGTCTGATAGTGGGGAAACTATTCCCTCCTTTGTCAAAGTGTAGCGTAGAGGAAAAGATATATAACATACAATAGCGGAAGGAGTAAACAATATACAACTGAAAAGGACAACTGAAGCAAAAGAGAACCAGCAGTCATATATATAACGATGCAGCATGTCATTATTCTATGAAAGTAACCATAACAGGATACACTGCAATACAATACAATACACCTCAAAGTACAAGTTACAATCAAATGAAACAAAGCAGAGTAAATAGAACACTACAGCATCACAAGCCTAAACTCGGTCCCATGCTCTCCTACTCTTATGCTACAATCATGTACCTGTATAGGGACACTTTCCCCTATCAACACCTACAACAATATAGTTTGTTTGGGCCGAAGACCTAACCCAAACAGGGTGTGATAAGTAAATCCCAGTAGGCACCCACCAAAGGCCCGTGCCCAACTGTCAGTGAAAATGTGCAACAACAGTGTGTGAAAGTAAATGCAGTAAACTTGTAAGTACTCAAAAGTAACTATCACTACCAGTTTCATTGACATTTTAATTATTTCTTATCACCTCCAAGCTTGTGCTTCGGCTTGGCAGGTACAACATAGAAAATCACTACAGTGAATATTCTAAATAGCCATGTCCTCAGAAATACTATCTTTACCCTCAGGTGACAGAATCAAATACCCGCAGGTGATTTCTCTCAGGCATAACAATAATTTCTCTCAGGAATACGTGATATTGCCCTCAAGCATAAAAACTAATGCCCACAGGCATAAACAAAACACTGCCCTCAGGATAAATAGAACACTGCCCTTAGGCTAATAAAACACTGCCCTCAGGTTAATAGAATCGGGCCAAGTCCAAAGCATAAATAAGTAACTTATATAAATTTTCTCTCAATAAAATTCAATACACAACATAATCATGGCATACCCTTGGGCATCCTGGTCAAATGGATAAACAGAGGAACGCACCCCCGAGGTGGTCCTGGATCCAAGAAGTGATCCCAAACAGCAGTTTAAACTTATCATTAGATTATCTATACAATTCTAGATATCCTTTTAGCAAAGGCCTCAGCCATACGACACCCCAACCATGGGCGCGTAGCACAAAGGTACAAAATTTCAACATAACAGTTGAAAATAAACATCAGAACACCTACCTCGATCATCTCTGATCGGTATACGTGAATGACACCTCCCGAATCGTCCAAGAACAATGTAGATCTAGGTTAAAATAATTCCCATTCAAATGTAAATAACTTCCCTTAGAGGAATAATTGGTAAGAATAGTGCAAGGATAGGGGAGGGCTTACCCATACGGTCCCAACGTGATTGACAGAGGCGGAATTAGATTCCCGGTGCGCGTTCGGGTGATCCTCTAAAGTTCAGCCATCCTCCCAAGCTCCAAATGGAGATTCTTCCTCCTATCTTGAATGAGGAGGCTAATTCCTATTTTAAGTGAAAAAAACAAACTACACGGCGTGTACTCTCAAGTACACGGTGTGTACTTTTCATTTTTTAAACTATTCTTCTAGCGGCTTCTTTCCACCGTGGCATTGTTCATCTGTCGACATCAGTACACGGCGTGTATTCACTACTGAAAATGGGGTTTATCCCCATGGATCTATACCCACGGTTCTTTAAACCGTGGGGATAGAAGGATTTTTATTATCTATACCCATGGTTTTTTTAAAATCGTGGGTATTCAACCCCTAATTTGACCCCGCCATCGGTCTCCTCCTCACTTCCATTGCGCTCCCCCCCCCTTCAACCCTAGCCTCCCCCGACCTCTGACTCCCGGCCATGTCCTCCCCTCCACGACCACCGGCTCCCGGCCATATGACCTCCGCCTCCCGGCCCTCTTCTCCCCTCTCCGACCTCCGACTCCCGGCCATCTGACCTCCGCCTCTCGGCCATCTCATCCCCTCCCCGGCCTCCACATCCCGGCTCCGCCTCCACACCTGACCTGGACCTCCGGTCCTTTGCCTCCGACTCAACATCCCAGCCTTCGCCATGCTACCCCCAGCTCTGGCGACGTCCTCGCTCCCCCCCTCTCATCTCCCTCTCCTCCGGCAACTTCCCGGCCAATTCATTCCATATAGGTATATAATTTCTTCTCCTTATCTTTTTTATTCTTTTTAAACTAATCACTTTGTCTTATATCACTACACAATTTATCTTTTTCATTGTTTATTTAGTCAATAATCATTCATCTTAAGTGTAAATTTAGTATAAGGTCTTGATCTAGCTGACTATCTTTCTGCATCTTTGGGGAAATTTTGTTTTAATTTATTTCTGTTGTTTGGTCTATTTGGGAGCCGATCTACCTGCATTACTGTACTGCATTTTGGAATCTGGATTTCGGTTTGACTGAACCCTTGGTTTTGTGGTTTTATGGTCTACCTCCATACATTCCTTTTGATTATCTATCTTCTGTTTGATTTTATATGGTTTCTAGCAGTAATGTTGACGGTAGGGTTGGAAAGCTTGCACTGGTTATTTTTTTTCAGCTTTGAAGTCATTTACGGATTGTTGACCTAGTTGAAAGACTGTTGAAGCTTAAATTTATCTTTATTTCTCCTGTTGCTGCATGTTTTGCTGTTTTATTTGGCTTGAATGATATCTCCATATTCTCTGTTAATGCACGCACCTGGACTACTGCTAGCCGATCGTGCAGTTCATCTACTTTGAGCCTTTTGATGTTGATTACCTAGTTCTATAAAGCTTCATTTTTTTGGTTGTTTTCTATGTTTCAGATGGTGTTATATCATTATACCTCAGGATTTATATGTAAACATTTTATTTAATAAATTACTTCCGGTATGGATTGGGAAACCAATCCATGTCACCTTCTTCAAAAGCAAAATTCATCTTAGAGGTAAATTTTACTTCCTCTGATTATTATTGCAACATCTATTTTCATTTACAATGTTTTATATTACTGCATTTTGTTATTTGGATATAACTGACAAAGACTACTAATTTAGGATGATATACTAGTGATGAGTTGTATTTGAAGGACATAAAAGTATTGGGAAGGAGGGAATCTAGAACTAAAGTGACATACCCAAGGGAACAATGTTGTCTACTCTAAAATGTCCATATGAATAGTATCTATTTATGTTATAGCTTGGCTGATAGATCGCATGAAGGGCATGGGGCCATCAAACATGATTTTTATGTATTCCATCTTTTATCTTCTTTATAAACCCTATATTACAAATTACTTAGATTCATTCAATGATAGTTTATTTAAATCAATTTTAATCAAGATGGTTTGTGGGATGCCCTTCGTATGTCAAACCAGAATTCCACTATGTGATCTGTGTTGATCATACGAGGCATATAAGTATTATTTATGGTTACTTATTTTCATCACATGTATATTACCTTGTAAAAAACATGTAGGTCGTAATATCTACTACTCTGAGAAATCATCTCTAGCACATGTTTGTCTGAATGCAAGAAATCCCTTGCGATTTGGAGTTCATAGGCCCCATTTTCATGTTCACTATGTTAACCCTATATTTTTCATCCTAGTTTAGGGGATTATAGGCCTCTCCAACATGAAAATTCATCAGTTTTCATGGTAAATCATGTGATATTCTAGGAAAGTACACCTCCACCAGGTGGAGCACCACCATGATCTCCATCATCAGAATCATGATATTCTAAGCCAAATCCAATTGATCTGGGGGACTTCTCTCACTTATAAGGTTTATCTAGTGTAGGCTTTCTAATGGTACTCCCAATAATAGGAGATCCTTCTAATATATACATATCTTTATCATATATAAATTATTTATCCCATTATATCTCATCCTCATAAGCTAACCTAGATTCATCATTAAGGTCTACAACCTCTATTTCTTCTTCTTCTTCGATATATTCGTCTTCTTATTCTCTATAAAGAGACTCATTATCATCTGAGTACTCTATAAACTCATTGGGTAAAATAATTGGATCTACTAGAACTCTGGGTTTAAAAAGATACTCTATTGGTTTAATTGTTTTTACAATTTATACAGGTCATCCACTCATTCCTATTTCCATGGATTCTATTTGAATTTCATTGTCTTATAAATCTTTTCAATAAGAAATAATCTATTTGAAGAATTTATCTTACCCTCCCCTTGAGGAACTAATCCATTGTATTATAACAAGGAATAAATTATCTTAGGATATGGTATGGAACTAAAACTTTTGGCTGGCTTTCACATCTCAACCATGTGTCTCATTACATATCTTTAATGGTCTATTTAAAAACTGCTCTACATAAAAAAATAAGAAAAATAGGTATAGATGCCTCGGGATACTAAAGTATCCTTTTCGTGGGTATATTACATACTGAATAAAATTAATCATGAGCCTATATTCACCACTCAAGTCATCATCAGTGGGTATTCTAGGAGTCCCATTTCAAGTGATCTCATCAAATGCAATCTAAAATTCCAATTTTGTATGGTTAATAGGATATTAACTTTGAAAATCTTCATACTCTTTACTGTGTGTCACACTCAAAAACTTTTCCTAGTGCTTTGAATAGAATTCGAAAACTCCACCATTTATACTTTAATTTACTGTATCCCTTGCCTTTATGGGTAATAACTCAAGGTTTTCATAAAAATCCATGATTAGATTTAGATAGAAAGTTCTAAAAAAAATTTAAACTAATAATCCCATTATTTTTCTTGAATCCTGTTCCAAAGTAGTGAACAGATCGACTTCAAACATTCAACATCACCTCCTTTTTCCACTAAAATTTTATGATCAATGAGATGTGAATTATTTAACATCACTAATGAACTTGATTTGAAAACTATGATTCTCTATAATGATCATATAATCATTTGATATATCATATTGTATATGCTTGAAATATTAGGATTCTTGGATATCAATGTTTTTTTCAGATTCTATTTACTACATAGAACTTTATAACATATTCTTTTTTTTATGTTCTCCTATACTGCTTCACTATATTCTGATTATTTTAGGGCTTAATCTGAGTATGATGATTGTTCCTTCTTTGTATCTATGAGAAAATTTTATGTCTTGCACAACCTGTTCAATCTATGTCTGTTTAGGACTAGTCTGATCATTGGCAATTCTTCTTTTTAGTAATGATGATTGAGTTTCTTTTGATCTGCTGCTTTAATGATTGTTCTGTCTTGAAATTTTTATGGTTTTTGGATCTAATTCAGAGTTTGCACTTCTGTTTGGAACCTGTTTGGCTGGATATTTTATGTTACTCTGGTTTAAGTGGACCTGTTCAACAATTCTGATTTAGTCCAGTTATTCAATTATGAGGTTTTCTGCTTCCTGTTTCACTTCACCCACTTTACAGATGTGATTCTTCCTTGCGGTGGAAATTTGAATCCTCTATGGATGGACCCTTTATGTTGTACTGGTATATGGACTTGTTTAGTAGTTCTGATTTTTTGTTCTAATGTTTAATTCTGAGGTTTTGTATTCTTATTTTCATTACACCTAGGGTTTTCTGCTTCATTTTTCACTTCGCCTACTTTACAGATGGGATTCTGCCTTGCTGTGGAAATTTGAAGCCTCTATGGATGGACCCTTTATGCTATACTGGTATATGGACCCGTTTAGCAGTTCTAATTTTTTGTTTTGATGTTTAATTATGAGGTTTTTTATTCATTTTTTCATTACACTTGCTCTTCTAATGGTGATACTGCCTTGCTGAGGAAAATTTCAAGCTATCTAAGGATGGATCATCCTATTATTTCTCCTGATCAGAAGGTTAGATCTGGATAAATTTTTTGTTTTGATGTTTAATTTTGGTTTGCTCTAGTTTTTATTCTGGTTTGCGGTTTTTATATTCTAGTTTGCGGTTTTTATATTATGGTTTGGGGTTTTTATTCTGGTTTATAGGAGCAAGGTGAAATCATAGTATCTAGGATAGGTATAGTACCTCTTGGTATATGGAGTTATGATCTATATATAGGGGGTGGGGGTTGGATGCAGGGGTGGGGCTGGGTGCAGGAGGGGTGGGGCTGGGTGTAGGGGGAGGGGGGCTGGGTGCGGAGTGAGGGGGGTTGGGTGCAGGTTGAGAGGGAGTGCAGGGGGTGGGGCTGGGTGCAGGTGGTGGGAGCATGGTGTGGGGGTGGGGGATGGGTGTTGGGGGAGGGGGCTGGGTGCGGGGTGTGGGGCTGGGTGTGGGGGGAGGGGGTTGGTTACAGGTGGTGGGGGCTGGGTTCAGGGGGCGGGGCTGGGTGTAGGGGGTGAGGCTGGGTGCAGGTTGAGGGTGGGCTGGGTGCAGGTTGGGAGGGAGTGCAGGGGTGTGGGGCTGGGTGCAGGGGGTGGGGCTTGGTGCGGGGGTGTGGGGCTGGGTGCGGGGGGAGGGGTTTTGGGTGCGGGTGGAGGGGGAGGGGGCTGGGTGCAAGGGGTGGGGTGCTGGGTTCAGGGGGTGGGGCTGGGTGCAGGGGGTGGGGCTAGGTGCAGGGTGAGGGTGGGATGGGTGCATGTTGGGAGGGAGTGCAGGGGGGTGGGGGTGGGTGCAGGGGGTGGGGGCTTGGTGCGGGGGTGTGGGGATGGGTGTGGGGGAGGAGTTTTGGGTGCGGGGGTGGGGGCTGGGTGCGGGGGTGGGGATGGGTGTAGGGGTGGGGGATGGGTTCGGGGGGGGGGGGGGGGCTGGGTGCAGGAGGTGGGGCTTGGTGCGGGGTGAGGGGGGATGGGTGCAGGTTGGGAGGGAGTGCAGGGGGTGGGGCTTGGTGCGGGGGGTGGGGCTGGGTGCCTGGGGGGGATGAGTTGAGTTTCACTGGTTCTTCATTTTTCTTGGTTACTATGTTGTGGAGTTGAGTTATTCTATATCATTATTCTTGGTGTTAGAACTCTGTAGCATGGTGTTTTACTTAGCACTGTGGCCCTATCCTTGAATTATAGGATCTATGTAATGGACTGCACCATGTTGGTTAGACAGTTGATGACAATATTTATGAATAATGTGTTCTTTCATCAAAAGGAATATTTATAGAATGGGACTAGAATACTATTTTACTTCATCAAAATTCATCTTCAAGGAGGTGAATGATTTTTATTCACAATCTATAGATTTTAGAGTAGAAGTAGGTGGATTCTAGAAATGCTTTTAAATGGTTGGTCACCGGTTTTTTTGACTCATTGTTCAAATTTGGACAGTTTATCATCTTGAATGAAGTGGATGAGTGTCTCCAACTGATGGTGTCTTTGAAGATGAATAGTAAATTACATAGTTTTATACATGAGGTTTAGGTTTTAAATGTTCTAAGGTTCATGCACCATTCTAAAGCACTAGGGGTTTATGGTCTTCAATCAATGATATGATCTTTAGACCATCTTTCTATGAATACTCTTGATCAGTTTGTTTCACTTAGACAGTCAAATTTTTTCATACAACCTCAATTCAATGATCAACAAGCTGATCAAACTGATTTGGAGATGATTTTATAGTTTTCAAATTCTTGGTGATCTCTGTGAATTATGTTATGAATATAAATGATCTGGAAAAAATCAGTGCAAGCTACACATGTTTATCAATTTACATCATGAATGTGATGCCAACGTAGTCATTTATTTTGTATTAGGTTATTTTTAAATCTCAATTGAGCTTTTAATGTTGTATTATGCTGGATGTAATGTCATCTATGTCTTTTAATGTATTGATGTGTTTTTCTAATGAAACCAAATTCCATTTTTTATTTATTATTGGTGGAATTCTAACCATGTTTATCTGTGAAAATTGGTTGGGTGTAATTCCATATTAGAATCCTATATTTTTAAAATGGATGGGTGTATATCCAATTAAATTATATAACTCAGTTTTGTAGGAATTAATTTACATTCATTATTTAGTACTTTCAATTTAATTACTCTAATGATGTTCTTTGAAATGGATATTATGATTACAGTCTATCAACATTGACATGTGGAGAGGAATTAAACTAGATAATATGATTATAAAATAAGTGACATGACTACTGAATATTGTATGTTAGGGAGTGTTTGTGTTGTTTTTTATTACCTTTGTTCAAAACCATAGCACCATAAAACAATGTAAAGATGATGATTTTAGTCTGACTATTTTTTCTTTTCAAATTTTAAATATTCCCAACACAGAGCATGCCACATATGGCATACATTGCATGTTTTCTTAGGTACTCATTCCCGAGCTTCATAAAAATAGTTAAAACTACTTTTTAAAATGGAAAATGGTGCATCCTAGATAAGATCGTATCCTATCAACATCAAGAAAACCATTGATTACCTTGCTTTCATTGGTTCTGCTTTATCTATAGTGACCACATTGAAATGATTCTTGAAGGATTATCATATGATCACACCAATTTTGGGCGTTTTAATTAAAGTCGCGGTCGATTTATATGATATTTTTCTAGGAACATACCACAATGTCATGATTTATCTAGATTACGTTATATGGAGTGGTAGTGCTACCACAGTTTGATCACAATTTTTTAAATCTTTTTTCTTCAAGTTATGGCATAAGAAAAGCTTCACCTGCATTAACTGCAACAATCAAAGTAGTTCATAATCCAACCCAGTATCCTTAATCAGTTCTTCAGCACATATTATGAATGTAGTGAGAAATTATTATCAAAATATTGGAGTTTATTATGGGTCTAACAAAAGTTTGAATGAAAATTAGGATGTGAGGTAGAGAAATCAGAAACTATTGATGCACATGTCAAAGAAACTAGAAGCTAGACAGGGAAAAGGAGGATCAAATCTGGACGAAGGTCAGGATGAAATGACAATGATGAAAAATACATAACAAGAAAATCCATAAAAAACTAGCATCAAGTGGTATGTATGTAATTTGTCTTCTAATTTTCCACCTGCTGCATTTTATTTATGCTATAGTTCTTATCCATAATTTATTGTGTGTTTTACAGTGGCTTGAATAGAAATATTTGAAAGTAATACTCTAAACAAGGTGGCCTCTCTTTCCCATGGGTTTCTCCTCTGGGCATCTTTGAAACATTTTTAGATTCAGTGGATACTCTATTTATTTTAATATCAGAATAATTTTATTAATTATTAGCTAGGAATTTTCCATCCTCTATAAGACTTTATTTGGATTCAATAAGAGATGAATGATTGTGATGCTTCATCATTAAGAATTTTTTTAAGAATTTTCTGGTAAGAACTTTTTTATTCTTTGAACACTTTGGAAAGCTCTTATTATGTTTTAATAGGTAGAAACAATGCATTGAGATTCCATTATTTTTTTTGCATTTTGGCTTTTGCATTCTGGTTTCCAGGAGCAAGGTGAAAGCAAAGTGGTCTGGTCTGCTTCTGTTTTTGGGTTCTGGGTGAACACTACTTCTGTTTTTGCTTCTGTTTTTGGGTTCTGGGTGCTTCTGCTTCTGGGTAAACAATATATACCCACGGTTATATAAATCGTGGGTATATATGTTGTTGTGAAACAATCTATACCCACGGTTCTTAACCGTGGGTATATATGTTGTGCTTTTAAAATGTATACCCATGGTTTTGTAAACTGTGGGTATAGATGTATACCCACAGTTTATCAGAACCGTGGGTAAGATGAAATATGAGTGGGCTATACCCACAGTTTTTAGAAAACCGTGGGTATAGACCTATTGCGACGGCACTATAGCGCACGATTTTTAAAACCGTGGGTATAGATGATATTTCTAGTAGTGATTCCTGATTACACGATGTGTACTGTCGCTCTGCTGGTAGCTGCCTCCACCACCTTACTGTTCACCTCCCGACTGATTACACATCGTGTAAATACAAAGTACATGACATATAGTCAGTTTTTACACCCTTCATTGTCGATAGGCCTACACGCCCTTTGTACTTATCCCACGTGGCCAAAGTACATGGCGTGTGGAAAATTACATGGCGTGTTCCCACAAAATTTGGGATTTTCCCCCATTTTCCTTATTTTCTCAAAAACACTTAAGGAAAAGGGAAAAGAAGAAACTTGTAACTCAAAAATAAGAACCGGGTTCTTTGAGTTGTGTTGCGATCAACCATGAGCTATAATGGGGATCAACCCTTCATATAATCTATATCAGGCTCACCCGTTTTATATAATGCTCACGTACCGTTTCATGAATAAAACACATTCATCACAAAACCCCTTTTTTGAAAGATTCTTCTAATCCCATATGAAAAAAATTTCCCTATAAAAATAACATTTTCATTTAAGAGCCCATTTTCAATACCAAGAAACCCAAATAAAGGAATAAGGGATTTATTTTCATTTTAAAAGACATTAAGTCTTATAGAGTAATCCAAATATCAAATAACTGTTACAACGTCGAAGAAGTCGTTGTCAACGTATACGTTAAAAACATTCTTTTTATCATTTTGTAAAGAAATTAAAACGATTCTTATAAAAATATTCCTTTTGAAAACATTGAATGAAATTCAATATTGACAAAAAATTTCTTGTATATTCCTTTTATACCCATATAAATAAATTTGTAATTTAATATCTTGAAGAAAAAAATTTGATAATTAAATCTTTAAATGTTCAAGGTGACCCATACCACTTTGAAAATTTAAATATTAGTCTCCATGATTTAATAAATAACATTATTATAGATAAAATATTGATATTAAATGTCATAGTGGCTATATATACACCTTATAAAAGAATATAGGTTCGTATTATCAGGAAATGCCTCAATGAAGGGAGATTGAGACAAAGTCCCTTACCTTGAGTCCAACTTGTCTCGTTCGTTCCTTAATTTCATGAATAATAAACTTAAGTTAATTTATACGTTCTTAAGAACCATTTTAAATTTTATTATTCATTTTATATCACTTATTACCATGTTATCTTAGTTAGTTAATTATTTGAGTTCATATCAGATGTTTTGTCGATGTTCGGTATTTGAGTCAAAAATGAACTTATTTTGATGCAAATTATCCATATGATCATAATTAAATTATCTAAAAAATATTATACATGATATAAATATCATATATATCTAGTATATATGTATTTATAATATTCTATAATATTTGTAGATAAGAAATAAAATACACTATTCATGGAGACGGTAGGTTGTGCGTACGCATTAACGCCACTTTCATTTCTTTTTCATATCAAAAGAATAAAAAATAAAAGATACATTTTTATATTATAATTATATTATAATATATATTATAATATATGTTACATAAGTTTATTAACTCCATCCTTTATATGTTTCATGTATGGCATGAATGAGTCATATCCCTTTGAGGGGGTGGTAGTCCACACTTCCTCTAATGAAATTATCATTTTTACACATTATGGAAAGCATAATGGTATGTTGTAAATAAAAATTATAGAAGCATAGAGACAATATAAATATAATATATATCATATATAAATATAGTTACTTCACAATTTACACCATGAGAGGTGGTAGGATAAAATTGAACAATCATCATTTGGTGAGGCAGTAGTTCACCGTACACAAAAATAGTATGTTCTATATCCATTAGATAGAGGTGTGTGTAAGTTTAGGTTGAAAACTTATCATAAAAACATCCTAGTATAATTATTATACTGGTGTTATTATAAAATAATGGAATAAAGATAGTTTTGTGGGTTGAATTAATAAATGAAAGGAGCTTGAGAGAAGACATTGCCTCTAAATCAGGTAACTCCTTTTGATTTTAGAAAAAAGGATTTATTGAATTTCCTTCTTCTCAAGGTAAGGATCCTAGTAGTAAGGGAGGGATTTTTGGATCTTATTTGTGTAACACCCCAAGATTCCACAGTAATCTTCTCTTTGAATAACACAATAGCTTGCGTTGTACGCAACTTCGAGTTCTAACACACCACGACCAATCAAACTATCCGTTATGAATAGTAATACCCACTTTTTTAAATTTTGTAAATTTTATTTTTCAAAATGGACTTCATTTTTGGATTTTTAATATCAAAATTAGCTTAGGATGAATTTTTGGTATTTTTATAAAAACTTTCAATTTTTTATAAATAGTGAAAAACATTGCGTTATTGTTTAAAACTAACTTTTTATTTAAATAATTAGTTATTTTATTTAAAATTATTTTAGGTAAAAATAGATACATAATACCTATATATGTTCAATTTAATTCATTGGATTCATTTTATAATAATAATACATATATATAATTTTATTGAACTTTTTACCATCTTTTACCCACCTTCTAGGCGCATTTGCAAATTTGCATAAAACGTAATTTTACCACTTCAGTGAATTGAATTTAAAAAATCCGAGAGACACGATTGACATCAGTAAGTAAAATGTTGTTCAATATGATGAAAATAATTTTTGGTGAATAGTAACTTTTGACTTTTATTTACCACGGTTAAAAGTAAATAGGGTAATTAAAGGTAAAAAATGATATTATAATTACCCTAACACATGTCTTAATTATATTGGATAAGTGTATTTTGACCAAACTCAACCTTAGGAATAAAATATGACCCTTTTGGTCCACTTGTACTAGATTAGGACATCTATTATTATTTTATTTAAAGAAGAGTTAAAAGTGTTAAATTCAAAGTTTAATAACTAAACCATTTTTAATATAGGGTTTCACATAAGATAAATTAGACTATAAATATTCATTATAAATCTGAAAATATTTAATACATAATGGTATTTTATTTATAATTTTTAGACATAAAATAATTAAATTTATTTATGACACACTGATGATGCAGTAATTACCATATTATTAAAAGATTAAAATAACTAATATTATAAATATTAATATAATTATAAATTGAGACTTTTGATGTATTCCACGAATTTTATTGGTTAATATGACATGTTAGGGGTGATTAGATTTTTTTTTTGAAGTGATAAAGTTTTTATGACTTTGACAAAAACCAAATACTAAATAGCGTCACAATTGACATAAATGAGTTTTTAAAACAAATACTATATTATTAATTGATATAATATTCCTAAAATATAATGTTCAGCCAAAGGACTTAGATAAGGTTATATATATCAATAATGAACCACTTGGGGTTCTCTTGACTTTTTATAGTAATTTTTTTAAACTTTTATTATAATAATACAAGAATACATAGTAAAAGTTAAAATATTTAACTAAGATTTAAATCTAAAAGATAAGGTTAATATGCTGACTAAAACCTATCTAAAACCTATTGGTTGAGAGGTTTTCAACCCATCCCCACCTTATCCTCGAAATAAATCCTTTTGGAGCCATTATAAACTGAATATGATTGAATAATAAAATAATATTTCAAGCCTTTCCCAAAGTGACCCTCACCTATCTTATAAAAGGGTACTTCCCCTTCTCTCAAAATCACACCTCCAAATCCATTTGGCTTGGCCAACCCCTGCTCAAATATCCTCACAACTACTCTCAATTAAACCTATAGGCCTTAATTTTATCATAATCCAACCTAAGGAGCCATTTTGGTCAAATCAATAGGAAGCACCTGAAGAAGATGTAATAATTTCATCACATCTTTCAAAGTTCTTTTCTTCTTCTACTTACTATTTCTTTGTTGTTTCCATACCAAAGTAATAAATCTAGTAACTTCTACATACTTTGATGTTATTATAAATATGGTACAACCATAGTCATTATTCAATCCATCCTATGAATGAAAAATTCACCAAACGTGCGTACGTACGGCTTACCATCTCCACGTCGTGGTGTAGTTTGTTATTCAACACTTCATCATTTGGATGGGTATAATAATGAGTATAATTGATGTAAATAATAAATATAACATGTTAATTATTCTTTATATATGATATACCATCCAATTACATAGGATTTCACCATCAATAGAATGGTATTTTTGCTCGTACGTACGTACGGATTACCATATCCACGAACGTGATGAGATTCATTCCCCATCGTAACCATTCAAGAATAATTTTCATTTTAAGATTAAAAATAATGTTTCAGAACTTAATATCATTCTGGATATGAATCAAATACATCATATCCATATCAAACATGACTTACTTAAGAAGACATATAAACACCCGAAACAATGGTAATACTAAAATATTATTAACAAACAATATTAGAAGATCATATATGATATCATATTTATGTATGTGGTTCTTGTATAATTTAATAAAAATGATTTAAGTATTATATAGAAGGTTAATATACCCTTGAACAAGGAAAAGTACAAGTTAAGGGTTAATTCTACAATCTCTTTATTACCTGAGGTTGTTTATACGTGAGTATCTACTAGGACCTCTTTATCTTACACATCTGTGTTTCTTAAAAATGTATTTCAAAACCTTTTTACTATTTCCTAGACTATGGGTTAAATTAATTTATACCCTTGCATGAAGTTTTATAAAAAATTTATAAATTAATCTTTCAATCATTTTCCAAAAAAGGTCATTTACGACCTTTTCGACAAAATTAAGGAAAGAATGTTTTTTTAACTTATACAGTGAGTGCATCTATTTTCCACTGTTATAACACCTTCGAAGCTTCCATTACAAGATTATAAGAATATTTTCAAAATAAATGTTTTATTTTATAATTATGTGACATTTAAATGAATTCAAAATAGAAATAGATATTTCTCTCAAATAGTTTTGATTTCATTTATGTCAACATCATTTGATAAATTTTACACTTTTTTGAAGTTGATTTATTATGATATAATATTCCATATTGTATTGGAGGTTTTGTGATATGTTTGACTGTGGATGTGTTATTTTTATACCATTCATGATTTATGGTTAAATTATTAACATTTCGTATGCTAGTTTTAATACAAATGTTTATGTTATGTTTCAACCTTTTCATATTAGGAATGCATTGGACTTAGTAATTGATGGGTGGAGACCACTATAGCTCCTCGATGCATCTATATGTATCATGAGATAAACTAGTGTCTTAGAATAAGGCCTTGACAAAATATTATTTGTAGTCTTGGCACGAGGCCTTGACTATGTGGTTATGATGTCTGGCATTATGCATTTCATCATTATGAAATTGGCTATTGATATTACATGTGAATATTCAACTAGTAGAATATCCATGTGAATAAGTAAAAGGAATTATTTGATTTATATTTTCCATATTATTCTGAAGTTTATGTTTAAAAGGCTTTTGTTTTAGTCATATACATTGCCTTAAATGTTTATGCTTATTTATGAAAGTTTCCACTATAGTGTTTTCCTTACCGAGCACCTGAGCTCACCCATTTATATGTTTTATTTTTCCTAGGATGCGAAGAAGTATATTATGACTGAACTGTAGGGATAGTCTAAGGGAGATGAATGTGTTCAAAGGAGACACGATGTTGTTGTTTTTTATTTCATAATGTATTGTAAAACTTATGTATGTATCTAGTACTTCCAAGGCTACTAAACTGATCGGTCTTTCGGGATTTGATCCCTTGTTATCATACCAATGTTATGTAATAATGCACCTAATATAGGTAACTAGGGTTAGGGCATTATAGTTGATATCAGAGAAAGTTTAGTACAAACCTTGGAAGCTAGATTTAGAAAAACTCTCATTAGAGAACATTACCCTAAGATAGACTTTGAGGATCAGTGTAAAATAACTTCCTAGAATTTTGGTAATGTAGAGATTTTGTGTATTTTACAAGAAATACATCCTTTTCTGGATATGAGAAGGTAGAGACGGCTCTGGCACAGATGTAACTAGGAGTGAAAACTCTGATAAAGAGTTTCGGGCTTGACCCGGGGTATCCTGGTACACGACAGTGGGTCTTACTGCACTCTTGGTTTGGAAACTCCTGGGGTATATTCTTAGCATAATTTGCATTTTCTTTACAAAAAATTATAAAGGATTTATGAGTAAATAACTCCTTAAAGAAAGCATTTTTTTATGATTATGGATTATATGCATAAACTATTCAATTTATGTTAGGTATTTTACTAGTTTGGAGTTATGTATTGTGATTCATAAACTAATCTAGTGTATGAAATTGTTTAGAAATGGCGCCTAGTGGAAAGAATAGAAACTGAATCAATGCACGTAATACAAGTATGGATTTCCCTCCTACTTAAGATAATTATAGTGGAGATGGCGATGCAACCAGTGTTGAACAACTTATTACCATACCGGGACAACTCACTCAGGTTATGCATAATAACCTTACCCGTATGGAGCACCCTGATCCACAACGCATAGGATCAATGTGAGACCACTTCATGAGGAAAAAACCACCAACACTTAATGGGACTAAAAATACATTTGTAGTTGAGCAATGTATAATTTCCTTAGAAAAAATATTTCATGCTTTTGGGAGTAGTGAAAGGGAAAACGTTGTCATGACAGTTTATCACCTCATGGGAGATGCAGATCAATGGTGGTAATTAATTGAAAATGCAAAGGAGGATTAAGAAGTATCAAATATGGAATGGAGGTAGTTTAAAGATCTTTTCCTAGAAAAATACTTTCCTCGTGACCATTGAGTGGATATGGAAAGACAATTTCTGAGTCTGAGGCAAAAGGAGGATGAAAATATCGCAAAGTATGAGGCTAACTTTACAGGGTTATCAAGGCATAAAGTAGATTATATACGTAGCCCAAGTAATAAGATTAATCGATTATTTGATGGGTTAAAACCATTTCTCCATCAAGAATTAGTCTCACAATCCTTCTCATCATATGAATATATTGTCTCATGTGCTATCAAGACAGAAAAGGAATTCTCTAAGTTTTATGACTTTAAAGAAAATCAAGAGAAGAAGAGATCTGTTGAACACTCTGGAAATGGAAATAAGGGTAAGAAGGGAAATTTTGAATTTCCATCCTACGGTAAATGTGAGAAGAAACATCTTGGTACTTTCCTGAATGGAATGAGATTTTGTTACAAGTGTGGTAAAAAAGGCCACCAAGATCATGATTGCAAGGGAAAGAAAGAGGTTTTCAATGTTGAATTCTACAATTGTAGAGAAATGGGTAATTATGCAAATTACTGTCCTAAACTACAAGGAAACTTACCTCATAAAAGGCTAAAGGATCAAGGAAAATCTTATGCGATCACTACTGCTAAGGTTGAAGCTTCGAATGACATAGTGGCAGGTAATTTAATGGTTTCCTCAAGTTTAGTAAATGCTTTATTTGATTCTAGATCATCAAATTGTTTCATATCTTCCCAGTTTGATAAGAAAATTTGATATTTCCTATTTGATTTAACAATGGAGTTGTCAGTCAAAAATCCTAAGGGAAGTATCATTGCAATAAAGTTTTCTGAATCAGTTCCCATTAGGGAATATAAACGTGCTTTATATGCTAATTTTATAGTCATACCCATGATTGAATTTAATATAATCCTCAGTATGGATTGGATTTCAAACCATGATATAAAGATTTATTATAAGAAAAATGAGGTTACAATTTTCGATGATGATAAGGAGTACCTTATCTTTAGAGAAGAAATGTCAACATCTGATTATTATTTAAATCCACCCACTATATATCTACTAAATTAAATTATTGGGGAGGAAGAGAGTTAAATAACTATGGGTGAGGAAAAGAATGTTCAAATAGAGGATGTACCTATTGTGCAAGAATATGTTGACATGTTTCCATATGATTTACCTGGACATCCTCTAGAACAATAAATTGAGTTTTCCATTGATTTAATTTCTAGTTCATGGCCCATATCGAAGACCCCTTATAGAATGGACACTATGGAATTAGTGGAACTAAAGAAAAAAATAGAGGAATTGAGTAATAAATGATTTATTCTCCCTATTTTTTCTCCATTGGGAGTCGTTGTTCTTTTTGTTAAGAAGAAAGATGGATCTATGAGGTTTTGCATTGACTATAGGGAGATCAATGCAATAATAATAAAGAACAAGTATCCCCTACCTTGCATTGATGATTTATTCGATCAACTTCATGGAGCTCAATATTTTTCAAAGATTGACCTTTGATATAGATATCATCAGTTGTGTGTGAAGAAGGAAGACATTCTGAAGATATCATTTCATACCAAGTATGGGCATTACGAGTTTATAGTAATGCCTTTTGAACTGACTAATGCACCCTCTATTTTCATAGATCTAAGGAATAGAGTTTTCAAGGAATGTATTTATGACTTTTTAGTGGTATTTATTGATGATATCTTGGTTTACTCCAAAAGATATGAATATCATGAAAATCTCTTTCACACTATTCTAAAGACTCTTATAAGATATGAATTATATGGGAAGTTTAGCAAGTATGAATTTTGGCTTCAGTAGATTTCTTTTCTTGGCTATATTGTCTCTAAGGATGGAATCTTTGTTGACCCTTCTAAGACAAGAGCAATAAAAGAATGGCCAGAACCAACGAGTATAACTAAGGTGCACAATTTTATTGGTTTAGCAAGTTATTATCATCATTTCTTCCAAGATTTTGCCCGATTGGATAACCCATTAACCAAGCTCGCACGTAAAGGGGTTAAATTTTTTTGGACAAAAGAGTGTGAAGAATGTTTTGAATAACTGATGAGAACATTAGTCAATGATCCTATCTTGACTCGACCATCAGGTAATGATGGGTTTGTTATTTATAATGATACTTCAAATAAAGAAGTTAGTTGTGTCCTTATGCAGAATGATAGAGTTATTTCCTATGCATCATGACAACTAAAAATTCATGAACAAAACTATCTCACTCATGATCTTGAGTTAGCAGCTGTAATCTTTGATTTGAAGATATGGAGACATTATCTCTATAGTAAAAAATGTGAGATATATACTGATCACATGAGTTTGAATTATATTTTCTCATAGAAAGAACTCAACATGAGGTAAAGATGATGGATTGAACTACTCAAGGATTATTATTGCACTATACACTACCACCCGGGGAAGGAAAATAAGGTGGAAGATGCTTTAAGAAGAAAGGATCATGGATTTTTGAGCAAGATGAGAGTTGAAAGTGATACTATGTTCATGGATCTAGTAAAAATGGATATGGGAATAATCATGGAAGGTGAAACATCAATGCTTTTTCAAATGGTTTCCAAAATATCTTTACTAGAAAGGATAAAAATTTCTTAGACTTATGATGAGGAGTTTCAAAAGAAAATTAAAGTTTTGAATGATGGGAGATTGATTGACTTCATATATGAAGATGGAATTTTGAAATTTAGGAAGAGACTTTGTGTTCCTGACATACCCGATCTAAAAAGGGAATTTTTGGATGATGCTCATAGCTCTAATTTCTTTATACACCCTGGTATCACTAATATGTATAGAGATTTGAAGGAACATTTTTTGTGGGACAACATGAAGAGGGAGATTGGTGATTATGTGTCAAGATGTATGGTTTTTCAACAGGTGAAGGCTGGAAGACAACATCCTAGCAGATTCATGCAACCTCTTCCCATACTTGAGTGGAAATTGGATGATATTATGATGGACTTTTTCATGGGGCTACCGAAGACTCATAGAAGGAGTGATGCAATATGGGTCATTGTTGATCGTCTTACCAAGTAAACACATTTTATTACTATAAGAGAAGATTTACCACTTAAACATCTATCAAGAATATATATTAATGAATTTTTAAGACTTCATGGAGTACCCATATCGATTGTTTCTGGTCGTGATCCTTGTTTTACATCAAGATTCTGGAAAATTATTTAGAAGGCCTTGGATACTGAACTCCGTTTGAGCACTGCCTACCACCCTCAAACTGATGGACAATCAGAACGAACTATTCAAACCTTAGAAGACATGTTGAGATCTAGATCACTTAAATTTCAAGGTATTTGGAATCAATATTTACCTCTGGTAGAATTTTCTTTTTACAATAGCTTCTATTCAAGTATTCATATGGTACCATATGAAGCGTTTTATGAAAATAGATGTCGCACACCAACTTTTTGGGATGATGTTGGTGGAAGAAAACTCATAGGCCCAGAACTTATTGAGGAAACAATGGAAAAGGTGAAGATTATCCAAACCCACATCAAAGAATCTCAAAGTAGGCAAAAGAGTTATACTGATAAACGAAGGAAAGATTTGGAATTTTAAGTAGGAGATCATGTTTTCTTGAAGGTATCTCCTTGGAAGGGTGTTATACGATTCTCTAAGAAGGGAAAATTAAGTCTCAGGTACATCGGACCTTTAAAAATTCAAGAACAAATTAGATTTGTAGCTTACCATTTAGAAATGCCTCCAAGTCTCTCCAAAGTTCATGATGTGTTCCACGTATCACTGTTGAGAAAATACATGTTTGACCCAATGCATGTACTCACCTATGAAGAAATAGAACTGGAACCTGATCTGTCTGATTGTGAAGAGTCTATCAAGATTTTTTATACCAGAGAACAAGTTTTGAGAAACAGGACGACTCATCTGGTTAAAGTTCTATAGAGAAAAAATAAGGTGAAAGAGGCAATGTGGGAACCTGGGGAACTTTTGATGAAGAACCAACTGAATATTTTTATGCAGTAATATTCTCAAAATTTTGAGGATGAAATTATTTGAAGGAGGGAAGAATGTAACACCCTAAGCTTCCACTGTACCCTTCTCTTTGAATAACACAATAGCTTGCATTGTATGCAACTTCGAGTTCTAACACACCACGACCAATCAACTAGCCGTTACGAATAGTAATACTCACTTTTTGAAATTTTATAATTTTTTTTAAAATGGACTTCATTTTTGGATTCAAAATATCAAAATTATCTTAGGGTGAATTTTTGGTATTTTTCTGAAAACTTTCAATTTTTGATGAATAGTGAAAATCACTACATTATTGTTTAAAACTGGATTTTAATTAAATAATTAGTTATTTTTTTTAAATTTATTTTAGGTAAAAATAGATACATAATACCTATATATGTTCAATGTAATTCATTGGAGTCATTTTATAATAAAACTAGATATATAAAATTTTATTGAACTTTTCACTCTCTTTTACCCTTCTAGGCGCATTTGCAAATTTGCATAAAATGTAATTTTACCGCTTCTGTGAATTGAATTTCAAAAATCTAAGAGACATAGTTTACATCAGTAAGTAAAATTTGGTTCGATAAGATGAAAATAATTTTTGGTGAATAGTAAATTTTGACTTTTATTTACCACGGTTAAAAGTAAATAGGGTAATTAAAGGTAAAAAATGATATTATAATTACCCTAACACATGTCTTAATTATATTGGATAAGTGTATTTCGACCAAAATCAACTTTAGGAATAAAATAGGATCCTTTTGGTCTACTTGGATTAGATTAGGACATTTATTATTGTTTTATTTAAAGAAGAGTTAAAAGTGTTAAATTCAATGTTTAATAACTAAACCATTTTTAATATAGGATTATACATAAGATAAATTCGACTATAAATATTCATTATAAATATAAAAATATTTCCTACATAATGGTATTTTATTTATAATTTTTAGACATAAAATAATTAAATTTATTTATGACACAATGATGATGCAGTAATTACCTTATTATTGAAAGATTAAAATAATTGATATTATAAATATTAATATAATTGTAAATTGATACTTTTGATATATTCTACGAATTTTATAGGTTAATATAATATTTTACGGTTTATTAAATAAATTTTATTCTATGTGATAATTTTTTTATGACTTTCACAAAAACCAAATACAAAATAGTGTCACAATTGACATAAATGTGTTTTTAAAACAAATATTATATTATTAATTGATATAATATTACTAAAAATCTAAGTTTCTGCCAAATAACTTAGATAATGTTATATATATCAATAATGAACCACTTGGGGTTCTTTTGTCTTTTTTATAGTAAGTTTATTAACCATTTATTATAATAATACAAGAATACATGGTAAAAGTTAAACTATTTAACTAAGAGTTAAATCTAAAAGATAAGGTTAATATGGTGACCTAAAACCCTATAAAACCTATTGATTGAGAGATTTTTGACCCACCCCACCTTAGCCTCGAAATAAATCCTTTGGGATCTATTATAAACTGAATATTATTGAATAATAAAATAATACTTCAAGCTTTTCCTAAAGTGACCCTCACCTCTCTTATAAAAGGGTACTTCCCCTTCTCTCAAAATCACACCTCCAAAGCCATTTGGATCAGCAAAACCCTGCTAAAATATCCTCCAAAATACTCTGAATTCAACTTAGAGGATTTAATTTGATCAGAATCCAACCTAAGGAGCCCTTTTGATCAAATCAAAAGGAAGCACCCGAGGAAGAGGTAATAATTTCATCACCTCTTTCAAAGTTCTTTTCTTCTTCCACTTCCTATTTATTTATTGTTTCCATACCAAAATAATAAATCCAGTACCTTCTACATCCTGTGATCTTATTATAAATATGGTACAACCATATTCATTATTCTATCCATCCTATGAATGACAAAGTCACCAAACGTGCGTACATACGGCTTACCATCTCCACGTCGTGGTGTAGTTTGTTATTCAACACTTCATCATTTGGATGAGTATAATAATGAGTAAAATTGATTTAAATAATAAATATAACATGTTAATGATTATTTATATATGATATACCATCCAATTACATAGTATTTCACCATCAATAGAATGGTATTTTTTCTCGTGCGTACGTATGGATTACCGTCTCCACGAACGCGATGAGATTCATTCCCCATCGAAACCATTCAAGAATAATTTTCATTTTATGATTAAAAATAATGTTTAAGAACTTAATATCATTCTGTATATGAATCAAATACATCAAATCCATATCAAACATGACTTATGTAATAAAATATATAAAGGAAAACGAATCAGTTAACACCCGAAACAATGGTACTACTGAAATATTATTAACAAAGAAATATTATAAGATAATATATGATATCATATTTATGTATGTGGTTATTGTATAATTTAATAACAATTATTTAACTATTATATATAATTTTAACATACCCTCGACCAAGGAAAAGTATAAGGTAACGGTAAATTCTACAATCTCTTCATTACCCGAGGTTGTTTATATGTGAGTATCTACTGGGACCTCTTTATCATCCACATCTGTGTTTCTTAAAAATGTATTTCAAAAAAATTTAATATTTCCTAGACTATGGGTTAAAGTCATTTATACCCTTTTATGACTTTTTATAAAAAAATTATAAAGGAATCTTTCTCTCGTTTTCCAAACATGGTCCTTTATGACCTTTTTGAGAAAATTAAGGAAAGAATGTTTCTTTAACTTATACAACGAGTGCGGCTATTTTTTGCCATTATAAAAACTAAGAAGCTTCCCTTAAAAAATTATAATAATATTTTCAAAATAAATGTTTTATTTTATAATTATGTGAATTTTAAATGATTTCAAAATAGAAATAGATATTTCTCTCAAATATTTTTGATTTCATCTATGTCAACATCCTTTGATGGATTTTACACTTGTTTGAAGTTGATTTATTATGATACAATATTCCATATTTTATTGAAGGTTTTGTGATATGTTTGACTGTGGATGTGTTATTTTTATACCATTCATGGTTTATGGTTAAATTATTAACATTTTTTATGCTAGTTTTAATACGAATGTTTATGTTATGGTTCAACCTTTTCATACGAGGAATGCATTGGAATTAGTAAGTGATGGGTGGAGCCTGCTATAGCTCTTCAATGCATCGGTAGGTCTCATGATACAAACTAGTGTCTTGGCATAAGGCCTTGACAAAATCTTATTTTTAGTCTTGGCACAAGGCCTTGACTATGTGTTTATGATGTCTGGTATTATGCATTCCATCATTATGAAATTAGATATTGATATTACATGTGATTATTCGACTAGTAGAATATCCATGTGAATAACTAAATGGAATTATTTGATTTATATTTTCCATATTATTCTAAACTTTATGTTTAAAAGGCTTTTGTTTTAGTCTTATTCATTTCCTTAAATGTTTATGCTTATTTATGAAAGTTTCTGCTATATTGTTATCATTACTGAGCACCTGAGCTCACCCCTTTCTATGTTTAATTTATCCTAGGATGCGAAAAAGTATATTATGAATAACCTGCATGGATAGTCTAAGGGGGATGAATGTGTTAAAAGGATATACAATGTTGTTGTTTTTCATTTCATAATGTATTGTAAAACTTATATATGTATCTAGTACTTCCAAGGCTACTAAACTGATCGATCTTTCAAGATTTGGTCCCTTGTGATCATGCCAATGTTATGTAATAATGCACCAAATTTAGATAACTGTGGTCAGGGCATTACAATTTGATCATAATTTGGACAATACAAGGGGATTTGGAGGTGTGAGTAAGTGGGTAGAGATTGTGGCCTTTTATAAGAGGGAGGAGGGGCACTTTAGGAAAGTCTTGAAATATTATTTTATTATAGATTGATTTTAGAATTATAATAGTTAAAAAGTGATACATTTTGAGGATGATATGATTATGGGTCAAATTCCTCTCAACCAATAGGTTCTAGGCAAGTTTAGTTCACAAAATTAATCATATCTTTTAGCTTTAACCCTTAGTTAAAAATATTAACTCGTACCATGTCTTCTTTTATTTTCATAATATATGGTTACTATAGTTACAATAAAATTCGAATAAAATAAAACATGGATCTTTAATGAAATTTTTAACATTATAGAATTCATTTTTTTAATCCTTTATTTTTAGGACTATTATATCATTTAATAAAATAGTATTTGTTTTTGAAAACTCATTTATGTCAATTTTGACACTATTTAGATTTTTTTTGTTAAAGTCATAAAGAATTTATTCCTTATAAATAAAGAAATTAACTAATACCTAAAATGTTAGTGTCATCCAAAAAAATTGTATATGGCTTAAAAAAATTCAAATTACATTTATTTTAATATTTATAAAATCATTTATTTGAATATTTCATTAATAAGGTAATCGTTGCATCATCATTATGTCATAAATTTTTTTATTTTTTTAATGTCTAAAATTTATAAATAAAATACCATGATGTAGGAAATTTTTTTATCTTTTTAATTAATATTTATAGTCAAAGAGATTATTTATATAAACCAAATTAAAATTCCTTTTGTTAAGAGATACACGTTTATGCTATATTTCCATTTTCTTTAAATTAAATATTATAAAAGGTCATTATCACACCCATGTGGCTCCATGGGGTCCTGAATTCGATCCAAGGATGCTAATAGTTATACCTATCTCATCCAATAGGATTAATACATTTTTTAGGGTAGTTTTATATTATTATAATATTATTGTTTACCCTTATTTACCTGATTTACCCTTTAACCATGGTAAATAAAAATAATTACCAAAGTTACTATTCTTAATGACCAAAAATAAATGGTAACTATTTACATAATTTGGACCTTCTAATTCCAAATATGGAATCAAATTTTTCAAATTCAAAACACAAAATTGGTATAAATTAATTTAAAATTAATTCCCGTTGTCAAAACCAGAAAACAAGTTTTTAAGAAGTAAAAACTATCAAAATATTGACATATGTTTATATTTAATTTAAGTATGAAATTACTTACAATGACCATAATTGGATTAAATAATAAAAAAATAAATTACACTTCAAAACTAATTAAAATGACAACTTAAATATATAAATAAATTAGACAAAAAGGCAATTTTGAATTAGAATGCAGTATTTTTCACTATTCATTAAAATATGAATTTTATCATAAAAATTCAAAAAATTCAACCAAAGTAAATTTTGATGTCTCTATTCTAAATAATAAGTTTATTATGTCACATATAACTTATAAAATTGTATAGAACTTTATTTAAAAAGGTTTCTCCATCAAAAGGCAGTAAAAATACCTTTTAAAAACTATTAGAGTATTTTATGCATAAAATTGGATTTATAAATGTAAAAACATTTAAAAAAATGATTAATCATAATATAGTTATTTATGTTCACTCCATCCAATAAAATGTCTAGTAATTAACTACCATTTTAAATAATAATATTAACAATGTATTAGTTTTTGATATAACTCAGACTTGTGTGTAACGTAAGATTTCAGAGAAACCTGTTGTTGTGTGTTGAGAATGATATTGAACATAGTGCCCCCTTTAAACTAAAATTAATATCTAATTCATAAATAATAAAAGTTATGGAAAAGTATTATTATATAATTACCTGGGATGTTATATCTTTCCCCCCTTTTGGAAAATTGTGTCCTCACAATTTTAATTTTGGGATTGGTAACTAAGGTTTTACTTTACAAAATTACTTTATCGAAATCCCACATAAAAAAAAGAGTCAATAAAACCTCTACTTTAAAATAAATAAATTTCAGTACAAAGGTCACCTGAAATATCATATTCTAGGGTTCTCTGTAAGAAAACATGGACATGGATGATAAAACTAACCCTCAAAGACTAATAGAGAGTGGTAGAGAACATATTCAATGGAAGGTTATCCATCACAAAACCATAATTATGTGATGGGTTAAAATACCATTGATAAATATAAATGAATAATGTTTTTGTTTCATGATCCTTTTGATAGAGTTGAGGAATTAATTCACTTCCTAGAATAAGAACATAAGGAAACAGAATTACTTGATGTATTTCTATTTTATTAGCACAATTTCATCCTCATAATATTCCCATAATATGATGTACGTCCCTAAGAATAAACTTAAGTATAAAATATCACACAAACCATAAAGAATATAAATATATTAAAATTGAGGTCCAAAAGTAAAGGCATACTTCCACATAAAAAAATCCTTACATAAACATGAAACCATAAAAAATATCCCAGAAAGGTCCTTAATAACTTATTATCACATCAGATAAAACCTCAGAAGGTGTGTCTAAAACCTTAAAATTATGGTTATCCTTTGAAAATTACTAAGCTCTCAGGAGCTTCCATCACTTCACCAGATGTCTCAACATAAACTATAGTAGTATTAAAAGATTTTCAAAAATCTTTTTGTTTCTGATCATACTGATTTTCTCCTTATATAATTAACTTTGGACACTTATTTGTATAATGTACCAACTCATTATAGCTAAATAGTCTTAATATAGACTGGATATCTGTTATTTAATTATTAGACTATTCAGGACCATTTTCTTTACAGTCACAAACCTTGTGACCAAACTTTCCAAACCGATAAGAATTTCTAGATCCTGAAATACATTTCCCAAAATGTATTTTACCACACTTGGAACAAGTTTTGGGATTACCTAAAGAATTCTTAGTTGGTTGCTTCTCAATTTCAGGGAACCTTGACCATTTTGTACTCTTATCATCATGTGGAACATAAGTGTTGAAAAAATCTATTTCAAATTTATCATCACAACGGACCACATTTTTATAGCTTTTAAATACTCGGGAGGCCAAAGCTCTTCGTAGACCTGGTTTCAATCCTTAGTAAAACCTATTAATTTTATTGTCAATGTATCAAATAAAATCTAGAACATACCTGACCAATATTGTAAAGTTATCTTCATATGTGGTTGCTGAATCATCATCCTTTTGCTTTAATTACAAGAATTTTTTCTCCATCCTAAGTCGAACAACCTTAGGAAAATATTTTCCAAGGAAATTATCCTTAAATTCTTCCCATTCCATGGCATCAAGATCATTTTTCTCTCTAGTATTGTTAAGTAATGGCCACCATCGACTAGCTTCGCCTTCAAAATGGTAGATGTCAAGAGCTACCTTTTGACGTTCCGAACATACCATGACTTCAAATATATTCTCTAGGGTATTGATCCATCCTTCAGCCACCATATGGTTAAATGATCCATTAAATTATGGGATATATTGCCTCATAAAATGTTCCACTATTGACATACTATTCTGTGGTTGATTAGGATGATCTCATGCATGGATACCACTACCATTTATAGCTTGATTCAACTGCTCCATCACTATAATAAACTATTCAGTTCCAATTATCACTACCTCATGTTGTTGATTTGAAAGGTTGTTTTATTCTCGATGCCTTCCTATAATAGATTTCTTATTTCCTCTCTGAAAAACCATTCTGAACAGAAATAGTTTAGATGAATCAATAAGTAAATGTTAAAATGCTACATCATTTCAACTTAACCATAAAGTAAAATCCTATAAGGAAATAAATTAACACTATCCTATCCTCTAATGTCATCTAAACTGACCTCTGATACCAACTATAAGGCTCTATCCGTAAACATTACATAATATTGAGTTAATTAAATAATTCACATTAAGGATCTTTTAAAGTTTAGGGATTTAGAGAATTAGTCCATAACTATTACATAACAAAAACCTAGAAATACAATGTGGACACTTCCAACAGTATTCGTTTCTTCCATAACATAAAAACTTTTAAAAATAAACACGATTTCTTTTCATGTTTAATAATCATAACTTTTCCTTGATTACATCCTTGACTCTATTCTCCCTTAAATCCTGTAAAAACATTTAAAAACTTGGGATGATCACAAAAATCTCAGTAAGGGACAAAAAAACCCATTAGTCTAGTTAAAACCTGATAACCCATTCAATTCTCTTTGAGCGCATGAAAAAAAAATTTACATGAATAACACTCATAATTTTTGCTCAATGAAAAACACTAAAACCAATAGTAAGCAATTAAAACTCATTTAGGTGAATTAGAACATCATATACATAAAACCCTTTCAAACATCTTACAATTATAATAACCATATGGTTGAATTCCAAATTAGAGATCTATAATGGGGATCAACCTTCGTATAAGCAATATCAGGCTCACCCGTGAGCTATAATGGGGTTCAAACCTTTGTATAAGCTGTTTCAGGATCACCCATGAGCTATAATGGGGCCCAAACCTTAATATAAGCTATGTTAGGATCATTAGTGAGCTATAATGGGGCTCAACCCTTCGTATAAGCTGTGATGGGAAAACCCGTGAGCTATAATGGGGATCAACCCTTCGTATAAGCTATATCAGGCTCACCAATTTAATATAATTATCATGCACCATTTCATGAAGAAAACACGTTCATCCCAAAAAACCTTTTTTGAAAGCTTCATCTAATCCTATATGAAAAACATTTCCCTATAAATACATAGGTATAATTATTTTTTAAATATCATATATATACTTTTTAAATATCATATATATACTTTTTAAATATCACACGAGTGACGTTATCATATCTATTACAGAATGAAATGTAAAATGGTATATATCATATAATGAATACATAGGTATAATTATTTTTTAAATATCATATATATACTTTATATCCATTATCATACCCAATCGTGAGAGGTATTAATGGAAAAACAAATGACATTGTTTCGTGAGGTGGTAGTCTGTCATACGCATGAATGATGATTTCATAACAAATTTGATGGAAGTGTGTGTGGTTTTAGGGAATAAAATTAACTAAAAAATATCTCAGTATATGAAAGATACTATGGTTATTATATAATCTTCGTATAAGAAGAATTTAAGGGGGGTGTTGAATGAAATAAAACAAAAAAATGCTCGTTGATGAACATTACCTCTTCTTTGGGTAACTCTTTTTGGTTTCCACCAAATGGATTCCTTGGTTGTATTTATTACAAAAGTAAGGATTCTAGAATTAGATGAGGTAATTTTACACGTTATTTAGGAATTTATTTTATAAACCAAAAAAGTTTTAAAGTGTAAAGAGGATGGAGATTTGGTGGCCTTTTTTAAGTGAGGTGAGTGGAAGACTGGTAATGTTTTTGAAAGAGGGAATTCCACCCACATTTTTTCATGTCACCAAGCCCCAATAATGGTAAATTATCGAGAATATAAGATATTATTTAAAAATATTTCCATATAATATATTTGGACAAGTTTATAGTCCATTTATCCCTTTAAGTTTATAGTTTAATCTCTTGGTAAACTCATTTTTACCTTAATCATTGTGATTAATTTTAACTATTTTCACTTGGTCAAAAATTAAGTTAGCCTTATTAGACAATATAAATTATGAAGATTAAAAAAATTTAATACTTTTTTAAAAATTCAATTCAATGATGTGGTAAAATTTAATTTAAAATTAATCTCGGATACACGGCGAGACAATGATTTTTTAAGAAGAGTATTTTTTTAGAAAAATATCATTCTATATTAACTCTATGATTAATAATAATCATTGTATGGAAAAAATTTAATATTTAATGATATATATTATATAAATTTCATTTAAAACATTCCATATTATATATTATTTTAATTAACTAAAATGGAGAAATATTATGCATTTTAAAATTGTTTTTAGAAAAACACATTTTTAAACCCAAAAAATTATACTAAAACCAAATTTAAAGTGGATTAAAAGAAATTAATTGGATTAAATATAACTAAATAATACTTAGGTTACTTTAAAACATATTCAAAACATATTATTACTTTTAAATTACTTAATTTATTGATAAGAAAATACTTTTTACAAAAATCTGTATTTTCACTATTCACTGAAAAATCAATATTTTCTGAAAAGTGCCAAAATTTCAACCAAAATAAATTTTAATCTTCTGATAACAAAAAAATTTCATTTTATTAAATACTTTTTCTAAAAGTTCCCAAAATTGATTATAATATTTTTTCATGAAAATAAATATAAAACATTTTTAAAGAAAACATATTTTTAAAGAATAGAATAACTTTACTAAAAATTGATTGATAATTTACTAAATATTTATAAATAATTTTTATCGAGTAATATATATATATATATATATATATTTCATAAAGTAGTTGATATTATTCTTACCTACTAATTTAATGGCTAGGTTATAATGGTAATATATATCATGGATCATTTAACTCCAGTGTTTCATCTTGAATATGCTATCAAACATAAAATTCTCCAGGTTGTCTGTAATGCAAGATAAACTAATTTTTTAATGAAATTAATTATAAACACAGTGTTTCAAGTAACACAAGTTGAACAAAGAATTGTGTGTCCTTCACTCTATGGAATATAATTTTCTTCTTTTAAAAATTCTTGGGTTTTTACATCAGGCGTGTGTCTAGATATGGAATATGGAGGATTTTTGTTCATACTCACACCCTAGAGGGGACATAAAGGATACATGTAGTCGTTATAGTTTTTTATAAATGTAAAGATAAAGGAATAACTTCATGTTCCTTGTGGATATATTAGTAAATATATAACATGGACTGAATGTTGTGCTTAGAGATGGTTTGAGTGGTTCCTCGGTGTTGGGTTAGGTATATTTTTGGTTATTTTTGTGTGTATACATATGTGATGATCATTAGGATAATCTTTTTTATTTTTGTATGACTATTATAACCTTGTAGAAATTGTTATATAATGTAATATGTTATGAAATCTATTCTTGTAATGCTTTTATTAGTACTTATAATTTATATATTGTTATTGTTGTATATCTCCAGAGGGTATACTCTCCCCACAATCACCCCCATAGAATTTTAATACAAGTCGATAGCCTCTAGAATAGAGGGAGGCATGTATGAGGTCTAGTGGCATACTAATATGATTAAGTTAGGGTGAACTGGGTCAGGATTTTATAAATTGGTATCCGAGCAGGTTGAGTTAAAAGGATACCGAATGAGTCTTATTTTTTTAGTTGGTTTGTGGTAGATTTGGGAAATAGTAATAAGGTTATGACACATTAAAAAAATGGAACTTGGGATAGATTTCATTTTATGTTCCTATCCATAATAAGTGTGGGTTGAAATCGAAGTTATCAATGTCATTTGGACTGTTGTTTTGGTTTATGTGCTTACTATTGAGTAATTTGATTTAAAAATATGGGTATTTGATGTTATTGATTTTTTTTTGCAGACTCCTAGCCTCGAGTGGAAATAGTTGGTCCTCATACATAATTTTAGGAAGATATGAATCATATGAAATGTGTGTTATACTTGTTATTTTAATTTTCATTTTGGAATCTAAGGGTTTTGGTAATATAAATTTACAGAAAAAACATTTATAGTGTTTTCTATATATCTTCTTAGTGTAGGTCATATGGTGTGTAAAATTATGGAATAAAATCACTTGGTTTGATGGTAAATACCTAGTAGTAAGAAATTAATCATTTCAACTCAATGACACATGTAAAATTTATGGAGAAAATGATATAATGGGTTTAAATCAATAATTTAGGTGATAAATTCCTCATGATACAAAGTACCTAAATATTAAAAACAAAGTAGTTAGAACACCATGGAAACCACAAGGGGTTACCTTAACTAAAAAAATACAAACACACAAAATAAAATAAAATCTAGTCAATATAGAAGTCAGGTTGCCTCCTAGAAATCACTTAGTTTGAAGTCTTTAACTCAATATGGATGCCCCAACTTACCCAATACCATCGTTTAACATCTTAAGAATTTTATTTTTCACCCCTTCTATTATATTTGTATTGATCCTTTATTTATATTTTTTTAAGTACAATTATATATGTTCTGATGAGTTGGATAACCCTAGGAATATCTCAAAGGGTTGATCTAATTACTTTCATACTCTTTTTTAATATATAAAGGATCATTCCTTCTTGGATGGATTTTATAGAATAATAAATGACAACAAGAAGGTATTGCTTATCCCCTGTAAATTAATAATTTAATGTGGTAGGTAGGACACTGATTTTGATATTGGGTTGGTTGAAATTTCCTAAATAAGATTTATAATTTGAATCAAACTTAGTTTATTCTCCCATAAATTTAAAAGTAACTGGTCCATTTATAAAAGTTATTCCAGCCACCAAAATGGCTTAATCAGTGTTAGGGGTTAGTATAGACTCAAATTTTATGATTTTTTCAAATGGTTTAGCAATTGGTGGTCATAAAAAATCATCAATGGAGCTATATTCAAGAGATTCAATCCAATAATAAAAATTTCTCTCATGTGAATAATGGAAACAAATTCCCGATTAACTTAAGAATCTTTAAATAACTCCTTTATATTCCTTAGGTTCACTTTTATCATTTCCTAACTAATTAACCTCATAAACCTACATAGATTTCTCAAATTATAAATTTATTCTTTTGTATTATTATGATATTTTGAACCTTTTAATGGTTTAGGAATCATTGGTTCAGGTTTTTCATTGGTTTTCCTACTTTTTAAAATAGTAACAAGTTTGATTTGTTCATGAGAGGTATATGTGTAACAAGATTCTTCCTTTAAATTTAAGTAATGGACTATCTGAGAGGGCATGGGTTCCTTAATAGTTTTAATGATATTTAATTCTAATCTTAATTATGAAACCTCAGAATTCATTCTCTCCATTTTTTCTAATAGAATTTCTCAAGTAATGAAATTAGAATAGATTTTATAGGATTTTGATTTGGTCGGTCTATCATAGGAGGATATTTTAATTGTTCTTATTAGAATTATAATTGGTTATGAGTTGGAATTTTTTTGGGATAGTAGTGATTTGGAACTTTTGGTTGACTTGGTTGTTGATTTTCCCTCTAAAAAAATCTAGGATAGACATTTTATGTTGGATTTAAATTGTTTAGGTTCAATGGATTTTGAAAACTTAGTACATTGACCTCACATATGGTCCTATTAGAATCACATAAATGATTTAAGGAGTGGTTGGGAAATTATTAGTTCTATGGTCATGTTTTTCACAAATTCTGCAAATACGATCAACAAATTAAGCATTATGGGATTTCCTAAGGTCTATCTCTTCAACCTTACAAGAGAGTGTTGTGATTTTAACCTGAAGGCTTTCATCATCTATAAGAGTTTGAATCCTAATATATTTTTATGGTTTTTATAATTAAGGATATCTTTCCCATGTTTATATTTGATTAAAATCATCTTTTATAACATCCATAGTCCCACAATCCAAGATTCAGTGCTAAAACATAATATTTAAATTTTTAGCTTTGATACCAATAAATGTGACCAAATTTTAACCCTCCAAAACATATATCATCAAACTGAAATATTGGATCACTTACATACCCAAGGGCCATTTTATTTTAGAGTTTTAAGAAATTTGAAAAAACTCTTGCATAACAACTTGGATATATAAACAACTTGTTCATAAAAATCTACATCATGAAATCTAGTAACCATTTTATGAATAACATACTTAAAACCTATCTTCATAAAATGGGGGAATGGAAAATAGAATAAGGGTGAAATCAAATTATTTATAAGGTTAAACATAATAATTAGCAACTAAATTTCATCAGTGTGCATAATATGAGTATAATGGTATGATGTCATAATAAAATTGCATGAGCATGACATAAGAGGATTCATTCCCATCAAATCCTAGATCATAAGACATGTGACATGGAATAAATATTTATCAAAGGAAAGAATAATGATAATCAATAATCATGAGCCATGTGATATAAATATTGATCAAAGGAACCATTAAAAACTAAATAAATAAATAAATAAAATGTGTAGGTATCTTGTAACATTATTTTCATAGAACCATTACAAGAACCCATAAAAATTGAATAACCAATATTTTCAACTTCCAACCTAATTATCTAAATAAAATAATCATTACCCAATTCATCAGAAAGCTATATCAGGCTCATCCATCATCATGAGCTATATTAGGATCACCATTCATCATGAGCTATATCAGGTTCACCCATCATTATAAAAAAATATTTAAGAACTATAACATAATCATAACACATAAAATGTTGGTTTTTTCAATATAAAAATAACCATTTTTCTTTCATATCTTGATTTACCTATAGAAAAGAAATGGGTTCCAAAAAAATCTAATAATCCGTCCATAGAAATAATAAGGATGGTATCATTAAAACATATCCTTAATATATATTAATTAATATAAATAATTTTTTTTCATTTATTAATATAAATACCATAAAAATATCATTAAAAACATTCTTGAATAAAATACCCTTTACACTTAGAAAATTACTTTTAAAAACTAAAAATCCACAAAATATTATGGAAATCATTTTATTTGAAAGTAAACTTGGAAACATATGATGGGGTTTTAAAATAAAATAATGTTTATGGTGGTGTGAAAACCCATTTATGTTGTAAGTGTTAAAAATAAAAATTCTTTTCAATATTTTGTAAAGAGAATCAAAAGTGAACCATGTGGAAAATCATAAGGAATTTCCTTTGAAACCTCTTAAAATAATGTCAAAGATCATGTAAAATGTATTTATGAAATCATAAAATTAAAAAAACATTCTTGAAAACATTTTAAAAACATTGGTATAAAAGTGAAAGATTCCTGATTTAAAAGAAGACAAAATATAATTTATTCCTTAGAAATAAAATAGTATTTTTTTTTAAAACTCATTTATGTCAATTTTGACACTATTTAGAAATTGTTTTTTGTTAAAGTCATAAAAAATTTATTCCTTATAAATAAAGGAATTAACTAATACCTAACATTTCAATGTCATCCAAAAAAAATTGGATGGATTAAAAATTTTCAAATTACATTTATGTTAATATTTATAATATCATTTATTTGAGTATTTCATTTATACGGTAATCGTTGCATCATCATTGTGTCATAAATATTTTTATTTTTTTTAATGTCTAAAATTTATAAATAAAATACCATGATGACGAAATATTTTTATCTTTTTAATTAATATATATAGTCGAGTCGATTATTTATATAAACCAAATTAAAATTCCTTTTGTTAGGAGATACATGTTTATGTTATATTTCCATTTTCTTTAAATTAAATATTATAAGAGAGGTCATTATCACACCCATGTGGCTCCATGGTGTCCTAAATTCGATCCAAGGATGATAATAGTTATACATATCTCATCCAATAGTATTAATACATGTGTTAGGGTAGTTTTATATTATTATAATATTATTTTTTACCCTTATTTACCTAATTTACCCTTTAACCATGGTAAATAAAAATAATTACTTAAGTTACTATTCTTAATGTCCAAAAACAAATGGCAACTATTTACATAATTTGGACCTTCTAATTCCAAATATGGAATCAAATTTTTCAAATTCAAAACACAGAATTGTTATAAATTAATTTAAAATTAATTCCCGTTGTCAAAACCAGAAAACAAGTTTTTAAGAAGTAAAAACTATCAAAAGATTGACATATGTTTATATTTAATTTAAGTATGAAATTACTTCCAATGAACATAATTGGATTAAATAATAAAAAAATCAATTAAACTTCAAAACTAATTAAAATGATAACTTAACTATATAAATAAATTAGACAAAAAACAGTTTTGAATTAAAATGCAGTATTTTTCACTATTCATTATAATACAAATTTTATCATAAAAATACAAAAACTTCAACCAAAGTAAATTTTGATGTATCTATTCTAAATAATAAGTTTATTATGTCACGTATAACATATAAAATTGTATAAAACTTTATTTAAAAAGGGTTCTCCATCAAAAGGAAGTAAAAATACCTTTTAAAAAATATTAGAGTATTTTATGCTTAAAATTGGATTTATAAATGTAAAAATATTTAACAAACATGATTAATCATAATATAGTTATTTATGTTCACTCCCTCCAATAAAATGGCTAGGAATTAACTACCATTTTAAATAATAATATTAACAATGTATTATTTTTCGGTATAACTCAGCCTTGTGTGTAACGTAAGATTTCAGAGAAACCTGTTGTTGCGTGTTGAGAATGATATTGAACATAGTGCCCCATTTAAACTAAAATCAATATCTAATTCATAAATATTAAGAGGTATGGAAAACTATTATTATATAATTACCTGGGATGTTATATCTTTCCCCCCTTTTGGAAATTGCGTCCTCGCAATTTTAATTTTGGGATTGGTAACTAAGGTTTTACTTTACAACATTACTTTATTGAAATCCCACATCAAAAAAAGAGTCAATAAAACCTCTAATTTAAAATAAATAAATTGAAGTACAAAGGTCACCTAAGATATCATATTCTAGGGTTCTCTGTAGGAAAACATGGACATGGATGATAAAACTAACTCTCAAAGACTAATAGAGAGTGGTATAGAACATATTCATTGGAAGGTTATCCATCACAAAACCATAATTATGTGATGGGTTAAAAGACCATTGAGAAATGTAAATGAATAATGTTTTTGTTTTATGATCCTTTTGATAGAGTTGAGGAATTAATTCACTTCCTAGAATAAGAACATAAGGAAACATAATTACTTGATGTATTTATATTTTATAAGGACAATTTCATCCTCATAATATTCCCATAATATGATGTACGTCCCTAAGAATAACATTAAGTATAAAATATCACACAAACCATAAAGGATATCAATATATTAAAATTGAGGTCCAAAATTAAAGGCATACTTCCACATAAAAAAATCCTTACATAAACATGAAACCACAAAAAATCTCCCAGAAAGGTCCTTAATAACTTATTATCACATCAGATAAAACCTCAGAAGGTGTGTCTAAAACCTTGAAATTATGGTTATCCTTTGAAAATTACCAAGATCTCAGGAGCTTCCATCACTTCACCAGATGTCTCAACATCAACTATAGTAGTATTAAAAGATTTTCCCAAAGCTTTTTGTTTCTGATCATACTAATTTTCTCCCTATGTAATTAACTTTGGACACTTATTTGTATAATGTACCAACTCATTATAGCTAAAGAATATTACTATAGACTGGATATATGTTACCTAATTATTGGACTATTCAGGACCCTTTTCTTTGTAGTCACAAACCTTGTGACCAAACTTAGCAAACCGGTAACAATTTCTAGATCCTGAAATACATTCCCCAAAATGTATTTTACCACACTTGGAACAAGTTTTGGGATTACCTCTAGAATTATTAGTTGGTTGCATCTCTATTTCAGGGAACCTTGACCATTGCCTACTCTTATCATTGTGTGGAACATATATTTCAAATTTCTCATCACAACAAACCTCATTTTGATAGCTTTTAAATTCTCAGGAGGCCAAAGCTCTTCGTAGACCTGGTTTCAATCCTGAGTAGAATCTATTAATTTTATTGTCAATGTATCAAATAAAATTTGGAACATACCAGACCAATATTGTGAAGTTATCTTCATATGCGGTTGCTGAATCATCATCCTTTTTCTTTAATTACAAGAATTGTTTCTCCATCCTAAGTGGAACAACCTTAGGAAAATATTTTCCAAGGAAATTATCCACAAATTCTTCCCATTCCATGGCATCAAGATCATTTTTCTCTCTAGTATTATTAAGTAATGACCACCATTGACCAACTTCACCTTCAAAATGATAGATGTCAAGATCTACCTTTCGATGTTTCGAACATACCATGACTTCAAATATATTCTCTAGCGTATTGATCCATCCTTCAGCCACCATAGGGTTAAATGATCCATTAAATTATGGGATATGTTACCTCATAAAATTTTCCACTATTGACATAATATTCTATGGTTGATCAGGATAATCTCGTGCATGGATACCACTACCATTTATAGCCCGATTCAACTGATCCATCACTACAATAAACTATTCAGTTCCAATTATCACCACCTCATGTTATTGATTTGAAAGGTTGTTTTATTCTCGATGCCTTCCTATAATAGCTTTCTTATTTCCTCTCTGAAAAACCATTCGGAACAGACATAGTTTAGATGAATCAATAAGTAAATATTAAAATTCTACATCATTTCAACTTAACCATAAAGTAAAATCCTCTAAGGAAATAAATTAACACTATCCTATCCTTTAATGTCATCTAAACCGACCTCTGATACCTACTATAAGGCTCTAGCCGTAAACATTACATAATCTTGAGTTAATTAAATAATTCACAGTAAGGATATTTTAAAGTTTAGGGATTTAGAGAATTAGGCAATAACTATTACATAAAAAAAACCTAGAAATACAAAGTGGACACTTCCAACAGTATTCATTTCTTCCATAACATAAAATCTTTTAAAAATAAACACGGTTTCTTTTCATGTTTAATAATCATAACTTTTCCTTGATTACATCCTTGACTCTATTCTCCCTTAAATCCTGTGAAAACATTTAAAAACTTGAGATGATCACAAAAATCACAGTAAGGGACAAAAAAAAACCCATTAGTTTAGTTAAAACCTGATAACCCATTCAATGCTCTTTGAGCACATGAAAAAAAAACTTTTTTACATGAATAACACTCATACTTTTTGCTCAATAAAAAACACTAAAACCAATATTAATCAATTAAAACTCATTTAGGTGACTTAGAGCATCATATACATAAAACCCTTTCAAACATCTTACAATTATAATAACCATATGGTTGAATTCCAAATTAGAGATCTATAATGGGGATCAACCTTCGTATAAGCAATATCAGGCTCACCCATGAGCTATAATGGGGTTCAAACCTTTGTATAAGCTATTTTAGGCTCACCCATGAGATATAATGGGGCCTAACCCTTCATATAAGCTTTGTTAAGCTCATTCGTGAACTATAATGGGGCTCAACCCTTCGTATAAGTTGTGATGGGCTAACCCGTGAGCTATAATGGGGATCAACCATTCGTATAATCTATATCAGGCTCACCCATTTAATATAATTCTCATGCACCATTTCATGAAGAAAACACGTTCATCCCAAAAACCCTTTTTTGAAAGCTTCATCTAATCCTATATGAAAAACATTTCCCTATAAAAATACCATTTTCATTTAAGATCCCATTTTCAATACCAAGATACCCAAATAGAGGAATAAGGGATTTATTTACATTTTAAAAGACATTAAGGCTTATAGAGGAATCCAAATATCAAATAATGGTTACAATGACAGAGAAGTCGTTGTCACCGTATACGTTAAAAACATTCCTTTTTATTTTTTTGTAAAAAAAGTAAAATACTTCTTATAAAAAGATTCATTTTGAAAAATTTGAATGAAATTCAAGATTGACAAAAAAATTACTATATATTCCTTTTAAACCCATATAAATAAATAGGTAATTTAATATCATTAAGAAAAATATTTGATAAATAAATCTTTAAAAGTTCAAGGTGACCCATACCACTTTGAACATTTAAATATTAATCTCTATAATTTTATAAATAACATTATTATAGAAAAAATATAGATATTAAATGTCATATTGGATGTATATATACCTTATAAAATAATATAGGTGCATATTATCAAGAAATGCCTCAATGAATGGAGATTCAGACGAAGTCCCTTACCTTGAGTCTAATTTGTCTCGTTCGTTCTTTAATTTCCTAAATAATAAACATAGGTTAATTTATATTTGTTTAAGAACATTTTTAAAGTTTATTATTAATTTTATATCACTTATTACCATGTTATAGCAATTAGTTAATTATTTGAGTTTATATCGGACGTTCTGTCGATGTTCGGTATTTCAGTCAAAAAATGAACTTGTTTTGATGCAAATTATCCATATGGTCATAAGTCCATTATCACCAAAATATTATTCATGATCTAAATATAATATATATATATATATATATATAGTATATTTTTATTTATAATAGTTCATAACACATGGATATAAGAAATTAAATGCACCAATCATGGAGACGGTAGGCCGTACGTACACATGAACGCTATTTTCATTTCTTTTTCATATTAAAGGAATAAAAAATAAAAGATACATAACTATATTATAATTATAGTATAATATCTATGTTATATATGCTACATAAGTTCATTAACACTATCCTGTATATGTTCCATATATGGCATGAATGATTCATATCACTTTGAGGGGGCGGTAGTCCACACTTCCTCAAATGAAATTATAATATTCACACATTATGGAAATCATAAAGGTATATTGTAAATAAAAATTAAAGAATTATAGAAAAATTATAAATATAATATATATAATATATAAATATATTTATAGCATAATATCCACCATTATAGGTGGAAGGAGAAAATTGAACAATCATCATTTCGTGAGGTTGTAGTTCACAGTAAATAGAAACAATGTGTTATATATCCATTAGATAGAGGTGTCTGTAAGTATAGGACTAAAAATTAGCATAAAAAACATCCTAGTATATTTATAATACTAGTTTTCTTATAAAATAATGTAATAAATATAGTTTTGGGGGTTGTATGAGGAAAATAAATGAAATGATATTGAGAGAAGACGCCACCTCTAAATCGGGTAACTCCTTTTGATTTTAGCCAAAAGGATTTATTTAATTTCCTTATGCCCAAAATAAGGATTATAGGAGGAAGTTAGGGATTTGGGGAGATTATTTTAGCATAATTTGGATGAGCCAAGCGGCTTGAGAGGTGTGAGTAAGTGGATAGGGGTAGTGGTATTTTATAAGAGCGATGTAAAGACATGGAAATTTCAAGGAAATTTTTTTCTTAAATTCTTTGGAATATTATGAGCCTACAGTTTCTGACGGCTCCTGATTCCGAGGCCCAGTGTGCCCGGAATCAATTTCTGAAGTTTTTTTGGGTATGTTTAGTAAACGTACATACGGGTTTTTCTATCTTTTGAACTTGTGCTTGGAATAGAAATCCGAGGGCACCGATGAACTCGCAGCGCCAATATTCGCTTAAGGGGACCTTTACCGCAGTTGCATTTTATGCGGGTTGAAAGTTATAATTTGGGAATTCGTACCAAATTAAATAAAATTGTTGTATTGTACAATTTTATTTAAGAGGTGGTTATTTCCTCCAAAGGGGGGTTAGGGTGGGTCCCACACCCCACATAACCTCCCTAGAGAGGATTTAGTGTGGTGGGGCCCACACGAACCCAAACCCTTTCACCTCCCCTCAACTCTCTTTAACTCCTCATAAGTTTTGACACCTCCCCTCATTAATGGTGGAGCCTCGCCACCTCCCTCCTCTCATGAATGTGCCAACTCTTGAGATTAATTAATGCCACTTAATTAATCTAGTTTTGAATTAATTTGAAATGGATGGAAAGTTTATAATTTTGGAAAATCCTATTATTTCATTTTCCTTGGAAAATATTCTAAGCGCTTTGGAGAGAAACTCTTGGTGGAACTTTATTCATCCTCTCCAGTGAAGAACATGAGGAACACGATCGCCTTCCTCCACTTCTTCAACCGGGGAGAGAAAAGAGGCGACCCCACAAAGAACGCTACCTACCTTCCTCTTCCTCTGACATTGACAGAACGACACTGTCATCCGCGACGCCCGACCTCCGCGACGCTCGTCTTCCGTGGCTCGTCGACAGGAAACGTCATATACGAGGTAGGGGTTTTGAATAATTCTAAATAAATAAATTATCCCATTCTTGTCGAATCCTTTGGGATGTCTTCGACCAACTTATATCGCCTAACATGGAGGGCACGGTCCAAACGAACACGGCCCGATGACCCTCTGTTCATCCTTGTTTTCATTCACGATGGAGGCGAAGATAGAAGAGGTGGTGGCGACCAGACATGGCGACGATCGAAGGTGGCGGCGGAAACGGCGGCCGCCCGCCGGCCCATTAGAGGATTGCGGCACCGGGTGATGTGCGTGTGGAGGAGACCATGGCCCGCAACCGGGCCGCTCGTCTGAAGAAGAACCGGTCGGTTTCATGACCGACCGGGCTGGAAGAACCGGCCCGCTAAAGCCGGCCGGTTAGAGAACTGCGGCCTGCTTCCGTGGGCCGCTTCGGTGGGAGAACCGGACGGTAGGAGGCCGGCCGGGTCGAAGAAGGCCGCGACACCCGAAGGATCCATGTGGGAGAACAGCAGCCCACCTGTGCGGGCCGCTCGCGTCGGAAGAGACAGGTCGGCTTCGGCCGGCCGGGTAGGAGGGGCGGCGCCGCTCGGCGCCGCCGTTTCAGAAAACTGTAGGGTCGTGCCCCCCCGCACCACTCGGCCAGCTGGCTGAGCCGCGGACAGCCATGGGCTGGGCCGGGTCGACCCCCCAGCCGGGTCTGACCCGCCGAGCCAGGACGGGCTGACCCGCCAGCCCACCGGGCTTGACGGGTCGAGCCCGTTTCGCTTAAATGCGAATAACTTCTTGACCATGCATCCGATCGACGCGCCATCTGTGGCACTTGGACCCTCACGATTAGGTGGTCCTTTTGCGATAATCTAAGTGAGTTTTGGACAAATTTGGAAAATGACCGGGTTTGGAATGAGCATAATTCCAACCGGGCCCCTATAATGGAAAAGCCAATAACTCTTAGATCAGGCGTCTGATTGACGCGCCGTCTGTCGCGATGGGTTCCTTTTGATGAGACGGAACTTCGGGATACATAAACTCTGGAATTCGTGATAGTTTATGTATTGACCCCCTTTTCTCGAGGAGCGGACCCTCCCGGAATTGAGCGTGTTGTGTGCAGGAACCCTAGAGCCGGCTGCGACTGCGTCGACTACTGTACCGGAATCCTCTATGGGTTCGACAGCGACGACTACTGTACTGGAATCCTCCGTGGGTTCGACAGCGATGACTACTGTTCTTGTATCCTGTGTGGGTCTAAAATCTTAGCTGGTCTTGTATCCTGTGTGGATCTGACAGCTTAGATGAATCAGTGACTACATATGATCATCTCTATCGCTATACGAAAGATGTATACTTGTGTGAGCGGAGTCTTGGCTTTTAATCATTATCATCGATGTGGTTGACTTTACTTCCTGTTTGGACTGGGTTGTGCTTGGGCTCGAGAGTTGGAGCCGAACTGAGATTGATAACATAGGTATATGTATGGGTATATACCTAAGTAGGGTTGGTTGATACTTCGTGTTTGTATCTCTCTTCTGTGATTTATCCTTCGTGGATTCTGGGAGACCTTCAGGGGTCTCAGGGTCCCTACTGAGTATCGTATACTCACCCCTGCATGGGTTATGCCCGCACTATGTTGTTTTGGATGCATACGACAGAAATAAATGATCGAGGTAGAGACTTGTAGAGCTAGACGGTACCCGGAGGTGGACCACTTAGTGAGACATACACGGAGCGGACGGACGGACCTAAGGTGCTGAGGAGGCCATATGTACCCACCCTTCAGGTGGGATTCTTGTAGGATGACTCAATAGTTGCTTTTTTACTTTACTGCAGTTGTACTAGCTTTTCAGTTGTACTGTACTTACTGTAGGGATTGTATTTCTGACCCCTTTCCTTTCAACACTTACTTTTGTATAAAGTTTTACTTAGTGCTTACTTCAGTTGCATACTATGTTGTGTTTGTTTACTTTTATAAAGGCAATGCCTTCCCAATATATGGATTTACGCCTTTGGTGCTAGTCGCCAGCCCCTGGCCTATGGAAGGCAGGCTTAGGGTAGTCACGGCATGGGCCCCGAGGATGGGTCGTGACAAATTGGTATCAGAGGAGTCGGTTCTACTGCAGAACTTAGGACTCTGATCATTATTTCTGTGAATCAATAGTGTTAAGAGTATTTAGTGTGGTTTTTAGTCCAGGGAGTCCAGTGTTGGTGTGGTGGCCGACGTATCTATACATCAGGACCCTGACCGCTGATTTCCAACTCAGTGCACGAAAACACTGATTGTGTGTGTGTTCCCTTTGAAAAGTTTTCTTTGTGATTACTTTGTGTCAGCTCACCAGGTATATTGTTTGACCGTGGCGCACCTGTTTCTTTTCAAGATGGCCCCACAAAGGTAGTCATCTAGGGTTCCGAGTTACGTACAAGATGGTAGCCCAACGAGCGACGAGGCCTCGGTGTAGGGCCCCATCACAGTGGAGGCACCAGCGGGACCACTACCCACTGGGCCACCGATACCACCAGCCCCAACAGCAGAGAGTGCACGCCGCCTGAGTGCGTTTCACGAGTTCCAGCGACAGAGGCTGCCCAGGTTCCATGGAGATACGGACCCAAAGGCAGTGGAGGATTGACTGGAGGCTATCGTCAGAGTTTTCAGATAGGTAGGGACACCAGCCGACCTTATGGTGATCCTTGCCGCGAGTCTCCTTCATGCAGCAGCAGGTAGATGGTGGAGTCTTATTCTTCAGGTTCATGATGAGGCATCTTTACTCTGGATGGACTTCAAGAGTCTCTTCCTCTCACAGTTTTTTCCAGCCACCCTACGTGCGGTGTGGATTCAGGAGTTACTTCATCTGCAGTAGAGCAGCATGACAGTAGCTCAGTACTTAGTGAGGTTCACCGACCTCTCATGCTACTCCATAGATATGGTGTGGGATCCATTCTTCAGGGCCCGGACCTTCGATCAGGGACTCAGGCATGAGATCAGGGCTTCGATGATTACCCTCAGCATCCCGACGCAGGCGGGGGTGCTGGAGAGAGCCCTTCTAGTGGAGAGTTTTCTCACTGAGCAGTCACCAGTGGCGAGACCTTCCGCAGGATGACACGTAGTGGAGTCTTCTGTGGATGGTAGTAGACAGTTGATTCATAGGTCCAAGCGGACCAATCCATCAGGTGGGAGACCTCAATATACATGTTTGGTTGTGTGGGTCACGAAAAACAGATCTGGCCTTACGAGGAGCAGGTAGTGCTATGCATGCGGCGGGCAGGGCCACATGGCTCGTGACTGCCTGACCCGTCATAAAGACGAGCAGAAGACAGTAGAGGGACCTCCCATGTAGAGGTAGAGGTTTGACCGTGGTGGTCCGTCAGGAGCAGGCAGACGAGGCAGAGGAGCTGGTCGAGCAGCGGGTGGGGGATGACGTTTCGAGGCTCTACCACCACCACCACCAGGAGGTCCACCCCGACCATAGGGAGCTGGCGGACAGAGGTGGGCTCAGCTCTAGGTAGTCGAGGCCTATGACCATGGTGCACCTGAGATGATTCGAGGTACTATCTATGTCTACTCCACCCTTGCTGCAGTACTTATAGACACAAGTGTGAGTCATTCTTTTATTCCCGCTGCCCTTGTTCAGAGCTCAGAGATTCCGATGGAGTCGTTGGCTCGATCCTCATGGCTAGAGACTCCTACGGGAGCAGACTCGACGATTACACATTGGTTCTGATAGTGTGAGCTTACTCTAGGAGGTGAGAGCTTCGACTGGGATCTTCTTTTAGCATCATCGAGGCCTTACGACGTCATCTTGGGTATGGGCTAGTTATCTACAGTCCATACTCAGATCGACTGTATTAGGCGCAAAGTGTGGTGTGTCTGCAGGGATGGGATCATGTTCACCTTCACCGGAGAGAAGGGAGCCTTTGCAGCGTAGGATAGACTTACGTAGAGGAGAGGGCAGCTGATCACACATCAGTTGGATAGTCTCATCCTCGAAGTGGTTGATGTGCAGAGTCTAGGTTTTCCTGTTGTGGTGGATCAGTATGCGGATGTTTTTCCTAACGATGTTCCAGGACTACCTCCTCACAGAGAGGTAGACTTATACATAGACCTGTACCCTAGGAAAACATCGATATCTACTCCAGCATATCAGATGGATCTCGCTGAGCTTTGTGAGCTGTGGGTACAGATGGAGGACTTGCAGGGGAAGGGATTTATCCGACCCAGTGTTTCACCCTGGTAATCTCTGATTTTGTTCGCTAAGAAGGCGGATGGGAGATTGAGACTGTGTGTCAAATACCATCGCCTAAATCAGGTGACCATTAAGAATAAGTACCCACTTCCGAGGATTGAAGACCTCTTTGATCATCTCAAGGGAGCACGATGGTTCTCGAAGATAGACCACAGGTCAGGCTATCACCAGCTCAGAGTTCGAGATGAGGATGTGTAGAAGACGGCCTTTAGGTGTCGGTATGGCCACTACGAATTCTTGGTTATTCCCTTCGGCATAACCAATGATCCAGAAGTGTTCATGAGTCTCATGAACAGGATCTTCCAGCCTTACCTCGATCGATTTGTCGTAGTCTTCATCAACGACATATTGATTTACTCGACTACTGAGGAGGATCATGCTTACCATTTGCAGGTAGTACTGGACACACTCCAAGAGCACCAAATTTATGGTAAGATCTCGAAGTGCCAGTTCTAGATTCGAGAGGTTCACTTCTTGGGTCACGTCATCTCGGAGGCTGGGGTAGCAGTGGATCCAGCGAAGATCGAGGCAGTGCTTTCTTGGGAGCCACCCAGGAGTGTGACGGAGGTTCGGAGTTTCCTGGGCCTGGCTTGATACTATCAGAGATTTGTGTCGGACTTCTCCAGAGTTGCAGCCCCGCTTTCAGCTTTGATGAAGAAGGTGAAACCCTTCGTGTAGTCAGATAGATGCCAGTAGAGATTTCAGGAGCTGAGGCAGATATTGACCAGTGTGCCCATCTTGAGGCTACCGGTGGAGGGTGTAGGGTACGTAGTTTACTGCGACGCATCAGGGACCAGAATCGGGTGCGTATTGATGCAGGAGCGAGTGGTGATCACGTAGGATTCACGGCAGTTGAGGCAGCATGAGCAGAACTACGCTACCCATGACCTGGAATTAGCAGTAGTGGTATTTTCCTTGAAGATGTGGCAGAACTATCTGATGTGCGAGCATTTTACAGTCTACTCTGACCACCATAGTCTTAGGTACATATTCTCGCAGAAGGACCTGAACTTGAGACAATGGTGATGGATTCAGTTCCTCTAGGACTATGACTTCAATATAGTATATACTCATGGAAAGGGTAACATTGAAGTAGATGATCTCAGTAGGAGATCGGGCATTCAGCTGCTAGGAGAGGCGACGGAGTAGCTGGCCGCGTTGTAGATATCCTTTGTGGATAGAGATGGAGCAACCTTTCTGCAATCTCTCACAGTCACTCCTCCACTTCTACAGTGGGTCAGAGAGGCACAACATGGGGACGTTGACTGCGAGGTGCGACATGCTCAGATATCCACAGGACAGGAACCTGATGGATTTTCTGAAGGCAGATAGCACGTCATCCTCTTCAGAGGACATACCATGGTACCAGTTGCTTTACAGGACGAGGTGCTGAGGGAGTTTCACACTTCCCCTCTATTGGTACATCCAGAAGTGGCGAGGATGTATCAGGACCTCAGAAGACAGCACTGGTGGCCAGGTATGAAGAAGGTTGTAGCAGAGTTTGTCTCACGATGCCTCACTTATTAGCAAGTGAAGGTAGAGCACCAGGTTCTAGCAGGCTTGGTTCAGCCCTTAGAGGTCCCAGAGTGGAAGTGGGAAGGGATATCCATGGATTTCGTGATGGGGCTTCCACGTACATCCAGAGGGAATGACTCTATCTGGGTGATTGTAGACCGACTCACCAAGTCGGCCCACTTCCTACCGATCAGAGAGCAGGGCTCAGTAGAGAGCTTGGGACGCCTCTACATTCAGGAGATCGCACGACTTCATGGTGTGCCATCGACTATCGTCTCCGATCAAGATGCATGTTTCACTTCTCGACTATGGAAGGGATTACAGGAGGCTTTTGGGACACAGCTTCACTTGAGCACCACCTTCCATCCTCAGACAGATGTTCAGACTGAGAGGACCATTCAGACCCTCGAGGACATGCTACGTGCATGTGTCCTCGACTTTGGTCATGGATGGGAGGATCACTTACCCTTGGTGGAGTTTGCATACAACAATAGCTATCACTCCACCATCGGGATGGCACCTTACGAGGCATTGTACGACCGACCTTGAAGATCACCTCTATGATGGACTGACCCAGGGGAGTCAGCACTGGTAGGACCAGAGATGGTGCAGGCTACGACGGAGAAGGTGCATATCATCCAGGAGCAGATGAAGACTGCACAGAGCAAACAAAATTCCTATGCTGATAGGAGACGGAGACCACTGGAGTTCGAGGATGGCGACCACATTTTCCTACGGGTCTCACCCCAATGAGGTCTACGGATATTTGGTCGGGGTGGAAAGTTATCTCCGCACTTCATCAGGCCATTCCAGGTCCTCAACAGAGTAGGCGACGTGGCTTACCGCCTGGCCCTTCCACCTCAGTTGCACCGGGTGCATGACGTCTTCCAAGTATCTTAGCTGAGGAGAAACGTGCACGACCCGTCCCACATCATCGACCATGGGGAGCTAGACATCAATGACGGGGCGACTTTAACGGAGGTCCCGGTGGAGATCGAGGATCGACAAGATTGGGTCCTATGTGGATGGTCGATTTCTCTAGTGCGCATTCACTGGCCGCACGGGAACCTCCATGAGATCACATGGGAGCGGGAGGCTCAGATGTGTTCTCAGTACCCTCATTTGTTTCCCTAGTGTGTGTTGTAGCTTTATGGGGACGTAAAGCCCTGAGGTGGGGGTAATTTAAAGACCCATAAATTTCAAGGAAAATTTTTTCTTAAATTCTATGGAATATTACGAGTCTGCAGTTTCTAACGGCGCCTGATTCCGAGACCCGGTGTGCCCGGAATCAATTTTTGAAGTTTTGTTCGGGTACGTTCAGTAAACGTACGTGCGGATTTTCCTATCTTTTGAACCGGTGCTCAGAATATAAATCTGATGGCACCGATGAACTCGCAGTGCTGGTATTCGCTTAAGGGGACCATTACCGCAGTTGCGTTTTATACGGGTTGAAAGTTATAATTTGGGAATTCGTAGCAAATTAAATAAAATTGTTGTATTATACAATTTTATTTAAGAGGTGGTTATTTCCTCCAAAGGGGAGTTGGGGTGGGGCCCACACCCCACATAACCACCCTTTAGAGGATTTAGTGTGGTGGGGCCCACATGAACCCAAACCCTTTCACCTCCCCTCAACTCCCTTTAACTCCTCTTAAGTTTTGACACCTCCCCTCATTAATGGTGGAGCCTCTCCACCTCCCTCCTGTCATGAATGTGCCAACTCTTGAGATTAATTAATCCCACTTAATTAATCTAGTTTTGAATTAATTTTAAATGGATGGAAGGTTTATAATTTTGGAAAAGCCTCTTATTTCATTTTCCTTGGAAAAAATTCTAAGAGCTTTGGAGAGAAACTCTTGGTGGAACTTTATTCATCTTCTCCAGCGAAGAACACGAGGAACACAATCACCTTCCTCCACTTCTTCAACCGGGGCGAGAAAAGAGGTGACGCCACAAATAACGCTACCTACCTTCCTCTTCCTTCAACGTTGAAGGAACGACACCGTCATCTGCGACGCCCGACCTCCACGACGCTCGTCTTCTGCGGCTCGTCGAAGGGTAACATCATATACGAGGTAGGGGTTTTGAATAATTATAAGTGAATAAATTATCTCATTCTTGTCGAATCCTTTGGGATGTTTTTGGCCAACTTCTATCACCTAACGTGGAGGGAGTGGGCCGAACGAACACGGCCCGACGACCCTCCGTTGATCTTTGTTTTTATTTGCGATGGAGGCGGAGATGGAAGAGGTGGCAGTGACCGGAGTTGGCGATGATCGAAGGCGGCGGCGGCAATGGCGGCCGCGCGCCGGCCCGTTAGAGGACCACGACACCGGGTGCTACGCGGCCAGAGGAGACAGCAACCCGCAACCGGGCCGCTCGGCCGAAGAAGAACTGGTCGGTCTCACGATCGACCGGGCTGGAAGAATCGGCCGGCTAAAGTCGACCGGCTGGAGAACCGCGGCGCCCCCTTGGCGCCATGCTGTGGAGAACCGCGGGCCGCTTCGATGGGCGAACCGGCCGGTAGGCGGCCGGTTAGGAAGGTCGCGGCACCCGAAGGTGCTACGTGGGAGAACAGAGGCCCACCTGTGTGGGCCGCTCGCGCCGAAGGAGACCGACCGGCTTCGTCCGGCCGGGCAGGAAGGGCGACGCCGCTCGGCGTTACCATTTCAAAAAACCGGGGGCGAGCCCCATCACACCGCTCGACCAGTTGGCCGAGCCGCGGCCCGCCGCGGGCCGAGTTGGGCCAACCCCCCAGCCGGGTCGGACCCTCCGAGCCAGGTCGGGCCAGCCCACCAGCCCACCGGGCTTAACGGGCTGGGCCCGTTTCTCTTAAATGCGAATAACTTCTTGACTGTGCGTCTGATCAACGCGCCGTCAGCGGCACTGGGACCCTCGCAACGAGGCAGTCCTTTTGCGATACTCTAAGTGAGTTTTGAAAAACTTTGGAAAACATCTGGGTTTGGAATGAGCGTAATTCCAACCGGGCTCCAGGAACAGAAAAGCCAATAACTCTCAGACTGGGCGTCTGATTGACGCGTCGTCTGTCGCGATGGGTTCCTTTTGATGAGACGGAACTTCGGGATACATCAACTTTTGAATTCGTGATAGTTGATGTATCGACCCCCTTTTCTCAAGGAGAGGACCCTCCCGTAATCGAGAGTACTGTGTGCGTGAACCCTAGAGCTGGCTGTGACTGCGTCGACTACTGTACTGGAATCCTTCGTGGGTTCAACAGCGACGACTACTATACTGGAATCCTCCGTGGTTTTGATAGTGATGACTACTGTTCTTGTATCATGTGTGGGTCCGGTAGTTTGACCTCTGTACTTGTATCCTGTGTGGGTTCGACAGAGTAACTGGTCTTGTATCCTGTGTGGATCTGACAGCTTAGCTGGTCTTGTATCCTGTGTGGGTCTGACAGCTTAGATGAATCAGGGACTATATCTGATCATCACTATCTCTATATGAAAGATGTATACCTGTGTCAGATGATTCTTGACTTTCAATCATTATCATCGATGTGGTTGACTTTACTTCCTGTGTGGACTGGGTTGTGCTTGGGCTCGAGAGTTGGAGCTGAACTGAGGTTGATAACTTAGGTATATGTATGGGCATATACCTAAGTATGGTTGGTTGATACTTCATGTTTGTATCTCTCTTCTGTGATTTATCCTTCGTGGATTCTGGGAGACCTTCGGGGGTCTCAGGGTCCCTACTGAGTATCGTATACTCACCCCTGCACGGGCTATGCCCACACTATGTTGTGTTGGATGCAAACGACGGACATCGCTGATCGAGGTAGAGACTTGTAGAGATGGACGGTACCCAGAGGTGGACCACTTGGCGAGACGTACATGAAGCAGACGAACGAACCTGAGGTGCTGAGGAGGCCATCTGTACCCACCCTTCAGGTGGGATTCTTAGAGGACGACTCAGTAGTTTCTGTTTTACTTTAATGCAGTTGTACTAGCTTTTCAGTTGTACTGTACTTATTGTTTGGCTTGTATTTCCGGCCCCTTTCATTTCAGCACTTACATTTGTATACAGTTTTACTTAGTGCTTACTTTAGTTGTGTACTCTGTTCTGTTTGTTTACTTTTATAAAGGCAATGCCTTCCCAGTATAGGGATTTACGCCTTTGGTGCTAGTCGCTAGCCCCTGGCCTATGGAAGGCGGGTTTGGGGTAGTCACGACACGGGCCCCGGGGACAGGTCGTGACAAGGGAGGGGCACTTTAGGAAATTCTTGAAATATTATTTAATTATAAATTGATTTTAGAATTATAATAGTTAAAAAGTAATAAATTTAGAGGATTAGATGAGTATGATTCTAAATCCTCTCAACCAATAGGTTTTTGACAAGTTTAGGTCACAAAATTAACCTTATCTTTTATCTTTAACTGTTAGTTAAAAACATTACCTCTTACCATGTCTTCTTGTATTTTCATAATATATGGTTACTATAGTTACTATAAAATGACAAGAGAATCAAAAGTAGATCATTAATGAAATTTTTAACACCATATAAGTCATTTTTCTGAATCTTATATTTTTAGGACTATTATATCATTTAATAAAATAGTATTTTTTTTAAACTCATTTATGTCAATTTTGACACTATTTAGAAATTGGTTTTTGTTAAAGTCATAACAACTTGATTCCTTTGAAAAAAGGCATTAAATCACCCCTCACATGTCTATGTCATCCAAAAAATTGGTTAATGGCATCAAAATGTTGAAATTACATTTATTTTAATATTTATAATATCATTTATTTGAATATTTCATTAATAAGGTAATTGTGGCATCATCATTGTGTTATAAATATATTTATTTATTTAATGTCTAAAAATTATAAATAAAATATGATGATGTAGGAAATATTTTTATATTTATAATGAATATTTATATTTTAATATATCATTTATATAAACTAAATTAAATTTTTTTACTTAGGAGATACATGTTTATGTTATATTTCCCTTTTCTTTAAATTAAATATTATAAAAGGTCATTATCACACCCAAGTGGCTCTATGGGGTCCTCAATTCTACCCAAGGATGCTCATGGTTATAAATATCTCATACAATAGTATTAGGACATGTGTTATGGTAGTTTTATATTATTATAATATTATTTTTACCCTTATTTACCTGATTTACACTTTAACCATGGTAAATAAAAATAATTACAAAAGTTTCTATTCATAATATCCAAAAATAAAAGGTAACTATTTATATAATTTGAAACTTCTGATTCCAAATATGGAATCCCATTTTCCAAATTCAAAACACATAATTGGTATAAATTAATTTAAAATTAATTCTCATTGTGAAAACCATAAAACGGGGTTTTAAGAAGTAAAAACTCTCAAAAGATTTACATTTTTTTGTCCAATTTAAATATAAAATTACTTCCAATGACCAAAACTAGATTAAATAATAAAAATAATAATCCAATTAAACTTTAAAACCAATTAAAAGTATAACTTAACTATATAAATAAATTAGACTAAAAGGCAGTTTTGAATTAAAATGTAGTATTTTTCAATATTCATTAAAATACAAATTTTATCAAAAAAATACCAAAAATTAAACCAAAGTAAAATTATATATCCCTCATATAAATAATAAGTTTATTATGTCACATAAAAATTATAAAATTTTCAAAAACTTGATTTTAAAAGGGTTCCCCATCAAAAGGCGGTAAAACTGCCTTTAAAAAAATATTTGAGTATTTTATGCTTAAAATTGGATTTATAAATGTAAAAACATTTAACAAAGATGTGTAACAATAAAATAATTGTTTCTGTTCATTCCCTTAAATACAAAGTCTTGGTGTTAACTACCATATAAAATAATAATAATAATGTATTATTTCTCGGTATAACTCTATCTTGTGTGCAACGTAAGATTTTGGAGAAACCTGTTGTTGTGTGTCGAGTATGATATCACACATAGTGTCCAATTTAAACTAAAATTAATATATAATTCATAAAAATTAATAGGTATTAAAAAATATTTTTATATAATTACCTGGGATGTTACACAACGCTTCGAGGAGGTAGCAGTCCACATGTCCACGAACGATGTTATCACTTTTTCAGTGAGTAAAAAGGTAAGAAAGGAAATGATATATTATATTTACATAATGATAAATATTTTATTAATATCATAAAAATGTTATTTATATCATATATATTTATTATTTATAACCTTATTACCTTTCCTGTAACAAGTTAGTGAAAAATGAATCACATCGCTTCGCGAGGCGATAGTCCGTCGTACACACAAGTGATGTTATCATATCTGTTACAGAATGAAATGTAAAATGGTATATATAATATAATGAATAAATAGGTATAATTATTTTTTAAATATCATATATATACTTTATATCAATTACCATACCCAATCATGAGAGGTATTAATGGAAAAACAAATGACATTATTTCGCGAGGCGGTAGTCCGCCATACACATGAATGGTGATTTCATAACCAATTTGATGGAAGTGTGTGTGGTTTTAGGAAATAAAATTAACTAAAAAATATCTCATTATATGGAAGATACTATGGTTATTATATAATCTTCATATAAGAAGAATTTAAGGGGGTGTTGAATGAAATAAAACAAAAAAATGCTCGTTGATGAACATTACCTCTTCTTCGGGTAACTATTTTTGGTTTGCACCAAAGGGATTCCTTGGTTGCATTTATTCCAAAAGTAAGGATTCTATAATTAGAGGAGGTAATTTTACAATTTATTTAGGAAATTATTTTCTAAACCAAAAAAGTTTTAAAGTGTAAAGAGGGTGGAGAGTTGGTGGCCTTTTTTAAGTGAGGTGAGTGGCAGACTGGTAATGTTTTTGAAAGAGGGAATTCCACGCACATTTTTTCATGCCACCAAGCCCCAATAATGGTACATTATCAAGAATATAAGATATTATTTAAAAATATTTCCATATAATATGTTTGGACAAGTTTCTAGGCCATTTATCCCTTTAAGTTTAAATTTTAATCTCTTGGTAAACTCATTTTTACCTTAATCATTGTGATTAATTTTAACTATTTTCACTTGGTCAAAAATTAAGTTAGACTTATTAGACAATATAAATTATGAAGATTAAAAAAATTGAATCCTTTTTAAAAAAATCAATTCACATATGTGGTAAAATTTAATTTAAAATTAATCTCAGATACACGGCGAGAGAGTGATTTTTTAAGAAGAGTATTTTTTTTAGAAAAATATCATTCTATATTAACTATATGATTAATAATAATCATTATATGGAAAAAATTTAATATTTAATGATATATATTATATAAATTTCATTTAAAACATTCCATAATATTTATTATTTTAATTAATTAAAATGGAGAAATATTATGCATTTTAAAATAGTTTTTAGAAAAACACATTTTTAAACCCAAAAAATTATACTAAAACCCAATTTAAAGTTGATTAAAAGTAATTAGTTGGATTAAATATAACTAAATAATACTTAGGTTACTATAAAACATATTCAAAACATATTATTACTTTTAAATTACTTAATTTATTGATAAAAAAATACTTTTTACAAAAATCTATATTTTCACTATTCACTGAAAAATCAATATTTTCTGAAAATTGCCAAAATTTCGACCAAAATAAATTTTAATATTCTGATAACAAAAAAAGGTCATTTTATTAAATACTTTTTCTAAAAGTTCCCAAAATTTATTATAATATTTTTTCATGAAAATAGACATAAAACATTTTTAAAGAAAACATATTTTTAAAGAATAAAATAACTTTACTAAAAATTGATTGATAATTTACTAAATATTTATAAATAATTTTTATCGAGTAATATATATAAATATATATTTCATAAAGTAGTTGATATTATTCATACCTGCTAATTTAATGGCTAGGTTATAATGGTAATATATATCATGGATCGTTTAACTCTAATGTTTCATCTTGAATATGCTATCAAAAATAAAATTCTCCAGGTTGTGTGTAAGGCAAGATAAACTAAGTTTTTAATGTAATTAATTATAAAAATAGGGTTTCAAGTAACACAAGTTGAACATAGAATTTTGTGTCCTTCATTCTATGGAATATAATTTTATTCTTTTAAAAATTCTTGGGTTTTTATATTAGGCGTGTGTGTAGATGTGGAATATGGAGGATTTTTGTTCATACTCACACCCTATAGGGGACATAAAGGATACATGTAGTCATTATAGTATTTTATAAATTTAAAGGTAAAGGAATAACATCATGATCCTTGTTGATATATTAGTATAGATGGAACATGGACTGAATGTTGTGGTTAGAGATGGTTTGAGTGGTTCCTCGGTGTTGGGTTAGGTATATTTTTGGTTATTTTTGTGTGTATACATATGTGATGATCATTAGGATAATCTTTTTTATTTTTTTATGACTAGTATAACCTTGTATAAATTATTATACAATGTAATATGTTATGAAATATATTCTTGTAATGCTTCTATTAGTATTTATAATTTATATATTGTTATTGTTGTATATCTCGAAAGGGTATAATCTCCCCACAATCACCCCCATATAATTTTGATACAAGTCGATAGCCTCTGGAATACAGGGAGGCATGTCTGAGGTCTAGTTGCATACTAATCTGATTAAGGTAGGGTGAACTGGGTCAGGATTTTATAAATTGGTATCCGAGCAGGTTGAGTTAAAAGGATACCAAGTGAGTCTTATTTTGTTATTTGGTTTGTGGAAGATTTGGGAAATAGTAATAAGGTTATGACACATTAAAAAATGGAGCTTGGGATAGATTTCATTTTATGTTCCTATCCATAATAAGTGTGGGTTGAAATCCAAGTTATCAATGTCATTTGGACTGTTGTTTTGGTTTATGTGGTTACAATTGAGTAATTTGATTTAAAAATTTGGGTATTTGATGTTATTGATTTTTTTGCAGACTCCTAGACTCGAGTGGAAAGAGTTGGTACTCATTCATAATTTTAGGAAGATATGAATCATATGAAATGTGTGTTATACTTATTATTTCAACTTTCATTCAGGAATCTAAGGGTTTTGGTAGTATAAATTTACAGAAAAAAAAATTATGGTGTTTTCTATATATCTTCTTAGTGTAATTCATATGGTGTGTAAAATTATGGAACAAAATCACTTGGTTTGATGGTAAATACCTAGTAGTAAGAAATTAATCATTTCAACTCAATGAAACATGTAAAATCTATGGAGAAAATGATAGAATGGGTTTAAATCAATAATTTAGTTGATAAATTCCTCATGATACAAAGCCCCTAAATATTACACACAACGTAGTTAGAACACCATGGAAGCCCCAATGGGTTACCTTAACTAAAAAAATACAAACACACAAAATAAAATAAAATACAGTCTATGTAGAAGTCAGGTTGCCTCAAAGAAATTACTTAGTTTAAAGTCTTTAACTCAATATGGATCCCCCAACTTACCCAATACCATCGTTTAACATCATAAGAATTTTATTTTTCACCCCTTCTATTATATTTCGATTGATCCTTTATTTATATTTTTTTAAGTACAATTATATATGTTCTGATGAGTGGGATAACCCTAGGAATATCTGAAAGGGTTGATCCAATTACTTTCATACTCTTGTTTAATATATAAAGGATCATTCATTCTTGGATGGATTTTATAGAATAATAAATGAAAAAAATAAGGTATTTCTTATCCCCTATAAATTAATACTTTAATGTGGTAGGTAGGAAACTGATTTTGATATTGGGTTGGTTGAAATTTCCTAAAGAAGATTTAGAATTTGAATCAAACTTAGTTTATTCTCCCATAAATTTAGAAGGAATTGGTTCATTTATAAAAGTTATTACAGCCACCAAATTGGCTTAATCAGTGTTAGGGGTTAGTATAGACTCAAATTTTATGATTTTTTAAAATGGATTAGCAATTGGTGGTCCTAAAAAATAATCAATGGAGCTATATTCAAGAGATTCAATCAAATAATGAAAATTTCCCTCGTGTGAATAATGGAAACAAATCCCCTATTAACTTAAGAATCCTTAAATAACTCCTTTATATTCCTTAGGTTCACTTTTATCATTTCCCAACCAATTAACCTCATAAACCTACATATATTTCTCAAATTATAAATTTATTTCTTCAGTATTATTATGATATTTTGAAGCTTTTAATGGTTTAGGAATCATTGTTCCAAGTTTTTAATTGGTTTTACAACTTCTTTAAATAGTAACAAGTTTGATTTGTTCATGCGATTTATATGTGTAACAAGATTCTTCCTTTAAATTTAAGTAATAGACTATCTGAGAGGTCATGGGTTCCTTAATAGTCTTAATGATTTTTAATTCTAATCTCAATTATGAAACCTCAGAATTCATTCTCTCCATTTTTTCTAATAGAATTTCTCAAGTAATGAAATTAGAATACATTTTCTAGGATTTTGATTTGGTTGGTCTATCATATGAGGATATTTCAATTGGTATTATTAGAATTATAATTGGTTACGAGTTGGAATTTGTTTTTGATAGTAGCGATTTGGAACTTTTGGTTGACTTGGTTATTGATTTTCCCTCTAAAAAAATCTAGGATAGTCGTTTTATGTTGGATTTAAATTGTTTAGGTTCAATGGATTTTGAAAACTTAGTACATTGAACTCACATATGGTCCTATTAGAATCACATCAATGATTTAAGGAGTGGTTGGGAAATTATTAGTTCTATGGTCATGTTTTTCACAAATTCTGCAAATACGATCAACAAATTAAGCATTATGGGATTTCCTAAGGTCTATCTCTTCAACCTTACAAGAGAGGGTTGTAATTTTAACCTGAAGGCTTTCATCATCCCTAAGAGTGTGAATCCTACTAGATTTTTTTGGTTTTTATAATTAAGGATAGCTTTCCCATGTTTATATTTGTTTAAAAGGAGCTTTTATAACATCCATAGTCCCACAATCCAAGATTCAGTGCTAAAACATAATATTTAAATTTTTAGCTTTGATACCAATAAATGTGACCAAATTTTAACCCTCCAAAACATATATCGTCAAACTGAAATATTGGATCACTTAAATACCCAAGGACCATTTTATTTTAAAGTTTTAAGAAATTTGAACAAACTCTTGCATAACAACTTGGATATATAAACAACTTGTTCATAAAAATCTACATCATGACATATAGTAACCATCTTAGGAATAACATACTTAAAACCTTTCTTCATAAAATGGGGGAATGGAAAATAGAATAAGGGTGAGATCAAATTATTTATAAGGTTAAACATAAGAATTAGCAACTAAATTTCATCAGTGTGCATAATATGAGTATAATGGTATGATGTCATAATAAAATTTCATGAGCATGACATAAGAGGATTCATTCCCATCAAATCCTAGATCATAATACATGTGACATGGAATAAATATTTTTCAAAGGAAAGTGTAATGATAATCAATAATCATGAGCCATGTGATATAAATATTGATAAAAGGAACCATTAAAAACTAAATAAATAAAATGTGTAGGTATCTTGTAACCTTATTTTCAAAGAACCATTACAAGAACCCATACAAATTGAATAACCAATATTTTCAACTTCCAACCTAATTCTCTAAATAAAATAATCATTACCCAATGCACCAGAAAGCTATATCAGGCTCACCCATCATCATGAGCTATATCAGGATCACCATTCATCATGAGCTATATCAGGATCACCCATCATTATAAAAAAAATATTTAAGAACTATAACATAATCATAACACATAAAATGTTGGTTTTTTCAATATAGAAATAACCATTTTTCTTTCATATCTTGATTTAGCTATAGAAAATAAATGGGTTCCAAAAAAATCTAATAATCCATCCATAGAAATAATAAGGATGGTATCATTAAAACATATCCTTAATATATATTAATTAACATAAATAATTTTTTTCATTTATTAATATAAATACCATAAAAATTTCATTAAAAACATTCTTGAATAAAATACCCTTTACACTTAGAAAATCACTTTTAAAAACTAAAAATTCACAAAATATTATGGAAATAATTTTATTTGAAAGTAAACTTGGAAACATATGATGGGGTTTTAAAATAAAATAATGTTTATGGTGGTGCAAAAACCCATTTATGTTGTAAGCGTTAAAAATAAAAATTCTTTTCAATCTTTTGTAAAGAGAATCAAAAGTGACCCATGTGGAAAATCATAAGGAATTTCCTTTTAAACCTCTTAAAATAATGTCAATGATCATGTAAAATTTATTTATGAAATCATAAAATTAAAAAAACATTCTTGAAAACATTTTAAAAACTTTGGTATAAAAGTGAAAGATTACCGACTTAAAAGAATACAAAATATTGATATCAATTACAAACAACTTTCTTGATGTTTGTTTGATCAATAAAGGAGGAAATGGAAACTAAAAATATCAACCACATTCATAACCATAGGATAAAAAAAGTGATATGGTTCAATAAAATATTAACAAATTATTTACCTAAAGGAACCTTGAATATATACAATCTTGAAAATAAAGGAGTTGTAACATACAACCTTCTACCACTTTTTTAACTTTTGAATAAAAATTCATTAAAATAAAGTGTATGATATAACTCTATAAATAACATGAATTTCATAAATTAATATTTCAAAATTAATTTATGATGTATTAATTACACCCTAAAAGGAAATCAGGGTGTAAGATATGAAACATGTCTCAAAAAAATGAGATTGAGACAAAGAAAACCCTTACAAAGATCATAAATTTTGATGTGATAATTATTCCATGAAGTGATTATGTGAAAATATGTAAATCCAAATAAATAAACTTTAAATTCATAATAAATAAATTTTGAGACAAATTCGCACATAATCATGTCATAACAAAGTCAATGAATTGGAATTATAACCCAATGAATGGAAATTGAGTTAAGAAAACCATTACTGCTTTATAACTTTAAATTCAAACCCCCTTGGATAAATATAATTTGAATTTAAACTTAAAATATCTTGAATTATAAATTATTCATGACATAACATGTAAAAGGGGTTGTGTATACACAATATAAAATAAATTAGTTTCATGAAATTAAAATATGCTTCAATGAAGGGAAATTAAGATGAAATCTCTTACCTAGAGTCCAAAATTTCCATGTATATCCTTTAACTTTGGTATAATAAAATTACATAAATTATTTAATTTTTTAAGAATAATTTATAGGGTTATTAAATTATCATTAAATAATTTGTTTTATTTATCTCAATGATCTATTTAATTACTTAATCGGTTAAGTTCATGTTGTGTGTTTTGAGGATGTTCATTTCATAGTTGCAAAATGACTTCAGTATATTGACCATGGTCAAAGAGGTAACAGTTACATCATATTTAGAATAATAATAATGAAATAATAATAATTTTTATAAATTAATTATAATTTTAAAACCAACTATGAAATATGGTTATGAAAAATAAATTACCTTACAATCATGGAGACGGTAGGTCATGCATATTTATGAGTAACATTTCTATTTTTCAATGAACATGGGAGATAGAAGGTAAGTATTATTTTAACTTTAATGAATTATTATTATATCATAAATATCATATTATCTCTTTAAATAATTTATATATACCATCCATGTGATGTGGTGATGAAAAATGAATCACATCACTTTGTGAAGGTGGTAATTTATACGTACGCATGAATGATGTTATCATTTTTCAATCGATGGAAAGGTAAGAAAATATAAGATATATTATCTTTAAAAAATGACAATTATGAAATGGATATCATATATATATATATATATATATATATTAAATCCATAATTATTAATATCCATTACAAGCAGTGATGTAAAATAAAATACATTATTTCGTGGAGGTGGTAGTTTACACTTACGCACGAATGATGTTTTCATTCCTCATAGGGTGGAAAAGGAGATGAAAAAGGTTTATAACATAGTAATAATAAAACTTAATTATATAATATATATTTATGTTATTATATCATAATTGTTTAAGAATATTTGAAGGTGGTATACGAAGATTCAAATTGAAAGAGGTCAGGTAGGACGATTACCACTTCCTCAGTAGACTTCCATTAGATCCCTTCTTAAGGACCCTTGGAATGGTCTTTTAAGAATAAAAACACCTAAAATTCATGTATTGTAAAGTTTAAAAGGAAAATTTTCATGGTTTTTTGATCTATATGTCTCAAAATGGTGTAACAAAGAGAAAGGAGGACGTCCTTTTATAAGGGAGGTGAGGGGAATTTTTAGAAATTTATGAAATATTATAATATAATATGTGTCTTACTCCTTTCAAATGGTTCCAAAATGATATGGATTCTAATATAAGGAGAATATAGTCTTAATATAATCATAAAATAAAATTTATATAGGTTTATATGTTATTTTAATCCTTATATTATGGTTTAACCCCTTGGATATCCAATTTTAACCTTAACCGTGGTAATGACTTTTTCAATATTAATGGGTTAAAATTTTACTTATAAGGTAAAAATTGGATCATAAATGGGTAATGGATTACATTTTTGGCCATTTAAAATAATAATTAGCCTATTTTAATATTTTTCTGAATTTTAAATAATTTAATAAAATATAATTTATCATAAAATATAATTGATGTCATTTTTTACACTATTCATTTAGTTTGATATTAAAGATAAGAAAATAGTAATGGGTTTTGAATATAAAAATTTAAAAATAAAAAATATGTTTTATTGATATATAAAATTATTATGAAACTATAAATCATCCAAATAATATTGATTTTATAGTATTTAAAATCATTTACTTACTTTTTAATACTACTACAAAAACACTCTGTCGGTGTTGCATAAGAATTTAATGTAATTATTTCATCACTAAAAATTAAAAATAAATTACTTATATTTAAAATAAACATTTCTAATTGAACATAATTTTTTTTTATAAATTTCAAAAATTATTAAAAATATTTAAATAAGAGAGTGACATTTTTTGACTTTATCCTTTTCTTAAAATATTATAAAGGTCCAAATCAAAGATAAATGGAAATAAAATGTCATATTTTTTAATTTTGGATGATTATTTTCACACCTCAACCATGGATACTACTTTATTTTATTCTCTTATATATCTTGGATCTTTTTAGTTGAGGTTTGGGTTGATCCCTAGTTTGAGTTTTTGAGTTTTTGGGTTTTGAGAGAATTTTTGGCATGTACACAGGTAGTGCACGGTTAGTGGAAACCATGAGGCCCAGCCTAGGTAACCGTGTAGTAGGTCCTAGAGTTTTATAGAAGATACCACATGGTTTGAGAATGACAAGTCAGAGCACGTGGGTTGGCCATGTAGTCGTTCTCCACTTGGGCAGTAGCTACCACACGATCGGTGTGCGGTTTGGTAAACCGTGCGAGTTGCCCAGAAATTTTAAATATTAAAAACCCTAATCCCCTCTCTCTCCTTTTTAACCCAAAATGGGGCCCCCTCCTCTTGATTCATTTTTGGTGTATGAAGGGATCCCCCTAACCCCCTCTCATTAACTCCTCTTCCTCCATGGATGCTCCTCCAAGCTTCCAAGGTAAGTTTCTTAGGGTTTTTATCCATTTTTCTCATCCTATCTCTTCTCCTCTCTTGATTATTTGGTTTTTATTTTGGGGTTTCTCTCCTGGAAAAACCCTAATGGCTAGGATTTGTGTGTGGGTTGTTTTTATTTGGATCTTAGGGTGTGCGGTTGGTCCGTGAGACTTTATTCTTCCTCCTATCAAAGTTTCATCGCATCTGCACTCCGTTGACGTAGGTGTTTCAATTATTTTTATTTTTGACATAATACATTGATGCTTGTGCACTTCCAATTAATTTATAAATATAGTTCGCATGTTTTTGATACACTTGGTTAGTTTATTATAGTGTTATTTTGTTGGTATAAATTGTTAAAAATGGGTTTTAAAGCGATTATTCATATATGCTTAAGTATATATTCCCCAAATGTGTTTGATAAAATGTCAATTGAGATTTAAAGGTAAAATTGGATGATTTTTAGTATTGTTCCATATAAATATTTTATTAAATTGTTTAGATTTTTATATGGTCTTTACATGTGGAACATGGTGACTCTTATAGTGCGATTTTTATGTTGTTTGGGAAGGATATCTTGGTTTTTTAAGGCTTGTTTGCACCTTTGTAAATTATATTAAATTGTTGGATTTGGTTTGAAAGAAAGTATTGATTCTAAAAATAGTTTTTGGGTGTTTTCATGGATTTCTAGAGTGTTTCATTGGATGTTGGCACATCCATGGGTACACAAGGTGCACACATGGATGTGAATTCAAATGAAGATGACACTTTAAAACACTTTACCCACTCTATCACTGTTCTTTTTCAAACTCTTGTTTCTTCACTAATGGTCCCTTGGTTTTAAGATGGCTCAAGGATGGTTTTTAATTTTTATTGAGGTTATGGACCACTTGGTTCTTTTTATAAATGGTTGATTTTATTTAAAAGGAAATGAATTCCCATTTGACATTTTAAAGTGTGTTGTGTATTTTCACTTTGACATAAGGTGGTGTATGAAAATGAAATTGGATTTGGTGTGAAGGAACCCTTGAAATTGTATTCATGAAAATAGTGTCTTATATTATTTTGAAAATGGTTTGGAAATGTTTGTAAATATGTTGTAATAGACATTATGAAAGGACTTATTAGCACCATTACCTATTTTGAGAAATGTTTTGAAATATTTAATGATGTGACGACCTGGTTGGAACCAATGAATGACTGGTTATAGGAAGGTCACCCATGTAGAGGTATTTCCCTATATGGGTTATCATATAAGTGGTGTTAGTTTTTGGGGTAGGAAAGTGCGGTGACGACAGGTAAGGTGAGTCACGCGTGCGAGGGCCTCCTACTTGCATAGTATAGTATTACCATGGGTTTCCTGGGCATCTTTAGAGGGTTGGGTGATGGTTTCATATCAACCCCGATTATAGAATTTGACACCCCTTGGATGGATTTAAATCTTGGTGGGTATTTCCACTAGATTGTCTAGTTGATGGATTCCAACTGGTTATACACTTTTGGGTTTCACCATACACCGATAGGTGGTTCCAAACCGAGTACGTTCAGGGATCACTCTAGGTATGTTTAGAAAATACCCATGATTTTTTATCTATATTTTCTCATTTATTTTCTTCTACACTTTGTTTCCTTTTTGTATTTCCCATTTAGTTTCAATATTTCCTGTTATTGTTTCTCATGGTTTTATGGTTTTGTGTTTCAACATTAAATGGTATTATGTTTTGAAAATGGAAAGTGGTGTGTTTTGGACCTTCAAAAGGGAGATCTATGTTTTTTTAATAAAATGAGAAAAACCTACTTTTAAATATGTATTTCAAACTAGTTTTTTTGTATTGTTTCAGGAAAGGAAATGTATGGATTATTTGGTGATTACCTACTGAGCTGTTAAGATCACACCCTACTTGTGTCATTCGGGGTTGGTAGACCCAAGATGTTTTGTAGTTTCAAGTTTTTGGTTCGAGTTTCCTTTGTAGAAGGTTAGTTGGTGGACGATGGTGACCATGGGGTCATATAGAGATTGTGTTGGTAGTAGTTTGATTTTATTTTTTTTCTTTAGTTTCATTTTTTTTTCAATCTTATTGGCATTTGGATCAGTTTGTATTCTATTGAGATTCATTTATTTCCAATTTCGCTTCATTTTTAACTTGTTTTTTGATCTTGGTTTATTTGGGATGAATCATTCCCATTTGATTTATATTTGATTTTCAACACTAGTTTCTAGCCTATGGGGATTGGGAACACCCTTCAGGCCTTGTCTCGGACCAGGTCAGATGTTGGGTTGGATGGCATCCTGGCTTGGTTCATAACAAAATGGTATCAGAGGAGGTTATTTTTTATTTGGGGTGTCAGGTACATAGGAGACTATGATTTTTGGGGATCATGAAGTAGGTTATGGGTTAGTTCTTGATCACCACCACTCATGACGAGACCTGAGTTTCCAGGGGTGGTTCGATAATTGAGCCCTTATCCTGTTTTGGTTTGTTTTAGATTGAGGGATGATAATGGAGGCAAGACGGTGTTATGTCGTGATCTCACATGGATTAGTGACCCATGTGGAGTCTGAGTACATGACTCAAGCTGCTCCTAGAGGTTGATTCTTACCCAGGGCATGGCCCACTACCATGTTTCCAAGTTAGGTTCATACACTATCTCTTAACACTAATATTTTGGAATGAGTCATGTTTTGTTTTGGTCTCGATTAAAGTGAGCAAGATTTTAAAATGAAAATTGTTTTTGAAAATGAAAATGATTTCCTTCAAATAGTTTTGGGCTGGAAAAAGGGTTTTAAAAGAGAAAGGGGTCTTTTTTGAAAAATTTGGTATATATTTGGAATTGATAAGGAAGTGGAATGGGTGCAACCCTTGGTGTTCCATATGGACATTCTCATATGTGAAGGTATGTGTGCAAAGTGCGTGTTGGCACGTGCAGATGGAAACAGATAAGACACATATGTGATGATTCATGGGATTCCATGGGTGGATGATTGAAATCAAAGGCTTGGACATGTTTTTCCAAAGTGATTTTTAAAGAGGAAAATGATTCCATAAATTGGTTTTTGTTTTAGAATGTGGGTTTTTTATCGTGGCTTTTATGTTCGGAAAGTGGCCTTGAAATAGGGTGGGTTTGAATATTAAAACGAAAATGGGATTTTTGAAAAGAGGAATATCAGTTTTGCATATATATTTTTGTCTTACAATCCTACCGTTTTGGATCGAGGCATTCATTTCTATTGTTATTTGGTTTTATATTGGTTCTGGTTTCATGTTTCTTGTGTGATTCAGAATATTCCACCCAAAAAGGTCCCCAAAGTTTCTAATTATTCATTTCTAGTTTCTGATTCTTCTCGAGTAATTTCTATCCTTCATGGTGATCGAGGTTCCTTTGAGGTGGTGGAGTGGATTGAATAGGTCGATAGTGTTTTCAAATTATTGGGAACTCCCAAATCTGTTAGGGTTCGATCTGTTTTATGTTTGTTTGAAGTTCCAGCCTTGGATGAATGGGATTTGTTTTCCTTGCCTTTGATGAAAGTGGGGATGAAATGGGAAGTGTTTAAGTTCATCTTTTTTCTGATGGTTTATACCAAAGGAGGTGAAGACAAAGAAAATGGAAACTCTTATGTGTATTCAGCAAGACCAGCAGACGATGAAGGTCTATGTTGAACATTTCAAAGAGCTGGTTTCCTTTTCTCCAGAGTCAGTGTCATAGGATCTGATGAAGTATTATATTTTCATTGGGGGTATTCATCCTAAGATCAAGGAGTGAGTCCTCTCCTCTAAGGATCTTTATTTTTAGAATTTGGTGGACAAATATTTTTGGCCGAGTTGGTTTCTGGAACACAGGAGTTTAGCAACCCGGTATCTCTTGTTGCTCGTGAGGGTTCCCCATACATCAAGGGTGTGTTAGAGGAACCTATTCCTAAGAAATATATTATGTTGGCTCTGGCTTCTCATCTGTCAGAACACTCGCTCGTGTGTTTCTAGTGTGTCCAATTTGTGCATTCAAAGCCATCCTATAATAATATTCCAAAAACATTCCATCATTGTGGTCGTTTGGGACTCTGGAGAAGTTTTTTATGAAGTATTTCCCAAAGAAGAAGCCTTTATTAGAGGATATCAGTGCCTGACTATGATGTAGAAGATGATTTAGTCACCAGGGCTCTAGCCATGGGCCTCAGAGTGAAGCTTGCACACAGTCAGGAGTAGCTGGGTGTGTGTGAAATCTTGGCCTAGTTTTGTTTCCTATGTTGGGGTAGAGTAGTTTAAAATATTTTTGTTATAATTTTTGATGTTGTTGGGAGTTCATCTTTCTGTTGTAAAAGTTTGATGAACTTGTTATTTCATAATATGAGTAGTGGTGTTTATCTAAATGTGGCTCTTTAAAATTGTTTAGTCTTCCTTGAGTGTGCTTATCCCTTGTGTGGGATGGGTTTAGTTTTAGTTATTCTCATTTGGAGGTACTTGAGCTTTGTGGAATTTATTTGTTGTGGTTTCAGATCTCTCTTTGTCTTGAGTTCCTTTCAAGGGTTTTCCCCATGTGTTGGGGGTCTGGTGTGTATGGGGAATTTTTAGTTTTGGGGGTGGTGATTCCATGCTCATGAAAAAGGGTTTAAGATAGTTAGATTGGGAGTTCACGGTTCTATTTTTCCTTGTAGTGGGTTTCCTATTTAAGTCTTTGTGGTGTTGTTTGGGCTTTAAAGTTTCCATGCAAGTTGAATTTTTTTAGTGGGGAGAACCCTTTTGTGTTATCCCCTCATTATTGTTTTGTGGTTTACTCTAGTGTTGGTTGAGTGTGACTTCTAGATTGAAAGGTCACCCCATGGTACACGGTTTCTCTCAGTTTTGATCGAGCATGGATTCAAGTTTTGGTCAACTTTTGGCTGGGTGAATTTTTTGGGGAATAAAGTGTTTATGGTGGGGATAATTGTCACATACCAACCTTGGATACTCCTTTATTTTATTCTTTTATTTATCTTGGATCTTTTTAGTTGAGGTTCAGGTTGATCCCCGGTTTGAATTTTTGAGTTTTTGGGTTTCGTGAAAATTTTTGGCATGTGCATGGGCAGTGAACAGTTAGTGGAAACCATGTGGCCCAACCCAAGTAACCGTGTAGTAGGTCTTGAAGTTTTTTAGAAGCTACCACATGGTATGATCATGTTAAGTCAGACCATGTGGGTTGGTTTTTCAGTCATTATCCTATTGGGAAGTAGATGGTGCACGGTTGGTGCACAATTTGGTAAACTATGTTTCCAAACCGTGTGAGCTTCCTAGAGATTTTAAATATTAAAAACCCTAATCCTATCTCTCTCCTTTTTAACACAAAATTAGGTCCCCTCCTCTTGGGTCCTTTTTTACGTAGAGAGGGAGCCCCTTATCTCCCTCTCCTTGGCTCCTCCTCCATGGATGCTTCTCTAAGATTCCAAGGTGAGTTTCTTAGGGTTTTGTCCATTTTTCTCCTCTATCTATTCTCTTCTCTTGATTTTATGGTTTTTCATTGGGTTTTTCTCTCTTGGTTGAACCCTAATGGCCAGGGTTTGTGTGTGGGTTGTGTTTCTTTGGATCTTAGGGTGTGTGATTGGTCTGTGAGGCTTTGTTATTCCTCCCCTAAAAGTTTCATCGCATCCTCACTCCATTGAGGAAGGTGTTTCCATTATTTTAATTTCCATAACAATCCATTGATTCTTATGTGCTTCCAATTAATTTATAAATATGGTTCGCATGTTTTTGATGCACTTGTTTAGTTTATTATGGTGTTCTTTTATTGGAATAAATTGTTAAAAATGGTTTTTGAAGTGATTCTTCATATATTCCTAAGTATATATGCCCCAAATGTGTTTGATAAAATGTCAATTGAGATTTAAAGGTAAAATTGGATGATTTTTTAGTGTTTTACATTATAAATATGTTATTAAATTTGTTGGATTTTGATTTGGGTTTTACATGTGGAATATGGAGACTCTTACAGTATGGTTTGTATATTGTTTGGGAAGGGTCTCTTGGTTTTTAAAGGCTTGTTTTCACTATTGTAAATTATGTGAAATTGTTTTATTTAGTTTGAAATAAAGTTGTTATTCTAAAAATGGTTTTTGGTTGTTTTCATGGATGTCTAGAGTGTGCCATTAGATGTTGGTACATCCATGGGTTCACAGGGTGCACACATGGATGTGCATTCAAATGAAATGGAACTTTAAATCACTTTACCCACTCTATCATAGTCCTTTTTAAAACTCTTGTTTCTTTACTAATGGTCCCTTAGTTTTCAAATGTCTCAATGATGGTTTTAAATTTGTGTTGAGGTTATGGCATGCTTGTTACTTTGGATAAATGGTTTATTTTCTTTAAAAGGAAATGAACACCCATTTTACATTTTAAAGTGTGTCACGTGTTTTCACTTTGACATAAGGTGGTGTTTGAAAATGAAATTGGATTTGGTGTGAAGGCCCCTTTGACATTGTATGCATGAAAATAGTGTCTTATATTATTTTGGAAATGGTTTGGAAATGTTTTTAAATATGTTGGAATGGACATGATGAAAGGCCGAATTGGAACCCTTGCTTATTTTGAGAAATGTTTTGAAATATTTAATGATGTGAAGGATTGATTAGAACCTATGAATGGCTGGTTATATGGTAGGCGCCCCTATAGATGGATTTCCCTATATTGGTTATCATATAGGTGGTGTTGGTGTTTGGGGTAGACAAGTGAGGTGACGACATGTAAGGTGAGTCATGCGTATGAGGGTCTCCTACTTACACAATATACTATTACCAAGGGTTTCCTGGGTATATTTAGAGGGTTTAGTGATGATTTATTATCAACCCTGATTAGATAGGTTGGCACCCCTTGGATGGATTTAAAGGCCAGGTGGGTAGTGCCACTAGATTGGCTAGTTGAGGGAGGCCAATTGGTTATAGACTGGGGTTTAACCATATGTCGACAGGTGGTTCCGAACTGAATAAATCCAAGGATTGCTCTAGGGATGTTTAGAGAATTCCCATGGTTTTCTATCTATATTTTATTGTTTATTTTCTTATGAACCTTGTTTATTTTTTGTATTGCCCATTTATTTTCAATATAGTCTAGTATTGTTTTTCTTGGGTTTCTAGTTTGGTTTTTCGACATTAAATGGTATTCTGATCTTCACGAAATTCAATCCATGCATCCCATCACCGCCTCCAGATCGTACTTTCCTTTTGTCATCATTCTTTGTCAACATGGATTGTCAAGAAATTCTCTGGAACTCGACAATTCTCCATGGAAGCCTGCTTTGTCAACAAACACAATCTACGTAAAAATACTGCAATGTTACCTTGAGAGATTTTTTCCCAACATCAGTTCACCCCCCTCTTGAGTACTCTAATCTGACCAACACTTAAGTTTGTCCTAAAGAAGTAAAATTTATCCCAATTAATTAAGGTAGTCAAATGAGGGTGAAAGTTTTAGAAATTGGACTTTTCCATCTTTTACTAATAAAATTAAAGCTATATTTTTTCCTTCGGTTGACATGAAAAAATTATCTTGATTATGAGGGAACTTTATTAGGATATAGTAGATAAAAAATTTTCCCATGATGTACTCTAATAGTTGTAACTATTTATGTCCAATTGGATCATCTATTTAGAAGTTATGATAGAAATGGTGGGATGAATTTTTGGGCTTTGTAATCTGGTCTGGAATTTATAATTCAACTTAGGATGCCTATACCGCCTTTAAAATGATATAATTATCCTTGGAAATATTTTAATTAATTTTTTTTCATGAATTAATATATCTTTAGTTAAAATTTCAACATAATTGGACTTGAATTATGGGCTTCACCTAAGTTTTAGTGGCCTGAGGTCCAATCTTCTTTTCCTGGAGATTTCTAGATTTGATGCCCAATATGTCCTTCTTTTGTTAATCATTTATGAGTATAAAATAATATAATCTACCCCAAATATTGAGTAATAAAATCATTAAATATTAAATTAAAATCCTTAATAGGTATTTTCCCACAAGGTTATGATAAATTGGTCCTAGATTAATACATTTAAATAATAATTACACATATAATGAGAAATGAAATTTAATTTTTAAATTAAATTAACATAGGATTTTACAAACAACAATTCACATGAAAAATAATCAAAATATAATGAAAATTATACAATTTCATCAAGAAATTAGGCAGTTTCTATAAGAAAGTATGACCCTATAGGAATGATAGAGATTGAATCATTGTGCTTCATGTTAGATGAATACATTCAATCCAATATATACAAAGTTGGTTGGGGATCTATTGAAAGTTATAGGTATGTCATGAGAGTGTTAGATATTTCTTTATAATAGGGATACCAGTGCATGATGTGTTTATTGGTAAATGGAACGTCTGGATGCTGATTAAGGTATGGGTATCACATATAATGTGTGATAAATGTTGGATATGGGGAATTAGGTATGAGAGGAATGAACATGGGAATCAGATATGACAAGGGATGATAATGGGAATCTGTATGATATGAGATGATAATAATTAATAATTATTTATTGTGCATGAATAGTTGGTTTTGGGGGGGTGGATAATTGATAGGTATGATACCATCATTATGTTGGGTAATTTGGTTGCAGTGAGGACGGGTATGTGATTATTGTAGTGGGGAGTGCCTATGGAAGGGATTGGTTAGTTGAAATTGGGTAGCCAGGGTGACCAAAAAATAGATGGATGTGTTTGGTGTTGTCTAAGTGTCTTGGGAAGGTGGTGGGTGAGACACTTAGGTTTGGTAAGAGTCAAATTGTATGGGTCCCAAGATTTATCAAGGATGATCTATTATTTGTGGAGAATGTTATATTTCCTAAGAATCCAATACTGGTAATTTGGTTCAGGTTATTGATTTACCATGTGAATTTAGACCCTTATAAGGTTTCAGGGGTTTCGTTATAGGCTGGGGATCAAGTCTCAGGAGTGGATTAGGCTTGGGTCTTGATTTGCTGTTAAATCTTATTATATATTGTTTTTTGAGAGTGGTGTGAAGTTTGGAAGTGTATTTTTGGCATGATTTTATAAAATTGGAGGTTTATAAGTTTTTGGATTCTTTTGTACATATTTTGGAGTTACATCCGATTATTGAAAAATTAGAAAACTCATGTATGTAAGGGTAAAGAAATTTCATATGTAAGATTAACTCTATACATACGGGTTACCCTATGATGTGAAAATGGATAAGTGTTGAGACACCCTTTGATAGGTAAGGTTAACCCTGGAATGCATACTATTCATTATATGGAAAAGCTAAAATATAAGGTTCACCTTGTGGTGATATGTAAAAGTAACCCTGTTATGTTAGGGTCCTCTATTTGTAATTCAAATAAGTATTTAGTTGTATGTTATAGGTAAGAGTAACCCTAGATACATAAAGTTAACATTATGGAAAATTAATATGTAAGAGTAACCCCTCCCAATATATAATAGTAGCTCCTTGATGTGAAAGATTAACCTTGTTATGTGAATTTTTCTAAGAATGGGAATTCACTATGATATGTAATGGTCAAAAAATAGTAAATTATTGGGAGTTCTCATGGTACATATGGGTAAATTTTTTATTTGTAAGGGTCCTCCTCTTTAGTAATTGACTAAGTGTGGGAGTCACCTTGTGATATGTAAAGGAAAGATACATAAGGCTCAATGATTACCCTATGATATGTAAATATTTCAAATTTGAAAATTTTGATGAAGGGATCATATGTAAGATTCACCATACGTAAAGGTTATAGTGTTTGTAAAAATTGACGAGTGATACATAAGGTTCATCAAGGGGTGATATGTAATGGCACCATATGTAAGGTTCCATATATAAGGGTCCCAAACTTCGTGAATTTTGATGATTGATATGTAAGGGTTCTCAAGGGATGATACATATGGGTCATTCCATGATAAAGAGTGATACATGAAGTTCATCCCATACATAAGGGTTTTGGTATTTTTCAAAAATTAAATGTGATGAATTATTTTCTAGATTTTTTTAAAATTATAATTAATCAATTTATTATGTATAAAAAGGGTAATTTATGCTATTTTGGATAGAATACAGTGGTTTCACCCATGGTTTCTCCCCCATTCACCTCTTCATCTCCATGTGAGATCTTTATCAATTATTATTGGTTATTTGTGTCATTTATTGCATGGATTACCCATTAGTAAGGCTAGATATCCCAAAGTTATTATTTGGTTTATATCAATATTTACTTATTTTTTTAACAATAATTCCCTAAATCATGGATTTTATAAGATTAATGGATTTCTTCTGATTGTATTTCATTCCTCATAGGGTGGAAAAGGAGATGAAAAAGGTTTATAACATAGTAATAATAAAACTTAATTATATAATATATATTTATGTTATTATATCATAATTTTTTAAGAATATTTGAAGGTGGTATAAGAAGATTCAAATTGAAAGAGGTCAGGTAGGATGATTACCACTTCTTCAGTAGACTTCCTTTAGATCCCTTCTTAAGGACCCTTGGAATGGCCTTTTAAGAATAAAAACACCTAAAATTCATCTATTGTAAAGTTTTAAAGGCAAATTTTCATGGTTTTGTTGATCTATATGTCTCAAAATGGTGTAACAAAGAGAAAGGGGGACGTCCTTTTATAAGGGAGGTGAGGGGAATTTTTAGAAATTTATGAAATATTATAATGTAATATGTGTCTTACTCGTTTCAAATGGTTCCAAAATGATATGGATTCTAATATAAGGAGAATATAGTCTCAATATAATCATAAAATAAAATATAGATAGTTTTATATGTTATTTTAATCCTTATATTATGGTTTAACCCCTTGGCTATCCAGTTTTAACCTTAACCGTGGTAATGACTTTTTCAATATTAATGGGATAAAATTTTACTTATAAGGTAAAAATTAGATCATAAATGGATAATTGATTACATTTTTGGCCATTTAAAATAATAATTATCCTATTTTAATATTTTTCTGAATTTTAAATAATTTAATAAAATATAATTTATCATAAAATATAATTGATGTCATTTTTTACACTATTCATTTAGTTTGATATTAAAGATAAGAAAATAGTAATGGATTTTGAATATAAAAATTTAAAAATACAAAATATGTTGTATTGATATATAAAATTATTATGAAACTATAAATAATCCAAATAATATTGATTTTATAGTATTTAAAATCATTTACTTACTTTTTTCTACTACTACACAAACACTTTGTCGGTGTTGCGTAAGCATTTAATGTAATTATTTCATCACTAAAAATTAAAAATAAATTACTTATATTTAAAATAAACATTTCTAATCGAACATAATTTTTTTTTATAAATTTCAAAAATTATTAAAAATATTTAAATAAGAGACTGACATTTTTTGACTTTATCCTTTTCTTAAAATATTATAAAGGTCCAAATCAAAGATAAATGGAAATAAAATGTCATATTTTTGAATTTTGGATGATTATTTTCACACCTTAAGCATGGATACTCCTTTATTTTATTCTCTTATAGATCTTGGATCTTTTTAGTTGAGGTTTGGGTTGAGCCCTAGTTTGAGTTTTTGAGTTTTTGGGTTTTGGGAGAATTTTTGGCCTGTGCACAGGTAGTGCACGGTTAGTGGAAACCATGAGGCCCAGCCCAGGTAACCATTTAGTTGGTCCTAGAGTTTTATAGAAGATACCACATGGTTTTAGAATGACAAGTCAGAGCACACGGGTTGGCCATGTAGTCATTCTCCACTTGGGCAGTAGCTACCACACGATTGGTGTGCGGTTTGGTAAATCGTGCGAGTTGCCTAGAAATTTTAAATATTAAAAATCCTAATCCCCACTCTCTCCTTTTTAACCCAAAATGGGGCCCCCTCCTCTTGAGTCATTTTTGGCATACGAAGGGATCCCCCTAACCCACTCTCATTAACTCCTCTTCCTCCATGGATGCTCCTCCAATCTTCCAAGGTAAGTTTCTTATGGTTTTTATCCATTTTTCTCATCCTATCTCTTCTCCTCTCTTGATTATTTGGTTTTTATTTTGGGGTTTCTCTCTTGGAAAAACCCTAATGGCTAGGGTTTGTGTGTGGGTGGTTTTTATTTGGATCTTAGGGTGTGCAGTTGGTCCGTGAGACTTTATTCTTCCTCCTATCAAAGTTTTGTCGCATCTGCACTCTGTTAACGTAGGTGTTTCAATTATTTTCATTTTTGACATAATACATTGATGCTTGTGCACTTCCAATTAATTTATAAATATGGTTCTCATGTTTTTAATACACTTGGTTAGTTTATTATAGTGTTCTTTTGTTGGTATAAATTGTTAAAAATGGTTTTTAAAGCGATTATTCATATATGCTTAAGTATATATTCCCCAAATGTGTTTGATAAAATGTCAATTGAGATTTAAAGGTAAAATTGGATGATTTTTTAGTATTGTTCCTTATAAATATTTTATTAAATTGTTTAGATTTTTATATGGTATTTACATGTGGAACATGGTGACTCTTATAGTGCGATTTTTATGTTGTTTGGGAAGGATATCTTGGTTTTTTAAGGCTTGTTTGCACCTTTGTAAATTATATTAAATTGTTGGATTTGGTTTGAAAGAAAGTATTGATTCTAAAAATAGTTTTTGGGTGTTTTCATGGATTTATAGAGTGTGTCATTGGATGTTGGCACATCCATGGGTACACAAGGTGCACACATGGATGAGAATTCAAATGAAGATGACACTTTAAAACACTTGACCCACTCTATCACTGTTCTTTTTCAAACTCTTGTTTCTTCACTAATGGTCCCTTGGTTTTAAGATGGCTCAAGGATGGTTTTTAATTTTTTTTGAGGTTATGGACCACTTGGTTCTTTGTATAAATGGTTGATTTTATTTAAAAGGAAATGAATGCCCATTTGACATTTTAAAGTGTGTTGTGTATTTTCACTTTGACATAAGGTGGTGTATGAAAATGAAATTGGATTTGGTGTGAAGGACCCCTTGACATTGTATTCATGAAAATAGTGTCTTATATTATTTTGAAAATGGTTTGGAAATGTTTGTAAATATGTTGGAATAGACATTATGAAAGGACTGATTAGCACCATTACCTATTTTGATAAATGTTTTGAAATATTTAATGATGTGACGACCTGGTTGGAACCAATGAATGACTGGTTATATGAAGGTCACCCATATAGAGGTATTTCCCTATATGGGTTATCATATAACTGGTGTTAGTTTTTGGGATAGGAAAGTGCGGTGATGATAGGTAAGGTGAGTCACGCCTGCGAGGGCCTCCTACTTACATAGTATACTATTACCATGGGTTTCCTGGGCATCTTAAGAGGGTTGGGTGACGGTTTCATATCAACCCCGATTATAGAAGTTGGAACCCCTTGGATGGATTTAAATCTAGGTGGGTATTTCCACTAGATTGTCTAGTTGATGGATTCCAACTGGTTATAGACTTTTGGGTTTCACCATACACCGATAGGTGGTTCCAAGCCGAGTACGTTCAGGGATCACTCTAGGTATGTTTAGAAAATACCCATGGTTTTTTATCTATATTTTCTCATTTATTTTCTTCTACACTTTGTTTCCTTTTTGTATTTCCCATTTAGTTTCAATATTTCTTGTTATTGTTTTTCATGGGTTTATGGTTTGGTGTTTCAACATTAAATGGTATTATGTTTTGAAAATGGAAAGTGGTGTGTTTTTAGACCTTCAAAAGGGAGATCTATGTTTGTTTAATAAAATGAGAAAAACCTACTTTTAAATATGTATTTCAAACTAATTTTTATGTATTGTTTTAGGAAAGGAAATGTATGGATTATTTGGTGGTTACCTACTGAGTTGTTAAGATCACACCCTACTTGTGTCATTCGGTGTTGGTAGACCCAAGATGTTTTGTAGTTTCAAGTTTTTGGTTCGATTTTCCTTTGTAGCAGGTTAGTTAGTGGACAATGGTGACCATGGGGTCATATAGAGATTGTGTTGGTAGTAGTTTGATTTTAGTTTTTTTCTTTAGTTTCAATTTTTTTTCAATCTTATTGGCATTTGGATCAGTTTGTATTCTATTGAGATTCATTTATTGCCAATTTCGATTCATTTTTAACTTGTTTTTTGATCTTGTTTTATTTGGGATAAATCATTCCCATTTGATTTATATTTTATTTTCAACACTAGTTTCTAGACCATGGGGATTGGGAATACCCTTCAGGCCTTGTCTCGGACCAGGTCAGATGTTGGGTTGGATGGCATCCTGGCTTGGTTCATAACAAAATGGTATCAGAGGAGGTTATTTGTTATTTGGGGTGTTAGGTACATAGGAGACTATGATTTTTGGGGATCATGAGGTAGGTTATGGGTTAGTGCTTGATCACCACCACTCATGACGAGACCTGAGTTTCTAGGGGTGGTTCGATAATTGAGCCCTTATCCTATTTTGGTTTGTTTTGGATTGAGGGATGATAATGGAGGCAAGACGGTGTTATGTCATGATCTCACATGGATTAGTGACCCATGTGGAGTCTGATTAATGACTCAAGCTGCTCCTAGTGGTTGATTCTTACCCGGGGCATGGCCCACTACCATGTTTCCAAGTTAGGTGCATACACTATCTCCTAACACTAATATTTTGGAATGAGTCATGTTTTGTTTTGGTCTCTATTGAAGTGAGCAAGATTTTAAAATGAAAATTGTTTTTGAAAATGAAAATGATTTCCTTCAAATAGTTTTGGGTTGGAAAAAGGGTTTTAAAAGAGAAAGGGTACTTTTTTGAAAAATTTGGTATATATTTGGAATTGATAAGGAAGTGGCATGGGTGAAACCCTTGGTGTTCCATATGGACATTCGCATATGTGCAGGTATGTGTGCAAAGTGTGTGTTGGCACGTGTGGATGGAAATAGATAGACACATATGTGATGATTCATGGGATTCCATGGGTGGATGATTGAAATCAAAGGCTTGGACATGTTTTTCCAAAGTGGTTTTTAAAGAGGAAAATGATTCCATAAATTGGTTTTTGTTTTAGAATGTGGGTTTTTTTATCGTGGCTTTTATGTTCAGAAAGTGGCCTTGAAATAGGGTGGGTTTGAAAATTAAAACGAAAATGGGATTTTTGAAAAGAGGAATATCTGTTTTGCATATATATTTTTGGCTTACAAGCCTACTGTTTTGGCTCGAGGAATTCATTTCTATTGTTATTTGGTTTGATATTGGTTCCGGTTTCATGTTTCTTGTGTTATTCAGAAAATGCCACCCAAAAAGGTCCCCAAAGTTTCTCATTAGTCATTTCTGGTTTCTTATTCTTCTCGAGTAATTTCTATCCTTCATGGTGATCGAGGTTCCTTTGAGGTGGTGGAGTGGATTGAATAGGTCGATAGTGTTTTCAAATTATTGGGAACTCCCAAATTTGTTAGGGTTCGAGTTGTTTTGTGTTTGTTTGAAGTTCCAGCCTTGGATGAATGGGATTTGTTTTCCTTGCCTTTGATGCAAGTGGGGATGAAATGGGAAGTGTTTAAGTTCATCTTTTTCTGATGGTTTATACCAAATGAGGTGGAGACAAAGAAAATGGAAACTCTTATGTGTATTCATCAAGACCAGCAGATGATGAAGGTATATGTTGAACATTTCAAGGAGCTAGTTTCCTTTTCTCTAGAGTCAGTTTCATAGGATCTGATGAAGGATTATATTTTCATTGGGGATCTTCATCCTAAGATCAAGGAGTGAGTCCTCTCCTCTAAGGATCTTTATTTTTAGAAGTTGGTGGACAAATATTTTTGGTCGAGTTGGTTTCTGGAACACAGGAGTTTAGCAACCCGGTATCTCTTGTTGCTCGTGAGGGTTCCCCATCCATCAAGGGTGTGTTAGAGGAACCTATTCCTAAGAATTATATTTTGTTGGCTCTGAATTCTCATCTGTCAGAACACTCACTCGTGTGTTCCTAGTGTGTCTAATTTGTGCATTCAAAGCCATCCTATCATAATATTCCAAAAACATTCCATCGTTGTGGTCGTTTGGGTCTCTAGAGAAGTTTTTTATGAAGTATTTACCAAAGAAGAAGCCTTGATTAGAGGATATCAGTGCCTGACTATGATGTAGGAGATGATTTAGTCACCAGGGCTCTAGCCATGGGCCTCAGAGTGAAGCTCGCACACAGTCAGGAGTCGCTGGGTGTGTGTGAAATCTTGGCCCAGTTTTGTTCCATGTGTTGGGGTAGAGTAGTTTAAAATCTTTTTGTTATAATTTTTTATGTTGTTGGGAGTTCATCTTTCTGTTGTAAAAGTTTGATGAACTTGTTATTTCATAATATGAGTAGTGGTGATTATCTAAATGTAGCTCTTTAAAATTTTTTAGTCTTCCTTGAGTGTGCTTAGCCCTTGTGTGGGATGGGTTTAGTTTTAGTTATTCTCATTTGGAGGTACTTGAGATTTGTGGAATTTATGGGTTGTGGTTTCAGATCTCTCTTTGTCTTGAGTTCCTTTCGGGGGTTTTCCCCATGTGTTGGGGGTCTGGTGTGTATGGGGAATTTTTATTTTTGGGGGTGGTGATTCCATGCTCATGAAAAAGGGTTTAAGATAGTTAGGTTGGGAGTTCAAGCTTCTGTTTTTCCTTGTAGTGGGTTTCCTATTTAAGTCTTTGTGGTGTTGTTTGGGCTTTAAAGTTTCCATGATAGTTGAATTTTTTTAGTGGGGAGAACCCTTTTGTGTTCTCCCCTCATTATTGTTTTGTGGTTTACTCTAGTGTTGGTCGAGTGTGACATCTAGAGTGAAAGGTCACCCCATGGTACATGGTTTCTCTCAGTTTTGATCGAGCATGGATTCAAGTTTTGGTCAACTTTTGGATGGGTCAATTTTTTGGGGAAGAAAGTGTTTATGGTGGGGATAATTGTCACATCCCAAGCTTGGATACTCCATTATTTTATTCTTTTCTTGATCTTGGATCTTTTTAGTTGAGGTTCAGGTTGATCCCTAGTTTGAATTTTTGAGTTTTTTGGTTTCGTGAGAATTTTTGGCATCTGCATGGGTAGTGAACACTTAGTGGAAACTGTGTGGCACAACCCAAGTAACCGTGTAGTAGGTCTTGGAGTTGTTTAGAAGCTACCACACGGTATGATCATGGAAAGTGAGACCGTGTGGGTTGGTTTTGCAGTCATTATCCTATTGGGAAGTAGATGATGCACGGTTGGTGCACAATTTGGTAAATTATATTTCCAAACCGTGTGAGCTTCCCAGATATTTTAAATATTAAAAACCCTAATCCTATCTCTCTCCTTTTTAACCCAAAATCAGGTCCCCTCCTCTTGGGTCCTTTTTTACGTAGAGAGGGAGCCCCTTATCTCCCTCTCCTTGGCTCCTCCTCCATGGATGCTTCTCCAAGATTCCAAGGTAAGTTTCTTAGGGTTTTGTCCATTTTTCTCCTCTATCTATTCTCTTCTCTTGATTTTATGGTTTTTCATTGGGGTTTTCTCTCTTGGTTGAACCCTAATGGCCAGGGTTTGTGTGTTGGTTGTGTTTCTTTGGATCTTAGGGTGTGTGATTGGTCTGTGAGGCTTTGTTCTTCCTCCCCTCAAAGTTTCATCGCATCCTCACTCCATTGAGGAAGGTGTTTCCATTATTTTCCTTTCCATAACAATCTATTGATTCTTATGTGCTTCCAATTAATTTATAAATATGGTTCGCATGTTTTTGATGCACTTGTTTAGTTTATTATGGTGTTCTTTTATTGGTATAAATTGTTAAAAATGGTTTTTGAAGTGATTCTTTATATATTCCTAAGTATATATGCCCCAAATGTGTTTGATAAAATGTAAATTGAGATTTAAAGGTAAAATTGGATGATTTTTTAGTGTTTTACATTATAAATATGTTATTAAATTTTTTGGATTGTGATTTGGGTTTTACATGCGGAATATGGAGACTCTTACAGTGTGGTTTGTATATTGTTTGGGAAGGCTCTCTTGGTTTTTAAAGGCTTGTTTTCACTATTGTAAATTATGTGAAATTGTTTTATTTAGTTTGAAATCAAGTGGTTATTCTAAAAATGGTTTTTGGTTGTTTTCATGGATGTCTAGAGTATTCCATTAGATGTTGGTACATCCATGGGTGCACAGGGTGCACACATGGATGTGCATTCAAATGAAGATGGAACTTTAAATCACTTTACCCACTCTATCATAGTCCTTTTTAAAACTCTTGTTTCCTTACTAATGGTCCCTTAGTTTTCAAATGTCTCAATGATGGTTTTAAATTTGTGTTGAGGTTATGGCATGCTTGTTACTTTGGATAAATGGTTTATTTTCTTTAAAAGGAAATGAACACCCATTTTGCATTTTAAAGTGTGTCACGTGTCTTCACTTTGACATAAGGTGGTGTTTGAAAATGAAATTGGATTTAGTGTGAAGGACCCTTTGACATTGTATGCATGAAAATAGTGTCTTATATTATTTTGGAAATGGTTTGGAAATGTTTTTAAATATGTTGGAATGGACATGATGAAAGGACGAATTGGAACCCTTGCCTATTTTGAGAAATGTTTTGAAATATTTAATGATGTGAAGGATTGATTAGAAACTATGAATGACTGGTTATATGGTAGGCACCCCTATATATGGATTTCCCTATATTGGTTATCATATAGGTGGTGTTAGTGTTTGGGGTAGACAAGTGAGGTGACGACATGTAAGTTGAGTCATGCGTATGAGGGTCTCCTACTTACACAATATACTATTACCAAGGGTTTCATGGGCATATTTAGAGGGTTGGGTGATGATTTATTATCAACCCTAATTAGATAGGTTGGCACCCCTTGGATGGATTTAAAGGCCAGGTGGGTAGTGCCACTAGATTGGCTAGTTGAGGGAGGCCAATTGGTTATAGACTTTGGGGTTTAACCATATGTTGGCAGGTGGTTCCGAACTGAATACATCCAAGGATTGCTCTAGGGATGTTTAGAGAATTCCCATGGTTTTCTATCTATATTTTATTGTTTATTTTCTTATGAACCTTGTTTATTTTTTGTATTGCCCATTTATTTTCAATATAGCCTGGTATTGTTTTTCTTGGGTTTCTAGTTTGGGTTTTTGACATTAAATGGTATTCTGTTTCGAAAATCAAAAGTAGCATGTGTTGGAATTTCAAAAGGGAGAGCTGTGTTTGTTTAATAAAATGAGAAAAACATAATTATATATATATATATATATATCAAACTAGTGTTTATGGATTTTTTTTGGAAAGGAAATGTATGGATTATTTGGTGGTTTTCTACTGACCTGTCAAGATCACACCCTACTTATTTTATTCAGTGTCGGTAGACCTGAGATATTTTGTAGGTTTAGGTTTTTGGTTTGAGTTTCCTTTGAATTAGGTTAGTTGGTGTATGGTTATGACCATGATGTCACATGGAGATCACATTGGTTGCAGTTTGATTTTGAATTTTTTCATTTGTTTCAGTTTTGTTTAGTTGTATTTTCATTTGGATCAATTTTTATTCTATTGAGATTCAGTTATTGTCAATGTCACTTCGTTTTAACTTGTTTATTGATCCTATTTTATTTTTGCTAAATCATTCCCATTTGATTTATATTTGATTCCTAACACTATTTTCCAGCCCGTGGTGATCGGGAATGCCCTTCAGGACTTGTATCAGACTAGGTTAAATGTCAGGTTGGATGGAATCTCGTCATAGTTCATAAAAATTATCTATGAAATATACTCATGAAATTAAATTCATTAATGTCTTTTAAATAATTTTAAACCATATCACATTTTTTTAACCCTAATTAACCCATTTTACAATTACCATGGTAATAAAAATTTACTATGGTTACAATTTGTATTGACTAAAATTTTAGTTAAAATTATTACCTAATATTAATTATGATAATTAAAAATGTGTAAACCATTTTATCAAATTCAATTCATAAATTTGGTTATATTTAATTTAAAATTAAACCCAAAAACTCAAGAAAAATGTATTTTTCAAAAAAAATGTCTTCTTAAGTATAATTTTTTTATACCAAATTCAAGAATAATGTTGTTTCCAATAACATTTATTGTATTTTTTTAATCAAAATAAACTAATTTAATTTTAAAAATATTAAAAAATATAATGTGACTTTATAAATATTTGAAAATAAAAGATAGTTTTCAATAAAAATCAGTATTTTTCAATATTTGTTAAATAATCAAAATTTTCATAAAATTATAAAAAATCCACCCTGATATAATTTTTACATTCAATATTAGAAAATGAAGTTTATTTTTTCAAATTAAAATTCTATAATTTTAAAATAAATCTTTTAAATAAATATATATAAGGAATGAGAACCTAATTTGGTTAGAAATAAAGAATTTTCCTTTTTACTAAAAAATTAACTAGTATTATTATAAGGAATATAACTCCATAAAATATAATTAAAGAATATTAAAATGACATGAAAATAATTTATCATAATTTTACCTGGGTTATTGATCCTTCAGATGGTGTGGACATGGATTTAGATTCAAGATTCTCAAAAAAATGGATCTAAATATAAATTACCCCTAGGTTCACTTGATTCTCTTACCCAAGGATTAAAAACCCTAACTAAGTGTTTTGAATGGTCCCTATAATAAAAGGAAAGGGGGAAAGATAAGGGAATTGGGGTGAGAATAGATAAATTGGGGGTGAGAATAGAATGTGAGCATATTGGTTACTTACTTTGGTCTTTGAAAATGGTGCCAAGATTTGGTGTCATCCAAATTTAACCTATGGGTATTTGTGGTCACTTACAACATAGGAAGGGTATTGAATCTTGAGGGTCAAAATAAATAAACCTAAGACACATATGTGTTGTTATTGGTTTTAACTATAAAGTGGTCAATTATTTAGGGTTAATTTATTTAAATAGAAAACATGTAAATATTTGAATTAAAATAATTAATGGATACGAGTTGATCCTAGGTTGTTGCTGGGACCAAGATGGGTGTATTTTTTTTCTTAGAAAATTTATGATCAATAATTCAATAAGTATCCACTCAATAAGATATGTCTCACCACATAATTCACATATTTTATTCCTACACAATTCCAAGGATAATATTATAGTCACTTAGAGGATCTATTTCATTACCACTCCAAGGGATAAGATTATAATAACTCTCAAAAAAATTAGATTTTAAAATGATCCAAGATGAAGAATATAATAAATCATTGAATGAAAATATAAAATTAAAGAACTTATTGTATGTTTAAAGAAAAGGAAATAACATCCAATTCATCATCCATTCAACTCCTTATAATAAATCCATAATAGGGTTAACCTTCCATTGATGTAAATCTATCAATGAAATATGGAAGTTGTCTTAAAGAAGTAGGATTGAAGAAGAGAAAAAAGGATACAAATGAACACTCCAACATTGTATGAATAATTCCACAACCTTTAGTGTAAATAAATTCACACCATGAAGAAAAAATATCACTTTGATATTAATAATAACACAATATAAGTAAAATAAGAACTTCTATTAATAAATAAGAGTGATTCTAGAAACTTACATGAGAAAGGAAAAGTCTTACAATGAAAAATTGATAGCATGACATTATAATTGAAACAAAGAATAAATCCCAAAATACCTTCACTACCACTTATTTAAATATGAAATTTTGGTTTCTTAATGTTGGATTCCTCATGTGTTAATCATGTTTTAATGATCACAAATTCTATACATTCTATAACACTTGTTAATCCTGTGTAATTTGTCTCACATGTGTACATATGATTGGTTTCTTTATGCTTTAAATAAACCTATCCAAGCTCTTAAGTTCTATATTTAATTATTGTAAACTATTTTTAATTCGAGTTATAATGAATTTCCTTGATAAATTATTGAGTCAAATCCATTCTATGAATATCACTATTTAAGTCTGTATACAGATATTTGGATAAGTCTGAGAAACCGTGAGTCTGCCACCGGTTATGTTTTTCTGGCAAAGGACCAGACACCGTGACTAGACATCGTGACCCAGACACTGTGACTAGACACCATGACCAGACACCATGACTCAAACACCATGACCAAACACCGTGACCAGACACCGTGAATCAGACACTGTGACCAAACACCGTGACCAGACACCGTGAATCAGATACCGTGACTAAACACCATGATCCTAACATCGCATCTGTGCTACTGGTTCCTGATCCCTATACAATTGTGCCATCATGGTTGCCTCATAGCTTAAAAACAAACAAGGAGAAACCATTTTGAGAAGACACTATTTCAATGAGACACCATTTCAAGGAGACACTGTTTCATAAAGACATTGTTTCCAGACAGACTATGACACCGTTTCTTAATCTGTTTTTTTGTTTTTCAATTTAATCTCTAATGGTCAAATTTAATGCTTTTAAATGAACTGAAATAATTAATGTTTCTTTCTAGACATGTCACCTGACAGTACAAGGTACGAGGTGCAGAATACATGCATTCTGTCAACTACAACACGTGAATTCTAAGAATAAAAAGAACAGTTTGGCCAGAATAAAAGCGTGACAATAGTGACAATAGAGAAACAAGTGTGTGCGCAATAATGAAGAAGCATGAGAATTTTTGAAAAAAGAACCAATACATGCAAATCGACACTTATGAAGAACACACAAAGCATACTCGGATCCTAGAGTCGAGAAGATTTTTTGCACTATCAACTCCACGAAGAACACGAGCCAGATCTAGCTGACTTGTGATACTCTATTTTCTGCAAGAGGACTCGATTTCTACATCTGCTTCATCCTAGAGGTCCAGAGCTACACAGACTAACACTCAGAGCACTTATAACCTTATCTCATCATTTTTTCTCTGTTGTGTATTATTTTTATCTTTTGAGCAGTGTGTGTGTGTGTGTATGAAAACATGCACTGTCTCCTGCATTAAACTGAAGGATACAAGATATCATTTATCATACATCTTTTTACACTTATATATTCTCACGGATAAGTGTGGAAGAGGTCCTTGTGTGACCTGGTAGTTCTTACCCACGAAGAACTGTGGAAGAGGTCGTGTGACTTGGAAAGTCATGTGTACTGTTGTTAACCCTGATCCAGGGTGTGGATCAAGTTTATTTATATAAAATGCTTAGTAGCAGGTGATCACTAAGTGGAGTGGATTAGGTCTCATATTGAGAATAAACTGCTTGTTTTATATCTGTTGTGCTATTTAATTTAGTTTTCTCTATTTTACTGTATAATTCAGAAATCACTAAATTTACTATGATAGTTAATCTTGGAAAGAAGTTATAATTGTTTTTCCTTATTAGAATATCTTAAAAAGTAATGTTAATAACTGATATTAAGATTATTGAGAATTTATCAATCTTCTGAGAAGTTATTTAAACAGTCAAACTTTCATAACCGTATTACTTTGATTAACTGGGTCGTATTTAAATTTATTGGGGAGCCTTTTTAAGAATACTTTTAAAACCGAAATTTTTATAGATACTCAATTCACCCCCCCTCTTGAGTACTCTACTCTGAACAACACTTAGGTTGATCCTAAAGAAGTAAAATTCATCCCAATTAATTAAGGTAGTCAAATGAGGGTGCAAGTTTTAGAAATTGGACTTTTCCATCTTTTACTAATAAAATTAAAGCTATATTTTTTCCTTCGGTTGACATGAAAAAATTATCTTGATTATGAGGGAACTTTACTAGGATATAGTAGATAAAATTCTTTCCCATGATGTACTCTAATAGTTGTAACTATTTATGTCCAATTGGATTATCTATTTAGAAGTTATGATAGAAATGGTGGGATGAATTTTTGGGCTTTGTAATCTGGTCTGGAATTTATAATTCAACTTAGGATGCCTAGACCGCCTTTAAAATGATAGAATTATCCTTGGACATATTTTAATTAATTTTTTTTCATGAATTAATATATCTATAGTTAAAATTTCAACTTAATTGGACTTGAATTATGGGCTTCACCTAAGTTTTAGTGGCCTGAGGTCCAATCTTCTTTTCCTGGAGATTTCTAGATTTGAGGCCCAATATGTCCTTCTTTTGTTAATCATTTATGAGTATAAAATAATATAATCTACCCCAAATATTGAGTAATAAAATCATGAAATATTAAATTAAAATCCTTAATAGGTATTTTCCCACAAGGTTATGATAAATTGGTCCTAGATTAATACATTTAAATAATAATTACACATATAATGAGAAATGAAATTTAATTTTTAAAATAAATTAACATAGGATTTTACAAACAACAATTCACATGAAAAATTATCAAAATATAATGAAAATTATACAATTTCATCAAGAAATTAGGCAGTTTCTATAAGAAAGTATGACCCTATAGGAATGATAGAGATTGAATCATTGTGCTTCATGTTAGATGTATACATTAAATAAAATATATACAAAGTTGGTTGAGGATCTATTGAAAGTTATAGGTATGTCATGAGAGTGTTAGATATTTCTTTATAATAGGGATACTAGTGCATGATGTGTTTATTGATAAATGGAACGTCTGGATGCTGATTGAGGTATGGGTATCACATATAAGGTGTGATAAATGTGGGATGTGGGGAATTAGGTATGAGAGGAATGAACATGGGAATCAGATATGACATGGGATGATAATGGGAATCTGTATGATATGAGATGATAATAATTAATAATTATTCACTGTGCATGAATAGTTGGTTTTTTTGGGGGGGTGGATAATTGATAGGTATGATACCATCATTGTGTTGGGTAATTTGGTTGCAGTGAGGACGGGTATGTGATTATTGTAGTGGGGAGTGCCTATGGAAGGGATTGGTTAGTTCAAATTGGGTAGCCAGGGTGACCAAAAAAATAGATGGATGTGTTTGGTGTTGTCTAAGTGTCTTGGGAAGGTGGTGGGTGAGACACTTAGGTTTGGTAAGAGTCAAATTGTATGTGTCCCAAGATTTATCAAGGATGAGCTATTATGTTGTGGAGAATGTTATATTTCCTAAGAATCCAATACTGGTAATTTGGTTCAGGTTATTGATTTACCATGTGAATTTAGACCCTTATAAGGTTTTAGGGGTTTCGTTATAGGCTGGGGATCAAGTCTCAGGAGTGGATTAGGCTTGGGTCTTGATTTGTTGTTAAATCCTATTATATATTGTTTTTTGAGAGTGGTGTGAAGTTTGGAAGTGTATTTTGGGCATGCTTTTATAAAATTGGAGGTTTATAAGTTTTTTGGATTCTTTTGTACATATTCTGAAGTTACATCCGATTATTGAAAAATTAGAAAACTCATGTATGTAAGGGTAAAGAAATTTCATATGTAAGATTACCTCTATACATAAGGGGTACCCTATGATGTGAAAATGGATAAGTGTTGAGACACCATTTGATAGGTAAGGTTAACCCTGGAATGCATACTATTCATTATATGGAAAAGCTAATATATAAGGGTCACCTTGTGGTGATATGTAAAAGTAACCATGTTATGTTAGGGTCCTCCTCTATTTGTAATTCAAATAAGTATTTAGTTGTATGTTATATGTAAGAGTAACCCTAGATACATAAAGTTAACATTATGGAAAATTAATATGTAAGAGTAACCCCTCCCAATATATAATAGTAGCTCCTTGATGTGAAAGATTAACCTTGTTATGTGAATTTTTCTAAGAATGGGAATTCACTATGATATGTAATGGTAAAAAAATAGTAAATTATTGGGAGTTCTCATGGTACATATGGGTAACTTTTTTATTTGTAAGGGTCCTCCTCTTTAGTAATTGACTAAGTGTGGGATTCACCTTGTGATATGTAAAGGAAAGATACATAAGGCTCAATGATTACCCTATGATATATAAATATTTCAAATTTGAAAATTTTGATGAAGGGATCATATGTAAGATTCACCATACGTAAAGGTTATAGTGTTTGTAAAAATTGACGAGTGATACATAAGGTTCATCAAGGGGTGATATGTAATGGCACCATATGTAAGGTTCCATATATAAGGGTGCCAAACTTAGTGAATTTTGATGATTGATATGTAACGGTTCTCAAGGGATGATACATATGGGTCATTCCATGATAAAGAGTGATACATGAAGTTCATCGCATACATAAGGGTTTTGGTATTTTTCAAAAATTAAATGTGAAGAATTATTTTCCAGATTTTTTTAAAATTATAATTAATCAATTTATTATGTATAAAAAGGGTAATTTATGCTATTTTGGATAGAATAAAGTGGTTTCACCCATGATTTCTCCCCCATTCACCTCTTCATATCCAAGTGAGATCTTTATCAATTATTATTGGTTATTTGTGTCATTTATTGCATGGATTACCCATTAGTAAGGATAGATATCCCAAAGTTATTATTATTGGTTTATATCACTATTTACTTATTTTTTTAACAATAATTCCCTAAATCATGGATTTCTTCTTATTGTATTTGGATCAGCCAGAGTTTCTTGATTAGTGGAGTCTTTATAAATCTATACAGTTTTTTCCTAGATATTTCTTGTAGTATACACATGTTTATGAATCATGTGATAATTGATAATGGGGTAGGGTCATGTGAGTGGATAAGTATATAACCACTTTTGGATTTTGTTATTGGTAGAATATTTCCTAGGGTAGTATCATATAATAAATGATGGGTGTATCCTAGTAAGGCATGCTTTTCTTTGTTGTGTGGATTTAGAGAATTATGAGTGTGATTATATAAGTTTTTTTGGTTATTTAGATGTGGTGATTGATGTGTTTTCTTAAGAAACGTGATGGGTATAGCCTTATGACTATGGGTGATTTTGATCATTGGGAATGGGGTGATGTGGTTTTCTGATATGGTGAAAATGGTGTTGATTATTACTATGGGTGGAAACATAGGTTTTCCTATGGTGTAATCTAGGTGGTGGTGATTATCTCTCATCACGGGGATGAGGTTGTTGGGGTTATGTGTGCACAATACAGGGCCCATGAGATGGTTTAGTACACTCTTTATGAGTGTAACCTCCATAGTTGAGTAGTATAGAGGTGATGGTGTTGGAAATTAGTATAGAAGAGGGTATACATCATAGAATTCCATGATTGATGGTGTGAGAGAACACTATATAAGAGCATGTTACTCACCTTGTTATGAGATATGTTGGGACCGCCTTGTGGAATAGTTTTCATATTTATTAGCAAGGTGTCATGGTGGACCTGTGATAGTTACATTGGTTATGGATAGTGTGTAACTCAAGTGGTATGGGTTTGGTTGAAAGGATAACGGAACTTGTAGTGTGATAGACCATGGATGAATTATTCCACTTTGGCATTAGTTGGGGAAACTAATGGCTTAATCATAGATGGTTAAGCACAAATAGAGTAGATTTAGTGATGTATTTAATTATCATTTATTGCACCTTTCATACATTGAAGTGGGTATTTATATTAGGTGGGGACACCATTAGTGGTTTCCAATAGAGTTCATACTCAAAAATTACATAGGCCCACCAGGAAGCATGCAGACTTTATGGTTCCTAAAATATATAAAGGTAAAAACTTAACTTTTGGATCCTAGTATAGATAGTGATTAAGATAGAGTCAGGCCTAAATATTATGGGTAAAAATAGTCTGGGTGGTTCCTCAATACTGGGCTAGGGGTATCTTTTGTTATTTTTGTATATATACATATGTGATTGGACAAAGGGAAATCTTGTGTATTTTTATATGACTAATATAACCTTATAAACATTATTTCATCATGTAGTATGTTATATTATTTATTTTTATTATATTTCAACTTGTATTTATAGTTGATATATTTTTATTTTTTTCTTATCTTCAATGGGTATTGTCTCCCCACTAAAAACCCATAGGACCTCATTGTTAGACAATGGCCTCTAACGTATGGGGAGTTGTGATTGAGGTCTATTTTCATTATAATCTAGTTACTATAGAGTGATCCTAGTTAATGTGGAACACTAGGATCCATTTTTATTCTAGTATATACCACTAGAGTTTTGTTAAAAGAGCTAGCAGTCTTTATCCACTCCACTAACCTTCCTGTAGTGTTCCAATGGACTTTTATTGGGAGGATATAAAAACACCTATATGGTTCTAGATTTTAAGTGGATTCCTTAAAGTAATTAAGGTTTATCAACTCCTATTTTGGACTTAGTATGTGTATTTTATCCAAAAAACTATAAAAACATTAAAAATAAAATGTTTCATTTGTTATCATTAAAAATAGTGGGGAGTATGAAAGCATGCTACAAAATATCCTCCTTTTTGATGACCACAAATGCTTTAAATAATTTTTCATAAAGAGGTGTTGAATAAGATCTTTAAATCAACTAAATATAAGTGTAACTTTATATTATAATAATTAAGTAATGCATAAACAAAATATAGATATGGAAAATTAAGGGTGTGTAATGATATACCATTGTGAGTATTCTTTTCTTCATTTTTATAATTCTAAAAGATACTTTTACCTTTTTATTAATCTATTTACCAATTAAACAAATTAAATATAAAACATAAGAGAAAATATAAAATCTTATTAAATGAAAAGGGTAAACTAGAGTATTATACCAGTTATCTTTAGAAAATCTAGTTACTTATTCCACTTTTTGATTATCAGAATCAACAAAAAAAATTAGAAAGATTAATCATTATAAAAAAAGTAAAATAAAGTGGAAGATATTAAAAAGAAATATAACCAAAACAACCTAACAAATAGAGTTTAATAAATTTTAACATCCTAAAAAAAGAGATAAATAGTTTCAAGATTATAGAAAGAATCTAAGTGTTTCATGTAGGTCATGAATGTTCTCAAGAGATGTCTCATTGTAAGAAACACACAATTAATTTAGATTTTTTAGTAAGAACTTATATTTGATCAATACATCATTTTATTGGCACTTCAATATTATTTAAATGGTCATTAATAGTGTTGAGTCACATTATAATTTCATTAAAAGAATCAAGTTGACCACCACAAAAATATTCTTCATTAACATGTTCTTAATGATCATGTTATCTTAGATTATTGGCCACATCATCATCAATCATTAATTGTTTAAGTAAAAAATAAATGGAAATGTGGTAGTATTCCATGGTGGCATGATATCATTAGTTAATTCTAGATTATAATATAGATAATAGTCTCTCAACAATACTTCATGGTCAAGAATTCATTCATATCTCCATCGGTGCAAATGAACAAACATACGGTCGATGGAAACTTTATTAATCAGATCTCATTTTTTAGAGCTTTAATAAATTGAATATAAAATATCAAATTGAAGGTATTAAAATTTATGAGTAATAAAATCACTAAAGGGGGTCAATTTTAACTTTATATAATGGTGGGAAACAAATTCTATCATATGAAAAAAAATAAGATTGAATTGTTTCTCTTGAGTGATAAAATATATAATGTAGATATCAATGTGTTGTAATAAATTTAAATTATCAAGATGAGGAGATATATAGGTTTGAATGATTCTTTATATAACACAAACATTGGCTGAAATGTAATATATATATGGATTTAAATGGTATCTAATTTATCAGTAATAATTTTAAGATCATATCTTATGTTGAATTGTGAATCCTCGAGTGATTATCCATGTGTAAAAATAAGAAGAATCATAAGGAATATTCGTCCACTTATTAATTTTATGAAATTATATTTCAATTCATTCATTGTTTATAGAAGAGTATAGAGTATCAAAATACTTATAATCTTTAATAAGTAAATTATTTTAGAACTTACATTCTTTAAAATGATAGATTACATATTTTTAAGGTTGTTTGAAGAATGTATTATTCCCTTAATAGGTAAGAATGTGCTAGATATTTTGAAAATAATGTTCTATCCAGTAGAAATCATAAACACATTCATATAAGATAACTTTATTAACCCATTATAGGTTAATTTAAATAATTTAGGGTTCGTGAGAGGTTTATTTAACCTTTTATTTTCCTTTTATAGATCATTGAAGAGCCTTGAAAAATATCAAAAGGGTTTAGACTAGAAAGTAAGATTTATAATGTGATGAAAAAATATAAATATTATAAAAAAATTACGAATGATCAATTAAAAGATGAATCAAGTAAATAAATAGGTTAATATCTTAATAAATATGAGCAAGAGATATGAAAAAATAGTGTTTCATAGTTAGATATTGAATAGGTTTTGATAGGGTTTCTATTGAAGTGAGGATATATGAGAGAACTAAAATAAAAAGGGTTCTGACATATCATTAATGGACTATCATTCCATCCCTTGTTACTATTCATTCATAAAAGAAGCCACGACACTCACGGTCAGGTCACAACTCATCCCAAAAAACTGATTCCCCATTTAAACCATTCTTGTTTTCATGTTCAAGTGATCCCATTTAGGTGAATTCTGCACTACCGGGCAACTAACAGGCATAAACACAAGCCAGGAAAAGAGAAACAGTCAAACAACAATTTAAGCATTCACACCCGGTTCTCATGTAAATTCACAACAACAAAAGGGGATTAGTGAGATCCCTCAAAGTACTGGAACCAAAGAAAACCTCGCAAAAGGGATAAGTGAGATCCCTAGAAGTACTGGAAACAAAGCAAACCCTGAGACATAGTCTCATGTTCCCAAAACCAGGAACCAACGATTTCTCAACAATAGAGGATCCCACCCGAGTTCGTGTCACAGCAGAGCAACCACACAGCTTCAGATTCACAACCAACATCCGTACCACAATGGAGGATCCCATCCTCACCCACATCACCCCATAGGAAAACAAACAAAACAACACGCCTACTACCAAAACAGAGCAGGGAAACATCCAGGTTCAACACATCATTCATTAGGTTCTTTTCTCTGTTTGTTAACCGGGGTGATCACACAGGGATTCTTGTTTTACTGAACGCCCATTTAACCATCCGAGTTTAAGTAATTAACCAAATTCCATGTTAAGTCATTTTTAATCATCACAGAAGACATGGTTCATTAGTGCGTAAGGAAAGACCACCAACGGCCATGATTTTCAGTGAGCATAGGCCCGCACAATTCACAACACATATCAACATAAAAGTGTACAGCAGAACATCGATCACCCCCCCTTCATTCCTTAAAGTTTCATTCATTATCTTCATTAAGTTTGGTTTCATCAATTCCCACAGAGAAAAAAGTGTACCCACCCCGCATGATACACAGAAAGGAGAGACGAAGGAAAAACTCCCTACCTGATTGATCAAGGATCGACGTTTTTTTTCACGCGTCAAGAACAGGGGATGCGCGGCTTGCAGGGGAGGAATTCTGTGGACTCCAAGGGGTGCAGAAAGCTCCAGTAGAGGCGCACCACAAGCCACGAGAAGAAGGGACTCCAGGCGCACCAGGGGAAGAACGAAGTCGGCCAAAGGAAGAAGAGGAAAAAAGAACTTCCCATGCGATATATAGATAATATCCCGTTGTTACGGGATATGGGAATTTTGAACACCTGGAAAGTCGGATCGTGGTTTCCCACGCGGTTGGGCAGTTACGCACGATGGCATTAAGTTTTTATTTAATATCCCCCATCGGGGAGGTTTCTCGGGATTTTTAGGAATTAATTATGGGCTTTAAAAGGGGTAAAAAAATTAATTTACGTCAAAAAAAGATTTTGTAGGAGCGGGACTGGAAAAGGAAATGGAGGGATGGGTGAGGACACGGTGCCACCGTCACGGTGCCACTGTTTCGGTGGAGCCTTATTTTGGAAAAGTAATGGGCCAGGAGGGTCTAGGCCATTACATTAGATACCTCTCAAACTATTCTCGCCCTCGAGAATAAAAAACAAACCAGAAGAAAAGAGAGGGTCCGAACAACCACCTCGAAAGATACCTCTCAGGAGTGAAACTCATCGTCATCTAGAAACACCTCTCCCTCAAGAAACCAGGAAACATACAAGGGTCAAACTGCCCAGTCATATGGGTTGGGGAGTTTCTTCCTCCATGTCAAGATACTATCCGCTTTGGGGGCACTGACTCGCCCGCACGGGTTTAATCGTATCCACCTTAATGCGTCATGATTAGGGATCGGGTCCTCCCCTCCCCATAGCCAGGAATTTTCACACACATTCAGAGAATAAGGAAAACCACATATTTCATAGCCAATAAGGTAAAGCGTTCCGTCACAAACAAGTACAAAATAGAACAGCACAAAACTCAAAACAACTCTGGGTAATGGGTGCGCATTTGTGCTTCCCGTTCCCAGGTACTCTCCTCAAGCCCACCGTGCCTCCACAACACACGAACCAAAGGAATGGTTCATCCACGAAGCACCTTCTCCTCACGACCCGCGACCATCACTGGTCTTTCCACAAAGGTCACGTCGTCCTCGATGTCCATCTCTCCCTAGTCGAGGACGTGTGAATTGTCGTGTTGATACCGACGGAGCTGGGACACATGGAAGACGTCATGTATCCTCAATAGCGGCGGTGGTAACGCTAGCTGATAAGCCACTTCTCCGACCCGCCGCAACACTTCGAATGGTCCGATGAACCTGGGGAAAGCTTACTTCCCCTGCCGAACCTCCGTTGCCCACGCTGAGGGGAGACCTTCAAGAACACGTGGTCCCCGACCCCGAACTCCAAGGGTCTCCTCCTATTATCGGCATATGACTTTTGTCGGTCCTGTGCTGCCTTCATCCTCTCTTGTATAAGCTGAACCTTCTCTGTCATGCTCTGCACTTCTTTCGGGTCAAGAACACTCGCTTCCCCAACCTCAGTCCAGCACACGGGTGAGCGACACGGCCTCTCGTACAAGGCTTCGAACGGAGCCATGCCAATGGTAGAGTGATAGCTATTATTGTAGGAAAACTCTACCATAGGCAAGTGTCGCACCCACGATCCTCCTGAGTCCAGAACACATGCCCGCAGCATATCCTCCAAGGTATGGATGGTGCGCTCTGTCTGTCCATCTGTCTGGGGATGGAAAGCAGTGCTAAGACGTAACTGGGTGCCAAAAGCATGTTGCAATCCTCTTCAGATTCGTGAGGTAAACCGTGCATCCCTATCCGAGACTATGGATCTCGGAACTCCATGCAACTGCACCACCTCATCCACGTACCTTCGTGTTAAAGCATCCACTGCACCCGACTCCTTGATCGCCAGAAAGTGAGCCGATTTCGTCAATTGGTCCACCACTACCCAGATAGCGTCGCAGCCCCCTTGAACCTTGGGTAGTCCCGTGACGAAATCCATCAAGATGTCCTCTCACTTCCACTCGGGGACATCTAGAGAATGCAGTAGACCGCCTGGAACACGGTGTTCGACCTTCACCTACTGACACACGAGGCACTTTGCTACGAACTCTGCTACTGCCTGTTTCATCCCGGGCCACCAAAACTATCTCATCAGACCCTGGTACATCTTAGAAACTCCCGGGTGCACCGCTAGGGGTGAGTTGTGGAACTCACTAAGAACCTTTCCGCGCATCGCCTCTGGAACAAACAACTTTCCTCGGAAAAGCATCTGGTTCTGACCATCCTCTGTCCACTCTTCCGGAGCATTGCCCTGGTCAACTCGGCCACGCATCACTTCGCTTTCTGAGTCTCCCCACTGGGACTCCTCTACCTACCGCAACAGAGAAGATTGCATTGTCATCTGGTACAGGCAACCTCTACCACCTTCCATCCTAGCATCCAGGTGTAGGGCAGCCAACTCCTCCATCGCCTTCCAAATATCTGCCGACTCTCGAACTGCATCCTTCTGCGACTTCCTGCTCAGGGCATCGGCCACCACATTCCTTTTTCCTGAGGTGTAGGAAATCTTGAAGTCATAGTCTTGAAGGAACTTCATCCACCTCCGTTGTCGTAAGTTCAGATCCCGCTGGGAGAAGACATACTTCAATCTCTTGTGATCGGTGACGACCACGAAGCACTCCCCGACGAGGTAGTGATGCCACAACTTTAGTGCGAACACGACCGCCGAAAGCTCTAGATCATGGGTGGCACAGTTACGCTCATGGGGGCGTAACTGCCTAGACCCATAGGAGATCACCCCTTGCCGCTGCATTAACACACATCTGAGGCCTTGCCCTGAAGCATCACAGAACACCTCATATGTTGCCCCTTCTTCTGGAAACCTCAGCACTTGGGCACTAACCAACTTCTCCTTCAGATAGCTAAAGGCTGCCTCGCACTGCTTGTGCCACACGAAAGCCTGGTCCTTCTTGGTCAAGGCTGTCAAGGGTGCCGCAACTCGAGAGAAGTTGGGCACGAACCTCCGGTAGTAACCCGCCAGACCAAGGAAACTACGAACCTCTACCACGTTCTTGGGTGCTGCCCAAGAAACAACCGCCTCAACCTTCGATGGGTCCACTACTATCCCATGCTCGGACACCACGTGACCAAGGAAATGCACTTCTCGCGTCCAGAACTTGCACTTGGACAACTTCCCATAGAGCCGGTGCTATCGGAGGACCTCTAAAACCATTCTTAGATGCTCAGCATGATCCTCATTTGATCTTGAGTAGATCAGGATGTCGTCAATAAACACGACTACGAACCGGTCCAGATATTCTCGGAATACGGAGTTCATGAGCCCCATGAACACAGATGGTGCGTTCGTAACGCCAAATGGCATGAATACAAACTCAAAGTGCCCATATCAACACCTGAAGGTAGTCTTTGAGATGTCACCATCCTTCACCTTCACTTCGTGATATCCAGACCGTAGATCGGTCTTTGAGAACCAACCTGCTCCCCTTAGCTGGTCAAAGAGATCGTCTATCCTCGGGAGAGGGTAGCGATTCTTGACCGTTACCTGATTCAGTCTCTGGTAGTCTATGCACAGCCTTAGACCACCATCCGCCTTCTTCGCAAACAAAACAGGAGCACCCCACGGTGATGCACTTGGCCGAACAAAACCCTTCTTCATCAGATCGTCAATCTGGATCCGCAACTCCCTCAAATCAGAAGGTTTCATCCGATAGGGAGCCATCGAAATCGGACGGGCACCAGGTTTCAAGTCTATCCCGAACTCAACATCACGTCGAGGGGGCAGAGTTTCCACCACTTCAGGGAAGACGTCCATAAACTCACTGACGATTCCTGGTACTTCCACCATTTCTGCATCCACCGACTCCACTGATAGCTCAGCTAACAAGGAGAGGAGGGGTTCCCCTCGCTTGCTGCTCCCCTGGCAACTCCGCTCGCCGATGAAAGTCACCCGTCGGCCGCCCACGTCTGAAAACACAACCCTTCTTCGGAAGCAGTCAATGACGGCACATATAGAGAACAGCCAGTCAATGCCTAGGATGACATCGTATAGCTGTATCTGCAACAGTAGAAGGTCCCTGACTGACTGATGTGGCCCTATCATCAGTCTGCATCCTCGACAAACGTAAAACAAGTCGGTCTGACCTCCGACTAGTGTGCTCAGCACCAGGGACACTGGAAGTCTCTCAGTGTCTAAACCCAGAGCATGGGCCAGATTGGGTGTAACAAAGGAGTGCGAAGCTCCTGTATCGAACAAAGCATATGCAAGGGTACTAAACAAGCTGATCGTACCTCGAACGACCTCTGGCCCTGATGGAACTGTTGCCTCTGCAGCGTGCAACTGCCCACGCCCAACTCCTCTACCTCTCAGTTGTCGGCCGCCTCCCCGACCACGCCCTGGTCGAGGTCCCTGAGGAGCGCCATGAGGTCGGCCTCCTCCTGCAATGTTTGCCCTCAGAGGGGCGGGAGCTCACTGCCCCTGCTGCTGCGGAAATGGCCCAGCTGGAAACTGTTGCAGCTGAGGTGGGCGCTGAACCTGCCCACCCCCACCGTACTGTACTCTATCCGGGCACTGGTTTCGAAGGTTCCCATGGCTGCCACAGACAAAGCACCTTGGTCCCGGGCCCGAAGGGAAAGGGTGAGGACTGGGAGATCGGAACTGGAACTACTGCGGCCTGCTCCCTGCTGGTCGGAACCTAGAGGGCCCTGATGTTGGAGGTTTGATGCTGACGGCCTTCCCCTTTGACGAGCCCATCTGGATCCCCTCTCGTGACACACCTCCCAGCATGTGCATCCTCTCCGCCACTTCAGCCTTCTTCTGCACCTCTAAGTATGTGGGTAGGGTGAAGGGAGTAACAGCGTACGGAAGAGAAGGTCGGAGTGCCTCCTCTAAACGTCTCGCCTGAGACTCCTCATCCGGAAAGAGGTCCGGAGCAAAGTGAAGGAGATCCTTGGACTTGATCCCCAACTCTCTCACTGACATACTCTCCTGCTGGAGGGAGAGTAGCTTCTGCCTCTTCTCGGCCTTCATCGTGGAAGAGAGGAATTCTGCCCGAAACTCCTCGAAGTCAGCCCACGCAACCTCGGCTTCCCTCTTCTCTCCAAGATAAAGCGTCCACCACTGACGCGCTGCCCCACGCATCTGGATGATGGACAGAAGAACCTAGTACTCCTTCGGAGCCCGAATTAGGCCGAAAGCTATCACTAGTTCCTCGAGCCATCTCTCTGTCTCCATATCTGAGGTGCTGCCCTCGTACTTCCCGAGGGTCTGCCGCTGAAAGGCTCGAAGCGTCTTCTGCCACTGATCATCCTCCTCCTCTCGGTCAGTCCTCTGCCGATCAGCCAAGTCAACCTCCTGGGCCTCGATCACCCGCACTACTCGTGGTCGCCTCCCAGGTGCCATAGCTGCAAGGTAAACAAGGAATGTCTAAGCCCGAGTAGTGTAAGATATTGTTCTTAAATTTTCTTAGACTTGTTTATTTATTTTGAATCCCCAAGACACCCATGAAACATAAGAACACAAGTCATTATGATGCATGTACCTTTCCTAGGGTCTCTACCCTGCAATCAGTGTAGCCTCACTTGGTCGTTTGGTAGGTCCAGAGTCCTTGCATCGGATCACGGGGGCCCCTAAAATCTCGTGTCCTAGCCGGTCTTTCCTGGCCTAATTCACGCACCAAGGTCACCCAACATTGTTGCCCTACCACCCCATTCAATCCTCACTGTGCCTAACTCCAGACTCCATCCTACCTCTCAACCTCCCCTCTGATACCATTCTATCACGACTCACCTACACTAAAAGGAGGGAAGGAATAGCAGATTGTCAGGCCCTTCCTTCTTTAAGTTGAAGGAGAGATAATGACCCCCGAAACCCGCCTTTAATAGGTCCCGGAGTGGCGACCAGCACCAAGGGTATAGAATCTCACACAAAATGGAAGTCATTGCCCTTTTTATTTTTTATAGGGTCGAGAGATAAGATAGAAACCCCAACAATACCAAAGTTGAAAGTAAAGATAAAGCCAAAAATAACCCGTTCTCATATGCATGTTCAACAATAAATGATACAAGCCACAAAAACTCCAAAGGTAAAGTACCAAGAAAAAGGAAAACGACAATAGCAACTGCCCCAAGGTCCGAGCTAGTACGGTCCCGCACGATCCCTGAAGTCCTCCTGGAAACCTGAAAGCAGTTTTATATACGTAGGGTGAGCATACAAGTACACTCAGTAGGGAAAACCAAAGACTCTCGTGCACAAGTGGAGAGCCATTTTAATGCCCGGTGAGAAAAGAAAAACCAAAACACCTAGCAAGGGAAACTATCCACCCAAGCCTCACCGAGGCACACTCCCCAAATAACGCAAAGCAAGTAAAGTATAGTAATAGCACATCGATATTCGGGTACCCCACGCCACTTTCCCACTGGTTATTGAAGACATCCTACGCATCGAACCAATCCCGCCATTCTCACCGCAGTCTCACTGCCAAACCCCGCCCGCAGACACCTGGGCCACAACCACCACGCGTAACCACACCCGTAAACACCTGGGTCAGAACAACTACTGTCATGCCCGAAGACACATGGGCCTCATCCCGAAGACACTTGGGAAACAACCTGCCCGCAAACACCTAGGTCAACCACCACAACTACCCTGCCCAAAGATTCTTGGGCTAATAATGGACTTCAGGTCATCACAGCCTGCCCGAAGAGTCTTGGGCTATTCGGGAAAGGGAGTAGAAAAGGAGCTAATAACTAGCCACTCATAGGAGTGTTGGGAAAAACACCCTCCCCGTGAAATGGGGTGTTCGGCACTAAGTGCTCAACTTGGGTGGGGCACGAATAAGAAACATAAAAGCTACAAATATATGTATAGGTAACAAAAACTCATCCCAACCTAGGGGTTCCAAAACCTAAGCACAAACACCCTTGTTGCTATTCATTCATAAAATAAGCCATGACACTCACGGTCAGGTCACAACTCATCCCAAAAACTGATTCCCCATTTAAAACATTCTTGTTTTCATGTTCAAGTGATCCCATTTAGGTGAATTCTGCACTACCGGGCAACTAACAGGCATAAACACAAGCCAAGAAAAGAGAAACAGCCAAACAACAATTTAAGCATTCACACCCGGTTCTCTTGTAAAGTCACAACAACAAAAGGGGATTAGTGAGATCCCTCAAAGTACTGGAACCAAAGAAAACCTCACAAAAGGGATAAGTGAGATCCCTCGAAGTACTGGAAACAAAGAAAACCCCGAGACATAGTCCCATGTTCCCAAAACCAGGAACCAACGATTTCTCAACAATAGTGGATCTCACCCGAGTTCGTGTCACAGCAGAGCAACCACACAGCTTCAGATTCACAACCAACATCCGTACCACAACGAAGGATCCCATCCTCACCCACATCACCCCATAGGAAATCAAATAGAACAACACGCCTACTACCAAAATAGGGCAGGGAAACATCCAGGTTCAACACATCATTCATTTGGTTCTTTTCTCTGTTTGTTAACTGGGGTGATCACACAGGGATTCTTGTTTTACTGAACGCCCATTTAACCAGCCGACTTTAAGTGATTAACCAAATTCCATGTTAAGTCATTTTTAATCATCACAGAAGACATGGTTCATTAGTGCGCAAGGAAAGACCACCAACGGCCATGATTTTCAGTGAGCATAGGCCCGCACAATTCACAACACATATCAATATAAAAGAGTACAACAGAACATCGATCACACCCCCCCTTCATTCCTTAAAGTTTCGTTCATTATCTTCATTAAGTTTGGTTTCATCAATTCCCACAGAGACAAAAGCGTACCCACCCCGCATGATACACAGAAAGGAGAGACGAAGAAAAAAATCCCTACCTGATTGATCGAGGATCGACATTTTTCTCCACGCGCCAAGAACAGGGGTTGTGTGGCTTGCAGGGGAGGAATTCTGTGGACTCCAAGGGGTGCAGAAAGCTCTAGCAGAGGCGCACCACAAGACACGAGAAGAAGGGACTCCAGGCACACCAGGGGAAGAACGAAGCCGACCAAAGGAAGAAGAGGAAAAAAGAACTTCTCGTGTGATATATAGATAAGATCCCATTGTTACGAGATATGAGAATTTTGAACGCCTGGAAAGTCGTATCGTGGTTTACCACGCGGTTGGGCAGTTACGCACGATGGCATTAAGTTGTTATTTAATATCCCCTATCGGGGAGGTTTCTCGGGATTTTTAGGAATTAATTATGAGCTTTAAAAGGGGTAAAATAATTAATTTACGTCAAAAAAAGACGTTGCAGGAGCGGGACTAGAAAAGGAAACTGAGGGCTAGGTGAGGACATTGTGCCACCGTCACGGTGTCACCCTTACGGTGCCACTGTTTCGGTGGAGCCTTATTTTGGCAAAGTAATGAGTCAGGAGGGTCTGGGCCATTACAGTAGTTGTATATATTACATTTATAGAATCAGATTGCACTGGAATATAGATCATTAATAGTGGATGCACCTACCATATGATATAAAATAAGGAATTGGTGATGAGAATCAGATAAAAAAATGAAGGTAATGTAAGATTTGGTAATGATGAAGGCCTGAAAATTATTGGCTCAAGAAAATACAAGTTTGGGGGGAAAGACATGAGACGTACATATGTCTTTATCGTTGATGCTCTCAGTCACAATTTGATAAGTGTAAGTCAACTGTGTGACTCAAAACATGCCATAAGTTTTTCAAAAAAATTATATATCATTAAAGAAAAATATGGTGTAGTTGTTTTGTAGGAAAAGCATACACAGGGAAATATCTACCTTGTAAGTGGAGAAGATATGTGCTTTTTGACCACAGAATAAGAAAAAAAGTTATGGCATAAACGTATTGGTCATTTGAGCCAAACATCATTGGAAGATTTGGTGAAATGTGATGCTGCTTGAGACCTCCCTAGGTTGTCATGTGATCATACCCATACGTGTGATTCTTTTCAACAAGCGAAGATCATTCAAAAGATATATAAGGAGAAAAAGAAAAGGTAAAAAAAAGTTCTTGAGTTTGTTCATATTGATGTGTGTGGGCCCATTTCACCCAGATATATTGATGGGAGGAGATATTATGTTCTCTTCATTGATGATTTTAGCAGAATTGCATGGGTTTCAATCATCACCCGCAAATTTGAGGTGTTCAATTGCATAAAAACTTATTAAAGGGAAGTTGAAAATATGATAGGTTAAAGAATCTGGAAGATCCGAATAGATAATGGAATAGAGTTCACAAATATCCAAGTGGAGGGTTATCTTAAGAAACATAGGATAAGGCACCAAGTTTTAGAAGTAATAAATCCATAGAAAAATGGAGTAGTTGAGAGAAGAAACTGAATTATCAACAACATGGATATAACAATTCTCATTAAGAAAGACCTTACAGAGAAGTTTTGGAAAGAAGCAGTGATGACATCAGTCTATACATAAAATAGAGAATTATTATGTCCAAAAGAAGAGAATACTCCATATGAGCTATGGTATAGAAAGAATCCAACATTGAAGTAATTTTTATTCTTTGGAAGTATGTGTTTCATTCTCAATAAGGAGAAACACAGGAAGTTTGAATCTTGTGGAGTTGAAGGGATATTTCTTGGATACTCAAAGAAAATAAAAGAATATAAATAATTAAATAAGCAGCTGAGAAAGGTATTTGAAAGCAATGATGTAAGATAATGAGCCAAATCTTCATAAAATACATGATTTGTATCAAGAGGATAGTGATGAAGAGATAATAAGATCATGGGATATTCCAATTCAAGAGGCTAATTCAGAATAAGATTCAGATAGTGAAAAGGATGAGCACGAACTAGTATATACATAGAGATCAATGAGAAGAGATGAAATTGATAAATAGAACATAATCGATGATCATACAATTCTAGTGCAAACAAGGATGATGAATACTCTACAACAAGCATTGTTCTTATCACATACATAGCCTAAATGTTTTGAGTAAGTAGCTGGAGATGAAAAATGGGTCCAAGATATGAATGAAGAGTTTGACCAAAATGAGAAGAATCATACATGGGGGATTGTTTTGAGGCCAACATATAAGAATTTCATCATGAATAAATGGGTCTTTCACAACAAGATGAATTAAGATGGTGTAGTGATTCAAAAAAAAAGCACGAATAGTGTGAAAAGGGTACTCCTAGATAGTGTTGGATTGGTGTTGCCCGATCTGACACCGACAGGCACTGTAGCGGAGCTGACCGACCGACACCGACAGGCACTATAGCGGTGCGGACTTCGGGGGTCAACTTTACTGTAGCGCTTTTGACAAAGCCAGCCGCCGTTCACTGTAGCGACGCGGACCACTTTTTCGAACAGTGATCGTCTTCTCCATTGTTTTATAGCCCATTTTCGGGCTAGGGTTTCTACTGAAAATCCTCTGTAATTTCGTGCTCCCGAATCATAGTGAAATTCTGCCTCTCCCGTGGACGTATGGATTTTTCCCGAACCACGTAAATCGTTGTGTCCCTTGCTTTCTTTCTTTTCGTTTTTTCTCGTTTCTGTCATTGTATCTCCCGGCGATTCCGCAACAACTGGTATCAAAGGGTGAGTTCGGAATTCTCCAACAATGGCTCTGGATGAAGGAAAAGTGAAGATCGATCGCTTCGATGGAACTGATTTCAGTTTCTGGAGGATGCAGATCGAGGATTATCTTTATCAGAAAAAGATGCACTTGCTGCTTCTGGATGTGAAGTCAGCGAACATGGAGAAGACGGAGTGGGAGCTACTGGATCGACAGGTTCTGGGTGTTGTGCGCCTGACGTTGGCCAAAAACGTGGCGTTCAACATCAGAGAGGAGAAGACGACGGTGGACCTGATGAAAGCCCTCACAAACATATACGAGAAGCCTTCTGCGGCAAACAAGGTACATTTGATACGACGATTGTTCAACCTGAAAATGGTTGAAGGGAGACCTGTTGCATATCATATCAACGAATTCAATATCATCATAAGTCAGTTGTCATCGGTGGACATTGATCTTGGTGATGAGGTATGTGCTCTGGTTTTATTATCTTCATTACCTGAAAGTTGGGAAGCAACTGTAACAGCTGTGAGCAGCACTTCGGGGAATACGAAGATGGCTCTGAAAGATATAAGGGACCTAATCCTTAGTGAGGATGTTCGAAGAAGAGAATCAGGCAGATTCTCTGGTTCTGCTTTAAACGTTGAAGGAAGAGGAAGGTACCCACAGCGGGACAATCGCAGAGGACGATCGAAGTCAAGAGGAAAGAGCAGAGACAAGGCAAAGGGGTCTGGTCCTACCTGCTGGACATGCGGGAAGAAAGGACATGTCAAGAAGGAGTGCAGAGATAACCGGAAGGGACCTGAAACCAGTGGAGCAAACACTGCAGCTGAAAGAACTGATGACGTGTTGCTGCTGAGCGTGGACAGCCCGATGGAGTCTTGGATTTTAGACTTTGGGGCATCTTTCCACTCTACATCGGAGAAGGGTTTCCTGAACAATTTTGTTTCTGGAAATTTTGGCAAGGTGCATCTTGCTGATGATGAACCCTTACAGATTGTGGGTAAAGGAGATGCACGGATCAAGACCAACAGTGAGAGTTTGCTGGTTCTGGAGAACGTGAGGTATATCTCTGGCTTGAGAAGAAACCTTATTTCTGTTGGACAACTTGATGATGCAGGGTTGAGTACGACATTCACTGGTGGTGCATGGAAGACCACCCGAGGAGCTATGGTTACAGCTTGGGGAGCAAAGAATGGCACTGTAGAGACCCGTATCTTGACGTACATGGACATTACATTACATTTGCGGAATACTTAGTACATAACAAAAACACACACACAAGGATCGTAATAGTTTAGTGTCTTTGGAAACTCGGAATAAAATCTTCTAATCGTGGGGAAAGATCTTCAACATCTCTCATAAAGATCTTCCTTTTTTTTTACCTAAAACCTTTCTTTATATCCTGGGGAAAAGAAAACATAAAAGGGTGAGCTCAAATGCTCAGTAAGGGTAAAAAAAAGAAATATCAATCACATCATATACATAAGAACATATCTTTTGGAAATCTTAACCTGCAAAAGAGCTCATAATATCATAACATGGGATAAATCATAGAAGTGAAAATGAGATCCCCATAATCATAACATAAAACTTGAAACTTTGTGGCATGCACACATAATCATGGAAAATCATTTCTTGTTAGTCATGACTCATTGCCAAGACTATCTTAGTGGACAAAGTCCCTTTCTGAACCGAGTTCACTCCTCGTTTCAGTCCTGTATCACTGAACCGAAATAACCTTCCGTTCCAGCCATGTCTATCTCATGAGATATGAAATCTTTACCCAATGCATTGGAGGGAGATATAGGTCCCACCCATCTTATAATGAATCCTTTCTTATGTGTGCCACATAATCATAAAACATTCATCATCGCATAACACATATAACAAAAATGGGATTCTTGAAACATCATGACATCATAAATCAATTCATATAAGATAAAGGAATTCATAAACATAATTCAATCACAACATAGTCAAACCAATGTAAAAATATGGGTAGAAACAGAACCCTTTATTATCTTAGATGGAAAATAATTTTGATAAAACACTTGAATTGAATTCTTGAGGAAAATATCCTTTCTTCTTCAAAAACATTTTTCCTTTCATAACATGTCATAAAACTTTAAAATAAAAGAAGTTGATTAAAAATAAACTTTAAAACTTGTAAAGGAAGCTTCTTTTAAGTAATGTTTTAAAAATCCATTCATGCCGTATAAGTTAAAAAAAACATTCTTCGTACTTTTGTCGGAAAAGTCAAAAAGTACCTCGTACGGAAAAACGACAAAAGATTCCTTTCATATTCTTTACTAAAAACTCACCTAAGGGTAAAATTGGATTTAAACTATTTCAAGTGGATGGAAACAATATTACATATTGAGGGAACATGGATGTGGATGATAAAATACACCCCAGTAAATACTTACGAATAAACAATCTCGGATAAAAATGAGATTGTGATATTTCCCTTACCTTAGGTCCGATTTGCTTTGTTCGTGTCCGAAGATCCTGTATAATGGTTTAAATAATGTTATTGACTTATTACAGAATCATATTCATTGTTATGATATCATATATGGTTCACTTATGACATTATATTACCCGTTCTTTTGTAAATTCCATGTTAAAAAAGCATTTTGGGTAAAATCATTTCATTTATCGTAGGTGTTTTGACTTGTTGTTCTTGACATCATTATTACTTATATCATGATTTACTTACTTCCAGAATATAAAATATGATTTATATATCATATATATTCAATATATATATATATATAATAGGTAGATAAATAAAATGAAAAACACCGTTCATGGAGACGGTAGTCCGTACGTACGCATGAACGCTGTTTTCCTTTCCTTATTGTCTTGAAATGGAAGTAAGTAGATGACATACATATGTATATATATACATAAATCCAGTAGCTTTATAATGTCATATATTTCATTATTATTTCTTATATATACATTATAATCATTCTTAAATGGTTAACATGGAGAATGAATCTCATCGCGTCGTGGAGACGGTATTCCGTACGTACGCACGAGCGATGATATCATTTCTATAAATATTGAATTGAATTGGAGTGGATTATACAATATATCAGAATCAATATGATGTTGTAATAACTATTTATAGTTATTCTTTACACCATTATACCCATCCATGTAAGGTGGTGGTGGAAAATAGATTACACCACGGCGTGGAGACGGTATTCCGTACGTATGCACGCGCGGTGATTTCTTTTTCCGTAGGATGGATAGATGGTGAAATAGGGTTATTTCATACTTATAATAACATATCAGTATATGAGTGATACTGATGTTATTACTTCATAATGAAACAACCTAATAAGAAGAAGTGGAAGAAGAAATAAAGATGAAAGAATTGGTAACGGTAATTACCTCTTCTTTGAAGCGCCTCTTTGAGACCTCCTCTTAGGGCACTAAAATTGGTCTTTGAGGAAGACCAGAACCTCTAGGATGTTTCTAGGGAAGTGGAGAAGGGATTTTGGCAGGGGTTGGCCGAGCTTGAGAGCTCAAATTGGTGTGAGGATGAGGGGGAGGAGGTATCCTTTTATAGGGGAGGAGAGGGGCACCTTAGGAATATCTCAAAATATTATTTTATATTAAAGTCAAAATCGGTTTATAATGGTTCCAAAGGGTCTTATTTCGAAGCTAAAGTGGGGATGGGTCGAAATCCTATCAACCAATAGGATTTAGACAAGTTTAGGGTATTATTTTAACCTTATCAATTAGATTTAACTCTAAGTTAAATAATTTAACTTTTACCGTGTCTTTTTGTTTTCTTTCACTATATGGTTAATAAACTTACTATAACATGCCAAACGAACCCCAAATTGTATATTATTAATACATGTATCCTTATATAAGTCATTTGGCCGAACCTTAGATTTTTAGGAATAAAATAACAATTAATAATATAATATTTGATTTAAAAACTATTTTGTGTCAATTTTGACACTATTTGATATATGATTTTTGTGAAAGTCATAACAGAATTATATGTTCGAACCAAGTTGATTAAATCAACACTAATATATCATAGTAACCTATAAAATTAGTGTAATTCATAAAAAGTCTTAAATTACATTTATTTTGGTATTTATATTATCAATTATGTCAATATTTCATTAATAAGATAATTACTGCATCATCTTTGTGTCATAAATAAATTATATTATTTGATGTCTAAAAATTACAAATAAAATACCATCATGTAGTAAATCTTTTTAGCTTTCTAATGAATATTTACAATCGAATTTATCTTATGTATAACCACATATTAGAAATGATTTACTTATTAAACTTTGATTTTAACTATTTTAACCCTTCTTTAAATAAATTAATAATAAATGTCCTAATCTAATCCAAGTGGGCCTAAATGGTCATATTTTATTCCTAAGTTTGTTTTTGGTCGAATTACAGTTGTCCAATAGAATTAGGACATGTGTTAGGGTAATATTAATATCATATTTACCCTTAGTTACCCTATTTACTATTAACCGTGGTAAAAAAAGTAAAAAGTTACTATTCACCAAAAATTTATTTTCATCTCATTGAACCACATTTTAGTCCTTGATATTAACCGTGTCTCTCGGATTTTCGAAATTCCATTCACAGAAGCGGTAAAATTAAGTTTTATGCAAAATTCAGTTTTTAACCTTTCACTTAGTGGTTTCACTATTCATCAAAAATTGAAGTTTTTCAGAAAAATGCCAAAATTTCACCCTAAGCTATAATTGATATTCCGAATTCAAAAATGATTTCTATTTTACAAAATTACCAACATATAAGTTGCATTAATTAATTTTATAATTAAATCCCGCTGTTAAAACAAATAGCGTGTTTTTAAGAAACAATATCTATCAAAAGATTGACATTTGATTATGTCTGGTTTAAATGTGAAATTACAACCAATGACCAACATTGTATTAAATTGTAAAAATATATTCTAAATATACTTTAAAACCACTCAAATTAATGATTTATCACTATTAATTATTTCGATTAAAAAAGTTGTTTTTAATTATAATTTAGCAATTTTCACTATTCATCAGAATATGAAAGTTATCCGAAAAGTACCAAAATTTCACCTTAGGCTAAATTCGATACTCCGAATCCAAAAATGAAGTCCATTTTGAGAGTTAAAATTTCTAAAATTTAAAAAGTGGTTATTACTATTCATAACGGCTAGTTTTAATAATATTTTAATAGCATATCATTGTTTCGTGAAACTCAGGATTACGTACCACACACGCTATCGAGGAAGGTTGCGATTGCGTGTAATGCAAGGCAAGTCAAGGATGCGTGTTGTGCAAGATCCTTTTGGTGTAGCGTATAACACAAGACATTAGTGAAATTAAAAAGAATATTTTTCATAAAATCTTGGGCTGTTACATTCTACCCCCCTTAAAATGAATTTCGCCCTCGAAATTCGTCGGGGTTATAAATGGTTTACTATTCGAAAGTTTCTTTAATAGAAATCCACATCGTAAAAAGGAATACCAAAACTTGGCTTTAAAAACTAAAGTATGAAATGTAACGATTACCCAAATAAACTAATCACTGGGTTTCCACATAGGTGAAAATATGGATATGGAAGAGAAATCTAACCATCATGTTCTGATGGAGAGTGGTAGAGAACATGGCTATGGAAAAGCCAATAATCACAAATCTATAAATTTGTGACGATCTAAGGTACCATCTGATTCATCAGGTATAAGAGAACTAGGACAACATTTTTGGTTTTCAAGATCATTTCCCTAAAGTTAAAGAATTTGAATTAGAATAAATACTTACTTTATTTTGGTACAATCTCACTGTTGTTCGTGCCTTTAACAATTTCCACTTCATCTCTTAAATAAATGAAGTTGAATTTGTTATTCGTGAAGTGTTAGCAGATCATGTGATAGAATGACGGGTCATTCCATCTGTCTCAAACAAAAGGTTAGCAAAAATTATATACATAAGTCGATCTATAGTGAGATTAATCATATATAGTTCCTAAAATGGACTTATACTTCATATATCATGCTGCTTAATATAATAAAACTAGTTTCTACTAAACAGGGACTTCCTGTAGGCCAGTGGTAGGCGATAAAGGCCAGTTGCACTTCGGTTGTGGGTTCGATTCCCACATCCTTGTCCGACGCGATGGGTTGTCGCCCGTCCTGCAGGTTGTCCTTTTTCTAAAACTACATTACTATAACATCCCATCAATAATATCGAAAATCTTCTATCCTTAAACAATACTAACTTATGTCCAACATAATCCATTTTAATCTTTAGGCTTGTCCATAATACTGCAGTCCACTCTCATAATATAGTGAAAACGATTACCAGAGATTTAATACTGTCGTTGATCCCCATATATCATAAGATATGTCTTGTTGGTCACATTCCAAACATTCAAAGGCCTTAATCTTGTACTCTCTTGAATACCCATTGAACCTTATTGAAAACACGAATTCTATTAAAAGTTAACTCTTTCCACATACCAAAATCCTCAAAATTCTATATACTAACACCATGATATCACTTAGTCCTTATATCAATCATGAGCTCATGAATACTATTAAACATTTCATTTTCTCGTCTTCATTATGCGCATATCATCTTATTTCCAAAAAATATCTCAATCACTTTGAATACCACATCAATAAATATTGCAATACTCAATGATACAACATTATTTTGGAATCCCATTACATAAACACTTAATCATTCCACCACATCGTTGTCATATTCAACATTGCCAATAGTGATCGCATGTGATTTCCCTTTGTCCTTTGCCTTCAGTGGTTGCTCATGTTGATCATCACTAACCCTTGGATTAGGGCAATTATTAGCATAATGCCCCATTTCCTTGCACTTGAAGCATTGAAGTGTTGGTGGTGCGTTCTCTGCAGTGTTTACTTTATTCACATCATTAGAAACCCTTTTTCCATTACTTCGACACTCAGCTGCTCGATGACCTTCTTTTCCACACTTAAAACATTTTCTAGTCCCTTTAAGACAATCTCCACCATGCTTCTTTCCACACTTTGTGCATAAGGAAACATTCATCTTCTTTTCACCATTATTCTGAGATTTCTCCTTGAACTCCATCTTTCGTTTCTTGTCAAAACCATGAGATGGATATGTAACACCAACTTCCATTTCTACCTTGATAGCACAACGCACAATTTCTTCATAGCTACTGAAGTCTCTTATAGCTAATGCCCTTCGAAGACTTGGTTTTAAGCCACTGAAAAATCGATCAACTTTACTTTCAGGTTGGATGATAATTCCAGAAGCATACCTTGCAAGTCTTGTAAAATTTGATTCATAGGTACCAACAGATTCATCGTCCCTTTGCTTCAGTTCAAGAAACTCTTTCTCCATCTTTGTTCGAAGAATACGAGGGAAGTACTTACTGAAAAACAAGTTCTTGAACTCGTCCCATTCCATGGACTCAATTTCATCTCTTGGCCTCGTATTCTTGATAAGATTCCACCATTGATCAGCTTCACCTTCCAAACGATATACTGCTAAGATGACTTTATCATGTTCAGAACATTGAAGAACTGAAAATATCTTTTCAGTAGTACTGATCCATTGTTCAGCCACAAGTGGATCAGAAGACCCACTGAAAGAAGGTGGACGTTGCCTCATGAAGGACTCAATAGAATATTGTTCCCTTCTCTGCTCATTTGGAAGTCCAGAATGATTCATAGCTTGTGTAAGTATAGCAATAAGATTTTGCACTCCATCTCCCATAACATTTGTTTGTTCAGGAGGGCAATCATTGCATTGTCCATTGCATTGATCAACACGGTTCCTTCGGGTTCCAGCCATCGTCTAAAACCCAAAAAGAATAGTGTGAGAGGCAAAAATCATGCTAGGGAAAACAACATAATAAAGGGGGAGTACCTTCAATATCTAACATCTTAGGTTTAATTCTATGACCGTTAGCGTAATTCTAGTACTATAACCTATACGTATACTTAACCTTAGGGACATCCCTAGACATACCTTAGAAATATCTCTAGGGATCTCACTAAAGTTCTCGCATCCTAGTTTCCAAAGGTTGACTAAACCTTTCCTCTGATACCAACTGTAGAGACCCGTATCTTGACGTACATGGACATTACATTACATTTGCGGAATACTTAGTACATAACAAAAACACACACACAAGGATCGTAATAGTTTAGTGTCTTTGGAAACTCGGAATAAAATCTTCTAATCGTGGGGAAAGATCTTCAACATCTCCCATAAAGATCTTCCTTTTTTTTTACCTAAAACCTTTCTTTATATCCTGGGGAAAAGAAAACATAAAAGGGTGAGCTCAAATGCTCAGTAAGGGTAAAAAAAAGAAATATCAATCACATCATATACATAAGAACATATCTTTTGGAAATCTTAACCTGCAAAAGAGCTCATAATATCATAACATGGGATAAATCATAGAAGTGAAAATGAGATCCCCATAATCATAACATAAAACTTGAAACTTTGTGGCATGCACACATAATCATGGAAAATCATTTCTTGTTAGTCATGACTCATTGCCAAGACTATCTTAGTGGACAAAGTCCCTTTCTGAACCGAGTTCACTCCTCGTTTCAGTCCTGTATCACTGAACCGAAATAACCTTCCGTTCCAGCCATGTCTATCTCATGAGATATGAAATCTTTACCCAATGCATTGGAGGGAGATATAGGTCCCACCCATCTTATAATGAATCCTTTCTTATGTGTGCCACATAATCATAAAACATTCATCATCGCATAACACATATAACAAAAATGGGATTCTTGAAACATCATGACATCATAAATCAATTCATATAAGATAAAGGAATTCATAAACATAATTCAATCACAACATAGTCAAACCAATGTAAAAATATGGGTAGAAACAGAACCCTTTATTATCTTAGATGGAAAATAATTTTGATAAAACACTTGAATTGAATTCTTGAGGAAAATATCCTTTCTTCTTCAAAAACATTTTTCCTTTCATAACATGTCATAAAACTTTAAAATAAAAGAAGTTGATTAAAAATAAACTTTAAAACTTGTAAAGGAAGCTTCTTTTAAGTAATGTTTTAAAAATCCATTCATGCCGTATAAGTTAAAAAAAACATTCTTCGTACTTTTGTCGAAAAAGTCAAAAAGTACCTCGTACGGAAAAACGACAAAAGATTCCTTTCATATTCTTTACTAAAAACTCACCTAAGGGTAAAATTGGATTTAAACTATTTCAAGTGGATGGAAACAATATTACATATTGAGGGAACATGGATGTGGATGATAAAATACACCCCAGTAAATACTTACGAATAAACAATCTCGGATAAAAATGAGATTGTGATATTTCCCTTACCTTAGGTCCGATTTGCTTTGTTCGTGTCCGAAGATCCTGTATAATGGTTTAAATAATGTTATTGACTTATTACAGAATCATATTCATTGTTATGATATCATATATGGTTCACTTATGACATTATATTACCCGTTCTTTTGTAAATTCCATGTTAAAAAAGCATTTTGGGTAAAATCATTTCATTTATCGTAGGTGTTTTGACTTGTTGTTCTTGACATCATTATTACTTATATCATGATTTACTTACTTCCAGAATATAAAATATGATTTATATATCATATATATTCAATATATATATATATATATAATAGGTAGATAAATAAAATGAAAAACACCGTTCATGGAGACGGTAGTCCGTACGTACGCATGAACGCTGTTTTCCTTTCCTTATTGTCTTGAAATGGAAGTAAGTAGATGACATACATATGTATATATATACATAAATCCAGTAGCTTTATAATGTCATATATTTCATTATTATTTCTTATATATACATTATAATCATTCTTAAATGGTTAACATGGAGAATGAATCTCATCGCGTCGTGGAGACGGTATTCCGTACGTACGCACGAGCGATGATATCATTTCTATAAATATTGAATTGAATTGGAGTGGATTATACAATATATCAGAATCAATATGATGTTGTAATAACTATTTATAGTTATTCTTTACACCATTATACCCATCCATGTAAGGTGGTGGTGGAAAATAGATTACACCACGGCGTGGAGACGGTATTCCGTACGTATGCACGCGCGGTGATTTCTTTTTCCGTAGGATGGATAGATGGTGAAATAGGGTTATTTCATACTTATAATAACATATCAGTATATGAGTGATACTGATGTTATTACTTCATAATGAAACAACCTAATAAGAAGAAGTGGAAGAAGAAATAAAGATGAAAGAATTGGTAACGGTAATTACCTCTTCTTTGAAGCGCCTCTTTGAGACCTCCTCTTAGGGCACTAAAATTGGTCTTTGAGGAAGACCAGAACCTCTAGGATGTTTCTAGGGAAGTGGAGAAGGGATTTTGGCAGGGTTTGGCCGAGCTTGAGAGCTCAAATTGGTGTGAGGATGAGGGGGAGGAGGTATCCTTTTATAGGGGAGGAGAGGGGCACCTTAGGAATATCTCAAAATATTATTTTATATTAAAGTCAAAATCGGTTTATAATGGTTCCAAAGGGTCTTATTTCGAAGCTAAAGTGGGGATGGGTCGAAATCCTATCAACCAATAGGATTTAGACAAGTTTAGGGTATTATTTTAACCTTATCAATTAGATTTAACTCTAAGTTAAATAATTTAACTTTTACCGTGTCTTTTTGTTTTCTTTCACTATATGGTTAATAAACTTACTATAACATGCCAAACGAACCCCAAATTGTATATTATTAATACATGTATCCTTATATAAGTCATTTGGCCGAACCTTAGATTTTTAGGAATAAAATAACAATTAATAATATAATATTTGATTTAAAAACTATTTTGTGTCAATTTTGACACTATTTGATATATGATTTTTGTGAAAGTCATAACAGAATTATATGTTCGAACCAAGTTGATTAAATCAACACTAATATATCATAGTAACCTATAAAATTAGTGTAATTCATAAAAAGTCTTAAATTACATTTATTTTGGTATTTATATTATCAATTATGTCAATATTTCATTAATAAGATAATTACTGCATCATCTTTGTGTCATAAATAAATTATATTATTTGATGTCTAAAAATTACAAATAAAATACCATCATGTAGTAAATCTTTTTAGCTTTCTAATGAATATTTACAATCGAATTTATCTTATGTATAACCACATATTAGAAATGATTTACTTATTAAACTTTGATTTTAACTATTTTAACCCTTCTTTAAATAAATTAATAATAAATGTCCTAATCTAATCCAAGTGGGCCTAAATGGTCATATTTTATTCCTAAGTTTGTTTTTGGTCGAATTACAGTTGTCCAATAGAATTAGGACATGTGTTAGGGTAATATTAATATCATATTTACCCTTAGTTACCCTATTTACTATTAACCGTGGTAAAAAAAGTAAAAAGTTACTATTCACCAAAAATTTATTTTCATCTCATTGAACCACATTTTAGTCCTTGATATTAACCGTGTCTCTCGGATTTTCGAAATTCCATTCACAGAAGCGGTAAAATTAAGTTTTATACAAAATTCAGTTTTTAACCTTTCACTTAGTGGTTTCACTATTCATCAAAAATTGAAGTTTTTCAGAAAAATGCCAAAATTTCACCCTAAGCTATAATTGATATTCCGAATTCAAAAATGATTTCTATTTTACAAAATTACCAACATATAAGTTGCATTAATTAATTTTATAATTAAATCCCGCTGTTAAAACAAATAGCGTGTTTTTAAGAAACAATATCTATCAAAAGATTGACATTTGATTATGTCTGGTTTAAATGTGAAATTACAACCAATGACCAACATTGTATTAAATTGTAAAAATATATTCTAAATATACTTTAAAACCACTCAAATTAATGATTTATCACTATTAATTATTTCGATTAAAAAAGTTGTTTTTAATTATAATTTAGCAATTTTCACTATTCATCAGAATATGAAAGTTATCCGAAAAGTACCAAAATTTCACCTTAGGCTAAATTCGATACTCCGAATCCAAAAATGAAGTCCATTTTGAGAGTTAAAATTTCTAAAATTTAAAAAGTGGTTATTACTATTCATAACGGCTAGTTTTAATAATATTTTAATAGCATATCATTGTTTCGTGAAACTCAGGATTACGTACCACACACGCTATCGAGGAAGGTTGCGATTGCGTGTAATGCAAGGCAAGTCAATGATGCGTGTTGTGCAAGCTCCTTTTGGTGTAGCGTATAACACAAGACATTAGTGAAATTAAAAAGAATATTTTTCATAAAATCTTGGGCTGTTACAGGCACCCTGTACAACCTGACAGAAACTTGCATGGACATGGCTGCATCACTGGAAGCTGTCAGAGGTTCTCAATTGTGGCACTACAGACTCGACCACATGAGTGAAAAGGGGATGAAGGTGCTGGCAACAAAAGGGTTGCTACCAGAGCTGAAGTCGGTGGAAGTAGGCTTATGTGAAGATTGCATCTTTGGAAAGCAGAGGAAGGTGTCATTTGCAAAAGGAGGCAGAACACCAAAGGCTGGAAAGCTGGACCTGGTGCATACAGATGTTTGGGGGCCTTCACCAGTATCATCCCTCGGAGGGTCACAATATTATGTGACATTCATCGATGACTCAACAAAGAAGGTATGGGTTTACTTTATGAAGAATAAATCTGAAGTGTTCAAGATGTTTCAGAAGTGGAAAGTCGTGGTGGAGAACGAGTCAGGAGCAAAGCTGAAATGTTTGAGGTCTGACAACGGTGGAGAGTATGGCAGTCAGGAGTTCAGGGAATTTTGTTCTGATAATAGAATTCGGTGGGAGAAGACAATCACAGGAACACTACAACAGAATGGTGTGGCAGAGAGGATGAATAGGACACTGAATGAACATGCCAGGAGCATGAGGTTGCACTCAGGGTTGCCCAAAACCTTCTGGGTTGATGTAGTAAACATGGCAGCGTATCTGATCAATAGGAGTCCATCTGTGCCAATGGGAGAACGCCTACCCGAGGAGCTCTGGTCTGGTAAGGAGGTAAAACTCTCACATTTAAGAGTCTTTGGCAGTTTAGCTTATGTACACATTGATGCTAACTCAAGGGACAAGCTTGATGTAAGTCCAAGCCATGTTTCTTTATTGTCTATGGTGCTGATGAGTTTGGTTACCGGTTTTGGGATGATTACAAGAAGATGGTTATCAGGAGCCAGAACGTGGTATTCAATGAAGGTGTCATGTACAAAGGTCACCATGAAGCTGAAGATGAAAATGGGAACATTGAATCAGAGTGCAAAGAGCAAGTGGGGCTTGAAGGTGTGCCTGAGCTTGAGAGATCCGAACCGGTGGAACCTACTACTCCAGTGGAGTTGAAGAGATCATCAAGGGTGAGAAGGCCTGTGCAGAGGTATTCACCATCATTGCATTATCTGTTATTGACTGACGGTGGAGAACCAGAATGTTTTGAAGAGGCAATGCAGCTGAAGGAGTCAAACAAGTGGGAGTTGGCAATGAAGGAGGAGATTTCCTCATTGCATGATAACAACACTTGGGAGTTGACATCCCTGCCAGCAGGAAAGAAAGCATTGCAGAACAAGTGGGTCTACCGGGTGAAGGAAGAGCATGATGGCAAGAGGAGGTTCAAGGCAAGGCTGATGGTGAAAGGCTTCCAACAGAAGGAGGGAGTGGATTTCACGGAAATATTCTCACCAGTAGTAAAGCTTACCACCGTCTGGGTGGTTCTCAGCATTGTGGCATCAGAAGATTTGCATCTTGAGCAGCTTGATGTCAAGACTGCTTTCTTTCATGGAGATCTGGAGGAGGGGACATCTACATGCAGCAGCCAGAGGGATATGTAGTGTCTGGAAAGGAAGACCTGGTGTGCAAACTCCAAAAGAGCCTATATGGACTGAAGCAGGCACTGAGGCAGTGGAACAAGAAGTTTGATTCATTTATGTCTAAAAATGAATATAAACAATGTGGCATGGATCAGTGTTGCTACATCAAGTCTTTCGGTGATGAATATATTATATTGCTTCTGTATGTGGATTACATGCTCATTACAGGATCATGTATGCAGAGGATTAATGAGCTGAAAAGACAGTTAGCTAAAGAGTTTGAAATGAAGGATCTTGGAGAAGCTGGCAAGATTCTGGGAATGAAGATCAAGAGAGACCGCACAGCTGGAACATTAATGTTGTCACAGGCTGATTACATTGGGAAGGTTCTGAGAAAATTCAGCATGCTGGAAGCAAAGACAGTCTCTATTCCCCTGGCGAGCCACTTCAAATTATCAAAGGAGCAATCACCGAAGACGGGAGAGGAGGTGGAGTACATGGCAAAAGTTCCATATCCATCAGCTGTTGGAAGCCTGATGTACGTCATGGTATGTACCCGACCTGACATTGCTCATGCAGTGGGAGTTGTGAGCAGGTATATGGCTAACCCTGGAAAGCAACATTGGGAAGCTGTGAAGTGGATACTAAGGTATTTGAAGGGCAACAAGGAGGTATCTTTGTGCTTTTGGAAAGGAACTTCATTGCAGGGGTATGTGGATGCTGACCTTGGAGGCGATGTCGAGAGCAGGAGGAGTACCACAGGTTATGTTTTTACCTGTGGAGTGTTGGATTGGTGTTGCCCGATCCGGTTGGGCCGAATGCTTGTGGCCCACAACTTTCGCGGGTCGAGCTCCGCGGTGAGCTCGTTGGGGGTTGCAGGGAGCAACGCGCCCCTGCTCCGGGGGTCCGGGGGCCGAAGGCCCCCGGCCCAAATTTTCGGCACTGTAGCAATGCTGACCACTGTAGCGGAGCTGACCGACCGACACCGACAGGCACTGTAGCGGTGCGGACTTCGGGGTCAACTTTACTGTAGCGCTTTTGACAAAGCCAGCCGTCGTTCACTGTAGCGACGCGGACCACTTTTTTCGAATAGTGATCGTCTTCTCCATTTGTTTTATAGCCCATTTCGGGCTAGGGTTTTGTTGTTGGAAATCCTCTGTAATTTCTGTGCTCCCGAATCATAGTGAAAATCTGCCTCTCCCGTGGACGTAGGGATTTTTCCCGAACCACGTAAATCGTCGTGTTCTTTGTTGCTTTCCTTTCTTTCGTTTTCTCGTTTTCTGTCGTTCTGTCTCCCGGTGATTCCGCAACAACTGGTATCAGAGGGTGAGTTCGGAATTCTCCAACGATGGCTCTGGATGAAGGCAAAGTGAAGATCGATCGCTTCGATGGAACTGATTTCAGTTTCTGGAGGATGCAGATCGAGGATTATCTTTATCAGAAAAAGATGCACTTGCCGCTTCTGGGTGTGAAGCCAGCGGAAATGGAGAAGTCAGAATGGGAGCTACTGGATCGACAGGTTCTGGTTGTTGTGCGCCTGACGTTGGCCAAAAACGTGGCGTTCAACATCAGAGAAGAGAAAACGACGGTGGACCTGATGAAAGCCCTCACAAATATGTACGAGAAGCCTTCTGCGGCTAACAAGGTGCATTTGATACGACGATTGTTCAACCTGAAAATGGTTGAAGGGAGAGTTGTTGCAGATCACATCAACGAGTTCAATACCATCATAAGTCAGTTGTCATCGGTGGACATTGACCTTGGTGATGAGGTATGTGCTCTGGTTTTATTATCTTCGTTACCTGAAAGTTGGGAAGCAACTGTAACAGCTGTGAGCAGCACTTCGGGGAATACGAAGAAGGCTCTGAAGGATATAAGGGACCTAATCCTTAGTGAGGATGTTCGAAGAAGAGAATCAGGCAGATTCTCTGGTTCTGCTTTGAACGTTGAAGGAAGAGGAAGGTACCCACAGCGGGACAATCGCAGAGGACGATCGAAGTCGAGAGGAAAGAGCAGAGACAAGGCAAAGGGGCCTGGTCCTACCTGCTGGACATGCGGGAAGAAAGGACATGTCAAGAAGGAATGCAGAGATAACCGGAAGGGACCTGAAACCAGTGGAGCAAACGCGGTAGCTGAAGGAACTGATGACGTGCTACTGCTTAGCGTGGACAGCCCGATGGAGTCTTGGATTTTAGACTCTGGGGCGTCTTTCCATTCTACATCGGAGAAGGGTTTCCTGAACAATTTTGTTTCTGGAAATTTTGGCAAGGTGCATCTTGCTGATGACGAGCCCTTGCAGATTGTGGGGAAAGGAGATGCACGGATCAAGACCAACAGTGGGAGCTTGCTGGTTCTGGAAAACGTGAGGTACATCCCTGGTTTAAGAAGAAATCTCATTTTTGTGGGACAACTTGATGATGCAGGGTTGAGTACCACGTTCACTGGTGGTGCATGGAAGATCACCCGAGGAGCTATGGTCATAACTCGGGGAGCAAAGAATGGCACCCTGTACAACATGACAGAAACGTGCATGGACATGGCTGCATCACTCGAAGCTGTCAGAGGTTCTCAACTGTGGCACTACAGACTCGGCCACATGAGTGAAAAGGGGATGAAGGTGCTGGCAACAAAAGGATTGCTACCAGAGCTGAAATCGGTGGAAGTAGGCTTTTGTGAAGATTGCATCTTTGGAAAACAGAAGAAGGTGTCCTTTGCAAAAGGAGGCAGAACACCGAAGGCCGGAAAGCTGGACCTGGTGCATACAGATGTTTGGGGGCCTGCACCAGTACCATCGCTCGGAGGGTCACAATATTATGTGACATTCATCGATGACTCAACGAGGAAGGTATGGGGTTACTTTCTGAAGAACAAATCTGATGTGTTTAAGATATTTCAGAAGTGGAAAGTCATGGTGGAGAACGAGTCAGGAGTAAAGCTGAAATGTTTGAGGTCTGACAATGGTGGAGAATATGGCAGTCAAGAGTTCAGGGAATTCTGTTCTGAAAATGGAATTCGGTGGGAGAAGACTATCCCAGGAACACCACAACAGAACGGTGTGGCAGAAAGGATGAATAGAACACTGAATGAACGTTCCAGGAGCATGAGGCTGCATTCGGGGTTACCCAAGACCTTTTGGGCTGATGCAGTGAATATGGCAGCATATCTCATAAACAGGAGTCCCTCTGTGCCAATGGGGGAAGTCTACCCGAGGAACTCTGGTCTGGTAAGGAGGTAAAACTCTCACATCTACGAGTCTTTGGCAGTTTAGCATATGTTCATGTTGATGCTAATGCAAGGGACAAGCTTGATGCAAAGTCCAAAAAATGTTTCTTTATTGGCTATGGTGGTGAGGAGTTTGGGTATCGCTTTTGGGATGATGTCAACAGGATGGTCATCAGGAGCCAAAATGTGGTATTCAATGAAGGTGTCATGTACAAAGATCGCCATGCAGTTGAAGATGAAAATGGGAACATTGAATCAGAATGCAAAAAGCAAGTGGAGCTTGAAGGTGTGTCTGAGCTTGAGAAGTCCGAACCAGTGGAACCTACTACTCCAGTGGAGTTAAGGAGATCATCAAGGGTGAGAAGGCCCGTGCAGAGGTATTAACCATCATTGCATTACCTTTTATTGACTGACGGTGGAGAACCAGAATGCTTTGAAGAAGCAATGCAGCTGAAGGAGTCAAGCAAGTGGGAGCTGGCTATGAAGGAGGAGATTTCCTCATTGCATGAGAACAACACTTGGGAGCTGACACCTCTGCCAAGAGGAAAGAAAGCATTGCAGAATAAGTGGGTCTACCGGGTCAAGGAAGAACATGATGGAAAGAGGAGGTTCAAGGCAAGGCTGGTGGTGAAAGGCTTTCAACAGAAGGAGGGAGTAGATTTCACTGAAATCTTCTCACCAGTAGTAAAGCTTACCACCATCCGGGTGGTTCTCAGCATTGTGGCGACAGAGGATTTGCACCTTGAGCAGCTTGATGTCAAGACTGCTTTCCTTCATGGAGATTTGGAGGAAGATATCTACATGCAGCAGCCAGAGGGATATGTAGAGTCTAGAAAGGAAGACTTGGTGTGCAAACTCCAGAAGAGCTTATATGGACTGAAGCAGGCACCGAGACAGTGGAACAAGAAGTTTGATTCATTTATGTCTAAAAATGAATATAAACGATGTGGCATGGATCAGTGTTGCTACATCAAGTCTTTCGGTGATGAATATATTATATTGCTTCTGTATGTGGATGACATGCTCATTGCAGGATCATGTATGCAGAGAATTAATGAGCTGAAAGGGCAATTGGTTGAGGAGTTTGAAATGAAGGATCTTGGAGAAGCTGGCAAGATTTTGGGAATGAAGATCAAGAGAGACCGCACGGCTGGAACCTTAATGTTGTCACAGGCTGATTACATTGGGAAGGTTCTGAGAAGATTCAGCATGCTGGAAGCAAAGGCAGTCTCTATTCCCCTGGCGAGCCACTTCAAACTATCAAAGGAGCAATCACCGAAGACGGCAGAAGAGGTGGAGTACATGGCAAAAGTTCCATACGCATCAGCTGTGGGAAGCCTGATGTAAGTCATGGTCTGTACTCGACCTGACATTGCTCATGCAGTGGGGTATGTGGATGCTGACCTTGGAGGCGATGTCGAGAGCAGGAGGAGTACCACAGGTTATGTTTTTACCTGTGGAGTGTTGGATTGGTGTTGCCCGATCCGGTTGGGCCGAATGCTTGTGGCCCACAACTTTCGCGGGTCGAGCTCCGCGGTGAGCTCGTTGGGGGTTGCAGGGAGCAACGCGCCCCTGCTCCGGGGGTCCGGGGGCCGAAGGCCCCCGGCCCAAATTTTCGGCACTGTAGCAATGCTGACCACTGTAGCGGAGCTGACCGACCGACACCGACAGGCACTGTAGCGGTGCGGACTTCGGGGTCAACTTTACTGTAGCGCTTTTGACAAAGCCAGCCGTCGTTCACTGTAGCGACGCGGACCACTTTTTTCGAATAGTGATCGTCTTCTCCATTTGTTTTATAGCCCATTTCGGGCTAGGGTTTTGTTGTTGGAAATCCTCTGTAATTTCTGTGCTCCCGAATCATAGTGAAAATCTGCCTCTCCCGTGGACGTAGGGATTTTTCCCGAACCACGTAAATCGTCGTGTTCTTTGTTGCTTTCCTTTCTTTCGTTTTCTCGTTTTCTGTCGTTCTGTCTCCCGGTGATTCCGCAACAACTGGTATCAGAGGGTGAGTTCGGAATTCTCCAACGATGGCTCTGGATGAAGGCAAAGTGAAGATCGATCGCTTCGATGGAACTGATTTCAGTTTCTGGAGGATGCAGATCGAGGATTATCTTTATCAGAAAAAGATGCACTTGCCGCTTCTGGGTGTGAAGCCAGCGGAAATGGAGAAGTCAGAATGGGAGCTACTGGATCGACAGGTTCTGGTTGTTGTGCGCCTGACGTTGGCCAAAAACGTGGCGTTCAACATCAGAGAAGAGAAAACGACGGTGGACCTGATGAAAGCCCTCACAAATATGTACGAGAAGCCTTCTGCGGCTAACAAGGTGCATTTGATACGACGATTGTTCAACCTGAAAATGGTTGAAGGGAGAGTTGTTGCAGATCACATCAACGAGTTCAATACCATCATAAGTCAGTTGTCATCGGTGGACATTGACCTTGGTGATGAGGTATGTGCTCTGGTTTTATTATCTTCGTTACCTGAAAGTTGGGAAGCAACTGTAACAGCTGTGAGCAGCACTTCGGGGAATACGAAGAAGGCTCTGAAGGATATAAGGGACCTAATCCTTAGTGAGGATGTTCGAAGAAGAGAATCAGGCAGATTCTCTGGTTCTGCTTTGAACGTTGAAGGAAGAGGAAGGTACCCACAGCGGGACAATCGCAGAGGACGATCGAAGTCGAGAGGAAAGAGCAGAGACAAGGCAAAGGGGCCTGGTCCTACCTGCTGGACATGCGGGAAGAAAGGACATGTCAAGAAGGAATGCAGAGATAACCGGAAGGGACCTGAAACCAGTGGAGCAAACGCGGTAGCTGAAGGAACTGATGACGTGCTACTGCTTAGCGTGGACAGCCCGATGGAGTCTTGGATTTTAGACTCTGGGGCGTCTTTCCATTCTACATCGGAGAAGGGTTTCCTGAACAATTTTGTTTCTGGAAATTTTGGCAAGGTGCATCTTGCTGATGACGAGCCCTTGCAGATTGTGGGGAAAGGAGATGCACGGATCAAGACCAACAGTGGGAGCTTGCTGGTTCTGGAAAACGTGAGGTACATCCCTGGTTTAAGAAGAAATCTCATTTTTGTGGGACAACTTGATGATGCAGGGTTGAGTACCACGTTCACTGGTGGTGCATGGAAGATCACCCGAGGAGCTATGGTCATAACTCGGGGAGCAAAGAATGGCACCCTGTACAACATGACAGAAACGTGCATGGACATGGCTGCATCACTCGAAGCTGTCAGAGGTTCTCAACTGTGGCACTACAGACTCGGCCACATGAGTGAAAAGGGGATGAAGGTGCTGGCAACAAAAGGATTGCTACCAGAGCTGAAATCGGTGGAAGTAGGCTTTTGTGAAGATTGCATCTTTGGAAAACAGAAGAAGGTGTCCTTTGCAAAAGGAGGCAGAACACCGAAGGCCGGAAAGCTGGACCTGGTGCATACAGATGTTTGGGGGCCTGCACCAGTACCATCGCTCGGAGGGTCACAATATTATGTGACATTCATCGATGACTCAACGAGGAAGGTATGGGGTTACTTTCTGAAGAACAAATCTGATGTGTTTAAGATATTTCAGAAGTGGAAAGTCATGGTGGAGAACGAGTCAGGAGTAAAGCTGAAATGTTTGAGGTCTGACAATGGTGGAGAATATGGCAGTCAAGAGTTCAGGGAATTCTGTTCTGAAAATGGAATTCGGTGGGAGAAGACTATCCCAGGAACACCACAACAGAACGGTGTGGCAGAAAGGATGAATAGAACACTGAATGAACGTTCCAGGAGCATGAGGCTGCATTCGGGGTTACCCAAGACCTTTTGGGCTGATGCAGTGAATATGGCAGCATATCTCATAAACAGGAGTCCCTCTGTGCCAATGGGGGAAGTCTACCCGAGGAACTCTGGTCTGGTAAGGAGGTAAAACTCTCACATCTACGAGTCTTTGGCAGTTTAGCATATGTTCATGTTGATGCTAATGCAAGGGACAAGCTTGATGCAAAGTCCAAAAAATGTTTCTTTATTGGCTATGGTGGTGAGGAGTTTGGGTATCGCTTTTGGGATGATGTCAACAGGATGGTCATCAGGAGCCAAAATGTGGTATTCAATGAAGGTGTCATGTACAAAGATCGCCATGCAGTTGAAGATGAAAATGGGAACATTGAATCAGAATGCAAAAAGCAAGTGGAGCTTGAAGGTGTGTCTGAGCTTGAGAAGTCCGAACCAGTGGAACCTACTACTCCAGTGGAGTTAAGGAGATCATCAAGGGTGAGAAGGCCCGTGCAGAGGTATTAACCATCATTGCATTACCTTTTATTGACTGACGGTGGAGAACCAGAATGCTTTGAAGAAGCAATGCAGCTGAAGGAGTCAAGCAAGTGGGAGCTGGCTATGAAGGAGGAGATTTCCTCATTGCATGAGAACAACACTTGGGAGCTGACACCTCTGCCAAGAGGAAAGAAAGCATTGCAGAATAAGTGGGTCTACCGGGTCAAGGAAGAACATGATGGAAAGAGGAGGTTCAAGGCAAGGCTGGTGGTGAAAGGCTTTCAACAGAAGGAGGGAGTAGATTTCACTGAAATCTTCTCACCAGTAGTAAAGCTTACCACCATCCGGGTGGTTCTCAGCATTGTGGCGACAGAGGATTTGCACCTTGAGCAGCTTGATGTCAAGACTGCTTTCCTTCATGGAGATTTGGAGGAAGATATCTACATGCAGCAGCCAGAGGGATATGTAGAGTCTAGAAAGGAAGACTTGGTGTGCAAACTCCAGAAGAGCTTATATGGACTGAAGCAGGCACCGAGACAGTGGAACAAGAAGTTTGATTCATTTATGTCTAAAAATGAATATAAACGATGTGGCATGGATCAGTGTTGCTACATCAAGTCTTTCGGTGATGAATATATTATATTGCTTCTGTATGTGGATGACATGCTCATTGCAGGATCATGTATGCAGAGAATTAATGAGCTGAAAGGGCAATTGGTTGAGGAGTTTGAAATGAAGGATCTTGGAGAAGCTGGCAAGATTTTGGGAATGAAGATCAAGAGAGACCGCACGGCTGGAACCTTAATGTTGTCACAGGCTGATTACATTGGGAAGGTTCTGAGAAGATTCAGCATGCTGGAAGCAAAGGCAGTCTCTATTCCCCTGGCGAGCCACTTCAAACTATCAAAGGAGCAATCACCGAAGACGGCAGAAGAGGTGGAGTACATGGCAAAAGTTCCATACGCATCAGCTGTGGGAAGCCTGATGTATGTCATGGTCTGTACTCGACCTGACATTGCTCATGCAGTGGGAGTTGTGAGCAGGTATATGGCTAGCCCTGGAAAACAACATTGGGAAGCTGTGAAGTGGATACTGAGGTATTTGAAGGGCAGCAAGGAGGTATCTCTGTGCTTTGGAAAAGGAACTTCATTGCAGGGGTATGTTGATGCTGACCTTGGAGGCGATGTCGACAGCAGGAGGAGTACCACGGGTTATGTTTTTACCTGTGGAGGGACTGCGGTAAGTTGGATATCACAATTGCAGAAGGTGGTGGCTTTATCCACCACAGAGGCAGAATACATTGCTGTAACAGAAGCTGGGAAAGAGATGGTTTGACTGAAGAACTTCTTGGATGAATTGGGAAGAAAGCGAGAGGAGAATGTATTGCACTGTGAGAGTCAGAGTGCTATACATCTTGCCAAGAACCTAGTGTTTCATGCCCGGACAAAGCACATTCAGTTGAAGTACCATTTCATCAGAGGTTTGATACAGGATGGGTTGCTGACGTTGCAGAAGATATGTGGAACCAACAATCCGGCAGACATGTTGACAAAGCCTATGGTGATACAGAAGTTGAGGCACTGTTGTGCCTCTGTTGGTCTCCACTAATGAACGGAGGATGAGAGGCAGAATGATGGAGGACTTGATGGGAGCAGAAGAGGAAAACAGTTTGTATTTCATGAATCTGTGAAAGCACGGCATTGGTGAGTGAAGAAGAGGAAGAACTTAGATTAAGTAAGTTGTCTTCATCAGTTGCATCGAAGAATAGCAGTGCAGCGGATCAGGCTACAAGTGGGAGATTGTTGGATTGGTGTTGCCCGATCCAGTTGGGCCGAATGCTTGTGGCCCGCAACTTTCGCGGGTCGAGCTCCGCGGTGAGCTTGTTGGGGGTTGCAGGGAGCAACGCGCCCTTGCTCTGGGGGTCCGGGGGCCGAAGGCCCCCGGCCCAAATTTTCGGCACTGTAGCAATGCTGACCACTGTAGCGGAGCTGACCGACCGACACCGACAGGCACTGTAGCGGTGCGGACTTCGGGGTCAACTTTACTGTAGCGCTTTTGACAAAGCCAGCCGTCGTTCACTGTAGCGACGCGGACCACTTTTTTCGAATAGTGATCGTCTTCTCCATTTGTTTTATAGCCCATTTCGGGCTAGGGTTTTGTTGTTGGAAATCCTCTGTAATTTCTGTGCTCCCGAATCATAGTGAAAATCTGCCTCTCCCGTGGACGTAGGGATTTTTCCCGAACCACGTAAATCGTCGTGTTCTTTGTTGCTTTCCTTTCTTTCGTTTTCTCGTTTTCTGTCATTCTGTCTCCCGGTGATTCCGCAACATGGAGGAACTGCGGTAAGTTGGATATCACAATTGCAGAAGGTGGTGGCTTTATCCACCACAGAGGCAGAATACATTGTTGTAACAGAAGCTGGGAAAGAGAGGGTTTGGCTGAAGAACTTCTTGGATGAATTGGGAAGAAAGCGAGAGGAGAATGTATTGCACTGTGACAGTCAGAGTGCTATACATCTTGCTAAGAACTCATTGTTTCATGCCCGGACGAAGCACATTCAGTTGAAGTACCATTTCATCAGAGGTTTGATACAGGATGGGTTGCTGACCTTGCAGAAGATCTGTGGAACCAACAATCCGGCAAACATGTTGACAAAGCCTATGGTGATACAGAAGTTGAGGCACTGTTGTGCCTCTGTTGGTCTCCACTGATGAACGGAGGATGAGAGGCAGAATGATGGAGGACTTGATGGGAGCAAAAGAGGAAAACAGTTTGTATTTCATGAATCTGTGAAAGCACGGCATTGGTGAGTGAAGAAGAGGAAGAACTTAGATTAAGTAAGTTGTCTTCATCAGTTGCATCGAAGCATAGCAGTGCAGCGAATCAGGCTACAAGTGGGAGATTGTTGGATTGGTGTTGCCCGATCCGACACCGACAGGCACTGTAGCGGTGCGGACTTCGGGGTCAACTTTACTGTAGCGCTTTTGACAAAGCCAGTCGTCGTTCACTGTAGCGACGCGGACCACTTTTTCAAACAGTGATCATCTTCTCCATTGTTTTATAGCCCATTTTTGGGCTAGGGTTTCTACTGAAAATCCTCTGTAATTTCGTGCTCCCGAATCATAGTGAAATTCTGCCTCTCCCGTGGACGTAGGGATTTTTCCCGAACCACGTAAATCGTTGTGTCCCTTGCTTTCTTTCTTTTCGTTTTTTCTCGTTTCTGTCGTTGTGTCTCCCAGCGATTCCGCAACAGATAGAGGGTATCGATGTTGATGAAACATCTTCACCTGTTGTGAGTATAGAGACAATCAGATTATTCTTTTCCATATAAGTGAAAAAGAAAGTTCAAATTTTTCCAGATGGATGTCAAGTCCGCATTTCTTTATAGGGTTCTAGAAGGAATTTATATTGAGAATCTAGATAGTTTTCTCATTCATGAAAATGAGAATAGAGTTTTTTGACTGAAGAAGTTGTTTTATGGGTTAAAGAAAGCACCAAGATCGTGATATTCAAGGCTAGATCAGTTTTTGAAGAAACTCAATTTCTAGTGTGGTGGGGTTGATTACAAAATCTATGTCAAAAATGATAGTGATCAAAGGATTATGGTGCTGGTATATGTCAATGACATATTATTTGGTGAATTATATGAATCTAAATGCACTCAGTTTTTGGAATTCATGAAAAGTGAATTCAAAATTTTAATGATTGGTTAACTAATATTTTTCTATGGTTTATAGGTTACACAAGGAAAGAATGACACATTCATATATCAATATAAATATTCCAATGAGGTTTTGAGAAGATTTGGAATGGATAATTTCAAGGAGATGATTTCTTTGGTGGATACCCTAATGAAACTATCACAAGATGATGAAGGCAATGCAATTAATGTAACAGAATACAGGAAAATCATTGGTAATATATTTTACTTGACAATGATAAAACCTGATATTGTTTTTTCCACATGATAAGAAGCACAGTATTAAAGTAATACCAAGGAAATCCAATTTCTTATAGTGAAAATAACACTTCAGTATATCAAGGGCATGGTGGATTTAAGTTTTTTTACAATGAAAAATCTTAGAAAGATTTATTGGGCTATATAGATGTAGATTTCTCTAGATCAGCTAATTATATAAAATCAATGTCAGGTGGTGAATTATATCTTGGTGGATTTTGTATTTCTTGACTAATCAGGAAATAAGATTGCATTTTGTTGATCACCGCAGAAGATGAATATATTGCGTCTACTCAAGCATGCACACAATTATTGTGGATGAAGTAGCACCTTGATGATATAGGGGTTGAAGTGAAGTCTCTGATTAAAATCCATTTTGATGATTAAAGTTCTATAAGCCTTAGCAAAAATCCAGTCCATCACTCAAGGAAAAATTACATTGAAATAAAAGATTATTTTATTAAGGAGAAGGTGGATCAAAGGCTTGTGAAATTAGAGTATGTGCCTATATAACTTTAGGTTTTGGATATTCTAAGGAAGGCCTTACCTAAAGAAGAATTTGAATAGAATAGACTGAATCTGGTAGTTCACTGACTCCCCACATTTGAAAAGGTGTGAACGTGGGACCCCCTATCTCTGAGGTATGGTGTCTTTTTCCCTGATGTGTTGATCTGTGTTTTTATCCTATTGCATACAATAATGAGGTAACCTTCGAGTTCATTGAAAAGGGGGGAGAAATTGTGGATAATAAAGTGGATAAAATGTCTTAATCAAGATAGTGGGATAAGATGATAGGGGGAGCAGGGACATAGTTCAAGTTTCAATGTTTTAAAGGTTGTAGATTTTTGGAAAACCATGCAATGTTTCTATGACACGATGAGAATTATGTGTTATGAGGAAACAGTTCATGGTTATCAGAGATTATCTTGGACAACTTTAAGAATTCCAAAGCACAAGATCCCAAGAAATGAAGTAGGGGGAGTTTTAAATCTGATGATATTAAAGGTAATCGATCAAAGGTCATATATCAAAATAGATGATATTTGAGATGAAATCAGATAGGTGGTTTTGGAATGAAATAATTCATTGATGCACTTTCCATGCTACTCGTGTTTCTCACGTCAAGCATGGATCATGTGGGATTAGAGTACGTGTTGATTAAATTATTAATTTCTATCTGAATTGCATGAAGAAAATATTGGTATAAAATGGAAGAATCTTCAACGAGGTATCAAAATGTGAAGATTTTTCAACAAAACCAAAGGAAAATATTGTTGGGAAAAAATCCCTCAAGGTGACATTGCATTATTTTTGGGTTGATTGTGTTTGTTGAAAAAGAATATTTACATGGACAATTGTGGATTTATACAAATATTGTTGACTAGGAATGTTCACAAAGATCCAAGAAAATGAATGGATTACCTAGAAGCGGTATAGAAAATTGTGTACATAAGGTGACGTCATTTCCCAGTGTTTGCTAAATTTTTGGGGTTTAAAATTTAGAGGATGGCTAGCATTGCGAAAGATGGGTTTCCTTGAAGGCCTTGTAAAAATATGTAAAAGTAATGATTTTCATGAAGAATGGATTTTACAAAGGCTAATTCATGAAGTTATTCTTCACAATGAATGAGCATTACGAATGGACAAAGATTTGATGGTAATCTCCATGACTATGAGAAGATTTGTGAATAAGAAATTCCCATGGTGCTTCATGAAGATAGGGAGATTTGCGAAGGTAGTTCTTGCAAAATAGTTCACGAAGAAAGGAAGTTCACGAAGGCTATGAGAGATGACTAAAAATTGTAAGAATCATGAAGGCAATGGAGTTCGTGAAGGCTTAGTGAGATTCATGAAAGTTGTGTTCTTCGTAAAGGATAAGTGAGCTTTGTAAAAGGAGGTTTCTCTGCGAAGTCTATTTGAGATTTGTGAAAGAGGTGTGCTTCATGAAGGCAGTGAGCATCACGAAAATGTTGAAAAGGGATTTCATAGTAAACATGTAGTAAAGTGATATTCATCAACTAGATGAATGTGAGACTTCAATAGAGTATCTATCTACAAATGAGGATGTATTCATTATTGATAATGAAGGGACCTACATGTCCATAAACTGAGTGTCAATCCTTTCCAGAGCAGTGAGAAAAAGAAGAGGAAGAAGGTTATCCTTGTTGGGTGCAAACCCAATCCAACATCGATTCCCACGAAAGGATGGTGACTCACATATAAGCTTGGATGGGCAATTCCTCCTATCACCCATGGGTTTTAGGATGGAACCCCAGAAGGGCCTATGTGTTGGGCCCAAATGGAGTTAGGGTTGAGGAAAATTGATCCTGACAATTGGTATCAGAGGGATGGTGCAGCCCAGATGTGATGTAGGGTATTTCCCAAAAACTGGTTTGACAACGATAACAGTTGCTCGTTTGAAGCATGTGAATCCATGGTGCCTTGTGTCGAAAGTCTTCCTGATAATTGATGGTCAGGCGGCGAGTCCCGGTGATGATAAAACGGCGGTGCAAGATGGTTGGATCTGATGGATTATCGTTGAAGGGGAGGCATGTGTGGTCTTTGGTTTGAGGGGAGGATTGTTGGGTGCAAACCCAATCCCACATTGATTCCCACGAAAGGATGGTGACTCACATATAAGCTTGGATGGGCAATTCCTCCTATCACCCATGGGTTTTAGGATGGAACCCCAGAAGGGCCTATGTGTTGGGCCCAAATGGAGTTAGGGTTGAGGAAAATTGATCCTGACAATCCTTTCCATCGATAGTGAGCCATCGAAATAGAGTAAGGGAGTGACCCGTGGAAAGTAGTTACTTTTCCCTAAACTTTGTAAAGATAGTGAGCTTGGGCATAAAAGTGATCTAGCCCAAATCTTGTATTTTGGCAGTGAACCTTAGTGGATTTGGTACATTAGTACATTATCGTTGTATGCTCCTTAGATGTATCCTAGTGAGGGTGAACTAAGTAAAATTGTTGTGTCTCGTAAATTATTTAATTTTTGTTCATACATTTCTATGAGATAAAGATAGAACAGTGTTTTTTAATGACAAAACAAGATCCAAAGGGGAATTTGTTTTAATCTATCATAACCTGATTCACCCTCCCTCTCAATGTTTTTAACCAAGTTGAGCTAACATAATTAATATTAATTTCAGATATGAAATAATTTAAAGATCAAGTCATAAGGGAGATCAAAGATAAATATTTTTTTGATCCAATAACCAACATAGTTCTTTTAAAAATTGGTTTCATCTTCTAGAAATTCCTAGCCCCCCCCCCCATAAAAAAACAAAACGATATTAAGTTATGGGTTTTTTAAATATATCAGCAAGTTGATGATCAATGCTTATAAATTCAAGCATGATATCTCCCTTTATGAGAATATGATCATTAGAAGAACCATAATCAAGATGAATATTATTCATCTATACTATTTGTGCATAATAACTATTAATAGCTATGTATTCTTCTCCAGTGGTTTATTGAGGAAATATGTTTTTCTTCTTGCTACTATATGGAACTAAGTATTTTACAAGTAACAAGTCCCACTTATACTTTTCTTATCTAGTTGGTGTCCTCCAAATTCAACATTTGAATAACTTCTTAAATAAAGTTGTATCTCTTTTTGACAAAACAAGCCAAGATTCTCTATGCCTTTAAGATATTTAAAGATACCTTTAAGAACCTTAATGTGAGGTTCTCTAATATTGGATTGAAAATGAGAAAAAATAAAAACACTAAACATAAGGTCTATTCAGGTCATGATAAGGTAAGGTAGGTTCCCAATCATACCATGATAAAGCTTGTTGTCAACCAATTTCCAGTTTCATCCAATATTAACTTACATGAAGTATTCATAGGTGTACTTATTTATTTAAAAGGATCTATTAAAAATGATTTAATAATTTTATTAGTGTATTTTATTTGGTTTACAAAAATTCAATCCTTTTTTAGATTAATTTGGAAATAGGGAAGCAGAATTTAATAACTCATAAACCCCATTTCAAATTATTTTCTTATAAATCCAAAATCTTAAAATAGGTTATTCCTTAGTTGAAAAAAATATAACATTATCAACATAAATTTGAAACACATTAAAAACAAGGTAAAATTGGTTTTTCACATTTCAAATTCATTATCTAAGAGGGTTTTAGTCAACAATTCATACTAAGATCTAGGATCTTATTTCAATCTATAGAGATTTTTGGTAAACTTAAACTCGTGATTTATAAATTTATATCCTCAAAACTAATAGGTTTCTCAACATATATATTTTCGGAAATAAAACCATTTAAAAAATCTTATAGTTAAGGCGTGAGATAAATTCCAACAAGATTCTAATAGATTCAAGATGTTTAATTGGTAAAAAAATTTCATCATGATCAATACTTTATTCCTAATTATATCATTTTTCTGTAATCCTAGATTTATTACTAACTATGTTTCCTTGTTTGTTTCTAAAAATCTATTTATTACAAATGATGAGATGATTATTTTTTCTTTCAACTAGGGTTCAAATGTTATATATAGTGAATATTTTTAGTTCACATTTCATAGAAAGCACCCAATTTTAATAATTAATGGAATCATAAGTATTTTCAGGTTTAAGGTGTAAAACAAAATCTCTATATTCTTCCTCATTTAAGATAGATCTTCTAGTCTAATTATTAGCTTGTAACTCGACAATAATATTCTCTAAGGGGTTTTCTTTAGATTTAACCAATGCATTTGGAAATGTAATTAAGGGTGATTCTTCCTCAACATATACTTTTTAGATAGAGTTAGAACACAAAAGGTAAAAAATTTAAGCCTACCTCAACATCATCAATTTCTTATTCAAGTTTAGGAAAATTCTCATCAAATGACATGAATTAATTCCTCTATTCTCTTAGTCTTATTATTGAATATTAAGTAATCTTTACTTGAGTTACAGTACCCAAGGAAAATACTTACATTCAATTTGGTATCTAGCTTTCCTAAGTTATCCTTAGTGTTAAGAATATAACATTTACATCCAAACATGATAAAATAGACAATTTTGGTTTTCTTACCTTTGTAAGTAACATTAGGGTATATCATAATAAAGGTTCTTATAAGTGTCATAAGGTAGGAATTCCATGAAATCCCCAAAACCTGGATATTCAATCCACTAGAAATTCACACATTGGAGGTTCAGTGTGCTTAATTGTAGAAAAATTCAAACTTTTGGAACTTCCCTCCCTCAAATAAGTATACTGTATGTAGGAAGGCTTCAAAAACTACTCACCGCAAAAATTTTATCATCACACACATCCATAAAAAACAAAAAAAAAACTCACAAGAATTCAAATAAACATAAATACAACCCATATAAGAACATAAAGCATCGAAAGAACATAAGGTATTAACATGCTTCTGACAATGAGTCATATGTACATAAGAGAAACACTACTACTTTAATTATCATCAAAAGTGTAAGATAATTACAAGATGTATTATGAATTACAAGTAACCCTATAAGAAATTAAGCACCTTCTCTCTTTTTGACTTCTACGCTTCCTTGTGTAATCTATCTTAGCACTAAGGTCGCACTTACTTATATAGTAAGTATCATCTTATCAACCAGTAAAACTGGCTCCTTATAAATCATGGTCAACCTAATATAATCACTACAGTAGGTATACCAAATTGGTAACCCCTACTCACTAGACTTCTTAAACCTTCTTCTTTGTCAAAACTCCAGTACTCTATGGTTCCATAAAAAGATGTGAAATTCCTATATTTATATTGTCTCATAGAGAGAACTTATTGCTACTATATGCAAACAAATCCAATCTATCTTTTGGTGAATAAAATTATGATGAATTAGATTCTAGTAAACTAAAACCAAACTTTACATCCAAACAATAAGAACACAGTTAATAGTATAACAAGCAGTATTAACCACCTCATACCAAAGGAATTGAGTGAGTTATAAATTATTCAATAGATTTATGTAAATATCTTTAAGTGTTTTATTTTATATTTCATCAACCCTATTTTATTTAGAAATTCTAGGAGTAAATAATGATTGATTATATGCTTATTAAACACAAAATTCATCAAAATCTTTCTTGTTGAACTTCCCCCGTGATCACTCTGAATAATTATGATCGTATAACATTTTTCATTTTTATATTTATTTATAAATTTAATAAAATCATTATAATCATCATTTTTATGTGCTAATAAATAAAATAATTTGTATCTTTTATAATCATCAATAATCACAAAAGTGTAATATTTTCCTCTTATAGTACAAACTTATGTTTGACCAAAAAGGTAAGGGTGAACAAGATTAAGGGTCTTTAAAGTGGATTCCTATTTTTATATTTGAAGGAATATTTGTTTTTCTTACCATATTTTAAATTCTCCCATGTAATATCCTTTTGGTAATGTAATTTAGGAGTATAACATATAAGGTACATTTGGTTGAACTTAACAGGTGTGTGTGTGTGTGTGCAGGTGCATACTCAACAATCATTTTGGAATCTATTCAATATCCATGAATCACTATCCTTTACACTAAAACATTTAACATTTTGGATAGAAAGGTATTTCATATTAATAACATATATATTTTGAAAGTGATATAGATGAAATAAATGTTTAATTTTTAAATCAAACACTTTTCAAATTTCATTTTCAAAGGAAACTCTAAAACCACTTTCACATAATTAAATAATACTTATAAAATCATGTTTAAGGACATTAATATATAAAACATATTAAATAATAGTAGAATTAATGAAATTAATGATACATATACCGATGATATTTCTCCTTGAGTTATCACCAAAAGTAACATGTCAACCAGCATGTTTTTATAAATGGTTGAACTCAGAGTAGTCACTACACATTTTCCTTGATCATCCACTATCTATATACCATGAACCTCTATGGGAATTTTTCTTGAGATGTTCTTACTATAAAATAATAAAGATACTATATATTTTACTACCTAAATAAATTTTGTACCACTTATGTTAGCTAAAGGAGACTTAGGAACCCATATTTTATATATTTAAATAAATATCATAGAAAAGTAGGAGAAGAAATAAACCATTTTTGGCCCACTATAATTATCATTCTTATAATTTCATTCATAAATTAAATTCTTGGTTTTATGAAAATAATTAAAAAAATTATATTGAGATGTAAATCTTATGAAATTAGTTATTTTTTAGGAATTAGTTTGACTAATGAAACCAATTCTATATTTTTTTTACTATGATAATGAGAACCTATTATTTTATCTAATTATTATTCATATTGTGTGAATTAGAAGATTCCATCTTGATGATCTTTAATAATTGAGTCAAATTGATCCACATTTTGTTGAAATTTAAAATTTAAGTTCAATCATTCCATTTGTTTGGATAGTTGTTCCTTTTCATTACTAACATGGACGTAATTCTTTTATATTCTCAATTTTTGTGGTAAGTTCACAAAATACATACTCAATTTGATCTCTAGTAATTTTAAGGACTTTAAAATATAAATAACTTAAAGTAAAAGATAAATTAGTATAATTTACCTCATATTTTACCTAAATTTCATCCATAGTACATTTACTACAATCATTACTTGATTTGAATAAATAAAGTGAGCCATAGCTCACACTCCAAGTGGATACCTAAAAGGATTTCTTTTTTTAATTTAATCTATTTTGTTGAGTTTGGAGAAATATGGATTAATATTCCCCTTTTTTCATTCATATCATGTGATTTTGGATTCACCTTTTTTATCATCCATATTTCTTAATAAGCATATTTATCCCTTTTTAATAACTTCCTAAAAATCTAGGCCAAGTGAGCAATTTCGATATCACTTTCAGAAGAGGTTTTATCATTTTATTTGAAGGAAATGGTTTTATTTTCATTGACCTCCTTGGATCCTTTTTTATATTTTATTTTCATTATGATATTATAGGTCATAAGAGACCCAATTAGTACTTTAATAGGCATATTCATGGTTTTATTTTCTTCTTTAATTTTCATTACCTTGGGTGATCAGGATCTTGGTAATACCCATAATATTTTCTTTACTATTTTTCTTAATAGAGAAAATCACCAAGAGAGATTTTCTAGAATTGAAAATTCTAGTAACACATATAAAAATTTATGTAATTGAATAATTAGAATTCAAGATAGAAATTTTAAACCCTTTTCTATGCATGCCATGTATAGTGTTCTTGACTTTCTTTGTGCCTTCATGTGTAACATCAAGAAGTTTCCATATTTCATGAGTATTTTTTTATGTGAAAACATTATTAAATTCATTCCTATAAAATATAATATGAAGAGAAATCATGGATTTCCCATCATGATCAAAGGAGGATATGTTATAAGGAGTCTATTTGTCCTTTTCTTCCTTGGTAAGCATGTAACTATACTAATTTTTTTTCATACATGGTAACAAATACCTTTGAGAAATAAATACAAGGGAGTATTCCAATGACTATATCCTATTTCATCAAAGAATAGAGCATGACTCATTGAATTTCCAATGAGAACACCTTAGGTGTTATAGGAAGTGGCTATCCTTTATGATTGTTCCTTGAAACTGGTTAAGGTTTTAGAATCAAGGGAAGATTTAATACCAATTATTATAACAAGAAGGATGGAAATAGGAGAGTGGATTTCTTTTACAAAAAATTATGCTAAGAAAATTAAATTTATATAAAAGTTAAAACTAAAAACAATGAATGGAATAATAAATAGAGCATGTAGCATAAAAAGAGAAAGCAACACAAATTTGTTAAATAATTTTGGTTAAAAACTTGTTCCACATGAGTTTATATGGATCATATCCTAAATAGTTTGAGGGTTCCATGAATCACTTGGATTTAGTGGTATCTAAGAAACCTAAATTTGTGAGATAACTTTTTTTAATTGTTGCAGTAAGAAACCTACTCCCTCGTAGTAATGGTAGTGAGAACCTATGAAATTACAAAAGAAAGGGATTGTTTTGATGTAATTATTTTAAATTATAGTCTTTAATCTCATAGTAATTTGAGATTAATAGTAAGATAAAAGAGATAGAGGTGTGTAAGAATGAGATAAATAACAAATAAGAATAAAATTCTCCAAAATAGAGCAATCAACACTTTCAAAGATATTTAGTAAGATTTGTCACACTTCAACACTTATAAAATTTTCATGGAAGTGAATTTGTATTTATTATTTCTTGAGGTCCCTCTGATGTTTTAGAGTCATTAGGGATAAATCCAGAAAAAATAGACCTGTTAGAGAAAATTGAAGGTGGATAGTTTAACTTTTTGGAAAACTCTATTGGAGTAAAGTTGTGATCCACACTATTAGAAATTATATGAATAGTGGTAGTTTATAAAACCACTAATAAGAATTTATTCTATTATGGTTTCATTATTTTTTAGTAATCTAATTGAAAACCACCGTTAAATGTTATCTTTAATGATGGTATTCCTAAAAACACCACAAATTCATTTAATTATCGGTAATTTTCTAAATAACACCACTAAATATTTATAAAAAAATAAAAATAATTTTAACTCAAAACATAAATTACCCAATCCCCCCATCACCATGATCCCTCCATGTCACAGGTCACATGTTCCCTCCACATCACCCATCACCACACTCGCTCTTTTTCACCACACCCTCTCACTATCACAGTGATCCTTCCCTATTGTCTTTTCCCTCCCCATTTACTTCCTTGTTCATCACTCATGGCCTTTGTAAGAACCCAGATCTTCTTTTCAGGTATGTTTTTCTTTTTTGGTCATTTTTGAGAAAAAACGGTTTTTCTGGAAATTTCTTAAGTACACGCCGTGTACTTTATAAATACATGTCGTGTACTCGGTTACCACAGGTAGCCGGGTGTTGGTCGTGTCACGGCCATGCACACAACTGTGCGTGGTGACCTGGAGACCACCTAATGTGGGGGCTGGTAAAGGCAAGTACATGTCATGTACTTCTAAAGTACACGCTGTATACTTTCTTTTTTTTCATTAAACATATTGGGGTCGCGTCTGACGAACAGAACCGTCTCCTTCTAGGTCTGGTTCGACTGAGAGAAACCGTACGGCCGTGGAACTTCTCTGAGCCCCCAATCAAGCACTCATTCTCTGAATCGACCATCGTCAATTGCATTGGGATCACCTCAGCAAGCTCTTCCTTCTCCTAGAGCTTCATTTCCTGATTCCTCCTCTTTCTCAAGTTATCGTGGGTTGAACGTTTTAGACGTTTTCATAGATCTATGGCGTTCTAAGGTGATTCAAGGCCTGAGACTCAAGTATATTGATCTCCCGACGCTAAGGTGGTTGGTTTGTGTCTTTCCATAGATAGTCTTTGAGTTTTATGTGCAAAAGTTCTCAATACCCATGAACGGGGTATTGCGCATTTATGGTTTTAGCCCTATTAATTGTATGTTATGCTTTTATGCTTAAGTAGAGGTTAATTGAATGTGAATAGGGTTAATTGATATGCTTTAGAAGTGTTTATCCATGCATGTTTTGTTTATGACCATTTGGTCCAACTTGCCTGTTAGGATGTTGTTTGTTTCTCATGCCTAGTATTGTTAGGATGGAGTGATTGTTTATCTGACATGTTGTTATGTTATAGAATGGTTAGCCAAGTAGTTCTTGAGGTTTACTTTGGCCGCTTTGCATTGCAATGCTCATTTGACTTACACAGGGTCGTGAGAACCTGGTGTAGTAGAGCATAGGGAGAATGGAAGTAAGGGTTTCTCTAGAGTGTCTGTTATTTTTGTTATGATGCGAGACCATCGGAGGAATTGACGTAGGTGCTTCCTCAGAGTGTTTGTAGTTCCTCAACGCGGGACACAGGGGGAATGAGACGTAAGTGCTTCCCCAGAGCACCTTTTAGTTACTGATACAAGACTATAGGGGGAATTGACGGCGAGTGCTTCCCCAGAGAGTCTATACTAAAGCTGAACCAGATGGGTTAGACTGTGTGTACTTCCCATAGGGTTGCATGTGTTTGCTAGGTAGGACCAGAGTGGATTAAGTTGTGAGTACATCCCAGAGGGTTACCTGTTTTTGATTATCTATTTACTTGCTATGTGGAACTAAATGCATTAAAACTGTGGAATTGTTTACTGTTGATTACTTCCTTGTTTACTGCTTCTTTTGTTTATTGTCTACCATATATATTCACTGACTGTTAAGCACAGATCTCTTGGTGGTTGCCTACTGGGATTTAGTCTCACACCCTATTTGGGTCATGCTTTTGGGCCCAAATAGATTATATTATTGCAGGTATAGATAATGGCAAGCGCCCTTCTACTTCAGGTACTTGACTGCTTTGGAGCTGGAGAGCATGGGATCAAGCTTTGGCTTGCGATGCTGTGGAGTTGTTCACTATTTTTCTTGTACTTTGGTTTAGTATTGTATTTCATCATTGTGACTTGTTTGGATGCTTTCCTAGACATATGTATCATGCATCATTATATATGTGCTCCAGCTGTTTATTTCTTCAGTCTTCTGTTGTTTCTTTTTGTATGGTAATATTACTGCTTCCGTTATTGCTTTGTGTTTTACTTCCAATGTGTTACTTTTCAAATGAGGGAATAGTTTCCCCACTATCACACCCAAGGCCCTCGCTGCTAGTCGGTAGCCTCTGGCGTTCGGGGAAATGCACTTGAGTCCATGTGACCAACCGGGTACGAGGCGCCTCTGGGTGGCTTCCGGAACCAGGGCGTTACAAAGTGGTATCAGAGGAACACTTTTCTTCTTGACTTACTGTTTGAAGCCTATAGTCAGGGATAAGACGGAAATAAGTACTTAGTAATAAGTTGTTCCTGGGAGAAGCTAACTCGTGTACAGGAAAAATCCAATTTACCTCGTTTATTGCAATTTTATGGTTTTGTAATTTTACGGTTGATTTGATTTCATTGTTGGGTGATTCACATGTTTTGTGCTATTATTGTTGATATTATTGAGGTTCTATTTCAGTTGCAACCTGATGAGATGAGGGTATGTCATCTCATACATCATATAGGCACTTGCTAGAAATCACATTTCATGCATTCTGGTCATGCCATTTAGGGTGCATTAGTGATTGCATGTTGTTGTGATAGATGTTGTGCTAGATATGCATGTTGTTGTGATATATTCCCTGATAAAGTACCTGTTGTTTGATAGGGTATTGATTTGAGTAAGGTTTTGTTTGAATGAACGCCAAACTTTGGTTCTTGAGGTGTTATGGGTCATCATGGATCGGAATTTGGTGGATCATTGCCTTGTTTTTCTTGTATATGAAATGTAAGAGATGAAAAACTTTGATTTGCGGGGAGTATGGGCCCTCACGGATCAGAATTTGGAACTTAAATGTTCGTTTCAATGTTTTTCTGGGCTCCAAAGTAGTTTTTGAGGCTTACTGTCCAGAAAAACCTAGAATACACACCGTGTAGTTTTGAATAGACGCCATGTGTTCTTCTGTTCGGGAAGAAACAGTTTTTCTTAAGTACACACTGTGTACTCTATATACACGTTGTGTAGTCTCTAACCGTGTCACTGACTGTGTGGGCAGAGACACGAGGTTGGGAAAATTTTGGTGGGACACACCGTGTACCAAACATACACGCCATGTGTTTAGACCATGTGTCTGCTCGTGTGACTAATGACACGGATGGATAAAAACTTAAGCAATACACGTCGTGTCCATCTAGAACATGTCGTGTAGTGTGATCTGTGTATCCAGCCATGTCACTAACAACACGGGTCGGTGAAGATCATCTAGTACATGTCGTGTCTAGCACAAACACGTCGTGTAGTCTTGTTCTAGGAGAACCGTGTAGCTTAGTCGTGTAGAAGGACTCAAGCAGGGGAAGAGGATTGAAGTACACGTCATGTGTTAGGACAACAGGCCGTGTGTTTGGGGTGTTACATGACCAGTTTTTGCAGAAGTACACGCCCATGTGAAAGGCTTAAGGGAACACACTGTGTAGTTAAGTGTACACGTCATGTATCCATGTTTTGTAAAACTTGAATGCTTTCTTTCTCCTATTCCCTTATTACCCTTCCAGTTTTCAGTCCTTGGTAATCTTGGTCTAATGTGTGCGCTTGACCTTGCAGAGTCATTCCACTGAAACGTCCTCCAGTTGTCCGCTAGTTACAGGGCAGTGATCAGACACCAGACATGGCTGATCAGGGACTTCTAGCAGATCCTCCAGTTGTGCCAATCTTGGCACCAACCGTCATTCCAAACACAGGTTCTTACGCACAATTCTGAGAAGGCTTTATAAGGATCATGCAGAACTTCTGAGGAGTACCACATCCTTCCCCTTCTATGGAAGATTTGACGTGGGTTTTCCAGAAGTAGTATCCTCTCACCTTCATAGGGGAAGGAGGACCCAAGGCTACAAAGTCATGGTTGAAAGCCATGTTGTCTATCTTCGATCATCTAGAGATGCCTCCAGAGAGGAGGGTGAAGCTTGCTACTTACATGCTACGAGATTCCGCCAAGAGATGGTGGGATGTGATCTCACAGACGGGACACCAGCAGGTCATGGATTGGGATGAGTTCTAGCATGCCTTCAACGACTACTTCTATCTGGAGACTTTGAGGGCCAATCGAGCCCGAGAGTTCATGAGTCTGGAGCAGGGTACTCTTTCCGTTATGGAGTATTCTTCTTGCTTCATTGAGATGCAGTGCTTCATGCCTATTTCACAAGGAGATGAGTTATTCCTAGAAAGGAAGTTTGAGGATGGTCTAAGGCACGACATCCGATCTCAGGTGAATATCTTCAGGTTGACGTTTATCACTTCTATCATCAACCAGGCGCTAATCACAGAGCGTAATCTGAGGGATTCTGAAGTTGTGAGCCAGGGCGACTTGACATCCGGAGTTAGTGTCCCTCCTACTGACAACAAAAAGCACTGCAGGGGGTCTTCGCGCGGTGATCCAAGGAGGAGAGACACTTCTTCTGGTAGTCAGGTGGTGTGCTACCAGTGAGAAAAGAGCAGGCATACGATGACACATTTCCCAAGAGACCCAGTGGAGTGTCGATCTTGCGGCAAGATGAGCCATCTTCAGCATTTCTGTCAGATCTTCTCACCAGCAGTTGGTGACAGGGGTTCTTCTATGACTCCTCACACAGGAGCAGCGCCACCAGTTTCTCATCAGTCTGGGAACTAGAGTTCTTCTGGCCGTTCAGGCCAAGGTGGAGGTCGCATTCATGGTAGTCAGTCACCAGGCTTTTAGCGACAACAAGTTGGATCAGCTCAGAGCGGTCAGGCAAGGTCACAGGGCCGCAGTGCAAGTCAGAATTTTGCAGTGGAACAGACCTAGCAGGAGCAGGATCTCAGACCCTCTACAATTCGAGGTACAATCCTAGTTGACTCAGTTTTAGCTTCTGCTCTTTTCAATACAGGGGATTCTCATAACTTTATATTTGTTGTTGTTGTTGTGGAGAGTCTTGGGCTCTGTATCTTTTCTTCTACTGATATCTTAACGCTAGACACACCGTTCGGGATAAGAACGGTTAATGTACGTCAGTATAAGGAGTGTCCTCTTGAGATTGGTGGGTGTCACTTCTTTTGGGACCTTTATGTCCTAGAGATGACAGGCTATGATGTCATTCTCGGAATGGATTGGTTAGTTCCCTTCTAGGATTTTGTCGACTTCTATCGTCATAGGGTGAGTTTCAAATCACCAGAGGGCGGATCGTTACTTCATAAGGGTGAATGGGATGTCCAGGCGAGCAAAGCGGGACCTAAGCATCATGGGTTGGGAGGAGTTACAGCCCAGTTTTCTAGTCTATATCTGGATGACCAAGGGACTTCATAGTTGGACTTTACTCCAGTGGTGGATCGTTTCAGGGATGTCTTTCCAGAGGACTTTTCAAGTTTGCCTCCGGAGCGAGAGGTAGACTTTTCTATAGAGCTCATTCCAGGAGCGGCACCAATGTCCATTCCTCCTTATAGGATGGCTACACCAGAGTTACAGGAGCTCAAGAAGCAGTTGGAGGAGTTGCAAGCAAAGGGTTTCATCTGACCCAATACTTCTCCTTGGGGTTCGCCTGTCCTGTTTATGAAGAAGGAAGAGGGTACACTCAAGCTTTGGATGGATTATCGGAAGCTGAACCAGTTGACGGTCAAGAACCAATATCTCTTGCCGAGGATTGATGATCTCTTTGTTCAGCTTTGAGGATCTCGGGTGTTCTCAAAGATCGACATGAGATCTGGTTATCATCAGTTGCGCGTTAGACCATATGATACACCTCTTACAGCCTTTCGGAGTAGGTATAGTCTATATGAGTATGTGGTTATGTCGTTCGGTCTCACGAACGCGCCTGCAGTTTTCATGGCACTAATGAACCGAATGTTCCATCCATACTTGGATTCTTTTGTGGTGGTTTCGTGGACGATATCTTGGCGTACTCTCACACTCGACACAACCATGCCACCCATCTTGATATCGTTTTGAGTACACTTAGAGAGAATCAGTTATATGCTAAGCTCTCAAAATGCCACTTTTGAATGGACCAGATTCACTTCTTGGGTCATGTTATCTCAGAGACAGGAGTATCAGTAGACCCAGAGAAAGTGAGAGTAGTAGTTTCTTGGGAGCAGTCGAAGAACGTCTTTGGGGTGTGGAGTTTTCTAAGGCTGACTGGATACTACAGGAATTTCATACAGGACTTCTCACACTTAGTAGCGCCACTGGCGGGCCTAACTAAGAAGGGTGCAAAATTCTTGTGGTCAGTTTCTTGTGAGTCAGCCTTTCAGAAGATGAAAGGGAGGTTGAATTTAGCACCGATACTAGTATTCCCAGAGCTAGGAAAGAGCTATACTTTTTACTGTGATGCTTTAGGTATTGGGCTGGGAGCTGTGCTTATGCAGGGAGAAGGAGTCGTCGCGTACGGGTCTTGCATCTGAGGCCACATGAGAGGAATTAATCGACGCACGATCTTGAGTTGGCAGCAGTTGTTCATGCCTTACGTTGTTGGCGACATTATCTTCTGAGAGAGCATTTTGTGGTTTTCACCGACCACAAAAGTCTCAAGTATATCTTCACTCAGTGTGACCTGAATTTGATACAATGAAGGTGGGTGGAATACCTTCAGTGTTTTGACTTTGAGCTTGCCTACATGCCTGAGAAAGGCAATGTTGTGGCTGATGCGATGAGCAGGAGGACTCAGATACAGGTAGTTCAGGATGCCAGCAGTGAGTGACAGCTTATGGCTATGTTCTCTAAGATGCATGTTGAGGTGCACGACCGACAGGGGCAGACGTTTCTTTCTTTTGTAATTGTTACCTTTACTCTTCTTGACCGAGTGAGAATGAGGCAGCTATCGGATTCTGAAGGCCTAGTCCTATGGGAAAGTGTGTTAGAAGAGGACCCTATTCCCGGATGGACCATAAGCAAGGATGGGATCTTTCATTTCTAGGGGCATGTATGGGTGTCAGTAGACATACACGAGGAGTTAATACGGGACTTTCATTCCTCGGTTTGGGTAGTTAATCCTGGTGTCACCAAGATGTATCATGATATACACTGTCAGTATGGGTTGCCTTGAGGGAATGATGCAGTATGGGTTGTCGTTGACAGACTCACGAAGGTTGCTCACTTCTTTCCGGTCAAGGAGACTTTCAGTGTTGATAAGCTGGGAAGATTGTACATCCGAGAGATTGTACGTCTACATGGGGTTCCACACTCCATTGTTTCAGACAGGGATGCTCGTTTTACTTCTCGGGTCTAGAAGGGGCTACAGAAAGCTTTGGGTACACAGGTACTTTTGAGTACATCTTACCATCCACAGACAGATGGGCAGTCTGAGTGTACGATTCAGGTGCTTGAGGACATGCTTCGAGCATGCATCCTGGATTTTGGAGGTTCTTAGGAGAAGCATATACCTCTTGTGGAGTTTGCATACAATAATAGTTTTCAAGCAACTATTCAGATGGCACCTTATGAGGCTTTGTACGGTAGGTCATGCAGATTACCCTTATGTTGGCTGGAGGTAGGAGAGCCAGCTATGCTGGGACCTCGTCTTGTCTAGGAGACCATAGAGAAGATTGAGTTGATTCGAAAGAGGATGGATACTGCACAGTCTCAACAGAAGTCTTATGCTAATCAGCAGAGACCACCTCTGGAGTTCGAGGTTAGGGATCAGGTTTTCTTGCGTGTCACACCGAGGTTAGGGCACAAGAGGATTATGAGATAGGGTATGCTTTCATCGAGGTATGTCGGGTCATTTGAGGTGTTAGAGAGAATTGGATTGGTTGCCTATCGGTTGCTGTTGCCTCAGAGGTATCAGGCTATGCATGACGTCTTCCACGTTTCTCAGCTTCGATGTTACTTCTCAGACTTGTCTCATGTTTTTCAACCCGAGGAGGTTGAGTTAGAGGTGGATGCCTCGTTTGAGGAGCATCCTATCCGGATTGTTGATCGCAGTATGAAGGTTCTCCATGGACATTTTGTTCCTCTGGTACGAGTGTTATGGCAGCACAGGCAAGTACAGGATGAGACTTGGGAGAGAGAGACCGATGTACGATCGTAGTGGTCGGAGCTGTTTGAGGATTCTTCTTCTACGCCGTCTTGCTAGGGAAATTTGGGGACGAATTTCTTTAAGGGGAGAAGTTTGTAAGAACTCGAATCTTCTTTTCAGTTATGTTTTTCTTTTCTGGTCGTTTTTTAGAAAAAGAGGTTTTTCTGGAAATTTATTAAGTACACACCGTGTACTCGGTTACCACAGGTAGTCGGGTGCTGGCCGTGTCACGGCCATACACACAGTCGGGCGTAGTGACTCGGAGACCGCCTAATGTGGGAGCCGGTAAAGGCAAGTACACGTTGTGTACTAAAGTACACGTCATGTACTTTCTTTTTTCTCATTAAACGTATCAGGGTTGCGTCGGACAGACAAAACCGTCTCCTTCTAGGTCTGGTTCGACCGAGAGAAATCGTACGACCGTGGAACTTCTCTGAGCCCCCGATTGAGCACTTCTTCTCTGAATCGAACGTCGTCGATTGCATTGGGATTGCCTCGGTAAGCTCTTCCTTCTCCTAGAGCTTCATTTCCTGATTCCTCCTCTTTCTCAAGTTATCATGGGTTGAATGTTTTAGACGTTTTCGTAGATCTATGATGTTCTAAGGTGATTCAAGGCCTGAGACTCAAGTATATTGATCTCCCAACGTCGAGGTAGTTGGTTTGTGTCTTTCCGTAGATAGTATTTGAGTTTTATGTGCAAAAGTTCCCAATACCCATGAACGGGGTATTGCGTTTTTATGGTTTTAGCCCTGTTAATTGTCTGTTATGCTTGTATGCTTGAGTAGAGGTTAATTGAATGTGAATAGGGTTAATTGATATGCTTCAGAAGTGTTTTCTCATGCATGTTTTGTTTATGACTGTTTGGCCCTGCTTGCCTGTTAGACTGTTGTTTGTTTCCCAAGCCTAGTATTGTTAGGATGGAGTGATTTTTTATCTGACATGTTGTTATGCTATAGACTGGTTAGCCAAGTAGTTCTTGAGGTTTACTTTGGCCGCTTTGCATTGCTATGCTCATTTGACTTACACAGGGCTGTGAGAACCTGGTGTAGTGGACCATAGGGAGAATGGACGTAAGGGCTTCTCTAGAGTGTCTGTTATTTTTTTTACGATGCGAGATCATGGGGGGAATTGACGTAAGTTCTTCCTCGGAGTGTCTGTAGTTCCTCAACACGGGTCACAGGGGGAATGAGACACAAGTGCTTCCCCAAAGTGCCTTTTAGTTACTGATACGAGACTGTAGGGGGAATTGACGGTGAGTGCTTCCCCAAAGAGTCTATACTAAAGCTAAACCAGAGGGGTTAGACTGTGTGTACTTCCCAGAGGGTTGATTGTGTTTTCTAGGTAGGACCAGAGGGGATTAGGCTGTGAGTACATCCTAAAGGGTTTCCTGTTTGTGATTATCTGTTTACTTGCTATGTGGAAATGGATAATTTGAAACTTTGGAATTGTTTACTGTTGAGTACTTCCTTATTTACTGCTTCTTTTGTTTATTGTCTGCCATATATATTCACTGACTGTTAGGCACAGATCTCTTGGTGGTTGCCTACTAGGATTTAGTCTCACACCCTATTTGGGCCATGATTTTGGGCCCAAACAGATTATATTGTTGCAGGTATAGATAAGAGCAAGCGCCCTTCTACTTCAGGTACTTGACTACTTTGGAGCTGGAGAGCATGGGACCAAGCTTTGGCTTGTGATGCTGTGGAGTTGTTCACTTTTTTTCTTGTACTTTGGTTTAGTACTATATTTCAGCATCGTGACTTGTTTAGCTTATTTCCTAGACATATGTATCATGCATCTTTATATATGTGCTCCAACTGTTTATTTCTTCAGTCTTCCGCTGTTTCTTTTTGTATGGTAATATTACTGCTTCTGTTATTGCTTTGTGTTTTACTTCCGTTGTGTTACTCTTCCAGTGAGGGCATAGTTTCCCCCACTATCACACCCAAGGCCCTCACTGCTAATTGGCATCCTCTGGCGTTCGGAGAAATGTGTTTGAGGCCATGTGACCAACCGGGTATGGGGCGCCTCTGGGCGACTTCCGGAACCGGGACATTACAGCCTCACCATCCTTCCTCACTGTCATTCATCACCTCTTCCCCCTTCCATCACCTCCCCTCCTAGTTTTTTTATTGATTCCTTTATTTTCACATTATTTATTCATTGATTTAGTCTTAACATTTTAAACTCCTAATTTGACTTTTTTTTACTTGATTCCATGAATGTTTAACCGACAGTCAATGTGAATTATACTTAGAAAATTAAATTAATTACATTCTAGATGTAATGAATTCAAATAAGATAATTTTTTATAGTGTAGTTAGTCAGCCAATGCATGATAACCTAAGAAAACAAATTAAAACACTGCAGCTATAGTGTGGATTTTGTCCTAGCATCACCTTTATCATCCAAGCCCCATCTTCCCAGATCCCCAAATCAAGGCCCTTTCCCTTAGTTGGTTCCCTAACCATTAAATTTGCATATTCCTTGATATTCCCATACAGGGTGTGAGTATAAACCCAGTAAGATACCACCAATGTTTCCTTAATATAAAGTTAACATGTATATAAAGTTGTATGTCATGAAGGAGAGTAAATCCACAAAAAAAGAAACCAATAATATGTTAGAAGACCAAGTGCAAAATAGGATACCAAAATCCCTATCTATACCTTCTTCAGCTCCATGGCGGGAGCAATGTCTCATACATCATCACATATCAAATCAGGCTTCAAGGATAACACATTTCTTAGATCAAAGTCCATAGAAAATCATGCCTCGGGTCAGTCCACAAGGTCGTTGCACCCCTAGCTCAGCCTTGGGTGAGGCCACAAGGAATTAATTCCCCAGCCACTACTAGTTCAGGACACAAGGTCTTAGTACCCTATATTGTATCTCAGGTCATGCCACAAGGTTTTTGTGCCCCATCCTCTATCTCAAGTTAGGCCCTAAGGCCTCCAAACCCCTACCCTATCTCCTACTACCACCATCATTTTCATTATATGTCATACTAGCACATAATCTTACTCTAAGGGGTAACTAATCCATGAGGATCCACCTATCACTTTGATATCACATATAAACTCTACAAGCCATTAATTTACCCACAACGGGGCATGGAACAAAAGGGAGCATTCATAGTATATAATTCTTAGGTCTCACGGGCCACACGTGCACACCATATGAAAATAACAAGCATACCATATCACACAATGGTTATTGCGGCTATGGGAGCATGCACACACATGCCAATTATTCCAATCAGCTTTATAAAAATTCCCTATATAGTAAGTACTTCCTATCTCATGTGAGCTGATGTCAATTGCCAAGATCTGTCATTGAATCACGCCTGCACACCAATGATCCCTAGAATCATTCCAAATTCATCACAACTAGGGTTATAGAATTATTATTTAGTAAAGATAACATAACAAGTGCATTGTGGTATACCAACTTACCCGATGATACTCGCCTCCAATGGTAGATCTTGATTTATTCAAGGGAACAATAGAAATTCTCTAGATCTAATTTCTATACATCAATCAATCAAGAATTCCTCATTATATCTTGATAGAATCCATAAATCTAGCCAACATATATTAGATCTATGATTCATCTTGAGAGAAGGAGATAATTCATGCTAAAATAGATGAAACTTACCATTTGTAATCCAACAGATCAATCCATGCTTGAAACACAAAAGGGGGGGTAAGGAGAGAGTTGATTCCATAAAAAGATATCTACTAGTGTCATTAGGTACAAATGAAGGTCAAAACTAGAGATAGGGATATCAAAAAAGGAATGTTAGAGTAATATTACAGATGTTCCCTTAATGGCCTGGCTATCTGAGCATTACCGGCTCATCAATTGGCCTCAATGGCTGGTTGGTCACTCAACCAACTAACCAGTGGTTTCCATATGGTTATCTAGTGGATTTAATGAAAACTTGGGCTACTTCCATAGCCATTGACTAGCTTGTTTTTTGTACCTGCTGTCTGGTATCACCCGGGAGGTTTTCTGGTCTTTTGTCACCTCTATCAGCTAGCTAGTGGTACACTAGTGGATCCAAGATTCTGATTTGTGCCCCTTTCTCCCATGATTCTGATTTATATCTTCCAAATGCCTCCAAAAAGCATAAAAACACTATAAAACACAATCAAGATACACCAAAACTTAAAATTAATGTAACTTGAAATTTTGAGGATGTCCCAAATATCCCCTTTTAATGAATTATCATCCTTGAGAAGTGTCTCTAGTAGTCTTACTCAAATGAATTGGGCTATTGCACACAATCGTATAACCCTCACTCCCAAGTATCCAATACGATTCATAAATTCTACCACATAACTCAAACAAGTGGTTTTGTCTTCCCCCACAACAACTTATCATTTTGGACCACAATTTGTACTAGTTTCTCCCCAAATGATACATTTGGTTCTAACTCAACATCATCGTTATCGATCACATGCACATGATTGGTCTCGAACCTCTAAAGGTGAGACACATAGAACATGTTATGCATACCTCAATACTATGGAGGGAGGTACAATTAGTAATCCATTATTCTAATATGCTTGGTGATACCAAATGATCCCATGAACCACAACACTAGCTTTCCTTGTTTCTGTAAACATCGATTCCCTAACTAATGTGATACCAGCAAGAAAATATGATATCACATAGCAAACCCCAAATATCATCTCCTTCAGTTGGAATATAATTTCTACTTACTATGTGTGGAAACCAACCACTTTCAAATTAACTAAACCTAGTTATAGTTCTCCTTCACCATACTTGGTCTAATAATAGATGCCTCACTACCTCATGTCAACACAATAGTTAATGACAAAACCAACTATAAAGAACCTCAAACAATTCCATTTTTATTAAATAATGGTAACTGCTATTGTGTGAAAACTCTTCCAATGCAATATGACCATCCCATGCTCCAACAAAATCCAAGACACATGCCCAAAGAAAACCCTCTAAAGTATGAATCATCCTCTCTATCTTCCCATCAGTCTGAGGATGATACACCTTACTCAGCTACAACTGATTCCCCATCTCTTTCTGTAAGCCTTTCTAAAACTGAGACATGAAAAGAAAATATTAGTTAGAGACTATGATCTTAGAAACTCTATAAAGTCTCACTATCTCTCAAACATAGAGTTTTCCCAACTCATCTAGGGAAAGAGCCTCTTGGATAGAATGAAATAGTCCACCTTTGTCAAATGATCAACCACAACCAATATATCTTGACCTCTTAGGATCCTGAGTAACCCTGTAAAAAATTACATCATTAACTCATACCACTTTTACGTAGGAAAATGAAGAGGTTGATTCAAAAAAACTAGTTTTTTATTCTTGTATTTAACACTTTGATAGGTTAGGCAAGTAGATATAGAACTAAAGATGTCCCTCTTCATACCTATCCAGTAGAATTGTCATCTGATATCATGATACATCTTCATTAAACTAGGGTTTACCACCCACTATGAAGTATGGGAGTCCCTCATCAACTCTCCCCACATATATGTAGAAACTGAAACTCTCCCTTGAATGTAGATCATTTTGTATCCATATAAATAACATCATTAAATTAAATTATTCTCCTCCAACTCGTCATGCATCACTAATCACTTGGAATCTAACTCCTAGTTGGATTTCACCCAATCCACCAAGGCATAAATGATAGATAAGGGGACACATTTAGTCACCTCTTAATCATCAGATACACCCAATAACCATTCGTTAAACAAAATCATCAATATTTATTCCTCCTCCAAAGTTTACTCTCTAAGGTATTGTGTCTTCCTACTAAGAGAATCTTCAAAAACATTACATTTTCCATGATCATAATCCATCTCAAAGTCAAAATTTTGTAGATACTCAATTCAATACCTCTACCAGTGATTCAATTCCCACTGATATAAGATATACTAGAATATATTGTAGTCTATATAAATGAAAAACCTCTCACCAAATAGATAATGACACAAGAACTTCAAGGCATTGACCATAGAGACTAACTCTAGGTCATGCATTGGGAAGTTATGCTCAAAGGGTTTCCGCTGATATATAACCACCTCCATCCTACAAGCCCATATGTACGATCCTCTCAGGAACTCGGTCTCACTATAGGTCTGGTGTGAGTATATGTCAACTGGTCTGTCCTTGGATCCTATAAATAATACCCAAGTATCTCCCATGACATCTAAACTTTCCAATAGAACTCGTCCATGGTATCCCTCATTCCATGACTCGTTCGGCCTTTTCAAACATAACATACATGAGCCTGACAACGGTATCTATGGCTTGCTCACGGCTTAACATAATAACCCCTCATTTAGTCTATCCATGGCATCCCTCAATTGATGGATGGGTCACCCGAGGTATAAGGTACAATAGTCACATGAACTCATCCATGGCATTCTAATCAAAATCCATAGTTCGCCCATTACTATTTACTTTTTTTTAGAACTGGTTCAATTAACCATTCCATTATGCATGCAAATTCAAAACAAAAGCATCCAATGTAATCAAGCAAGGACCAGCCTCTTAAGACTTGGCCTTTCAAATACTCACATGGGAATGAATTATATATCGGGAAACACAAGTAAATTAAACTATTACATGGTTCAACAATGACAACTCACGTGGGCACATTTCATTTATCAAGCAACACATGATAATTATATTGTGGCATGGATTTAGTAGTTAAAAACTTGTGTGGGCAATTCATATCTCAAGCCTTTCAAGTAGTCCACCAATTACATTGTTTAAACAAATATACTCACATGACAAATTCATAGTTTGAAAAAACATCCCAAGCATGCTTAAACAAGCATAGGCAGAACATACGACAATGCAAAAAACACTAATTCCAAGCTTTAATCCATCCAATTACAATTCAACCCAATTGAAATCCTATTATAACTCAATTCATTTTTAACACCCCATATAAGGGAAAAAACAAGGTTTTCCTCATAGGAAACCTAGGCCAAATGGCCATAAATGAAAATTCAAGGGAAAAGCACCCATGAGGTGGCCCTAATTCAAGGAAATCAATCTTATGCATGGATAACAACGCATATTCAATTACCCTAACAACATTAAACAATAACACCGGTCAAAAATAAATCAAGGTGACACCCAAAAATGGGCGCACGGCACTTCGACACATATATTCATCTTGAAAATTAATTATAGGCACAAGACCACTTACCTAGACCTCGTGTGACTCTCCTCATCCAGCGTCAACCTCCAATTCAAGTTAGAACAAAGTAGATCTACGAAACAATGATAAACGATCAACCTAAAATAACTCAGTCATGAGATGTAATTTGAAATAATGGCTCTAGAGTAATCGAGAGCTTACCGATTGGGTTCCAATGCTTTTGACGATGATTGAATCGGAGTCCTAACGAAGATTTGGGAGGAGATTGAAGGTTCGGCGCTACTGTTTGTGAAACCCAACGAGCCCCTTCTGTTCAGAATGTTATAGGAGGGATACTACATGTTTTAAGCAAAAACACAAAATACACCGCGTATAAGTTCATATACACGGTGTTTATATCATTTTACTGTTAATTTGGTGGTTGTTTTCCACCGACTTACTTTCCAGGACCTGCTGACAAGACTACACAATGTGTACTAAGAAGTACACGACGTGTAATTGGGTTTTCCTCTCTTGTTGGCATGCCCACACACCATGTATTCCCATCATACACAGCCAAACTACACGGTGTGTACTTAGGATTACACGGTGTGTAACCCTGATTCGGGTCGTATGACAGTATGATTTCAATACTTGCCCAGTTTTCCCCTATTTTCTCAAAAAAAAACTCAAAGGAAAAAAGAATAAAAGAAACTCATACCTCAAAGTAAGAACCAGGTTCTTACAAACTACCCCCCTTAAATCAATTTGTCCCCGAATTTTCCTTCCAAGGGTGGTGAAGAAATATCTGGGAATAACTCTGGCCACTAAGTATGTACGTCAGCCTCCCTCTCCCAAGTCTTGTCATGTACTCAGTCGTGCTGTCATAACACCCATACGAGAGGAACTGACCGGCCTCGGAGAACCTTCGTGCTCATGTCAACTATATGAATCAGATGTTCCTCAAAAGATGCATCAACATGAAGCTCAACCTACTCGGGCTGAAAAACATGAGACAGGTCTGAGCGATAGCGGCACAGCTGAGATACATGGAAAACATCGTGCATGGCTCGGTACCTATGAGGTAACTACAACCGATAGGAAACCGACCCGACCCTTTATAGAATCTCAAACGGTCCGACATATCACAGTGAAAGCTTACTCTGTCTCCTGATCCACCGGTGTCCCAACCTCAATGAAACATGCAAGAAAACCTGATCCCGGACCTCGAACTCCAGAGGTCGTCTGTGGCGATCGGCATAAGATTTTTTATGAGACTGCGTGGTAGTCATCCGTTTCTAAATCAACTGGACATGCTCAGAAGTCTCTTGCACAAGACGATGTCTCAGTAAAGCTGTTTCACCTACCTCTAACCAGCATAAGGGAGAACGACATGATCTACCATATAAAGTCTCGTATGGTTCCATTTCTATAGTTTCCTAGAAACTATTATTATAAGCAAATTCAACCGGGGGAATATGCTTCTCCCAAGATCCCCCAAAATCCAGGACGCATGCTCACAGCATGTCCTCTAACACCTGTATCATACGCTCTGACTGACCATCAGTCTGATGGTGGTATGTTGTGCTCAGAATCACCTGTGTACCCAGCGCCCTCTGAAAACTTTTCCAGAAACGAGACGTAAAGCGGGCGTCCCTATCTGAAACGATAGAACGAGGGACCACGTGAAGTTGTACTACCTCAAGAATATACAACTTTCTGAGCTCATCAACACTGAAGGTCTCCTTGATTGACAAGAAATGATCGACCTTTGTAAGCCTTTCAACAACAACTCATACGGCATTGTTGCCTCTAGGTGACCTTGGTAACCCAGTCACGAAATCCATAACGACATCATCCCATCTCCACTCTGGAATAGGTAACTGATGTAAAAGTCCAGTTGGTCTATGATGTTCCGTCTTCACCTACTGACAAGTGGAACATCTCACAACAAATCCAGTTACTTCTCACTTCATACCTGGCCACCAGTATTGACATCGCATGTCATGGTACATCTTGGTGACTCCGGGGTGAACTGCCCAAGATGAAGCATGAAACTCTCGCATCAACTCCTCGCGTATATCCCATGGAACCCACACATGTTCATGGATACGCAGAACCTCATCCTCGCCTACCGTCCATCCAGGAGGAGTGTCCTCACCTGCCACAATCTCCCATAGAACTAGTCCTTCAGAATCTAATAGTTGCCCCATCCTCACTCTGTCTAGTATGGTAGAGGTAACAGCCAAAGATGAAAGAAAAGTATGTCCTTGTCTGTCATGCACCTCCAGATGCATCTCAGAGAACAACGCCATAAGCTTCCACTCACCACTGGCCTCCTACACTGCCTGTATCTGAGTCCTCCTGCTCAGTGTGTTAGCCACTGCATTGTCTTTCCCAGGCGTATAGGCAAGCTCAAAATCAAAAGACTGAAGGTATTCCACCCACCTTCACTGTCTCAAATTCAGATCACGCTGAGTAAAGATGTACTTGAGGCTTGTGTGGACTGTGTACACCACAAAAATCTCTCCTAATAAGTAATGTCTCCAATAGCGCAAGGCATGAACAACCGCAGCTGACTCCAGATCATGCGTAGGGTAATTCCTCTCATGTGGCCTCAACTGCCGAGACTCATACGCAACAACTCGACCCCCTGCATAAGCATTACTCCCAACCCAATACCTGATGCATCACAGTACACGGTGTAACTCTTGCCCGGCTTTGGAAATATCAGTATCGATGCTGAAGTCAAACACCCCTTCAGCTCCTGAAAGGATGTCTCACAAGAATATAACCACACAAACTTCACACCCTTCTTAGTCAAACCCATCAACGGCGCTGCCAAGCGTGAGAAGTCCTGTATAAAATGCTTGTAGTAACCAGCTAGCCCCAAGAAACTCCTTATCACAAAAATGTTCTTGGGATGTTCCCAGGAAACTATAGCTCTCACCTTCTCTGGGTCCACTAATACTCTTGTCTCCGAGATGATATGACCCAAGAATTGAATTTGATCCATCCAAAAGTGGCATTTTCCAAGCTTAGCATATAACTGATGCTCTCTCATTGTATTCAAAACGGTCTCAAGATGCTTGGCATTGTCATTTCGATTGTGAGAATACACCAAGATATCATCCATGAAAATCACCACAAAAGAATCTAGGTAAGGACGGAACACTCGGTTCATCAGCGCCATGAAAACTGTCGGCGCATTCATGAGACCAAACGGCATAACCAAGTACTCATATAGACCATACATACTACAAAAGGTTGTATGAGGTATGTCTTCCAGTCAAACACATACCTGGTGATATCCAGACCTTAAGTCAATCTTCAATAACACTCGAGCTCCTCAAAACTGATCAAACGGGACATCTATCTGTGGCAAGGGATATTGGTTTTTAACCGTTAACTGGTTCAGTTTCCGATAGTCCACGCATAGCCTAAGGGTATCATTCGCCTTTTTCACGAAAAAGACCGGTGAACCCCAAGGAGAAGTACTAGGTCGGATGAAACCCTTAGCTTTCAGATCTTCCAACTGCATCTTGAACTCTTGCAACTCTGTTGTAGCCATCCTGTAAGGAGGAATGGATACCAGTACAGCTTTTAAAACTAGCTCAATAGTGAACTCTACCTCTCTGAACGGGGGTAATCCTGAAAATTCATCCGGGAAAACGTCCCTGAAATGATCAACCACTAGAGGGAAATATGTCTGACATGTTCCTTGGTCATCCAGATATAAACTCGCAATTTGGGCTATCATCTCGCCCAACCCATGATGCTCGGGTCCATCTCGACTCGCCTGGACATCCTATTCACCCTTATGTAGAAACTCTTCACCCTCTGGTGACGTGAAACTCGCCCTGTGGCGATAGCAATCAACAAAGGCTCGAAAGGAAACCAATCAGTCCATTATAAGAATGACATCAAAGCTCATCATCACTAAGACATAGAGGTTCCAAATAAAGTGACACCCACCAACCTCAAGGGGCAATCTTTGCACTAACGCACACCAGCTGTTCTAATTCCTAATGGAGTGTCTAGCATCATAACATCGTCAAAAGTAAAAACACAGAGCCCAAGGATCTCCACAACAAGAACAGATATGAAAATATGAGAATCCCTTGTATCAAAAAGTGCAGAAGCTAAAACGGAGGCAACTAGAATAGTACTTATGATAGTAGAAGGTCCAGGATCATGCTCTTGCTTGGTCTGTTGCATTGCATAAGTCTGACCTGTACCGCGGCCTTGTGACACTGTCTGGCTACCCTGAGCTGATCCACCCTACTGTCGTTGAGTACCTAGGGTCTGGCTACCCCGGCCATGACCACCACCTCGGCCTGACGTATTCCAGTTCCCTATTTGGTGAGAAGTTGTTGGCCCTGCCCCTGAATGTGGATTCGGTGCAGACCCTCTCTCACTAGATGTTGGAGGAAACATCTTGCATAAGCGTTGTAGATGGCTCATCCCACCGCAAGCTCGACACTCAACTGGATTCTTCAGACACTGTGGCCTCATATTCCCCGACCTACCACACGGGTAGCACCTCACGTGGCTACCTGAAGATACTTTCTGACTGCTATTGTCATCGTGAGAAAACTTCAGACAACGCTTCTTATTACCGGTCAAGACAGTATCAGATCTTGGTGCTAAACCGCCCTGGCTCGCACCTCCAGATTCCCGCAGATTACGCTCGATAATCAATGCCTGATTCACTATAGCAAAAATCATAATCAACTTTACCTGCGATCAGACATCATACCTGATACCATCCTCAAAATGTCTAGCCTTCGTAAAATTGTCACCCATTAGAATAGGTGTAAAACGTTGAAGCTCAGTAAAATGGGCAGAATAGTCCATTACTGACAGTGTGCCCTGCTCCAGATGCATAAAATCATGGGATTTATTAGCCCTTAGCATCTCAGGATAGTAATAATCATAGAAGACTGTCTGAAAATCTTCTCATGACATATCCCAATGACGCTCCATCTGAGTAATCACGCCACACCATCTCTTGACGGAATCACGCAGCATATAAGTCACGAGATTTACCCTCCTATCAGGAGGCGCCTCCAAATGCTCGAAGATCGACAACATGGCCTCAAACCGTGACTCTGCAGTCTGTGGTCCGTTATCCCCAAAAAACATGGGCGGATGCTATTGCTGGAACACTCATGTCAGCTCTTTCATTGACGTGGCAGGTTGTGGTGCTCCCTGAAAAGTTTGCATAAAGCTCATAAAGCCTTCATGGAACTGTGCATCAGCATCTGCGTCCAGTATAACAGTAGTTAAAAATAATAGGGTAGAGTTAAGGTTGTGAATTTAAAAAATAAACGGATAGAGGTTAGAGTTAGAGTTTTGTAAAAAAATAAACGGGTTAAGGTCTGTACATCACAAATTTTGTGGGTATCCAACTCATTGTCCTCTTTATTTGCAATTCAATCATTTATAATAGTCTGGCCCAATGATAGTGGTCCTATGAGGTGTTTGCGAGATCTCGAATTCGAGTATCTTCGACTGCATGCCTATGTGCGTTGTATGTTTACTTGTAGGTTTGTAATTTGATATCTATATTCCATCCTCTCACACCAAAGATCTGAGAGAATCTCATTAGCCGATTAGAAGACAATGTCGACGATGACATTACCTTCTCAGGTCGGTCACACATTGCCCCATTACAAGACAAGGTTTCCATCATGATTGGATTTCAATTTTGAATCATTTATAAAATAAAAATCTTGAATTGGTTTTTTTTCTTCCGTTTTTTAAATTTTAATTTTTAAAATTTATTTCCATCTTGATTTCAATTTTTCAACATCTATTTATCTTTAAAAAATACGTTTGAAGGTAATTTACTAGTTAATTAAACTCATATTTCTTATATCATTTCTGAAATTTCTTGTGATTAAAATACATGATTATAAATTCACCGATGTGGTGTGAGATTTTTTAAAAGATATTGAAAATCATATTTTTTTTAAAAATTAATTTGTTTATTGATTTAAAATAATAATTCCATGTGTTATTTGAAAATTTTAAATACATACATCTTTTTTGGGGGGATTTGTATTTAAAATTTCATTTGCTTAAATTTTTTTATGCTTCAGCCATGAAACGTGTTAATTGAAATTGTGTGCGTGAATTTTACATTAATTGAATGATTTAATGTGTTGACATGATTTAATTGTCAATTGCATGTTTTAAATGCTGGATCTTGTTTTGTGTGTTGGGCGTTGTTGATTCGTGTAGCCTGTGATGATCCTTTTGTGTGCACATATGTATGTGTGTGTGTTGTATATATGTATTTATTTATTTATAAACACACAAAGAATATTTTATAAATGCATTCAAAACCGATCTTATAAATATATATTAATATACGAATAAATATATTAATATATAAATATAACTATATATATATATATATATATCAATATACATATATAATATAACTAAATATGTATATATTAATATAACTATATCTATATATTAATATAACTAAATATAACTAAATATATGTTAATATATATATATATATATATATTAATATACGAGTAAATATAACTAAATATATATAAATATATAAAAATAAAAAGATATATTAATAAATGAAGAGCAAAACAATATGGTGGAGTGGTAAAGGCTTAGTTGCGTAGGCAACAGGTCTCAAGTTCGAACCCTGGGGGAGGCAGATCGCGCACGCAGTTGGGGAATAATGCATAGCGCTGTTAAAGGGGTTGGGGGCGCTGTTAAAGGCTGGTGCAGTGGCTGGGGCGTGCGGGTTGCGGTGGGGGTGGGGCGTTGTTGATGGGGGGCTTCGAGTGCTGTTGAAGCTCCTCCAAAATATTTTTTTATTTTTTTTCTATTTTTTAACGTTTATTGGAGATTTTAAAAAAGTGTTGATAAAATGGGTCTTTTAACAGCACTAAAAAAAGCGCTGATAAAAGGGGCTTTTATCAGCGTTTTTCTGAGCGCTGATAAAAGGGACCCCCTATCTTCGCCTCGATTAACAGCACTTTTTTTAGCGCTGTTAATGCCCTTTTCTAGCGGTGATAAAGGCCATATTTGTAGTAGTGTCGTAGCGACTGGACTCTACAAGGTCAAGCATAAGCCTTAATTCAAGTTCATTATCGTGTTTTTGTCATTCAAGTGCCAAAACAAAACCGGAAAATACCCTCTAACTTCCGACAAAAAGGAACTACACGGCGTGTAAAACAAGAACACAAAGTGCACCTCCTAAAAACCATCATCATGTGTTGTCTCTCACACAATCAGAGACACAGTCATATCCATACGACGTGTACACACGGCTACACGATGTGTGCTTAAGGATTTTTTTTCCAGAACAGAAGAACACATGGCGTGTGTTCATAGAACCACACGCCGTGTAGTCTGGGTTTCCGGACAGTAAGCCTCAGAAACTTCCCCAGAACCCTTGTTTATGAAAAATAAAGCAACGGTGTGCCAAATTTCGATCTATAGGGGCCCATACTTCCCGTGAATCAAAGCTTTACATCCACATTTAGCATAGAACAACTCAATCTATATCACAAGGCTGATACATGATCCACCAAATTCTGATCCAAGAGGTCCCAAACACCTTAGGGATCAAAGCTCAGCATTCATCTAAATTGAATCATATCACGTACAAATACATCTATCACAACAGAAGGTATATCTTTCAAGGCAATATCACAACAACATGCATATCTAACACGACATCTATCACAACAACATGCAATCAGTAATGCTTTCTAAATGGCATGGTATGAATGCATGACATGTGATTTCTAGCAAGTGCTTATATAATGCATGAGATAGCATACCCTCATCTCATTGGGTTGCAACAGAATAAAACCACAATGATATTAATAATAACAACACAATACAAGTGTGTCACCCAACGGTGAAATCGAATCAACTGTAATAGCTCAAAATCCAAAAGCACAATTCAATTCGAGGCAATTTGGATTTTCCCTGTACACTAGGTAGCTACTCTCAAGCACAACTAATTACTAAATTCCATAACCTTTATATTCGTCTCCAAACAGTAAAGAAAACCGGAAAAAAAACTTCTCTGATACCACTTTGTAACATCTCATATCCGGGTGCCACTTAAAATGTGTCTCGTACCTGGTTGGCCACATGGCCTCAAACACATTTCCCCAAACGCCAGAGGCTTCTGACTAGCAGCGAGGGTCTAAGATGTGATAGTGGGGAAACTATGCCCTCATTGGTAGAGTGTAGCACAGCAAAGCAATAATATACAATAGTGGAAGCAGTAAACAGCATACAACTGAAGTAAACAGCGGAAGATTGATAAGATAAATAACCAAGAGTTATTCCATAAAAAAGATGATGCAGCATGTTATTTCTAAGAAAACATCCAAAACATGATATACTGCAGTCAGATACAATACAAGTATCAAGGAACAGAAATACAAAAAAAAATCAGAAGCATCGCAATCCCCAGCTTGGTCTCATGCTCTCCTGCTCCTAAGCAGCAAGTCAAGTACCAGTATAAGGGTGCTTTCCCTTATCAACATCTGCAACGATATCATCTTCTTGGGCCAAAAACATGACTCAAACAGAGTGTGAGACTAAATCCTAGTAGGCAAACCACCTAAGGTTTGTGCCAATCTTTCAGTGAAAATATGTAACAAGTAGTGTACAATAGTGAAAGCAGTAAACTAAGAAGTACTCAAAAATAACAATCCTACAAGTACTGGTTCTATTTATGTTCAGTTCTTGTTCATTAACAATTCAATTACTCTGAATTTATATAAGTCTCAAGATATGTCCTAGGCCCGATGATCCCCATGTAAAAGTAAACACAACAGGTACCTCAGAAGGCTATCAAGAAAAGTAAAGTGAAGACTGAATCCAAACTTGTGTTTTGGCTTGGCAGACGCGTCATAAGACAGTCCATTTCAATATTCAATTTATAACTTGAGTCTATTATTGGCATTCCTAATGTGGAATCCAAGTATAACTCCTGGTATATAACCACCTCCATCCTACAAGCTCGTCCATACGATCCTCTCAGGAACCCAGTCTCACTCTAGGTGTGGTGCGAGTATATGTCAACTGGGTTGTCCTTAAATCCTATAAATAAGACCCAAGTATCTCCCACGACATATAAATTTCCAATAGAACCCATCCATGGTATCCCTCATTCCATGACTCGTTCGGCCTTTTCAAACATAGCATACATGAGCCCAACCACTATATTTGTGGCTCGCTCATAGCTTGACATAATAACCCTCTATTTAGTCTGTCCATGGCATCCCTCAATGGATGCATGGGTCACCCAAAGTATAAGGTACAATAGTCACATGAACTCGTCCTTGGCATTCTAATCGGAATCCATAGTTATCCCATTACCATTTCCTTTTTTTATAACTAGTTCAATTAACCATTTCATTAGGCATGCAAAGTCAAAACAAAAGCATCCAATATAATCAAGAAAGGACCAACCTCTTAAGGCTTGGCCTTTCAAATACTCACATGGGAACGAATCATATATCGGGGAACATAAGTAAATTAAACTATTATATGGTTCAAAAATGACAACTCACGTGGGCACATTTCATTTATCAAGCAACACATGCTAATCAAACTATGGCATGGCTGTAGCAGTTAAAAACTCATGTGGGCAATTCATATCTCAAGCCTTTCAAGTAGTCCACCAATTACATGGTTTAAACAAATATACTCGCATGGCAAATTCATAGTTTGGAAAAACATTCCAAGAATGCTTAAACAATCATAGGCATAACATGCAGCAATGGGAAAACACTAATTCCAAGCCTTAATTCATCCAATTACAATTCAACCCAATTGCAATCCTATTATAACTCAATTCATTTTTAACAACCCATATAAGGGAAACAAACAGGGCTTTCTTCATAGGAAACCTAGGCCAAATGGCCATAAATGCAACTCAAGGGAAAAGCACTCATGGGGTGGCCCTAATTCAAGGAAATCAATCTTATGCACGAATAACAACACATATTCAATTACCCTAACAACATTAGACAATAACACGGGTCAAAAATAAATCAAGGTGACACCCAAAAATAGGTGCACGACACTTTGACACATATATTCATCTTGAAAATTAACGAGAGGCACAAGACCACCTACCTAGACCTCGTGTGACTCTCCTCATCCAACGTGAACCTCCAATTCAAGCTAGAACGAAGTAGATCTACGAAACAAGGATAAACGATCAACCTAAAATAACTCAGTCATGATATGGAATCTGGGAGAACGGATCAGGAGTAATCGAGAGCTTACTAATTGGGTTCGAACGCTTTTGACGGTGATTTAATCGGAGTTCGGATGAAGATTTGGGAGGAGATTGAAGGTCTGGCGTTGTTGTTTGTGAAACCCGGTGAGCCCCTTTTGTCCAGAATGTTATAAGAGGGCTACTGCTCGTTTTTAAGAAAAAAACACAAAATACACGGTGTGTAAGTTCATATACACGACATGTATATCATTTTACTGTTCATTTGGTGGTTGTTTTCTGCCGACTTACTTTCCAGGACCTGCTGACATGACTACAGAGCGTGTACTAAGAAGTACACGGCATGTAGTTGGTTTTTCCTCTCTTGCTGAAATGACCACACAACGTGTATTCCCATCATACACGGCCAAACTACACAACGTGTACTTAGGATTACACGGCATGTAACCCTTAGTCAGGCCGTGTGATGGTATGAGTCCAGTACTTGCCCAGTTTTCCCCTATTTTCTCAAAAACAACTCAAAGGAAAAAAAATAAAAGAAACGTGTACCTCAAAGTAAGAACCGAGTTCTTACAAATATCATCCTTTGAGATGGTTTGTTCTTAGAGAGTCCTTATTTATGCTATGGACTCAACTAACTGATTCCTCAACGAATCCACTTCAGTCACTTACTTGAAATATCTTTCTCCTTTCATCTGCAGTATCAAATCCACATGCAGGAATTTCAGAACTAGTACGATGTGAGCAAATAAGAGAAAAAAATCTTGATGCACTTTATCACTATGATCTCCATCAACTTCTTGATTCTCATCAACATGGGGTACTTCCTCAAAATGAGAGGGTTCTACTGATTTTGATCTTTCTCTTCTTCTTACAACAAGCAGAGTGGGTTCATTTGCTTCATCTAAATCTTCCTCATCACCACCAGCAACATTATGATTGTTAAAACTTACTGATTTGCTTATGAATTTTCTACTGGTCTCTGTTGAAGGAGATATTTTGAAGAGAGGGATTTCTCAAATTCAATAGAAATGGTTTTATCTTGACTAATGCTATCAAACCATGTAATGGTCAAATAAAATTTTTCTTTTACATAGGAAATTGGTAAAACATATGGTTGAGCTATAACAATAGAATGAGTGTCAACCACTTGACACAATTCTGAGTGAACATCTAGGATAGCCTCATCCTATACTTGAATTTCTTCAGAAACAAAAACTCTAACTCTTCTTCTCCTTTAGAAAAGAGTCTCAATGTCTAGAACATCTATTACATCTATATTCTATGCACGTTATTATATGGGAGAAGGAAAACTTACAGGAACTTGAACAAAAATCACATCAGCAACAACCATACGAGATGACTCCCCCTGAGTATCAGTAGGTTCTATCTCAACCTATTCTTCAGAACTGATCGGAACAAACTTATTCAATGATGAACTCCAGTAGAATCCAATTTGATTAAACACACTAACACTCAACATTGTTAAACCATGACAACATGTAGTTGTGGTTTCATCCAAACAAACACAGGTTTTACCAAAAATCAATGTTAACAACCTTCTGAAAGGGTAAAAATTTACTGATTTATTTTGAATATGGAACATGTACTTCATAATATATCATGCCAAATTCAAAGGTTTCTCTACCATAAAAAAAATACAAAAATGTAACATATTAAAAAATGATTTTCTCAAAATCACCATTTCATTGAACAATGGACGATTGAATGAACTTCACAAGAACCTTTCTCTATGGTTCCCGATCCTTTACAGGTTTATTCTCAATGTTAGGATTTCCAAAAAGGTACTTCATTATTTCTGGTGGGTTTACATTGTCGGCCGGAATTAACAAGGTGATACAATCAGAATTTCCTTCATGAGGGCACTAAAAAAGCTTCAACTAGTTTTATAGATGATATCAAAAAATTAATTTGGTTTCCTTTTGCTCTAACCAAATCATCATTATTACCAAAATGAAATATAGAAGATTCATAGAACTCACATACTTATTTTTCATATAAATACTCTATCCGATTCTCATCGAACACAAATTCTTATCCTTGATGATTTATAACTTCCTTAAGAAACATATTCATACCATCCAGCCAACTGAAATCGATAACTCTTCCAACCAATACTTTTCTTGCAGCCCTTGAGCACTAGCTTTGTTAGAATTAGCACCATTTTTTCACTTGGTTTTTCCCATTGTCTATGGGGGTTTTGAATATTGAATGATTAGGGTAAAAAATGTTCATATAGAAAAGAGATTAAGATTTGAAGGTTCACAGGGGTTTAGCATGTAAGACTGAATTACTTTCTTTTGTTTTGTAGTAATCGAAGGGTCACTCAGAGTGACGTGCAAGATAATCATGACAGAAAAACCTATGTGTCCTATTGATATGTGACTAATACTCAAAAGGGAGATGCTAAGTCTTGAATGAAATAATGAAAGTAAAGTGTTTACTAAATATAAATTCTCATTATAAAATAAGTAAAGTATAAATAAAACTAACTAAAGTTAGATAAACCGAATTCAAATTTGACAAAATAAAATATATTAGTAAGCAGTGATTTTGTAAAAATGTCTGCTAATTGATTTTCTATGCACATAAATTCTAAAGTGATATCACATTTTGTGCATGATCTCTTAATAAATGATGCCTTAAATCGATGTGCTTTATTCTATAATGGTTTATCAGTTTTTTTGAATTGTTGATAGCACTTGTGTCATCACATTTTATTGAAACATGATTAAATTCAAATCCATTAGAGTGTGTTTCATATATGCACCTATGCTCAGTAACTTCCAATGCAATATATTCATCTTCAATACTTGACAATGAAACAAAGTATTGTTTCTTACTTGATCATGATACTAAAGATGTACCAAGAAAGTGACAGGTTCCTGAGATTCTTTTCCTATCTAGTCCACACCCACCCTAATCACCATCTGAATATTAAGTTAAATTAAAATCATAGGTTTTTGGAAAAAGTAGTGAAAGAGAAATAGTTCGTTTTGGATTAGATTGAAATATTTCACACAGACATACTAAAAACATAATGTCTGGCCTACTTATAGTAAGATAATATAAACATCTAATGATTCCTCTATATAACTTTTTATCAACTGGTTTTCCAGCCTCATCCATATCAAGTTTAATATAAGAGCTCATAGGAGTTAAATAAGTCTTATTATTTTCAATTCCAAAACTTTTAGGTAAATCAAAAATATATTTCATTTGGTGTAAAACATTTCCAAAATATTTTTGATAAATTTGAAATGCAATGAAATAGTTTAAATCACTCATCATGCTCATTTAAAAAAAAATTGCATAATTTTTGAAAAAACCTTACACAATTTTTGGTTTGTTGACCCAAAAATAACATCAACATATATTTGCACAAGAAAAGTACATTTTGGTGAAGTATTCTTAAAAAGTGTGGGGTCTTCTAATATCATATTAAGACCATTTGATAAAATAAATGAAATTAATATTTCATACCATGCTTTAGGTGCTTGTTTAAGTCCATATAGAAATTTGGTATGTTTAAATTTGGTGTAAAACATTTCCAAAATATTTTTGATAAATTTGAAATGCAATGAAATAGTTTAAATCACTCATCATGCTCATTTAAAATTCTTTTTGCATAATTTTTTAAAAAACCTTACACAATTTTTGGTTTGTTGACCCAAAAATAACATCATCAACATATATTTGCACAACAAAGGTACATTTTGGTGAAGTATTCTTAAAAAGTGTGGGGTCTTCTAATATCATATTAAGACCATTTGATAAAATAAATGAAATTAATATTTCATACCATGCTTTAGGTGCTTGTTTAAGTCCATATAGAAATTTGGTATGTTTAAAATGGAATTTTGAAAGTGAGGGTATTCAAAACTATGTGGTTGTTCAACATAAACTTCCTCTATCAAAAATCCATTAAGAAATGTATATTTAACATCCGTCTAATATAATTTAAAATTCATATAAGATGCATATGTTAGCATGATTATAATTTCTTTTAACCTAGCTATAGGGGAACTAGTTTCCTCATAATCTATTCATTCTTCTTGATTATATCATTTGGAAGCTAATATATATATTTCCTAGAGATCACACCTTAATCGTATTGTTTTTTCTTAAATACTCATTTATTTCTTATAACAGGATTTTCAAATGGTGTATCAACTAATTCTCAAACCTTGTTCCCCTTAAACTGGTTTAATTCCTCTTGTATTGCTGCAAACCAACTCTTATTAGCTAAAGCTTCTTATACAATTATAGGTTCCAGTTTGGATAATAAAGAAAAAATTTCTAAAAGGTTTCCTATATTTCTTCTGGTCCTAATTCCTTCATATAAATTTATTATAAGTGTATCTAGAGGATGGTCTTTAAAGTTTCTATATTTTCAAGATAATGCACTTTCCGGTTCACTAGTATCAACCCTTAAAGGATTTGGATCACAAAACATAAATTCCAAATCATCATCCTTTTTATTATTAAAAAGACGTTCAGTTCATGTGCCCTTAATAGAATTACTCAACTCATCAACTTGAGTCATTTTATGATCAAAAGGATCACTTTCATCAAAATTTACATGAGTTAACTCTTCAACAATCTTGGAACTTTTATTGAAAACTATATAAGATTTGGAAGTAGTAGAATAGCCTAGGAAAATACCTTCATCGTCTTTTGGATCAAATTTACCAATATTGTTCTTGGTGTTTAGAATATAAACCTTACATCCAAACACTTTGAAGTGTCCTACCTTTGGATTTCTATTATTCCCTAATTCATAGGGTTTTTTATTTAAGATAGGCCTTATTATAACTTTTGTAGTGACATAACACACTTTGTTAACAACTTAATCCCAAAAAGGAGTAGTCATATTATATTCACATAAAATTGTTCTAGAAATTTCTTGTAAGGTCATATTCCTCCTTTCAACAACACCATTTTGTTGAGGTGTCCTAGGAGTAGAAAAAGTATGTTTAATACCGTATTTTGAAAAGAATGAATTAAATACATTATTCTAAAACATAACATGCCTCACTTTTAAATTTTAAGAAATAAACCCAAGTAAATCTTAAAAAATCATCAACCAACACATAAGTAAAGGATTTACCAGTAAGGCTTGCTATTATATTAGGTATGAACATATCCATATGGATAATCTCTAAAGGTCTAGAAGTAGAAACCACTTTTATTGGTTTAAAATATTACTTATGTTTCTTTCCAATTTGACATACATCACATAGTTTCCTTTTCTCCAATTTAATATTAGGAAAATTGGTAATCAAGTTTCTTTTAGAAAAATTTGTCAAATAATAAACATTACAATGTTCAAGCCTTTTATGCCAAATCCATGATTCATTTACTTCATCATTCAAACAATTTACATTCTTTCTACATAAAGAATTAAGGTTTAAATTATAGACATTATCTATTCATGATGCTCTTAACTTGTGATATTTTTCTTTAAAAACTGAGTAGGTATTGTTAGAAAAATAAACTAAATAACAATCATCACAAAGTTTAGAAATACTTATCAGGTTGTTCCTGAAGACTTCGACATAAAATACTTTTTAATGAGGATAAATTGTGTATTTACAATAGATCCAATTCCAAATATCTTTCCTTTTTTCATTGTAACCAAATGTGACATAACCTCAATCAATCTTATATAGTGAGTGGAAGTAAGATAAATCTTCACTCATGTGTCTTGAACAACCACTATTCATGAACCATTTTTTATTGTTGTTTATGTGGCTAGTTCTCTATAATGAAAAATCAAAAAAAAAATTGGTACCCAAACACTCTTGGATCCAAAAATGTTAGTCATAAGACTTCGAAACTCAAATCAGTATGTGTTGTCTATGAAATCCATCAGTGAATTTTGGGGAAAAATTGTAAGGAAAGCATTTTTAATTCGAAAAAAACTTAGGATTTTTTAGATTACATATATTTGCATAATGTCCTACTTCTCTATCTTGAAAAGGCGACTTTAGAAAGGTTTTTGTTCTTAAAACACGGTACAAAATAGTTTTTATAAAATTTGGACCTTTCACCTTGACTTCATATTCCAAAATTTTCTCCTCTAAGTTGGTTTTAACCAAGAATTTTGTTTTAATAATCCTCCCCCTGAGTAAAAACACTTGCAACGTATTTGAAGCTTTGAAATTCTTTCGATAGGTTCTTAATTATGCTAGTCTTTTCAGTACATGATGCAGTATGCTTTTCCAACTGGTTTTCAACCCTAAAATTTCCCAATTTAAGTCCTCTTCATTAACAATTTTTCTATAGGAATTTATGAGATTTAGTTTTCTTTTTAAAGATTTTGTACTTCGTTTCAAACATGGTGTAGTACTCATTTAATTATTCGTATGAGAAATTTTCATTTTTAGACTTAAACTCATGCTCGGGGGAATAATAAGAATGTACCTCATCTGAATGTGTCGTGAAATACATGTTGGCCTTTTGATTAGATACTTCATCTTTTGATTTTGAAGATGTGTAATTGCTAGTCTTCAAAAGAACTCCACGTGTCTTTCATAGTCTTCTTGAATTTCTTTTTATATCTGCCCTTCTTGAAAAACTTTTTATCATACTTTTTATTTTCTTGCAATTAAGGAAAATCTTTCTTGATGTGTCCCAAATTTTTTCACTCATAACATCTCACTTATTTAGAAATTACACCATACTTCTTGCACTTGTTAAAAGGTATTCTAAAGCCTCTTCTCATGTAATGGAATTTTCTGAACTTTCAAGAAAACTATGAAAGTTTATCATTTGATCCAAAATTTATTGAGGAATCTTTTACAAATGACTCAAAAATCTATATACTCTTTCTCTTTTTTTCATCTTTATAAGTAAAAAACTTCAAAGAAACATTTTCCTTCATACCCATTTTATATTCTCCATCTTCAGCTTCCATTTCTGCCCCATACATCATAAGATTTCCAATGAGCCATTTTATTTTGAAATTCTTTTCCTCTATGGATTGTCTGATGGAAGTTGAGATTTCACTCCACTTAGGTGGTAAAGCTCTTAAAACTTTTATTTCTTTCTCTACCTTAGTTAGAGCAGCAACATTATTCACAATCTCAATGAGACTTCATTTCAACTGAGTAATTCTTCCCCTTCAACCATTTTGAAGGTGTCGGACTTAAGCTTAGTATTATCATATCTAAAAGACTTACATTGTATAAACCTTTATAGGCAATCACTATAATAGTCCACATTTTATGGGTTATTTGACATTGAGAAACTCAGTTAAAATCATCTAGACCTAGTATATATATTATAGTATTCAACACTTTAGAATTCAGTATCAGCATCCCAAGTTTTTGGTTGTGTTTTTTGGAATTTCATATGGATTCACAACTTTGAGATAAACCGTTCAGCCAAGGTTCTTCAAATAGATGGTCATTCATGCCTTCTATCAACTATAATTTTCACCATTAAAATAGGAATCTCTAACCATTGGCATATCTTCTATATAATTAGCCATAGTATCCATTAGAAAGAAGATATTTAAACTTAAACCTTTGAAAGTTATGAACTTAAGAGTCACGAGCCCTGATACTAATTGTTGTCCCAGAGAATGGATAACTAAAAACTCAAGAGAGGGTGTGAATTGAGTTCTTGAAAATCTCTTTACTTTTAACCACCCATTTCAAGGTATGTAAGATCCAATCTTTTCCTTAACAAAAGAAGGCAGTGGAAATATAAAATCTCAGAGGAAAAAAGACCAAACATGGGAGATTTATATTGGTTTGGGGAACAGAAATCCCCTAATCCACTCCACCAACACTCTACTCTACGAGTTTAGTAATTTTCACTATGACAACCCTTTTTTGGGGGCTCCCAGAGTGAAAGAATATGATACTTGTTATAAAGGTAAAGGATCTTTTAACCAGGCTCTCCCTTCCCAAGACCTATCCAAGACTTCAATAAACTCAATTACAATTAGGGTGTATGAAATAAAAATAAATAAGATTCGAAGGAATGATGTAGTACACACGCATCCATAGAAGATGATGATCTTCAAATCATATCTTTGGATGTTATTTGATTGTAATGGATAAAATTTTAAGTGCAATATACAATCATTGTATTTGATTTATTCTATATACACGTGTTCTTTGTTTGTGTCATCAAAGTATTCGTATGTACGTGCATTTCACTTTTTCGTATAGGAGCTAACTTTCCTATGTATATCTCCTCTTTGATTATGAACTTAAGAATGCCAGATAATCACAATGGTCAAATGAATAATCCTTTGAAATTTTGATAATATAGGTTCTTAATGGAACGTGTCCTTTTCTAAATATAGAATAAGCTTCTATAACAGTGATGTCAGAAATATTCTTCTTCAGATTTTTCCATTCTTGAAAAAACGACACTATCCAAATCATTCTTTTCTTATTTAGAAAACTCCTTTTCTGATATTCTTAAAACCATAAAATGACTTATAAGAGAAATTATGCTACCATTAAGAGTATAATCATGAAAATCCACATAATGGATTATTCTTCATAGGATATCTGACTGATGGTACTATTCTCATAATATAAATTTTCAAGCAACTTTGTAAGATAAAAAACTTCATATCTTGTACTATATAAGATAACCTAGATTCACTGTTTGTGTAAGATAATTCTTTTTCATAAGATAATTTCTTAATGGCTTAAGATAATTGATTTATATGGCTTCCTTTGATGATCATAAGATAATCATTTTATGAATGTCCTTTTCATAAGATAAAAGAATTCTCATAATTTCCTTCGGAATGATCTTCCTATCTTTGAACAAAAAGAAGTTGACTTTCTTCATCCATAATATAAAATACTTTTCTGCATGCTAAAATATTCAAAGAAGATACTAATTTTACTCCATAAGATAATCATGTTATGCGTAAAATAATCACTCACTGTATGATAAATCAAACAACTAAAATCCAGTAGAATAGATGACTTTATATTTTAATAGAATAAATTCCTTTGAAATGCATAATTCACTTCTTATAAGAATATAGAATCTGAGACACTTAAGATAAACTCATTATATTAAAAATAGGGATTTTGTGAATCATCAAAACACATAAACAACTAAGATATGTTGGTACAACATAAGTCCATACAACACTTTGACTTAGATATATTCCCATAGAGTTGATGTCATTAGAGAACTTCCTAGAAAATCTACAAGTGATCAACATGATCCTCCTCTAACTTTTAATACATGAGGATGATATCATAACACTACCACAAACTTATCTAAGAACTCTCAAAGCACTAAGTTCATCAGTACCATGAAAATAGTTAGGTAATTCGTGAAACTAAATAGCATAACCATGTACTCGAAGTGTCTATAATGGCATCTGAAAGTAGTCTCCAAGATATCTTCCTCATTTACCCTCATATCATGATATCTAGACCATATATCAATCCTTGAGAACCAACTAGATCCCTTAAACTAGTAAAATATATCATCTATCCTCAAGATATGGCAATGGTTCTTCACCCTCATGTGGTTCAACTGCTAATACTACACATGTCCCCATACTAACATTCACCATCTTTTCAAACAACATTGGAGCTCCATAAGGCAACACAATGGGCTAAATGAAACCATTCTATAATAAATCATTAATCAATATCTGAAACTCTCCCAAATAAAAAGCATCATATGATAAGTATATATAAAAATTGGTGAAATATATGGTTATAACTTTATCCCAAACTCAATATCACATGGAGGGGGTAGAATCACAATATCTTCAGAAAAAACATAAAGGAACTCTTCAACAACACTAAGAAAAACTGGTATATTCACCTCCACTGAACTTAACACCAACTCCACTAGCTAAGAATAAAAAGGCTCCGAGTATTTGTGATCAATATGATGATATCACTCATTGATGAATACTACACGCCTTCAAAATCAAAGAAACAGCTCTCATATTAAAGCAATCAATAACAGCATGTGCAGAATACAACCAATCTATGTCAAGGATATAATTGGATGTCTCTGTGTAAAAAATAAGAAATCCACCAAGGACTGATGTTTCCCCATCATCGTCTCATAGCCATGACACACCTCAATCAAACTATATTGGCCCCTAATAAGCATAGTAAGCACCGAGGGAACTAGAAATCTCATTAACTTAAGTCACAATGATCAAACTAAGGAAGGTGAAACTCAGTGAAAAGTTTTCTAATTAATTAATACATTTACTAAGGTATAAGATAGACAGATGGAATCATGACTGGTTTATGTCTCACCCGGCACTAACAACTCTATAGTATTCAATTGGTTGTGCCCTACTCCTCTACCCCACTGAACTTGATGGCGGCCACCATTGAGACTATGCTCAGCCTTGTGCCCTTGAGGATGAGGGATGTCATGTGACTTTCCTATACTTACTCCACCATCTCTCTGTTTCCCAAAAGCCTATTGAACCTGCTACCACTGATAAGGCCTCAGGGGAAAATGATATTGGGGCTGGATGGGAAACTACCCACCTACCCCATGCTGACTACCAATGGTGGTAGGTCACTAGAATTGTTAATGCCCATAACCTTCATGAGAAAAAAACCACACCACAGCTCCTAGTAGAAGCCCAATAACTACCTCCCCTAGAGAAAAGAGAATAATAAACTTGAGGCTGACTCCCTCCCAACTAGAGCACTGGTTTCATAAATAACTAAGAACGTCCATCAATAGATTTACTCAACAAAAAAATCTGATGACTACCCTCTCGAGATGAATCAATCCATGATAAAATCATCTCAATCACTTCCACCCACTCCAACACCTCAAGATACATTTGCCGCACAAATGGGGTGAACTGGAGATAAATAATTGAATGAAACGCCTCCTCAAAGTGTCACTCCCTAGACTCCTTATCAAAAAGAAGATTCTAAGCATAGCAAATGAGGTCCTTGAACTGAATCTCAAGCCCTCGAACAGTTAAGGTCCCTTAATAAAGAGAGAGTAACTCATGAAAATTAGCTACCTTTAGCTTAAAAGAAAGTAATACATCGTATATAAACTTTCAAATATCTACCCATGATACCTCAAACACCTCAATCTCACCATGGAACAAGATCCACCGTTGATGAGAAACTCCACGCAACAAGATAATGGCCAATGGAATCCAATGCACTTACCTTGCATGAATCAAACTAAAATAAATCACAATCTCTTATATACACCTCTATATATCATGATCAGAGATATCCTCCTTATACTTTGGCAATATCTAACACTGAAACTAACACAACATCTTCCTTCATGAATCATCCACCTCAAGGTTGACCCTCTGATGGTCAATTGAGGGATCCTGTTGCACCTCATGTGGAATTTATTTTAAGATCGTTTAATTAAATTCATTTCCCTCAATTCAAGCACAAGCGTAAACAAGCATGATACATTTATCATTCATAGTTCTCCACCCCCAATTAGTATCATCTCAACTGGTATGTTCAGTAAGCTTAATATTTTGCATCAGATCAAGAGGGGATCTAAACATGCGTGCCCTAGTTGGTCTTCCTTTCTTACATTACATCTAAGTTTGAATAACATTAATACCCTACTAAACTCATACAATCCTCACTGGTTCCTAACACCAAACTTCATCTTAACTCTTATTCATAGCTCTTATATCAATTTTTTACAACTCATCCCCGCTAAAACCCCTCTCAATCTAGTAGTGAAGTTGGGTGTGACCTCCAAATCTTGACTCCAGCATGTTTTGGGTTGCAATTAGCCCTGAGGGTATAAAACACACACATGGGAGGCATTGCCCTCCTGAATCCCCGTAATATAATAGGAAACCACCAATAAAATCCATACAATGTAAGATGAAATCAATCCCATAATGTATTTAATGTAATATATAAACAAGAGTTTTTCAAAATAAAATTCTAAATGAAACTTCTATGGCAGAGATTCCAACCCAATCACAAACTCTATGAGCTAGTAATTTCTGACTCAATCACCAACTCCCTACTTCAAATCTGTAAACGTATGACATATATATATATATATATATATATAAAGGATTGAGCATACAAGTATATTTAGTAGGAAACTCCTTAAACTCTCACTTGCGGATGTGGAAGAAACATACTAAAGCCTTCATTAATAATTATCAAAATCAACTCATTACATAAGCATGTTAATTAATTCACCGATCTCGCCAAGGCTCACTCACCCAAAACTATATACAATATATTAGAATATTAAAAATAATGAGAATATTTGTTTCTGTCAAAAGGAGAGAATCCCATAACAGGCATGCCCCCCCCCCCCACCCCACCCCACCCCCCATGTAGTTGGCCTAGTACCCATGTCGAAGGCCAATCCATTATAAAAGTAGTGGCACCCAATATTACAAAAGTATGAGGCTAGCCAGGAATCCCAGTTCTTGGTGGTTCCTGACTATGAGTTCACATTGAGTCTGACAGGATTTTTACATCTCTTATGAAAAATCCCATGTAGACACTCTGCCACCTAACCTCTGCCATAATTACACCAATAGAGATTCTAGGGAGACTCAAACTCAAGACCTCTCATGGTTTCCTCCATAGTAAACTCACTGTCCCAAACCCTATTGATGTCATATTATTTTAACAGATCTTGTCCCAATTCATTTTGCTCTGGTAATTTTTTTTCATAATTCCATACTTCAAACTAAATATATGTTTGTAGAATTCTTGCTTTTGAAAATGCAGTGATTTGTGTGCTTAAATTGGATATTTTTTTATCATTTGATGATTTTGTGTTGAAGGTTTCAATCTTTTGATGTCACGTTAAAAACGTGAATTTTTTGGTTCAATCAGATAAATGTTCTATTTTTTAATTTTTGAACATGCATTTTAAATTTGTTGGGACACTTTAATTCATTTTCTAAAAATCCATGGATTTGTTTTATTCATCATTATTATGGAATTAAATTTTTAAAACTGATTCGTCGAATTCAATGACAATCTCATTTTTTATTCTCAAATTTACATGTTTAAATTGATAAATTTCACTAAATTTTGAATTTTGTGTTTTTTATTAGGAGGAAAAATATTCAAAGCTAACATACCATGAGGAGTTACTGCATGTCACTCTCACAGTCACTTTACTGATTATGAAAGAACTGACCGCATGAAGTGTGTGGAGATGCGGCAGTCACTTAAATGACTGCAAGACAAAATTCAACTGGTCGTGAGACACTATCATGGTCAGTATACTAACCACATGAGGCTATAACCTACCGTGTGTGAGGCTGGCCAACTGACCACAATAATTAAGTTTCAAGTGACTGTAAAGAGAACAACCTACCGTGCAGATAAAATTCAACGTGATTGTCCGTAGGGAATTTTCAAGTTACCATGCCTGTAAGTGACTATAAGAATAAATTTAAGTGACTGTGCCGGTTGATTTTTAGTGACTGCATGTCACCCTCGTGACCACTTAAGTGGCTGCATGTCACCCTCATGACCACTTAAGTGGCTGCATATGTGAATTACAAGTGATTGTGTCTGGAAATGAAGCCGCCGCAGTAAGACAAAGCCAAGTGACTGTGAAGCAACTCCAACTAACCATGAGCCTTCACTGACAACTAACCATGCTGACTTTCTTTTAACCTAACTACTACTCCGCCCGTGCAAATGCACGAGACTAATTAGTTTTCTTTCAAATCATCTGGTTCTGTGCCATTGAAAAAAAAAATTGTAATGTCGTTGTACTCAATATAAGGTTTAGAGCAAAACGATGATGAGGAAGTGAATGGGTTGCTCGTGACAGAAGGAAATGGAGTGAAGACTAATGGTGACAGAGATTGAACATGATGGAATGGGAGAGGGGGAGATTAAAGACATAGATGAACTGCTATAAAAGAGGGAAGAGGGAAGGAAATAATAATGATGCTGGAATTTCTATGATTCAATTTTCCAAAAAAGATCATGACTATTTTATTTCGAGACATAAATATTTATTAAAAACAGAATTCTCTATTGGTTGCTTAACATAGACACTGCTCTAAAATACCTGATTTGTTGCTCTTAAAAATGATCCACTTCTCAAACAAATAGCATGATCCACTTCTCAAACAAATAACATGATCCAGTACCCAAAAAAATGCATGATTCACATGCTCAAAGAAAAAACTTGTTCCATTATTCTAAAAAATGATCAATTAGTAAAATAAAATACATGATCCACTAATAAAAGAAAATAGAAGACTCTCTGCTGTGTAAAAAGACCTACTGCTCTAAAACATGGCAATTCAAATTTAGTAAAAGTAATTGTAACTAATAAGATTTGAATGTTAAATTCTTGATGACCAATATGAAAAAATTTCTAGAAAACAAAGCTGTTGTTGTACCTGGTTTTTTAGTTGTGAGGAGTTATAGTGGTCGAAGAACGGGAAACACTTTAATAAGCAATCCAGAAATATGTATAAGATATCTGTAAAAACGTCATTTTTTCACAATTGGGATACAATTCAATAAGCAATCCATAAATATCAATGTATAACTAATAGGGAAACGCTTACATAGAAATAATCTTGAATCTGTTATGTTTCAACAACCTGTAAGAAATTCTGTAAACTTCAATCTAATTTGAATGCAGGTGCACCAACATGTCACCTCCAAGAACTTCATTGACATGGTATGTAGAACCATATAGAGTAGTCAGTGGGGATTTAGACGTATCCAAGATAGTAGGTTCCCCTAAAAGACATTCCACCGCAACTAATTTTCTAGGAGAAGATTCAGATTTCCTAGTAGATTTTAGTTGGCATCCCCACAATGCCCAGAAGATCCACCCTTACTAAAAGAGAAATCAATTTCTGAACAGAATGACTACTCACAAACACCTAAAGACACGATGCACTACAGCAACATGAAAATAATAACATGATTGAACGTTGTTTCAGACCAAATGCATGGGACTATTCAATTTTCTTTAAAATCATCGAGTTCTGCATCATTCAAATAAAAATGTAATGACGTTGTACTCAATATAGTGAAACATGTCTTTTCGTTGTTCTTAGACTTCATCACAATAGTAGTAAGCATAAATTATATATGAAAAAAAATGCAAATTTATTCTCAACAAAATGAAATAGAAAACATGAAGTGTCATACATTTCAAATAAGAAAAGGTAATAAAATCAATGAAACATGCAAATTGAAATTACCATTGTGACATAATAGATTTTGTTTTGAAAACATGGAAACAGAGCTGCTGAATGTTTGCACAGATGGTTTAAAAAAATTGTACCCTTCAGTCAAGCTATCCAACTACTTGAGGGAGCACACTTAGTATTTCCAACACCTATAGGCAAGCTATGTAAAACTATTTAGAAAGCTTAAATTATTGAAATCACACACCGTTAAAAAAGTAGAACATGTGCACTAAGAACTTAGTGAATGTTACTAGTCACACAATGGTTTTCATGATTTCATATTCCCTATAATTTGATGAAAACCATGCACTACTGAACTAATATAGTGAAAAAGTCTAACAGACTACAGAATTCATTATGAATGATCATATCTAGAGGCATTAAGTTGTTTGGTTAAGGGGAAACACTGAAAATGTACAGAAATCACTGCTTCGATGCTAGAACATCCTTGCAGAATCAAAATCAAACCAAAAAATTCCCAAGAATCTCCATCTGCATAACATCCCTGAAAAAAGAAAAAAAAATAGAACATGTGCAGTGAAGAAAGTTTAAGAGATGGATTGCAGTGAATGTAGAAGGAAATCAGGATTACCGTAAATACAGGAAATGGAAATCAGGGATTGATTTCGTTTGAAATGGAGAGATGCTTGATGGAATCCTTCGGAGTAGACCATGGGAGCACAAAGCGATGTAGCCGGAGACAGATGCAGTGGGAGGCGGAGGAGCTGGTGGAGGAGCCGGTGGAGGAGTCAGATGTGGAGGATCCGAAGCCAGAGGCGGAGCAGACAGAGCAGGCAGAGAAGACGTAGGCGAAGCAGGCGGAGGCTGAGGCTGAGGCGGAGGTGGAGCAGGTGGAGAGGGAGGACCCAAAGGCAGATCAGTTGTAGGCAGAGAACCCAGAGGAGGAGAGGAAGAATGGAGCTACATAATCCCGAGATTTGGGAGAGGAAAATCACGATGGGAAGCCGGTTTAGAGGAAAGAATACCAATGGAAGGATATGAGTTTGTAAAGGGAGTTGCGAAGAAGGTGACACGTGGCGAGAAACATGCCAACTTTAGTATATATATAGATATAGATATAGATTTGCTGATCAATTCCAAAGCTACCACATGTCTAATGATACAAGTGACCACACAAGAGGAAGTCACCGCAAGAGGAATAATTCAGCCTACCACAAGCCTGCAAAATAACTAACCACACAAACAATCAGGATCCACTGTGCCTGAAACCCGAGATCGAGCTTTGCCGAAGAAGATAAAATTCGAGAATCAAGCAGGTTGTGGATGATCCGAGCTCCATCGGAGAATATGTAAAAATCGAAGCCGATACTGCCGCTTGAAGATGTTCAACCGAAGCCGAGCGGCCACCGGAATTCCAGAACTCAATCCCCCAATAGAGGCCACCTGAGTTCGAATTGCTAAAGATCCACAACCAAATCTATGGCTGAAGAACCAGGCACCGAGAATGGAGAAGCCCAGCCGATCACCATTGGCCACCACCTCTTGATGAGAACACCCGCGATCGCCGGTTGAAGAAGAACTGAGCACCTCCGAACCACCGAGCTCCACTGTTTCCCGATGCCGGAAGCTGCATCGACACGCCGCCGTGAAGGAAGATGATGAGACGATCCCCATTCAATCCCGAGGTGAAGACGACCTGAAATGCTGAATAAGGACGAGCCTACACCGATTGAATAAACTAGAAGAAGGAAGATTATTCGAATCTCAGTACAGGAAATAGAGAGAGATGTATATAAATTGAGAATTAATCAGATGAAGCAGATGCCAATCCTAGGAGACGAGTCGGTTCAAAACTGAGTTGTTGAGGATGGACGCTTGCCGTAAGTGAAATCAGAAGTTTACCGGATCGATTGAAGATAAACCCACAGTTCCAATTCGGGATCCGCCATTTGAAGACAAACTGAACCAGATTCAGAGCTCGATCCGGTTGCGAGCAGCAAGAATAGTGACTATCACCAAGCCTCAACAGAGAAGGGGTGACCGAGATTGACCGAAGTTCAACCGAGTGAAGTTGTGATGCAATTCCGAATTTGGGAATCTGAATAGCGATTGAATAACTTCTACCGATGTTCGCCGAAAGGAAGTTGGGCTGCACTGCAAAAGCCCAAAGAAATGAATTTGGGAATGTGAGCCCTGTTGTGGTGAGACCAAGAATATTTAGGCAAATTTAACCGAAGGGGTTAATTTTTTTTTTTTAATGGGGTGGGTAGAAATTATTTAGATAAATGGGTGCGTTTAGGGGCTATTCAATGCTTTGAATAGCGCCACTTGAAGTGGCGCTATACTGTTTTTTTTTTGTTTTTTTTTATTTTATTATATTTATTATGTTACATTTAATATAATTAGATAATTTTTATATTTATTATACTTATTATATTTATAATTATTATATATTCAATATAATATTAATTAGAGAATTATAATAAATTTATAATTATAAATATCATAATTATGATAAAAATAATAAATATATAAATATAGTAAAAACAAAAATATAATAATTATATAATTATAAATATAGTAAATACAAAAATATAATAACTATATAAATATAATAAAAGTTATAAATGTAATAAAATATAATAAATGTAGTAAATGTAATTATATATTTATGTATACATTACATATATATTTTTGCATTGTAAATATGCAATTTTAATTATATATAATGTATATATAAATATATAATTACATAATGTAAATATATAATTCTATATATATACATTATATATATTTTTTACATTATAAATATGTAATTATAAAAAATATGTAATTATAATTAATATATGCCTATAATAATTATTTATTTTAATTATATATTTATTATATTTAGAGTTGTAAGTATATATTTATAATATTTATAATTATAATTATATATTTATTATAATCATATAAATATAAATAGAATAAATATATAATGTATATATAAAGATAGAATAATTTGTAATAATCAAATATTAATAATAAATAATTTGTAATTTAATTAATGACAATTAATTATTTATAACTAATTTATAATTATAATAACTTATAATTATATTAATTTGTAATAGTTACAAATATAATTACTTATAATAATTTGTAATAATTGTATTTTAAACATATAACAAATAGTTAAAAACAAAAGGAATTTCATAAAAAACGTCGATGAGAAATATTTTTTAAGAAATCAGAAACACTTATTTGAAACTTAAAAATGTTTCAAATACTTGTCTTTGAAAGACTATAATAGATAAACTATAACACCGATATAAATTATACTTTAATCATTGATTAAACATATAATAAATATTTGAAAACAGAATGAATTTAATGAAAAATGTTGATAAAAAATAATTTATAAGCTTTCAATTTGAAAGACTATAAAACATAAACTATTACACGGATATAACTGAAACTTTAAACATTGATGAAACATATAATAAATAGTTGAAAACAAAAGGAATTTCCAAAAAAAATGTTAGTGAAAGATATCATTAATTATTAAATTTAAAATAAAGAACTTTAAAAGCATATAAAATATACAGTATAAAATTAGATATCCAATTCACGGTAAGAAAGACCACAATGTCCAAAAATGGTGTATTTATGTGGAGGTTCTTGTATTTGCTGTAGTGAATTGGATATCAAAATCTATACTGGATATCAAGAAAGGTTGAAGCCGCCTTTCGTTTTGGGGGGAACACCACCACATTGTCTTACATGCAACTTAACTGTTCAATTCAGTTTCATTAAATCTGGACAACCCTTCATTTTTACCGAAATATCAGTCAGATATCCAAATTAACCCCCCAATTCTGACGCCTCTGGGTTCATACCGTCCAACGAAGGAGAGACGTCCATGGTAAACCTTCGAGTGAGAGTGAAGGAAGACACTTACTGTTTTATCTAAAACAGTAGAAGGGTTTTATCTAAAACAGTAAGTGTGTCTTCCTCCACTCTCACTCGGAGGTTTATCATGAACGTCTCTCCTTTGTTGAACGGTATGAAACCAGGGGCGTCAGAATTGGGGGGTTAATTTGGATATGTGACTGATATTTCGGTAAAAATGAGGGATTGTCTAGATTTAATGAAACTGAATTGAACAGTTAAGCTGCATGTAAGACACTGTGGTGGTGTTCCCCCCAAAACGAAAGGCGGCTTCAACCTTTCTTGATATCCAGTATAGATTTTGATATCCAATTCACTGCAACAAATACCAGAACCTCCACATAAACACACCATTTTTGGACATTGTGGTCTTTCTTACCGTGAATTGGATATCTAATTTTATATTGTATATTTTATATGCTTTTAAAGTTCTCTATTTTAAATTTAATAATTAATGATATCTTTCAAGAAGTCGACTTTGAAAGGTATCAAATATAAAGTATGCCTAAAATATAAATAAAAACTGAAATACTGGATAACCATATAAGAACAGCTCATTGTAATAATAGTATCCTCATTTTATAGTCTTCCAAAATCACGTACTTGACATTCCTTTTGTTTTCAACTATTTATTATATTTTTAATCAATGTTTAAAGTTTCTGTTTTTTATTTGTTTCATAGTATATATTTTATAGTCTTTCAAAGTCATGTACTTGAACCATTTTTAAGTTTCAAGTGGACGCTTTTGAAAGCTTATAGATTACTTTTCACTAACAATTTTTTTGGAAAATCCTTTTATTTTCAACTATTTATTATATGTTTAATCCATGTTTTATGTTGTTTTCGAGTATTTCTTATACGTTTAATCAATGTTTAAAGTTTCATTTATATTATTTTGTATATACTATATATTTTATTTTCTAATTATATGTCTAAATAACATTCATTTCTCTAAATAAAGAGGGTTTTTAACATATATATCATGGCATCTGAATAAATCAACGTCGATGCCCCCCGGTACCACAACGTGGCGTCTGAATCTCACGTCCTCCTCGTGTCCGACGTACGCGTCGCTCCGGTGTCCTATCAACGGGATCCTCTGCTTCTGGTGCATCTGGTGCCTCCTCATGATGCTGTGTAGAGGGCTGACCAAAATTATGCATGGATGACTGCCCAAAATCATACGCGGATGACTGCCCATAATCATGCGTCGAGCCATATGGTCCTGAGGCTCCTAAAAATGGTAGAAATGGCATACTGAAGAAGTCCTTGCTGGGAGGAGAGGGGGCTGCCACAAGCTGTGTCACCTGATCCAGCTCGTAGTCCATAGTAGTCATCGGAGATGATAGATGTGGTCTATAAACGTCTCCCTGCTGTGCAACCTCATCAATAAGCTGGGCAGGATCATCTCTATGTGGTGCTGCCACATCTGCAGGAGGTGCTCTCAGATGTCTATCTCGCCGCCTATGCCCCTCCTGAGGTCCTCGCCTCCGTCTCTCAGCTGGCGGCGGTGGTGGTGGTACATCGTCATCAGCAGGCATAACAGGCACATCATCACCCTCACCCTCAGGAGCTCCAGCTGGATGATATGGATCAGGATATACCTGTGGCTCCTCGTCATAAAAACCGTCTCGTATCATCCGGAGATGGTCGTAGAGAGCCAACACATCTCGATGAACTACATCATGTCTAATATATGCCTCCTCCTGAGGATGTGTGATATGTGCAAGATGATCAATGTTGTCTGTCTGAAAATGAAATGACATTCAAATTAATACCATAAAAGAGTTAAACAAATATAATATATCTTAATAAGTTTACCATCTGCTGAATGCCAATCCCTTGACGTGTAAGATGCATGATGGTATGACGTCGATACCAATCTTCATAATCCCCCTAGGAAGATAACTGATACTGTGTTGTGGTATATCCATATCGAGAAATACCATATCGGGCACGCGCATCCCACAGCTCAATATGAGATGCATGAAACTGCCGCCAGTTCGTCGACTGTCTACCTGTAAGTACAATCGAATGCAACCCCTCTGGCTGTCCTGGTGCCATCGGGATATGCTGTATATAACTGAACTGGCACATGACCCGATCGGGCTGGTGCCACTCAATGATATGGAAGTGGATGAGTGGCACCACTGCAGCACGATCTCCAATCATAGCTGTGCAGTATGGTGGAAGTGATGCATAGACATAACCTGTATATGGAGTCTATGAAACCTGAAATGTAAACTCAAAAAGTAAGTGACATATTAGCAAGATAATGTTAGTAAGATTACATTGTAAGAACTTAAAATAGTGATAACGAAATATAAAAAATTACTGCTTGACTTACATCAGTTGGAACTAATGCATCGAATATCTGTCGAAAGCTGTGCACACTATGTCGCAGTGTGTGTGCATGCTTCTGAGACTGACTCCACCTGGATACAAAATAGTAATACACAGTAAGTTGATAAAAAAAACAGAAGTACTAAATAAATGAAAGTAATGAAGTAACATACCATCATTCACAAGGACAATCCTGAAATAGCTCTACTGCAAGAGGTGCGATAGCTTGAGGAGCGATGCGTGGAAAACGGTCCCAGACCCACATCTATACTAAATCCATACAACCAGCAATCTGATGTGCATCTGCCTGACAACTGGTACAAAGGGATCTATACAGATTTGCTAATATAGCGGATCCCCAACTGTATATAGCTGTATGATCAAGATCCTCAAGTAATGGGAGGTACATCATGTGTACCAAAAGGGTGGAGTAGTCGACGCATAACATGCCTCCGAGTAGTCGCAGAATATATGCATGTGTATACCTAATGAGCGTCTCCTCGTCTGCGTCATCAGGAATGATAGTGAAATGCTCATCAAGCCACGTCATGCGCAATCGCGAACCCACGAGGACACCTCGTACGCCAACGACATCAATGCCTAATAGTCGTTGTATGACAACAACCCAGTTGCCACTAGTGACACCTGTAACTGTCTGTCCATGGATGGGCAAACCAAGCATGTAGATGACGTCCTCTAAAGTAATGGTCATCTCCCCCTCCGGAAGATGAAAAGTGTGTGTCTCTGGCCGCCATCTCTCAACCAATGCTGCAATCAAATGATGATCAATAGTCTTGAAGTCACACATAGCGACTCCATAAAATCCCGCACGTCTAAGGTATGGAGAAATAGCTATCGGGGGCGCATCGTGATGAAAATGATGTGCTCTCCGAACAGCAAGCTGTCGAACAGGTCGTCGCACCAACACAAGACGCGACACATGCGTCTCCTGACCAGATAATAGTGGCTGCTCCATCTGATTATACAAATAGTAAAACATTAATTTCATGTTAGTCATCACATTTATCATTTAAGGTATGAAATTTATCATGTAATGTATGAAAGAAGCATGTAAGTAATTTAGGATATGTTTAATATATAAAGGAATTTATGATATGTTCAACATATAAAGCTGATGATATATTCACTTTGAATGCTTTCAAAATTCAACGATGACATTGGATTTTGAAAGATGTCGACGTCACAATAATTGACCAAAATTATTAAAGGAATTAATGATATGTTCAACATATAAAGTTTTGGATTGATTCTCCAACTCAATATGCTCAGTCAACATCGTTTAGAAGGAATATGAAAAAACCTTTAATCCATGTACGGTTTGTTGTACCTCTCGAACCCCTCAAGGTTTTATTTTCATGATCACAATCACCCTCATATTTATCTAATCCTCTTTCAAGTGTTTTTGGATGATAGGAATCAATTCAGGAAAGCAAGAAGGCCCAAATGGACTGATTTTCAGTCCACCGGCCAACCGGTGGCTTCACCACCGGCCAGCCGATGGAGCCTGGACAGAAGGCATCCTTCTGTCCAGACCACCGGCCAACCGGTGGCACACCAGCGGCCAGCCGGTGGCACCTGCACTCAAAGGGAAGTTACTGCCTCCCCACCGGCCAACCGGTGGCCTCAGCACCGGCCAGCCGGTGGCACCCTCTCCCAACAGTGCCAGCTACTGTCTTGCCACCGGCCAGCCGGTGGCTCTGGCACCGGTCAGCCGGTGGCCCCTGGACAAGAATCCTATGCCTTTTTGCACACACCGGCCAACCGGTGGGACTGTACCGGCCAGCCGGTGGAGCCAGTCAAACTAGCTGTTGCAGTTTGACCAGGCTGGCCCACTTGGCTCCCAACGGCTCTTTAAGCCTCTCCAACGGCTCCGAAGCCTCCCCAAGGGTTCCATGCCTATAAATAAAGGCCAAGGAAGCCCCAGACACTATCCGGATCATATACAAAGCGCCCGGACACATTGTTGCACTTTTGGCGAACCTCCGGCGCTCCACCTTCAAGGATCCTCAAGTGCTCCAATCCAATTTCCAATCCAAGGAGCTCCACCCAAGAAGCTTGGAAGCGGCCTTCAACATCTCCAATCAATCAAAGGCACCCAAGACTTCCTCAAATACGGTTTTTCATTGTTTTATTCATTTTGAGCTTAAATTTGGGATTGTGCCTACAAACCCCAAACTCTTTCTCATCCCCCTTTCTTTTGGGTTTCACATCACCACTAAGGTGTGAAGAGGTTTCTTCAAGCCTTTCCTTTTAAAAGGCTTGAGTTTTCGGTGAGCTAGCCTTCACCCGTTAAAAAGGCTAGTGGGTTCTTTCTAAACCATTGAAAGCAAGTGGGTTCTTGCTTACCACCAAAAGCAAGCTGTAATAGGTCCTAGTGCTACCTCAAAGCCTAGTGGGTTTCTTGCTAAAACCATTGAAAAGCAAGCGGTAGGAATCTCTCAACGGTTGAGTTGGGAGCGGAGACGTAGGCCGGGTTTTGGCCGAACTCCGTTATCAATTTCTTGTGTGATTGCCTCTTTATTTCCGCTGCATTCTTTACTTTGATTTTAATTTGTTAATCAATTTTTTTAAAAGGCAATTCACCCCCCCTCTTGCCATCTTTTTCTCGTTTGTTCCGACCCAACAATTGGTATCAGAGGGAAATTTGAGTAATACCCTAACCCGGTTTCAAATTTAAGATCCATTAAGATGGCATCAACCTCTTTCGCCCCCGAGGGCCTCTCATTGGGCCGGGCTCCATTTTTTGATGGGACCGACTATAATTATTGGAAAACCCGCATGACTACCTTTCTTATAAGCATAGGATATCCGATTTACAAAATTGTCATGCAAGGTTATTCTTTGTCTTCCCCCGATGAATCCAAATGGACCCCGCCGATATTAGAAATTTTGAGCTTGATGGCAAAGCCATGAACGCTCTCCATTGCGGCTTAGATAGAAATGAATTTAATCGTGTATCCACTTGCACCACTTCACATGAAATTTGGAAGCTTTTAGAAGTGACCCATGAAGGCACTAATAAAGTCAAAGATACTAGACTAGACATGTATAGACAAGATTTTGAGTCTTTTTCCATGCATCCAAATGAGTCTATTTCTGAAATGTTTACTCGATTTACTGACGTGTGCAATGGTAGAAAGTCTCTTGGAGATAATATTTCTGCAGAAACTATGGTGAAGAAGATCCTATGGATCCTACCGAGCTCATGGGCACCTAAAGTGACGGCGATCCAAGAAGCTAAGGACGTCAAAAATATGCCGGTAGAGGAGCTCATCGGATCTCTAATGACGTACGAGATCACCATGAGGAGGCAAGCACAAAAGGAGGGCACCTCTATCAAAACTCCAAAGAACATCGCCCTCAAGGTACAAAAGGAAGTAAGCTCCTCCTCATCCTCTTCCTCATCTCCTTCCTCATCTTCCTCATCATCAAGCGGCGACTCGGAAATGGAGAATCTCGCCCGCCAAATGCACAAATTTATGAAGAAGCACAAGAAGAAGAAGAAATCTCGCAAGGCGCGAAAGCAAGAACCCACCGCAAGATCCGAGCCCAAGGTAAAATGCTACGGGTGCGGCGAAAAGGGCCATTACAAGCCCGATTTCCCACTCAACAAAAAACGGGCCACGCCAAACGAAAAAGGAAAGAAGAAGGTCCTCAAGGCGACATGGAGTGACACCTCATCATCCTCCTCCTCCTCCTCCTCGAGCGACCAAGGTCCAAAATGCCTAATGGCATTTCATGAGGTAACATCTTCCGACTCCTCATCCTCATGTTCTTCAAATTCCAATTCTTTAAATCATCTATCTTATGAAGAACTCTCACACGCTAGAGACCAACTTGAAAATGGTTTTCATGCTTTATCGTCCAAATTTGTTGCTTTAAAAAAATCTTTCAAAAAACTCTCCTCCGAAAAAGAACAACTTCTCAAAGAGAAGGAGAAGATGTCCCTAAAAATCCAAAATTTTCCAAATGTTGATTCTATGGAATCAACCATCAAAGACCTAAGGGAGACCCTAGCTAAGTTCACCCAAGGGGAACAAAATTTAAACAATTTGCTAGGTTCCCAACGCATATCTAGGACCACCCAAGGGCTTGGCTATTCCAAGCAAGCTTCCTCCTCCCATGCACCCACTATTTTTGTAAGGGGGAGCTCCCAATTTAAGTTTTGTAATTATTGTAAAAAATCCGGGCACTTAATCTATGAGTGCAATTGTAAAAACGCCCGGTATGGTCAACCCAAAAGTTTTTTCTTTTTAGACGAGTTTTATAGGAGAAGACCCGCTATGAGACAAGTTTGGATTGAAAAATCCCTTCTTGCGAGTCTCTCCGGGCCAAAATTTATTTCCTCTCCCCGGTGATTTATTGTTTTTATTTAGGGGAAGTTAGGTTCTTTTAAGCCTTTTTGTGAATTAAAAATTTTTCATTCAAAATTCTCATTTCAAATTTTTTATTCAAAACTTTCGATTCAAACTTTCAATTTCAACTCTTGGTTTCAAATTTCAAAATTCATTTGGTTTTTGATTCAAAACTTTCAATTCAAACTGTTATTCAAATTTTTCAATTTAATTTTCAAAAATTCCAATTGATTTAAAAATCTAGTTTTTCAAACATTTCCCTCAATCAAGTTTTATGCCCCATTCTATTTTGATAATCACAAAGGGGGAGAAATTTCTTGATTGATTGGGGGAGAATCCTTTTCATCATGCTTAGCATTTCCTTTAATTTAAGTATTTTACTTTGATTGTTTTGGTGATTGTGATCATCAAAATAGGGGGAGATTGTTGTACCTCTCGAACCCCTCAAGGTTTTATTTTCATGATCACAATCACCCTCATATTTATCTAATCCTCTTTCAAGTGTTTTTGGATGATAGGAATCAATTCAGGAAAGCAAGAAGGCCCAAATGGACTGATTTTCAGTCCACCGGCCAACCGGTGGCTTCACCACCGGCCAGCCGATGGAGCCTGGATAGAAGGCATCCTTCTGTCCAGACCACCGGCCAACCGGTGGCACACCAGCGGCTAGCCGGTGGCACCTGCACTCAAAGGGAAGCTACTGCCTCCCCACCGGCCAACCGGTGGCCTCAGCACCGGCCAGCCGGTGGCACCCTCTCCCAACAGTGCCAGCTACTGTCTTGCCACCGGCCAGCCGGTGGCTCTGACACCGGTCAGCCGGTGGCCCCTGGACAAGAATCCTATGCCTTTTTGCACACACCGGCCAACCGGTGGGACTGTACCGGCCAGCCGGTGGAGCCAGTCAAACTAGCCGTTGCAGTTTGACCAGGCTGGCCCACTTGGCTCCCAACGGCTCTTTAAGCCTCTCCAACGGCTCCGAAGCCTCCCCAAGGGTTCCATGCCTATAAATAAAGGCCAAGGAAGCCCCGGACACTATCCGGATCATATACAAAGCGCCCGGACACATTGTTGCACTTTTGGCGAACCTCCGGCGCTCCACCTTCAAGGATCCTCAAGTGCTCCAATCCAATTTCCAATCCAAGGAGCTCCACCCAAGAAGCTTGGAAGCGGCCTTCAACATCTCCAATCAATCAAAGGCGCCCAAGACTTCCTCAAATACGGTTTTTCATTGTTTTATTCATTTTGAGCTTAAATTTGGGATTGTGCCTACAAACCCCAAACTCTTTCTCATCCCCCTTTCTTTTGGGTTTCACATCACCACTAAGGTGTGAAGAGATTTCTTCAAGCCTTTCCTTTTAAAAGGCTTGAGTTTTCGGTGAGCTAGCCTTCACCCGTTAAAAAGGCTAGTGGGTTCTTGCTAAACCATTGAAAGCAAGTGGGTTCTTGCTTACCACCAAAAGCAAGCTGTAATAGGTCCTAGTGCTACCTCAAAGCCTAGTGGATTTCTTGCTAAAACCATTGAAAAGCAAGCGGTAGGAATCTCTCAACGGTTGAGTTGGGAGCGGAGACGTAGGCCGGGTTTTGGCCGAACTCCGTTATCAATTTCTTGTGTGATTGCCTCTTTATTTCCGCTGCATTCTTTACTTTGATTTTAATTTGTTAATCAATTTTTTTAAAAGGCAATTCACCCCCCCTCTTTCCATCTTTTCCTCATTTGTTCCGACCCAACACGGTTGACATGAAAAATCATCCTCCTTCTGCATCATAGCTTTAGTCGACCCAGTAAAAAACCAACTGTCACATATTCACGACCTCCGAATGAATATATGATAGTTGGTTCTTCACTGGGTTGACTAAAGAGGGGAATTGCCAATGTTGCAGAATGAATCAATGTTTTTTTTGGAGAAAACCCATTCTCATGGTTGAAAACAAGGGGCATAATGTTTTAATAATTTTCAAGAATATCAATTATTTATGTTCATCACTCTATTTAACAATTATGAAGAAAAGGATGAGAGGGGCATAATGTTTGAATATCTTTATTTGTCATTTTCTAGGCTAGTAGTCTCATATTCTGTTATATCCTCAATTTATTCTTCACTATTATTCACTCTAGATAATTCTCAGATTTTGTTAAATCCTCGATCTTATATTTTATATATTTTAAAATTTCTTGTTATTTTTCTAAAACAACAACCACTTATTTAAATGATGATGATATATTCACTATGAATGCTTTCAAAACTCATCGATGGAAAAATATTGATTACACGTACAATATGTTTACAGTAACTGATGGAGTACAAAAATCATTTTAACCATTAGATGATTGCCCTATGTGTCTAGGGAAACATGTCTTCGTATGACCCTCCTGGCGGCATATGCTGCACCTTCGTCCAGGTGCCTGTTCAATAGGTCAATCCATCTCATTCTGAATACGAGTCGACTTTGGCCTCCCTTTAGGTCGAAGTCTACTGATGTTCGGTAGAAGCGTGGGTGTGTCATCAGAGAGCTGAAAATTCTGATATTCTCCGATTGGCATCCATGAAGTATTGTAACATGAGTTGATATTGTCAAGTCGATAAACTGGATCAACAAACTGCTCCCAAGATACGTGTACGTAACCACAGGCTGCAATCACATGGCCACAAGGATATCTCAATGCTTGAAACTTGCAACATTCACAGTAACGCTTCTCCAGTAAAACAATTCAGATCCGACCATTGCTACAAGCCACAACATCACCGGGCTCAGCGACCTCAAATCATTGCTCTGGACTATTAAATGCGGTGAAATGATAAGTTGCAGCTTCCTGAAGAACTGTATCTAAATCGCATTGGAAATGGTGTCCATAACGCATCCCTCTGTTCAAGCCCTCTTCAGCTTGCTTTCCCCATTCCAGAAAATACTTGACACTATGATAGAAGGTCTCTTGTACCAAACCTACAATTTAGATTTAAGTCATTATACTAATAGTATATTATAATTATGTTTTTTTGATCAACATATAATTAAATATTCATATTTACCTGTGATTGGTAATTTTCGAACTCCCTTGAAAACCCCATTTATGCATTCTATAATGTTGGTAGTCATATGACCATATCTCCCCCCATCATCATATGCCAACGACCATTTCTGTTTTGGAATTTGCATCATATAATCATAAACTTCTGGATTAACTCTTTGAATATCTTGAAGACGCTCCTCCATTCTTTTTTGTTGAGGCTCGTATGCTATCATACAAGAAAAAATCTGAACAAATAATGATCATAACTATGATAGGATTTGTTAATACAAAAAATGATTTTCATACCAATTTTCAAGATTGCTTTCTTCATCGACTCATTCTTGAATCTCTTTCGTAAATTGCTAGAAATGTGTCGAATACAGTATCGATGATGGGAATAAGGTGGTCTCCATGAAAGTCCCTCAGATTGTACTGCCTCTTTGATTGCACGGTGACAATCTGAGATAAGGCAAATCCCTTCCTCGCCCGTAAAAAACTCACGAATACATGCGAGAAACCAACTCCATGACGAGAAGTTCTCTTTATCCACAATTGCAAATGCCAAAGGTAGAGGGGCTCTATTTCCATCTTGTGTGGCAGCAATCAATAAAGTTCCTGTATACTTTCCATACAGAAATGTGTCATCTATTTGTATAAACTGCTTGCAATGCCTAAAAGCAGCCACACATGGTAAAAATGTCCAAAACAATCTATCAAAAACAACCCTTGACTGGTCAACTTGGTTGTATTGGTTAACATATTCAATAGTATTTAACTGATAGATCACTTGATTGTTGTGGCGTAAAAGCTCCAAAAGTTGTGGTAAAACTTGATAAGAGTCATCCCAATCACTATACACTTTCACAATAGCCTTTTGATGTGCTGCCCATGCCTTCCAATAAGAGATCTAATACCCAAAAAGTTATTTGATTCGCCCCATCACAAGAACAACAGGAACATCTTGACAAGCTCTAATCATTTCAACAATAACTGTTGAAACAAATTCAACATCTAATGAAGAATGTTCCTGTGACAAGCTTGGGTTCACACATGTGTGTGGAGTAAATCTTGTGATGCGCCAGCTGTGAAAAGTGTTATCAATTATAGCTCGCATACACATTTGACAGTTCGAAACATATTTGTCGCAACAGATCAAATAATAAGATCTTTTTGACTCTTCTACAACATAAGAGTAATGTCTGTCAATGTGATATTGTTTTATCACATTTTTCATTGCATCTTTACTTTCAAACTCTCTTCCAATATACAGAACACCTTCATCTGCCACTCGATCTGTGCCCCCAATGATTCTTGGAAATTCTGAAGTAGGAGTAATAACTGACCAATTGAATTTTGGCAAGCGATTCATGCCTTCCGTCGACCATGAAATCAATGGTGGGGGGTGGTTCAACGGTCGGTTAAACCTCACATGAGTAGGCACTGGCTGTTCTTCCGCATGCGCTTCCTCTTCATCTTCATCTTCCTCTTCATCTTCTTCTTCTAAATTGTCATCGTCCTCAAAATTATCAACCAACGCATCTATAGTATGTGAGGGACTATCTATTGAAATTGTGGCCGAGGGAAATGATGGTACCAATGCTGATGGAACTTCTTGATGTGTTCTAAAAGGAGCAGATGGCATTGTCTCGTGAAATTGTGATGACCCAACTTCCAATGTCGATGGGATCTCCATTGTAGATATGGTCACATACAACTCCATCATTTGATTGGCAGGTAGAAACTTAACCAATGACAATACGTATTCCCATTCTTTATCATCAGTTATCAGATAGGCCACATGCCAAAATCTATCAACATATTGTAGATGTCTGTATATGATAGATTCTATCACTTGGTTACTCGTCAGTTTCAACTTTCGATGAATTTTCCTTTGAAGAGTTCCCAAAGTTGTACAGCCTCCAAGCATTACAACAGCTTCTAGTTGTATACTATAACTACATCCTTGTTCCGTCTCAATTATTTGTCTGTTGCAATAAATATAAGCAGCCATCTTTTTTATCTAAAATAAACCTTCGTTATTAATCACATATGATCAAACAATCTAATTATGTCTGCATTCTTTTAGAATTTATGTAATTTATGTTGGAATCCTAGTCCCTCCACCAAATCAATATGTTCAAACCATATTGATGTGTAACTCGCTTTACACAACCCACAAGTTTGTGTTATTTACCCAAAAATAGTAAGTCAAACATATTCATACATATCCACATCCATCATATGGATGAGGTACATGAACACGTCATGTAAAAGCATAGAGTTATCTGATCTTGAAAAACTCAACATGAATAAGCTCGGAGCGACAGATAGCCAACCCCATTCACTTTCCTAGACAAGGCAAGCCTTCAGGAAAGTAGGTGGTCCGACCCAAAGCCCCTCTATCTGGGGATACTTTACTCAAGCAAGAATTTCAGTTCATGACAACTCTAACACTTAATATGTAAAAAATATATTAAACTACTAAATTCAAGTTCATAACTACAATTAAAAACTGAGGTCAAGGTAGATGAAAAACTAAATAAATTATCATACTTAGAATGGAATGCAAATATATATTATATAAACAATTCTTAATATAACTACTTTGATAATTACTATAACTACTTCACTAATTACTTAACTACTTCGCTAATTACTGTAACTACTTCGCTAATTACTGTAACTACTTCGCTAATTACTGTAACTACTTCGCTAATTACTGTAACTACTTCGCTAATTACTGAAACTACTTCGCTAATTACTAAAACTACTTCGCTAGTTATACTTCATTAATTAACTAATTAGATTTCATTAACTACCTTTTTTAATTTCATTATGTACCTAATTAGATTTCATTAACTACCCAATTGTATTTTATCGACTACCCAATTAAATTTCATTGATTACCCAATTAGATTTCATTGATTACCTAATTATATTTAATTAACTACCTAATTAGATTTAATTAACTACCTAAATAGATTTAATTAACTACCTAAGTAGATTTAATTAATTACCTAAGTAGATTTAATTAACTACCTACTTAAATTTAGTTAATTACCTAATTAGTGTTCATTGATTACATAATTATTGTTCATTAATTTCCTAATTAAAATTACTTAATTAACTAATTAGAATTGATTGATTAAGTTGACTTATAATTGATTAATTAAGTTGAAATATAATTGATTAATTAAGTTAAAATATAATTGATTAATTAAGTTGAATTAGAATTGATTAATTAAGTTGAATTAGAATTGATTAATTAAGTTGAATTAGAATTGATTAATTAAGTTGAATTAATTAACTACATAATTTGAATTCATTAATTAACTAATTAGAATTACTTAATTAACTAATTATAAATAATTACCTAAATAGAATTTCTTAATTAACTAATTATAATTGATTAATTAACTAATTAGAATTCATTAATTAACTAATTAGAATTCATTAATTAATAAATTAGAAATGATTAATTGACTAATTACAGTTAATTAATTATAATTGATTAATTAAGTTGAATTAGATTTGATTAATTAAGTTAAATTTATAATTGATTATTTAAGCCTACTTAGAATTGATTAGTTAGGTTTAATTAGAACTGCTTAATTAAGTTCAACTGATTAACTACATAATTACAATTACTTAATTAACTAATTAGAAATAATTAACTAAATAGAAATCATTAACTAACTAATAATCATTAATTAGCTAATAATCATTAATTATCTAATTATAATTAATTAATTAGCTAATTATAATTAATTAATTCACTAATTAAAATTAATTAATTCACTAATTACAATTAATTAATTCACTAATTATAATTAATTAATTAGCTAATTATAATTAATTAATTAGCTAATTAGAAATCATTAATTAGCTACTTAAAAATCATTAATTAGCTAATTAGAATTAATTATTTCACTAATTATAATTAATTAATTCACTAATTATCATTAATTAATTAACTAATTATAATTAATCAATTCACTAATTATAATTAATTAATTCAATAATTATAATTAATTAATTCACTAATTATAATTAATTAACTAACTATTATAATTAATTAATTAACTAATTAGAAATCATTAATTAGCTAATTAGAATCATTAATTAGCTAATTAGAAATCATTAAGTAGCTAATTATAATTAATTAATTCACTAATTATAATTAATTAACTAAATAGAATTACTTAATTAACTAATTATAATTAATTAATTACCTAATTACAAATCATTAATTAACTAATTACAAATCATTAATTAACTAATTATAATTAATTATTTAACTAATTATAATTAATTAATTCACTAATTAGAAATCATTAATTAACTAATTAGAAATCATTAATTAACTAATTAGAAATCATTAATTAACTAATTAGAAATCATTAATTAACTAATTATAAATCATTAATTAACTAATTAGAAATCATTAATTAACTAATTAGAATCCATTAATTAACTAATTAAAATTCATTAATTAACTAATTATAATTCATTAATTAACTAATTACAATTAACTAATTAACTAATTACATTTAACTAACTACAATTAACTAATTACTAATTACAATTAACTAATTACAATTAACTAATTACTAATTACAATTAACTAATTACTAATTAAAATTAACTAATTACTAATTACATTTAACTAATTACTAATTACAATTAACTAATTAAAATTAACTACTTACTAATTACAATTAACTAATTACAATTACTTAACTACTTATTATTAATTAACTAATTAAAATTGATTAATTAACTAATTACAATTAATTATTTAATTACTTACAAATATTTAACTACTATTAACTAATTAGAATGTATAAAATAACAAATTACAATTAAATAATTTGCTACTTAAAAATAATTAATTCACTATTATAATTAATTATTAACTACTAATACATAATTAGGTTTTAAACTAATTCTATAAAGTAAACAAATAAATTAATAAACAAATTCCATAATCTAATTACATTAACTAAACAATTAAATAAACAATTTAAAATATTAAAGAAATGTAAATAAAAACTTACCTCGAATTTGCAGAACTTCAAATTTGCAAAAAGGTCCTCGGTTGGATGAGGATGAGGGAGAGGGAGGAGGGAGAATGAAGAGAGGGAAGAGGGAGAATGAGGAGAGGAGTGGAGTGGAGGGAATGAGGAGAGGAGGAGGGGGGAGGGGGGTTTTATAGTTGTGGGTGGAGATCAGTGCCACTTCAAGTGGCGCTGAGCAATAATTACCAGTTTCCCGGTTAGTGCCACTTGAAGTGGCGCTATGGCGTTTTTTTCCATTAGCGCCAATTCAAGTGGTGCTAGACTGACCCATTTTCTTAAAAAAGAAAATGGGTAACCCATTTTCAAAAAATAAAAATAAAAACGCCCCCCACCCCAAATTTTCTGAATATTTACTTTAAGCTCACTCGCGGTCTAAAATTTGAAAATGGGAAAATAATTTTTCAAAGTGGACCTATTCGCCTGAAGGTCAACTTGCATCTTTTCTATTTGCCCAGCTGAGTTAGGTATGATTATCGTGTGAGATGTTCGCAAGTGAAGGAGATTATGGGAATTGAAGGAAGATTTGAACAACCATCTTCAATTTTTTTCATCACGACCCTTGAAGGTACCACATGGAGACCATCTATAATTTTGATTGAAGTCGTTATTGAGCACATAAATCTATGGAGAGACATATAGTTATTGAGCTTGGCTTGTGTCACTATTGTAGAAGAAAATGCACAGTGACTGCATCACATGGAAGAATGAGAGAAAATCATGAATGTAAGAACTCATATCTTCTTTTCAAGTATGGATCTTGTTTTTCGAGTTGTTTTGAGGGAAAAAAAGAAAGGAGGATTTTCTAAGTACACATTGTGTACTTCTGAGTACACACCGTGTACCTATATTGCCATGTACAACCGTGTTTTGACCGTGTAACGGCCGAATACATGGCCCTGTGGTGACCTGGCAGACCCGCTTAAGTCAGGGGCTGGTTAAGGCTAATACACAGCGTGTAGTTTTAATGAACACATCATGTACTTTTCTTTTTATTTAATAAATTGGAGCGGTGTCGCGTCTCATATATGAAAGCGTCTTCTGGCTGTGGTTTGTACATGAGCGCAGTGGAACGACCGACAAACTCTGAACCCCTCCCGATTGTCCATTCGAGCTTCGATTGAGACATCGTTGGGTGTGTTGGAATTCTACCAGTGAGTTCCGAAAACCCCTAGATCCTTTCTTCCTGTTTCCTTATATCTCTTGAATTATTTAAGGTTGAGTGTTTTTCACCTTTTTGTAGATCTATGCCGTTTTAGGCCGATTCAAGGGTTGACGTTCAACTATATCAATCGTACGACATCAAGGTAGGTGGTTTGTGTCTTTTGTTGTTAGTATTTGGATTATATATGCTAAAAGTGCCGCATACCCAAGTTTTGGGTATTGCGTGGTTTGGAATTAAACCCTATTTTATTACCTGTTATGGTTTGATTGATTGATAAAGGGTTGTTTCTTATGCGTAGGGTTAGATACCTTGTTTATAGGACACCCCATGGGTGTGTTTCCTTTGATTGACTGTTTATGGTCATTTGGTCTAGGGTTCCTATGAGGTGTACCTTGTTTTCCATGCCTTGAATTGCTTAGGATGGAGTTTGTTTGATTATATGAAAAGCTTTTGATATGCATTGTGAATGTTTGACCCAAGGGTTAGATCATGAGAGCTGCTTAGGCGGTCGTTTATAATAAATTTAAGGAATGTTTGACCAAGGGGGATTGAACTGTGAGAGCTTCCCAAAGGGGTCATTTATGTATGTGTTTACTAGAATGTTTGACCCAGGGGTATTGACCGTGAGAGCTGCCCAAGTGGTCATTAATATTTTGATTAAATGAATGTTTGACCCAAGGGTTTAGACCGTGAGAGCTTGCCCAGGTGTTCGTTTATAATTAATTGATGTTGTGTTAAACCGAAGGGGTTAGACCGTGAGAGCTTCCCATAAGGTCGTTTGTGGATAATTGAATGATTATGACGAGTCTACCAAGCCAAAGTACAAGCTTTAATTCTGTCTTAATTGTTTGTTTAGATGGTATTATAAGATGTTTGTTTTGGTTACTTTACACAGGAGATACAGAGCTTAGGCTAAATCCTAGGGTTACATGATTCAACGGATGAATAAGAAATGTTAAATGAATGCAATGGAAAAACTGTAGGATTGATTACCTTTGAGTACTTCCTAGTTTATTGTTTCACTTTTGCATATTACCTGCTATATATATTCACTGACAATTAGACACAAATCTTTTGGTGGTTGCCTATTAGGATTCGTCTCACACCCTGTTTGGGTCATGCTTTTGGACCTAAACAGATTATATTATTGTAGGTATAGATAAGGGTAAACGCCTTTCTTCATCAGGTACCTGATTGCTATTGGAGTTGGAGAGTATGAGACCAAGATAAGGCTTGCGATGCTGCTGGAGTTTAATTGTTTATTTTGTAATTTTATTTTTGTATTGCTTTTTCAGCATTGTAACTTATTTGACTATTTTCTTAGATACATATTCCATGCATCATATATATATATTATGGCTTCTGTTGAATTTACTTTCAGTCCACCGCTGTTTATTTCTGTTTGGTATTATTGCTTCTACTATTATTTACTATTTAGATTCCGCTGTGTATACTCTACCAATGAGGGCATAGTTTCCCCAATATCACACCTTAGTTCTCGCTGCTAGTCAGCAGCTTTTGACGTTTGGGGAAATGCACTTGAAGAGGTAGTTGGTCAGAAAGGTTTGGGGTCAAGCCCCTTTATTAAAGAAAAAGAAAAAAGACAATAATTCCTTTTGAGTTGGGTAAGGTAAAACCCATTACAAGCCCGTAGGCCCAGTGGGACAAAAACCATTTAGAGACACGCACCAAAAGCATCAGATGACATGACAGAAGATCCCAGTGGGAAAACCCATTAAAAGTGAAAAACATCACCAGATCTTGTGTCGTTGTCAACCCCGCTGCAGCCCGAAGCCCCGCCAACGATGACAACAGCACGCCGTGATGACCGCCACTCCAAAATTCCCATTCCTAGCCCTCAGAGCTATCCACATCCATCGGCACACAAGATCTGGTTTGAAACCAGATCTGAAATCGCAAGGCCGAACACCGCTCCGATTCCCAGCCCGAAACCAGCGAAAAACTTTCATCATTTTCAAGTTCAATGCAAATCACAACTTCAAGCCGGCAGAGAACACGGTGAGACGCAGATGCACAACACAACTCCGAAAATTGAGCAGCAAACCAAATCTCCATCTCTTAACTGCAAACAACACCATAAGCAAAAACACCAAAATCGAACCTGTAAGGAAAGCCTCATGAAGACGGAAGCCAGAACCGAAAATCCCGCCCCCCTCCGCGCAACACCGGTGCCAGCTCCGAGCCTCGCTTGAAGAGACGGATGCCTGGAACTCACCGAACCCCGTCGAAGCCGAAGCCGAAACCACGCCACCGCCTTCAACGAAGGCAGATCCACCCCTTTGCCAAGCTGATGCTTCATCTGAAACCCAGAACATCTGCAAGAACCTACAAAGCCAGATCTGCACCTTTGAAGACAAGATGACGGGCCGACACGACTGGGATGACGAACAAAACCGAGGCACGCCGACACCAAGCATAGCATGCCGACCCTCACCGCGTCGCGCCAGAGGAGGGGAGGGAGCAAGAATAAGATCGAAAACCCTAGCCCGCGAGGAAGCTGAATCGCCGCCGCTCAGAGGCCTCCTCTCTATCGTATCAATTCTGAAGAGGTAGTTGGTAATAAGCTATGCCTGGGAGTAGCTAACCCGTGTACAGGGACAAGCCAAGTTACCTTGAATATTGTAATTTTTTTGATTTTTCAATTTTTACAGTTGATTTGATTTCACCATTTGGTGATTCACTTGTTTTGTGTTGTTATGATTGATATCATTGCGGTTCAATTCTATTGTAACCTGATGAGATGAGGGTATGTGATCTCATGCATCATATAGGCACTTACTAGAGATCACATGTCATGCATTCTTGTCATATCATTTAGGGTGCATTACTGATTGCATGTTGTTGCGATAGATGTTGTGTTAGATATGCATACTGTTGTGATATATGTCCTGATAAAAATACCTTCTATTTTGATAGGGTATTGATATATGTAAAGTTTCATTTGGATGGACGCTAATCTTTGGCCCCTAAGGTGTTATGGGACCTCTTGAATTGGAATTTGGTGGATCATGTTTGAACTTTAATTGATTTCGGTTAAGATATGATATGAATAAGGATGCCAAACTTTGATTCGCGGGGAGTATGGGCTGTCACAGATCAGAACTTGGCATGCCTTGGATAAATTGTAAGATTTTGGGGGTTCTGGAGAAATTTCGAAGGCTTACTATTTAGAAAACCTAGAAAACATGGTGAGTGATGTTATGAACACATGCCATGTGTTCTTCTGTTCTGAAAAAAAAATACTTTTCTTAAGTACACGCTGTGTACTATATGTACACGTCATGTAATTGTTGACTGTGTGAGGAGAGACACAGGGTTGGTAAACTTTTGGTAGAACACACCATGCACTAGGAGTACACGTCGTGTTATAGTCGACCGTGTATCTGGCCGTGTGACTAACGACGCAGGTGGATATAACTTTTGAGTACACGTCGTGTCTAGGGTGAACACACTGTGTAGTGTTACACCAGTAAGACCGTGTAGTTCTATCCATGTATAAGTACCCGGGCATAAGTGGATATTCAAGTATACATCGTGTCTTATGAGGAACATGACGTGTGTATGGGGCGTTACACGACCAGGTTGGCAAAGGTACATGCCCATGTTAAGGCTTAAGGGAACACGCCGTGTAGTGTTTCTACAAGCCGTGTAACCCTCTTTTGAAAAACTTGAATGCTTTCCTACACATGTTCTATTCCTGCACTTCTGAGTTGTAGTTTCATTAATCTTGTACTGAGGTGTGCAATTGACCTTACAGAGTCATTCCATCAAGACATCCTCTAGTTTTACACCAGGTACAGGGCGATGACCAGACACTAGAAATGGTAGATTAGGGACTACCAGCAGATCCTCCCGTTGTGATCGTCTTGGCAGCAACTATTATACCAGACGTAGGTGCTGATGCATAGTTCCATGAAGGCTTTATGAGGATGATGAAAACTTTTTAGGGAGCACCACATCCTGCTCCGACTATGGCAGAGCTGACATGGGTGTTCCAACAACAGTATCCTCCCACTTTTTTAGGGGACGGTGGACCACAGGCTGCAAATTCATAGTTGGAGGCAATGCTTTCTATCTTTGAGCATCTAGAGACACCTACTGAGAGGAGGGTGAAGCTCACAACTTACATGCTATGTGATTCCTCCAAGAGATAGTTGTATGTTATCTCACAGGTGGTACATCATCGGGATATGGCTTGGAAAGAGTTTCATAGGACCTTCTATGATTACTTCTACCCCGAGACTTTGAGGGCCGATTGATCCCAAAAGTTCATGCATTTGGAATGAGGCTCTCTTTCAGTGATGGTTTATTCTTCTCTATTTACAGATCTTTAGCACTTCACACCTATTTTGGGAGGTGATGAGTTATCATTGGCTAGGATATTTGAGGATGGCCTTAGGTACGACATCTGATTGTAGGTGAATGTTTTCAGGTTGACTTCGGTGACTACTATAGTAAACCAGGCGCTGATTACCGAGCAAAATCTGAGGGAGTTAAGAGCTGCGATCCAGGTCGGTTCAGCATCTAGGGTTGGTACTCCTTCGACCGATAGAAGGAAGAGTCTCATGGAGATTTCATGAGATGTTTCTTCAGGTAGTCGAGTGGTGTGCTACCAGTGCGGAAAGAGTGGTCACACGAGACTGCAGTGCCCGAGAGACCTAGTTGAGTGCCGATCTTGTGGTAAGATGGGTCATATTCAATGTTCTTGTAGGATGTTCTGACCAATAGCGATTGAGAGGGGATATGTTATGAATCCATGTACAGGAGCAAGACCACCAATTTCTCATCAGTAAGAGAACTGGAGTTCTTCAGGCTATTCAGGCTGAGGAGGTGGTCGTGGTCATGGAAGCCAGATGATAGTTTTTCAGTGACAGCAGGGTGGATAAGCTCAGGGTAGCCAGGCAGGGTTGTAGGGTTGCAGTACAAGTTAGACTTTTGTGATGGAGTAGACCCAGCAGGAGCAGGATCCTGAACCCTTTACAGTTAGAGGTACGATTCTAGTTGCCTCAGTTTTAGCTTATGTTCTTTTTGATATAGTGGCTTCCCATAGTTTTATATCTTTTTCTATTGTAGAGAAACTTGGTCTCCATATCTTTGCTTCTGATGATGTTATGACACTAGACACTCCATTGGGAATTAGGACGACTAGTGTATGTTAGTGAAATGAGTGCCCTCTTGAGGTTGGTGGGTGTCACTTCTTATGGGAAATCTATGTATTAGAAATGACATGCTTCGATGTCATTCTTGGAATGGACTGTTTGGTATCCTTTCAGGCCTTTATTGACTGTTATCGCTGTATGGTGAGTTTCACATCACCATAGGGCAGATCTTTTCTACAAAAGGGTTAATGGGATGTCTAGGTGAGTAGAGTTGGACCCGAGCATCATGGGTTGGGAGGAATCACATTCCAGATTGCTAGTTTATATTCAGATGACCAGGGGACTTCACAGATGGACTTTCCTCCAGTGGTGTATTGTTTTAGATATGTCTTCCCAGATGAATTTTCAGGTTTAACTCTAGAGAGAGAGGTGTATTTCTCTATTGAGCTTGTGCCAAGAGTGACACCGGTGTCCATTACTCCTTATAGGATGGCTACACCAAAATTACAGGAGCTTAAGAAGCAATTAGAGGAGTTACAGGCGAAGGGTTTCATCCGACTCAGTACTTCTCCTTGGGGTTCTTCTGTCCTTTTTTCAAAGAAGGTGGATGGTACCCTCATACTTTGTGTAGATTATTGGAAGATGAACCAGTTGATGGTCAATAACCAATATCCCTTGTCGAGGATTGATGATCTCTTTGATCAACTTTGAGGAGACTGAGTGTTCTTGAATATTGACTTGAGATCCAGTTATCATCAATTGCACGTCAGACCATCAGATATACCTCTTATAACATTTTAGAGCAGGTATGGTCTATATGAGTATTTGGTTATATTGTTCGGTCTCATGAATGCACCGACAGTTTTCATGGCACTGATGAACTGAGTGTTTCATACTTACTTAGATTCTTTTGTGGTAGTCTTCATGGATGATATCTTGGTGTACTCTCATACTCGACATGACCATTTCACCCATCTTGAGATCGTATTGAGAACAATGAGAGAGCATCAGTTATATGTTAAGCTCTCAAAATGCCACTTTTGGATGGATTAGATTCATTTCTTGGGTCATGTCATCTCAGATATAGGAGTATCATTAGACCCAGAGAAGGTGAGAGCGGTAGTTTCCGAGGAGCAGCCGAAGAACGTCTTTGAGGTAAAGAGTTTTCTGGGGATGGATGGTTACTACAGACACTTTATTCAAGTTTTCATGCATGGCAGCGCCACTGACGGGTCTGACTAAGAAGGGTGTGAAGTACTTGTGGACATATTCCTGCAATTCAACCTTTCAAGAGCTGAAAGAGAGATTGACTTCAAAACCGATCCTGATTTTTCCAAAGTCGGGAAATAGTTATACCATTTAATGTGATGTATCGAGTATTGGGATGAGATCAATTCTTATGCAGAGGGAAGGATTCGTTGCATATGGGTCTCGACAGTTGAGGCCACATGAAAGGAATTACCTGACACATGATCTCGAGTTAGCTGCAGTTGTGCATGCTTTATGCTGTTGGAGACATTATCTTTTGGGAGATAATTTTGTGGTATACACTGACCACAAAAGCCTCATGTATATCTTTACTCAGTGTGATCTAAATTTGAGACAACGAAGGTGGGTTGAGCACCTTTAATCTTTTGACTTTGAGCTTGCCTACACGCCTAGGAAAGGTAATGTAGTGGCTGATGCATTGATTTGGAGGACTCAGATACAAGAAGTTTAGAAGGCCAAAAGTGAGTGAAAGATTATGGTTCTATTATTTGAGATTAATTTGGAGGTGCACAAAAAATAGGGGAAGATATTTCTTTCTTCTATAGTTGTTAGCCTCTACTGGATCAAGAGAAAATGTGACAGCTATCGGATTCTCAAGGCCTAGTCCTACGGAAGAGTGTGTCAGGTGAAAACCCTACTCCTGGGTGGACTGTAGGTGAGTATGAGTTTTTGCGTTTTCATGGGTGCATATGGGTGTCAGCATACATACGTGAGTAGATGTTGCGAGATTTTCATACCTCAGTTTGGGTAGTTCATCATAGTGTCACCAAGATGTATTGAGATCTACATCATGAGTATTTGTGTCCAGGAATGAAGAGGGATGTAGCTGGTTTTGTTATGAGATGTTCCACCTGTTAGCAAGTGAAGGTGGGGCATCAGTGATCAGTTGGGATATTACAGCAATTACCCATTACCGAGTGGAAGTAAAATGATGTCGCGATGGATTTTGTGATGGGTTTACCAAGTTCACCTTGAGTAAATGATGTTGTATGGTTTATTGTTGATAGACTCACGAAGGTTGCACATTTCCTTCCGATCAAGGAAACCTTTGGTGTTGATTATCTTGGAAAGTTGTACATATGAGAGATAGTACATTTGCATGGGGTTCCACAATCTATCATTTCAAACAAGGACACCTGGTTTACTTCTCATGTCTGGTAGGGACTACAGAGGGCATTGGGTACACAAGTACTTCTAAGTATAATTTATCATCCCCAGACAGATGGTTAGTCCAAATACACAATTAAGGTTTTGGAGGACATTCTTAGACCATGCGTCCTGGATTTTGGGGGATCTTGGGAGAGAAACATACCCCTGTTGGAGTTTTCCTAAAATAATAGTTTTTAGGAAATGATTTAGATGACACCTTATCAGGCTTTGTATGGTAGGCCATGCTGATCACCCCTATGTTGGCTGGAGGTAGGAGAGACAGCTATTTTGGGACCTCATCTTGTCCAGGAGACCACTGAGCAGGTAGACTTGATTCGGAAGAGGATGGCTACTACGCAATCTCACCAGAAATCTTATGCTGATTGATGGAGACAAACTCTGGAGTTTGAGGTCAGAGATCAGGTTTTCCTAAGTGTCACACCAAGGTTAGGAAAAAATGGTTTAGGAGATAGGTAAATCTTTCACCAAGATACATTGGTCTATTTGAGGTTTTGGAGAGAGTTGGGATGGTTTCCTATCGGTTACAATTACCTCAGAGGTACCGATCTATGCATGACGTATTTCATGTTTCTCAGCAATGGTGTTACTTTTCAAACTTGTCTCATGTTTTTCAACCCAAAGAAGTTGAGTTGGAGGTAGATGCATCCTTTGAGGATCACCCTATTCAGATTGTGGATCGCAGCATGAAGGTTCTCCGTGATCGGTCTGTTCCTCTGGTATGGGTACTATGGCAACACAAGTGAGTGTAGGATGAGACATGGGAGTGAGAGGCCGTTGTGCGATCACAGTGGACGAAGTTGTTTACAAATTCTTCTTCACCACCCTTGGAAGGGAAATTCGAGGACAAATTACTTTAAGGGGGGAAGTTTTTAAGAACATGGATATTCTTTTCAGGTATGGATCTTGTTTTCAGGTTGTTTTGAGGAAAAAGGAAGGAGGATTTTCTAAGTACATGTTGTGTACTTTTGAGTACACGCTGTGTACCTAGCTTATTGCGTACAACTGCCTTTTGACCGTGTAATAGCCAAGTACATGGTCGTGTGGTGACCTGGCAGACCCGCTTAAGTTGGGGGCCGATTGAGGCTAATACACGGCGTGTAGTTTTAATGAACACATTTTGTAATTTTCTTTTTATTTGATAAATCAGAGTGGGGTCACGTCTCATATTCAGAAATGTCTTTTTATAGCCGTGGTTCATACAGGAGTGTTGTGGAATGGCCGATGAACTTCGAACCCCTCCTGATTCTCTATCCAAGCTCTAATTGAGACACCATCGGGTGAATTGGAATCCCACTGATGAGTTCTAAAAAACCTTAAAGCCTTTCTTCCTATTTCCATCTCTCACTTGAATTATTCAAGGTTGAGAAATTTTCACCTTTTTGTAGATCTATGTCGTTTTAGGCCGATTCAAGGGCTGAAGTTCAAGTATATTGATTGTATGAAATCAAGGTAGGTGGTTTTTTCCTTTCATTGTTTATCTTTGGATTATATATGATAAAAGTGCTACATACCCACATTTTGGGTATTGTGTGATTTGGAATTAAACCTTATTTATTAAGTGTTATGGGTTTATTAATTGATAAAGGGTTGTTGCTTATGTGTAGGGTTAAATACCTTGTTAATGGGACACCCCATGGTCGAGTTTCCCTTGATTGACTATTTTTGTCCGTTTGGTCTAGGGTACATATAAGGAATACCTTGTTTTCCATGCCTTGAATTGCTTAGGATGGAGTTTGTTTGATTATATGAAATGCCTGTGATATGCATTGTGAATGTTTGAATCAAAGGTTAGACCATGAGAGCTTCCCAAGTGGTCATTTATAATTAATTTAAGGAATGTTTGACCAGGGGGGATTGGACTGTGATAGCTTCCCAAAGGGGTCATTTCTGTATGTTTTACTGGAATGTTTGACCCAAGGTTATTGACCGTGATAACTACCTAGGTGGTCGTTAATATTTGATTAAATGAATGTTTGAACCAAGGGTTTAGACCGTGAGAGATTTCCTAGGTGTTTGTTTATAATTAATTGATTCTATGTTGGACCGAAGGGGTTAGATCGTGAGAGATTCCTAGAGGGTCATTTGTGGATAATTGAATGATTGTGACGAGTCTTCCAAGCCAAAGCACAAGCTTGGATTCTATCTTACTTGTTTGTTTAGATGGTCTTACAAGATGTTTGTTTTGGTTACTTTACATGGGGATACAGAGCTTAGGATAGATCCCAGGGTTACATGATTTAATGGATGAATAATAAATGTTAAATGAATGTAATGGAAAACTGTAGGATTGGTTACCTTTTAGTACTTCCTAATTTATCTCTTCACTTTTTCATATTACCTGCAATATATATTCACTCACAGTTAGGCATAGATATTTTGGTGGTTTCTTACTGGGATTCATCTCACACCCTATTTGGTTCATGCTTTTGGACCTAAATAGATTATGTGATTGCGGGTATAGATAAGGGCAAGCACCCTTATTCATAAGGTGCCTTATTGTTGTTGGAGTTGGGGAGCATGGGACCAAGATGAGGCTTGCGATACTGCCAGAGTGTACTTGTTTCTTTTGTAATTTAGTTTCTATATTGCTTTCCAGTATTGTGACTTGTTTGGATATTTTCTTAGATACATATGCCATGCATCATATATATATTGTGGCTTCTTTTGGATTTAATTTTAGTCTTCCACTATTTATTTCTGTTTGTTATTATGGATTCTGCTATTGTTTACTATTTATATTCCGCTATGTATACTCTGCCAATGAGGGTATAGTTTCCCCAATATCACACCTTGGCCCTCACTGCTAGTCAGAAGCCTCTGGCATTTGGGGAAATGCGTTTGAGGTCATGTGACCAACAGGGTTCAGGGCACCTTTGAGCAGCACCCGAACCTAAGACGTTACAATGTAGCTGTTACAGGAGCTGGGAGAGGAGGACTGACGGGTGTTCTATTATTTATCATGAAGAAGAATAAAAAAACAGAGATACACCCAAACAAAATACACAGCATGAGACAAGTAGGAATATTCTAGGGGTTGGAAGCAAGGATAAATCATGAAAGATTGATTTCAGACACATTGGAGATTCATAGGAAGTTTGAGGCTCTCTCACTGAGAACTTCTTTATTGTTCTTGTTTCTTCATTTATTTTATTTTTCAATGCGAGTTTTGAATTTATTGAAACATTTTGATATTACAAGAATGGTTGTTGGATAAACGTAGATATGGGAATGAAATTGTATTAGTAGTCTCTTTTACTGCATTCAAGTATAATGTCTTGTTAGAAACTTCCCTTTTTATCGATATTCAAGAAGTTGTTGTTGTGTCTAAATTTACCCAAATTTTATGGTGTAAGCGCATTAGTGAAGAAATGATTTTTCACATCGGTTTTTTGCTTTTTTACATCAGTTATACGATTCCGTTATTAAATGAGACATTGTAAATATGTATTTAACGTCTTTTAAAAAATGGATGTTGTAAATGAATCATTGAATTGTTTTTTTACATTGGTTATTTTGTAACTAACTTAACAATCCATTTAGAAGGGTTTTTTCACATTAGTTAGTAAATAACCGATGTGAAAAACCATACATAGAAGTTTTTTGACATCAGTTATAAAATAAATGGTGTAAAAATTATATTTTTTTTAAAATATTTTTTTCAATCTTCCTCTCCACAACCGACCAAAAAATCAAACAAGCAGAAGCAGTAGCATAACAACTAGCAACACATTTACAATTACAAAATTCAGAATTACAATATTTAGTAAAAACAAACTAAAATCTAACCAAACCTGTAAAATAATTTTCCCATTCTACTTGTAAGTGTGTGAGCTCTTGTTAACTATAAGGGCAAGAGTCATAAAAAATATTCAAATTAAAAGGAAAAAATTTAACATTTATTATGAATAAAAAAATGAAATATTAAGGAATAGTCTATAAAGAAATCTAACCTAATTGAACTTTGTAACTGTCTCAATTGAAATTATTTCATACATAAATCTTAACACATAATATCTACATTATTTTATGCTTTCTTGTTTATGAAAATGTTGTTTAAATGAGTTTTTAAATTCAAAATAACATTTTTATATAATATATCAAAAATATACTAATTATAAATGAAAATTCACCTTTACTTTTACATATTAGATCTTAGAGCTCTTTTTCTTTATGGTTTCTTGAAAGAAATTCACTCCCCTATTATAAAATATTAATAATGAAATAATTTTAAAATTCATTATAATATAAACAAGTATTAAGAAATTCAAACTTAAATTTCCAATACATCCTTAAAATTTTGTCTCACTTCGCCATAGATAGAGCATAACTAGTAAAATGTATTCTCCCTTGGACAAAAAACACCTAACATCCAATGACCACTGATATAAAATAAAATTTAATTTTAGGGGTTATTATGTTAAAAAATATATAACACTTTGTGAGATAAATGTTTCCTACTCTTGAAGATATGGAAACATCCAGCATTGAATAATGACATTCTTTTGAAATCTTTTAGAAATATAAATTGTTCTTTCTACTTCAGTCATTTTCCTCACTATAAGTGAAATGAATTATGGGTCCATAAATCCATAAACATATGTCTTCTCATTCTCCTTAAACATTGTATAAAGATACCTGATACAAAACAAACATAAGTATAAATTTTCAACAAATTAAATGTATGGAAAGATTTATGTTAAGACTTACAGGGAAAAAAATTAATCATATTTATGCCCAACATATCTCCAGTTACAAGATCCATGATATCATTTTTTAAAATCACCACATTCATTAGACACCCACAAACATCATCTTCCATTGGAATCTCATAAACACCCAATAAAAAATTTGAATATCTTGACAATCTATCAAGACTACTAGAATCTGTATCTGATGTCATAACACTTTGTATTTTTTATTGACTATAAAATATCTCTTTACCTTTAAAGTATTCCTGTAAAAGAATTAATAAATATATGAACTTTAAAATGTTAAAAAAAATTAATACAAAAATTAAATAAAAGATAAAATATACACATACCTCTATGGTAATATGTCACAGAAGTCTAGATGACAAAACTAAAAAGTGGTCGATACTTTGTCCAACTTTAGTCACCTCATCTGTAGGTATCAGTACTCCAACTGATCTATGTGTAATATCTTACACAATAACCCTATGATGATCTATCTCTATCTATTGATTATGAACAATATCTTCAATATAAAATATCATCTCATATGAAACAATATGATACCAAGGACCATTAATATATTACTCACAATAACTAGGAAGCTATGGAGTAGGGGGTGTAGGAGTAGGATAAGGAGTGGGGTCTGCAGGCAGAGGTGGAGGAGAGGGAGCTATTGGCGAAGGTAAAGGAGTGGGAGTTGCAGTCTGAAATTGTATTTTCATGTATGAAAACATGGATTGTACCGCCGCCCAGATCTTATCCTCCATCATCACATTAATATTTTAAACTCGAGACTCCATAGATTCTATTTTTTTATTAAAACCCTCCATTGCAGAAGTTGAAGAATGTGGAAACACTTTTTTCACTGACACACCTATCGGGTATCCTCGTACACAACCCGAGTGTTCGGGCTTTCCCAATGATGCTGATTAAATATCATTCCTACCCTCAACTAAAAAGACCCCATGTGTTTTTTTCTCATCAAGATAATCCTATACGAATTATTTGAAAAATTATGCAATGATTCAAAATATATAAATAATTGAATTAACTTAAATAAATAAATAAACTAAAAATATTAAAATCCTCTCAGCTACAATCCTCAACTTTTTTTTAAGATATTTTCCTTTTTTTATTATCTGACCCTCTTCCATTTTTCATGTCTAGTCCAGGGGATAGAGGGGAAACCTCTCTAGAGCTTGAATACTTATCTCTTAGTATTTGAAAATTTTCAGTCATCATTTCTTCTTCCTATAATGTATACCCGCTCTGAGATAAAGTATGAGGGTATACATTTCTAGATTGGATACCCTATTGAGATATCCTCAATTTCTATAAATTAAGAATAAAAAATCATTAATAAGATCATCAATATAAAAAAAATTCTAAATAATTATATTACACTTACTAAAAATGCTTCTTGTCTTCTACATTTAAAAAATTTCTTCCATGTGTCTTCATCTATAAAAGGATATATATCACATGGATTATGATGTTGCCTATACCCATAAATGAAATCATATGTGAGGGTTTATTTGAAATACCTTAATCTCTTAGAAACCAATGATAAAAATTTCCTCCTAACTCCTCTAGTGTCAGGTATATGATATGTCATTTGATAAGAAGGGGGAAAACATATATTACTATAAAAATTTCAAGATTAGTAAAACAATGAAAAAAGATCTTACCAAAATGGTCTCCCACAACTGAGATAGTGTCACTTTATCAACACTTCTCCAATAATAAATCAAAATACTGAATTTTCTTTTAGCCTAAACTGATATAAAACACTTGAATTGTTTTGAATTAGGACCTCTTGGAATATCATTATCATCAAAGTCTACCAGTATCCTTTGGTCATGGATACGAGCAACTGATAATTTTGGTAAACGTGTGATTCCAAGTTTACCAACCCTAAAACTCTTCTTTGGATGACTCTTGTAAAGAAGGATAAGGATCATCAAGAGGAGCATGTGTACGTTCCTCCCTAGAGGTATGAGTATGATCATCTCTAGAAGTATGTGGTTGATTAGTAGATTGATCTATCATTATCCTAAAAATCAAAGAAACAAACAATTAGTACAAAAATATACAAATTCAGATATTAAAATATTAATCTAAATAAAAAATGAAAAATTATAAAACACAAAATTAAACTAAATTAAACTAAACACATTATTATTCATATTTTTTTATATTTAACTAAAATGCTAAAAACAGTAATGATATATGAAATATCATGTAAATGAATGAAAACAAAGCCAAAATTGGTGTATGAATATTAAAAATGGCCCAACCTAATAAATCATTTTTACAAAAAAAGAATATTTTTTCAATATACTCTTATAAAATATTTTTTCTTTTATTTAACATATTAGATTTAAAATAATTACATTTAAAAAAAATCAATAAATAGATAAGTTATGTAACAATAAACATGGTAAACTAAACACAACTAAACTAATATAAATAAACATTTTAACATATTAGTTTTAATACATGTTTTAATAAAGAAAATAAAATTAACATATTTAAAATTTTATGAAATTTATAAAAGTAAATGAGAAATAAACATATGTTACCTATAGTATTAGGAATTCACTTAAAGATTTCTTCCCAAATTCCTTCATCATGATCGTTCCTTATGACACAAACCATGCCTATGACATGCTCATCATTATTATCTATTAATATTTCTATGAAAATAGGCGTGTCACATAAATTAGCATCTTCTTCAAGTTTATCATCACTAATATATTGTTTTTTTACTTGTAAAATAACAAAAAACTACATATCAGATTGATCAAGAACATAGATTTTTTTTTCACGTGTTTCCATTATAAAAGGATCAACTATGTATTCCAATCTATTCATATTAACAAGTGTCATTCCAAATTCACCATGTTTGATACTCTTGTTACCAATAAACCATTTTTAGTTAAACATTGTAACTTTAAATTTAATATAATCAATCATGAAAGATTAATTGTAGGAACTTTGGAAATTTAGAGGATGTTTTAGTCTCTCACTGAGAACTTATTCATTCTTATTGTTTCTTCATTTATTTTATTTTTCAATTCTAGTTTTGAATTTATTGAAACATTTCAATATTATGAGCAAGGTTGTTGGATAAACTTAGATAAAAGAATTAAATTTCACTAATAAGTTCTTTTAAAACATTAAATTATAATATGTTTTTGGAAACTTCTCTTTTTTTCAATATTAAAAAAGTAGTGGTTGCAACCAAATTTACCCAAGTTTTATGGTTTAAGCAGTCGCTTATATAACATCTTGGGTTATCGAATCCTTAGAGACCTAATAAGAAACCTAAAGAAACATACATTCTATGCGGGTGATTTGGATATGAAGTGGAAAACTTGGGTTTGAATTGAGTTGATAATTAAATGGTTTTAAAAACTTAATTGAATTAAATTTAAGATAATGAGTTGATCTTAGGTTATCACTTGGGGTGGATTGGATGAATTTATTTTTAAATTATTTCAATTTCATTAACTTGAGAAGAATTCATTCAATGAAATAAATATAACCTTATCACTTATTATTTTAACACATTCACATGCACGTGATAATAACCTATAATATTGGCGTATCATTTTCATGAGAACTCCAAGGTAAATGATCTTATTAGAAAATAAAAAGTGTGGCGATAAAATTCGATAAGGAAGAGGAAGAAAGAAAACCATTGAATGAAAATCTCAACAAAAGAATTGATTAAGAATTATTAAAATGAGAAATAAAATCCAATCCATCAACTTGATACTCTCTTGGATAATAAAAATATAGGTTTAACCCTCCATTGATTCTATTTTATTGATGTAAGCGGGTAGTAAACTCACGAGGGAAGAATTAAAGAAGAAAAACAGTAAATAAAAACGATCACTTCGCCATTGTATAAAGAATTTCACAAAATATGATGTGAATGGATTCAATCACTAAGGAAATTGTATCAACATGATATAAATAATAAAATAATAAGAGTATAATAAGAAATTTTATTATTAAATTAAATTGATCTAAAAACTTACATGAGAAAAATTGAAGATGCGATTACAAAATAAAAGTATAAAATTACAATTGAAAGAATAAAAATTGCACCCCAAAATCTATTCACTGCCAACTCCTTAAATAGGAATTTTTTAGTCCTATGGTGTAGACCCTATCAATAAATTCTTTCCCCATTAATTAATAGATTCAAAAGGAGGGTGATAAATAAAAGGAAATTTTACTTCTCAAAGTTGACCAGAAAACTCACCCAGATTCATCCCCATTTTCATGTGTAAATTTGACCCTGAATATGGCTGAATATTAAGAATTCATATAATAGATATATCTTATTCCATGTGTCCTATAATATCTATAAAAATTTCATGCTAATTGGATCATATATTAGGATTTTATGCTTGAAATAGTGATATGGTTTTACAGGCCTTCAAATCTGACCCACAAATTAAATGTCAACTTGGTCTCTCTAGATCTCATTGAAAACTTCATAATCAGATTTTTCCTTAGTTTAATTAAATTATTACCATAATTTTATCTTACTAAAGTTAAAATTTGAGCATAATTGGGATTGAATTGTGGGCTTCAATTTTATTTTATGGGCCTAATGTCTATTATACTTTGTCTAAAAATTTCTGCATTTATTGCCAAAAATATCCATCTTCCCTTGTGATTCATCCATTGGTCCTAAAAGAAAAAATGTTCCACACAAAGTGATAAATAATATAAAAAAATATAAAATTAAAATAATTAGAATAATTAATTCTACAATATGATGATTAATTGGTCCCAAATTGAAACACTTTAAACATGAATTGCAAAATAATGAGAAATGAAGTTCAATTTGTAAAATTCATTAAAACCGATGTTTATGGAATTTGAAACACATGAATATTAAAATAAAATCAAATAATATTATCCTATTTCAGCATATAATCACACCCCCAACTTTAGTTTTTATAGTGTTGAGAAAAAATTATCTAAAAAATATGAAAATTGAATTCCCTTTTTCAAAAACATTGCAACATACATTGATCGCCAAAAGAAATATTTCCAAATAATCATAAAACCTATCAAAATAATTTCACAAAAGTTATGTTCACAAGAATATTCCAATACCAAGACCATTAAATTATTTAAATTCATCACCAAATTTCATGTGTTGTGCATCACAAAAGACATGGGGCCCATTTTCTTATTCAGGGGAAAAATAAATAGAAGTTCTTGGTGGGAATCACATTAAAACTTAAGATGACTATCCAATTTTTTATTTTTACTTTTTTTTTTTGTTTTTTGTGTGTTTTTTTAACCACAATTGTAACACCCCAAGCTTACACGATACGTTTCCCTTTGAATAATGCAATAGCTTGCATTGTATGCAACTTCGAGATTCTAACACACCGCAACCAATCAAACTAGCCATTATGAATAGTAATACCAACTTTTTGAAATTTTATAAATTTTATCTTTCAAAATGGAATTCATTTTTGGATTCGGAATATCGAAATTATATGAGGGTGAATTTTGGTATTTTTCTGAAAACTTTCAATTTTTTGATGAATAGTGAAAAACACTATGTTATTGGTTAAAACTGACTTTTTATTTAAATAATTATTTATTTTATTTAAATTTATTTTAGGTCAAAATAGATACATAATACATATATAAGTTCAATGTAATTAATTGGAGATATTTTATAATAAGTTTAGATATATAAAAATTTTATTGAACTTTTTAACGTCTTTTACCCACCTTTAGGAGCAGTTGCAAATTTGCATAAAACTTAATTTTACCACTTCTGTGAGTTGAATTTACAAAATTCAAGAGACATGGTTAATATTAGTAAGTAAAATTTGGTTTAATAAGATGAAAATAATTTAGGTTGAATAGCAACTTTTGACTTTTATTTACCACGGTTAAAAGTAAATAGGGTAATTAAGGGTAAAAATGATATCATAATTACACTAACTCATATCCTAATTCTATTGGATAAGTATAATTCGACCAAAAACAAACTTATAAATAAAATATGATCCTCTTTGGTCCACTTGGATTAAATTAGGACATTTATTATTATTTTATTTAAAGAAGAGTTAAAAGAGTTAAATTCAAAGTTTAATAACTAAACCATTTTTTATATAGGGTTATACATAAGATAAATTCGACTATAAATATTAATTAGAAAGATAAAAATATTTACTAAATAGTGTTATTTTATTTATAATTTTTAGATATTAAATAATTTAATTTATTTATGACACAATGATGATGCAGTAATTAACTTATTAATGAAATATTAAACTAATTGATATTATAAATATCCAAATAAATGTAAATTGAGACTTATGATGAATTAAACTAATTTTATAGGTTAATATTACATGTTAGGGTTGGTTAAATAAAGTTTATTTGAATTTATAAAGTTTTTATGGCTTTCAAAAAAATCAAATACTAAATAGTGTCAAAATTAACATAATTGAGTTTTTAAAAAAAATATTATATTATCAATTGATATAATATTCATAAAAATATAAGGTTCAGCCAAAAGACTTAGATAAGGTTATATATATTAATAATGAACCACATGTGGTTCTCTTAGCTTGTTATAGTAAGTCTATTAACCATATAATATAAAAATACAGAGACATGGTAAATGTCAAACTATTTAACTAAGAGTTAAATTTAAAAGATAAGGTTAATATGATAACCTAAACCTATATAAAACCTATTGGTTGAGAGGTTTTCGAACCATCCCCACCTTATACTTTAAATAATTCATTTTTGAGCCATTATAAATCGAAAATTATTTTATTATAAAATAATATTTCAAGCTTTTCCTAAAGTGACCCTTGCCTCTCTTATAAAAGGGCACTTCCCCTTCTCTTAATTTCACATATCCAAAGCCTTTTGGATCGGCCAAAACCTATGAAAATATCCTCCAAACTTTCCTACCTTAATCCTAGAGGCCTTACTTTAGTCATAAAGCCAACCTAAGGATCCCTTTTGATCAAATCAAAAGGAAGAACCCAAAGAAGAGGTAAATATTTCATCACCTCTTTCAAGTTCTTTTCTTCTTCCACTTCGTCTTTCTTTGTTGTTTCCATTATAAAATAATATATTCAGTATTTTATATATACTGTGATGTTATTATAAAAATTTTACAACCATATTCATTATTCTATCCATCCTATAAATGAAAAAGTCACCATACATGCGTACATACGGATTACCGTCTCCACGTTGTGGTGTAGTTTGTTATTCAAACACTTCATTATTTAGATGGGTATAATGATGAGTATAACTGATGTAAATAATAAATATAACATGTTAATTATTTTTTATATATTATATACCATCCAATTACATACAATTTCTCCATCAATATAATGATATTGGCGCTCGTGCGTACGTACGGATTACCGTCTCCACGAACGCGATGAGATTCATTCCCCATCGCAATCATTCAAGAATAATTTTCATTTTATGATTAAATATAATGTTTATGAACATAATATCATTATGTATATGAATAAAATACATTCTATCCATAACAAATATGGCTTAAATAACCAACCATATAAAGGAAAACGAATCAGTTAACACCTGAAACGATGATACTACTAAAATATTATTAACAAAGCAATTTTATAAGATCATATATGATATCATATTTATGTATATTGTTCTTGTATAATTTAATAACAATGTTTTAACTATTATACATGAGGTTAACAGACCATATACTAAGGAAAAGTACAAGGTAAGGGTTAATTTTACAATCTCTTTATTATCCGAGGTTTTTTTTAAGTAAGTATCTACTGAGACCTCTTTATCATCCACATCTGTGTTTTCATAAAAATGTACTTCAAAACATTTTTAATATTTAATTAACAATGAGTTAAAGTCATTTATACCCTTATTTTACCTTATATGTTTTGAAAGGAATCTTTTCGTCATTTTCCAAACAGGTTACTTTATGACCTTTTCGACAAAATTAAGATAAGAATGTTTTTTTAACTTATACTACGGGTGTGGCTATTTTCCGCCATTATAACATCATCGAAGATTACCTTAAAAGATTATAATAACATTTTCAAAATAAATGTTTCCTTTTATAATTATATTACTTTTAAATGATTTCAAAATAGAAAGAGATATTTCTCTAAAAAAAAGTTTTGATTTCATCTATGTCAACATCCTTTTGATGGATTTTAAGCTTGTTTGAAGTTGATTTATTATGATACAAATCTTCCACATTGTATTGAAGGTTTTGTGATATGTTTGACTATATATGTGTTATTTTTATACCATTCATGGTTTATAGATAAAGTATTGAAATTTCGTATGCTAGTTTTAATACGAATGTTTATGTTATGTTTATACCTTTTCATATGAGGAATGAATTGGACTTAGTAAGTGACTGGTGGATCCTTATATAGATTCTCTATGAATCAGTAGGTCTCATGAGACAAACTAGTGTCTTGGCACAAGGCCTTGACAAAATATTATTTTTAGTCTGGGCACAAGGCCTTGACTATGTGGTTATGAAGTCTGGCATTATGCATTCTATCATTATAAAAGTGGCTATTGATATTGCATGTGATTGTTAGACTAGTAGAATATCCATGCGAATAAGTAAATGAAATTATTTTATTTTATCTTTTCCATATTATGTTGAAGTTTAAGTTTAAAAGGATTTTGTTTTAGTCTAACACATTTCCTTAAATGTTTATGCTTATTTATAAAATTTTCCGCTATATTGTTATCCTTACTGAGCATCTGAGCTCACCACTTTCTATGTTTTATTTTTCCCAGGATGTGAAGAATTATTTTATAGTTGACATATAGGGATAGGATAAGGATATAAGTGTGTTAAAAGGGTACAAAATGTTGTTGATGTTTTTATTTAATGACGTAATGTAAAACTTAGGAATGTATCTAGTACTTCCAAGGATACTAAACAGATCAGTATTTCAGGACATGATTCCTTATATCGTGCCAATGTTATGTAATAATACATAGAATCTGGGTAACTAGGGTTGTGGCGTTACAATTGGTATGAGATGAAGTTATTACAAACCTTGGAAACTAGATTTAGAAAAACTCTGATTAGAGAACACTACCTTAAGATAGACTTTGAGGATTAGTATAGAAGAACTTCCTAGAATTTTGGTACTGTAGAGATTTTGTGAGTTTTATAAGAAATACATCCCTGTATGGATATGAGTAGGTAGAGGCAGCTCTGGCACAAATGTACCTAGGGGTAAAACCTGAAAACACCGTTTTGAGCTAGACTTGAATGGGAACTGGTGCATGACAACTGACTTTGCTGCACTTTTGGTTACGACACTCCCAGGAGATATGCTTAGGATAATTATCATTTTCTTTACAAACCATTATTATGGGTTTATGAGTATATACTTCCTCAAAGAAAACATTTTTATGATTATGGATTATATCTATAAACTGTTCAATTTATGTTAAGTGTTTTATAAGTTTGGAATTATGTATTGCGATTCATAAATTAATCTAGTGTATGCCATTATTTAGAAATGGAGCCTAGTGGAAGGAATGGAAACCATATCAATGCATGCAATCCATGTAGGTATTGACCTACCACTTAAGATAATTATAGTGGAGCTGGTGATACAACTGGTGCTGATCAGCTTATCACCATACTGGGACAACTCACTCAGGTTATGAATAATAAACTTAACTGCATGGAGCACCTTGATCCACAATGTGGAGGATCAATGTTAGACCGCTTCATGAGGCAACAACCACCAACATTCAATAGGAGTAAAAATCCATTAGTATCCAATTAATGGATAAATTCCTTAGAGGAAATATTTCACACTTTGGGGAGTAGTGAAAGAGAAAAAGTTGTCATGGCAGTTTATCGCCTCACGGGAGATGCAGATCAATGGTGGTCATTGATTCAAAACCCAAAGAAATATGATGAAGTATCAAATATGGAATGGAGGGAGTTTAAAGATATTTTATTAGAAAAATACTTTCCTCATGACCATCAAGCGGATATGGAAAGGCAATTTCTGAGTCTGAGGAAAAAAGAGGATGAGAATGTCACAAAATATGAGCCTAAATTTACAAGGTTAGCAAGGAATGTTATAGATTATATACATAACCCAAGGAGTAAGATTGATCAATTATTTGATGGGTTAAAACCATTTATCCGGTGAGAATTATTCTCACAATACTTCTTATCATACGAAGATATTGTCTCATGTGCTATCAAGACATAAAAAGAATTATCTAAGTCTTACGACTTTAAAGCAAAGCAGGAGAAGAAGAGATCTGTTGAACACTTTGGAAATGGAAATAAGGGGAAGAAGGGAAAAGTTGAATATCCATCTTGTGGTAAATGTGGTAAGAAACACCCTGGTACTTGCTTGAAGGGAATGAGAGTCTATTACAAGTGTGGTGAAAAAGGCCACCAAGCTCGTGATTGCAAGGGGAAGAAAGAGGCCGTTGAATGCTACAATTGTAGAGAAAAGGGGAATTATGAAAATGAATGTCCTAAGTGCCAAGGGAACTTACCTCAGAAAAGGACAAGGGAGCAATACCAAGCTTATGCGATCATTACTACTGAGGTTGAAGCTCTGAAAGACGTGGTGGCAGGTAATTTAATGGTTTCCTCAAGTTTAGCCAATGCTTTATTTGACTCTGGATCATCGCATTATTTCATATCTTCCTAGTTTTCTAAGAAAATTATATATCTTCAATTTGACTTAATAAGGGATTTTTCATTCAAAACACCCAAGGGAAGTATCATCACAACAAAGTTTTGTGAATCATTTCCCATTAGGGCATATAAATGTTCTTTATCTACTGATTTCATCATTATACCCATGATTGAATTTGATATAATCCTTAGAATGGATTGGATTTTGGACCATGATGTGAAAATTTATTTTAAGAAGAAGGAGGTTACAATTTTAGATGATGATAAGGAGTACCTTATCTTTAGAGTAGAAACGTCACCACCTAATTCTTATCTAGATGTACCCCCAGTAGCTCTACTAAATTCAATTATTGGGAAGAATGAGAATGAAATAATTATGGGTTAGGAAAAGAATGTTTGAATAGAGGACATAACTATTGTGCAAGAATATGTTGATGTGTTTCCAAAGGATTTACCTAGACATCCTCCAGAACAAGAAATTGAGTTTTCCATTGATTTAATTCCTGATTCAAGACCCATATCGAAGACCCCTTATAGAATGGCCATTGTGGAATTAGTGGAACTAAATAAACAACTAGAGGAATTGAGTAATAAGGGATTTATTCGCCCTAGTGTTTCTACATGGGGAGCCCCTATCCTTTTTGTTAAGAAGAAAGATGTATCTATGAGGTTGTGTATTGACTACAGGGAGATCAATGCTATAACAATAAAGAACTAGTATCCCCTACCTCGCATTGATGATTTATTTGACCAACTTCATGGAGCTCAATATTTTTCAAAGATTGACCTTCGATCTGGATATCATCAATTGTGTGTGAAGAAGGAAGACATTTCGAAAACAACATTTCAAACTAGGTACGGGCATTACAAGTTTACAGTAATGCCTTTTGGGCTGACTAATGCACCCTCTGTTTTCATGGATCTAATGAAAAAAGTTTTTAAGGAATATCTTGATGACTTTTTAGTGGTATTTATTGATGATATATTGGTATACTAAAAAATCTATGAAGATCATGAAAATCACTTGGCATTATCCTAAAGACTCTTAGAAGAAATGAATTATATGGGAAGTTTAGCAAGTGCAAATTCTGGCTTCAATAGATTTATTTTCTTGGCATATTGTCTCTAAGGATGGAATCTCTGTTGATCCTTCTAAGAAAAAGACAATCCAATAATGGCCAACACCAATGAGTATAACTGAGGTACATAGTTTTATTGTTTTAACAGGTTATTATCGGCGTTTTGTCCAGAATTTTTCCCGATTGGATAACCCATTAACCAAGCTCACATGTAAAGGGGTTAAATTTGTTTGAAAAAAAGAGTGTGAAGAATGTTTTGAAGAACTGAAGAGAAGATTAGTTAATGCTTCTATCTTGACTCTACCATCAGGGACTGATGAGTTTGTTATTTATAGTGATGCTTCAAAGAAAGGACATGGTTGTGTCCTTATGCAGAATGATAGAGTTATTGCATATGCATCACGATAGCTAAAAATCCATGATCAAAACTATCCCACTCATGATCTTGATTTAGCAGCTGTAATAGTTGCTTTGAAGATATGGAGACACCATCTCTATGGTGAAAAATGTGATATTTATACTGATCACAAGAGTTTGAAGTATATTTTCTCACAAAAAGAACTCAACATGAGGCAAAAGAGATGCCTTAAAATACTCAAGGATTATGATTTCACTATACACTACCACTCGGGGAAGGAAAATAAGGTGGAAGATGCTTTGAGTAGAAATGATTATGAAGTTTTGAACAAGATGAGAGTTGAAAATGATCCTATTTTCATGGATCTAGTAAAGATGGATATGGAAATAACCATGGAAGGTGAAACCTCAATTATTTTTAAAATGGTTTCCAAACCATCTTTACTAGAAAGGACAAAAAGTTCTCAGACTGATGATGAGGAATTTCAAAAGAAAATTAAAGCTGTGAATGATGGGAGATTGATCGACTTCGTATATAAAGATGAAATTTTAAAATTTGGGAAGAGACTTTGTGTTCCCAATATACCTGATCTAAAAATGGAATTTTTGGATGATTCTCATAGCTCCAATTTCTCTATACACCCTGGTAGCACTAAGATGTATAGAGATTTGAAAGAACATTTTTGGTGGGATAACATGAAGAGAGAGATTGCTGATTTTGTGTCGAGATGTATGGTTTGTCAACAAGTGAAAGATGAAAGGCAACAACCCAGAGGAGTCATGAAACCTCTTCCCATACCTGAGTGTAAATGGGATAATATTACTATGGACTTTGTCATGGGGATACCAAAGACTCCTAAAATGAATGATGCAATATGGGTCATTGTTGATCGTCTTACTAAGTCAACACATTTTCTTGATATAAGAGAAGATTTACCACTTGAACGTATGACAAGAAAATATATTAATGAAGTTGTAAGTCTTCATGGAGTACCCCTATCGATTGTTTTTGATCGTGATCCCCGTTTTACATCAAGATTCTAGAAAAGTCTTCATAAGGCCCTGGATACTGAACTTCATTTGAGCACTGCCTACCACCCTCAAACTGATGGACAATCATAATGAACTATTCAAACCTTAGAAGACATGTTGAGATCTTGCTCACTTGAATTTAAAGGTATGTGGGATCAATATTTACCTCTGGTAGAATTTTCCTATAACAATAGCTTCCATTCAAGTATTCAGATGGAACCATATGAAGCGTTATATGGAAAGAGATGTCACACACCAACTTGTTGGGATGATGTTGGTGAAGAAAACTCGTAGGCCCAAAACTTGTTGAGGAAACAATGGAAAAGGTGAATATTATCCAAACCCACATCAAAGTATCTCAAAGTAGGCAAAAGAGATATATCGATAATCAAAGGAAGGATTTGGAATTTCAGGTAGGAGATCATGTTTTCTTGAAGGTATATCCATGGAAGGGTGTTATACGTTTCAGTAAGAAGGGTAAATTGATCCCCAGGTACATCATACCTTTCGAAATTCTAGAACGAATTGGAGTTGTAGCTTATCGTTTGGAAATGCCTCCAAGTTTCTTTAAAGTTCATGATGTGTTCCACATATCACTGTTGAGAAAATACATGCCTGACCCAATGCATGTACTCACTTATGAGGAAATTGAACTGGAACCTGGTCTGTCTCATTGTGAAGAGCCTGCCAAAATTTTTGATACAAGAGAAAAAGTGCTGAGAAACTGGACGACTCATCTGGTAAAAGTTCTATGGAGAAACCATAAGATGGAAGAGGCAACGAGGGAACCAGCGGAACTTATGTTGAAGAACCACCTGAATCTTTTTGTGTGGTAGTATTATAGAAATTTCGAGGACGAAATTATTTGAAGGAGGGAAGAATGTAACACCCCAAGCTTCCACAGTACGTTTCCCTTTGAATAATGTAATAGTTTGCATTGTACGCAACTTTGAGATTCTAACACACCGCGACCAACCAAACTAGCCGTTATGAATAGTAATACCCACTTTTTGAAATTTTATAAATTTTATCTTTCAAAATGGAATTCATTTTTGGATTCTAAATATTGAAATTAGCTGAGGGTGATTTTTTGGTATTTTTCTGAAAACTTTCAATTTTTGATGAATAGTGAAAAACACTGCGTTATTGGTTAAAACCGAATTTTTATTTAAATAATTATTGTTTTTATTTAAATTTATTTTAGGTCAAAATAGATACATAATACCTATATAAGTTCAATTCAATTCATTTGAGTCATTTTATAATAAGTTTAGATATATAAAAATTTTATTGAACTTTTTACCGTCTTTTACCCATCTCCTAGGAGCATTTGCAAATTTGCATAAAACTTAATTTTACCGCTTCTGTGAGTTGAATTTCAAAAATCCGAGAGACACGGTTAATATAAGTAAGTAAAATGTGGTTCAATAAGATGAAAATAATTTTTTGGTGAATAGTAACTTTTTGACTTTTATTTACCTCGGTTAAAAGTAAATAGGGTAATTGAGGGTAAAAATGATATTATAATTACCCTAACACATGTCCTAATTCTATTGGATAAGTATAATTCGACCAAAAACAACCTTAGGAATAAAATATGATCCTCTTTGGTCCACTTGGATTAGATTAGGACATTTATTATTATTTTATTTAAAGAAGAGTTAAAAGAGTTAAATTCAAAGTTTAATAACAAAACCATTTTTTATATAGGGTTATACATAAGATAAATTCGACTATAAATATTCATTAGAAGTTAAAAATATTTACTACATAATGGTATTTTATTTATAATTTTTATACATTAAATAATTTAATTTATTTATGACACAATGATGATGCAGTAATTACCTTATTAATGAAATATTAAAATAATTGATATTATAAACATCCAAATAAATGTAAATTGAGACTTATGATGAATTCAAATAATTTTCTAGGTTAATATGACATGTTAGGGTTGGTTAAATAAATTTTATTTGAAGTGATAAAGTTTTGATGGATTTCAAAAAAAATCAAATACTAAATTGTGTCAAAATTGACATAATTAAGTTTTAAAACAAATATTATATTATTAATTGATATAATATTCATAAAAATATAAGGTTCAGCCAAAGGACTTAGATATGGTTATATATATTAATAGTGAACCACATGAGGTTCTCTTGTCTTGTTACAGTAAGTTTATTAACCATATAATATAAAAATACAAAGAGACATGGAAAATGTCAAACTATTTAACTAAGAGTTAAATCTAAAAGATAAGGTTAATATGATGACCTAAACCTATATAAAACCTATTGGTTGATATTTTTTCGACCCATCCCCACCTTATAATTTAAATAATTTATTTTTGAGCCATTATAAACTGAAAATGATTTTATTATAAAATAATATTTCAAGATTTTCCTAAAGTGACCCTCACCTCTCTTATAAAAGGGCACTTCCCCTTTTATTAATTTCACACATCCTAAGACTTTTGGATCAGCCAAACCCTACCCAAATATCCTCCCAACTTTCCTCCCTTCATCCTAGAGGCCTTACTTCGGTTAGAAAGCCAACCTAAGGATCCCTTTTAATCAAATCAAAAGGAAGAACCCGAAGAAGAGGTAAATATTTCATCACCTCTTTCAAGTTCTTTTCTTCTTCCACTTCCTCTTTATTTGTTGTTTCCATTATAAAATAATAAATATAGTATATTATATATAATTTTATGTTATTATAAAAATGGTACAACCATATTCATTATTCTATCCATCCTATAAATGACAAAGTCACCATACGTGCGTATGTACGGATTACTGTCTCCACGTCGTGGTGTAGTTTGTTATTCAAAAACTTCATCATTTGGATGGGTATAATAATGAGTATAATTGATGTAAATAATAAATATAACATGTTAATTATTCTTTATATATTATATACTATCTAATTATATACGATTTCTCCATCAATATAATGATATTGTCGCTCGTGCGTATGTACGGATTGTCGTCTCCACGAACGCGGTGAGATTCATTCCCCATCGCAATCATTCAATAATAATTTTCATTTGATGATTAAAGATAATGTTTATGAACATAACATAATTCTGTATATGAATCAAATACATCCTATCCATAACAAACATGGCTTACATAACCAAGTATATAAAGGAAAACGAATCAGTTAACACCCGAAACGATGATACTACTAAAATATTATTAACAAAGAAATATTATAAGATCATATATGATATCATATTTATGTATATAGTTCTTGTATAATTTAATAAAAATGTTTTAACTATTATACAGGAGGTTAACATAGCATCGACTAAGGAAAAGTACAAGTTAAGGGTTAATTTCACAATCTCTTTATTATCCGAGGTTGCTTTTACGTAAGTATCTACTGAGACCTCTTTATCATCTGCATCTGTGTTTTCATAAAAATTTATTTCAAAACATTTTTACTATTTACTAGACAATGGGTTAAATTCATTTATACCCTTATTTGAACTTATATATTTTTAAAGGAATCTTTCCGTCGTTTTCCAAACAAGTTACTTTACGACCTTTTTGACAAAATTAAGGTAAGAATGTTTTTTTAACTTATACGGTGGGTGCAGCTATTTTCTACCATTATGACATCGTCAAAGCATCCCTTAAAAGCTTATAATAATATTTTCAAAATAAATGTTTCCTTTTATAAGTATATGACTTTTAAATGATTTCAAAATAGAAAGAGATATTTCTCTAAAAAAAGTTTTGATTTCATCTATGTCAACATCCTTTTGATGGATTTTAAGCTTGTTTGAAGTTGATTTATTATGATAAAAATATTTCACATTGTATTGAATGTTTTGTGATATTTTTGACTGTGGATGTATTATTTTTATACCATTCATGGTTTATGGATAAATTATTGACATTTCGTATGATAGTTTTAATACGAATGTTTATGTTATGTTTAAACCTTTTCATATGAGGAATGGATTGGACTTAGTAAGTGACGGGTGGAGACCGCTATAGCTTCTCGATGCATCAGTAGGTATCATGAGAAAAACTAGTGTCTTATCACAAGGCCTTGAAAAAAGATTATTTGTAGTCTTGGCATAAGGCCTTGACTATGTGGTTATGAAGTCTGGCATTATGCATTCCATCATTATGAAAGTGGCTATTGATATTGCATGTGATTATTCGACTAGTAGAATATCCATGCAAATAAGTAAATGACATTATTTGATTTGATATTTTCCATATTATGCTGAAGTTTAAGTTTAAAAGTCTTTTATTTTAGTCTAATACATTTCCTTAAATGTTTATGCTTATTTATGAAAGTTTCTGCTATATTGTTATCCTTACTGAGCATCTGAGCTCACCCATTTCTATGTTTTATTTTTCCCAGGATGTGAAGAAGTATTTTATGGTTGACCTACAAGGATAGGATAAGGATATAAGTGTGTTAAAAATGGGAAAAATGTTGTTGATGTTTTTATTTCATGATGTAATGTAAAACTTATGAATATATCTAGTACTTCTAAAGCTACTAAACTGATTAGTATTTCAGGACATGATTCCTTATATCATTCCAATGTTATGTAATAATGCACCGAATCTGGGTAACTAGGGTCGGGGCGTTACCAAAATAGAGATGAAAAGACTAACTTTGGGAAAGATAATTATGGAGTCATGATCCCCAACTGTCAAACGCCATATATTTTTTCAATTCCATACTATATAATAGAGATTCAAATCCAAACTCTAGAAAATACAACTATGGAGTCATAATCTTCAAGTTCCAAACTCCACACATTTGGAAAAAACATTTCTCTATGAATTATTTATTTTCATTTTTTTAGATAATCAAATTAAACTAAAAGTGTCCCCAAACCCTATGCTACGATGAAAGGGAACCAAGAAATCAAAATTACACCCAAAATCCAAAGGATGTGCGTTGTGGAATTTTCATTAAGAGGATGAAAATATAAACATTGAAAAATCACATAGAACAACTACACTTTCCAAAAACTATTCTCATGAACATAAATGTGCATTAAAATAATAATTAAGGCATTCAAAATCATTTGACATTCAGTTTTTATGTTTCACAATGTACATTAATGCATTAAAGGATAATGAATTTAATTTTTTTCATTGAATTTAATTTTTATCATAAAAGCCTTTTTTTTCAAAATCCCAGATTTTTACTCCCCCAACATAGAATGAAACTGCCCTAAATGTTGAAAGAGAAGAGAAGAGAGAGATTAGGATTGAGAATAAAGAGGGTAATAAGTGATTTTAAATTAAATCATGGAACAAAATCACATGGTTTGAAGTTAATGTCCCATAAAAAAGAAATAGAAATTTTTCCCTCACATCACATATAGACTCCTTGGGGGTGATTGAAGGTTGGATTTGAACTCTGGATGGCATGTGTTTCATTTGAGAATATTAAAATGCTTTAACTATTAAATATCACACAAAAGAAACATTAGATCACATTGTAAACCCCAAGGGGTTTCCCTTAAAATAAAATAAAATAAAATAAACACCGAATCTAGGTTGCCTCCCATAAAGTGCTTAATTTAAAGTCGTTATCTCGACTTGGACCCCCCAAATTACCCAATAGAAAATTTAAACATCTCAAGGATTATATTTCTTACCACATCCATTATATCATGATTTAGTCACCATTAAGGTTAATGGGAAGGTTTGTAAATTGATTTGATAAAAATCATATCGGTCCCAGTAAATGGGCTAATCCCATGAATATAAAAACCAGTCCCTTCAATTCATTTTTTAATATTGCTTAATACATCAAGGATAATTTTATTAACCTTATATTTGATAGAGGATGAAATGAAAATTGAATGATTTTTTACCCCCTATGAATGAATACCTAGGATAGGAAGGATGGACCTTTAATTCGAGGTCAAGTCGGCTAACAATTTCATACATAAGCTGAGATATTGAATTGTACTCAGTTTCAGTTTCCAAATATGTCAGCAGAACAGGTTCCTTTTGAACCGATGTTTCAACCTAAAAATTGGCCAGATGATTTTTAGAAATGGGTATGGACTCGATGTTTATGGTTTCTCCCAATGGTTCAGTGATCAGTGATCTTGAAAAATCAGAATTATATCCATCTAAAAGATAATCAAGCCACAGATACAAGTTTCCCTAATGTGAATACAAGAAATTTTATTCCTCTTAACGTAGATATCCATCAGAAATTCCTTGATAATTTTCAGGTTCTTTTTCAATAGTACTTATCAAATTCACCTCATGAACTTCCTCATTATCACTAACATGAGAGATTAGGTTATAGATGTTGAGATCAAGGCTCATGTTTATGAAAATTATTATCATCTACCCATTCCTAACATGGATGAGTGAGTTGAATATTTATAATAAGGTATGACCAAGGATGATGGGGGTTCGATCTCTATATATAGCAATCGAGTCTTAACATACATGGATATTGCATCATTTTAGATGAATATTTAGTATATTGAAAAAATATATTCCCATGGACCGTAATAGTTTAGTGTCTTTGGAAACATGGAAACAAAATCTTCTATCCTGGTGAAAGATCTTAAACATATCCCATAAATATCTACACCATTAAAAATTCTACCTAAAAAATTTCTTCATAACCTGGAAAAAATAAACACAAGAAAGGGGTGATCTCAGATGATCAGTAAGGTTAAACAAGGGAGACATGTATGCATAAACATGAACATAGTAGTATGATAATGTGATCGTAACATTAGGAGATCATACCCTACATATCAAAGGTCATAAACATGAGATATAGGATAAAGCTTGGTATTTCATAAGACATGAATCATAAGGAAATAAACATCATGATCCATGAAATAATAACTAAGGAATAAGACATAGGATTTGTGGCATACATATAAGAATAGAAACTTTTATGTTAGTGATACCTACCAAGACCTTTATAAAATATTAGGATTGGGTTATGACCCGTGTACCTACTTTGGGCTTGTTCTAGCAACCAGTGTACCCACTTTCTTTTAGGCTTGGGCTATAACCCATGTGCATTCTTATTTTCAGGATTGGGGTACTACCCATGTACCCACTTTCATTTAGACTTAGGCTACACCCCATACACCCTCTTTCTTTTTGGGTTTAGGCTACAACCCAAACACCTTCTTTATTTTCGAGTTTGGGCTACAACCCGTGTACCCTTTGAGATTATATAAAACATATTATTACCCAATTCATTGGAGGGAGATATAGGTCCCACCCATCTCATAGTAATTCCATTCACACATGTTCCCCAAGATAATAAAACAATCATCATATCATGACCCATAAAAAGATATAGGTCTTATAAACATCAAATCATGACCTATAAAATGAAATGGGTATCATTAACATTTAATCACATCATAACCTATGGATATGATATAGGTTTTATAACCATTTCTTCAAAGCATAACCTGTGAAAGATAAATATATTTCATAATCATATAACCTATTAAAGAGAAATAGGTTTCATAAAGACCATGACATTAAGCGCGGCCCATTAATAGAAAGGATGTGAATGGAACCTTTATAGAATTTCTAAAAAGGGAATGATTAACTTAAATGGATGTAATCTTAGATGGAAAATAGTTTTGAAATATCTTTCAAAAACATTTCTTGAAGAAAATATTCTTTCTTCTTTGAAAAAGGCTTGTTAATACATAAAACCATTTAAAAATAATTTTCTAAGAAAATACCTTGAAAACATATAAAGAAGACTTGAAACCATTTTGAAAATATTTTTCCTTGAAAATTACTTTTAAAAAAATTTCTTAAATATTAAACTTTTAAAAATGAAAAGGAATCTTCAAAGGAATAATGGTGGGTAAATTTGTACATGTCGTACGAAGTAAAAAAAAGAAACATTCCTTTTGAATGGTAAAAAGGTTAGAAGGAATTTCTTATTCGAAAAGAAATAATAAGATTACCTTGAAGAGGTTAGTAAAAGAAAAAAATGGTAAAAATTTATTTTAGATATTATAGGGGAATGGTATAATTTTCTTGGAAACTCTTTTTAGAAAATATAGATTTCCGACCAAAGAGAGGGTAAAGCCGGGCTTTCCTAAAAACACTTTCTTAATTAAAATATGTACTAAAGAGTAGAAAATAGTATCAATACATGAGTATATCATAAAATAATAGAGGATAAGTAAACTCATGAATATTCTTGAGATATGGATCACAATATTTCACCAAAGTAAGCATAAGCGTAAACAATCTCGAAAAGCAATGAGATTGTCTCAATAAACTCTTATAACTTAGTATCTTGGGATCATGATCTCCATGTAAGGAAAGGAAATTAAATTAAGCATATAATATTATGAAAATATTTAGATTCATTATATATAATGTAAAATGGAAGTATATTCACCTTGAAAAAGAGTTTTTGTGCATAACAAAACATGAGTCTCAAAGAATGAAAATTGAGACAAAACATTTTTACCGATTTGGTAACTTTTGAAACTTAAACCCCATGAAATAAGAATCATAAAATGGGCATGTTAATACCCATAAATTTTAGTAAAATATAAATATAATAAAATAATGGTTAGTACATAAACCACACAAAAAGTAAAGAGTGGAGAACATTGCTTGTATCTCACATAAATTAAAAGTGAGATAAAATCCCCTTATCTTATGTCTTGACTCTCTCCGTACTCGTACAAGCTTATTATATAATAAATATCAGTTTATTATACATATTTTATAGAAGAATATTCTTATATCTATTAATATATATGATTTTATTATAACCTTATATTACCCACTTGTTAATGATCTTATGTTAACGTTTCACTTCGGGTAATATTCACTTTGTTCTTCACATGTGACTTAATTTGTAACATCTTTGGTACTTATACTTATATAATGATTATAGAATGTAGAACATGATATAAATATTAGTTATATCAAGTATAATTATTATATAATAATATATATCACAAGTAATTATGTAATGGAATACACCGTTCATGGAGACGGTAAGCCGTACGTATGCATGAATGTTGTTTTCTGTTTTTATTGTCGCATTGAAAGAAAGTATGTAAATTAAATATGTATATATATGTATATATATATATATATAATTATTAAAATAGAATTAATATATCATATGTATCATATAATTTCATTAAAACCATCCTTAATACATTCTATGTGGTGTGTGAATGAATCACATCGCTTTGAGGGGGCAGTTGTCCACACTTCCTCAAACAAGATTATCGTATTAATACCAAATGGAAGGTAAAAATATGTGCGTTGTAAAAGGAATAAATAAGATTAAATACATAATAAATATAATATATTACATATATAAATATATTTTCTATCATAATGTCCTCTATTATTGGTGGTAAAATAGAAATGAACAATCATCATTTCGTGAAACAATAGTTCGCTGTACACAGAAACAATATGCTCAACATCCATTAGATGGAGGTGTGTGTAAGTGTAGGTACGAAACTTTGAATAAGAAAATACTATTATATATAGGATACTTGTGTTGTCACACAATAATTTAATAAATAGAGTTGAAGCTGTGAATAAGGGAAATAATGGAAAGAAGTTTGAGAGAAGATGTTACCTCTAAATCGGATAACTCCTTTTGGTTTGTGCCAAAAGGATTCCTTGAGAAGATTTATTACCAAAGGGAGTCTTCAAGGTCAAAGGTAGGATTTTTGGAAGTCTATTTGGGCTAATATTGGACGAACTTAAAATTTTTGAGAGGTGTGAGGAATGGGTAGAGTTGGTGGCCTTTTATAGGGAAAGAAAAATAATCACATGGAATTTTTAGAGACAAATTAGGTGTGCACATGTTATTACCTAAAAAATGTCATAAAAAATCATAAAAACTCACTAATGTAAGGTTTATGGACTAAATATGGATATCCAATGGGCTTTATACAAGTTTCTAGGTTATTTGGTCCCTTAATTTTAAGGTTTAGTCCCTAATTAAGCTTAATTTGGCCTTAATCACTGTGATTAATTTTAATCACTTTTACTAATCATTTTATTCAAAAATTAACATAGACTTATTATACTATAAATATTAGACTGAATACAATGTTTTATTTCTGATTTTTTAAATTCCAATCATAGAAGTTACAAAATTAAGATTAGTGCTTATCCCGTATACGAGATGAAATAACGAGGTTTTAAAGTTGGAAAACGTTCAAAAGTTTGTTAAGATTTTTATTCATTTTCAAAGTGAAGTTTATCCTAATGAATTTAATTTTATTATTATATGTAATATTAATATAATTTGACCTTAAAAAATCTTTATAATATCATTTAAACTTAATAGTTAATTAGACTAAAAGGCAGTTTTTAACTAAAAAGTAGTATATTTCACTATTCATCAAAAAAATGAAGTTTCTCAGAAAAATACAAAACATTCCCCCCGGGATAATTTTGAAGTTATGAATTCAAAAATTAATTTTATTTTATCAAATTAAATTTCTAAATGTTTCTATAATTACTTTAATTAGAATAGAATTAAAAGCAGTTTATTTGAGGAAACAATATTTTTAAACATATAAGGACTTTACCAATAATCATATCTTTTATTATCAATATGTTTTATTTATATAAAAAAATTATTAAAATATTTGAAAAGTAGTTATCACTATTCATATTATCTTATTTAAATATTTAAGAGAATAAAAAGATATGTTTCATAGAAACTCAGTGTTGCATGTATCGTACACCAACTTAGTGTTACGTGCATTGTACGCCAAGTTGATGTTGCGTATATCACAAGCCAAGTTGGTATTGTGTGCAGCGCAAGCCAAGTTGGCATTGATTTTTAAAGGAATTTTTGACTTAGTGTCTTAATATATATATATATATATAAATAACTATTTCCAGTGTCATGTGAAATGAAAAATATTGAAAAGTTAAATTAATTCGAAAAAAAATCTCAAAATCTCAGGGTATTACATTCTACCCCCCTTAAAATGAATTTCTTCCTCAAAATTTTTCTGGGTTATGAAAGGTTAAATACTTGAATTTTTGATTCATATAAACCCAAATCATAAAAATGGATACTAAAACTTCCATTAAAAAGGGAAATTTTGAAACATAACAGTTACCCAAAGCAACATATAACTGGGTTTCCACATAGGAGAACATAGGTTGGGAGTGAAGATTGGAAAAGGATGGAAAAAATAAATATTTATAGGGAGTGATTGAGATAATAAATCACAAACAAGTGAATGATCAAAGTAAATTTGAGGGCCTTAAAGTCATAAATCTTTGATGATTCCATAAGCCATTAGTTCAATAGAATTTAAGGTATTAGGACAACATTTTTTTTGATCACTTTCAGAACGTTGAGTAATTCTTGATAAATTTCTATAAAAAAAATCTCATTCTTGGGTTGTGCTTTGAAAAATTTCTAATACATCTATTACCTCAAGGAATGAATGTCTAAAAATTAGATTTTATGAATAATGAACTAAAATATGCCTTTAATAGATCTTAAGGCCTATAAAAGAGTAAAAAATCTAACTATTTATCTCTTAAAAAAATAAAATGAATTAATCTATAAAAATCAACACTAATATTTCATCATAAATATTTATTCATTAAAAATAAATACACATTAACCAAGACATTGCGTAGGCCAGTGGTAGGCACAAAACCCTTATCATCCTTCAATCACGGGTTCAAGACCTACAGCCTTGCCGAATTTGATTGATTGTCACTTGAAATACATAATGTCCTTTTTTAAAACCAAGATAATATAATATATAATATGAACATCATTGAAATAAGGTTAATCACTGATTAGCCTTTTAGCCAAGGTTTTCAACACAAACTCAGTGCACAAATACTTCCTCTGAATTTTAACTTAAACTTTTCATGAATGTATAACTTTATAACCTTTTAGAAATATGAAAATAAAAAATCTTAGAAAGAGAGTCATGAAATAAGATTAACATTGATTCCATTATATCACAAAGTATCTCTTGGTTTTAACATTCCAAACATGTGAATACCCTTATTGTATATTCCCTTGAAACACGATAACAACCTGAATTACCATAAATCCTTTTAGAAAACAGGCATGCTTCCTCATTCCAAAGTATATTTAATTTACTCCTTAAATCAAAAAATGTAGCAAACTTCATTAGTGGTAGCTTAAACCACCTATAAATAGGTATTTACTTAATTCTAAGGTAATCAATACTGCTCGATTTACTTATTAATATCCCGTGTATCTTTATCCATACAACATTATCTTAACATAAAGAACATGTTAAGGGTTACCTTCCCTTAGTCAAAATATTAACTTTCATGAGATAACCTTTATAGTCCATCGTAACCATTCAACATATTCTTTTAAATCCTTATTAAAACATAAACTGAACAATCCATACATAAGCCACCATTCTTAATTTTGGAATCCAAATACATTAAAACTTCAATTACATCATCCTTAATGCATTAATTATAACACCTCTTTCCTTTGACATTTCATCTGCAGTCTCATCATCATCCACAATGTAACCATTACTCGCACCACCTTGTTGATTCTCTTCACGAAATTTCCTCTTGTGACATTGGGTTTCATAATGAACATTTTATCCACATTTAAAACACTTAACCTTCGATGATGACTTAGGGAGGCCAAAATTCCCATACATTTTATTAATTGAACTCTTTATTTTTCATTTTAGTCACTTTCTTTGTGTCATTATTTTCCACAGTCAAAACACCTTCTTGTTCCTATAAGATATTAACGTAGGCGATTCTTTCCACATTCTTGACACAAAAGAAACTGAATATTCTTTCCTCTATGGTCTCTATTACCTAAACTCTCAGCAAACTCCTTTATCTTCCTTGGTGAGTCCAAGAGTTGGTTAAGGTAAACATTTTTAATCATATTCCATGAAAAATTATTAGGCATGATCATGACATCTTTCACTCCAGTGATTATTCCACTTGACTTCTTATAAGAAAATATCCCATCACATTCAACATCAATCCAATTCCTTCTAGTTCTCTCCACTGACTAAAACCAGAAGCATAGTGTGAGCATTACTTATCATAGTATAAAATCACATAGTCATGACAAGAATTACTTATAGGATTTATAAATAATGAAACCTTCCATAATCTATAACACCATGGGTTTATCCTAGGTTATTCATAGATAACTCATATCTAATTTTTTTGTGATAGTTCATGAAAAATTTGTGAATTTCCAAAGCATATCCCCTGGGAGTGTCAAACTAGGTGTGCAGCAAGGCCCATTGTTGTGTACCAAATTACCCTAAGTTAACCCCGGAACATATTGTCGGAGTTGTTACCCCTAGGTAAATCTATTCCAGAACCACATCCACTTATAGTATCTAGACATGAATGTATTTCTAGGAAACCACTCAATCTATCTTTTACCAAAATTCAAGGACATTTTACTAAATGTTAACTCATCCTTATACTTATCGTTAGAGACATCACTAGACATATCATTAGAAATAAACCTAGGGATCTCATGGAGGTTTTCTCATCCTAGTTTCCAAAGGTCAACTAAAATTTCCCTTTGATACTAACTATAGAAACCCAGGCTTAACATACATGAATATTGCATCATTTTAGATGAATATTTAGTACAATGAAAAAATAGATGCCCAAGGTCTGTAACAGTTTACTGTCTTTGGAAACTTGGAAACAAAATATTCTATCCTGGTGAAAGATCTTAAACATCTCCCATAAAGATATACACAATTAACACTTCTACCTAAAACCTTTCTTCATAACCTAGAGAAAGGAAACATAAGAAATGGATGATCTCAAATTCTCAGTAAGGGTAAAAAAGGGATACATGTAATCATAAACATGAACATATTAGTATGATAACACAATCGTAACATTAAGAGATCATACCCTGCATATCAAAGGTCATAAAAATGAGATATGGGATGAATCTTGACAGTTCATAAGACATGAATCATAAGGAAATAAACATCATGATCCATGAAATCATAACTAAGGAATAATACATAGGATTTTTGGCATATATATAATAATAGAAACTTTTATGTCAGGGATACCTACCAAGACCTTTATAACAGTTATCCTTGGGATACGACCCATGTACCTACTTTGGGCTTGGGCTAGAAACCCATGTACCCACTTTCTTTTAGGATTTAGCTATAACCCATGCACCTTCTTGTTTTTGGGCTTGGGCTACTACCAATGTACCCTCTTTCATTTAGGCTTTGGCTACAACCCATACACCCTCTTTCTTTTTGGGATTGGGATACAACCCAAACACCCTATTTATTTTCGGGCTTGGGCTACAACCCGTGTACCCTTTGAGCTAATATAAAACATATCATTACCCAATTCATTAGAGGGAGATATAGGTCCCACCCAACTCATAGTAAAATAATTCATACATCTTCCTAAAGATAATAAAATATTCATCATATCATAAGCCATAAAAATATATAGGTCTTATAAACATCAAATCATGACCCATACAATGAAATGAGTATCATTAACATTTCATCACAGCATAACCTATGGAAAAGAGATGTTTCATAACCATTTCATTTAATCATAACCCATGAAAGAGAAACATATTTCATAAACATATAGCTTGTGAAAGAGAAATAGGTTTCATAAAGACCATGACATTATGCGTAACCCATTCATAGAAAGGATATGAATGGAACTTTTATAGAATTTCCAAAAAGGGAATGGTTAACATAAATGGATTTTATATTATATGGAAAATAGTTTTTAAATATCTTTCAAAAACATTCCATTAAGAAAATATCCTTTCTTCTTTGAAAAAGGCTTGTTAATACATAAAACCATTTAAAAATAATTTTCTAAAAAAATACCCTGAAAACATATAAAGAAGACTTGAAACCATTTGAAAATATTTTTCCTTGAAAATTAATTTTAAAACAATTTCTTAAAGATTAACCTTTTAAAAATGAAAAGGAATCTTCAAAGGAATGGCAATGGGTAAATCTGTACATGTCATACAAAGTAAAAAGGAATATTCCTTTTGCACGGTAAAAAGGTTAGAAGGAATGCCTTATTAGGAAAGAAACAAGGAGATTCCATTTAAGTGGTTGGTAAAATAAAAAAAATGGTAAAATGAATTTTATATATTATAGGGGAATGGTATAATATTCTTGGAAACTCTTTTTAGAAAGCATAGATTTTGAACTGAAGAGAGGGTAATGTCGGGCTTTCCTAAAAATATTTTCTTAACTAAAATATGTACCAAAGAGTATAAAATGGTATCGATACATGATCATATCATTAAATAATATAGGATAAGAAAACTCATGAATATTCTTGATATATTGATCATAATATTTCACCAAAGTAAGTATAAACATAAACAATCTCGAAAAGAAATGAGATTGTCTCAATAAACTCTTATAACTTGGTATCTTGGGATCATGATATCCATGTAAAGAAAAGAAATTAAATGAATCATATAATATTATTAAAATATTTATATTATTTATATTTCATGTAAAATGGAAGTATATGCACCTTGAAAAAGAGTTTAGGTGCATAATAAAACATGAGTCTCAAAGAAGGCAAATTGAGACCAAACATTTTACCGATTTGGTAACTTTTGAAACTTAAAACACATGAAAGAAGGATTATAAAATTGGAATGTGAATACCCATAAATTTAATTAAAAGATACAAAAAATACAATTATTGGCATTACATACACCACACAAAAGTAAAGAGTGGTGAACATAGCTTGTATCTCACAGAAATTAAAAGTGAGATGAAATCCCTTTACCTTGTATCTTGACTCTCTCCATACTCGTACAAGATTATTGTATAATAAATATAATTTTATTATAAATATTTTAAATAATAATATTCTTATATATATTACCATATATGTTTTGATTATAAACTTATATTACCCACTTTTTAATGATCTTATGTTAAGGTTTCACTTTGGGTAATATTCACTTTGTTCTTCACATGTGTGTTAATTTGTTACATCTTTGGTCCTAATAATTATATCATGATTACAGAATGTATAAAATGATATAATTATCAGGTATATCAAGTATAATTATATTAAAATAATCTATATAATAATTAAGTAGATGATGGAATACACCATTCATGGAGATGGTAGGCCGTACGTACGCATGAACGTTGTTTTCCGTTTTTTTTGTCATATTGAAAGAAAGTATGTAAATGAAATATGTATATATATGTATGTATATATATATATATATGATTATTAAATTAGAATTAATATATCATTTATATCATATAATTTCATTAAACCCATCCTTAATACATTCTATGTGGTGTGTGAACGAATCACATCGCTTTGAGGGGGCGGTAGTCCACACTTCCTCAAACAAGATTATTGTTTTAACACCAAATGGAAGGTAAATAGATGTATGTTGTAAAAGGAATACAGAATATTAAAGACATAATAAATATAATATATTACATATATAAATAGAGAGTCCATAATAATGGACACCATGATTGGTGGTAAAGTAGAAATGAACAATCATCATTTCGTGAGGTAGTAGTTCGCTGTACACATAAACAGTATGTTCAACATATATTAGATGGAGGTGTGTGTAAGTGTAGGTCAGAAAATTTTCATAAAAACATCCTAGTATATTTAGGATACTGGTTTTTTCACACAATAATGGAATAAATAGAGTTTAAGTGGTGAATAAGGGAAATAAAGGAAAGGAGCTTGAGAGAAGACATTACCTCTAAATCGGGTAACTCCTTTTGGTTTGTTCCAAAAGATTACTTCAGAATATTTCTTCCCAAATGTAGGATTAAAGGTTTAAGGGATGATTTTTGTGATTCTACTTGTTTATATCTTTGAATAACTTAAAATGTTTGAGAGGTGTGAGGAATGGGTAGAGGTGGTGGCCTTTTATAGGGAAGGAAAAGGACTCACATGTAATTTTTAGAAACAAATTGGGTGTTCACATGTTATTACCTAAAAAAAGTCATAAAAAACCAATAAAAATCAATAATTTAAGTTTTATGGACTAAATATGTACATACAATGTATTTTTAACAATTTTATAGGTCATTTGGGCCCTTAATTTTAAGGTTTAGTCTCTAGTTAAGCTTAATTTGGCCTTAACTATTGTGATTAATTTTAATCACTTTTACTAATAATTTTGGTCAAAAATTAACATGGTATTATTAGACTCTAAATATTATACTGAATAAAATGGTTTATGTCATATTTTTGAAATTCCAATCATAGAAATGGAGAAATTATTATTAGTTCTAATCCCACAGACGGGATGAAATAATGGGGTTTTAAAGTAGGAAAAAGTTCAAATGTTTGTTAAGATTTTTTATTCAGTTTCAAAGTGAAGTCGATCCTAATGAATTTAATTTTATTATTATATGTAATATTAATCTAATGTGACCTTAAAACATATTTATAATATCATTTATCATTAATTTTTAATTCAAAAAAGGCATTTTTTAACTAAAAAGTAGTATTTTTTACTATTCATCAAAAAATGAAGTTTCTCAGAAAAATCCCAAAAATTCACCATAGAATAATTCTGAAATTCTGAATTAAAAAATTAATTTTATTTTATCAAATTAAATTTCTAAATGTTTCTCAAATTACTTTCATTATAAGGGAATTGAAAACGGTTTATTTAAAAAAATGGTATTTTTAAAGATAAAAGGACTTTACCAATAATCATAATTTTTATTATCAATATGTTTTATTTATATGAACCAATTATAAAAATATTTGAAAATTATTTATTACTATTCATATTATCTTATTTAAATATTTAAGATAATAAAAAGAGATGTTTTGTAGATACTCACTATTGCATGTATCTTACGCCAACTCGGTGTTGCGTGCATCGTACACCAAGTCAGTGTTGTGTGTAGCACAAGCTAAGTTGTTATTGCATGTAGAATAAGCCAAGATGGTATTTATTGTGAAATTAATGTTTGACTTAGTGTCTTAGTATATATATATATATATAAATAACTATTTCCAGTGTCATGTGAAATGAAAAATATTGAAAATTTAAATTAATTCGAAAAAAAAAATTCTCAAAATCTTGGGGTGTTACACTATAACCTAATATTGGGTGGTTTTCAAGGATAATGAAGTCAGTAGGGTAAATGAATTTTTCATCTTTCACTAAAAAATCCTTCAAGATACTCTTTGTAATTCAAACACTATGATCAGCGAGTTGGAGTGTGACAGGCGTGGGTTTGAGATCCTTGAGACCCAGTTGACAATACACTGTATATGGAATGAGGTTCACACCAGCTCCTAGATTACATAAGTCCTTTATCATTTTTTTCTCTCCATGTTCAACATTGATATAAGGAAAACCTGGGTCCCTTAACTTAGGTGGCATGATTCCTTGGATTGTGGTACTCACATTAGCTGCCAAAAGGACTTGGTTTTTGTCTGAAAACATTGTTTTGAATGTACACAAGTCCTTCAGGTACTTAGAGTATGTAGGTATGGGTTGTATTGAATTAATAAGGGGTATGTTCATCTTAATATGTGTGAAGATTTCTCTCAATGTTTCATTCAGTTTGGGTTTGGAATTTTGTCTCACGTGTTGAGGGAATGGAGAAGGTTACAAGATTGTTTTGGGAGGTGGTGGTTCCTCAACATTATTAGTAGGATTTTCAGATTCAATGAGTTTTCCATCATCATTTACATGAGATATTGAAGCATCAGATGTATTAAGAATGGTCGTTTCATGTTTTTAATGATTTTCTCACTCCTTAAAATAGTCATCGTATTGAGTTTTTCATCAGAACTTTGTGTGTAACTAGATTCTCTACTCAAGTTTAGGGGAGGAACAACTTGAGTAGGTATGGTTTCATTTTCAGTTTTTATTGATTTCAGTTCATGTTTAAGTGATGAGACTTCTAAGTTCACTTTTTCCATTTTGTTACATAATTTATCAATGATTGGTTGAGGGACAGATTAGGCAGGGGCTTGTGCTGGTTGGTTTACCCCAAGAGGACACTTTTTTGTTGGATGGAATATTGATTAGGTTTATGGATATGTTGTTAGAATTGGATTGGTGGATGTTGGTATTTTACTGGTTTAGATTTAAAATATTTATATGTTTGAAAATTCTGTTGAGGGTAGGGGTTGAGATATTGTTGTTGTGTTAGTTTTTGATTTTTATTCCAACAGAATCCTTGATGGTCATTGTACCTTGGATTGAATTTTTTTTGTACTGTGGATTTTGAATATTAAATTAATTAACCTCTTCTTGTGGTTCTCATAAAATAACATCCTTAATATAAGGATTAGTTTGGAAGTTTTTAGTCTTATGGTCATGTTTGTCACAAATTATTCAAACAGTATCAATAGTTTGGGTTTCTTGGACCTTCCTAAGATTGACCTCCTCAACCTTTCTAGTGAGTGTAGCATGTTTTTCTCTGATATTTTATTCTCTAAGATTTTTCATTCCACTAGATTTGGGTGGTTTTATATAGTAAGGTGTTGTTCCCTATGTTTGGTTCTGTTCAGCAAGATTTTCCAAATACTCGTAAGCATCGTTTGGGGATTTGTTTTTGAATGTTCCATTATACATCATGTCAAAAAACTGTTTTTACCTAGATTTAACCCTTCATAGAAAATTATTACTTGTTATGGCATTGAGAAACCAGGGTTTGGTGCCATGTTTAATGTGACTTTGAATCTTTCCCATGTTTAATAGAATTTTCTCCCTCTTTTTCAAAAAAAATGGATTCACTTTTTAAGTGAAATTGTTTTGTGATGGGGGAAGTAGTTTTTTTATAATTATCATTCCAGTTGGTTCCAAGAGTGAATGGATTCTAGTCTCAAATTGTTTAAAAAATTATTTTCTCTATCCTTTAGAGAAAAATAAAAGAGTATCATTTTAGTTGATTCAATTTGATTTGGTGGGCATATGGTTTCAACAATGTCATTGAATTCTTTAACGTGAAGGTAAGGCATCTCAGAATCCATACCATGAAAGTTTGGAAGGTGGTTCAGGACATGGGGTTTGAAGACATATTGGGCATATCCTATGGTAGCATTCCTAATTCATGAGGGTGCATTGGTCCAGACAGGTGTGAGGTAGTCATTCATGGTATGGTCTAGAACAATTACCATGTTAGGGGCTTTCTAATTTTGGTTTCCATTTGGGTTCCCTCCCTAATTTATGATCTGGTTTTTTGGAAGATTATCAATTTTAGAATCCAAAGTATTAGAAAGACTTGGATATATGTAAAGGATTACCCTAAATTCACTAGAATCCTCACTCCTCAAGTTTTCCAACCTAACTAGATGGTTTGAATTGTCACAAGTGTAGGTGTACATGTATGGAAAGAAAGGGGAAAAGATAAGATAAATTGGGGTGAGAAAGGATAAATGGGGGATAATAGAATCAGTTTCTAAGATTACTTACTTGGGTCAATGGAAATGACACCAAAATTTGGTTGCATCCAAATTTATCTAAGTTTTATGGTGTAAGCAGTCACTTGTTGAATAACTTGAGTTATCGAATCCTCATAGACCTAATAAAAAACCTAAAGAAACATAAATTCAATGTGGGGGATTTGGACATGAAGTGAAAAACTTGTGTTTGAATTGATTTGATAATTAAATGGTTTTAAAAACTTAATTGAATTAAATTTAAGAGAATGAGTTGATCCTAGGTTATCGCTTGGGGTGGATTGGATGGATTTCTTTTTAAATTATTTCAATTTAATTAACAATAAAAGAATACATTCAATGAAATAAATATAACATTATCACTTATTTGTTTAAAACCTTCACATACACATCATAATCATCTATAAAATTAGAGAATCATTTTCATGATCACTCTTAGGTAAATGATCTTATTAGCACACTAAAAGTGTGGTGATAAAATTCAATAAGGAAGAGGAAGAAAGAAAATAATTGAATGAAAATAACAACAAAATAATTGATTAATAATTATTAAAATGAGAAATAACATACAATCCATCCACTTATTACTCCCTTGGATCAACCCAATAGAGGTTCATCCCTCCATTGATGTTATTCTATCAATGGAAGCAGGTAGTAGACTCATGAGGGAGGAATTAAAGAATAAAAATAGTAAAAAAAATGATCACTCCACCATTGTATGAATAATTTCACAAAATATGTTGTGAATGGAATAAATACCTAAGGAAATGGTATCTATGTGATATAAATAAGATAATGAGAAGAAATTTTATTATGAAATGAAAGTGATCAAAAAACTTACATGAGAAAAATTGAATATGCGATTACAAAATTAAAGCATAAAATTAAAATTGAAAGAATAAAACTTTTATCCTCAAATAACTTCACCAAAAACTCCTTAAATAGTAAATTTTGGTTCCTAGGGTCAATCCCCTATCAATAAATTACTTATCCATTAATTATGAGAGTCAAAAGGAGGGTGAGAAATAAAAGGAAACTTGACTTGTCAAAATTGACCATAAAATTTGGTCAGATTCATACCCCATTTTTTACGTGTAAATTTTACCCTAAATATGGTAAAATATGAAGGTTTAGTATAAGAGAAATATATTTTTACAAGTGTCCTATAATATCTGTCAAAATTTCACACCAATTGGATTATCCATTCGGATTTTATGCTTGAAATAGTGGGATGGTTTTACGGGCCTTCAAATCTGGACCACACATTAAATGTCAACTCGGGATCTATGGATCTCCTTGAAAAATTCAGAATTAGATCTGCCCATAGTTGAATGAAATGATCCCCATAATTTTATTTTTCTACAACTAAAATTTGAGCTTCATTGGTCTTGAATTTGGGGCTCCACTTTTATTTGATGGGCCTAAGGTCCCTTATGATTTGTCCATAAATTTCTGCATTAATTGTAAAAAATACCCATCTTCCCTTGTAATTCATCCATTGATCCTAAAAGAAAAAATGTTCCAAACAAAGTGATAAATCATATACCAAAATATAATATTCAAATAATTAGAAAAATTACTTACACAATATGATTATTAATTGGTCTCTAATTGAAACACTTTAAACATGAATTGCACAGTGATGTGAAATGAAGTTTGATTTGTAAAATTTATAAAAACTGGTGTTTATATACTTTGAAACACATGAATATTAAAATAAAATCAATGTATATTTGACTCTTTTAGTGTCTAATCAATTATATATCCTTCATATTCTAGGAACCAATGATAACTATTTCCAATTGTGTTTGGTTTCTAATTACTTTTCATTTAGAACTCCATCTAACAAGAGGACAATTAAAACAAATAACATCACATTAGGATCAACTGGGAAGTTTATTTTGATGTAAAACTAGTATCATAATTGAGTGGATTATTGGATTTTACAATTTATAGATCATAGGATCCATTATTCTATAGGTTTTCCATTTAATATGTGACAACCCATCTTTACACAAAGGTACAACTCATTTGTTTTCAGTTTAATTTCCTTTTAACTACCCTTATAATATTATCCAATGAAGTCATAGGGGTCAAGAGGGTGTCCGAGGATTTTTTGGAGCCTGAAACCGGGGAAATTTGGGGAAAAAACAGGGTCACATGGTTAGTAGAAACTTCACCGGCCAGACCACACAGTCTCTACTAACCATGTAGGGTGAGATAGAGGAGCAGCAAGGGACACACGATTTGTCTAAAACTGTGTGACCCAAGGTGCACGACCATGAAATCTACCTACAATTTTTTACAGTTTCTTTTCACAAAGTTTGCACATGGTTAGGAAACATGTGTTCCTTAATCGTGTAGTGCATTTACTTAAGTATTATAATGAGAATGGTTTGCGAACAATTTTCCAAAATCGTGCAGACAAACCGCGCACCCCTATTTTGAGGGTGAAATGTCATTTTTACCCTCATAAAACTTATAACCTGATTCATATTTCTCTCCTCCCATTTAAAATGACTGTCTTGGTTTATTTTTTCCCATATATTATCCTCCTCCTCAATCCAAGTATTGGGATCCATCTAAATCATTAGATCCATCTCAGTAAGATCTACAATCCTCTCCCTTCCTATTTTAGTTTATCTTTGGATCTGTTGCGCTATTTAGGTGCAAGCTCATTTTCCCTATTTTCAGGAATTTGGACCATTTCTTCTATTTCTTCCATCCTACCTTAAATCTAAGGCTTCCATTAGATGAGGATTCATCAACGACACTATGGTAGGTGGTCTCGTCATTTTCTCTAAGAGTTTTTATGTTTTCGTAGCTTTGTCATGGTTCCACACGCCGACCTTTGCCACACATTGCATTTTAATCGAGTTCTTCATAATAAATTGATCCACGCACCTTTATATATACCCATTTATCCTTGTTTAGTATATTAGAGGATGTTGACCTCAGTAATAGAAACCCCTTGGGTGTTCCAACATGATTTTCCCTTTATAGTTAATTTTTTAATTGATCGGAATGCTTTCTAAGCATCTGACTTAGATTATAAATTGAATTGCCTATGTTATATAATTTTTTAATGAATCCAAGGAACCTACTAAGTTCTTGGACATACTTATAATTGGAATTTTTTTATAGTTAATTTCCCTATTGAGAATAACACCTTCTAAGTTCCTATATGAACCTTATAAATTGAATTTCCATGCATTGTTTAATTGAATGGCTTGTATTTAGATTGGAGGGATTGTTCATGATGTTTTTACATTCCTTAAACGAATTAAATGGATTAAATGGTATTAATTGTAATGGGTGGTAGGACCATGCCTTTTGTTTAGGATTTATTAAATATACATTGAGAATAGTAATTCCTTGTTGTAATTGGACTTGACTATTGAGATACATGAGACGTAATGACTAATGTATTATATCATTGATATGATTATGAATTGATATAGGATGTGGTATGATGGTAAGGGATCTATTTGTAATGAAGGTTCCACGCTCCCTTACACTGGGTGTTGAACATGATATCTCACACCACTGACACTATTTTAAGTGTTCATTTTACTGTTACATATTTTTAGTGCCTTGATTATGTATTTAAATGTGTTGAAATTAATTCTATGGATTAGAAAAAATAATTGACACTTAAAATGTCTACCTTAACCTAACAGTGTTTTCCTGCATAGGTTAAAGTAGACACCTTAAGCAGTTAATTATGAAACATTGATCCTGTTGGAGTTGGTGGTCCAGAACCAACTACTTTGTACTTTATTCATTAATAAAAGCCTTATCACATCTTGATTGTTCTTCCGCGTGACAATGCATGTGATAATGTCCTAAGGATAGCTGTTGTATTAATGGGTCATAGCGGATCCCTACTATGATGAGAACCCGGAAGCGCCATAACACTGTTCTTGAATATATGTTCTATGGCCGAATGATATTATTTTAGGGACACAAATAATACAGGCCATTAGGGGTGAGGACTCATAAAACTTTGAGGTACCTTCTCATGGTGTACTCCCTTGGTAATATCCAGGAAGATATTATGAGAACGAGACCCGCCAGTAGGAAATCCACATTTCATAGTGTCATTGGATGTTCCTATCTACGGACGTGTGTATTGTTCCTTAGACTTTAAGATTATTATTAATGGGTATTACAACTCATGCACTTAGATATATTGACGAAAACTATGACGACACACTGTTCACAGTGAGGTAGGATACGTTGGGTGTGTCATGAGTAATACTGCATTAATAGATAATGCGAGAAAAGATTTGTCCCTTCTGTTCCATAACGGAAGTAGATATCTCAGGCCCTTTGATGGAATTGATATAGCCTACATAAATCCATGGCCATGGTAAGGTATGGGAGAGTTCAATTCCGAGAAGTCAAAGAAAGAATAATCGAGCACATGGGTTGATGGCACTAGCATGCAACCCGCTTGATTAGAGATATTGAGACAAAGGGATTATATTACACGGTAAGTGTTCGTAGGAGGTGACACACCATTGCAGCATTAACTTCTTTCTCTATGGGTGCCTTGGCGTGTTTCTAGACGCTAACCTTGGAATTTAGGCAGGCTCAGCCTAATGCCACTGAGAAAGAGGCCTAGAGGGTCACACACTAAGTGTGTACATGTATCTCAGTTAAATATTAATTTAACAAGTTGAATAAATATTATTCCCGACCGTGGTTTAATAATTATTCAAGGATGTCTGATCTCATTTATTTCGACACTAGTTATTCGATAGAATATATTGTAGGCGAAATAATATGTATTTATTAGCGAGTAATGCAGTTAAATTTATTTAAGAAATGAATATCCATTACTCAAGGTCTAATAAATGAGGTGGAGGAAAATAAATAAAACTAGAAAAATAAAAGTACACGCCGTGTATGTTTATACATACACGCCGTGTAGTTTGTTTTTCAGGATTCGTGAGAAAATATTGATTATTTAATTAAATGATATTAAATGTGATACATTGGATGCATGTCAAGTAATAATGATGGTTAACTGTCATTATTAAGACATGGGGTATTACTAAGAATTAAATGAAATAATTAAATGCTTTTGGGAAATTAATTCATTTTATTATTCTAAGTATTATAAATCCCAATTACATTATTCTCATGAGGTAGAGCCATTTTGGTTGTGCACAACGGATTGGAAATACTCTCAAGCCAAGAGAGAATTCCCTTTCCACCAAGAACTCTTTCAAGTCACGAAAGAAAGATCCTCCACCGGATCAAGGCGATCGAAGACATACATCGCAATCGAAGGATCTTCCGCGCTAGCAACCAGAGTTCCCTTCAGCGATGTCCAGAGATACGTGGAACATGTGTGGATCACCGCTAGAGGAATCCTATACTTGGATTCTGCAACGCAACGGCAGATCACAGGATCGTGACCAGAGACATCAACGAACAAGGAATTTTATCGAGGTAATTCTTATGAATTAATTAAATTAATTATAACCAACATATGATGATCCTATATCGAGGGTTCTCGGACTCTTATTTTATTTTTAGGTTCTTTGTTCTATTCCGAAGATCCAGCGTTTTATATCGTGACAGATCTTGGATTAAACATCGTTTAACGTTAAAATTAAAGTTGGGCACTCCCACCAATGCACTTCCACTGCGCCCGGAACCTACAAGTGGTATCAGAGCGGTCATATCATTGATTATAATTATTTAGTTTTTCGTTGATGTTTTACGAATTTAATAATTTAGTTGTTTCAATTCAAGTTTAATCATTCTAGAAATCTGAATCTCGAGATCTGTTCCTCCTCCCTCATTTCTCGTTCACCTCATAGAAACAAATTTTTCTTTTAATTTTGATTAAAATAAAATAGAGGAACTCATCCGGAGGAGCCAAACATTTCTGGTCGTACAACACCAGAATACATGGCATGTATTCAGAAGTACACTCCGTGTAGCCTAGGTTCAATTCATTGACTGATCCACCAAATCAGGCCGTGTATTGAATTCTTTCTAAGAATTTAAGACACCGTGTGTTGACCAGAAAAAGGTGGCACACGGTTTCTGGATTACACGCCGTGTGGTCCAATGAACACAGCATGTAGTCCCTTTGGGTTTGGGTTGGACCGTGTACCCCGTACACGGATTTCCCGGCTGGAAACTGTGTAACGCAGAAACTACACAGCGTGTGTCTAAAAGAACACGCCGTGTACTCCGAAAATTTCTGAAGTACATTAACACGCCCTGTCCCCGGGCGTGTACTTCGGATGGACGGTGAAGAAAAGTACACACCGTGTAGTCGGAACTACATGCCGTGTACTCACCCAAATTACGCAGATTTATTAAAATTTATTATTATATTATACAAACCCTTGAGACGTGTACCATGGTGCAAGCGTAAAGCTGAGGCACAAAACGTGATATGTGTTTTATATATATGTGTTTAATTTAACATCTGCGTAATGAATGGGAATTCACTGGGTTTCCTCCAAGGTACAAGTTACATACAAGGATGATTTTAAATGAATTTATTTGTTTAAAATTATGATAGATGAGAATCTCAAGGAAATTCAGAAAAATGGTTTAAGATAAAAGGATTGATTAATTGAAGATAATTAATTAATTTGAGCGTGATTTATCTTAAACAAGAATGATTAAAGAATTGAATGCTAGTTTTATTTATGCGTAAATATCGTTGCATGTATGGATGATCATGAGCTAGACCGATACCTTTGTATGTGAATGGTTTCTTTTAATTTATTTATTTAAATTAAATTTGTTGGCCTACGAGCCATCTCCTCATTAATATGTAGGACCTGCATGCCCAAGGATTCTTTTATGTAAAAACCCCTTTTACCCCTCACCTACGTGTGAGATAAAGGCATATGTAATGGATGGAGATCCCAAGCTAGTGGAGGTGGCTCAAGTCAGGAGCCAAGGTGAAACCAATCCAAGGATATACAAAGGTGGATAGGTGGAAATCTATAAACACGAACCCAAAAGGTTCAAGGTGTTTCTCCCCTAGGTCTTGGGCTAGTTTATCAACAGCTAGATAAACTAACCAATAGAAAAGCTCATGATCATACCATTTATTTTATTTCTATCAGTTGCATGGTTTATTTATTGTGGGTGTGTTGTCACGATCACATAATTAATGAATTAAACGGGCATGCAAGATAGAACTAAAATAAAACTGGCTTATACGTAAATATTATCTTAGACATGGTTAATCACTTAAGTAAATCCCACTTAATATTAAAAAGCATGTAATCAAAGATAATAAAATGGAAATTTATGTATAAGGATAAAATCCCTCAAAAGAAATATTAAGCCGGTTTAGCCTTCCATAATCTTGGTTAGAATCAAACCATAGTTCAAAGTGCTTGACCAACCCTAGTTGGGGTGATTTTAATTATTGGGGAATTATAATTCAAGGTTTTGGGTTGACTTGACTTGGTTCGCATCAAGGGTTGACTGCCACAGCAGGACTTGGTGTGACCAAGAGGCAAAGGTTGAGGAAATCTAAAATAAAAGGATTTCAGGATTGGGGATTCCACTCAATGGATCAAGGAGCTGCGAGTTAAATGCAGTTGTCATTTGGAATGCCCACCTAAAACCCTTCAAGTTTCTTGACCAACCCTAGTTGGGGTAATGCGAAGGGAAATATGGATCCTTGCCACTAGAATATTCAGGAAACAAAATATTCTGAAGTCAATGGTGAGGGATATTGGATTTCGATAAAATAGTGGGAGACTAATAAGTATTAATTTATTTATTTGTATCAAATTTTTGTAATAAAGTACTAAACCTTTGCTCATATTAATTTGTAGAAACGACAAGAAAATGACTTCAAACATATCATTGCGCACCATACTCGAGAAGGAAAACCTTCTCACCGGCACCAATTTCCAAGAGTGGCAGAGGCGTTTATGCGTCGTCCTTCGCCACAAAAGGAAATTGTATGTGTTGGAAGAGCCTATTCTAGTTGCGCCTGGGAAAGAGGATAGTGATGAGGAATTATCTCTCTACATGAAACACATGGATGATGCCACATATGTCTAGTGTTTCATGCTATCGGCCATGTCTAATGAGCTCTTGAAGCAACATGAAAACATGGACGCGTATAGCATGATGTCTCACCTTAAAGATCTCTACCAAGAGAAGGCGAGACAGGAGAGGTATGAGATCTCCAATGCTTTGTTTACCACGAAGCTTGGAGAGTCTGCGCCAACTGGGCCTCATGTAGTCAAGCTTATTGGCTACATTGAATGCCTGGACATCTTAGGGATTAAATTTTCGGATGAGTTGCGTACAGATCTCATCCTATCATTGCTGCCCAAGACCTTCTCTAGCTTCATTGTCAACTATAACATGAGAGGCAATGAGAAGAGTCTATCGGAGCTTCTGAACTTGATTTGCCAGGTTGACAAGGACATGGGGCATGACAAACCCGTAGTCCTTGTGGTGAACAATAAAAGGAAGGACAAGGCAAAGGGGCCAAAGACTTATAAACGGTATGAATCCCCCGAGCACCATCCCTCCAAGAAGGGAAAGATCTAGAGGCAAGTCAAGGAACGGGAGGCGGTGTGTTTTTCATGTGGCAAGCAGGGCCACTGGAAGAGGAACTGCACCCAGAAGCATGGGGACGCTAAAGGTGCGTTCGTTATTGAGTGCAATCTTTCTATTTCTATGCATTGGATATTAGATACAGCTTGTAGGGCTCACATCTGTATTCAAATGCAGGAACCAAGTAGATTTAGAAAGATCGCCAGGGGAGAGGTGGATCTTCGAGTTGCCAATAGCGCAAGGCTGGTTGTGTTGGCTATTGGCGACTACCACCTCTCATTGCCGACTGGGATGATTTTGTTTTTACATAACTGTTATTTTGTGCCTAGTGTTACCAAGAACACAATTTCTGTATCTTGTTTGTATATGGATGGATTTGTTTTCAAGTGCAGAAATAAGGGTTGTCTCTTTTATAAGAACAACGTATGTTATGGTATGGCACATTTAAATAATGGTTTGTATGTATTAAATTACGAAAACCAAGTGTTGGAAATCGATAACGAAAAAAACTCACATGACTCATACATCACCCAGTTGTGGCATCACCGTCTCGGTCATGTAAACGAGAAGCGCTTGACAAAGCTCTGCCAAGATGGATATTTAGACTCTACTGAGCTAAAACCACTTGATAGATGTCACGCTTGTTTACAAGGTAAAATGACCAAGCCGCCTTTTGGTGGACAGGGTGAAAGTGCCACAGAGCTTCTAGGATTGGTACACACGGATGTATGTGGACCATTTCCAGTAGAAGATAGAGGTGGATATTCTTACTTCATTACTTTTACTGATGATTTAAGTAGATACAGATTTGTCTACTTAATGAGGTATAAGTCTGACACCTTAGAGAAATTTAAGGAATTCAATACTGAAGTAGAGAATCAGCTTGGTAAGAAGATAAAGAAGCTTTGATCGGATCGAGGTGGAGAATATATGAACCAAGAGTTCATCGATCTTCTACGGGAGTCTGGGATTCTATCTCAGCTCACTCCTCCTTATACACCATAGTGGAATGGTGTTAGTGAAAGGAGGAACCGCACCTTGTTTGACATGGTAAGGTCAATGATGAGTCATGTGGATCTTCCATTATCCTTTTTGGGATATGCATTACAAACTGCAGCATACACATTAAACTGAGTACCAACTAAGGCGGAAAATAGAATTCCCTCCGAGTTATGGAATGGAAAGAAACCCATTTTGTCGCATACACATGTATGGGGATGCAAGGCATTTGTTAAGGCCTTATCAGGAAAAAAACTAGCACCCTGGGGAAAGAAGTGTATCTTTATAGAATATCCTAAGGAAACGAAAGGATATTACCTATATAACCCTCAAGACAAGAAAGTGACTATTGCTAGACAAGCTGTCTTTCTTGAGAGGGAGCACATCCTCAAGAAGGATAGTGGGATAAAAATTGACTTCGATGAAGTTGATGCTCAAGATACACAGGAGTTGGTACAGGAACAAGTTCCACAGGTCCCCATGGAAGAGGTTCCAGAAATACAAGTACTGCGTAGGAGCTCAAGAGAGGTAAGGGAACCAGAGAGATTTGGTTTCCTAGTCACCGAGGATGGTGAATCATTACTGTTGGACAATGATGAACCTCTCTCCTACAAGGAAGTAGTAGAAATCTCAGAAGCTACAAGATGACTAGAAGCTATGAATTCTGAGATGGATTCCATGTATCAGAACCAAGTTTGGGTTCTGGTCGATGAGCCAGTTGATGTAAAGCCTGTTGGATGAAAATGGGTATTCAAGAGAAAGATGGACATGGAAGGTCAAGTTAGGACCTATAAAGCAAGGCTAGTGGCTAAAGGATTCAAACAACGTCAAGGAATTGACTATGATGAAACCTTCTCGCCAGTTTCCATGTTTAAATCCATAAGAATCATACTTTCCATAGCAGCTTACCATGACTATGAGATTTGGCAGATGGATGTCAAAACAGCATTCCTTAACGGGAACCTTCAGGAAGATGTCTATATGACACAACCAGAAGGGTTTGTGACACCAGGTGAATCCAAACGGGTTTGCAAGTTGCAGAAATCCATTTATGGATTGAAGCAAGCATCCAGGTCATGGAACATTCGATTTGATGAAGCAATAAAGGAATTTGGTTTCATTAAGAACGAATGTGAGTCATGTGTTTATAAGCGGTTTAATGGGAATGCGGTCATTATCCTAGTAGTATATGTTGACGACATATTGCTTATTGGAAATGACATACCAGCCTTACAGTCAATTAAGGACTGGTTGAACAAGTGCTTCTCCATGAAAGACTTTGGTGAAGCAGCCTACATTCTAGGGATCAAGATCATTCGTGATAGATCTAAGAGGCTGCTTGGACTAAGTCAGGGTACATACATTGACCAGATACTAAAGAGATTTAGTATGGAACAATCCAAGAGGGGATTGGTTCCAGTGTCACATGGCTTACATATTTCTAATAAAATTTGTCCTCAGACACAAAAAGAGAAAGATAATATGAGCAAGATCCCATATGCCTCAGCTATAGGATCCATCATGTATGCCATGTTATGTACCAGGCTTGATGTTTCTTATGCACTGATCATGGTAGGTAGATATCAAGCAGATCCAGGAGAACAACATTGGACCGCTGTTAAGACTATCCTTAAGTATCTGAGAAGAACTAAGGATATGTTCCTGGTGTATGGAGGAGACGAGGAGCTTGTCATCAGAGGGTATGATGATTCTAGTTTTCAGACAGATTAGAACAATCTGAAGTCGCAATCTGGATGTGTTTTCTGTCTCAATGGAGGAGCTGTGAGCTGGAAGAGTTCAAAGCAGCCAGTTATTGCCAATTCTACAGCAGAGTCCGAATATATAGCAGCTTCTGATGCATCCAAGGAAGCCATCTGGATTTAGAACTTTTTCCAAGAGCTTGGTGTGGTGCCTAACAGTAAAGATCCCATTACATTGTATTATGATAATACTGCAGCAGTGGCTCTTTCAAAAGAACCAAGGTCACATCAACGGACAAAGCACATACTCTGGAAGTATCACCTCTTGAGGGATTTCTATCAGAGGGGTGAAGTTGAAGTGAGCAGAGTGTCCACAGAAGAGAACGTGGTGGACCCCATGACTAAAGGCTTATCTCAGCAGAAGCATGACTATCATGTGAGAGCTAGCGGGTTAAAGGTTGTTAGCAGTTGGCTCTAGTCCAAGTGGGAGTCTTTTGGAGTTGGTGGTCTAGAACCAACTACTTTTTACTTTATTCATTAATAAAAGCCTTATCACATCTTGATTGTTCTTCTGTGTGACAATGCATGTGATAATGTCCTAAGGACAACTGTTTCATTAATGGGTCATAGAGGATCCCTGCTATGATGAGAACCCGAAAGTGCCATAACACTGTTCTTGAATATATGTTCTATGTCCGGATGATATTATTTGAGGGACACAAATAATACAGGTCATTAGGGGTGATGTCTCATAAAACTTTGAGGCACCTTCTCATGGTGTGTGCCCTTGGTAATATCCAGGAGGATATTATGAGAATGAGACCCGCCAGTAGGAAATCCACATTTCATAGTGTCATTGGATGATCTTATCTGCGGACGTGTGTATTGGTACTTAGACTTTAAGATTATTTTTAATGGGTATTACAACTCGCACACTTAGATGTATTGATGAAAACTGTGACGAAACACTGTTCGCAGTGAGGTAGGATACGTTGGGTGTGTCACGAGTAATACTGCATTAATAGATAATGCGAGAAAGGATTTGTCCCTTCTGTTCCATAACAGAAGTAGATATCTCAGGCCCTTTGATGGAATTGATATAGCCTACATAAATCTATGGCTATGGTAAGGTATGGGCGAGTTCAATTCTGGGAAGTCAAAGAAAGAATAATTGAGCACATGGGTTGATGGCACTAACATGAAACCCGCTTGATTAGAGATATCGAGACAAAGGGATTATATTACACGGTAAGCGTTTATAGGAGGTGACACGTCATTGCGGCGTTAAATTCTTTCTCTATGGGTTCCTTGGCGTGTTGCTAGACGCTAACCTTGTAATTTAGGCAGGCTCAGCCTAATGCCACTGAGAAATAGGCCTAGAGGGTCACACACTAAGTGTGTCCATGTATCTCAGTTAAATATTAATTTAACAAGTTGAATAAAGATTATTCCCGATTGTGGTTTAATAATTATTCAAGGATGTCTGATCGCATTTATTTCGACACTAGTTATTCGAGACAATATATTGTAGGCGAAATAATATGTATTTATTAGCGAGTAATGCAGTTATATTTATTTTAAAAATGAATAACCATTACTCAAGGTCTAATAAATGAGGTGGAGGAAAATAAATAAAACTGGAAAAATAAAAGTACACGCCGTGTATATTTATACATACACTCCGTGTAGTTTGTTTTTTCGGGATTCGTGATAAAATATTGTTTACTTAATTAAATGATATTAAATGTGATACATTGGATGCATGTCAAGTAATAATGATGGTCAACTGTCATTATTAAGACATGGGGTATTACTAAGAATTAAATGAAATAATTAAATGCTTTTGGGAAATTAATTCATTTTATTATTCTAAGTATTATAAATTCCAATTACATTATTCTTATGAGGTAGATCCATTTTGGTTGTGCACAACGGATTGGAAATACTCTCAAGCCAAGAGAGAATTACCTTTCCACCAAGAACGCTTTCAAGTCACGAAAGCAAGATCCTCCATCGTATCAAGGCGATCAAAGACGGACATCGCAAGTGAAGGATCTTCTGCACTAGCACCTGAAGTTCCCTTCGATGACGTCCAGAGATACGTGGAGCACGTGTGGATCACCGCTAGAGGAATCCTATACTTGGATTCTGTGACGCAACGACAGATCACAGGATCGTGACCAGAGACATCAATGAACAAGGAATTCCATCGAGGTAATTCTTATTAATTAATTAAATTAATTATAACCAACATATGATGATCTTATCTCGAGGGTTCCAGGACTCTTCTTTTCTTTTTCCGTTCTTCATTCTATTCCTAAGATCTGACATTTTATGTCGTGATGGATCTCGGATTAAACGTCGTTTAATGTTAAAATTAAATTTGGGCACTCCCACCAATGCACTTCCACTGCGCCCAGAACCTAAAGATCCATGGAACATTGATCGAATGTTATAGAAGGTGTTATAGTATGGGTTAAGTGGATACCATGTTTTGTTTCATAAGAAGTATGGGCCCTTATGGATTGAAAATGGTGATCCATCGAATTCAACCATTTAAAGAGGTTTAATTATTTGAATGAACACAAATTTAAAATGAATATGACTTTTAAAGTAATAATGAACAACTTGTATATGTAAAAAAGAGGAATAGATCCAAAATAGACCTTATTAGTGGGTAGTTGGTGAGTCTATTACATTCTAATGTCCTGCTATATTCTTTCTCTATTACTCAGTTTTGGCTTTGGGAGAAAAATGAGGGGTATGATCTATCTTTAGAAATGCTATGTACCTATACTGATTTTATATCTGCAATATTTTCAACTATTAAAATCTATTCTGAGGCATGCATTTGGCATTGTAGTATCATGCCTCCACATCATCCTCTAGTTATACACCCTGAAGGCGGTGATTACCATGCACTTGAGGTGGAGGGCCTTGAGCCTCCAATGATCCCTTATATAGTTTCAACTACGTAACCTCTTCCTATTTATGATATGGGCATCGATACCCAATTCCAAGAAGGATTTATATGTATATTGCAGAGTATGCAAGGTTTTGTTCGACCAACCTTGAGTATGGAAAAGTTGAATTAGGAGGTCCAGCAACAGCATCCTCCCACCTTTTTGGGGGGTGGAAAACCTCATGCTAGTGAGTCTTGGATTAAAGATATCCTTTCCATATTTAAGCATCTAGAGATTCCTCTAGATCATAGGATAAAACTTAATGTATATATTATGTACGATTCTGAAAAGTGGTGGTGGGACATTATTACCCAGATAGATCTTTATAGAGATATGGTTTGGGTGGATTTCCATACTATCTTATTTGACTATTTATTTCCCTAGACTATGAGAGCTGTCAGATCTAGAAAATTCATGAACATGCAGTAGGGAGATATGATATTTATGGAATAATCTGCTCATTTCATAGAGTTGTAGTGGTTTAATCCTACTCTAGCGGCTGATGATATTATAACCACCAGGAGATTCGGGTATGGGATGGTTTATGTCATTCTATCATAGGTTAATGTATTCAGGTTGAATACCATTTCTGAAATAATCAAAAAATCCTTTATTACAAAGTGAAATTTGAGGGAAGCTGATGGTGTGAGTCAGGGTAGTTCAAAACCTAGATCTATGAGTGATTCTTCTTCGAGGTGAAAGAGAATTTTTGAGGCTAATCGTGGAGGTAGAAATAGTCAGTCTCCTCATGCATAAATCTTTTTGATAGGTCACTAGTGTGGGAATACAATACACACAAAGCCTCAGTGCTTATGAGATCCTGTAGAATGCATAGGCTATAACAGGATGGGTCACATCCAAAATTTCTGTATAACCTTTTTATAAGAACCTAGAAAGTGTGGATCTAAACCTACTCTAAATCTAGGAGTGAGGCTAGTAGGATCATGTTAGACATGAATTTGAATACGATTGACCACTTAGGTCGAGGTGGAGATTGATGTAGAGGAATCCAGACTCATTATTCTCAGTGCCAGCAGAGTGTAAATGATTAGGGTAGTTAGGTAGTGACTCAAGCCCATGATACATGCTAGTTACATGCAGTCCAGCCCATGATGGAGGAGAAGAGCACCAAGCCTTCTACATTTTGAGGTACTATTCTAGTATCCTCCACTTTAGTGTCTGCTTTATTTTTTACAAGCGTGTCTCACTATTTTTTTATCCGAGACTATTATGGAGAGTCTGGGCCTTGAGATCAAAAAATTCTATAGCATTATGATTCTAGAAACCCCATTAGGTATCCAATCATAGGGAGTTCACCATTATAAGGATTGTACCCTTGAGATAGGCATATACCTCTTTGTATGGAATCTTTTCATCCTCAACATGACAAGATTTGATGTAATCATCAAGATGGACTGATTAGTTCCCTATAGAGCCCAAATTCTATCATAAAAGGGTGATGTTTACATCACCAGAGGTAGGTAGAAATGTACATAATGGAGAATGGGATGTTCATGCGACATGAACTGGACTTGATCAGCTGAGGCTGGGTAGTGTGACAACTCAGATTTCCAATCTTTTCCTGGATAGCCAGGGGTTACAGCCTGCTTTTTTTCCTCTTGTAGTGGAGTGTTTCAGAGAAATATTTCTCTATTACTTCCCTTGTATAACTCCAGTGAAAAGGTAGAGTTTACCACATATCTTGTTCCAATAGAAGCACTAGTGATTATTCCTCCTTATAGGATGACACCCATGGATCTCCTAGAGATCAAGATGAAATTGGAGGATCTAGAGGCTAAAGGTTTCATATGCCCCATCAATTATACTTGGGGTTCACCAAACCTTTTTCCAAGAAGGTGGATGGTACCCTAAGAATTTTCATGGATTACCATTGATTGAACCAACTCATGGTAAAGAATCGATATCCACTTCCTCAAATAGATGACCTCTTTGATCATATCTAAGGAGTGAGAGTGTTTTCAAATATATATTTGAGGTCATACTATCATCAGGTGCATGTCATTTCATCAAACATACCTCACATAGATTTCAAGAGTAGGTGTGGTCTTTAAAAGTACCTGGTTATGTCGTTCAAACTCATGAATGCACCCACTATTTTTATGGCTCTTATGAATCGGGTTTTCTACCTATATCTAGATTCATTCATGGTAGTTTTTTTGAATAAATATTAGTGTATTAATGCTCCAGACATGACCATGAAAACCATATTGAGATCATTCTGAATACACTAAGAGATAATTATCTCTATTTTAATATCATTAAGTTTCATTTTTGGATCGACAAAGTTCACTTCCTAGGTCACATTATTTTGGTGTCAGGAGTTTCAGTAGACCCATAGAAAGTTAGAGATGTAGTTTCTTGGGAGCATACTAAGAAATTCCTTGAAATTTAGAGTTTCTTAGGGATAGATGGATATTACAGACACTTCATCCATGATTTCTCATGCCTTACAATTCCACTTACATTCTTGATAAATAAGGTTATGAAATTTGTATGGTCAGAAGATTATGATGCATAATTTTAGGAGTTGAAAGTACATTTGAATTCAGTGCCAATAAAGAATCTTCTGAAGCTGGGAAGGATCTATATAGTCTACTATGACACATAAAGTATCGATCTTGGATCTTTTTTGATGTAGGATGAGCAATTTTTCATATACATGTCTCATCAGTTTAGGCCTCTTGATTAGAATTACCTGATGTGACCTTGAGCTAGATTCTATAGTTCACGATCTATGTTGTTGTAGACACTATCTACTTGGAGAGTGTTTTTTGTTATACACTAACTATAGAAGCCTCAATTATATCTTTATACAATGATATATAAAAATCAGGAAGTGCAGGAGGGTTGAATACCTACAGTCATTTGATTTTGATCTTTCCTACATGCCTGGTAAGGGCAATGTAGTGGTCGATGCTCCAAACTAGAAGACTCAAGTACATGTAGTTCAGAATTCTAGTGGAAAATAATATCTCATGGAATTATTCTCAGAAATGAACATTGATGTTCAGTAGGATAATGGTCAAACTATCCTCTCAGCCTTAGCAGCAACCTATACTCTTCTAGAATGGGTAAGAATGATGCAACTATTTGATCCCTAAGACCTTGTCGTAAGGGAAATCATATCACATGATGATACAACTTCAGGTTGGACCATGGATGGGGATGGTACCTTACTATTCCATGGGTGTGTATGGATCCTAGTATACATTAGAGAGGAGTTGATGTGAGAATTTCTTGCATCAGCATGGGCAGTTCACCTCGGTGTCACCAAGATGTATTGAGACTTACGTCGCCAGTATTGGTGGCCTGGTATGAAATGTGATATTGTTGACTTCATCACTCAGTGTTCCACCTATTAGTAGGTGAAATAATAACATCAACTACTAACAAGGATTTTACAGCCATTTTCCATTACTGAGTAGAAATGGGATGATGTTTCAATGGATTTCATGAATGGTCTACCCAAATCACCTCATGGAAATGATGTAGTGTGGGTTGTTGTTGATCATCCAATGAAGGTCTCACAATTCCTACATGTGTGAGATACTGTATCATTAGATGATATAGGAAGGATGTATGTTAGGGATGTTTTACGTCTTTATGGAGCTCCTCGTTCCATCGTTTCTGACATAGATGATCACTTTACCTCATGGTTTTGGCATGGGTTGCAGAAGGCCTTGGGTATACATGTTCTTATGAGCATGAACTATCACCCACATACTGATGTATAGACAGACATACTTCGTACATGTTTCTTTGACTTTTGGGGTTACTGGAAGAAACACATTCCCATCATTGAGTTTTCTTATAATAATAGATTTTAGGATAACATCGATATGGATCCTTATGAAGCCTAATATGGTTGGACTTTCTGATCACCTCTGTGCTAGCTTGAGGTATGGGAGGTGGCTATTCTTGGACCATGTCTCATGAAAGAGACTATGGAGAAGGTCCAGTTGACTAGAAAGCACATGATCATAGATCATTCCAAACATTAGTCTTATGCCAATAAATACTGATGATCTCTCGAGTTCGAGGTTAAAGAATGGGTTTTCCTATGATTCTTGCCTAGGTTGGTCCATAGACATATTCAGAGGCAGGGTAAGCTCCCACCTAGGTTAACTAGACCCTTTAAGGTTGTGAAATAGATTGGACCAGTGGCTTACCAGATTGATCTTCATCAGAGATACTAGTCTATGAATGATTTATTTCACGTATCATAGTTTTTATGGTATTATCTAGACCCATCCCATGTATTTCATCCTAATGATATTGATTTAGATATGGATTCTTCCTTTGAGAAGTATCCCATTCAAATTGTCTATCAGAGTGTGAAGACACTCTGAGGTTGGTTAGTTCATTTGGTATGGGTGATATGGATGTATAGACGAGTATAAGATGAGACCTAGGAACAAGGAGCTAATATACAAGCTTAGTAGCTAGAACTCTTTACTGATGATACATCTTTACATTTATAAGGACAACTCAGGTATGAGTTTCTTTAAGGAGGGGAGGTTGTAACGACATGTATTTTCATGAAGGCATGGAATTTTTTAGTTTAATTTCCTTTAAATTACCCTTATAGTGTTATCCAATGGATTCATGGGGATTACAAGGGTGTCTGGGGATTGTTCGGAGCTCGGAACCATGAAAATGTGGGAAATAAACTAGGTTGTGTCACATAGTCTCTACTAACCGTACAGGGTGAGATAGAGTAGCAGGGTCCGCATAATTTTTCTATAACTATGCAACCCAAGGCGCATGACCACATAAATGACCTATGGTTTTTGATATTGGATTTGCACATGGTTTGTGCATAGTTAGGGAAACCGTGCACCTTAACCATGTGGGGTCTTTCCTTAAGCAGTGTTCTAAGAACGATTTGCCCACATTTTTCCCAAACCATTTATAAAAACTGTGCGCCCACTATTTTGAGGGTGAAATATCATTTTTACCCTCATTAAACTTATAACCTAATTCTTCTTTCTCTCCTCCCATTTTCACCAGATAGATTGATTTGTTTTATCATGTATCTTCTCCTCCTCATCAATCTAGGCATTGAGATATCTTATTCATCCATTGTCTGAATCAAGGTTTTTCAAAAGCATCAGATCCATCTCTATAAGATCTATAATCCTATCCCTTCAAATTTTAGTTTATCTTTAGATATGTTTCTCCATTTAGGTGGAAGATCTTTTCCTATATTTTTAGGGCTTTGGATAGTTTCTTCAATTTCTTCCAACCTATATCAAATCGAAGGCCTCCATCAAATGAGGAGTAGTCAATGGCCCCAAGGTAGGTAGTCTCTTTATTTTTCCAAATATTTTAGTTATTTTAATAGCTTTTTTTGTAGTGTCACACAACAGTCTTTGCCGCACATTGACTTTTAATCGAGTTATTCATATTAAATTGATCTATGAACCTTAATATACACCCATTGATCCTTGTTTAGTATATTATAGGATTTTGTCCTTAGTTATGGACACCCCTTGGGTGTGCCAACTTGATTTTACCTTTATAGTTAATTGTTTAATTTCCCATAATTCCTTCTAAGCATTCAGATTTGATTATAAATTGAATTGCCTTTATTATATAATTGTTTAATAAATCAAAGGAACCAACTAAGTTCTTGGGACTACTTATAATTGGAATTTCCTTATAGGTAATCGCTATATTGAGAATGGTATTCTAAGTGCCTCTATGAACCTTATAAATTGAATTGACATGCATTGTTTAATTGAATGGAATTTATTTAGATTGGAGGGATAGATTGTGATGGTTTTACCATTCTTAAATGAATTAAATGGATTAAATGGGATGAATTGTAAAGGGTGGTAGGACCACACCTTTTGTTTATGCTTTATTAAATGTACATTGAGAATAATAATGACTTGTTGTAATTAGACGTGAATATTGAAATACATGTGAGGTAATGCCTCATGTATTATATTATAAATATCATTATACCTTGATATAGGATTTAGTATGATGGTAAGGGATCTATTGGGCACAACAGTTTCATGCTCCCTTACATCAGGTGTTGATCATGGCGTTTTACACCACTAACACTATTTGGACTGTGGGCATGACGCACCACGTCCCTTATTTTGAGTGTTGAAATGAAGGTAAACTCACCATATTGAGCGAAGAGAATGAAATATCTCTCTCATTATGATATTCAGGAAATGTACCTTATTGATTGATATTATAGGCTCATTCAGACTAGTTATGGATGACAGAGTTACGCCCCGGTCCAGCAAGCACCTAGTATTCTAGGTATATGGCCATTAGCGTCCACATGAACATAGTCCATATAGGTGGATGCGATATATAACTATACTATATGTATATCATTAATATATATATAGTTACTGTTCATATATTCATTCCATCCATGATCCGAAGCAGGTAGAGCTGCTAGGTGCCCTTTAGAAACCTGATCATGCTGATATTTAATTTTTCTACTTTGTTAATTAATTATTATTACATGCACACTGTTTAGCTATGATAACTTATTGGATTACTTATAGACATCATTGGTGGTGGAATACTGAGATTTTATCTCACACCCTACTCGGGATGCCTTTGGTACTTGAGAAGATTATTTTTCTACAGGAACAGATAAGGGAAATCACCCCACTTTAGAGTTTTGATATGCTTTATCTTTAGATGAAGCATATGAGTAGAGGACAAAGCTTTCAATCAAGATATTATGGAGTATATTTTTATTATTTTGTTTTTTTCTATAGAATGATTGTATATTCCTATCATATTTCCCCCTTTTTTATATCAATATGCCATGAATCCATGTATATTACACTGCCTATTGGATTTTGATTACTATTCAGTTATTTATTCTTCCACTACTTCATTATTAAGTCCATTTATATATTATTCTGCTATTGTATGTTTATATTTATCTATGTTGTGTCACTATGATATGGAGGTATAATCTCACCACCATACCACCTTTACACCCTCACTACTAGTCAATAGCCTCTAGCGTACATGGAGGCACACTTAAGGTCATCTAACCCACTAGCTTGTGTCATGGGTTAAGTGGTTCCTAGGTTGGGCCGTTGCACTAGAGACCTGACTAGCCTCTTTCCACTAGATCTAGACTTTTTTACATGAATTAAGACATAAAAAATATAACATAAAACCAACCAATCAATTTCCCCTTATTTTATATCTAGATTATTCATTGCTTGCTTGTGAATTGTGCTCTCATTCTTGCACTGTTGTTTATTTTCACTTGGATTATGGTAATTATCACTTCACCATTATCACCACCACCATTTGTGTCAATCACTTAACTACTAATTTTGTATTATTATTGTTTTATTAAGAGTTTTTTTCTACTTAGTCACACACACACATCTTTGGAAGTCATTATCTATGGATCGACCCCCATCCACTATTTTACTAGTTTTTAATAGGGTTTATAAATAATTAATTTTCCTCAAACATAGTTAATGACCTAGGGACCCCATTAAATTTTGGCATCACTATTAGGGAATGATCATGAGACCAAGTAGAAAAAAATAAAAATATAAAAAAAATCAAAAATAAAACAACAAAATTTTCCTCAAAATAACTGCAAGAAAATTAAAAAAATAACAATATGTTGAAAAGGTTTGTGAATGAAATTTAGTCCATCATATTAAAACCCATAAATCATAATATGTGAAATAAAAAAAACAATCCTTCAAAACTCATAATAAAACTTGAAATGGAATATCTTCATGAAAATCATAATAATCAATGAAATGAAAACCTCAACCAAGATGGAAATGTCAATCTTCCACAACCTGAAAATGAGTTGATGAATATAGTCAAGGTTTTGGAGTTTCAAGTACCCATAATGTCTAACAACTCATCATGCGTTAGGAAAACCCCTTGTACTTGAAACTATGAGATTAAAAAATCCCACTTATCCATGATGCCATCATACTATAGACTACCTAATGAAGACTCATTGGAATTCATTAGGGACTTCTATAGTATAATGCAATAACTGATGCATAGGGGATTGAGTGAGGAAGAGTTAAAGCTGAGAGTATTCCCATTTTTATTAAAATAAAATTAAAAAACTTGGTTCCAACAGATGGATGAAGAAATATTTGATTCATGGGACCAATTGTTCAATGTTTTTATCATGAAATTATACCTAAGAAAGATGACTTTTGAGATACAAAATCAAGGTATTTTCACAAGATAAGGGATAACTATTCCATTAAGAATATGACATATTCAAGGGGTTACTTAGGAATTTCTCTAACCACCAGTGTACACTACAATTTCTCATGGTTAAATTTTACAATAGTATCACACCATACCATCAAACACTGGTTGATTAATCCTATGGAGGGGATTTGATGGTATGGTGTGAGACTATTGTAAAATTTATCTAGGGTTGATCAATACTCTAGAGGGTATTTATCTAATAATACTTCTAATGAGTTGAAACAATATTTTAACACTCTAACATATAATTAATATTACAAGTGTTCTAGGAGGAGAACCATTGTTAAGAAGGAAACGCCACCTCCTCCCCAAGATGAAGTTCAATATGCTAGATTTTACATTGAAAATACTAAAAAGGCACTTAGGGAGAAATTTTATCCCTATGGAATGTTCGAGGACTCACAATCTTGTTTTACTAATTTTTATATGTCTGACCAAGATCTAGATAATGGAAACTTTACTGAGTATGGTCCTAGGATGCAACCAAGGGATGTACCATTATCAAATAATTACAACCAGGGGTATCATAACCATACAAACCTTTATTGGAGATATAAAATATTTCTTAGACCAAATGATTACCTTGGATTCTAATAACAACCTAGGCATCAATTTCAAACCCCTAAAAATGTTTAAACTTCTAGTTCTCAAGATGAATTAAAGGGTATGTTTTAATAGTTGATATGTAGGTTTGATGAACAAAAATAAAAAAATGATTTTTATAAATAAAAAATAGAATATAGGTTTAAAAACATATAGTTACAAGTTGGAAAGTTTGTTAGAAATATTGGAGGTAGAGACAAGAGTAAACTAAAGATCACCACTAGACTAAATACTAGGGAGAATGTCATAGAAGTTACAACTAGGAGTGGTCTCCAAACCCAAAAAGAATATAGAAAAGATCCCAAATCTACCCCAAATAAAAATCTATATGAAACTAAAACCCAAAATCTATAAAATGAAGAATCTATAAATCTGGGCATCAACATTGAAAACACCTTGAAATTCATTGTTCTAGTTAAAAACCAATAAGAAAAATGATTTAAAATAAAAGAAAACAAGGGGAAGGAAAATCTTGGAGAAAATTTGAAGTAAATACAAAGATTGGGTAGAAATTTTCCCCATCCATTATATTCCATGAATTACTGAAGAAGAAGAACCAAGAACCTGACCTTCTTTTTTAAGGATTTTTAAGAAACTTCAAAACACCCTACTATTTCTTAATGTATTATATCAATGATCATCAAACCTCAACTAATTGAAGAAAAATTTTTCTAACAAGAAAACATTAGAATAATTTGAAACATATAATCTCATTGAGGAGTGTAGTGCTATCTTGAATAATAGGATACCTACCACACATTAAGTCCTAGTTATATTTTTCATCTTACACACTTTAGGAGAGAGTTTTCGGTTCAATTACTTGTGTGAACTTGGGGCCAATATCAATTTGATACCCTTATCACTATTCAAACACTTTGGATTAAAATTATCACATACCACTATAGTTTACTTACAGTTAGTTGACCAATCTATTACCCATCTAGTTGGAAGAGTTGATGACCTACCAGTTGGGGTTGAGAAGTTGTTTTTGCTTGACGATTTCTTGATCCTAGACATGGAGTGTAATAAGGAAGTACCTATCATCCTAGGTTGGCCTTTATTGTACATTGGGGGAGCTATCATTGATATATCAAAGGTTAATCTAATTTTTAATCTTAGGGAACAAAGAGAGTATTTTAGTGTCTTTTAAAAATATAAAATAACCCATTTCTAGAAAAAAATCAAAGTTTGAGATGATATAGTACAAGGACTCATTTAATCATCTTGAATAATTGGAGAAAAAATTTGTGGGTAAATAAATCCCTTTTCAAGCTTACATTGAGTCTTATTATCATGATGAGAATGTTAAAATTGAGGTTTTATAAACCATTCCAATGAAACATTGTAGGTCTAACCCTACTATCATGAGCCCCCCAGATGATCAATAATCTATTTCCGAGAATAAGAAATTTTTAGTTGAATTTTAGGAACACTTACCTTCTCAAAATGAGGATAAAATCACTAAAAATTCACAGGAAGATATTTTAAAATTCATTGATGAGTTTTTCGTGGGATCTATTTTGAAATCTAGTCTATGTTTAGAGAGCAGTGAGCTATCCACATGGGATAGTAGTGAATAAAAGCTTGATTATGGTTTTGAAATTCATGATATTTCTAATTTTCAAACACACTTTAAGAAAAAAAATTAATACCTTGGAATTCCTAGGATTAAGAGTATTCCATTCTGTAAAAAATAACCAGATTTGGAGCTCAAACCCCTTCCCACTCATTTGAAATATTCTTTTCCAGGTGAGTTCTCTTCACTACCTATTATCATTTCTATTGGTTTAGAGGAAATTCAAGGAGAAATTTTTTTAGCTACCTTGAGGAAGTTTAAATATTTAATAGGTTGGTCAATTACTAATATCAAGGGTGTAAGTCCTTCCCAATGAATAAAAAAATTACCATGGAATTGAACCATAAACCAAGATTTGAAGCATATAGAAGATTTAATCCCAACATTAATGAAGTGTTTAGAGAGTCAGTGATTAGATTTATGGATACCATAATATTTTTTCCAATTTCAAACAACCCATGGATCAATCCTATCCAAGTTTTCCCTAAAAAGAGTGTAGTCACATATTTCATTAATGAAAAAAATGATCAAGTTCAAGTTAAGACAACAAACAAATTGAGAGTCTATATAGACTACATGAAACTGAATACTGCTACTAGGAAATACCATTTTTCAATTCCATTTTGGACCAAATGTTAGAGAGGTTGGCCAGGAATGAATATTTTTGTTTTCCTGATGCTTTTTCTGGTTTAAACCAAATTTCCATAGCTCATGAGGATCATGAGAAGACCACCTTCACTTGTACATTTTGGAAAATTTCCTATCAATGAATTCCCTTTTTATTGTGTGGTTAACCATACACTTTTCACAGATGTATGATGGATAATTTTAAAACATGGTTGAGAGGATTATTGAAGTTTTTATGGATGATATCTCAATAGTTTGAAGTAGTTTTGAAATATACTTTAAAAATATAGAAACTGTTTTGGAGAGATTCCAAGAAATAAGACACACCTTAAACTAGTAAAATCAAAAATTCATTGTCATTGAGGGAATTATCTTAGGTCATAAGGTTTCCAAGAGAGGTATTGAGGTTGATATGATAAAATTTAAGTGATCTAGAGGTTACGCCACCTAAAAATTTCAATGGAATTAGAATATTTTTACACCATGTAGGTTTTTACTTGAGATGCATCAATGATTTTTCCAAGATCACAAAGCCTTTATGATCACTACTTATCATGGATTCACCATCTATGTTTAATGAGAATTTATTAGAGCCAATTAACCTGCTTAAGGAGAAACTCACAACTTCACCCATGATCATTTCCCCAAATAGGAAGTTTCCTTGTGAGGCGATGTGTGATTATAGTGAAGTGGAAGTAGGTATAGTTTTGGGGAATAGTAAAGATAAGAGACTTTTTTTTCTAATATAAAGATGTTATATGATGCCAAAAATAATTATACCACAACTAAAAATGAGTTAGGTGCTGTCATTTTTTCTTTGGAAAATTTTAGGCGGTACTTGATTGGTTCTAAGGTCATTATTTTCACATACCAATCTATTATCAAATATCTTCTATATAAAAATGATTCCAAATCAAGGATTATTAGGTGGAATATTCTATTATAATAGTTTAATTTTTTTTATAATGGATACGAAAGCAGTAAAGAACATTATTTTTGACCACCTATCTAGGTTACCCATTACCCAAGCTAGAGAAACTAAGGAAATTAACACTACTTTTCCATATTAGCCACTTTTTACCACTTCAGTGAGGTAATATGCTTGGAATAAATATTATTCTAACTTTATTATTGTAGGAGTTATTCTAAAGAATCTTAAAAAATCAAGGAATAAAATTCATTTCTGATCTAAAATATTATTTTTGGGTTGATCTTCTTCTTTTTAGGAGATGTGATGATGGTATTTTGAGGAGATGTGTGGTGGAGGAAGAAATACATCCCATTCTTGAGACTTCTCACTCATCACCTTAGGGTGGAAATCATGAGGGCGAAAAAACGACCTAAAATACTATCAAGATATATTTTTTAAAATACTATCAAGATAGATTTTTTAAAATGACAAAGGAATATTACAATTTACTGAACTAAGATAATAAAAATATCTATATTTAGGGGAGTACTATTTTCAATTATGTAATTTTTATTTTGTTCAAATTTTACTACATTATACTAAAAATTAATTATGTTGTAATTTCTTATGATGCTTTAAATTTTTTGAATCTTTTTTATTATCTCGGTGTATAAATTTCTTTTTTTTAGAAAATTAAAAATCAAATTGGGTTTCATTTCAAAATATGGCTTGCACCCCCAAAATAATTTTGCATTTAGTACTGTTATTTAATTGTTCACCATGATTATATTTGATCTTATTTATGAAATATTTTTTATGTGTATACCAATCAAAAGAAATAACTTTTACAAAAAAATTATTTTGATTAGATGTGTGGAAAATTTGATTATTGAACTTTTCAGGAACCCCTTAAAAATATTTGAACTAATGAATTATCAATTTGTTTTGAATGAAAATTTTATCCTGAATTAGGATTTGACATTTGGGACAATGTTGATTTTTATGTATGGGGAAGAAAGGCCTTTATCTGTGATTAAATTCTGTACACATCAAAACCCACATTTTTTTTTTCAAAATGCCTCTATTTTTAACATCATTTCAAGCTATCTGTAAATTAAAATCTTTTTATTTTTGGTAAATAAAATTTATTTGTGCCTCTAGGTTAGAAAAATAAAAACTCAATTTTTCCTATCTAGGAAAAATATTTCATTATGGTTTTGAGGGATTTCACTAAGTTTGAGTTTTCTAGAATTGCACGATTTGTGAATAATGTAATCCATTGCTATTATGGAAATACTATTTGAAAACTAGGAAAGGGAAATGTGATAGGTTTTATTATTTTTAAGTTAGAGTTATAAATTGAGGAAACTTATAGTTGAACTTGGAACTAGTAACTTAGACTTGTTGAAATGGAAAACCTTAAGGATCTAACTCAATTTAAAGTAATATAAGTATTTTGAAACTGGAGTAAAATGGGAAATTGTGATCCCACAATGAGTCTCTAAGGTAAGGCCACTGGGTGTGTTGTGTAATTAAATAAAATCCAAACTCAACAGGTGCTTTGCACAGTGATATGTAGAAATTCATGGTTGGGAAAAGTTCAAATAAAGTGTCTTTGTCAAAAATGAGTTCATTAAGGTGGGTGAAATATTTAATCCAAATGAACAAGGGAATAATTGATTTATAAGAAATTTTTTTGAGTTGTATCAATGAAGTAGAACCTGGAAGAGAGTGAAAAATGGTAGTGATTTTTTTTATAAATTCAATTCCCATTGAATCTCACTACTTTTCACTCCTAAAACTATAATTTAGACTTGTGTTGAAGTGGGAAGTGAGTGGAATTCACATATGATGCATGAAAATATAAAGAAATAGAATAATTTTTGGTTTTCTTTAATTCAGGTCTTGAATTTGAACTTTGGTAGGATTATCATTATTTTTCTTAAGTGTCTGGTTAATAAACAAACAAAATAAATTGAACCACCTGATAATGAAATTGATTAAGTGTGGGGGAATATGACGTGACATTATTTTAACACATATTGTAACATCTATTTTGTTGATATATTGTGATTTTTATGGTGAAAATGTTCTATCAATGAGAAAATATTTAATCTGGTTTATTTGTTACCAAAAATTTCAATTCGTTGAATATATTAATAAAATGGTTCCTTTAATGATTAAATGATTAAATTTATCTTGATTTAATTTCCAAAAAAAATTCAGAATAAACATTTTTTGTGGTCTTTCAATAATAATTTATTTCTCAAGCTTTTCAAAAAATTCCCATAATTTCATTTGGTTCTGGATTAATTTTTTTTTCATAATTCCATACTTTAAACTAATTTTTTTTGGAATCTTTATTTTTGAAAATACATTGTTTTTTGTGCTTAAATTGAATATTTTTTATCATTTATTTATTTTTCATTGATGGTTTCATTCTTTTTAAATCATGTTAAAAATATGAATTTGTGTTTTCAATCTTATAAATGTTTTGTTTTTAAATATCTAAAATTTATTTTTGAACATAAATTTTAAATTGTTTGGGATAGTTTAATTAATTTTATAAAATTTCATGGATTTATTTTATTCATCATTATTTTGGAATTAAAATTTTAGAACTCATTTATAGAATTCAGTGACAATCTCATTTTTTTTTATTTTAGAATTTACATGTTCAAATTGATAAATTTCACTAAATATTAAATTTTGTGTTTTTTGTAGGAAGGGTGGAAAAAATATTTAATGGTAACATACCATGAGAAGTAATCGCATGTGACTATCATGATCACTTTACTGACTACAAAAGAACTGACCGCATGGAGTGCATGGAGGTGCGACAATCACTTAAGTAACCATAAGAAAACAATTCAACTGATTGTGAGACGCTTTCTTGGTCTATATATTTAAAAAATGATGCTGGAATCTACAATGAGTGAGGTTGGCCAACTTATCCCAAGAATTAAGTTTCAAGTGATAAAAAATAGAACAACATACAATGAAGATAAAATTAAAAGTGATTGTGCATAGGGAATTATCAAGTTATGATGCTTTAAAGTGACAAGATAATAAATTTAAGTGACCATTATAGTTGATTTTAAGTGATTGAATGTCATCCTCACAAACACTTAAATGTCCTCATGTGTGAATTACAAGTGACCATGCTTGGAATTGAAATTTCCACACCTTCAAACTGCTACTGACTGCAAGTCAAAGTCAAGTGACCGTGATAAAACTCTAACAGATCATGAAACTTCATTGACAACTTCCAATTCCACATTTCTTAAAACCATTGTGATAATAAATTTTGAATCTACTATATTCCTAAAGATACAAGTAACTACGTAATAAGAATTTACCATAAGAGGAATACTTCAACCAACTGCAAGCCTATAAAAGAACTGAAAAAAAAACAACCAGGATCTAGTGTGCCTGAGACCTAAGTGTGAGCTTCACCAAAGAGGATAAAACTTGATATTCACTATGGATCTTTTTGCTGACGAATCCTCCCAACTAGTTAGAGAAGATAAATAAATTGAAGCAAATACCATCACTTGAAGATTCTCTATAGAATCCAAGATGCCCCCAAAAAACCTAAAATCAATCCATCAATGGAAGCCAATTGAGAATGAATTACTAAAGATACACAAACAAATCTATGAATGAAGAACTAAGCACCAAGAATGGAGAATCTGATCCAAGAACCACCGAACACCACTACTTGAATAGAATAACCACAATCGTTACTTGAAGAAGAACTGAGCACCTTCAAACAATCAAGCTCCACTGTTTCCCAAAGCTGAAATCCATATCAACATGCCACCATGAAGAAGGATGAGGAGTGAAGACCCATTCGATCCTGATATAAAGGTGACAGAAATTCTGAATAAAGATGAGGCTACTCCAATTGAATAAACTAAAATAAGGAAGATGATTTGAATCTCAGTACAAGAAATAGAGCAAGATTAGTATAAATCAAGAATCAATTAGACAAAGTAGATATCGATCATAGGATATGATTTGGTTCAAAATTGATTTGTTGAGTATTAAACCTTTATACAAGAAAAGTTTTATTTTTTATGTATTGGTAAAAGACAAATTCATGGTTCCAATACAAGATCCACCATTTGAAGATAAATTGGACCATATTCCAAGCTCGATCTGGTTGTGAGCAGCAACAAAAGTGACTATCACCGAGCCTCATCATAGAAGGGGTGGATGAGATTGACCAAAGTTCATCTGAGTAAATTTGTGATGTGATTCAGAAGCTGGTAATCTGGACATCAATGAAAAAATTCAACAAAGTTTGGATAAATATGGACTGAAGAAGAGGAGATCCTAATATCTCATGTTGAAAAAAATCTATTGGATAATAATTAATAATGTAGGGTCTTGGTTATTTATTAATTCTAAGGCCATTGATTTGGAAGGAGTAGCACACTAGGTACCTGAAAAAATTCTCAAATGAAGTTCATATCTCTTTGTCTTTGTTGTTGGATATAAAATATTTCTTTACCTTTAAATTATTCCTGTAAATAAATATGTAAATATATAAACTTTAAAATTTTAAGAAAAATTTAATAAAAATGAAATAAAATATAAAATATAAACACACCTCTATGGTAACATGTTTTAGATGTATATATGGACAAACTAAAAAGTGGATGATACTTTTTCTAACTACAGTCACCTAATCTATAGGTACTGGTACTCCAGATAATCTATCTATAATATCCTGTACAGTAACCCTATGATGATATATTTCTATCTGCTGATGATAAATTATATCTCCAATATAAAATATCATCCTATAGGAAACAATATGACACATAGGATCATCAACATATAACTCACAGTAATTGTGAAGCTATGGAGGAGGGGGTGTAGGAGTTGATAAGGAGTTGGGTCTACAGTCGGAGGTGAAGGAGAGGGAGCTACTGGCAGAGGCGGAGGAGTGGGAGTTATATTCTGAAACTATCTTTGCATGTCTGCAAATATGGAATGTACCAACGCTCTAATCTTATCCTCTATCGTCACATTAATATTCTAAACTTGAGGCTCTAAAGATTCTATTTTTTTTATAAAAACCCTCCATTTCAAAAGCTGAAGATTTTGGAAACACTTTTCTCACTGATACACCCACTGGGTATCCTCGTACTCAACCCAGGTGTTCATCCTTTCCCAATACTATGGATAAAATATCATATCTAACCTCAGCTAAAAATACCCCTTATGTTCTCTTCTCTTCAAGAGAATCCTATATAAATTATTTGAAAAATTATGTAATGATTCAAAATATATAAAAAATTTAATTAAATTAATTAAATAAATAAAGTAAACATCTTAAGATCCTTTCATTTACAACCCTCGGCTCTTCCATAACATATTGACCTTTTTTTTCTCATCTGATCCCTCTTCCATTTTCCATGTCTATCCAGGGGGGACAGAGGGGAAACCTCTCTAGATCTTGAAGACCCAACTCTCACTTTTTTAAAATTTTCGACCATTATTTATTCTTCCAATAACATATACCCTCTATAAGGTAAAGTATTAGGGTATACATTTCTATATTGGATCTCCTAATGATATCTCCTCGATTGCTGTAAATTAAGAATAACAAATCATTAATAAGATCATTAATATAAAAAAACTTCTAAAATTTTACATTAAACTTACCAAAAATGATTCTTTTATTATACTTAAAACAAATTTCTTCAACGTGTCTTCATCTATAAAAGGATATATATCACATGGATTTTTATGTTTTCTATGACAAAAAATAAAATTAGATGTGAGGGTTGATTTGAAATCCCTCCATCTCCTAGAAGCCAATGATAAACATTTAAACCTAACTCCTCTAGTGTTAGGTATATCATTCATCTTTTGATAAGAAGGGGGAAAACATATATTAATATAAAAATTTCAAGATTAGTAAAATAATAACAAGAAAGTTTACCAAAATGGTATCCCACAACTAAGATAGTGTTACTTTTTTAACACTTCTCCAATCATTAATCAAAATACTGACTTTGCTTTTTTACCTTAAAATGATACAAAAAATCTTGATTTTTTTTGCATTAGGACCACTTGGAATATAATTAGCATCAAATTCTACCAATATCCTATGGTCATGATTATGAGAAATTGATAATTTTGGTAAATGTGTATTGGCACATTTACCAACCCTCAAACTCTTATTTGGCTTTGTAGGAGTATATGAATCTTATAAAGAAGGATGTGGATCATCAACAGGATAATGTTCACATTCATCCCCATAGGTATGAGTATGATCATACCTAGAAGTATGTGGTTTATTAGTTGATTGATCTATCATTATCTTATAAATCAAAACAACAAATAATTAGCACATAAGTATACAAATTCAACTATTACAATATTAATGTAAATATAAAATGAAAAATTATTAAACACAAAAGTAAACTAAATTAAACTTTACAAATTATTATTCATATTTTTTATATTTAAATAAAATGCTAAAAAAAGTAATGATATATGAAATTTCATGTAAATTAATGAAAAAAAAATCCAAAAATGGTGTAGGAATATTGAAAATGGTCCAACCTACTAAATCATTTTTTACAAAAAAAAGAATATTTATTCAATATAATCTTATAAAATATTTTTTTATTTAACATATTAGATTTAAAATAATTGTATTTCAACAAAATCAATAAATAGATAAGTTATGTAAGGGTAAAAATGGTAAAAAAAATTAAACTAATATAATTTTTTTTTAACTTATTAGTTTTAATATGTTTTTAAATAAAGGAAATAAAATTAACATATCTAAAATTTTATGAAATTTGTAAAAGTAAATGAGAAATAAACATATGTTACCTATAATATTAGAAATATAATAAAGGATTGTTTTCTCAAATTTCTTCATCATGATCATTCCTTATGGTACAGACCATGTCTATGACATATTTATCATTATTATCTATTAATATTTCCATGGAAGTATAGATCTCATATAAATCAACATCTTCTTCAAGTTTATCATCACCAAAATATTGTTTTTTCCTTGTAAAATAATAGACCACTGTATACTAGATTGATCAAGAACATAGAATTTTTTTTCATGTGTTTCCATTATAAAAGGATCAGATGTGTATTCCAATCTATTTATATTAACAAGTTTCATTCCAAATTCATCATGTCTGACACTATTATTACTGATAAACCATTTTCAGTTAAACATTGGAACTTTAAATTTAATGTAATAAACATCCCATATTTATTCAATGACTCCATAATATGAACTTGATGCATAAATTGGGTTTTTTGTCTTTATAAATTGAAAAATTCATTGCTTATACGAACACCAATACACTACTATTTTGAAATTCACTTTTATTGTCATGATCTTTCATGTGAAATGTATAGACATTAATGTTATACCCATACCATGTTATCAAATTTAAACTTGGACCACCCAATAACCATTTTAATGTGTTTGATGCATCTGATCTACTAATCATGGTATCTTTAAACTATAGCAAAAAAGTTTTTCCATACTCATTCAAAAACCACATATATTTTGGGTAACATTTTTTCAACATAATAATATGCAATGCTATATATGGTTGATAATTATCTATGTTATTCAAGATGTATAAATTTACCTTTTTTATATGTTCACCTGATAAATATTTGACTTTCAAACCACAGATTCCCTTTCTCCCATAATTTACTAGTTTATGGTGAGATTGAGGCAAACCAATGTGCTCCATAGTAGAAAAGTAGTTAGTACAAAACTCTAAAACCTCCTTAGAAATAAAATTTTCAATAATGGAGGATTCAGGTCGATATGGATTCTTAACATACCCCTTTAATATCTCCATATACCTTTCAAAAGGATACATCCAACGTAGATATACAAGTCTTAAAATATTTAATTCTCGAACCAAATGAATCATTAAATAAACCATTATATCAAAAAAATATGGACGAAGATACATTTAAAATTGACAATGTATAGAAATTTATTCATTTTCCAAAATTTTCAAAGCATTCAGATTAATCATCTTCTTAAAAATTGAATTAAAAAAAATAACATACCTTCATGATAGTCTTTCAGACACATATGGGAAATATTCCATGCAATGCAACTGGTAGAATTTGTTTCATCATGACGTGATAATCATGAGATTTCATACCCATCAACTTCGAATCCTTAAAGACACAAAATGTTTTACATTTGAATAATAACCCTACGACACTTTGATATCATGAAGACACTGAAAAAATATAATTTTTTCCCTCTTGGATAGTGAAATAAAATCCAAGGGAAGAATTTTTTTCCTTTCATCAGGAGTGGGAGATAACTCCAAATGTATTCCCATTGACACTAAGTCCAATCTAGTATTTAACCCATATTTAGTCTTTCTTTTAATATATAACAATTTTCCAATCAATTTGTCACATATATTCTTCTCTATGTGTATGAAATCAATTTTATGTTTCACCTCATGATATTTCCAATATGGTAGCTCAAAAAATATTGACTGTTTATTCCAAATATTTTTATCATTACCAGATTTATGGGTCTTTCTAAATGTCTCATTAAGGTTTTACACCCTCTCAAAATACTGACCAGCGGATAAAGGTTTTGGAGCAATATCAAATTCTTATGATACATTTAATGCCTTTTTTTAATCTTCTATAAGATTGATCCATATAAAAAAATTTTGATGACCCATGTATACTGTTTTTCTACCATGATGCAGTTGATAATATGAAGTTTGTTGTTTGTAAATTGGATATGCTTTATTCCCCTTAACACTGTATCCATAAAAATTTCTATATGATGGGAAGTCATTTACAGTGAACATAATAATTTCATGTAGTTGAAAAAATTCCATTTTATAATAATCACACACCCTAATATCATCCTCCTATAAGATTTTCAAATCATCAATTAATGGTGATAATAAAACATCAATACCATTTCCAGGTTGCTTGGTCCATAGATCATTAAACTCAACATGAAATTTTTTCACTTCATACAAAATTCAAGAGATGAGTTCTATATCACCAATAAAATAGGCCATAAAATATGTGTGCTACTAAGGCTTCGATATGGATTCATTTCATCTATACATAGTCCAAATCAAAGATTTCTAACTTCATTTCTGAATGTAGGAAACTGGAGATCAATTTTATTCCACTGTGGACAATCAGCTGGATGATATATTTTTCCATCATATATCTTCTCATCAGCATGCCATCTTAACCTTTTTTTTTCACCATGTGAATTATAAAATAAAATTTTCAAATGAGGAATTATAAGAAGGTACCAAAATTCCTTGGCAGGTGTATCCATAACCTCTAAATCAGCCTGTGATTTTTCTTTCAACTTCTATCATGATGTCCTACGTTTAGGACACTCTAATAGAAATTAATATTCATTCTTATATATCACACATTCATTTAGGAAGGCGTATATTTTTTTGTACACTAATCCCATCAGGAAAAATATTTTCTTCTCTTTATAATATGAATCAGGAAGATCATTTTCTTTAGGAATAATATATTTCAACAATTATAGAAAATCAAAAAAAAAAAAATCACTCCAACCATGTTTATCCTAAAAGTTAATCAATCATAACACCAATGATAAAACCTAAAATTCCATAAAACTAGGATACAATGGTTTTTCATAATCACTATATAGATTCTCTTTTGTCAGTTATTTCTCAATTTACTATGCTTTAATATCACAAATCATTTCATCAATTTCATCAGAGTTATCATCCTACAAAGCATCATCATCAATGGATATGAAATTCTACCTAGTTTCACTATGCCAAATAAAAGGTCTGTAACTCAGATTAAAACAATGACAAATTAAATTATGTTTGATCTATCTACTTTTCAACTTATTTATATTTAAACATTTTAGGAATGGATAGGAAAACATGTCGTTGTTTGGAACATTTCATTTAGAAAATTCCAAAAAAGCATCAATACATTCCTCATATTCATCAATCATTTGAAGTGTCGTAATCCAAATTTGACTCATTATTACCTATAACAAATATAAAAAATATATATCTTGTTAAGATAAGATAATTTTATATTTATTTGAAATATTCCATAATTTGAAAGTAACACAATTTTGAAATATAAAAAAATATATGTGTATTTAAAAAATATAATTATAAATTCTATACAATAATGGAAGATAAGTTTAAATATAAATGGTAAATAATAAAAGGATATGCATGTAAATAATTTAAAAAATAAAATATAGTTAAAAGAAAAATTTTGGCATCTAATATAAACACTCATTGGGATATTAGATATGCACATTCATCAAGGTTGTAAGTTATATTTTCAACGATGGATTCAGTTAGGGAACCATATGAAATGAAAATGAAATTGGTACGGGGATTGAAAATATATGCTAATTCTCATACATTTAATGATATTTCCCTAACTCAACTAATTCTTTATAGGTAGGATCTAAAATAAGAACCCATTATTGGTTTGTTATTGATCAATTCATACCCCCAAATGGTTTTTGATCTACCCCTATAGTAATTTCCAATAACTAAAATCCCATAACTAGGCTATCGCAATATTGATTTTCATGCTCTATAAATATTATATTTTCAATACCGACAAGTGGAATACTGATCCATCGGCTAATCTCCATATATGATATCATAATAAATTTCCCAACTTGTACTATAGTACATGATTCTCATACTAGTATGTGATACATGATGATATACATTGCTAATAATGTTTCTAGATTGAGAATAATTTAAACTGAGGTACTTATTATATAAAAATCTATAGTTTTAGAGCTTAAACTTGATTTATTACTTAATTACACTGAGTTCCTAAAACCTAGTCAAAGTGGATTGATCCATCAATAAAAAACTATATAATTCATACATTTATAAAAAATAAACCATAAAAAATAAATCTCATCTCATGCCTAATACCCTTTTAAGAAATATCCCCCTTTTCACATTTATTAAGTATCATGTAATAATATAAAATTTCCCATAGAGGTAAAAATTATACACTTTACATATTATATACCAAGGGGATAACAAATGAGGGTATCAAAACATCAATAAATTTTTTTTATATGGTATCAAACAAGCCTTCGGATCCAAATTTGAAAAAAAGTGACAACCATCCATTGAAAACCAAAAAAGGGTCAAAACTTTAGAAACAAAGAATACCTTCCATATAGTTAGTTCAAAACCAAAAAAAATATATTTAATTAAAAATAAACCATTAAAAATGGGTTATATTCATCAGAAATAAAAATAGGGTCAAAACCCTTCTTTTATCATCAAATTCATTTGAAAATATCCTCATATTAATTTTCAAAAAAAAAAAAAGATTTAATACACAACATTTTAGTAGAAAATTAAATCTATAAACACCCTCTATTCTATGTAAAGAAAATTTTGAAAACATTTTACAAATCCCAAGAATTTCATGACAGGTAAAATAAAGGAATTGCATAAAACACCTACCTTATTCACTTAGAATGGCTACCCCAATCCACACAAAAAGTTATTCTAAATAAAATATATTAATTCACCACCTATCCTAGATTATAGTCAACTATAGATTTATTTATGATGGACCCATAATTGTGAACCCATGTATTTGGTATGTATCATACTTATTTTGATGTTAAGTAAGTTTATCATAAGATGTACCCCCATGAGAAATAATCTACCATGATGAAAGGAGATGTAAAATCATCATTAGAAGCATGGATACTTGTAAATGGAATATATGAGATAACATTAGTATATTAAACAAGATGGTAATACAAGATTTTAGTAAGAGAAATAAAAAAACGGAGAGTTTGGGCATATGTGCCATTGAACGACCGAAAGAGAGGTGTGTGAGGTTTACTTGAGAGTTGAGAGTTGATCAGATCAAATAGGCCAATGAAAATGGGGATATATGAAGCTGGAAAATGCAGTTGGAGCCCACTTGATCGAATAAATGATGTTAGGGTTTCCGTATGACTGATAACCAAGTATGCCTTCTCCTGATCGAAAAACACCAAAATGACTCAAAAGGGGAATTCAAAAAATTCTAAATGATTTATCACATTTTTTATTATATAACCGATGTTATAAATACATTTTTATTATATTTATCATGTCAGTTATATAGAAATCTAATTTATAAATTGATTTACCATGTCATTTATTTTATAACCGACATTATAAAGCAATAAAATTTACTTTATGACGCCGATTATTCTATAACTGATGTAAAAAATGCATTTTATGACATCAGTTATAGAATAAACAACGTGATAAAGTAGGATAATTAATTTATCATGTCAGTTATAGGATAACTAATGTGATAAATCAATATACATGTCTTTGCATGTTAGTTATAAATAACCGATGTGAAAAGGTAAAACCATATTATTATAAATATTTTAAAGAACCATATTATTATATCTAATACCATATATGGTTTTATTATGACCTTATATTACCATCTTGTTAACAATCCTATGTTAAGGTTTCACTTTGGGTAATATTTGCTTTGTTCTTTGCATGTGTCTTAATTTGTTATATCCGTGGTCCTTATACTTATATCACGATTTCAAGAATGTAAAAAATGATATAAATATCACTTATATTCATTATATTTGTGTTATATTAATGTATCTTATAGAAGTACGAAATGGAATACACCATTTATGGAGATGGTAAGCCGTACAAACACATGAATGATGTTTCCGTTTTTATTATCGTATTGAAAGACAGAAAGAAAATGAAATATATGTATATATGTATATAATATAATTAAAATATAATTATAATGTTATATATATTATATAAGTTCACTAAACACATCCTTAATACATTTCATCTAGTGTGTGAACAGATCACATCGCTTTTTAGGGGGCAGTAGTTCACACTTCCTCAAACGAAATTATCATATTTATACAAAATGGAAAGTAAAATGATATGTGTTTTAAAAGGAATTTATAAGATTAAAATATTAATAAATATAATATATTACATATAAAAATAGAGTGTTAATCATAATTTTCACCATGAGAGTTGGTAAAGGAAAAATTAACAATCATAGTTTAGTGAGGCGGTAGTTCATCGTACACATAAACAAAATATTCGTTACCCATTAGATGGAGGTGTGTGTAAGTGTAGGTAAAAAACTTATCATAAAAAAATCCTAGTATATTTAATATACTTATTTTGTTATATAATATTTTAATAAATAGAGTGGAGGGGGTGGATAAATAAAATAAAAGAAAGGAGTTTGAGAGAAGACGTCGCCTCTTAATCAGGTAACTTCTTTTGGTTTATGCCAAAGGATTCCTTGGATTGATTTCTTACCAAGGGGAGGATTATAGGAGAAAGGGTGGGATTTTTTAAAGTTTATTTGGTATATATTGTCTAGACCTAAGTGGTTTGAGAGGTGTGTGGAAGAGGGAGAGGCAGTATCCTTTTATAGGGAAGGGAAAAGACACACTTGTCATTTTTGAAAACAAGTTATGTGTACCCACGTTTTTACCTAAAAAAAGTCATAAAACAATCAAAAAAAACTCAATAATATAATTTTAATGAATGATTAATATCCATAAAATGAGTTTTTGAAAAGTTTCCAAGTCATTTTTGGTCTTAAATTTAAGTTTTATTACTTTTTATCCTATTTTTTCTCTTAATCATTGTAATTAATTTTAATTACTTTCACTAATATTTTTGGTAAAAAAATAATTCGAACTTATTATAAATTATAAATTATTCTTATTCCAAATATGGAATCCATTTTTCCAAATTCCAATAATATAATTGGCATAAATTAATTTAAATTTAATCCCGCTTATGGGAAGACACTGTGGGTTTTTAAAGTAAAAATGATCTAAAGTTTGTTAAGTTTTTATATCCAATTTCAATGTGAAATTGGTTCCTATAAGATCCCAGTTTCTCCATAAGGTATATCCTTGTTTATGCTTCAGTTTAAATCCCTTATATTGGTATAAAAAATTGTTTCCCAAGTTCATGTGAAGACTTAGGGGTATTCTAGGAGTTCGAGACACGAAGCAGGATGAAAAAGGAGTTTCTGGGAATGTTGCATGGTTTGCGCACGGTTAGTGAAAACTGTGTGGAGTATCCCAGGAAATCGTGTATCCATGGACAAAGGCTTATGCATGGTTGTCACACAGTTAAGAAAACATGCATAATCCTCAGGAAACCATGCGAAGGGGGTGTTTTTCAGGCAGTGGATCACGCACGGTTTATGCACGATTGGAAAACTGTGCGGGTAAACCGTGTGACCCAGAAAAGTTGGAAAATTTACAAAATTTTCACTTCGGTATCTTAAACCCCGACTTGGGTTTCTCCTCCATTTCTCCCCCTACAATCCTACTTATGAACTTGGATGGCCCAAGATTCCAATAAGTGATTCTCCTTCGATTCTAGTCCATTTGGAGCACCGTTGGTTGCAGATCGAAGCCCCGAGTAATTCTAATATCCACTTTGATTCCTCTTTTCGATTAGGGTTTTCATCTTTCTCCCATATCCTTCTGAAGCTCTAAAACCCTCTTTTTCCATTGAGATCTAGGTTGGGGATTCAAGGGGTGTTTGAATCTGGATCAAAGGCCATGATTAAGAGTGTGTTCATTATCGGATTCGAGGTATGTGGTCTACAAGTATTATCCCATAGTTTTATTTTGGATTTGTGCATGGAAGTTCATGTTCTTATTTCCCCCTTTTTTTCTTGGTTCTGTTGAAGTGTTTGATAAAAATGGGTGTCTAAGGTACAAATCAAAACCATCTCAATCCTCATGGGATGCGTAGAGTAGGACTTGACCATTTTAGGGCCACCCATGGGGTGGGCTGGAATTTATGAACCTAGAGAGTGGTAAGGGTGGTCTCGCCCAAATTTACATAAGTTTTTAGGGTTAATCGGTCAATTGTAGAGTAGCTTGGGTTTTCAATTCCTCAGATACCTAAGAAGAAACCTATAGACACACACATTCTATGAACTGATTTTGGATTTTAAGTAGCCAAATTTGGGTTGATTTTAGATAAGTTTAAGCAAACACTACGTGACTTAAGTGAATTCAAATTATGATAAGGGTTGATCCTAGGTTATTACAAGGGGTGGATTTGATGAAATTCTTTTTTAACGATTTCAATTTCTTATATTCGAGATGGGTTTATCCAGAAGATCAAACAACTTCATCACTTACTAGTTTAATACCAACACACCATAATACTAATCACCTATACACTTGGAGGATCAAATTTATGAGCACTCTAAGGTAAAGGTTCATATTATCACTTGAAGTATGTGGCCCTAAAATTCATCAAGGATGAAGAAGCTTTAAAATCATCAAATAAAAATCTCAATTAAAAAAAGTGATTAGACATTAATGGGGTGATAAATAACATCAAATACAGCCCCTTGATACTCCATGGGATCAACCCATAAGTGGGTTATCCCTCCATTGATGATATGGTTTCAATGGAAGCGGGAAGTAGACTCATGAGGGAGGAATTGAAGAAGTAAAGAAAACAATAAAAGGAAAATGATCACTCCACCATTGTGTGAATAATTTCACAAGGTTTGGTGTGAATAAATTCAAAACATTAAGAAATGGTATCAAAGTGAGATTGATAAGAATATAATAATAGGAAAAGAATAACTTTTATTAAGAAACTAGGATGAATTAAAACAACTTATAATTGAGGAAGAACATTACAAAGGAAAAGTGGTAGCATAACATTACAATGAAAGAAATCATCCAAGATCCTTAAATCCTTTAACACCACTACCTTAAATAGTAATTTTAAGATCCTTGGGTAGAGCCTCCAATATTGAAATTCATCCCACTTGAGTATGGTAGGATTAGAGTGGTGTAAAGCTTGTGGAACTTAGACTTTTCCACCCTTGAACCGAAGTGGAAGGCATCTTTCTTCCACCGAATAGATGCGTCGAAATGACCTTATAGATGGCCGAATTAGAGTGGTACATAAAGAATAAAATGGATCTCCGGATTTCTACTAACCTCATGTAAAATTTCAGCCCAAATGAAATTTTTTTGCGAGATATTATCGAAATAGTGGGTTGTTTTTCTAGGCCACAGAATCTGGCCCATAATTTTATCTCCAAATTGGGCTGCATGAAACTCCATTAAAAACTTCGAATTATCTCTTTTCACTATTGGATGAAATTTTCCCCTTGATGTCCCATATATTAAGTTCAATTTTAAGAATTATTGGGCTTGTATCTCCGCCACTACAGTCTCTTTATTGGGATGTTGTCCAGTTTACTTTTCCCAGAATGTTGTTGGTTCAAGGCCAACTTTGGTGGTCTTCTAATGTGAATCTTCTAGTGATCAAAAAACTTGAATTTTTCCTTATAGAATTAGAGACTTGAAAATAAAACCAATACAATTTTTTATTTTAGTATGTGTTCAAATATGTACCAAGTAATAGTTCACTTTATAAAGAATTACAATCATAATGTGAAATAATGTTCAAAGTGTAAAATGCACTAAAATGGTGTTTATGAATAATTAATCTCATAAATATTATAAATATTAAAAATTAATATCAGCCTATTTTAGTGGATAATCACACCCCCAAACTTGAGTTTTTCTAGTCTTGAGAAAAATATATCTAAAAAATGTGAAATTTGAATTCTCTTTTCCAAAAACATTTTAATACACAATGATCACCAAGAACCCTTATACCAAAAAATCATGAAACCCATCAAAATATTTTAATAAAAGATAGTTTCATAAGCATATCCCAAGCCCAATCTCATTACTTTATTCAAATTCATTGCAATATTTCATCCAATATCAATTAATCATGAAGATGTGTTGTGTATCACAATAGACATGGGGGTTCATTTTTATTCAAGGGGGAAATGATGGAAGCGCTATGTGGAATCACATTTAAATATTAAGATGAGTATTAATTTTTTTATTATATATATATATATATATTTAATTTTTTCCATGTTAATTGAAATTTCACTCAATAGAGTCAACCCATGTAGCGAGACTTTGCCGATGACTCCCAGGCTCAAAGACCTTAGGGAACCAAGTGAAGCCCACATACTCAGGCATCATATCAAGTTAACTCAGTAAAAAACAAAGTAAAATTATCACAAATAGAGATAAAATTACTAAATCTAGGCCAGAAAACCATGGAGTAATGATCCCCAAGTGCTGAAAGCCACATATTAGGTCATTTCATTGATCTACGTGCACATTTATTGTTTTTTTGAATAATCATATTAAAACTAAAATGATCACCAAACCTATGTTATTTATTTGGGGGACCCCATGAACTCAAAATAATACCCCACTATCCAAAGGACGTGCGTTGTGATTCTTTTTTTATTTGGATGAAAATATAAACAATGAAATATCACATTAGACACCCAAACTTTCCAAAATCCATGCTCATGAAATATACATGGATCAAAATCAGAATTAGGGCATGCTAAATTATTTGATATTAAGTGTCAAAGTGTGAAATGTATATTATCATGTTCAAGGTTAAATAAAATTTTCATTCCACACATTTTTTTATTCCCACAAAATTATTATTTTTTCTTTCTTTTCACCCCCAACTTAGAATAACACTATACCCCCATGTTTAAAGAAAATAAAATTTAGAAGGGGGTAGAGGTAGATGAGAGGAGTTCTAAAAGGAATTTTGAATATGAGGATCATGAAATGAAGTCACCTGGTGGTTGAAGTTGAAGTTATGGCTGCTCTAATTTAGTCCTTTGATATCCATGTCACTTGCAAAGTTCCCTAGTGGAAAAAAAGAAAACAAACAAACAAACAAACAAACAAACAAAACAATATATATATATATATATATAAATTTATTCATATAATAAAAAAGTAAAATATAAGTATATAGATATAAAATATAGAATAAGGAAGCACTATAAGCCGTAGGTCAGTGGTAAACACATTCCCCTGTCTCCCTTCGGTCCTGGGTTCGAGTCCCCGCAGCTTCACTGGTTGTGACGGGGTTTTCCCCACAACCTATGATGTGTCCTTTTAATTTTTATTTTATTTTTTTGTATTTTTATTTTAACCTACAAACACATAAAAATAAAATGAACTGATGATATATTGTCTTCTTTTTAAATTTTTGGGTAAGGTATTACTCACAGATGAATATGGCACTCCCCTTTCATACCCATCCATACTCATAATAAAATAACAGGTCAAAAATCTATTTTTTTTATTTTTTTTTAAATATAAAAATGATTCATTAATCCTATTTTAAAAATAAATATGATTCGAAAATACTAGAAACATGAAAACCACGGGTTTCCTCCCGTACAACGCTTTTATTTAACGTCGCTAGCTCGACATGAACCCCCCAACTTACCCAATATCAACTTTCAACATTTTAAGGAACACATGTTTCACCAATTATACTAGGTTTATAATGATTGTATTTTTATAATTTGTTTCATTCACAATCCCATGTTCTAAAATGAGTGGGTAAATCCAATGAATTTCAGAAGTGGTGGATCTAGTTGCTTATTTAGTCTTTCCTAAGACATAAATGATTATCCCTACATTACTAGTTTCAAGAGAAGAATTAATTACATAATAAAGGTCATGGTTATATACTATTAAGGGATACTTGAGCGAGGAAGGAAGAACACTAATTTTGAGCTTGGTTTGGATAGGAAATTCAGACATCGGTTGGCACTTTGGATCAAATTTAGTTTCATTTTAAAAATTTCTCAACAAAATTGGTTCCTTTGGAAAAGAATATTCATCCAAAAAATTGGACATATCAGTTTTAGGAATGTATTTGGACTCAAAGTTTTTTATTTCTCCCAATGGTATAATGATTTTTGGTTCTGAGAAATCATCAATGGAGTAATATTCAGGACACTCAATCCATGATGTCAAATTTCCATCTTGTGAATAAAAAAAATCATTTTCCTCTTTATTTAAACAACTATAAACAATTAATTTATGTTCTTTAGGTATATTATATTCAAAGGATACTTCTTTATCATTTTCATGAGAATTTGGTGTGTAACAAGATTGTTCTATCAATAATGAGGAATAGACAACCTGTGTGGAAATTGGTTCCAAAACTATTTCAATGCTTTGTAGTTCGAATCTGAATGTTGAAACCTCAGAAGTAATTATCTCCATTTTTTGAAACAATTTCTCAAGTAATGGTTGTGGATCAGAATGGGCAAGTTGTTGAGATAGATGGTATATTCCAGGAGGATAATTAAGTTGTTGGAATTCCATAGGAGGATGTTCAGATTGGCCTTTTTGGTATTGGAACTCATTATAGGAAGGAAATTTTTGTGGAGCATAGAAGTTAAAACATTGTGTCTCAATAGGTTGTTGATTATCCCAAAAATAGAAACTAGGATGGTTAGTGTACAACACACTTGGTGTGGGGTATTCAAAGTAGGGAGAGGTTCCCAATGTTTGGATTTTTTCAAAAGGGATTTCCATAGGAGTGAAATCAGGGATGAGAGAAGATATGTGGGGTGAGAAAAGGAAGGTAGTGTCTAAGATAACTTACTTAGGTCCCCAAAAATGGCGCCAAAATTTACTCTCACCCAAATTTACCCAAGTTTTTAGGGTTAAGCGGTCAATTGTAGAGTAGCTTGGGTTGTCGATTCCTCAGAGACCTAAGAAGAAACCTATAGACACACACATTATATGGAATGATTTTGGATTTTAAGTATCCAAATTTGGGTTGATTTTAGATAAGTTTAAGCGAAAACTACGTGACTTAAGTGAATTCAAATTATGAGAAGTTTTGATTCTATATTATTACAAGAGGTAGATTTGATGATTTTTTTAACGATTTCAATTTCTTATATTCAAGATGGGTTTATTCAATAAGATCAAAAAACTTCATCACTTACTAGTTTAATACCAACAAACCATAATACTAATCACCTATACACTTGGAGTATCAAATTTATGAGCACTCCAAGGTAAAGGTTCGTATTAGCACTTGAAGTATGTGGCCTTAAAATTCAACAAGGACAAAGAAGCTTTAAAATCATCAAATAAAAATCTCAATTAAAAGAAGTGATTATACATTAATGGGGTGATAAATAACATCCAATATAGACCCTTTCTAATCCATAGGATCAAAACATAAGTGGGTTATCCCTCCATTGATGCTATGGTTTCAATAGAAGCGGGAAGTAGACTCACGAGGGAGGAATTGAAGAAGTAAAGAAAACAATAAAAAGAAAATGATCACTCCACCATTGTGTGAATAATTTCACAAGGTTTGGTGTGAATAAATTTACACCTTAAGGTAACAGTATCAAAGTGATATGGAGAAGAATAGAATAATAGGAAAATAATAACTTTTATTAAGAAACTTGGATGAATTAAAACAACTTACAATTGAGGAAGAACATTACAAAGGAAAAGTGACAACATAATATTACAATGAAAGAAAGCATCCAAGATCCTTAAATCCACCAACACCACTAACTTAAATAGGAATTTTAGGAGACTTGGGTCGAGAATCCAATAGTGAAATTCATCCCACCTGATTATGGTAGGCTTAGGGTGTTGGAAAGCTTGTGGAACTTAGACTTTTCCACTCTTGACCTGAAGTGGAAGACAACTTGCATCTACCGAACAGACATGTCGAAATGACCTTCTAGATGGACGAATTAGAGTGGTCCATAGAAGAATAAAATGGAGCTCCCGATGTCTCCTAACCTACTGTAAAATTTCAGCCCAAATGAAATGTGAGATATTATCAAAATGGTGAGATGTTTTCTGTTCTGCAGAATCTAGAACAGAATTCTATCTTCATATTAGGATGCATGAAACTCTATATAAAACTCCTAATTATATTTTTTCACTATTAGATGAAATGTTCCCCTTGATTTCCCCTATCTTAATTTAAATTTTAATAATTATTGGGCTTGTATATCAGCTTCTATAGTCTCTTTATTGGGCTATTTTCCAGTTTTCTTTTCCCAAAATGTTGTTGGTTCAAGGCCAACTTTGGTGGTCTTCTAATATGAATTTTCTATTTCTCCAAAAACATGAATTTTTCCTTATATCATGGGATAACTGAAAATAAAATATGAAAATAAAATCAAGAAAATTTTGTATTTTAGGATGTGTTCAAATATGTACCAAGTAATAGTGCACTTTACAAATAATTGCAATCATAATGTAAAATAATGTTCAAAGTGTAAAATTCACTAAAATGGTTTTTATGAATAATTAATATCATGAATATTATAAATATTAACAATTAATATTATCCTATTTCAGTGTCTAATCAAAGGGTTAAGTGAATGAGTGTCGAGTAATAACGTGAAGCCCATGTAGAACATGTTAAATGGTTGATTAAGTTGCAAATGGTTGATAATAGACGTGCCTAGGGTGATAAGGTGTAAGGGGGTTGTTTGGAATTACATGAAAATGGGTAAATTGGGTCAAATGAGATTATGTCAATTATTTAATGGATTTGGTTAGAAATGCCTTGGAGGAATAGTGAATATTAATGGTGGACTATAATAGGATGTAATAAGGAAATGGATGGACATGTTGAATGGGTTAATACATGGGAAGTTGTGGCATGCCTAATGGGTTGAATGTAATAAAGTGATTGTGTTATGAGATATGATAAATGTAATTGAAATGATAAATGGGATAAATGGGTTAATATATGTCCATTAATGAATATTTACTAAGTAATAGGGGTTTTTGAGTAAACTTAAAGGGTTAAGGCATGATAATGAGAATATGGATAAATAACTATGAATTGTAATTGGTAAATGCGTTAATGGGTTATGGAATAGTATTAATTCCCATGTTGTTGTTATGAATTATGTTTTCCAATATAATTGGTTATGATGTGCTGTGTTATAATATGTTGTGGTGATTTGATAAATAATCATGTTCACATGACTTGGTAGAGTGGGGCATTGACTTGAGGTTCTATGCTCACGGGTCGAGTTAGACTGAGACTCTAAACTCCACCCCAAAATGCATGGGTTAGGGAAGGGGACAGAGGCTCTATTCCCCTAATGATTTCATTCCACCTGAACCAAGGCTTCGAGGTGAGGATAATGTATTGATGTGAAATGTGTATCCATAGTGAGATAGGGACTTGATTTGTTTCCCCTATGCACTGTGATTGATTGTCTTAGACCCTTGTGTAGATGATAATTATGCCTAACCAATGGAACATGTGATCAAAATGGATTAAGGAATTATGGTGGTATACAAATGAAATTGGGATAAATGCTAGGAGTTAATTAAGTGAACCTTGGATATCTAATGGAACCCAAGTTTTCCTTTGTTTACCTATCATTTATTTTATACTTATAGTGACCCCGACCTTTTACATATAACATTACATAATTTTAAGCATAATTAATCATCAGAGTACTAGGCAAGGATCATTAAGTCTAGTGTCTTGGAAGACTAGATACATATAACATAAAACATGGGGCTAAAAAAAACTTCTCTATTTAATCTTCATAAACATATCCTAACTTACTTTGATCCCTTAAATCTGCATAGGGTACCCCGGGAAACACATGAACAAAGGGGTGAGCTGAAAAGCCCAGTAAGGGAATGAACATAAGGATAAATCTTAAGCACATGAGTTAGGAGGCATGACATAAAGATATCCAAAGAATGGAACATATGAAATCATATCATATAAGCATGGGTTTATATAAACATGGAATAATATAAATTTGGAAGAATCATAAAACATTTCTTTGTTATGGTTCAAGGCTAACTGCCAATCCCGTTTCCCATTTTAGTACAGGTCAAGGCTAACCGCCAATCCCGTTTCACATCGCACCTCATGAGACTTAATCTTACCCAATGCATTGGAGCGCTATCTGGGCGCACACATATCAAAATTTTCATGAATATTCTTTCCAAATAAATATTATTTCCACATAAATAATCATACATAATCAACTATGCATAAACATAAGGGTACCCATGGAAAGAATTGGGTACCACAATCATGACATAGAGCATAACCAATGAGAGTATCATGAAAGTGTCCATGGAAGAAAGGTATTAGAACATAAATGGATGTTCATAAGGTAAAATAGAAATATAAAATGGTAATATATTTTAAACATAAGTGAAAAAATATAGGAAATGTATTTGAGAAACATTAGCATTAAAAAATTTTTGTGCGGTTTTAAGGAAAATACTATACAACTTTTAAAACAGAAAAGGGGAAAATATCTTATATAAAACCAGTGTTGAACCAAGAAGGTTTTCATAATAAAAATAATAATTTTATAAAGGAAATTTTGTCTTAAAACATAGGATATAGTACACCTAAAATTGGTTAAAAATTGGGGAAGTTCCCTTAAAACATGTTTGTTTATCGAAAAGTTCTAAGGAGGGAATCTTTAAAAAAAACATGTATATCCCCAAAAGAGAATGATGAAAGGGTATTCATAAATGAATTTTTTAAAAATAAATATAATTTATAATATGTACATAAATAGATAAGGTAAATCCACTTTGATATAAAGAAAGATAAGGCAACCTGAAAGAACAAAAAAGGTTCAGGTAGATTTTGTTACGGTTTATCGGCATGGTGTCGGGTGCACATAAGAGGGCTTGATGAGAGAGATAAGAGGTTTCTAATCACTTATAAATCATTATGGAAGTATGGGGTAGGTGTGAAAACATACCCCATCATTTATTATTACACATAAAAAGGCATAGCATAGAGGAACATCTTGATTAAGAGTGAAAAGGAGAGGACCCCTTACCTTAAATCTGTTGGTGTTCTCCACTTATTATTAAATACCTTAATAAAAAAATTAGGCTTATTAATTCATAAGTACATAAACTCTTATATATTTAATTTATTTATTATAACCCTTTTTAGTTCATCCAAGGAATTTTTGATTAGTTATAAGGTTCAATTTCATTGTTCGGGCTCGTTTGTTTTCTTGGTTTTAAAAGATCGGTTCACTTATATTCAAGTTAGGATAAACATGAAAGATGGAAGTGGTTGTCCATAAATGAAATTATATAATATTAGTGAACATACAAGAGATTAAATGGTTTTAAAATTAATTTTTTTACTTAGATTGAAGTCGAATTATTATATAAAACCCCAGTGACAACCGTTTTTGTTAATCGGTGGGTTTGATTACAAAGAACATGTTTTGCTTTATAAATTAATACCATTTGTAAAAAAAGGATTACAAAAACTAAAAATAGGATATATTATATATATAATAATCTGGTTTAACCAAAAAACAAATGGTTTCATGACCATAATTAAATATTATAATAGAAATTGATAAACTGTTGTCTTTGAATGTGCTAAATTAGCACATCGCAAACAGTGCCTTCATTTATTTCAAATAAAAGGTGGGGAAAGGAGAGAAGATAATGAAATATACCATTATCATGAAAAAATTCCAGTACATTTATGTTACTGTATTTATCATACTATTATGGTGAAGGGAGGTGAGGAAAGAAACAAAAAGAAAAGAACTTAAAAGAAATGAAGGAATTGGAAAGAGGAACTTACCTCTTGAGACTTCCTCCTTTGAGAACCTCTTAAGAGAAGAGGTTTTGGAATTTTGAAGAGGATGGAAGCTTTTGGACGTGGGGGAGTACCTTGGGGAGAGATTTGGGCAGAATATTGGCAAGGCACAAGGCTTGAGAGGAGTGAAGAGAAGAGGGAGTGAAAGGGGGTTTTTATAGTGGAGGAGAGAGGGGATTTCTCAATATAAAATTTATTAATTTATTATTTCCCCACAATAAAAGGAATAGTGAGTCTTCCTTGACCAATAATTGTAATTGTATCATGTGATCCCGAACCAATTGGTCTTACATCAGCAGAACATCATCAATGAATCAATAAATCCATTATTTAGCATTTATTGTAAATTACCGTATTTTACTATTCATAAAAAATTCAAGTATTTCAGAAAAATTCCAAAAATTCACCCCAACCATTTTTCAATGTGTAGAATAAAAAAACGAAGTTCATTTTTCAGAAATAATTTTATAAATATAATTATTTTAATATTTAATTAAAATTATAATTTATTATAAAAAACTAGTTTTAAAACATTCTTTTACTTATTCTAAAATATAGGTATATTGTACTTTCAACTTGAATAATATTAATATATTATCATAGGAAAGGTTACTATTCATTAGGGTATATCACTATTCATAAGGGTATGTTACTATTCATAAGGGTAGGTTACTATTCACCAAAAATTAAGTTTTTCTTATCGGACTCCAAATAACTTACTGATTGCAACCGTGTATGTCGGATTTAAGAAATTCCAAACATAGAAGTGACAAACTTATGTTTAAAGGTCACTTATCACTTAGTAGTTCATTATGTTGTGTTTTCATGTGATTTTATGACTTATTTATAAGAAAGTAATTTCCATTTAAAAACATTGGGTCATTACATTCTTCCCCCCTTATTAAATTTCACCCCTAAATTTCGTTTTACATTCTAAGCCAAAAATAGGTGGGGGTACTTTTCCTTCATCGCTTCCTCCAGTTCCCATGTTGCCTCTTCGTACTTATGGTTTCTCCATAGTACCTTGACCAGATGAGTAGTCTTGTTGCGTAGAACTTTGTCTCTACGATCCAAGATTTTCACTGGCTGCTCCTCGTAAGAGAGATCATCCTCCAACTGTACCAACTCTGAAGAGAGTACATGTGAAGGGTCTGGTATGTACTTCCTTAAGAGGGATACATGAAAGACATTATGTACTTTTGACATGGTAGGTGAAAGTGCTAGTCGACAGGCCACAACTCCGACTCGATCACGGATCTTGAAGGGGCCGATGTACCTGGGACTTAACTTTCCTTTCTTCCCAAACCTCATGACCTTCTTCCATGGAAATATGCATAAAAATACCATGTCTACAACTTTGAACTCAAGGTCTCGTCGACGGTTATCTACATAACTCTTCTTTTGACTCTGGGCTGCCTTGATATGCTGTTGAATGGTTTTCACCTTCTCCACCATTTCTTTGACCATTTTAGGTCCTAACAGCTTAAGCTCACTAAATTCATCCCAACATGCAGGCGTTCTTCTCCTTTTCCCATAAAGGGATTCATATGGTTCCATTCGGATGCTAGAGTGGAAACTGTTGTTGTAGGAGAATTCAACCAATGGAAGATGTTGGTCCCATCCTCCTTTGAATTCCATACACTACTGGAAATACAATATTTCCCAACAGTTTAGAACTGTTGGTAAAGGCTGCATAACCATTGGTATATGTTATACCAACAGTTCTACAAACCTTAGGGAAGTAAGCCATTGGGAAAGCTTTTCCCAACAGTTTACAGTGAACCGTTGGGATAGGGTGGAGAAAAATTACCCTATCCCAACGGTTCTGCCAAACCGTTGAGATAGGGTGGAGAAAAATTACCCCATCCCAACGGTTCTCCCAAACAGTTGGAAAAAACCCAAGGTCTCCTCTTTCCCAACGGTTTCTAAACCGTTGATAAAACAAAACCCAGAGATGATATGCCAACGGTTTCAAACCGTTGGCATAGCCTATGCTGGGAAAATTGCACAGCAGCTCTGCAATTTTCCCAACAGCTATGCAATTTTCCCACTAGGTCTCATTTTGTGGGTTCCCTCTCATTTTCAATCCAATTATTGTACCTGAAATAAACTAACACATACATATACAATTATTGTACCTGTAATAACCAACTAACACATACATATAGAGAACAAATTCATACACATTTAACATATAATGCTGGAACTATACACATCCATAATTAAATTAGAATTCATAACATAATTATAAACATATATAATTCATTTAGAATTCAATTTAAAATTTAGATGACAATTATATGTGGAATCCGGAAGTCAATTCATAATTTGATCGGTTTTTTGTATACCATATATTTTTACCTGAAATGATGTCCATTTTAAACAAAATACATACACCTAGAGTGCTACCGACCACACCGCGCTTCGTATTGAGGTGGGTTTGACTCGTACACATCACATATGACCCATGGATCGTAGTTATAAAGTATCGACACAATCCGAATGCGTTTGGTCAGTTTTCCGTATGCCAGTTGATGTTTTTCAATTAAAATGACGTCCTTTTGAAACAAAAGGCAGACACTTTGAGTGGTGCCGGCCACACCGCGTCTCAGATTTAGGCGGGGTTGATTCGTACACGTCACATATGACCCATGGATCGTTCTCCTAAAGTTTCAACGGAAACCGAATGCGTTTGATCGGTTTTCCGTATGTAATTAAAATGTTGTCCATTTTAAACAAAAGAGAGCCACTTAAAGTGATTCTGGTCACACTGTGCCTCTAATTAAGGCAGGGTTTACTCGTACACGTCACATATGACCCATGGATCATTGTGATAAAGTATCGACACAATCCAAATGCGTTTGGTCGGTTTTCTGTATGTCAGTTGATGTTTTTCACTTAAAATGACGTCCTTTTGAAACAAAAGACAGACACTTTGAGTGGTGGAGGCCACACCATGCCTTTTATTGAGGTGGGGTTGACTTGTACATGTCACATATGACCCATGAATCATTTTTCTAAAGTATCGACATAATCCGAATGCGTTTGGTCGGTTTTCCATATGCCAGTTGATGTTTTTCAATTAAAATGACGGCCTTTTGAAACAAAAGGTAGACACTTTGAGTGATGCCAGCCACACCATGTCTCAGATTGAGGCGAGGTTGATTCGTACACGTCACATATGACCCATGAATTGTTCTCCTAAAGTTTCAATGGAAACCGAATGCGTTTGGTCGGTTTTCCGCTTGTACTTAAAATGTTGTCCATTTTAAACAAAAGAGAGACACTTAGAGTGATTTTGGCCACACCGTGCCTTCGATTAAGGCGGGGTTGACTCTTACACGTCACATATGACCCATGGATCGTTGTGCTAAAGTATTGACACAATCCGAATGTGTTTGGTCGGTTTTCCGTATGCCAGTTGATGTTTTTCACTTAAAATGACACCCTTTTGAAATAAAAGACAGACACTTTGAGTGTTTGCGGTCACACCGCGCCTTGGATTGAGTCTAGGTTGAATCGTACATGTCACATTTGACCCATGGATCGTTTTTCTAAAGTATCGACACAATCCGAATGTGTTTGGTCGGTTTTCCGTATGCCAGTTGATGTTTTTCAATTAAAATGGTGTCCTTTTGAAACAAAAGGTAGACACTTTGATTGGTGCTGGCCACACCGCGTCTCAGATTGAGGCGAGGTTGATTCGTACACGTCACATATGACCCGTGAATTGTTCTCCTAAAGTTTCAACGGAAACCGAATGTGTTTGGTTGGTTTTCCGTATCTACTTAAAATGTTGTCCATTTTAAACAAAAGAGAGCCACTTAGAGTGATTTCAGCCACACCGTGCCTCAGATTAAGGAGGGATTGACTTGTACATGTCACATATGACCCATGGATCATTGTGATAAAGTATCGACACAATCTGAATGCGTTTGGTCACTTTTCTGTATGCCAGTTGATATTTTTCACTTAAAATGGCATCCTTTTGAAACAAAAGACAGACACTTTGAGTGGTGGCGGCCACACCGCGCCTCGTATTGAGGCGGGGTTGACTCATACACGTTACATATGACCCATGGATCGTTGTGCTAAAGTATCGACACAATCCGAATGCGTTTGGTCGGTTTTTCGTATGCCAGTTGATGTTTTTCAATTAAAATGACGTCCTTTTGAAACAAAAGGCAGACACTTAGAGTGGTGGCGGCCACACCGCGCCTCGGATTGAGGCGAGGTTGAATCGTACACATCACATATGACCCATGGATAATTGTGTTAAAGTATCGACACAATCCAAATGCGTTTGGTCGGTTTTCTGTATGCCAGTTGATGTTTTTCAATTAAAATGACGTCATTTTAAAACAAAAGGCAGACACTTTGAGTGGTGATGGACACACCGCGTCTCAGATTGAGGCGGAGTAGATTCATACATGTCACATATGACCCATGAATCATTCTTATAAAGTTTCAATGGAAACCGAATGCGTTTGGTCAGTTTTCCGTATGTACTTAAAATGTTGTCCATTTTAAACAAAAGAGAGCCACTTAGAGTGATTCTGGCCACACCGTGCCTCCGATTAAGGAAAGGTTGACTCTTACACATCACATATGACCCATGAATCATTGTGCTAAAGTATCTACACAATACGAATTCGTTTGATCAGTTTTTCGTATGCCAGTTGATGTTTTTCACTTAAAATGACGTCCTTTTGAAAAAAAAGACAGACACTTTGAGTGGTGGCGGCCACACCGCATCCCGGATTGAGGTGGGGTTGAATCTTACATGTCATATATGACCCATGGATCATTTTTCTAAAGTATCGACACAATCCGAATGCGTTTGGTCGGTTTTCCGTATGCCAGTTGATGTTTTCACTTAAAATGACGTCCTTTTGAAACAAAAGACATACACTTTGAGTGGTGGAGGCCACACCACGTCTTGAATTGAGGCGAGGTTGACTCGTACACATCACATATGACCCATGGATCGTTTTTCTAAAGTATCTACACAATACGAATGTGTTTGGTCGGTTTTCCATATGCCAGTTGAAGTTTTTCAATTAAAATGACGTCCTTTTGAAACAAAAGGCAGACACTTTGAGTGGTGCCGGCCACACCACACCTTGGATTGAGGCAGGGTTGATTCTTACACGTCACATATGACCCATGGATCATTCTCCTAAAGTTTCAACAGAAACTGAATGCGTTTGGTCAGTTTTCCGTATGTACTTAAAATGTTTTCCATTTTAAACAAAAGAGATCCACTTATAGTGACTTCGGCCACACCGTGACTCAGATTAAGGCGGGGTTGACTCGTACACATTACATATGACCCATGGATTGTTTTGATAAAGTATCGACACAATCCGAATGCGTTTGGTCGCTTTTCTGTATGCCAGTAGATAATTTTCACTTAAAATGACGTCCTTTTGAAACAAAAGACAGACACTTTGAGTGGTGGCAGCCACACCGCGCATCGGATTAAGGAGGGGTTGACTCTTACACGTCACATATGACCCATGGATCATTTTGCTAAAGTATCGACACAATCCGAATGCGTTTGGTCGGTTTTTCATATGCCAGTTGATGTTTTTCAATTAAAATGACGTCCTTTTGAAACAAAATCCAGACACTTTGAGTGGTGGCGGCCACACCGTGCCTCGGATTGATACGGGGTTGACTCATACACGTCACATATGAACCATGAATCGTTTTGCTAATTTATCAACACAATCCTAATGCATTTGGTCGGTTTTCCGTATGTCAGTTAATGTTTTTCAATTAAAATGACGTCCTTTTGAAACAAAAGGCAGACACTTTGAGTGGTGCCGGCCACACTGCGTCTCAGATTGAGGCGGGGTTGATTTGTACACGTCACATATAACCCATGAATCGTTCTCCTAAAGTTTCAATGGAAACCAAATGCGTTTGGTCGGTTTTTCGTATGTACTTAAAATGTTGTCCATTTTAAACAAAAGAGAGCCACTTAGAGTGATTATGGCCACACCGTACCTCCGATTAAGGCTGGGTTGACTCATACACGTCACATATAACCCATGGATATTTTTGCTAAATTATCTACACAATCCGAATGCGTTTGGTCAGTTTTCTGTATGCCAGTTGATGTTTTTCACTTAAAATGATGTCCTTTTGAAACAAAAGACAGACACTTTGAGTGGTGTCGGCCACACCACGCCTTGGATGGAGGCGGGGTTGACACGTACACGTCACATATGACCCATGGATTGTTGTGCTAAAGTATCGACACAATCTGAATGTGTTTGGTCGGTTTTCCGTATGCCAGTTGATGTTTTTCAATTAAAATGACGTCCTTTTGAAACAAAAGGTAGACACTTTGAGTGGTGCCGTCCACACCGCATCTCAGATTGAGGCGGGGTTGATTTGTACACGTCACATATGACCCATGAATCATTCTCCTAAATTTTCAACGGAAACCAAATGGGTTTGGTCGGTTTTTCATATGTACTTAAAATGTTGTCCATTTTAAACAAAAGAGAGCCATTTAGAGTGATTCTGGCCACACCGTGCCTCAGATTATGAAGGGGTTGACTTTTACACGTCACATATGACCCATGGATCTCTTTTCTAAAGTATCGACACAATCCGAATGCGTTTGGTCGCTTTTCTGTATGCCAGTTGATATTTTTCACTTAAAATGACGTCCTTTTGAAACAAAAGATAGACACTTTGAGTGGTGGCGGCCACATCGCGCCTCGGATTGAGGCGGGGTTGACTCGTACACGTCACATATGACCCATGGATCGTTGTGTTAAAGTATCGACACAATCCAAATGCGTTTGTCGGTTTTCCGTATGCCAGTTGATGTTTTTCACTTAAAATGACGTCCTTTTGAAACAAAAGGCAGACACTTTGAGTGGTGGAGGCCACACCGCTCCTCAGATTGAGGCGGGGTTGACTCGTACATGTCACATATGACCCATGGATCATTGTGCTAATGTATGGACACAATACGAATGCGTTTGGTCGGTTTTCTGTATGCCAGTTGATGTTTTTCAATTAAAATGATGTCCTTTTGAAACAGAAGACAAACACTTTGAGTGGTGCCGGCCACACCGCATCTCAGATTGAGGTGGGGTTGATTTTTACACGTCACATATGACCCATGAATCGTTCTCCTAAAGTTTCAACAAAAACCGAATGCGTTTGGTCGGTTTTCCGTATGTACTTAAAATGTTGTCCATTTTAAACAAAAGACAGACACTTTGAGTGGTGGCGGCCACACCGTACCTCAGATTAAGGCGGGGTTGACTCGTACACGTCACATATGACCCATGGATCATTGTGCTAAAGTATCGACACAATCTGAATGCGTTTGTTTGGTTTTCCATATGCCAGTTGATGTTTTTCAATTAAAATGACATCCTTTTGAAACAAAAGGCAGACACTTTGAGTAGTGTCGGCCACACCGCATCTCAGATTGAGGCGGGGTTGATTTGTAAACGTCACATATGACCCATGAATCGTTCTCCTAAAGTTTAAACAAAAACCGAATGTGTTTGGTCGGTTTTCCGTATGTACTTAAAATGTTGTCCATTTTAAACAAAAGACAGACACTTTGAGTGGTGGCGGCCACACCGCATCTTGGATTGAGGCGGGGTTGACTCATACATGTCACATATGACCCATGGATCATTGTGTTAAAGTATAGACACAATCCGAATGCGTTTGGTCAGTTTTCCGTATGCCAGTTGATGTTTTTCACTTAAAATGACGTCCTTTTGAAACAAAAGACAGACACTTTGAGTGGTGGCAGCCACACCGTGCCTCGGATTGAGGCGGGTTTGACTCGTACACGTCACATATGACCCATGGATCGTTGTGCTAAAGTATCGATACAATCTGAATGCGTTTGGTCAGTTTTCCGTATTCCAGTTGATGTTTTTCAATTAAAATGACGTCCTTTTGAAACAAAAGGTAGACACTTTGAGTGGTGGCGGCTACACCGTGCCTCGGATTGAGGCGGGGTTGATTCGTACACATCACATATGACCCATGGATCCTTCTCCTAAACTTTCAATGGAAACCAAATGCGTTTGGTTGGTTTTCCGTATGTACTTAAAATGTTGTCCATTTTATGAGAATCCTCATGTGTCTATTAGTGGAATGGTATTTACTTAAAATCTTGTGTACATTTATATAAAATATTTTTATATCATTCTTACTATGGATTAGATTTTAGTTTATCATGCTATGAAACATTTCAGAGCTAACAATGTCATGCCCAATGAATACATCTCTTTTATAACATACCAAGAATCTATGATATTGATTAGATGTGTAAATGTGATTTACATTGATTATCATGATGAAAATAAATAAAATATATATTATAGATTTTCTAGTATTAAATGAAATCAAGGAGGGTGGGGGGGCTGTCCGGCAGGGCTATCCAGGGGGCTGTCTGGTGGGTGTCCGGGGGGCTGTCTGGGGACCAAGGAGGAGGGTGGGGGGGCTGTACGGGGGGCTGTGCGGGGGGCTGTCTGGGGGGTGTTCGGGGGGTTGTCCGGGGTCCAAGGAGGAGGGTGGGGGGGGGATATCTGGGGGGCTGTCTGGGGGGCTGTCCAGGGGGCTGTCTGGGGTCCAGGGAGGAGGGTGGAGGGGCTGTCCGGGGGGCTGTTCGGGGGGCTGTCCGGGGGCTGTCCGTGGGTGTTCGGGGGGTTGTCTGGGGTCTAAGGAAGAGGGTGGGGGGGGGGGGGGGACGTCCGGGGGGCTGTCTGGGGGGCTGTCTGGGGGGTTGTCCGGGGTCTAGGGAGGAAGGTGGGGGGGCTGTCCGGGGGGCTATTCAGGGGGCTGTCCGGGGGCTGTCTAGGGGTGTTCGGGGGGTTGTCTGGGGTCCAAGGAAGAGGGTGGGGGTGCTGTCCGGGGGGATGTCTGGGGGGCAGTCCGGGGGGCTGTCCGGGGTCCAGGGAGGAGGGTGGGGGGGGGGGGGTGTTCGGGGGGCTGTCCGGGGGCTATTCGGGGGGTGTTAGGGGGGGTTGTCTGGGGTCCAAGGAAGAGGGTGGGGGGGGGGGGGGGGGCTGTCCGGGGGGCTGTCTGGGGGGCTGTCCGGCGGGGCTGTCCGGGGTCCAGGGAGGAGGGTGGGGGGTTGTCTAGGGTCCAGTAAGGAGGGGGGTTCCCAAACACACAACCACTAAAAGACAACAACATCCATAAAAATAGATAATATATAAAAATAACTCAACTCCAATACTATACTACGAGTCTAGATAAAACCAACAACTAGAATAGATTAAATATCAAATCTCAGTAATATCAGTAAAAAATGTAATGGATCAACTTTTCCCACATCACCATCACCATCATCACCATCATCATCACCCTCATCCTCGTCCCCATCATCATCCTCTCCCTCCTCACCCTCGCCCTCCTCCTCGACCTCGCCCTCCTCCTCGTCCTCGCCACCCGCCTCACCCTCCTCCTCTCCTTCCTCTTTGGCATCAGACTCCTCTCCATCATCATCGTCAAGCTGGACATCGTCCTGACCACCACTAGAACTACCACCTGGTGCACCATATATAGAACGTATCGACGACATATACTCATCAAAATCTGGGCTGACCTCTGCTGGAAGTGTTGGACGTAGAACTTCAATAAATTTCATAAATGCACTGTTTTCCCTAGCAGACTGTTCTACCGTCTCTGTGGCCCTTTTCTCAGCCTGTTTTGCCTGTTCTCTAACTTGCTGTAGCTCGATGGCACTACAGATCGTACCTGAGGAGGGCCAATACCTCGTCGGGGCTATCCTAGGTCGGCAGCGTACTCTGCCAGAATGCTCCTCTCCCAACACCTAATGTAAGTGATCTGTTGGCCCAAAATTTTCTAGTTCTTGGGCATCGAGGGACTCTAAAGAAGCCTGTTACAAATATAAATATATCATTAAGTTACAAAATAGATATTAAAATATAAATTCAACAGATTAAAACTTACAATATGCTGCTGAGTCACTTCGTTGACGACACTTCCATCCTTTTTCTGTCTACTCGAGCAAAACAGTTTTGCTCGAGGCACACGTCCTTCAATATTTTGTATTTGCCTCTACAATGACATTGAAAACCAAAGTTATATGAAAACTTTAGAAAAATATTAAATAATTGAGGAAAAAAAAGAAAGTTTAAGTCATAAAGAAAACTTATAAACAATTGTCATACCTACTTCCTCTCATGATCAGGCATCGTAGTGCGTCCCAGTGTGTGGAGGTATTTTTTTGCATCAATGTTTTTTTTTATTTTTTCCAGATGATTCCTAAATAAAATTCGAAAATGCAACAGATAGTATTAATTCAAAACATGAAAGTTATTATTTAAATACCTCAAATTTTATTAATAACTTAAACAGGGTACTCGTCCAATGAGTAATCATCTGACGATACTGATCTATAGGACAATCATCCACCACTGGTACCACCTCTAACTCAGTGCCAACTCTAGAAACCCAGCCAATATACAACTCATGCTTGTAGGCTCTCCAAATCTCACCTAAATCCTTTAGACGTTCTGGTCGTGCACCCTCACCATCGGGAAAATTAAATCGAAGCTGAAATCAAAATATTAATTCATATAAATACAAAAATAATTCATGGCAATAAATAGAACAGATTTTTTTACCTATATCTCTGCCCAATCTCTATCCTTGACCTAATGTGGCAAATGTCTCCATGATAGCGGGATGACGAGAATGATGTCGGAGTATTTGGCAAGCGTCGCCAAAAAACTCCGACATTGCTGCCCTGTTTTCTCAACTATTTGGTTGTCTTCATTATAATACACCATAACCTGTGTGCGGCGGTTCCACACTGAACACATGCGTGTATTCCCCTTCCCACACCTCCTGTCACTAGATGTATCTGTCATGAAAGAAAAAAAAATATTTTATCAAAACATGTTATAATGAAAATAAATATTGCTATAAAAATTTGTTAGGGTTCTATAAATATACCTGTGCCGGTCTGATCATTGAGCACCGCTGGATCCACAGAAACTGATGGAACACCCTGTGGTGGAACAGGAGTCGAAGATGATGGAATATAGAAGCTCAGAGAGACAGAAGTAGGAGGAAAAGAAGATGGGACAGCTGTCTGACCAGATGCTGACCCGGGAGTGGGAATCATCATGGGATGTGAAAATGATGGGCCAGAAGATGCATAAGGTAGCGAAAACATGGGAGGCCTAAATATCCCATGTGTCCCTAACGACACACCGGGATCAGAATGTGGGAAGGATGACATGTTAGTGGGAGGGGTAGGGTCTAGTCCGGTACGCGCAGTTTCTCGTCTACCTCTGGTACGAACCCTCCTCATACCACCGGCCTGAGTACTAGGACCAGTACTAGGCTCCTCGTCGAATAACTGTCGACGTATAGGTGGATCCTACAAAAATGTTTACAAAAAAATTAATCACATGACATTATATATTCTTTAAATATATCAATTTGAAATAAAGTACTCACTACAGGCACTAATGATGGAATTCCCAACTCCGTCATTCGACGATTGTTCTCCATCATTTTTTTCCTTCATCTCTCTTCAATTGGCTTCATTTCCTGCTTTTTAAAACAAATATGTAATTAATTAGAAAAAGAAAACTAATGTGTAACCCAAAAAACTAAATATATGAGGGAATAGGGGGATTCATTGGTAATTTAGCTATCAATTGTTTTAGAAGAGCTTGAATGGATTTAATAAATCATACAAGTTGTAATGTTCATCAATTTAGAAATATTGTTTGACTATGTTTGAATACAGTTCAATTCCAAATTAGAAAATGAAATTCAAATAAAACTGCAACCAATAAACATTGAAAATTCACATAATGTTCAAGTCAAATATCAATTGTTTTAGAAGATCTTGAATGGATTTAATAAATCATACAAGTTGTAATGTTCACCAAGTTAGAAATATTGTTTGACTATGTTTGAATACAGTTTAATTCCAAATTAGAAAATGCAATTCAAATAAAACTGCAACCAATAAACATTGAAAATTCACATAACGGTCAAGTCAGATATCAATTGTTTTAGAAGAGATTGAATGAATTTAATAAATCATACAAGTTGTAATGTTCACCAAGTTAGAAATATTGTTTGACTATGTTTGAATACAGTTCAATTCCAAATTAGAAAATGCAATTCAAATAAAACTGCAACCAATAAACATTGAAAATTCACATAACGGTCAAGTCAGCTAAAATATATTTGTGATCAATACTAAATAAATTTGAATATTACCAACCTTAACAACCCAACTCGAGTTAAACCAAAAGAATTGAGAACATGTATGAATGATTCTATATATTTTCAACCACAACTTCAGGTTCACAATCGACTCTGAAAATTGAGCTATTTGAGTCATCAAAAGAAATAAATGGATTGGTTCTAATGGCACTAGGGACAATGTCAATTCCATCATCACCATCATCAAAAATATGTCTTGGAATTACTTCAACTATGACACCAAATTCAGGTCGAATTTGTTCTTTGACATAAAAAACTTGTTTAGCCATTGATGCCAACACATATGGTTCTTCGGTAGCAAGAGTGTGAGTCATATTAATTACTCGAAATCCACAATCATCAATAAATGTGCCATGTATCGTCATCGAATCAAATCAATGACATTTCATCATTGTGACTCATCCATGAGAGTAATAATCCAATATTATTATTTTATCAATAACTCCATAATCACCCATATTTTCAAATCACGGTGTACTATCTGATGCACTGGCATAACAATCTGTTGTGGCAGTAACCATAACACCATCATGTTGTGTTCTCATGTTCTTTTCTCGTTCAGTGACAATAAATTTGTACCCATTGATAACAATTGATTTACAGTCACGAACCACGGTATTAGGACCAAAAGCCAAAGCTCTTATTTCCTCAGAGACAGAGTCAGTAGACAAACTCAATACCTGCAATATAAATGACTATTAAACTTAATTAAATATTGATATAATTATTTTAAACATTAATTTTTTATATCTTCAATTTTAACCAAGCAGAAAACTCTTTGATATGCAAGGTATCTCTCCTTCTCAAAGATAAAGAACGATGCTTCCTATTTATCATTGTTTTATGTTCCCTGTAGATAAAAAATATGAATATTTTAACAAATATATATGTAAGATATACATAATCAATTTAGTTACCTGATATATTCATCAAACAAATCACAGTTGAACAAAACTGTGCGATGTGCCATCTCCCGCTCTTCATGGCTTAATGTCTTTAATGTATATGATCCAGGATTTCCTCCTATTTGAGGAAGTGATGGAAAACTGGGTTCAATTTTCTCATACTGTTCTTCTTTATTTCTCATTGGTCTGTTCAATCTTGTAGTAAGATCAGACAAATATATCGAGCAAAAATCCATATATTCTTGAGCCAAGTAACCGTTCATGATAGAACCTTCAGGATGATTTCTATTTCGGACATAATACTTTAATGTGAACATATTTCTTTCAGTTGGATACATCCAACGAAAAGAAATAGGTCATTAGAGAAGTATTTCAGTGGGAATATGGACAGTCAGATGTAGCAAGCATGTGAAAAATGATGGAGGAAATATTTTCTCCAACTCACACAAAATTAATGGGGCATCTGTCAACATTTTTTGCAAGAAAGACTTAGACAAATTCTTAGCACAAATATCTCTAAACAAATGGCACAACCAAATAAATTCCACCCTTACATTATTGTACAAAAGATGATGGATTTCTATTGGAAGCAACTCATGCAGTAGAACATGATAATCATGATTCTTCAAAGATTTTAGCTTCAACTCTCTTCTGTTGACCCGTTTAGATATGTTGCTTGAATAGCCATCAGGAACTCTAATAGTCCCTAATACTTCCATAAATTATTTTTTTCCGTAGGTGTCATCACATAAGAAGCACATGGAAGTTGCCATTTATTTTCACTGATACGCACAGGATGTAATTCTGGTCTGATGCCCCAATACACCAAGTCACGCCGAGATCGTAAATAATCTTTTGTCTTCCCCTTGACATTTAGAAGAACCAAAAGCAACATTTTGCATATATTCTTTTCAATATTCATTACATATAAGCATTGACGTAACAAATTGGTTGACCAATAAGGCAAATCAAAAAATATACTCCTCTTCCTCCAATTGTAACAGGTTTCAATGGAAACATTATTTCTCTTTCCAAATTTCATTTGACCCTTCCCGAACGAAAAACTGAAATCTTTCAATTCATTAAGCACGTCAGTTCCAAACATACGCTGATGTGGATCATCGGTCTCTAAGGTATTATCGAATCTTTGACAATTAATTCTATATGGATGATCCTTTGGAAAGAATCGTCGATGTCCCATAAAACTGAAACTACAACGATATTTCAGTCTTATGGATCGTGTATTCTTCATAAAAACTGGACATGACAATTTTCCCTTCGTGCTCCATCCAGACATCATTGCATAAGACGGAAAATCATTGATCGTCCACATAAGTGCATCACGCATCTGAAATATGTCTTTAGAACATGCATCGTATGTGCGCACACCCACATCCCAAAGAAGTTTCAACTCTTTTATTAAAGGTTGCATGTAGACATCAATATCAATGTCGGGATCAGAAGGACTAGATATGAGTATACTCATGAAAGTGAAAGGTTTTTTCATACACAACCATGGGGGAAGATTATAAATTTGTATAAAAACTGGCCATGTGTTGTGCGAAGTAAGCATCTACCCAAACAGATTAAAACCGACGCATGAAAGACCCAGCCTCACATTACGCACGTCAGCTGCAAAATCAGGATGTCAAGCATCAAATCTCTGCCATGCAAATCCATCTGCAGGATGAACCAACTCATCTTTAGTCTTCTTTCCCTCGGTATCATGCCATCTCATTTTTATTGATATGTCATCATACATAAAAATATTCTGGAGTCTGGGGATCAATGGAAAGTGCCACATTACTTTTTGTGGAACTCAGGATGGTGTTCCATCAGATTTTGACTTCCAGCGGGATGTGCCACATTTTATACAATCATTTCATTCAGCGGTTTCCTCCCAGAATAAACTGCAATCTTTCGGGAAAGCATGAATTTTGTTTCTTGAAAATCCAAGTTCCTCAACTAACTTTCATGCCATATAGTGGTTTGAGGGAATATCTGCATCATCTGGAAGTAAATCCTTCAAGAGGTTAAGAATTTAATCGATTGCTGTATTAGAAATCCCATACATAGTTTTCCCATGAAACAATCGGATTAAAAATTCCATCTTTTTCATTTTATCGCATTGTCTATATACTGGAGTCGTGGCAGCATCATTCAATTTTTTCACCATATCAATATCATCATTTTCACTAGATGCATCAGCTGTGCTCATATCGAAGTCTTCTTGAGTCGAAATCCTTTCTTTTTAATGATGACGAATAAATGGAAACCGATCATCTAACAAATTCTCCATTCCAGTCTTTTCATTTCGATCATCACAAATTTGAGATTTCATTTTCTCCCCATTGTGATACCACACAAAGTAGTTTGATTGAAAACCATTTTTGGTTATGTGTTAGCTGACTTCTTCACGGCTCAACCAAGGTCTACCAACACAATTGGAACATGGGTAGTGTATGCGACCACTATCTGAAGCATTGTGAAATGAAAAATCTATAAAGCTCTCCAAATTGTTTTGAAAATCGCTTGAGATCCGATCGGTTTCATACATCCAACTTCTGTCCATTCTGTAAAAAGAATTTATATAAGTCATTTTGTTATAAACAATTAAATAGGATTGAACTTTAATAGAAAATACATTTAAGTAAACGATAAAGGAAGAAGTTTCTAGTCGATGTAGTGAACTATTAAAATAATGTAAAGAACAAGTACTCATAAATTAAATTAAAATTTATTTATATTCATTTTCATTAGGTCTATAAGAGGAACATGCCTCAGGTCTCATCATGTGTTATAGGCACCCCAAATCATTCACTCTTGTTCAATAACTCATTATTGACACCTGGTCATACCTTTTATTACCCAATTACTTCCCCAAGTCAAGCGCACCCCATGGGTGAATAAATTTTAGGCTTCTACACTAATAGGTTGTTCATGGCCTGTAAAAAGATTTAATTTCATTAAGTATAGACAAAAACATTTATTTTTAAATTTGAAATTCTTAATAAAGTATGTCAATGATAACAACATTACTGAATTAAACTTGTGACTTATCTAACATTTTTATGGCTGTCTACACATGCCAGAATGGGTAGTGAAAAGCACCTCACCCTTATAAAAGTGAGTATTGGCCAAGAAGGACACATAATATACAACGTACAATGAGAACCATATTTAGTTGACCCTAAAGTTATATTAGTACAGTCATCTTGGGGGAAATGGAATATATGATCCTGGTTAACTGATGAATTCAAAAGCTCATATTCCATATGTTGGACACTATCTAAGGTAAGAAATCATGTGAGGATGGGTTTACATCATTCAATTTCTTACATGCTAGTGAGAATGAAGGCTTAAATTAATGACTTGAGTTCACTGATACCATGTCAACCGTTATACACACCATGTGAACCCTTATACACACCATATGCACCCTTATACCATATCGTCATTATTAAAAACATTAATAACAACTTATTAAATAACATCACTTGTTAAAGATAATAAAATTGAACATAAATCAATAATAATATTGGATATATCAAGTAAAATGAAGTCATACTATCTTACATCCTAAATGACCACCCACAACCATGATTAATGACCACAAAGCTCCCCTTTCGGCAAAATAAAAAGTGAAAACAAAAACACATAGTTGTAGAAAAAAAATTCATTTGTGTGAAGAATAATAATCTCATGGTCCTCATGATATTTGAACCACGTAGTCATGATTTTCGAGATGAACTTGTATCCATGAAACCATATGAGAAACACGATTCAATACATGCATTTTTCTGATTTTCCCAAGCATTTTAAGGAACCCCAAATTAGTGAAAATGGTCATTGTGTTTTAAAAAGGTGATTGAATAACACATGTATGATGTCGAAGGCAGAATGATTAATGGTTATATTAGAAAAACTAATATTCACTAATATTGCGAATTTGACATTCTGTGAATTAGTTTCATGCAGAAGGAAGAAGTACTAATTAGGGACCACATACTATTTGGAAAAGTTCAAGAAGATACTCCATATGTTCTATTGTGCAAAGGATAAGTGAACAGTGTGTCATTATATATATATATAGATTTTTATAGAAACATGATACATACTTGTTATGTAATACACATAGTGTACAAAAATTAAGATGAACAAGATCTTCCTGTTTGGCATGATCTTAATGAAAGGAGTGATTTTCATGAAATAATATCAATAAATATTACAAATAATTTCTTATTAGTTCATATACATGAAGCTATAATATTTGAATTAGATTAAAAAAAACTACAAATCTTCAAAATTAGAACACAATAAAGAGACACCATGCCCTTATAAATGTAAATGTGTAATGAAAACATTAATTGGACATACATCGATATAGGGATTTGAGTAAACAATTCGTGGAACAATCATAAAATTTTAAAAAAACCCTAAAAATTGGGAATAACGAAATAGTTGAGAATAGAAGGATATGATTTATAAGAGGTGGAGCTATATCCTTGATAAAATATGGAAGGTGTCTAACCTGGTAGCTGCTGATCCGATGGAAGAGGTGGGGATTAGGAAGTGCTTCTACCAAGGAATCGCTTTTGGAGACCAACGGAAGGGTTCTGGAATCATGGGGTGGCCGCTGCCTGCATTTAGAGAATTTGGGGATTTTTTTCCCAATTGTTTTTAAAAACCGTTGGGAAAACTAAATCTTTCCCAACGGTTTCATAAAACCATTGGAAAAACTAACTTTTTCCCCATCTTTCCCAACGGTTTCCTCAAACCGTTGGAAAAAGTAATTTTCCCCACTTTTCCCAATGGTTTCATAAAATCGTTGGGAAACGACACTTGTTCAAGGTATTTACCAACGGTTTATGAAAACCGTTGGTAAAGACAACATATAACACTGGTTATTTGAACTATTGGTATACAAGTGTTGGAAAAAGTACCCTTTCCAGTAGTGACAGAACATGCTCTCAACATGTCTTCTAGTGTCTGAATAGTTCGCTCAGATTGGCCATCAGTTTGAGGATGATAGGCCATACTGAAGTTTAGTTCAGTGCTCATAGCATGTTGGAGACTTTTCCAGAACTTTGAGGTGAATCTCGGATCACGATAAGATACAATAGATAGTGGCACTCCATGCATCCTTACCACTTATTTGATGTAAATCCATGCAAGTTGATCTAATGAGAATTCCTCTTAAATCACAATAAAGTGAGATATCTTTGTAAGACGATCCACAACAACCCATATAACATTATTTCCTCTAGATGTCCTTGGAAGTCTAGTGACAAAGTCTATGGTAATGTTCTCCCACTTCCATGCTGGTATGGGTAGTGGTTGCATCATCCCCTTAGACTTTTGCCTCTCAGCCTTCACTTGCTGACATACCAGGCACTTTGATGTATATTCAGCAATATCCCTTTTCATATTGTCCCACCAAAAGTTTTCTCGGAGATCTAGATACATCTTTGTGCTCCCTTGGTGGATAGAGAAGGTCGGGATATGTGCATCATTCAGAAGCTCCTTCTTTATCTCTGGATCATATGGTATACATAATCGTGACCCAAATCTTATAACTCCTTCCTTATCAATTTTGAAATCGGAGGATTTCCCATTTCTGATAGATTCTACCCTTTTCTGAATTTCCACATCTTTTCTTTGAGAATCCTTTATTTTCTCCAAGAGGGATGGTTGAGAAAGAATTTGTGAAAGGATTGATGATGTTCCTTCCTTAATTATTCCCATGTGCATCCTTTGAAAATCTAAGAAGATCGGATCCTTTTCAATTCTCAACATTGATAAAGATGCATGATCCTTTCTACTTAGAGCATCCTTTACCTTGTTTGCTTTATCAGGATGGTAGTGGATTGAGTAGTCATAATCCTTGATGAGCTCTATCCATCTTCTCTGGTGTATATTAAGCTCTTTATGTGTGAATATATATTTGAGACTCTAGTGGTCAGTATATATCTCACACTTCTCCCCATAGAGATAATGCCGCCAGATTTTCAACGCAAAGATCACCACCACCAACTCCAGATCATGCATGGGATAGTTTTGCTCATGTATTTTCAGATGCCTTGAGTCATAGGCTATCACTTTATCATTTTTCATTAGCACACAGCCAAATCCTTTCTTAGAATAATCACTATACACCGCAAAGAGTTCTCCACTTGAAGGGAGTGTGAGTACTGGCGCAGTGATAAGCCTCTTTTTCAACTCCTTGAAATAGTCTTCACATTCCTGTGTCCAAACAAAATTTACTCCCTTCCGTGTCATCTTGTTCATTGGGTTTGATAATCATGAAAATTTCTTCACAAATCATCGATAATACCCACCTAGACCCAAAAAATTGCGGATCTCCATTACAGAAGTTGGCCCGGGCCACTCTTCAACTTCCTTTGTCTTGGAAGGGTCCACGAATATCCCTTTACTGGTGATAACATGCACCAATAATGATACTTTGTAACACCCCAAGCTTCCACGATATGCTTCTCTTTGAATAATACAGTAGCGTGTGTTGTATGCAACTTCGAGTTCTAACACACCACAACTAATCAAACTAGCCGTTATGAATAGTAATACCCACTTTTTGAAATTTTATAAATTTTATATTTCAAAATGGACTTCATTTTTGGATTCATAATATTGAAATTATCTTAGGGTGAATTTTTGGTATTTTTCTGAAAACTTTCAATTTTTGATGAATAGTGAAAAATACTAAATTTTAATTAAAAACAAATTTTTTAATCAAAATAATTTATAGTGATAAATTATAATATTGAGTGGTTTTTAAGTATAATTAGATTATATTTTTACCATTTAATCCAATGTTGGTCATTGGACATAATTTCACATTTAAACTGGACATAAGCAAGTATCAATCTTTTGATAATTATTATTTCTTAAAAACACGCTTTTTTGTTTTGACAATGGGAATTAATATTAAATTAATTTATGCCACTTATGTATTTTGAATTTAAAAAATGGACTCTATATTTAGAATCATGAGGTCCAAATTGTGAAAATAGGTAACTTTTATTTTTAGACATTTCGAATAATTACTTCGATAAATATTTTATTTACCTTGGTTAAAGGGTAAATCCGGTTAATAAGGGTAAACAAATAATATTATAATAATATTAAATTACCCTAACACGTGTTCTAACCCTATTTAATGATACATGTACGACCATGGGAATCCTTGGGTCGATTTTGGGACCCCATGGAGCCACTTGTAAGTGATAATGACACTTTATATTAATTAAGTTAAAGTAAATACAAAAATGACATAAGCATATATCTTTTAGTAAAACAATTTTTACATGGGGTTATATATGTTATCTCTTCGACAATAAATATATTCATTATAAAGATAAAAATATTTCCTACATAATGATATTTTATTTATATTTTTTAGACATTAAATAATTTAATTTATTTATGACACAATGACGATGCAGTAATTACCTAATTAATGAAATACTAAAATAATTGATATTATAAATACCCAATTAAATGAAATTTGAGACTTTTTATGAATTAAAATAATTTAATAAGTTAATATGAAATGTTAGGGTTGGTTATATGATTTTTTTTGAAGTAATAATGTTGTTATGAATTTAGCAAAAACAAAATACCAAATAGTGTCAAAATTGACACAAAAGAGTTTTTAAAACAAATATTATATTATTAATTGATATTATATTCCTAAAAATATAATGTTTGGCCAAAGGTCTTAAATAATATTATATATTTCATTAATGAACCACTTGAGGTTCACTTGGAAGTTTATAGTAAGTTTATTAACCATATAATATAAAAATACAAAAAGACACATTAAATGTCAAACTATTTAACTAAGAGTTAAATCTAAAATATAAGGTTAATATAGTGACCAAAACATGTCTAAAACCTATTTGTTGAGTTTTTTTCGACCCATCCCCACCTTAAACTTTAAATAATTCATTTTTGAACCATTAAAAATCGAAAATGATTTTATTATAAAATAATATATCTAGCTTTTCCTAAGGTGCCCCTCACCCCTCTTATAAAAGGGCACTCCCCCTTCTCTATAATTCACACCTTCAAAGCCATTTGTATCGGCCAAACCCTTCCCAAATACCCTCTCAACTATCCTACCTTCATCCTATAGGCCTTATTTTAGTCATAAAGCCAACGTAAGGAGCCCTTTTGATCAAATCGAAAGGAATAACCCGAAGAAGAGGTAAATATTTCATCACCTCTTTCAAGTTCATTTCTTCTTCCACTTCCTCTTTCTTTGTTGTTTCCATTATAAAATAATAAATCCAGTATATTCTATATACTGTGATGTTATTATAAATATGGTACAACCAAATTCATTATTCTATCTATCCTTTGAATGATATGTCACCATACGTGCGTACGTACGGCTTACCGTCTCCACGCCGTGGTGTAATTGTTATTCAATACATTATTATTTGGATGGGTGTAATAATGATGTGTAATTGATGTAAATAATAAATATAACATGATAATTATTCTTTATATATGATATACCATCCAATTATATATTATTTTAATATCAAAAGAATGATATTGTCGCTCGTGCGTACGCACGGATTACCGTCTCCAGGAACGCGATGAGATTCATTCCCCATCGTATCCATTCAAGACTAATTTTCATTAGATGATTAAAAATAATGTTTAAAGACTTGATATCATTCTGGATATGAATAATATGCATCCCATACATAACAAATATGACTCACATAACAAATAATATAAAGGAAAACAAATCTGTTAACACCCGAAAGAATGATAATACTAAAATATTATTAACAAATAAATGTTAAAAGATCATATATGATATCATATTAATGTATATGATTCTTTTATAATTTAATAACAATGATTTCACCATTATACGTGAGGTTAACCTACCCTCAACCAAGGAAAAGTACAAGTTCAGGGTTAATTTCACAATCTCTTTATTATCCGAGGTTGTTTTTACGTAAGTATCTACTGGGACCTCTTTATCACCCACATCCATGTTTCTTAAAAATGTATTCCAAAACATTTTTACTATTTACTAGACTATGGGTTAAATCAATTTATACCCTTGTATGACTTTTTATAAAATGGTTGGAAAGAAATATTTCTGTTGTTTTCCAAACAAGGTACCTTATGACCTTTTCGAGAAAATTAAGGTAAGAATGTTTTTTTAACTTATATGGTGGGTGTGGATATTTTCCACCGTTATAACATCATCAAAGATTCCCTTAAAATCTTATAGGAATATTTTCAAAATAAATGTTTTCTTAAATGATTTCAAAATAGAAAGAGATATTTCTCTAAAAAAATCTTTTGATTTCATCTATGTCAACATCCTTTGATGGATTTTAAGTTTATTTTAAGTTGATTTATTATGATACAAAAATTCCATATTATATTGAAGGTTTTTTGATATGTTTGACTGTGGATGTGTTATTTTCATACCATTCATGGTTTATGGATAAAGTATTGAAATTTCGTATACCAGTTTTAATACGAATGTTTATGTTATGTTTAAACCTTTTCATATGAGGAATGCATTGGAATTAGTAAGTGACAGGTGGAGCCTGATATAGCTCCTCGATACATCAGTAGGTCTCATGAGACAAACTAGTGTCTTGTCATAAGGCCTTGACAAAATCTTATTTGTAGTCTTGGCACAAAGCCATGACTATGTGGTTATGAAGTCTGACATTATGCATTCCATCATTATGAAAGTGGCTATTGATATTGCATGTGAATATTCTACTAGTAGAATATATATGTGAGTAAGTAAATGGAATTATTTTGATTTATATTTTATATATTATGATTAATTTTATGTTGAAAATGCTTTTGTTTTAGTTTTATACATTGACTTAAATATTTATGCTTATTTATGAAAGTTTCTGCTATATTTTTATCCTTACTGAGCATTTGAGCTCACCCCTTTCTATGTTTTATTTTTCCTAGTATGTGAAGAAGTATATTATGACTGACCTGCATGGATAGTCTATGGGATCTCTGTGTTTTCCATGGAAACAACGTTATTTTAGTTTTCCATTTTAGGATGTAATGTAAACCTTATGAATGTATCTAGTACTTCCAAGGCTACTAAACTAATCGGTCTTTCGAGACTTGATCTTTTATGATCATGAAAATGTTATGTAATAACGCACTAACTCTAGGTAACTGGGGTCAGGGCGTTACAGTTGGTATTTGAGGAAGTTTAGTACAAACTTTGGAAACTAGATTTAGATAAACTCTGATTCTAACACATAGCCCTAAGATAGGCTTTGATGATTAATATAGAATAACTTACTAGAATTTTGGTATTGTAGAGATTTTGTGAGTTTTCCAGGAAAATAAATCCCTGTATGGATATGAGTAGGTAGAGGCAGCTCTGGCACAGATGTACCTAGGGGTAAAACCTGAAAACACCGCTTTGAGCTAGACTCGAACGAGAACTGGTGCACGACAACGGGTCTTGCTGCACTCTTGGTTACGGCACTCCCGGGGGATATGCTAAGGACAATTGTAATTTTTTTACAAACCACTATGAAGGGTTTATGAGTATATACTTCCTCAAAGAAAACATTTTTTTTGATTATGGATTATATCCATAAACTGTTCAATTTATGTTAAGTGTTTTACAAGTTTGGATTTATGTATTGCGATTCATAAACTAATCTAGTTTATGACCTTGTTTAGAAATGGCGCCTAGTGGAAGGAATGGAAACTGTATCAATGCACGCACTCCATGTAGGGATTTCCCTCATACTCAAGATAATTATAGTGGAGATGGTGATGCAACTGGTGTTGATCATATAATCACCATACTGGGATAACTCACCCAGGTTATGAATAGTAACCTTACCCATATAGAGCACCCTGATCCACAAAATGGAGGATCAATGTTAGATCGCTTCATGTGGAAACAGCCACCAACATTTAATGGAGGTACAAATCCACTAGTATTCGAGAAATGGATAAATTCCTTAGAGAAAATATTCCACACCTTGGGGAGTAGCGAAAGGGAAAAAGTTGTCATGGTAGTTTAATGCCTCACTGGAGATGCTGATCAATGGTGGTCATTGATTCAAAACACAAAGGAAGATGATGAAGTATCAAATATGGAATGGAGAGAGTTTAAAGAAATTTTCTTAGAAAAATACTTTCCTCATGACCATCGAGCGGATATGGAAAGGCAATTTCTGAGTCTGAAGAAAAAGGGGGATAAGAATGTCGCAAAGTATGAATCTAACTTTACAAGGTTAGTGAGGCATGCTGCAGATTATATACATAACCCAAGAAGTAAGATTGATCATTTCTTTGATGGGTTAAAACCATTTCTCCGTTGATCATTAGTCTCACAATCCTTCTCATCGTACGAAGATATTGTCTCATGTGCTATCAAGACAGAAAAAGAATTCTCTAAGTCTTACGTATTTAAAGCAAAGAAAGATAATAAGAGATCTACTGAACACTCTGGAAATGGAAATAAGGGGAAGAAGGGAAAATTTGAATATCCATCCTGCAGTAAATGTGAGAAGAAACACCCTGGTACTTGCCCAAATGGAATGAGAGTCTGTTACAAGTGTGGTGAAAAAGGCCACCAAGATCATGATTGCAACGGGAAGAAAGAGGTTGTTGATGTTGAATGATACAATTGTAGAGAAAGGGGGAATTATGCGAATGAATGTTCTAATCGTCAGGGGAAATTACCTCAGAAAAGGCCAAGGGATCAATGCCAAGATTATGCTATCACTACTGTTGAGTTTGAAGCTCCAAAAGACATGGTGGAAGGTAATTTAATGGTTTCATCAAGTTTAGAAAATGCTTTATTTGATTCTGGATCATCGCACTATTTCATATCTTCCCAGTTTTTCTAAGAAAATTAGATATTTCCAATTTTATTTAACAAGGTATTTGTCAGTCAAAACTCCTAAGGGAAGTATTATTGCAATAAAGTTTTGTGAATCAGTCCCCATTAGGGAATATAAATGTTCTTTATCTGCTGATATCATCATCATAACCATGATCGAATTTGATATAATCCTCGGTATGGATTGGATTTCAGACCATGATGCGAAAATTTATTATAAGAAGAATGAGGTTAAATTTTTTGATGATGATAAGGAGTACCTTATCTTTAGAGTAGAAACGTCACCACCTAATTTTTATCTAGATACACCCCAGTAGCTCAACTAAATTAAATTATTGGGGAGGAAGATAATGAAATAACTATGGGTGGGGAAATGAATATTCAAATAGAGGGTGTACCTATTGTGAAAGAATATGTTAATGTGTTTCCAGAAGATTTACCTGGACATCCTTCAGAACAAGAAATTGAGTTTTCCATTGATTTAATTCCTGGTTCAAGGCCCATATCGATGACCCCTTATAGAATGACCACTGTGGAATTAGTGGAACTAAAGAAAAAACTAGAGGAATTGAGTAATAAGGGATTTATTCTCCCTAGTGTTTCTCCATGGGGAGCCCCTGTCATTTTTGTTAAGAAGAAAGATGGATCTATGAGGTTGTGCATTGACTACAAAGAGATCAATGCTATAACAATAAATAACAAGTATCCCCTACCTTGCATTGATAATTTATTTGACCAACTTCATGGAGCTCAATATTTTTCAAAGATTGAACTTAGATCTGGATACCATCAGTTGTGCGTGAAGAAGGAAGACATTCCGAAAACAACATTTCAAACCAGGTACGGGCATTACGAGTTTATAGTAATGCCTTTTGGATTGACTAATTCACCCTATGTCTTCATGGATCTAATAAATATATTTTTCAAGGAATATCTTGATGACTTTTTAGTTTTATTTATTGATGATATCTTGGTATTATCCAAAAGCTACGAAGATTATGAAAATCACTAGTGCATTATCCTGAAGACTCTTAGAAGACATGAATTATATGGGAAGTTTAGCAAGTGTGAATTCTATATTCAAGAGATTTATTTTCTTGGCCATATTGTCTCTAAGGATGGAATCTCTGTCGATCCTTCTAAGACCAAGGAAATCCAAGAATGGCCAGCACCAACATGTATAATCGAGGTACGCAGTTTTATTGGTTTAGCATTTTATTATCGACGTTTCGTCTAGAATTTTTCCAGGTTGGCTAACCCATTAACAAAACTCACATGAAAAGGGATTAATTTTTTTTGGAAAAAATAGTGTGAAGAATGTTTTGAAGAACTGAAGAGAATATTAGTCAATGATCCTATATTTACTCTACCACTGGGGAATGATGAGTTTGTTATTTATAGTGATGCTTCAAAGAAAGGACTTGGTTGTGTCCTTATGCAGAATGATAAGGTTATTTTCTATGCATCATGACAATTAAAAATCTATAAGCAAAACTATCCTACTCATGATCTTGAGTTAGCAGCTGTAATCATTGCTTTGAAGATTTAGAGACACTATCTCTATGGTGAAAAATGTGAGATATTTACCGATCACAAGAGTTTGAAGTATATTTTCTCATAGAAAGAACTCAACATGAGGCAAAGGAGATGGCTTGAACTACTCAAGGATTATGATTTCACTATACACTACCACCTAGGGAAGGCAAATAAGGTGGAAGATGCTTTGAGTAGAAAGGATCATGGAGTTTTGAACAAGATGAGAGTTGAAAAAGATCCTATATACATGGATCTAGTAAAGATGGATATGGGAATCACTATGGAAGGTGAAACATCAATAATTTTTCAAATGGTTTCCAAACTATCTTTACTAGAAAGGATAAAGAGTTTTCCGATCGATGATGAAGAGTTTCAAAAGAAGATTAAAGCTGTGAATTATGGGAGATTGAGTGACTTTGTGTATGAAGATGGAATTTTGAAATTTGGGAAGAGACTTTGTGTTCCCGATATACCTGATCTAAAAAGAGAATTGTTGGATGATTCTCATAGTTCTAATTTTTTTATACACCCTGGTAGCACTAAGATATATAGAGATTTGAAGGAACAATTTTGGTGGGACAACATGAAGAGGGAGATTGCTGATTTTGTGTCAAGATGTGTGGTTTGTCCATAAGTGAAAGCTGGAAGCAACATCCTGGAGGAGTAATGCAACCTCTTCCTATACCTGAGTGTAAATGGGATAATATTACGATGGACTTTGTCATGGGACTACCAAAGACTCCTAGAAGGAACGATGCAATATGGTTCATTGTTTATCGTCTTACCAAGTCAGCACATTTTCTTGCTATAATAGAATATTTACCACTTGAACATTTAGAAAGATTGTATATTAATGAAGTTGTAAGACTCTATGGAGTACCCCTATCGATTGTTTTTTACTGTGATCCCCATTTTACATCAAGATTCTTGAAAAGTCTTCAGAAATCCCTGGATACTGAACTTCATTTGAGCACTGCCTACCACCCCCAAACTGATGGACAATCAGAACGGACTATTCAAACCTTAGAAGACATGTTGAGATCTTTCTCACTAGACTTTGAAGGTATGTAGGATCAATATTTACCTCTGGTAGTATTTTCCTATAGCAATAGATTCCATTCAAGTATTCAGATGGCACTATATGAAGTGTTATATGGAAAGGGATGTCGCACACCAACCTATTGGGATGATTTTGGTGAAAGAAAACTCATAGGCCTAGAACTTATGGAGGAAACGATGGAAAAAGTGAAGGTAATCCAAAACCACATCAAGACAACTCAAAGTAAATAGAAGAGCTATGATGATAACCGAAGGAAGGATTTGTAATTTCATGTAGGAGATCATGTTTTCTTGAAGGTATCTCTATGGAAGGGTGTTATACGTTTCGGTAAGAAGGGTAAATTGAGTCCCAGGTACATCAGACCTTTTGAAATTCTAGAACGAATTGGGGCTGTAGCTTACCGTTTGGTAATGCTGCCAAGTCTCTCCAAAGTTCACAATGTGTTCCACGTATCACTGTTGAGAAAATAAATGCCTGACCGAATGCATGTACTCACTTATGAGGAATTATAACTGGAACCCGATCTGTCTTATTGCGAAGAGCCTATCAAGATTCTCGATACAAGAGAACAAGTGCTGAGAAACCGGATGACTCGTCTGGTAAAAGTTATATGGAGAAACCATAAGATGGAAGAGGCAACGTGGGAACCCGAGGAACTTATGATGAAAAACCACCCGAGTATTTTTATGCTTTAATACTCTAGAAATTTTGAGGATGAAATTATTTGAAGGAGGGGAGAATTTAACACCCCAAGCTTCCACGGTACGATTCTCTTTGAATAATGTAGTAGCGTGTGTTGTACGCAACTTTGAGTTCTAACACACCACAACCAATCAAACTAGCCGTTATGAATAGTAATACCATGAAATTTTATAAATTCTATCTTTCAAAATGGACTTAATTTTTGGATTTGGAATATAGAAATTATATTAGGGTGAATTTTTGGTATTTTTATGAAAACTTTCAATTTTGATGAATAGTGAAAATTACTAAATTTTAATTAAAAACAAATTTTTTAATCAAAATAATTTATGGTGAACAATTATACTATTGAGTGGTTTTTAAGTATAATTAGATTATATTTTTATCATTTTATACAATTTTGGTCATTGGACATAATTTCACATTTAAACTGGACATAAGCAAGTATCAATCTTTTGATAGTTATTATTTCTTAAAAACACGCTTTTTGTTTTGACAATGAGAATTAATTTTAAATTAATTTCTGCCACTCCTGTGTTTTGAATTTAGAAAAATGGATTCCATATTTAGAATTAGGAGGTTTAAATTGTGTAAATAGGTAACTTTTACTTTTAGACATTTTGAATAATTACTTCGGTAAATATTTTATTTACCATGGTTAAAGGGTAAATCCGGTTAATAAGGGTAAACAAATAATATTATAATAATATTAAATTACCCTAACATGTGTTCTAACCCTATTGGATGATACATGTCCGACCATGGGCATGCTTGGGTCGATTTTGGGACCCCATGGAGCCACTTGTAAGTGATAATGAAACTTTATGTTAATTAAGTTAAAGTAAATACGAAAATGACATAAGCATATATCTTTTAGTAAAACAATTTTTATATAGGGTTATATATGTTATATCTTAGACTATAAATATTAATCAGAAATATAAAAATATTTACTACATAATTTTATTTTATTTTAATTTTTTATACATTAAATAATTTAATTTATTTATGACACAATGATGATGTAGTGATTACCTAATTAATGAAATATTAAAATAATTGATATTATAAATACCAAAATAAATGTAATTTGAGACTTTTTATGAATTCCAATAATTTCATAAGTTAATATGTCATGTTAGGGTTGGTTATATGAATTTTTTCTAAGTAATAATGATGTTATGAATTTATAAAAAACAAAATACCAAATAGTGTCAAAATTGACCTAAAAGAGTTTTTAAAACAAATATTATATTATTAATTGATATTATATTTCTAAAAATTTAAGTTTCGTCTAAAGGTCTTAAATAATATTATATATGTCATTAATGAACCACTTTAGGTTCACTTGGAAGTTTATAGTAAGTTTATTAACCATATAATATAAAAATACAAAGAGACATGGTAAATGTCAAACTATTTAACTAAGAGTTAAATCTAAAAGATAAGGTTAATATAGTGACCCAAACCTGTCTAAAACCTATTGGTTGAGTGGTTTTAGACCCACACCCACCTTATCCTTTAAATAATTTATTTTGAAACCATTATAAACCGAAAATGATTTTATTATAAAATAATATTTCTAGATTTTCCTAAGGTGCCCCTCACCCCTCTTATAAAAGGGCACTCCCCCTTCTCTCTAATTCACACCTTAAAATCCATTTGGATCAGACAAACCCTGACCAAATACCCTATAAACTGTCCTCCATTCATCCTAGAGTCCTTCCTTTAGTCATAAATCCAACCTAAGAGGCCCTTTTGATCAAATCAAAAGGAAGAACCCGAAGAAGAGGTAAATATTTCATCACATCTTTCAAGTTCCTTTCTTCTTCCACTTACTCTTTCTTTGTTGTTTCCATTATAAAATAATAAATCCATTATATTATATATATTGTGATGTTATTATAAATATGGTACAACCAAATTCATTATTCTATCCATCCTTTGAATGACATGTCACCATACGTGCGTACGTACGGCTTACCGTCTCCACATCCTGGTGTAATTGTTATTCAATACATTATTATTTGGATGGGTATAATAATTATGTGTAATTGATGTAAATAATAAATATAACATGATAATGATTCTGTATATATGATATACCATCCAATTATATATTATTTTAATATCAGAAGAATGATATTGTCGCTCGTGCGTACGTACGGATTACCGTCTCCATGAACGCGATGAGATTCATTCCCCATCGTATCCATTCAAGACTAATTTTCATTAGATGATTAAAAATAATGTTTAAAGACTTGATATCATTATGGATATGAATAATATACATCCCATATATAACAAATATGACTCACATAACAAAGAATATAAAGGAAAATGAATCTGTTATCACCCGAAACAACGATAATACTAAGATATTGTTAACAAAGAAATGTTAAAATATCATATATGATATCATATTATTTTATATGATTCTTGTATAATTTAATAACAATTATTTCACCATTATAAATGAGGTTAACCTACCCTCTACCAAGGAAAAGTACAAGGTAAGGGTTAATTTCGCAATCTCTTTATTATCCGAGGTTGTTTTTACGTAAGTATCTACTGGGTCCTCTTTATCATCCACATCCATGTTTCTTAAAAATGTATTCCAAAACATTTTTAATATTTACTAGACTATGGGTTAAATCCATTTATACCATTGTATGAATTTTTATAAAATGGTTTGAAATGAATCTTTCTATCATTTTCCAAACAAGGTACCTTATGACCTTTTCGACAAAATTAAGGTAATAATGTTTTTTTAACTTATACGGCGAGTGCGGCTATTTTCCTCCATTATAACATTGTCGAAGATAACATTACAAGATTATAGGAATATTTTCAAAATAATTTTTTTCTTAAATGATTTCAAAATGGAAAGATATATTTCTCTAAAAAAATATTTTGATTTCATCTATGTCAGCATCCTTTGATTTATTTTAAGATTATTTGAAGTTGATTTATCATGATACAAAACTTCCATATTGTATTGAAGGTTTTGTGATATGTTTGACTGTGTATGTGTTATTTTCATACCATTCATGGTTTATGGATAAATTATTGACATTTCGTATGCCAGTTTTAATACAAATGTTTATGTTATGTTTAAACATTTTCATATGAGGAATGCATTGGACTTAGTAAGTGATAGGTGGAGACCTCTATAGCTCATCTATGCATCGGTAGGTCTCATGAGACAAACTAGTGTCTTGGCACAAGTCCTTGACAAAATCTTATTTTTAGTCTTGGAACAAGGCCTTGACTATGTGGTTATGAAGTCTGGTATTATGCATTCCATCATTATGAAAGTGGATATTGACATTGCATGTGATTATTCGAATAGTAGAATATCCATGTGAGTAAGTAAATGGAATTATTTTGATTTATATTTTCCATATTATGATGAAGTTTATGTTTAAAAGTCTTTTGTTTTAGTTTTATATATTTCCTTAAATGTTTATTCTTATTTTTGAAAGTTTCTGCTATATTTTTATCCTTACTGAGCATTTAAGATCACCCCTTTCTATGTTTTATTTTTCCCAGGATGCGAAGAAGTATATTATGACTGACCTCCAGGGATAGTCTATGGGATCTCAGTGTTGTCCATGGAAACAATGTTGTTGTAGTTTTCCATTTTATGATGTAATGTAAACCTTATGAATGTATATTATACTTCCAAAGCTACTAAAATAATCGATCTTTCGAGACTTGATATTTTGTGATCATGCCAATGTTATGTAATAATGCACCGACTCTAGGTAACTGGGGTCGTGGCATTACATACTTCCTCCATCTAAAACTCACATTTACTGTACTTTTCATACAACTTATCCCTTCGCAAAGTCTTTAACATAGTTTTCAAATGCTCCTTATGTTCCTCTTTGCTCTTGGAGTATATCAGAATATCATCAATGAAGACTACCACAAGTTTGTCGAGGTAATCTTTAAAGACTATTTTCATTAAATCCATGAAAAGTTTTGGAGCATTAGTGAGTTCTAAGGGAATCACTATGAACTCATAGTGTCCATACCTCATTCGAAAGGCAGTCTTGGGAATATCTTCCTTCCTCACCTTTAGTTGGTGATATCCCGATCGAAGGTCCACCTTAGAGAAATAACTGGCCCCACGAAGCTGATCAAACAAGTCATCTATTTGTGGAAGGGGATAATTGTTCTTTATTGTGATTTTATTGAGATCACGATAATCAATGCAGAGGTGCATTGATCCATCATTCTTCTTGATGAATAAGGATAGAGTACCCCACAGTGAAGCACTCGGGTGTATAAAACCCTTCTCCATATTCTCCTGTAACTACTTATTTAGCTCTTCCAGCTCTACAGTGGCCATTCTGTAAGGTGTCTTTGAGATAGGCAGAGATCTAGGGATAATTTCAATTGAGAACTCAACCTCTCTGTTAGGAGGAAGACCGGGCAACACTTCAGGGAATGCATTAGTGTAATCCCTCACAATGTCCATGTATTCAAGCATGATTCTATCCTTTGTCTCAATCATTTGAGATAGATATGCTTGCTCATAAGGAAATAATATCCACACTTGAGAAGAAGATTCTAAAGGATATTAATCTTCCTCCATACACTTATAAAGAACCATAGGATGCTTCAGGATGTGAAAAGTGATATCCCTTTCCCGACAGTTGATGTTGTCTTTGTATAAAGATAACTAATCCATGCCCAAGATAGCGTCAAACTCTACTAAAGGAAGTATGAAGATATTTTCTAGGAGGTTCAGTCCACAAATGTTAACCGGGGAGGAGTTATAAACCATAGACACAATAATTTCCCCATTCGCTGTTCTCACAGATAACTTTTCCTCCAAATTTTGAGGTGGTGTTTAAATAGTTCTACTAAACTTGAAAGATATGAAAGAATGCATAGAACCAGAATCAAATAGTACGTTCACTATTCTTGAATGAATAATTGGCGTACCTGTCACCACGTCTTTTTTTGGCTCCACCTCAGTAGTAGTGATAGAATAATCCCTTCCTTGTTGCCTTGGAGGTTGTTGTTGATTGCCTCTGACAACCCTCAGCTTAGGGAAATTGTTCACATAATTCCCATGCTCCTTGAAGTTGTAACACTGCACTGGAGGCTAAGTGTTGATCTGAACCTTCATTTCTTCTTCCATATTAGCAGGATTTTTCATATCCCTTTGGAAGATCTTGTCCAGATGACTAAACTTTCCACATTTGAAGAAATTATTTGTTCCCTTTAGATAGTTACCAGGATGCTTCTTGCCATAATTTTTTCAAGGGGAAAATTCAAGCTTCATTCCATCATGGGATTTGTTTGATGAACCACCCATGTTGTTATCCATTTTTCACTTCTTGTCACTGGGCCCACGAGACCACTGAGAGTCTCCAATCTCTATTTCAACCTTGAGGGCACAACAGAAAATATTCTTGTAACTATCAAAGTCTCGAATCACCAATGATTTTCATAGACTCGGATTTAGTCAGCTAAATAAGCGATCCACCTTACTTTCGGTGTTCATGACAAATCTAGAGGCGTACCTTGAAAGCCTTGTAATTTTTGCTTCATATGCCCCGATGGAATCATCTTCCTTCTTCTTGAGTCAGAGGAACTCTCTTTACATCTTGAGACGAAGGGTTCAAGGAAAATATTTGTTGAAAAACATCCTCTTGAATTCCTCCCAATCCATGGAATTAATTTCCTCTTGGGACTTTGTATTATTGATCAGTTTCCACCAATGATCAGCTTCCCCATCAAAATGATAGACTTCCAGTACAACCTTATCTTTTTCTGAGCACTGGAGGACGAATAATATCTTTTCAATGGAGTTAATCCATTGTTCAGTGAGGAGGGGATCAAAAGATTTGCTAAACATGGGAGGCCTTTTCCACATAAAGGATTATACAACAACTTGCTCTTTCCGTGGAGGAGGAGGGCGTTCCGCCCGATTCATGTTATTATTCATAACTCGAGCCAGCTGAGAAAGTACTGTCATGAAGTTTTGAGCACCTTATCCCGTCATATCAGGCATATCATTAGGGCAATCTTCATATTGCATATCACATTTGTTGTTGGAACATGTTCTTTTATTTCCCGCCATTAACTAAGAAAAAGAACGTATAATTAGAGGTCTTGAATACTTAGTTATTGAGCATAAAAAGAAACTTTGAACATAAAAGGATAAACTTATAAAGAAGAAGTATATCCTAACTTATGATTCCTTAGGTTTATATCTAGGTTATTCTCGATCTATTTCTTAACTTATATTCTTATGGGCTTTTTTTGTCCCTTAATAATGGTTTGTACTAAGCTCGTGAATCTACCAGAGCATATCCCCTAGGAGTGTTGTAACCAAAAGTGGAACAAGGCCCATTTTCATACACCAGTTCCCATTTGAGTCAAGCTTAAAGTGGTGTTTTTGGGTTTTACCCCTAGATACATCTATGCCAGAGCCACCTCTACCTGCTCGTATCCAGACAAGGATATATTTTCTTGATAAATCACTTGCTCAATACTCACCAAAATTTAGGAATGTTTTTTAATACTTAGTCTCATTCCTAAGGTTCTCACTAAGGTGTTCTATTCTTAATCTCCAAAAATAAATAGACCATCCTCTGATACCAACTATAGCGACCCTAGCATTTTACATACAACATTGCATAATTAATCATCAGAGTACAAGACAAGGATCGTTAAGTCTAGTGTCTTGGAAGACTAGGTACATATAACATAAAACATGGGGCTAAAAAACACTTATTTATTTAATCTCCATAAAGATCTCCTAACTTCCTTTGATCCCTTACATCTGCATAGGGTACCCTGTGAAACACATGAACAAAGGGGTGAGCAGAAAATCCTATTAAGGGAATGAACATAAGGATACATCTTAATCACATGAGTTAAGAGGCATGCCATAAAGTTATCCAAAGAATGGAACATATGAAATCACATCATATATGAATGAGTTCATATAAACATGGAATCAAATAAATGTGGTAGATTCATAAAACATTTCTTTGGTACAGGTCAAGGATAACCTCCAATCCTGTTTCCCATTTTAGTACGGGTCAAGGCTAACCGCCAATCCCGTTTCACATCGCATCTCATGAGACTTAACCTTACCCAATGCATTGGAGCGCTATCTGGGTGCACCCATCTCAACATTTTCATGAATATTATTGCCACATAAATATTATTTCCACATAAATAATTATACATAATCAACCATACATAAACATAAGGGTACCCATGGAAAGAATTGGGTACCACAATCATGACATTGAGCATGACTAATGAGCGTATCATGAAAGTGTCCATAAAAGAAAGGGATTAGAAAATAAATGGACGTTCATAAGGTAAAATAGGAATATAACATGGTAAGATATGTAAAATATAAGTTAAAACATATAAGAAATGTATTTGAGAAACATTATCATTAAAACATTTTTGTGCGGTTTTAAGGAAAATACTATACAGATTTTAAAATAAAAAAGAGGAAAATATCTTATATAAAACCAGAGTTTAACCAATAACGTTTTCATAATAAAAATACTGATTTTATAAAGGAAATGTTGGATTAAAATATAGGTTAGATTATACTTGAAATTGGGTAAAAATTCTGGAATTTCCCTTAAAACAGGTTTTCTTATCGGAAAGTTCTAAGGAGGGAATCTTTTAAAAAAATATGTATATCCCCAAAAGATAATGATGAAAGGGTATTCATAAATGAATTTTTTAAAACAAAAAATCATTTATAATATGTACATAAACATATAAGGTAACTAAACTTTGATATACAGAAAGATAAGGCAACCTGAAAGAACAAAGGAGGTCCGGGTAGATTTTGTTACGGTTTATCAGCATGGTGTCAGGTGCACGTAAGAGGGCTTGATGAGAGAGATAAGGGGTTTATCATCACTTATAAATCATGAGGGAATTATGGGGTATTTGAGAAAACAAACCCCATCATTTAGGATTACACATAAAAAGGCATATCATAGAGGACAATCTTGATTAAGAGTGAAAAGGAGAGGATCCCTTACCTTAAATCCGTTGGTGTTCTCTACTTGTTATTAAAGACCTGAATAAACAAATTAGGCTTATTAATTCATAAGTAAAGAACCTATTCTATATGTAATTTATATATTATAACCATTTTTAGTTCATTAAAGGCCTTTTTGATTAGTTATAAGGTTCAATTTCATTTTTCGGGCTCATTTGTTTACTTGGTTTTAAAAGATCGGTTCACTTATATTCAAGTTCGGATAAACATGAAAGATAGAATTGGTTGTCTATAAATGAATTTATATGATATTAGTGAAAATATAAGAGATTAAATGGTTTTAAAATTAATTTGGTTACTTATATTGAAGTCAAACTATTATATAAAACCATAGTGACAACCGTTTTTGTTAATCGGTGGGTTTGATTACAAAGAACATATTTTGCTTTATAAATTAATACCATTTGTACAAAAAGGATTGAAGAAATAAAAATAGGATATATTACATATATAATAATATGTTTCAACCATAACACAAATGGTTTCATGACCAAAATTAAAGATTATAATAGAAATTGATAAACTTTTGTCCTTGAATGTGCTAAATTAGCACATCTCAAACAGTGCCTTCATTTCTTTCAAATAAAAGGTGGGGAAAGGAGAGAAGATAATGAAATATACCATTAGAATGAAAAAATTCTAGTAAATTCATGTTACTGGATTTATCATACTATTATGGTTAAAGGAGGTGATGGAAGAAACAAAAAGAAAAGAACTTAAAAGAAATGAAGGAATTGGAAAGAGAAATTTACCTCTTGAGACTTCCTCCTTTGAGAACTTCTTAAGGGGAGAGGTTTTGGTATTTTGAAGAGGCTGGGAGCTTTTAGACATGGGGTAGGACCTTGGGGAGATATTTGGGCAGAATATTGGCAAGGCACAATTCTTGAGAGGAGTAAATAGAAGAGGGACTGAAGGGGGGTTTTTATAGTAGAGGAGAGAGGGGATTTCTCAATATAAAATTCATTAATTTATTATTTCCCCACAAGAAAAGGAATAGTGAGTCTTCCTTAACCAAGAATAGTAATTGAATCATGTGATCCCAAACCAATTGTTCTTACATCAGCAGAACATCACCAATGACTCAATAAATCCATTATTTATCATTTATTGTAAATTATTGTATTTTACTATTCATAAAAATTCAAGTATTTCAGAAAAATCCTAAAAATTCACCCCAACTATTTTTTGATGTGTAGAATCCAAAAATGAATTCAATTTTTTTAAAATAATTTTATAAATATGATTATTTTAATATTTAATTAAAATTATTATTTATTATCAAAAACTAGTTTTAAAACATTCTTTTACTTATTCTAAAATATAGGTATATCGTACTTTCAACTTGAATAATATTTATATATTATCATAGGTAAGGTTACTATTCATTAGGGTATATCACTATTCATATGGGTATGTTACAATTTATAAGGGTAGGTTAATATTCACCAAAAATTAAGTTTTTCTTATTGGACTCCAAATAACTTAATGATTGCAACCGTATATGTCGGATTTTCAAAATTCCAAACACAGAAGTGACAAACTTATATTTAAAGGTCACTTATCACTTCGTAGTTCATTATGTTGTGTTTTTATGTGATTTTATGAAATATTTATAAGAAATTAATTTCCATTTAAAAACATTGGGTGGTTACAATACTTGCATGCACTATCTATTAGATTGAATATTTTGTAGACATCGTTGGTGGTGACCTACTGAGTTTTGTACTCACACCCTGCTCGGGCTGCCGTTGGGTACCCGAGCATATTTCTTGGTTGCAGGTCAGGTTATGGGAAAAGGCCCTACACTACGACGTTGAGTTGGGCTTGGGATGTATATGGAGAATGATACAGACTTATAGTGAGGACCCATTTGGAGTTTCAATCATTGTCTTATTTTTGGGTTTTATTCACTTGCACTACTATTTTTTCATGACATGGTTAATGTTGAATTATTGTTTATACCCACTTGGGAGATGTTTGGATTGTATGTTTATTAGTTGTTTCATATTGTTTCTACTATTTATATTGTGTTCTAATGTGGATTACTCTAGTAAATAGGGTATAGTCTCCCCACATGACTCATTAGACCCTCACCGCTAGTCGGTAACCTCTGGAATATAGGGAGGCGTGCTTGAGATCATGTGATGACCCGACTTAGGGCATCAGTTTAGTGGCTCCCAGGTCTGGGATGTTACAAAGTGGTATCAGATGAGTTATTTTCTCTTTATTACTAGTTAAGGATGGTAGATAGGGGATTAGGATGTGTCAGGCCTTTGTAATGAGCTCGTGATTGAGAGTAGTTAACCCATGTATGAGGGAAAACCCAAGTCACCCTAGGTGGGAATTGTTGTCCTTGATGTGTGTTATTATAGTTGAATGATATTTCACCATTGGGTGATGCACATGTTGTGTGATTTGACTGATTTAGGATATTTTTCTCATTGTCGGAATGACATGAGGTTGTGTATTCATGCATCATTTTAGGAACCTAAGGATATAAGTGGATGCATCATTATAGGCACACACATGGGATGTATGTGCGGGGAATATAGAGTAGAATTCATTTTATTTCCTTGAAAAATTTGAAGAAAATTATTCCTAATAATGGTAATGAGAGTGGGAGAATGAAAAGATAGTAAATGAATAGTTAGGGAATATCGTGTATAAAGAAATGTTGTGACTGGGTTAAAATTTTGGGTTTTGATAAACTACAAGGGTTGATCAAGTATCTAAAAGAGAATGATTGCATAATGATGGTAAAATAGTTAATGAAGTTTTCTTAATGACGGGTGTAAATGAGTTAAAATGATGATTTTAACAAGTTTTAAAATAAGAACTGATATGAAGAGGTTTTGACAAAAGACTTGAGGTTAAGTAAATTTGTTACCCCATGTTGACCATGACCCATGGTAGGTATGGTAGAGGACAATGTTCAAAGTGTGATGATGGTCGTTCGAATAGAGTATGAAGAATGGTTTGTTTAAGGATGATAGTGTGATAACTTTTCCATATGTGGTTAAATGATATAAGTCATTCTTTTAAGCGTTGGGTGAATGATAAGTTTAAAATGGGAATGATTGAGTTTAAGGGTGGGCGTTTTTTGGGTTATCAGTTTGACCCTTGTATGTGTGGGTTGGGGCAGTGAGAGTTCCCTAGTTTGGGACTTCAGATTTGGATTGTGAGGCCTTTCCGTTTATGATGTGGGCTAGGTGGTGTGTTTTGGGAACCCTTGGTAGGGTTGTGGACTTTGGGTTGCAAGGCATTATTCAGTAATGTGAGTGAGGAAACTCTTATGGTTCGTGACCGTATGGAGTGCATGCTGGACCCTAAGAATGGTGCTTGGGTCTTAGTGACCTTGTGAGTAGAGACCTAGTGAGTTGTATTTTGAATCACAGAGAGGATGTTTTTCTCATAGTACTGATGAATGTGTATACCTTTGGTATGGAACCTAGAGTAAATGGTCGTTTTGTGCGTTAGGAACAGTGTGCATTAGAATGGGGGTGAGAGTGCCATTTCTGAGCATTTCTTTGTTTATGTCTTGATATGTATGGTTTGGAGAGAGGAAAATGGCTTTTCTTGGGTGTGACTCTAGTCTAGGGAGTTGGTAACATTCAACCTTCATGGTGACCTATGAGGGAGGTCAGACGGGGTTTCTAGTGCTTTTGGGTGTGTGTCACACATGTGGATATTTTGGACCTGATAGTGGAACATAGAATGTTTCATGGAGTGGGTTTGGGCTAGAAGGATAAGTGGGAAGGTTTATGGTTGGTGGTCTAACTCGAGTTGTGGTTATGCATTGATAGTTTCAAAAAAAGAAAGGGTGACCTCGCGGAAGGTTATCCTAGCGAGGTAGGTACTTGGAATGTGAGCATGGGAGATGCTCCAGAGGTGGTTGCAATGCATAACAAGTACCACTGGGTTTAGTAAATGGTATCGTGGTGCCTTGGTTCTTTCATAAGGGAACCCTAATGTTTTTGATAAGAGGTAAGGTTTGTTTTAAAGGGTTGTATTGCATGGATTCCCGACTCACCTATTTGGATGATGATTAATGGAGTCATCAAAGTTGTTTTTGAGTGGAAGAGACAAGGGTGAACGAAGTGCAGTTATATTATTTCTCTTTATGCTGACACTCGAGGTGAGGGTGGTCATGTGGATGAACTTTTAACGCTCCAAGATTCCACAGTACGTTTCCCTTTGAATAATACAATAGCTTGTGTTATACGCAACTTGGAGTTTTAACACACCACGACCAATCAAACTAGCCGTTATGAATATTAATACACACTTTTTAAAATTTTATAAATTTTATTTTTCAAAATGGACTTCATTTTTGGATTTGTAATATCAAAATTATATTATGGTGAATTTTTGGTATTTTTTTGAAAACTTTCAATTTTTGATGAATAGTGAAAATACTGCGTTATTGTTTAAAACTGCACTTTTTATTTAAATAATTAGTTATTTTATTTTAATTTATTTTAGGTTAAAATAGATACACAAAACCTATATATGTCCAATGTAATTCATTGGAGTCATTTTATAATAAGTTTAGATATATAAAATTTTATTGAACTTTTTACCGTCTTTTACCCACCTTCTAGGAGCATTTCAAAATTTGCATAAAACTTAATTTTAACACTTATGTGAGTTTAATTTCAAAAATGTGAGAGAAAAATTTAATATCAATAAGTAAAATTTTGTTCAATAAGATGAAAATATTTTTTGGTGAATAGTAACTTTTGACTTTTATTTACCACAGTTAAAAGTAAATAGGGTAATTAAAGGTAACAATGATATTATAATTACCCTAACACATGTTATTATTCTATTGGATAATTTTAATTTGAACAAAAACAATATTAGTAATAAAATATGACCCCCCCCCCTTTGGTCCACTTCGATTAGATTGGGACATTTATTATTATTTTATTTAAAGAAGAGTTAAAAGTTTTAAATTCATAGTTTAATAACTAAACCATTTTTAATATAGGGTTACACACAATATAATTTCAACTAAAAATATTCATTAGAAATATAAAAATATTTTCTAAATAATGGTATTTTATTTATAATTTTTAGACATTAACTAATTTAATTTATTTATGACACAATGATAATGCAATAATTACCTTATTAATGAAATATTTAAATAATTGATATTATAAATATCAAAATAAATGTAAATTGAGACTTTTGATGAATTACACTAATTTTATAGGTTAATATAACATGTTAGGGTTGATTAAATAATTTTTTTTTGAAGTAATCATGCTTTTATGATTTTTACAAAAACCAAATACTAAATAGTGTCAAAATTGACATAATTGATTTTTTAAAACAAATACTATATTATTAATTGATATAATATTCCTAAAAATATAAGGTTCAGCCAAAGGACTTATATAAAGTTATATATATTAATAATGAACCACTTGGGGTTATCTTGGCTGGTTATATTAATTTTATTAACCATATAATATAAAAATACAAAGAGACATGGTAAATTTCAAACTATTTAACTAAGAGTTAAATCTAAAAGATAAGGTTAATATGGTGACTTAAAACTATCTAAAACCTATTGTTTGAGAGTTTTTAGACCCATCCCCACCTTATCCTCTAAATAAATTATTTTTAATCAATTAGAAACTGAAAATGAGTTTATTATAAAATAATATTTCAAGCATTTCTTAAAGTGACCCTCGTCTCTCTTATAAAAGGGTACTTCCCCTTCTCTTAAATTAATACCTCCAAATCCATTTGGATTGGCCAAAACCTTCCCAAATATCCTCTAAACTATCCTCCCTTAGACTTATAGGCCTTAATTTGATCATAAATATAACCTAAGGAGCACTTTTGATCAACTCAAAAGGAAACACCCGAAGAAGAGGTAATAATTTCACCATCCTCTTTCAAGATCTTTTATTCTTCCACTTCCTCTTTTTTTGTTGTTTCCATACCAAAATAATAAATCCAGTACCTTCTACATACTGTGATTTTATTATAAATATAGTACAACCATATTCATTATTCTATCCATCCTATAAATGACAAAGTCACCATACGTGTGTACGTACGGCTTAACGTCTCCACGTCGTGGTGTAGTTTGTTATTCAAACACTTCATTATTTGGATGGGTATAATAATAATTATAAATGATGTAAATAATAAATATAACCTGTTAATTATTTTTTATATATGATATACCACCCAATTACATACTATTTCACCATCAATATAATTATATTTTCGCTCGTGTGTACGTACTGATTACCGTCTCTACGAACACGATGAGATTCATTCCCCATCGTACTCATTCAAGAATAATTTTTATGATTAAAAATAATGTTTATAAAGATAATATAATTCTTTATATGAATCAAATACATCCTATCCATAACAGACATGACTTATGTAACCAATCATATAAAGGAAAACGAATCAGTTAACACTCGGAATGATGATACTACTAAAATATTATTAACAAAGCAATATTATAAGATCATATATGATATCATATTTATGTATATGGTTCTTGCATAATTTAATAACAATGTTTTAACTATTATACTTGAGGTTAACATACCATCGACTAAGGAAAAGTACAAGGTAAGGGTTAATTCTATAATCTCTTTACTTATCTGAGGTTTTTAATAAGTAAGTATCTACCAGGACCTCTTTATCTTCCACATCCATGTTTTCTTAAAAATTTAATTCAAAACATTCTTACTATTTACTAGACTATGGGTTAAATTCATTTATACCCTTATTTGACCATATATTTTTTGAAAGGAATCTTTCCGTCATTTTCCAAACAGGGTACTTTATGACCTTTTCGACAAAATTAAGGTAAGAATGTCTTTTTTTTAACTTATACGACAGGTATCGTCGAAGATTCCCATACAAGATTATAAGAATATTTTCAAAATAAATGTTTTCTTTTATAATTATATAACTTTTAAATGATTTCAAAATAGAAAGAGATATTTCTCTAAAAAAAAGTTTTGATTTAATCTATGTTAACATCCTTTGATGGATTTTAAGCTTGTTTGAAGTTGATTTATTATGATACAAAACTTCCATATTGTATTGAAGGTTTTTTGATATGTTTGACTGTGGATGTGTTTTTTTGACACCATTCATGGTTTATGGATAAAGTATTGACATTTCTCATGCTAGTTTTAATACAAATGTTTATGTTATGTTTAAACCTTTTCATATGAGGAATGCATTAGAATTAGTAAGTGATGAGTGGATCCCACTATAACTCCTCGATGCATCGGTAGGTATTATAAGACAAAATAGTGTCTTGGAAAAAGGCCTTGATAAAATCTTATTTTTAGTCTTGGTACAAGGCCTTGACTATGTGGTTATGAAGTTTGGCATTATGAATTCCATCATTATGAAATTGTCTATTGATATTGCATGTGATTATTCGACTAGTAGAATATCCATGTGAATAAGTAAATGAAATTATTTAATTTATTTTGGTGAAATTATGCTGAAGTTTATGTTTAAAAGGCTTATGTTTTAGTCTTATAAATTTCCTTAATTGTTTATGCTTATTTATGAAAGTTTTTGCTATATTTTTATCCTTACTAAGCATCTGAGCTCACCCCTTTATATGTTTTATTTTTCCCAGGATGTGAAGAAATATTTTATGATTGACCTGTTGGGATAGGCTAAGGATATAAGTGTGGTCAATGAGGACCAAATTTTGTTGATGTTTTTATTTCATGATGTAATGTAAAACTTATGAATGTATCTAGTACTTCTAAGGATACTAAACTGATCGGTCTTTCCAGATTTGATCCATTGAGATCATGCCAATGTTATGTAATAATGTACCAACTATGGGTAACTGGGGTCAGGGCATTACAATTGGTATTAGGGGAAGTTTAGTACAAACCTTGGAAGCTAGATTTAGAAAAACTCTACTTAGAGAACATTACCCTAAGATAGGCTTTGAGGATTAGTATAGAATAACTTCCTAGAATTTTGGTAATGTAGATATTTTGTGAGTTTTCCAAGAAATAAATCCCTATATAGATACAAGAAGGTAGAGGTGGCTCTGGCACAGATGTACCTAGAGGTAAAACTCAAAAACACCGCTTTGAGCTAGACTCGAATGGGAACTGGTGCACAACAATGAGCCTTGCTGCACTCTTGGTTACAACACTCCCAGGGGATATGCTTAGGATAATTCACATTTTGTTTACAAACCCTTATGAAGGATTTATGAGTATATACCTCCTTAAAGAAATCATTTTTATGATTATGAATTATATCCATAAACTGTTCAATTTATGTTAAGTGTTTTACAAGTTTGGAATTATGTATTGCGATTCATAAATTAATCTACTGTATGCCATTGTTTAAAAATGGAACATAGTAGAAGGAATGAAAACTGTATCAACGAACATAATTCATGTAGGGATTTCCATCCTACTTAAGATAATTATAGTGGAGATGGTGATGCAACTGGTGTTGATCAGCTTATCACCATACTGGGACAACTCACTCAGGTTATGAATAATAACCTTACCCGTATGGAGCACCCTGATCCACAACGTGGAGGATCAATGTTAGACCAATTCATGAGGAAAAAAAAACCAACATTCAACAATAGTAAAAATCCATCAGTAGCTGAGAAATGGATAAATTACTTAGAGAAAATATTTCATGCTTTGGGGAGTAGCGAAAGGGAAAAATTTGTCATGACAGTTTATCACCTCACGGGAGATGCAGATCAATGGTGGTCATTAATCCAAAACACAAAGGAAGATGAAGAAGTATCGAACAAGGAATGGAGGGAGTTAAAAGAGATTTTCTTGGAAAAATACTTTCCTCGTAACCCTTGAGGAGATATGGGAAGACAATTTCTAAGTCTTAGGAAAAATGAGGATGGGAATGTCGCGAAGTATGAGGCTAATTTTACAAGGTTATCAAGGAATACTGTAGATTATATACGTAACCCAAGGAGTAATATTGATCGATTATTTGATTAAAAACATTTCTCCATCAAGCATTAGTCTCACAATCCTTTTCATCGTACGAAGATATATTCTCACACACTATCAAGATAGAAAAAGAATTCTCTAAGTCTTATGGCTTTAAATCAAAGCAAGAGAAAAAGAGATCTGCTGAATACACTGAAAATGGAAATAAGGGGAAGAAGGGAAAAGTTGAATATCCGTCCTGTTGTAAATGTGGTAAGAAACACCCTGGTACACGCCTAAAGGGAATGGGAGTCTGTTATAAGTGTGGTAAAAAAGCCACCAAGCTCGTGACTTCAAGGGGAAGAAAGAGGCTGTCAATGTTGAATGCTACAATTATAGAGAAAAGGGTCATTATGAAAATGAATATCCTAAGTGCCAAGGGAACTTACCTCAGAAAAGGCCAAGGGAGAAAGAACAATCTTATGCAATCACTACTGCTAAGGTTGAAGCTCTGAAAGACATGGTGTCAGGTAATTTAATGGTTTCCTCAAGTTTAGCCAATGATTTATTTGATTCTGGATCTTCGCATTATTTCATATCTTCCCAGTTTTCTAAGAAAATTAGATATTTTCAATTTGACTTAACAAGGGATTTGTCAGTCAAAACACCTAAAGGAAGTATCATCACAAATTTTTTTTGTGAATCAGTTCCCATTAGGGCATATAAATGTTCTTTATCTGATGATCTCATTATCATACACATGATTGAATTTGATACAATCCTCAGAATGGATTGAATTTCAGACCATGATGCAAAAATTTATTGTAAGAAGAAGGAGGTTACAATTTTCGATGAGGATAAGTAGTACCTTATCTTTAGAGAAGAAACGTCACCACCTGATTCTTGTCTAGATCCACCCCAGTAGCTCTACTAAATTCAATTATTGGGGAATAAGAGAATGAAATAACTATGGGTGAGGAAAATAATGTTCTAATAGAGGACGTACCTATTGTGAAAGAATATATTGATGTTTTTTCATAGGATTTACATGGATATCCTCCTGAACGAGAAATTGAGTTTTCCATTGATTTAATTCCTGGTTCAAGGCCCATATCAAAGACCCCTTATAGAATGGCCATTGTGGAATTAGTGAAACTAAAGAAACAACTATAGAAATTGAGTAATAAGGTATTTATTCACCCTAGTATTTCTCCAAGATGAGCCCCTGTACTTTTTGTTAAGAAGAAAGATGGATCTATGAGGTTGTGCATTGACTATAGGGAGATCAATGCTATAATAATAAAGAACAAGTATCCCCTACCTCACATTGATGATTTATTTGACCAACTTCATGGAGCTCTATATTTTTCAAATATTGACCTTTGATTTGGATATCATCAGTTGCGTGTAAAGAAGGAAGACATTCCGAAAACAGTATTTTGAACTAGGTACGGGCATTATGAGTTTACAGTAATGCCTTTTGGATTGACTAATGCACCCTGTGTCTTCATGGATATAATGAATAGAGTTTTCAAGTAATATCTTGATGACTTTGTAGTGGTATTTATTGATGATATCTTGGTATACTCAAAAATCTACAAAGATCATGAAAATCACTTGCGCACTATTCTGAAAACCCTCAGAAGAAATGAATTATATGGGAAGTTTAGCAAGTGTGAATTATGGTTTCATGAGATTTCTTTTCTTGGACATATTTTCTCTAAGGATGGAATCTCTATTGATCCTTCAAAGACCAAGGTAATCCAAGAATGGCCATCACTGAAGAGTATAACTGAGGTACGTAGTTTTATTGGTTTAGCATGTTATTATCGACGTTTCGTCCAAAATTTTTCCCGGCTGGATAACCCATTAACCAAGATCACACGTAAAGGGGTTAAATTTGTTTGAAAAAAAGAGTGTGAATAATATCTTGAAGAACTAAAGAGAAGACTAGTAAGTGCTACTATCTTGACTCTACCATCAGGGAACGATGGGTTTGTTATTTATAGTGATGTTTCAAAGAAAGGACTTGGTTGTGTCCTTACGCAGAATGATTTAGTTATTGCTTATGCATCACGACAGCTAAAAATTCATGAGAAAAACTATATACTACTCATGATCTTGAGTTATCAGCTGTAATATTTACTATGAAAATATGGAAACACTATCTCTATGGTGAAAAATGTGAGATTTATACTGATAACAAGAGTTTGAAGTATATTTTATCATAGAAAGAACTCAACATGAGGAAAAGACGATGCCTTGAAATACTCAAGGATTTTGATTTCACTATACACTACCACCCGGGGAAGGAAAATAAGGTGGAAGATGCTCTGAGTAAAAAGGATCATGGAGTTTTGAATAAGATGAAAATTGAAAGGGATCCTATTTTAATGGATCTAGTAATGATGGATATGGGAATAACCATGGAAGGTGAAACATCAATACTTTTTCAAATGGTTTCAAAACCATATTTACTAGAAAGGATAAAAATTTATCAGACTGATGATGAGGAGTTTCAAAAGAAGATTAAAGCTGTGAATGATGGGAGATTGAGTGACTTCGTATATGAAGAAGGAATTTTAAAATCTGGGAAGAGACTTTGTGTTCCTGGTATACCTGATCTAAAAAGGGAATTATTGGATGATGATCATAGCTCCAATTTCTCTATACACCCTTGTAGGACCAAGATGTATAGAGATTTTAAGGAACATTTTTGGTGGGATAACATGAATAGGGAGATTTCTGATTATGTGTTAGGATGTATGGTTTATCAACAAGTGAAAGCTGGAAGGCAACAGCCTGGAGGAGTCATGCAACCTCTTCCCATACCTGAGTGGAAATGAGATAATATTACAATGGACTTTGTCATGGGACTACCAAAGACTCCAAGAAGGAATGATGCAATATGGGTCATTGTTGATCGTCTTACCAAGTGAACACATTTTCTTGCTGCAAGAGAATATTTACCACTTGAACGTATCGCAAGACTATATATTAATGAAGTTGTAAGACTTTATGGAGTACCCGTATCGATTGTTTCTGATCGTGATCATTGTTTTACATCAAGATTATAGAAAAGTCTTCAGAAGGCCCTGGATACTGAACTTTGTTTGAGCACTGCCTACCACCCTCAAACTAATGGACAATCAGAATGGACTATTCAAACCTTAGAAGACATATTGAGATCTTGCTCACTTGACTTTAAAGTTATGTGGGATCAATATTTACCTCTGGTAGAATTTTCCTATAATAATAGTTTCCATTCAAGTATTTAGATGGCACCATATGAAGTGTTATATAGAAAGAGATGTCGTACACCAACTTGTTGGGATGATGTTGGTGAAAGAAAACTCGTAGGCCCAAAAATTGTTGAGGAAACAATGGAAAAGGTGAAGTTTATCCAAATCCACATCAAAGTAGCCCAAGTAGGCAAAAGAGCTATGTTGATAATCGAAGAAAGGATTTGGAATTTCAAGTAGGAGGCCATGTTTTCTTGAAGGTATATCCATGGAAGGGTGTTATACATTTCGGTAAGAAGGGTAAATTGAGTCCCATGTACATTAGAGCTTTCAAAATTCTAGAACAAATTGGACTTGTATCTTATCATTTGGCAATGATTCTAAGTCTCTCCAAAGTTCATGATGTGTTACACGTATCACTATTGAGAAGATACATGTCTGACCCAATGCATGTAGTCACCTATGTGGAAACTGAACTAGAACCTGATCTGTCTTATTGTGAAGAGCTTGTCAAAATTCTTGATACAAGAGAACAAGTGCGGAGAAACCAGACGACTCGTCTTGTAAAAGTTCTATGGAGAAACCATATGATGGAAGAGGCAATGTGGGAACCCAAGGAACTTATGATGAAGAACCACTCAAATATTTTTATGCAGTAATATTCTAGAAATTTCAAGGATGAAATTATTTTAAGGAGGGGAGAATATAATGACCCAATTTTCTACGATATGTTTCCCTTTGAATAATGTAGTAGCTTGCGTAGTATGCAACTTGGAGTTTTAGCACACCAAAAACAATCAAACTAGCTATTATGAATAGTAATACCCAATTTTTCAAATTTTATAAATTTTATTTTTCAAAATGGACTTCATTTTATGGATTCAGAATATCAAAATTATCTTAGGGTGAATTTTTGGTATTTTTCTGAAAACTTTCAATTTTTGATGAATAGTGAAAAACACTACGTTATTGTTTAAAACTGAATTTTTATTTAAATAATTAGTTATTTTATTTTATTTTATTTTAGGTCAAAATAGATACATAATACCTATATATGTTCAATTCAATTCATTGAAGTCGTTTTATAATAAGTTTAGATATATAAAATTTTATTGAACTTTTTACCGTCTTTTATCCACTATCTATGAGCATTTGAAAATTTGCATAAAACTTAATTTTACCACTTTTGTGAGTTGAATGTCAAAAATCCGAGAGACACGGTTAATATCAACAAGTAAAATGTGGTTCAATAAGATGAAAGTAATTTTTGGTGAATAGTAACTTTTGACTTTTATTTACCACGGTTAAAAGTAAATAGAGTAATTAAAGGTAAAAATGATATTATAATTACCCCAAAACATTTCCCAATTCTACTGGATAAGTGTAATTCAACCAAAAACAACCTTAGGAATAAAATATGACCCGCTTTGGTCCACTTGAATTAGATTAGGACATTTATTATTATTTTATTTAAATAAGAGTTAAAAGTGTTAAATTCAAAGTTTAATAACTAAAACATTTGTAATATAGGGTTACACACAATTTATGTAACTCCACGATTTTCAGAAAAAAAATAAGTTTAAATAAATTATAATTTAAAATGAATAATGTTTTAAATAAACTATAAAAAGAAGGCATTTTCTAAATGAAAATTTATGAATACTTTGATTTATAAAAAATGTCATGTTTTTAAATACGCGACGACGTCAAATATATTTTCAAATACGTTGTTCTAATAAATTAAATAATTAAGAATGATGTTTATTATAAATAATGTTTTGAATTAATCTATGTTATATATATATATATAGATAAAATCTTAAAACAAGACTAATAAAAATAAGTGTTCAAAAAGATTTACTAACATGCAATGAATTTGTTAAGATAATTATTTCTTTTTAAACTAAAATAAATATTATCTTAAAGTACAAATTTTAATAAAAGTTGTTTTAATGAAATAATTTTTGGTTCATAAAAATTTATTTTACAAGCTAAATAAATATATAAATCAATTTATCAAAATAAATAAATATATATATTATTGATACTACATGAGGCATGACATATTATTATATTATTATTATTAAAATGAATAACATAATAATGAATAACATATTAATGAATCTAATACTGGAGGCATGTCATTTTTGAGCTCAAAAGTCAAAAGTGCTGAAATGAAGGAAAATGTGACTTTGCCTTAAAAAAAATTATAAAAATTCAAAACACCTTATATGTTTCATTATATAATGTTTTATATGTTTTAATATATAATCATTTTATATGTTTCATTATATATATATATTATAAATTGTGATATTATATATTACATGTATAGATCATTATATATTATATGTTTCACTATATATTAATCATTATATATAATAATATTATTATTATAAAAAATAACATATTAATATTATTAGATCCAATAATGAATGTCAATTTGGGAGGCGTGAGATGACATATTATTATAATAGTATTTTGACAATCATGAGGGAGGCGTGAGTCATTTTGCACCACCTTTTGACATTATTTTTTTTAAAATAAATTAAAATAATGTATAGCATGACTTGGAACAAAAATATATATAATAATGTATCATTATGATACCCGTGAATTGGGTTAAACTTCCCTGAGAAGCTTCCTTCATGTTTTGTTATAAATTTAGAACCCTTCTTCATGCAGTTAGAACACTCGGGTCAGATCACTTCCCCAGGTTCATGTTTTTCGGCAAGCTACAATTTCCCTTTCCCCATTCAGTTTCCAAAATCATGTAAGGAGAAGTATTATTTTCAATTATATCTTGTAGGGGTTCAATTTATTTTTAAAGAAATACATATTCATATATTTTTATATAATTATGCAAGATTATATCTTTCTAATTCAAATCACATATATGATAAATTCTCTTGATTTAATGGATCTGTTTCTAAAGTGTTATCATTGTAAGGTTTTTTTTAGTTTTGTGTTTGTAAAACCCATATAAACATGTAAGTGTATATACATTTATATATAAATACAAAACTTATTCTGTTTTAAGTTTTCTGAATGATGAACATTTGTATTTAAATGATGTTCTTTATTCATATAATTGATGTAAGGGCATATATCTACCTTCCTTTATGATTCAAACCCCGATATACACACATGGTGTATAATCAGTTATATATTATGTATGTATATATATATATATACATATATATTTTTAGTATGAGCATCAATCCTCCTCCTCTTTTGAAATTGGGTGTATGGGTTTAGTATGGTTCTTCCTAGATGATTTAAAGGTTTGTTTAAGTTGGGTTTCTATTTATAACCTGTATGTAACAAATCTGTATACATATATATATATATATATATATATATTTAATTAGTGTATATAATTATGTATACACCTTAAAACCCTTCCTGATTAAGGGTTTCCAGGGAGGTTGTTTATGTTTTGTGAACTCAAATAATTTATGTAGGTTTAGTTTTGAAAGGCTTCCATTATATGTATTATATATATATTTTCGGGTGTATGAGTACATATATATATATATATGTGTGTGTGTGTGTGTGTGTGTGTATAACCCCAACCCAAATCTATTTTAAAGATTTTCAAATAAATCAGTATGTTTTGCGAAGGATTATATACGCATAAAGGGTATTTTGAATTTAATTTTAATATGAAAATCCATATTTTTAAAATTTGTATAAATAAATGTATAATTATGTAATTACACATATATGTTTTCAAATGCAATCGATTATGATTTTCCGGAATTGATTTTTTAGATGCGAATTAGGCTTTTGGTTTAAGTGTAATTATGTTATGGTTTTAAAACCATAGTTTTTATATGTTATGTGTGTTTATGGTTTCATATATAATAACCCTATTTTTCAAATGCAATTGTCAGGATTTAGTTAATGTTTTAGTGTTTTCCTAGCCAATATGCATTTTGTATGTGAGTATAAACTATTGAACTTACTTAACTAAAGTGGTCATTCTATCTCATTCCCTTGACGTAATATTTAAAAGAGTGTACTCTGGTTTGATTTAAATTGATATTAAGGGACTAATAATTTACAGTTTTATGTAGTAACCATTTATTAAACCTGCTAGAGTGATTATTAGTGGTTAATCTAGTTATGGTTTAATTGGAAGTTTCAAAGACATGTTTACCACAATAATTAATGTCTAATATTTTATTTAGGTGTTTCATTATCATGTATTGGAATTTAAAAGAGCTATCATTTAACTCCCCTTGTGACAAACCATACCAATTGATGTACTTTAATAATTATCCTGTGTACCTAGAATGTTTACTAAACCGGACCTGCTTTTGATTATTATTCTATATTTACATTGTTATCGGTCATGTCATTGTAAATCAAATGTATATTGGTTTCCTTATTGTTCATTCATGCATATGTCTCACCATGATAATGAACTAAGAACTAAATTACCCAAAGTGGTATGAGACACCTTGGGTAATATCAATTGAAAATTAAATATTCAAAGTGGTATGGGACACCTTGAATATTAGACCTTATTGGCATATGAGGAATGTATTGGACTGCCGGGTTGGGGATCGGTTAAAATAAATCCCTCCAAGTTGGTGACTGGTTAAAGTAATCCCTCCAGGTTAGGGACTGGTAAAAGTAAGCCCTCAGGGTTGGAGACCAGTAAATGTAAGCTCCTCGATGCATCGATAGTTCTCGAGACATTCAGATTGGGTTATTACCCTTAGGTCATGGAATAAGGCCTTGACATTCATACATGAGTCCGACATTATACTTATGTTTTAGTATATGACCAACTAAGTGATTATTTAGACTAGAGGAATATCCTTGGTTAAAGAACCATTACCTATGAGTATGAGATTAATTGCACATGGAATATGATGAGACAGTGTTGCAGTATGATCAGTTTTCCTTTCCAGGATTTTAATGAAAATGTTAGCATTACATTTATCATGTTATAATGTACATTTTTATAATTTGTAGTGAAATTTTTTATACACAACTCTGATAATGTTCATGCTCCGTAGTATTTGCATACTTTTCATGTTATGCTTCTTTATATTTAGTGGAAATCCATGCACTTTTGTACCAGCATGCTTACTTTGTAACATGATCTTTTAGTAGTCTTCAGTTTAATTCTTAAATGCTTGTGTGGAATTTCCTAAATGGTTTCCAGCAACCTTTGAAAAGTGATGACATTTTCTTTACAGGAAATATTTTAAGTATGTGAAAGTATTTTCAAAGGATGTTTTCAAAAGTCGTATTAAGTATTTTCAAAACCCCTTACTGAGCATCTTTTGTGGTCACCCCAAGTTTTTGAAATATTTTTCACAGGTTGCCAGAATTGGTCATCGTTGTTATAGCGGAGCGGAAGCGGTAATGATCTTGTAGTTTGTTTAGTTTTTCATTGTAACTCTGATGTTTTTTGTAAGCATGTATCTATTTCCAAAACCTAGACCGGAATAAGGTCCTCTTGTATGACATGTCTAAGGCTGGGTCCTTACACTTGGTATCATAGGAACAGTCTAGACAACTTTGGAGATAGATGTTTTCGTTTAACATTAGTGTCTAGGAATTTAACGGTCTTAGTTTTCTAAATTCTGAAGACGGAAATTCAGAATTAGTTTTAGTCCGACGATCAAATTGCGAGGATGCAATTCTGTCAAGGGGGGGATATTGTAACGCCCCGAGTTTTATAAAAAAAAGTTTAAATAAATTATAATTTAAAATGAATAATGTTATAAATAAACTATAAAAATAAGGCATTTTCTAAATGAAAATTTATGAATACTTTGATTTATAAAAAATGTCATGTTTTTAAATACGCGACGACGTCAAATATATTTTCAAATACATTGTTCTAATAAATGAAATAATTAATAATGATGTTTATTATAAATAATGTTTTGAATTAATCTATGTTATATATATATATATTTACATAGATAAAAGCTTAAAACAAGATTAATTAAAATAAGTGTTCAAAAAGATTTACTAACATGCAATGAATTTGTTAAGATCATTATTTATTTTTAAACTAAAATAAATATTATGTTAAAGTATGAATTTTAATAAAAGTTGTTTTAATGAAATAATTTTTGGTTCATAAAAATTTATTTTACAAGATAAATAAATATGTAAATCAATTTATCAAAATAAATAAATATATATATTATTGATACTACATGAGGCATGAAATATTATTATATTACTATCATTAAAATGAATAACATAATAATGAATAACATATTAATGAATCTAATACTGGAGGCATGTCATTTTTGAGCTCAAAAGTCAAAAGTGGTGAAATGAAGGAAAAACGTGACTTTGCCTTACAAAAATAATAATAATAATTCAAAACGCCTTATATGTTTCATTATATAACATTTTATATGTTTCAATATATAATCATTTTATATGTTTCATTATATATATATTATAAATCGTGATATTATATATTACATGTACAGATCATTATATATTATATGTTTCACTATATATTAATCGTTATATATAATAATAATATTATTATAATAAATAACATATTAATATTATTAGATCCAATAATGAATGCCAATTTGGGAGGCGTGAGATGATATATTATTATAATTGTATTTTGATAATCATGAGGGAGGCGTTAGTAATTTTCACCACCTTTTGACATTATTTTTTTTTAAAATAAATTAAATAATGGATGACATGACTTGGAACAAAAATATATATAATAATGTATCATTATGATACCCGTGAATTGGGTTAAACTTCTCTGAGAAGCTGCCTTCATGTTTTGTTATAAATTTAGAACCCTACTTCATGTGGTTAGAACACTCGGGTCAGATCACTTCCTCAGGTTCATGTTTTTTGGCAAGCTACAGTTTACCTTCCCCCATTCAATTTCCAAAATCAAGTAAGAAGAATTATTATTTTCAATTATATATTATAGGAGTTCAATTTATTTTTAAAGAAATACATATTCATATATTTTTATATAATTATGTAAGATTATATCTTTCTAATTCAAATCACATATGTGATAAATTCTCTTAATTTAATGGATCTGTTTCTAAAGTATTATCATTGTAAGGTTTTATTTAGTTTTGTGTTTGTAAAACCCATATATACATGTATGTGTATATAAATTTATATATAAATAGAAAACTTATTCTGTTTTAAGTTTTCTGAATGATGAACATTTGTATTTAAATGATGTTCTTTATTCATATAATTCATGTAAGGGGATATGTCTACCTTCCTTTATGACGCAAAACCTGATATACACACATGGTGTATAATCGATTATATATTATATATGTATATATATATATACATATATATTTTCAGTATGAGCATCAATCCTCCTCCTCTTTTGAAATTGGGTGTATAGGTTTAGTATGGTTCTTCCTAGATGATTTAAAGGTTTGTTTAAGTTAGGTTTGTATTTATAACTCATATGTAACAAATCTATATACATACATACATACATATATATATATATATATATTTAATTAATGTATATAATTATGTATACACCTTACAACCCTTCCTGATTAAGGGTTTCCAAGGAGGTTGTTTATGTTTTGTGAACTCAAATAATTAATGTAGGTTTAGTTTTTAAAGGCTTCCATTATATGTCTTATATATATATTTTCAGGTGTATGAGTATATATATATATATATATATCTGTGTGTATATAACCCCAACCCAAATCTATTTTAAAGATTTTAAAATAAATCAGTATGTTTTGCAAATGATTATATACGCATAAATGGTATTTTGAATTTACTTTTAATATGAAAATCCCTATTTTAAAATCCATATAAATATATGTATAATTATGTAATTACACATATATGTTTTCAAATGCAATCGATTATGATTTTCAGGACTTGATTTTTTAGATGAGAATTAGGCTTTTGGTTTAAGTGTAATTATGTTATGGTTTTAAAACCATAGTTTTTATATATTATGTGTGTTTATGGTTTCATATATAATAACCCTATTTTTCAAATGCAATTTTCAGGATTTAGTTAATGTTTTAGTGTTTTCCTAGCCAATATGAATTTTGTATGTGAGTACACACTATTGAACTTTCTTAACTAAAGTGGTCATTCTATCTTATTCCCTTGATGTAATATTTAAAATAGTGTACTCTGGTTTGATTTAAATTGATATTAAGGGACTAAGAATTTATAGGTTTATGTAGTAACCATTTATTAAACCTGCTGCAGTGATTATTAGTGGTTAATCTAGTTATGGTTTAATTGGAAGTTTTAAAGACATGTTTATCACAATAATTAATGTCAAGTATTTTCTTTAGGTGTTTCATTATCATGTATTGGAATTTAAAAGAGATATCATTTAACTACCATTGTGGCAAACCATACCAATTGATATACTTTAGTAATTATCCTGTGTACCTAGAATTTTTACTAAACCGTTCCTGCTTTTGATTATTATTCTATATCTACATTGTTATCTATCATGTCATTGTAAATCAAATGTATATTGGTTTCCTTATTGTTCATTCATGCATATGTCTCACTATGATAATGAACTAAGAACTAAATTACCCAAAGTGGTATGGGACACCTTGGGTAATATCAATTGAAAATTAAATATTCAAAGTGGTATGGGACACCTTGAATATCAGACCTTATTGACATATGAGGAATGCATTGGATTGCCGGGTTGGGGACCGATTAAAAGAAATCCCTCCAGGTTGGGGACTAGTTAAAGTAATCCCACCAGGTTAGGGACTGGTAAAAGTAATCCCTTTGGGTTGGAGACCGGTAAAAGTAAGCTCTTCGATGCATCGATAGTTCTCGAGACATTCAGATTGGGTTATTACCCTTAGGTCATGGCACAAGGCCTTGACATTCAGACATGAGTCCGAAATTATACGTTTCCTCACAATGATTTAGTATATGACCAACCAAGTGATTATTTTTACTAGAGGAATATCCTTGGTTAAAGAACCATTACCTATGAGTATGAGATTAATTGCACATGGTATATAATGAGACAATGTTGCATTATGATAAGTTTTCCTTTACAAGATTTTAATTCAAATGTTATCATTACATTTATCATGTTATAATTTGAATTTTTATAATTTGTAGTGGAATTGTTTATGCACAACTCTGATACTGTTCATGCTTCGTAGTGTTTGCATACTTTTCATTTTATGCTTCTTTATATTTAGTGGAAATACATGCACTTTTGTACCAGCATGCTTACTTTGTAACATGATCTTTTAGTAGTCTTTAGTTGAATGCTTAAATTCTTGTGTGTAATTTCCTAAATAGTTTCCAGCAACCTTTGAAAAGTTATGACATTTTCTTTAAAGGAATTATTTTAAGTATATGCAAGTATTTTCAAAGGATGTTTTGAAAAGATGTATTAAGTATTTTCAAAACCCCTTACTGAGCATCTTTTGTTCTCACCCCACGTTTTTAAAATATTTTTCACAGGTTTCCATATTTGGTCATCGTTGTTGTAGCATAGTGGAATCGGTGATTATCTTGCAGTTTGTTTAGTTTTTCGTTGTAACTCTGATGTTTTTTGTAAGCATGTATCTATTTCTAGAACCTAGACCGGAATAAGGTCCTATTGTATGATATGTCTAAGGCTGGGTCCTTACAATATAAATTCTACTATAAATATTCATTAGAAATATAAAAATATTTCCTACATAATTTTATTTTATTTATAATTTTTAGACATTAAATAATTTAATTTATTTATGACACAATGATGATGTAGTAATTACCTTATTAATGAAATATTAAAATAATTGATATTATAAATATCCAAATAAATATAAATTGAGAATTATAATAAATTACACTAATTTTATAGGTTAATATGACATGTTAGGGTTGATTAAATAATTTTTTTTCGAAGTAATCATGCTGTTATGATTTTCACAAAAACCAAATACTAAATAGTGTCAAAATTGAAAAAATTGAGTTTTTAAAACAAATACTATATTATTAATTGATATAATATTATTAAAAATCTAAGTTTCATCCAAAGGACTTAAATAATGTTATATATATTAATAATGAACCAAATGGGGTTCTCTTGGCTTGTTATAGTAATTTTATTAACCATATAATATAAAAATACAAAGAGACATGGTAAATGTCAAACTATTTAACAAAGAGTTAAATCTAAAAGATAAGGTTAATATGGTGATTTAAACCTGTCTAAAAACTATTGGTTGAGAGGTTTTCAACCCATCACCACCTTAGCCTCTAAATAAATCATTTTGGAGCCATTATAAACCGAAAATGATTTTATTATAAAATAATATTTCAAGCTTTTCCTAAAGTGACCCTCACCTCTCTTATAAAAGGGTACTTACCCTTCTCTTAAATTCACACCTCCAAAGCCATTTGTCTTGGCCAAAACCTGACAAAATATCCTCTAAACTATCCTAACTTATACCTAGAGGACTTAATTTGATCAGAAATCCATCCTAAGGAGCTCTTTTGATCAAATCAAAAGGAAACACCCGAAGAAGAGGTAATAATTTTACCACCCTCTTTCAAGTTCTTTTCTTCTTCCTCTTCCTATTTTTTTGTTGTTTCCATACAAAAATAATAAATCCAATACCTTATACATACTTTTATATTATTATAAATATGTTACAACCATATTCGTTATTCTATCCATCCTATAAATGACAGTCACCATACGTGCGTACGTACGGATTACCGTCTCCACATCGTGGTATAGTTTGTTATCCAAACACTTAATTATTTGGATGGGTATAATAATGAGTATAAATAATTTAAATAATAAATATAAAATGTTAATTATTCTTTATATATGATATACCATCCAATTACATGCGATTTAACCATCAATATAATGATATTGTCACTCGTTCGTACGTACGGATTACCGTATCCACGAATGCGATGAGATTAATTCCACATAGTAATCATTAAATAATAATTTTTATGATTTAAAATAATGTTTATGAACATAATATCATTCTGTATATGAATCAAATACATCCTATCCACAAAAAAACATGGCTTATGTAACCACGCATATAAAGGAAAACGAATCAGTTAACACCTAAAACAATGATACTACTAAAATATTATTAACAAAACAATATTATAAGATCATATATGATATAATATTTATGTATATGATTATTTTATAATTTAATAACAATGTTTTAACTATTATACAAGAGGTTAACATACCATCGACAAAGGAAAAGTACAAGGTAAAGGTTAATTCTACAATCTCTTTACTTATCTGAGGTTGTTAATACGTAAGTATCTACTGTGAACTCTTTATCATCCACATCCATGTTTTCTTAAAAATGTAATTCAAAAAATTCTTACTATTTACTATACTATGGGTTAATGTCATTTATACCCTTATTTGACCATATATGTTTTGAAAGTAATCTTTCTATCCTTTTCCAAACAAGGTACTTTATGACCTTTCGACAAAATTAAGGTAAGAATGTCTTTTTTTAACTTATACGCCGGGTGCAGCTATTTTCTGTCATTATAACATCGTCTAAGCTTCCCATACAAGCTTATAAGAATATTTTAAAAATAATTTTTTTTATAATTATATAACTTTTAAATTATTTCAAAATAGAAAGAGATATTTCTCTAAAAAAAGTTTTGATTTCATCTATGTCAACATCCTTTGATGGGTTTTAAACTTGTTTGAATTTGATTTATTATGATACAAAACTTCCATATTGTATTGAAGGTTTTGTGATATGTTTGACTGTGGATGTGTTATTTTTACACCAGTCATGGTTTATGGATAAAGTACTGACATTTCATATTTTAGTTTTAATAAAAATGTTTATGTTATGTTTAAACCTTCTCATAAGAGGAATGAATTAGACTTAGTAAGTGATGGGTGGAGCCCACTATAGCCCCTCAATGCATCGATAGGTATCATGAGACAAACTAGTGCCTTGGCACAAGGCCTTGAAAAAATATTATTTGTAGTCTTGGTACAAGTCCTTGACTATGTGGTTATGAAGTCTGACATTATGCATTCCATAATTATGAAATTGGATATGGATATTGCATGTGATTATTTAACTAGTAGAATATCTATGTGAATAATTAAATGGAATTATTTGATTTATATTGGACATATTATGCAGAAGTTTATGTTTAAAAGGCTTATGTTTTAGTCTTATATATTGCCTTAATTTTTATTCTTATTTATGAAAGTTTTCACTATATTGTTATCCTTACTGAGCATCTGAGCTCAACCCTTTCTATGTTTTATTTTTCCCAGGATGTGAAGAAATATTTTATGGTTGACCTACAGGGATAGGTTAGGGATATAAGTGTAGTCAATGGTGACAAAATTTTGTTGATGTTTTTATGTCATGATTTAATGTAAAACTTATGAATGTATCTAGTACTTCCAAGGCTACTAAACTGATTGGTCTTTTGAGATTTGATCCCTTATGATCATGCCAATGTTATGTAATAATGCACCGACTCTGGGTAACTGGGGTCGGGGCGTTACATAACTTGTTTGTCTGAATGGTTTGATTGTTGGGTGAGATGAAGAGGCAACCTCATAGATTATAAGGCCGACTAACCAAGATACATGGTTAGGTAAGCAAGAAGGAGATAGACTACAAATAGATAAAGGTTATTTTGTGAGATACCATTGGTTTGATTGGAGAGGTAGACCATTGTGCTTCAGTTGTTAGCTGTCAAGGACACATCAGAATAATTCAAGTAGTGTGGTGGAAGTAGTTTCACCTGAAACGTTGGTTCACGGATTCCTTACGATTTGGTCATGGAGCAGTGGTGAGAGTTAGTTTGCATTTAGACTTGAGCAGTGGTGGTTAAGTGTTGACGAGATGAATTCGGTAAGGAAGCCCAAGATCCTTGACCGGTCATGGTGTCCCATTGTTTAACATCAGAAATGGATGAGTTGGTAGTGGTTTCCTTTGACAACTTCTTAGCGTACCTCAACTAGTGACGCCCTTTCCCAATATCTTGATATATTCCCTGGTACGTTGAGAAGATCTAGCTTTACGCCAAGAGACTTGAAGGTGTTTGGTTGGATGAGGGACTTCATGTAGTTTACATGCATGGAAATGGAATACTTGGAGCTTGATAATGGGATTTTCACATTTTATGGCTTTGGGTAAGGTCCTCGGGATGGACTGAGTGTCGACAAATGTCATGGGTGACGTTCACGGAAGTCGGGAATGGGCACTGGGTGATGTTCATTTTTGTTTTGTTTTGGGGAAAATCTAGATGAACATATCTAAGTTTTGGGGTCCAAATTTTGATCGAGTGCAAGACGCGATGGTTGGAACCCCTCATAGAGAGCAATGGTAATGACACTCGTAAGGTGGGGAGTGATAAGTCAGTCCAGAATGTGGAGAGGAGAACATCAGGTTGATGTAGTGGCACCGAGATGCTAATGAGGAACCTATGAGGTGCATATTAGGTTTCTCAGAGAGGCAATATGGGACTTGGATGTGGTGAATGATGAGACAAGTGTTGGCTTCGAGCTCAGGGTGGTTCCATGTGAAGTTTTTGATGTATGTGTTGGATTTGTAAATGGTGTGGTTGGATATGGAAATAGGTTATGGAAAGAGAGGTTGGGTTCTATAACTCCAATGAATATTGGGGTTAAACTCGGGTAAAATTTTCCTTGGGTGGTTTTAGAACATCTTGAAGTTGAGGGAACCTTAGCTAGGAGATGTGGTGTCATACCGAGGGTGAAGCCTAATGATGGTCTGGGGGGTAGTAATGTCATGATGATGGAATTATTCCAGAATTTAGGGAATGACCTCAGTGGGTGCGCGAGATGATAATGATAGGATGCAAGTCAATAAGCACCTTGGGAAGGTGAGAAAGGGGTAGCGTACCATCAATGAAAGGTGAGTGTTCTGGGGCATGCCAGTTGGGGGTGGTCTGACCTGAGATGGTAAACTTGAATGGGTGTGGTAAGAGTGACCCACTTATAGGTTGATGTTGTGGAGGCAAGTGCCTTTTAAAAATAAAGTTGTACTTGGGGGAGGTCATGTTGATCTTATTCCTTGAATGGATAGTGTATGAATTTTCTTTCAAATGGTTTTGATGGTACGACTGGATTCCAAAGTAGAGTAATGATTTTATGGATGTTGGGGTGTAGTTAGTTGGAACATTTTTGGTAATGTGAAAGTTGGGTTGAGGTTCGATTGGTCTTTCATCAAAAGTGGAGGTTCCAAGTAACTGAAGATGGTGGAAAGAACCATACTGGATAAATGGTTGGTTGACAATGTGACCAGAGTTTCGGGTTGGAATGACTCGAGTGGTCACCGTTTAGGTGAGTTAGCCTTGATTGAGAGATTTGGAATGGGTTTAATTGGACGAGTACCTGAGAGTTTTGGGTTGCATTTATATGTATAGTTGTGGAGTGATATTTTCTGGAAGAGTCGTTTGAAGGATCATGTGTTTTCCTTCAGGTGATACTGGGTTTGGTCATCGTTAGAGTTGGAAGAACGGGAAAATCACACCAAGTGATTTGGGTCATGAGTTGTATAGAGGATTGGGCTAATGAGGCGTTGATTGGTTCCTCCATAAAAATGTGATGCTGTGTATAAAGTTTCCATGTGTAGTGAATAGAAGCTATTGTCTAAGTTATCCCTATGAAGTTCTAATGATTGGGTATGGTTGAAGTGGATGCATACTTGAAGAGATTTTTGGTTCGTGTTGTGGGTTTTGGTGAGGAAGTATTGAGGGGAAAGTCTATGCCCTTGATTCGTGTTCAGTGTCCTTGTGATGTGCAACCAAAAACTTGGAAATTTGGAATGGATAGATAGGCCTTGTGGCTTGATCTCTTGTTATAGAAGTTTGGTGATGCTTGGAAGAGAGGTTTGAGGATGAGCTTTTATAAGGTGGGGAGGTTGTAAGATCCCGGTTTCTCCATAAAGTATTTCCTTGTTTATGTTCCAGTTTAAGTCTATTATTTTGGGCTAAATAAGTGTTTCCCAAGTTCATGTGAAGACTCGGGGGTGTTTTGGGAGTTCGGGACATGAAGCAGGATGAAAAAGGAGTTTCTGGGAATGTTGCATGGTTTGTGAACGGTTAGTGAAAACCGTGCAGAGCATCCTAGGTAACCGTGTAGCCACGGAAAGAGGCTTATGCTTGGTTGGTGTACGGTTAAGAAAACTGTGTGGAATCCCTAGGAAACTATAAGAAGGGGGTGTTTTTTGGGCAGTGTCTCACACACAATTTGTGCACGGTTTGGAAAACCGTACAGGTAAACTGTGCTGCCCATAAAAGTTAGAAAATTTACAAAACTTACACTTCATGATTTTAAACCCCAACTCATGTTTCTCCTCCATTTCCCCCCTAAAAACCTAGTGATGAACTTGGATGAACCAAGATTTCAAGAGGTAATTATTCTTAGATTCTAGGCTATTTAGAGCGCCGTTGGTTGCAGATCGAAGCCCCGGGTAAGTCTAATATCCTCTTTGCTTCCTCTTTTCGATTAGGGTTTTCATCTTTCTACCATATCCTTCCAAATCTATGAAACCCTATTTTTATGGTGAGATCTAGGTTGGGGCTTCAAGGGGTGTTTGAATCTGGATTAAAGGCTACGATTAAGAGTCTGTTCATCATCAGATTCGAGGTATGTGGTCTACAAGTGTTATCCCATAGTTTTATTTTGGATTTGTGCATAGAATTTCATGTTATTATTTTCCCCTTTTTGTGTTCTTGGTTCTGTTGAAGTGTTTGATAAAAACGAGTGTCTATGGGACCAATCGGAACCCTCTCAATTCCCATGGGATGCGTAGAGGAGGACTTGACCATTTTAGGGCCACCAATGGGGTGCACTGGCATTTCCAGATCTAGAGAGTGGTAAGGGTTAAGTGAATGAGTGCCGAGTAATAATGTGAAGCCCATGAAGAACATGTTAAATGGTTTATTAAGTTTTAAATGGTTGATAATAGATGTGCATAGTGTGATAAGTCATAAGAGGGTTGTTTGGAATGACATGAAAATGAGTAAATTGGTTCAAATGGGATTGTGTCAATTGTTTGAAGGATTTGGTTAGAAATTCCTAGGAGGAATAGTGAATATTAATGGTGGACTATAATAGGATGTAATAATGAAATGGATGGACATGTTGAATGGGTTAATACATGGGAAGTTTTGGCACACCTAATGGGTTGAATGTAATAAAGTGATTGTGTTATGAGATATGAGAAATGTACTTGAAATGATAAATGGGCTAAATGGGTTAATATATAGACATTGATGAATATTTACTAAGGCATAGGGGTTGTTGAGTAAACTTAAAGGGTTAAGGCATGAGAATGGGAATTTGGATAAATAACTATGAATTGTAATTGGTAAATGTGTTAATGGGTTCTATCATAGTATTAATTCCCATGTTGTTGTTATGCATTCTGTTTTCCAATGGAATTGGTTATGATGTGTTGTGTTATGGTATGTTGTGGTGATTTGATAAATAAGCATGTGCACATGGCTTGGTAGAGTGGGGTATTGACTTGAGGATCTACATCCATGGGTCGAGTTAGACTGAGGCTCTAAACTCCACCCCAAAATGAACGGGTTAGGGAAGGGGACATAGGTTCTATTCCCCTAATAGTTGCATTCCACCCGGACCGAGGCTTCGAGGTGAGGATAATGTATTAATGTGAAATGTGTATCCCTTGTGATATAGGGACTTGATTTTTTTCCCCTATGAATGGGATTGATTTTCTTAGACCCTTGTGTAGATGGTAATTATTCCTAACCCATGGAACATGTGATCAAAATGGATTAAGGAATAAAGGTGGTATAAAAATGAAATTGGGATAAATTCTAGGAGTTAATTAAGTGAACCTTGTATATTTAATGGAACCCGAGTTGTTCTTTGTTTACCTATAATTTATTTTATACTTGCATGAACTATCTATTAGATTTAATATTTTGTAGACACCGTTTACCTACTGAGTTTTGTACTCACACCCTACTTGGGTTGCCGTTGGGTACTCGAGTAGATTTCTTAATTGCAGGCCAGGTTAAGGGAAAATGCCCTACTCTACGATGTTGAGTTGGGATCAGGATGTATATAGAGAAGGATATGGACTTAGAGTCAGGACCCATTTGGTGATTTTTTTGTTGTCTTATTTTTGGGTTTTATTCACTTTCACTACTAGTTTTTCATGACATGGTTAATGTGGAATTATGGTTTGTACCCAATTGGGAGATGTTTGGCTTGTATGTTTATTAGTTGTTTCATATTTTTTCTACTATTTATATTGTGTTATCTTGTGGATTACTCTGGTGAAGAGGGTATAGTATCTCCACATGACTCATTAGACCCTCACCACTAGTAGGCATCTCTGGTGTACGGGGAGGCGCGCTTGAGGTCATGTGATGACCCAGCTCGGGGAACCTGTTTAGTGGATCCTGGGTGAGGGATGTTAGAGTTCCAATGACCAACATTGGATTAATTCTTAAAAATATTATCTAATTAAAATTTGAAATAAATTTAAAATATAATTTAATCGTATGAATAAATTAGATGAAAAAGGAGTTTTGAATTAAAATTCAGTATTTTTAACTATTCATTAAAAAACAAAACCTTACAGAAAAATACAAAAAAATTATCCTAAACTAATTTTTATGTTTATATTAAAAATATGAAGTTTATTTTGAAATATTAAATCTACAAAATTTCCAAAAATTGGATTTAAAATGCGTTCTCCATTGAAAGATGGTAAAAATACCATTATAAAAAATATATGTTTTAAGCATAAAATTGGGTTTGTTCTTATCTTATGTCTATAAAATATATTGGATGAATATAAAAAATATTTTATTGAATATATGAAATATATATTACATTAATATCACTCAATAATTATAATTAATTTAATTTATTAGGGTAAAAAATCTTTGTGACCATAAAAATAATAATATTTCCCTTTACATTCAATCAGTTTTCATATTATTTTTTAATTAATTGGTAATCTATGAATTCATATTATATTTTTATAAACCATATATTTTAATAAATTAGTTAATACTATTCATAACTTATAATTTAATGGCTAGGTTATATCTTATTATATTAAATAATAACATTTTTATGATATACTATTGTTCGGTAAAACTCAGTCTTGCATGTTATGCAAGCCATAGATAAAAGTTATTGTTGCATGTAATGAAAGCTTACCTTGGTGTTTCATGTTGAGAAATCGAAAATTTATGTTGTTTATAGTGCATGATTAACTTAGTGTTGCCTATAACATAATCCAGACATATAAAATAAACTATTTTCAGTGTTGCATGAAATGTAAAATATCAAAAAGATTAAATTAATTCAAAAAATAATAATTGAAAAAATCTTGAGGTGTTACATGGAGACCATGAAGGAAGGAAGATTCAGTTTCCTATATGTCGAGAATGTGGGAATAAGAACTCAAGGGAATGTCTCAAAGGAATGAGAATATTTTTTATATATCGAGAAGAAGGGAATAGAGTAAACTATTTCTAAAGAAAAAATAAAATTTCAGTTAACATAATGGATAAAAATAATAATTTCTCTAAGAAATGATCAATGGTTGAATGTTATAAATATATAAATTATGATAATTATACAAATTGATGTCCTAGGGGGAAAGATCAAGAATAGGATTAGCAAGGTGGTACAAGTAAATGTTTTTTTATTTATTATGAAGAGCTTACAAATGAAATATGAAAGGAAGGAGGTATTAAAAAATAAGATGATGAAGCCTAGTTAATGGTTTAAGAATGAAGTAGAATGATTGAATTGTTTATGTATTGTAATTACAAAATTATGAAATATAGAATGAATTTTCTATAGAATATTTACATTAAGGATTTTCAAGATTATGTTGAATGATATAAATGAAATAGAAAAGTAATTTAATAGAAATTTGATATTTTATGGAAAACACACAATTAATGGAAAGATAACCCTTAGTATATTCTTTATGATGAGATAATGATTTTGGTATAAAGATATTATTTATATGGATAAATTAAATTGGATAGTATTGATTACCTTAAAACTAATTAATGATTTTATGAAAAAGTGGTTTATGTTATCATTGATGGAGTTTACAAATTTTTTTTGATTTAAGGAATATATTAAGAAATATATGGTTTTATTTAAGTAATGTGTAAGAATGTGTGTCTTCATTGAGATTTTATGGAAATTCTAGTAATTACCATGTTTTAGGAGAATATATTACCAAGGTATTCACACATTCGATATGTTAGAAGTAAGATCGAGTTTATAATATTTGGGGGATTTTGTTAAGTTGAAATTTATAGACCTTATTTATAAATTTATAAATTTTTGAAGATTTCTATGTTTAACCATTTATGGAATTTTTTAAGTCAAAATTTTTATGAGGTTTTAGATATTAATTTATTATTTATCCATATGAATATTTATGCATATTCGATAACCCATGCTAACCATTTTGGTTTTGATTGTAACGCCCCGAACCTAGATTCCCAGAGTAGGTGCATTATTTTAATACATTGGCATGATTACATGGAATCAAGTCTTGAAAGACCGATCAGTTTAGCAGTCTTGGAAAATAGATTACATACATGAACGTTACATTACACTTTCCAACATACGAAAAAAATAATCCTTTAATAATTCCATTGTTCTCTTAGCTTAACCTTGCATCTTAAACATAAGACACTTCTTGGGATCCTGGGAAAATAAAACATAATAAAGGGGTGATCTCAGATGCTTAATAAGGGTAAATATTTTAGCAGAAGCTATAAACTTTTAAAGCAAGATGTGTAATAAAAACAATAGCCTTTTAAACATAAACTTGAACATAATATGACAAAAATAAATAAAAAAAATACCATATAAACATGCACATGGATATTCTACTAGTCGAATAATAACATTTAATAACTAATTTCATAATGAGGGAATGTATAGTACTGGACTTTAATTTCTGTGTCAAGGCCTCGTGCCATGACCTAGGGACTAACTGTAACCGGACCCCAACCCTGAGAGCCTCTATAACCGGACTCCAACACGGAGAGCCTCTATAACCGGACTCCAACCCGGAGAGCCTCTGTAACTAGAATCCAACCCAGAGAGTCTTCTGTAACTAGACCCCAACCTAGAGGGCTTAATTTTACCAGCCCCCAACCCGGAACATACTAGTCCAACAAATTCATCTTAAGAAAAGGTTGAAATATAACATAAACATTCGTATTAAAACTAGCATAGGAAATGTCAATACTTTAACCATAAATAACGAATGAAATAAAAATAACTCATCCACATTCAAACATATCACAAAACCTTAAATACAATATGGGAGATTTGTATCATAATAAATCAACTTCAAACAAGTGTAAAATTTATCAAAGGTTGTTGACATAGATGAAATCAAAACTATTTGAGAGAAATATCAATTTCTATTTTGAAATCATTTAAGAGTAACATAATTATAAAGAAAAAATTTATTTTGAAAATATTTATATAAGATTGTAAGGGAATATTCGACGATGTTATAACGGTGTAAAATAGCCGCACCCACCGTATAAGTTAAAAAAACATTCTTACCTTAATTTTGTCAAAAAGGTCATAAAGTACCTTGTTTGGAAAATGATGGAAAGATTCCTTTATAAAAATCTTATAAAAAGTCAAAAAAGGGTATAAATGACTTTATCTCATAGTCTAGTAAATAGTAAAAATATTTTGAAATACATTTTTAAGAAAGCACAGATGTGGATGATAAAGAGGTCCCAGTAGATACTTACGTAAAAACAAGCTCGGATAATAAAGAGATTGTGAAATTAACCCTTACCAATTTGGAAACTTAAGAAAAATACACCCCATTAAAGAAGTATCATACAATGAAGATGTAAATACACATAAATTAAATTTTATTACACAAAGAATACAATTATGAGTAGTACATACCCCACACAAAAGGAAATAGTGGCAATATAGCATGAATCTCACGAGAATAAGGAGTGAGATGAAAACCCCTTACCTTTTTCTTTTCCTTGGTTGAGGGTTGGTTAACCTCATTTATAATGGAGAAATCATTGTTATTAAATTATAAAAGAACCATATACATTAATATGATATCATATATGATCTTATAATATTGCTTTGTTAATGATATTTCAGTAGTATCATCGTTCCGGGTGTTAACTAATTCATTTTCCTTTATATGCTTTGTTACGTATGTAATGTCTGTTGTGGATATGATGTATCTTATTAATATTCAGAATTATATTAAGTCTTTAAACATTATTTTTAATCATCAAATTAAAATTAGTCTTGAATGGATACAATGGGGAATGAATCTCATCGCGTTCGTGGAGTCGGTAATCCGTACGTACGCACGAGCGACAATATCATTATTTTTATATTAAAATAATATATAATTGGATGGTATATCATATATAAAGAATAATTATCATGTTATATTTATTATTTAAATCAATTATACATCATTATTATAACCATCCAAATAATAATGTATTGAATAACAACTACACCACGACGTGGAGACGGTAAGCCGTACGTACGCACGTATGGTGAAATGTCTTTAAAAATATGAATATAATAATTAATATGGTTGTAAAATATTTATAATAACATCACATTATATATAAGATACTAGAGTTATTATTTTATAATGGAAAAAACAAAGAAAAAAGAAGTGGAAGAAGAAAATAACTTGAAAGAGGTGATGAAATATTTACCTCTTCTTTGGGTTCTTCCTTTTTATTTGATCAAAAAGGCTCCTTAGGTTAGAATTATGACTAAATTAAGGCTTATAGGATGAAGTGAGGACAATTTAGAGGATATTTGGGTAGGGTTTGTCTGAGAAAAATGGCTTTGATGGTGTGAATTTGAGAGAAGGTGGAGTGACCTTTTATAAGAGGGCTGTGGGGAACCTTAGGAAAAGATTGAAATATTATTTTATAATAAAATAATTTTCGTTTTCTAATGCCTCTAAAATGATTTATTTAGAGTATAAGGTGATTATGGGTTGAAAACCACTCAACCAATAGGTTTTAGACAGGTTTGGGTCACTATATTAACCTTATCTTCTAGATTTAACTCTTAGTTAATTAGTTTGACATTTACCATGTCTCTTTGTATTTTTATATTATATGGTTAATAAACTTACAATAAACTTCCAATAGAACCTAAAGTGATTCATTAATGACATATATAATATTATTTAAGACCTTTTACTGAACCTTATATTTCTATGAATATAATATCAATTAATAATATAATATTTGTTTTAAAAACTCTTTTATGTCAATTTTGACACTATTTGCTATTTTGTTTTTGTTAAATTCCAAAAAAGAATTATTACTTAGAAAAAAATTCATTTAATCAATCATAACATTTCACATTAACCTAAAATATTTGTGGATGATATCAAAACTTTAAAATTATATTTATTTTAACATCCATAATACCATTTATTTGATTCTTTCATTAATAAGGAAAATAATGCATCATCATTGTGTCATAAATAAATTTAATTAGTAAATGTATAAAAATTATAAATAAAACACCATTATGTAGGAAATAGTTTTATATTTCTAATTAATATTTATAGTCAAAGAGATAACATATATAACACTATGTAAAAATTATTTTACTAAAAGATATATGCTTATGTCATTTTTGTATTTACTTTAACTTAATTAATATAAAGTGTCATTATCACTTACAAGTGGCTCCATGGGGTCCTAAAATCGACCCAAGAATGCCCATGGCCAGACATGTATTATCCAATAGGATTAGAACACGTGTTAGAGTAATTTAATATTATTATAATATTATTGTTTTACCCGTATTTACCAGATTTACCCTTTAACCATGGTAAATAAAATATTTATCGAAGTAATTATACAAAATGTATAAAAATAAAAGTTACATATTTACACAATTTGAACCTCCTGATTCTAAATATGGAATCCATTTTTCTAAATTCAAAACACATAAGTGGCAGAAATTAATTTAAATTTAATTCTCGTTGTCAAAACAAAAAAGCATGTTTTTAAGAAATAATAACTATCAAAAGATTGACAGTTGCTTATGTCCAGTTTAAATGTCAAATTACGTCCAATTACCAACATTGGATTAAATGGTAAAAATATAATCTATTTATACTTCCAAACCATTAACATTTATAATTTAACACTATACATTATATTGATTAAAAAAGTTGTTTTCAGTTAAAATATAGTATTTTTCACTATTTACCCAAATATGAAAGTTATCAGAAAAACACCAATTTTTTTTTGAAACTAAATTCTTATGTCCTGATTCTAAAGAAGAAGTTTATTTTTTCAATTTTAATATATAAAAGTTTGAAATATTGGATTTAAAGAGGGTTCATGATTAAAAGGCGGTAAAATTTCATTTTTTGAAAAATACTTCCTTTATTTGAAAAAAATAAATTTGTTCTTACATTATGTCTAAGAAACTCACAATATGGATTATAAAATTATAAGTATTATATAAAGTTCAAAATTTAGTTAATACTATTCATAACCTCTTTTGAACGGCTAGTTTGGTAAGTCATGGTGCGCTTGAACTCGGTGTTGCGTGTAGTGCAAGTTATTGAATTACTTTGAAGAAATAACATACTATGAAATCTTGGGGTGTTACATTATTCCCTCCATCAATAAATTTCATCCTCGAAATTTCAAATTGTTCTTCAAAAATAAAAGTTTGAAAATAGAAAATACCTTTGTGGGAAAACCCACATCGGAAATTGGGTTAATAAAATATAGTCTTAATAAGTGGAAAAGGGAAATGAAAGGGTCACCACTAAATTATGATCTCAATTAGGAGAAAATTTGTGGAAATTAGAGACACATAATTGGAGGAAAAACATAAATATTTATAGGGAGTGATTGAGGTCATCAATCACAAACAAATGTAAAATTTAGGGCCTCAAATCCATCAGTCTATGTTGATTTAAAATACCATCGGTTCAACAAAACATAAGGTATTAGGATAACACATTTTTGATTTTAATATCCATTCCCTAAAGTTTAAGAATTAATTTACCCATATAATATGAGGGAAAAAATTATCTATATATATATATACTTGAAAAGTAGAGTTTCATTCTTCAACTAATTCATAACACAAACTCATCCTTTACTCAAAAAGATTTCAAAAAAATATTCTATTTATCCTAATCATATTGGGTTCCAAAAATAATAAATTTAAAATTCACCTATCAGAGCCTTTAATAAAAGAAACTACATTATATAATTCAGGTAATTCACGTAGTCCAGTGGTAGGTGATAAATCCCAATCGCACTATGGTTGTGGGTTCTATTCCCACAGCTTTGTCCGATGCGACGGGTTGTCACACGGTCTGCGTGTTGTCCTTTTTATAATAATCCAAAAATAACCTTGAAAATAGTATCCAATTTCAAACTTAATCCATTCCAACCTTTAGAATTATCCAAAATACTTCTATCCAAACTCACACTCCAAAATTTATAAGGAAGTTAATACCAATGAAGATCCTTTTTTCCACGTAATAACATGTGAACACCTTCATCGTGTATTATTTTAAAACATGGTAAACCCTGAATTACCATAAAACCTTATTGATTACATTCATGCTCCCTTATCCTTTATATAATACTGGATATATTCCTTATATCCAAATTTTTTGAATATTCCAACAATGATGAAAAAAACAAACTATTAATCAGTTCCAAGGAAGTCAATAATATCCAATATAATTTATCCAAATCAACCATCTCTTATTCCAAAATCACTACCTCATTATCATGACCATATTAAGGATTACCTTTCCTTCAACCATGTATTTTTCCAAAAAGTGTAGCTTACTATTAAGTCACTTTTCTTAGAACCATATAATCTCAAATCCTCAATAAAATAGTACTGTAGTACAATCCTTATTTACCTCTATAATTCATATAACCAGTATATTGTTGATACAACACTCAAATGAAATAATTCTATAATAACAACATAAGATCACTAGTCATTCCTCTTCATCTGAGGTAGTATCATAACTTGATTATTATCCAATAACATCATTTGCGGTATACTCTGATGACTGGAAAATTGTTTAGCGTAGTGTCCCAATGCCTTACAGATGAAACATTTTACATTTGAAACCTTTTATTACCCTTGAAATCATGTACTTGGTGTCCTTTTTCTTCACACTTATAACAAACTACCATTCCCTTCAAGAATTTACCAAGATGATTATTTCCACATTTATCACATATGAGAAAATCCTTCTTTCCCCTCTTACCTTTATCCATCTTTCTCTTTACCATCCTTTTCTTCTCTTGCTTACCTTAAAAGCCATAGGACTCAGAGAATTATTTACTTATCTTATTAACACATGATATTATTTCTTCATATGTTGAGAATACATGGGAGACTATTTCCCTTCTAAATGTTGGCTTAATACCATGAATGATATGATCCTTCTTACTCTTTGGATCATACGTATTGCTGGAGTTCTCATTCCTTCTACTGAGCGCCATTTCTATACAATGGCATACACTTGGCCAATTTATGAATCACAATGAATAATTCCAAACTTGTAAAATACCTAACGTAAATTGAACAGTTTATGGATATAATCCGTAATCATAAAAATATTTTCTTTGAGAAGGTATATACTCATAAATCCTTCATAATTATTTGTAAGGAAAATGAGAATTATCCTAAGAATATCCCTCAGGAGTGTCATAACCAAGAGTGCAGTAAGACCCATTGTTGTGCACTAGTTCCCGTTCGAGTCTAGGTAAAAGCATTTTTTTAGGGTTTTAACCCTAGGTACATCTATGTCAGAGTCTCCTCTACCTACTCGTATCCAGACAGGGATGTATTTTCTTGGAAAACTCACAAAATCTCTACATTACCAAAATTATATGAAGTTATTCTATACTAATCCTCAAATTATATCTTAGGGTAATGTGCTCTAATCAGAGTTTATCTAAATCTAGTTTCCAAGGTTATTTCTAAACTTCCTCTGATACCAACTGTAATACCCCGACCCTAGATTCCCAGAGTCGGTGCATTATTTTAATACATTGGCGTGATTACAAGGAATCAAGTCCTGAAAGACTGATCAGTTTAGCAGTCTTGGAAAATATATTACATACATGAATGTTACATTAAACTTTCCAATGTAAAACAAAAATAAATAATCCTTTGATAATTCCATTGTCCCCTTAGCATAACCTTACATCTCAAACATAAAACACTTCTTGAGGTCCTGGTAAAATAAAACATAAGAAAGTGGTGAGCTCAGATGCTCAATAAGGGTAAATAAATTAGCGAAAGATATAAAATTTTAAGGCAAGTTGTGTAATAAAAATAATAGTCTTTTAAACATAAACTCGAACATAATAAGGAAAAAATAAATCAAAAAATACCATATAAACTTGCACATGGATATTGTACTAGTAGAATAATCACATGTAATAAGTAATTTCATAATGAGGGAATGTATAGTACCAGACTTTAATTTTTGTTTCAAGGCCTCGTGCTATGACTTAGGGGCTAACTGTAACTGGACCCCAACCCGGAGAGCCTCTGTAACCGGACTCCAACCCGGAGAGCCTATGTAACCGAACTACAACCCGAAGAGCCTCTGTAACCGGACTCCAACCCGAAGAGTCTTCTGTAACCGAACCCCAACCTGGAGGGCTTACTTTTACCATTCCCCAACCCGGAACATACTAGTCCAATAAATTCATCTTAAGATAAGGTTGAAATATAACATAAACATTCGTATTAAAACTAGCATACGAAATGTCAATACTTTAACCATAAACCATGAATGACATAAAAATAACTCATCCATAGTAAAACATATCACAAAACCTTAAATACAATATGGGATATTTGTATCATAATAAATCAACTTCAAACAAGTGTAAAATTTATCAAAGGATGTTGACATAGATGAAATCAAAACTATTTGAGAGAAATATCGCTTTCTATTTTGAAATCATTTAAGAGTCACATAATTATAAAGAAAAAATTTATTTTGAAAAAATTTATATAATATTGTAAGGGAAGATTTGACGATGTTATAATGGAATAAAATTTCCGAACTCACCGTGTAAGTTAAAAAAAACATTCTTACCTTAATTTTGCCGAAAAGGTCATAAAGTACCTTGTTTGGAAAACGACAGAAATATTCCTTAATAAAAATCTTATAAAAGGTAAAACAAGGGTATAAATGACTTTATCCCATAGTATAGTAAATATTAAAAATATTTTGAAATAAATTTTTAAGAAAGCAAAGTTGTGGATGCTAAAGAGGTCCCAATAAATACTTACGTAAAAATAACCTCGGATAATAAAGAGATTGTGAAATTAACCTTTACCAATTTGGTAACTTACGAAACATACACCCCATGAAATAAGTATCATACAATGAAGATGTAAATACACATAAATTAAAGTGTATTATACAAATAATACAATTATGGGCAGTACATACACCCCACAAAAGGAAATAGTGGCAATATAGCATGAATCTCACGGGAATAAGGAGTGAGAAGAAAACCCCTTACCTTGTTCTTTTCCTTGGTTGAGGGTTGGTTAACCTCCTGTATAATGGTGTAATCATTGTTATTAAATTATACAAGAACCATATACATTAATATGGTATCATATATGATCTTCTAATATTGCTTTGTTAATGATATTTCAGTAGTATCATCATTTCAGGTGTTAACTGATTCGTTTTCCTTTATATGATTTGTTACGTAAGTAATGTTAATTGTGGATATGATGTATATTATTCATATTCAGAATTATATTAAGTATTTGAACATTATTTTTAATCATAAAATTAAAATTATTCTTGAATGGATACGATGGGGAATGAATCTCATTGCGTTCGTGGAGACGGTAATCCGTACGTACGCACAAGCGACAATATCATTTTTTTGATATTCAAATAATATATAATTGTATGGTATATAATATATACAGAATAATTATAATGTTATATTTATTATTTACATCAATTATACATCATTATTATACCCATCCATATAATAATTTATTGAATAACAACTACACCACGACGTGGAGACGGTAAGCTGTACGTACGCACGTATGATGACATGTCATTCAAAGGATGGATAAAATAATGAATATGGATTTAACGTATTTATAATAACATCACAATATATATAAGATACTTGAGTTATTATTTAATAATGGAAACAACAATGAAATAATAAGTGGAAGAAGAAAATAACTTGAAAGAGGTGATGAAATATTTACCTCTTCTTCGGGTTCTTCCTTTTTATTTGATCAAAAGGGATCCTTAGGTTGAATTTATAACTAAAGTAAGGCCTATAGGATGAAGGGAGGATATTTTAGAGGATATTTGGGCAGGGGTTGGCCAAGAAAAATGTCTTTTAAGGTGTAAATTTGAGAGAAGGGGGAGTGGCGTTTTATAAGAGGGGTGAGAGGCGCCTTAGAAAAAGATTGAAATATTATTTTATAATAACATCATTTTAGGTTTATAATGGCACAAAAATGATTTATTTAGAGGATAATGTGGGTATGGGTCAAAAAAAACTCAACCAATAGGTTTTAGATAGGTTTGGGTCACTATATTAACCTTATCTTTTAGATTTAACTCTTAGTTAATTAGTTTGACATTTACCATGTCTCTTTGTATTTTTATATTATATGGTTAATAAACTTACTATAAAATTTCAAGAGAACCTCAAGTGGTTCATTAATGACATATATAATATTATTTAATACCTTTGTCCAATCATTATATTTTTAGGAATAGAATATCAATTAATAATATAATATTTGTTTTAAAAACTCTTTCATGTCAATTTTGATTCTATTTGCTATTTTGTTTTTGTTAAATTCCTAACATCATTATTACTTCAAAAAAAATTCATTTAATCAATCCTAACATGTCAAATTAACCTATAAAATTCTTTTATGTCATAAAATTTTTCAAATTATATTTATTTTAACATCTATAATACCATTTATTTGATTCTTTCATTAATAAGGAAAATACTGCATCATCGTTGTGTCACAAATAAATTTAATTATTCAATGTTTAAAAATTATAAATAAAATACCATTATGTAGGAAATATTTTTTTATTTCTAAAAAATATTTATAGTCGAAGATATAACATATATAACCCTATGTAAAAATTGTTTTACTAAAAGATATATGCTTATGTCATTTTTGTATTTACTTTAACTTAATTAATATAAAGTGTCATTATCACTTACAAGTGAATCCACGGGGTCCCAAAATCAACCCAAGGATGACCATGATCAGAAATGTATTATCCAATAGGGTTATAACACATGTTAGAGTAATTTAATATTATTATAATATTATTTTTTTACCCTTATTTACCGGATTTACCCTTTAACCATGGTAAATAAAATATTTACCGAAGTAATTATTCAAAATGTCTAAAAATAAAAGTCACTTATTTACACAATTTGGACCTCCTGATTTGAAATATGGAATCCATTTTTATAAATACAAAACAAAGAAGTGTGAGAAATTAATTTAAAATTAATTCCCGTTGTCAAAACAAAAAGCGTGTTTTTAAGAAATAATAACTATCAAAATATTGACACTTGCTTATGTCCAGTTTAAATGTGAAATTACGTCCAATGACCAAAATTGGATTAAATGGTAAAAATATAATATATTTATACTTATAAACCATTAAAATTTATAATTTAACACTATAAATTCTTTTGATTAAAAAAGTTTTTTTTCAGTTAAAATATAGTATTTTTCACTATTCACCCAAATATAAAAGTTATCAGAAAAACACCAAAAATTTATTGAAACTAAATTATTATATCCAGATTCTAAAGAAGAAGTTTATTTTGTCAATTTGAATATATAAAAGTTTCAAATATTGGATTTAAAGAGGGTTCACCATTAAAAGGCGGTAAAATTTCATTTTTAAAAAAATACTTCCTTTATTTGAAAAAAATGAATTTGTTCTTACATTATGTCTAAGAAACTCACAATATGGATTCTAAAATTATAAGTATTATATAAAGTTCAAAATTCAGTTAATACTATTCATAACCACTTTTGACTGGCTAGTTTGGTAAGTCGTGGCGCGCTTGAACTCGGTGTTGCATGTAGTGCAAGTTATTGAATTACTTTGAAGAAATAACGTACTATGAAATCTTGGGGTGTTAGATTATTCCATCCTTTAATAAATTGATTCCTAGCAATTTGAAATTGTTCTTCAAAAATAAAAGGTTGAAAATAGAGAACACCTTTGTGGGAAAACCGACATCGGAAATTGGGTTAATAAAATTTAGTCTTAATTAGCGGAAAAGGGAAATGAAAGGGTCACCACCAAATTATGATATCAATTAGGAGAAAATTGGTGGAAATTAGAGACACATAATTGGAGGAAAACATAAATATTTATAAGGAGTGATTGAGGTCATAAATCACAAACAAGTGTAAAATTGAGGGCCTCAAATTTATCAATCTATGATGATTTAAAATACCATCGTTTCAACAAAACATAAGGTATTAGGATAACACATTTTTGGGTTTAAGATCGATTACCTAAAGTTTAAGAATTAATTTTCCCATAGAATAGGAGGGAAAAAAATTATATATATATATATATATATACTTGACAAGTAGAGTTTCATTCTTCAACTAATTCCTAACACAAACTCATATTTCACTCCAAAAGATTTCAAAAAAATATTATATTTATCCTAATCATATAGGGTTCCAAAAGTAATGAATTTATAATTCAAATATCAGACCCTTTAATAAAATAAACTACATTATATAATCTAGGGACTTCACGTAGTCCGGTGGTAGGTAATAAATCTCAATCGCACTATGGTTGTGGGTTCGAATCCCGCAGCTTTGTCCGACGCGATGGGTTGTCACACGGTATGCATGTTGTCGTTTTTATAATAATCTAAAAATAACTTTAGCAATAGTATCCAATTTCAAACTTAATCCATTCCAACTTTTAGACTTATCCAAAATACTTCTATCCAAACTTGCAGTCCAAAATTTATAAGGAAGTTAAACACAATGAAGATTCTTTTTTCCACGTAATAACATGTGAACACCTTCATCGTGTATTATTTTAAAACATGGTAACACCCTGAATTAACATAAAACCTTATTGATTACATTCATGCTCCCTTATCCTTTATATAATACTGGATATATTCCTTATATCCAAAAATTTTGAATAATCCAACAATGATGAAAAAACTATTAATCAGTTCCAAAAAAGTCAAGAATATACAATATAATTTATCCAAATCAACCATCTCTTATTCCAAAATCACTACCTCATTATCAAGACCATATTATGGATTACCTTTCCTTCTACCATGTATTTTTCCAAAAAGTGTAGCTTACTATTAAGTCACTTTTCTTAGAACCATATAATCTCAAATCCTCAATAATATAGTACTGCAGTACAATCCTTATTTATCTCCATAATCTATATAACTAGTATATTGTTGATACAACACTCAAATGAAATAATTCTATAATAACAACATAAGATAACTAGTCATTCCTCTTCATCTGAGGTAGTATCAAAACTTGATTATTATCCAATAGCATCATTTGCGGTATACTCTGATGACTGGGACATTGTTTTGCGTAGTGTTCCAATGCCTTGAAGATGAAACATTTTACATTTGAAACCTTTTTCTTACCCTTGCAATCACGTACTTGTTGTCCCTTTTCTTCACACTTATAAAAAACTCCCATTCCCTTCAAGAATTTACCAAGGTGATTATTTCCACATTTATCACATATGGGAAAATCCTTCTTTCCCCTCTTCCCTTTATCCATCTTTCTCTCTACCATCCTTTTCTTCTCTTTATTCCCTTTAAATCCATAGGACTCAGAGAATTCTTTACTTATCTTATTAACACATGATATTATTTTTTCATATGTTGAGAATACACGGGAGACCATTTCCCTTCTAAATGTTGGATTAATACCATGAATGATATGATCCTTCTTACTCTTTGAATCATACGTATTGCTGGAGTTCTCATTCCTTCTATTGAGTGCCATTTCTATACAATGGCATACACTAGGGAAGTTTATGAATCACAATGAATAATTCCAAAACTTGTAAAATACCTAATGTAAATTGAACAGTTTATGGATATAATCCGTAATCATAAAAATATTTTCTTTGAGAATGGATATACTCATAAATCCTTCATAATGATTTGTAAATAAAATGATAATTATTATAAGTATATCCCTCAGGAGTGTCATAACCAAGAGTGCAACACGGCCCGTTGTTGTGCACCAGTTCCCATTTGAGTCTAGCTCAAAGTGGTGTTTTCAGGTTTTACTTATAGAAAGATCTGTGCCAGAGCCACCTCTACCTGATCGTATCCAGACATGAATGTATTTTATTAGAAAACTCACAAAATCTCTACATTACCAAAATTCTAGGAAGTTCTTCTATACTAATAATCAAAGTCTATCTTAGGGTAATGTGCTCTAATCAAAGTTTATCTAAATCTAGTTTCCAAGGTTATTGCTAAACTTACTATGATACAAAATGTAACGCCTCGACCCTAGATTCCTAGAGTCAGTGCATAATTTTAATACATTTTCATGTTTACAAGGAATCAAGTCCTGAAAGACCGATCAGTTTAACAGTCTTGGAAAATAGATTACATACATGAACGTTACATTACACTTTCCAACATACAACCAAAAAAATAATCCTTTGAGAATTACATTGTTCCCTTAGCTTAACCCTGCATCTCAAACATAACACTTCTTGGGATCATGTGAAAATAAAACATAAGAATGGGGTGAGCTCAGATGCTCAGTAAGGGTAAATAATTTAGCAGAAGCAATAAACTTTTAAGGAAATATGTGTAATAAAAACAATATCCTTTTAAACATAAACTCGAACATAATATGGAAAAAATAAATCAAAAAAATACTATATAAATATTCACATGGATATTATACTAGTCAAATAATCACATGTAATAACTAATTTCATAATGAGGGAATGTATAGTACCAGACTTTAATTTTTATGTCAAGGCCTCGTGTCATGACCTAGGGGATAACTGTAACCGGACCCCAACCCAGAGAGCCTCTCTAACCAGACTCCAACCCGGAGAGCCTCTATAATCGGACTCTAACCCAGAGAGTATCTGTAACCAGAATCCAACCCGGAGAGTTTGCTGTAACCGGACCTCAACCCGGAGAGCTTACTTTTACCGGTCCCCAACCCAGAACATACTAGTCCAATAAATTCATCTTAAGATAAGGTTGAAATATAACATAAACATTCGTATTAAAACTAGCATATGAAATATCAATACATTAACCATAAACCATGAATGACATAAAAATAATTCATCCACAGTTAAACATATAAAAAAACCTTAAATACAATATGGGAGATTTGTATCATAATAAATCAACTTGAAACAAGTGTAAAATTTATCAAATGATGTTGACATAGATGAAATCAAAACTATTTGAGAGAAATATCACATTCTATTTTAAAATCATTTAAGAGACAAATAATTATAAAGAAAAAATTTATTTTGAAAATATTCATATAATATTGTAAGGTAAGATTCTACGACGTTATAATGGCAGAAAATATCCACACCCTCCGTATAAGTTGAAAAAAATATTCTTACCTTAATTTTGTCGAAAAGGTCATAAAGTACCTTGTTTGGAAAACGGAATAAATATTCTTTTATAAAAATATTATAAAAATTCAAAAAAGGGTATAAATGACTTTATACCATATTCTAGTAAATAGTAAAAATATTTTGAAATACATTTTTAAGAAAGCACGGATGTGGATGATAAAGAGGTCCCAGTAGATACTTACGTAAAAACAACCTCGGATAATAAAGAGATTGTGAAATTAACCCTTACCAATTTGGTAACTTAAGAAACATACACCCCATGAAATAAGTATAATACAATGAATATGTAAATACACATAAATTAAAGTGTATTACACAAATAATACAATTATGGTAAGTACATACACCACACAAAAGGAAATAGTGGCAATATAGCATGAATCTCACGGGAATAAGGAGTGAGATGAAAAACCCTTACCTTGTTCTTTTCCTTGGTTGAGGGTTGGTTAAACTCCTGTATAATGGTGAAATAATTGTTATTAAATTATAAAAGAACCATGTAAATTAATATGATATCATATATGATCTTCTAATATTGCTTTGTTAAAGATATTTCAGTAGTATCATCGTTTCGGGTGTTAACTGATTCGTTTTCCTTTATGTGCTTTTTTATATAAGTAATGTTTGTTGTGGATATGATGTATATTATTCATATTCAGAATTATATTAAGTCTTTAAAAATTATTTTTAATCATCAAATTAAAATTAGTCTTGAATGGATATGATGAGGAATGAATCTCATCGCGTTCGGGGAGACGGTAATCCGTACGTACACACGAGCGACAATATCATTCTTTTGATGTTAAAATAATATATAATTGGATGTTATATAATATATAAATAATAATTATCATGTTATATTTATTATTTACATCAATTATACATCATTATTAGACCCATCCAAATAATAATGTATTGAATAACAACTACACTACGACGTGGAGACGGTAAGCCGTACGTACGCACGTATGATGACATGTCATTCAAAGGATGAATAGAATAATGAATATGGTTGTAACATATTTATAATAACATCAAAATATATAGAAGATATTGGAGTTATTATTTTAGAATGGAAACAACAAAGAAAGAATAAGTGGAAGAAGAAAAGAACTTGAAAGAGGTGATGAAATATTTACCTCTTCTTCGGGTTCTTCCTTTTTATTTGATCAAAAGGGCTCCTTAGGTTGGATTTATGACTAAAGTAAGGCCTATAGTATTAAGGTAGGATAGTTGAGAGGATATTTAGGTAGGTTTTGGCCGATACAAATGGCTTTGAAGGTGTTAATTTGAGAGAAGGGGGAGTGCCCTTTTATAAGAGGGGTGAGGGGCACCTTAGGAAAAGATTAAAATATTATTTTATAATAAATTCATTTTAGTTTTATAATGTCTCAAAAATGATTTATTTAGAGTCTAAGGTGGGTATGGGTATAAAAACACTCAAACAATAGGTTTTATATAGGTTTGGGTCACTATATTAACCTTATCTTCTAGATTTAACTCTTAGTTAATTAGTTTGACATTTACCATGTCTCTTTGTATTTTTATATTATATGATTAATAAACATACTATAAATTTTCAAGAGAACCTCAAATGGTTCATTAATGACATATATAATATTTTTTAAGACCTTTGGCTGAACATTAGATTTTTAGGAATAAAATATCAATTAATAATATAATATTTGTTTTAAAAACTCTTTTATGTCAATTTTTGACAATATTTGCTATTTTGTTTTTGTTAAATTCCTAAAAGCATTATTACTTAGAAAAAAATTCATTTAATAAATACTAAAATGTAAAATTAACCAAGAAAATTCGTTTATGACATCAAAACTTTCAAATCATATTTATTTTTACATCTATAATACCGTTTATTTGATTCTTTCATTAATAAGGAAAATAATGCATCATCATTGTGTCATAAATAAATTTAATTATTCAATGTATAAAAATTATAAATAAAATACCATTATGTAGGAAATATTTTTATCTTTATAATTAATATTTACAGTCAAAGGGATAACATATATAACTCTATGTAAAAATTATTTTACTAAAAGATATATGTTTATGTCATTTTTTTATTTACTTTAACTTAATTAATATAAAGTGTCATTATCAGTTACAAGTGGCTCCATGAGGTCCCAAAATATACCCAAGGATTCCCATGGTCATACATGTATTATCCAATAGGGTTAGAACACATGTTAGAGTAATTTAATATTGTTATAATATTATTTTTTACCCTTATTTACCTGATTTACCCTATAACCATGGTAAATAAAATATTTACCGAAATAATTATTCAAAATGTATAATAATAAAAGTTACCTATTTAAACAATTTGGACCTCCTGATTCTAAATATGGAATAAATTTTTATAAATTCAAAACACAGAAGTGGCAGAAGTTAATTTAAAATTAATTCCCGTTGTCAAAACAAAAAGCGTGTTTTTAAGAAAGAATAACTATCAAAAGATTGACACTTGCTTATATCCAGTTTAAATGTTAAATTACGTCCAATGACCAACATTGGATTAAATGGTAAAAATATAATCTATTTATACTTACATACCATTAAAATGTATAATTTAACACTATAATTGTTTTTGATTAAAAAAGTTGTTTTCGGTTAAAATATAGTATTTTTCACTATTCACCCATATATGAAAGTTATCAGAAAAACACCAAAAAATTATTGAAACTAAATTCTTATGTCCCAATTCTAAATAAGAAGTTTATTTTTTCAATTTTAATATATAAAAGTTTTAAATATTGTATTTAAAGAGGGTTCTCCATTAAAAGGCGATAAAATTTTATTTTTTGAAAAATACTTCCTTTATTTGAAAAAAATGAATTTGTTTTTACATTATGTCTAAGAAACTCACAACATGGATTATAAAATTATAAGTATTATATAAAGTTCAAAATTCAGTTAATACTATTCATAACCACTTTTGAACGGCTAGTTTGGTAATTCGTGGTGCGCTTGAACTCAGTGTTGCGTGTAGTGCAAGTTATTGAATTACTTTGAAGAAATAACGTACTATGAAATCTTGGGATATTACATTGATGATAACCAGAGATATAAGGGATGACATATCATTATTTTCTAAATATTATGATCCATTATTTCTCTAGGCATAAAAAATATTCATCTTCACTTCTTTGAAATAGAGATGAAGTGAAAATCAATCAAATCACAACCAAAGGACGAGATTGTGATTTTGAAATAGAAATAAATCATGTAGGTATATTTTCTCATGTTTTCTATCTTGATGGTAAAATTTTAATTCAAATTTAGTAAAAACATCATGATACAAAAACATTTCCCTATTAATTTCATTTCTATTGAACCAATGGTCTTTTAACCTATTACAAATTTATGAATTTATGGTCATTAACTTTCTCTTGACCATGTTCTCTATCACTCTCTATTAGTATTTGGGTATTATTCTTTTGTTACATGTATACATTTTCACTTCCCACCAAATTTCTATTATTTTGGAACCTAGTTATGTGATTATATTCATAATTTATTTTCCCTCTTTTAAATTAGAAGTTTTATTGACCCTTTTTAAGATATGGGTTTTCAATGAATGAATTTTTAAATATCAAACCCTTTATTGCTGATATCAAGTTTAAACTTGATCTTTATAACCTAAACATTAAATTTGGTGATATTAATAGGAATACAAAAATTTAAAAATTAAGTATAAAATTTTTTGATAAAGAAAATATATTTATAAATAAGCACTCAATTTTTAATAAAGTTTGTATATTCTTCAAAAATACCTTTTCTCAAAAAAATTATTTTTACTGATTTTTGTGAAAATTAATAAAATTAATTTTTGAAACTTTTAGAAAATTTATTTTACAAAAATAAATTCATTTTTTAAATAAAAAATAAAAAATAGATTAGCTTGATTTTTTTTTATAATTTTTTGAAAAGATTAAATTTTCGGTGAATAATGAAAATACTGATTTTTATTAAAAATATTCCTTTTTAGTTTAAAGAATTTCAAAATTTACATATTTTTTTAAAACTATTAGAAGTAATATTAGTTCAATTATATATTTATTAATCCAATTTATATCATTTGAATCAATTTCATATTTAATTTTGATATTAAAACTTTCTATTCTTTTGAAAAGTTTCTTTTTGGAAAACCATTTTTTCATCGCATCTACTAGTTTAATTTTAAATTAATTTTTTCCACATTTGGGAATGGAATTGGAAAAGTGGATTACATATTTAGAATTAGAATAATTAATATTATATTATAATTTCATCTTATTTTTTGGTTAAAATTAATAATAAAAATAGTAAAATTTTATTACCACGGTTAAGGTTAAAACGAGTTTATCGTGGGGTTAAACTAAAAGGATAAGGGTTAAAATGACCTAAAAACTTTCCCAAATCCCACTGGATGGAAACGTTTTGGCCCTTATTACCTTATGATCTATTTTTATGTCCTTTTAGGACACTTTTCCATAACAGTGTCCAATATAATAATTTTAGTAAAGAAAAAGACAAAATGTTGTCCACTTGCTTTTAAATTTCAATTATGTGTTCACATAGGGAAAAATAAATACGTGAATAAATATTGATGATCATTTTGATAATATTTAAATTAATTTTATGAGGTTATTTTTAATTTTTATTAATTATATAATTACTTTAAATGATTATACAATGCCAACGCAATAATTATTTAATTTATAGTAAAATAAAATAAATGATACTAATTTTTTTAAAAGTAATATAAATTGAGATAATTATTATATTACATGATTTTTTAGATAAATATATCATGATATACTAGTGTGAAAATTATATATTCGAATTCCACCTTTGTATTGATGTTTTTAAAGTCGAATTTAAGAAATAATGTCAAAATTAACATTACTTTTATTTTATAATAAATAATATTTTATTTAATGATTTAAAATCCCTAAAAAACTATATTATGCTAATTTATTATTATATTTTAAAAAATATCAACCATATTCCATTCATGGGCTAATTTTCCTTTTATAATAAGTATTTTGACCCCTAAATAGTGACAACTTTGTTACCATAGTAAAGGGTAAAATATGGTTTTGTGCTTTTCATGCGTTTGTGTTAAAATTAATTTTAAACACACATGTTTTTTATTTTATAAATTTTATTTCATATTTATAACCAGTGGGTAAAAATTATCTACTAAGGATCATTTTATTTCTATTCTTAAATGATAAATTACCTAGATAAAAAAGGTTAGTTATCGTAGTGAAAACTAAAATGGTAAAAGTAAGTAAAATTAGAAGTCAAGGAACAATATGTTTAAAACATGTATTTTTGTGTGTGTATAAGGTGTTTATCAACCATATATTCCCTCCAATATATTATTTATCATTTTTTTGGACTTTGGGTGAGAGTGACCTCTCATTATTGAATAGTTTTCTATATTCACTCCTCCCCCATTATAAAAAGCCACCTCATCACCTTACTTATTCACACATCCTAAGACATTTGGATCGACCAACCACTACCAAAATATCTACCAAAAATATTTATCCATGTTTTATATCTTATGGTATTTGAAAAATACCAACCCTAGGGTCCTTAATAATATATCCAAAGGAAGTTTTTCTAAGTAAAGGTAATTGTCTTCACTAAACTCATTCTTTTTAATTATTTTATTACTATATTCATTAATATTATATTAATTAAAATATAATAAAAACATTATATAACATATAATAACATGTTATTTTATTTATGTATTAACCAATATCAATATCCTCTTCCATCAAATGGAAAATGAAACTGTCAATCGTGTGTATGGTGGACTACCGCCTCACGAACCGGTGTAATTTGTTTTCCACCACCACCTCTCACAGTTGGATATAATGATTGTTTTAACATATTTATATTATATTTATTAAATAATTATTCTTATTTAATTATAATATAACATAAAAATTATTACATTCCATTATGTGAGAATACAAAAACATCGCTCGTGTGTACGATGAACTACTACCTCATGAAGTGTTGTGATTCGTTCTTCACTTATGCATTACATAGAAAGTAATAAGGATAGGTTTAATGAAAATATGTGATATATATGACATGAAAATGATTATATATGGTTAATATATTATTTAACTTTATTTTTTTCACCCTTTGAGAAAATGGAAACAGAATTCAAGCGTATGTACGACCTACCATCTCCACGAACGTTGTATTCATTTTCTATCTATAAATTTTATGGATTAATATAAATACATATATAATGAATATAAATTATATTTATATAATTTTTAAAATTCTGAATAATATTTAACCATGATAAAATTAAGATTAATGAAAATACAAATCAAAACGTACTTGAAAAACAAAGCAGTTATTGCCTAAAATATGATTTTAACAAGGAATTATTAATAAAAAGGTAATAAAAGGTCATAAGTAAATCATATATGGTATGAAATATATAATTATGGTTATTTAATATATTTTTAATAAAATTATTTTTATTATACATGATATTTGAACATGTATGAAGGAATTCGATAATTAAAGAAAGGGAATTTCGTCTAAAATTATCTTATTTGGGAAATATTGTTTGTTATGATTATATATTATTTTATGAGTTATATATATATACCTTATTACATTTTATATAATTAATTTATTTATTCTCATTATATTTTAAGTTTCATTTAAATTTATTCTTTTATGGGTCTTATAATTCAGATGATACTCAAGGTTGTAAAAGTTTTACGTTACAATATCATTGTTTATCAAGATTATTTATGATTAAGTTGTCAATGATGAGATATCGTGATATAACTCTCAAGAAACTCATGTAATTTATTTTCCTCTAGTTATTTCTTGAGAATATATGTTTTCATTTCTTTTTCTCTCTCTACAGAATCAATATTCCAAAAGAGTGTTTTTAGGAAAACTCGACTTTATTTCTCTCTTCGGTCAAAAATATTTTTTCTTCCATATACATGTTTTAAAAAAATGTTTTAAAGAATTATTTAATGTTTCTATATTATTTTCTAAATTAATTTTACCCATTTTTTACTTTTTACAAAAAAATATTAAAAAAATATTCTTTTCGTTTTCTAAATGAGGAGTTTTTTAATTTTTAGATAAAATGTTAAAGGAATATTTATTTTTAAATATGTATGACCTGAACATAATTTTACACCATCATGAAAGATAATTTATTTAAATCATACTTTATAATTTTCAAAGGTTATTTTCAGATAAAAGTATTTTAAAAATGTTTTGTGTTTTAAAAAGTGATTTTCAAAGTTGAATGGATATTTTACTAAAGAAATATTCCAAGTGATACTTCAAAATAATTTTCCTTATAAGATGAAATCATTTGATGTAACTTATGATTTATTGAGGATATTATTCAAGGATTACATTATTATTCTTTATCTAAATGGTTTATGTTTATGATGAAAATATGTTTATGAAACCCATTTCTCTTCCATGTGTTATACTATGATAAAATGTTTATGAAAACCATTCTGTTTCCATGAGTTATACTATGATGAAATGTTTATAAAACCCATTTAAATTTCATGTGTAATGATACGATTAATGTTTCGTGATCTTGTGACATAAAAATTTATGGATTGTGTGATGGGTGGGACCTATATCTCCCTCCAATTCATTGGGTAATGATTAATGATATATGAGCTCAAAGGGTACATGAGAGGTTATCCCAAGCCTGAAAGAGGGTACACGGGAGGTTATTCTAAGCCCAAAAGAGGGTACATGGGAGGTTATAACAATCCCAAAGTAGGTATGTGTTTGGTTAGACCAATCTTAACATGTTATGAATGTCTTTGTGGATATATTTTATATAATATTTTCTATACTTATGCGTGTTAAATAAATATATATCTTATGCCAATGTTATGATCTCATGGATCATGTTATTTGATTACTTTATGATTCATATCTTATAAAATACCATGATTTATTCCATAACTCAAATTTATGATCTATGATATGTATGGTATGTTTTTCAAATGTTATTGTCATGTTCTCAAACCCTTATTCTTATGTGATCATTGATATCTCCCTTATTTACCCCTACTGAGCATTGGAGCTCACCCTTTATTATGTTTCATTTCCCCAGGTTATGAAGAAAGGTTTTAAGTATGGTATTTATAAGAAGAATATTATATGGGAAGATATTTATGGGATATGTTTAATATATTTCAATAAATAAGAATATTGTGTATCTAGTCACCAAAGACACTATACCTTTATGGTCTTAAGATGATTTTTTTGACATGTATTGAATATTCATCTAAAAATATATAATATTTATGTATGAAACCCTAAATATATATACCTATTCCTAAAATAAAAACATATAGGTCTAACCACAAACAACAATACCCACTTTGGGTACTCAAGTTGGTGGTGAGTTCGATGTCTCAATCGGATTCCCTCACTTTCCATGACACACTTTTTGTTAGTGATTAAGTGAACATGAATAAAAATCTCAGGATACACTAAATTAGTTATTACTAAAAATCAACCACTAAAAATATTATCCATTAATTCTCATACAAGTCATAAATATATTCCATCATGTCCAGAAGACACACATACCCTAAAGACTTAATTAATACTACCCAACTCAATACAAGTCCCACTTTCCTATAATTGAGGACTGGTATAACCCCCATAACCTAGTGAGGTATACATTATAATCAATATAATTACATTATATATAATCCTAGAGATAATTCTATTATATAACCATAATATCCCTCTCATTATAATCCCACATAACCCATTAGTTATCTCAATATCCATTAAATAACCCAAACATGAAGTATCGTGGGAAATAAAGGTGCTATAAAGAATGAAAAATCAAATATGTCCCAACCATCAATGAAAATTTTCAAAAGATAATAAATAAAAGAATGGGTGGCCAATTAGGTCCCATGGAATCAAATATCAATTGAATTGTAGTCCCATGATAAAAAATAGGAAAAATAAATAATGGGGTCTAACCATAAGAAATAAAAAACCTATCACTCATTCCCCATCCCACCACATATTACTATCCCTCAATAGAGAAATCTGTTATAATAATTGTAGGGAGCACTAACTATATCCCATGTATTGAAATTCATCATAGGGGTTGGCTCTCACAGTATAATGGAATAGCACTAATCTGCATGTTGATCCTTTAAATCATGCATCATCATCATCAAACAAAAAAAGTGTATTCCATTATCATGGTCTTACAACATTAGGATGATGGAGGTTAATATTATCACATATATCTGATAGTAACCTATTAATAGTCTACTAATATCCCTAATAGAGTCTCGTTATTCATCACACTATGTTTAAATATCCATAGGGAGGAGAATATTTAGAGTTATTATAAATCCCAATTGGGTAAAGATATCATCATACAGAACATTAGAAGTAAAACTATACATGATTATCAAGCTAAACACTAAACCTTGAGATCAAACTAGATATTTCCTCCTGTGGTTATCATATCTCAATAAATAGGTTTTTCACGAGTGCCTCACTTCCTCTCAAGATAAGTGCCCAATCACTCTATCATATATAGCATAAACCAACATTAGTTAGGATGTAACTCACTATCCTTCTATCCAATACTATGAAATATGAATATAATCCTCTTCTAATCCCATACCTAGATCCATACTAATTATCATAACACTATGGACACTAATTTTTATGAATCCATCCTAATAAATCAATCAAAACATCAAGGGGATTATCTATCACCTCAAACAATAAGGTTTGATCATGAGGTCACTTTTAAAAGAAATAAGATGACCAAACAATCAATATTATTATCAAGAATTTCGCAAACACAAATCTAATGGGTCAACCCAAACTATATTTGTAATGAATGTAGTATTAACACAATGAAGTCTCACTAAACCCCATGATTCACATAAAGCATTCATGGAGATCAAGAGTCATAAACTCAAATCATTCTCAATAGGGAATATCAAGGTTCCTATAGACTTACTCTAAGAAGAAAACCTGACCATTATATCAACTCAATCTACCCAATACATCACCCAAGGGGAGTATTATCATATAGATCCTATTTTATCATGAACATGGATATAAAACATAAGGAAACCATAAAAAATAATCTCACACAAATACACAGTATTTAGAAAACAAATCATTCCCACCCTGAGGCCAAAGAGACCAAAACACACATAAAAAAATACCTCATGGATCTTATTTAAAATACAAGTACAAATAAAATATAAAAAATCATTTATAAAATGGAATCAAATGTAAAATTAATCACATTAGTCCCTTTTACAAAATCATTGAAAATATCTTTGGAAAACCTCCTCTTTTATTTTAAAACAACATTTGAAAGAAACCTCTTTAAAATATCCTTTTCACCTTGAAATTATATTTAAAACCATTTCCATAATAAATACCATTAAAATAAAATACACCCTTTTAATTCCATTTAAAATGATTTAAAAAATTTTCTTATATATTTCACTTTAAACTAAAACCTCTTTTTAAATCATATTTAAAAAATAATAACAATTTTGATTTCAAAAATCAAATCATGCTAAAAAAATCCATATATTGATCTATGTAACTTGTTTTAACAAGGACCACCAACAAACCATTTAGAAAATTACAAAATCCTTTTTGAATATTAGGCCAATGAGATCTTGTCCCATTTTATATAGTTATATTTTATAATTTTATACAATATTAAAATAATAATAATAATAAAAAAACCATAAATAATCCAAGGATTATAGTACGCAATATGTAAAGCCTACATACCTTGATAAAACCTCCATAATATAATCCTGAACTCACACCATGATCTTTTGACTATAAAAATCACCTAGATTACTAATAACCACTATTTTATTTATCACTAAGAAATTTATAATAAAAACCCAAAATCTCATAACTGATACTAAACTTATACCACAAGTTAAAGGGTGTGATCCACTCCCAACACACACCTAGATGCATACTACCCAAAATCCCCATTTTATAAACTAAATTAAATGGTAAATTTTATATAAAATTGATAAAATAATTAAATGAATCAATCGAATGATATACCTTAACATAAATGGTGTATAAAGGTGATAAACCATCTTACTAGAGCCTCATCTACACACTACACATGAAATCCCCATATTTTTGAAGAAATTACACAATTATCTGGTGGAATATCTCATCCAGATCTCTATATTTATCCAACCAAAATTAATAAAAAGTAATAATAAGGAGGAATGGGATAATAAGAGACTAACTAACCTCAATATATCAAAAATAATTCCTTTGATTAATCCTTTTATCAAGGGGTAACCAAAATAGATCAAAGGGGGGAACTAAAGGGGTTTTCGCTAGCCAAATGACCTCCCTAAAAACATATTATACCTAAAAAACAAGGGTCTTAACTACTAAATAGTATTTATTCTCTCAATAAAAACAATATAGATCCCTAATAGGGACCTATTGTACAAACAATGACTACCCATTACCCCACTAATGAATGAGCAATTTTTAGAACATAGAGGCCCTATTTGTATCTTCTTAATAAAGAGAGGTACTCTATATTAATTTCATCCAAGTGATTATCAAATCATTATCTTCATGTAAAATTGGGTTCCATATTTTTTGGGTGCCAATTACCATGTTGTTAGGTTCAGGAACCATGTTTTGACTTTAAAATCTTGATTCACCTCATGTCACCTTCATTATATGCCTTAACTTGAATTAGGATTACTCAGGGGATTCTTTAGAGTAAAATTATGACTTATCCATTAATTAATGATGTTAGTATATCTAATTTTCATCAAATAAACATTTATTTAATGGTTTAATCTTGATGATATCATAAGTTAATTGAACCTTCTTTTTCTCTCGCATTTTTTCCTCTCACTTTAGGGATCTATCTTTTAGGATTCAGTTTGGGGAGATAGAATCATGGATTTTAGATCATGAATATAAAAATCATGATTTATTATCCTTATAATTAGAGTATAAATGATTTGATCATTGTTTTGTTTTTTTAAAAGGTTGGGGTCGAAGCCTTAATTTATTATTAAAACAAATACCTCTTAAGACTGGGTAGAGGGAGACCCATTACATAGCCCGAAGGCCCAAGGCCAAGTGTCCTGAATACAGGGCTTAAAAGCCCATTTTTTGGCCCAAAGGACCCCTCAGTGAACAGTACTGCTACAGTACCTGCGCTGCTATAATACCTTCTACAGTACCACCATCGCTACAGTACCTGCTACAGTGCCTTCGCCACTAAAGTGCCACCACTTCTATAGGACCTACTACAGTACTAGAAATTCATCCCTACCCAGATTTGATCCTGGGTCTTTTGTATGCCAAGCAGGAGTCTGTTCTACTAGGGTACAGGCTCGTTGGCAAACATGTTGTTGGGTAATGGGGTATTGGGGTGGCCTCCCCACCTACACGCCGCATGTCCCCAGCGAGGCCCAAGGTGGCCAACCCTTGGGCTTAGGCTAGTTCCCAATGGGGTAGAGGGGCCCATGAGAGGTTGGTTAGCATATACTGCGTGTTGCCTGTGAGGACTCAAACCCGGAACCTCAGGGTCAGGACGCCACCACCTTTAACCAACTCACCCATGCCCTGCATGCAAAACGTGTTGTTGGGTAATAAGGTATTGGGGTGGCCTCCCCACCTACGCACTGCACGTCCCTAGTGAGGCCCAAGGTGGCCAACCCTTGGCCTCCCCACCTGTTGTTGGGTTCTCATTATCTAAGTTGGATAACCCTTATTCACTCCTTGGTGGATTTTTATTCATGTTTGTGTGATTAGTGTTATTTTAGGACATTTTACTATATTTTTTATTTATCAAATAATTTTACTAAAATTGATTTTATAATAGATATTTGTTTGATTTTACATAAAAATTCTATTTTGGGTTTTTAAAAATAAACCATGGAATCTGGTTATATAAATGATGTTTTTAGGAAAAAGGTTTTCAATAAGTAAATTGGTTTTGGTAAATTAAATGGATTTGTTATTAGAAAAAATAAAACATCTTTAAGAAAAAATCAAATGTAGCGAACAAACCCAGGTTAACCAAACAAGTCACCCAAATCCATTCTACCATAAGGCCCGAGGTGTGTTCCTGATTGTCCAGGGTTGGTGACAAGTACCAGGGTATCACAATTGAACACATGTGAATAATTTCATCTTAAAAAACAAGGATAAAAAATGATTTCAACTAATAAACCTGTATGAGTTATCATTTTATTGGATGACCATGCTAAAATTAAATAGAGAAAAAGGAAATAAACACCAATTAAACATAGCATAATTATAAATAATAACCAAAATATTTTACTATATATTTTTTCCAAACAGAAAATAAACTATTTTATAAATATTTTAAATTTCCAAAAAAATAAAATAAAACTAAACTGAAAAAGAAATCATGTGGTCTAAGTTTCTAATACACCACACAACTCGAAATAGTTTAAACCAAACCATGTGAAAAGCCCCAACATCTTCGTGTGACTCTCAAGTCACCACTACAGCTCGATCAACACTTAATTCTAAATGGAGATTAATAAAAATCCAACATAAAATTCATTACCTAAGAACCTATAGAAAACATGAATACTACACACTGACCAACTTGAGCATGTATAGTGTGATCCATTGGAAAGTAAGATACCACCATGAGTCCATTACATTCCTATTCTATAAAGAAACCAAGTCCACTAGTTTGAAAATAATAACAAAATTGGTTTTCATTTCCTTTATACAAGATGAAAATAAACACATAAAACATGTAATCATTACTTAAAACACACTCTATATAAAACATGCCTCGAAGAGGAATTACCAAGGTGATGTAGTTTACAAGAACCAAAATACTTACCTTTTTAAAATAAATCCACTTTTATTTAAAAAAAGAAACAATTCAAACCTTTTATTTTCCCTTGAATCACCCTTCTTTAAAAAAAACATCACATGGTTTAAAAATAATTTTTTGAAGTAAAACACTTTTCAATGATTTCATTTAAGATAAAAATCTATTATTACTTTTTAATTCTAAACACACGCACACTCAATAATATTATAGGAATGGGAAAGAATAAAAAAATTCAAATCCATAAAAATTGATAAAAAATGATGATAATAAAATAAATAAATACTTACAACCATAATTCTCATGCATAAATAATAAATATCTCAAAATAATCTCAAAGAAAGATTTAAGAAACTCACATGCCAATATACAAAAATGTTATACCATATAATACATAACATGAGGAAACATCCTAGAGACTCATAGTGCAAGTACATGATGTTAAAAGGTGGAAGAAACTAAATCACTCTCAACTAGTCACATCAATTAAAACCCCTTAAATAGGTTATAACATTCAACTAGGGGCTACTAGCTAGTACATAACTCTCAACTAGCATAGCCAACATACCTTAACTCCCCAATTAGTAGCCTTGTTTTCCTCATGTAAAATATAACAGAGGTACACCACTATAAAACTTATAGCTACCCAGACTTAACAAACATGGATATTACATCATTTTAGATGAATATTCAGCACATTACAAAAATACATGCTTACAGACCGTAATAGTTTAGTGTCTTTGGAAACATAGAAACATAATATTCTAACTTGATGAGATCTTAAACATATCCCTTAAATATCTTCCCCTCTAGTAATCTTGCTTAAAAAATTTCTTCATAACCTAGGTAAAGGAAACATAAGAAATGGGTTAGCTTAGGTTCTCAGTAAGGGTAAAAACAAGAGATATGTAATCATAACATGAGTATAACGGTATGAGAACATGATATTAATGTTAGAAGATCATACCCTTCATATCAAATATCAAAATAAAGAGTCATGGAATAAATATTTTAAGTTTATAAGAAATTAATTATAATAGTGATAACACATCATAAATCAATCATGAACCATAAGCTCGGGTCATATAAGTGTGGCACCATCATAACTATAGAAAAATATTTCATGTGTCAAGGTTAACTACCAAGACCATCAACATAGCGGATCAAGACACACATGTTTCCCATTTTTGGAGCAGGACACACATGTTTCCCATAGTAGATCAAGACACACATATTTCCCATTTTGGATTAGGACACACATTGTAAGAACCCGGATCTTCATTCAGTTTTCGACCATCTGAGAGAGACCGTACCACCGGATCTTCGACGGAGTCCTGCCTCGCCGTCCGTTCTCCGATTCGAGCACGGTCAGTTGTGTTGGAATTGCATCGATCTACGTTGTTCTAAGAGGGATCTGTCACTGAGGTTCACGTATATCGATCTTTTCGGATCGAGGTAGGTGGTTTGTGACTTTCTGTAGAAAGTTGATGAGTATTATGTGCAAATTTCCACCAATACCCGTAAATGGGGTATTGCGTGTTTCCTATTTTTCCCCTGTTGTTTTCCTACTTTACTTGTTTTCTTTAGTAGAGGTTATTTCTTGTGATTAGAGTAATTTCTTTGTGCTCAGATTGATTTTCCATGCTTGTTCTGCATGTTTGGCGTTTTGCCAGTTGCCATGCCTAGTCGTAGGATAGTGGAACTGTTGTTTTATTATTACTATTGAGCCTTAGTTGATAGACAAGTAGTTCTTGAGGTTTACTTGGACGATACGCACGTGCTGAGCATGTTTAGTTATACTCAGGTCTGTGAGAACCTAGAGTAGTAGACCAAAGGGATAATTGATGGAATGGCTTCTCCAGAGTGTCTTTTAATTACGATGTGAGACTATAGGGGGAATTGACATTGAGTGATTCCCCAGAGATTCTGTAGATCCACGAAGTGGGACACATGGGGAATTGACGTTGAGTGCTTCCCCAGAGATCCTTTAGCACGATACGAGACTATAAGGGTAATTGACGGTGAGTGCTTCCCCAGAGAGTCTGCTTAATTAAGTAGCTAAACCAGAGGGGTGAGATTGTGTGTTCCTCCCATAGGTTTGCTAGTACTTAGAGGTTGAACCATAGAGGTTAGAATGTGAGAGCTACCCAGAGGGTTACTTGTTTTCTTCTTGTTGCTGACTGCTCACTTGTGTGCTTTACTTGTTAGAACTGTGGATTGTAGCTGCTTGTGCTTTTCTGTTACTGATTCTTGTTTATTTACTGCCATGTATTCATTGACTGTTAGGCACACATATTTGGGTGATTGCCTACTGGGATTGTATCTCACAACCTGTTTGGGCCATGATTTTGGGCCCAAGCAGACTATGTTGCTGCAGGTATAGATAAGGGAAAGCGCCCTTCTACTTCAGGATCTTGACTGCATCAGGAGCTGGGGAGCATGGGACCGAGCCGTGGCTCGCGATGCTGAGGAGATTACTTGTTTTTCTTTTGCACTTGGTTTCAGTTGTATTTCAGCACGTTGTTGTGTTTGCTGTTTTCTTTAGATACTTGTACATGCTGCATCATTTTCATCATAGTTATATATCTACATTGCTTCCGCTGTTTGGTTTCTGTTGTTATGGATGTCGTTTATTAGCTTCCGCTATTTATTGTTGTTTTCTTACCTTTTATACCTTACCAAATGAGGGCATAGTTTCCCCACCGACTCACCAAGGCCCTTGCTGCTAGTCGGCAGCCTCTGGTGTTCGGGGAAACGCGCTTGAGGACATGTGGCGAACCGGGTACGGGGCACCAGTGGAGGGGCTCCGGACTTGGGACGTTACAAAGTGGTATCAGAGGAGTTCTTTTCTCTTGTTTTACTATTTGGAGACCTTATCCTAGGATAGGATGGATTCGATACTTGGCATTAAGCTCTGCTCGGGAGTAGCTAACCCGTGTATAGGGAAAATCCATACTACCTTGTTAATTGCATTTTTCTGGTTTTGAGATTTTATGGTTGGTATGTTTTCACCTAGAGTGATTCGTATGACTTGTGCGGTTATTGTTTTGATATTTCGGTTCTATTTCTGTCGCAACCTGATGAGTTGAGGGTATTCCATCTCATGCATCATATAGGCACTTGTAGAAATCACATGTCATGCATTCTTTCCATGCCATCTAGGGTGCATTAGCGATTGCATGCTGTTGTGATAGGCTCTGTGTAGATTATGCATGCTGTTGTGATAGATTCTTGATAGATTCTCTACTGTTATGTTAGAAAACTATTTGTTTTGTTCCTTGCTTAAAAATGAACGCTGAATTTTGGTTTTTGTGGTGTTATGGGCCCTCACGGATCAGAATTTGGCACATTTCCCCTTGTTTTAGTGTTTCTGGAATTCTGCGCAGTTTCTGAGCTACTACCCAGAAAAACCCAGAATACACGGCGTGTACCTTTTGGATACATGCCATGTAGTTTTTAGGCCGTGTCACTGACCGTGTGGGCAGAACACGGTGTCGTGGGAGTAACTTTGGGAACACGCCGTGTACCAGTGGTACACGTCGTGTGAGTTCGGGGCCGTGTACCCGGCCGTGTCACAAACAACACGGGCCGGGGAAGCTCGGGTAGAACACGCCGTGTCCATAGGTAACATGCCGTGTAGTCTTTTCCAGGTACCCAACCGTGTCACGAACAACACAGGCCAGCATTAACTTCCTTTCCACACACCGTGTTTGTTCGGAACACGCCATGTAGTCTTTCCCAGGTACCCGTCCGTGTCACGAACAACACGGGACGATGTCTCCTTCTCCTATGCACGCCGTGCTTGTTCGGAGCATGCCTTGTAAGGTCTAGCCGTGTAGACGGCCATGTACTCAACAACACGGACCGCTGAATCCTTGTCTAGTGCACGCCATGTTTGTTTCGAACATGTTGTGTAGTCTCGGGTTGAGTCGGACCGTGTGGGTTAGCCGTGTGAGGAGACTCGGGCAGGGGAATATTTTTCTTGTATACGTCATGTGTGGGGGTCAACACACCGTGTAGTTTGAAGCATACATGACTTGTAGGGTGAGAGTACATGCCCATGTCAGTGGTTTAAGAAGACACGCCGTGTAGTTTTATACACGCCGTGTAGTCGTGTTTTGCAATGTTTTGTGTTTTTCTTCCCCTGTTCCCATTTTGTAATCTTGTGTTCCTTGTCCTTGTTTTCCTGATCTAAGGTTTGATTTTGATCTTTCAAAGCTATGCCTCCGAGACGTCCTCCGGTCATACGTCTGTCGTCAGGCAGTGATCAGACACTAGACAGGGCTGATCAGGGACTTCCTGTCGATCCCCCCCAGCCGAGCCAGCCTTGGCACCGATTGTTTTATCAGTCACGGGCACTGATGTGCAGTTCAGGGAAGGTTTCATGAGGATGATGCATGCCTTACAGGGAGCACCGCCTCCTGCCTCGTCTATGGAAGACTTGACGCGGGTCTTTCAGCAGCAACATCCTCCCACTTTCTCGGGGGAGGGAGGACCTCAGGCTGCAGAGTCATGGCTGGAAGCCATGCTGACTATCTTCGAGCATCTGGAGATGCCTCCAGAGATGCGGGTCAAGCTTGGCACCAACATGCTCCGAGACTCCGCCAAGAGGTGGTGGGATGTGATCTCACAGGCGGGTCAGCAGCAGGCTATGGCTTGGGAGGAGTTCCAGCGCGTGTTCTACGACTACTTCTACCCGGAGACCCTGAGGGCTGATCGAGCCTCGGATTTCATGAGCTTAGAGTAGGGTACTATATCTGTCATGGAGTATTCCTCTCGTTTCACTGATCTGCAACGCTTTACACCCCTTCGGGATAGTAGTGGGGTGTTCTTGGCGAGGAAGTTTGAGGATGGACTCAGGCAGGAGATCCGCTCACAGGTGAACATCTTCCAGCTAACTTCCATTACTTCCATCGTCAACCAGGAACTGATTGTGGAGCGCAATCTGAGAGACTCTGGAGCTGTGAGTCAGGGCAGTTCTGCTTCCAGAGCTAGCTTCCCTTCAGATGATAACAAGAAGCGCCGTAGGGAGCCTACACGCGGTGATGAGAGGAAGCGAGACACATCATCAGGCATCCAGGTGACATGCTATCAGTGTGGCCAGACAGGGCACACGAGGCCGCAGTGCCAAAGATACCCCGTGGAGTGCTGATCTTGCGGCAAGTTGGGTCACCTTCAGTGTTTCTGCCAGGTTTTCTCACCAGCAACAAGTGATCAGGGTTCTTCCATGACTCCTCGTTCTGAAGCAGCCCCACCAGTCTCTCACCAGTCAGGGAACTGGAGTTCTTCCGGCCGTTCAGGCTGAGGTGGTGGTCGAGGTCATGGCGGTCAGCCACCAGTCCCTCAACACCAGTAGGGAGGTTCAGCTCAGAGTGGTCAGCCAGGGGAGCAGGGTCGCGGCACGGGCCAGTCTTTCGTCGTGGAGCAGACTTATCATGAGCAGGATCCTAACCCTTCTACTATTCGAGGTACAATTTTAGTAGCCTCAGTTTTATCTTTAGCCCTTTTTGATACTGGTGCTACACATAGATTTATCTCTGTTTCCGTTGTAGAGAGCCTTGGACTCTGCATCTTTTCTTCTGCCGACTCGTTGACACTAGAAACACCCTTGGGAACGAGGACATCTAGTGTACGCCAGTGTAGAGAGTTCCCTCTCGAGGTTGTAGGGTATCACTTCTTATGGGATCTCTATTTCCTAGAGATGATAGGCTATGATGTCATTCTTAGCATGGACTGGTTGATTCCCTTCCAGGCAGTCGTTGACTGTTATCACCTCAGAGTCAGTTTCATTTCACCAAAAGGCGAATCTTTCCTTCATAGAGGCGAATGGGACATTCGGGTGAGTCGGGTGGGACTCGAGCATCTTGGGCTAGGAGGAGTGACGGCCCAGATTGCTAGTCTTTATCTGGATGATCAGGGAACTCCACAGTTGGACTTTCCTCCAGTGGTGGATCGCTTCAGGGATGTCTTTCCAGAGGACTTTTCAGGTTTTCCTCCGAAGCATGAGGTATAATTATCTATTGAGCTCGTGCCAAGAGCGACACCAGTGTCCATTCCTCCATATAGGATGGCCACACTTGAGTTGTAGGAGCTCAAGAAGCAGTTGGAGGAGCTACAGGCTAAGGGTTTCATCTGACCCAGTACTTCTCCTTGGGGTTTGCCTGTCCTGTTTGCAAAGAAGGCAGACGGTACCCTTAATCTTTGTGTGGATTATCGGAAGTTGAACCAGTTGGCGGTCAAGAACTGATATACTTTGCCGTGGATTGATGAACTTTTCGATCAGCTTCGAGGAGCCCGGGTGTTCTCGAAGATCAACTTGAGGTCCAGTTATCATCAGTTGCACGTTAGACCATCAGATATACCTCTGATAGCCTTCAGGATCAGGTACGGTCTTTACGAGTATACAATCATGCCTTTCGGACTCACGAACGCACCTGCAGTTTTCATGGCACTGATGAACCGAGTGTTCCATCCTTACTTGGATTCCTTCATCATGGTCTTTGTGGATGATATCTTGGTGTACTCTCACACTCGACACGACCATGCCACACATCTTGAGATCATTCTGAGTACACTGAGAGAGCATCGGCTTTATGCTAAACTCTCTAAGTTCCACTTATGGATGGATCAGATTCACTTCTTGGGTTACGTCATCTCTGAGGCAGGAGTATCTGTGGACCCAGATAAAGTGAGAGCTGTAGTTTCCTGGGAGCATCCGAAGAACGTTTTCGAGGTACGGAGCTTCCTAGGGATGGCTGGATACTACATATGCTTCATTTAAGACTTTTCTCATCTAGCAGCACCTTTGACAGGTCTGACCAAGAAGGGGGTGAAGTTCTTATGGTCAGATTCTTGTGAGTCAGCCTTTCAGGAGCTGAAATGGAGGTTGACGTCAGCACTGATACTAGTCTTTCCAGAGCCAGGCAAGAGCTACACTATTTACTGTGATGCTTCGGGTATTGGGCTGGGAGCTGTGCTTATGCAGGGAGATAGAGTCGTTGGGTATGGGTCTCGGCAGCTGAGGCCACATGAGACGAACTACCCTACGCACGATCTGGAGTTGGCAGTTATTGTTCATGCCTTGCGCTGTTAGAGACACTATCTTCTGGGAGAGCACTTTATGGTCTTCATTGACCACAAGAGTCTCAAGTATATCTTCACTCAGTGTGATCTGAATCTGAGGCAGCGCAGGTGGGTCGATTATCTTCAGTCTTTTGATTTAGAGCTTGCCTATACATCGGGAAAGGGCAACGCTGTGGCATACACGTTGAGCAGGAGAACTCAGATTCAGGTAGTTCAGGAGGTCAGTAGTGAGTGGAAGCTGATGGCTCTGTTCTCTGAGATGCATCTGGAGGTGCACGACAGACGGGGACAGACCTTTATATCTTCTGTAGCTGTTACCTCCACGCTACTTGATTGGGTACAGATGAGGCAGCTATCAGACTCAGAAGGATTAGTCCTGCGGGAGAGTGTGTTAGGAGGGGACCCTCTTCCTGGATGGACAGTGGGCGAGGATGAGATCTTGAATTTCCAAGAACGCATATGGGTGCCAGCAGACATACGCGAGGAGCTGATACGGGATTTCCATTCCTCAGTTTGGGCAGTTCATCCTGGCGTCACCAAGATGTATCGGGATCTTCATCGCCAGTACTGGTGGCCAGGTATGAAGAAGGATGTTGCTGGTTTTGTCATGAGATGTTCTACTTGTCAGCAGGTGAAAGCAGAGCATCAGTGACCAGCAGGCCTTTTACAGCAGTTACCCATTCTGGAGTGGAAGTGGAACGATGTCGCGATGGACTTCGTGACTGGGTTTCCGAGGTCACCTCGAGGGAACAATGCTGTTTGGGTTGTCATCGACAGACTTAAGAAGGTTGCTCACTTCTTGCCGATCAAGGAGACCTTCAGTGTCGATGATCTGGGACAACTTTACATCAGAGAGATCGTTCGTCTGGATGGAGTTCTATGCTCTATTGTTTTAGACAGAGATGCATGCTTTACCTCTCGGTTCTGGTAGGGAATTCAGAAGGCCTTGGGTACACAGGTAATTTTGAGTACAGCATACCAGCCCCAGACTGATGGCCAGTCTGAGTGCACGATCGAGGTGCTTGAGGATATGCTCCGAGCTTACATCCTTGACCTTGGTGGTTCTTGGGAGAAGCATATTCCTCTGGTGGTGTTCTCCTACAACAAAAGTTTCCAGGTGACCATTCAGATGGCGCCATACAAGGCTTTGTACGGTAGGCCATGCCGATCACCCTTATGCTAGATGGAGGTAGGAGAGGTAGCTTTTCTGGGACCTCGTCTTGTACAGGAGACTTCAGAGCAGATAGATCTGATTCGGAAGAGGATGGCTACAACACAGTCTCGGCAGAAGTCTTATGCTGATCAGCGGAGACGACCTCTGGAGTTCGAGGTCAGTGATCAGGTTTTCCTACGTGTCGCACCGAGGTTGGGACACAAAAGGATTCAGAGACAGGGTAAGCTTTCACCGCAGTACGTCGGGCTGTTTGAGGTCTTGGAGAGAGTGGGGCCGGTCACCTATCGGTTGTAGCTACCTCAGAGGTATCGGGCCATGCACGACGTCTTCCACGTCTCTCAGCTCCGACGTTACTTTTCAGATCCGTCTCACGTCTTTCAGCCCAAGGAAGTCGAGCTTGAAGCGGATGAGTCATTCGAGGAGCATCCTATTCGGATTGTCGATCATAGTACGAAGGTTCTCCATAGGCAGTCTGTTCCTCTGGTATGAGTGCTATGGCAGCACGGGCGAGTACATGATGAGACCTGGGAGAGGGAGGCCGAGGTACGATCTCAATGGTCAGAGCTGTTTGGGGATTCTTTTTCTCCACCTCGTTAGGGAAATTCGGGGACAAATTTCATTAAGGGGGGAAGTTTGTAAGAACCCAGATCTTCGTTCAGTTTTCGACCATCCGAGAGCGACCATACGGCCGGATCTTCGACAGAGTCCTGCCTCGCCGTCCGTTCTCCGATTTGAGAACGGTCAGTTGCATTGGAATCACAATGATCTACGTTGTTCTAAGAGGAATATGTCATCAAGGTTCACGTATATCAATCTCTTCGGATCGAGGTAGGTGGTTTGTGCCTTTCTGTAGAAAGTTGATGAGTATTATGTGCAAATTTCCACCAATACCCATGAACAGGGTATTGTGTGTTTTGCCCCTACCGTTTTCCTGCTTTGCTTGTTTGCTTTAGTAGAGGTTATTGCTTGTGATTAGAGTAATTTGTTTGTGCTCAGATTATTTTTCCATGCTTGTTCTGCCTGTTTGGCGTTTTTCCAATTGCCATGCCTAGTCATAGGATAGTGGAACTGTTGTTTTATTATTGCTGTTGAGCCTTAGTTGATAGCCAAGTAGTTCTTGTGGTTTACTTGGATGATACGCACGCACTGAGCATGTTTAGTTATACTCAGGTCCGTGAGAACATAGAGTAGTAGACCAAAGGGAGAATTGACGGAAGGGCTTCTCCAGAGTGTCTTTTAATTACGATGCAAGACTATAGGGGGAATTGATGTTGAGTGCTTCCCCAGAGAGTGTGTAGATCCATGACGTGGGCCACAGGGGGAATTGACATTGAGTGCTTCCCCAGAGAGCCTTTAGCATGATACGAGACTATAGGGGGAATTGACGGTGAGTGCTTCCCCAAAGAGTCTGCTTAATTACATAGCTGAACCAGAGGGGTGAGACTGTGTGTGCATCCTAGAGGGTTTCTAGTACTTAGAGGTTGAACCATAGGGGTTAGATTGTGAGAGCTACCCGAAGGGTTACCCGTTTTCTTCTTGTTGCTGACTGCTCACTTGTGTGCTTTACTTGTTAAAACTATGGATTGTAGCTGCTTGTGCTTTTCTGTTACTGCTTCTTGTTTATTTACTGCCATGTATTCATTGACTGTTAGGCACAAATCTTTGAGTGATTGCCTACTGGGATTGTATCTCACACCCTGTTTGGGCCATGCTTTTGGGCCCAAACAGACTATGTTGCTGCAGGTATAGATTAGGGCAGGTGCCCTTCTACTTCAGGATCTTGACTGCATCAGGAGTTGGGGAGCATGGGACCGAGCCGTGGCTCGTGATGCTGAGGAGATTACTTGTTTTTCTTTTGCACTTGGTTTCAATTGTATTTCAGCACATTGTTTTGTTTTCTGTTTTCTTTAGATACTTGTACCTGATGCATCATTTTCATCATAGTTATATATCTACATTGCTTCCGCTGTTTGGTTTCTATTGTTATGCATGTCATTTACTGCTTTCGCTGTTTATTGTTGTTTTCTTACCTTGTATACCTTACCCAATGAGGACATAGTTTCCCCACCGACTCACCGAGGCCCTCGCTGCTAGTCGGCAGCCTCTGGAATTCGGGGAAACGTGCCTGAGGTCATGTGGCGAACCGGGTACGGGGCACCAGTGGAGGGGCTCCGGACTCGGGACATTACACACATGTTTCCCATTTTAGATCAGGACACACATGTTTCCCATTTTGGATCTAGACACACCAATTTCCCTTTTTTGGATCAAGCTCATCGACTTGTTTCCCATAATTACCTTACAAGATTTAAATCTTTACCCAATTCATTAGAGGGAGATATAGGTCCCACCCATCTCATAACAAATTAATACATATGTATTTCATAAAAAAATTTATCTTATCATGACCCATAATAAGATACGAGTTTCATAAACAACATATAATAACCCATGAAATGAAATGGGTATCATAAAAATTTAATCATATAATAACCTATGGAAAATATATAGGTTTCATAATCATTTCATCCTAGAATAACCCATCAAAGGAAGAGGGTTTCATAAGCATTTATCATGGTATAACCTATTAAAAATAAACAGGTTTCATAAACATCAATCCATCAAAACATAGACCATTCAATAAAAAAATATGATTGGTATCCTTGGATAATATGCCTAGTAAATAATAAACTATAACCAAATATTCCATCTTATATGGATAAGGATTTTGAAATATCACATGGGTCATAACTTTTCATTGAAAATCACTTTTTAAGACATATAACATTTTCAAAACCATTTCCCTTGAAAATAACCTTGAAAACATATAAAGAAGCTTGATTTTTTTTGAAAATGTTTTACCTTGAAAAATTATAGAATAATATTGAAAATTTTTTTAAAACCTTTTTCTTTTCAAATACTTTAAAATTTTATAAAAGAAGCTTTGAGATCATTGAAAACAATTTTTCATCATAATTTTTTTAAAACCCCTTTTCTTTGAAAATCATTTTAAAATAAAAAAGATTAAATAATTTTAGGGAAAATTTTATTTCAAAAAAATAACCTTGTAAACTTATAGAGGAATCATCAAGAAAATGATGGTCATGATGGCAGGTAAGTCCGTACATTCCAAACATTTCTTTTGTACCTTAAAAGTTTAGAAAAGTGACTTGATCAGAAAATAAAAAGAATATTACTTTTAAAAATGTTTTTTAAAAAGGTAATACATGGTTAAAAATTAATTTTAAACATCATAGTATAAGAGTAAAAAAAATTTGAAAACATTTTTAGAAATCACAGTTTTGAAAGAACACAGGTTTCCGACCGAATAGAGAAATAAAGTTGGGTTTTAATGAAAATATTTTCTTAATTATCTTAAGTAACGAAGAGAAGAAAAATGGTAACATTACTTGGTTATAACATTAATAACCATAGGGTAGGAAAATTAATTAGATTTATTGAGATATAGATCATAATATTTCATCAATAGAATCATAATCATAAGCAATCTTGATAAATGATGAGATTCTAGCAATAAAATGTTACCACTTTGGTAACATTGAATCATAATAAAATAGAAAGAATAATATTACATGAAGATTGAAATATCATAAAAATGAGTATATATATGATATAAAATTTCAAAGTCAGTATATACACCTCATAGGAAAATATAGGTGCATAACATGTCATGTGTCTCAAAGAAAGCAAATTGAGACAAAATTACTTTACCGATTTGGTATATTTTGAATCATAAACCACATAAAATAAATATCATAAAAAAATATGTAAATATCCATAAATGTTATTATTATAATCTATAATTAATCCATGGGAATTATACACACCACATATAAGAAATTGGTGGTGGACATAGCTTGTGTATCATGAGAAATAAAAGCGAGATGAGAAAACCCTTAGCTTAAGTCTTGAATTTCTTAGTACACGTTCAAACCTCATGTATAATAAATATAAGTTTATTATAAATCTAAAACAAAAATATATTATTATATCTAATACCACATATCATTTTTTTATGACTTTATATTAACCGTTTATTAATAACTCCATTTTAATGTTATGTTTTGGGTAATATCTGCTTCATTTTTTGTATATGTTTTGGATTGTTATTCTTGATCCTCTTATTTGGATCATATTTAATTATTTACAGAATGTAAAAAAATTTATAAATATAATTTATATTTTTTATATATTTATTTATAATAATCTATAAAATATATAAATATTAAATGGAATACACCGTTCATGGATACAATAGGTCGTACGTACGCATGAACATTATTTCCGTTTTATTTTCACATTGAAAGAAATAAAGTAAATGACATATATGTGTTTATATATATAGAATATCATTCCTGTAGAATCATTATTTTTTATATATCATATAATTTCACTAAATCCATTCTTAATACATTCCATGTAAAGTGTGAATGAATCACATCACTTTGAGGAGGCGGCAGTCCACACGTCCACAAACGAAGTTATCGTATTTACACAAAATGGAAAACATGAAGTTATATTTTATATAATAATTAAATAATATTAAATACATAATAAATATAATATATATAATATCAAAACATACTTTCCATCATAATTCCCAACCATGATAGGTGTTAAAGGAAAAATGAACAACATTGTTTTGTGAGATGATAGTTCTCCGTACATAAGAACGATATGTTAGTTACCCATTAGATGAAAGTATGTGGAAGTGTAGGTATAAAACATAGAATAAAAAAATATTTGTATATTTATTATACTTATTTTATTATATAATAATGTAATAATAATAATTTATGTGGTAGAGAATGAAAATAAAACAAATGATCTTGAGGAAGTATGTTACCACTTCTTTGGGTAACTCTTTTTGGTTTGCACAAAGGGATTCCTTGGTTGGATTTATGCTAAAGTGTGACTTATAGGATGAATATAGGGATTTTTCATACTTATTTGAGTATATTTTGAGCAATCAAAATGTCTTTATAGTTGTGAATTAGTGGGAGGGATGAGTGCATTTTTATAGTGGAGGAGGGGTGATATTCTTGTAAATTTTTCAAAAGGGAATTCCACCAGCGTTTTTTCCATGTATAGTGGCTAAAATAATGATAACAATTTTATCCAAGGAATTATATGGTCGAAAAATTTACATCCAATGGATTTTGGACATGTTTATAAGTCATTTTGGGTCTTAAGTTTATGGTTTAGTCATTTGTTAAGCTAATTTTTTTTCTCTTAATTGCTGTAATTAATCTTAATCACTTTCACTAATATTTTTGGTCAAAAATTAAGTTCAAATTATTAAAAATTATAAATAATTATGATTTAAAATATATAATCAATTTTTATAAATTTTAATCATATAATTTTCAGTAATTAATTTAAAATTAATCCTGCATACGAGATGACAAAGTGGGTTTTTAAAGAAAAAATGTTCAAAATTTTGCTATGTTTTTATATCAAATTTCTAAGTAAAATTGATTACAATGAACTAAATTGGATTAATTAGTATAAAATTTATCTAATTAAACTTTAAAACCATTAAAAAATATAATTTAACCTTATAAATAATTTAGACAAAAAACAGTTTTGAATTAAAATTCAGTGTTTTCACTATTCATCAAAAAATGTAATTTATTAGAAAAATACCAAAAATTCACCCAAAGTAAATTTTTATATCCTGATTCAATAATTTTATGTTATTTTTTCAAACAAAAATTTATAAAATTTTCAAAATCATTTTTAATGCAGGTTCTCCATTAAAAGGCGGTAAAATTACCTTTTAGAAAAATACATTTTTTATTCATAAAAGTGGATTTATCTTTATCTTATACCTATAAAATCTATTAGATGAGTATAAAAAGTATTGATTGAATATATAATATATAAATTTTATTGAAATAATTAATAAAAAGTGTTTTGTTTAATTTATTTTAATAAAATTGTGTTTATGCATAGAAAAATAGTTTTCTTAGAAAAGTAATTTCTTTATTTTCAAATGGAATACATTTGATTATACTAATTGATAACAAATGGATTAATTTTATATAAGTGTTTAAATCATATTTTCACAATTTAGTTAGTCTTATTCATAAATTCCTTTCCAACAGCTAGGTGGTAGCTATAATAATATTTTAATAATCATGTTAATAGTATATTGTAGTTCGGTAAAACTCAGTCTTGCGTGTAATGAAAGCTATCAAAGGGACTCGATATTGTGTGAAATACAAGTTAAAAATAATGTTTATTGTACTATAATATATCCTATATTTTTTTGTGGTGCAGGATTAAATTTTTTTCATGTAACACAATCCAAACTTAGTGCTTTTATAAAAAACAACTATATTCAGTGCTGTGTTAAATGAAGAATATAAAAAAGATTAAATTAATTCAAAAAAAAATTAATTAAAAAATCTTAGGGTGTTAAATTATACCCCTATGAAAATTAATTTCTCCCTTGAAATTATTCTATGTTATCAAAGGTTTAATACTTGAAAGTTCCATTAACAGAAACCCACATCATAAAAATGAATACTAAAACTTAATTTTAAAAAGAAAAGTTAGAAACATAACGGTTACCTAGGGTAACACATAACTAAGTTATCATATTAGATAACATATATGGAAATTAAAAACATGGATATGGAATATAAATATAACTATCATGTTCTGATAGATAGTGATAGAGAACATGCTTAGGAGAAAGTTAAAAATCACAAATCCATAACCCAAAGAGGCTTTAAAAGGTCATTGATATCATAAAAAATGATGGTAAATTGACAAAAAAAATTCAAGACAATTTTTTCTTATATTTAAATAATTTTCATGAAAATATATACTTACTTGATTTTAGGAAAACCTTACCCTTTGTTGTGCCATGATAAACTTCCACTTCATCTCTTATTTAAAGAAATGAAGGTGAATTTTTCATTCCTAAATCATTAATAGAATGATAGGCCATTACATTTGTCTTTATCATAAAAAAAGGTTATCACAAGTTATAAAATATGCATAAATACTCATATGGAAAGATAATACTTTAATTTCTAAAACCTCATTCAATGTTTAACTTAAACCATTCCATAAATGGCTCACCTTTTAACCCTTCCGAAATATAATTCACTTTTTATTCCTTAAATAATCCCTTATCTTATACCAAAAACATTTTTATTGGAAACTTATGTTCATACTTGCACTAATATAATATTAAATGTGATTTTATTAATCCAAAATACATGTGGAGGCATATAATCACATGAAACTTCACTAAAGGATGAAAAATAATATTTTGATAGGGCTTATTCCTATAAAATAAAACATGAACTTCCCAATTAGGGGGGATAAGTATTCACTAATTATCATGATTCACTTCATCCATTATGATTACATAGGATTTCTCCTTTCCCATATCCTATGATATTGTTTTGGATTATCATTCATGTTATCCCTTGGATTATGGCATTGATTCTCATAATGCCCAAACTCCTTGAAGTTGAAACACTATAGTGTGGGTAGTGAATTAGTTGGAATTATATTATATTCCATTACATCAACCATCCAATTAATCATATTTAAACATTAAAAGATTTTATAAACTGAATTTTGACATTTAAAGCACCTCCTAATTCCATTCAAGCAATTCCCTTGATGATCTATGCCACATTCTTGGCACACCGATGTTTGGAATTTCTTTCTACTATTTGAGTTTTCATGAGACTCAACCTTACTTTTCTTATCAAAAATATAGGAATGATGGTAATATCTAATTTAAATTTCCACCTTCAATTTACATTTAAATACTTCTTCATAACTACTAAATTCTCTTATAGTCAAGTCCTTTTGAAGACTTGGTTTTAGGCCACTAAAGAATCAATTGATTTTTCTTTCAGGGTTAATGATAAAACCAGAAGTGTACCTTGAAAGTATCGTAAAATAATATTCATAAGTGCAAATACATTCATTTTCCTTTTACTTTAACTCAGGGAATTAATGTAACGCCCCGACCCTAGTTTCCTAGAGTCGGTGCATTATTACATAACATTGGCATGATCACAAGAAAGATCAAATCTCGAAAGACCGATTGGTTTAGTAGCCTTGGAAACACTAGATATATTCATAAGTTTTACATTACATCATAAAATCAAAAACTACTACAACAACATAATGTTTCCACAGTCCACACTACAATCCCCTCATAATATCCCTGCAGGTCATTCATAACTTACATCTTCACTTCCTGGGAAAAATAAAACATAGAAAAGGGGTGAGCTCAAATGCCCAGTAAGGATAACAATATAGCGGAAACTTTCATCAATAAGAATAAACATTTAAGGCAATGTATAACTAAAACAAAAGCCTTTTAAACATGAACTTTCAACATGGTATGGCATAAATAAAATGAAATAATGCCATTTACTTATTCACATGGATATTCCACTAATCGAATAATCACATGCAAAAATAAATAACCACTTTCATAATGTTGGAATGCATAATGCCAGACTATCATAACCACATAGCCAAGGCCTCGTGCCAAGACTACAAATAAGATTTTGTCAAGGCCTTGTGCCAAGACACTAGTTTGTCTCATGAGACCTACCGATGCATCGAGGAGCTATAGCGGGCTCCACCCGTCACTTATTAAGTCCAATGCATTCCCATATGAAAAGGTTTAAACATAACATAAACATTCGTATTAAAACTAGCATACGAAATGTCAATACTTTCACAATAAACTATGAATGGTATAAAAATAGCACATCCACAGTCAAACATATCACAAAACCTTCAATACAATATAGAAGTTTTGTATCATAATAAATCAACTTCAAATAATCTTAAAATCCATCAAAGGATGTTGACATAGATGAAATCAAAATTCTTTTTAAAGAAATATCTCCTTTTATTTTGAAATCATTTAAGATCCATATAAAATAAAACATTTTCTTTGAAAATATTCTTATAAGCTTGTAAGGAAAGCTTTGAAGATTTTATAACGGCGTAAAATAACCGCACCCGCCATATAAGTTAAAAAAAACATTCTTACCTCAATTCTGTCGAAAAGGTTAAAAAGGACCTTGTTTTGAAAACGACGGAAAGATTCCTTTATAAACCTCTTATAAAAAGTCAAAAAAAGGTATAAATGACTTTAACCCATATTCTTGTAAATAGTAAAAATATTTTGAAATACATTTTTAAGAAACATGGATGTGGATGATAAAGAGATCCCAGTAGATTATTACATATAAACAACCTCGGATAATGAAGAGATTGTGAAATAACCCTTACCTTGTACTTTTCCTTGGTTGGGGTAGGTTAACCTCCTGTATAATGGTGAAATAGTTGTTATTAAATTATACAAGAATCATATATATTAATATGATATCATATATGATCTTTTAACATTGATTTGTTAATAATATCTTAGAATTATCGTCGTTTCGGGAGTTAACTTACTCATTTTCTTTTATATGTTTTGTTAAATAAGCCATGGTTGTTGTATCTTATTCATATCCAGAATGATATACAGTCCTTAAACATCATTTTTAAATCATCAAATGATAATTATACTTGAATGGATACGATGGAGAATGAATCTCATCGCGTTCGTGGAGACGGTAGTCCGTACGTACGCACGAGCGACAATATCATTCTTTTGATATTAAAATAATATATAAATGGATGGTATATCATATATAAAGAATCATTAACATGTTATATTTATTATTTACATGAGTTACACATCATTATAATACCCATCCAAATAATATTATATTGAATAACAATTACACCACGACGTGGAGACGGTAAGCCGTACGTACGCACGTATGGTGACATGTTATTCAAAGGGTGGATAGAATACTGAATATGATTGTACCATATTTATAATAACATCACAGTATATGTGAGATACTGGAGTTATTATTTCAGAATGGTAAGAACAAATGAAGAAGAAGTGGAAGAAGAAATGAACTTAGAAAAGGGTGGTGAAATCATTACCTCTTCTTCGGGTTCTTCCTTTTGATTTGATCAAAAGGGCTCCTTAGGTTGGCTTTCTGATCAAACTAAGGCCTCTAGGTTGTAGTGAGGGATGTTGAGAGATTATTTGGGCAGAGTTTGGCCGAACCAAAAGGCTTTGAAGGTGTGAAGAAATGAGAAGGAGGAGTGCCCTTTTATAAGAGGGGTGAGGGGCACCTTTGGAAAAGTTAGAAATATTAATTTATAATAAATTCATATTCGGTTTACAAAGGCTCCAAAGTTGACTATTCAAAGGATGATGTGTGGATAGGTCGAAAACAACTCATCCAATAGAATTTAGACAGGTTTGGGTACTTATATTAACCTTATCTTTAAGTATTAACTCTAAGTTAATTAGTTTCACTTTTACAATGTCTCTTTGTATTTTTATATAATATGATTAATAAACTTACTATATACATCCAAGCGACCCCCAAGTGGTCCATTAATGAGGAACCTATCATAATATAAGTCTCTTGGCCGAACCTTAGATTTTTAGGAATTTAATATCAATTAATAATATAATATTTGTTTTAAGAACTCTTTTATGTCAATTTTGACACTATTCAATAGTTGATTTTTGTGAAACTCCTAACAGATTGATTACTTCGAACAAAGTCAATTAAATCAATCCTAATATATCATATTATCATATAAAATTAGTTTAATTCATTAAAAGTTTCATATTATATTTATTTGGGTATTTATAATATCAATTATTTTAATTTTTCACTATTATAGTAATTACTGCATCATCATTGTGTCATAAATAAAATAACTTATTTATTGTCTAAAAATTATAAATAAAATATCATTATGTAGGAAATCTTTTTATCTTTCTAATGAATATTTATAATCGAAAATCCAACATGTATAACCCTATGTAAAAATTGTTCTTCTAAAAGATATATTCTTGTGTCATTTTTGTATTCATTTTAACTTAATTAAAATAAAGTGTCATTATCACTTACAAGTGGATCCATGGGGTCCCAAAATTGACACAAAGATGCCCATGGTCGACCATGTATCAACCAATAGGTTTAAGACACGTTTTAGGGTAATTTAGTATTATTATAATATTATTATTTTTAACCCTTATTTACCGGATTTACCCTTAACCATGGTAAATAAAATATTTACCGCAGTAATTATTCAAAATGTCTAAAAATAAAAGTTACCTATTTACACAATTTGAACATCCTGATTCCAAATATGGAATCCATTTTTCTAAATTCAAAACACAGAAGTGGCAGAAATTAATTTAAAATTAATTCCCGCTGTCAAAACAAAAAGCGTGTTTTTAAGAGATAATAACTACCAAAAGATTGACACTTGTTTATGTTCGGTTTAATTGTAAAATTATGTCCAATGATAAACATTAAATTGAATGGTAAAAATATATTCTAAATATACTTTAAAACCACTCAAATTCATAATTTATCACTATTAATTATTTTGATTAAAAAAGTTGTTTTTAATTAAAATTTAGAAATTTTCACTATTCATCAAAATATGAAAGTTATCCGAAATGTACCAAAATTTCACCATAGGCTAATTTTGATATTCCGAATCCAAAAATGAAGTCCATTTTGAAATATAGAATATATATGATTTCAAAAATTAGGTATTACTATTCACAACGGCTAGTTTAATTAGTTGTGGTGTGTGTTAGAACTCGAGGTTGCGTACAACACACGCTATCGCATTATTCGAAGGGAAACGTACTGTAGAAGCTTGGGGTGTTACATTCTCCCCTCCTTTAAATAATTGCGTCCTCGCAATTTCTAGGGTATTACTGCATAAAAAGACTCGGGTGGTTTTTCATCATAAGTTCCTCGGGTTCCCACGTTGCCTCTTCCATTTTATGATTTCTCCACAAAACTTTTACCAGACGCGTCGTCCGGTTTCTCAGTACTTGTTCTCTTGTATCAAGAATCCTGACGGGCTCTTCGCAATAAGACAGATCGGGTTCCAGTTCTAATTCCTCATAGGTGAGTACATGCGTTGGGTCAGGCATGTATTTTCTCAACAGAGATACGTGGAACACATCGTGAACTTTGGAGAGACTTGGCGGCATTGCCAATCGGTAAGCTACAGCCCCAATTCGTTCTAGAATTTCGAAAGGTCCGATGTACCTGGGACTCAATTTACCTTTCTTACCAAAACGTATGACTCCCTTCCACGGAGATACCTTTAGGAAAACATGATCACCGACTTGAAATTCCAAATCCTTCCTTCGATTATCGGCATAGCTCTTCTGCCTACTTTGAGCTGCTTTGATGTGATTTTGGATTACCTTCACCTTTTCCACCGTTTCCTCCACCAGTTCTGGGCCTACAAGTTTTCTTTCACCAACGTCATCCCAACAGGTTGGTGTACGACATCTCTTTCCGTATAACGCTTCATATGGTGCCATCTGAATACTCGAATGGAAGCTATTGTTATAGGAAAATTCTACCAGTGATAAATATTGATCCCACATACCCTGAAAGTCAAGTGAGCAAGATCTCAACATATCTTCTAAGGTTTGAATAGTCTGTTCTGACTGTCCATCTGTCTGAGGGTGGTATGCAGTGCTCAAATGAAGTTCAGTATCCAGGGATTTCTGAAGACTTTTCCAAAATCTTGAAGTAAAACGGGGATCACGATCAGAAACAATCGATAGGGGTACTCCATGAAGTCTCACAACTTCATTAATATATAGTCTTGCTAGACGTTCCAGGGGTAGATCTTCTCTTATAGCAAGAAAATGTGCTGACTTGGTAAGACGATCAACAATAACCCATATTGCATCGTTCCTTCTAGGAGTCTTTGGTAGCCCCATGACAAAGTCCATTGTAATATTGTCCCATTTCCACTCCGGTATGGGAAGAGGTTGCATGACTCCTCCAGGCTGTTGCCTTCCAGCTTTCACTTGTTGACAAACCATACATCTTGACACAAAATCATCAATCTCCCTCTTCATGTTGTCCCACCAAAAATGTTCCTTCAAATCTCTATACATTTTGGTGCTCCCAGGGTGTATAGAGAAATTGGAACTATGAGCATCATCCAGCAATTCCCTTTTTAGATCAGGTAAATCGGGAACACAAAGTCTCTTCCCGAATTTCAAAATTCCACCTTCATACGCAAAGTCTCTCAATCTCCCATCATTCACAGCTTTAATCTTCTTCTGAAATTCTTCATCATCGGTCTGAGAACTCTTAATCCTTTCTAGTAAAGATGGTTTGGCAACCATTTGAAAAAGCATTGATGTTTCACCTTCCCTGGTTATTCCCATGTCCATCTTCACTAGATCCATGAAAATTGGATCCCTTTCAATTCTCATCATGTTCAGAACTCCATGGTCTTTTCTGCTCAAAGCATCTGCCACCTTGTTTGCCTTCCCCGGGTGGTAGTGTATCGTACAATCATAATCCTTGAGTAATTCAAGCCATCTCCTTTGCCTCATGTTGAGTTCTTTTTGTGAGAAAATATACTTCAAACTCTTGTGATCAGTATAAATCTCACATTTTTCACCATAGAGGTAGTGCCTCCATATCTTCAAAGCAAAGATCACAGCTGCTAACTCAAGATCATGAGTAGGATAGTTTTGTTCATGAATTTTCAACTGTCGTGATGCATAGGAAATAACTCTATCATTCTGCATAAGGACACAACCAAGTCCTTTCTTTGATGCATCACTATAAATAACGAACCCATCATTCCCCGATGGTAGAGTCAATATAGGAGCATTGACTAATCTTCTCTTCAGTTCTTCGAAACATTCTTCACACTCTTTTGTCCAAACAAATTTAACCCCTTTACGTGTGAGCTTCGTTAATGGGTTAGCCAATCGGGAAAAATTCTGGACGAAACGTCGATAATAACCTGCCAAACCAATAAAACTACGTACCTTAGTTATACTCGTAGGTGCTGGCCATTCTTGGATTGCCTTGGTCTTAGAAGGATCAACAGAGATTCCATCTTTAGAGACAATATGGCCAAGAAAAGAAATCTCCTGAAGCCAGAATTCACACTTGCTAAACTTTCCATATAATTCATGCCTCCTCAGAGTCTTCAAGATAATGCGCAAGTGATTTTCATGATCTTCGTAGGTTTTGGAGTATACCAAGATATCATCAATAAATACCACCACAAATTCATCGAGATACTCCTTGAAAACTCTATTCATCAGATCCACGAATACAGAGGGTGCATTAGTCAATCCAAACGGCATTACAGTAAACTCGTAATGCCCGTACCTGGTTCGAAATGCTGTCTTCGGAATGTCTTCCTTCTTTACACACAACTGATGGTATCCAGATCGAAGGTCAATCTTTGAAAAGTATTGAGCTCCATGCAGTTGGTCAAGTAAATCATCAATACGAGGTAGGGGATACTTGTTCTTTATCGTTATAGCATTGATCTCCCTGTAGTCGATACATAACCTCATAGATCCATCTTTCTTTTTAACAAAAAGAACAGGGGCTCCCCATGGAGAAACACTAGGGAGAATAAATCCATTATTACTCAATTCCTCTAGTTGTTTCTTTAGTTCGACTAGCTCTACAGTGGCCATTCTATAAGGGGTCTTCGATATAGGCCTTGATCCAGGAATTAAATCAATGGAAAACTCTACTTCTCGTTCTGGAGGATGTCCAGGTAAATCTTCCGGAAATACATCTACAAACTCTTTCACAATAGGTACATCCTCTATTTGAACATTTCTTTCCTCACCGACAGTTATTTCATTCTCTTCCTCCCCGATAATTGAATTAAGTTGAGCTACAGGGGGTGGATCTAAATAAGAATTAGGTGGTGACGATTCTGCTCTAAAAATAAGATGCTCCTTATCATTATCATCAAGAATCGTAACCTCTTTCTTCTTACAATAAATCTTCGCATCATAGTCCGAAAGCCAGTCCATACCGAGGATTATATCAAACTCAATCATAGGTATGACGATGAAATCAGCAGATAAAGAAAATTTATGTGCTCTAATGGGGACTGATTCACAAAACTTTGTTGCAACGATACTTCCCTTAGGAGTTTTAACTGACAACTCCCTTATTAAATCAAATTGGAAATATCTAATTTTCTTAGCAAACTGGGAAGATATGAAACAATGCGATGATCCAGAATCAAATAATGCATTTGCTAAACTTGAGGAAACCATTAAATTACCTGCCACCACGTCTTTCGGAGCTTCTACCTCAGCAGTAGTGATAGCATAAGCCTGGCCTTGATCCCTTGGCCTTTTTTGAGGTAAGTTCTCCTGAAGCTTAGGACATGCATTTGCATAATGCCCCATCTCCCTGCAATTGTAGCACTGAACGTTGGTAGCTTCCTTCTTCCCCTTGCAATCATGAGCTTGGTGGCCTTTTTCACCACACTTGTAACAGACTCCCATTCCCTTCAGGCAAGCACCGGGGTGTTTCTTCCCGCACTTACCACAAGATGGATATTCAACCTTTCCCTTATTCCCCTTATTTCCATTCCCAGATTGATCAGCAGGTCTCTTCTTCTCTTGCTTTGCTTTAAAGTCATAAGACTTAGAGAATTCCTTTTCGGTCTTGATAGCACATGAGACAATGTCTTCGTACGATGAAAAGGATTGTGAGACTAATGCTCGACGGAGAAATGGTTTTAACCCATCAAAGAAATGATCAATCTTACTTCTTGGGTTGCGAATATAATCACCAGCGTACCTCGCTAACCTTGTAAAGTTAGCCTCATACTTTGTGACATTCTCATCCTCCTTTTGTCTCAGACTCAGAAATTGCCTTTCCATATCTGCTCGATGGTCGCGAGGAAAGTATTTTTCTAAAAACAGATCTTTGAACTCCCTCCATTCCATGTTTGATACTTCATCATCTTCCTTCATGTTTTGAATCAATGACCACCATTGATCAGCATCTCCAGTGAGGCGGTAAACTGCCATGGTAACTTTTTCCCTTTCACTACTCCCCAAAGCCTGAAATATTTTCTCTAGGGAAAATATCCATTGCTCAGCTACTAAGGGATTTGTACTCCCATTGAACGTTGGTGGTTGTTGTCTCATGAATCGATCTAACATTGATCCTCCACGCTGCGGATCAGGGTGCTCCATACGGGTAAGGTTATTATTCATAACCTGAGTAAGTTGTCCCAGTATGGTGATTAGCTGATCAGCACCAGTTGCATCACCAGCCCCACTATAATTATCTTGAGCAGGAGGGCAATCCCTACATGGAGTGCGTGCATTGATACGGTTTCCATTTCTTCCACTAGGCGCCATTTCTAAAAAAATGGCATAAACTAGATCAGTTTATGCATCAAAATACATAATCCCATACTTATAAAACACTTAACATAAATTGAACTATTTATGGATATAATTCATAATCATAAAAATGTTTTCTTTGAGGAAGTATATACTCATAAACCCTTCATAATGATTTGTAAAGATAGTGAGAGTTATCCTAAGCATATCCCCCGGGAGTGTCGTAACCAAGAGTGCAGCAAGGCCCGTTGTCGTGCACCAGTTCCCGTTCGAGTCTAGCTCAAAGCGGTGTTTTCGGGTTTTACCCCTAGGTACATCTGTGCCAGAGCCGCCTCTACCTGCTCGTATCCAGACAGGGATGTATTGCTCGAAAAACTCACAAAATCTCTACAATACCAAAATTCTAGGAAGTTCTTCTATACTAATCCTCAAAGTTCATCTTAGGTCTACGTGCTCTAATCAGAGTTTATCTAAATCTAGCTTCCAAGGTTTGTACTAAACTTCCTCTGATACCAACTGTAACGCCCCGACCCTAGTTGCCTAGAGTCGGTGCAATAATTACATAACATTGGCATGATCACAAGAAAGATCAAATCTCGAAAGACCGATTGGTTTAGTAGCCTTGGAAACACTAGATATATTCATAAGTTTTACATTACATCATAAAATCAAAAACTACTACAACAACATAATGTTTCCACAGTCCACACTACAATCCCCTCATAATATCCCTGCAGGTCATTCATAACTTACATCTTCACTTCCTGGGAAAAATAAAACATAGAAAAGGGGTGAGCTCAAATGCCCAGTAAGGATAACAATATAGCGGAAACTTTCATCAATAAGAATAAACATTTAAGGCAATGTATAACTAAAACAAAAGCCTTTTAAACATGAACTTTCAACATGGTATGGCATAAATAAAATGAAATAATGCCATTTACTTATTCACATGGATATTCCACTAATCGAATAATCACATGCAAAAATAAATAACCACTTTCATAATGTTGGAATGCATAATGCCAGACTATCATAACCACATAGCCAAGGCCTCGTGCCAAGACTACAAATAAGATTTTGTCAAGGCCTTGTGCCAAGACACTAGTTTGTCTCATGAGACCTACCGATGCATCGAGGAGCTATAGCGGGCTCCACCCGTCACTTATTAAGTCCAATGCATTCCCATATGAAAAGGTTTAAACATAACATAAACATTCGTATTAAAACTAGCATACGAAATGTCAATACTTTCACAATAAACTATGAATGGTATAAAAATAGCACATCCACAGTCAAACATATCACAAAACCTTCAATACAATATAGAAGTTTTGTATCATAATAAATCAACTTCAAATAATCTTAAAATCCATCAAAGGATGTTGACATAGATGAAATCAAAATTCTTTTTAAAGAAATATCTCCTTTTATTTTGAAATCATTTAAGATCCATATAAAATAAAACATTTTCTTTGAAAATATTCTTATAAGCTTGTAAGGAAAGCTTTGAAGATTTTATAACGGCGTAAAATAACCGCACCCGCCGTATAAGTTAAAAAAACATTCTTACCTCAATTCTGTCGAAAAGGTTAAAAAGGACCTTGTTTTGAAAACGACGGAAAGATTCCTTTATAAACCTCTTATAAAAAGTCAAAAAAAGGTATAAATGACTTTAACCCATATTCTTGTAAATAGTAAAAATGTTTTGAAATACATTTTTAAGAAACATGGATGTGGATGATAAAGAGATCCCAGTAGATTATTACATATAAACAACCTCGGATAATGAAGAGATTGTGAAATAACCCTTACCTTGTACTTTTCCTTGGTTGGGGTAGGTTAACCTCCTGTATAATGGTGAAATAGTTGTTATTAAATTATACAAGAATCATATATATTAATATGATATCATATATGATCTTTTAACATTGATTTGTTAATAATATCTTAGAATTATCGTCGTTTCGGGAGTTAACTTACTCATTTTCTTTTATATGTTTTGTTAAATAAGCCATGGTTGTTGTATCTTATTCATATCCAGAATGATATACAGTCCTTAAACATCATTTTTAAATCATCAAATGATAATTATACTTGAATGGATACGATGGAGAATGAATCTCATCGCGTTCGTGGAGACGGTAGTCCGTACGTACGCACGAGCGACAATATCATTCTTTTGATATTAAAATAATATATAAATGGATGGTATATCATATATAAAGAATCATTAACATGTTATATTTATTATTTACATGAGTTACACATCATTATAATACCCATCCAAATAATATTATATTGAATAACAATTACACCACGACGTGGAGACGGTAAGCCGTACGTACGCACGTATGGTGACATGTTATTCAAAGGGTGGATAGAATACTGAATATGATTGTACCATATTTATAATAACATCACAGTATATGTGAGATACTGGAGTTATTATTTCAGAATGGTAAGAACAAATGAAGAAGAAGTGGAAGAAGAAATGAACTTAGAAAAGGGTGGTGAAATCATTACCTCTTCTTCGGGTTCTTCCTTTTGATTTGATCAAAAGGGCTCCTTAGGTTGGCTTTCTGATCAAACTAAGGCCTCTAGGTTGTAGTGAGGGATGTTGGGAGATTATTTGGGCAGAGTTTGGCCGAACCAAAAGGCTTTGAAGGTGTGAAGAAATGAGAAGGAGGAGTGCCCTTTTATAAGAGGGGTGAGGGGCACCTTTGGAAAAGTTAGAAATATTAATTTATAATAAATTCATATTCGGTTTAAAAAGGCTCCAAAGTTGACTATTCAAAGGATGAGGTGTGGATAGGTCGAAAACAACTCATCCAATAGAATTTAGACAGGTTTGGGTACTTATATTAACCTTATCTTTAAGTATTAACTCTAAGTTAATTAGTTTCACTTTTACAATGTCTCTTTGTATTTTTATATAATATGATTAATAAACTTACTATATACATCCAAGCGACCCCCAAGTGGTCCATTAATGAGGAACCTATCATAATATAAGTCTCTTGGCCGAACCTTAGATTTTTAGGAATTTAATATCAATTAATAATATAATATTTGTTTTAAGAACTCTTTTATGTCAATTTTGACACTATTCAATAGTTGATTTTTGTGAAACTCCTAACAGATTAATTACTTCGAACAAAGTCAATTAAATCAATCCTAATATATCATATTATCATAGAAAATTAGTTTAATTCATTAAAAGTTTCATATTATATTTATTTGGGTATTTATAATATCAATTATTTTAATTTTTCACTATTATAGTAATTACTGCATCATCATTGTGTCATAAATAAAATAACTTATTTATTGTCTAAAAATTATAAATAAAATATCATTATGTATGAAATCTTTTTATCTTTCTAATGAATATTTATAATCGAAAATCCAACATGTATAACCCTATGTAAAAATTGTTCTTCTAAAAGATATATGCTTGTGTCATTTTTGTATTCATTTTAACTTAATTAAAATAAAGTGTCATTATCACTTACAAGTGGATCCATGGGGTCCCAAAATTGACACAAAGATGCCCATGGTCGACCATGTATCAACCAATAGGGTTAAGACACGTTTTAGGGTAATTTAGTATTATTATAATATTATTATTTTTAACCCTTATTTACCGGATTTACCCTTAACCATGGTAAATAAAATATTTACCGCAGTAATTATTCAAAATGTCTAAAAATAAAAGTTACCTATTTACACAATTTTGAACATCCTGATTCCAAATATGGAATCCATTTTTCTAAATTCAAAACACAGAAGTGGCAGAAATTAATTTAAAATTAATTCCCGCTGTCAAAACAAAAAGCGTGTTTTTAAGAGATAATAACTACCAAAAGATTGACACTTGTTTATGTTCGGTTTAATTGTAAAATTATGTCCAATGATAAAAATTAAATTGAATGGTAAAAATATATTCTAAATATACTTTAAAACCACTCAAATTCATAATTTATCACTATTAATTATTTTGATTAAAAAAGTTGTTTTTAATTAAAATTTAGAAATTTTCACTATTCATCAAAATATGAAAGTTATCCGAAATGTACCAAAATTTCACCCTAGGCTAATTTTGATATTCCGAATCCAAAAATGAAGTCCATTTTGAAATATAGAATATATATGATTTCAAAAATTAGGTATTACTATTCACAACAGCTAGTTTAATTAGTTGTGGTGTGTGTTAGAACTCGAGGTTGCGTACAACACACGCTATCGCATTATTCGAAGGGAAACGTACCGTAGAAGCTTGGGGTGTTACAATTAATTCTCTATATTTTTTAATAGAATATTAGGGAAGTACATACTGAAAAATATCCCCTTAAACTCTTCTGATTACATAGATTCAATTTCTTCTTGTTCACTTGTGTTCTTAATAAGATTCCACCATTGATCTGCTTTACCTTCCTAATGATAAGTATATAAAATGAATTTTTCATGATCCAAGAAATGAATAATGGAAAATATATTTTCAGTGGTACGAATCCATTTCTCATCTACTAGTGTATCAATGGAACCACTAAAAGATTATGGATGTTGCCTCATGAAGGACTCAACAAAATGATGTTTCCTCCTCTGATCATTTGTAAGTTCAACATGATTCATAAATTGGGAATATTTCTAGAGTATAGAAACAATAATTTTCATTCCATCTCCCATATCATTTGGTTTATTAGGAGGAAAATCATCACATTTTTCATTACATTCAACATTAACACTGTTCCTTTGGGTTCTAGCCATTGAAAAAAATAGAAACATAGCGTGAGTATCACTTATCATAGAAGAAAACCACATAATCATGAAAATTACTTATATGATGTCTAAATCATAACACCTAATCCTTTAATATATGACACCTTAGGATTATCCTTAGATACATCCCTAGAAATATCCTTAGAAATATACCTATGGGTATCAATAATATTTTATCTTCCTAGTTTCCAAAGGTTGACTAAACCTTTCCATTGATACCAAATATAGCAATCCATGCTTAACATACATGAATATTACATCATTTTAGATAAATATTCATCACATTACAAAAATACATGCCCGAGGACTATAATAGTTAATTTCTTTAGAAACTTGAAACATAATATTCTAACTTGGTGAAACATATTCAATATTTCCCTTAAATATCTTTCCCTTTAGTACTCCTACTTAAAACCTTTCTTCATAACTCGGGTAAAGGAAACATAAGAAAGGGGTGAGATTAGATGCTTAGTAAGGGTAAGAAATAGAGATATATAAGCATAACATGAGCATAAGGGTATGATAACATGATTTTAACATTAGAAGATCATACTCTTCATATCAAAGATCATAATCAATATTCATGTTATAAATATTGGTAGTTCATAAGACATGAATCATAAGGGTGATAAATCATAATAAATCAATCATGAACCATAAGATCATGTCATATAAGTGTGGCACCATCATAACTATATAAAAAAATTTCATGTTCCAAGGTTAAATACCAATACCATCAATATAGTGGACCAGGACATACCTTTTCCCATTTTTGGATCTAGATACACATGTTTCCCATTATGGATCAATACACACATATTTCCCATTTTGGATCGAGACACACATGTTTTCCATTTGGGATCAGGACACACTTGTTTCCATTTTTTATGGATCAATCCCATAGACTTGTTTCCCATCATTATCTCATAAGATATAAATATTTACCTAATACATTTGAGAGAGAGATAGGTCCCACCGATCTCATAATGAATTCACACATATGTATGCCATAAAACATTCATCTTATCATGACCCATAAAAAGATATGGGTTTTATAAAAATAATATCATAACCCATGAAATGAAATGGTTATCATAAAAATTTAATCATATCATAACCTGTGGAAAATATATAGTTTTCATAATCATTTCATTATAGAATAAAATGTTGAAGGAAGTGGGTTTTATAAGAATTTATCATGGTATAACCTGTTAAAGAGAAATGGGTTTCATAAACACTAATCCATCAAAACATAGACCATTAAAATAAATAATATAAATGGTATCCATGGATCACATAACTAGTGAAGAATAAACTATAACCAAGGATGTTATATTATATAGAGAAGTATTTTTAAATGTCACTTGGAAGATAAATTTTCATTTAAAACAACTTTTTTTAAACATATAGCATTTTTAAATCTATTTTCCTTGAAAATAACCTTGAGAACATATAAATAATATTAAAAAAATTGAAAACCTTTTTCCTTTAAAAATTATAAAAGAATATTGAATTTTTTTGATTTTTTTCAAATACTTCAAAATCTTATAAAAGAATATTTGAGATCATTACAAACACTTTTTAAACATAAACCTATTTTTTAAAACCACTTTTTCTTTGAAAACCCCTTTTTATTTGAAAACCATTTTAAAATAAACAAATTTATAGAATATTAGTGAAAAAATATTCTTAAAAAAATAATCTTTTAAAATTATATAGGAATCTTCAAGTAAATGATGGTCCTGATGGTGGGTAATTCCACACATTCCGAACATTCCTTTTACACCTTAAAAGTTTAGAAAAGTGTGTTGATTAAAAAATGAAAAGAATATTACTTTTAAAACTATTTTTTAAAAAAGGTAATACATGGGTAAAAATTTATTTTAAACATAATAGGATAGTATTAAAAAAAATTTAAGACATTTTTATAAAACACTATTTTGAAAGAACACAGATTTCCAACCAAAAGGTGAAATAAAGTCGGGTTTTCATGAAAACATTTTCTTAATTATATTAAGTACCGAAGAGTGAAAAAATGGTACCATTAGTTGGATATAAAATTAATAACCAGAGTGTAAGAAAATTCATTATAGTTCTTGAGATATGTTTCATAATATTTCATCAATGGAAGTATAATCATAATCAATCTTGATAAACAATGCGATTGTAGCAATAAACCGTTACCACTTTGGTAACTTTGAATCACAATAAAATGGAAATAATAACATTAAATGAAGCTTAAAATATCATTAAAATAAGTATATTTATGATAAATCATGTCAAAGTAAGTATATACACCTCATAAGAAAATATAGGTGCATAACATGGCATGTGTCTCAGAAAAGGAAAATTGAGACAAAATTACTTTACCGATTTAGTAACTTTTGAAACATAAACCACATGAAAGAAAGATTGAAAATGGATATGTAAATATCCATAAATTTAATTATAATAATCATAAAATTCATCCATGGTCAGTATACACATCACATATAAAAAATAGGAGGTGAACATGGCTTGTGTCTCATGGGAAATAAAAGCGAGACTAGAAAACCCTTACCTTAACTCTTGAATTTCTTCGTACACATTCAAAACTCTTGTATAATAAATATAAATTTATTATAAACTTAAAAAATTACCATATTATTATATCTATTACTATATATTATTTGGTTATGACTTAATATTACCTTTTTATTAACAAATCCATGATAATGTTACATTTAGGGTAATATCTGCTTTGTTTTTCGTATATGTTTTGGCTTGTTATTCTTGATCCTCTTACTTATATCATGATTTAATTATTTATATAATGTAAAACATGATATAAATATCATATATATTCATCATATATTTATTTCTAATAATATATAAAATATAGTAATATGAAATGGAATACACCGTTCTAAGAGACGGTAGACCGTACATACACATGAATTCTATTTCTATTTTATTGTCGTATTGAAAGAAAGAACATAAATGACATATATGTATGTGTGTATATATATATGTAATATCATTAAATTGGAATTACTATTTTATATATATCATATAATTTCACTAAAACTATCCTTAATACATTCCATGTAAAGTGTTAACGAATCACATCGCTCTAAGGAGTCGGTAGTCCACTCGTCCACAAAAGAAGTTATCATAATTACAAAAAATATAAAGCATGAAGGTTTGTTTTATATAATAATTAAATAAGTATAATTACATACTAAATATCATATATATCATATAAAATCAGTGTTTTAATCATAATTACAAACCATGAGAGGTGGTAAAGGAAAAACAAACAACATCGTTTTGTGAGGTAGTTGTTCATCATACACAAGAATGGTAAGTTTGTTACCCATTAGATGGATGTGTGTATAAGTGTAGGTATAAAAATTAGAATAAAAAATATTAGTTTATTTATGATACTTATTTTATTATATAAACATGGAATAATAATAATTTAGGTGGTGTAGAATGAAAATAAATCAAAGGATCTTGGGGAAGGATGCTACCTCTTCTTTGGGTAACTTCTTTTGGTTTACACCAAAAGGGTTATTTGGTTGGATTTCATCCAAAATGTATGATTCTAGGATTAAGGGAGGAATTTTTTGGTATTTTTTAGTAGATTATTTTTTATCAAAATGGATTTATATTTGTGAATAAGTGGGAGTGGTGAGTGACTTTTTATAGTGGAGGAGTGACATTCTTGTAAATTTTTGAAAATGGAATTCCACCCTCATTTTTCTCATGTCAAGTGGCTCCAATAATGTTCTAAATTAGATAAAATGTATTATAGGTTCTAAATATGAACATAAATTTTTTTATACAAGTTTATAGGTTATTTTGGGCCTTAATTTTAAGGTTTAATCCTTTATTAAGCTACTTTTTTTCTTAATCGTTGTAATTAATTTTAATCACTTTCAATAATATTTTTCGTAAAAAAATAATATGAACTTATTATAAATTATAAATTATTCTGATTAAAAACATAAAATCCATTTTTCCAAATTCAAATCATATATGTATAATAAATTAATTTAAAATTAATCTTGCAGACTGGATGAAAAAGCGGGTTTTTAAAGTAAAAATGTTCAAAATTTGCTAAGTTTTTATATCCAATTTCTAAGTTAAATTGATTCAAATAACCTAAATTATATTAATTTACATAAAATTGATATTAAACTTTAAATATAATAATAAATATAATCTAACATTATTAATAATTTAGACGAAAAAGAAGTTTTGAATTAAAATTCAGTGTTTTTCACTATTCATCAAAAAATGAAATTTCTCAGAAAAATACCAAAAATTATCCCAAAGTAAATTTTTATATTATTATTCCAAAAATAAAGTTTATTTTTTCAAATAAAAATTATAAAAGTGTCAAAAATAATATTTAAAATGATTTTTCCATTAAAAGGCAGTAAAATTACCTTTTAGAAAAATACATCTTTTTATTCATAAAATTGGATTTATAATTATCTTATACCTATAAAATATATTGGATTAGTATCAAAAATAGTTATTGAATATATAACATAGAATTTTTTTTGAAATCATTAATCAAAAGTGGGTTGTTTAATTTATTGAGATAAATTGTGTTTGTACATAGAAGAATAGTTTTCTTAGAAAAGTAATTTCTTTATTTTTAAATAGTTATTACATTCACTTATAATAATTTATAACCACTAGATTCATTTTATATACCTATGTAAATAATATTTTAAAATTTTATTTAATCTTATTCATAGCTTCCTTTCCAATGTCTAGTTCGTATATATAACAATATTTAATAATCATGTTAATGGTATATTGTAGTTCGGTGAAACTTGGCCTTTTGTGTAATAAAAGCTATCGAAGAGACTTGATATTATGTAAAATACAAGAAAAACATATTGTTTCATGTACCAAAAGCTAACATAAGTGTTATATGTGGTGCAATATTAACTTGGTGTTATGTATAACGCAAGCCAAACTTAGTGATTTTATAAAAAAACAACTATATTAAATGTTGCGTAAAATGAAAAATATCAAAAAGATTAAATTAATTTCAAAAAAATAATAATTCACAAAACCTTAAAGTTTTAAAAAATCAACGTTAATCACATGAAAAAAATTAATCCCAAAGGCAATAAATCACATCAATCATATACTCTCCACATCCAATACACCCCCTTCAATAACAATCCCCTATCTAACTACATAACTATAAATCAAAATTCATATAACATTAATATGATACACACAAGAAGAAGAAATGGATAATAACATAGATCAACTAGGGTGTGAATAACTATCATTAACCACCTTCCCTCAAGGCACTAAATGGTCCTTCTCTTTATGCATAAAAAAGACAATTGAAAATCCCCTTTTAAAAACCATTTTAATGAAAATGAAATACCTAGGTAAATTAAACATAAAAAATATCAAGTAAAAACTTTCTCAAAAAATTAAAGGATTCATCCAAAAACAAACAACCCAATAGGACATAATCACGTCTTTTTCAAAACTTGAAAATCCTTTAAAATCCATAATGCTTTCTTGAAACAAGAAAACTTATTTAAAAAAAGGGAACCACCATTAATAAAAGAAAGAAAACATGTTATAAACATGGATGTTTCTTTTAAAACATCGATAGAAATTAGAATAAGATAACTCCTTTTTAAAAAAATAATGCCTCAATTTATAAAACTAAATTTGTACAAAACACCATGAACTAATTGTTTTTCTTGTAAAAAGCATCAATGAAATTTTATGAAACACCTTTAATGCCTAGAATACCATTTAAAACCATAGTGACATTGAACTAAACAATTTACCCATTTTATCTAATCAAAACCCAAAAAATCATGGAGAACCTTTGATAACACAATTCTATATAACATATAAATCATTAATTTAGTTCAAGAACACTTTTAAATAATAAATAAATCAATTAATTCTTTAATAAAAGGAATACTAATGGAAATAATTACCTCAAGTGGCGAAAATAGGTCTCCTATGATGGAAACCATCAGAAAAGGTATCCTAGCATTTATCAATAACTTTAGAAACCAAAAACCTCAACTTAGAACAACTGAAAGCATTAAAGTCATCCCACAGAGCCATTAGGGTTAGAGGAAAATACAGGAGATGATAATAAACTAAGATAAAAAAGAGAGTATAGGCCCTCTCCTTTCAATTAGGATGAAGAGACACCAAGGATCCACTTTTAATCCACCTTTAAGTAGAAAAAGAAGGATATGAGAGCTGGCTTGGTTGGGGGAGTTCGAATGGGGTAGCTTAAAGGAGAATCCCCAATTAAAAAGAATCAAAAATGAAAAAATACCCCAACTAGAGTAGGTCTTATGATCTACCAAACCATTTACAAACCATGTGAAAGACACTATCCAAAAACCTCATAGGTCACATGTTTTTCTCATAGGGTTTATCAAACCATGAATAGACTATGCGATCATCTTTGTCCCAAACTATAAATGGCATATGGCTTCTACTACATGGTTTCCCAAACTATTCACCTAATGGCGCAGCCCTAGAGAAGCTCCAAAAACTCAAAATTTCAACTATGGGACACCTCTTATTCAAGGGGGAAATCAACTATTTTAAAAAATCAAGAAATTTATATTTTAAGGTGTCACATGGAAGGTTTAGTTAATCATAATGGATGGGAAGTTACAATTTTTTGTGATGTAGATAGGGGGGTTCATGAATTTGGTGAATAATCAGATGGATGCTGATCAGCAATGGGTATATTCTATGGTTATATATATGAATTTATGTTAATGATTTATATATCTCTTGTCTCCTAGTATTTTTATAGCTAATATTGGATTTCTTACTTTTAGGGGTAAATGGAATGATTTTTTTCTTGTTCTAATTGGACCTCTTCTAATTATGTGTTAAATTGTATTTTTTTGGAATATTTTAACTATTTAAAATTACCTTGGTTACATTATTGGGAATAGGTCATGTATAGGATTTAATGAGATTCATATAGAGAAATCCTATTAGGTATTCACATTATCACCCCTATTCATACATCTCAGTTTGTGTGTAGATGTCTTATTTCACGATGAAGATAATCTAATGAATATAATGTTTCTTAGCAAGGTATACTAGGGTATATGATCATGGTGGACATGAAACTATTTTTTCATAAATTTATGGAAGATTTAGACTATCCAAATTAGATAAGAAATGTATACTTTAGTTGGTTGTATCTTGTTAAGGCCTATGAATGTTTATTTTCAAGTGTACTCTTATAAAGTTTGGTTTACATTAAATATTGTTTCAAAGAATGGTTCTAGTTTAGAAATGAAAATTTATATTTTTTATATTTATATGGTTTTTTATTTTGAAATAAAATCACTCCCTAGTGGTTTAATTTATCCCTCAACACTAGTTTCTAGCCTTTGGTGATTGAGGAATGCATTTTAGACCATATGAAATTACGAATGGGGTCTTGTAATTTTTTCTCTTGAGTCAGGGTCATCAAAAAATATCTAATGAATGAGAAACATTTCAAATCTAATTTAATGCCTCACAAGTTCCAACAAACTTTGAATAAATCCTACTTCCTCTACCAAGATTTCACTACTTATAATAAGGAGTAAACTTCAAACCTGATCACTGATTCGAAACTCTAGATGTCTATTCCACCAATATATATAAAACTTATAATGATCCTATGTATATTTTAATCACTCTTGAATCAATTGAACATTATCCATCTTACACTACACCAAATCTGGTCTAATTACTACCAACTCTCTAATATCAATCCAATATAAAGCTGATCTATATATTCTTTTATAAAACACCTCAAATGGTGTCATCATGATAGATGATTGATGACATTTATTATAGGAAAACTGAACAAAATAAAAGTGGTTCATACATGTACTTATGAAATCAAGGACACATGTATGCAATAATTCCTCTAATATTTGGATTATCCACTCCATATTACCTTCCATCAAAGGGAAAAGTATCATTATAAAACATTGGGATTAAAAATAACATTAATATCCCTTCCAAACTAGAAAAGTGAAATGGGAATACTGATTGGAGATGATCCTACTTGGGACCTCATTAAGTCTCACCACATCTTTCACATGAATCCTCACTAATATGTCCACCACACTAGGATCATTTATTTCCAATAAATGAGAAAAATTAATCAGTCAATATACAATAAAAAAGATGATGTCATTTACTTCTAAAACTTAGGGAAAACAAATCACAAAATATATGGATATATACTCTCATTCCACTAAGAAACATCCAGAGGCTATAACAATATAGAATGGACTTGATGTTGACTTCAATGATCTAAAATAAAAACATTAAAACATGAACTATATTATTATATTTTTCATTTCATGACACAAAAACTACTCTTTCAAAGCATGATGTATCTTATAAATACTATAATACACTGCTATAGGTGAGACATGAAACTTGTAAAGAAAAAAATCTCACATCACATATAAAAAAATAGTTTTCTGTGAAATAGAACTTGATGTTTCCCATCCTCTATCCACCACTCAAGATTATCACCTTGAATTAAATGATATGAGTAAAATTAGACATGAAACTTCTATAATAACCTTCAAGACTAAGGAATTTCCATGAATCCAAAAACAATTTGGGTGTTTCATAAGAAATAAACACCTAAACCATTGAAAGATCAATTGATACATCATATTAAGACATGACATGACTAAGGAAATTCACCTCATTTATAAAATACTTACACTTAGAAAAAATTATATACAATTGATTTCATTGAAGTATCTCTTAGACAATCCTCAAATTCTCTAAATGCTCCTCCTCTATCTTTGATTACACCAAGATTTTTGTAATGAAATATACCAAAAACTAATCAAGGATCTCATGAAACATTGATTTTATCAATCCCATAAATGTCTCTATGTTATTTAAGACTCCAAAGGGAATCAATTAAAATTTAAAATTCCCATAGTGAAACCTCAAATAGGTCTTCTAAATTTCCACCTCCTTTACTCATATCTGATGATACCACAAGTGCAGATCAATCTTCAGGAACCAGATATATCTTTTCAACTAATTGAAATGGTTATAAATCCTTGGTATGGTAGTGTTTATTCATCATTTTTTTCAACCATAGTTAATTCACACAAATTCATGATTCACTATTCACCTTCTCAGTAAGAAAAAAATGAGTTCCCCATGGAAATATAATGGATCAAATGAATCCCTTATATAGTAGATTTTCAATTTGAATCTTAAACTTCTAAAAATATGAAGTCTTCATCATATAATTTAATATATATGTAATAGAAAATTATATTTAAAGTCTATCCCAAAATAAATTTCACATCAAGGGGGTAATATCACAACCACTTTGAGGAAAACATTTGGGAACTCCAATATAACTACTAAATATTCTAAATTTAGTATCTCCAATAAATTTAAAATAATATCTTCTAACTATATTGTAATAGACTATAAAAATCAATGATATATCTGATGATATCATTTACTAATTAACGTGACATAGTCACCCTCCACATTAGTAAAGATCACATGTATCTGATAAAATTTGAATATAGATTTCATAGAGTACAACCAATCCATGTATAGTGTGACATACATCTACCATACCCTTACACATATATATTGGATCCCAACCAATTTAGATTACACTAAGGATATAATAATTCTATCAATATTAATCCCTAATTCTATGATTGAAGCATGTGAAATAAAGGAGTGTGAATATACCATTATGATCAATGCATAAGCCTGTATATAATATAAAAATATAGTTCCTCAAATTATCTTCAATCCTCATGGTGTTGGAATATCCCTAGAATGAATCTGTATAAGTCATACTCTTCTTTATCTTCATCTAAAATATCAAACACCGCCTCATGCATACTTAGTTTAGGGTCTCTAAGGGTGCATAAAATCACTTAGCTTTCCTTTACCTACTTTATCATGCATTGGTGGTTTGAACAACTAGTGATATAGATATAGTTGATAAGTTATAGGGTGTAACTATTGTTGAGAATGTATCTAAAATTATCAAGGTCTATACTCTATCACACTATTAGATTCTCACTAAACATTGAGAAAATTTTGACACATATATTTTTGATGTTTATGTATACATATAAATAACACAAAATGATAGATTTAATGGTAAAAATACAAAAAATACCAACTCTATATAAATGTAAGAAAGTGGAATGAGGATGACTAAATCATAGGTCAAAAACACAATATCTATGAAAAACAAGAGCTGCTATCCATAGTTCTACTCATTGGAAAGTTCTGATGACTTCCCTATTAAAGTGTATCCATATATGCTAGAGTATTCTCAATCACTTTATAATTTATTAGAACCAAAATATAATTAAATAATATACAAGGGTTTCCTTGATACTTAATCATTAGTCATAAATTCTCAAAATATTATGTTCTATCCTACTCATTTGGTAAATGATTAATAGAATGTTATAGGTGGTTCATAAGTCTCACTCCAAACTCTTGAATTCATAATCTCACATTTTAGATCAAAAGTAGGTCCTACAATAAATATTCATTTATTGTTCTAGATATAAACTCAAATCAATAATGTTCACCTGGTATTATGATGGTGTGGGATTTTTTTCCAACTCTGATTAAAATAAATTTATTGATTTAAGCTATAAAATTTTTTAAATATAGAGTAATGGGTTTGTAGGATCTCATATGTCCACTAGAATGTCATGGTGGATTAAAGTGTTAGATGTTTATTTAAGGGAACTCTAAAATATAAGTTAGATGATGTTGTATTATTCGATCATCAGAGGAATATCACAAGTTAGAGAGTCAAATATGATCCAAGAAAATCTGATTGAATGTTAAAGGTGATCTAAATATATAATAATTAATGATAATATTGAAGTATTTGAAATATGGAATGGAATCAAGTGAAATCCTTAAAACCACCAAAAGATGAAGTAGTACCAGATGAGTCACAAAAAGGCTGACTGAAAATTAATTTTTTATTTTTCAAACACTTTTAAGAAGAAAGTGAGAAACTGTGAGTTCAAACACAAAAGGAAATGGTAGAGTCATTAAATAGAAATTTAAGCCTACCATAATTAGACTCCCTAAATTATTTCCAAGATATGTTGCTAAACTATGTGTCTAGTGCATCCATATAAAGATCTTTAAACTGGAAAGCCAGCTTGTCCCAAGACTGAATATACTCCTCAAGACTGATCTTCCCATTATTGAAGACCCCAACTAAGATAACATCCTTCTTGTATATCCAGGAATATTGCTTATCATTGAGAGTCATCCTTAATGATCATCCCATTATTTTAGCATCTTCTTCTTCAGTTTTATTTAGAGATAAAACTTGTTCAACTGATTCTTCTTCCGAGCTCATGAGAAATTCCAAAGACAAAGTATTAGAAGCTTGAATGTCTGATAAGAGAACCAATGAATTTATAGAGAAAATAATGATTTTAAATCTATATTTTTGGAAACTAAAATCATTATAAGTTATTGGATGAGTTGATCAAAATATGAGCCAATCAAGAGTTGAGCTATCTAAACGTGGATGTTGCAATTCGAAGTTCGAACTTTGTGTAGGTGAGATGAATTCAGACCACAAAAAGTACACATTTTATGGAAGATTTATTAAAAGTATTTAAGGATTCATAAGTTTAAATTAAGTTTAAAAAATTCCAGAATCAGATAAAGTTCAAAGTGAAGTATATATAAGTATGATCACCAAAATTTATTGAGTTATTTTACATAAACATTGTGAATTCACAACCATCATGATAATTCTGAGATGGGTAGTCAAAGTTACAATATTCATGAAGTATAGTTAATGATTCGATCTAAGTTTTTTATTCTATTTGAGGACTATTAAATCTAATTTTTGAAAAGTATTTAACAAATTTAAAACTCTGATATATTTAGAATTTATTCAAGGCTATTTCCCAGAGACTTATAGAGAGTAATAATTTCAAATAAGAACTTGTGTGTTTTCCACTTTTATTGGAGGAATTTTGGTTAAATAAATGTGGGAACATCATTTGATTTATTACTAATATCACTATTTTTATTGATAACATTGAGGTTTTTAGTAAATGTGATTATCAGGAGACCTCTTGATATTCCCCGAATGATATGTTATGCCTAAGAAAGATATCACAGAGTTGAGAGGACCAGAAGTTCAAAACCAAAAGATAGAAGTTTCATACATCTAATGTTTTGGAGGTTCAATATTTGGTGTAAAAGATGTTTTTCCATTCATAATTCTTGAAATAAAATATATATATTATGTAACTATTGGAAACTAGTATAATAATTTTGTTGAGTGATACAAGTCTGGTTTCACTTTTGGGTAAAGTTTGATCCCTTCCCAACCATTGTAATTAATAATTGATTGTGGTGTAAATATATGAATTAGACATCTCAAGCACAATAAGGAGTAGGTACCCTCATTTTTAAAAAACCTTTTAAATATTCCTGTTTCGTACTCTCTTGTTTACTTTTCTACATGTGAGTGAAAGTGATTTTATTACTTGAGTAGTTTAAGGCCTTAACTAGTCAAAGAGATTAACTTAAAATTAAAGGAAGTTTTAAAAGGTAACCACTGATTCAATTTACCTAGTAGTTCACCCATTATAGGGTTTCATAAGTTGTATCTTAACTAGGTTTCCTCAGTTGTATCTATTTATCTAAAATGGAGAAATTAAATTACATTAACTTTCATGTTGTTCCTCCCTTTGAGGGAAAGAACTTTCATGGATGAAAAAATAAGATGATACCCCATCTTCTATATATTAGATTTGAAGTGTTGAATGCTACTAAAATAGGTTTTCCTCCTAGATAAAAGGATTCAACTATTAATTTTGAATATATAAAGAACATATAAGTTGATGGTATGGATTGGAATTCAATTATTATATCTTTTTTAGACAAGGTTTACACTAAGGTGATGGGTCATTAATCAGCTAATGAAACTTTTGATAAGCTAGAAAGTGTCTTTGAAGGAAATTTTAATATAAAGGATGAGAAACTTTAAATCTAGAGAAGTCAGTTTTAAGCATTAAGTATGGAAAATGATAAAACAATATATGATTATTTTAAAAAATTCAATAAAATAATTGGTAATATCAGGAGATTTAGAGACTCTATAATAAAATTTATTATTTTAAAAAGTTAATGAGAAATTTCTTGGATAGATTCAACCCTAAATTCTCATCTTTGGATTATAAAAATTCTTTATATCTATATGAACTTTAAAAATACTCTCATGGAAAATTAAATGAGTAATGCTCTAGTATTTAAAAAATGACCAAGGAAGTAATGGATTTTAAATCCATGAGGAAAATCAAACCCAATGTTTCAGAAGATAAACATTTTGATGAATAAGAAGATGAATATGAGATGGATAAGGAGGACAAGAGAATAATTTGTCTTATATCTTGAAATTTTATAAAAGGAAAAGGAAATAACAAGTACAAAGTTCCATTTAAATTTATTGAGTGTGGTAGAGTTTGGCACTTTGATATAAATTAACCTAATAATAAAGATAATGAAGATAAAAAATATGATACTAATGAAAATAATTGGATAAATAAGTATAATGAAGATAAAAATGGAGGTATAAAATTAACTGAAGGAAAAAGTAAGTTTACTTGGAATAAGAAAAGGAGTTTACTAAGTAAATAAAAGGAAGGGTTATCATCAGAAGTTGTATCATCTAATAATGAAATTCCTATGAAATTTGTAAATGTCATGGATCATGTGAAACCCGATGAAACCTCAAAATAATAATAATAATAATAATAATAATAATAATAATAAGTTGAAGTAACTTACTTGGAACACATATTGAAATTGGAACTTGAAGCATGTCTTGAGAAAAATACTAAAACTCAATAAGGAACTTCACTAGATGAAAGTAAAAGGAGGGGATAATTTTGAAAGTAAAGATGGTTTTCTCAAAATGGATAATGCATAAATTTATGAAATCAATAACCTCAAGTGGAAAGTGTATAACAAGGATAAAATTTTAAAGGATAAATAAAATAATCTAGGAGTAATGGAAGATAAACTAAGCAAGACATAATCTAAGCATCTTGAACTTGAAAAATTATTAATAATATGAGTAGTTTTTTTTCAGAAGTCAATGGAAGTTAAACCTAAATATCTATAAGTTTTTGAAAAAATTGTTCTAGAAAAATAGTTGAATGTTATTCCTACTAAATATGAATATAAATCACTTTATACTAACAATATAGGTTTCTTAACTAAAAATTAGAAAGTATAGAATGAAATGAAAACTATCAATTCTTATATTAAACTAACATAAGTAAAACAGAACATATGGAAGAAAGATCATCCATGATAGTGGTGAAAGAAATTCATATTTATTGAGTAAATACCAAGACAATTCTAAAATTTTAACTTCTATCAATAAGGAAGATGAAGGTTCGAAGGTTACTTTTAGGATTGTCAAAACTATAGGAATAAAGACTATAATTGTTGGGAAAAAAATTCACTACTAGTAAGAAGGTATAAGTTGAAGGAGGGAAAATATTTAAGAAAATAAAATACTAATTAGAAGATAATAAGTGATATATCATGGAAGTATGAATTATAAATTAAGAACTATTCAACTAAAACTAATTTTGACTTCCTATAAGAAACCTATGGAAGATGTGATCAGACTAGTCACTGTGTAGAAGAATGCATGAAAACACTTCCTGGATAGGCTCCATACACTAGAATAGAAAAGTAAAAGGGAAAATAAAATAATGATGAAATTTCCCTGATAGTTTAAGTCCCCTTGAAATCTAGTTTAAATGATAAACTATAGACATTTAATAGAAAACATGTGATGTTAAAAACTTGAAAAACTTAATAGAAAACAATGAAGGAGCCATTACCATTAGAAATGATAGTTTCTTAAAAATCAATGGAAGTGGAACAATTTTCATAGATTATCAAAAGCTAAATTTCATGTAATTTATATTTATTTATAGACTTAAACATAAATTACTACGTGTAAGTTAGTTGTTTGATGATGAAAGCTAAGTGATCTTATAAATAATTTTTTGTACCATTCAGTCCTTGAAAAATGAAAGATTATTTTTGAAGGAGTAAGAACTAACATAAATATTTTTTATATTGGAAATAAAATTAAATCATGTTACCTAAGTGAGAAATATGAAAATCATTTGTTTCATAGAAGACTCCTTTATATGTTACAATAAAACATGATAAAAATATCAAAGGAAGAAGCTGTGAGATATTTACCTCTTCTAAAAAGATAAAGAACCATTGTTTGTGAAGTTTTTTAGGAAGGTAACATGACTAAAGGAAAATATAAAAGGGTTGAAATTTAGTCTACCAGACCTCTTGAAATTATACATTTCTATATATATGGATTGATGAGGCATAATTCTATAAAGGTTTATATATAATTTTTCCCTTTTACTGATGAAATCACCCGGATTACTAGTTTTTTTTATCAATCTTAAATTTAATGATTTAAAAATGTTTAAGTTTTATAAGAGGGAAGAAAAAAAGTAACTTGGTGCACATATCCAGTAGATAAAATTGAATAATAGTAAGGAGTTCACATATAACACTTTCCAAGCTTATCTTTCAATTAATGGAATTAAACATCATTATAGTACTCCCTACAACCTCTATAAAATGTGGTTACATAATGGAAAAATAGAATTTTGGTTGAGATGGGAAAGACCATTATTTTAGAGCATAAAATCCCCAAATTCTTATAGATAAAATCTATAAGTATTGTATTCCAATTTATGAATATATTTCTACTAAAAACATAAAAATGAATTACCCCTATGTATGTGGTATAAAAAGAAATAAATAGTGAAATATTATAAAGTGTTTAGAAGTCCTTACCCAATGATGATTAATAATCCAAACATAGTAAAATTTGATGAAAAGTTAAAGAAGCAATTTTCGAGAGTTACAAAATCAATGGAAGAAGCTATGGGTGATAGTAAAATGGATTACACAAAATTATATAATCATATGATGTTAAAAGGATTGAAAATAAGTTCAAATAAAATGAAGAATAGAAAGGTGAATCTGATGAACCAAAGGAAGATTCTAAATATTCTTATAGAATTACAATTGAAGAAGAAGAAAATCATGAGTTAAATATTAAAAAAATGTTCCATTTAATTTAGAGATAAATAAGGCTCTAAGATAATAAAAAACTTAAAATTATAGACATTATAGATATAGGTTGAACCAAGTAACATCATCAGAAGTTACAAAGATCCATTCAAATGAAACTTCTCTCTTAGGTTGAACCTCTATTAGTATCAAAAGTATTTGATCACAAGGAATGGTTAAAGTACATGAATGTTGAATTAGATCAAATTTAGAAGAATAGATCCTGAGAATTTATTTTGAAACTAGAAGGAAATAATATCATTGGAAATTAATGGGTGTTTTGGAATAAGCTCAATGAAAAGGGAGAATCCCCATGAAATAAAGAAAGGTTTGTTGGAAAAATTTATTCATGAATGAGAGGTGTTGATTTTTGTTGTTCCCTTTTCCCCTTTTTCCCTTTTTATTGTATGATTTTTTGTTTTCCCCATTTTTTGTTATCTATTATTTTCCACATTTTTTATTGATTTTTTGATGTAAAGTCAATATTCTTGAGTGGAGAAGTTGAATAAGAAGTTTATATTTAACAAAAAATGGGATTAATACTTGATGAGGATGAAAATATTATTAGAACAATCAAGAAATATTTATATTTGTGGAAGTAGGACCTTGTTTATTGTATTCCAAACTCGATAGTTTCTTGAAGAAATTTAAAATTTTTAAAGGAAATTTTGATAGAAACTTATGTGAAGGAGGAAATTTTTGGGGATCTGATAGTCATTTTCCATGTTGATGATATAATCTTTTTTGGTGATAATTATATTACATTTAAATAATTAAAAAAATGAAAAAGTAATTTGAAATGTTAATTTTTGGGAAGATAAATTTCTTTCTTAAGCTAAAGGTTGTGAAAATTGGAATTTATATCTTCGTTTCATATGAAATGTATTCCAAAGAGCTATTGAGGAAGTTTTAAATAGCAGATTTAAAGTAATTTTCTACTTATATATATGTTGCAGTAAGTCTAAGAAAATATGAATATGGAAAAAGCATTAATCAAAGATAATTTTAAAGGTTGATTTTAATATTACTCTATCTACCTACATGTTGACCGTATATTATATATGCAGTCCCATTGTGGGGTAGACCTCAAATAGATCCAATTAAATCACACTTTATGATAGTTAAATTTTTTTAGGCATGTTATTGTAACATCATACATTTTCTTTATGTATCAAATAAGTAATAAGTTCAACTTAATTGGATTTATAGATGCTGATTACATTAGTGATTTTGATGACCACAAATCAACTTATGGAGGAATTATAATTTTTAGATAAATTTGCTTTTTCTAGCATAGAAAGAAGAAAAACTCATTAACATTGAGTACAATATAATTAAAATATATTGTTACTAAAAAATCTTTCACTCAACTGATATGGATGAAATTCCAATTAGAATACTTGAAAGTGAATGTTGAAAATTCATTGAAAATATTCTATGATAATTAAATTGCAATTGATATTTCAAAAAACCTAGTTCAACAATCCAAATCAAAACATATTAACATTGACTTTTATTTCATCAATTAAAAAGTTTCCTCTGGACAAGTAAACATTGAGAATATTTCAACAAAGGATTAAATTTTTGATATTTTCTCTAAAGAGATGATGATGAACATATTTGGGGAACTAAGTCTGAAAATTCATGTTCAGATTCCTCTTCTACTTAAAATAAATTATGGTAATTTTCTACACTACGAATTATATTACAGAGTCAAAGGGGGAGAGTGGCGAAACTCTTTTTAAAAAGGAGAAGTATAAAATTTTCTGTCATCTGATGATCTGAGGTTGGAGTTCTTATAAATAAGGGGGAGAAAAGTTAAAGTGAGTGAATTAAGGGGGAGTATATCAAAATCACTTGGATAAAAATTATGTTTCACTAAAATATGGAATTCTCTAAAAACATTGCTTTATCCCCAATTGTGGTGTCTGAATTTTTCTTAAGAAATGTTGTGATTAGATGCAAAGAAAAATTATTGTGTATTAAAAAATAGTTGTCTTGAAAATAAATCAAAATAGGGAGATTGATGTTTCCCTAGGATTATAAAGGTGTTATATTTGTTTTAAACTTAGTTTAAATTATTATTTTTTAATTGGGTTGTAAAAGTTTATAAATCTAGGGAACTAACTATGAAGGTTTTTGTAAGTCCACTAGAATATCATCAAGGCCTGAAACATTCAAGGATTACCATGGGGAACTATATAAGTTAAATAAAATGACATTTTACTACTCAATCATTAGAAAAAAAAATCAAAAGTTAATGATTCAACTGTGGTCCAAGTTGAGTTGATCAAATTTCAAAGTTAATGAGAAGATATAAAAAGGAAGGATGATTATGAAATCTTTGGAAGATAGCATGAAAGGAAGTAAAATATGTGAAACCGTAAAAAGTATAAGAATTGGTAGATAAGGAAACATAAGTTCAATAAGATGTATTTTTTAATGAATTTGGTTTAAGGTCAATGCATCAAAAATCTTAAATGTTTGAACTTAGTTCTAAATAATTTAATAAGAAAAGAATGAGTGGAAGTCCAGATGTATGGAAACTAAAAGCATTTAAATTTGGAGGTTTATCTGATCATAATATGAGCCAATTGGGAGTTGTTCTATTTGAAGGTGGATTTTATAAGCCAATGTTCAAACACTGTGTTAGTGAAATTAATTTATACCACTAAAATCATAAGTTTTTTAGAAGAGTTGTTTGAAGGACTAATGGATATAGGTGTTTTAATTGAGCTAAAGCAATGGTATAAATAGATAAATAACAAAGTAGAGTCTAAAAAAATATGTTCATTGAAACTTTCCAAGTGAATTCATGTAAACATTGTGAAGTCAAAACCATTGTGATGATGCTAAGATAGATGATCAAACTTCTAATATACATGAAGGAAATTTCATGATTCGAGTCAAGTTTTGTAGAAGAGTTGAATACTATTAATGATGAGTTTTGCAGATGATTTGAAAAAAATAAAAACTATGATAAATTTAGAAGTTATTGAATGATTTTGACCAAATAATTTAAGTGAGTGGAATTTTTAAATAAGAACTCATGTTTCCCTACTTTTATCAAAGGAAATTTGGTTATATAAAGGGGGAACATAATTTTAGTCATTGTTTATATTGTTATTAGTTTTTAGAACCCTGGGGTTTTGATTAAAGTATATTTTCAAGAGCTCTAACTATATTTACTGGAATATATGCTAGATCAAATAATTATATCTATGATTTGAGAAGACTATATGTTCAAAACATGAAAATAGAAGTTTTGGTTATCTAAAGTTCTGGATGTTAAATTTTGGGAGAACAAGTTGTTTTTCAATTCAAAAGGCTCAAAAAAATATATATATTGTGTTACTAGTGGGGAGTAGTATAATCATCTTGTCTAGAGACATAAGTGTGGGATGAAATTTTAGGTAAAGTATGATCCCTTCCTAAACATTTTAATTGATAATTATTTATAGTGTAAAATATTTTACTTGATCATCCTGATTTTAGTAAGAATCATGTACTATCATTGGGACCGAACCTTATAAAAATATATGCATCTTGTTCTCTTGTTTAATTTTTTGAATATTAGTGAGAGTGAGTTTATTAATTAAGTATATTTTTACCTTAACTAGCCACACATGTCAACTTAAAGTTAATGGAAGTTATAAATGGGAACCACTGATTTAACCCCCCAATGGTTTATCCATTCTTGGGTATTAAACCCAAAACTAAAATTTAATTATCCTATGTAACCTATTTTTAATTAATATCTCTACAATAAAGGATAAAATATTATCAAGTGATGCCTCACAAAAAAATTATCATAAAAGAAATCAAATACTCCATCTATGTGAAAATTAATCCAGAAGAAATCTCAATCTTCTAAAAAAACTCATCTTTCCTATAATCATAAATGTATCATTCATACCTTAATAGATTTTTCCACTAAAACATATGAAAGAACTTCCTTTAAGAATCATACACTCCAAGTTAAATTATTCCACAATCATCCAGAGAATCCTAAATCACTTATCATACCAAAATTTTGTGAGGACATTATCCATTATCTTTTTTTAAATGAAAAAACTCTTAAGATCTAGATATGGAATAATTTAAGTTCATTTTACTAAGTGTTTTTAAAACTGCTTAAAAAATATCATATTCAAACACTTGAACTAATAAGTATGGTGCATATACCTAACCTAATTTTCTACCTTAAATTGGTATAATCTTATATAAGTATGTTTTACCATACTATTAGGGACCTTGTATAAAACCATTAGGGGAATTCTATACTTAGTTGGTCCACATTACCGAAATCACATGTTAAGATCAAATAGAACGGTTTCCCTATAAAAGAAATTAAATCCTCACTAGTCCCTACTATAAACTCAATAATAAAATAAACTCTATCTTTAATACCACTTTTTCATAGTTCGAGTACACTAAAACCATTCATAGGTCGATAGTGAAGAAAAGTGTGACCCTTGAATCCCATATTTAATAGGCCATAGATTGGTGAATAGCACTGAGGTTATATAAAATGAAATATGAGAGGCATTAAACACTTTAATCCAAGGAAGAAGGGAAATCCACCAATCATCACCAAACATATAAAATTAATAAACCCAATATCCTAATAATATAAAAATCCATCTAATGTCACACAAAGTCAAAAAAACATAACATCTCAAAAATAGTACCAAGATAATAATAGAACTCCTAAAATAAAATTATTCTCAATTTTAATCAATTGATACATTATAATCCATTAAAGTCCATCTTGTTCACCAAAACTAACTTAAAAATCTATAAAAAACGTATAGAAGTTAGGGTTTTTATAAAAGTATACTCAGTTGGTTCCCCCTTGGCCCTCTCATGCCAATGTTGTTTGATTTGGTTCCCAAGAACCAACTACTTTTTACTTAAGATGTCATTTATATTATATTACATGAAAATTAATAAATATTTTATCAAACAATGAGTGTTCTTCTATGCAACATTAATTTGATAATGTAATTAGAGTATCTATATCATTTAAAGGTACTAAAAGTTCCAAATTATGATTATAAACTTGAATTTATATGATAATATTATTAAATATATGTTCAATGGCTGGATAAAATATATCTAATGGGACACAAATAATGAAAGCTATCAGGTTTTGGTGGTTTGTAATCCTTTGAGACTTTTTCTAATAAATTTTACACTTGGTAATCTCCAAGATAGGAATTTATGAGAATAACCCCACTAGTAGGAATTCCACTTGTTGTATGTGTCATTAGAAATTCATATCTTTGGACATGTGTATTAGTCCTTGGACTTGATATAATTATTAATGTATATCATGAATCACACATTTAGATGTATTGAAAAAAACTATGACAACATATTCTCATGTTGGGGTAGGATATGTTATGTGAAACATAATTGATATGACATTAATGAACAATTCAAGAAAGGTTTTTTATTTTTTATTTTATTTTATTTTATTTTTTAATTTCAAGTTAATTAAAGTAGATATCTTAGACTCTTTGATTGGAATGGAATTGTTTTATTAAGTCCATTTCCATGTTGGTTTATCAATGAGTTCATTTTAGTAAAGTCAAAGAAAGATATATCAAACATATAGATTGATTACATAAGTAATGTAACATACTTAATGAGATGTTAAGACAAAGTAATTATATTATAGAGTGAGCATCTATAAGAGGTTATTGTGTTTGAGACATTAATGACTTTCTCTATGGGTTTTTGGATATATTACTAGATATTGACATTGTTCTTTAGGTTAACTAGCCTATTTCCACTGAGAAAGAGGCATATCGGGTCACACATTAAGTGTATATAGAACATTAGTTAAATTATATTTGAATAAAATATTAGAATAAATATTATTCTCTAGTTTTGAGGAATAATAATTATTCAGGTTATATTGATTTCATATATTCACTCAATAATTATTCAAAAGAATATATATATGTGTGTGAATTAAATATTAAATAAATATTTATTTTATGATTTAGTGAATATGAATTTTTTTATTTATTGAATGAATAATTAAATGACATTTATTTATTTAAATAAATAGTTATTATTCAAGATTTAAAAATGTCTAGGAGGATCGATAGACCATGTTAATGGACCAGATGTAATAATATGTTAAATATCATTTAAATAAATATTAATTTATTTATTTAAGAAATTATATTTAAATAATTTTCAAGTTTAGCGCATATCAAGGAAATAATAATAATAATATTATTATTCAATGTGGGATTCACTTAGAATTAATAGATCGGTAAAGATACTTTTTATAATAACTTATTCTTTGACCTAAGTATGTAAACCTGATTATATCATTTATATGGTAAAGGATTAGTATGCATAAAAAATCATCTCTGTATAATTCTCTCAATCCTAGATAGAATTTTCTCAAGAATTCTCTCAAGAACATAGATCATTAATCCTCCTTCACCCTCTCAAACCCAAATATAATTAGATAGAATACTTAAAGATCAAAATTGATTATTGTTAAAATCAACAACAAATAATGAAATTGGAAAGAATCATTTGTGCCAACACCTAGATGTTCTACGATGAATTTTTGAGGTTCTTCGAGCATGTGGGATACCTCTAAATGCAGTATACCCTTGAATCCTTCATCATAATGATGATACGAAAAGAGTTTCCAACTAATTCAAAAATAAAGAAATAATTGCAAGTGAGGGTAATTATTATTTATATAAATTAATTATAAATTATATGTGAAAATATTATCCCTAGAATATCATGAAGTTTCATTTTTCCAGTTTGGAGGATTTATTCAAAGAAATTTATGAAAAACTATTATTTGGAATGTTCTTGACTACTTCTTTTTTGCCCCTAATGAGGCACCCTAGATCCGTATTCCTGAAGTTAGTGCTAAAAGCAATATACTTTACCCAATGACTTTGATACAAATTCTTAATTACAAGATCTTTCAAACATAATGTATCATTTATATTCCAAGTATTTTTTTAGGTTTATAGTTTTAAATAATTAGGAAAAATATTTAACTATTATAACCCTTGTTATTTGTATCAAATGGACATTTTTTCCAATATATAAGCAAATACTTAATCCATAACAATTCTTCAACATCTCCCAAAAATCCTCCACATAAGATACTATTATAGAGACATCTTACATATTAATTTTTTTCATAACCTGAGTAAATGGGAAAATAACAAATGAAGAGCTCAAACTCTCATTAAGGGTAAACATAAGAAATAACAATCAATGATCATAAGTGTGAATAAGATGAGAATATGGGTATAATCAAGATACTTAAGAAAATCAAACCCAATAAAACTTAGATTAGAAAATATGGTATAATTCATGGAATAACATATGACATGAATCAAAAGAGTATGGAAATATGATTCAATAAACATGATCCATGTGACCATAACATATACACAAGACTAAGAATAAAATTATAACACAAACACATATTTAAGGAACACTACTTTCATGAGCCACATCATGATATTATAAGATAATAATGTGAAAATTATTTCAAATATGGAACATACATTAGTATAGGGAACATTACTTTTATGATCCACATCATCTGTTCCCATGCTTACAAGAAAATAAAACGTACCTGTAAAAACTTTTCTCATGAGATATAAGCTTTAAAACAACGAATTGAAGTGCAATATATGGCCTCACTCATCATTATTCCTTTATTATGCATTCCATAAGAAATAAATCATTCATCATATCATAAGGAACCCATGGAAAGAAAACGGGTTTTATTCAACACATCATAAAGAACCCATTGAAAATATGGGTTTCATATCCTTTTGAAATATATTCACATAAGGAAATCATTCATAATTCCATAAATAATCATAACATTATATTCATATGGAAAATAAATGGTTATCCAAATAAATTACAAAATTTTATAGGTAAATACCCTTAAATAAAGATAATAAATCATATGAAATTTACACTATATAGATAAAGGGTAAATGGTTAGGTCAATAATTTACCCAATAAATCGATGTATAGAATCCAGGTGAACACTATTCAATCAAAGGAAGAAAATATAAATAATTCAAAAAAAAGTCATTGGAAGAAAATTTATGCATATTCACGATAGATGGTTAGGCAAGAAAAAGCAGTCATGGATCATATATTTGATAGAAAAGAACATTACATAAGTCATAAAAATAAACAAGGTGGATGAAATTATTTGATGAATATACTTGATCAAGCATAAGATATATAAAATGAAAATGACTTAGATGAAAAACACTTTTTTATGAGTTTTAGAAAAATCACTTTGGGTATAAAAAACGTATTTTTATATTTTCAAAGCATTTTAAAAAATTATTTTATATAACTAGGAGAATTTTTTTTTATAAACCATGAAAATTTTAGAAATAGAGATTCATATAAAATGGTGAAGGTGGAAGAAAGACGTGTTTGAATGTAAAATGTTAAAAGGATATTCCCAGCACCCTTTGATGAAAATGACCCATACATAAACCATTAAAATTCTCTTTAATAATTTTTAAATGGAAAAGTAATATAAAATGAAATAAATTAATTATTGAGGAATAGATAAGGAATTTAAAAAAATCCAATGAATATAGATAGAGAAAAAAGGAGGTTCTTGGCTGAGAAGAAGATACAGGGTTGGTTTCACTTAAAAGAAATACTTTGGGTAAAATATGAGTCAAGGAGGAATAAAATTTTGAGGGGAAATGTGAAACCCCATAAATATCCAAAGAAAATGAGTAGGGTTTTATAAATAATAAAAATTATCTTGATGTATTATATTTAAAAACCAATTTTGAGTTGAAAATATGATTGGAAATCAAAACCCTTATAGTTTGAGTAACATTTATTCAAAACCCCTTTTAACTTTTGTATCTTTTAAATTGAAGTCCATTTAAATAAAGAAATGATATATATCTTTAAACTCCAATAATTAAATAAACATGGTAAAATATATTCATTAGTCAGTAATTTCACCATATTAAAGTGGTCATGGTGTACAATAAATAATATGTCTCATGAAATTAAATTTGAGACAATAACCACTTACCATGTATTCTTCCTTAGTAGAATGTTCTATAACATCCTATATAAAAAAATATCTTAACACCTATTTCATAACCTTATTAACATATAAAACCTATTATAATTTTCATTTATAATTATTATCTACATGTAAATTAGTTAGTTATTATCCATTTTCTATATTGGGTGTGGGTAATATTGATCATTTTGAACTATTTTCATAATAGAGATGTTGTTCTTCATTATTATTCCAAAGTTAATCATTCATATATTATGAAAAGTAAAAGAATTGATGATTTATAATTATTGATTATGTTATAATTTTATTCTATGGGAGTTTTAGTTATGATATTTAATGATAAATTTGACGATGAGCATGTTTTGATGATTCTTAGTGAATGGTGTTTTCTTAAATGATGAGTTAAATTTTTATATTACCAATTTAGAAAAAAACAACTCAATATTTAATTACTTATATCATATATTACCAAAAATTAAATTCTCATAATCATTCATGATATAGATTTATAGTATTGTTTAAGTAGGTGGTTAAACTAAGCCAAATAAGAACATACCGTAATTAATGGATGATTGTGAAGTAATTTAGTTGTAGTATCATTATAACGGAAGCATAATGACCTTATTTAATGTTTATTAGTGTGATATATCTGAATTGGAAATGATTAAAATAATAATATAACCTATAAAATGTTATTACATAGTATAAAGAAATCATTTTTTCTAATAGTACGCTCTTTTGGACTGTTGAATTTACAATGATTGATTATTGATCATATTGTTAAAATGTTATCCAATTGAACTTACCAAAAACTTAATAATTTTATAAACATAATATTTATCCCTTAAATATAATCTTATAACTATCCAATAAAGGTGGTATTAAAAGATGTAAAACATGATTCCATGGGGGCTGTAATACCCTTCCCTGAGAGCCACTAAACCAATGCTCCGGGATGGTGTGCCACATGGCCTCAAATGCATCTCCTTGTATGCTAGTGGCTACCAATTAACAATGAGGGATTGTGTGGTTACTTTGGGGAGACTATTACCTCATCATAAAATTATTCAAATCAACAAAAATAATGGAAATAATAACCAATCCAGATAGCATCATAGTAATCACTAAAAAGACAACCGATAAAGATACAAATAAGATATAATCATAATCCATTATATAGAAAATTATACAAACCAATACATCAAATAAAAAATCCCCTACGATAAGGTCACATATAATGAAAAAATAGAATATATAAAACATAATAAAAACTCAACCCCGATCTTTTCCCGAGTCCTACTCAGTCACTACATCCACACTCCATGCCAAGTAAGAACAACACAAGAAACATTAGGCCTTTCCTTAAACCTCCGACTACAAATAGATGGACTTATTATTTGGTACCCAAGTGCCATGGATTCCTGAGAAGGGTGTGAGTAAAACTCAACAGACCAACACCAATGATGTCCCTAAAATTACCTTTTCATAAGGTAGTTCACGAAATAACGATATAAATAAACAATTATTTATTGGAATTTTAACAAACTAATAGTTTAATATTATAAATAAAAAGTAATTAATACAACCACTAATGCCCAGGCTCTATGGTGACACCTGAAATTGGTTGATACATACTTCAGCTATCACCAGTGAGTCTTCATCCATGGTATATAATATGTCACATCTAATTAAAAGGTATAAAACCAACACAACCACATTTATGAAACGCACATTAAAATTTTTGGGGTCTCCACCAAGAAATCCTACCCAATGAAGTCATCTAGAATCCGTGAAGTCACCCATGTAATTATTCTTAATTACATCTAGATGAATCCAAGAAAAACTAACCTTGGAATTCTCTAAATTTAATCCAAGGAACCTCCAATCCAAGGCATTAAGAGTATTAGGATTTACCATAATACAGGTACACACCCATGAAATTTTTTCTTATAAAATCAAGATGAATATAGGGAGCTAATTCCATGGAATTCAAAAGGGTTCCCTAATGGAATCCGTGTAATTGATACTTATAATTAAATATATAATACATCACTTAAATCCAATGGGGAGCTTCCCAAAGGTATTTACAAGATGAATTAGTGAGAAATCTGGGGTAACTCGTGGCATTTATTAAACTTGTAAATCATTGGATGTAATGAGGCATCCTCCCATAGAATCCATGAAAGTTACCTAATGGAATCCATACACACTCAAGGCATTCCACCCATTTCATATCTAGAACTGAATCCAATGGATGACAACCAATTAATTATACTCATAACAAAAAGTTTCACAAGAAATTACAAATAAATAATGACCATATCCTCAATATATTCCATGTTACTATAATTTCTCACTTCCATTTTATAAAAACCATATCATTTCCCAAGGTTTTATTGAATAAGATTCCACTGAAAAACTATATGGGAAAGTACTTTATATGTTTCTTGACAAAAATCTATTTAATAAACACCATCATTCAATATATCAATAAGATTCACAAGTTAACAATTCTCAATATGAAATTTGGTGACCTTTTCAATAACATGGTTTACCACCGTACTCTAAATTTGGGTCATTCCATAATCCCATACACTTTTCAAAAAATTCAATTGCAATAATAAACGTCCATTTCAAAAATAACACTTTCTATTCCCTTAGACTCATATCAAGGGATAATTCCATCTTATAATTAAACACTCACTACCCCAAAGGTCCAAAAAATGTTTAATCCAATCTCAAATTCTCAATGGTTGTAAAATTCCATTTCAAAACCATTGATTCCAAGTATAGTTTCTAATTTGAAACTTAAAATTAGACAACCATATCTCATCCCAATCCCATTCATGAAAAACTCAACTAGGTCCATTCCTCAAAATACTATCATTAATCTATGGTTTAAGGAATGAATTAAAGGGGGTATTCAACTAAGACAAGTACAATTTAAAACATTTAATTTAGACAAAGTCAAGGCATGAAATAGTGGGATTGACCACATCTTGCATATACTTGAAAAAATAAAAGACTATGGGTTATGTATTAAGTACCACCTACCTATTTCCAAGGAGAGACAACCCATTGAGTATCAACTGCCAATTTGGGGTAAATCAGGATAAAGTACAAGAATAGAAAAATGATTTGAAAATAGGGTATAATAACTATTTCAAGTGAAAAAACACTTGAAATTAAAAGAAATGAATAATAAAGGGAATGTGAGTCATATAAGTACCTATATATCTCTAATTAATGTGATGACATGTTATTTAGATTCCATAGGAGAGATATATTCCCAAGAGGAGAGGATAAGAAGGGAGGTATGCAAGGGGGTGCTACTAGCTTCCAAGGGGATAAAAGCTTGAGTAAGATGGAAAGTGGGTGGCCCGGTTGAAATTAAATGATTTTACAATAATTAAAAAGAATAAATGAGGCCAATATATAGCCAATATACCAATGAAGAACCTATGATTATATATTTTTCCATTGGATTTCTATTAGACATGTATCAGCTAGACACTGGTGTTGAAATAATATTTTGTAACCCCAGATCTCTGTCCTAAACCCCTAATCTACTCTCGCGAATCCTCTAGAATATATTTGAACTTTATACCAAGAATAATTATACATTTTCAAGGTAATAAAACCTTATAATTTCTATAATTAAACCTGGTTAAAAAACTAATCCATCCACTAAACAAAAATTCAAACACCTCCAAAAATAGAATGATCATATGAAGAATGGTATTACAGGGGAAGTAGTCCACACATATTCAAGGATGATGATTTAGTTTCACATAGAATTGAATAAAGGAGTAATATGGTTTATTATTTAAAAAACTAAAACATATTATGAATATAATACTTATAATACTTAATTAACTATTAATAATAGTATTGAAAGGTGGTGAAGGAAAATGAAACATGTTGCGTCATGGAGGCGGTAATCTGCACATGCACACAATTGATATTTTTTATTTTATTATGGGAAGGGGGGGAATGTAGATAATTTATATCTTATAAACATAAAATAATTTTATTATATAATTAATACTAATTTTATCATTTCACAATGGGTAATATAAGTTTAAAGGAAAAAAGTTAGAGAAGTAAAAGATTACAGAGTGAGAAGTACTTTGAGATTTTAAACTTTCTCTTAAAGTACATCTTAGAAATGTATTAATTTAGAAAATATCTTGAGGATAGAATATTAAAATAGTAAAATATAATTATAGTGTAATTAAATATAATAGTATTTCAATAGGAAAAATAATTTTTATAGTGGTCTTTAAGGGGTAGTGAGAGGCCCCTTTTATAAGTGGTTAGAATGAAAATTTTGTAAATATAACCACTTTATATAAATATAGAACATGTTTAACATGTTAAGAGGCTAAAAAAATGGACAATAATGTAATGGAGGATGAGATAAGGTCAATAATATTTCAACCAATAAATTGGAAACATGTTTGTTTACATGTTTCAATCACTTTCCTCCTAGATTTATTTCTTCTATCATTTTAGATTTTATTATGGTAATTAGTTTTTACTTAATAAATTTATCAATTATACCTAAAATTAAAGTAGTATTTATTACATAATATGAAGTATATAATTCAAAATTTGAAATAAATTTTATTATATTCAGTTTATAAAATTGATAAAAAATAATTTTAAAATGATAAATGTATAGCATATAAAAAACACTTTTAGAGAAAAACTAACTTAAATTATAAAATATCAAATATAGGTATGTAAACTTAAGAAAAATTATAATTTCACTTATAAAATACATATTTGGTCATGAAAAGGGTTTTATAAATACCCAATTCATATTTATGTACTAATAATTCCATAAAAGTCATGGTCTTTATAAATGTGTTATTTTGCACTAATCACCTAAAATCCAATATTTGTTGAAAAATCCCAAAAAATAGTACTATGTTAATTTTAAAATTTTAATTCCAAAAAACAAGTTAATTTTGAAAAATAGAATTTAAAAATTTAGGGGTTTAAATTTTAAATAAAAATATAGTGAATACTATTTTCATAATGAAATAAAAATTTTAAAATATTAATCATTATTACTTTAATTTCCTATTAATTATTAATTAAATTGGTGTTAATATATCATTAATATCAAAAATATATTTAGTTTCTTTAAATATAGTTCATAAAAATCAAATTTTATAATTTTTTTAAAAATTAAATAAAATGATCAATGCATTAGTAAATAAAAATTCATTTTCTTTAAAATTAAAAATGAGAAATGTGTAAAATAAATTTGATAAATAACTTATAAAATTAATAATTACATATTTATATCATTATAATTTCTATTTACATGGAACTTTAAGATATTTGTGTAAGATCTAATCATGAGGTAATCTTTGGTAGCAGTTGAGGGTGGTGATTCCACTAGCATGAATTTCATGGCCATTTCCAAAAGCTTGATCTTATATCATATATTATTTCACTTATAATTTAACTGTTCAAGTTTATATTAGGATTTTTATATGTAAAACCCTAGTGAATATACCTACTTTCCAAGATTGGATAATTAATCTTCATACGAGAGAATTATGTTACCCAATTTCATTTCTTCCCTTTTTCTTTATAGATTTTGTAATGTTGACACTTCCTTTTATACCCAAAAATTTAATGGATATATTATAATGGTCTTATTTAATAATTTTATTTTATTAATGTCATTTTGATTTAATTTTATTATAGTGTTTCATGTAGAACAAGTTTTTAAGATAACATTTATTTAAGGAAAATACATCGTGAAATCTTAGGTCATTATATTCTCCTCCCCTTAAATAAATTATGTCCTCATAATTTTAATTATTCCTAACTAGTGAAATATATAAGGGCGTCCATAAAATAATCATTACTAAAAATTTTATTTTTAATGAGTTTTTATCCACTCTATCTTTGTTATGACTGGTGAACTCATCTTTTCCCAAAAAATAGGAATATAACTAATATTGATTTTTTCTCAAACTATTTGTGTTAAATAACCCAATATAATGGGAGAAATTTTTGATAGAGAGTTTATAGATAGTATTGTATTAATAGGTGATCATGGGTTGTTTTTTAGATATAATTTAGCTATCTTGGTGATTATCATGGCCTCTATCTCAAGAGTTCCAATCCATTCATAATATCACATCAAATTTTACTAAAGGATACTATGATTTTATAGGAAACATATAATTTTTTTTATTAAAGAATAGGTATAGAATTTAAATGAAATAATCATACTAGTAGATTATTTTATTAATAATACAACAAATAGTCATTGGGATGGAAATTTGATAGTCTTAGCAAACATTCGAGGTATAAAGGAGTGGGTGGAATAAGAATTAAATACAATGCTCAAAGTACTTGTCTGTATAGTTAAAGTTCCTCACTCCACATTATATTTAAAACTCACTTTCATAGTTTTGGTTGCATAAGCATTCCTTTTTTCCCCTTGGACATAGTAGTTGTTGATTCCCACCATCCTTGTTATCCCTTGGTCTGGAAAACTAACTAAGATAATGTCCATGTTTCCCACATTTAAGAAATTGCTTAATTAGTGGTAACTCAAGTTGAAATATATTTCACCGTGTCCACTAAGATCTTCACTTTTACTAAATAATTATTTTATCTATGCCTTTTTTCACATATAAAACATCTTCCAATTATTTTGATACATTTACCTTAGTACTTCTTCCCACATTTTTTACATGAATGACACTAACATTCTTTCCTTCAATATTTTCATCACTTTAATTTCTATAGGATTATATCTTTATATTCTTTTGCGTGTTTAGAAAATATAATAATTTTATATTGTTAATAATAATACTTGATAGATAGTTTAGTATAATCCTAATATTTCCCACTCCATATCTTTTCCCATTATAATTATCATCGGTACATTATCTACATTATCTATGGTATCCATTTTTAACTTTGTTCCTTTGAGATTCATCCATTACTAAAACCAAAAGGATTTAATCCTGAGTGATGAAAAATTAACACCATAATAAAATTATTATAATATATGAAAAATTCAACATCAAAATATCATACTATTTAAAATTATTAAATTATATTTTAGTTCAACTTAAATCATTCTTGGTTCAATGTAGGTTTCATTATGTTGGGTTTTATTATATTCCTTAACCTAATTTATTAACATGACAAATCCTTAATAATGGCTTGTAAAGAGAATTTTATTAACCAAAACATATCCCATGGGATTTTCTATCCAGGTGTGCAGTCTTAGGCCCACTCAACATGCACCTGAGTCAAGAGATATTTGATACTCAACCATCCATTTTTAGGGTGATTAACCATAGGTGAATTTGTGCCACAACCACATCCAATTTCTAGTATCTATATAGGGATTTAATTTATAGTAGAAACACATAATCTATACTTTTCCAAAATTTTGGGATGTTATCCTACACATATAATTACCCCTTATACTTATCCCTAGGATTTTCACTAAATATATCTTATATTAATCCCTAAATAACATAAAATATTCAATATTACCTTACTAACCTAAAAGGGTTATCTATACCTTTAGAATTATGATCAACCTAAAATTATCAATCCTTAATGACGTTTATAACTCTTAATTCATCTTCAACTGATAACATCCTAATCTCTAAAGTTAGTTAAACCCTTATTTGATACCAAATGAGGCACCCTAAACCCAAAATCTTGGATCCAGTTCTAAGAAAAATAAAAGACACACTAGAATTTATACACATACTTAATTACAATATCTTTCACACATAATGAATCATTTATATTCCAAGGACCTTTTTAGGTTTAGATTTTTATATAATTGGGAAACACATTTAACTAGTAGAACCCATGTTATATGTATCAAATGTATATTTTTCTACTATATATGAAACTACTTAATCTAAAACGAGTGTTTAACATCTCCCTTAAATCCTCCATATATGATACTCTTCTAGATACATATTACTTTTCTTTATAACCATGAGAAAAAGGAACATAAGAAATGGAGATCTTAAAATCTCAATAAGAGTAAACATAAGAATTAAAAATCAATTATCATAAGTGAGAATAAGATGAGAATATGGGTACAATAAATATGCTTAAGAAAATCATACTCAATAAGACTTAGATTATAAAACATGGTTTATGTCATGGAATAATAAAAGACATGAATCAAAAGAGTTTGGAAACATGATTCAATAAATATGATCCATGTGAGAATAAAATAATTATAAGACTAAGCATAAAATTATGGAACAAAAAATGGTAAAAGGAACATTACTTTTATGATCCACATCATGAGATAATAAGAAAAGAATGCATAAAATCTTTCAAATATAGAACATACATTAGTATATGGAATATTACTTTCATAAACCACACCATCATTTCCCATGCTTATGATAAACTAAAACATACTCGTGAATAATTTCCTCATGAGATATAAACATTTAACCAATGCATTTGAGTGTGATATTGGACCCCACATATCATTCATACATGCTTACATATTCTATAATAAGTCAATCATTCATCATATCATAAACAATCCATGGAAATAAAATGGGTTTCATTCAACACATCATAAAAAACTCATGGAAAGAAAATGGGATTCATATAAATTTCAAATAGATTCATATAAGGAAATAATTTATAATTTCATAAATAATCATAACATTATAAACCTATGGAAAATAAATTTGTATCCAAAGATATTCAGTAACTTTCGATGTAAATACATTTCAATCAAGATAATAAATAATGAGTTATTTACACCTTATAGATAAAAAGTATATAATTAAATAAACAATTTCCACAATCAATCAATATATGGAATCTAGGATAACAACCTTCAATTAAATGAATTGATTATAGAGTGTTAATAATGAAAATTATTTGGAAGAAAAGATATGTATATTCATGGTGGATAGTTAGGTAAGACAAAGGTAGTGATGGACCACATATTTGAAAAAAAAATGAATAATCCATACAGAGAAAGAAGGTAAATGGTATAATTTTGTAAATATCCTAGATCAAGAATTTGATATATTAATGGATAATGACTTAGATGAAAATCACATTTTTTAGAGTTTTAGAAAAAAATCTTTAGAAATAAGAAATAACCTTTATCTTTTAAAATAATTTTAAAAGAAATATTTTATAAATATATGATAAAAATAATATATTTTATGTAACACCCCAAGCTTCTATGGTACGTTTCCCTTTGAATAATGCAGTAGCTTGCGTTGTACGCAACTTGGAGTTTTAACACACCACGACCAATCAAACTAGCCATTATGAATAGTAATACCCAATTTTTGAAATTTAATAAATTTTATTTTTCAAAATGGACTTAATTTTTGGGTTTGAAATATCAAAATTATCTTAGGGTGAATTTTTGGTATTTTTTTGAAAACTTTCAATTTTTGATAAATAGAGAAAACACTGCGTTATTGTTTAAAACCGAATTTTTATTTAAATAATTAGTTATTTTCTTTTAATTTATTTTAGGTAAAAATAGATACATAATACCTATATATGTTCAATATAATTCATTAGAGTCATTTTATAAATAGTTTAGATATATAAAATTTTATTGAACTTTTTACCGTCTTTTACACACCTTCTAGGAGCATTTGAAAATTTGTATAAAACTTAATTTTACCACTTCTATGAGTTGAATTTCAAAATTAAAGAGACACAGTTAATAAAATTAAGTAAAATTTGGTTCAATAAGATGAAAATATTTTTTTGGTGAATAGTAACTTTTGACTTTTATTTACCACAGTTAAAAGTAAATAGGGTAATTAAAGGTAAAATGATATTATAATTACCCTAACACATGTCCTAATTCTATTGGATAAGTTTAATTTGACCAAAAACAACCTTAGGAATAAAATATGACCCCCTTTGGTCCACTTGGATTATATTAGGACAATTATTATTATTTTATTTAAAGAAGAGTTAATAGTGTTAAATTCAAAGTTTAATAACTAAACCATTTTTAATATAGGGTTACACACAATATAAATTCAACTATAAATATTAATTATAAATCTAAAAATATTTCCTACATAATGGTAGTTTATTTATAATTTTTAGACATTAAATAATTTAATTTATTTATGACACAATGATGATGCAGTAATTACCTTATTAATGAAATATTAAACTAATTGATATTATAAATATCCAAATAAATGTAAATTGAGACTTATGATAAATTAAACTAATTTTCTAGGTTAATATGACATGTTAGAGTTGATTAAATAATTTTTTTCGAAGTAATCATGCTGTTATGATTTTCACAAAAACCAAATACTTAATAGTGTCAAAATTGACATAATGGAAGTTTTTAAAAAAATATTATATTATTAATTGATATAATATTCATAAAAATCTAAGGTTCGGAAAAAGTAATTATATAAAGTTATATATATTAATAATTAACCACTTGGGGTTCTCTTGGCTTGTTATAGTAAGTTTATTAACCATATAATATAAAAATACAAAGAGACATGGTAAATGTAAAACTATTTAACAAAGAGTTAAATTTAAAAGATAAGGTTAATATGGTGACCTAAACCTATAAAAACCTATTGGTTGAAAGGTTTTCGAACCATCCCTACCTTATCCTCTAAATAAATCATTTTTATCCATTATAAACCAAAAATGATTTTATTATAAAATAATATTTCAAGCTTTTCCTAAAGTGACCATCACCTCTCTTATAAAAGGGTACTTTCTTTTCTCTTAAATTCACACCTCCAAAGCCATTTGACTCGGCCAAACCCTACCCAAATATCCCACCAAATTTCCTCCCTTAATCATATAGTCCTTCCTTTTGTCATAAATCCAACCTAAGGAGCCCTTTTGATCAAGTCAAAAGGAAGAACCCGAAGAAGAGGTAAATATTTCATCACCTCTTTCAAGTTCTTTTCTTCTTCCACTTCCTCTTTCTTTGTTGTTTCCATTATAAAATAATAACTCAAGTATCTTATATATAATTTTATGTTATTATAAAAATGGTACAACCATATTCATTATTCTATCCATCATATGAATGACAAAGTCACCATACATGTGTACGTATGACTTACCGTCTCCACGTCGTGGTGTAGTTTGTTACTCAAACACTTAATTATTTGGATGGGTATAATAATGAGTATAACTAATGTAAATAAAAAATATAACATTTTAATGATTATTTATATATGATATACCATCCAATTACATACTATTTCACCATCAATATAATGATATTGTCGCTCGTGCGTACGTACGGATTACCGTCTCTACGAACGCGATGAGATTCATTCCCCATCGTAATCATTCAAGAATAATTTTTATGATTAAAAATAATGTTTATGGACATAATATAATTATGTATATGAATCAAATACATCCTATCCATAACAAACATGGCTTACGTAACCAAGCATATAAAGGAAAACGAATCAGTTAACACCTGAAACGATGATACTACTAAAATATTATTAACAAAGCAGTATTATAAGATCATATATGATATCATATTTATGTATATGATTCTTTTATAATTTAATAACAATGTTTTAACTATTATACAAGAGGTTAACATACCATATACTAAGGAAAAGTACAAGGTAATGGTTAATTCTACAATCTCTTTTTTTATCTGAGGTTGTTAATACATAAGTATCTACTCGGAACTCTTTATCATCCACATCCGTGTTTTCTTAAAAATGTAATTTAAAACATTCTTAATATTTAATAGACAATGGTTCAAAGTCATTTATACCCTTACTTGACCGTATAATTATTGAAAGGAATCTTACCGTCATTTTCCAAACAAGGCACTTTATGACATTTTTTGACAAATTTAAGGTAAGAATGTCTTTTTTTTAACTTATACGGCGGGTGTGGCTATTTTCTGCCATTATAAAATCGTCGAAGCTTCCCATACAAGATTATAAGAATATTTTTCAAAATAAATGTTTTCTTGTATAAATATATAACTTTTAAATTATTTTAAAATAGAAAGAGACATTTCTCTAAAAAAGTTTTGTTTTCATCTATGTCCACATCCTTTGATGAATTTTAAGCTTGTTTGAAGATGATTTATTATGATACAAAACTTCCATATTGTATTGAAGGAATTTTCATATGTTTGACTTTAGATGTGTTATTTTTACACCATTCATGGTTTATGGATAAATTATTTACATTTCATATGCTAGTTTTAATAAGAATGCTTATGTTATGTTTAAACCTTTTCATATGAAGAATGAATTGGACCTAGTAAGTGATGGGTGGAGCCCGATATAGCTCCTAGATGCATCGATAGGTCTCATGATACAAACTAGTGTCTTGGAAGAAGGAATTGACAAAATATTATTTGTAGTCTTGGCACAAGGCATTACTATGTGGTTATGAAGTCTGGCATTATGCATTCCATTATTATGAAAGTGGCTATTGATATTGCTTATGATTATTCGACTAGTAGAATATCCATGTGAATAAGTAAATGAAATTATTTGATTTTATCTATGAAATATTATGATAAAGTTTAAGTTTAAAAGGATTTTGTTTTAGTCTTATACATTTCCTTAAATGTTTATGCTTATTTATGAAAATTTACACTTTATTTTTATCCTTACTGAGCATCTGAGCTCACCCCTTTATATATTTTATTTTTCATAGGATGTGAAGAAGTATTTTATGGTTGAACTATAGGGATAAGATAAGGATATATGTGTTAAAAATGGGACAAAATTTTGTTGATGTTTTTATTTCATGATGTAACGTAAAACTTATGAATTTATCTAGTACTTCCAAGGCTACTAAACTGATCGGTATTTCGGGATTTGATCCCTTGTGATCATGCCAATGTTATGTAATAATTCACGGAATCTGGGTAACTGGGGTCGGATCATTATAGTTGGTATCAGAGGAAGTTTAGTACAAACCTTGGAAGCTAGATTTCGAAAAACTCTGATTAGAGATTGTTTCCCTAAGATGGACTTTCAGGATTAGTATAGAAGAACTTCCTAGAATTTTGGTAATGTATAGATTTTTTGAGTTTTCCAAGAAATAAATCCTTGTTTGGATATGAGCAGGTAGAGGCGGCTGGCATAGATGTACCTAGGGGAAAAACTTGAAAACACCGCTTTGAGCTAGACTCAAATGGGAACTGGTGCACGAAAATAGGCCTTGCTGCACTCTTGGTTATGACACTCCTGAGGATGTGCTTAGGATAATTCACATTTTGTTTACAAACCATTATCAAGGATTTATGATTATATACCTCCTTAAAGAAAATATTTTTATGATTATGGATTATATCCATAAACTATTCAATTTATGTTAAGTGTTTTACAAGTTTGAAATTATGTATTGCGATTCATAAACTAATCTACTGTATGCCATTGTTTAGAAATGGTTCCTAGTAGAAGGAATGGAAACCGTATCAACACATGTAATCCATGTAGGTATTTCCCTCCTACTCAAGATAATTATAGTGGATATTTTGATGCAACTGGTGCTGATAATATTATCACCATATTGGGACAACTCACTCAGGTTATGAATAATAACCTTACCCGTATGGAGAACCTTGATCTACAACGCGGAGGATCAATGTTAGATTGTTTCATGAGGTAACAACCACTAACATTAAATGGGAGTACAAATCCATTAGTAGCTGAGCAATGGATAAGTTCCTTAGAGAAAATATTTCATGCTTTGAGGAGTATCAAAAGGAAAAAATGGGCATTATGAAAATGAATTTCCTAAGCTCCAAGGGAACTTACCTCAAAAAAGGCCAAGGGAGCAATTCCAAGCTTATGCGATCACTACTTATGAGTTTGAAGCTTCAAAAGATGTGGTGGAAGGTAATTTAATGGTTTCCTCAAGTTTATCAAATGTTTTATTTGATTCTAGATCATCACATTGTTTCATATCTTCCCAATTTTCTAAGAAAATTATATATTTTCAATTTGACTTAACAAGGTATTTGTCAGTCAAAACACCTAAGGAAAGTATCATCACAACAAAGTTTTGTGAATGAGTTCCCATTAGGGAATATAAACGTTTTTTATCTTCTGATCTCATCGTCATACCCATGATTTAATTTGATATAATCCTCAGAATGGATTTTATTTTGAACCATGATGAGAAAATTTATTGTAAGAAGAAGGGGGTTACAATTTTCAATGATGATAAGGAGTACCTTATCTTTAGAGCAGAAACATCACCACCTAATTCTTATCTAGATCCACCCCCAGTAGCTCTACTAAATTCAATTATTGGGGAAGAAGATAATGAAATAACTATGGGTGAGGAAAATAATGTTTGAATAAAGGATGTACCTATTGTGCAAGAATGTGTTGATGTGTTTCCAGAGGATTTACTTGGACATCCTCCAAAATGAGAAATTCAGTTTTCCATTGATTTAATTCCTAGTTCAAGGCCCATATCTAATAACCCTTATAGAATGGCCACTGTGGAATTAGTGGAACTAAATAAACAACTAGAGTAATTGAGTAATAAGGGATTTATTCACCCTAGTGTTTCTCCATAGAGAGCCCCTGTCCTTTTTGTTAAGAAGAAAGATGGATCTATGAGGTTGTGCATTGACTATAGGGAGATCAATGCTATAACAATAAAGAAAAAGTATCCCCTACCTCGCATTGATGATTTATTAGATCAACTTCATGGAGCTCAATATTTTTCAAAGATTGACCTTCGATCTGGATACCATCAGTTGTGCATGAAGAAGGAAGACATTACGAAGAGAACATTTTGAACCTCGTACAAGCATTAAGAGTTTACAGAAATACCTTTTGGATTGACTAATGCACCCTCTGTCTTCATGGATCTAATGAATAGTGTTTTCAAGGAATATATTGATGACTTTGTAGTGGTATTTATTGATGATATCTTGGTATACTCCAAAAGTTACGAAGATCATGAAAATCACTTGAATATTATTATAAAGACTCTTAGAAGAAATGAATTATATGGGAAGTTTAGCACGTGTGAATTTTGGCTTTAGGAGATTTCTTTTCTTTCTCATATTGTCTCGAAGGATGGAATCTCTGTTGATCCTTAAAAGACCAAGGAAAACCGATGAGTTTAACTGAGGTATGTAGTTTATTGGTTTAGTAGGTTATTATCGACATTTCGTCCAAAATTTTGCTCGGTTGGCTAACCCATTAACCAAGATCACACGTAAATGGGTTAATTTTTTTGGAAAAAAAGGTGTAAAGAATGTTTTTAATAACTATAGAAAAGATTAGTCAATTCTATTATCTTGAATCTACCATCATGGAACGATGAGTTTGTTATTTATAGTGATGCTTCAAAGAAAGGACTTGGTTGTGTCCTTATGTATAATGATAGAGTTATTGCCTATGCATCACGATAGATAAAAATTCATGAGAAAAACTATCCCACTCATTATCTTGAGTTAGCATCTGTGATATTTTCTCTGAAGACATGGAGACACTATATCTATGGTGAAAAATGTGAGATTTATACTAATCACAAGAGTTTGAAGTATATTTTCTCACAAAAAGAACTCAACATGAGGCAAAGGAGTTGTCTTGAACTACTCAAGGATTATGATTGCACTATACACTACCACATGGGGAAGGAAAATAAGGTGGAAGATTCTTTGAGCAGAAAGGATCATGAAGTTTTGAACAAGATGAGAGTTGAAAGGGATCCTATTTTCAAGGATCTAGTATAGATGGATATGGGAATAACCTTGGAATGTGAAACATCAATACTTTTTCAAATGGTTTCCAAAACATCTTTACTATAAAGGATAAACAGTTCTCAGACTAATGATGAGGAGTTTCAAAAGAAGATTAAAGCTGTGAATGATGGGAGATTGAGTGACTTCGTATATGAAGATGGAATTTTGAAATTTGGGAAGAGACTTTGTGTTCCCAATATACCTGATCTAAAAAGGGAATTATTGGATGATTCTTATAGCTCCAATTTCTCTATACACCCTGGGAGCACCAAGATGTATAGAGATTTGAAGGAACATTTTGGTGGGACAACATGAAGAGGAAGATTGCTGATTTTGTGTCAAGATGTATGGTTTTTCAAAAAGTGAAAGCAGGAAGACAACGACCTAGAGGATTCATGAAACCTATTCCCATACCTGAGTGGAAATGGGATAATATTAAGATGGACTTTTTCATGGGGATACCAAAGACTCCTAGAAGGAATGATGCAATATAGGTTATTGTTGAACACATTTTCTTGATATAAGAGAAGATTTACCACTTGAACGTCTGGAAAGACTATATATTAATGACATTGTAAGACTTCATGGAGTACCTCCATCAATTGTTTCTAATCGTGATCCCCATTTTACATCAAGATTCTGGAAAAGTCTTCAGAAGGCCCTGGATACTGAACTTCCTTTGAGCACTGCCTACCACCCTCAAACTGATAGACAATCAGAACAAACTATTCAAACCTTATAAGACATGTTGAGATCTTTCTCAATTGACTTTAAAGGTATGTGGGATAAATATTTACCTCTGGTAGAATTTTCTTATAACAATAGCTTCCATTAAATTATTCATATGGCACCATATGAAGCATTATACAAAAATATATGTCGCACACCAAAATGGAAAAGGTGAAGGTTATCCAAACCCACATCAAAGCAGCCCAAAGTAGGAAAAAGAGCTATGCTGATAACCAAAGGAAGTATTTGGAATTTCAAGTAGGAGATCATGTTTTATTGAAGGTATCTTCAGGGAAGGGTGTTATAAATTTTGGTAAGAAGGGTAAATTGAGTCCTAGGTACATCGGACCTTTCAAAGTTCTAGAACGAATTAGATTTGTTGCTTATGGTTTGGCAATGCCTCCAAGTCTCTCCAAAGTTCATGATGTGTTCCACGTATCACTACTGAGAAAATACATGCTTGACCCAACGCATGTACTCACCTATGAGGAAATTGAACTGGAACCTGATATGTCATATTGTGAAGAGCCTGTCAAAATTATTGATACAAGAGAACAAGTGCTGAGAAACCGGAGGACTCGTCTAGTAAAAGTTCTATGGAGGAACCATAAGATGGAAGAGGCAACGTGGAAACCTAAGGAACTTATGATGAAGAACCACCCAAATATTTTTATGCTGTAATATTCTAGAAATTTCAAGTGTGAAATTATTTTAATGAGGTGATAATGTAACTCCCCAAGCTTTAATGGTACGTTTCCCTTTGAATAATGCAGTAGCTTGCGTTGTACGCAACTTGGAGTTTTAACACACCACGACCAATAAAACTAGCCATTATGAATAGTAATACCCACATTTTGAAATTTTATAAATTTTATTTTTCAAAATGGACTTCATTTTTGGATTTGGAATATCAAAATTATCTTAGGGTGAATTTTTTGTATTTTTCAGAAAACTTTCAATTTTTGATGAATAGTGAAAAACACTGCATTATTATTTAAAACCGAATTTTTATTTAAATAATTAGTTATTTTATTTTAATTTATTTTAGGTCAAAATAGATACAAAATATCTATATATTTTCAATGTAATTAATTGGAGTCATTTTATAATAAGTTTAGATATATAAAACTTTATTGAACATTTTACCATCTTTTACCCACCTTATAGGAGCATTTGAAAATTTGCATAAAACATAATTTTACCATTTATGTGAGTTGAATTTCAAAAATCCGAGAGACTAGGTTAATATCAGTAAGTAAAATTTGGTTCAATAAGATGAAAATAATTTTTGGTGAATAGTAACTTTTGACTTTTATTTACCACAATTAAAAGTAAATAGGGTAATTAATGGTAAAGATGATATTATAATTACCCTAACACATGTCCTAATTCTATTGGATAAGTGTTATTCGACCAAAAAAACCTTAGGAATAAAATATGACCCCCTTTGGTCCACTTGGATTAGATTAGGACATTTATTATTATTTTATTTAAAGAAGAGTTAAAAGTGTTAAATTCAAAGTTTAATAACTAAACCATTTTTAATATAGGGTTACATGCAATATAAATTCAACTATAAATATTCAATAGAAAGATAAAATTATTTATTTATTAACCTTTTAATTTAACACTTTTATGATTTTCAAAAAAACCAAATACTAAATAGTGTCAAAATTGACATAATTGAGTTTTTAAAACAAATACTATATTATTAATTGATATAATATTCCTAAAAATCTAACGTTCATCCAAAGGACTTAGATAGGGTTATATATATTAATAATGAACCACTTTAGGTTCTCTTGGCTTGTTATAGTAAGTTTATTAACCATATAATATAAAAATACAAAGAGACATGGTAAATGTCAAACTATTTAACTAAGAGTTAAATCTAAAAGATAAGGTTAATATGGTGACCTAAACCTATATACAACCTATTGGTTGAGATTTTTTTGACCCATCCCAAAATTATCCTATAAATAAATCATTTTGGAGCCATTATAAATCGAAAATGATTTTATTATAAAATAATATTTCAAGCTTTTCCTAAAGTGACCCTCACCTCTCTTATAAAAGGGTACTTCCCTTTATCTGAGATTCACTCCTCCAAATCCATTTGGATCAACCAAACCCTGACCAAATATCCTCCCAAATTTCCTCCCTTAATCCTAGAGGCCTTCCTTTGGTCAGAAATCCAACCTAAGGATCCATTTTGATCAAATAAAAAGGAAGAACCCGAAGAGAAGGTAAATATTTCATCACCTCTTTCAAGTTATTTTCTTCTTCCACTTCCTCTTTCTTTGTTGTTTCCATTATAAAATAATAACTCCAGTATCTTATATATATTGTGATGTTATTATAAAAATGTTACAACCATATTCATTATTATATCCATCATATGAATGACAAAGTCACCATTCGTGCGTACGTACGACTTACCGTCTCCAAGTCATGGTGTAGTTTGTTATTCAAACACTTTATTATTTGGATGGGTATAATAATGAGTATAACTGATATAAATAATAAATATAACTTTTTAATGATTCTTTATATATGATATACCATCCAATTTCATACGATTTCAACATCAATATAATGATATTGTCACTCGTGTGTACGTATAGATTACCGTCTCCACAAACGCGATGAGATTCATTCCCTATCATAATCATTCAAGAATAATTTGTATGATTAAAAATAATGTTTATGAACATAATATAATTATGTATATGAATCAAATACATCCTATTCATAACAAACATGACTTACTTAACCAAGCATATAAATGAAAATGAATTATTTAACACCCGAAACGATGATACTACCATAATATTATTAACATAGAAATATTATAAGATCATATATGATATCATATTTATGTATATTATTCTTTTATAATTTAATAACAATGTTTTAACTATTATACAGGAGGTTAAAATACCATCTACTAAGAAAAATTACAAGGTAAGGGTTAATTATAAAATCTCTTTACTTATTAGAGGTTGTTAATATATAAGTATCTAATGGGACCTCTTTATCATCCACATTCATGTTTTGTTAAAAATGTAATTCAAAACATTCTTACTATTTACTAGACTATGGGTCAAAGTCATTTATATCCTTATTTTACCATATATGTTTTGAAATGAATCTTTCCTTCATTTTCCAAACATGGTACTTTATGACCTTTTCGACAAAATTAAGGTAATAATGTCTTTTTTTAACTTATACGGTGGGTGCGGCTATTTTCTGCCATTATAACATCGTCGAATATTCCAATACAAGCTTATAAGAATATTTTTCAAAATAAATGTTTTATTTTATAATTATATAACTTTTAAATGATTTCAAAATAGAAAGAGATATTTCTCTAAAAAAGTTTTGATTTCATCTATGTCGACATCCTTTGATGGATTTTAAGCTTGTTTGAGGTTGATTTATTCTGATTAAAAAATTCCATATTATATTGAAGGATTTGTGATATGTTTGAATATGGATGTGTTATTTTTACACCATTCATGGTTTATGGATAAAGTATTTACATTTAATATGCTAGTTTTAATACGAATGTTTATGTTATGTTTAAACCTTTTCCTATGAGGAATGCATTGGACTTAGTAAGTGAAGGGTGGAGCCTGCTATAGCTCCTCGATGCATCGGTAGGTCTCATGAGTCAAACTAGTGTCTTAGCACACGGCCTTAACAAAATATTATTTTTAGTCTTGGAACAAGGCATTTACTATGTGGTTATGAAGTCTAGTATTATGCATTCCATCATTATGAAAGTGGCTATTGATATTTCATGTGATTATTTGACTAGTAGAATATCCATCTGAATAAGTAAATGACATTATTTGATTTTATCTTTTACATATTATGCTGATGTTTATGTTTAAAAAGGCTTATGTTTTAGTGTTATACATTCCCTTAAATGTTTAAACTTATTTATGAAATTTTCTGCTATATTGTTATCCTTACCGAGCATTTGAGATCACCCATTTCTATCTTTTATTTTTCGCAGGATGTGAAGAAGTATTTTATGGTTGAAATACAGGGATAGGATAAGGATATAAGTGTGTTCAAAAGGAGACAAAATGTTGTTGATGTTTTTATTTCATGATGTAATGTAAAACTTATGAATGTATCTAATACTTCCAAGGCTACTAAACTGATCGGTCTTTTGGGATTTGATCCCTTGTGATCATGCCAATGTTATGTAATAAGGCACCGACTTTGGGTAACTAGGGTCGGGGTGTTACATTTTATATACCGTAAAATGAAAAGATAAATATTAATATAAAATGAAATTTTTTCATAAATACATGTTCACACATAAAAATCATACAATGAATATATACATAAAAAATGGAGGTTCTCTATCAAGAATAAGAGACGGGGTGAGTTTCACTTATAGGAAATACTTCGGGTAAATTATTATTCAAGGGGAAATAAAATTTTGATGGGGAATGTAAAACCCCATAAATATAAAAATAAAAATATGAGGGGTTTTAGAAATAATAAAAATTCCTACCTAGATTATCTTTCATAAAAAATATTTATTTAAAAATGAAATTAGTAATCGAACCTCGTGTGGTTTGAGTACATTTTATTCAAAACCCCTTTTAAATTTGGTATCTTTTAAATCCGAGTAAATTTAGATAAATAAAATTATATGTATATTAAAACACCACAATAATTACATGAATATAGTAAAATGAATTCATTATTCATTAATCACAGCATATTAAATAATTTATGGTGCATAATAATAAATATATCCCAAAAAATTAAAATTGAGACAAGAACCCCTTACTTTGTATTCCCCCTTAGTAAAATGAACTCTAAGAACCTATATAAAAAGAAATAACTATCTTAATAACCTTTTAAATAACCTTATTCATATCTAAAACCTATTATAATTTCAACTTATAATTATTCTCTATTTTTATATTAGTTATTTATTATCTATTTTCAATCTCGGGTGTGAGTAATCTTGATCATTTTGAACTAGTTTCATAATAGTGATGTGTTTCTTCATTATTCCATGAAATCTCATCATTCCTAGATCATAAAATTTAATTTAATTAATCATTTATAATTATTTATAATGTTATAAATTCACTCTATGGTAGTTTTGGTTATGATACTTAATGATAAATTCAACAATGATCATGTTTTGATTATTCTTAATGAATGAAATATGTTTTATTAAATAATGAGTTAAATTTTTATATTTCCATTACAGAACCAAAAAAATAAATTTTTACTTATTTATATCATATTTTTTCATCAATTACATTTTCATATTCATCCATGATATAAATTTACACCACTATTTAAGTAGGTGGTTAAGCCATCCTAAATAAGAACATGCCATAATTAATAGATAATTATGAAGTGATTTAGTTGTAATATCATTATAACCGAATCATAATGACCTTATTTTGCTTTTATTTATGTGATATATAATAATTTTAATGAATTATAAGAATAATATAACCTCTGTTAAGTTATTACATAGTATGAAGAAATCGTTATTTTTTCTCTAAATATCTCTTTTGGAAGATTGAATTTAAAATGATTATTTATTGATAATATTGTAAAAAAAATTACAATTGGACTTACCAGAACCTTAAAATTTTCATAAAAATAATATTTATACCTTAAACCCAATCTTATAACCAAACATGAAAGTAGGCAATAAAAGACAGAAAACACTGTTTCATATGGGCGATAATCTATATGTATGCATGGATGATAATTTTTCTTCTCATAGAACAGGAGAAATGAGTATTATGGTTTATTATTTCAAATTAAAAAACATTTTATAAATATAATAATTACATATTAAATTATTTAATAGTACTATAATTTTAATTTGGTGAAGTAAAATTAAAGATGTTATTTCATGGAGGTGTTAGTCTTCCCATACACATGATTGGTGTTTTCACTTTTTTAAGGGAAAAGGGGAAAGGGTAGATAATGTATATCCCATAAATATAGAAAAATCAGTATATAGGAATTAATTATGTTATAATTTCATAATTTTTAATATAATTTTAAAGAAAAATATAGATAAGGAAAAATATCAGAGAGTGAGAATTACTTACTTTGATATTTTGAACTCTATCATGAAGTACTTATTAGAAATGGATAAATTTGGACAATATCTTGTGAAAAAATATTATATGAGTAAAATATGATGCTAGGGAAATTAAATAGGTCAGGTTTTCAGGAGGAATCCTAATTTTTATATTGGCCTCGAAGGGGTGGTGAGAGTCCCCTTTTATAAGTGGCGAGAATTGAATTTCTGTAAACATGACCAATTTATATAAATATAGCACATGTTTCACATATAAAGTGAAAAAAATGGAAAATAATAGATTTTAGGATATGATAAGGTCAATAATATCTCAAAAACTAAATTAGGAACATATTTTTAAAATGTTTCATGGCCTTTACCCTAAGATTTATTACTTTTACCATTTTAGATTTTACCATGGTAACTAATTTTTACTTAAGTAATTTATCCTTTGTGCCTAAAAATAAAGTGGTAATTATTACATAATATATAACTTTTAATTATAAATTTAAAATCACTTTACTAGGTTCACTTTTTAAAAGTGATAAAAAATAATTTTAAAATAATAAATGTATCATGTATTAAAAACAATTTTAGAGAAAAAGTAACTTAAATTCTAAAATATAAACTATAGGTTTTTAAAATAAAAAACAAATAAATTTATAATATTAGTTATAAAATAAATATTTGTTCTATTAAAGGTTTATATAAATCTCTAAATCATACTTATATAAAAATAGTGTCATAAAAGTCATATTATTTGTAAAGATGATATTTTTCACTATTCACCTAAAAACCAATATTTTCCGAAAAATCCCAAAAATTAATACTAATATAACTTCAAAATTTTAAATCCAAAAGTGAAGTTAATTTTTAAAAATAAATTTCTGAAATTAATGGGTTTAACTTTTAAATAATAATATAGTGAAAATTATATTTCATAGGAAAATAACCTTTCTAAAATATTAATTATCTTTACTTTTATTTACTATTAATTGTTAATTACATTTGTGCTAATATATCATTGATATATTCAATATATTTATTTTCTGTTAAAAAATGTATAAAGGTTAATTTTAGAAAAAAACATTTTTAAAAAAATAAAATGATCAATGCAATATTAAATAATGATTATTTTTCTTTAAAAGTAAAAAATGTAAAATGTGTAAAATACATGTGATAAATAACATATTAAATTAATATTCACATGTTTATATCATCATAATTTCAAGTTTCATAGCCCTTTAAGATGTTTTTTTAACATCTAAGAATGAGGTATGCTCGGGTGGTAGTTGAGGGTGGTGATTCCGCTAGCATGGATCTCATGAAAATTTACATGAGATTGAACTTAAATCATATAAGATTTCACTCATACCATAATTGTTTGAGTTTTTCTTGGTATTGGTATTGGTAAGATCCTAGTGAAGCTACCTTCTTTCCAATATCAAATAAATGAGCTTCATAAGAGAGACTTATGTTACATGATTCCATTTCTTCCCTTTTTCTTTGAAGATTTCATAATATGGTCACTTCATTTTGTATCTAATAATTTAACAATTATATTATAATAGTTATATTTAATAATTCTATATTATTAATGTAATAAAATTTTCATTTTAGTTTGGTGTTGTGTGTGAAATAAGATATTAACATCGTATTTATTTAAGGAAAATACATGGTGAAATCTCTGGTTATTACACCTAAAACAGGTGGTATAAAAGTGGTCACATATTAATTTATAATTATTTATTATTTATTGATTGAATTATATATTTGTTTTGTTAGTTTTAATTTTCAATTTTTAATTATTAAATAAAAATTCTTTATAATATGATATTTCACTTTCATATGAACAAGAATAGGCCAAGAACAAATAAAGAACATTCAATGATCTCATATAGAGGTGATGGAGATTCTAGCTAGATAACACGGATACACGACGTGTAACTAAAAAGTACATATAATGTACCCGAGTTCACTACACCGGGATGAGTTGTGGAAATCAAGACGTGTTGTGTGGGAGAATAGTATATAGTGACATTATACATATTGTATTTACTGACCATATGAAATGTGGCTTGATAGGGTTACATGGCATGTAATTGTGCATATGCCATATAACCCCCACATGAATCATCGAAGTCATGGTGTGAAATTATGTAACATGTATTTATTACATGTTGTGTATAGACTAGAAACCAAGAAACATAATCCAGTTGTTATTACATAGCATGTAGTTGGAATATACGTCATGTAATAAATAAATATATTTTCATTAAACAATTTAATTCCTAATCATGTTATGCAGATGGATAGATAATGGAATGCACGGTATGTAGATGGCTATACATGTTATGTAACATGTACCCATTCAAACAGAGTATACTATAATACAATATATACCATGAGAATTAATTATGGGGTATAGATGTTAATTATATCATTAAAAATGAACTACACATTTTTTGGATAGTGCACATACCATGTGATAGGGGTTTCCCATGAATTACACAACAAGTGATTTTGGTTGGTCATGTGGAATTAAATGCTTAAATTAATTATTTTCTTTGTTATTATGGAACTGTAAACCATGTATAGTCATCATAAACATCATGTACTTCACTAGAATTTCTAACAACATATACTGTATATATTAATGGTGTTTCATGTGTTCATACATATTATGAAGACTAAATGGTTTGAACTATAAAACCACATGTCAAGTAATATCATAACATTTCATATATACTGACATGTCATGTAAGTTCATAATATATAAAAAATAACATATATATAATAGTCACATGACACAAGAGTGAAAATATACTCTATATAGAGAAGAATCGTACACTCTATGTTACCTCTAGTTCATGCTATGTTAAATTCATGGTAGAATTTAAGACAGACCTAATGGATATGCATCATGTGCACTGTCAGTACATGTCATGTATAAATTAATTTTAAATTAAATTAAATTAATAAATTTATTTAAAATTAAAAAATATGGGAATCCCCATGAATGCTTGGATATAAACTTAATATTAATTAATTAATTAATAAGATAATTAATTTATTAATTTGGAAAGTTTTATCTTAATAAATAAAAAAGTGAAATTAATGCTAGATAGTTTTTAATGTGTAGTCATTTCATGAGTGGATGAACATGAGTTTGACCAACCAATGTATGTGTTGTTTTTCTTTAAATTTAATTATAATTGAATGGTTTTTTATAATTATTATGATATTAAAATGATGATATGTTAATCACCCCCTTATCTTTATTATGTATGAGCCTACCTATCCATAATTTTTTATGCAACCACATACCCAATATTCCGCTCATTTTTGTGTGAGTAAACATATGTAAAGGAAGGATCTCCTAGGAGAGAAGAGATAGTTCAAGGTGGAGCCAATGTGAAGCCAACTAAAGAGATACATTGTTTAGGGGTAAAATACTACAACCTGAATCAATCTTAGTTCAAATAATTATTCCCCTGGGGTCAAGGGTTATTTTATCATCCACTTGATAAACCGACTAGTAGTAAAAATCTCATGATCATGCCACATATATTTATTTTATTTTCATAAAGTGCATGATTAATTATTATTTTATGTTATGTATGTTTATTGAATTTTAAATGTGATCACTTAAAAGAAATGATTTAACAAGCATGCAGTATGGACTAAAATGAATGTATTATGTATAAATTATTTTATCAATACTGGATTAATTAATTTTGTAATATCTATATAATATTAAAAAGTATATAAAAAGATAAAATAAATAATATTTTCACATAATATAAATATACATCAAGTAAATATTAAGCCAAAAAATTCCTTCTATAACTTGAGTTAAGATATAACCATAGTTCAAAGTACTTTTTTGGACTTTTCCAGGGTGATTTCAATTATCAAATAGTTTTAAAAAGGTTTTATGTTAATTTAACCTAGTTATAATTAAGGGTGGACTGGATTGTCAAGAATTTGTGAAATTCGGAGAAAAATGATGAGAAAATTTGATTTCTGGATTTCAATATTGGGGAGTTCACTCAAAAGATCAAGGAACTATAAGTCAATGTAATTGGAAAAAAATACTTACCTAATTACCTTTGAATAAAATTTCATGACACCATCTAGGTTATTAGAATTGAAATATAGATCATTTTCACTAGAATATCCATGTGATATTATATTCTAAATCTAATGGTGATGGATATTGGTATTTTATAAAATAGTGAGATTCTAATAAATAAAATTTATTACATCACTTTTTATTAATCAAGATAAATTACTAAAACATGATTTTAGTTTTTATTTTTTATATAAAAAATAATGTTATACGACCTCAAAATTATTCCTATGTTTGATTTTATAGAAATATAATCTCCTCATGAGTATGAATTTCAAGGAGTGATACAGGTGCTTGCACATCATATTATGCCAAGAGTAGAAATTCTATATGATAGAGTCCCATGTTCAGGATAAAGAGTCTTATAAGAAGGATAATGATGAGGAATAAGTTATATTTTTAAAATATGTGAATGATGCATTAGATGTCCAATGCCTCAGGTTTTCATCTATTTTTAGTGAGCTCCAAAAGATTTATAGAAACATGGATTCATTCATGAAGTTGTCCCATATCTATGATATTTATCAAGATAAATCTAAAAAATAGATATAAGATATCTCCAAGGAACTTTTCACATGAAATATTAGATAAGGTACACTATCTAGACCTCATATAGTCAATATGATTAGATATATTGAGTATTTAAACATCTTGGGTATGAATCTACTTGAGGACTTGTGTATTGACCTTGGTATTTTATCACTACCTCATAGATTCTTCATTTTTATTATGATTTATAATATGATCAATATTTAAAGGTCACTCCTATAAATCTTTACTATGATTATCCAAGAATATGAGGACATGAGGCATGAAAAACCTACAGTTCTTATAATGAACAAGAGGAAGGGCTAGTAAAATGAGCCTAAGACTAATTCCAAATCTAATTAATCTTCACACTACCCAACCAAGAGAAGGAGGATCCAGAGCCTAGATATCTTACCATATGAATAGTGTTTTTCAAGTGGAAATAAGGTCCATGGGAAAAATAAGTGCACCTTAGTGAAGAATCATGGGTAAGCTTTAGAGATGTTAGTTACCAAATATAATCTTTCCATTTCTGCTAGTTGGGTATTAGCCACCCCTTTTTGGTGATTATATTTGTATAAAAATACCAGAACAAATTAGATGTAGGAATGTTTTTGGAGGTGAAGAGGATATTCAAGCTACCAATAGAGCAATACTAGTTTCACTGGCTATAGGAGACTACTACCTTACTTTTCAAACAAGAATGATTCTGGTTTTGAAGAATTGTTATTATATACCTAGTGTCACCAAGAAAATTATATTTGTGCCCAATTTATATATGGATGTATTTATATTCATGTTTGGGATTAAAATATGTAATTTTATAAATATAAAATATTTATGACATTACACATCCTAATAATGAACTTTATGTACTAGAATATAAAAACCAAGTGTTGGAAATCTATAATGAATCAAGTTCACATGACACATTTCACACTATGTTCTAAAATCATCAACTTATTCATGTAAATGAGAATTAATTGAAAAATCTATTTCAATATGGGTATTTATATTCTTTTTAACTAAAACCACTTGGTATGTGTCCCGCCTATTTACTAGGAAAGATGGCCAATTAGAAATTTGGTAGAAATTGTGAAAGGGGTGGAAATATTCTTGAATTAGTTCACACATATGTGTATTGACCTTTACTAATTGAATCAATTGATCGATTCACTTACTTCATAACTTTTACTGAAAACTTTAGTATACATGGATATGTCTACTGAATAAGATATAAGTTTAAACCCTTTGAATAATGTAAGGAGTTCAAGAATGAATTATAGAATCATATTGGTATGAATATAAATAAACTTCAATTTAATTATGTTATATAATATATTAACTAAGAGTTCATCAACTATCTAGAGAGTTTAGGATTCTACCTCATCTCAATCTTCCTTATACACCATAATGTAAAGGTGTTAGTGAAAGGATAAATCACACTTTTTTTGGATATGGTGAGATTTATGGTGAGTCATGCAAACCTTTTATGATCCTTTTGGAGATATAAATTATAGGTTGTGATATGTATATAAAACTGGGTTCTGATTAATGTGGTAAAAAAATTCATAAGAAATAATGTGTGGGAATAAATCTATTTTTTCACATACTCATGTATAGGGTTTTGGATAATTTATTAAGGCAGTCTCAAGCAACAAAATAGAACCCCATGGAAAAAAGTGTATCTTTATAGGATATCCTTATGAAAAGGGGATATTATTTATATAAACCCTTATATAATAAGGTAATAGTTTTAATAAATTACATGATTCTTGATAGGGATAACATCAAAAAAATAGATAGGTGGAGCAAGATTGAATTTGATGAAGTTGATGTGTAGGATATGAAAGAGCTTGTATAGGAAGAAATTCCGCCGAACCCCATGGAATAGGTTGTTACAGAGACAAGAGTACTTCATATAATCCCTAGATAGGTTAAATAACCATATATACATGGTTTTATATTCACCAATGATGATGACTTGTTACTAGTTGATAATAATGAACCTCTATCCTACAAGGAGGTAGTTAACAACTCGAGAGTTTAAAGATGGAAAGAAGCCATGAATTATGAGATATATTCCATATAGAGAACCAATTTTGGGTTCTATTAAATCCTCAATATTGGGTTTAAATGGTTATTCAAGGAGAAACTATACATGGAAGGTAAGGTCAATACCTATAAGGTATGACTAGTGGCTAAAGGTTTTAAGAAACATCGAGGTAGAGAATATGAACAAACATTTTCACAGTTTTCTTTGATAAAATCCATCATATTTATGATTTCCATATTAGCATACCATTATTATGATATTTGGAATATTGATATTAAAATATCTTTCCTTAATGGAAAACTTATGGAAGATGTCGGTATGACTCAACCAGAAGGGTTTTTGTCACTAAAGGATACTAATAAGGTATCCAAGTTGTAGAAATCCATTTATAAATTAAATAAAGCATCCATGTCATGGAAAATTCATTTTGATGAAGTGATAAGGTAATTTAGTTTCACAAATAATGAATTTTATCCCTATATCATTAAAGGGTTTAGTGGGAGTGCATTCATTTTCTAAATAGTATATGTTGATGGAATATTAATAATAAGAAATGAGATACCAATATTATAGTTAGTTAAGACATGGATGAAAAATTTCTTCCACATTAAATACTTAGGTTAATTATTATACATTATAAGGTTAAGGATAATTTTTTATAGATCTAGTTGGTTTCTCAGACTAAGTTTGGGTATATAAATTGACCAAATACCAAAAATATTCAATATAGAACAATACAAAATGGGATTGTTTCCATTATCACAGGGTATAAATCTCTCCAAGAAAGTGTTCCCTCAGAAACAAAAAATTATTGAGAGTATAAGTATAATCTCTTATGAATAAGTGATAGGCATTTCATCTACGAAATTCCATGTACCGGGCTTAATGTTTCCTATGCCTTGATTATGGTGGGAAGATATCATGTAGACCTAGAATACTGACATTGGACTATTTTAAAGACTATCCTAGAGTTTTTGATGTTTAATAAGGATATTTTATTAGTTTATGGATGAGATGATTAGTTATTCATTATGGGATATACATATACTAGTCTATTGACATATTATAATGATCTAAAATCACATTTGGAACATTTCTTCTTTATTAATAAAGGAGCATTGAGCTAGAAGAACTTAAAGAAACCAGTGGATCCAATTCTAAAACATAGTATGAGTATATTTCAACTTATTATATATATAAAGAAGAGCTTGATGTTGTTTCTATCTATAAATACCATATCACATTGTATTGTATAATTCTATAACAGTGACCCTAGCCAAGGTGCCAATGTAACATAAATGGATAAAGTGTATACTTTGGAAGTATCAACTCTTAAAGGATTTTTCTCAAAGGTATGGGATCACAGTAAAAATATTTTTCATAGAGGAGAACATGATAGAACCATTGAATAAATAATTATATCTATAGAAGAATGAATATCATGTGGGAGATAGCATACTCAAAGTTGTTATCATTTAGATCTAGTTCAAGTGGGATTCTATTAGAGTTGGTTCTTTAGAAAAAAATACTTTGTATTTTCAATACCTATATATTCTAAGACTTGAATATTAATAAATATCTTATAATAGGATGAGTTTTCTTCTACATAACATTAATTAGATAATTCCATCATAGTATATATCAAAGAAAAAAGTCATCGAAGTTATCTATTGTGATGAAAACCTTGAAATGATATTATAATATTCTTAAATATATGTTTTATGTTTGGATGAAATATTTCTGAAGGGACATAGATGATGTATTCTATCAGTTATTAGAGGATAATAATGTTGAATGTGAACTAAAATATATGAATATAATGCATATTTTTACGAATCAACCTAGTTTAACCTTACTTGTCACCTGGTTCAACCCATAAAAAGACTCAAGATACATTCTTGATTTTCATGGGCTGCCAATAAGTTCCAATAATGTCAAAAAACACTGAGTGGGAATGATTTTACTATCTAAATATCAATAAACATATAGCAAAATCTTACTAGTAATCTGGTATGGTGCATCCATACATTGGAATACCATTCACAATAAAATAATCAATTTAAAATGTAAATAGAAATCAAACAAGGAATAACCAATATTAACAACCAAAACTTGCAACTAATAATAAACATAAAAAAATATACATCATGGATATGAGTGAAAAGAGACCAAAAATAAAGAAAAATGTTAAAGTGTCTGATACATCAACCATCAAAGATGAACCACTAAACCTAATACATCAAGTGATCATCACCCTATGGCCTATGGCCACCTTAGTATCCCAATATATCTGTACAAATAGTAAAACAGTGCATGTTTTATATATAATATCAAAACAAGAGTATTTAGAAAATTCATAATAACTACATACACATCGGGGAGTTTATACAAGGTGTGAACAATACATTCCCACCGGGTTTCAACCAATAAAAGATTATATATAATTATTCTTATAAGTTATTCCATAAATTCTATTTTAGATAACATCTCATGAAAATAATCTTTTTAGAATTTAATAAATACAACAAAATCTACACACCTCATCACCGCTTTTTAAAAACCAATACCATAATTTAAAATTAAAAATATTAGTTTATAGAAGTTCATTTGAAAATATTTTTTACAATAATTAAATAAATATATTTATTTAATGGGAGAATAATAATTGAGTTTAAAAACCTATAATTACACTTTATCTTCCAAATCATTTTTCAATTGGGTTTAAAAAAATGAAATAAATAAATATCAAAAAAACATGAGGCGAGCATGCATATGGAATTACATAAATAAGAAAGGTATAAATCCACATAACTCAAGTATAAGCTACTATATAAACCTAAATTTAGATAATAAGCATGACATATATAAGTTTAAAGAAGAAAAATAATCAACCTTAAAGAAAAAAAGAAATTGATAACATAAATTGGTTGTGTAATAATAATTAGAGTAAATTAGTGTTAAAACAAATAATACAATCATGGATCATCAATATGTAAATCCAAGTAAAATAGTATATATCATACTTAAATAACAATTTAACATAAAAGTGAAACCATGAAAATAGACATATCAACCAAACATCATGGAATACACCTTAAGGTAGATAAGTTCAAGGAACCCTATCACCCTTGTACATTCTTATAAGTAGAACCAATCATATCCAAATGTTCATGCGAGATGATAAGGGGAAAAATTATTTTCCTAGTGGTGTGATAACACTCATATACTGGTACCACAACCCAATTTTCTAATAAGAGCATATATAAGCCTAGCACATGGTGATCCCCATCATATGGAACCATAACATTTTTAAGTATTGTTTAGTTAGATTTGTGTAGTCCAAAGTGGTACATAATCCTAGTATTATTTACCTAGGTACCTTAGGTTCCTATAAATCAAGTTAAGGGAGGAGAGGAAGAATTTTAATACCCATCAATCACATTTTAATCAAATCACAAAAGTCAATCCATCACAATATCTATCCCTAATATCACCTCTCCAAACCCTTTAATAATAAACCCCCCCTTTTTATTCACATAATTAGTAAACCAAGATAAAAATTATATAAAAATATACACATACTCATATAAAGCATAATGAAAGGTAGAGAAAATGAAGGGTGTATCCAACATTATGAAATCTTTTGATACAAGGTGCCAAACTGGCCTTTATATTTTCATCTAATATTTTAAAATTTAGAAAAAAAAATATTTGAAATCTAGTTTGAAACCATTATTTCATTAAAAATCACAATAAAATCAAAGTGGGTCCTGAAAATTGAATTATCGTGGTAAAAAAATGTCATAATAGGGTTTAGATATCAACTAAACTATATAATAATAACACAAACTTAAGTAAAAAAACATACAGTCATAAGAACATTTAAAAGAAGTGAAATAATCTCAATAAAAAATATATTTACTTCCAAACAACCCCTTAAACCTTTAGAGCATCCCTTCAATCCATAGATTATCCTATAAGTAATCATTTTGAATTAATTTGAAATTATAAAATATCACTTTCATTATAAATTCCTTTAAAAATATCCTATTAGACATTTTTAAAACAAATAGAGTGTACTTAAATTCATTCTAGTCACATATATCTTATGATCCATTGAAACGCCCCATTTTTATGTAAATCTTGGGAAACACCAACATAATAAAATAAAATAAACTTCATTAATATTAGAATATATAGGTAGATTCTAGTTAAAATATGGGGTTAGAAAAATCAAGCACACATAGAATTAAAAAACAATGAAATTGAAAAGAATCACTAGCCTTAATCTAATAGAATCATGCCACCTTCGATGAAAAATTCTAGAATAGGTCTTAAGAGGATCCTCACATGACCCAAACATCCCATGCTTAGACCAATCCTAAACATTAGGTTTATCCAAAATGGAAATTAGGGAAAGGAATTAATAGAAAATAATGAATAAATGGAAGGAGGAGAAGAGGAGAGAAATAAAATAAATAGAAATGAGGGTTTACCTTGAAGAATCATGAAGAAATATTCCATGGATCCATGGAGAAGGGTGGGAAAGTGTCCTTAAAGACCCTCTCAATGTCACATTAAGTGGGGAAGGATATAGTGGAAACCAATTAAAAATAACCCAAAAGACCCCAATACCCCTTTTGAGTAGGTCACATGATTCACCCATGTGGTTTAGAAATCCATGTAGAAACTGTGAGATTTGTACTCAATGTTTTTGAGACCCACACACTTTACATGAATGGTTTACAAAACCAAGTATCTGGGAAGAAGTGACCTAAAATCAAAATTTTCATCCCCAAACACTTTAAACTCAATAGAAATTATTGTATAATAAGTATACATTCATAAAAGAGAAGATAGTGTGTGAAAATTCTCCCCATCTTGCAACTTTCTTCCCAAAAAAATCATTGTTGAATTTAGAGAATTGAAAAATCAAACATAGAAAAGAAAACTCAAGAGGTCCAATAATAGAAATATACAAAATGATTCAGAGTTTCTAAAATCCAAGATATCATCATAGGATACCCAAAGATACCTCAATATATGACTCGATTCATGATCAATAGATAAGAGGTCATATGATTATACTTGATTAGACAACTAATATAATGATGATTCCCCTTATTTTCAATATAAATATGAAATAGGATTTAATAAAATGTTCCATTATGGGATAAATATCATTTACCTTGTTAAAAGAGGGAATGGTACTACTATTAATTTACTCACACTCATCCCGTACCACATAGGGACACACTCAATAGTTTCTTACTAAGAGGGGTGATACCCGCTATAGGTCTCCCCACCATGAATGGTTTTATATTAAAATGTTGAAATAGGTAAAGTCACACTACCTTGGGAGAATCATTTAATATATGATAAACTTTTACTTTGGACACACCCAAAACCACCCAAAAATTTTAATAACTCCAAAAGAACATGAAACGTGGAATCATCCATAGAGACAGGGATATTAGGCATGTTGGTCCATGAAAGGACACTTTTGAATTGAGTTTTTAGAAAATAATATTTTCAAGGGATAGGGTTCCCCAATGAGTCCTTAATACCTAAATCTAAAGAAAAAACAACGGGTAAAAGGATTTTGATTAACCACTCAATTATAAGTTTGGTTCAAGTTGATAATTGGAATGTTCATAGTAATACCATAAGAAGATCTATTCCAAAAGTAACCTCTCTCCAAGAACTTCCCACACTCCACTGACTCCTTTATAATAGACACAATTTAAATAAAATACACAAAACTCAAGCATGTACATATAAATATTCAAATAACATAATCCAAATTTAAACAAAAAGGATCAAATTAAAAACACAATTTCCAATCGAAAGAAAGTACATACGCTTTAACACCAAGAAATTATTTGAAAACATTTAATTTTCGTTACACAACTCAATAACATCACCCTATATTTGAAAGCTATTAATTTTATTTCAAGATTATAATTTTTTAAGCATTTCACCCCATAAAATTCATTTTCCATTCTATAAATAGTTTTCCAAATCTCAAATACAACTTTTAAAAGTAGGGGAAAAGAAAGAAATCATAAAATCCAACCAAAACCACACATAATAATAATAATTAATAATGAAAACTCCTGGAATTAACCTCACTAAAATGGTAAAAAATATTGGGACCAATTTAGAAATAAGTGTAGACAAAAGAATAAATTCAGGGGAAAATAGAACTATGTATGGTTTAGCCACATGATTTGGTGAACTTTAAACCAACCATACACTAACATCTATGAGAAGTTATAAATTCATCTACATAGTCATTGTATGAATTTCCAAACCATTTTAGATAACTTTGTGGATCTTATTACACCTCCATGTCCACCCCCAAATGAGAAAGACCTTAAATTAACCCATTTAACTTATGTATAGATTAAAATAACATCAAATAAAATCAAAATATATAAAAAATAATAAAAAAACATAGTTTTTAGATTCAAATTTTAGCTACCCATGGAAAATAAAGTTTCATCATGAAAGGTGTTGATCATTAACCTACTCATGATCTACCTCTTGAGTTCCAAAAATCATATATATTGTCTACCAGTCTTCCCCAAATATCAAGAGGGATATGATACAATTTTTTCATGAACTAACATGGGTCAACAAGACATGTCACCCAAATAATCCTATAGTAAGTCCCAAGGTGCATTCCCAATCACAAAATTCTAGAACCAAGTACCAAGGGAATCAAAACATACTAAATGGGAATGATTTAACCCTCCAGAAATCAATAAATAACCATTAAAATATTATTGAGAATCTCACATGGTGAATCCATACATTGGACTACCATGAATAATAAAATAAATAGTTTCAAATATATATAGAATTAAAAAAAGTCATAAGCAATATAAAAAACCCAAACCCACAATTTATAATATACATAAAACAATATACATCATAAATACGATTGAAAAAATATCAAAAGTAAAGAAAAATTATTAAGTGTGCAATACATAATCTATCCAAGATGAGAAACTAAACTTGATCCATCAAGTGATCATCATCTTGTGTCCCATGGAAACCTTAATATACCAAAAAATACAACAACCAATAAAATTATCCATGTTGTCTATATAAGAGTATAAATGTTTATCTAAAACAGATATAAGAATTACATAAATCTTGGTGTGTGTATTTAGGGTGTGAGATACATGTGCCTAGTAGGTTTCAAACAATAGAATATTATTTGAAATTCATTTTATAATTCAGTATATAAATGTCTTTTTGAACTAAATCTCATGAAAATAATCATTTTAGAGTTTATGAAATTTAATAACATCTACTCACCACATCACCCTTTTTTAAAAACTAAGGCCACACTTTGAAATCAAGAGGATTATTTAATGGAAATTAATTTGAAAACCTTTTATAAAATAATTGAATAGATATATTTATTTCATTTTAAAATGATAATTTAGTTTAAAAACCTAGATTTATGCTTTTGTGATACATAATACTTTTTTAATTAGGTTTAAACTAATTAAAGAAAGAAGTATCATAAAAAATATGAAATAGGAATGCGTATGGAATAACATAAATAATAACGGTATAAAACCACACAAATAAAGGATAAACTAGAACACAAACATGAATATAGATAATAAACATCGCATATATAAGTTTGGAGAAGCAAAATAACTAACCTTTACAAAGAAAAATAAATGGATAACATAAGGTAGTAATATGATAATAATTAGAGTAAAGTATCCATAAAAAAAAGAATACAATCATGAAATATAAATATGGAAATCCAAGTCAAATAATATATATCAAACTTTATAAAAATATAAACATGAAATTGAAATAATTTAAATAAGAATATTAACTGAGAATAATGGGATACACCTTAAGGTAGATAATTTCAAGGCAACCTAGAACCCTTATACATTTTTATGCTGAGGGGATATTGTCTTGGACTAGTGGAATGATGAAACCCATATAGTGGTACCACAACCCAAACCACTAAGGAGAACATGTCTTAGCCTAGTAGTGTGGTGACATCCATTTGATGGAACCAAAATCTTGTATTAGTATTGTTTAGTTAGTGTGGAATAGTCCAAAGTGGTACTTAATACTAGTCTTCCTTACCTAAGTACCTTGATTTCCTACCAATATATATAAGGGAGGCGAGGATACATTTTAATACCCATCAATCACAAATTTATCAAATCACACAATTCAATCCATCATAATATCAATCCCTAATTTCAGCTCCCTTTAGCCTTTATTTAAAACCCCCCTTATTATTTACATAAGTAATAATACATGATAAAAATTATCTCAAAATATAAACAAACTCATATAAATCACAGTGAAAGGAGGATAAAAAAAGGGTGTATTATATTTTATGAAAACCTTTGATACTTGGTTCTAAGCGGGCCTTTAATTTTTCATCCAACCTTAGAAAATTTAGAAAACCATCTTTAAGAACCACTTTGAAACCATTATTTGATTATAAATCACAATTAACTCAAAGAGGATCTTGGACATTGAATTAAAATGGTCAAAATTTCATAATAGGAATTAGATATCAATTAATATATATACTAATAACATAAACATAATTCAAAACACATGTAGTCACAAGAACATGCCAAATAAATGAAATAATCCTAATAAAAAATACAATTCCATCCAAAAAATCCTTAAACATTTAAAGAATCACATAAATCCATATAATATCACAAAATGAATCATTTGGAAAAAATTTTAATTTCTAAAATCACATTTTAATTATCAATTACTATAAAACTAAACCACGAGTAATTTTTTTAAACACATATAGTGCACTTAAATTCATTCTTGGTGCATATAGCATAGGAACCATTAAAAGACCCAATTTTATGTCAATATTGGGAAAAACCAACCTAATAAAACAAAGAAAAATATATCAATACTATCATCTATAAGTATAATCTATTTATAATATGGTTTCATAAGTCTCAAGCACACATGGCCTGATAAATAAATGGAATTGCGCTGAACCACATAACTTAATCAGATGGAATCATGTGAACTTTGATGAACAATGCTAGAATTGGTTTCAAGAGTATCCTCACATGACCTAAATATAAAAAGGACCATGTTTAGACTAACCATATACATTAGGTTTGGAAAACATTTCCATTATAGAAAGAAATAAGAAGAAAAGAATGAATAAATAGATGGAGAAGAATATCAGAGGAAGAAAATGAAGAGAAATGAGGGTTTACCTTAAGAATCAAGAATAAATATGCTACAGAGAAATGTAGAATCTAAGGGAAGCATCCTTGGAGGTACTCCAGACATCATGTTCAAAGAGGGGAATGAAAATGGGAAACCCCAATTAAAAAGAACTCAAAAATACCTAAATACCACTTTTCATGCAGATTACATAGTTTACCCACATCGTTTTGAAAAATTATGTAGAAACCATGTGATCTATAATAGAATAAAATCTTTCTAGATCCACACAGTTTAATTAAATTGTTTAAAAAACCATTCAGAACCCATATTTCCTAGAATAAGTGCCTAACAAAATTGAGCCTCTAACGCTTTAAATTCAAGGGAACTTATATTATGATAAATATACACACATAAAAGTGAATTTTCATTTTTAAATGTATAAATTAAGAATACATTAGTACTTTAAACTTGATCCCAAGATTATGTTGGTGCCAATATAGCCCAATTTTATGCAATAAAACCTAAAACTACATTTCACCAAACATAATGTGTTCTCTCGGCAGTTACTTCCACCTTATCACTCCTACACTATTTCATTTAGTTATTAAAACATGGGATACATTATTCAATGCATGTACTCATTCATTTAATTGTTCAAAGAATAATACTCCATCATATAGTAAAGTATGAAATTACTATTTATGTTCTTCATTTACGAAGAGAGTCCAACATGGAATATATAAAGGGAATGAGTTCCATCATTAGTGTAATAGTGATAATCAGTTTCATGAAAAGATAGTAAAAGATTTATTCTCCCAGATATACATTCATCACTTCATAATGAAGGTTCTAGTACCTCTTTCATGTGTACGATAATCCTTAATAAGTGTTCTAGTATCCTTTAGCTGGTGGATTACCTAAGGAGGCAGGAAGCCTATATTTCATGGTCTTGTGATATTTATCAAATATAATCCATTGAAATGGAGGCTACAGTAGTAGTGTTTTAGGTATGTTATTCCCATGGTGTTCTTCATTTTTATACATGTTTGTTCTTTCCTTGATATATCAGAGTTATATGGGTTTTCTTCAACTAATAAGATCATATAATGATCCATCTGTGTTATAAGACCCTTCTTCCTCATTAAATCAACATGTTTATTTTAATATTAAATAAAGAACATATTTTATGGATTATAATTGGTTGCTCCCATATTAATGTTATGTTATATGATAACAAAATGTTGGGTGAACCACTCAACATTATGTTAAACAATCAACATATTTTGGAGTGTGATGATACATTAAGTTAAGTTTAAAAAAATGGAATGGAAGGAACAACTTACGTTAAGATATTAACATAGCATGTGTCACGACTGGGGGGGGGCTTGTTTATCACCCCACATCAGACTTTGATTGGGGGGATTATTTATCAGTCAAAGTATGTTGTACACCTATTTATTAATTCCTATGAAACTACCCCACTATATGTACACTACTATTGTGACACCTCACATGGTGGTGATCCCTCTTGCGTCACCCAACACTCCTTCCAGTGACACTCTACACTATCCCTCTATATCATAAAAATATGTTGAGACTCAATGTATTATCTGGTATATTGTTAAAAATGGGAAATTTATATTTATTTAGTTTTACTTATAATATTAATTTTTTATGAATTATAAGTGTTATTATTTATAAAATGTATTTTTACAAGCCTGATTTAAATATAAAAATTTATATTTGTTTCTCATGTTATATAATGTGTTTGTTTAATTGTCTATTAATTTATATTATTCATGTATATAATTTTTTTTTATATAATATAATTATTTTTTATGATTATATTTTTTGATAAATTTCTTCTAGGATCTAGAGCCTTGAATTACACGCTATGTGTAATTTTATAAGTTTTAGTTTAAATCTACTTTGACCTCATCTTTTTAATTTATAATATTAATAATATTAGTTGAATATATTTTGTTCATATTAGGTATTAAATATATTATGAATCAAATTATATCTTAAGTAAAGTCTCCAGGAGGAGAGATGCTTGGGTCTAGACTACCCACTGGTCTAGAGGCTTATACCTTGTTCTAGAAAAGTTAGGGGTTTGTTATCTATCACTTTGGGATTACTCATGTGGAGTTTTTCAATATCATATAGCTCTATACCTGTACATAAAAATTTCATATACCTTATACATGAAATGAATTCAGATATGTGTGAATATACTTAGAACCTATTTTTTCATAAGTAACAAAAACTTATGGGTTGTATGAATAGTTACACATTGATGTGGTGAGAACACATTATTTTAGTGGGTGGAATAGGGATTCCAAAACTAAATTATTAGAAGAAAATAAAAAAAGTAATAGAATATTAAAAGATAAACATTTCATGAGATGTAATGGGTTTAATATGCATGAGGTCTATATTAAACATTTGATAATTTTAAGAAAACTCTTTTAAAATACTAAGTGTAACATTACTTCCAAAGAGAAAAATTTCAATACCTTAATCATTTAGTATGGGTGACCTTAATGATTAGGTGACCATGAAATATCTTGTGTAAGGAAATAAATTAATAAGGAGATCATAATTGTTAGATGCCTTATTTTTGGTATTTTCTTTGGGTTACATTGGATGGGAAACCCTAATAGTTAGGATACCATAGAAATAAAGTTAAATGAATCTATTTAATGGGTTTAGATAGAGAATTTTATCCACTCAACTATCTAAGAATCATATGTGATATGATTAAAAAGTTATTATCTACAAGATATAGTCATGGGTTATTTACATTCTCAAGCTGGTGTAAGTCATGATGATATAAGGATATTGTCTCACTAAATAGTCATGATTTATGGGGTCATCATTTTTAGGGGGTGTAGATTCATTAATTCCTTGATAAAAAGATATACTACATGATACTCACCAAGAAATATGTCTCTATTGTAGGTTATGAGTTACTTCATGATAATCATATCAAGATTTCTTATAGGGATGACCTATAATACAATTAGATATTGGTATCTAGTGTTGATAAATTTTCTCAAATAGAATCATTATAAGTATCTAGATATGAATATAATAGGGATAAATTCCACTAACTATGACTAATGGGTATTATATGTTATGTTTGCATCATGCATTTGTATCGATAAACACAGACTCAGATATAGGATGGAATTGATGAAGGGTTTAATAGATCTTTATTTCAATAATGGAGCAAGATTTGAAAGTTGGAACTTATGATCTAATTTCCCCAAGTGTATTAATACTATAATTTGAAAAGTGTTATTATATTCGCTCTATAAATAAAAATTTTATTTTTGTATCTTGTGTGGATAAGAATGTATTCTCATTCATTATTATAAACAAGAGTTGTTCTATATATAATAATGAGAATTTTCATGGAATATGGAATATGATAAATGGTTTATATATTCTAGATATGTATAATCATGTTTATAACATTCAAAATAAGAAGGTCGGGATTGATTCTAATCTCACCTACTATTAGAATTATCACCTTGTACATATAAATGAGAAGAACCATAAAATACTCCATAGAGATGGATTGTTGGAATCATTAAATTATGAATCATTTGGTAATATGGGGTTGTTTTATTAGGAAGGATAACCGAAGAAAATTTTAATGGAAAAGTTGAAAGGGATAGTGGAATATTTTATCTCATAAATAATTTTGTATGTATTCCAATGAGTACTCAAGAAATTAGTGGTTTTAGAAACTTCATTACTTTTATTTATGAATTTAGTTGATATGGATATGTGTTTTTAATGTGAAACAAGTATTATTCTTTTGAAAAGATCAAATAGTTTCATAAGAAAGTACAAAATCAGCTGGGAAAAAGTATTAAGATTATTCGATTATATCATATGGTGCAAGGAGATCCTTGAAAAGCTTAGCTTCCTCTTATAGAGTATCAAGAATCATGATTTATCCACTGATGATAACATGAAGTGTAAGGGTATAAATCTCATCTCAAAATGAACCTATTGCAAGAACCATCAGGAAGAGATGTCAGAGCGCTTATTTTTTTGCTGGAGAATGAGAGTATACAATATAAAGCTTCTTCGGTGGTTTTACTGGTGTATCTTATTGTGGAAATGTGAATAGATCCTTCCTTACTCTCTGGTTCTAGGGTGTTAATAATTGTTTTATATAGAAGAAATCAATAATGATAATCCTAGTGGTGGGTTTTCAGTGTTTATGGAAATCAAGGAACAAATCTCAATATTAATGGATTAATTCCTCAAGAATATCCATATTCTGTAGAACCAGATGCTTGATTGTGGACTTAATCCATTTTATAAAAAAATAGAATGATTCTCCATCCCTAAGATCACTTAATATTGGTAGTGAAATCCATATTTTCACCGAGTGTACACCTTAGGGATACTAGGTTCGATGGTGTCCCCATAGTGTTAGATTCAAGATCAATACAAATGGGTCCTGTAGTATGGGTGTTATGAGGGCAGGGGGGATCATGTGTGATCCTAAAGGATCAGTCATCTTCACCTTGTCTGTTTAATTTGGAAATGCTGACTCCCTTTAGGATGAAGCTCATGCAATGTATACAAGCTTGTGACTTTTCTACCAAATAATCATTGGGTTAGAGGTGGTTGACACCAATTCCACAATGATTCATAACGCACTACAAGGATGTAAAACCACCCCTGGTATATAATTTATCTGATGTTAAGATTCAAGGAACTCATATCCAACCACATGGATTTCCTTCATACATAGCATGAAGGGAAAAGAGTTTTTGACTTCCTTGCTTCCTTTTCCTCTAGTATAACTCACTGTGGTGTGGACATTTTTTTATCATGGGTTCATTTCCTCCAAAATTTATGGATTTATTTAGAGGGTATCCCCTCTGGATCCATTAATTTTGACTTTTATAAATCTTTTTCCCATTGTTTTTTTTCTCATTCCTTTGTAAACCTTGTTGTTTTTTCATCTTGTGAATAAAATTATATAAGATTTTGGATAATTAGATCAAGGTGATGAATACTTGAGAAAGGAATTCACTGATCATATAATGAATTGTGGAATTTTTTCCCAAATCACTCCTCCTAGAATACTAAAATGGAATGATATTTTGAATAAAAATAATCATACCTTTTCAAACATGGTTCAATTGATAATGAGTCAATGTGACCTTCCTATTTCATTCCAGAGTTATGCTCTAAAGATTACTATATTTCCACTAAATTGTGTTCCATATAAACCAGTCATAAAGTCTCCATATGTAATAAAGACTAAGAAATGTCACATTATGTATTTTATAAAGATTTGGGGATGTAAATAATTCATATTACATTTGGATTTTGATAATCTTAACTTCAAATATAACAAATTATTATTTGTTGGTTATCTCAAGGAAACTATAGGATATTATTTCTATAATCCTATTGAATACAAAGTGTTTGTGTCTAGATGTGGTGTTTTTAATGATAAATAACACATTTTTAATGGATTTAGTGGGAGTAAAGTTGAATTTAGAGAAGTTCAAGACCAAAAAAACATGTAGTGTTTCTAAGGTGGTGGTTGATCTAGTTCCATAGAGATTTGTGGAAGAAAAACTGACTTGAGCTACACAAGTGCCTCAAAGGTCTGGTAGGATTCATAAATAGATCATAATATATGGATTTATCCTAGAAAATAATGATGAGGTAATGTTATTAGAATATGATCATACCACATACTTGGAATACATTGATAGTTTAGATTTTGAGAAATGGTGAAAAAATTTGGAATCTAAAACGGACTCCATATAAACTAACGAAGTTTGGAAATTGGCGGAATCACCTAAAGGGGTGATACCCAAAAGGTTTAATTGGGTTATATGAAATAAAACTAACATGGATGGTTGATTTTATAACTATAAAACATACCCGGTTTAAAAAATTTATTAACAAATTCTTGGTATTAACTATGAATAAAACTTTTCACATTTTGTAATGAAAATTTTCATTTGGGTATTGATATCCATAGAGGATTACATTGATTATGAGATATATAATATGAATTTCAAAACCAATTTAATTAATTTTAATTTATTTGAGGATGTGTATATGATATAATCCAAATATTTTGAAGTTCCAAATGAGTTTACAGGTATGAAAGCTTCAAATGTCGATTTATTGACTGAAGAAATATTTTTGGAGTTGGAATATCTAGTTTGATGATGAAATCAAAGAGATTGATTTCATTAGGAATATATATGATTCCCATTTATATAAGTGTATTATTTGGAGTGTTTTATTATTTTTTATATTTTATATATATAGCGTACTTATTATCAAAAATGATATCCCAACTCTTCACTCTGTGAAGATGTGTTTGGGTAAATGTTTCTTGATGAAATACATGGGTGAAGATGCTTACATACTAGGTATGAAGATCTATATATATATATATATATATATCTAAGAGGATGGTTAGACTTGGCTAGGACACACACATTAATAAAGTGATAAAAAGGTTAAGAATGGATCCATACAAAAAGTGGTCTTTGTCAGTGTTGCATGGAATGAATCTTAAGAAGATTCAGGATCCTTCTAAAGATTTGGAAAGGATAGATAGAATTAATTATATTTATACTATAAGTTCTATTACTTATGTTATGCTTTTTACTTCACATGATATTTTCTATTCTCATAGCATAACATGTAGATATTAATCCAATCCTAGTGATATTTACAGGATTTCTATGGAGAACATTCTTAAGTACTTAAGAAGGACTAAGGATATGTTATTTATATTTGTAGAAGAGGATGATCTATATGTAAATTACTTCACATATGCTAGTTTTAAATCTGAAAAAGATGATATGAAGTATCAATTTGATTTTGTCCTAATTGTTGGATATATCAATAGGAACAATTTCAATCAAGCCACCATAGTGAAATCAACAACAGATGAAGAGTATATTACTACACCAGATGTTGTGAAGGTTATTATTTGGATCAATGTAACACCCCAAGCTTCCACGGTACGTTTCCCTTTGAAGAACTCAATAGCTTGCATTGTACGCAACTTTGAGAATCTAACACATCACGACCAATCAAACTAGCTGTTATGAATAGTAATACCCACTTTTTGAAATTTTATAAATTTTATCTTTCAAAATGGAACTCATTTTTGGATTCAGAATATCTAAATTAGGTTAGGGTGAATTTTTGGTATTTTTATAAAAACTTTCAATTTTTTATGAATAGTGAAAAAACACTGCATTATTGGTTAAAACCGACTTTTTATTTAAATAATTAGTTATTTTATTTTAATTTATTTTAGGTCAAAATAGATACATAATACCTATATATTTTCAACATAATTCATTAGAGTCATTTTATAATAAGTTTAGATATATAAAATTTTATCAAACTTTTTACCGTCATTTACCCACCTCCTAGGAGCATTTTCCAATTTGTATAAAACTTAATTTTACTGATTTTGTGAGTTGAATTTCAAAAATTCGAGAGACATGGTTAATATCAGTAAGTAAAATGTGGTTCAATAAGATGAAAATAATTTTTGGTGAATATTAACTTTTGACTTTTATTTACCACGGTTAAAAGTAAATAGGGTAATTAAGGGTAAAAATGATATCATAATTACCCTAACACATGTCCTAATTCTATTGGATAAGTATAATTCGACCAAAAATAGCCTTAGTAATAAAATATGATCCTCTATGGTCCACATGGATTAGATTAGGACATTTATTATTATTTTATTTAAAGAAGAGTTAAAAGAGTTAAATTCAAAGTTTAATAACTAAACCATTTTTAATATAGGGTTACACACAATATAACTTTTTTCTATAAATATTCATTAGAAAGATAAAAATATTTCCTAGATAATGGTATTTTATTTATAATTTTTAGATATTGTATAATTTAACTTATTTATGACACAATGATGATGCAGTAATTACCTTATTAATGAAATATTAAAATAATTGATATTATAAATATCCAAATAAATGTAAATCGAGACGTTTCATGAATTAAACTAATTTTATAGGTTAATATGACATGTTATGGTTGGTTAAATAAATTTATTTGAAGTGGTAAAGTTTTTATGGCTTTCAAAAAAATTAAATACTAAATAGTGTCAAAATTGACATAATTGAGTTTTAAAAACAAATATTATATTATTAATTTATATAATATTCATAAAAATATAAGGTTCGGCGAAAGGACTTAGATAAGGTTATATATATTAATAATGAACCACGTGGGGTCCACTTGTCTTTTTATAGTAAGTTTATTAACCATATAATATAAAAATACAAAGAGACGTGGTAAATGTCAAACTATTTAACTAAGAGTTAAATCTAAAGGATAAGGTTAATATGATGGCCTAAACCTATCTAAAAACTATTGGTAGAGAGGTTTTAGACCCATACCCACCTTATCATTTAAATAATTCATCTTTGAGCCATTAGAAACTGAAAATGATTTTATTATAAAATAATATTTCAAGCTTTTCTTAAAGTGCCCCTCACCTCTCTTATAAAAGGGTAATTCCCCTTCTCTTAATTTCACACCTCCAAAGTCATTTGGCTCAGCCAACCCCTGCCCAAATTTTATCCCTTTATCCTAGAGGCCTTCCTTTGGTCAAAAATCCAACTTAAGGAGCCCTTTTAATCAAATCAAAAGGAAGAACCCGAAGAAGAGGTAAATCCTCCAATGGCCAGAAGGCCTTCATTTTTTATTGATTTTTGATAATCCACCTTTCAAGGGGTGAGGTGGAACCCTTAAAAGGCCCGTAGGCGTAATTATTACATGGCCCGTAGGCCTTAGAGGAATTCATTAGCCCGTAGGCTTCAAACATTACATACAACCCAGACTAACTACTTGGAATTGCTCCTCCCCAGCATCTTCATCGTGAAATCAGCTCTCCACCTTCGCATGGTTGTTTATCTAGGCATTCCCGTGCATGAAAACTTGTCCCGATGGTAGGTGACATACCCTCTCATTCTTGCAATCCATTTAGCTTGTGCTGTGGTGAAGGCTCCTTGCTCATCCTCCTTGTAGAGCTTGTTCCTCATAGGTTGTCTGGTTTGCATCTGCACTTAAGATGGCCTGAAGTCCTTGAGGTGGCCCGAAGGCCTTACTGACCTGAAGGTCTGGGTGGCCTGAAGGCCTTAAAGGATTCGGGGACCAAATCGGTGACCCGAAGGCCTAAACGGGGGCATATTCCCGGCTGCTACAGTGCCAAATAGTACATGTTACAGTTCCCGCTACTGTACCTGCTACAGTACTGCACAGTTCCCGCTACAGTACTACTACGGTGATGATATAGTACTGCTACAGTACCTAGAAAATAATTTCTCTGCCTAGATTTGATCCCAGGTCTCCCAGATGCACTTTCAGAGTCCTTACCAACTGGGCTAAGGCTCATGTGCCCGAAGAAGAGGTAAATATTTCATCACCTCTTTCAAGTTCTTTTCTTCTTCCACTTCCTCTTTCTTTGTTGTTTCCATTCTAAAATAATAACTCCAGTATCTTCTATATAATGTGATGTAATTATAAAAATGGTACAACCATATTCACTATTCTATCCATCCTATAAATGACAAAGTCACCATACGCGTGTACGTACGGATTACCGTCTACACGTCAAGGTGTAGTTTGTTATTCAAACACTTCATTATTTGGATGGGTATAATAATGAGTATAAATGATTTAAATAATAAATATAACATGTTAATTATTCTGTATATATGATTTACCATCTAATTATATACTATTTATCCATCAATATAATGATATTGTTGCTCGTTCGTACGTACGGATTACCGTCTCCACGAACACGATGAGATTCATTCCCCATCATAATCATTCAAGAATAATTTTCATTTTATGATTAAAAATAATGTTTATAAACATAATATAATTCTGTATATGAATCAAATACATGTTACCCATAAAAAACATGGCTTGCGTAACCAAGCATATAAAGGAAAACGAATCAGTTAACACCCGAAACGATGATACTACTAAAATATTATTAACAAAGCAATATTATAAGATCATATATGATATAATATATATGTATATAGTTATTGTATAATTTAATAACAATTTTTTTAACAATTATACAGGAGTTTAACATACCATCGATTAAGTAAAAGTACAAGGTAAGGGTTAATTTCACAATCTCTTTATTATCTGAGGTTGTTTTTACGTAAGTATCTACTGAGACCTCATTATCATCCACATCCGTGTTTTCATAAAAATGTATCTCAAAACACTTTTAATATTTACTAGAAAATGGGTTAAATTCATTTATACCCTTATTTGACCTTATATGTTTTTAAAGGAATCTTTACATCCTTTTCCAAACAAGTTACTTTATGACCTTTTCGACAAAATTAAGGTAGGAATGTTTTTCTTAATTTATATAGCAGGTGTGGCTATTTTCCACCGTTATAACATAATCTAATATTCCCTTAAAATATTATAAGAATATTTTCAAAATAAATGTTTCCTTTTATAAATATATGACTTTTAAATGATTTCAAAATAGAAAGAGATATTTCTCTAATTTTTTTTTGATTTCATCTATGTCAACATCTTTTTGATGGATTTTAATCTTTTTGGAAGTTGATTTATTATGATACAAATCTTCCACATTATATTAAAGATTTTGTGATATTTTTGACTGTGGATGTGCTATTTTTATACCATTCATGGTTTTTTGGATAAAGTATTGACATTTCGTATTCTAATTTTAATACAAATGTTTATGTTATGTTTAAACCTTTTCATATGAGGAATGCATTAGACTTAGTAAGTGACAGGTGGAGCCTACTATATCTCCTCGATGCATCGGTAGGTCTCATGAGATAGACTAGTGTATCGGCATAAGGCCTTGACAAAAACTTATTTGTAGTCATGGAACAAGGCCTTGACTATGTGGTTATGAAGTCTGACATTATACATTCCATCATTATGAAAGTGGTTATTGATATTGTATGTGATTATTCGACTAGTAGAATATCCATTCAAATAAGTAAATGGATTTATTTGATTTTATCTTTGCCATATTATGCTGAAGTTTAAGTTTAAAAGGCTTTTCTTTTAATCTAATACATTTCCTTAAATGTTTATGCTTATTTATGAACTTTCTGATATATTGTTATCCTTACTAAGCATATGAGCTCACCCCTTTCTATGTTTTATTTTTACCAAGATGTAAAGAAGTATTTAATGGTTGACCTGCAGGGATAGGATAAGGATATAAGTGTTTTCAAAATGGGACAAAATGTTGTCGATGTTTTTATTTCATGATGTAATGTAAAAATTATTAATGTATCTATTACTTCCAAGGATACTAAACTAATCGGTCTTTCAGGACATGATTCCTTGTATCATGCCAATGTTATGTAATAATTACCCGACTCTGGGTAAATAGGGTCGAGGTGTTATAGTTGGTATCAGTGGAAGTTTAGTACAAACCTTATAAACTAGATTTAGAAAAACTTTGATTAGATAACACTACCCTAAGATAGACTTTGAGGATTAGTATTGAAGAACTTCCTAGAATTTTGGTACAGTAGAGATTTTGTGAGTTTTACAAGAAATAAATCCCTATCTGGATACGACCAGGTAGAGGGGGCTCCGGCATATATGTGCCTTGGTGTAAAACCCAAAAACACTGCTTTGAACTTGACTCAAATGGGAACTGGTGCACGACAACGGGCCTTGCTGCACTCTTGGTTATGACACTCCTAGGGGATATGATTAGGATAATTATAATTTTCTTTAAAAACCATTATGACGGTTTTATGAGTATATACTTCCTCAAAGAAAACATTTTTATGATTATGGATTATATCTATAAACTGTTAAATTTATGTTAAGTGTTTTATAAGTTTGGAATTATGTATTGAGATTCATAAACTAATCTAGTGTATGGCATTTTTTAGAAATGACACCTAGTGGAAGGAATAGAAACCATATCAACACACATAATCTATGTAGGGATTTACATCCTACTCAAGATAATTATAGTCGAGCTAGTGATGCAACTGGTGTTGATTAGCTTATCACCATACTGGGACAAATCACTCAGGTTATGAATAATAACCTTACTCGTATGGGGGACCCTGATCCACAATTCTGAGGATCAATGTTAGATCGCTTCATGAGGAAAAAACCACCAACATTCAATGGGAGTACAAATCCATTAGTAGCTGATCAATGGATAAATTCCTTAGAGAAAATATTTCATGTTTTGGGGAGTAGCGAAAGGGAAAAATTTCTCATGGTAGTTTATCACCTCACGGGAGATGAAGATCAATGGGGGTCATTGATTCAAAACACAAAGGAAGATGATGAAGTATCAAATATATAATGGAGGTAGTTTAAAGAGGTTTTCTTAGAAAAATATTTTCCTCATGACCATCAAGAGGATATGGAAAGGAAATTTCTGAGTCTGAGGAAAAAAGAGGATGAGAATGTCGCAAAATATGAGACTAAATTCACATGGTTATCAAGGCATGATGCAGATTATATACATAGCCTAAGGAGTAAAATTGATCGATTATTTTATGGGTTAAAACCATTTCTCTAGCGATAATTACTCTCACAATCCTTCTTATCATACGAAGATATTGTCTCATGTGCTATCAAGACAGAAAAAGAATTTTCTAAGTCTTATGAATTTAAAGAAAAGGAGGAGAAGAAGAGATTTGGTGAACACTCTGGAAATGGAAATAAGGGGAAGAAAAGAAAATTTGAATATCCATCCCGCAGTAAATGTGGTAAGTAACACCCCGGTACTTGCCTGAAGGGAATGGGAGTCTGTTACAAGTGTGGTGAAAAAGTCCACCAAGCTCATGATTGCAAGGGGAAGAAAGAGGATGTTGAATGATACAATTGTAGAGAAAAGGGGCATTATGAAACGGAATGTCCTAAGCGCCAAGGGAACTTACCTCATAAAAGGCCAAGGGAGTAAGGCCAAGCTTATGTGATCACTACTGTTGAGGTTGAAGCTTCGAAAGACATGGTGGAAGGTAATTTAATGGTTTCATCAAGTTTAGCCAATGCTTTATTTGACTCTGGATCATCAAATTGTTTCATATCTTCCCAATTTTCTAAGAAAATTAGATATTTTCAATTTGACTTAATAAGGGATTTTTCAGTCAAAACACCTAAGGTAAGTATCATCATAACAATGTTTTGTGAATCAGTTCCCATTAGGGGATATAAATGTTCTTTATCTGTTGATCTCATCATCATACCCATGATTGATTTTGTTATAATCCTCAGAATGGATTGGATTTCAGACCATGATGTGAAAATTTATTGTAAGAAGGAGGAGGTTACAATTTTTGATGATGATAAAGAGTACCTTATCTTTAGAGCATAAATGTCACCACCTGATTCTTATCTAGATTCACCCCCAGTAGCTCTACTAAATTCAATTATTAGGGAGGATGAGAATGAAATAATTATGGGTGAGGAAAATAATGTTCTAATAGAGGACGTACCTATTGTGCAAGAATATGTTGATGTGTTTCCAGAGGATTTACCTAGACATCCTCCAGAATGAGAACTTGAGTTTTCCATTGATTTAATTCCTGGTTCAAGGCCCATATCGAAGACCCCTTATAGAATGGCCACTATAAAATTAGTGTAACTAAAGAAAAAACTAGAGGAATTGATTAATAAAGGATTTATTCACTCTAGTGTTTCTCTATGGGGAGCCATTTTCCTTTTTGTTAAGAAGAAAGACGAATCTATGAGGTTGTGCATTGACTACATGGAGATCAATGCTATAACAATAAAGAACAAGTATCCTCTACCTCGCATTGATGATTTATTCAACCAACTTCATAGAGATCAATATTTTTCAAAGATTGACCTTCGATCTGGATATCATCATTTGTGTGTTAAGAAGGAAGACATTCCAAAAAGAGAATTTCGAACCAAGTACGGGCATCACGAGTTTACAGTAATGCATTTTGGGCTAACTAATGCATCCTCTGTTTTCATGGATCTAATGAATAGAGTTTTCAAGGAATATCTTGATCACTTTGTAGTGGTATTTATTAATGATATCTTGGTATACTCAAAAAGCTACGAAGATCACGAAAATCACTTGCGCATTATCATAAAGTCTCTTAGAAGAAATGAATTATATGGGAAGTTTAGCAAGTGTGAATTTTGGATTCAGGAGATTTCTTTTCTTGGACATATAGTCTTTAAGGATGGAATCTCTGTTGATACTTCTAAGATAAAGGCAATCCATGAATGGCCAGCACCAATGAGTATAATTGAGGTACGCAATTTTATTGGTTTAACAGGTTATTATCGGCATTTTGTCCAGAATTTTGCCTAATTGGCTAACCCATTAACCAAGATCACATGTAAAGGGGTTAAATTTGTTTGGAAAAAAGAGTGTGAAGAATGTTTTGAAGAACTGAAGAGAATATTATTTAATGATCCTATCTTGACTCTACCATCGGGGAACGATGGGTTTGTTATTTATAGTGATGCTTCAAAGAAAGGACTTGGTTGTGTCCTTATGCAGGATGATAGAGTTATTTCCTATGCATCAAGACAGCTAAAAATTCATGAGAAAAACTATCCCACTCATGATCTTGAGTTAGCAGTTGTAATATTTTATTTGAAGATATGGAGACACTATCTCTATGGTGAAAAAATGTGAGATTTATACTGATCACAAGAGTTTGAAGTATATTTTCTCACAAAAAGAACTCAACATGAGGCAAAGGATATGTCTTGAACTACTCAAGGATTATGATTGTACTATAAACTACCACCCAGTGAAGGCAAATAAGGTGGAATATGCATTGAGCAGAAAGGATAATAGAGTTTTGAACAAGATTAGAGTTGAAAAGGATCATATTTTCATGGATCTAGTAAATATGGATAGAGGAATAACCATGGAAGGTGAAACATCCATTCTTTTTCAAATGGTTTCCAAACCATCTTTACTAGAAAGGATAAAAAGTTCTCATACTGATGATGAATAATTTCAAAAGAAAATTAAAGTTGTGAATGATGAGAGATTGATCGACTTCGTATATAAAGATGGAATTTTGAAATTTGGGAAGAGACTTTGTGTTCCCGATATACCTGATCTTAAAAGGGAATTTTTGGGTGATCCTCATAGCTCCAATTTATCTATACACTCTGGTAGCACTAAGATGTATAGAAATTTGAATGAACATTTTTGGTGGGAAAACATGAAGAGAGAGATTTCTGATTCTGTGTCGAGATGTATGGTTTGTCAACAAGTGCAAGCTGAAGGAAACAACCCGAAGGAGTCATACAACCTCTTCCCATACCTAATTGGTAATGGTATAATATTACGATGGACTTTGTCATGGGGCTACCAAAGACTCCTAGAAGGAATGATGCAATATGGGTCATTATTG